>JAAONU010000001.1:21109999-23726708 GCA_012932295.1 Cyclina sinensis
TTGGTTGTTTATTTCTTTCTTTCCGTATGTCTGTCTGTCTTTCTTTTTTTCTTTCTTTAAATATCTAAAATATTTATGTAATTCTCACAGTTGTTGAATAATGAATTATAATCTTTAAACTGCCACGAATGACTGATCATCTACTTACACAAATGCTTAATTGTATAATAAAACAATTCTCAAAAACATTAAGTACAGCGGTAAACTAGCATGGTAGGCTTTGAAGTTCAAGGTCGAAATCGATAGTCTTTCGGCCTTGCATACCAAAATAGCCATTTCGTGTGATTTCTTTTTCTACAATGAAAAAATTGAATTACCGGCTGTGTAGCTTCACACTGTGCTGGGACGTAGAAGGGACCTCGGTCACTGGGGATGCCAGCCTTTATGTTGGCAAATGTAAGGGATTCCATTGTTTCAGCTGTTATCAAAATACAACATTAAGCATATATTATAGCAAATGCTGGCAATGAAACATTAAACGTAGGGTTTAAGATGGCCTAGTTCTTTAATACTCAGCTGTAATAGCATGCAGATAGTTACCCTGTACAAACTACCGGGTACTTAATTTTGTTATATCAACTTACAGAAAATAATAAAAAATCAAACCAAGACAAATCAATAAAAATAATAATAACACCCCCCCCCCCCCAAAAAAAAAAAAGCAACAAACAAAGAACAACAAAAAAAAACCAAAGCAAACAATAAAAATGATAAATACTAAAGAAACTCATAAATATATGCATGCCTTAAAATAAAAACTAAATTATTTTTTAAATCATTTTTTCCATAATTCAATTTATATATTTTTTTTAAATCCATTCGTGTACCCATCATTAGTGTATTTAGAATTGTATTTGGTTAAAACGTAATGTTTACTATACGCTGCAATGTACACGCTCAAGACATTCAAGTAACAAATCCCTTATTCGTAATCTCAAAGCTGACAGGAAGCGGATCAGTGGTGCAGTGGTAACGAGATCGATACCCTGCTCTAACATTGCTAATTGTCTTGCGGATGAGAAGTTAAAATGAGGTCCCATGTATCGGTGCTGTACACTGAGGATGCAAAAAAAAAAACAGGGGTGTCTCTGGAACGGGGTGCTTTCTGTATCTTTCACTATCCTCGACAACATTATATTACTAATCTCTGCAGGGGGCGTCGGTCATATTGGCAACTGGTAATCATTCATGAAAAAGAACAATACACTCATAATGCCCCTAAGAATTTGTCGACTATATCGCCTAAATAGTTAAACATATAGATAATATTGTCGATAGCGGATCTCAAACTAATGACCTTTATTCGATACGATATCATATAACAATATAGAAAATACTCACTTGTTCCGTAGGCTTGTCCGGTAATGGCCTCCAAACTCCCCGTGAGAACTTCAGCCACAGGTACACATGTGTCTGCGGTGACCCCAAGATACACCTCGTACCCTTCATACATGATAATGTACCCTTTGATTTTCAAAGAGTTATCGCCTATTCCGTACACTGAGTTAGCTGTCGTCTCCGTGGCGTTGTCTATAACAGAAAGAGATAACATTTTCATTACTTCATTTTGATTGGTCGTCAATTGTCAATAAGTGTATCCTTAGCAATAATTGCTCCCTATTTCTCTTATTTTTGGTTTTATTTATACGACCAAGACCAAACTGAGATTTCTTACTCTAAATAATAAAAGAAATTGTAAAGTATCCACAATATAAACAAGAAAAAAGAACTCCAATGTAAGCATTCGACTTTCTTATGTTTATTTTGTTAGAATTGCCAGCCTGAATGTTTGTTTGTTGTTGTTTTTTTGTGACGGCGTAATGTTACTTCAAAACTTACAACCTTTAAAGATATTACAGGTTGAGCTGTTCTTGTATGTCATTCTAGTGTAACACTATATCAAATATTATTTGCATTTGCAGTTCATGCCAGATGATGATGAGATCAATATTGATGCAGATGACACAAACTTATTTTAACAAGAGTTAAACTTGCTAGTGAAGCTGAAAAAGTTAAGGTGACCATTCCTGAATTTTGCAGGGCTTCTGTGTATCCATATTGCAAGAAAGAAGTACATGAATTATTGTAAGCTTTTTTAACAATTACTAACTTTTTGTTCTACTAGCAAATAAAGTTTACCCTAGAATTATTCTAAAAAAAGAATGTTCTAATTGTTTGAATTTTAAGGAAGCATCAAATGCGGGACATTGTGATGTATGCTATCAGCTGTTACTATATATAATTAACTTTTTTTCCAAAGCATAATGCATGATAAAGAAGGATCTTGTAATACAAGCATGTGTCAAGTCAAACATAGTCATACCAATGTAATTTCATGTTGAAATATAAATGAATTGATTGTAAAATAGCTTACTCAGATAGTTATTTAACAAAGTAAATTTATGATTTTATTCCACTGTAAATTAATAATTGGACTACATAATAACACAAGCACTAGGACCGAAACGTTTTGCATCTGTTACTTCCTTTTCAGTTCAGTAAACACTGACGCTGAACATGTCACTGTGATGATATTAGAGTAAACATACAAAAATGTAAACCTTCTTAAGATATTTTTCTTTTCAGTTTCATTATTATATGTCCATTTTACAAATGCAAAACAAAAATCGCACAGGGGGGATTCTTAGAAATATTCATACATATGTACAGAACCAGAGCAGTTAAAAGTTGGACAGTGGTTGCAGAGATGATAGGAAACATCATTTTCAGATATTGCACATGCACATTTCAAATGTGTTGGTTACATAATTGCCTGCAAATGTTAAAGTTTATTATAACAGATAAAAGCCTAATACTAATATTATATACTTTAATGATTAAGGATTGCAAACAGATACTTAAATGAACTCTTTTTTGTCTAATTAAGTCTAGAAATAATTGTCCTGTGTCCATTATATTTTTTTAGGGTGCCGGCCTAAGTGTTTTATGGATGGCAAATGTTTACTGTGCCGTAACAAGGAAGGCATTTTAACTTGCCGCAAAGAAGTTATGTGCCAATGTACTAATGGACCTTTGGAAAAGGCTGTTCTTTTTAAGCAGGAGTTGGAAACAGTTGCCTGCAAATGTACAAGCTTAAGGAAGTTTATTAAGATGAAATCATAATGCTATTGGTGTCTTTGTTACCTGTAACATTTTCTTCTAATGCTACTGCAGACAGCAAGACAAAAAGTGTTACACAAAAAGATTTTTTTTTTGTAAATTAAGACCCATTGTTGACTTAAATTTTTTTGTTTAACTTTTGCATGATGGTTGTTTTTGTGCTATATTTCAGTTTTTGTACTTACTTGAAAAGTGACAGAAATGTTCAGGGGCATCAAAGAAGCAGGTTAGATTACTCCTGACTGTTATTTTTGCATTATATATATATATTTGACACGACATCAAACCAACAAGTTAGATAACTGTAGCTGCATTTTGAAATATAGAAACTATTACTCATTTCAAATAATTAACAACTTTGAACAACTTTTTTGAACAGTTGAGAATGCTGTTTTACAGACAGCTCTATTTAATACTTTCTGTCACTGCTTGTTATGTTTTTTGAATAATTGCTTTGTAAATCTTTTGGTAAATTACTTATAGGTTAAATCAACATGGTTCTGTTGTTTGAATTGCTCTGTCCTTCTGAGGTCCCTGAGAGCAACTCATTTTATAGAACAAATCTGCCAAAGGTTAGCAATGATCCTGTTACCTAGTAAATTGTTCCCTTAATTAGGTAAAGTATTTGGAGAAGTGATATCAATTTCTATGTTAATTGTAATTTTTCTTCCTCATCCTAAGGGCTCACTCTGCCATTAGACATTTTAGCCATTTGCTGAAATTATATTAATTTGGCTACAAAAACATAATTTGGCTACATGACTTCTTACCTTTGTTATGCTGTTTTAATAAAATTTCACATGAAATCAGAAAATAAAACAAATTTAGCTTAAAGATATATTCAACCAGAGGAAACCCTGAGTACACATTTATGACATAGTCATGTTTATTCTTTGTAACACCAAGGTATAGTTTAGCTGTCTATGTATATTGTGTTATTTCACATTATATTTTAGTGACTAGTCAATTATTTACATTTTTTAGCAATTCAAAGAAGTACTGTGTTCTAAAAAAGTGAAAGTTTCTAATAAAAATTGTACAAAAAAGTTTTAAAAACAGCCAACGAACATGACTTTATTACACCTGCAATGTAGCAGAGACATCAAGGGCTGTCGTAAGCTGTTTACTTTAGTATGTTATTAATATGTTCTTTGTGTTCTGTTTTTTTGCAGATTTACATATGAATAGTTTGCATAACTATTTAGAAAAAAGCACTCGTAAATATCTGAACTGGATTTTTCACTTATATATGTTGGCACAACAGTTAGTATGACAGCATAGGTATATCCTTCTTCAAAAAATAAACTTTAAACGTATGTATTGTATACAAACCTGCTAATTTTTGCACCAAAGTCTAACATATGCCATGTGAGCACAATACAAATTCATAACTAACTGCTATGACTCACAAGTCAACCATACATTACAAACTGAACAATGTGCAAGTGTTATTTGAGAAATGTTTATTCTACAGTTAGTAGTCATATTGGTGAATTATTTGTTAAACGTGTTCTTTGCTGGAAACTGTGCTAAATCACAATGATCTCAAAATCTTTGGAATATGATATATTAAATTCATAACAGACTTGACCTTTAGTTGTTAAAATAGAAATTAACTGATTGTATCTCCTTCCATTATACTTGTTTGCAACTGTAAGAATTAAAAAAAAATCTATATAGCTTATCAAAATGCACATTAGATAAGTTATACATTAACTTATTGTATCACCTGCAAAGTACTCCAAGGCTTCTAATTTTTATTTTTGATCTTGATTTACTACCTCACTAATATAAAAAGATGACATACATGTTTAAATTAGGTGATCTCAAACTGTTTTCACATTAGATTGTTTCAAACTGCTTGATAGTAAACTTTTTACATCATTTTTATTTTGCAAATCCTATGTACAAAATCCATCATTCAAAATATCTGAAATTAGACTAAAGCTACCTCTGACATCTCATATTTCACACATTAGCGATGTTTGTTTGATCTTTGCTTTTTCATAAAAATCCAAGTGTTTCAAATGCTTAGTCTAGTCAAGTCAAGTCGATAAATTCATTAGCATAAACATTACATGTTCAATGCCATTAGACATTTTTAATGACAAATATGGCATATGGCATATGAGAAAAGTATGAAATTTCGTGCACACAAATAGAGAATGCGTACTCAAATAATATTAAATACAATTACTACTAGGATCATGTATCATAACAAATTGCCGAATATATTTGACTAATAAACTTATATTAACTCTTTTACAATTAGCTAAATATATAAATTTTGCAAGTTTTTTATGGTCCTTATTTGGTGTTATTTCATGATGTTTCTAAATTCATTCATAGTTGGCCAAGAGCAATAGTAGCTTGGTAAGTTTTCATTTCTAATCTGTCTATAAAATGGGCACATGCAAAAAGTGATACTCATTTTCAATGGTATTCGTGTTAAAATAAATACAAATTCTATTTTTCTCTTGCAATATTTTGATACAGTCCTTCTTCAATTAACAAATTATCTGCTGAACTTCTAAATCACATTAGTAACAGAAACATAGTTCCATAAATGAGAAAAACCTAGATCATCCAACATTACTCTAACTTCTTTTGACAATTTGTTAACAATATTTCCAGAATTATCAGACATACAAAATACTTCTTACATTAGTGACTCTGAGTTATTCTTTTATCTTTGTAAATAGATCAATATTCTGATTTTTCTGCATACGTGAAGGGTGTCTTTTTAGTTCTCCATAGACTACAGAGTTGACAGTTTGTTGCCTAACACCCATCAGTTGCTTCAAAAATTTTGTGTGCAAACGTTTGATGTCCGGTGCTTTGTGGAATCCCAATATTTCAGACCCATAATTTAGTATTGATATTACCATGACATCAAATAATTGCAACTTTTCAGAAAAATCCATAGGCACTTAATTAAACAAAGAGTTCAATTAATACATTGCTTTACTAGCTTGAACAGCTAAAACTTTTTGTGTCTGATAGTATTTACCATTTGATGAAAGTGTTACTTCCAATGTATGTAAATTTTTTAGCAATATGAAGTTTCTCGTTATTATAAAATATATCGATGTTTTCATTTATGTTATTAGTTTTACATGACATTACAACCGTTTTATATGTATCTAACAAATTTGAATTTTCGGACCACTTACTTAATTTATTATGCCCCCACTTCAAAGAAGAGGGGGTATATTGCTTTGCAATTGTCTGTCGGTCGGTCCGTCGGTCCGTCGGTCCGTAGACCAAATGGTTTCCGACCAATAACTAAAGAATGCTTAGGCCTAGGAATTTTAAACTTGGTATAATGATTGTCCAACACCAGTAGATGACCCCTATTGATTTTGGGGTCAAGGGGTCAAAGGTCAAGGTCACATTGACCTTGTAGGTAGAAACGGTTTCTGACCAATAACTAAAGAACGCTTAGGCCTAGAAACTTCAAACTTGGTAGGATGATTGTCCATCACTAGCAGATGACCCCTATTGATTTTGGGGTCAAGGGGTCAAAGGTCAAGGTCACATTGACCTTGTAGGTAGAAACGGTTTCCGACCAATAACTAGAGAACGCTTTGACTTAGGTTCACCAAACTTGGTAGGCTGGTTGGTCATCACCAGTAAATGACCCCTATTGATTTTGAGATCATTAGGTCAAAGGTCAAGCTCACAGGGACCTCATCCTAAAAACGGTTTCTGATCAATAACTAGAGAACGCTTTGACCTAGGTTCACCAAACTTGGTATGCTGGTTGAACATCACCAGTAGATGATCCCTTTTGACTTTGAGGTCATTAGGTCAAAGGTCAAGATCAATGAGACTTTCATCCTTAAAACGGTTTCCGATCAATAACTAGAGAACGCTTTGACCTAGGTTCACCAAACTTGGTATGCTTGTTGGTCATTCCCAGTAGATGACCCCTTTTGATTTTTAAGGTCATTAGGTCAAAGGTCAAGCTCACAGGGACCTCCATCCTAAAAACAGTTTCTGATCAATAACTAGAGAACCCTTTGACCTAGGTTCACCAAACTTGGTATGCTGGTTGGTCATCACAAGTAGATGACTCCTATTGACTTTGAGGTCATTAAGTCAAAGGTCAAGATCACAGAGACTTTCATCTTAAAAACGGTTTCCGATCAATAACTAGAGAACGCTTGGGCCTAGAAACTTCAAACTTGGTAGGATGATTGTCCATCACCAGTAGATGACCCCTATTGATTTTGGGGTCAAGAGGTCAAAGGTCAAGGACACATTGACCTTGTAGGTAAAAAACGGTTTCCAATCAATAACTTGACAACCCATGCGCAGTTGACCCTCAAACTTCATATCTGCATTTGTCTTGGCCAGTCGATGACCCCTATTGATTTTGGGGTCAAAGGTCAAGGTTACATGTATGTCAAAACATTTAAGACCAATAACTTGGCTACCAAATGGCATCGGGTTTTGTGGACTGTGAGACTTACATTTTAGATAACATGTATATTTGGTCACTAGGTCAAAAGTCAGTCACAATAATCTGGCCACGTGACTAATTGGCTGCCGACAGGGGGCATACATGTCTTACAAACATATCTTGTTATCTAATAAATTGAAAATATTTTTGAAGTAATTCCTCTTTAGTTATTCACATTATCTAAGTCCCCCTTTTTGGGCACGGGAACAACCTTTGGTCCAGTTAATTGGATAAGTACTATTTGCGTATATGTAATTAAATAGATCAGGTAAAATCAGTGCAAGTGTATGCTTACATTCTACAAATATCTCAGGTATAAGTAAATCGATTCCGCCACTTTTACCACGTTTTATACAAGACAATGCTCGCTCAACGTCATCAACACTAAAGTCATTGTCTAATTCATCAACAACATTATCATAAGCAGTATCAATATCTACTCGTTCATCTATATCATCTACGAGTATTACTTTGAGTTATAAATATATAACATGCTTTTTCATATAAACAAGACGCTATTCTATCAACACCTGTGTCTATATCAATATCTGATGAAATGATATCACTTACTATATTAATGAAATAATTATATTCGGAATTCATAACATCTCAAATTCCTGAACTTTATTTATAATAAATCTTATTTTACTTTCATCAGCTATAAAATCTGTATATGGTTGCTCTTTTACACATGCAACTGAAAAACTTATTTGTAGTGGTACATGTGTTGAGAATGTGTACAAGTCATGACTAATAAAGTCTTTTTAATCAAGGGAAATAAATTGCAAGAGCACAAAACATAATTAAACTGTTACCACTTGAGCTTATAATTGTATAACTGCCAATTCCAGCGTCGTTACCACAACGCCCATTAACAATTTTTAAAGAACTACAGTTACATATATCCAACAATTTTAAGCCGGCGTATTTACAGTATCGTCCATAGAAAATCTATGAGGCATATTATTTAAAACACAATCCAAATCTGTATCCATTACAGATATATCTTTTTTTTATTTAAATCTGTATCATTTTCTAAGAAATCACTTCTGTTTCCGCAACATGCATTTAAATCTCCAATTACTGTTACGGAACCAAAATCTGAATATTTCCAGACGCCTAATTCTAAAGTTTCAACAAATCCAAGTTCATGTACATTATAATAGACCGAATTACTTGGTGGAGTATATAAGAAACACACACACACACACACACACACACACATATCTTGAGGTAAGTGAAAGAAAGTTTTACAAAATTTAACCCATAAGATTCCTGAATCATCAATTTCTGATATAACTATGCCTTTACCAAGCTCTTTCCGAAAGAATAGGCTAATACCGACGTGTCCACGTCGTGATTTTAAACTTTCCTTTCTAGGTACCGATATTAACTCATACCATCTAATTTCAAATACATCATTTTCACGTTGCCAAGTTTCTTGAAAAACAGGATGTCAAATTTGTACACAAAATTTTAAAATTCATCGTCGTTCAAGCAGTTACGTAATCCTTCCACATACCATGTTTATATGTTAAGGTCAGTAGTTTGTTGTTTCTTTTAAATTTTTCTGTTGTGATCTTATTTTTGAATAAATACAATGCTTTTAGTTTGTGTTTTTTCCTCTAAATTATGAACACCCATCTCCGAGTTACTAATGTCCAAACACTTGGTACTGTGATCATATTCCCTGCCCATTATAGACTCCGATTTTCTAGTTAGCGAATTCCCAATCAAAATGGACCTAACATGTTGTTCAGCCTTAGTGACTTTCCCTTTGTCGTTCTTAGTATTGCTATACTACTGCCTAACCACGCTGAGGACTCCATTACTTCTAGAAGTGTGTACAAACAGTACACATTAAGTTAACAAAATACTGATATACCTGCCTCAAGTCAAAACAGCTCATTAAAAATATTTGCATGCAGCTCTGTTCGTCGGTGCGCTGTGATACTTCTGTATCACTGTTTTTTCTTGTTATTCTTATTACTGTTATTGTCTGACGTGTGCACCTAAAAAAATCATAATGTAATATATGGGACGGTATCCTAAGCATATTTTCTGAGTTGTATTAACAGATTTGTGTCCCAGAACCAAACACGACTGTTTTTGTTTCATCAAAAGGGCCAAAGTAATGACGGCACTATCCTTTTTCAAAGCTTGGAACTTTCTTTTGTTTGGCATCAGCGATCGGTTCCGCCAAATACAGTGTATGAAGTGAAAGTGCGATACGCGTAAGCTTCTGTAACTTGTATCGCTTAACATTAAACATTTGAACGAAAAAGAAACTCTGTTTCTAAGATGCTTGCTTACCTGGTATACACCCAGAAATCCAAGGTGCAGCCTCCATCCGCTTGCATCCGTTTGCATCAATTACATATAAAACATTCTGAAATTGACATAAAACGTAGAAATTAAAATGAACCTGTAAAAACATACTTTTTTGTGTATATCAAGCCTCAGTTAGCAAATCTCGAGGTATAACATTCCATGAAAAGGTCATATTTTCCTACACAGGCTGGAAAAAATTCATACCCTCATGTGCTTACATATTCAGTAGCAGCAATTCAAAACATATCTTGGATACTTACCTACACGACCTGCAGTAACAAACATGTACTGTGTGCGAGAATAATCAGAAACGAAAGTCAAAAATTCAACCGACACCATAATAAAGTGTGTGCATTTATCATTAAGTATTGAAAATTTTGTGAATATTGAAAGAATATTTAATTAGAAACTAGCGATTTTTCAGTCATTGGTCGACCGATAGAACGCGCCATCATGCCACGTGACCATTCAGGTTGTGACGTGCTTCTTTTCTGTACGGAAAATTGCCAGTATTATATTCCTATATGTACAATTGGAGCGGGGTAAGTGTTATCCTATATTATGTAATTCTATGTTTTGATTGGCTGTTAGAAGATCCGATTATTGCCGAAGCATTACGTACTTTTACGATGTACTACCTGTTAAATCAATTTGCAAAGTTGTGTTATTCCAGAAATCCTCGGACAGAGTCACGTGACTGTCTGATAATATTGTGTAGGAACATTGAATGTTATTTTTTTGAAATCTGTTAATAGTAACAAGTAACTGATAAGAGATACAGCTAACTTTTTGAAGGTTGGCAAAAATATGGTGGTTGATAAAAATGCAAAACATAGCAATTTTGTAATTACAGTTACAAAGTCATTTTTCATCAAACAATTCAATATTTTATATCATTTAAAGGTCTGTAAACTCATATTTTACATATTTAAAAATAATTGTCAAAACTGTTCACTTTCTTGTTTGTAAATGGTTAAACTTAGTGCATCTAAGCCGTTAGAAAAATGCTGAAAAAATGCTGAAACGACACGTATAAATTAGTTTAGTTTTCTTTTTTAAAAGTAAAAATTCAAAATCTGCTTATATTTTCAAAATATAAGTTTAAAGAGCTTTCAAATGATGTAAAATTATACAATGTTTATTATGTTTATGTTTTCAAATAATAAAATTCGGCTCACAGAAAAAAAAAGATATCTAAAGTTAAAAATTCTGTCTGGTTCCCGGTCGTACTTTGCTACGACAGTGACTGTATCTCACCTGGTCTTTAATATGTTGAACTATATCAAAGTAATCAAAGCATAGTCATAGTTTATTATCATATTTGATATTACAAGTATATTTTTTATTCTACTCAAGCATGTTTGTTATTCTGTTCAAGCATGATATTCCATGAAATTCGTGTTATTTTGTTACTTAACAAAACAAACAATGTTTCAGTATCATAAATAAAAGGTTGAACAAATATGTTGTTGTTGTGCTTCAAAAACTGTGCATTACCTTAGTTATAATTTGTGTGAACAGACAGGTCTTCAGTTTAAAGATATAAATTTCTTTTTATTAGCATCTGCAAACAAAATAGAGTATTGTAGCTTAAGGTTCCTTAAAAATACAGTAAAAAACCGTACACTCAAATGGACTCAAGTCCATTTGAATTTTCCTTGTTATCTTTTTATTTGATAACGACTACAATAGGTAAGATTATCGGAAGAATGCCTATTTATTGCATGTAAGTGTGCTAAATAAATTGATGGCTTATTTTGTATTTTTCAAAAAGAAATAATTCGTACGCATTGTTTCTGCCGAAATTGTTTTTACACTTCAATGATTTATTTTGCGAATTATTAGATTCAGTGTAATTATCAATCAATCATTTTATTGCATTTTACAAACACATGTTTTCAGCAAAGTACAAATTTTTACAATCACAGTATTACAGTAATTATAGTTGGCATTAACTTGGGTGACTTTGTTAAAAAGCAGTAAATATGTATCACTGTTATTTGACAGGGGATTTGAAAAACCAGCGGAATTTTTGCACCATTTTTTTATGACAGCAGGTGTATATTGTTCCTAGATCATAGGCAAATTAGGTCAAACTTGAAACCAACCATGTATAACGGGTTTTCGAAGATCAAACGGCAATTAACTGTGGTTTATCCAAACACGGATATGTCACAGGCTATTATGCAATCATATTAGAATTGCATAGTTATAATTGCCGTCCTGTTAGCATTTATAGCTCTGATAAGGACATAGTGCTTTAACACTTGGTAATTTTATTTTGGATTAAATATCATTTTTCCAGAGATCTGGCATCGTTTTTTTAATTTTATTTGAGTTAAATGTGCAGACGTTAAATTGAAAGAAGTAAGGTCTGTTATTTTTTTCCTAGAGTGAAAAAATGTTCAACCTAGGATTAAAAATAAAGAATGCAGTGAATTTAATAACTGTCATTTACACTCGTATTATGATGCTGAATTTTAGTCGCCGAAACACAAGGTAAGTTCATCACGACTTTGAAGTTTTAATTTAACAATTGTAAATCATCGTCAAACCTGAAAGAATAAATCAAGTGAAATTACGATACTGATAAAAAAACCAAACATTAAAGTCAAAATCGCGTTTTATTTTGTTAAACAAAACCATTGACAACCTTGGGGTGTGACTAATTACAGTATCTAAGTTCTGGCCGCGGATCTAAGTTACAGAGCTTCGTACGAGGAATTACGGACACTTCGGATCATTGCTATTTCGGACCGGACATGACAGGCCAGATTTGGGGACACTTCGGACCATGTTCAAAAATATATTTGTTCATGTATAAAAATGAATAAAACTTTATTGTTATTTGAATTAAATGTGCAAAGGTTTAATACGAAATATCATAGCTGAAATTTTTATGATTATACCGCCAAAAATACCAAAGAATACTTGAAGACTATGACATAGAGAAAACATTTATTACCTTCTTAATTTACTTTCTACTTCACATATTTTAACTATAAGCCTCAGAAATCGTTGCCATTGTTTTAAATGCTATGTCTAAATGTATATTAAAAGGAAACTAGAAATCGATTAAATGCGGATCGTTCTCATTTTTTTCTGGTTCCCAAGTCTGGTCCGTAATGTCTCTTAAGCTGGGCCGTATTATAATTGAATATTAATGATTTTTTCATAGAAGATATTAAATATAAAAAATGTTTAAGAGACGAAAACAAACTAATTAACACACGGGAGTTCTTCTCAAAGGATGATTACCATCTAAAACATCTGGAAAAATTACGGACCTTGTGATGGACATTACGGACCACATATCTTGTTATATTATGGACCATCCAGAACGTATTGCATCCTAGCTTATTTTTGTTTTATTTAATATTTAATTTAAAGATGAATATATTTCATCATATATGGATAGGTAGCACATGTTTTCCATGCAATAATCCACCTTCTTTGAATCCGAAATAGTATTACGTGGGCGGTCATTGACTATGGAATAACAGCTACCTTTCAAAACCAAATAAATTGGCAATTTATCTGCAACAAATGTTTTAGATATATTATATATTAATAACATATGTAATACATCATAGAATCACCTAATAATATCTGGTCCGAAGTGTCCCTAAATCTGGTCCGTAATGTCCGGTCGGAAATGGCCATGGTCCGAAGTGTCCTGATATTCGTACGAGCACATAATTAGATTAATCCAGGTATTGATTGTATGAACTTAAGAATTATACAGTTGGTATCCTTTTTTTATGAATGATCTAAAAGTATTATAAGACATGCCTTGTTCTGTCCGCGGATCTAAGATTTTTTTACGGACAGAGATTCAAACGAATAGATAATTAAATTAATCAAGGTGTATTTTGTACAGATAGAACTTCGTATGATTAAATTTAATTGTTATAGATGAAGAGTTACATTATTTATCCAAATATAAATATAACAATTTATTTAGATGAAATCTACGAATCACGATGTGTACATTCCCGCTATTCTCCAATGGACCACATTTACGTCACAAATCTTAGGTATCGCTTTCTCTCGCCATGTATTTTTGCAACAATGGCGCCGTCGATAAACCGAGGGAAAACTTCAATTTTAGATTTTAAAAGTCAAAATTCACGTATTTGGAAATCGCAGATTTTCGTAATATCTTGGATAATGAAAGAAAACGAGGAGTTGAATTAAAAATATACATTCGAAATTTTTTACTTTCGGTACCCTTTAAATATTGCTTTAAACGTCCTTCACACAGAATTTTTATTACTTGGCTAGACATACTTTAGGAGGAGTTACGTTGTATTTTACTATAAGAAATTGCGCTGACTTTTTACCACGAGACATGGCGATACCGATCAAGTAACAAAGCTTGTTGATACAGATTTTTATACCCCAAAGGAAGGCCAATAATGTATGCAAGACTTCTTACATTTTTGTGATCGTTGACAACCCGCTGGAAAATGCCCTTTCCGTTCACAGACAGTGCCTGGTCGTAGGCAACTATTTTGTTCACAGCGTCATACGTCATATTCAGGGAACCCTATAATATAACAGATGCACGAGGCATTTACATTACTTAGCTTAATGATGTTTTGTATTTGGTTTCAAAACAGTAATTTCCTTGATGGTTGATCGCACAATTTACTTTATAAATCAATGACAAATGACAGCAGTGCAAAGTGCAATGCAAACAGAAGCCTTAAAATAACTTCCCAAATCAAATTGAAACTATTTGTTATTTGACAATCCCATGAATCATGTCGATTGCTATGTTTCTACATGTAAGCATAAAAAAACCTTTACTTAGACGAAAACGAAATATGATAAAACACATGTCAACTGTCCAATCACAAATGGAATAAATTATCATTAATGTTTGAAAGCAAATGAATACGTTCCAAAAATAACTTTTACGTACTACGTAATCAATTATTGCAAAGAAATATTACCACAAGTAGAGCTAAAACTACATACCTCGATAAATGTCGCTTGCCCATTGGTTACCGTACCCATAACTAAACCAACTTGTCCATGCCACTGATCCGGAGCACAGCAGTATTTAGCGGCGGAAGCCGTTGATAGCAGGGCAACAAGAATTACTAGCATTGTGATCTAAAAACACAAAAGCTAAACATTTCATTTCAAAATATATAGCTAATAGCGCCTGACTGCTTCTCCAGTGAAAAGTTGGTTACTGTACTTTGTGGTTTGCACCTCAATGAATGTAAAAAAATGCACACACACATGAAGCTAACTTTTTCAATCTGTAATAAGCTTCTACTCTGATTATAATACATGTTAATCTTTCTCAACGAAAAGCTTTTGAGCTGGAGATGGTACCATGTGCGAATATATTGTTGCAGTAGAGTTTGTTGGAGGGGTTGGGATGGTAATGGCTATATTACATAGTTTATGGTTATTGTAAACATTAAGATAGAGAGAATTTGGCAGTAAAATAGAGAATGCGGCAGGGTTGAATATTTATTCCTGTCACAAGTGGCATCTAAGTAAAGCTGTAAATTGCCTATTTAAAGCACACTTATTCTTTAAAAAAAACTTTTATGCAAGAAGAAATAAAAACGTTTGACTACACGCATTTTGTTTCTGTAAACTCGACAAGATACTTTAGCACAATTAAACAGACCAAAGATTCGAAACTAGGGACCATGCAAAAATTAAGATGCATTCCCTAATATATTAGTGATAAGATGCATTATCTCATATATAAGTGATTAGGTGCATTCCATCATATATAAATGATTAGATGCATTCCGCCATTTATTAGTGATTAGATTCATTCCCTCATATATAAGTGATTAGATGTATTCCCTCATATATAAGTGATAAGATCCATTTCCTCATAAATATATAAGTGATTAGATGCATTCCCTCATATTAGTGATTAGATGCATTCCCTCATAATAAGTAATTAGATGCGTTCTCTCATATATAAGCTGTTAAATGCATTCTCTCATATATAAGGTGTTAGATGCATTCTCTCATATATAAGTGATTAGATGCATTCTCTCATATATAAGTTATTAGATGCGTTCTCAGCTGATATGCATGTATTAGTGATTAAATGTATTCCCTCATATATTAGCGATATGATGCTTTTCCTAATATAGTAGTGATTAGATGCATACCCTCATATATTAGCGATTTAATGCGTTCTAGAAAGAATGTTTCGTCACATATAAGTGATTGTATGCATTCTGAAAATAATTTTCCGTCATAATTATATAAGTGGTTGGATGCATTTTTGTAACATTTCCCCCCATATATGAGTGGCCGGTTGCACTCTGCATAGAATATGCTCCAAAATTTAAGAGATAAACTGCATTCCAAATAGAGTTTAAGCGATCAAATATCCAAGACGTTCCTATAAAATAATCAATATGTTTGACGAACGTGAATAGCAGTTTACTACATATATACAATAAATAAGCCTTAGTCTGAGACTGAACATGGATCAGTCTTAATATAACTTCATTTTTATACCGATTACAAATAAAACTAGATGAAGAAAATTGCAGATAATGACACCAATCAGCTGCATCTCTGCTAGATTTTATTTGTTGTTAAAAGAAGCATAATTAGTGATTTATTTATATTAATGAAATCAAAAAATTGACAGACGAGTCAAATTTACTTACTTCGTTCTCCCAGCCGTGTGAAAATGAGATGAAGTCACAAAGGTGTTCCAGATATTTGGCGATCATTTGACCTTTGCTTATCTATCCGTGTGAAATGTTGCAATGGGCGCCAGAAGGGAAATGTGCTCTTTGGAATAAAGTAAAAAAATAAATTGTAAAAGATCAGATATACAGACAGACCTTTGAAAGATAAATAAATTTTCCAAGGCTTCAACATTTAGATAAAAAAATGCTTAGTCAATTTCAGTTTGACATAGACCTGTTCTCTCACACTCGAGAATACCGAAAGGACGACGTGGTACTGTATCCATAAAAAGTACTTTATGGTCAAACCCTAAGTGAGGAACACATGACCTTTTATTCTGTTCCGAGAAAAGCAAGATTTAAAGAATGCAATCAGTGAATGAGTGTTAAAAATGGCCAAAATGTAACATGAAAAACTAATACGAAATGCAATATAAAAGTAATACGAATTTATATGCACTTTTTGAAGTCGGAACCTTATCTTTGCATATTAATTAGTCTTTTTTAATGGAAACGATATGTGATTTACAAAATACAGAATTACAAAAAAGAAAGTGACTGTTCTCAGACATAATTTCAGTTTTTTACTAATGGTAGATATATAATTATCAGTCAGTCCGTTTTTCTGTTGGTATACCCTTTGTTACTGGATGTTCCTGAAGTTGCCCGCCCGGCCTAGCGGCCTAAGATAAACATAGTTATCAAAATAAAAATAATATATATGAACTAAGTGTCAACAAACAACAGTGGTTTGGGGTGTCTTTTTGCAAATTTTAAGAAAAATGTCTTTTTATGATTTGTTATCTGAATTCTGCTAGCGGCCTAACGGCCTAAAATATACATTGTGTATCAAAATAAAAATGACATCCATGAACTAAGTGTCCACAAACAATAACAATAAAAGGGATTTTGATGTATTTTTGCAAATTAAAAAAAATAGTAGGAAGTTAGCAGTAACAGTATGCAGTTAGCAGAATGAATTAAATCAAACGTGATGTTGGCAGTAGCAGTACCAGCAGTAGCAGTAGGGAAAACCTGAAGTTGGCAGTAGCGGTACCAGCAGTAGCAGTAGGAAAGTCTTAACAGACTGGAAAGTCTAAATGAAATTAAGACATGTTTAAACATCTAGAGGACCTCCCAAGTCTATTGTATTTTCTACTGTTACTGCTCATACTGCTACTGCAAACTTCACATTTTTCCTACAGCTACTGCTTGTACTGCTACTGACAACTTCACGTTTTTCCTACAGCTACTGCTTGTACTGCTACTGACAACTTCACGTTTTTCCTAATGCTACTGCTTGTACTGCTACTGACAACTTCACGTTTTTCCTAATGCTACTGCTTGTACTGCTACTGACAACTTCACGTTTTTCCTAATGCTACTGCTTGTACTGCTACTGACAACTTCACGTTTTTCCTAATGCTACTGCTTGTACTGCTACTGACAACTTCACGTTTTTTTTAATGCTACTGCTTGTACTGCTACTTCCTCAGTCTATTGCATTTTCTACTGCTACTCCTCTTACTGCTACTGTCAACCTCATGTTTTTCCTACTGCTACTGTCAACTTCACGTTTCCCCTACTGCTCCTGCTCTGACTGCTTCTGCCAACTTCACTTTTTGCCTAGCACTACTGTTCTCACTGCTACTGCAAACTTCACATTTTTCCTACAGCTACTGCTTGTACTGCTACTGACAACTTCACGTTTTTTCTACAGCTACTGCTTGTACTGCTACTGACAACTTCACGTTTTTCCTAATGCTACTGCTTGTACTGCTACTGACAACTTCACGTTTTTCCTAATGCTACTGCTTGTACTGCTACTGACAACTTCACGTTTTTCCTAATGCTACTGCTTGTACTGCTACTGACAACTTCACGTTTTTCCTAATGCTACTGCTACTGACAACTTCACGTTTTTCCTAATGCTACTGCTTGTACTGCTACTGACAACTTCACGTTTTTCCTAATGCTACTGCTTGTACTGCTACTGACAACTTCACGTTTTTCCTAATGCTACTGCTTGTACTGCTACTTCCTCAGTCTATTGCATTTTCTACTGCTACTCCTCTTACTGCTACTGTCAACCTCATGTTTTTCCTACTGCTACTGTCAACTTCACGTTTCCCCTACTGCTCCTGCTCTGACTGCTTCTGCCAACTTCACTTTTTGCCTAGCACTACTGTTCTCACTGCTACTGCAAACTTCACATTTTTCCTACAGCTACTGCTTGTACTGCTACTGACAACTTCACGTTTTTTCTAATGCTACTGCTTGTACTGCTACTGACAACTTCACGTTTTTCCTAATGCTACTGCTTGTACTGCTACTGACAACTTCACGTTTTTCCTAATGCTACTGCTTGTACTGCTACTGACAACTTCACGTTTTTCCTAATGCTACTGCTTGTACTGCTACTGACAACTTCACGTTTTTCCTAATGCTACTGCTTGTACTGCTACTGACAACTTCACGTTTTTCCTAATGCTACTGCTTGTACTGCTACTGACAACTTCACGTTTTTCCTAATGCTACTGCTTGTACTGCTACTGACAACTTCACGTTTTTCCTAATGCTACTGCTTGTACTGCTACTTCCTCAGTCTATTGCATTTTCTACTGCTACTCCTCTTACTGCTACTGTCAACCTCATGTTTTTCCTACTGCTACTGTCAACTTCACGTTTCCCCTACTGCTCTTGCTCTGACTGCTTCTGCCAACTTCACTTTTTGCCTAGCACTACTGTTCTCACTGCTTCTGCCAACTTCACGTTTTCCTACTGCTACTGCTTGTACTGCTACTGACAACTTCACGCTTTTCCTACTGCTACTGCTCTTACTGCTACTGTCAACTGCACGTTTTTCATACTGTTATTGCCAACTTCACGTTTTTCCTACTGCTACTGCTCTTACTGCTACAGCCAACTTCACGTTTTACTTACTGCTACTGCTCTTACTGCTACTGCCAACTTCACGTTTTTTCTACTGCTACCTCTTGAACTGCAAACTTCACGTTTTTTCCACTGCTGTGCACTGCTACTGCTTAGTTCCTATACATGATTTGTTATCTGAAGGCTGCTACCGACCCAGCGGCCCAGGGCCTAAGATAAAGCTTGTCTTTCAAAACAAAAAATATATTTTTGAACTAAGTGTCGACAAGCAACAACAATAAAAAGGTTTTGGGGTGTATTTTTACAAATTAAAAAGCATCATTTCATATTTTATTATCTGAAGGCTGCTAATGGCCTAACGGCCTACGATGAACCCTGTCTATAACTATAAGAATAATATCTTTAAAGTAAATGTAAGATATACATGGTGTATCACATTAAAACAGTATTTTTGAACTCAGTTCAAACAAACAACATACAAAAAAGAGATTTGATGTGTACTTTTGCAGAATAAAAAGAAAGTTTTTTTTTCACGAAAAGTCGTATTTGCTATCTTTAGGCTGAACACAGTTCTAACATACATTCTTAACAAAAGGGGTTGGAATTTATTTTTTAAATTTAAAAATGACGATGTTTTTTCATGAAAAGTGCTGGCTCTCTGTAAACTGCCAACGGCCTAGGATTTACATTTTATGTCACAGTAAAATGGTATTTCTGAGTTTAAACACATAGAATAAACAAAAGTTGTTCAGTGCGTTTTTTTCAAAATTGCTATTTGTAGGCTACTAGCATCGCAGCCGTCTGAGATGGAAGTTGTGTTTTATTGTAAAAGAAGTATTTCTGCACTCAGTTTTAACAAACGACAAAATTTATTTATTTCTCATGATTTTAAAAAGAAAAAAAGGAAGAAAGAAAGTCGATTGGTCGGTCAATCAGCCTTAATTGCGGCCGGTCGATCAATCGGTCAGACAATGAGTGAGTGAGCCAATCAGAAAGTAAGTAAGTTAGTAAAAGTATAAATATGTTTAAGGTAGGTCGGATTAAAAATATTTGTATTTACTTTCTTATTGATGATTAACTGACCGACAGGCCAACCGACCGACCAACTCACTCACTCACTCACTCACTTTAATATCTTTCTTTCGCTCTGTTTTTCTTTCTTACTCTTTTCTTTCTTTTCTTTTTAAGATTATGAGAAATAGATATATAATGTTATTTGTTTGAACAGAGTTCAGAAATACTATTTCAACTGTGAACTCTTCGTATTTCATAGGCCGATGGGTCGCCAACAGCCTAAAAAAGCTAAAACAAATCATGAAAAACCTTTCGAATTTACTATTATATAGCAAAGCTTTTTTGTTTATGTTGTTTGTTTGAACTTAGTTCAGAAATACTATTTCAACTGTGACACTCATTAACAGAAATGAAAAACCTTTTTTTTCATTTGCAAAAGGACATCACATACACCTTTGGTTTATGTTGTTTGTTTGAACTTCGTTCACAAATACTTTTTTTAACTGTGATACACTATGTTTATTTAAGCCCAATCCCCATTTGTTTATTTTGTTTGAACTAAGTTCGGAAATACTATTTTTACTGTGATACAATATATGTATAACTTAGACCACTAAGCCGCTGGGTCGCTAGCAGCATAAAGATAGAAAATTCTTCTTTTCCTGAAGAAAAAAACCCAACTATATTTGGAACTTGCAAAAGTGCACCCCAAACCCTTTTGTTTGTGTTGTCTGTTTGAACTGAGCTCAAAAATACCATTTTAACTGTGATACACTATGTTAATCTTAGGCCGATAGGCCTCTAGCAGCCTTAAGATTACAAATACTTCTTTACATGAAAAAAGTTTTTGCTGAATTTTCAAAAATACACCAAAACCCCTTTAATTGTTGTTGTTTGTTGAAATTCAGTTCAAAGATAGAATACATGTATCTATTGTGGTACACAATCTACATTTTAGGCCGCTAGGCCGCTGGGTTGCCAGGCCGCTGCGGTTAGACCGATAGGCCGCCAGGCCGCTGAAGTTAGGCCGCTAGGTCGACGGGCTGCAAACTTCACGAACATTTGTTACTGCTCCATATCTCTTGAAACTCTTAAAAGATCTCGAATTTACATTATAGCTTTATTCAGTATATCGACACAAAAAGTAATATATACCTTTCGGTCAGTTCCAGGTACAACATCTCATATGGACATGCAGGTTCAGCCTGTCCCCATTTGGAGTCCATTCAATATCTCTAAAAAGACATTAAAGGATTTCGGTGGAACTATTCAGACTGTGACTATGGTGAAAATATACGCATAAGCCAATCGTAACTCGTGACGGGGTGGCAGATCTGGCAACTAAAGGTTCCATTTAACAAAAACATCAACGAAGAACAATATTTACATATTAATTAACACAATACAAAGCATTCTATTTAATTTGGTGGCTGATTTCTGCACTTGTTTTCGCCTGCAGGGGCGAAAATCCAAAGGCGAAAACGGGACAAAAAACTGTGTTGTCATATTTTCCTCAAACCACAATATCTCAGTTTTTTACCCACATTTTTGCAAGGTAAAAATCGCTACTCCTCCGATAAAAAAATCGCATTTTGAAAAACAAAATGCGAAAAATACTTTTGTTGAATTGTCGGGTAAATAATTATCGTATTGCGCCATTTTCGTAATTTCGCCACGCCAACATCAGAGTCTAAAACACAACAAATCATTATTTTCTTGTATCTTCGTCTTCGTATTTTTGCTCAACCAGGTGAAAACAGGAAAACACGACTTAGCAAAAATCAGGCAAGGTTATTTACAGATGAGTAAGGAAAAGGAAAAAAGATTTCTTTTACTTCGTTCTAAAGCTTTTTTAAAAACCTATCACATGTTCGTCAAAGTTCTGTTGTCTTGATTTGGTTCATACTATATACGTGATCAAGGTAAGATATCGGATCAAAAGTCTATTGGTTTCGTGTTCGTGCTGTTTTTTTTAAAACTTGAAGCCTTTCAAGATTGGTCGTAGACATATTTAGCATTTTTACACGACAAACAAGGCATATCCTTAACCGGCTCCGTCTAAGTACAACGTAACATACAGAGATAAAAGGTACTTCATAGGAGACTCCATTCAATGTCAAGGTTAAATGCTGGATCAAGAATTGGTTTGGCATTATTTCGTTTCTGCTTCTCATTATTATTGTTGTTATTATAATTATCATCTGCAGTATTACCATTACCTTCATTATTACGATTAATGTAATAATTTTAATTATCATACTTATTATTACTATAATGTTCTCTTATGGGTCTTTTAATAAGACTTTTGTAGGATATTTGATTCCCGGATAACTCTTTGGCTATGGTTGAAAAATATTTGAAACGGTTTACTAGACAATGTTTCATTCATGGTAAATCAGAACGGCAAGATTTTTTTTAAAGTTTTCTAGTTTTTCTAGGTAAAGCACGTGACACCGAGGGTGTAGACAGTAATGTGGACCATTAGGGGATAAAGTTTGAAATAATCATTGCAGAGGTTCACAAGAAAATGTTGCGTGCAAAATTACAGAACAAGAATAATTTTCCTCTATACTTTTTATGTTAATCATTGTCCCTAGGGTGAGGTGAATGATGACCCTAGGACTATATTTTTAAGAATCTTTGTAGAGGAGCCCTTAAAATGCCTCTTACTTAATTCAAGTGTGCTAGACATTATGGTAAGATAATTTTCTTCTCACTGAGTAACCATAACTCTGGATAGAATGAAATTCTTTGATAACGTTTGGCATTTTACTCTGTGGACATGCATGTCATGCTCCACCCATTAGTGATGAAAGAGATGTGATGCAAGAGAAATCTTCGCCCACGACGGACGACGACAGACGACGAATGACGGAAATGTCCGATCATGAAATTTCATCATGAGCACGTTGTGCTCAGGTAAGCTTAAAATATAATGATATAAACTTTTTTTGTGCTAATAAATAATATAATGTAAAAGAAAAACGAAGAAAAGCACAAGTTTAATCATACAAATTTATTTTTAGCTATACTGCATATAAACAATTCAGGTTTAGAATGTGAAAAGTCCTCGTCTTCCAATTGGTTGGGCCTGGAAATATGTATAAAAAGGTATATCTTATTATGCATGAACGTTGTAGTCAAATATGGCTAATTTCTTGCAGGTAAATGTTTAATTTTGTCTGTGCAATTGAGAAACTGTCTGGAAAGGTAAATATTTTATTGTAAAAAAGAAAGAAAAAAGAAAAGAAAACTAGCAGAGGGCACGTGTCAAAGGAAGTGTTTAACAGGACAACTTCTTCTTTAGAATGGATTCCGTAATTCTTTCTGTCTAAACTGAAAACGGACACACGTGGTACTTTACCTTACTCGTATAATACCCGCATTTAGATCCACATGGATATCTTTTACATCAGGCAACGAGAATTTCGATATGAATTTCATCAACAGTCAACATGTGTAATAAACGGAATGAAATACGCATCGTAGATACATACTTTTCAGGGGAAAAAAACTGTAAGTATGAAAATGTTCTTTACCGTCTTTGCTTCGGACTCACACTGTGCCGGCACAAAGAAAACACTCCTGCTTTCAATGCCCGTCCTTATGTTTGCAAAATTAAGGGATTGCATGAATTCCGCTGTAAGAAAAAGGAAAAAAATACAGTTTAGCACAATTGTTACAATGTTTGTAACTTGTTAGTTTTACATAGAGTTTGGATCACCACAGTCATGATACCGCAATGGATAGTAAGCTGGGAACCAGACAAAGCCTTATAATCCTTATAATATTGTCAAAGCAATCAAGTTCATTTTGACAATTAACTAGTAAGTTTGAATATATTCAGGCGCAATATGTTATTTTTAATATTTTAACGATTCAATAGTATGGAATGTAGCAGAAGTAAGAATATTACACAAAACCAAATGATTTGAATTTTAATCTACACATGGGGAATGATTCCGGGTGATATTAATAAAATCATTAATTTATTAATTCACAGCTCAATGCAGAATGTGTGACCTATGTGTCTATGTCTAAAATCACGTGGCGGCTGGCATTCAAACTTGCGTCTACTAAGCCGGATGTTAACGTTCTAAACACTAGGCTACCGAGGCCCAAAAATATTAATGTAACTTGTTTTTCTCTCGAAATTTTTCCATTCTGGTTAGTATATCGAGAGCAAATCAAATATCGCAATCAAGATAATAGACAGAGATTGAGGGGAAAAAAGTATAAAAAAGGGCGATTGAGCCCTTTCTCTTGCTACCCTCAACTTACTCTTTCCGTCTCCTCCATAAATAGCTAGTAAGTTTCCTGTGACTGTCTGAGACACTGGTACGCATGTATCCGCTGTAACTGCTATATTTGTATCATACCCCTGCATCTGAATAGTGTAGGCCTTGATCTGGATCGAGTTGGCTCCAAAACCGTAAACTGACTTTTCAGATAACAGTGTGGCATTACCTGAAATTGATTAAATGGAGCTGATTTGATTGTTTGTTTCTTATTGCCAGGTCGGGTTTAAAGGCGTTTGCAAAGCCTTGACAAAGGACGTCCGAGGAAAGCTGAGAGTGAAGGCTGAGGTCAAGATCAACACATATATCAAACTAATTTAAAGGGGCTGTGCTCCAGATGACAAAAAAAGAAAGTTTTCTTGTATTATAAATTTCTTGTAATATTTTTAATAAATGCTTAAGAAATAACCTACTGACAAAAAATAAGTCAAATAATTACATTATAAATTGATTTTTTTTCCCTTTCAAAGTGCTATACCGTAACGCGACGGTATAACTATATTGTATAAGATTTAAAGTAAATATCTATAATATCACATGCGGCGATGGTGCTTACAGTAAAAGCGTTGGAAATATTTTGTTAACATGAGGGTCCAGAGTTCAAATCAGGCTGGAGCGAAAATATTTTTTTTATTCTATTTTGACCTTTATAATCAGTTTTGAAGTACAATATTATGTTGTTATAATCTCACGGCATCTAAATATATAATTTATGAAAATTTTTTTTTATGTCAAATCTGGAGTACAGCCTCTTTAAGCACTCCAGAGACAGAGAGTTAATTATTCAAGAATACATTTAAAGTAAGTCTTGCGATGTTTTAACAGGCCTGTGTACAATATGATATTTTTTAAAAGAATAAAGAAAAAATACTTTTGGTGGTTTCGCACCTATTAAAGAACAATGGAAGGGAGATAATTCAAGTATTGGCTTACCTGGAACACAGTTTGGTATCCAGTCTCCGCTGTTTGATCTATTACATACACCATCTCTGATTGTATACATCATACCCTGAGCGAAAATATAGTTTAAAAGCATATGTACTGTATAAGTGGTTCATTTCGCCACGAGGAAACCTTAACAGTTTTCTTTTTATTTTCTTTTTTTTATTTTTCTTTTTTTTTTTAAATGGACAAGGGGGTCTGGAGTTATGCTTTGTCTGCATCATTTGCATCTAACATTTAAGGTGCATTTGAATTACAATTCCGTTTCTGATTATCATAAGTTCGCAATTTTTTTCGCACACGAAAAGTCAAGAACCTGGGATTTTGCAACTTTTCGACAACTGGAAAGGAAAAAATATTAAAGTATCTATTAGAAATGAATTCTTTATTTGTTCTAGTATAAACATTGATTGCTAAAATTTTGCCTGTGTTTTTCCAAGCACATATCTCATTTATATTCATGATCATTTAGGAGGCCTTTTCATCGAAATACGCTTAATCTGAAGTTCTGATATTCAGGCTTTTTTCGCAGTATTTTACCCTTGTACTTACATTTTTATAATCGAGAACTATTCTCTGAGTCACACCAAAATTATCGACGCTCAGTTTTTGGTCGTAAGCAACTATTTTGTTTAGGGCATCATATGACATCCTCATAGACCCCTGAAAAAAGATAGAAAGCTAGATATATTTTGCCGCCAAATTTTGCCTTCTGTAATATTTGTAATAAATTTTGTCCTCGGTATATTCTGTTTCAAACATGACTAAATAATAATAATAATAATAATAATAAAGAATAATAATAATAGTAACAACAATAAAAACTAGCACTAAAAAAATCTGACTGATTTTTTTTTTTCCAAATGATTACACAATGATTGCAGTTCAATGCATTTAGATAAAAAGTCTTCTAAAATGTATTCTCTTTATATATGGGTAACGGTTTCAAAAAAAATTGCTTCGAGTGAAAATATATGACTAAAACCATGTTTTCAGAATTCTTTACATGTACATCAGCACTTTTTTTCATTTTAATTACCAAATGTCACTTAAAGAAAAATGTGTTAATTTGCATGTGTTAAATTTCAGTTCACGTAATATTTACAATATTTCAGTAGTAAGTATTCAAGCGGGTAGTGACCTCTATAAAAGAAGTTTTTCCGGTGTTGACAGTGCCCATAATCAGCCCAACATCAGCCTGCCATTGGTCGGGACTACAGCAAAGGTCGAGAGCAGAGACCGCAGACAGTAAAGAAGCAAAAAACACGAACATGATGAACTGAAATTCACAATAAGTATATAAATAGTTTACCTAAATAAATGCTCACTGACAACTATTTTCTTTTGCTCCATGAAAGATAGATATGGCATCGAATCGTCGCAAGTAGCCAAGAATTTATCCAAAAATAACAAAATATAACCTTAACTTGTGGTTTCGTTTCTATATTCTGTTTTGAGGTGCTTCTATCCAGATCGCTGTATCATATTTGAATAAGACGCTGAATTAAGTACAGGCGAGGGTCGAAACCATTTGTCCTAATCATATATTAAACGGAGTTACTGCCCTTACAGATAACTGAGACTATACTAACAAAGTGACAATCTTTTCCAAATCTTAAGCTGATCTTGAACAGACAATAAACAGTAACTATCATGCTGCAGTAAAACATCTTCATCGAAAACAAGCAAAGACAATATTCAGTTAACTAGTATCAATCATTTATGAAAGAAATTCATGGAAGCTGCCTTTTTAGAAGCAGTTGGTAAATCTCTATTTCATTCTAGAATTGTTGTATGTGTAGCAATAAACAGTTATCTTCATCTGAACCTATCCTTAAATCGACTCGTAAAATTTAATAACTTTGCGTTTTCCTCGAAAATTTCAAAACCTTAATCAAATTATTTTGATGTTTTGCACGTTGTATAATTGATCGTCCAGTATATAGCTAGATTACTAAAATAAGACTCTACAAATTTAAGCAAAAGTGCCTGTTCTCAGCACGGCAGCCAAAATAAACTGCTCATCAACTTAAACAAAAGATCAATCGACAATCAAAAGTGATGTCAAGATAAAAAGTGAAGAGTCCTTGCATGAGGAAACGTATTCCGTGTTGTGATATATTTTCAAACTTTTGCTTCCTTTTATTTTGCACCAATAGCCTTAGTTACGAACGTTTAAAACTTACCTCGACTGGAAAGTACGCTTCGATCAAAAGTATTTCTGCAAACAAATAAATCTTTTTCTAGAAACAGAAATAGACAATGATATATATCTATAATATCAAGCCAACTTTTACGAATTGAATGTGATTTTCGTTTCTCACTTTTAAAGCATCACTATTTATTCAAAACTTACTTCACATTCGCAACCCAAAATCTTATTAAACAGCTGTTGATTTTATCTTGAGCTTATTTCATCAGTGAGGTACTTCAAAAGGGTCAAAGGGTCACTTAACAAGTTTGAAATCAAAAGTGAAAATAGTCCATTTTTGAAAAAATCAAAGCGCTGAAAATGTCGAACGTCATCTCCCCCGTTATTACAATATCGCAGATTTTTAACTTGTTCTTTCATTGAAGAAACCAAATGAAATGTACACAGCGCGTCTACTATGCTGTCATGAAATTGAAGAGCGCTAAACATATTCTAACACTATCCGCAATTCGCAGACAGTAAACAAAGAAGGCACTGAGCGTGATAGATCATAATTATACATTATATCACGCTAAATACAAGCGCGCGCCCGCTGACGTCACTGCAAACTACGTTCGGCTGTTCTTATTTGACATTGTTAGCCGATAATTGTTTTAAAATATCATTATTAGTGAAACTTTGTTATGGTCTAAATTATCTTCTTTGAGGTTCATCTATGATTAAATTACAGAAATTTGCATTAAGGTCATTGGACATATATTGGACTATAGCAACTTTATCTATTTAAAATATTCATAATGTACTGATTAAAATGGTCAATTACAAAATTATAAATATTGCTTCTGATAGTAAAAAAAGAAATTTGTGTCTGCTTATAAATTTATATCCAATGAAATGTCAAAGATCCATAAATACGCCTTTATACTTAGGGATTTACGCAAATTAACCTACCCTAATCGGACCCTTGTATATTCTGCATAGCTGTCAAAACAAAGCAATTCACACTTTTTTATGACCTAATCAATGTTTTAGTTGAGACAATTTGCAAAATTTTATGGGGAAATCAAAAATTGATTGGATTACTTTTGATCAGTCACACTTCTAAACACATTATGCAATAGTTGCTTCCAAATAGCATGTCTCAATGATTTTTACTGAAGTAGCTTCCATGCAATGAAATATTTTAAAAAGATTTTTAAATGTAATAGATCTATTTATAATGAAACAACAACAACAACAACTAAGCATTCAACATGTAAATGTGAACAAAAAGTTATTAAAAACAATGTGTTTGGTTTATGATTTTGACATAGTTTTT
Source organism: Cyclina sinensis (assembly GCA_012932295.1). Lineage (NCBI taxonomy): Eukaryota > Metazoa > Mollusca > Bivalvia > Venerida > Veneridae > Cyclina > Cyclina sinensis. The sequence continues at coordinate 21,139,221 of JAAONU010000001.1, forward strand.
AGGCTTCTTCCTATCATATTATTTGTTCTTTGATAATTATTGTTGTGTTTTCAAAAAAAAAATCTAGAATGAATATACAAAAAAGATATGCATTTATAATGAAAAAAAATCACAGATCTAGATTTCTTTCACGTACCTGATGCGAAATATATCACAAGAAAAACTCCATGGGATAAAAATGAACATGTTCAAAATCTTTTTGGATCAGTTACTTGGAAAAAAATCTTTAGATGTTTCCACTGATGTATCTTTCAATTCTATAATCCTAATTGAACTAGCCTCTATAATTTTTGCTGATTGGCCTCCAAAGTCCATCAAAATTTCAAATTGTTTATTTAAAATCTCATCAATGTATATTCATGATGTTAGATTAAATTGTTCAAATTTGTTTGGTTTTTTTTGGACAATTTTCAGTCTACATTTTCACTTTTCATCATTATTTTAAAGTTTTTTAACAGTCCGGGTAGCTGTGTCAAGTTACAAGGGATAAAGTGCGTCACTTCCTGATTCGCAAGTGACATGTGCGTAAAATATGGATTTTAATTTGCTATAAAAACATCTTTAAGATAAAAATCACCTGCGAAATTTTGTAAAACTTTGATAGATATATATTTTTCGCTCATATGAAAATTTCAAGGTAATAAATTTGTGTCCAAAGACCAAGTAAACAGAATAGCCTGTCAGGGACAATAACCGTAAAAAGGCATGATAAGTACATAATTGTGTCCCATAAGACTGTACATGTGAGTTAGAATGGAAAAAGATTTTAAAGGTTTGGTGATCTACTGTCGAGTATAGCAGGATTTCTCGTTCAGATGCGTAATCATTTAATCACTCAGGCCTACGGTCTTCGTGAATAAACTACTACGCATCTGAACTCGACACCGTGTTATATTTGACGGTAGATCACTAAAATTTAAAATCTCTTTCCTAAATGAAATCTTAAAATAGAAATATAGGGCAGATTGTTAAATATAATGTTTTCTGCTATGGAAAAGTTGTTTCGTTTTTAACAATTCAACCTGAACAAAGTTAAATAAATATTAGATGCAGTATAGCAAATCAAAGATCTAAAATAGTAGGTCTTTGATCCAATGAAACATTCAAATATCAAACACTGAATTATAAATACTTTAAATACAAGGTGTTTGCAAAAAAAAAGATACTTTAAACGAGATTTTGTCATGCGTAACAAATTTTAGCCAAGATTTGTCGACGTGGAACTTTTAATATTTCACTTTCTTCATTATTTTTTTCTTAACGTAATTTCCCACCGATCGTGCTATATTAAACATCTTTGAAACTTTGCCAAGTATTAATACCAAATTAGTTCGTTTTGGCAAATAGTTTGGGTTTCTTATTATTATTGTGCTAACTTTTTCCCTTTTTTTAAGATTTTATTACTTTTCATGACCTCTACATTGGAAGTGTTCTCATGTTTTATAGCATAATATATTTATTTATATGTTTACTTAAGTAATTAAACGGCTGTTCGTAATTTTGTTCGTAATTTTGTAATGATATGACACAATTATGTTGAGGAAAAAATAATATTGTTCAGCTTTTATTCAACCCAAAGAACACAAAAGACACAGTGACAATATTTTCGTCCTTCTCCCAATGCTTTGTAATAAACGTAATTTCAAACTCTTATCATTTGAAGTTAGCCAATATTAAATGACCTAGGACCATATGTGCAACGTTTATCAGTTTAATACTTTGTGAACCGCTACGACTTATCACTGAAAATGTCAGCTGCTCAACGCTCTGAACTGTAACGAGCTTTGGGGGTTCTTAAAGGAGCCGCTCGTTTCGATAGGGTTGGTCAAAATGTGCGGTGTTTGAATAGTTGAATGCTCAGTTTGGTTATTTTCAAAGTATATTTTTTATTTAACTAACTTATTCAACTTGAGTAAATGACAAATGCAATTCATAGGAATATTTCTTTTGTTTAAACAAGAAAGACAAATTAATATCCGGCATGTGTTATGCTTATATACATTATTTTCGGAGTACATGTACTTAAACCTTTTTAATAGCATTTTTGGTGCGACCCACCCTCCACTTTTCCAATGACCTATATTCTGCCACTATCTAATGTCAGAAGATATATTTCGAAAACTAAAGACTAGTAATAAAAGGAGATGGTAAGACATTCTGCGTTGACCCTTAATCCAGAAAACATGTACTCTATAGTAGCTCTTCTCGCGTGTATAGGCGCGGCCGCTGCCTCCATCTGCTGTGTACCTCCACAATGGGAGGGACAGTCATCTTTTCTGACTACAGTTGTGCATCATGGAAAACCAGTCGTTTCGACGGTAAGTTATAACTCACTTCTTGAAAAAGACATTTGTGACTACTTTTATAACAAAAGTTGAAACTTCTCTTGAAAAGAATGACACTAATTTTCTTTCAGTGTGTTTATTGAGGAAACTGTCCTTTGAAACTGTCAATATTTTCTTTTTTGAACAAAAAGAGATAAATATTAGACTACCTTTTCATTCCTTCATGTCGAATACTAAAGAAAAACAACAATTGTATCGTTTTCAATTTATCGTCTGCTTACATTATGTTTGTAGTCGACAGCCTATCAAAGATATATTTTTTAACATTTTTTAATGTTTTAACGTTTCGTAACTTTAAAGGAAAAACAACACTCACACATTTCTTTACAAATAAATGAAATTTACATCTAAAAGTAATAATTATCCTAACTTGAAAAAAAGGTTGCTGGTCATAGAATTGGTTGCGTTTTTACAATGAAAGAGGAAGAGCAAGAACTTTTAAGATCTGTTAAGCCTTTGTGACATACAATATCATTAGTGAAGTCTTATTTAGTTTTACCGTATTGTAACGTCAGGGTTATGTAATGATGGCTTTTGACGCCGTGAACCGCAAGATTGGACAGTATGAGTACATCACCATTGGAAGCAGAAGTCAAAGAAGATACGGAGTTCTTCTAGACTATAATTCTGTATGTCTGTTTCTTAATACTAACATGTTCTTAGATGAACTGCTCTTTCTTTTATTAACAGCGCGTACATATTAATCTGTGTGCAATTGATCAGTTCAATTCGTAAGAAATCGCTGTTTATGGAGACAACTCGTTTCTGTATCCTTTTGTATTTGATTTCTTTAACACCTTTGTGTGTGTGTGTCGTATATATATATATATTCATTCATTCAGGTATTTTACGATAATTCTAGTTTATGATAAATACAGAAATTTAATTAAATTAACAGTATTTTTCTTTTGATAAAGCGTTTGCATACATATACATGTACCGGTAACCATACTTCAGTCGATTTTTGTGTGACCTCTATGCATTATACTTTAGGAAGCAATAAATCGTGCTTGCTCTATATTAATTTTCGATACAGAACACAAAATACATGATAAATGACCAAGGTGCATGCTATAAGCAGACACTGAACAGAAGACCAGAGGACTTTGGGGGCTGTATCCCAGGTAAGTAGAACACATAATTGTATCATCTCAGTCTCTCGTGGATCTTTGCAAATCTTTCTTTATTATGTTACAATATTACAATTTTACCCTTTGTTGATTAGTCTTGTAAAATTTACTGCCTATGCAAAACACTCTTGTCGCCATATTGACAAAACGTTAATAAGATTAAAAAAATAACACATGAATGCATCCGAAATACATGCAATACAATTCAAGGGTTTTCTAAGCTGTATTCTTTATTGTTAGCGCAACCCTAGGCTTCTTCAATGCTCTTTTCCTGGGCTCTCAAAAGTATGTGTATTGCATATGTATATTCATGTACATCGTCGGATCCATTAACATTTCTTCCGTGGGATTTTTTGACGATTTCTAGTCGATTAGAATTGTGTCAAAGACAGCTATTTCATTGGTTCCCACACGATTTCATAAGGCGATTAAAACCAGTCAAAACGCTCGTTCTGTACGACGTTCGGTATTACAAGAAGGCGGCAACCGTAAACGACATGTTTCATTCAGTTTGTGAAAAGTTCTTGGGCGCAGCCAATTTGTTTCAGATAGTTTTCTACCCTCTCCGTTGAAGAGTTTTCAATTTTGTTTAACGCAATTTCATTGGTCGATATTTTAGGCACTTTTACTATATATCGACACAAATCTATTCATTTTTCCCACGGTCTGATTACGTTATGATCAACCGTGGGGATCCGACGATGATTCATGTGTAAAGTTTTAAACTCTATTTATTATGATTAAGAAAAAATAGAATACTAATCAATCAACTGTCGGAGACTGACTAGGTATTTATTTTTCAAGGAAACTCATTACTTCGCTAGTTTACGAATACACACTCTTTGCATTTTGTTTCGATACATTAATAGGAGCAAAATATCGCAACGAAAAAATTTCAAAATCATTATTCTAATGAAATGCCGGTTGTTATTTTAGATAACGCAACTGTAGTCAGTGAAAAAGACATTGTTGGTTTGGGTGACAACGCCATGACGGTGAACACCTACCGTCTGGATTTCCCTGGAGTGTCTGCCTACATCTCTCTTACATCAGACACATGCGTACCAGTTGTTGAAAACATCAGAGGCATGTTGGAAGGAAGTAAGTACAACGCACCACCAGATATGACACAAACGGCACTGTTCTGATTCTTTCATTGAAATAACATAATTATGACATGCATCAATTCAAATCTGACCTTCTAGCAATTATTTAAGACATATAGTCTGAGAGAAATGACAATTATTTGTTGTTTATCAAATTAAAAAGTCAGTTTAAACATGAAAGGATAAGACAATATTTAAACTGTCAGTAAGTTTTTTGTCCTTCTGACCTGAATTTTTCTGTTTACAATAAAAAACTGAAAAAATTCGCTAGTGGTTCACTTTATCGTAACGCATGCCGTTCAATTGTTGTTTATTGTTGTTTAGCAAATGGAATCTCTCAGCATACTAGTAACTGCAAAGATTAAATCTGTTTAACTTTGGCAATAATTTCATTGCTTACAGTACAGCTGAGCAGAAAAACTGGAATTTTTTTAAGGTCATATTAATGGCCTTAAATAAAATGAAAATAAAAATTTGTTTCAGACCCATTCCTTCAGAACACACACTACCTTAATATCACAGCTGGTATCAGCGCACCAGAGAATCTCCGTGTGCCACCTCAAGGATGTGAAAATGCTCCCATGTTTAACGCTCACTATGTAAGTTCATTTGTCTCTTCTAAACAAACTTTATATTTTAGCAACTAGGCTCTAGTAGTTGTATTTTTTCAGTTTCTTTATTAACATGTTGGCTAGTTGATTGTTCTAATAAGTAAAGAAAATGGAAGCTTTTGTCTTGCAAATTTTGAAAATGCTGTAAACAAAATCGCCTAGAAAAAACTGAATTTTTTTGCCTCTTATCTATGTATGTGACTTCGATTTTTTTCAAATAAAATGGAATTCATAATTTTTGTTTAACATTCGGGGCAGATAGTAAAAGCAAGCAATAACATGACGCCATATTGAGATATGTTTTATTATTATAGCAATTACAGTTTTTATTTTTATATAACAATTGTGGGGTTAGAAATAAAAGATGAGTTACAGTAAACTATATAACGTAAGTCTAACAAATTGATGCTTTTGAAGAACTAAAATCCATTTTCTTCACAAGAGCTAGCTAGACACTGCACTCTTAGAACAACTTTAAAGATATTACAACAATAACTAAAGGTTTAGATATATAGCAATAAAATCTATTTCAACTAGCAACACCTCAGAGGTGGTATATAAAAAGTGTTGTCTCCCTTAAATGCTGTTTCATTTCAGCTACATTTAGTAATTACATTTCAGCGTCTTAAGTTGCAAATGTCAAACGTTTTTTCTAAGAGCCTTTTAAACAGTAACACATGTTATAAATAAATTCTTACAATTGTATTTGATAAGTTTTGAAAAATGTTTCTTTCATTTTTTTCAGACAAATGGTAATTTCATGCCAGTCACAGTAGGCCGTCGCGCAAACTTTCTTGGACTCTAACTTTTTATGTGTGCAATGTACATCGTATAATAAATGATAAAAATATAAAGTTTTTGTGAAATTGTATAAATGTTGTTTCTTTATTTTTTATGGCAAAACAGATAAAAAAATACAATCAAGTTTAAATATATTACCTTTAAAACAGAAGAAAGACAAGCGTACATTCAAAAACATCACAGTCGATATTAAAAACTTGTCATTTAAACTTGCACAATAGCCATATCTCCTGGGGCTGCTACTAAAATGTCGTATTTGACTATCTCGATAATGAGAAAGAGTTGCACAACTTGTCACACTGACCGTTTTCAAATAATCTGTCTGACAGATTTTCAGAATGTAAAACTAAAGACAAAATGTACAAAATATGTCAAGTAAACAAATTGTACCTAAATCTGTAAAAAAAATGACGTTTGAATAAAAAAGATAAAAAAACATGAAATAGAGAGGGGATAGTTAAACATAGCAAAAGTTCTGTTTGATTTGACGATTGCACTATTTACCGTCTGCACTGGTATACGTCAAATGTGGAGTTGAAAAACAATCTAATTCCTTAAATAAGTAATCTTCGGGTGACATGTTCCCCGTGTATGTTCATCCTGCATTTATGGCGTGGGTAGAAGAGCAGAAGGAAAGTTTTTCGCACCATCGAAGTGATTACGATGATGGTTGAAGTTCGGTTTAAAAGTTCTACGATGATCACTAAACTTGTCAATGGCATATGGCGAAAGCATGAAACCGTCGTGCTTTGACTGAACAAAATTATCCTGAACGGGAAGGAAAGGTTGTCTTTTCGGCAAAGCTTGTTCGTAACAAACATTTTTGTTTGAACTGTTTGTTGACGAATGTGCCAAGTTCAAACCACTGTATGAATAGAGGCATTTACCATTTGGTTTAAATATGTTGAGGGATTGTTTCTTTCCAATCTCTTCCACGACATTGCTACCTTTAGGCATATGTCTCTTTCCTTTTGGTTTTCGTCTTTTTAGGCCCGTCATATTTTCAAATCTTGACGGGAACGACCATCTTTGTGTACAATCTATCTCTTCCTCAATGCGTATTTTGTTTAACATTGCATTGCGCTGTTGAATTTTAAAATTCTTCACAGTTTCGCTTTTGTGGCCTCCACGAATGATAATCTCATTTTCCCTGATAAATGTTGTAGGCTGCTCCTTCGGAACGCTGTGTGGTAAGATACATACAAAAAAAAATAAGATAAGACAAAGACAAAAGCAAAAAAACCAGAAAAAAACACAACAACAGAGACAGAGACAGAGAGAGAGAAAATAAAATATTGTTCTTTGTACGATATTTTTAACTGGTAACTCAGTCCTTTACTCGATTGATAACTAGTTCTCTACGAAAGACTTCAAAAGTTTCTATACTTACAAATGAGCGCAGATAATTGATACTATCTGACTACGTATTTAGTCCGTGAATAAATGTCATGTACAACCACTAAGACCCTAGTTAGATGCATGCAGTAGTGAGGAAGTCGTTTTTCATATAGTATCCTATTCTAGCCCTTAAATAAGTATTACTTGCCCCAAGGCTCAGTTACTATTGCAAAGCACCGCCCTACAAATAAACTGAAACTGAAAAAGACGGGGGCAACGTATAACAATAATAAACTAGTTTAAGGTAACATAAATTTAATCTTCTACACAAACCTCGTGAAAAAGACACCCTCCAATCTAGTTCTGGCTTCCAAAACTTTGTAAGCCGCTTTTTAAACATTTTGTTCATTTATATGATGCGGCATTAAAGTTTTGGATCAGACCCGTTGGGAAACCTAACCAGAATAATAATTCGTTTAACGTCGTTTTACCTCGCAAATACCCTTTTCACAATTTAATCTTGTGCATTATTCGATAAAACAATTAGTTCAGTATCATTTCATACCATTTAAACTATTGAAATATTAATAAATACAATAAAATTGCTTGTTTTGCAGAGAAATATCAGTTTCTCCGACTTACAGTCAGCAGCTTCGCGAGATCTCGTATGACGTAACCGCACGAACCGCTTAGAAAACAAACATGACTATCTATTTTTAGACTTAATCGTAAACAAACTGCTTGACAGCACCTGTTTGTAGAAATAATGAAACTATACATTTATAAAATTGACAAGTGACAAGTGTCACATAAAGCATTAGGTCTATATTATGGCACTCTTGCAATGATAATTCTCTTGAATACTTGTAAACAAATTCTGCGGAGTTAAAAGCACATGGTATTGTTTTCTTAACCGTCCGCACGATGATCCCGTCAAGGTCATTCTCGTGATCACGTGGTCAAACATTTTGGCAAGATGGCGGCGGAGTGCTGAATTTTATGGCATATTGGAAACTTTAAGGTATTTTGTGTTCGATATTATTTTTTTATGTCTTAATATTGGGCTTAGTAAAAATCTATATATAATTATATCGGGATATGCTTCACTTTACTCAATGGCATGTTGATGAATGGATTCGAACGTGTCAGATTCCTGGCACGACTATTGGTAGACTTTCCCAACGGCGTTGACTTCAGCGTACACGTCCTGTAACAGTATATAAATCGTGTACGCTGAAGACCTTAAGCTACCTCCAATCAGGGGAATATCTGTCACAAATATTTTCATCGATTCAAGAGAATCCAAAGTTTTCCCAATGGCCTCTCCGTTGGAAAATGTCGCAGCTATGGTGTCTTGGAGGTACCGTACATCATCTGGCCTGAGGTACGAACAATCATGAAGGTCACCTGTTTTCCTAGAAAGAAATTTCAAGACGAGGTACAATGTACATTTAGTATGCTACGGAATACCGTTAGGGTCATCGTGGTTAGACGTTATAATCCAGAGGGCGACAATGCGATAGTGCGATGGCGACAGTGCGATAATGCTATGGCGACAATGCGATGGCGGCAATGCGATAACGCAATAGTGCGATGGCGACAATGCAATAGTCATATCGTACTGTCGCCATCGCATCATCGCATTGTCGCCATCGCACTATCGCATTGTCGCCATCGCACTATCGCGTTTTCGCACTACCGTACTGTCGTCATCGCAATATCGCACTGACGCCATCGCACTATCGCCATCGCACTATCGCATTGTCGCCATCGCATTATCGCACTGTCGCCATCGCACTATCGCATTGTCGCTTTATCGCACTATCGTATTCTCGCGTTATCGCACTATCGCATTGTCGACTTTCGCCTTCCGGTACACATGCGCACGTTTTTTTTATTTACACAAGCGATTTTTACGAAACAAAAACAATTGCAGAAACATAAAATGGATGGTTTTATAAAGATATACTTTGAAAGAGGTTACAGTTTTAATGAAATCCGACTCTTTTTAAAAGTAGGTCCAACTACATACAAAACAAGAAATGTTTGTAAAACATACATGCCCCCCAGCAGGACCTAATTGCTTGTGGTTGTTATTGATCAGAAACCGTTTTAAGGATCAAGGTCCCTGTGGCCTTGTCCTTTGACCTAATGACCTCAAAATCAAAAGGGGTCATTTACTGGTGATGACCAACCAGCATACTAAGTTTGGTGAACCTAGGTGAAAGCGTTCTCTAGTTATTGATCGGAAACCGTTTTTAGGATGAAGGTCCGTGTGAGCTTGACCTTTGACCTAATGACCTCAAAATCAATAGGGGTAATCTAATTGTGATGCCCAACGAGCATACAAAGTTTGGTGAACCTGAATCTCTAGTTATTGATCGGAAACCGTTTTTAGGATGAAAGTCTCTGTGATCTTGACCTTTGACCTAATGACCTCAAAGTCATCTACTGGCGATGACCAACCAGCATACAAAGTTTGGTGAACCTAGGTCAAAGCGTTCTCTAGTTATTGATCGGAAACCGTTTTTAGGATGAAAGTCTCTGCGATCTTGACCTTAGACCCAATGACCTCAAAGTCAATAGGGGTCATTTACTGGTGATGACCAACCAGCATACTAAGTTTGGTGAACCTAGGTGAAAGCGTTCTCTAGTTATTGATCGGAAACCGTTTTTAGGATGAAGGTCCGTGTGAGCTTGACCTTTGATTTAATGACTTCAAAATCAATACGGGTAATCTAATTGTGATGCCCAATGAGCATACAAAGTTTGGTGAAACTAAGTCAAAGCGTTCTCTAGTTATTGATCGGAAACCGTTTTTAGGATGAAGGTCCCTGTGAGCTTGACCTTTGACCTAATAACCTCAAAATCAATAGGGGTCATCTACCGGTAATGGCCAACCAGCACACAAAGTTTGGTGAACGTAGGTCAAAGCATTCTCTAGTTATTGATCGGAAACGAAGTGTCTACCGACCGACCGACCTACCGACCGACCTACCGACCGACCGACCGACATTTGCAAAACTATATGCCCCCTCATCTTCGATGGGGGGCATAAAAAACGATGTGCGCATGTGTACCGGAAGGCGATAGTCGACAGTGCGATAGTGCAATGGAGACAGTGCGATAATGCGATGGCGACAGTGCGATAATGCGATGACGACAGTACGATAATGCGAAAACGCGACAGTGCGATGGCGACAATGCGATAGTGCGATGGTGACAATGCGATGATGCGATGGCGACAGTACGAAATGACTATCACATTGTCGCCATCACACTATCGCGAAATCGCATTGTCGCCATCGCATTATCGCATTGTCGTCATCGCATTATCGCGTTATCGCACTGTTGCCATCGCATTATCGCACTGTCGCCATCGCATTATCGCACTATCGCATTGTCGCCCTCTGGATTATAACGTCTTACCACGATGGCCCTAACAGTATTCCGTAGTATGCCTATACACTGCTAGAACAAGATTAGAATCAAAGCATAGAGAGAACTGTCAGAAGCAAAAGTTGAAATGTGTGAAGATTGTTCCTTGTCACTGCACTCATGCGATAAGAATAATATCAATTTCTTCAATTGATTTTTAAGATACGCTCTAGAAAAGCATCATTTCAACATAAGAGTACTGGAATAATCCAAAAACAAACCAAGGTAGAGTCATTGTTCGGACTTCCTTGTCACTAAATATGACCATTGTATAAAATATAAACTCAACCCCTCAAGTATTTTACGAGTTGTGACGTACAGATGTGACGGGAGACAGTATAATCATTTGAGACTCTTATAAGAGCCTCGTATGCAAAGCCAACGTTCTATTTGATAGTTTTCAAATTTTCTCTCTTTTTTTGAGGCCCTGGATCCAGGTTACCCTGTTAATTTTCCTCGTCATAGGTTAAGAAGAGGTCGAAGAATCCTCAACTGACCTTACAAGTACAATAATATAACATATTTGTCAGAAATTATCAATTTGTCATTAGCATAAAAAAGATATTCTTACAATATATATGACGGGGAAAATGAACTAACAGAAAAACCTTTTGCCTCAGGGGCCAAATGTATGCATAATGCAGCCAATAGAGTATCATATACCTGTAAGTGTACAAAAAAATTAAAAAGTTATAGGAAATTTTTATGAAGAACATAAAAGATCTACTGACCAATATTTTTTGTATTTGTCAACTTTAATTGTCTTACTAAAAATTGTCAAGGCTAGCGTAAGGCTTCTTTTAAGACCTATCAAAGATGGTATGACCTGCTTTCTTTTACATAAAAACAAATATCTTTTCATTTCTAGACATAACATATTATTGTGTTCGAAACCCTTTTTGGTATATCCAAGTATAAAGCATTTCCTGTCTATATTACAAATAGTAGATACATTTTCAATTATTCGTTTTACGTTTGTTATCAAAGCTTTACTAATGTTACAATCCCAGAACAAATGAAGAAGTGTTACATTTTCGATTTTACAAAAAGTAATAACTGTGTTGTTTTCTATATTCATTTTATACATCAGGACGTTTATTCCTAAGATTCTATGTATAATTCTCATTTGGAGCCACTGAAGATATGTATCATTAGTGATGTTAAATACCAAGGTATATATGTATTTCCACTGTAAATCTTCATTTTCAAAAACAGTATTCCATTTAGCTTCACATATTGGCTTCTCTTTGCTCTGGAGAAAAATATTATATATTTGTTCGTTTACGTTTCATCTCCTGAAAAAAGGCATAAGATACAACGGTATTATGGGAGCAATGTATTCAGTTTCTATAAGTACCATGTTCGTTTTAAACTGATGTAAGTTCAGAGGATTTTCATTACATTCTGAAGCCCCAAATATGTTAATTCTTACACCTGTTCTGTTTTTGAGTTGATTTCTGTCAATAAAATTCCCACCTGAAGTTAGAATGTCTTTTACAAATCGAATAACTTTATCATACCATGATTTAATATATACAGCTTTACTAGCAATGGGAAAATTTCTGTTGTAGAAAAGGGGCAATTGTGAAAATTCAGTCATATTTTGTATTTGTAATTTTTCAATAGCTTCTGAGTAGGCTCTTAGAACATCCTTCCAAAAGGAATTATTTTAGCTTTTTTACACTATGTCAGTATAGCATATACCACAGTTGAATATCGTTTTGAAATCTATAACATTATTAATCAACTGAAAACATTTACTGTTACCTGACGTAAGCATTCTTTTAATCAAAGTCAGTTTCAGACTTTTCATATGTGCAAAAATATCAATCATCTTTAACCCGTCATCTGATAAACTTTTGACAAATACCGAGGCTTTAATTCTAGGAGGACCTTGCCATACAAAATCAAAAAATAGTTTATTTATATTAAATTATTACATGTAAAATATGAGTATCTGGATCCGGTAAGGGAGTAAGCAGATGTGTCAAGAATGGTAGTAAGAGTGAATTAACTACTGTAATTCTTCCAATTATAATTCCTTTTATTTCTTTACAATTTCTGATTTTTAAAGCTAGAATATCTACGCAAAAAATGAAAATAAACGGACTAACTGCGTCACCCTGACGACAACCCCGTTTTACGGTGAAGAAGTTTGATAAATACCCATTTATCTGAACAGCAGTTTTTATATCTGTATAAAAAATTGAAATCCATCTTAAAGTCTGGACCAAAATTAAAAAAAAAAAAAACTTTAAAAAGTGTTCATAATAAAATCATGGGAAAGGGTATCAAAAGCCTTTTCAAAATCAATCATCATTAACAAACCAGGAATATTATTAGTTTCTGCAAAATTCATTGTTATATAAAAGTCTTTTCGCCTATAAATCTACCTTTTATAAAACATGTTTGATCTTTATTTATAAGGACATCTAGCACCGATTTTAACCAATTTGATAATGAACCTGATGCTAATTTATATACTGTATTGAGAAGAGTTATAGGGCGCCAGTTTTACAAATATTGTCTAGGTTTGTTATCTTTCGGGATGCAAATGATGATTCTTTGTTTTTGTGTTATCGATAATTCACCTTGTTCAAAAGCATGATTTATAGCTATCACAACAAATGTACCTATTTTCCCCCAGAATACTTTAAAGAAATTTGAAGAAAAACCATCAGAACCCGGACTTTTATCGTTATTTATATATTTTAATGTTTCGGTGACTTCAGAATAAGTTAACCTTCCTTCTAGTTTTTTTGACAGGTTATTACTCAGCTTTGGAACAGTTATATTATTCAAATATCTATCCATATCAAAATCCGTGTATTGGTCAACTTTTGTGTACAGATCTTTGTAAAATCTTCCCGTCTCTTTCAAAATATCTTACTGAACATATATTATATTGCCATTTTCTTTTTCAATAAAGGGTATGTTTTGTTTACAAAATTATATGTTTCTAGGTTACAAAAAAAATTGGTTGCCTTTTCATCATTATCAATCCAATTTGCTCTGGATCTTATAAAGTGTCCCTTCATTTTTTCCTTCCTTGTATCTTTTAGTTCTGCCTGCAATAAAATCAAATTTTCTCTGTTTTCTTCACTAAAATTTTCTTCTAGTTTTTTGATTTCTCATATTAAAGAAAATGAGAAAATGCTCTTGTTTTTTTAGTCTTGGTTTTATAACTGAGTATGAAATTTGCTTTTCCTCTGATTTCCATTAATAAAGTTTCTAAAAAAGTCCATCATCTATAACAAATTGTATTTCTTCATCATAAATGTTTTTTAAGTTTGAAATATTGTAAATATTGATTTTTCACTTCTTCTTTTTTTTCATTGATACAGTTAGATAATCTACCTTGAGAAATAAAGATTTTTTTAAACTTCCAGAGGCCTTTAACATGTCCGACATTTGAAAGGTTTAAATTCAAAGTAATAATTGAGTGGTCTGACCTGTAACTAATATCAATATCACAATGACATTTGGAAGAAAACCTTCTGTTAATAAAAAGAAATCAAGGTTTCCTTGTTGGAATGGATTTGTTCTCCTCCAAGAATATTTTTAATATCACCGTTTAGTTCTCGAAATTGGTCATATAAAGAGTAGTCAAGTTTATTGTCTCATTTAACATGTAATATACACAGTAAAATTACATTACATATACATGTAAAAACCAATCTAAACAGATTTATTGAGACACTCTTCATTACTTCAAACATAGTAAAAAACTATTATATAGTTTATAAGAGAAACATTCTACCCTTCCCTTGGGAAGGTAAGTTAAGCATAAACTTTTTACTTATTCAACTAGCATATAAATATGTAACAACTGCTATAATTATAGATATTTACCAGTTAATTTTCAATAGTATTCCAAAATCTAGCGTTTATAACAGCAATTATCTACCTTAATACTACCGAGGTCTGTAGCTCAACTTGTCTCAAAGGAAGGGCTTAATGTCATCAGTATTTACAATTAAAAAAAAAAGAAATGTAAAATAGCCCTAACGCGCACTAACATTTTAAAAACATCAACTATCATCCCTGATCAGATTAGGGGTGAACTGATTAACAATGACCTTGTACATATGTTTAAAAGATACATGTACTTAAAATATCCTATACATTTTACATTTTAAGAAGTTTACCTGATAATGTTAATAGAAAGATACAAACCCTGATCAACATGTGCTATATTTATGAAAATCAGACCAAATTTAGTGTAATTCTGAAACCAATTTGATTCATACTACCTATAATAAACTGATACAGATCAAAATAACCCATATAGAAGCACAGGTATTAATCAGTCTTGAATAATTCGTATTCATATAACATCTTTGTTGTATAAACACAAAATTGGCTGTGATGTATAATCTCATACAGCACATTTTGAGGTGAATTTAATATTTACATAGGTTTATCTATACAGAAAGTCGGTTCTGGCTTGCAATATCATATGACATATTTTACTGCTGGTTTTTAACATGTGTTCACTAGACAATACATAGTTAAGCTTATCTTCATCAGTTAAATCTTTGAAATTGCTATTCAAATTATTGGCTTTATTTACCATATCAATTCTAAGATGTTCATACAATGGACAATAAAATAAGACATGCATTTCATTTTAAACGCCATTTTTACAAATAGGGCATACACGTTGTTCTTCTTTAATATTTTAATATCTACCAGTTTCTAAACGGATAGGGGCTAATGCTGTTTTATGTTTTCTTGGTATGAACGTACAGGCAACATAATTTTCTAGTCCATAATTAACTTTAAAGTGTTTGTATGTTCGAAGTTTATTATCGCCTCGACCAGACGGACCTGCTATATTTCTTATACTAAGGTTCCATTCAGTGGTAAAAATATCCACTGCACCTGCAACAACCTTATTACAGAAATCTCTTGAATATAATTCTGTGCAATCATGTACTAAATGTTGTAAATTCAATAATTCTACCCATTCCCAGGAAAAATTTCATTGCTCTAGCTTGCACAGAATTAATACAAGAATAAGATTTATTTCCCCAAACAGATGCCCCATAAGCAATGACTGGCTAAACTGTATTTTCATATAGTTTCATAAACACCTTATATGGAAAGCAACCATATGACTTAAATTTAGCTATGAGCAATCCAAATGCTCGACCTGCACTTTGAGCAACAGACTTTGCCATAAGATTAAATTCAAGGAACTCGGTCAGTAATAAACCAAGGTATGTATAATTGGCAACAACCTTCAGATTATGGATCCCGCATGTGAAACTACTTGCAGTTCTGGGTACTGAACTAGGGCGGAAGTGTACAATATTGCTTTTCATTGGGTTAACAATCATATTATTTCTATCACACCAATTATGCAGAATATCTAACATAAATTGTAAGTCTTCTTCATTCTCAGCTATAAATACAATGTCGTCTGCATATAAAAGTATACATAATAATTCATTTTCTATCGAAATACCTTTTCCAGCAGTTTTAATTGCTATAGCAAGATCATTAATATACAGATTGAATAACAAGGGAGATAATGAACACCCTTGTCTCAAACCACATTTTACATCGAACCAGTCTTTATAATGACCATTTACCCTAACACTTGATGTGACGTTACGATATAATTATTTAAGAGCACTAAATATTTTACCATTCAAAACAATATTTGTTACATAACTTGTTCCATAGAATGCCTCGACTTATAAATTCGTATGCTTTCTTAAAATCTATAAAGGCACAAAATGTAGATTTCTTTGCCTTTTTTCAAGTGTCCATAATATTAGTAAGTGAAGATATCTGGTCAACTGTACTGTTGTTTTTACGAAATCCATTCTGTTCATCTACTAAAATATTATTCGTCTCAGCCCATTTAGAAATTCTATCATTTAAAATGGAACAATATATTTTATACATTGCACATGATAGTGCTATACCTCTATATGATAAGGGATCCCTGAGATCTGAATATTAGATTTTGGAATCGGACTAATGATTACTTGTCCCCATTTTGACGGAATAATTCCAGTGCTAAAACATACATTATACAATATATGCAAAAATGAAACTGAACATTCATTCTTCAAAATGTCAACTGGGATTGCATCAAAACCACATGCTTTCTCACGCTTTGCTTTATTAATAGCTTTTTCAACTTTAAAAATAGTAATATTTTCATTCAAACAATCACAGCTATAAGACGTATGACTTACTTTTTCATCATTGTCAACTATTTTATCAGTTTGTCTATCAACAAATAAGCTGCTAAAATCAACTTTCCATTTCGATAACACAGTATGAAGATTATTTGATATTGAACCATCATCACATACTACTTCCATTGGTATACCTTTCTTTCTGGTATGACCAACACCAATCCTGCCTATAGTCTTCCAAAATTCTTGACCACTATTTTCGCATTCAGTAAGTTATCCATTCTAAAGAGAGACCCAATATGCCCGTTTACACTTTTGGACTTCACGGTCAAATCCTTTCCTCGCCATAATGAACACACCCTTTACATGGTTTTTATTCGGTCCATTACAATTCTTCAACCAATTTCTTTCAGCTACACACATAGAATTCAATAGACAGGACAAAGTGTTGTTCCACCAAGGTTTTCCAACCCTTCTTTTTTATTAGAAGAACCATTTTCAAGCCTAACACTTTTGTATTACAATTTGTTATACATTTCTTTTGTCAAACACAAATCAGTATAAGCATGATCAATGTCTGTTTGGTTTTGCAAACTTTGTTCTAAATTTAAAACAGTATTATGTATAGAAGTAACAACATCATTTGTATTTAAAAAAGTTTCTGGGATATTTTTTAAATCAAACTTAACATATTCAATGGTACCATGAACATTTTGAACACATTGTATATTATCATCATTTACAAAAGAAGCAAAGTCTACACACCAAGACAAAACAGAGTGGTCTGGGGTGGAGATTGGTACTAAACCACTAATCCTCGAGATATCAGCTCAGTGCTTCTTATGACTTTGAAATCTTTAAAAAGGTTCAAATTATCATGAGGAACAATACAATAATCAACTACTGCTACACCTTTTGTAGAAATAGATGTATAATCATTGTTTACACAATTACGACCATTAAGAATACACATGTTACTATCAACTAAAAAATCTAGTAATTTATCTCCATATGCATTACTTGTAAAATCAACAATATTTCTTTCTGGCAAATTATCTACACCTATAATAAAATCAGCATTGTCTCCAATGCGACTATTAAAATCACCACAAATGTGTATATGACCATCATTCTGATATATATATATATATACTAGATAATAAAGTATCATAGAAGTTACTTGCATCTATTTGTCTAGATGAATTTATAGGTGGTAAATAACACACACAGCTATAAAACAAAAAGTCTGAAAATTTATCTGAAAACTCCTTCAAAATTCCTGTCTACAACTTCTATATTATAGAAATCTAATAATTAATTTTTGACTAGAAATCCTACACCCCCAGAACCCGATGGAGCATTGATATGTAAATTCTTATGGTTATTACCGAACCATTTGAAACCATCTAAATTTGTAATATCATCATTGCATAAATGTGTTTCGGCTAAGCCCAATATATCATAATTCAAAAATTTGACACATTCTTCTCTTAAAATATAATTGTCACTGTTAAAAGTGTTCCAGAAACCGGAGTAGACTTATCTTCTATAGCCACGACCACGTCCTCTCTGGCCCCCATAGCTTCTTCCACGTTGACCTTGACCTCTGTTGCCATGATGACCACCATTTCCATGTGCACGACCATTATCACGACCACTATCATTGTCATCCGACCACTGGCGCTTATTATACCTGTCTGAATTTGCACTCCTGTGAGTGTTATTTGAATTTTGTTCATTTATACTATTACTTTGATTAGTACTTTGTTTTTTGTAAATTGCACCATTATTATGGGTGCCACTACCACTATTATGTTTTTGATTATCATCACCACTATGGTATATCGACCTTGATCCACTCCCATGACGAGCATTCATGCCACGATCTGACTCGTTTGATTGATTACCTCTCCTGTCGCTCTGATATGGGTAACCATGTACAAAACGATTACCCCGGATTGATATATCACTCCCTTTTTCTCGGAGAGCTTTCACAATCAAGTTCATATTTCTATTACAAAAATGTAGTTGTTCTCTCTTCCAATGATTGGTCTTTACTGATGAACACATCCCCATACTGATTGCAGTTTTTCAGATTGTTTTTGACAGACAACACGCGTCTCCTATCCTCGAAAGATTGAAATGTTGCGATGACAATACCTGGTTTTTCACTACTGTCCATGACAAGTTTCCTCTTGGTCTTCAGAACAGAAACACTGATTTTAAGCCCATCTTTTATTAGTGAATTGACTTTCATATTCAGATTTTCACCCTCGTGAAAAAGAAGTCCCCTAATTGCGATGTTTAATTTTCTGTTTTCTTGTGTATTGTTACTTGCACTACCACACATACTATTAACTTTATTATCTAAGTCTGTCATATCTTTTCGGATATCCTTAGTGAAGTATGGTAGTGGTCAGACTCTCTGTCACCTTTTTTACCTCAGCATTAACTCGTTTATCTATCATATTTCCTATTCTGTGAACAAGTTCTGATTCTAATGTTGTTTCAATCTTGTCCATGCGATCGTTCAAATCTTTATTCATAGCATAGACATTCTCTGTGAGCTTGTTTATGGCGTTTACATTTTCAGCCAATTTCAAGATCAGCATAGACAGATCTTGAGGACCCTGACTCAACGTTGGAACAAACTCTAAGGATTTATCACCTTTTTGTAATAACAATCGCCTTGTTGACTTATTTGTACCATTTATTAAATCTGTATTTTCTTTCCCATTGTCACTTTTACACTTTTTCATAGACTGAGTCAACAGTTCATCACTCCTATGTCTTTTCCGATTAGAGTTCATATTTCGTTTTGGGGTTCTAAGCACATTATCTACATACTCTTGAGCATCATTCATAAAGTTCACGTCATTCGTTGATCCTGTTGAAATGTTCAATGACCGTTGTGCAAAGTATCCGATTCAATTGTCTATCCGAACTACTACTACACGTGCACAACGTAATCACATAATTCTCTTTTCGAACACTTTTGGAGAAGTTGTTATGCACGATTAAAGAATCGACCATAAAATTTCGTTTACCTAATGTCCTTTTACTCAAATCGCCCTGCAACTGCACAAACTTTTATCCAAAATTTTCGCTGAAATACAAAATGGCCTCCTAGGTTAGACACCAAATGTCTATCTCGTATTTCATCTAATAAGTAAATTCTAGTTTTTCTATTGTTGTTAAGAGATTTATAATTACAATAATCTAACTCTAACATTTAGGATAAAGTTAGAATCTCCACACCACAGATATATTCCTGATTTCCTTTCTGGTCTATGATTTGAAAAATATTTTCATAGAAAGATGGCTTTTCTATATTTGGCCCATAAATATTTATTAAAGTGAAGCATTTTGTCTGAACAAGTAAATTTAAAATGACATAGTTTCCTTCTGGATCGACCACGGAATCTTGTATTTTAAAATCTAACTTACGGTTAAACATCACGCCTACACCCCTTGAGTTTCCCCCACCATAGCTTAAAAAAAACAATCTGAACTCCATTCATACGTGCTTAAGCATATTTGGGGTAAAATGGAGGTCTTGTAAACAATAGATATCCGCGTTTTTTTCCTTTCAAAAATTAAAAACATCATTTCGTTTCTCACTGCCGTGCAAACTTCGACAATTATATGAGATAATTCTTAACTCAGCCATTAACATTTTTTTTCCTATCACAAAAATCAGATTCTCAGGAAAATTCAAATACATGATCATACTGAATAAACTGCTTAAAGCTACTCCGTTCTTAATAGGCTGCATTAAAACAGATATAAATCGAAGAAAAAACAAAGAAATACAAATACAAACAAAAACAAAAGAAACGAAAAGAAAAAAATAAGACATGGAAAACAAGAACTATTGCAACATGGGCAAAAGTTTTCAAATTTTCTATATCAATAACCAATTTCAACAAAAATTCAAGTTGAAATGGGACAGATCTCAAAAAACAGCTTTTAGAGTAATGTCCTTGTCTTACAACTGTGCCCTGTCATAATAAGCAAATATTCCAAGTTTCATATTGAAACCTTTGATAAATTTGAAATCATTCCACTTAATAACCAATTTTGACCAAAAAAATCTAAGTTAAAAAGGGAGGGGCTTAACTCCAATTTTTTTCTGAATAATGCCCTATCTTGTCTTACTACTGTACCTTTATGTCTTATAAGCAAGTATTCCAAGTTTTGTGGTGATAGCTTTACGTGTTTCAGTAAAGGGCAACATCAGATTTTTTACACGACGACGAAGACGACCTAGCGTTCATGATAGCTCGGGTTTTTCTTCGATACAGATGAGCTAAAAATAGGGGAAATACCATTGGGATCTCTATTAAACTGAAATACTTGACAATTGCTTATACCCAAGTCAAGAGCAACACAGAAATTTAATATATTTTGTATGTAAGTAAACTGTTCATAGAAAAGTAACAAAATCATGTGAGCAAATAATTAAGATGTGAAAACAGTAGATAAATAACGTAAAATGTGCAAATATATACTGCGGCCTCACTGCAATTATACTGACAACACAGAAACTAATTTCTTGACTCCATGACCATGTTCAAAACATTCAGTGCTGTTTTACTAGATGTAATTTGGATACAAGTCTACTCAATGACTATGTAGAATAACATCTTGTGATAAGTTTATAATGTGACACATACATCTTACCTTACAAGAAGTAAACTTGCATAAAGAGTCCTATTCTATCAGATACTTTAAAAAACTGTTGTTTTTTTCATTAGTTTCAGACTGGATCTAATCGTTTGTATAGGAAATGTGGCATGAAAATAATTTAAGGCAAAATATGGTCATGATGAAAACCCCTAAACGTTTTCATTGAAATGTTTTAATCCTTTCTTTATGACCGAGATATTTGGAGATCTGTGCTTATCAATAATCAACTGAGGGTGTTTAAAGAAAAGCATTGAAATAAATACATTATTATATACATAACAAATAAAAGGGTTATCAAAAGTAAAGTATAGAACGAATACTGCAATCAATATATTCGCTTTGCCATTTTGGAAAATATTCGAATTTTCGATTTTCGGTATCCGAGTATAGGTATTGTTTAACTGTATTCGTTCAGACTAACGTGGTTCGGGAAACTCCTGTGTATATTAAAGAAATGGCTTGTTTAATGGAAGCCTCAAATACTTTTTGTGATTGGCATAAATACAATATACTCCTCTCTTTAAAACGTGATTATCGCCATAAATACGGACAGTTGATAATATAGCAAGGATTGTTTTTTTCTGTCAGAATTCGGGAAAACAGATAAATATATTTATCAAAATGCAAACTTAAATGAAGGATGTAAAAAATATTTCATGAGTTATTCTGCTTGATTTGACAACACTTCAACAAAAAGTATAATTATCAGCGTCAAAAGCGTGATTGGTAAATTTTCGTAACGTTATCTCATTACACGCATTCGGAAGGGGCGATTGTTTCAGTGCGTAGTAAATTTTATGAATAAAACTGTAGCGGGTGAATACTAAATTAATAACTTGTTAGTTTTACAGTTTGATTTCCCCAAAAATTGAAAGTATATCTCATGTTTTCAAAATCATCAGAATTCTGCAATATCAAAGCACTTTTATCAAAACTGCAATGGAAACTCATACTATCTATGGTACTATTTTTCAACGCGACTGTATGGATAAGAGGCGTCATGTGATTGTAACTAGAAAATCAGGTGTGCAACATTAGAATCTTTCGCTTCTAAAAACTGTATAATTTCATATAAATCGTGATACGTTTTATTGCTTTGTGTACAAAAGTGTGCACAAGGTATTAGAAATTCAGTGGCTTAAAATCAAATATTATAGAAACAAGCTTTTTAAGTAAATGAAGGGTAAAGAAAAACAACATACGCATTTATCTCCTAAATCTTTGCTGACGACATTGGTTTGGCCGCTTTGAACAGTGCAGACCACAGTCTATCTGTTTATTTTAGCGGTCTGACCATCGCCTACACTGTTCACTTTTCGGTCGGTAAGTTTTCAATCCTTATTCCAGTAATGACTAATGACCAACTGAATCATTGTAACTTCGCAACCATTATAATTAGGATAACTGAAAAGCCACAAAGCACTGGCGATAGAAGATTGTTCACAAATCTTTTTTATGTATCACACATTCAAGTAACAAACCGGTGCTGCAGTAGGATATTCAATATTTAGGATAAGTGTCGACAATGGTGACATGGCTCTCGTTTTTGCACATAAAGATAGTTAAAAAATAAAAAAAATGGCCACTAGAAGTCATCGTGACCACTGGTCAGGTGTACCGTTATGTATAACCAGTCACTGCGTATGGCTTTATTTGTTGCTAATGACCAGACATTTTTACCAAAAAGCAAACTTTTATAATAAAACTCTTTTAGTAATATTGATGTCATTATTTTTCTAAAATGTCAATTAACATAAATATAGAAGTGAATTAACCTCGCGTTCTTCATGATCTGTATCCAATGTTTCAACTAAGACTTTTTTTTACAAATAATTGATTATGTAAACCAGTAAAAACTCCACTTTTTGTGTGACAATATAGTATGTCGAGTGTTAGGTTAGACACAACCAAATCGCACATTGCCGGCACCGCTCAGTTTTCATAGAACTTTTTGATCACGTAGAAATCTGATTGGCTCATAAAAACATGTAGTATTGTGTGCACTTAAAATGTATGCAATAGAATAATTTTCCGTGTTCATCAGTACAACTTTTAAGTAAAGCTGAGAAGCAGAAGAAGTTAATGTTTATTTTTACACAACTCAAATTCTTATATGTTTTATCAGGTCTAGAAAATTCAGATGATAGAGAAAAGTAGGTGAACCGAAGCAGTACCAATAAAGATTGTGCAATCATCTTTGTACAATAAAATGGAGCCGACAGGACAGAAAGCCCCGTTTCACTTTATACATTTGTCACCCTTCACATTGACCCGTAAGAAAATGTTTCAGGAACGTGTGTTCTCTTTTGGAACTGTCTGAAAACACACGCAGACAGCACGAATTAATAAAATAATTGTGACTACAAGACTTCGTGTTTTCACTCCAAAATCTGTTCTGGGTGTGCGCATTTAAAAAATACTCGAAAATGACGATTAGATTAAATAAATGATAAATGAGAAAATTGGGAATGGACATATATCAAGTAACATGTCAATAATTTACCTGAAAACACACGCAGACAGCTCAAGTAAATAAAATAATTGAGGCAACAAGATTTCGTATTTTCACTCCAAAATCTATTCTGGCTGTGCGCATGCGTGACGTAAAGTTGGCAGTAAGGCTATAACAAGCAAACTGAGGCCCATCACCGTGGTTAATATAATTATGATACTGTAATAAATATTATGAGGATGTACAATGGATATAAAATGGGTGATATAGGAATGATATTGGATATATGGATGAAATACACAATTATATGTACAATATTATGACAAATGACTCTGTGACACATTTCACTGATTGTGTTATTCGTTTCCTGAAAAATAAATGAGCATCGAATACTTATATACTTCTAGTTGTATGCTAGGTAGTTTTAATTTAAAAGAATATAAATTATACATACTTAATTCTAATTAAATGTAAGTCCTGTTTAAAACTTCAAGTCATACAGGTTATGGGAAATCAGCTAGATTCGAATGGGTCGAAAGATAGATATAGACGTAATAAGTGTTTCCTTTACTCAAAAGCCTCCCAAAAATGTATATAAACCTTAAAGTCAAGGTTTTGCTTTTAACGAAAAATATTTCATTTATAAGCCTTTGCATATCAAGTTCTTGCACTGATTTTGTGCAAGGTTATCTCTAAGCTTGCTACATCTTTATAAAAGTATACATCTATGATTTAGCTCGATTTGATTTGTAAAAAACAGTCTCGATTTATTTGAGTTTTTTCATTTTCGGTACTGGTTTCCTGAATTACCAAAACCGCACCCCTACTCCTAAAGAGTTAATTTCCTTTATTTGAGAGGGAAAGTAGGATGCTTCCTATTTAACCAGATCCAGTCATGCTTAGTGTATAGCTCACAGTTATACATAGGAACTAGGTTTAAACAGAAATAAACTTTATGGGAAACAACTCATGCATTCTTTATTTTGTGCATAGCAAAAGTTATTCTTTTTCAACTGAGGTTAATATGGTTTCAAACTTCTGTTAATTAATACTGGCGTTTGTATCCGTCCAGTCATTTCTGGAAAGGACCATTGTTCAGCAGACACTACCAACATCCTCCCATAATGAGCAATGCTTATGGATTACGGTACTAAATCAAAACACCTTATACAACGCTTTGAAGGCGTACACACATAATGGTTTGTAGACGTTACTGCGAATCACTAGAATACTTTCATTTCTTCTTTTCATGAGTAAAAGCGGCGAGACATAATAAAAGCAGTGAAACAGATATGTAGCCTACCCATGATAAAAATGTAACTGTGTCAAGAGAGAAGATATACACCATAAAACAAACTACCAACACTTTGGTCTTGATGCATGGATGTTTAAACCTTTAGTAGTAAAGCAATAAACGACTTATAGACATTTGCTCAGTATAAGTGTTATTGACCTTGGTTGCCCTCTCGATCAATATCATGTCCATATAGTTAATATCAAATCATATATTCAATTAAAAAAACTTCATTTAGGAGTATTGCAGTTAATCTTAGTATATTAAATAATTAAGTATCAACATCACAAAATATCACAGAATTGTTAATAAATTCAAAACATTTCTAAGTTCTACTCAGTACTGCAGTTTCTACTGAAATCTCATCGGTAGCCATGCTAAGCTTTGGCTTATGATTCAACAAGGAGAGTAACATCTACATTCATTAAACTAAAACTGTCACTGAAAGTGATTAATACCCCCACAATACTGCCTTGTCAGAGGCAGGAGGAGAAAATGACAAGTTAGAACTAATTGACGGATCACAAAATGTCAGTGAAACAGACTGAAATACTCTGAAGATTTTCAACCCAGTGAAAACTCCCTTTTGTACCGCTGTAAAGAAATATTAATGCTGTTGTTATTATACATCTGTGGGAAGTTTGGTAATAAAAGACTGAATTGTAAAAATTGTTATGAAATCATATGACTTCATGTCTGTGACGACGTTAACGTTCTACCAACGTATTTCAAAATCCATTCATGCATGACAAACTTATAGCCCAGGCAAATGTGGACGATCTTTCTCATTACTTTACGGACAAACCTCGTACAATACAATGTGTCAAATCTTTCTGACCTTTTACATGTTTGACAATGCATTGTTTCTACTCAACTTTGTCAACAGAAATGCTGTTCGTTCTTAAAATCTTAATAAGAATATAGCTAATGAAAAAAGTAGAGAAAAATATCTTTATTAATACTGTAAAACAAAACGTGATCGCGAAAATAAGATCGGAAGTTTAAATCTATTCGTGCACCAATGAGAATGCACACGGTGATGCTCATTCTGATAACATTCAGCTCGAAATTCGTTTTTGAACGTTTTTTCGTGTTTTGCATGTCAAGCCTAATGTTGAGCTGGTTCAACATTCAGCTGGTCATTCGTTTTCAGTGTTTTCTCGTGCTTTGAATGTCGAGGCGCATGTCGAGCTGGTTCAACATTCAGCTGGTCATTCGTTTTCAGTGTTTTCTCGTGCTTTGAATGTCGAGGCGCATGTCGAGCTGGTTCAACATTCAGCTGGTCATTCGTTTTCAGTGTTTTCTCGTGCTTTGAATGTCGAGGCGCATGTCGAGCTGGTTCAACATTCAGCTGGTCATTCGTTTTCAGTGTTCTCTCGTGCTTTGAATGTCGAGGCGCATGTCGAGCTGGTTCAACATTCAGCTGGTCATTCGTTTTTAGTGTTTTCTCGTGCTTTGAATGTCGAGGCGCATGTCGAGCTGGCTCAACATTTTGCTCGACATTCATTTTTGAACGTTTGTCCGTGTTTTGAATGTCAAGCTGGCTCAACATTCAATTCGACATTCGTTATTGAACATTTTCTCATGATTTGAATGTCGAGCCGAATGTTTTTTTTTTCTTCGTGTTTTGAATGTCAAGTTGGCTAAACATTCAGTTCGACATTTTAAGCGTTTTCTATTGGTATTTTGAATGTCGAGCTGAATGTCGAGCTAGCTCAACATTCAGCTCGACATTCGTTTTTGAACATTTCTTCGTGTTTTGAAAGTTTAGCTAGCTAAACAGTCAGCACAGCATTTGTTTTCGGATGTCGAGCCAAATGTCGAACTGGCTCAACATTCACCACGACGTTCGTTTATGAGCGTTTTCTCGTGTTTTGAATATCGAGCCGAATGTCGCGCTGGCTCAACATTCAGTTCGACATTCGTTTTGGACGCTTTTCGTGTTTTGAATGCCGAGTTGAATGACGAACTGGCTTAACAATGAGCTCGACATTCTTTTTTGAGCGTTTTTGTAACACGTTTCCTTATTCGTTGAAATAAGAAAAAAATATTGCACAATTATAACGGAGTTGCGGTCAAATGAATTTCGAAACATCGTTCGTACTAGAACAGTTTACATGAAATTTGATGAATAATTTTAATCAAAGATGTTTTAAGTGCGTCTACATGTAAGAGAGCAAGTATTGAAGCAGGTATTTTTTCTAAAATAGTGCATTTTTATTTCAAAGGAAACAAATAACAGAATAGGAAACATAATGACTGGCCTACTTTTTGCAGCTTTTCATCAGTCCAGAGAGTAACTGTCTTTGTAATGTTCTGTTGTCGTCACTACGTTTTCAATTTCAGTTGAAATATTTGATTTTTAATTTTGTTTGTTGTGTTGGCTCCTTTAAGCGACTGTGTTAAAATGGGGTTGATTACGTTTACAGTAGGGTTCGTTTAATGTTCGTAACATGTTTTTAACGGACATGAAAATTTGAACTCTTCTATTTTATATTTTTACGCGTATTTAGGAAATGTATTCAACTATGTTTTCAGGAAATTTAATTCTTTACTTAAGTTTTAAGTAAACATCCTTTGAATTATCTGAGTTTTCTAGAATCAGCATTTTACTTTGATCACAAGCAAATAAAGAGAATAACTGTACACAGACTATGCTTAGTACTTTTTCTCTGCCAGTATCCAAAAAGAGATCAAGTAATCGTGCTATGCGCGTAGGTCATCATTGCCGTTTTATCATACAAACTTTGTAGTGTTCTAATGAAAGAAATAAAATATTGATAAAACCTGTTTCTGATGTGTAAAACACTCAAAGGTACATGCCCATTTTACTAGCATTGTATGTTTCTAATTTGTTTTCACAATAGGTTTTTCATTCACAATAGGCCAGATGTAAACAAAGCAGCAAGTGCCTTACTCTAGGTTCATGTTCTGTTAATTAACTAGCAAAAACGTTACAAGAAAATGGAAACATTTTGCACATTTAAATAGTGTTTAATATTAGGAAAGTAATTTAGTCTTCTTGATGTGTATTTTTGTTCTATAGCGTTGTAAGAATTCTTAAAACGAATATATGAAGGAAGAATTGAAGTGAAATGTATATTCAAAATAGTATAATTGATAATTGAGTATCAGCGCTAAACCAAATTTGGATTCAGAACTAATGTCAGTTTATTTCTACACTTGATTCATACTCTCCGGAACACTTGCTATAGCTTGGGCATCAGAACGATTTTTCTTTCAAACATCTTTTTGGAAAGGAAGAACATCCGTTTATTTGTGGGTGCTTCATTTGTAGAACATCCTCGTATCCCGCACTGAACTAAACATTCCGTATACGAAGATATAGCTTAAAAGTGTTTGCTTAAGAAACAAACGTGAATTTTGGTGTAAAAAGATGTCAGACACAACTGTCCCTAAACGGACGATAACTGTCTTATTTTCAGAGTACGTTTTTATTGTCTCAGATCAATAAATAAGCTTATTTTTTCAATATGTTTCTGATATATTCCAGCTTATATAAAATACCGAAATGACCTGAAATCTATCCACATCTCTTTCTACAAACATATGAACTTTATTTGAATGAAATGAAAACGAAATGATCACATGATTTCTAAGTTGCTTAACTATTCTAGCAGGCTAGCAGCCTGGCAGCCTAGCAAAATAAAATATTGCCTTATTAATATATTCTATAAAATAAAACCAAAATAATGATTTGAAAGAAATGAAAAAATAATATCTTTACTTAACAAGTGCGTTTTTTAATTAGAGTATGGTCAACATTGGAAGCTTCTACGATCAGACGGACGGCTGAACTCATAAATTGTTTCTAGATACTATAGGGCAGATCTTGTTCTCTATGTTGGTGTTTTATTTTTAAATTGTTTTCAATAAATAGTACCAAAAAGCGGTTTGTATTTAATAAAAAATGAAGATTTTTGAATGCATTTTAATTAAATAAATATCAAATTTCGCGTTTTCTTATTATGTTTTGACTTTTTACTTATTTTTCACATATAAATAAGCCTGTTTTATATCGTATTAAAGGGAATAACATTGGTAACTATACACAATAAATTTGCTATCAATATTTCTGTCCGTCTGTTAGGATAGTAAGGCAAAAGTGTCATACTTTAAGAAAAAGAATAGCGGTTTTTCATAATATTTAAGTGATTATTTTGACTTTTATTTTGAGATATAATTAAATATTATACACTAAATTGTACGGAAAACAATTTTCTAAAATACAAAAAAATGTATAATAAAATATGTCCGTCCGTCTGTTCAGGACAGCTAATGAAAGTAGCCATATTTAATAGCCATAAAACGGGAGTGCAGAATAAAGAAATCGCGTATTTTTATTACTTTCAAATGATCATTTTGACTTCATTTTTAAGAGATATTTTTAAAATATACATCATATTAAAGAGAATTATCTTGCCTAATAAAGAACTACTATATAAAAAAAATTCCGTCCGTCTGTTCAGGAAAGTAAGGCAAATTTAGCCGTGGGATACAAAAATACAAAAAATAGCGGGTCTTTGTTATTTTCAAGTGATTATTTTGACATCATCCTTACACATACAATTATATTTTTTACATTAAATTGTAAAGAAAACAAATGCCTAATAAACAAAAGAAATAAACAAAAGAAGTATAATAAAATATGTCCGTCCATCTGTTCAGGATAGCTAGTCTATTTATTAGCCATACTAAATAAAAACGAGCCACACAGAAAAAAGAAATCGCATATTTGTATTAGTTTCAAATGATACTTTTTATTTCATTATTTTTTTAAAGAAATGATTTTATAATATACATCATATCGTAGACAATTACCTTATCTAATAAAGAAAAAAACTATGTCCGTCCGTATGTTCTGAATAGGGACAGTAAGCCGCGGTGTATAAACAGAATATTTAAGGCAGCTTCTTCGCAGAAGATTTGCTTGAAAATAGATTGTTTTGGTTTATGCATTGTGATTGTCAGGACGTCTAAAAATAAGTATGCTTTATTCAGTGTTATGTAGATAATACTTCACATGTATAGAAACTATGTAAGCTAAAAACTAAAGAACATTTTAAAGAAGATAAATAATGATCATGCTAAATGCATTTGAAGCTAAGGAGTGTTATACGTCGGCAAATGTATCACTCATTTGCCAGCGTTTTATTCAAATAAAGAAAAAAACATATTTAAATATAGAATTTATACCGTTTGTAGAGGTACATGTATTAACTGGCATTGAGAAACTTCCTACTTCTTTTGACAACCCTTAAATCTTCGATAGCCAAGCACACAGTACCATAATGAATAACATTCTTCAGTACTAGGTTTGAAGATGTAAAATACTAGCACACAGATAGAACTTAGTTTGACTGAGTTGCTATAATGAAAGAATTAAGGTACAGCTTCAGCAATACAATATTTGGAAATAAACAGGTGGGTTAGGTGTGTCAATATAATTCTACATTGTGAAATATTGAAATAATTCTTTTGTACCTTTACTGCAGATTGACAAGACTCTCATGTTGTAGAACATAAATAAAGAAGAACAAGGATAGGCGATTACATGTGGTGACAACACTGTCAAAGGTTCCTTTAACTTCCAAAGTTCCTTTCAGTCATAAGAATAAAGGCCAGAAAATTCTTTACCCTCCTTTAGCACTAATGTTTTCTATTGTTGAAGCACTGGGGTCTCCAAAAAAGCACAAGCTCTTTATTCAAGGCAAAGCTTGTTCAGATAAAACATCCCCTTATTTCTGTTTTCTCTTGAATTGTATTGTGTCATAACTGATTAAAAAAACTGCTGCAAAGTTGTTCAGGTCATTATTTTCCTGGTATGTCCTACTTTTTTTAACAGATTTTGACTGGTGCACTGGGATTTCAAGGGCTTGTACTGCACTTTGACATACAATAAAATGTTTTTCAAGTCATTTACGTTTGAGTACTTTCAGATCAGTAATGCCTGTGCACTGACATGGAACACATTACATATCTGAAGATTTACATTTTTCCAGGAAGAAGAGTCAAGGTCAGTACAAGCTGGAGCCAAAGTAGTCATCGTGAAGAACATAATGCTTGAGGTTACTGTCTAGCGTGAAGCTGCCTCTGCAGTGTTGAAAAGAACATTGATCTCAGTTTTGATTTAATGAACAGCATTCTTAAAAAATAGAAGATAGAGAGGTCCCTCCAATAACTTTCAAATCAGGTAAAACTATATATGCCCCACCCCCTCTCCCAACATTTCCACCTAAACCACTTGGAGGAAGATGATAAAACTTTGCAGAAATGTTCCTTGCATGAAGCTTTACAAAAGTTGTTCAAAGAATTTTATTCCATGAAGAACTCTGGTTGTAATGGCAACAAGAACAAACAAGAGAGCCATGATCGCGCTAGATCGCTCACCTGAGAACTTTGGCTGTGGGTTTGCTGTTAAGCAAACATATGAAGCAGTATTTCATTTTCTCACTGAAGATATGTAGGTGCCTATAAACCAAATATTTAAAATATCACTCAATAAATAAAGGCTCTATAACAGAAAGTAGAAATATCTATTATTAGCTATAGTGACCTTGACTTTGACCCAGTGACCTATAACCCCACCTATAGGTAGAGGTCTATGCAAGGAACCTATACACCGAATATCAAAGATATTGGTCTATAAATGAAGGCTCGATGAGGTAAAGTAGATAAATCTATTTTTAGCCTCGGTGACCTTTAACCTAATTTAATAATTTAAAAAGCTTGATAACAGTCTACTAGACAATGCTTTATGCCAAATATTAATACTCTAGGCCTTGTGGTTTCAGACAAGAAGATTTTTAAAGATTTTATTCTATATTGCTATGAAAAATGGTGACTCAATGGGCAGGGGAAATAGTGACCCCATGGACATTATTTGAAAAAAAACTGTGTAGAGGTCCACTAGGCAATGCTTCATTCCAAATCTTAAAACTCTGGGCCTTGTGGTTTTAGACAAGAGAATTTTTACAGATTTTTTGTATATTGCTATATAAAACTTGTGAGCCCCACGCAGGGCCATTAGTGAATCATGGACTTTATTTGAACAAATTTGGTAGATGTCCACTAGACAATGCTTCATGCCAAATTTTAAAACTCTAGGTCTTGTGGTTTCAGACAAGAAGATTTTTATTTTTTCTTCTATACTGCTAAAACATGTGACCAATCGGGCGGGACGATGACCAGTAGTGACCCCAGGGACATAATTTGAACAAACTTGGTAAAGGTCCACTAGACAATACTCCAAGCCAAATTTCAGACCTCTGGGTTAAGCAGTTTTAGACAAGAAGATTTTTATATTTTTTTCATTCTTGTTGGCATAGCAACCAGAGTTCTTAAAGGAATGGAATTCTTTAATCAACTTTGGTAAAGCTTTATGCAGGGAACATTCCTATTAAGTTTTATCATCCTTTGCCGAAATTTGGTTTGTAGCATTGTCTTGTGGACCTCTGCCAAGTTTGTTCAAATAATGTGCCTGGGGTCACTATGAGCCCTACAAGAGGAATTACATGTTTAACATAGAAATACAGAAGAAAATCTTGAAAAAAAATCTGGTCTGAAACCATAAGGCTAAGAGTTCTCACATTTGGCATGAAGATTTGTGTAGTAGACCTCTACCAAGTTTATTCAAATAATGTCTCTGGGTTCTAAATTGGCCCCATCCCGAGGGTGCTTTTAGTGTAAAATATTCAATCTTTGAAAATTCTCTTGGCCTTAGATGTTAGGTACTTTATATGTTGCATTGTCTAGTGGACCTCTACCAAGTTTGTTCAAATACTATCCCTGCGGTTATTAATGGCCCTGCCCAGGGTCACTTGATTTTACATAGGTTTATATAGGAAGGACTTAAAAAATTCTTGTCTTACAGGTTAGATATGTTGCATAGTCTAGTGGACCTCTACCAAGTTTGTCGAATTATGTCCGTTTGGTCTAGAATTCTATTTGCATAAATAAGATTTTCAAAAATCTTCAAGTCAAAACCTGTCATATTGCTTCCGATGTTTGTACAACAGCAGCCCCTCAGCCAGAGTACTCAGGTGAGCAAACCAGGGCCTGTTACAGCTGCTAGACTCTTTCTATTTCGTTGCTGTTTTTGTATTAGTTTTTCACTTACATGCATGTTGACAGTACATGTGAATAAAGTAAAAGAAAAAAATGAAAAAAGTCAGATTTTTAAGATTCCTTGTATACACATTTTACCATCTTTTTATTTAAGATATTTACTGATAAATATGTACTTTACTATGAATTTAAAGATTTGCCAACAACTTCACATCTATACCATTTTTGTAACATCAGAAAATACTTAAATGGTTAAGAGTGTGCCATTTAAATAAAAGTAATGTTGCAAAGCTGGTGGTAATAACACCATTCTTAAAGCCCTTTAATTATGAGCTTTCAGCCATTGATTATATTTTAAGAAAATTTCATCTTGTTGTTTTCTATTTAAAGTGTGCTTAAAACTATTGTACTTGTACTTATCTTTTTATGCTGTGCAAAAACTTACAAACATGTTGTTCTTTTACCGTACAATACAATGCAGTAATTGATTTTATTGTCAAGCCCGCTTGCGAATAGCTCGACATAGTCGTCAGATTTGGCACCGCAGTTCGGTATATGTACGTGCAGGCGTGCGTTAGTGCGTGCGTCCGTCCTGATTGCCTTGTCCGGGTCATAACTTCTCTGTGCATGGAAGGATTTTAAAATACCTTGGCGCATTCGTTTACCTTGATGAGACGGTGTGTCGCGTGCAAGACCCAAGTTCCCAGCACAAAGGTCAAGATCACAGTGCCAGGTCAAAGGTTCAAAATTTTGATGATAAACCTTGTCCGGGCATAACTCACCCTGCATGGAAGGATCTTAAAATACCTTGGCACATTTGTTCACCTTGATGAGATGGTGTATCGCGTGCAAGACCCAGATTGCTAGCTCAGAGGTCAAAAATGTTGATGATAGACCTTGTCTGGGCCATTACTCTTCCATGCATGGAAGAATTTGAAAAAAAAATCATCCCATAAAACAATATCAGTACATAACAACAACCATTTCTGACCTTCGACGTAAAGGTGTGATGTCTGCGGTTTACCCATTGACACTTGTCTTCCTATGTCCATTATTAAGTCCCATTCTTCCCCGAACAGTCCACTTGTAGTATTTCCATTTCACTGTCCCATCCCCATGGGCGGATTTCCATTGGCGGCCTCGACATGCTGCTTATGGGCATTCTAGTCTGTGCTAGTGAGCTTGATAAGCTATTTTGTTTCTGTGGTATTGATTTGTTGATTTGTCACTTATATGCTATTCATGAACTGTTCTTCTGTTTCCTTATAAATGTCCAGTTTTTCCTATGTAAATTAATTAAAAGTAATTAATTACAGCTGTTACACACTAATACATAAAGAACATTTTCTTCAGTACAGACCATATTTTTTCTAATGTGAAATCTTTTATTCAAAAGATAGTCTGTAAAATATTATACCTCTGGGGAATTAGATAGAGCAGTAATATCTAAATATCAAATTTTAGTATTTTTATATTGCATGCTTATAATCTCTACAGTGCCATCATGGCCCCCTTGTTTGATTTTTAGCTGTTGTTCCATTTTTTTCTAAACAGTTTTGCATAAAAGTTATGTAAGATGATAGAGTGTCTTTTGTTTCTTTATAGATATTGCTGCAGTTGTTATGTATGTATGTGTTTATGCATAAGGTGTTTCTGACTTTTTGTTTCATCATGTTAATAAACAATAGAACTAAAAGTGCTGAATAATGTTGTCAATTGACCATCTTATACTTACACAGATATCTTAATTAGTTCTGCGTATTTTTCATACAAGATTTCAGACTGTTTTAATATATAATAGTCTAAGGTGAGGCCATCTCAAGACAGCATAATGTTGTCTAGCCAGTTAAGCAATGAATACTCCAAGAGCTTGCAGTGCTTTGATCAAATTACCAGTATTGTAGGGACTCCTGCCCTCGTACCAAAACATGTAGTTATTCCATAATTTACTGCAAATACCTTTGTTTTTTAGATGTGAGTTATTCCATAATTAACTGCAAATATCTTTGTTATTCAGCTGTGTATATTTCTTAATTACCGTGCAGGTATATCATGTCGAGCAAAAACTGCATGATTCTTCAGTCGTATTACGGCGAGCACTTCCTGAACTTTATGCCTTCTACCCTATGTTAATAGTACTGACACCAATTTTTCTTATAATGTTACTGCACAATCGGGCTTGCGGTCCTATTGCACGTATGCATCGCATGTACTAGAATTATCACTCTGTAAATATAACTTAAAGCAAGCATAATCTAGCCAGAACATACCTGTTTAGTTAGCATGCAACCTGGATTGAAACGCAGAAGCCGAGCGCATTTTTATCTGCCGAGATATAACTTAGGCTTAAAACATTGCTTAATTATATCATGAGTAAAGTTGCAGTAGCCTTACGCTTATAAAAGAAAATTGCGAAATATTTCTTCTCTAGAGAAACAAATTTCATGTTTTCAGTGATTTGTAATTTGCAGTTTTGGGATTTTAAAAAAAGAAAGTGCAATGAAATCATTATTGCATATTAAACTTTCCATAGACATGAAAACTGAACTTTAGTAAAAGTTCGACTTGAGCAATTTAAATGGCTCGCAGTTACTCCATTGATAAAAAGACTAGAGAAAGAAACATTTCTCATTTATCATCAATGTTATATCCAATGAAGTTGGACAACACATCAGTGACAATGAGTCAAATCTTTCTGACCTTGAACATGTTCGAAAAAGCGTTTCTACTAATCTTTATCAACAGAAGTGTTGTTTCTTCTTATAACTATGAAGTTTTATAAGAATGGAGTATATGAAAAATGTTGAGAAAAAAATCTTAATTAAAATTCTAGTATCAAAACATGACCGTAAAAATGAAATTAGAAAACAATTATGTCTGTATACTCGATATGTTGTAAATGAGAAATCACAAGGTGATTCTCAATCCTTTGACTTTCCAAACTGATACAGAATCTAAGTTTTGTAAAAGGAACAAAAGCAATCTGCTTAGTATTCCACTGATAAATCACCCAACAACAAATCTAAACAGAAAGTGTGCCTCCAGGGATTTTCAAACACATCATCTAAGACGTGAAGTACTTTACAAATCATCTGCTATTGGAAAAAATGTTTAATAGGCTCTGAATCAGGGTGTTTCTAGGAGAAAATCTTTGCTGATGAATTATCTGGGAGAAACGACAAGTTTAATAATTTATGAGCAGTTCTCATTTACGCTTTGTCATTTCTGACAAAAGGATTGAAACATTAGTAAGTACCTGATCACTCAATTATACATCTTTTCTGCAAAATCAAACCAATCAGTGACTAGCTTACAACGAAATGTCCATACATACAATTGACAACCAAAAATGTAAACAAACAATGCATGTCTCCTTGTTACTTACGTCTTTCACTTTTCAAAGTTATATTTTAATATGTATACGTAAATAAACCAGTAAAACTATCAAAAATGTTAAAATCATGATGGTATGGTTGTTTTTAGACGTTAAATTGCTGTATTAAGATGTTTATGTAAACGCATAGTTGAAATGTGTTTACAAAATTGTCAGAAAACACCCGTCTATTTATAATTTTTGGAATCACATGATTTTTAAACCAATGAAAAATGGTGTAAAGATTTTTTAGTTTTGGGGAAATTGGTGCACTTTCATTGGTTGCTTAAAAGTTCATTGTAAAGGTTAATATCATAAATCTCTCTTATTAAAGCAGCGGTGTGAAGTAACGGTAGTGTATTCATTTAGCTGCTGAGGGAGCGTAACAGTTACTATGTAAAAGGAACAAGGAATCAAATATACAAGTGGTATAGCAAATACAAAGATGTCACAAAAATGCAATGGACAAACAGTAACTCCTCCTTAAAGTCCTTCTCCCATTCAGTGTCAGGCGATCAAATTCTTACGAAGAAGCAAGTCTGTAACAGAAAGATGCAATGCATTTAAGAATACAAAAAATAGCTAGAATTGGATTCGAATCCCGACTGTAGCGCATCAAAGGCTTACACTCTAACCACTGAGCTGAAGAATTAATTAGTTAACATTAATTAGTTATTGGGAATCCGCGGCACGAAATACCCAAATACACGCAAATATACCCAAAACACTTGAAATATACCTCAATACTGATAAAAGACAAATATTATTGTTAAGTATGTCTGTACAACGCAAAAAAAATAGAAATTGAAATTAAACATCATCAGTCGTACATATTAGCTAACTTTCGGACATAAACGGCTATCATAAGATTTACGCTCTGTGAAAAAAAAACATATTTATTAAGGTTGTTTCCCTTCCATTCACAATCAGTCTGCTCAGCCTACTGCTTTCAACACGGCAATAATTGTAATGATTTTGAAGGAAATGCTGAAAATAATTATGATACTCGATACTTCATATTGGCTATGAGGAGACAGATCTCGGCGAAGTGTAAAACCCGAAACCCGGAAAAAATATAGCGATTTTCCGGAAATCATGGAAAAGGCTTTTAGTGTCGTAATACGTGTGCTATATAGAATCACAAATTTGATATCTATATAAACTAGAAACTCTAAGCTTTTACATAAATGTAAATAATTATATTTGCTTAAGGGAAATTTAAGCTATAAAGCTCCTGAAAATAGCATTACCGCTGCCATAAAATACAGCTGTACGAGAAAATCCGGAAATCATGGAAAAGGCTATATTTTCCTAAATACGTGCGCTAGAATAAACTTTTTCTATATTAACTAGAGACTCAGTTTATATATATACTATATATAATAATTATATATCTGCTTAAGAGGAATTTATATTATCAAGCTCCTGAAAATTGTATTACAGCAGCCGTAAATACAGCCGCACGAGAAAACCCGGTAAACATGGAAAAGGCTCTACGTTCCTTAATTATTACGTGTGCTAAAGTAATAGATTTGGTAGCTATATTAACTCTCAGCCTTTACATATATGTAAATAATTATATTTGCCTGAGAGGAATTTATGTTATTGTTATGAAGCCCTAAAAATAGCATTACTGAGAAAAATATACGTACGAGAAAACCCGGAAATTATGAAAAAAGGCTATAAGCAGTACCGTAATAATATGTTATAAGTTACACCATTTTAAGATTGTCTTTTGTTAATTTGAAAATTCATATATTTTAACGGTTTTAAAAGTCCAGCCAGCCTTTCTTTAAAGCTGTGAGTCTTTGATTGCCAAACACTCTAATTTTAAGCCTCGATCAAATCAAAAGGTTACTATAATGTAATTAAATTCGAGGAGCGGATCAGTGGTCCAGTAGTAACACGCTG
Source organism: Cyclina sinensis (assembly GCA_012932295.1). Lineage (NCBI taxonomy): Eukaryota > Metazoa > Mollusca > Bivalvia > Venerida > Veneridae > Cyclina > Cyclina sinensis. The sequence continues at coordinate 21,177,952 of JAAONU010000001.1, forward strand.
GACTGGGAATCCAGGGGTCCTGAGATCGATCCCCCGCTCCTCCACTAACATTACTAATTGTCTTTCGGATGAGGCGTTAAACCGATGTATCAGCACTATATACTGAGCATGCAAAAGAACCAGAATGGGATGTTTTCTGTTATCTTGCACTTCTCCCTTAGCATAAAATAACTAATCTCTTTAGGGGGAGTCGGACGTATTGGCAACCGGTACCGACGATAAATAAGCTCAGATAGATAGATCAAATCCGATAAGTTAGATGTGTTATCTTAATCATGCATACAACAAGCAAAATTGTCTTCTGATTAATTTTGTGCTCTGATGTGGAAGTTTGTGTTAAAACAAACAAAAAATGAGTAAAACTCGATAATATATATACGTGATTTCTTTATATATCTTTCTTACAGTCTAAGGGAAATAATCGTTAGTCAGTGGTCTAGTGGTAACGCGCTGGACTGGTAACCAAGGGGTCCTGAGATCAACCCCCCACTCCTCCACTAACATAACTAATTGCCTTTCGGGTGAGACGTTAAACAGATGTCCCATGTATCAGTGCTATACACTGAGCATGCAAAAGAACAGGGGTGTCTCTGGAATGGGATGCTCTCTGTATCTTGCACTACCCCCCGAAAATAAAATAACTAATCTCTTCAGCGGGCGTCGGTCTTTTTGGCAACCGGTACCGACGATAAATAAGCTCAAATAGATAGATATCTTTCTTACTTTTACTAGTAAATTAAACAATTACTGCTTTCTGCTTATCGTGCATTTTCTTTATTAATCTAAACTTATTTAAAATTATTTATAGAAAATCGGTTTTTTCCGAGCTTTCCGTAGAATCGGATTAATTCTTTAACAAATTAAACTATCTTTATGTCATTAAATCATACTAAATTTCATAAATGTTTCATATTGAAAAGAAAATAAAGCATATATTGTATTTTCATTCATTTATCTTCGTTATTTTCTAAATAAGAACGTCAAAAAAGAATTCCCGAAAATCGATGTTTTTTCCGGGTTGTCCGGGTTTTACACCTGCCCACAGATCTGGACTTCGTCGCTCGTAAGTAATATGCAGAGGAACCGTGACCTAATTAAAATATAGGCCTCAAGGTTATAACTGTTACAAACTCGTTTGTAATAATCAGTCAACTTCTACATGTATCTATCGTTAAGAGAAAACACCACATGATAATGTACAATAAAGTTACATGAAAAGAATATACAAACTTTTCATGAGCGTGGTAATGTCTTCTGTTTTCTTTTCGGCGAGGGTTGGTCACGTTACAAATTAATGCGTAATCTCATGTAAACGAACGCCTTTTCATTCAAGAGTACGAAATCGACATGTTTATAATCAAAATTGTTTAAATATATTACCGATAATTTGCTGTAGTGAAAAAAAATTGCACAATATTAGGAATCTTTGACCAATCGGGAACTATTTTTCTGTTCTCTGAGAAGGGTGTAAAAATTAATGCGCCAGTCATTTTATACAGACAGACTATTTGCAGATTGGGTAACTAAGAAATGATAGAGACTGAAATTGTGCTAGCATTATTTGTGTGGTCTGACGACCCAAATTAATAAAGACGTGAAGTTGGTAGTAGAAGTAAGAGCAGTAGCAGTAGGGTAAACGTGAATTTGTCAGTAGCAGTACCAGCAGTAGCAGTAGGAAAAAGCTGATATTGGCAGTAGCAGTTAGAAAAACTGTGAAGTTGGCAGAATCAGTACAGCAGTAGCAGTAGGTAAAGCATAAGGTAAACGGGGGGGGGGGAAGAACCACCCCGTGGGCAGTGAACCACCCTGGGCAGAGAACCGCCCTAGGCAAAGAACCACCAGGGGAACAAAGAACCACCTTGGGCAAAGAACCACCCAACACTATCACCGGATTTATTGAATAGTTTCGTATCTTGACTTTTTACATATATGAACGGATCGTTATTTTTATGAGGATTCAAACAAAATATTTCAAATGCGTAATCTGAGATGATATTTTGAAACCAATCTCAGTGAGCGAACAAGTAGACTTTTACCTGTATAGTATTAACTCAGGTGATAACCATAACTCTTTTGTATAGCACCATCACGGTGTAGAGGTTTAATCTATTTGATATCATCTCAGACTAGCCCAAATGAAAGTAAAGTTTTACTTTCTTAAACAAATAACAAAAACAAAAAAACAAGGTTTTATGATCAAATATAATACAAACTTGTAAGTCACCGCATTTTTTATTGTATGTCAACGTTAAATATGTTCTTTATGGTAGTAAAAACAAGGTTCACCATAGATTCACTGTACAAATATTTATCACACCTGAACATCCAGGATTTTTCAAATGTGAATTAACACATAGGAAACAAATTCTTTTGTGACGTCCTTCACTTACTGGAAACACAGTCTCGTAATGTAGATGACTATTTCAGTCTTTGGGGAAAAAAAGATCCACCATTTATCTGTAATATAAGACCAATTGCTCAAAAAGGTGGTTTTGAATCAATGATTTTCGAGTTAAAAATCATTATTTGAACAAATATCGTGTGTAAGCGTTCTTACGTTCTTTTGTTTGTACATATTAATTAAATTGGATTAGATGAAATAAAAAGGATAGGGATTAGTAACTTACATACAAACGAATCCAGTTTTTCAGTAATTTTAAATGAAATTATAAACTACTTAACACTTACCTGGATGACTTTTTATCTTCGTACTGCGACTGACACTCTTGAAATGCCTCATCTACAATGTCTTGCCAGTCGATGAACCAGTTCCGGACAGTGACTAGTTCCGGTCCACTTCGTTTTTTAAAAATAATATTGGAAAGATTCTGGCAAAAGTCGGCAAGATTTTGGTATGGTCATGAAGTATGATTTTTTCCCCGTTAAATAAATATTTCCGCTGTGATGTAAACATTCAATGTCAATAGACGCTTGAATATTTGCGACAAGCATTCACAAAAATAGAGCGCAGTAATGGCAGTTAAAATACGTGACGATTGAATCAATCGAAATAATTGCTTGAAAAGTTAACTGGAGGAATAGTGGGCAGTGATATAGCATTTACGAGAAAAAGGTGGTTGAATTCTTAAGCTTATGAAGACTTCCTTGAACACTTCAACAAACATGCTTGTAAAGACCGACCAGTTTTCCTTTTGATTGACAGTGTAAGTAGGCATAGAGGAAACGGGAAAACACAGGAGACTAAGTGTTCTCCAGAACAGCTTGAACCACAGAGTGCTTTACGTGCATTTGAAAAGGCATTGGCTACTGCCATTAGACAGAAATATACAACACGTATGGAAGAGGAGAATAATGTTGATGGGCAGTCTCCGTGATTTGACGTTTGCAAAAAGCTTAGGCTTGTGAGTAAAGGTCGAACTTAAGAAGCATCTATAAGAAAAGAACCTGATGAAAAAACAGCGGATGGTCCATTATCAGAATTGGAAATTCTGGCTGACACATGACATTGCCCTGGCATCTTGTGACCATGCTTTAGAAGGTCCTCCCTCTGCTACTGTTGTATCCCCAGTACTAGTAGATTCCATGGTATTGCCTAAGTCAACAAAGACAACAAAGATACTACCAAAACGGTCAGAGCAGAGAAAGAAAAGAAAGCAAAATAGACATTTCTAGCTGTTTCTGAAACAAGATTTATTCGTAAAATATTCTAACTAAAGCAAGCCAAAGTCAAAATCATATAAAAAAAATTTCATTCAGCAAAGGTCATGTACCAGTACAAGCAGAAAAAAGACTGTAAAAGAAGATGAAAACAATGTAAAATGTGAAGGGTGTGACATGACTTGGAACTTGGTCTTGGAAGAACATGGGTGAACTGTGACTTCTGTAATAAGTGGCTTCACACAGACTTTTGTCTAGATGAAGTTGACATTGAAAGTGGTGACCCTTTCTGCTGTCCAGAATGTAAGAATGTTTCAGGGGAAATCTATTTAATACAAAAAATGTTGTTTTTTATGTTTATATCATCCTTAAAAAACGATAAATGATTTTCTATTCATTTCTAGAATAGAGATACATATAATTCTTTTCGGTTTAATTAATCGCACCATATTTTAATAATTTTAGTGTACAAATTTATTTCAGTTATATTTAATGAGTACAAAACCTGTGTATTTTAAAGAATCTCTCTCTAATGTGTTTCCTGCAAATAACTAATATCAATCAATGAGGATAAATATTATATATAATTACTTTCAGGTGCCAAATGAAAAATCTGTGAATTTTTCTGAGGAAGATACCTGTGAAGTGGTGGTAGGTCAGTCTGTTATAAAGGGATATCATGTCTTTAAAATTCGACCTCCAATGATAGACGGTGCCCCATTATTAACTGTGGACAGGGAGTATTGTAACATTTATGACAAAAATGCATGCTTGTTTTGGTTACCTAGCATACAGGTGTATCAAAGTGAAACAGACAAAACACGTAAACTTAAACTTATTGATATAGCTGATTTACCGATAGGTCATGTTCCTCAAGGTTTGGGAGGATGCTTTCATGAGATACTGGACAACAATGATTAAATATATGCAGAGGTAACTGGTGAACCTCGGCCAAGTTTTCCTCCTTGGCCAGCACCACATGAGACTGATGGGGGTGTTGTCACCCCTTGTAGTTACATCATTAAATGTAAGGATGTTTCTACTTCTAGAACTATGATAGGAAATGCTTTGAAAATATGGAAGAAAAACAATCATGACTGTAACAACAAGGAGATCAAAACAGAAACTGTCATTTTACTTCCATAATTACAAGTAACTGTCAAATTTGTGACAGTTTTATTTTGTAACAACAATGCAGTTCCATGTCAAGCTATTTTTCTATATAAATGTGTTGACTCTTTTTATTAAAAAGTAGTTGTTGCAAAATTGTAAACTTATAGTACTCTTGAATTGCAAGTGTTTTGATCTGTATGTAACCAGTAACTTGTATTTTATTTTTATTATTTAATAAGATCTAAGTTCAGTTACTTGAAAGAGCACTTTGGTGCTATTTTGATATTAAATGCTGCAGCTAAGTAAGTGTCATATGTGTACAAGTTAACTTTTTTTATTTTAAAACACAGTTTATTTAATATTTAAAGTTTTCATGTTTAAAGTTGATGTAATAGTTGCACATATTTTCATTTTCATATTTATATTCAACAGGTTGTCGATATGACACTTGTAGAGTTTTCTTACTTTCTTACTTAAAATCAACAGAAAGTTTATGTGTTATTTGCACAGTATTTTTATTTGCATATTTGTATTGAACATATTGTTTATAAATGTGATATTTGTAGTTACTTTTTATTTTCATAGTTAAATTCAACAGAAAGTTGATGTGGTATTTGTACAGTATGTTTAACAGCAGACTTTCATTTGATAGGAAAGTTATGTTGTACATGTTGCATTGTACTTTTATTCAAGAAATAAAAAAAACTCAGTAGACTGTTTAAATGTATATTTGTTTTTTTGTTTTTTCTTTTATCATCATTTGTTGGTTTGAATGAGAAATCAAATTGTGAGTGGTATTTAAATAGCCCAAACGTGACAGACATGACTAATTTGCTGCAAACAAAGTTTTTGGCAGATAAATAGTATTTTGAGACAACCCCAAATACCAAGGTTTAAAACAATATCATACATGTAGGTGGCGCTATGTTCTAAACTGGTTCAAAGGTCACGGAACTGGTCTGTTTGTGTACACTGAATTCCAGCGAAATTTACATTCTTCATTAAATCACATTTAACTTGAAGTGGTCCAAAAATAATAAGTAACAATTTTTCTTATAAAATATACCATAACATTTTTTCAATAATTCAACTTTCAAGTCGCATGCATATAAAAATCAAAAGCGGACTGGAACTGGTTCATCGACTGTTCTCCATGCTCGCTGATATTCTTTTGTTTTTGTTTTGAAGCAGTGAATGTCATCTATTTTCGTTACTTCGTGTAACAGTTCAATTCTCAAACGTTCACGATAAAATATCCATTTTCCTGGTGTAAATCAATTCAGTACTTATAGAACACACAGTCTGATTTTTTTTATTTTTGAATATTGTCAAAACTCCGAATATTTCAGATCATTTCACAGAAATGGTTAAGTTTGTGCCTGTTACCACTGTATTTAATACAAATCATTGTCATCTACCAACTAAATGTTTAAACTTTCTTCCAGCAATGATTGAAATTATTGTTGATTTATTTTACTTTTTTTCATAACAATGATTTTAAAATAGATAAAAATTAGCAATTTGCGTCTCATATATATGCTTGAGATGAATCTGAGTGTAACAGTTTTCTGTAGGTCATGTAGTTTTAAATGTTGTGCCCTTCAGTACTTGGTCCAGTTAAGAGCAATGACTAAAGCTACCCGGAAGCTCCAATTCAAAAGTTGAACGTGTACATGTTTCGCCTTTCTCCAAACACTGAAATGATAGATAGATAGATATCTTTATTTCCTCCATGTGGAGAGCATATATATGTACATTATTTACAAAACATATATGAATAATAAGAAAAGAAAACAATAGTGAACTACGATATAAACAGAAATTTAACAATTTCTGCTACTACTTAGCAAGGCAAAAAAATATAAATTTATACACTGTCAGGTAATGTACATTTTAAGTAGACAAATTGACGAAAGACACAAAAATAATATGACATAAGATATAAGCTTTTTTTATATTGCCTGCATTCAACCTTACCCTAGAAGCAAGGATGATCTGAAACAATATAATTTGTATTCGTGTCACAACTTGTTCTTTTCAAGTCAATCTTGCCGAAAAACGAAAGCGCAAGACTGAGATAAAGATAAGTTTGTTACATGTATGATTTACTTGTTATTTAATCTAGTCTGTATATCTAAGACAAGCTTTTAGAGCTAAACTATACTTAAAGATTTTTACACATATAGTGTAAGTAACGAACCGTTATTTTTACAAGCTGTACCCTAATTCTATCAGGCAGTTCTAATAACGTAAAACCTGTAAACATTTCAACAATTTGAGTATGTATACTTACGTTACAATAAGTATTGAAACTATTGCTACCTATGATGGAGTGAACTTTACCCCACAGCGTTGACCGTAATGAGTCATTTTCATTGCAAAACATGATTAAATGTTCAACTATACATTCAGTGACAATCTTACATTTCGGGCATGATGAACTGTATTTTCTAGAGAAATACTTTCCCATTATAAGCATAACTGCTCTCCAATCAGTGAGACTTTCTCTGTAAATTTTTGAAAAATGCCATAAATTGAATGGAACTATTTCATTATGAATACTGAAAAATGTCCGGAGGTTTTCATCGCTGAAAACTTTTTCTTTATATTCAATATGAGCTCCTGATTTGATGTTTGTCTTGACCATGCGTTTCCAAGATGACATAGATGGAAACAAACCATTTTTGTAAAACTCTTTAAAAGTTGCAGTTAATCTATATTTTCCTAAAATACGGTGTATATCCGGTAGAAACCCTTGAATTTTCCGTGGTGATGACATATATTGCGCAAGTCTTGATATGAATATGTGCTTTATACAAATATGTGTATTAAGGTTACAAAGTTGTCCGAAGAAGAGCAGTTTTCGCTTGTCTATCTCTTTTTCTATAGGGAACATACCAATAGAACTTAACGCGATAACCGTTCTTGTATTTCGGTGCATTGATTGCATGTATTTAGGACACTGAGTGTGTAGACGTTCTAAAGGTTCGAGCTCTTTTTGGTCAGTCCAGACCAAAGTTCACAACCGTGAAGAGCTTTTGATAAAACAATTGTTTCGTAGAGGTGTTTTGAGGTTAATGGGTGTAAGCCGTTTCCTCTAACACCACAGTCAGCCAGACTATAAAAGGTTTTAGGAAGCTTTTTACAGGCGATATCTATATTTTGTTTTAAGTTCATATATTTATTACAGTGCACACCAAGGTGGATAAAGCTATCAGCTTCATCGATTGATTTACAACCAAGCACAAATAATCTTTTTGTGTTTTCAAAGTCTTTTTTGTTTTCGTTAAATACAATAACATTACTTTTGTGAGCGTTGTATAAATATCTTCCAAAGAGCGAGTTCTCATAACAAATATCCATCAGATTTTGTAAACCGTTCTTTGTTAGTGAAATTAAAACCATATCGTCAGCTGAAGTCGGACAGCTGCAGCTGTAATTAAATATCTTAAGCCTGCTCTCAGACTTTTCTAACCTATCCATAAGTTCGTTAACGTAGAGTAGGTATAGTTTCGGGCTGAGCATTTTACCTTGTCTGGTACCCTGTAATATCGGGAACCAGCCCGAGGTAAGGCCTTGAGATTTCACGCAACTGTAGACGTTCTCAAACATACTAAGGATTATTTTGAACGTGTTAATATCAATGTCCGATTTGTAAAGTTTCAGCAATAATATGTTATGAGGTACCCGGTCAAAGCATTGGCGTACATCCAGGAAACAAGTATATAACTTAGCTTTATTCTCTAGCGCATACCTTTTCGAATAATTTTAGTACTGAAGAGCAAAGTGATATTGCGCGGTACTGTTAGGGTCCCGTTTATCTTTATTTCCACCATTATACAACGTTACAATAATTCCTTTTTTCAGCTCGATTGGTGTATGCGCGAAATCAAACATTGTTTGAAACAGGGTAATTATATAAGAAGAACCCTATTGTTTTTCGGGTCTGTAGAGTAAAACTATTTCTGCTAAAAACATTGAGTACCATTACACCCAGAGTCTTCAAACTTATTGCAAAGCTTTTCAAACTTGCACCTATAAAAACCAATAACGATATTTGTAACATGAGCAATGAGACTCAGGTGAGCGATTTCGGGCAATCATGGCCCTCTTGTTTTCTATTATTATTATTTATGTTTCTCTCAGGTCCTATTTAGAAAGAAACAAAATGTTTGATTCTTATTATATAATTTTTATAGGTATTTATTGGCTAAATAATTCCAAATTTAATAACAAATATGGTACCCGATATTTTCAAGGTCTATGATTTATATTCGACATGATCAACTAATATACTTCTTAGAAAATTTAGGCAAATTTTGAACGAAGCCCCTCTGTTAAGTAGATTTTAGCGATATTTTGTATTTGGTACTCTAAGCAGGAAAATGGTAAAACCAGTGTTTAAAATTGGTGGGGTAGGTTAACATTTTAATACATATGTCTAAGATTAAGAGTAGAAACAATCATTTAGCTTGTGTGGTTCGTAACCTGAATGCTATTATTTGTTTCTTAACAAAAATCAATAGGAAAACATTTATTATAAGGATGATATTACAAATTATTTAGAGTTTCCCTTTTTCTGAAAAAGAGCCCTTCTATTATCAAAGCTTTAGTTCAGAAAAGTGTCCACGAGTCCAAAACCGTACGGTAAATTTTGTTTTAATTTTGCATACTGGTGTCAATTAAGGCTTTCAACTTAACTGTACTGTCAATTTTTCAGTTCCTTAAAGTGCTGATTAGGGGTGTACTACCTTAATCCATTTCGCAGCTCCCTAAACTGTTCGAAAGTCGCCCGTATTTTCTTAGATCCTTCGGGAAAACAGAACTTGGAATGTCGACGCTGTTAAATCCGCTCTGTACTGTCACGTGCCAGTTTCCTCCGAGATGTCGACGATAGAACGTATCCTGATTAAATTCCATCGTACGGACGGCGTCCTCCAAGAAAGGTTAACTGACAAACAGTTCGTTTCACCTTTGCAAATTGAGCGCGATTCCATCATTGGTCGGTATTTTACCACCCAGCACTTTTCTCACGTGAATGTACGTTTGAGCATGAAACGTACCGTCGAACAAATAAAGTCCTTTTCCAATCGGTTGAAAGTATCTGTTTTGGAACCGGTATTCTCGGGAATGCTACCAGCCATTTTTTCGTCTATTAAGTTTTTTCTCATTAGTTTAATCGTGTGTCTCCTTTGTTCGATTGAACTGAATATATCGAAGGATAGCATGGGTGTGGCCGTCTACGCGCCGACTGGTGGAACGAAAGCGTGAGTGATGCCATGTAGTTGAGTCGTTGATTTGCCTCCTGTTCGTGTCCGAACATGGCCTAGATGACTAAAAAATTCTGTATTTTTCTGGCATTAGGGATGGGGTCCCCTATTGTTCGACAGCTCATGCAGAATTAGTTCTCCAAAGATCTCATCCCGTTTTGTATATCGTAAAGGAGGTAATGAACCTGAGTAGGAGGGTGTGACTTCTCAGTAGTAAACGTTTCTTGCGAGCCAGTGAGACCCAACCTCTATTTAGTGTCCTGTGTAAGCGACGATTATGATGGAAATAATCGGAGTCCTTGTCTAAATGGGCATTTGTCCGTCAAAGATCTGTTTGGTAGGATCTGTTTGCACTGCATTTGTTCCGAGGTCATTGTAGCGATCATCATACGTCGATGGCGAGGGCTTTCCTTCCCGAGGTCGAGTAGGTAATGTATTCGAAGATAAATTCAGGACCGCTCCATCTCGTGTCTTTGAAATGAATGTCCTTTTTTTCGACGAAACTCTCTTTTATCCTATTTTTAATTATTTATTTGGAGAACAAGTTAGTGACTGTGACTGATCCGAATCCGAATGGCTAAGGTTTTTTGGTTTCTATACAGTCGACGGCTCCGGTTCCGTATTCAAGCCCTATACATCTTGATGTGGGACTTTTAGCTCCCACCATTTAAGAAATTATTGACAATATAACACCAGATATAAGTTACTTTAGGTCTTCTTAGTTATTTTCGGGTTTTCAAGTTCGATGTTAGACAATAGCCTGATTTAGTGTAGCATTCCTTTGTTTTGAATTTTTGTCTGTCTGTGTGAATCACAATAAATGGTAATTAGCTAGAAAATATACCTACACAATTTTGTTTTTCTAAAAATAACTTTTGTGTATGCAGATTAGCATCTGAGCAAAGACGTTGTATTTACATCCGCTGACATCTATTACCCTGTCAATAAAATAAGCGAAAATAAACAGCAATTTCCTTTTTAGCAAGGTGTGTATGCAATAGTGTAAACATTTGCATAAACTGGTAATACTGTTGGGCAGTGCTAAAACTTAAAAACCTTTATGAGCGAAAAACTTGTTAACTGTTCAGACTTGTTCTCATCAGCTACATGTTTAGCAACTATCTGCTATTCCGTCTAAGACAAGAAACTAAATATGTAAGTTTTTTTATGTGGGGGTGGCAGTCTTTCATTGGTAAATAGCTTCCAGCTAATGTCAAAAATTTGTATCAACCAATTTAGAAGTCTCCTGCACCAACACCCCCACTTCACCTCCTTTTCTCTTATTTGATTCGTCGAACGCATTCATGTAAACTGCAAGGTGTGTGCAGATGTTTCACTGCATCGGCCATCTACAACTTCTGCTATGTACTGCTACTGCAAACTTGACGATTTTCCTACTACTTCTGCTGTACTGCTACAGCAAAATTCACGTTCTTCCTATTGCTACTGCTGGTACTGCTACTATCAATTTTACGTTTTCCTACTGCTACTGTAAGCTTCACGTTTTTCCTACTGCTACTGCTCTTACTGCTACTGCCAACTTCACGTTTTTCCTACTGCTACTGCTGGTACTGTTCCTGCTAACTTCACATTTTTTTATTGCTAATGCTGGTACTGCTACCGCCAAATTTACGTTTGATTTAATTTCTACGTACTGCTACTTCCTGCTATTTAACTGAAGTCAATATTAATTTACGTATAAAAAAGAAAGTCTAAATCAGAAAGTCTCCTCTTTCATTTCTATACACAGGAAAATTTATTATTGAACCTTATGCGTGACAACACAAACTATCTTATTATTTATGTGATATCTACTTTTTGAGATTGTGATTAATTAATGAAGCGGAAGTCCGATGAATTTACACAGAAGATTATTCGATCAAACATGTTTACCTGAGTTTTAATCACTGGTTATCACTAATCAAATCTGAGTTAAGTATGTTATTTGGGATAACAACACATTGTTTTAATTCACTTTATTTCACCAGTTTCACAAGTCCTTAAACCTATATATATGATATATTTTATAGTTATAGTTATATAGTTATATTATTATACTTATACTGTTTATATATATATGTGTGTGTGTTTGGAATTTTATGGGCACGACTCAAAAAGTCGAAATACCGGGCATACAAAACCCTATTAGGGCATCCCTATAAGCAAAACAAACAATTGAAACAGACTGTATGAAATCTTGCAGAAGTGTGTTCTAGAAAATTAGTAATGAAATACAATTCTTTCAAATGTTCTTTTACAAAATATTACTTGTCACAACTAACAATTACAAAACAGTGACACTGTTGCGCGATATTGGCCTTGGGAGGCAAAAACCAGTATCGCCAGTATCACGAAATATATATTCGCCGGCCGTAGAAAACAACTTGTATAAACGACTATGGAATATTGGTATTTTAAAGTTCAACATCACTCTCTGGAGTCGCACCGTTGTTGAAAGTATCTCCTCAGGTTGATATTCTGACAAAACAAGAACTGTCACTGTAATATGATATGCCCTCGAAGTGGTGCTTTGATTTTGGGCAGAGAACCAGTCATTCAAGGGTCAAGGTCAAATAAATATAGGTCAATAGGAAGGTCTTGTCCACGGGGGTGTTATGTCCAAGTATAAAGTAAATCAACTTTCTAATAAGGAGGTTATGGCCAATATTAAAGTTGTTGGACAATTGGATCTTCAAGGTGAAGGTTATTCAGGGGTCAAGGTCAACTGAATATAGGTCAGTGGGAAGGTCTTGTCCAAAAGGGTGTTGTGTCCAAGTATGAAGTAAATCCACTTACTAATAAGGAAGTTATGGTCAATGTTCAAGCTTTTGGACAATTGGATCTTCAAGATGAAGGTCATTTAGGGGTCAAGGTCAACTGAATATAGGTCAGTGGGAAGGTCCAAAGAGACGTTGTGTCCAAGTATGAAGTAATCCATCTACTAATAAGAAAGTTATGGCCAATGTTAAAGTTTTCGGACGGACTGACGGATGGACAGTTCAAAAACTATATGCCTTCCTTCGGGGGCATAAAAACATTAAAAGGAGGACAGAAACTCTTAACCAAACAGAAAAAAACAGGAAGGCAGTTCTTAGTAATTGAAGCTTCTATCTCCTACATAAGCTGTTGACCGAGAAGAGTTGGGGCGGGGGAGGGGGCGTTTCAAGAATTTTTTGTAATGTCTTGATGGCCAAGCACTTTACAAAGAAACCCAACACCACTCACATACAACAAGGCTGTCGAATAAGACATACCCTAAAGAGACAACATTGTCACAAACTGAACTAAATGAGCAACAATAGTTGGCCAACTCTGATCTTAAGAGTAGTGTGACCTTCTATTATTCCTGGTCATGAACACTTTAAAGATGTAAACAAGTTCTTCAATCTTATTACTAGGAATCTCAATGACCATATTATAAGTATCAATTTCATGACCAAGAAACACCAGAACAGTTACTGGACCAACAGACTTGGAATGCCCAATTTTTGACAAGTTCCTTCAAAATATTTTATAAGAACCTGGCAATCAACAGACAAACTATGGACAGCAAAGTTAAAAAATCTAAAAATTATTTTAAGTGTGTAATACAGTAAGAGTTTCAACTCTCCAGTGAAGGAATGTAGATACTTTTGATACTTTTCTCATAAAGCACATGACATATTTAAATCAATAGGCACACTTATCAAAATAATATTGTTTACCAACTTTTATGCCAAGCAAATGAAAATCCCCAGGTTAAACAGGTAGAAGTTTAAATGCAGATTTTATGTCGCGTTTTGCCATTAATGCAGATTTGCCCGATTTAAAATTCATGTCAACTACCTCGGCGAAAGATGTATAAGTAACTGAAGTGAAAGCTTCATCAATTCCATCGTTATTACTGAGACCTTTTGGGTAAGGCAGATGCGTTATTAAGCGCAAACTGCCATTTAGTTTTTGGACTAGCCCAACTGGAGATATTTTAAAATTAGTAGGACTAGTAAATAGTCCTGCTATTCGACCTAATGCTATTTCTTTTCCAATCTTTTGTTCAAGAGCAGAAGGGTAGCAGAAAGGCAGACTTTCATTTTTTGCCTCTGAACCAGACCTTGAACTATTGTAAGGAAGCTTGAAACTAAAAGTAAAACCATCCAGCAAAACGTTTCTGTCACACGCATTAAGGAATACTAAGAAATGTTTCCTTAAGATGTGATACATGGATTGGACTGTTTCCAAGGACCCACAATTCTTGAAGACTGTTGGTTCAGACGGAAGCCACTGTTTTTTTTTCCAGAACTGACCCTGGGGAGGAGGGGTTCGCACTGGCCTTTGAACATTTTGGACGTGCCCACCTAACTTTTAATTTGCGTTACTCAACCTTGAAGGGTTATTGTTATCACAATTTAAACATGCATTTATGAAATGACAATTAAAGCGAATGCATTGTATGAAATTAAAGTCAAAACACTTTTTAACAAAAGAGCTTTGCCCTGCTACCGATGGAAGAGTCTGTCGCTGTGGTATCATATAAAGGAGCCATAATTCATAGCCTATTTCACCTCAAGGAATACTTGTTAACCGACATATTGGAATTGTTCATCATAATCATTCCAACCAAGAACACGAATGCGCTTTGTCTCTAACCTAACTGTGCTCTGGTTAAACTTTTTAATAAATTCTTGAGTTATGCTGGGATGAGCCGAAAGATAAATACTCGTATAGATAACAAAAGCATCCGTCCATAATTCAATGCTAATGATCTTTGAGCCTGAGATTTTGACTTAAGCAGCAGATCTCTAGAAGTACTTATCACAACCTTGTTGTTTTCAAAATTATCATTACACTGATTTGATGTTAGTAAATGGGACAGATCAATGCATTTCCCTTCTATGATCTTAGTTTTAAGGGAATCATTTAAGGTACAGCCAAGTTCTGCATGTACACTTGGAACCGGAAATGCCTCACCTGTTTCTGTGTTAGGAACTAAACCACTGGCATCATTCCCTCCAGCACCATCAAATGCCAAGGGAACTGCTTCTTGTGGAATGGTATCTCTCTCATCGCAAGATACTGCCGGTTCCCATTTGCTACACCTTTTTCATTCTGAGGTTCCAAGCACAACTCCCTGGCACGCCTTTTCATATTTGCCTGAAACTCAGTGATGTGTGAAATGTATCAAATAAAATGTGAAGCTGGTTATCATTGACACACAAATTTGATTTCTATCACAGTATATCCATTGACACGTGCACATGATAAATGCCTGCACTCTCAGTGTTGTACAGTTCTCGTCAACCTGCTTAAAATGACTTTCTTCTCTATTTCTTCAGATTAATTATTTTATTTTTTTATTTATCAAAAGCATTTATAACTTACTTTACCCCCATACAAGGTTTCAACAACATCATCAACATCAGATCATCACCATAAGTATAAACTGAGTAAAGCTACTTGAATATTGCTGATAATTTAAATCTGCACAATACCTATGACCTTACATAATTTAAAAACAAAACGAATATTTTATTTGTACTGAAAAATCTAAAGAAAACTTCTATGTCCACGTGAAATCCTATGTTTCTCAATCAGCAGATTAAATCCACTCTAATCGGACCAAATGTAAACACATATGCAGCTAAAGACACCAAAGACCGTTGGCGTCTTATAGACTTAATTATGTAAGATACTCCTATCGACAACTGTTTAAATCAGATTCTTTTTTAGTTTCAAGATATTTTATTGCCTGACGATTCCAATGTGACGTCAAAATGCAGTACTTACGTCATCACCAAAGGCAAAGTTACCCAAGTAACAGAGACTATCCTATAGGAATAGTCATCTTTTTTCTCTTTTCCGTCTTTTCTGTTGTTTAAATACGTCAAACAAATGAATTTTGGGGAAAAAACATTCCTAGAGTAAATATTTGGAATTTGGAAAAAAAAATGTCTGCGTGAAGTTAGGAGAATAGCAGAATAGCAGAACAAAATCAAAATTTAATGTTCTCTACTGAATACAGAGTATAGCGACCTGAACGAATTTTATTTCATAAAGCAATCTTTATGGCAGAATAATATTTTAAACCGCGTAATCTGGCTATATAAAAGCCATATGAAACGGTTTAGAGCTTTCTTCTCTGTTTGTTCTCTGATCTTTTGAGATACAATTTTAGAAGGTCGAGGCGAAATCATTTAAACAGACATAGTGACACGGGTTTTACTTTATCCTTTTCGACGGAATAAGTTCAGCAACTAGAGACAAAAATGATTTGTCAGCTCAGATTATTTCTAAGGAAACCATATAAAAATCATCTGGTAATCCGTGGGTAATGGACTTCTACAAATTCAATTGTCTCCTTTACAAGAAAAATATAAAAGATGAGAGCAGTATTTTTGAACACCGTGTCTGCGTTGTCACTTCCTGATTGGATTAGCTTGTTTAAATGTCTTTTCTGAGTAGGTCATATGACAAATTGGTCTTTGTTACAGTGAATGCACAGGACATATCTATAGAAGAATATTTTATAGCTCGGTCTATGTAATTGATAACCAATATGAATGCACTACAAACACAAGAAGAATTAACTAAAGTCAAGTCGGCTTTTATCTAATAGATTTGAACTAGCTCCTTTTGAAAATGTTCAAAATAGTGCTGAAACTTAATACTTGGTGCTTGAAAGAAATATGCTCATCGATAATGTCCTATAAGATATCTCGGTACCTTTTACAAGCAATTAAGACGAAAACAAAAATGAACTCTTCTGACTAACAGAATTCAAAAGTTAAACAAACTCTGATTGCATTTGCACACACATTTGCCAATACAAAAACGAATAGTAAGTGAAAAGAACATGTCAGTTCTTAACAAAAAGCCTTTCTTTTATTATTATCATTATTTGCAATATCAGTGAAGAATTTACTAAACTATATTTCTAACATATTCATTGATTTAAAACGCAAAGTTAAGAAAAATAGACATCTTTCATGATAAATAAGAACTACTTGCAATTGCGATCTTGTGACTTAAATGAA
This sequence comes from Cyclina sinensis, assembly GCA_012932295.1. Classification (NCBI taxonomy): domain Eukaryota; kingdom Metazoa; phylum Mollusca; class Bivalvia; order Venerida; family Veneridae; genus Cyclina; species Cyclina sinensis. Next base: position 21,194,963 of record JAAONU010000001.1, read on the forward strand.
ACTTACATATTGCCTTCATCGAAAATGTAAGTTGCAAAAAGAATTTCTTTTTATTTGTACTAAAAACATATATTCACAATTCGGAAATGATATCAAACTAACATTACATTCTCTTAATTTCATAAAAGCACAAGGATTGAAAAAGCAGAAATGGAGGAAACTTCCCATATTTAATTACTAATAGGAAGTTGGCAGTAGCAGTACGCAGTAGCAGTTGGCAGAAGAAATTAAATCAAACGTGAGGTTTGCAGTAGCAGTAACAGGAGTAGCAGTAAAGAAAACGTGAAGTTGGCAGTACTAAGCAGTAACAGCAGTAGCAGTAAAGAAAACGTGAAGTTGGCAGTAGCAGTAACAGCAGTAGCAGTAAAGAAAACGTAAAGTTGGCAGTAGCAGTAACAGCAGTAGCAGTAGGCAAAACGTGAAGTTGGCAGTAGCAGTAGGAAACTCTGAAAGTCTGCGAGAGTGTTTGAAACAGTCACAGACCGGTGCAATCAAACCGGGATGGTCGCTAGACTTTCTAGATTGGCACCAAGTTTGCAATAATGTCAGAAACAGTAGCAGACCGTAAAAATGGACACCAGAGGGTCCCTCAACATCAAAAATGACATTTTATTGATTTTGGCACAAACATTCCTGGAAGTCTACAAGAGGGTCAGAAACAGTTGCAGACCGGTAAAATTTACCCGGCAGGATGGCTAGACCTTAAAAATGACATTTTCCCAATTGGCACCAAAATTCCTGAAAGTCTGCGAGAGTGTCAGAAACAGTCGCAGACCGGTTAAATCGACTTGGGAGGGTCCCTAGACGTTAAATTGACATATTCGAAAGTGGCACCAAAATTCCTGAAAGTCTGCGAGAGTGTCAGAAACAGTCGCAGACCTGTTAAATCGACACGGGAGGGTCCCTAGACATTAGAAATGACATTTTTCCGATTGGCACCAAAATTCGTGAAAATTTGCAAGAGTGTCAGAAACAGTCGCAGACCTACGCAATAGACTCGGGAGGGTCTGTTGATTTTAAAACATGTTTTATTTTCATTGAAACTTTCCAAACTTTTAAGACTTTCTTACTGCTTCTGCTGTTACTGCTACTGCCAACTTCACGTTTTGTTTACTGCTACTGCTGTTACAGCTACTGCCAACTTCACGTTTAGTTTACTGCTACTGCTGTTACTGCTACTGCCAACTTCACGTTTTGTTTACTGCTACTGCTGTTACTGCTACTGCCAACTTCACGTTTTGTTTACTGCTACTGTTGATATTGCTACTGCCAACTTCACGTTTTCTTTACTGCTACTGCTGTTACTGCTTCTGCCAACTTCACGTTTTGCCTACTGCTACTGCTGTTACTGCTACTGCCAACTTCACGTTTTGTTTACTGCTACTGCTGTTACTGCTACTGCCAACTTCACGTTTTGTTTACTGCTACTGCTGTTACTGCTACTGCCAGCTTCACGTTTTCTTTACTGCTACTGCTGTTATTGCTACTGCCAACTTCACATTATTCTACTGCTGCGTACTGCTACTGCTCACTTCCTATACATTATTTAATTTCGTATTGACAACAAAGTACGATGCAAATATGACGGCAGGAACACGATTAATAACTCAGCAGATTGTTTTTTAAATCTCTCTCTCTCTCTCTCTCTCTCTCTCTCTCTCTCTCTCTGTGTGTGTGTGTGTGTGTGTGTGTGTGTGTGTGTGTGTGTGTGTGTTTTCGATAATACGATACAAAAAATGTCTAATCGATATGTAATAACTGAAAATCTAAGACAATTTTATGTTTTGCACCCCTTACTTTTGAAATCTGAGATCTAGTGGGAGAATTTAAAGAAACAGACTTGAAGTTTTGTGTGTTACTTTTATCATCATTTACATGTCACGAGAGAACCGTAGTATTTACAGATTGAGGAAGTCTTTGGTCTAAACTTTCGGCTTTTTGTTTAATCAACGTGCATTTTTAACTTTTTACATCATAAATCTTTATATTTATTTCATTTTCGTTCTTTTCAACTTTTCAATATCTTCTTTTTGGATATAGAACAACTAAAATGGACAAAGAAACCACAGAATACAAAAGCCTCACGTGACATGAAACAGTTCCACTACAATCATAATTCATTATTGAAATCAGAAATATTTTTTCTTTAAATAAATGAAGAAGCAAAAAGTTTATGCTGTAAAACACACATTAAAATACAACATACGTTTTTCATTGTTTCATTGTGTTGTAATGAAATTTACAAAACGAAATGAAAATAAAAAATCCATTTTGTAAGTTGATGACAATTGAAAAAGAAAAAGAAAAAAAAGCTACAGTATGCTTACAAATATATCGTGTTTGCATACTATATGTATGTGTCAAGTTTAAGGCATTTTTTACCTAAGAAAATCAGGCTTCCCTAGAAATTCTTATTTTTTCTGGTTTCTTATATGTTATTAAAGGGTTTTACAATATCTACTAACAAAAGAAATGATACGTACAGCTGGTACGGCCCTTTGTGAAGATCGTCCCATCATATCGGTGGTATCTCGTGAAAAACCTTTTAACAAGAAAACCAATTCAATTTAACATGGTCATTATTAGACAAGTCTTTGTTTACGGTATTATAGCAAAAAATATCACCAGCAAAGAATCATTGACGTTTTATTTCTTTCTTGTAATGTTCAATTCAGAGCTGATTTCTCAATACTATTCGTAAAAATGAAGTTCGCATCACCAATATCCGAAAACAAACGATGAAAATAGTTTTCCAATTTGCAAACAATCTAGCACGAAATTAATTTTCATCAATATCAGCATTGTCACCATTATCAATGTCGGTATCATTATCATTATTATTATGTTATCAAAATAAGAGGTTATGGTTAAAATAACATTATGTACCATTCTATTAAGCCTATCTTTATGTTAATTCAAACAAGCCGCACCACCTAAATAATTTCTTTATTCATAATAAGAAGCATTTAGTTTACTTGAGTTATACTTTTCAAATTATGAATTGAATAATATAGAGTTTTAAATATAAGTAAGTTTTATTACAGTGCACTGACGATAAAAGAGACATATTGTAAATGTCTGCCTTTTTGTCTACGAAACGCGTTACAATGTGCAAAATGAGTAAAGAGGTCAATTACTCCAATGTTTATATTAGACTTGAATTCAGAGATAACAAATTCTATAACTGGCTTTCTTCTGGATAAGGAGCAGGGTTTTCTTTGAGATAAGACTAGTCTAGTGGATTTTTCATCCAAAAAGTATCCAACATAAACAAACAATAGTTCATAATGACATGGTTGAGAGAAAAACACACAGACTAGAAATATATTTTTATTATTCACGATTTAAGCAATCACTGCTGCTGTGACAGCAGAAATAGATATCATTGTCTTCATGGTCTTCACACCACTCACATGTAACTTAAAACATAACATATAACCTTAAAACTATTGACATTAAAACGTTCAAATAAAAGATCTTTACAAATCAGTAGATTTAAGTAAAACACGTGTCTATAAAGCTTGTCAATGATGAAACTTCGAACAACAGGCTTTTACAAGAAAGGTAGCCTCATTTGATTTACACAAAAACTTTTTCCGAGTTATCTACAGCTGAAAAAAGTAATGAATTAGAATCTAAAATCTGTAGACTTGGCACAAAAACTAGCTAACATGATAGATATAACCATTGATTAATTAGACAATCATTCATTTATGAGAAGATTGCAATTAGTCTGATTAATTTGCCATTGCTAGACAATAATCGTGAAACATGAACATGAACCAAAGACAATTACTGCTTCAGGCGACGATAAAATACTTTTGAATGTCTGTAAAACCTGTATTGAAATCAGAAATACTTTTTTTTGATTTGGGTCCCTTTTTATCAGTAAACCTCATTTATTTTCCCCGTCATAGGTACAGAGAAGGCCGGGGTTCCCTCTCTGCCCTTACAATATTTTCAATTGCATAAGTCAATGACAAAGTGAACATTTAAACATATAGATAGATATAAATACATCAACACTGTAAATGAGGAAAATCAAAATAATCTAAGTTTTAAATTCTATAACAAGGGACTCGATTTTTTTTATGTGCGTGTGTATTACATTTTTCTGTTAGAATTTAGTCACAGAAATCATTAAAAATATCATCAAATCTTTAAAAAGTTTGTCAAAGTACAATGAAGTTAAAATCATAGAAATGTCAAGGGGTTATGAAATTCAATACATCGCCAAGAACATTTTGAAGTTGTTCATTGTGCCGGCTACATTGTAAAATATAACAGCGGCTTTTAAGTTTTTGTTTTATATAGTTTTTAAAATGATGTATAGTAAGATAATTTAAGCAATGGTCGGAAAATTTGGATTTATAGATAAAATATTTTAACAGAACAAGCAGAAAAAGCGTGACTTCATTTAATCTGTTTGCGTTAAGCAAAAATTCGTTTTGATTGTTCGGAAGAATAATATTTAGTGTCTCGTTCATCCAGTTTCTTACAGAAATTGTAAAGGTGGTTACTTGAGGACATTCACAAAATAAATGAAAGGTAGTTTCTGCAACATTATTACAATATGAGCATCTATCATTCTGTTGTTTATTTATTTTAAAAAGGAAAGAGTTCGTTGTAAGAATATTGTGATTTATTTTAAATTGAAAATTTCGTAATTTAACTTTGTCTATCATTGTAACATTTTTATATATGTTCCTATATTCTTGTTCCGTTATATTACCTAATTTGTTCGTCCATTTTTTATGTTGAACCAAGGTGCCTGTCTCGGCTATTACATCGTAAAAAACTCTTGTACCTTTAGTTGATTTCAATACGTACTTTAAATATGGGTTTAAACACATGCTGTTTTTTAACTCTCTAACTTTTGTTTTATTGCTACTTATAAGGTCTTTCCATGTTTGTGGAATATTTAAAAGAGGTCTAGTATAGTCTAAGTACGTCCCCCTCATATTGTATATGTTCTTGAGCTGATTAAAAGTGTAAAAGTTTCCATTCTCGACAACCAAATCAACAATCTGATTTTTTTTCATACCATTCTTTAAAAAATAATAAATTATCATCAAAGTGTCCGTTATACCACAAGGGTTAGAATAATACGTCCTGAAAATCTCTTATTTCAACTTTATCGCAAAACGTAAATAAACTAGCTAAAGTATCTCTCCAAAATGGATTTTTAAGTTTGAGGGTAAGTTGTTGGAATACAAATGACCAAGACACAATACATCTATATATCTGAATTTTATCAAACTGATCCAGCTTGTAGAAATGTTATGCTCAAATAGCAACATTCGCTTAAACCATGATAATTTCAGACTAAATATGAATGACTTAAGATCAATCATAAATCAGAAATACTTGTAACATGTATGCCAAACAATACAGGAGTATTTCGACGAGTAAATACCAGTAATAAGAAAGTTTTACTATGAGCGCCTAAAACTAAACTGGCAACTTTTCTTGCGCTTTTTACGATTTTTATCCGATGAAAAGACGCGAGAAAACCCTAGGTCATTGAAACGATGTGTTTTATGTTAATTTATGTTAAATTTGTTTGAATCTACAGTTGCCCAGTAGGGAATCTGAGACTTAAAAGAGTTTTTGGTGACATTATCGTTCTTCTTCATAATTACAACTTCTGTTAGAAGTAAAATGCAATTCAAGTTTAAAGAGTCAAATTCATACAGAAATATGATTATCAATCCTGGTGTCATCAAATTGTGACTAAGTTGAAACTTGTGCTGTCGGTGTAATGTTTTTAAAGCATCAAATGGAAAACTCCTTTTAAATTACCGCAGGTTCGAAAAGAAAAACAACAAAAACAAAATTAACAAGAACATATATGCCCCTCTATCCCCAGATGCAGGCATGAACTTTTGACGAGCTGGGACCAAGCGTTCTAAAGTTATTCATCGGAAACCATTTTAGTATTCAAGGACACTGTGACCATGGCCTTTGACCTAGTGACCTGAAAAACTATAAGGATCATCTACTAGTTTGAAACTGGTAACAATAGTTTTGTAGATATTGATTGGGAACCGTTTTGATGTTCAAGGTCACTCTGAAATTGACATTTGACCTAATGACCTGAAAAACTATAGGGGTCATTTACTTGTCATGAACAGCTGACACTAAGTTTGAAGAACCTGGGACCAAGGGTTCTATAGTTATTGATTGGAAACCGTTATGTTATTCAAGATCACTGTGACCTTGACCTTTGACCTGGTGACGTGAAAAACAATAGCGTCATTCACTGGTCATGACCAACCTACACACTAAGTACGAAGAACCTGGGACCAAGCCTTTTGATTGTTATTGATCGGAAACCGTTTTGGTGTTCAAGCTCACTGTGACCTTGACCTTTGACCTTATGACCTGAAAAACTAAAGAAGACATCTTATCATGGCCAACCTACATACTTAGTTTAAACAACCTGTGATGAAGGTTTCTTTAGTTATTGATTGGAAACCGTTTTGCTATTAAAGGTCACTGTGATCTTGACCTTTGACCTGGTGACCTGAAACACTATATGGATCATTAACTGGTCATGTCTAACCTACATACTAAGTTTTAACAACATTAAACTAAGCGTTCTATAGTTATTGATCGGAAACCATTGCTATTCAAGATCACTCTGACCTTGACCTTTGCTTTGGTGACCTGTAAAATTATAGAGATCATCCACTAGTCATGTCCAACCTACACACCAAGTCTGAAGAGGTAATTCAACAATAATTTATGTGTACAAGAAAGTTTAAATCAGAAATCTCCTTTCGACTTTCTCATTTCTATACACTGGATGATTTGTTAATAAACCTTTTGCGTGACAACACGTATTATCTTATATTTAATGACAAATCTTTATTTTTGAGATTGTGTTTAATTAATCAAGCGGAAGTCCGGTAAATTTATACAGAAGATAATTCGATCAAAACATGTTTATCTGAGCTTTAATCAATGGTTATTGCTTGTCGAATCTGAGTTAAATAAAACTTATGTTATTCTCTGTGCCGTCCTTTATTCTTAAATTCTATGCGTATGATGCATTCCGAGATTGTATATAGAGTTTATTTTGATGGCTGTATTTTAATGGCTTAGTATAATCAAGCTACTTTTGTTTATCGTTATCACTGTCAGCCAAAGTCAATTGAGATGTCGATTTATTAAAAACAAATGTTGTTGTTGTTAAAGACGTTAAAAAGATTAAGCTTGATTAAAACATTTTTTGAGGAAACATTTGAAAAAAAGTTATTAGGAAAGCTTACTCATTGAAATATTTCATGGCAAAAACGACTTCTCTTGAGCCGGTTTCTTTCCGTGTGATTACAATATATCTACAAAGCTTAAATGTCATATCCTTTTATGTCGGAAGTGAAAGATTCGCAAAGTCTGAAACGTCGTTAGTTTTCTTGAAATAATAACTTCAGCAACCAGACGCGAAGATAATTTGTCAGCCTAAATTATTTCTAAGGAAACCAAATGGAAATCTTCAGATAATCCATGGATAATCCATAAACTCAATTTACTACTTTACAAGAAAGAAAATTTAAACACTGTCTACACTGTCACTTTCTGATTTGATAAGCTTCTGCTGTGCCTTTTCTAAGTAGGCCGTGACAAACTGGCCTTTGTTAGAATGAATATTCGCGTTTATCAACACAGGAAATATCTAGAGAAGAATACTTTATAGTTCGGTCATTGTAATTGATAACCAATATGAATGCTCTTGAAGATCATGCCGTGTTGAACTCTTTATTTAACTAATTTTACTTTGCGTCTATCAACAAGAGGAATATTTTATAGTTCGGTTTTTGTAATTGATAACCTTTATGAATGTTACTGGAAACATTAGAAGAATTAGCTTCTAAAGAAACTAGAACAGTTTGTCATTTACATGTCACTAAAGAACCTTCATATCATGATAAGATTTGTGATCCCTTGCAAGTCTATGAAGTTGGCAGTGGGATCAACATTCGACATTCGACATTCAATGTCCCGCAGTGCATTGGACATTGAGCAGAACATTCGATTTGATGCATGTTTTTGAATGTCCAGCAGTGGATTGGACATTAAGCAGGACATTCGATTGAATGCATGTTTTTGAATGTCCAGCAGTGCATTGGACATTCAGCAGGACATTCGATTTGATGCATGTTTTTGAATGTCCAGCAGTGCATTGGACATTCAGCAGGACATTCGATTTGATGCATGTTTTTGAATGTCCAGCAGTGGATTGGACATTCAGCAGGACATTCGATTGAATGCATGTTTTTGAATGTCCAGCAGTGCATTCGACATTCAGCAGGACATTCGATTTGATGCATGTTTTTGATATCCAGCAGTGCATTGGACATTCAGCAGGACATTCGATTGAATGCATGTTTTTGAATGTCCAGCAGTGCATTCGACATTCAGCAGGACATTCGATTTGATGCATGTTTTTGAATGTCCAGCAGTGCATTGGACATTCAGCAGGACATTCGATTTGATGCATGTTTTTGAATGTCCAGCAGTGGATTGGACATTCAGCAGGACATTCGATTGAATGCATGTTTTTGAATGTCCAGCAGTGCATTGGACATTCAGCAGGACATTCGATTTGATGCATGTTTTTGAATGTCCAGCAGTGCATTCGACATTCAGCAGGACATTCGATTGAATGCATGTTTTTGAATGTCCAGCAGTGCATTGGACATTCAGCAGGACATTCGATTGAATGCATGTTTTTGAATGTCCAGCAGTGCATTGGACATTCAGCAGGACATTCGATTTGATGCATGTTTTTGAATGTCCAGCAGTGCATTGGACATTCAGCAGGACATTCGATTTGATGCATGTTTTTGAATGTCCAGCAGTGCATTGGACATTCAGCAGGACATTCGATTTGATGCATGTTTTTGAATGTCCAGCAGTGCATTGGACATTCAGCAGGACATTCGATTGAATGCATGTTTTTGAATGTCCAGCAGTGCATTGGACATTCAGCAGGACATTCGATTTGATGCATGTTTTTGAATGTCCAGCAGTGCATTGGACATTCAGCAGGACATTCGATTTGATGCATGTTTTTGAATGTCCAGCAGTGGATTGGACATTCAGCAGGACATTCGATTGAATGCATGTTTTTGAATGTCCAGCAGTGCATTCGACATTCAGCAGGACATTCGATTTGATGCATGTTTTTGAATGTCCAGCAGTGCATTGGACATTCAGCAGGACATTCGATTGAATGCATGTTTTTGAATGTCCAGCAGTGCATTCGACATTCAGCAGGACATTCGATTTGATGCATGTTTTTGAATGTCCAGCAGTGCATTGGACATTCAGCAGGACATTCGATTTGATGCATGTTTTTGAATGTCCAGCAGTGGATTGGACATTCAGCAGGACATTCCATTGAATGCATGTTTTTGAATGTCCAGCAGTGCATTGGACATTCAGCAGGACATTCGATTTGATGCATGTTTTTGAATGTCCAGCAGTGCATTCGACATTCAGCAGGACATTCGATTGAATGCATGTTTTTGAATGTCCAGCAGTGCATTGGACATTCAGCAGGACATTCGATTTGATGCATGTTTTTGAATGTCCAGCAGTGCATTGGACATTCAGCAGGACATTCGATTTGATGCATGTTTTTTGAATGTCCAGCAGTGCATTCGACATTGGGCAGGACATTCGATTTCATGCATGTTTTTGAATGTCCCGCAGTGCATTCGACATTGGGCAGGACATTCGATTTTTATGCATGTTTTTGAATGTCCAGCAGTGCATTCAACATTCAGCAGGACATTCGATTCAATGCATGTTTTGAATGTCCCGCAGTGCTTTCGACATTGGGCAGGACATTCGATTAAGTACATGTTTTTGAATGTTCCGCAGTGCATTCAACATTCAGCAGGACATTCGATTTTGAACACCTTCCGGTTACACTTGAGCTTTTCCAGTAGCTCAAATTGGTACCAGCTCGGCTAATACATTCCCATACAATACATTCAAAAACATGCATCAAATCGAATGTCCTGCTGAATGTCCAATGCACTGCTGGACATTCAAAAACATGCATCAAATCGAATGTCCTGCTGAATGTCCAATGCACTGCTTGACATTCAAAAACATGCATTCAATCGAATGTCCTGCTGAATGTCCAATCCACTGCTGGACATTCAAAAACATGCATCAAATCGAATGTCCTGCTGAATGTCTAATGCACTGCTGGACATTCAAAAACATGCATCAAATCGAATGTCCTGCACAATGTCGAATGCACTGCGGGACATTCAAAAACATGCATGGAATCGAATGTCCTGCTGAATGTCGAATGCACTGCAGGACATTCAAAATCTTGCATGAAATCGAATGTCCTGCCCAATGTCGAATGCACTGCTGGACATTTAAAAACGTGCATCAAATCAATGTCCTGCCCAATGTCGAATGCACTACTGGACATTCAAAAACATGCATTCAATCGAATGTCCTGCCCAATGTCGAATGCACTGCTGGACATTCAAAAACATGCATGAAATCGAATGTCCTGCTGAATGCCCAATGCACTGCGGGACATTCAAAAACATGCATTCAATCGAATGTCCTGCTGAATGTCGAATGCACTGCAGAACATTTAAAATCTTGCATTCAATCGAATGTCCTGCTGAATGTCCAATCCACTGCTGGACATTCAAAATTATGCATCAAATCGAATGTCCTGCTGAATGTCCAATGCACTGCTGGACATTCAAAAACATACATTCAATCGAATGTCCTGCTGAATGTCCAATCCACTGCTGGACATTCAAAAACATGCATCAAATCGAATTTCCTGCTGAATGTCCAATGCACTGCTGGACATTCAAAAACATGCATCAAATCGAATATCCTGCTGAATGTCCAATGCACTGCTGGACATTCAAAAACATGCATTCAATCGAATGTCCTGCTGAATGTCCAATCCACTGCTGGACATTCAAAAACATGCATCAAATCGAATGTCCTGCTGAATGTCCAATGCACTGCTGGACATTGAATGTCGAATGTTGATCCCGCTGCCAACTTCACAGACTTATCCCTTGCACGTCTCATTAAGCGCTACATGCAGAGCTGAAAGGGAGCAAAATATGAAATGCGTTGTTTTTAAAAAGTCCGCCAGAACCACGTAATATCTTCGTGCTTCTGAGTTTTCAAAAACTCGAACTGTGTTGCCTTACAAACTGTTATATTTGAAAGGGTACGAAGGACAATAATATGAAAAAGCATTTGTTGCTGAATGTTTCGGGCACCGATGTAGAGAAGCGTTCTTCGTAAAGTAGGACTAATACAGTCATTAAAACCAATGTAAAGAACGAACCATTTCTGAGTCACGCGGTCAATATTGGAACAAACTCAATCAGCCTTGAAGCATGATTTGTCGATTTTGCGAGCACTTCTTTATTTCTTTGGCTTTCTTATTCTTATTTCTTTGTAAAGCCTGGACCGACCTGCAGAAAAGGTATCAGATTATAAACCAGTTTCCTATGGCTGTAGACAGAAAGTGCGTTAAACTTCGTTATTGATAATGTTTTTCTGATGATATTATATTTGCAAAACAAACGTATTAACATTTTCAAAAGAATGTTAACCGTTCCCATTAGTTCTAACGAAGGCTGTTTTAATCCGTTATAATCATTTTGGTCGATATAATTGTTTTACTCTCTTCTTTGTGCATGGGTTAAATACTCTTAAACATGGCTTCTTGTAGAAAGATAGTTAAAAATGTTCAAGGAAAATAAACATCGTACTTAAGTGTCTACATTAATTTTAACAAATGACTTTTCTGCCATTTGAATATAAAATGTTCACCTTATGGTACAATAGTCTATCTAGCATTGTTGAACCTCAATTTTCACAAAACGCAATCGTCACACCGTGTGACAATTACGTGCGAATACGTCACACCTGTGTGACAAATACGTGCGAGTTCGTCACAAATCGCCAATGTGACGTATACGTTTGACTTTTTTCGGTTTTTAGTTCGAACGTAATTGTCACACCCAATGTTCGAATCTTTGTACAGACTGTAGTTTTAATATTCAGACATGGGTGCTGCCGGGAACAGGGTCATGCATTTTTCCTAAAAGTATACTTCATCCTTTTTCGAGACTTGCTGGGCACTTTTTCTGTTAATGATTGTGCTTTTTTTTTTCTTTTTTTCTTTTTGGAGGGGGGGGGGCGGGGGGGGGGGGGGGGGGGGGGGGGGGGGTTAACGCTTGTTTTTAAGATCATTTCTCTCATTTACCGGCGGGCAGTTACCTATCGAGTGTTTACTTAAAACAGTGGTGAAGTCAACCAAATCCTCATGTGAAAAGCATGTGCCGTGACTGAGCTCACGGCACTTATATCCTGTATAATATGTGTCGTGTTTATGCTGAGACGAGGGAATTTTGTCGCCTGTTCAAGATGTCGTCACATTAATTTTGTAGATTTTATTTAATTTTCAGAAAATTTGGTAGAAAAAGTGTCTAACGTAAACAGCGTGGAACCTGACCAGACGCAAAATTTACTTGGCATCTGGTTAGGTTCCACGCTGTTTAGAGTGTCTGTTATATTCACCGTAAGTATTCTAAATACAAAGGGTAAAACATCTGCAACTTGGTTTTCAAATTGTTCGCTTGTTGCAGAAAAAATTCGTGACAAAACCCTCAGAAGTTAAAAAGCACAGTCAAAGATTAAAGTCGATAAATTTAAGTTCAAGTTTGAAACATTTTCAAGCACGAACAAGTGTAAGGAAGGATTGTTATAGTGACCAAGATCCTGATCTACAGAATAATTACAAAGAAAAGGTTAAAAATAATCTAGAAGTCTAAAACCTTATTGCGATTTTCATTAAAGTCCCATGATCTCATGTACAAGTAGTCTATTTTAAAGAAAAAGATGTTTTACAAAAGAAAATGGTTATTATTTGTACCAAAACATTCCTGACATTGACTTTTAAATCATTGCTTATATATAAGAAATATAGTGTAGTAAGTTTTGCAATGATATTACATAAAAATAAAGTATTTCTCATTTTACTATATATGAAACAAAATCGCACGTTTATACATTGTTTAAGACTGAAAAGAAGATGATTTGATCATTACCCTACCTGGAAATTATTTTATCTCAGCAGAATTCATGAGGCACCAGGGTTATATTCAGATGTATTCAGAGATTGCTACTCGCAAATATTGTCTGTTCTCTTTAGGAGTACGGGAGATAGCGAGGCTTTACAGTCATAGTATGTCCAGACAGTTCCGGCTATGTATAACTCATTAATCATTTCTAATCATTTCTCCCTTTATATTCGGGGTGTGCGGAAAACAAGAGCCGTGTATCTGCCGCCATGTTGACATACATTTTAGCACAGATTCACGTCCCTGCAGTTGACCCCGGCATGTGTAATCCTGCACATTCACCGCCATTATAGCACGGGGAAAGTGTGCAGCTCAATATCCTTCAGTCCTTCAATCCTTCAGTCTTTGTTTTACAACGCACATAACATATCAACATTTCCCACACTCTACATTACACAATAGCGACTTACCTAAAGAACAACAAGTTTTTTTCAAAATCACTTTTTAGTAGGTTATAAATTTATAAACATATTTATTACTTTTTGCATGCATAATTTTTGTCCAGTATTTCAAAATATTATAATGTTTAAGTGTTTGAAAAGAAACTCTACCAAGTTCTCCATTGATAAATTCCTTTTGAGTGTTTTTCTTCACACCTAAAATACTTTTGCAAAACATACTATAAAACTACATACTTCACTGCTATAGTCCAAAATTGGACTTATAATTTTTTTTTCAAATATCTCTAATATATGTACAACAGAAATATTAATAATTAAATAATTGTTCATTTGAAAAAAAAGCTTTCACTGCTTGTTCTGTTATAGTTTTTTGTGCTTCTGCAAAAGAGCCCCATATTGTAAATACTATACCTAAATATGTAAACTTACGATTTCAATAACAGTCTTTTTATATATAAAATTGAAATTTTCGATTTATATACCACCTTTTCTAAATATCATTATTTTTGTCTTGGTAACACTAAGTTTAATCAGAAAGAATATTTAGACTTTTTTTGTATCTCTGCTTTTGTATTGGCAAAAACAACAATATCATCGGCATATAAAATCGAAAAATACTTTGAACATATCAACATCTATCCCTAGTAAATCTGCCTTCTAAATCGTTCAAAAACGTGGAAAAAAGAACGGGAGTATAACAAGTTCAACTTGAGTAACATCGCATACTTTTTAATTTTGTTTCTACAATTATGCAGTAATTACTGTTCACTGAATTAATTTGTCTTTATTTTGTTCATTTGCATATTGTTACTATATTCCCAATGATTGTTCAATTTGTGTTAAAACAATAATTGACAACTTAGGTTTTAAAAATAATAAAGATTGTATACATTATTAATTTATTACATTGTGTTTTACACTTTTTGCGCTTTGTGTTCTACATTTCTTTGTGGATCATACAAGATAGTTTTTTTAATGCAACTAATACATACGAACCATTATCTTCAAATGATGGTAAGAGATACAAGCATAATGTATCTTGATGATGATGATGGTGATGATGAAAAGACCATCTCTTGAGATAACTGCGTCATAGTCGTCCTCGTATCAGACATAATTCTTAAAAGAGACAAGGACCTTCTACATATATTTATATTTTGACTTTGACCTTAAAAGAAATGAGCGTTTGAGTCGGTCGTCTAGTGTCTAGTTTGCAGGTTGCATTTAGATTGACTGATTGATTTGTTGGGTTTTACGGCGCCGCAACACAGTTTAGGTCATATTGCGCCGAACAGGAAAGATGATTTTGGCTAACCTCGGGTGTTACGAATTTAAAAGCAACACCCGGGGTCAAAACCACCCCCACCTGTTGGAGCTACGAGATACGTAGACTCCACTCGTTTAAACCCATTTAGTCGCCTCTTACGATCACGCACGGTTGAACGGTGGCTGCAATTCTAGCCCTTAACCTTAAAAAGCACCCCTCAACCACAAGGGGTAGGTTGCATTTAGAGGCAAATAAAAAAAAGTTAATGGAGCTAAATAGCTTAACGTAAAACATCTATCCGATCAGTACCTATAATACTATTTTCCTATTAAAGGGAAATAATTCCAAAGCTAGGCATATACGACGGAAGTGCCTATCAAACCATGAAAATTGTCAGACATAGAACGTGCCATCCATATTCTCAGTAAAAAAGTTTTAAGCACATTTATATACTGGTCCTAACTTTGTTGAACATTTTGCGGGTTTTGCAATTTTGCAAGTATAATTTTGAGAGTAATCAAGAACGGATGACTACACTGAAGAGAAGTTACAGTAACCACACGACGCTTAACACCTGTCATATAACGTATGCTGTTTGGTTCGAACGCGCCACCCTTACTCTAAATCTTAGATGATATTGATTTTCAGAGAAAACTGTAAAATAAAGATGAATTGTTTCGTTCTGAACCGATCATCACCTTCGGAAATTTCCCTGTTTCCTTTTTTTTTTTTTTTTTTTTTTTTTTTTTTTTTGGTAAAGAAGGACCCATTACTGTAGAATTTTTAAGGTTTCCTACGATTTTAAATAAATTGCCCTTTAGATAATAAGCAAGTATTTTCTATGTTTCAATTGTAGACTATAAAAGATTTTTTTCAGAAATCAAAAGAAATTAAATAATAATCCTACGTTAAAACGGGCTAATAACTGTTTAGAAACGAATTTTATGGTTATCTTCTCTTTTGAAGTTAATTCGCATTTCGATAGTTAAACAGGGTCGTATTACATGTACTCTGCAGACATGACTTATAGTGTAACTTGCCCTTTTGAAATGAAATTCCCTTTTGATAATAAACAAATATTCCAAGTATTTAAGTGAATGTTTGTAATAGTTGTAAAGTAACAGAAAATCCTGATAGTCGTTCGATAAGCGTCCGTTATTCTTCCGATTCTGAACCAAATGACCACCAAATACCAAGGAAAGAGAAAAAACAAGTCAATGGAAGGGTGTACAGACGGACGGAGTGCCGTTTCTTGAGAAGCTGTTTGGAGACTTAACATGATTGTACTGTCAACTAAATCTTGCATGTGTGACATATACGTTCGAAGTAAAAAAAAACTAACATGTGTGACATATACGTTCGAGTTAAAAAACTCACACTTTTTCTCACATTTTTAAACAAGATTCTGAGGTGTGACAAATGCGTTTTTAAGTTCGTACGAAATATGTGTCCGAACGTATTTATCACTATTTTTGTGACGTATTCGCACGCATTTGTCACACGGTGTGACGATTGCGGTTTGTGAAAATTGAGGTTCAGCATTATTATGTAACCTATAAATAGCATTGAAATGCCTTTCTCTGATTGGTGCAGGCGTAACTCTTTGTAAAAAAAAAATAACGGTAAATATCAGAGCATATTGACCGCTTTCTTTCAAAAATGGATTTCCTGCAAATCCCCCGCATCTGTTCATAATTCGGACATTTCCGGCGAAACGACTCACTTTTCGGGAAATGACGAAGGCCGTTTCGGCAAATTCCGTCAAATGCGCCACTTGACAGGATGTTGTGAATTAATACGTTTCCAGTGCGTTTGTTTGACAGCGGTATAAGAAATGGATGAAACTAATGTGCCATTTAAAAGCTATTTATAGATTATATAATAAAACAAATATGAACTATCGCCTAGTTCAATATTAATTTTAAGGTACATATCACATCATATTCACCAGCTAAAAAGTCCGTATCTGTATATTATACTTCAAATAACGAACATTATCTTTTTATCAAATCAAATCAAGAGATTGTTGTATTATTATAGATATTATTTGTTTGTACTCGACAAATATAAATAAATCATATCTCAGAAAAGTTGAATATGAGAAATCCGTATTCCACAAAAAACCATTGGATTTTAACTGTTTTGATTTAAAATACAAAAAGTTAGAGTTATTAAGTGTAGAAAAAACGCCTAGCTAATTTTCTCTCATCTGAATTTTCTTAATTGATACAAAAATAATGTCAGAGTCCACTTTGATTGTCGTAAAAAACATATTTCTTGTAACATTTATTAATTTTGCCCCGCTTCGAAGAAGATAATAGATCTATGCCATTGCACTTTCGAACAATGTGACTATCAATTGTTTTCAACTGAAATTTAATTCTTATCTTTATAAGAAGATAAGGCGAGATATCTGGAGAAATTGTATGCCTTAAAACATTAATAAAACAAATTTTAACAACAAATATTTTTTCATAGGCAGTTTATTGCAGATATTGCCTTCTAAAGTCTTTAGTTAAAAATCTTTTGTTTATTTTACCTCGACTGAGAAATAAGTTTTTGTAGTTTAGTAATCACGATGATTGCTTCTGGGTTAAAAAAGTACTCGCACTGAAAGTGTGGAATGTGGAAAATAACTCAACATTCTCAGCCCTGGTGTACGAACGACCTCCGGCTCTGATTGGGAGTCCAGCGCTATTATCCTTCGACCACTGCTCATCCTTCGATCTTTCAGAGACAGGGAAGGTTTCTTTGTGAAGGAAAAGTTCCATATTTTAAGAGATGACGCGTGATCCGTCGAGCGGAACTGTGTTTAGTTGATTAATAAATATAAACGCTAGTTTAATCAAATAGATACTGTTAGTGGTTATAACTCCTAGTTTATTCGATTAGCAGTAACTTATATGGTGACTTGAATAATTTTAGCATTAGCCATTATTACAGCTGGTGAGATGAAACACGTGTTGCAAATAATTAGTTTCATATTTTTGTCGTCATCGTTAACATCACACATCATTTTATCGGAACATACCACGTGTACAGCACGTGCACAGCAGGTATTGTTGTTGTATATTTTTTTCAAATTTACGCAGTTGTTACTTTTTTTGCCAAAGTCTACGTAAACAGTGGTTCTCTAAGTGAAATATTTTTTGAATGATGCAAAATCTGGGGTCTCAGTTCCAAACATATGTTACGCCAAAAATTGAAATTAGCAGAGAAGCAACTGATGTGACGGGTATTGCTATGGTCAATGGTGAAATGACTGTAAATGGTCAAGTTGTACCCTCCATTCCAGTAAAATCAGCTGTTGATAAATTCACAACTTTGATATCAAAATTCAAAAATGTTTGCATTGTTGCACACAATGGTAGGAGATTCGACTTTCCCATTTTTGTATCAATTTTGAAGAAATGTGGAGCCATGGATAAATTTTTGAATTGTGCACTTATTGACTCGCTCTCAGTTTTCAAAAAGCTTTACCCGAAACAATCATTGAAGCAAGTGGACCTCGTGTCTTCCCTCCTTGGTGAACAGTATGATGCACATAATGCCATTGCTGATGTACTTGCTTTGGGGAAACTTGTCCAGTTTGTGAAGCTACCAGCAAAGGATCTGATGGCTCACAGTTTTACACCACATGCTGTGTCAAGTAACATGGACTTTAACAATGCAAAAGCATTAAACCTACCAAGTTTGAACCCACTTATGTCTGCTGGCGTTATAAAAAGACCAACAGCAGAAAACATTGCTGGATCTGGACTGAAAATGATACATTTAAAAATGCTGTATAATCGTGGTGGTGAGGACGCCCTAAGGGATGTATTTACTGTGAAGAATTCAGAGGGGTTACCGAGAGTATCAAGTAACAAAAAAGTGTTGGAAGATGTTGTTCCAAAAATAGCACAGTATTTTGCGACTCAGTAATGCTTTAAATTAAGCAAGCTAGCGTCTCGTCCAATATAGGTTTTACAGCTGTGCTCTCGTCCAGTAGAATTCTATATTGTACTCAACAATGTATAATAACCCCATAATATTGTATCTTTATTATGTAAGGAGACCTCTCAATACTGTCTATAGTAATGTTTATCATAGATTTTTCTTTGACTTGGACTTGGAACTTTGAAAATGAAAGTGTGCACTAAATTTCAACACGACATCTGTCAATTTTAGCCTCTAGTTGCATTTGGTAATGTTAGTAGTTTCAATATGTATTACTCTTTATTAATTAACTTTATAATATTGAACTAGATTCTGACCATGTTGTTGGCTTGATACAACCAAAGCCTCGCCAATAAAGCTCGAAACTCGGCCAATACGGAAAAAAAACACGGCCAATAAGTAAAAGTCGGCCAGTACGAGATTTAGCCAATCAGGATTCAGGAAAAACTCGGCCTTATATGAGCCTAGGATTTTCACCATGTTGGACGCCATTTTGAATATGCTTAGCCTAGTTTTTACATAAAAGTTTTTATCTCTTAAAAAGTTCAAAAAGTAGCAAAAAAAGTTAGCGGAGACCCTGCGCTATCGGATCACAGTAAATTTAGCAGTGTTCAACCTTTCATTTAGTGATTTTCATATTTACCAAATATTATGTTGCGCGGAAGTGAAAAGTGATCACTTCTACTTGATACTTATACTTGATACTCCCGAGCAATCAATACTGACTATAACAAGTTTTACCCTGTTATAAATTACGAGTTTTGGATTACTTAGTTTGATAATTGAACATAATATTATAAAGTTAATTAATAAAATTGTCATTCAGTAGTCGAATTCATATTGGCTTTGTTATTGGGCTTCAGACGTCATATTGGCCTTCGGTCTCAGGCCAATATGACTGTCTTCAGCCCAGTAACAAAGCCAATATGAATTGTTATATGAAATGTTATTGGGCTGAAGACAGTCATATTGGCCTGAGACCGAAGGCCAATATGACGTCTGAAGCCCAATAACAAAGCCAATATGAATTCGACTAATTAATAACATTATATTATAGCTAAATAATACTTCTTACATTCATACCAGTCATTTAAACATAAAATGTTTTAAAATTGGCAAGTGAATCCTTCAGTTTTAAAACTTGTAACAATATAATGGCTAAAATAAGGAGAAAAAAATGTTGAAAATATGAGTCATACATGTTACATTTTTGTAAATTTTCCAAAAACTACATGGTAAATTTTGTTGAATTTCTGTATTTAAGCTGGATATAGTATATCTTTAAAAAAATATGTCCTAAATATTAAATTAATAATCATAATTTTAATTTTCTGACTTTTTGTTTTCTCTCAAACCAATTTTTACACTGCTCAGACCATGTGGATTTTTTGCACTCTTCCACAGATTAACAGGTTATGGAAGATTGTTGTCTACAAAGAAAGATTTATTTATTTTCTCTGTTTTCAAGTTTTGACACCTTTACTGCATCTGTAGACACCAGTATTGTATTGGTATTAGGAAATTTGGGTGAAATATGGGACTTTGTTATACCCAAGGGTGTCAAATAAACTGAACAGAAGACGAGCTGTGGGGTTGTTTCAAAAAAGTCGTTTATTTCTCTAAAAAGTATGGAAAGTCAACCTAAAAATTTGCAGGTAGATCAGTGAAATGATGCTGATTATGAAAATTAAATGTTAGATAACATCTGGAAAGGTGCTCATTACAGGTGCGCTACCGTAAATTCTAAAAATACAATATCCACCTTGTCGTTATAATTGTGAGTACGTAATATGACAAAAAAAAATCTATTGTCACTTTGTTATCTATTTCAGCACATCTGTTTATGATAAAAGATAGAACTGGCTTTATTTTACAACAATGCCAAAAAGATGATCTAAGGTTTGTTCAGTTTCATGACAAAATAAAGATAAGTTATCATTTACAATTTTCATCTTATACAATAATGACTTTGTAGCTAAAATTCTATGTACAATTCTAGTTTGTATCCACTGTACAGAGGAATCTCTTGTACAAACAAACACAAAACTAAAAAAATTCTTCCAGTTGTGATCAATATTTCTAAATAAGTCTTGCCATTTTGGTTTGTTTGATGGAGTATCTGTATAACATATGAATACCGGTATTTCATAAACAAACTTCATGTAATTTATGGGGTAAATATAGCAATTCATAGATGGTTTTAGATACGAGACTGTGTATGTGCTATTGTCATATCTAAATGTGTTGCTCCCTATAAACTTTTTGACTGCCCGTTTTAAACTCGGGAACGGACAATAGCCCACTGGCACAATAGCCCACTAGGACAATAGCCCACTGGACAATAGCCATAAACTTTTCATTTTAAAACAATGGCATATTCCTAAATTGATCCATATTTTCAACATTGAATTTATCAATGCCCCCCCCCCCCCCACAGCTGGTCCGTTTGTAAAAAAAAATAAAAGGGCTCATTTTTAAAGACTCAAAAACATTTTTTCAGCTCTATTCACCTCGTAGCAGAAACACAATCAACCTTTCAATTTGCGACGGTCATGCAATATTGCGTAACAACTGATAGCGAGTTCGCAACTTTATAGCCGTGTATACAATGTACCGTATATTCAGTGGCACGGATTATCCATGAGTTCTCCAGACTGATCACAAGATTAATTTTGATGCAAAGCATCAAAGTCGGCGCACATGGTTTTGAAATAAGATAAATAATAAGTGTATAAATTAACCTAAACAATTGTACACGTGTGTAGAACATGTTGTACATTTTGATGTGTTCTTCGTCTGCGACACAATTCAGCAGTTAAATATATTCCAAATGTCTACTTTTGCTTTATTTCAACAATCTATACCCTTCTAATGATTTTAGTCTGTTTAAATCCTACTGTTTGTCTTTTTCTATTCTATCCTGGTTGCGCTGGTTATTTTTTTACATTGATAATGATCCAAGATTCTCCCAAATTGATAATTGATACCATGCATCAGCGCATGGTAAAATGAATCAGTATCCAAATATAGGCGTCGCCGTAGTTTTCAAGCGTCTATCAACCTTGACGTATTTGATAATGTTGTTAAATGAACGTCTGCTGACCATGATCAGTTGCCTGACTATATTGTGATGACATTGTTATTTGTTGTGCCAATGAATTTATTGATAAATTATTTGTTTCAGAGGACTTTATAAATATAAAATAAAAAAAGTTAAAACTTGTCATACCGTATTTTGTTTTTTGCTTTAGCTGAACATTTCAAAGAATACCAGTATATTTCTTTTTATTTCTCACACAAATTTCATTATATTTTTATGCCTAAAATGTACCAAAATGAGCCATTTACTCCACCTTTTTAGAAAATATTCTTGGGGAGAGGCCCCCAACCTCCCCCCACCCCCCTCCGGAAGGGGGTCACCCCTTTCCCCCAAGCCCCGCCCCCCCCCCCAGTCAGAAATTTCTCGATCCGGTCCTGATATATGCTTTAAAACGTCTTTCCAAAAATTATTGTTCAGTCTAGAAACAGTAAACATGCAGAGCATTTTGCCAATATTAAAAATTTTACTAAAATCTATAAATGTGTTCACCAGTTTAGGGCTTTTACTTTCACTATTTTCATACCATAATCTGAGCCATTTTATTTTCATACAATTAATGTAACTCTGTAAATCTATTGCTTTTAGACCACCATATGTATAATCTTTTATACTAACAGTTTGCTTTATTTTATTTTTGCCATTCCATATAAAAAAATAAGCATATCATTGCAGTTATCACAGCTAGATTGTCTACGACAACCAAGAAAAGTACCATATTTTCGTTTTCACCGCCATGGTCAGTTTTCTAATTATTTGTCATAATACATACACATCATAATTAAAAGACTGACTTTGGAAAGGGATCAGTAGGTATAAGGGTGCGGGTTGGGGGACCTACCCGAGGGAAAACCCTACTCAAAGGGGAAAAACTACCTAAAGGGGAAAAACCTACCCAATGGGAAAAAACCTACCCAAAATGGAAAACCCTACACAAGGGGAAAAACCTACTCAAAGGACAAAGAACCAACCTAGGTAAAGAACCACCCGGGCAAAGAACCAGAGGCAGAGAACCAGGGGCAAATAACCAGGGGTAAACAACCTAGGGCAAAGAATCGCATGTCTTATTGCATTAAAAAGAATTGTTTAATCTATTGAACGTAAGTGTACATTAAAGAATTATTTGCATAAACGGGTCACCATCACGGGTGAATTAATTAAATAATGAGAAATTCGGGGGACGTTATTAATTCGGAAATTAATATCTGTGAACCCCAAACAAGGGTACTTAACTTTGTTTTTCATTCAATTATGCACGGTACTTACATGGACAGGTAGAATTTCGTTTAGGCAGTGTTGTTCAGCGCACACTTAAGACGACTTTTCGGAGACTCTTCAACTGCTTAAGAAACCGTTTCGTGTTCTAAATAAAACTTTCATGAATATTTACTATTATAAAAATAACACATGTCTCTAAGAGTAATAGTGCATATTAGCAACCCTTGAACTGAAATAACGCCCTCGGCTCCGCCTCGACATGTGTTATTTTTTTATTAAACCGAACCAACATTTTAATGTAATTTTTCACCGCCATTTTATCATCAATTGTCGTTTGGTAAGTCTGTGTTATCAAGACGTTTGGTCAGTTAGTCTGAATTGCAAGACGCTTTATACACTGTAGTGCACATTGGAAGCGTCTGAGGCACGCAAAGCAGAGCGGCCAGGGGAGAGAACTAGAACATTACGTTTTCTTAAGTCAAAATATAGATTACTCGCCCCTGGGGAATATTGCAAAAAAATTATTAACCGGGTGATATTCATTTCCAGGATGATAGATCGAAATAACACCATGTGACGTCACATTAGGCTTTATAGTAAAAATTAACGTTAGGTAATAATAAGATTTTTAAATATGAACAATGTCTAAACGATCAAGGTATATATTGACATTTAAAGATATCGTACGAGACATCGCTCAGTAGTTTTTCCCTGTCTACTGTTTTCGAGCATCTTCAAGAACAATACACGCTAAAGGTATTTCTGAGGCTTTATATGGAAGTAGTGGAGAAACGTTTGTCTCATTCCTATTATATATTAAAAGCGTAATCTGAGATGATATTTTGAAACCGATTCAAGTGAGCAAACAGGTAGACTTTTACCTGTATAGTATTAATCCAGGTGATACCATACCATATTGCACCAGCACAGTGTAGAGGTTTAATCTATTTGATACCACCACAGACTAGCTCTAAAGAAAGTAAAGTTCTACTTTCTTAAACAAATAACAAAGACAAAAAATATGGTTTTATTCAAAAACAGATCAAATATAATACAAACTTGTAAGTCACCACATTTTTATGGTATGTCAACGTTAAATATGTTCCTTATGATAGTAAAAGTTAAAGCTACCTGTGTTGCCGATGCCCGGCTTGATCAACTTCTACCGCTTATTTTCCTTTTACACCATCTATGAATTTATCACCCGACCTCTATGCATACGTTCAAATTTAGTTACTTTGTTTATTAAGAACGATACATTACTTAAGTACGCTAATATGTAGTCACCACAAATTATTTTAAAGGAGATGCTCCTATTTGTTTTACTTACTAGATAAGTATAATTTCAACTTTTTCTGCATTATATTTCAAAAACACATTTATGACTGTAATCCAGTTGTATTACCGCTTTTCGACGAGACTGATAAAACTGCGCAAATTTTGCTCACAAAAGCCTTACAAAAATTTAAATGCATACATGAAAAGGTATTAGAAACAAATCATAGGACAAGGAATAATTCATGAAATATTCTCAATTGATGTTCACGTTTGGTCAATTGTAGAAAAAAGTACTAAAATATAGTATTCAGTACCTGTTCCCTTATATAAATATTACTCTTGACTGATGTGATGTTTGATATCGTCTCTCTTGCAAGTTATCTCGATAGAAAGTACAGAGCAATTGAACTTTCCCACGCGTACTTTCGAGTTACATGTAATATAGAATGTCTCTTTACCTGTTAGCCGCAAAACGTATTAATCAACACTAATTTTAAAACCCGGACACAAATCCCTTAAACTTCATAGTTTTAATCTTTTGCCCTGAATGTGAACCCTAACCTCACACAACCATAGTCCTAAATCCTACCTTGACTTTAACATTAAAACCATGCCTTTCACTTGCCTTCTCACTCTAGTTAAAAAACCATGCCTTACACTTGCCCTCTCACTCTAGTTGAAAACCATGCCTTACACTTGCCCTCTCACTCTAGTTAAAAACCATGCCTAACACTTGCCCTCTCACTCTAGTTAAAAACCATGCCTTACGCTTGTACTCTCACTCTAGTTAAAAACCATGCCTTACACTTGCCCTCTCACTCTAGTTAAAAACCATGTCTTACACTTGCCCACTCACTCTAGTTAAAAACCATGCCTTACACTTGCCCTCTCACTCTAGTTAAAAACCATGCCTTACACTTGCCTTAACCCTCGCTCTGGGCAAAAAAACTCTGTCATTGTAGGTAAGAGCCTTGCCTTGCACTTGCTCTAATCCCCACTCTAGGTAAAACCTTGCCTAATACTTGTCCACTCAAACTCCAGGTAAAATCCTTCCCTTACATTTGTCCTTACCCTAGGTCTAGTCAAAGCATAAAATTTTCTCTTTATCTTAATTACAAAATCTGGTTTAGTAATTGGTTTTCATCCCAAATATCCTATTCTATATATCCTATGGGAAATTTGAATATTAACAATAAATTTAATATTAACACATTTCCTTCATCTTTTCTGTCCTTCATTTTTCTTCTCTTTCTCACAGCAAAAACGAGTTTTTACATCATTATTTATTTCTTAATAAATTTGTTACATTCCATGTTTTTATCTTGCATAACTGCTTTCTTGAAAACAAATGTCATAAAACCAGTTTTTATTCCTACGAAACTTGTTGAGATTCAAAAATGTGTAATTTATCATCTAGTTGCTCCTAGTGATCGAAATATCATCCCTTTACTTCGTTTAACATATCTCAAAAACTTATTTATCCCCGAGTAATGCTGCAGAATTTCTTAATTCAATTTTGTTAATCCCGTTGGTGTGGAAAGTTTTTTCCCTACTAATGTGGGTCGTACATTCAAAACGAGGTTTCGGGTCAATTTTCTCTAGATAGCTATAGTGCCATCTACATAAATAATGCCAAGGATATATATAGTTTCAGGTTAAATAAAAAAACAGCATACAACTTCAAATTATACTGTAATTCAAACGATGAACATGTATATATAAATCGTACATTAAAGTGAATACGGCGTTGATTCATATTCTTCTTCATTTTGAAGGAATGCAGAATCATAGTGCAAAACATGTGCTCACTTTTCAGTTATCCCAGTTTTTTAGAGAGTTTGGGTTCAATAACACCATGATTCAATATTTTCATCGAACTTAGCAAACAATTATTTTCATATTTGTGTCCTTATCATCAACATCACACTTAACATTTGCATCTGAGAGTTCCCCATGATTCCTTAATTACTTTTGCAAACTTACACGATTGTAATATTCGGTCAAATTCTATGCCAACAAGAGTTTTCTTGGTGAAAAGGAAATGATGCACAATTTGGCATAAATTTCAAGACAACATGTTGACATTCAGAACATCATCATCATAATTTTGGTCGTTGCAATCATCTTCAGCAGCAGAATTGTAAACACCCATTTCTGCAAAAAAAAGCAATATAAAAACATTGATCCTATAAGTTACTCAGCAGACCTGTCTCTAAAGTCTTATAGCATATAGATATAATTAACAAAATGACTTACGGATTGGGCTGAAAGATGCAACATGTTATTGGTGAGTGACAATATGGCAAACAAAATAGTAGATCTTGGATAATGGTGTCTCCAAAATAAATTTCTTTATTTTAATCAAGAAGTACAGTAGATAAACGCACCGTTTTGTCCTGTTACCCACTGTTTGTTTGATATTTTATTCTATTTCTTTTTCAACCAGTACAAAATTTATTTACTTCTACCAATTCAGAAAGATCGAGTAGACGACCCTCCGTTTTTCTCCAACACATTTTAAGAAATCTCATAAATTTAACAGAGCAATTCATAGTTTTTGGATACATATATTACATTTCACTGTGAAACTTTTTAAATGTCTTCTTTGTACCAAAAGACAAAGAAAAGATAGATAACAAAAGTTTATCACTGTATCTGAAATGAAAGAAAAGAAATGTTTTTATGACACACTTGAACAAGTTGCAATGCATATAAAAATAAAGAAAAACAAAACAAAATTATTAAATCAAATTTCGAACGTATTCATCTGATAAATTTTGTTCAATTAATTTTCTATATCTTCAATGACTGTTAAAAAATACTGATCTTTCATAAATCGACAATGTGCGAAATGTTCTGTCTTGTACCTTTAAATTTAGCGTACAAAGAATCTCATCCGATCCCGAATACTTTCAAAAGTCGATGTTAATAAGACATTACATTATTCTTTTGGTGTATTGCTGTACCGTTTCATTTAGTATGCTAGCATCTAAGCAACCATGTCAACATTTCACTTTTTCCTCAGTGGTTAAACAGGAGGATCATTGTTGTGAAGTGAGGTACTCATTAATCCATGGATTTTTTCTAAGCTTCTTAATTTTATTATTTCCGAGTACTAGGGCATACTAAATGTAAAACATAGTTAAAGGTTTCCGCGTGAAAGTCTTACATGCGCAAAGATAATAAGATCCGTTTTTTTGTTTAAGTGGTGTACATGTTTCCTTTTAGGATAAGTACATATATATTGTTTTACACAAAAAATAAGAACAGGTCCTTGTGGAAGAGATGTGGCTGTATTATTTCATTCTAATAGCGTTTCTGTCAAGTGTAGAAATCTCTCCTAAAGTGTATTTGGTGAAAAATTCGTAACAAAAATGTATACAATTTATAATGAAATCAAAGTACAGGCGGACTCGTCAGTTAATACTGACTGCAATAAATTATATGTTTGAGTATTTGACGTCCCATTTTTTTGAAAAATATTATAAATTAATTTTATTTATCAAGTCAAAAATAAACAAAACTAATTCAAAAATTTGTTGGGTTTTTTTTCGATTAGGCAATATGTCTAGAAATACGCCATTTTAAAAATGTATGTCATATATTATACACAGTGACTTTTGAGTGGGCTGTTTGACTGATTTGAATTAGAATAAATTATTAAAATAAGAATGCATTTTCAGTACATAATACTATTTATATGAACTAACGTTACTTTTTAAATAAAAACAAATATCATGTTACATCAATGATTCCTTATTCGAAAGTTACCATGTTACAGTCATTCCTCGATTTCCTCGATGGCTCGAAGTTGACGCCCGGTTCAGATTTTTCTCCTTATATTTCTAAATTGAAATAATAAACATGGCTCGAATTATTATGTGGCTCGATGTGTTTTTATGGTCCCAACTTGTCAATTTACAGCTTTCATTGTTCTCAAGGGTCGAACTGCTATCTGGGGTGTGAATTATCTCACAAGTTGTCATAATTGTAAAATGGCACGTTTGATTCGTTAATCGATTTTCAGCTTGAATGCAATGCGAAATCAACAACATACGTTAATTTTAAAAGATTTTAATTGAAATAACATGGGCGGATCATGTCTTTTGAAGAAATAAATAATTCAAAACAAATTTACGATTCCACAGTACAGCGTCACGAGTCCTGTGCAAGAAATTCCTCGCAACTTACACAAAAATACCTTTTATAAAATGTTTATCAGGCAAAATTCGCAGAAAAGGTATGCTATTATTGTAACAATTAACCGTCACAGTATTTTCGGCATATTTTCCTGTGGTGTAGCCTATCATTTCCATTACGAGTGAATTTTCATTTTTCCATTTAGCAATTAAGAAAACACTCTTTATTTAGGCGTATCCTTTATAAAGAAATTTAGAGCCATAAAATAAGAGAAAGAAAATCAGGAAAGTTTTAAAATAACAACATATAAGGTAAAAAGACTAACCCAGAACATATATAGTTCATTAAAATGAGCCAGTATTATACAACGTTGAATTTTATGGCTAGAATTATTCGAGGCTCGAAGTATTTCTTGCGGTTCCGACGACTTCGAGCCATCGAGAAATGACTGTACTTACTTTTTTCCGTTGAGTTTTGACTTAATTCATTTTCACTCTAGAATAAACCAGAAACAAAACTCAAGTTTGAAATGTTCAGATGATATGAAATCTTTGTCACGAGATTCTAAAACGATAGAACAACGCCGGTTAAACAGTTTTACAACAGAGCCTTTAAAATTCGTATTAAACAAATCAGCAAGAATATCAAATGAAAATATCAGAAGACACCATGTACACTTTAGCCAATTTATAAATTGGCCAAATCAGCTGTTTCAGGCTTTCAGAAATGTGTTTTTATTTGAATAATGTGAACATGTCCTACTATTTATTTTAGAGGAATGGTGTTATGTTATCACAACTAATTTGGTTAGTATAGTACCATGAAGACAACAAAGCGACGTAACCATATTTTTTCATTTATCGCCATGGCCACTTGTCTAATATTACCAACAAATCATGAAAATTGACCTCCGTTTGTGTCAGTCAATAGATTATAAGGAAAAAACATTGCGATTTTGCAAAAGTATTAAAATGGGCAATTATATATTGGTTTACAGATCCGTCCAACACATCTTTGATGAAAAACTGATCATTGTCTTTCACCAGATGCACATGTAATTTGTCAACTTCAGTCATCACAACTACAATATTGCGATCACAAATGTGAATTACTGGATAATGGACAACAAATTAAATTACATTCTACACAGAAAGGAGATACTGAAGATTAACGCACAATCTTTCTTTGCAATGTAACTGCATGTTTTCTTCTCTTTTTTTGCCTTTCACGTAGAACCAGTAACAATTTACTGGTAATAAATAAGACCAGACGGTCTGAAATTATTTTATTAAATCATGAGTGTAAAAGAAATAAACTTTGAAATATTTTTTTCAAGAAATATTAAAACATTTTAATATAATACGATCTACGAAAAATAACAGATTTATAGGTGACATAAGTATGCCAGAATATCTACGTGAATAATCTAATAATCATTTCTAAAATTGGATTTATTCAAAGCATATCAACTTTGAAAGAGGTCTCTAAAATGAGTGTTAAAAATACTATCACACTTGCGATTAAATTGCAAAATCGGAAATAACTGATCACGAGTCTTCTGGCACTCACCCATAAGGGAAGGGTTTTTTTTTTAAAAAGTTTTAGATACGTAATCAAATTACAATTTTCAAGAGCAACAATTGCAGTCTGTTATAGTTTAAAAAATATTCCAAAGAAACGTTGGCGTCATCAGAATAACAAATCATTATAGACATGAATGATTGAACGATTTTTACATCTTTGAAAATATAATGTATTAAAATCTTCATACAATGTCGTCGACGGAGTGACGTCTATAGTAACCGACCAAGAAAAAAAACTGATGATTTCATAAAAATTATAAGATGTCCTAAGATTCATTATTTCTAAAATATGAGAAATATATTTTCTGCAATTACCCCTTTTTGTATTTACTCTATGGTCATTGGAGACTCTAGGTGTAATGTTTCATTCGACAACAGATTTGATACTCAACTCAGATAAACTACAAACAATTAGATAATGAGCATGCGATGACTTTTAAAAAAGCTGGATAGTATTGTACGACTAATGAGGGACATTCCTGATAAATTATCTCCCTTACCCAGATAACATCAAAGGTAGAGGTATGAAACCACCAGTTCAGACTGTCAGAGCTCAAAAAATGGTACCCGCATAATGGCGGCTAGAAATAGTTCTCAGTTTTCTTGGCTGTTTTTAACATTTCTGCCCTAATCTATGTATTTTTTTTGCTGGAATATTTTTTCTTGACTATTTCTGATAGTGTGGTAGCAATTTTATGCTCATATACATTCAGAATAGAATTCGCAATAGGATATTGTTTTACATACCCCAATCTGAAAACTGTCTCATTTTTTGGGTTAATTTTATGGGTAAGTTCACATGAGCAGAAATATCTTTCTTGTTTGTAACACAATCCCCATTTTTCTTGCTATTTTTCATGAGTACAGATATAGATCTTAAAGAATATGTAAGTTAAAGCCATTTAAAAGAGGTTTTGCTATGTTTTACAGCCCTGTGAACTTTATGGATTTTATATAGAATAAAGAAGGAATATGTTTAGTGGTTTCACACGTAGACGAAATAGTACATTGGTCCTTTCAGTTGGAATCCTCTAACTTTATCCTTGTTTCTAATTGTGATGGTCTTCACATTTAGTTGTAAAAATTGTCACTTATATATTAAATAAAAAGTTAGGATTATCAAAAAACAAAGTTAATGGTGAAATGTTGCTGGACTATAGCTCAGAAATCTGGGGATTTCGAAAATCAAAAGAAATTGAAAGAATACGTCTCAAATTTTGCAAATATGTGCTTGGTGTCAAAACAACATCATGTATATATGGCTACATACGGCGGATAAGGTAGATGTCCTTTATATATAAGTAGATATACAAGAATAGTAAAATACTGGTGTAAAACAGTAAAGTCTGATAATATCGTTATAAAATATTTATATGAAAATATGTGGATAACCTAGAAGTACGAAATAATTGGGCTAATCATGTTATGATACTCTTAGATACCTATGGTTTCTCTAAAGTGTAGAAAGATGCCAACGTTATTACACAAACAAATGATATTGAAGATGAGTACCATTTTGTTATAAAATGTCCCGTGTATAACGATTTAAGAACGAAACAAATAAAACCATATTATGTACGAAATCCAATTGTATCCAAATTTGTCGAAATGATGACTTCGAGAAACAAGATATTGTTAACAAATTTAGCTAAGTTTATATCTCAAGCATTTGTAATACGAAATTCTGTTGTAAATAACGTAGTATAAAGTATCTTATCCAAAAGTATATACGTCACCACAGCCTCCCACTAATATTGTATGTTGAGTTATTGTTGTGACTTGGTGACTGAATTTATTTTATTTGTACCTTGTTTTCTATAACTGATGAGTTTTCTTTTTACCGTTTTATAACGGAACACTTTATATTCACTGATGGAAATTAATAATATTTAGGGCTGTACTTGTATGCATTTTTGCCATGTATCATTTGACTGTGTTTGATATATCGGGATTATAATTGTGCTGTTTTTCAAGAAACTATTTTGTTTACGACAATAAATTTTCTGTTCTGTTCTGTTCTATTATGCTTAATTGAAGTAGTTATTGTTATCATTATAATTATCATTTTCATTGTTGTTGTTATTATTGTTGCAAATAAGGTCTATTCGATATACTTTACAATGTACATTGTTCCTGGTTTCAATGTACTTTAACATCATATACTAGTACTTAAAGAAAATTAGAGATAAAAAATTAGGAGTTAAAATAACATCTAGAACAGTTTGGATAGATCAAGGGGAAAGAACGACAAAGTACTTCTGTTCATTAGAAAATAGAATCTAAGTTAATGTATGTCTAATCTTATTAAGGCAGATGGTACAAACACTAGATATCCGACAGAAATAGTTGAACAGATTAAAGAATATTATAAGCATTTGTACTCAGAAAGAGACACAGCAAATATTAATCTAGAAGAATGCTTAAACTTAAATGATATCCGAAAATTAGAATCTGATCAAAAAGATAATTTAGAGGGAAAATTACTAAAGAAGAAGCAACCTTTTCACTTTCAAACATGAAGAATAATAAACGTTCAAGTTCGGACGGTTTTACGGTAGAATTCTTTAAATTTTTCCGGAAAGATATTGCCGATTTTTTCGTACGTTCAATAAACTATAGTTTCGAAAACAAAGAGTTATCTATGACACAAAAAGAAGTAATAATATGTATACCAAGAGGTGACAAAGACAAACAACTGGCATCCAATTACTTTGCTAAATGTTTTATACAAATTAGCCTCTGGCTGTATTGCTAATAGAATAAAATAAGTACTACCAAGTTTAATGAATGAGGACCAAACAGGCTTTATATATGGACGTTTTATCGGTGATACTGTATGCAGTGTCATTCAAATATGGTCGAAACAGAATAACATTTTCTTATGATTTGTCAAAACTTTCGGACTCTACGAATGAAATCTTTCTCCAAATCGTCATGGCCAAATCTTACGAAGTTTGATCGATAATGTCCTCTCAAAATAAAAACCTTCTTCAAAGCATATGTAAAATACTTAAGGAAGCATATAAAATGAGAAATTGATTAGTAGTCTATATCCATTCTCTGTAGCATTTTGTGCATTATTCAGCACATTCTCACATATGTTCACTTCTTTATACTTTGTTTCATGTTTTCAATGTTCTTAACCACAGACATGTTATATATCGAGTTTGCTTATAAAGATTGTTGTTGTTTTTGTTGTTGCTAAACTCAATGTGTAATCTGACTATGATTGTTGCAAATAATTAGGCTTAATTATCACCATACCAAAAGAGAAAAATAGGGATAAAAGCGGAGGAATCCAAATGGAAGACCAATCTAATATCAGAGAGTATTCACGGTAGATAATCCACTAATGTCCCCCATTCAGTATGTACAATTTATTGACAAAAACACAAACTTAAATAAATATCTGCTGGATTTTGTGAAATTGCGTCTGAGCGAAAAGTAAATTTTTGGTTTATTACACAGAAACGGCAGAATGTTTTTCACAGATACAATGGTGTAAGTTATTTCTTAGATGCATTGTGGAAGGAAGTCTAAACAACATCACTGAATGATAAGTGCGTATCAAGACAGTAACGGGTGCATTTTACATTGAATTCTTTTTCTTAGTTACCTAGCAACTAAAAAGGCAGAGTACGTTTGAACTGAGACGAAATCGATCATAGTTACATCAACATTTCTTTTACTTTTTTGATGAAGAATTTATAGGAGACTAAAATGCAAGACCGAGAACCATTACCATTTTTCCTAAACAAACGTTTACTGCTGTCGAGTGAAAACTATAAGATAGGTCAAGTCAGTAATAATTAATTATAATTAATTTACAGTTATACTAGGAGGTATATTTTCTCTTTTCAGCATTTATCTGTCATTTTAAACACTAATATGATTTTAAGCTCTCCGTTAACAGTAGCTCTATTCATGTTAGTTTCTGAACGACCTTAAACCTGGAAGAAAATGAAAGTTACAAAGGCTCCAATTGTTTAGCATTATTCTAGAAAGTTTTGTATGCAAATAATTCACCATTATAATCTTATCTTCGACATAAGCTATAGAATAATAGGTATTTTTCCTCAGCGGAACGATTCTGGCCATTTTTTCGTCTCTTCAAAATGATGTATATTTCTAAAGAAATCGTTGACTAGAGTGATAAAAATTCGACATTTAAAACCTTAGAATATAAACAGGATAGCCATGATGCTGGATCGCTCACCTGAATTACCTTGGCTGTGGGCCTGATGTTGAGCAAACATAGAGGCCAGTTTTTACCCTGGAATGTAATTTGAACAATATTGGTAGAGGTCCAATAAACAATGCATGACACAAAACATCAACGCTTTAAGGCATACAGTTTCAGGCAAGAAGGTATTCATTTTTTTCCTGCATAATTCCATGTAAAACAAGCGACTCTCGAGCGTGGTCAGTTTTTGCCCTATAGAAATAATTTGAACAATCTTAGTGGAATCAAATATATAATGCTGCATAGCAAATATCTAATGTCTAGAGCTAACGGTTTTTGATAATAGTTTTTTTTTTAAAGAGAAGGTATTTTACACAAATAGGAACCCCGGGGCGGGCCTTTTTTGACCAAACAGACATAATTTTAACAATCTAAGCTTTAATGCATACGGTTTCAGAAAAGAAGATTTTAAAGTCTTCTCTTTATAAGCCTTTATAAAATCAAGTGACCCCGGTGCAGAGCTATAAGTTATATACCCCTATGTAGAATCAAGTGACCGCCGGGTCATTGATGACCACAGGGACATAATTTCAGCAACCATAATAGAAGACGTTTAAGTGCACATGTATGTAAAACATCTAAGCTCTAGGCCTTTTGGGTCTAGGCAAGATTTTCTTTTCTATTGCACATAGAAACCAGAGTTGTTTGCGAAATTGAATTTTTCGATTAATTTTGGTAGAGCTTTGTGCAAGGAACGTGTTCTTACAAAGTTTTCTTTAACTTGGTCTAGCGATTTTAGAGGAATTTTTTAAAGCAAATTGTGGACGACGAAGAACGGACTTTTCTTTTGCTTTTATAGCAAACGTATTTTCAACGTATTGACATCATTTAAACAATCATTTTTATCGTTCTGAATAAGACGTGTGTGAATTATGTACACTGATGTGTTCTTTCGTATTCGTTAAATTTGACATCTCTAATGTATTTCCGAACAGACTCGGTCTGAAATAATTCATATCTGAATGCTGTCAAATGTCCTGAATCTGTCTCATATGAAGAGAGTGGCAAACGAGGGTTTGCAATAGTTTTATTTGCTTTGTAATGTCTCAGTCGTGTTATATTTGCTTTGTAATCATACACTCACACAGTCTCAGTCGTGTTATTTTTGCTTTGTAATCATACACTCCTACAGTCTCAGTCGTGTTATATTTGCTTTGTAATCATACACTCCTACAGTCTCAGTCGTGTTATATTTGCTTTGTAACCATACACTCCTACAGTCTCAGTCGTGTTATATCTGTTTGTAATCATACACTCTTACAGTCTCTGTCGTGTTATATTTGCTTTGTAAACATTCACTCCTACAGTCTCAGTCGTGTTATATTTGTTTGTAATCATACACTCCTACAGTCTCAGTCGTGTTATTTTTGCTTTGTAATCATACACTCCTACAGTTTCAGTCGTGTTATATTTGCTTTGTAACCATCCACTCCTACTATCTCAGTCGTGTTATATTTGTTTTGTAACCATCCACTCCTACTATCTCAGTCGTGTTATATTTGTTTTGTAATCATACACTCCTACAGTCTGAGTCGTGTTATATTTGTTTGTAACCATACACTCGTACAGTCTCAGTCGTGTTATATTTGTTTGTAACCATACACTCCTACAGTCTCAGTCGTGTTAAATTTGTTTGTAATCATACACTCCTACAGTCTGAGTCGTGTTATATTTGATTGTAATCATCTACTCCTACAGTCTCAGTCGTGTTATATTTGTTTGTAATCATACACTCCTACAGTCTCAGTCGTGTTATATTTGTTTGTAACCATACACTCGTACAGTCTGAGTCGTGTTAAATTTGTTTGTAATCATACACTCCTACAGTCTCAGTCGTGTTATATTTGTTTGTAACCATACACTCCTACAGTCTCAGTCGTGTTATATTTGTTTGTAATCATACACTCCTACAGTCTCAGTCGTGTTATATTTGCTTTGTAATCATACACTCCTACAGTCTGAGTCGTGTTATATTTGCTTTGTAACCATACACTCCTACAGTCTCAGTCGTGTTATATTTGTTTGTAATCATACACTCCTACAGTCTGAGTCGTGTTATATTTGTTTGTAATCATACACTCCTACAGTCTCAGTCGTGTTATATTTGTTTGTAATCATACACTCCTACAGTCTGAGTCGTGTTATATTTGCTTTGTAATCATACACTCCTACAGTCTCAGTCGTGTTATATTTGCTTTGTAACCATACACTCCTACAGTCTGAGTCGTGTTATATTTGCTTTGTAATCATACACTCCTACAGTCTCAGTCGTGTTATATTTGCTTTGTAATCATCCACTCCTACAGACTACGTACTTTGCTCTAAAATCATATTAGTTGCTTATCAAATCGAATGTCATTTTAACAATTATTAGAAACATCTGCAGTAAACCCTAGAACCTGGCTTAAACCCCTAGTGGCAAATGTTTTGCTATTAAGGTGAATACGTCATTGCGTTATCTGTGTTGTCAAAGCCCGACTGAATAAAATACTACCGCGTAATTGCCTTGTACAACTATGAATTTTTTACAGGTCCTAACACATACGTTAAACTTTATTACTTTGTTTATTCAGAACCATAAATATTAAATAACAAATTTGCAATATGCAGACATCACAATAGAAAGGTGCGCTCCCAAGGCTTTTCATGAAAACGAGAATTCATCTGTTATTTTAAAAATTGTAACCATACACTCCTACAGTCAGAAATTAGCATTTACAAAATATGCTAATGCGAAGACTACAAGATTCGAGTAGAAAACTCCAACGTTATTTTAAATTATATCCTTAATCCTTTTAATTATACTGTTAAAGGTATTTAGATATCAAAGAATGTAATGTAGAATTGTGCTTGCATCTTATTTATTACAACTGTATGGATTAGCTGCCTGTTTATCAATAAAATATTGTGCTTTTTCAACTTTTCTATTCGAAGTTCAAAAATGACAAAGAAGAAAGAGTTAGGAATGATCTCTTGTGGAAATCATTATCTATTGTATTGTTATAATTGTAAACTTTTTGTTCTATTAACTAAGACTTAAAGCAGAAGTTTTGATCTACTTCCACTCGTAAATTATCGCACTGGAGTTTTGATCTACTTCCACTCGTAAATTATCGTACTGGACTTTTGATCTACTTCCACTCGTAAATTATCGTACTGGAGTTTTGATCTACTTCCACTCGTAAATTATCGTACTGGAGTTTTGATCTACTTTCACTCGTTAATTATCGTACTGGGTAGCCCAGTTTTAGGTATGCCGCTTAGGGCATCACCCAGTATAGTGCCGAGTTTCCAAAATGCGCCAGGGCGTCTATTGAAAGTGTATATGTAGCAGAGCGTCTTAAGATGGAGATTTTCTGACAACCTGATCAGCCATACCATATAGGCCCTGCGATCCTATTTGCGGCCCCATTTAAGGCCCTAATTGTAACAATCTGCAGTCATTTGATTTCTATAAATGTTTATTAGCGAGGGTTAAAAATAAAGGAAGTTGCTTTTAATGCTTTCATTGTAATTGGCAAATATTTGTTGGTGTTTTAGGTAAATGATATGTTTAAATTTAACAGAAAAATGTGTTGTACATATAATTTTGCATTATCTTTAATAACGACAGCAGTAAGATTGAAATTTATTTACTACACTTGTTTAACTGTTATTTCTTCTTCACCGGTGAAAAAGATAAGCCTGTATGTATATTTTCTGAACGCTAAGAAATACTGTAGGAGAATTGAAGAACAAAGTCAAAGAAATGTATAGTGTTTATGAGCGTGACTACTAGAGAATCTGCAAAAAGTCCCATAATATTTTACAATGACATATTTTGGAATTGCCTTAAAACCAGTCAGACCAATCATTTGTTATATTGTAGTGATATATTCGTAAAAGTAAGTGCTGAGACTATATATAACAGAGTGAACGTTGTAGTTTGAATTTATCTGACAATCGAAATCAATTGAAATCGGGACAAGAATACTAATTTTGCAGTATTGGCCTCGAAACATATCAATTATTTACCCTTTAGACACGACAATCTCAATGAAGATATTTTCTGTACAAATAGTTGTGTTGTTCATAGGGTATTTCGCATGATGAAACAAGATGTTTCGTGCTTATCACCTCCTCATTTATTTTCTTGATTAGTTCTTAATTAACCCAACGGAAGTGTATTTTCTGTTTGATTCGTTAGCCCAAAAGATATAACAGTCAAGACATATTTACACAATCTTTTAATACACCTAAACTTGGTCTTTAAGTACACAAACCAACAATATTAAAGGTAAGCTTTTATTTTATGTTTTCCAGTGAAATATAGAGTTCTCTCAGTGAAATAAAAGTGATAATCCACTGTTTTAAAATGAGGAATACCATTTTTTAATTTCACTGTTGTCGAACTACTTTTTAAAACTTTGTTACATTTGTCACAAGTTCTACACGACAGTCCCGTAATTTCATCATATCCAAGATCTCCAGCTCGTCCTCAGGCAGATAATTGATAGTGACAGTGATTACGTAATTTAAAATACACAAATAAATCCAACTTGTGAAAGTTCTGTTTCAATAGTCTTTAAAGATGGCGGACTTTTGAATCGAATGACAGCTGATTGGTGTGCGTATTACTCCGCCATTCATGGCGAAAAGAAGATCAGATTGGTTTCATTTGACAATTGCGTAAATTTAGATAAAGTTTATTGTTTTTGTCAGTTTCTTTTGATGATATAGATAGATAAAATGTTTGAGATACTTGTATCTGAAATAAATGTCAGAACTATTTTCTATTGCTTTATCAATAAAGATTGGGGCCCTGCACAGGGAACGAGAAATTCTTAGTTTAAGTTTGTCAAGAAATCATAAAATGAAAAGAAAATTTGTTTGTTTCAGTGAAACATCAATTTTATTACAATCGTAAAGACCAAAAAAACTGACATTTTCATTTGTGGCTATGCAACCCGTGAAAATATCTGTTTTTTTGTTCTTCACTCGTGAAATGAAATCGATATTTCACTGAAACAAACAAATATCCTCTATATCAGCTTAAGTTACATTTTTATCATATACAAATACACTCTGGTCTATTCTAGTGTTTCGTGTTTGAACATGATAGACTATAACTGATCAGAAACGTTTTTGAAAAATGTTTCGCTACCAATCTTTATGGAACGTTTAAACAAGATTGGCTTATTGTTGAGAATAAACATTAAAGACCTTCATAATTTTGCTTAAAGTATCCATCAAGTTTCACAAAAATATCTCCCATCTCACTTTACAAATCATTAATGATTTTTTACACTTTAGCTCTGTATGAATATATCTACTACGAATGTAAATAAAAGAAAATCGGACCTGAATGGTTTAAAGTTCAAGAGAAAACAATTATCAAACATTTATGAAAACTTCTCATTTGACTTTTGCGAGTTGTTGTTCAGTAGACGTTAAGTAGCATTTTTATACCTACCTGATCACTTGTTTGATGATTGTCCAAGATTAATACATGCATTAATATTAGTCCATAGATTTCGCTGACAAGGACAAAATGAAAGTATGTTTTAGCCAGTGTAGATTTTTATTACCTGCCGCTGTGTCACCAAAAAGACTGTAAGATAGCCCTCAATTTGTTTGTCTGTCTTCGACCGCCAGCTACAGCCGGATGCTGTAATAACTAATATTAAATAAAGCTAATACACCTAGCAGATAATGTATATATAAGTTTATATTTAGCCCTTCAACTGTCTGTCTCTCCACGTGATATACGTAATAATTCTAGGTATTTGGAAATATACTTCACTAGTACGTCTTCAAATTGACAAACGACATTTTCAGACTAGTGTATAAAATCAATTCAAAAAGGAACCCAATCGCCATAATCTACACTGAAACATTGAATGCATGGCAACAATAAATCATTTTCAAAAATAGAAGCATTGAATGCATGTCTATAAAAGATTTTGAAATGCATGACTTCATTAGTAGAAACATTGATTCCATGGCTCCAATAAATTATATAATTTAGAATAGAAACATCGATTGCATGTCTACAACAGATCATATTTGAGAATAAAAACATTGAATGCAGGGCTACGAAAGATTATATTTGAGAATAGAAATATTGAATGCATGGCTACAGTAGATAATATTGAAATACTAAAACAATGAATGCATCACTACAAATATTGTATAATATTATTTGAAAGCAGAAACACTGAATGCATGGCTACAATAAATCATATTTGAGAATAAAAACATTCAGTGCATGGCTATAACAAATTTTATTTGAGAATAAAAAACATCGAATGCATGTCTAAAATAGTATTTCAGAATAGAAACATTGAATGCATGGCTACAATAAATCATATTTTAAAATAAAATTTTACCCATATTCTATTTACAAATACTTAAACTAACTGAATCAGAACTGAAATAGAATTTTTAATCCTTTTGTGTATTTGTACTTGAGAAAGTACTTAAAAAGTACTCTACAGACTATTGGGTCCGGTTCTTAAACATACAAAAATATATTTGCACTGTAAAAACGTGTTCAAGGGCATTTTTCTAGTAATATATGTTATTTGGGTTTATGAGTGATATATGTGGATATATTACCTGCCAAGATAAAATATCACCTTCGCCTAACGGCTCGGGTGATATATAATCTTGGCAGGTAATATATCCACATATATCACTCAAAAACCCAAATAATAATTTTATTACCCTTCCCCTGCCGAGTAAGACGATTTTAAAATAAATCATTGCTGTTTCAAATAAAACGTCGAAAGAACATTCCCTTTAGGGTAACCTTTCACGGCAAAATGACGTCACAACATAATTTGTGCTGGCGAAAAGCGGTATTTTCCCAGAAGTGATCTGTTTGTTTGAATATTAAATATATATCTGTAATGAAAGCCATAAATTTGGGTTAATATTTCCGCGCATTCAGTACAGATTATTTTCTTAAACTTTTTTAAATTTTATTTCAATAGTTTGTCTATAGATCTACAAAAAGTATTTGCTTTCATACCTAACGAATGTAAACAAGAGAAAAGGAGTAGTCTGTTAAAGACACTTTTTGTAATTAATATTAAGGTTTGCCGAGGTCATATTTGTTTCAAATACTGATTAGAATACTGATCATTACTCTATTCTGGTAAATATATTCTATTTGACAATTAAAAAGTGCTTGTACATCGGAATTTACACTTTACAACATCGAACCGTACGCGCATCGTCACAACGCATGTTGTTTACAACATGGGGTACCCAAAGGGGAAATTTAATGTGTATATTACCTGTCTGGCTCGGTAATATCAATTTCTTTCGACGGATCAATAGCCAATCAAAAAAGAGAACAAAAATCTGGAGGGGTAATAAATTTTCTTGTGAAAAATTATAATCGCCCTCTTAGTAGAAATCAATTCTCCTGTTGTATTTTTGTACCAAGTAAATATATTAATTTATCATTACTAAGTTAAAATGGAAATAGTTTATTTGCACTTAAGATCGGTGCTTAACCTTTTATTAAGTTTTGGATGCCAATAGTAGTATCAACTATGTACTCAATAGCAGTCTCAATGCAAGTCTTTATGGTAGAGGTTAGTAATTTTGTCTACGTAAATAATGCGTGATTTAGCCAACTAATGTGTTATTTGAAATCAACCCTTGTTTTACTGGAAGGCTACTTAATTAGACAAGAGGAAGTGTTTTTTAGTAAATAATAAAACAAGAATGAAAATACATCCATTAATGAACGTTAATATGTACTTACAAGCATTTAACGTGATATATCGGTTTAACATCAAAGTTTCTTTGTGACGCAAAACAATCAGTAGTAAAATATCTAATTTACCACAGCTAAGACATCAATGCTTTTTTGTAAAAAAAAAAAACTTTTATGGGAGGATTCTCAGACATAAGTATATGTATTAGGAACTTTTTGCTCTAAGTACCGTAGTGTATTCTTAATAATACTGGCATCAGCAAAAGAACAAATTTGTATGTTGGATAACTAGAGTAGTGAGACAATTAATTATTCATGAAAAAGGCCCGAATTAACTTATAACTTCCATAGTTTGAGTTATAAGATCGATTTTTGTCACCTGATTACGCGAAAATTATAACTCATTAGATATGACATCAGTACGGTGGCACAGTTGTGACATGGGTGCGCCTTTTTATCATGTTCGCAGAAGATATTTTTTCGTTCCCACGAGATAATTATCTTGTTTCCACACATAACATTTCGTTTCCACTAGAAAATATCTCGTTTCCACAAGATAATTATCTTCTTCCCACAAGACATTATCTCGTTCCTACGACATAATTATCTTGTTCCCACAAGATTATATCTCGTTCCCACAAGATAATTAGCCAAATAAAAGCAGTGAAACTTATACAAATAAGTTACTTCCCTTCTTCGATAAATTCGACATTTGCTGTACAATGGACTGTAACATTAAATCACTAATATCCAGGTACTTCTATGAGACACTACTTACGGACAAATATTGACTGTCTTGCGAGAACAGCATGGTATATCACTATCATTAAGGCATTTCAATAGACTGTTAAGGTACGAAGGGCTTCAGCGAAGGGCGTACTCTGATCCGGTTTCAGTGATAGATTTTGTCCAGCATGAGCTCCAATATTACTAAATACTAATAATCTTAAAACTGTCATTGAAATTCCAACAAGAGTTACTAACGACACTAGTACACTATTAGATCCTATTGCTGTGTCTAATCATCTAATATCAATGGATGCTGGTATTTTTGAAACGGATAAGCTTATTAATGACCATTTTGCTACTTATATTCATCTACAAGTAAATTTTGACTTTGGAAAACCGTACAAACAGCATGTATGGAATTACAAAAATGCAGATTTTGTTAAATTGAATAACCGTAGTGCGACATACGATTGATCTTTTCAACTGTCTGTGATGCATTTATTAGTATTTTCAAAAACATGGCAAAAGGATGTTTTCCAAATTATTATACTTTAGTAAGACCGAATGACAAACCTTGGTACACTTCTGCATTTTCAAAAACATGACAAAAGAATGTATTCCAAATTATTATACTTTAGTAAGACCGAATGACAAACCTTGGTACACTTCTGAACTACGAAAGATTTCTAGAAAACGTGATAGCTTGAAACGTAAAAACAGTCGTCTCACGAAAGCCTTCAGATTGGGTCCAATATAAATTTATCCGAAATAAAGTAAACAATATGAAAAAATATGCACAAGAGACACATTTCAATAACCTTGAACATTCTCTTTTTGAATTATCTACAAATAATCAATCTCAATATTGGAAAACAGTTAAACATTTTATTAAGGAAAACTCCTGCAAGACCACAACAATACCCCCACTGAAAAATGCCAACGGCGAATATTCAGTCTCTGAAAGAGATATAGTGAATACTTTAAATAATTTGTCTCAATATCTACAATAAATGATACGTCAACTCATCTTCCTGTATTTGAATCGAAAACTAACGCGTCTTTAACAGAAGTTACTATCTCAAGACAAGAAATATCTGAGGTTATAAAAGATTTAGTTGTTAAAAAATCAAGCGGTCCTGATGAAATAAGTCACCGTATGTTAATAGAGACTTCTGATACTATTTGCCAGCCTCT
This sequence comes from Cyclina sinensis, assembly GCA_012932295.1. Classification (NCBI taxonomy): domain Eukaryota; kingdom Metazoa; phylum Mollusca; class Bivalvia; order Venerida; family Veneridae; genus Cyclina; species Cyclina sinensis. The sequence continues at coordinate 21,238,917 of JAAONU010000001.1, forward strand.
CTATTTGCTATTCAGTCGATCTTTAAATGAATGTATCTATCCAAACTCGTTTAAACTTGTTTAACGCGTTCTGTATCTATAGACAGACTTTTAAACGAAATTGGATGGGTATCATTATCAGATCGCCGAAAAATGCAAAAATTAACGCTTGTCTTTAAAGAAAAACATAACATGTTACCAGAATATTTATCAGACTTATTTCTAAATTTTGTAAGTGATACATCTCCCTATAATCTAAGAAATGACCAAGATTATGTAACTGTACCCAGACGTCTGGAAATATATTCGAAATCTGTAATTCCATTATCTGTCAAGCTGTGGAATGAACTAAGTGAAGACATTCGCTTCTGTAAGCCTTCTTACAGAACAAGAAAATACTCTATTATTCATTTCAATCCAGAACTATATAAAAAGTACCGAACGTTTCAAACGTTAATTTATAGTTTATGATCTAATCTAATAAGTGAATGCTTTATCGAAGAATAAATTCTCTGTCTTCATTCCCTGCATAAGTAGGGGTCTATGCGGTGGAGGGGGCGGCACAATGGTCTTAAATTTTTCTTAAATGAGACCTGTCCATCTATGAAGTTTAAAGTTAATACCTTCAACTGTTTTTTAAGTTATGCTGCTGACAAAAAAAAATATAAAATAAAGAGAGTTATGGTTCTTGGCATTGCACTTCTCCCCCATGAGATCTTTATATCTATGAAGATTCAAGATTCCCCACGATGTCTTCTTCACGTACTGATTTCTCTTCATCTAATAAAATTCAAACTGTTAAAACTGCTAGTAAAACTTAACGAGTTAATACACATTTACATCTTTATATGTAGAAATAAAGAAATGGATCAAATTAAACATAATTTTACTTTATTTTTTTCTTTCTTTAATGTTTCTTTCTCATATCAAATTAAAGTTACGCACTTGTTACCAAAGACACGAGTCATGAAACATGCTTAAAATCGTTCAATTATCCAGGGGAATCTGTAAAAAATATAGTTTGATAACATTATAATTATAAAGTAAGAAATAAAACTAGACTTTTGCTTCGGACACAAATGGTCCCATAATCGGGAATTTGTCATAGAAAAGGAATTCATTACCAGGGAAAACACTGGATATATAGTTACTTGCTTCATAGGCTAACAGTTTACAAATAAATCTGTTTCAAAATGTGTCAGCTGGTATACCGCTTTCACAATATCTTTCTTCCATAACTCATTCACAATGCCTTACTTTCATAACTCAAAAAAAAAAGCCAACAAAGGGCAATAATCGTGAAAACTTGTCAGAGAAAAAAGAATTCTTTACTTCTTGCACAACCACGCATCGTGGTCTATTATGTGTGCGAGTTTGGTTTCAATCCACCCATGGGTGTAGGAGAAGTTGCGCATACAAGATTTACTCTATATAGCATGTAGGAAAAACCAACAAAAGGCAATAATTCAGTGCAAAACTGATCCGAAAAAAATCATTATTTCTTGCACAACAACCCATCATGTTCTGTCAAGTGTGCGAGTTTGGTTCCAATCCATCCATGCGTGTAGGAGGAGTTGCGCACACAAGAAACGGGACACACGCACGAATGTGTAAATCTATATACCCACACTGTGGTGGCACAAAAAATAAATAAAGGAATTAAAAAAGAATTAGTTTTCACTTAGACTTAAATGAAATAAAAGAATAGAAAGGGAACAAGTTTTATATAAAACGGCACATACTGTTTCTGTTAATGTACGGTTCTTGATATAAATATCAAGAAAAGGTAAAGCAATGATATTTAATGAATATCCAATACTTATTCAGTATTAAAAGTCTAATAGTCATTTTATAGAATGAAAGGAAGAAATGAATGACATGTACTTATTTTTCTCACTGAAAACAATCATATTAAGATATTAAATTGAATCTTGCATACGTAATAAAGAGGTATCTGTTATGAAGTATGTTTTGTTTTAAAGGGATCAAATTGATAAATTGATACATAATTCATAACTCAATGTATCAGGAACAGAATGCTTGAATGAACGACTAGATGAATATACAAATAATCTTTCCGCGTAAATTCATATAATTACGCTAGATATCTATTTAGTTAATGTTTTTAAAAGCAATAAGATGATATAAAGAAAGAAGAAAAATTCCTAATATATCATTTCTTACACAATAATGTTGCTTGTTACACCACTGTCTTTTTATGGAAAGAAAGAAAAGGAACAAACGAAACATAAACACGATCATGTGCATGACGTAGCTAAGTCAGCTGTTCAGCTAGAATGCTGATCTTGTAATTGCTATAAAGGTTTAATTTATTTAAGACCTAGCTAACGCCTTCACTTTTACTACTCTACCACCTTCGGCTTGACGACGACCTTCGGTAAGATGTTCCCATCGTGTTGAAACTCTGTTCATTTTAAAGTTGGATAGGACTTGGCTAGCTCTTTCTAACGTGCCCAAGAGGCTCTTCACCTTACCTCGTTCGCCAGCAATGACTAGCCAAATATCTATAAATAGCCGCGGTCGGTGCCTTGTAGCTCGGCTTTCCGACTGGCTTGGACGGTATTTAAGTGTCGTTTGACTGGTCTTGATAAGCCCTTCAAATCCCGCCCAAAAAGCCTTCCATCTGATCGCGTTTGCCATTGACCGCCGGCCAAAGTTAAGCATTCTTTACTCTTATTCGACGTAAGAGATATTATTTTTTATAAAAGAAGTATAAAGATAATATATAATAATGCGAAAATATCAAGTGCATTATTCTTTAAAGTATTTTTATAAAAACCGTCTTTATATCAATTTACTTATTTGTAATATGGATATGAAGAAAAGCAACATTTCTTTGAAATTTTAACTTTTTTTTCTTAAGCGTCAAGTTTTCCTTTAAAATTACTTCTGCCCGTTGGTAACCTTAGAGACCGGCTAATGATAGCTATAACACACGTGACAGGCGTACCTACCCGGCCCGGTTAGCTCAATCGGTAGAGCATTGGATTGACAGTCCTGAGGGACGAGGTTTTATCCCCATCAGGACAGGCAAAATATCTCATTGATAATTGATCTCAGACAATACGTCGATAGGTCATTTGTCCCTCATCTCTGAAGCAAGTTAGGAAGTCACTAGCGGGGAAAATGGTAAATACTTGTTTGTTATCCAGGAAAACCTGGTGGACTAACCACCGAGATATAACCTATCTGTATTTTTTAAGATTTTTACTTGTTGTTTTATTGTAGGTATTGGCACATGTGCATACCCGTAATTTTGTATAAGTTCCACTGCTTTTGATTGGCTAATTATCTTGTGGGAGCGAGATATTATGTCGTGCGAACAAGATAATTATGTATGGGAAAGAGATATTATTTCCTGGGAACAAGAAAATTATCTTGTGGGAACAAGACAATATCTTGTTGGAACGATATATAATGTTCGGGAACGAGATAATTATCTCGTGGGAACGAAATAATATCTTGTGCGAGCAAGATAATATCTAGTGCGAACGAAAAAGTATCTTGTGCGATCAAGATAAAAAAGGCGCACCCATGTCACAACTGCGCCACTGTAAACATGCGTGAAATCATAGCAACTTTACTTATGATATAATAAGCAATTGTTTAGGCCTAAAATAATTCTCGGCAGAAAAAAAACCCCTTGCGTTCAGTTTCCTCATTTCAATTCAGGCTGACCGAGCAGATACGTGTTGGTTATACCATGCTTGCATTAAAGCTATACAGCATGATAGTTCTAGTACATGCGCTTTTATCAGCGCAATAGCCCCGTGTGTGTACTTTTATCGCATTAACTAGAAAAAGATTTCTTTTTGTTATTATAATTTTTATTTTTTTATCATACTGTAAAATAAAGACGCCATTACCTGTTGTAAAGAAGTTGCTATAATTTAAGAATCCTGTAGTTTTTGCTTGGCTTGATATACCTGCAGAATTCATCAGAAATATACACAGTCGAAGAACAAAGATATCTGCATTTAACCATGGTATAGCTATATGTTTTTGTATGAGGACAGCACTCACGACTAGAAAACCAGATAGTTATAATAAACAAGTACGAAATTGCTGTATGAATGCTGCAAAGGGGAGAGCGTGGCCCTCGAAAAAGGAGTGGTAGGGACAAAAGGTGTAAATACGAAGAAGTCTCTGAGAAAAAATATTTTTTTATTGCCAAAACAACGTGAACAGCATGTATTATACAGATGCATCATTTTCATAATGTTTTAGATGACAGAAAGCTCTGAAAGCATTGCTGAGCCTGAGTGCAGCACATTGACAGTTAGCTGCTGTTATATGAAATTGCAAAGATGCGAATGTTTTAGTGAAATAGTGGTTCAACGTACAATACCATAGAATACGAGCTGGAACGGATGTTCTTGCGCATTGCAGACATGATGGAAATGATGCAGGTCATGTATCTGGTATGAAATAAAAGACGAACACGACAGTACAGTAAACTTCCCCTATTAAGACCATTATTTTTAAGGAGGAAGACATTCCTGCTGTCTATTTTGAAAGCAACGGAACATACTGAACGCCGAAAAAGCCTTCACGATTAGGCAAAGTTAATATTGAGGACTATGAAAAGCAGAAACTTGACTGGTCTTAATACAGAAACTTTATCGCAAGACAGAAAACATTAGCAAATTGATGTATGTACAGCATCCTGCAGAATGGGTGATGTTATGTGACTATGTTACACATGAGATGATTTAATCATTTGGATATGTTTTGAGCAGGACAGGAAATGTGCTAAAATTATAAGATCAAAATATGTAACTGACACCAACACCAAAACAAGAGGACCAGATGGTCTTGGTTGGTCCACTTGAGCATATGCTACGATTTTTTTTTATTTGACGTAATGACCTATGTCCCATGTGACAGTTATGAAATTATCAAAGATTTCATGAAAGCAACGATGCTGAACATGTTCCATAGAGAATTGTTAAAAATGTGACTTCAAGAGTGTAAACAAGGTTTTCCTATGATCTGACCATGTGACCTAGTTTTTAACCCCATTTGAGCCAGTTACGAATTCAACAAAGATTTGATCAAGGCAAAAATTCTGATCAAGTTTCATTAAGATTGGGTCCGAAATGTGGCCTTTAGGATGTATATATTGTTTTATTATCATTTGACCCGTTTCCTAGTTTTCCTAGTGTGACCGAGTTATGAACTCTTCAAAGATTTCATCAAAGTAAACATTCTTACCAGTTTCATTAAGTTTGGGTGAAAAATGTGATCTCAATAGTGTAAGTAAGTTTTTCCAACGATTTAACTCTGTAGATTTAATTGGCATACATCTTTAGTACATATTACAATAAACACGACATTTAAAACACAGTACATTTAAAATACACGTTAAACGAATATCGCAGCTACTATATGCCACATGCGAGAAATGCAATACCGTCTTGGAAACTTATGCTCCAGCTTTGCGACACAATTTTCAGTTTACAGGTTTATCATCATTACGCTATTTTCTGATAAATAATCGACTGGATAACCATTCAACTTATACGCCAGTTTAAAAATGTGGTCTTCCTGTTCCATGTCATTCCATTCATAGGTGTTCTGGAACACGTGCGGAACATGTTCTGGACAGCGAATCGAGCACGGTCAAAAAATCAATCCTATCAACTCGGCCTTTTCCGACAACTTCGTATCAATTGAAGTTGCCCGAGGTGTTCCGAATGTCAAAAAATGTTCCCGATTATCGACCGAAGGGACTTTTCACTTCCGACCAATAGTGCAAAAAAATAATACACACAGTTCTATACACACCTCTTCCTTTAGTGTTTTGGCCGTTATTATTCGTATTATCATACGATTCGTCTACCGATACAGATACCATGACATTTTCTTCATATTTTGTCTATAAGTTTGTGCTAGCCATTTAATAGAAAGGACTAAAATGTTTCATATCCAACAATATCAGTACTTGCCAGTAACCATATTTTGTCCTAGAGGACATTTCGGATTCGAAGTGTTGAGAAAAATATAATACTTTAGCTCTTAAAAAAGCAATTGCTTTGCTACTTTGACTGTTATCATTTCTTTTTTAACAGAACAACTTCTGCTTATACATTTTGTGCGAAGCCCATAAGCAATGGACTCAGAATCGTCAAATAATAGTTGATCGAAAGGAAAAAATCATGTCATATACCCCCATAGCACATTTTTAAACCCATAACAGTATGCACGGCCTTGATGGGCCGCGCAATAAAAACATCATCTAACTAGTCTAGCACCTAGGGTTTTCCCGAGCTCTTAGCAAAAATGATACCGTATGATGGGACCATAAATGTAGGTTTTAAATTCAATTTATTTTAAGCTGCGCCAGAAATATTCACGTTTTTGGAACAGACGAAACTCTGCGAAATTACTTAATTGCCGTCAAATGTGTTTAAAGTTTTAGTTTATTAGCTGCTTTGAAAAACTACAGTTAACACCGCTTGTAACGATATTCAGGCGCCAAATTTATGTCGTTATATCCGAATATCGTTACATCCGAGAGGTAACAAAACCGAGAGTAGGAAATGGACAAAGTGAACTTGATTAATAAAGGTAAAGCATATGATAAAACAGATTTATTCGATATACCATTTTTCATGCAATTTAATGTTATTATTTACATGTTAAGTATTACACAAAATGTTCAGCTAGCCGTTTTTAATTTTATAACATGTTTTGTTTTATTCAACTACCATCAATTTCAGTTGCACCAGCGAATGTCACTTTCATCGTACATTGTATACATGTATGTATTACTTTTCAATTATTACAAAGAAAATTTTTGTCTGTTTCAATGACAGATGTGTGGCTTTTCAAAACTTTCGAGTTCATTCAAAGAGAGAAACATATTATCACTACTGTCACCATTTTATCAACTTCACGTTTCAATTTACGTTTTCGACTTGGAGACTCCGTTATTATACATGCAGAAAATATAAACTGCTGCAAATACATCTACAAGTATGGAAAAAAACTTATCACTAAGTTTTATTGTTAAATTTGTGTCTGATAATCTGAGGGATTACTCTTAATCAATTGAGCAACGACCATTAACACCTTTCACGCCAGTAAATATCTCACTAAAAGGTAAAATTTTGCACTTGGGACCAGAAAAATGCATCGTCACATCCGATATATTGCAACATCCGATAAAGAATCCGGCATATAGAATAAAGAAGGCTTGAGTCGGGACTGCGACAACTGCATCGTTATATGCTGTATATCGTTACAAGCGATATTGTTACAAGTGGAGTTTACTGTGTAAGGACAAAAATATTTCAGAGGAAATGACATGTTTAGACAATGCGCAAAGAAAGCCAATCATCGGATATACTTTGACAAAATAGCTGGCATGTTTGTTCATGTGTGGAAACTCTGAATAGTGACAAAATTTCTAACGTTAATTTTTCATGAATTATAAATTGTGCTGTCCTATCTTATCCTACTGATCGGTACAGCAGCTTTGTCGCTAAAATGTTACATAGGCATACTGAAATTTTAAGTTTTAACTAACAACAGTAGAAATGTTCACGAAAAAGGTGAGGTTTTAATACCATATTTCAAAATGCTTTTCTGAAAAAAAGTTTTATGATTATTAAGTGAATCATTCCTAGGAAAGCAACAAGACACTGCAGTTTTGAGAATTAACTGTAAATATTTTGTATCGAAATAATGTTTGGTCTTTCCGTTCAACCTTAAATTTTATTCTATTATAACTGTCACAAAAATTTTGACAAATGTGGCTATATAAGAAGCTTCATTGCAAGAAATCAGCCTCCAAAAAAGAGGTATCAATTAAAAATAAATTAAGCTAGATAACATATTTCAAATATTCTAACACCTCCAGTGAAAGTGACTGTATATTTGCAGGGTTGAAGGAAGCATTCCATATTGTTATGGCTGGTTAGATGTATAGTCCAAAATAAATTGTATTCATGGATTGCGACAACAGTGGTATTTGTTGTGATTTGTAGCATTAAAGTTCTTGACGCTAGAAATATTCACGAAAAAATGGTCTGTCATATCAATATCGATGTGATACACGTTACATAATAACAAAATCCTTGGGTTAGTTGTAAATTTAATTGAGCAATTTCACATGCCATAACATAATTATCACCAATCTTTAGAATTAACCCATTCACACAGAATAAGTCAATTTGATCAATTGTAGTGATGGGATGAAGAGCCAGCGGGTTTATGCATATTGTTAATTTCTTCAACGAATGGATCAAAACATATACGTTTTTTCTTTAATTTATTCTTCTTTATCTAGTTATTATGATTATAATCAGTGCTGCTCCTAGTCTTACACTCTATCAATTATCTTGTTATTTGACAAATGTTTAAAGCATTTACATGTTTACTTTTAATCAAATTGAAACAATATTTCTAATCAAAATTTTCAGGATATTGAAAAGCATGCTGTTGTTGAAAAAATAAAACTTAAAAAAAATAAACTTAATTTTCATTTTATGAAATAACATTTAATAAGTTTGTTCATTAAATTCAACATGAGTTTTTGCAATGCTTGTGTATTTATAAAACTAGTTACTGTCCTTAACATTTATAATGGGCTAGTCCGTCATTTAATTTGGACCAACCCATTTATCATTTTAGGGTATAGTTTGAAAAATTACTGCTTGAACAGCAAACAGTATAATTCAGAGCGAACTCCGCTGCTGTCTGCACTTTTCATAGAGGCGAAAAACATTACCACCAACATTGATGGTCAAATGCATGCAACAATAGCGAAACGCATGTATTCAGTCATATGAAAAACATTCGTTTGTCTGACTGTTACGAACCTTTCATCTTTTAATGACCTTTCTTAAGATTATGTGAACTGATACTGATTTTAGACTTTTTTCTAAATAGACTTATCTAGAACGTTAAAAAACAGAATTGTAAAATAATTACGAGAGGCACTTGTTGACGACATTACAATGTGTCTGCTTTTTTGTTTCGTCCTCCTTACGTCATCTATTATTTTAAAGTTGAAAAGGTACTGTAAAGAAAAATTTCTTTTACTTTTTACTAATAACAGGTTCCTAGTCTTTTCCTTAAAATTCTCATAATCGATCTCAGATTTGAAAAATAAGTAGTGCAATACATAAACAAGATAAAGATTTTCAGTGATTACATATCGAGTGGATATGATTGTATCGTAATTTATCGAAAACACAGAGAGAGAGAGAGAGAGAGAGAGAGAGAGAGAGAGAGAGAGAGAAATTAAGATAAGACCTTCCACTAGATATCCAACTAAAACTTTTTGACCAGACAATAGTCCCAATTCTTACATATAACTGTGAAGTTTGGGGAATAGAGAATTTAGACCAAAATAGAAAAAGTACACACACTGACTTTTTACGTAAAATAACAAAATGTAAAAAGCACTCCGCTATATATGTTATACGTCAAACTCGGAAGGTACCCACTAGACATAATAATTAAATTAAGAATAGTTTTTTGGAGCAAACTAGTATCAGGTAATGACAATAAGATTTCTAAGAAGTGTTACGATATTATGCTTAACTCTGCTGTAAATTACAAATGGAAATTAGCTGTTAAATCTATTTTTGACCTAACTGGTTATACTCACTTTTGGATAAATCAAAATAATGTAAATTTAAAAGGGATTTGTAAGCTAGTTAAAAGAACTCTAATTGACCAGTTTCTGCAAACCTGGAACGGTAAATTACAAACTTCATCTAAAGGCGTGAACTAGGACTTGGTTTATTTTATTTTAGAACTGTAAATCACAAATTACCTGTGGAACTGGGTAGATGGCGTCAAGTATTTGTTCCTTATGAAGAAAGAAGATGTCGCCTTTGTTCTTTAATGCCATAGCAGACGAAATGCACTACGTGCTAGAATGTCCATTCTTTCTCCCAGAGAGAATGCGTTATATACCGCGGAAATATTTTAATAGACCAAATGTCGCTAAGTTTAAAGATATAATGACAACAGAATCTGAAATACTTCTAAAAAATCTTGGTATATTTGTGCGGATTTTAATCAACTATTTTAAAAATTCAAGTTCTTAATAATCATTGGCGTCCGCGCTGAAGCGCGACGCCCTTTATGGAATGAGTTCAGATTTTGTGAAAGGGTAGTTGTTGTTGTTATTGACTGCCATTCATGTCGCGATATGGTTATGAATAACGAACTGGAGAATTTTGCAGGAAATGAAATGAAATGCAAACATATTTAACAATAAATTGCACGTTTCACAAATTTATTTATAAAAAAATATTTAAGATAATAAATAAACCTTAGCCATTTCTTATTACGAACTGTTATAATGATATTATTATCATATTTGTTTCCATAGGTTTCCGGTTGATTAATCGCGCACTTCGTTTTTTGCTGTTTGGTTCCCGAGTAGTGCAATGAAAGACTAGAAACAGTCTATACATATTTTACGATTGGTCGAGACAGTCACGTGATTTCAATATCCTGCCATTTTTTGGCAATCTCATACGCAGTGATCTCCCCTTACAGGATTAGATGAGCGTAGCGTAACCGGTGCGCGGAGTTTGATTTTTTGGAGCTATATGGTTATGAATAACGAACTGGATTTTGCGGGAAATGAAATGAATGCAAACATATTCAACAATAAATTGCACTTGGTGTTTGGTTCCCGAGGTCAGCGCAATGAAAGCCTAGAAACAGTCTATATATATTTTACGATTGGTCGAGACAGTCTCGTGATTTCAATATTTTTTTTTTTTAGGAAATATGCATCAAGGTTGCCATATTTTTAGTCCAATTAGCGGCATGCAATGCACAGCTATGGCCCTGATTGCACTTCTGACATTTTTTAACCGTGAATATCTAAATCGACCCGAATTTTCGCCGCAAGAAGTTGATTCCATTTTGTTTCAAGGCTATCGATTTTATGGTGATTTGAGTGGAAACCTGGGCATGATTAGGTATCTTAGTCATGTTAATTTGCCAAATACTGTGACATTTAACAACAGAAACTTTCGTCTTGCAATATATTCCATAATTTCTGTCCCACAAATACCATGTATTATTGAGAGATTTGTAATTTTTATTCTGAACTGTGCCAAACAATAGTTCTTGACATTTTCCTCATACCTGTCTAAAAGTCAGTCTTCCCTTGAATTGATAAATAATGATTCACCATATCAACATGCCATGCAAATTTATTCTTGATATTTTAATGTACCATTATTTTTGTTGGCATGTATTACAAAAAAGTCCTGAATTTCGTCACTGACATTCGTCCTATATGTTTCATTCCAGTGTGTGTTCTACTTCCAGTATTAATAGAAACCATTTTTTAAATTTGACATTAAACAAACTTAGTACATTTTAACTACTGTTTTGTATGTTCCAAAGAAAAAACATTTGATATTCTAATCTCTAGCAAACCAACCAAAGTTCAGGATGAACAACTAGTGTGTTATTATGTATTTCGTTTGCCCATTCATCTACCTACAAACCTGGCGAATCCAAATTAACCATTGAAAAGTTTATAAGAATATATCTGATCATCAGATATCTACTAGTTCATTGTCTCTTGCTGCATTTCTTGCTTTTAAACATTCCTTTGGACGCCCTTTGATGCTTTGCATCAACACTGGGGGCTGACGATGTCAAACCGCGAGCCGTTTTGTTACGAAGACAGGTAATGGTTTCGTTGTGAGTATTTGTTTACAACTAGCGTGACATGCATGTGCGGTATACACTTTTGAATATATTTTGCTGTTTTTTCGGTGTGGATCTTCGGAGAGTTACAGTTAATGAGTATGTTATGTTCGTGTATGCCCTATATGCGACATTTTGTTTTTTATTAAATATTTTTGTGTTTATTCGTGTGTAATTACTATGTGTTACATAAAAAATCCTTGTTTATTTGCAAAACGGTATAAAAGAAAAAATTGTTCCTGCTACAATAAGATGTCTCTGTTATTACGAAAACATTATTAAAATCGGCAATTTACATCATTTTTTGTGTCTGTGTTTCGCACAGAGTGTGTCTAGGTTTTCATACGAAGTACAACAAAATAGTATATGTTTCGTTACAAAGTCGATTTTCTTTTTTTCAGAATCTTACGTGCAGCTATTGTGACTCTACATTTGAGAACATAAAAGACAGTGTGTCATTGTGTTGAGGATCACCCGGCAGAAAAGGTGCCCTACATCCTTGTCAGTCTTGTTATTAACATCCTGAAAAATATAACAGCACACATTTAAACTGTGACATAATACCGATGAGAACTCTATATGTATCTGTTGATAAGCAAACGAAATAGTACTTCTAAAAATGCTCACTTTTCTCAAAAACAGATCTGGCATCCCCGGATCAAGAAATTTTAGCCGAAGGCAACATGCGGCCAGATACCGAAATAACGAGCCGCATAGCGGTTTGTGGGAGTAGACGCAGGAAGGGGGATCTTCCTCAAGAAAGTTGTGTGTATATGTTTGTGCACCGGGGCTATAAATTGTACCAATAAATTTCTTGGGTAGAACCAGTACTTCGTCCCCGGTTTTGATCGAACCAGGGTCCGCAGCACTGACTGGATTGCTTGGTTTATGAACTGGCACAATGATAGCCGAGATAATAACTATAGTGTTCCTATAACCATATATTTAATTATCGTCTCATCACATTCGCTGCAAGTTTTGTCTTCATCAACAAAAGAAATGTTTAGCCAGTCCATGCAGTCACCTACGCTCCCTCAGCAGCTAAGTGAATACACTACCGTTCTCTATCTATTTTCCGTTACTTCACACCGCTGCTTTAATAAGAGTATATTTATGATATTGACCATTACAATGAACTTTTAAAAAACCAATGAATGTGCACCAATATCCCCAAAACCGAAAAATCTTTAAACCATTTTTCACTGGTTTAAACGATCATGTGATTCCAAAATTTATAAAAAGACGGGTGTTTTCTGACAATTTTGTAAACACATTTTAACTACGCGTTTACGTAAACATCTTAATACAGAAATTAAACGTCTAAAAACAACTTTATTATATCATGATTTTAATCTTTTTGATATTTTTACTGGTTTATTTACGTATACACATTAAAAACACTTTGAAAAGTGAAATACGTAATTTTAGCAGAGGTAAGAAAGTGAAACATTCGACAGATGCGCAGGAGAGTAGCAGTCACCCATCTGAAAACAAAGAAATGCAGATTGTCTACAGCCAAACTAAGTGATGATATACGAGTTTATAAGATCTAAGCATTAAATCGAAGTTGAAATAAATAAAAAAGAATTATGATTAACTCGCATTGAATTAAATAATTAAAGACCTATACATCAAAAGATGTATGCTTAATCAATGCAAAAAGTTATCAAGACGAATGCTTTTAAGTGAAACTTAGACGAGATTGAATCAACTTTCCCTAATGATAAACACAACAAATTAAAAAACTATATAAAAGGTTAGCACACATGTATAATCTAATGGCTGCAGAAGAAACCCTAGACGTATTCTGTTGATGTCTTCAATAGAAAACACATACACCTTCAGTTGAAAACCCATACCTAATGCAGTGACTTCGAGAGAAAACCCATACTCATTTCTTATAAACACGACCGAGTATTTAAGGCAATTTTTGTAGGAATAGAGGCAAAAAATCAAATGAAAAACATGTACAGTCCAAAAACATGTTGAACTCGTGTTTAAAAGCTGAAAGTGTAAGCAAAATAATTACATTTAATAACGAATGCTTGTGTTTACCATGAATTTGCTGTATAAAACCACACATTCAAAAAGAAACTGTCTGATTTTAATCAACTTACGGCTAAACAATTGCAAAGTAGTCACATGTTTGCTTTGCTAACAATTGGTAAAGATTTACAGCTTACGTTTCACACAAATACTCTTACCTTTATATGAAAAGTTGTCAATTTCAGTAAACACGGGCGTGCGTGAGGCCTGTGTGTAAACAAATACTCACGACAAAACCATTACCTGTCTTCGTAACAAAACGGCTCGCGGTTTGACATCGTAAGCCCCCAGTGATCAATGCTTTTCTTGTATATGTTTAGCTTGCGTCGAGGCCGTCTTACACCGTGAATTACTACAATGAAATTCTTTTAAGCCCACTTTCAATGTGGAGTATTTATATATTTAAAAATGGAAAAATCGTGCTCTCCGTGATTGCCCCACTGACGTTATACTGACTGGCTTTGCTATATTAATCTTATATCCGATCCATATTCTGTATATTTTATATCGTAAGCATACTAATTTGTAATTACTCTTTTTTGGTACTCTGTACTGTCCCTATGGACATTCCCACAGTTTGTTGCTTAAAAACAATGAGTCATGTTATTACATATGTAATCTGACATTAATAAAAGTGATTGTTGTTGTTGTTGTTGATAATGTTATTTGTATCGAACTTCCGGTTCGAATTCATATCTGAATTGTGGATGTTTAATTTTTGAGTAAAGATAAAATGAAATTATAATTATAACTTGAAGTTTCATAACTAATATCAATGACAGAACTATGTAACTGTTATTAAATTCACAACATTGCAATAAGAAGTAGTTCTTATTTTATAAAGAAAGATGTGTATTGTTCCTAACTTTGTGTTTCAAATCAATGAATGTTAGAAATATAGTTAAGTATTTTTAATAATATTGCAAATAATGATAATAATAAGAAGAAAGGCTTTTTTTTTATTAAGAAGTGACTTGATTTCGAACAAAGGTATATGCTAAAATTGTTTTAGAGTGAATAGAAACACATGACTCTATCATTCTTCGATCAGAATATTTATTTTGCTATAAAAAGGTTAAGAACTATACAGCTGTGGTTCATCGATACGAGTATACGTGATACGTGGATTTGTGGATATGTAATTAAACAGTAATCTGGTGCTTTGAAATACAAATCATATATATATACAGTCAACAAACGCAAGAGGTCAAGAGAATGATCTTCTCGATTATTATTGATACGCAATTATTTTTATTCTCTAAGTCTGACCACTATTTTTAACATTTTAATGTTTAGCTAAATAACACTCGAACACTCGACATTAGCTATTTTTTTCTAATTTTAGTGCATTCATATTGGTTATCAATTATAAAGACTGAACTATAAAGTATTCTTTTCTAAGTATTTCCTGTGTTGATAAACGCTAAACGTTCATTCTAACAAAGTCCAATTTGTCTGACCTACTCAGAAAAGGCATATCACAAGCTAATCAAAAGAGGATGTGACAGCGCAGACACAGTGCTTAAAATATCGTTCTCATCTTCTATTATTTTCTCATGTAAACAAGTTAACTGAATTTGTTGAAGTCCATTATATACGGATTATCTGAAGATTTCCAGATGGTTCCTTAGAAATAATTTAAGCTGACAAATTATCTTTGCGTCTGGTTGCTTAACTTATATTTTGTCAAGAGAGGAAATAAAACGCTTCGGAATTTGCGAATCTTTGACTTCCGGCAAAAGTAAGATATAATACATGTGAATTCTCTAGATATATAGATACCACTAGGGTCGTACTTCAACTGAAAGAAATCGCCACAAGATAAGTAATTTGTGCAGTGATTCAGTTAATGACTAAGCCTTCTAAAAAACTGTAACTTGTTTTCAATGGTTTCGCCATGAGTTTCTTTTTCTTTTTTTTTCAAAACAGTTTAGAGAACAAACAGAGCAGAAAACTCTCTACAGTTTCATATGACATTATTTAGCCAGTATCAGCACTTTAAAAAGCTATCGTCTCATAAAGATTGCGTAAAATTATGGATTAAATGTCGTTCAGTTTGCTATACTATGTATAGCAAATTAAACTCTTAATAATACAAATATTTACTCATTTATTTGTTTAACGACTTTAACAACAACAGCAATTTAAAAACGAAAACGACAGTAAAAACGATAGAGGAAATTAGCAAGTTATCAACAGAAAATTTAGATACGATTTCGGAATGCAGCAATAGAATTTAAGAATAAAGGATTGACCTTTACTCAGATTTCTTAGTTCGAACACAATTAGTCAGTGATTAAAACTCTTGTAAACATTTCTTGATCGAATAATCTTCTGTGTAAATTTATCTGACTTCCGCTTTATTAATTAAACACAATCTTAAAAATAAAGATGTGTCATTAAACGTAAGATAGTACGTGTTATCACGCAAGACGTGCATTAACAAATCATCCTGTGTATAGAAATCAGAAAGCTGAAAGGAGACTTTCTGATTTAGAATTTCTTGTCTATAGGGAAGTTGAATGTTATTGTTTTGAAATCTATTATTAGTAACAAGTAACTGATAAGAGATACAGGTTGGCAAAAATATGGCGGTTGATAAAAATGCAAAAAAATAGTAATTTTGTATAAACAGTCATTTTTCATCAAACAATTCAATATATTATATCATTAAAAGGGTCTGTAAACTCATATTTTACATACTCAAAAAATAATTGTCAAAACTCTTTACTTTTTTGTCTGTCAATGGTTAAACAGGTATAAATTAGTTTAGTTTTCTATTAAAAGCCAAAATTGAAAATATGCTTAAATTTTCACAATATGAATTTAAAGAGCTTTCAAATGATATAAGAATCTTAAAGGAAAAAGTTATGTAAATTTAAAAATTCTGCTGCTATCAAATTTAAATAAATAATTATTATTTTTGCCAACCAGTTGATCAGCTGTGATGCAACCCGTTTTGTAATAATTATAACAATTCTCGTTTTTATTACAAAACGGGTTCTAAAGGTACAACAACATTTGTAATAACGAGAATTGTAATAAAAATAGTCAAACTAAACTTTAGCAAAACAAATGTTTCTATAGAAAAAGTAACGGGTTAAAATTAGCACGTGCTCATCGAGCTGAATTGTTCTTGGTCATTTGTCTTCCATTTTGTATTGATTGAAATTTTCCCTGTATGATCCTACTTAACTGTTAGGTTTTATTACATTTTGAAATTTTATTACACAACGGGTTGTGAGGGTAAAACAACATTTATTATAGCGAGAATTGTACTAAAATAAGTGAAACTGAATTTTCGGAAAGATAGTGCTTCTATACATAAAATAACATGTTTACAGATATAAACTAGCACGTGCTTATCGAGCAGAATTGTCCTTAGCCATTTGGGGACCGTTGTGTATTGATTGAAACTCTACCTGTATGAATATGTAAGGTTTCGTTACATTTTGAAATTTTATTACAAAACAGGTTGTAGGGGTATTTGTAATAAAGAGAATTGTAATAAAATTGCAGAACTGAGTTTTCGCAAAAAAAGTGTTTCTTTACATAAAGTAAAAGGATTACAGATATAAATAAGCATGTGCTCATCGATCTGAAATGTTCTGTATTAATTGTAACTCTACCTATATGTGTCTATATACTGTAAGGTTATTTTTAGATTTCGAAATTTTAATACAAAATGCGTTGTTCAGGAACAACCATTTTGTAATAACGAGAATTGTAAAAAAAAAATATCAAACTGGGTTTTCGCGAAAGAAGTGTTTCTTTACATAAAATAACGGGTTACAGATATTTACTAGCACGTGTTCATCGAGCTGAATTCTTCTGTGTGATTTGGGGACGGATGTGTATTGATTGAAACTCTTCCTATATGAATTTACTTAACTGTAAGATTGTGTTACATTTTGTAGTTTTTTTTACAAAACAGGTTGTGATGGTACAAGCACATTTGTAATAACGAGAATTGTAATAAAAATATACACATAAGTGTCCCTTTACATAAAGAGACATGTTTACAGATATAAATCAGCACGTGCTTATCGAGCTGAATTGTTCTTTTTTATCTGGGAGACCGTTGTTTATTGATTGAAACACTACTTACTAATTGTAAGGTTTTATTACGTTTTGAAATTTTATTACAAAAAGGGTTGTGAGGGTACAACCAAATTTGTAATAACGAGAATTGTAATGAAAATGTAAACCTGAGTTTTTGCAAAAATGTGTCTGTTTCTCAAAGTGACAGGTTTACAGATACAGAAGTAAGCACGTGCGCATCTAGTTAAATTGCTTTGTGTTATATGGGGACCGTCCTGTATTGATGGAATATCTACTTACATGTAGATCTACCTACTTAAATGTAAGGTTTTATTACATTTTGAAATTTATTACAAAACGGGTTGTAATCAAGTCATGATTTAAAAGTAAAAATTCAGGCATGGTTAATTTTCGGACTACCTGACTAAACTCATTTTTATAATTTTGTATCTTTCCGGCATAATCAAGGCATAACCATATGTGTCTGCCACTAGACATGCCAGAAACAGGGTAAACATGGCAATTTGTGCATCTTTTTTATGTTCGGGTATGCAGGGCAAAAGTTCCAAAACCAACTCAAGTTACCTGAATCTCAAGGGCAAGTCAAACAAGAGCGCAATGCTAGTCCTTTATCGATCACCTGAGACAAGAGCAACACATGGTGTTTGTGGTGTTTAGGGATGGGTCAAAGTCCAACCAATGAAAGAAAAAAATAATTTACCACAAGAAATGGAATATGTTCATAGACTTACCAGGTTTGCGTTCTTTTATTTCTTTTGTGACACGTCTCGCGTATTTTTGCTTAAACATCGAATAAATTTCGTTTTACAGCCATATAGTGTCCTATCTACGGCTTAAAGTGTTATTGGAGTTCCGTGAAGAAAGAAAGCTACGTATTAAGATTAAATCAAAATGATTGAAGTGAATAAAATTATTTAAGAAGATAATATTTCTAATTGAGAAAAGACAATTTAAGGACCTTTTATTGACATGTCGGAAGAATATAGAATTTAGAGTATATTGTTAATGTTACAATTTACAATAGTATGTCAGGAACAGAAACTTTGCTTTCCCGCCCGCTAGGCTGTGCCTATTTTTATATTATACTTGAATTTCCTAGGTAAACTTAGGATGTTGTTTTCTGCAAGAAATTTATTTACTGCTCTCACAATACTCCTGTATTCTAAAAAGTTAGTTCTGATATCATAGGAGTTTCAGAAAGCATTTTGAGTGTAGAATTCACCATCTTGGTTAAGGAGAACTCCTTAAAACAAACTTCCACCTGAAATCCATCTATTTAAACAAATACTAGAGTTACCGACTTTGATATCTGAATTATGCTATAAATTAGCAGAAGAAGACTGTTTACTTTTTTTGTTTAAATTCAAGATTAAGGAAAGTGCATAGTAACTGCATAGTAACTGTAGAGAAAATCTTTCCAGAAAGGGTTAAACATTCAAATGTTCTTTTGTTTTGGTATAATATATGCCGATTCTGTATATTTGATTTACATAGGTGCAAAGGCTATATAACATAATTATGACTATATTATTATTTGAGTTACTAAATTTTCTACGCCTTGTTGCCTTAAGACAACTCATTAAACATTTTAAATCTATCATTTCAATCATCCAAACTTATATTGCTAAAAATTAGTTTGAAAATTTAATAACATTTCTGTTTCAATATTACAACTGTGCTTATACTTTTACAACCCGTTTTGTAATAAATTTTCAAAATGTTATAAAATCGTTCAGTGAAGTAGGCTCATATATGGAGAGACCTTAATCAATACACAAGCTTCCAAAACTAACAAGGACAATTCAGCTTGATCTGCACGTGCTAATTAATGTCCTGATCCCGTAAATTTATGAAAAGAATCACGTTTTACCCGTAATCAGTTTGAATGTTTGATTACAATTCTCATTATTACAAATGTGGTTGTACCCTTACATCCCGTTTTGTAATAAAATAAAAAATGTAATAAAACCTTACAATTAAGTAAGTTCATAGAGATAGAATTTCAATTAATACAGGACGGTCCCCAAACAGAACTATTCAACTCGGTGAGCATAAGCTTATTTATATCTGTAAACCTGTTACTTTATATTTAAGTATACATTTCTGCAAAAACC
The DNA here is from genome assembly GCA_012932295.1 of Cyclina sinensis. Taxonomy (NCBI): domain Eukaryota; kingdom Metazoa; phylum Mollusca; class Bivalvia; order Venerida; family Veneridae; genus Cyclina; species Cyclina sinensis. The sequence continues at coordinate 21,258,833 of JAAONU010000001.1, forward strand.
AAATTGGGCATTTTTTATTACAATTACTGTCATTACAAAAGTGGTTGTACTTTAACAACCCGTTCTGTAATAAAATTTTAAAATGTAATAGACCTTACAATAAAGAAAAATTATAGGTAGGGTTTCAATTAATATACAGCGGTCCCCACAAAATAATACAGAACAATTCAGCTCGATCAGCATGTGCCAATTTGTATCTGTGAACCCGTTACTTATCTATAGAAACAGTTTTTTTGCTAAAGCTCAGCTTTACATTTTAATTACAACTCCCGTCATAAAAAATGTGGTTGTACCCTTACAGCCCATTTTGTAATAATATTTCAAAATGTAATAAACCTTGCAATTAAGTACGTACATAAAGAGTTTTCAATTATAACAGGACGTTCCCGAAATAGCACAGAATAATTCAGCTCGATGAGCACGTGCTCATTTATATCTGTAAACCCAATACTTTATGTTCAGAAGCTATTTTTTGCGAAAACTTATTTTCACATTTTTATTACAAATGTATTACCCATACAACCTATTTTGTAATAAAAACAAGAATTATTATAATTATTACAATTTTCGTTTTTATTACAAAACGGGTTATAACACAGCTAGATTCTGGTAACAGGTGCTTGTGAGATTTGTGAAGTTAGCGGCCTAGCGGCCTAGCGGCCTGGCGGCGTGAAGTTAGCGGCCTGGCGGCGTGAAGTTAGCGGCCTAGCGGCCTGGCGGCGTGAAGTTAGCGGCCTGGCGGCGTGAAGTTAGCGGCCTGGAGGCCTAGCGGCGTGAAGATGGCTGCCTTTATCACAATTTAGGTTGATCTTAAAAACGGATTGAAATCTATTTTTACAGCATATAATGTAAATTGCAGGGGTGTATAAGAAAGTTATCGACATGATTTAGCTTTTATTTTTTAAAATAAATTATTTAACAAAGTTCTAGCTTATCTGCAAAGACGACTCGGAATCTCTTTGTACATTTACTCCCATGTACTCTTTGTAAATTACATTTCAGTTGATGATTAAGTAAAATATCAGCAAGAACTAGCTTTGATTTTTTTTAACTTTTCAAAGCCTGGCGGCCTAGCGGCCTGGCGGCCTAAACTTGATATTTATCATAATTTATTTTTACATTAAAAACGGCTTGAATTCGATTTTTACAGCATGCAATGTACATTTCAGGGATGATTAAGTAAAATATCAACAAGAACTAGCTTTGATTTTTTTTTAAGTTTTCGAAGCCTGGCGGCCTGGCGGCCTAGCGGCCTAAACTAAATATTTATCATAATTTATGTTTATCTTAAAACGTCTTGAAATCGATTTTTTCAGCATGTAATGTACATTTCAGGGGTGAATAAGCAAAATATTGATTTTTTTGTTGATATTTTACTTAATCATCCCTGAAATGTACATTGCATGCTGTTAAAATCGAATTCAAGCCGTTTTTAAGATAAACATAAATTATGATAAACATTAAGTTTAGGCCGCTAGGCCGCCAGGCCGCTAGGCCGCCAGACTTCGAAAACTTTAAAAAAATCAAAGCTAGTTCTTGTTGATATTTTACTTAATCATCCCTGAAATGTACATTGCATGCTGTAAAAATCGAATTCAAGCCGTTTTTAAGATAAACATAAATTATGATAAATATTAAGTTTAGGTCGCTAGGCCGCTAGGCCGCCAGGCCGCTAGGCCGCCAGACTTCGAAAACTTAAAAAAAATCAAAGCTAGTTCTTATTGATATTTTGCTTATTCACCCTTGAAATGTACATTACATGCTGAAAAAATCGATTTCAAGACGTTTTTAAGATAAACATAAATTATGATAAATATTAAGTTTAGGCCGCTAGGCCGCCAGACTTCGAAAACTTAAAAAAAATCAAAGCTAGTTCTTGTTGATATTTTGCTTATTCACCCCTGAAATGTACATTACATGCTGAAAAAATCGATTTCAAGACGTTTTTAAGATAAACATAAATTATGATAAATTTTAAGGTTAGGCCGCTAGGCCGCTAGGCCGCCAGGCTTTGAAAAGTTAAAAAAAATCAAAGCTAGTTCTTGTTGATATTTTACTTAATCATCAACTGAAATGTAATTTACAAAGAGTACATGGGAGTAAATGTACAAAGAGATTCCGAGTGTCTTTGCAGATAAGCTAGAACTTTGTTAAATAATTTATTTTAAAAAATAAAAGCTAAATCATGTCGATAACTTTCTTATACACCCCTGCAATTTACATTATATGCTGTAAAAATAGATTTCAATCCGTTTTTAAGATCAACCTAAATTGTGATAAAGGCAGCCATCTTCACGCCGCTAGGCCTCCAGGCCGCTAACTTCACGCCGCCAGGCCGCTAGGCCGCCAGGCCGCTAACTTCACGCCGCCAGGCCGCTAACTTCACGCCGCCAGGCCGCTAGGCCGCCAGGCCGCTAACTTCACAAATCTGTGCTTGTGATGTAATCAGTCAACGTGCCTATACGTAAATAGATGTTGAATTGGTTCTAAATGTTCACTTAGTACCCTCGATTATATATGTATCCCAGGTAGCGAATCTGTTTTAGAATCTCATATGGATTTGGAAACCTAAAAGCATTTGTAACTTAATTTCAGTTTAAACTGTTCAGTATTTATACCGTAAAATAGCATCTAAGTATAATTAACAGTTTATTATTCATTACGTTATTGTACAGATAAAAGACCAGAAAACATTTGCAGTTTAATATTCATCAGTGTCATCAAACGATTAACTACGACACAACATTGAAGTTACAATGTGTTCGCAGAAATACATTTTTGAAGGTAAATTTTTGTCAAGTTAACCAAGAAGTTCAGAAATAAATAGTCTGCTACTCTTGACTGTTGATTTTTTATTAATTTACGGAATGCAAGACCTGGGGTTTCTAATGATGTCAGTTCTACCACGGCAGCTCATCAATGGAGTTGAGTGATAGAATTAATACAGTTGCAGTATAACTTAAAATCCAAACCTAAATTTGTCTGGTAGTCATACTGCCAACATTAAATATTTGATTAAATTTTGTTTTCATCTGAGATAGCATTTTTATTCAAAGTATGCTATTAGGGTTTTATACGATATGCATACAGCCAGGAGGAAAATGCTATATCGAGATAAGGGGAGCAGAAATGTAAATAATAAACTCTAGAGCAATAAATATAATTTACAATGAATATGTTTTGATAACAATGATAGGGCAATCTGACATGATTTTTGTATCAATAACAAAATCAGCTGAGTTTTTTTACACTAAACAAATCATGACTTCTCAATGTTCTTTTATTCTAGAACTTAATTTTAGTTTCAGCCATATGAAAAGGAAAAAAACATAAAACCGTCATAGAGAATGTAAAGAAAAACACGAGATGTTTCTGCCGAATATGGCACGCATTTACAGAACATGGAAATTTAACGAAATAAATAAAACCAGCTCAAATTTTGTTTTTAAACAGTCAATCAGGATGTAATTTTTTTAATATCTTATCTTGCAGCAAAGATACACATTTAAGATCGAAGGCAAATTTCACTCCTTTACTCAAATGACAAAGTGTTCAGTGCAAAGTGATAATAATTTATTAAATTGTTAGTTTCTCCCAGATAATCCATCAACACAGATTTATAGGAAACAGACTATTCAAGAATGTTTTTCAATAGGAAAAGATTCACACAATACTTCATGTCATGGATGATGTATTTGAAATCTCTAAAGACACACTTTCTGTTTAAGAATTGTTGTTGGGTGATTTATCTGTTGAATACCAAACATATTGAATTCGTTACTTTTCAGGCTTGAGAGTGTTAACAGACTGAAGACTAGAAAAACTTGTGATTCTAATATATCTGCAAGTTTAACAGAGGTTACAATGCAATCAAGCAGATGCATATTTATATGCAATCATTTTCTGATCTTATTTTCCGGATCACAATTTCATGATTTTATAATCTAACTGAACTAAAATTGACACAGAACACTAATTTATGAATAAAACTTATTTCAAGACTGAAACATAAATATGCAAAATTTTCTTGATATCTAGAACTGGGGTTAGTGATAAGTTTATGTAGTTAAATGGAATAGCTGAATAAGATGCATTATATTTAACGAAATTTATTCGATGTTTAAGCAAAATTGTTTAATTGCTGTGTAAAAGATGTATTAGTTATGTAGTATATTTATTCTAACAGTCGTTTATCAATGCTATTAATCGGGAATGCTTAGACAAAATTTTCTCCGTGTTTTCTCCTCTATGGTAGTACTGAAATAGTATAGTAACTTCAGAGAATTATAGTTTTTCTACGCGTTAACTTATTATGAGATATTGTATTGTACTTTCTCGTCCTACTAAACAATAATATAAGGAAGTTTTATAGTTAAAACTTAACATGGATATCCTTGAATAGTAAGTTTTACCTACTAATTGTAAAACATTTCACAAAACGTAGATATTATAATACCGTATTTCCTAAATGCATCTCTGGAAAAAAGTTCTGTAATGATTAATTGTTATAAAGGTGAATCTTCTCCCCTAGAGAAGGAAACAGACACTGCAGTTGTGAATATAAACTGTTGCAGTAAATATTTTGTATGAGAATAATTTTATGTGTTTCCGTTTCACCGTATGCTTTATTCTATCCTCACTCTTAAATAATTTTCGACACATATGGGTTATATAAAGACTGCTATGTAAAAAAATCTTCATTGCGAGCTTTTTCCAACCTTCAGCTCTTCAACTAAAAGAGGTAGTAAGTCAAAAATATATTTCAACGTTTCCCCCGCTACTGTTTTGTCGATAGCAGATAATAGAGAATTGTTAATTGACGGAAGGGAAATGGTTAAAAAATAGGGAAATATACATGTGGACAATAAAGGGTGTAGTGTAGTAGATTATTTGTTATGCAAAAGTAGCTTGTTTGATAATATTACTAATTTTACGGTAGACTGCCCAAATATACAGTCGGATCATTGTCTTTTAACTGCTGCTGTTTCTTTTAAAAACAAAATTAATCATGTCGAAAATAATAGCCGTGTCACAGAGCAAGAATATTTAGGTAGTGATTATAGATATGTATGGAGACAGGAACTGAAGGAAGAATATATCAATACTTTATCAAATGACGAAGCAACCGGCTTATTTAATAATTTATCCAATGACATTCGTGTTATTAAGTTCTACAAAGTGTGATATTGACAACTGCGTAGAGAAATTAGAACTAATATTCAATAAGGTGGCTTCTACTTTTATCCAGAATGTAAATTAAGAAAATGAGTCAAGAACACAATGCTATGAGTTCAATAAACCGTGGTTTAATACTGAGTGTTACGAAAAACAAGAGTTATTTTATAAGTGGTGAAATTAATACCGAACATGCAAGTCTAAGTTTAATAGAGTTAAACCAATTTAAAATAATGTTTAGCGAATTAAAAAAAAGATAAGTAGTGACGAGATTAGTATGGCTATTTAAGAATTACAGAACAGAACAGAACATAAGTTAATTGTGACTTAAGCACGTAGGCTCATCGTCATACAACAATAAATTACACAATGCATGCAATGAGAATATACAACAATACAGTGGTAGAAATAGTAATTACACCCGTTAGTATTTGTGAGAATGTTTACCTTGGAACACCATTTTACATGTTTTTCTTGAAACTGAATATTGACAAAAAAAGGAAAAATAAAATACATCAAATATTTAAAACATAGTACACAACGATAACAGGTAGAGAGGCGTTTTAGAAAATCAAATATTAACAGCTAAACCTCTTTGTTTAAAAGCTTTAATACAAAACAATGCCAGTCTATTAAGTGCAACATGAAACATGCGTTACTACCAGTTTGTACACGCTTTTTAATAGGTTATTTAAATTAGGTTATTTTCCGTCCCGATGGTCTGAAGGTTACGTTATACCCTTGGATAAGAAATGGAGTATTAATAATGTAGAAAATTGTCGTGGTATCACTTTGTTAAGTTGCATAGGTAAACTGTTTACTCGCGTAATAAATAATAGGTTAAAGATATGGGCTGAAAATTACAATGTATACATTGAAGTACAAGTAGGTTTTCGATCTAAAATGAGCACAGTTGAGAATATATTTGTATTAAACGGTTTGTTTTCACATTTTTTAAATCAAGGGAAACAACTCTATACATTATTTGTGGATTATACTAAAGCTTTTGATTATGTGGTAAGAGATAATTGATGGTGCAAATTGATACAACTGGGATTAAGAATGTCCGACAAACTTTTAAACTTGCTCAAATTCAGCATCATAGCCATATTAATTGTTTTAAAAGAAATTCAAAGGGTTTAAAGCGCTGAAAGACTGTCGGCAGGAATTGGGCAAAGGTTCAGTTTTCGGACATTTCATCTCCTGGACTTCTCGGCCTTGGTCTTTTCACCTCATGGGTGTTTCGGCCTTGGTTCATTCGGCTACCAATTTAGTATGGTACTATAATATATATAATATTATAAGTATGTATGACATAACCAATGTTATTGTTATAGGTTGATTTGTCACTGATTGGATTATATTGAATGGTCTCAACTATTACTCAAAGGTTTTCAATCAAGCTGTAACAACAACATGTGTCAAGTCATACATACTTTAATCGCCTTGTAGTACTATACTATTAAAATTGATAACTGAAAATACTGAAAGCCTTTGAATATTGCAGAAGTGTTCATTTTTTAAAGTATTTTAGTTTAGACATTTACCAGAAAATTCCATAATATACATGTATACATTCATTTATGACAAAAATATTGATAAAAGTCCAAAATGTAAATAAAGTTTACAAGTATAAGTACACAGTATAAGTTATTTATAACTTTTTTTCATATTTACAAAAAATGCCCAAAAGACCAGGATTTTGAGGTCAAAACGTTCAAGGCCGAAACGTCCAGGAGGTTAAAAGCCCTGAAATCGAAGATTCCTGCCGAGGGACATATTTTGCTTTCATAGCCATTCCTCTATTTGGAATCAAGAAAGTCTTTAAGTCAGCGGAATGTTATTTTTTATGTCAATGTCAGCATTAACATTGAAATTGCCTGGTAGGTAACTAATTCAATTATTCATTCTTGCTCACTGATACTAGATATGTGACATTGATACTTCATGATTACTACTGCTACTACTACTTCTACTACTACTTCAATGATAAATTATCAAAGACTTTAGGACTGAAACGGATATACAGGCAAAAGTTTTATGCTTTCTTTCTCGTTTCTTCAATCAATATACTATAAATGTGATCAAAATAAATACAATGATCAGTCCCAGTAACAAAGATTTCCTGTTTTTAAATAAAAAATCGGGTGGTTTCCTAACTTGACCCACGTGGGTATATATAAAAAAAATTAGATTTCTCGCTAAATTTCGCAGTGTATGATTGGACGGATGAGGTACCTGTCACGTGATCTAGGGTAAAAAGTAACCAAAGAGAAACGACGATTGGTTGTTTTGTCACGTGACCTATTTAGAAAATAACTCAATGATGCCGTTCACGTTTTACTGTTCAAATATTTACGTTCAAGCCCGCATTTAACTTTATTTACATAAACAAACATACTTGGAATTTAAAATTCTTCATTTTGAATGTAATTAGAGCAGACAAAATCAGTTTTAATTTTTTGGGCATTCATTTGCCTGTGTATCCCTTGAAAACCAGTATGAAAGAAAAATAAGAAAGAAACAAACAAATTAATCTTTAGATCGCTGCTTTCTGTCATTTACTTACTGGCCGCTAGAAAAATCGACACAAAGTATTTAAGTTGCAACATGGAAAACTGATGCACAGCATCAAGTCGCCGCAGAAGTTGTGAAAGTTTTGGATACATGTTTTTATACTCAAACAGAATATTTTGAAAACTGTAGAACTGTAAACGCATTTAAATCATCTATGAGTGTAATTTATATTCATAATGCCTCGATCATAAGTACATGTAGCTTGCTGAACCAAAGATTTTACCAATGATCCTTGTCGCGTTTGTCAGAGGTTGTATCTATAGATCAGAAGGTCTGTTTCGTTACCGTTACATGTTACATTACCGTTACATGTTACATTATCACATAATAATAACAGATTTTAAAATTTGTTAGCGATACTCAGGGCTATACCATTGCTGTAAAATTTGCTGTTATTTTACAACGGTTTTTGTTTATTCTGTTCACAAGTATTGTATGGTGTATTATTCTGTACATTTCCATATCTCAAGGATGATAAGCACTTTTTATTTTGTGTATTATATTTGTTCACCTATCATGTCTTCTTTTCGTTTTCGTAGAAGATATGTATCTCCGTTGTGAATTATATTTATATGGTGTGAATATCAAAGCGAACAGGGTTTACAACATCGTGTCTTTTCCATTTTGAAACGAAAGACACAAGTTGATTTACCTGGTTGTTACATACCTTTATTACAGTATTTTACACTTAACAAAAAAAATGATAATTTTTGTGGTATATTTATCCGCTCAGCCAGATAACTTAAGTTCAATGGTACTACATATTATATAAACGTATATTTGTATTCATAGAATAACATGTTCATTAAAATATCGCCTCTTTATCATAACATAATCTAAATAATTTCATAGTAATGAATACTTATTTTATACCCAGGTACATGTTACTGGTATGAAATTTTGTTAAGTGTAGACTCCTTTTACACAAACTTACATGTTTGAATTGAGACACAACAATACCACTCAAAAGTACCTATCTGGAAAAATTATTGTGTTTATGTAATTTGTGACTTATAGGCCCATAGGGCCGGGTGCTAAAATATATGTATTTATGTATTGTATATTTTGTGAAACTGTAATGCACAAGTCACGTAAATAAACGATCTACTACTACATGTTTGCACTAGCTGTTTTGCTACCTAGAGAAAGTCGATTCTTTCGATACCCGATTTTTTAAAATATTTTTTTCCTATGAATGATACTTTGCAATAATATAACTACATTTGATTTTACTTAAAACAATTTCATATTTTTGTCATTAAATGCGAATTTAAACTTTTTTGTTAGTGCAAATAAAAGTTTATTGCAAAAAAATATTTTTAGAATTAAATTAATCTTTCATATGCATATACAATACTTGAAACAACTTTATGTGTTTTCTCTAAATAGGATACACATTCTAGAAAATGATCATATAATAGTTAAGAATTTGTATCACTATTCTTAAAGTGACATATGTGTTCAAAATGACCATCACTGTTTTGAAATATACATTAACCATTTGTTTCTAATCACAGAAAAACAAAAATTGTTTAGGTTATAGCTAAATTAAATGATTGCATATAACAGTTTCATTCCTATTGAGCATAGTTGCAAATGACTAGCCCAGTCTTTTATAAATTTTCAGTTAAACTTTGTATGATAATGTTTTGTATACTTTGAAGAAAACAATAGTATGATATTATTTGGTGAAAGTTACAATATTTCTAAACATATATAATGTTTCAAACATTTTTCATGACCATAAAATTTCTGTTCTTTTTGAACACATATGTCACTTTAAAGCGACTGACTCACAGATTTAAGCTTAAAAAATCTTTAAATTGTTAGAGAAGTTAATAAGAAAAACAACATCTTGCTTCTATACACCACGAAAACTAAAAGAAAAGAAATTGATTTCACCAAGATTCGAACCCATGCACCTTTCGGTCAGTAAAAAAAATAAGACGGCGATCTACGCCACTGAGCCAGCTTATTCAGTATTGTCCAAAGTCTACCCCGTGACTAACGGGGTAATTTTTTACCGATAAAAGTGTGTAAAACTTTAAGTCGGGTTATTATTCACAATCTAGCTATTTTCCGGTAAACCCTGTAGCGAATCAACTAAGTTAGGAATAGACTTGGTGCAAAAGATAGGTAATGAATATATGAAGACAGGGAACTGACAGGTGGCGAAACATCGAATATCCAGTCTATTCAAATATATGCGTGTTCTGATTGTTCTCTGTTTTATGCCAATTGCATCGCTGTATTTTACTTTGTTTTATTTAATACCCCTTGTTTATATGTTACATGTCATATACTGGGAGAAATAAAGAATTGAATTGAATTGAATCTTAATTGTATTACACTTTGCTATTCAGGTCATTATTCAATAAGTTACTTCAAAAGAAACCGGAAAAGGCTACATTGTTTCACTAATAGAAAGTTGGCAGTGGCTGTACGCAGAAGCCATAGGCAGTAGAAATTAAATCAAACGTGAAGTTGGCAGTAGCAGTAACAGCAGTAGCAGTAGGCAAAACGTGAAGCTGGCAGTAGCAGTAACAGCAGTAGCAGTAGGAAACTCTGAAAGTCTGCGAGTGTTTGAAACAGTCACAGACCAGTGGAATCAAACCGGGAGGGTCCCTAAACTTTATAGATTCGTACCAAAATTTCTGAAAGTCTGCAAGAATGTCAGCAACAGTAGCAGACCGTAACAATGGACTCGGGAGTGTCCCTTTACATCAAAAATGACCTTCTCGATTTTGGCACCTTAATTCCTGAAAGTCTGCGAGAGGGTCGGAAACAGTTGTAGACCGGTAAAATTGACCTGGGAGGATCCATAAACCTCAAAAATTACATTCTTCCGTTTGGCACCAAAATTCCTGAAAGTCTGCGAGAGTGTCAGAAACAGTAGCAGACCGGTAAAATCGACTCGAAAGGGTCCCTACACCTTAAAAATGACATTTTCCTGATTGGCACCAAAATTCCCGAAAGTCTGCGAGACTGTCATAAACAGTCGCAGACCGGTAAAAACGACTCGGGAAGGTCCCTAGACATCAAAAATGACATTCCTGATTAGCACCAAAATTCCTGAAAGTCTGCGAGAGTGTCAGAAACAGTCGCAGAACGGTCAAATCGACTTGAAAGGGTCCCTAGACATCAAAAGTGACATTGTTCCGATTTGCACTAAAATTCATAAATGTCTGCAAGAGTGTAAGTGTCACGGTTCAGTGATAGCCAGAGCGGGTAGCTTGTCACTAAAAAAACTATTTTACAATTTTTCACATTCAAATTTATTAAAATATAATTTAATTGCAATTTATATAATACAGTATTTATTTCATCAATGATAGGACGAAGAAATGTTTATTAGATAGGCATAGGTGTTGCTGGAATGTTCTCTGTCTTCTAGTGACGATTCATGCTGACACAGGCTTACAGTACTTTGATACTCCGACCACGTGTTTGGTCCATAAATGAAATGCTAAATCTCCGACCATGGAGGTCAAATAATTGTCGACTTCAAATTTTCCCTCCGACCTTTCACCAAGGTCAACAGAAAAGAAAGTCTAATAATTGTCAGATACTTAGGAAACTTCTACGTCTGTGAACGACCGACGTATCGTCTGCTCCGAACAACGTCATATGTTACCACAAGAGCAGCCACACACATACACACTTCAGCAAAAGCTATGACCTATTTAAAAACACTTAGCATTCTTATTCATGATGAAAAACATATTACATGATTAAAACAACGTAGCATCAATCTATACAGTATTTACAAATGCAAGAATTTAACCAAACTAATTAAAAACGAGTAAAGAAGAAACTTGTGCAAATTAGATAAATAGAAACTACAGTTCCTCTTAAAAGAACCAGAATAATTTCTATGCACTAAGACATTGTATAAAACCGAGAATTAAAAAGAAATTATGAAATAAGGTAGAAAACTTACCCCAATATCTGGATATTCAGTCACTTATATATAATAAGGTTGTGAGTTCATATTTTAATTGTTTATGATAAGTCTGCTAGCCTTCATAAAATGTTCAAGATTTTCTGTCTCACACAGCAAAATTGACAAAACATGTGTAAACCTCTGACTAAACAAACCAACAAACCAACGACTGGTCAGTAAAATTCACTCAGGAGTAAACAGGTGAATAAAGGTATATAATCAGATAAGGATTTAAAAACCATTTGGAAATAAAAAACCAAATCTGATTTTGTGACAGTAAGCAACCGTCGCAGACCTACGCAATGTTAAAACATGTTTTATTTTCTTTGAAACTTTCCAGACTTTTAAGACTTTCCAACTGCTACTGCTCGTACTGCTACTGCCAACTTCACGTTTTCTTTACTGCTTCTGCTGTTATTGCTACTGCCAACTTCACATTTTTCTACAGCTGCGTACTTCTACTGCTCACTTCCCATACATGGCAGACATAAATGGCCAGAATCATATTAGTTGATATTTACTGAGTTCTTATTTCGTCATATGTAGCACCACACCACACAACAGTTACATCCCTGAAAGAAGGGGAGATTAATGCGTAGGGCAAGGTTGAACTTACGTTTTATTATTTAGGAAGCGAATGTTAAGAAAATGTTGATAATCATCAAACGTGATATTTTCAACTTCCCAGGTTAATACCTTGGTTGAACTCAATATATTTTATTCAATGAAATGATATAATAATAAAATGAAAATAATCATTATAACAACTAGTCCACAACTTTTGCTATAACTTTGACAACATCAAATATACTCGGCACTCTCCTGAGATATGTATTATACAATGTACATGTATTTGTCTCTTACTTGGTATTTGTCCATTTAATGTTTAGTAGACATTGTAGGAACAATAGATTATATTTGAGAATAGAAGCATAGAATGAATGGCCTCAATAGATAATATTTGAGAATACAGACATAGAATGCATGTATACAATAGATAATATTTGAGAATAGAGACATGGAATGCATGGATACAATAGATTATATTTGAGGAAAGAAGGATGGAATGCATGGGTACAATAGATATTTGAGAATAGAGACATGGTATGCATGGCTACAATAGATAATAATTGAGAATAGAGACATTGAATGCCTGGATACAATAGCTTATATGAAGGCGTATCCATAAAAAAAAATCTTAAATTTTCTGAATCAGAGAGGAAATATCATTCGTTATTCTTCTGTTTCCTTGTACTTAAAATTGATCAAGTACCATATATACTATAATAATACTATTTGTTGCAGTAATTAGACACACACACACACACACACACACACACACACATAAAATTCGCAACTGCTTATCGCTTTCTTGGATATTTTTCTTGTATTTTGTTAACGCATATTTTATAGAAATTAGATCTGCTGATGTAATGTTGCACCAAGTAAATGCATTCATTTATCATTATTTTGTCAAAATGGAAACAGTTTATTTGCAGTTCAAATCAATACCTTTTCTATCAAGCCGTGGATGGCAAATGTAGTATCAACCAGGAATTATAATTGCAGATTACAATCCTTTTTTGCTATCTATATTACTTTAAAGTCATGTATCAGTTAAAGGGTAATGCAGCATTAACCTTGCTTTATCTTTATGCATTTTGCCTTCTCTATTGCAGGTCATTTTCAGTTAGAGTGTATCGCATTTAACTTGCTCTATGTTATACTTAATATTGTATTGCTTTCTCTTTTACGTACAGGTCATGTACAATTAAAGTCTGATTGTGTCTTTTGTTTGCAGTACTTAACATCAATGATTCTTTTGTGAAGCAAATCAATAAATAGGAAAATATGTAGTAAACCACAGCTGAGACAGCAATGCTTATTTTGAAACTGTTTTGGTAAGATTCTTAGAAATTATTGTATGTTCAAGGTGCTTTTCGCTCCAAGTATTGTTATGTATTCTAAATTATGCTGTCATCAGCAAAAGAACAAATTTGTATGTTGGATAACTAAAGGAGTGAGACATTTAATTATTCATGATAAGGCTCGTATTAACTTACGACTTCTGTCGTTTTAGTAAATTGATCGATTTTTTGTCACCAAACCACGCGAAAATTATGTTCAATTAGTTATGACATCTACAATATTCATTATTATTGTCAGACAATACGGAAAAAGTTATACACTTAAGTCTGATGTCTAAAGTTAGACTTCATGTCTAACAAGCATGGACATACACAACTTTATTATGATCAGAAGAAATAACATCGACATCTTTAAGGTCGTTAAGCTAGTCACAAAAAATTTTGTATGGATAAATAACATCAACTATGGCCCTTAAAGCTTGTTTTTCCATAGCAATTTCTGTTTCTAAAACTCCAAAAGTGCAAACTACAACTCATCGAAAACAGGCAATTTGTTTCTCCAGAGAAGAAATTTGTCGTGTTTCTCCAATAACGATCTTTTTTCATAAGCATGAGTTTATTGCAACTTTGCTCATGATGTAATTAAGAAGTTGTATAGGCCTGAACTATAACTCCTAGATAAAGACTGCGCTATGATGGAAGAATCATGTAGTTTTTGCTCGGCCGGATATTCCTGCATGGTACATTACAAATATATAGTCAAAGAACAAAGATATTTGCAGTTAATTATAGTGTATACGGAGACAGGAACCCCGAGTACAAAACCCAGGAAGTAAGATAAAAGCATGATCTAACATACCCAGTGCAAGGTATTTTCCACGAGTTTTCTGTTACGGTCCGTTTAAACAGAGTCATCGGTGACAGATCGGTAGTTTTTTTTAACCAAATGAGGGCGGGAACCGATGAAAACTTATTTACCACCAATGCCACCTATTGGCCACGTATATTCCATCTATCAAATGCTATTGAGAAAAGATGAGTGTCATTGGGGAAAAGTTACCAATTGGGATTTTTAAGCACGTTTAAAATTCTCGATCGGTGAAAATATTTAAAAAAAAACAACCGATTGGCAACCTGTCTACCATCGATATCACTGATGGATCACCGATAAGCCACCGATGAACTGATACTAACCGCCGATAAAAAAGCTGAGCATTAAAATGCGGGATACAGTCGGTTTTCATCAGTGGTTATTAGCAATTCAATCAGTAATCCATCGGTTCCCGCCAGCATTTCATCGGTGTCTTTTTTTTTTTAAATTTAAGTGGCTAATCGGTATTCATCAGTTGTTGATCGGTTCTCGGGCGCTTTTTCTGTATTCCTAGAAATGTTCGCGGATACAAATTTTCGCGTTTTTTTGATCAACGACATTTTCGCGGAGACAAACTTTCGCGCACTCATAACGACCGCGAACTCCGCGAATATTAAATCGTTACGGTGAAAATACATAATTGTACTTTCAAGTCCCCGATTTACTTACACTCAACAACTCGTTATTTAATGTCTAATCTCATGGACACTTTGTGAACACTTCTTACTTATATCTACCTTTTCACGAAAGGATTAAGCCATACAGATTTACAAATTTCCGAGCTATTTATTCTCATTTGAAATCATAACAGACTTGGTTGCAAAAATGTCGATACGTAAATTCTTTACACCAGAAAAAATCGAAGAATATTATTTAATAGTAACTGTAAATAAAAATGACTGTCTAAAAACAATAAGTGTAATGCAAACTGTGTATAACAGTTTTGTGTTGTAACAAATTAATTCCCTGTGTTACCCCCGTGTTAACCAATATGCATATAACAGTCCACGTTTATTTGTAAATTATCAGTTTACCGTTTTTTTTTTATAGTTTGTACCTCGGTGTAAATATTGAATACTGTGTAAAAAAATATAACCTAAATAGAGGGAAAATAAAAGGAAATGGACTGAGTTATTATTTCATCAGACTTGTGAATGCGTGTATGTATTTGTGTAAATTCGGATTTATGGATACAAGTTCACTGACTGGCAATAGATTTCAAGTTAAGAAAAAGCTAGAAATGTTCGCGTTTTTGTTAGAAGTGACATTTTCGCGGCTGAAAAAGTTCGCGGATCTATGCTTGACGCGAAAAACGCTAACTTAAAAAGCGCGAAATCTTTTCTAGGAATACAGTAATCAGTGGCGGCGTTGTTTCGGTGACGTCAGGTGCCGCTCGGTATCATATACATCATCCCAGTGAGAGGCGCTTATACATATGTGTGTGTGTGTGTGTGTGTGCGTGTGTGTGTTCTTATATTATAACTAGGCAGACTTCAAAGATGAAGATAGTTGACTTGGCCAGCCAAAAATCATCGGGGAAGGAAGGGTAGAAATATCCTGATGCTAGGTGTCTTAGCGTCACTGTAAGCTTCAGTCCGGGATCTAGGTCATTTCTACAGTTAGTGTCTGGCTTCACCAGTCTTGACGTGAGGTATTGCAATACCTGGTCGAATATTTCACGGGTTAGCAACTCAGGTAGATAACTACAACGAAATGACGCATTCCTTTCAATAGCCTTAACCTTGCTCATTTAAAAAACGTCCATTATCCAATGATTTACTGCGGATTTTTGTTATTATTGTTATATAATAATCACGAAGGGAAATTACATTCATGTTTGATAACTTATGTGGTTTAAAGAAAGGCACGAAGTCTTCTCGAGTGAACGATTACAACCAAAACAGGCTGAGCTAAACTGAGCTACTTGCAAACACTTGTTAGCGACTCTCTCCATATATGACAAATTCAGCACTATTGACTCTAGATTAAAAAATGACAGTATTTGTATATTTATTACTACAGAAACTGTTTGCACATATATTAGTATACGGACTTTGTAAAGAAGCAGTATCTCGTAATCTGTCATATTATATCAAAGTTCAGAACTATCAAATAAAACAGAAATGAAAAGAACACAGCAAGATACATTAGTAAAATCAGTTCAAATGTACCCTGATTTATTATTTTTCATAGACTGATACAAACATAGCACAGTCATTCGTGCCTTTAATTAAATATATGTGTTATTTCGATGAGGTAAAAGTTTCTTTGAAATATTATTGTTGAATGCTTCAACGACACTAAATAGATTGCAAGTGTTGCAGCAAAAAAAAATACTTTTTTTGCACACTGTAATTTCAAAGATCTTCTTTAGAATCGGTGCCATATTACATAAAATAAAAACTTTTTTTGCGTAGATAATTCGATTATTTACATAGATTTACTGGCATATTCCTTTTTTATCATTTGTGTTTCTTAAACAAATAATTACTTATTGTGTATCGCTTCATGAATTCATGTTTTTACGTTAACTGCGTTTTTTCACATATTTTTTAATCTTGTCGTCTAGTCTTATTTGTTAGGACTTAATTTTACTAGTGGTACATTAGATACAAATAGAACTAGAAAACGTGCGTAAAATTACAGGCGAAAACGGTGCGTTCTTCTTCACTGTCTTATTTTTGTGTAGAATGTAATTCGATTTGTTGTTCATTTTCCAGTAGTTCTTTATATTGGTCGCAGTATTGGTGCTCTGATAATTGAAGCTGGCAAATTACATGCGCATCTGGTGAAAGGCGAATACAATCAATGATCATTTTACAATCTACTATGGCAGTAAATTTGAAAATATGGTGTATTCATGATACTATACTAGAAAATCTAGCTATGATTAAATAACACTATTCCTGTAAATGATATACCAAGTCATATGTAGCTACAATTTTTCTAATAAATACACATTCTAAATGTTTAAGACAGCTGAAAAGGGCTATAAATTGGCTGTAAAGTATAGGATGTGTTTTGATATTTTTTTGTCAGAATATGCATCCTTGCTGTGTTGCCAGTATGTTTAAAACAAATTTCAAAAACGCTTGGAAAATAATACTGATGAATGTTGCTAATATGTTATGAAGCATCAGTCCTAAACAGACGAGCAGCAAGTGACTTTTAACGTAGGACTAAGTATACTATGGCACGCAATATGTAAACAAACAACTCCTGTCTCCTATTTTAATTGATGAGGCATCTCTATTAAGATAATCTTTTTACACGTAAAATAATGCCTAGTTCGTGAAACAAAGCTGTTAAACCAGTGCTGTTGTACCGTTTTAGAATCTCGTGACGTAGATTTCTTATCAGCTGAAAACTTCAAATTAAGATTCGTTTTTGGTTTATTTTTAGAGTGTAACTTCAATTAAGCCAGTTTCCAACTGTAATGAAATACCAAAAATGGTAGCTTTTGACTTGATGTATCATGATTTTGTTTTTATTTACCAAAGTAATGTAAGGTCATACAAATATATTGTACAGAAAATGCATTCTAATTTATAATAAGGAAACTTTTCTAATTTGAATGAGCCAAATCAAATGGTTTATTCAACAATTGCAATGTATAACATATGACATACATTGTGAAGCTTAGAAACTTTCCTGGTCATTACCGAAAACCTCTTTTCACTGCAATGATCATCATCTAGGGCTGTTTATAAAAAGTCGCATTTATTTTTTTTTAACTTAAATTAAATATTTAGATGTCGTGAGATTATAACAACATGATATTAAACTTCAAAACTGATTATAAAAGTCAAAATAAAACAAAAAAAATATATTCGCTTCAGCCGGATTTGAACTCTGGACCCTCATGTAAACAAAATATTAACAACGCTTTAACTGTCACCACTATCGCCGCATGTGAAATAACTATTGTTTACTTTAAATGTTATACAATATAGTTATACCGTCGCGTTACGGTATAGCACTATGAAAGGAAAAAAATCAATTTATAATGTGATTACCTGACTTATTTTTTGTCAGTTAGTCAGTTTTTAAGCATTAATCATAAATATCACAAGAAATTTATAATACAAGTAAACTTTCTTTTTTGTGTCATCTGGAGCACAGCCCCTTTAATGCCTTTCATGATTTTATTGAAATGTTGTGCAGGGTGCTTTAACGCTAGCATACTAAACAAGTTGTCTGCTTAAAAAAAGTATCCAGTGGGTCATGCATATTAATTGATTGTACATGTGATCACATCGTGATGCAATATTTCTTGCGATTTTGATAGTTACGTTCCTGCTTTAATGTTTCTGTACATGTAAGTAATTATTGTCAGAGTGTAAAGAACTTTAGCAAGTAATTCCATTACAGTATATAATATTTTAAGTTTTTGAGAACTAAACTACTTTCATTTAATTTTAGAAAATAATTCAAGTATTGTAAATAGAGCTAAAAAAGAGGACACCATAACAATTCTGAATTAAACAAGACTTAAATTTCCAGTGTACACTATATATTACTTATTAGTGCTATACAATGAGCATGGAAAAGAACCAGAGGTATCATCTGAATCAACGTTGGTTACCCCCGGTACATATTCCGCACAACTACATTATGTACTGTGGGACAATTGACCACAGATTATTCGTTTTCATGAATATTAATTAGCAAATTGTAACTCTTCGTTCAATGAGATTCTGCATTACAAATAGATACTCTTCAATGTGGAGAGTGGAGAATAGCATAACGACATATTACTTAAAATAGACGTATTTAAACATAGCCGCGAAAGGCAAATTGTAACGAGTAATTTCATTGGCTGACATTGTGCAATGGAAATCTTTCGGAACCAATGAAAGTAGGTAATGAATTATTCATGAGTACGAAATTTTACCAACCAATTGTTCCACGGTCGATGAATAGAATGAAACGGAGTGAATCGAACGTGGGTTTCCGCCGATGCATTTGAATGGGAAGCTTTCTGTATCGTGCACTATATCCCCCAACAACCTCTTTATAGGGCGTCGGTCATATGGGCATTCGGTACCGACGATAAATAAGCTCAAATAGATAGAGCAATACACAGTTATTTTAGCAACGCTCGCAACGTCTGCTGGCATTATAGGCATTTTCAGAATTCTAGGAGATTGTATGTCTGTTGTTGTACGTGCAGTAAATAATTTTCAATTTCATTGCTATCGCTATTAAAAATTATGCAAGGTATAAATCAATTACAATCAATTTCTTTGTTAAATTTAAACATATCATTTACCTAAAAACACAAATAAATATTTGGTACTCTCGCCAGTAAACATTAAGAGAAATCTAATGATTGCAGGGTCTCAAATGGAGTCGGAGATAGGATCGGTGGGCCGCAGAATAAGGATGTCCTAAAAATCTCCGGCTCCAGACGTTCTGCTGCATATTCTTTGTCATTAGACACTCTGTCGCATTTAGAAAACTCGCCACTATACTGGGCGATGGGCTAAGGGCCATTACCCAATTGAACGGTGTTGTAACACACCAGGAAGAATAACACGATGTCCTCGTATTACAACCTTGAAAATATTCCCGATAGAACGAGTTCCTTTTTACGTTATGTTCAAGGGTATGAATATTTCAAACATTGTCGTTTTATGATATATTAACCTTTTAAGAGTCATAGGAAATATAGAAAATTAACTGAACCAAAATTATCTAAAGAATAGGTTCAACATTTGATTTAATTATTGTCTTTTCCTTGATTTTTTGTATGCATTGCAATATGTTTGTTTTATACACTCTTTATTTTCTTTCATTTTGTGTACAACGAGAAACAATTTCTATAGATACTTTTTCTATCTTTATATACATACAAAATTTTAACAGTAAATAATGTGTCTAAACATAAAGGCAATGTTCTGCTCAATTTATGAAATAGTGTTACATTGAAAAAGACGTATGGTTGTCTGGTCAGCCTTTCCTATTTGGTAGGAGTAAATTATTACTAGATAAACGAGAATTTGAATGAAACATGAAAAGAAACGTTTTTAACAGGTACGTAATCAAATTAATTCGTTTAGGAATACCATTATCCAGCATCTATGTTTTTCGTTTGTCATATTGTTGCTCTGGAAATAATTGCAGACTGGTCTGATTATATTTCTTTTCTTGCAGAAGGGGCGTTTACAACACGAAAAGTGGTTGACTAGACAACTAAATTAAAGAATGCTGCTATTGATGATTGCAACGACAACAACTATGACGCTGATGTTCTAAAACGTCTGCATATTGTCTGTAAATTAACACCAAATGTTGCTTAAGTTCGAAAAATATTTGTATACTAAGGGAACTGCTGTTGGTGTAGATTTTGACGAAAACTTGGCACTTTCCGGTGAAAATATTTTGAGTGTTTTTGATGAAAACGACACAAATATTAAAACAATTATTTGCAAAGTTGTACTGACGCGTGTTATATCCAGACCAATGTAATAATAGCATATCCTATTGATCTCATTTAAGTTAACCAAGAGCCAATTAATTCCAAATTTCTATGAACACAAAAAGGTTCCAACACGGCGTATTTTCTAAAATGTGAAAATCGAATTATATAAAAGTGGTTTTTTTCTAACATTTTTTTATTTTATTTTGTTTACTCAAAACAAGGATCTTCATGTCATTATGACAAAATTCATTCCTTGAAATAACTACAGAATATTAAGACACGAACTGTCTAACTCATCTAACAACTTTACTTTCACATCTAATAAGACTTAAGATGCTCATACCTGCATTAAACTGCTTACAAATAATGCATTCATTGTTTAAAGTTGAACCCTTACCACAGGTTTTGGCGGATAAGTATTGTTATTGTTAAATAGTTCTTCCTTCATATGATAGAAAGTAATGATACATGTCAAAATGCTGTGTAAATCAAATCGTTAATTGGGGAACAATTATTCTTTAAAAAAAAATGATACGCAGTTTTCCGCACGAGATGGTGCTTGACAAAAAATTATGGTCTAGTCATATTTTTTTTTCTGAAGGTATATAAAATTTTGGACTTTCAAACCTCCGATATTGATTTTTTGGGGGGATAGCTATACACTCTCACCTGCAGAAATACAACAGCATTGTGTGTTTCCACCTACCAACTTTACAAATGGTCATTTCTTTGGATTGTAATGTAACAGGAAATACGGAAGTTTTTAGCCTTTTCAGAAAAGGAAAGGCTTCCTGCAATATATCTGCACCTTCACCCACATCCTTGCAGACACACTAGACTTTATCGTCAGAAGTCTGTCATACTTCAAGTCAGTCACTGTGACGAAACCGCTGTAATACAAAGACCATTATTTGGTTGCTGTTAAACAAGAAATATTTAAAAGATACCTCTTCTTTATGTGAAGAGGGGTCTGAAGAAATCACGATGAGGTCACATGAAAAGTGATATAAATAGTCGCATGAAACGTCACACCTTTGTTCGCATTTGAAATAACAAACTCCCCCTCCCTACCCGTTGCAACAATGTAATCAATAATCAGCAGGGATATCAATTTCTCCAATTAGTTTTATTATTAGCGTTTTTTTTGCCTTTCAATATCTTAGATAACATGCATGAAATTTCTCAAAAGTCTCGCCTTATTTCTTCTGAAATTAAGAGTGAAAATTCAGTAAATATCTGTTGAAAATATGAAATAAATAAACAATAAATTAATGTTGTGCTGTTGCATATATTTGTTATTTATCAAAAGTGAAATTAATTCCTTTTACAAAGAATAAATTGCAGTTATATCAAGGCCAATTACAACACGGAGCAGCAAGCAAAATAAATGTATAATTTTAAGTAAATGTCGGATGGTTATTCGTTGAATACGGATTTCGTAAGGTTGATTACAAATTCAACTTTTCTGAGCTATCATTAGCTCATCTGAGCACTGAGTGCTCAAGGTGAGCTTTTGTGATCGGTCTTTGCTCGTCGTCAGTCCGTCCGTCCGTCGTCAACTTTTCATTCAAACGACATCTCCTCTGAAACCACTGGGCCAAATTTAATGAAACTTGCCTAACATGTTCCTTGCATGAAGCTGTACCAAGATTGTTCAAATGGTTCCGGTCTATAGAATTTCTGGGTCACTGGAGCTAAAAATAGATTTTAAAAGTTGTATTTTTAAAAATCTTCTTCTCCGAAACCTCAAGGGCTGGAGCTTAGATATTTGATATGAAGCATCATCTAGTGGACCTCTACCAATTTCTTTTTCAAATTCCGACCCTAGGGTCAAAACTGGGGTCAGTTGATTTTAAATAGATTTATATAGGGAGAAGCATTGTCAAGTGGACCTCTACTAAGTTTGTTCTAACCATGGCCCCTGGGTTAAAAAAAGGCCCCGCCCCAGGGTCACACTTTAAAAAATCTTCTTGTCAGAAACCACAAGGCATATCGTTTAGATATTTGGTGTGTAGCATTGTCTAGTAGACACTTACTAAGTTTCTTCAAATCATAGCCACTTGGTCAAAATAGGCCCTGCCCCGGGGGTCACTTGTTTACATAGAGTTATATAGGAAAAAGTTTTAAAAGCTTCACATCAGAAACCAAAAGGCATAGAGCTTAGATATTTTGTATGCAGCATTGTCTAGAGGACTTCTACCAGGTTTGTTCAAATCATGGCCCCTGGGTTAAAAATGGCCCCGCCCCAGGGGTCACATATTTTACAAAGAGTTATATAGGAAAAATTTTAAAAATCTTCTGGTCAGAATTTACAAGACTAGAGTTAAGATATTTGGTTTGTTCAAATCATGTTTTACATAGAGTTATATAGGAAAACTTTTGGACCTCTACCAAGTTTGTTCAAATCATGATACCGGGGTCAAAACAAAGGCTTATATAGGGAAAACTTAAAAACTCTGCTGCTCTGAAACATCAAGGGCTAGACCTTCAATTTTCGTTGTTATGTGATCCTCCAGCCCCGCTCTTCTGGTTGAGACATATTTTTTGCCCTGTCCTGAGTAGAAAAAAAACCTTTTCGCCTTTTTAGGTCAAGGTCAGAGGGACCTCTAGCGTGAAAACCGTTTCCACTCAATAACAGAAGTGGTAGCAGAAGTATGTTTCAAGTATACCGAAATTGGTTTCTTGTATATAAGTGAAGACCAGTTCCAAGGTGGATTTGTTGTTAGTTGTAGCCATGTGTGTTTCTAACTGCTGTTTCCTCTGTCTTTCACAGTTGAAATCTCCCATCGCAATGACCAACCCAGGAATACATTCCAGTGCAGAACTTATGTCTTGTAATGGTTTTCAGCTTTGCATTAGTCTTTGCATAAAAAGAGAAGACATGGATACACAGTTGTTGTGTTATGTGGATGAACACTATTTCAACATGACTGTCAAAGTAGTTCGGACAAAGGGTCATAACTCTGACAAAAACTATTGAACTGGAAAATCCGACGATATGCACAACTAGATTTAGTACTGATCATTCCTGTAAAGTTTGAATGAAATTTGAGGAGAAGTCCGGACAAGTTTTTTGACGGACGGACAGACAGACAGACGACGGAGAAGTGATCCCAGCTACTGTATAGCAGGCGACACAAAAATCATAGATCGAGTTTTTGAAAACTCAGTAATACGGTGATTTTTTTTGCCTAATTGTCAGTTGTTATTTACCTTGCATATTTATTTATATAACAGTCCTTATAACAAAGTAACATACCAGTGCCAGAAATTTTTAGAAGCAAAGCATATTCACATTTATATTTATATCTTATATATATTTTATATATTCATATATATATTTTCTTTGACAAAACTTGACAGAAGGAAAGTTTTAACCTTTAAGTATGATGTTAACCTCTTGGGTCAGACGTGACAGAAGCGTTGCTTAAAGGAGTTACAAATTTTAATATTATTATTATTATCATTATTATTATTATTGCTACTACTACTACTGTATAAGGTAAGTGAGAAAATGATTTTTGTACACCACTCAATACTGGCCACATAAATGTTAAAGATAGGAAGAAGGTTGATGTCATTTAATGATAGCGTAAATGTAAATAGTATCGTTTTTTATGACAATATGGAACAGTCATTCTTTGAGGTCAAGAAAATCAAGGCTATGGCGTGAGGTTTACAGCAAGCGAAAGGCAATGTTCTTACATACAATCAGAGTAAGAGCAGTGTAAGGTAAGAGTTTTGTTTACCTTGAGTTAGGGTAAATGTAAGGCAAGCTTTTATCAGAGTGACTGTTAGGAAAAGTGTAAAAAAAGATTTTCACCAGAGTGAGGGTTTGACAAATGTAAGGCGAGAATTTTACCTAGAATAAGTATAAGGGCAAATGTAAGGCGAGAATTTTAACTATAGTGAGTGTTAGAGTAAATGTAAGGCAATAATTTTACATAGAGTATTAGGGTAAATGTAGGGCAATAATTTTACTAAGAGTGAGTGTTAAGGCAAATGTAAGGCAATAATTTTACATAGAGTGAGTGTTAGTGCAAATGTAAGGCAATAATTTTACATAGAGTGAGTATAAGCATAAATGTAGGGCAATAATTTTACTTAGAGGGAGTGTTAAGGTAAATGTAAAGCAATTTTTACATAGAGTATTAGGGTAAATGTAAGGCAATAATTTCACTTAGAGTGAGTGTTAGGGTAAATGTAAGGCAATGATTTTTCTTAGAGTGAGTATTAGGGCAAATGAAAGGCAATAATTTTACCTAGAGTGGGTATTAGGGTAAATGTAAGGCAAGAATTTTATCTAGAGTATTAGGGTAAATGTAAGGCAAGAATTTTACCTAGTTTTGTTTACCTTGAGTTAGGGTAAATGTAAGGCAAGTTTTTTAAAAGAGTGAGTGTTAGGAAAAGTGTAAAAAAAAAATTTTCACCAGAGTTAGGGATTGACAAATGTAAGGCGAGAATTTTACCTAGAGTGAGTATTTAGGTAAATGTAAGACAATAATTTTACCTTTAATGACTATTAGGGTAAATGTAAGGCAAGAATCTTATCTAGAGTATTAGGGTAAATGTTAGGCAAGAATTTTACCTAGAGTGAGTATTAAGGTAAAATGGCACTATAATTTTACCTAGAGTGGGTATTTGGGTAAATGTAAGGCGAGAATTTTACCTAGAGTGTGTATGAGGACAAATGTAAAGCAAAACCTTTACATACAGTGAGTGTTAGTGCAAATATAAGACAAGCATGTTACCTAGTGTGAGTATTATGGGAAATGTAAGGCAATAATTGTACCTACAGTGAGTGTTAGGGCAAATGTAAGGCAAGAATTTTACCTAGAATGAGTATTATGGCAAATGTAAGGCAATATTTTTACCTAGAATGAGTGTTAGGGCAAATGTAAGGCAAGAATTTTACCTAGAATGAGTTTTAGGGCAAATGTCAGGCAATATTTTTACCTAGAGTGAGTATTAGGGCAAATGTAAGGCAATATTTTTACCTAGAATGAGTGTTAGGGCAAATGTAAGACAAGAATTTTACCTAGAGTGAGTATTAGGGCAAATGCAAGGCAATATTTTTACCTAGAGTGAGTATTAGGGCAAATGTAAGGCAATAATTTTACCTAGAGTGAGTGTTAGGGCAAATGTAAGGCAATAATTTTACCTAGAGTGAGTGTAAGGGCAAATGTAAGGCAATAATTTTAACTATAGTGACTATTAGGGTAAATGTAAGGCATTATTTTTCCCTAGAGTGAGTATTAGGGCAAATGTAAGGCAAGAATTTTACCTAGAGTATTAAAGTAAATGTTAGTCAAAACTATTACTTAGGGTGAGTATTAAAGTAAATGTTAGGCGAGAATTTTACTTAGGGTGAGTATTTGGGTAAATGTAAGGCAAGAACTTCACCTAGAGTGAGTGTTAGTGTAAATATAAGGCAACTTTTTTGCCAGAGTGAGTCATAGGAGAAGTGTGAGAAAAGATTTTCACCAGAGTGACGGTTTGACAAACGTAAGGCAAGGTTTATACCTAGAGTGAGTGTTAGGGCAAATGCAAGGGAAGAATTTTACTTAGTATGAGTGTTAGGCCAAATACAAAGCAAAGTTTTTACATAAAGTGAGTGTTAGGGCAAGTGTAAGACAAAGTGTTAAGTTTACGGTTTTAGGGTTTGAGTCTAGGTAGTGTTAAGGACTATGGTTGTAGATCAGGGTTGACGTTTGGCTTTAGAGTCAGGACAGAAGGGTTAATTAGGGTAAATGTTAATACGTATTTTTGTTGCCAGGCAAAGACGCCTTCTAGATTACGCGTAGTACAACTGAAAGTACAACTGCTCTAAACTTTTTTATCTAGATAAATAGCACGATAGACGATCAGTTGAGAGTTCTCTATGTGTAAGTTAACACGGACAGAAAACTTCAATAATTTCTACATTTGCCAAACATGGACATTAACTGAGAATATTTCAAGAATAATTCATTGTCTGATGATTTTCTCCTAATACATTTTTTGTAATCCATTGCAAATTCATTAAGACTTTTGTGAGTGTCAGCAGAACTTGCGAAGTATTATCATTCACATCAATTTAAAAAGCTGGAAGGTAACTGGACTTCTGTCGTTGTTTAGATTTTTTTTATAATAAAATTTATAAAAAGTTGAGAATATTTTTATCTAGAAACGGTAATGCATTTTTGCAAATAAAAAAATAAAACTAACGAGTAATGAATATAAAGTCTTTTGAACACAAATTTCTTTCCTTCAATATCCCTTCCCATTTGTTTCTAAGTAATTTAGTCAAGTCGCTGCTGTATTTTTATTGTTGTTGTTGTTACTTTTTACTCGGGTCATTAATAAACACTTCGTCATCATCACTTACTGATAGTTGATAGCCTGGGCGAGTCCCGTGACAGACTTGATCAGATTTGTGTTTTCACTTTTGATTTGTTGATACGTTTGCCGTCAACATATGGAAAGCAATAATATTTTCATACTCTTCTATTTCATTCTTTACTGTTCTGTTCTGTTCTGTCCCGATTTTGTTTGCCTTCTACTATATTTTGATAACTATATTGTTTTCTAATATATTTTCCACAAACGTAACACAACAATACTATCATTTGTGCATGCGTTGAATGAATGATACATTACAGAAATTTGCAATCGCCACTGAAATCATACGGACTCAAATGTGAGCTACTTTGAACTCATTTCAATGCTTGGGCGGTCCCCTCTTTATTTAAGGTGTATATTTGTGGGCATGTTTTTCGGGCTAAGTGCGCAGGACTTCCGAGCCGTAGGTCGCTTGTTCGAAAAAGTGAGAGTCTGCAGTGACTTTCCGGAATCAATCTAACTTGCTTCCCACTCGCCAAAAATAGAAAAGCTTATAAGGCACCTTAACACCCACGTGGTTTGTCTTGCAAATTCCTGCGATGATCTAGACTGTACAGTTGTCTCTGTTTCTTCTTTCACCGAATATCATATAAAATGATACAAATAGTTTGTATGTTTCTGCTGTTACTGTATAACATCTTTCAAAAATGACACAAATGTGTTGAATTGATATTATATGTCTTGTTTTAGTTAAAATCAGTGTTGCTATTTTGATTGAGTAAACAAAACTATGCTGAATGGAAAATGGCAAATCAACCTCACAGTTAACAGCTTGTTTGGTTTTTGTTTAAAAAGCAAACATTAGTAGTTTTTAGCCAACGGTTCTTCTTTTAACAAATTCGCAACGCATACACCTTTTCACATGACGTTGATCATTTCGTGTTCACGTATATATGTTCGGCTATAAGTGTATCACAAATAAAATTCATTTATAATGGATAATACAACAGATACAGGTGTGACACCCCAACGGATTTCTTCGCTTCATTACGTTTTATCGATTTGCGTAAAAGCAATACAGTTAAAAACAGTTTGACAAAGTCAATATTTGTTAACAGAAATACACACTAGAGATACTGCGTTTTGATACCTTTAATGTTAAATACCTCTTTACTCCCTCAGAAAACTAGTAAATCATCAACAAATTATTTTTTCAACCTGATGAATCATGGCATCGCAATTAATATCGTCGCAAAAGAAGCAATATCAGTATCCACATACCACTGGGAAAACTATGGGGTATTAACACGTACCAGTACATGAGAGGAATTATTTCATTTCAACTTGATTAGGAATCGGCCCGGGGTTTAACATAACATTGGTGTTTTTATCCAGAAACTCTGCGATGACGTTAAATAGTTTTCCAACGTCTTTAATCAGTGTGTTCTGTTTCGAGGGAGTGAATCTCGCGACAGCGGCACACGTGTCAGTTTCAACCAATCAGCGATGAAGGATGGACAAAATGATACTGCCGTCACTCTGAAATGTAAATGAAACGTGCTAATCATTCCGGATCATCGCACAATGTTTTCTTATTTGAAAATACCTCAAAGAATACTTTCTCTGTCATTTGTTGGATTTGTGTTTGAGATCAGTTAATTATCAACATAGAAAAAGGATAATAAATTTTTTCCCTCACTCCGTCGACATGAAACCATACATCAGTGGGCTAGTTCTTTTAATAATTTGTTTTATTTTAATGAAAACAAAATGTGAAAAATTAAATGATCTTGCGGAAGCTAAAAGTTTGTTACAACTAACTCTGAATTCGTTGAAGAAAAATTTAGAATTTTTGAACAATGAGAAGAAAAATGTTAATTTGGACGCGATCATTGGAACACGCATGGTTGACGGTGAGATAATATCTTTTTTGTAATTTTTTTAAATATATAAAATCAAAAATTAGAACAGATAGCTTACACTTTGGTAAAACGTGATGCATGTAGTATGTCTGTTTTCCAAAACAGAAAATAAATGAAAAAGTATAATTTTTATAAGGATATCATTTCTTCATAATTATGTGTTATAAAATTGGTGCATATCTCAGTTAAGCTTTTTTTCATTTCATACAAAACCTCTATATATCTCTGAAAATTAAGAAATAATTTTCGAAATAAAGGTGTATTATACACATGGAAGATTACTTTTAACATATATGTTATTATAATTACCCCTATTTTATGTTTTTTATGTTCCTAGTGCCTAAAATGAAGTTAATTACATTCGTTATATATAGATAGCTCTATTATATGAAAGGATTTCTCTTAAAAGTTTGATTTCTATATCTGACTGCTTGTATGTTTTTCTCAGTTTCTGCTTAATAAAATAAAATGGATTTAATTGTTATAATACTACAAATGTAAAAATGTGCACATATTCTAATCAACAATTATGAGACACTATCATATAAACAAGCTGTGTTTATTTTGTTTTTCTGTGTATATCTGTGTTCATAAACTAAAACGCTGACAACCAAATGAAGGACATTTAGCGAAAGTTACTACACAAACTTGTGTAAAGCATTCGACTCGAACATTGTACATAGATTGTATCACGGCAAATGTACTAAACCTTAGGCTGAATGTTTCATTTGTTAAATTGCAGATTTGATGATAAATTATGGACCAGTGCGTGCAATCACGTCTTCATTAATCTGTTCCTGATTAATAAAAAAGCCCACTTCATGGATTTTCTGTAACAATTGAACAAACCTGTTCTTTTTCAAAACTGTTATCTTTTTACACAAAACATGCAGTATTTCATCAAAATGTGTCAAAAACAGACAAGGAAAATGGACAGCAAGCTCTTTCTTTCTTTATTTCTTCCTTTCTTTTTCCTTTCTTTTCTCATGTTTGCTTGCTTTCTTCATTCCGTTTTTTTCTTGATATCTTCTTAGTTTTTTCCATTCTTTCTTTATTTCCTAAAATTTAATTCTTTGTTTTCTTGTATCTGTATTTCTTTGCTCATTCTTCCTTGTTTTTTTCCTTTGCTTCTTTTTTTGTCTTTTTCATTTGTTTAAGTTTACGTCTTTCAAGTCAAGTCTCGCTTTCATTTTAATCATTTTTATCATTTCTACTTTTTATCATTATTTTATCATGATTATGGTCGTGATTCATTCATTCATTCATTCATCTTTAAAATGATTTAAGCATACTACTATTCGCTTTAATTTTCCTTTTATCAACAATTCATCTTCATTTACACATCCTGGTAATTAATAGTTAAAATATACTTAAGTGAGTAAGAGAACTACAAACAATACATGCTCACAATTTTAAATTGCAAAACGGAAATAAATAAGTTACGTTCTAATACTTTGATAACATTTCCTTTCCTCCATCAAAAATGTGGCTTCATAGATAAATTAAGTTAAGAACTCTTCTTTTGGACGTCTTCATGTTTACACTATTTTTCATTATGGTTGGCTACACACAATAAAAAGGCAGTAAGATGCTTGCAGTATGTTCATAGGCAGTACGAACTTACAGAAAAAAATATTCATAAAACCGTATGCATTTATTTGTACGTAAAATCACACGTCTTTGATAGCTGATATTGGCTAAAAAAAATCATAAAGTGACTTTAAGGTTATGGCGAAAAATTCAAACACCTCTACAAAATAAAGATAGCAGCACTACAAACAACTGTGAAAAACACAATATCTTTACGTTTATTATATTTTCTGGTGGCCAGTTTAGTATGTTCGTGTTTTTGCCATTTTCAGTGTTTCACCAATTATACATACTAACTTAAATAAAACTAGTTCTAATGTGTATCACGAAATAAAATCACTTCCTCGAATATATTATAGCGCCATGCTTGTAAGGGCATCAGTGGTAAAATGCAACATGTCCGGACTAGTTTCACTGTTGCTGAGTTCGCCACAAGTCAATCAGACAGAATCTGTTTCTTCCCTAATATAACAGATGTATTTCACTCTCAGGCTTCTTTCATTATCTGCAAACCCATTATCTAAACACAAAATTGTTTTACACGGTATCTAATGACAGATTTACCATGAAAATGGATACAATATTAATTAAATTGTTCGTTCGCACGTTTTTCTCTGTCGCAATAATACACGAGTCTGAAAGCCATCAAAGTTTCGTATGTGAAAAATGCACACCCGAAGTGACAAATGTGTTGTGAAATTAATATGGAAATCAGCACGTAATCTTTTACGTCTAGTGAAAGAAATTTCATCCTTGCTAATCAGACAGGATTTTCTACTGTTTACACCGGTGCTAGAAAAACCATCTTACACCCCACATGTAAGATAAGTCGCGTGCTTTTAAATCACTCCGATATGAATAAAGTTGTAAATTCATATGCTGCTATAGAAAAACAATGCTGAATAAAAATATTAGTTTTCGATATTTTCTTCCGAATGTCAATGTATGTGTGATACGCAAGAAAAAGAATCAAACACTGGTTGCCGGTACAGACGGGAATATTGGTCTGTCGGGTAACTTAGGCAGAACCTCGTTACCACCTTAAACAATTACACTCAAGCCGAATATTCCCGTCTGTACCAGTAACAAGTGTAAGATTCTTATATTGTAACATAAATGTATAATTATATTTCTGAATGCACATTTACCAAACGAGCACGTTGTCTCAAGAGACGCTGGATCGAATGTTTTATTGAAACACTTCATAACAAGATATTTCATTAATTTGCATGCATCTCAAATTAAACGTGTGACCCGGAGCTGTAACATTTTAATTCAGAAAGCGAAACCACTGTGAAATTACGTTTAATAATTAATAAGTATTCAATTAATAAATGTTCATGCAAAAAAAGTTGTGATATGACATTTGAAAACAAAATTACTCGGAATATCAGATTATATTTATATCTGTTTTTATCGTACGGGTTTTATTCAAAGAAAAGTTGAACACTGAATGACACGTGAATGCTATTGAAGCGTTTCATTCCATTGAAAACAGATGCATGGATTTCAGTGGCTGTCTTTTACTTGTCTTGTAATGTGTTTCGAAAGTCCCACAGAGTTCCTTCTTATTTATTGGCCTCGTTTTATGTAATGGTTCCTCTGTAAGATCATAAATGAAACATTCATGATTCCTGCTTTGGATGTCGATTATTTTGAAGATCTCCAGAAGTGAATTTTGCGGTATTTAATACATTAGGGAAATCTATTAGCCTTGCATCTAATATTATATGCTTTACAACGACGCTTGTGAGCGTTCATATGATACTGGGGGCAAAGTTTCCAACACGATCTATCTTTAGTTATTTTTGCTTCACTTTTCTAGGACGATAAAAAGGATTTTCATCCAGAGCGATAAGGAAATAATTTCGCAAAATTTATGCTTACAGCCTTTTTGCTTTTGGCTACGGTATACTTACATGATTCAAAAGTCACACTTTCAACAAGCAAAAATCCCATAAAGTCTAATATTTTAGACATACAGCCATTAAAAAAGGTTTTCATTCTCTTAATGATTTATGTTTGAGGGGATGGGACCTTATTTGTTTGCACAATCTTTTAATTTTACTAAATGAAAATATATCATATCTTCCATTTAGTTTGACTGACCATTGTAATTTGATTATGAATTTTCTTTTTAAATGCTCATCTTTTTTTAGAAACCGACGTACTTTTCAGCTCTTCACGTCAATGTTTTATCACAAATATGAATACTGTTCAAATGCGTGTCTAATGAGATAGCAACATGAATCCTTGAAATCAAACACAATGTTTTTTATGATTATATTTTGTAGGAACTTTGAAAGTTCTTCTTTACCACATTGATCACGACCCAGAGTCATGGCCGCTTAATGGCGTCACTCTTCAAGACATCCGGGAACTTCAAGCTCTGGCAGACGACATCAGTGACAAGGCGATTACTTACGTTGCACCATCCGATCCTGTATATTACAGAAGTAAGCGATATGATTATAAATTAAATTTTATGTTAGGACCACGTGATGCTGAATCTGGTACCAGGACTATTTTTCAAGAGCAGAAGACAGCAATAAACGAATATCTAAAAAATGTACACCTTTAACTTGTAGTTTCATTAGTACTCTTCATGGCTTCGTCAACTATTTTGTTTGTATGTTAGACATGTAATGATTGTTGAGAGCCCTCTAAGTGGTATCTTTGGTTACACAGGGTGTTATCTAAGTGGTATCTTTGGTTACACAGGGTGTTATGGTATCTTTGGTTACACAGGGTGTTATCTAAGTGGTATCTATGGTTACACAGGGTGTTATCTAAGTGGTATCTTTGGTTACACAGGGTGTTATCTAAGTGGTATCTATGGTTACACAGGGTGTTATCTAAGTGGTATCTATGGTTACACAGGGTGTTATCTAAGTGGTATCTATGGTTACACAGGGTGTTATCTGAGTGGTATCTATGGTTACACAGGGTGTTATCTAAGTGGTATCTATGGTTACACAGGGTGTTATCTAAGTGGTATCTATGGTTACACAGGGTGTTATCTGAGTGGTATCTATGGTTACACAGGGTGTTATCTAAGTGGTATCTATGGTTACACAGGGTGTTCTGAAAAAGAGTCATGATTAAAATATGGTCATTTAAACACAAATTCTGGTAATAAAACAACCGATAATGCCGTTCAAGGGGTTTTAACAAACTGCACCATTCTCCTCTCCCTTTCCCCACTTCACCCCCACCTCTTCCTCAAACGCAACATTACATTTATATGTTTAGATGGATAATACTCTCAAAACAATCACAAAAAATCGGCCTCTGTACCGAATATTGCTGAACATTTAATAGCATTATAGTTTAGACCAGACGTCCAAAGTTATTGCAGACGTCAGTTTATTTCTAAACCTTGGATATCTATCTCTTTGAAATTTTGAAATAGCTGAATGTATTTACAAAATAATTATTCAATTGATCTTGTATGATAATACATTGTATAAATAACCAGCTTACGAAAAAGTTAAAACTTTTACACGCTTTTTTCGACAGGGCTTGGATTGTTGTTACATAAAGATTTCTGGACGCTTGATTTTGCAAGCAAAGACTTCTTCCCTGAAGACTTCTACAGCGCATGGATACCAAAGAAAGGGGAGGCAATGCGGGAAGAAGATTCTGACAACTGTATAACAGAACTTCTTGGGACGGGGTAAACGGACTTTTTTCAATACGTTTGCGAACGACTTTGTAATGATGAGAAGATTTGTTATAACAACCGTGTATTAACTATTAAGTAATTTTTGCAGATCCAAATTTTTGCAAAATGGGCCCTAAGAGAGTATATTGTTTTGGTAATTTATAGTTAACTACTTTCTGCTATTACAATATTTGATGGCGACCAACTTTATATACGTCTTTTAATAGAAAGCTTCTTTAATATCAATGTAAAATATTTCAAAATAATCAACAAGGAAAATAATTGCAAAATATGTCAATTTTAGTGAAGATTGCTTTACCATTTTGGTAAAGTCAAACTGTGATTAAAGCAATTTCTAAAGAACGGTGAATTTTCGTTTATATCAATACATATGAATTACAGACCAAATACGCAGGCAAAATGCCACATATCATCCGAGTGTTGGGAAAAGATGACGAAGATGGGATACAATAGCTATTCCCTGACACATGAGGTCTTCTATCTAATGATAGGGTACCAGGTTAGTTTGAATGCCTTGATCTATAACAATGAATTAAAGCAGTAATGAAATGTTCACTTAACACTTGACAGAACCATGTCCTTTGTAGTACGAGCGGTAAAAGTGAAAACAATCTGCTTTCTTTATTCAGCTGCACATTTCTGTATTCACCCCTCGGCATGTACTGTGACGTTGTAAGTCTTGTTTTTTTTCGCAAAATAAACTCGAGCTTATTTGTTTTAGTAATGTTTTGCAACAGGACAAGAACTTAAACTTTTGTTTTGTAATGCTATTAAGTTCGAATGATAATTTCGTAAGCGTACAATCTACAAGTAAAATAAGATAGTAAGGATACACAGAGATACAAAATCACCGTACGTTAAAAGCCGGTAGACGTCCCATACCGGTCATATATCTCTGCAAATGTGCCAGACTAGTGTGATTATACCAGATAGAGATTACACGACCAAATGCTTTGAGATATTGGAAGAAAACACAATTTCTCTTCTTAATCCTTTGGAATCCTTTGACTTGGCCATTTCCTAGTCATCGCAATCCCCTGGATCTCGTTACTCTGGTGTCATTACGGCAACATTTCCTCAAGTGAACACCTTTTTGATAGGATGTGTAGTTCTACTGAGAATTTTCTGAAATCTTTTTGACCTGAAAAC
The DNA here is from genome assembly GCA_012932295.1 of Cyclina sinensis. Classification (NCBI taxonomy): domain Eukaryota; kingdom Metazoa; phylum Mollusca; class Bivalvia; order Venerida; family Veneridae; genus Cyclina; species Cyclina sinensis. The sequence goes on from JAAONU010000001.1 coordinate 21,294,358, forward strand.
GATTGTAAACATATCAAATGTTGACAAGGATAATATTACTTGAATTAAAAACAAAAGAACTATATAAAAAGTGGACAATATGCCTTAAAAGACAACGCCATGTGTCGAATTAGCTTAGATAAGTTAACAGAAGAGATACGAGATTCTTACAGAAGACAAACTCCTTTGGTAATTTTATTAGCCGTAAATATATATCGTTCAAGATATAAGCAAAGCTGTTTGAATGCCCACATACATTCATTGCCAAGATATTCAAAGCAAGTCAGATTTTGAATGCGATATTTAAAAAAGTAATCAAAATTAAACGGACCTACAACTGATCGATAATATAATGAATATTACTTTACCGACCTATTAGCTATACAATAAAAATAATAGACAATGCAAGAAGGTCAAAAAATGTTCAAATTGTTTGCTTTAAGCATATAGATACCTAGAAAGTATTAATTTGGAATAAATGGCACGGTACAAAAACTATCTCTCCAAAGACTAATATTAATGCATTAAGTTTACCTGTCGAACTTAGAAATATTGACTAACAGCTCGACTTTTCGGGTAATTATTCATTCATTATCATTCACATCAACACGATTATAAAGAAAATAGAATTATCTTGATTTTAGGATATGCCTCTTCAAAAGTTTTCTGAAACATCACACTCTGGATGACATGAGTGGACGTCCTTTAAACGCCTTACTCATATACATGTATCCCATAAAATAAACATGATTTTTTTATTGAATACATGTATGAGTAAGGCATTTAAATGTCGCCTAATTGTTATAAAAATGTGTCTCTAAGTAAAAAGATATATACACTAAATGCAACTGGCGATTTATAAGTTGCTGCAATGAAAAGTAATAGCAGTCTTCCGAAAACTGCTATGAATTAGATGGTCAAAAAGTGCAAACCTTCAGTAGGTTACTTTTAACTAATACTGGTGTGATTTGTCAAACATTGTCACCAGTCTTGTCTACACTATTATCTGTTTATACAACCAATATACATGTGTAATCAATAAATATACATGTAATCTGCCTTCAGATTTAAATATTCACAGTTATTTTTTCCGCAAAATGTTTCTCTTTACTTGCCATCCTTTTTTTTGCAAGTATAAACCGAGGTCATAACATCTGTTCAGTCTTATCGTTGTCTTCACTGTTCAGTCTTATCGTTGTCTTCACTGTTCAGTCTTATCGCTGTCTTCACTGTTCAGTCTTATCGTTGTCTTCACTGTTCAGTCTTATCGCTGTCTTCACAGTTCAGTCTTAGCGCTGTCTTCACTGTTCTGTCTTATCGCTGTTTTCAATGTTCAGTCTTATCGTTGTCTTCACTGTTCAGTCTTATCGCTGTCTTCACTGTTCAGTCTTAGCGCTGTCTTCACTGTTCAGTCTTATCGTTGTCTTCACTGTTCAGTCTTATCGTCGTCTTCACTGTTAAGTCTTATCGCTGTCTTCACATTTCAGTCTTATAGCTGTCTTCACTTTTTAGTCTTATCGCTGTCTTCACTGTTCAGTCTTATCGTTGTCTTCACTGTTCAGTCTTATCGTTGTCTTCACTGTTCAGTCTTATCGCTGTCCTCACTGTTAAATCTTATCGCTGTCTTCACTGTTCAGTCTTATCGTTGTCTTCACTGTTCAGTCTAATTGCTGTCTTCACTGTTCAGTCTTATCGTTGTCTTCACTGTTCAGTCTTATCGTCGTCTTTACTGTTAAGTCTTATCGCTGTCTTCACATTTCAGTCTTATAGCTGTCTTCACTTTTCAGTCTTATCGCTGTCTTCACTGTTCAGTCTTATCGTTGTCTTCACTGTTCAGTCTTATCGCTGTCTTCACTGTTCAGTCTTATCGCTGTCCTCACTGTTCAGTCTTATTGCTGTCTTCACTGTTCAGTCTTATCGTTGTCTTCACGGTTCAGTCTAATTGCTGTCTTCACTGTTCAGTCTTATCGCTGTCTTCACTGTTCAGTCTTATCGCTGTCTTCACTTTTCAGTCTTATCGCTGTCTTCACATTTCAGTCTTAGCGCTGTCTTCACATTTCAGTCTTATCGTTTTCTTCACTGTTCAGTCTTATCGCTGTCTTCACTGTTCAATCTTATCGCTATTTTCACTTTTCAGTCTTATCGATGTCTTCACTGTTCAGTCTTATCGCTGTCTTCACTTTTACGTCTTATCGTTGTCTTCACTGTTCAATCTTATCGCTGTCTTCACTGTTCAGTCTTATCGTTGTCTTCACTGTCCAATCTTATCGCTGTCTTCACTGTTCAATCTTATTGTTGTCTTCACTGTTCAGTCTTATCGTAGTCTTCACTGTTCAGTCTTCTCGTTGTCTTCACTGTTCAATCTTATCGCTGTCTTCACTGTTCAGTCTAATCATAGTCTTCATGGTTTAGTCTTATCGTTGTCTTCACTGTTCAATCTTATCGCTGTCTTCACTTTTCAGTCTTATCGTTGTCTTCACTGTTCAGTCTTACCGCTGTCGTCACTTTTAAGTCTTATCGTTGTCTTCACTGTTCAATCTTTTCGCTGTCTTCACTGTTCAGTCTTATCGTTGTCTTCACTTTTCAGTTTTATCGCTGTCTTCATTGTTCAGTCTTATCGTTGTCTTCACTTTTCAGTCTTATCGCTCTCTACACTGTTCAGCCTTATCGTTGACTTCACTGTTCAGTCTAATTGCTGTCTTCAATGTTCAGTCTTATCGCTGTCTTCACTGTTCAGTCTTATCGCTGTATTCACTGTTCAGTCTTATCGCTGTATTCACTGTTCAGTCTTATCGCTGTCTTCACTGTTCAGTCCTATCGTTGTCTTCACTGTTCAGTCTAATTGCTGTATTCACTGTTCAGTCTTATCGCTGTCTTCACTATTCAGTCTTATCGCTGTCTTCACTTTTCAGTCTTATCGCTGTCTCCACATTTCAGTCTTAGCGCTGTCTTCACATTTCAGTCTTATCGTTGTCTTCACATTTCAGTCTTATCGTTGTCTTCATTGTTCAATATTATCGCTGTCTTCACTTTTCAATCTTATCGATGTCTTCACTGTTCAGTCTTATCGTTGTTTTCACTGTTCAATCTTATCGCTGTCTTTACCTTTCAGTCATATCGTTGTCTTCACTGTTCAGTCTAATTGCTGTCTTCACTTTTAAGTGTTATCGTTGTCTTCACTGTTCAATCTTTTTGTTGTCTTCACTGTTCAGTCTAATCATAGTCTTCAGGGTTCAGTCCTTTCGTTGTCTTCACTGTTCAATCTTATCGCTGTCTTCACTTTTCAGTCTTATCGTTGTCTTCACTGTTCAGTCTTATCGCTGTCTTCACTTTTAAGTCTTATCGTTGTCTTCACTGTTCAATCTTATCGCTGTCTTCACTTTTCAGTCTTATCGTTGTCTTCACTTTTCAGTCTGATCGCTGTCTTCACTGTTCAGTCTTATCGTTGTCTTCACTTTTCAGTCTTACCGCTGTCGTCACTGTTCAGTCTTATCGTTGTCTTCACTTTTCAGTCTTATTGCTCTCTACACTGTTCAGCCTTATCGCTGTCTTCACTGTTCAGTCTAATTGCTGTCTTCAATGTTCAGTCTTATCGCTGTCCTCACTGTTCAGTCTTACCGCTGACTTCACTTTTCAGTCTTATTGCTGTCTTCACTGTTCAGTCTTATCGCTGTCTTCACACTTCAGTCTTATTGCTGTTTTCACTGTTCAGTCTTATAGCTGTTTTCACTGTTCAGTCTTATCGCTGTCTTCACTTTTCAGTCTTATCGCTGTCTTCACATTTCAGTCTTAGCGCTGTCTTCACATTTCAGTCTTATCGTTGTCTTCACATTTCAGTCTTATGGCTGTCTTCACTGTTCAATCTTATCGCTATTTTCACTTTTCAGTCTTATCGATGTCTTCACTGTTCATTCTAATCGCTGTCTTCACTTTTACGTCTTATCGTTGTCTTCACTGTTCAATCTTATCGCTGTCTTCACTGTTCAGTCTTATCGTTGTATTCACTGTCCAATCTTATCGCTGTCTTCACTCTTCAATCTTATTGTTGTCTTCACTGTTCAGTCTTATCGTAGTCTTCACTGTTCAGTCTTATCGTTGTCTTCACTGTTCAATCTTATCGCTGTCTTCACTTTTCACACTTTTCAGTCTTATCGTTGTCTTCACTAATCAGTCTAATTGCTGTCTTCACTTTTAGGTGTTATCGTTGTCTTCACTGTTCAATCTTATCGTTGTCTTCACTGTTCAGTCTAATCATAGTCTTCATGGTTTAGTCTTATCGTTGTCTTCACTGTTCAATCTTATCGCTGTCGTCACTTTTAAGTCTTATCGTTGTCTTCACTGTACAATCTTTTCGCTGTCTTCACTGTTCAGTCTTATTGTTGTCTTAACTTTTCAGTTTTATCGCTGTCTTCACTGTTCAGTCTTATCGTTGTCTTCACTTTTCAGTCTTATCGCTCTCTACACTGTTCAGCCTTATCGTTGACTTCACTGTTCAGTCTAATTGCTGTCTTCAATGTTCAGTCTTATCGCTGTCTTCACTGTTCAGTCTTATCGCTGTCTCCACATTTCAGTCTTAGCGCTGTCTTCACTGTTCAGTCTTATTGTTGTCTTCACTTTTCAGTCTTATCGCTGTCTTTACTGTTCAGTCTTATCGCTGTCTTCACTGTTCAGTCTTATCGCTGTCTTCACTGTTCAGTCTTATCGCTGTCTTTACTGTTCAGTCTTATCGCTCTCTTCACTGTTAAGTTTTATCGCTGTCTTCACTTTTCAGTATTATCGCTGTCTTCACTATTCAGTCTTAGCGCTGACTTCATTTTTCAGTCTGATCGCTGTCTTCACTTTTCAGTCTTATCGTTGTCTTCACAGTTCAGTCTTATCGTTGTCTTCACTGTTCAGTCTTATCGCTGTCTTCACTGTTCAGTCTTATCGCTGTCTTTACTGTTCAGTCTTATAGCAGTCTTCACTGTTCAGTCTCATCGCTGTCTTTACTGTCCAGTCTTATCGCTGTCTTTACTGTTCAGTCTTATCGTTGTCTTCACTGTTCAGTCTTATTGCTGTCTTCACTTCTCAGTCTTATCGTTGTCTTCACTGTTCAGCCTTATCGTTGTCTTCACTGTTCAGTCTTATCGCTGTCTTCACATTTCAGTCTTATCGCTGTCTTTACTGTTCAGTCTTATCGCTGTCTTCACTGTTCAGTCTTATCGCTGTCTTTACTGTTCAATCTTTACGCTGTCTTTACTCTTCAGTCTTATCGCTGTCTTCACTGTTCAGTCTTATCGCTGTCTTAACTGTTCAGTCTTATCGCTGTCTTCACTGTTCAGTCTTATTGCTGTCTTCAGTTTTTAGTCTTATCGTTGTCTTCACTGTTCAGCCTTATTGCTGTCTTCACTTTTCAGTCTTATCATTGTCTTCACTGTTCATTCTAATCATAGTCTTCATGGTTTAGTCTTATCGTTGTCTTCACTGTTCAATCTTATCGCTGTCTTCACTTTTCAGTCTTATCGTTGTCTTCACTGTTCAGTCTTACCGCTGTCGTCACTTTTAAGTCTTATCGTTGTCTTCACTGTTCAATCTTTTCGCTGACTTCTTTGTTCAGTCTAATTGCTGTCTTCAATGTTCAGTCTTATCGCTGTCTTCACTGTTCAGTCGTATCGCTGTCATCACTGTTCAGTCTTATCGCTGTCTTTACTGTTCAGTCTTATCGCTGTCTTTACTGTTCAGTCCTATTGCTGTCTTCACTGTTCAGTCTGATCGCAGTCTTCACTGTTCAGTCTTATTGCTGTCTTCACTTTTCAGTCTTATCGTTGTCTTCACTGTTCAGTTATCGTTGTCTTCACTGTTCAGTCTTATCGCTGTCTTCACTGTTCAGTCTTATCGCTGTCTTTACATTTCAATCTTATCGCTGTCTTCACTGTTCAGTCTTATCGCTGTCTTAACTGTTCACTCTTATCGCTGTCTTCACTGTTCAGTCTTATTGCTGTCTTCACTTTTCAGTCTTATCGTTGTCTTCACTGTTCAGTTATCGTTGTCTTCACTGTTCAGTCTTATCGCTGTCTTCACTTTTCAGTCTTATCGCTGTCTTTACATTTCAATCTTATCGCTGTCTTCACTGTTCAGTCTTATCGCTGTCTTAACTGTTCACTCTTATCGCTGTCTTCACTGTTCAGTCTTATTGCTGTCTTCACTTTTCAGTCTTATCGTTGTCTTCACTGTTCAGCCTTATTGCTGTCTTCACTGTTCAGTCTTATCGTTGTCTTCACTATTCAGTCTAATCATAGTCTTCATGGTTTAGTCTTATCGTTGTCTTCACTGTTCAGTCTTACCGCTGTCGTCACTTTTAAGTCTGATCGTTGTCTTCACTGTTCAATCTTTTCGCTGTCTTCACTGTTCAGTCTTATCGTTGTCTTCACTTTTCAGTTTTATCGATGTCTTCACTGTTCAGTCTTATCGTTGTATTCGCTTTTCAGTCTTACCGCTGTTGTCACTGTTCAGTCTTATAGTTGTCTTCACTTTTCAGTCTTATTGCTCTCTACACTGTTCAGCCTTATCGCTGTCTTCACTGTTCAGTCTAATTGCTGTCTTCAATGTTCAGTCTTATCGCTGTCCTCACTCTTCAGTCTTACCGCTGACTTCACTTTTCAATCTTATTGCTGTCTTCATTGTTTAGTCTTATCGCTGTCTTCACAGTTCAGTCTTATCGCTGTCTTCACTTTTCAGTCTTATCGCTGTCTTCACTGTTCAGTCTTAGCATTTTCTTCACTGTTCAGTCTTATCGCTGTCCTCACTGTTCAGTCTTATCGCTGTCTTCACTTTTCAGTCTTATCGCTGTCTTCACTGTTCAGTCTTATCGCTGTCTTCACTGTTCAGTTTTATCGCTGTCTTTACTGTTCAGTCTTATTGTTGTTTTAACTGTTCAGTCTTATCGTTGTCTTCACTGTTCAGTCTTATCGCTGTCTTCACTGTTCAGCCTTATCGCTGTCTTCATTTTTCAGTCTTATCGCTGACTTCACTGTTCAGTCTTAGCACTGTCTTCACAGTTCAGTCTTATCGTTGTCTTCACTGTTCAGTCTTATCGCTGTCCTCACTGTTCAGTCTTACCGCTGACTTCACTTTTCAGTCTTATTGCTGTCTTCACTGTTCAGTCTTATCGCTGTGTTCACAGTTCAGTCTTATCGCTGTCTTCACTTTTCAGTCTTATCGCTGTCTTCACTGTTCAGTCTTAGCACTGTCTTCACTGTTCAGTCTTATCGCTGTCTTCACTTTTTAGTCTTATCGCTGTCTTCACATTTCAGTCTTATCGCTGTCTTCACTGTTCAGTCTTATCGCTGTCTTCACTGTTCAGTCTTATCGCTATCTTCACTGTTCAGTTTTATCGCTGTCTTTACTGTTCAGTCTTATCGCTGTCTTCACTGTTAAGTTTGATCGCTGTCTTCTTTTTTCAGTATTATCGCTGTCTTAACTATTCAGTCTTAGCGCTGACTTCACTTTTCAGTCTTATCGCTGTCTTCACTGTTCAGTCTTATCGTTGTCTTCACAGTTCAGTCTTATCGTTGTCTTCACTGTTCAGTCTTATCGCTGTCTTTACTGTTCAGTCTTATCGTTGTCTTTACTGTTCAGTCTTATCGTTGTCTTCACTGTTCAGTCTTATCGCTGTCTTCACTTTTCAGTCTTATCGCTGTCTTCACTTTTCAGTCTTATCGCTGTCTTCACTGTTCAGTCTTATCGCTTTCTTCACTGTTCAGTCTTATCGCTGTCTTTACTGTTCAGTCTTATCGCTCTCTTCACTGTTAAGTTTTATCGCTGTCTTCACTTTTCAGTATTATCGCTGTCTTCACTATTCAGTCTTAGCGCTGACTTCATTTTTTAGTCTTATCGCTGTCTTCACTTTTCAGTCTTATCGTTGTCTTGACAGTTCAGTCTTATCGTTGTCTTCACTGTTCAGTCTTATTGCTGTCTTCACTGTTCAGTCTTATCGCTGTCTTCACTGTTCAGTCTTATTGCTGTCTTCACTGTTCAGTCTTATCGCTGTCTTCACTGTTCAGTTTTATCGCTGTCTTCACTGTTCAGTCTTATCGTTGTCTTCACTGTTCAGTCTTATCGCTGTCTTCACTTTTCAGTCTGATCGCTGTCTTCACTTTTCAGTCTTATCGCTGTCTTCACTGTTCAGTCTTATCGCTGTGTTCACTGTTCAGTCTTATCGCTGTCTTTACTGTTCAGTCTTATCGCTCTCTTCACTGTTAAGTTTTATCGCTGTCTTCACTTTTCAGTATTATCGGTGTCTTCACTATTCAGTCTTAGCGCTGACTTCATTTTTCAGTCTTATCGCTGTCTATACTTTTCAGTATTATCGTTGTCTTCACAGTTCAGTCTTATCGTTGTCTTCACTGTTCAGTCTTATCGCTGTCTTCACTGTTCAGTCTTATCGCTGTCTTTACTGTTCAGTCTTATCGCTGTCTTCACTGTTCAGTCTTATCGCTGTCTTCACTGTTCAGTCTTATCGCTGTCTTCACTGTTCAGTCTTATTGCTGTCTTCACTGTTCAGTCTTATCGCTGTCTTCACTGTTCGGTTTTATCGCTGTGTTTACTGTTCAGTCTTATCGCTGTCTTCACTATTCAGTTTTAGCGCTGACTTCACTTCTCAGTCTAATCGCTGTCTTCACTTTTCAGTCTTATCGTTGTCTTCACAGTTGAGTCTTATCGTTGTCTTCACTGTTCAGTCTTATCGCTGTCTTCACTGTTCAGTCTTATCGTTGTCTTCACTGTTCAGTCTTATTGTTGTCTTCACTGTTCAGTCTTATCGCTGTCTTCACTGTTCAGTCTTATCGCTGTCTTCACTTTTCAGTCTTATCATTGTCTTCACTGTTTAGTCTTATCGCTGTCTTCACTGTTCAGTCTTATCGCTGCCTTTACTGTTTAGTCTTATCGCTCTCTTCACTGTTAAGTTTTATCGCTGTCTTCATTTTTCAGTATTATCGTTGTCTTCACTATTCAGTTTTAGCGCTGTTTTCATTTTTCAGTCTTATCGCTGTCTTCACTTTTCAGTTTTATTGTTGTCTTCACAGTTCAGTCTCATCGTTGTCTTCACTGTTCAGTCTTATCGCTGTCTTCACTGTTCAGCTTATCGCTTTCTTCACTGTTCAGTCTGATCGCTGACTTTACTGTTCAGTCTTATCGCTCTCTTCACTGTTAAGTTTTATCGCTGTCTTCATTTTTCAGTATTATCGCTGTCTTTACTATTCAGTTTTAGCGCTGACTTCATTTTTCAGTCTTATCGCTGTCTTCACTTTTCAGTTTTATCGTTGTCTTCACAGTTCAGTCTTATCGTTGTCTTCAATGTTCAGTCTTATCGTTGTCTTCACAGTTCAGTCTTATCGCTGTCTTCACAGTTCAGTCTTATCGTTGTCTTCACTTTTCAGTTTTATCGTTGTTTTCACAGTTCAGTCTTATCGTTGTCTTCACAGTTCAGTCTTATCGTTGTCTTCACAGTTCAGTCTTATCGTTGTCTTCACTGTTCAGTCTTATCGCTGTCTTTACTGTCCAGTCTTATCGCTGTCTTTACTGTTCAGTCTTATCGTTGTCTTCACTGTTCAGTCTTATCGCTGTCTTCACTGTTCAGTCTTATCGCTGTCTTCACTTTTCAGTTTTATCGTTGTCTTCACTGTTCAGTCTTATCGTTGTCTTCACTGTTCAGTCTTATCGCTGTCTTCACTGTTCAGTCTTATCGTTGTCTTCACTGTTCCGTTTTACCGTTTTCTTCACTGTTCAGTCTTATCGTTATCTTCACTGTTCAGTCTTATCGCTGTCTTCACTGTTCAGTCTTATCGTTGTCTTCACTGTTCAGTCTTATCGTTGTCTTCACTGTTCAGTCTTATCGCTGTCTTCACTGTTCAGTCTTATCGTTGTCTTCACTGTTCAGTCTTATCGCTGTCCTCACTGTTTGCTATAATTTTTTAATTGATACCCCTGTGAATAATTCATGGTACTGTTCAAATTTTATGATGAACCGTTCATTATTAGAAATTTAAGGTGGGTTGTGCTAGGCGGGTGTGTATTTAAGTCTGTTTATCCTGGGGATTTATCGTCCAACGCTCCTTTAAGGTATATTTATTCTTACTTTAAAGGAAATGGACACGATTCAAAATTCTTTCAAATGCTCACAGAGTGTACAGCACACATGTGATTGTGATTTGACGTCTCGTCTGTGAGATAGAAGTGTTAGAGGAGGAGGGAGGCATCGAACTCGCGACCTCTGGATCACAAGTCCTGCGCGCTACCACTGGACCACTGAATAGCATCTTTCTAGATTTATCTATCTGTATTGTATTTGCTTTCAGACGGGATGTCAGGAAGAAATGAACAAACAACGAACACTTTTGAACCAACCTCCTCCGGCAGATCTTGCTAAAACATATTGTGCCTCAATTTACCTAGAGGCCCTACAGATAGAAAAGAATAAATTTCCTAGTTTACGGAGGGACCTTTTCATGGAACAAGGTTAATTATGAGAAACTCAGCTTTAACATGTCTATCGTAAAATAAAACTTCGCTTTGCAAAATATTGTTTAATTCGAATAAAGTCATGTAGCCAAGAAACACTGTTTCTTTATAAATTTGTTTCCTTCACTTTATCGGTATGAAATGTTCTGAAAACAATACGTCTATAATTAGAAATGCAGTTACATCATGTTAATAATAGTATTTTGAAATCTACACCTCAAGAATATAGATATTGATATAAAATAAATAAACATAGAATTACGTAATATATTTACTTGACACCAGAATATACAGTTGAAAACTGAAAAGAAAAGCTCTATCTAAATAGAAATCCAGTGACGTCTTTCTAATACCAGCATTTATTATTCTACACCTGACAGCGGCCTTATGTGGTGCTTTGGGGTACCGTTGGTTCTTCACTCCTGAATGGTTGAAGACCATAATCAGCTGGCAGGATAAACAAAGTGGGTGTTACAAAGGGGATACAATTCTGGAAAGTCAAGTCGGTAAGCTTGTTTCTACTTTAATTTTTCTTTATTTCTTAAGCTATTTTCGGACATTCACACATTTCGCGGCGATAGGCATTTAACACTGCTTTAAAGAAACTGAAGCATTTTAACATTGCTTTAAAGAAACTGAAGCATTTTAACATTGCTTTAAAGAAAACGAAGGACTCTTACCCAAATGATTTCGATTTACAAACGTTTGCAGCCTTTGTGCCTTTTTGCGTGCTTTTCATGAGTTTGGATCAATTATAAGTTCTATTCTAGTTACAGTAATTTATGAACAAGAAAGAACCTTACACAAAAAATTAGCCATGTTATTTTACTTATGCAACAATTAGCAATAAGCCATGTTATCTTACTAAGTTGTTTTACCTGCAAGAAAGCGTATCATAAAAGAACTCGTGTATTTGTTTTAAATGTTTAGATATAATATTGTACGTATTATTGTCATTTTAAGCCATGACAGTTACGAGACAGCCTAAGTAATTCAGCAATAGTAAAAGGATACCTCAATAGCTTAAAAATAATTTTTCGGATTTGTTAACCTATAGAAAATCGAAGAAAATGAAATTAATTCACTTCTAGATATTTTCTTTTCATTTGAATTCGGCAAGTCACGTGTTTTGTAGAAGTATCTCTCAAAATAACGTGACATTAACTTTCTCTTGTAGAAATACGACCACAATTCAAGAAATCCACGAGCCTGCGCGTAAAACGGGAAGAAAGAATTCTTGACAACGGATGTTTGAGCCATACTACGGCTGTGGCCGCTGGTGCCCTTGCTATGTATGTCCGATATATAGCTGAGTACCAGCAGATGGTGTTTGAGAGGGACCAGATATTCCCTGCTTAATAATGATATTCCGTAATAATGATATGCCAAAAAGACTTTGGGCTTGGGATTGCTGATTTGCCTGTCTTTGACTTTTCTAGTCAACGTGTGCATCCAAAATATGTCTATGAAAATAAGGATTTATTTAGTTTTTGAAGTTCTATTTTTAGTTTCTTATTCATCCGTCTGCGGTTTGTATAAAGCGTTATAAAAAGTTGTTGCTGATTAAATCTTAATGAATATTAGACATAATTTGTTAATAATTCTCTTTCCCTGGTATGCGGACAATGCACAAAACTATCCTCATGTTCTCTATCTTATGTTATTATAATAGTTTATTTATTACTTTTAAATTTTGAAAAAATATCTGTAGAACTTCGTTTTATCGCCCATCTCTGCCTCGTAAGGTTAATATATACATGGTCTTGCTTATCTCTACATCTTTTAGTATGTACATCATCTTTAAACACCATCTTTATTCCACAGAAATTTATTCTCAAACATGTCGATAAAGATTTTACAAGATTTTATTATTTTCTAACTTCCACGGTAAATTAATAAAATCGAGAAGAAGTGTATCTTTGTTTACTTATAAGTATTTATTTGGAAGTTATTCCTGTTTTTATATACAATGAACTCTAAATTGTGATGTTATCATGCTCCTTCGCAGTAATCTCACCTTTATCTCTGCCAGCTATGTACACATATATGAACTTTTTAAAATAAATGATGTTCTGATTTCTTTTTCATAATTTTCTTTTAATAATATTTTTTTAAAGATTGAAGATGTGAAGAGGTTATAAAACTGATAAAAGAATTGAGTTCTTTTAATTTTTGTTTTGTTTACTTTCGTCCATCATTCCGTGACATATCTGTTGGCAAGGATTTACTTTTATGGAAGGGAAATAACTGCTGCGTTTAATTTGGTCAATGATAATAGCATTATCTACCCTGCATGATTTGTCGCATTTATAGCTTCAACCACTGCAACTATATAAAAATATGACAACAAAATATATTCGTTTACTTCTGCTCATGACAATGAGGAGGGGGGATAACTACAATGATGTTGATTATAATGAGGATACATACAGATATGACGATTATTTTGAATAACGGTAGAACTTCTTACATAATATAATTTTTGATGGTGATGATGAAAATGATGATAATTTAAAAACTATCACTTTACAACTGAATTTTATTATCACAATTAAAACGGGGCGCCTGCAAATTACCACATTTAAGACCAAAATCCAGCAAACGTTGATCGATTAATTCAACAAAGGGAAAGAAATGCATTGTGAATAATAGATTTCTTATCGTAGTTGTCTCCCATGTAAGCATTAGCTTTTCTTATATTGTATGTATAACTTAACTAAGGTGGCAGATACCAGTTTCACACTGAAATTTAGTGTCTGATGACCACTCAAACTGTTTGCGCCTCACTGACAATTCCAATACAACAACTTGAAAAGAAAAGTACAGCTATTCTTATAGGACTGAAGACAATATACAACAAAAACTCAAATTTCAGATGAAACACTTCTCTAAAAAAATCAGCTGCAAGAAAGAAACTACTCCCAAGCCCCACTTTTCGACCCCTGGCCGAGGCAAATTCTATGAAACAGACACGTCGCCTGATATTCAAAGGCACACGGTAAAGTCATAACACTACGTGCTAATTGTTCGTCTGTTATGGCACACCTAAATCAGCTAGTGCTAGATACCTGTCAACGCTACACTTTTTTCGGTATCCAGCTCAGACGGCATCCTACTGAACTTCTGCAGCCGAAACCACTAACATAACCTGCTTTCATCAGTTTCGAATTTCAAGCTCATACTTCACACATTTCAATACTGTTCAATAGGGAAAAAACTAAGAGAACCTCATCCTGACCACTCTGAATACCCATATCTTCATGTATTAATTAATTTAGACTTCAGCAATACACATGTTAATGCATCATACCCTCTCATTAATCAATCTCCCACGCAGTGATCTCCCCTTATAGGATTAGATCTCTGCCGTCACAACATTTTCGTCAAGATTTTTGACGATATGATTTTTTTTTCAATTTTGATTTTTTTTTAAAAAAGTAAACATGGTTTTGCTAATTTTTCAAGACTGTAAGGTATTAGATGTGAACTCAAATAAAAAAGAATTTCGGAGACTTAAGAAGAGAAAATTTTTTAATATCGCATCGTTTATTTCAAAACAAGATGACCGCTATTGAAAAAGAAATCATTCAAGTAACCAGTTTGCCTCCACTACTGTACTTAAGTTCTTTTTTAACAGAAATGAAATTTTGTCAAGCATATCGGCAGACTTGATACCAGAGTTCAAATTATAGTGTCGCTGTTTATCACAGATAAAACAATTTTTTAACGGTTTCTTTGGCGTATCTGCCATCTTAACACAATCATGTGATAAGACCACCATCACGTGATTTGTGTGAAGGCAGTGGTTACTGAGCGTAGCGTAACCGGTGCGCGGAGTTTGACGTTACTGAGCGTAGCGTAACCGGTGCGCGGAGTTTGACTCCATACGTATACAGTGGTTACTTCCCTTTCATTGCGAAGAGATAGACTAGGTTGAACGAAGGGACCGAATGTAAAGAAAGTGTTGCGAATCATCAAACGTGATATTTTCAAGTTCACACCGATGAAATATTTCATAACTTTTTCCGGTTAAAACGTGGTTAAACTTCGATGATTTTTTTCACTGAAACGACGTAATAATAAAAAAAAATTACTAGTAATCATCAAGTAACAACTAGTCCACAACTTTTCTATAATTTTGACAATATGAAATGTAGCGCCGACAGATTACTAGAAGCAAACCAAGTAATATATGTTAAAATTGTTTTAGATAAAAGAATATAAAAATGAATAATAAAAGACGAATAGTATTCAAAAATATAAATAATACCAAAGCAGATATGAATGAATTTATCAAAAAATGTTTTGTTATAAAAAGACGTTTGGTAATTTTAGCAACTTTCCAAAGTTCCAGACAAACCGATCGCCTTTCGGAAAAAAATGTTGCACTGAAATATGCTGAAATCTTAAGAGATTTGAATACTTTAAACATTTGAAACATAACTAGGGTCGTTCGGTTTATGTCATCGCACTTCATGTTATAAATTGCTGATATACATAGATCTGATCTGTTGATACTCCTTAGCTCGCTAGATAAGGAACCTAATGACATAATTTTGAATTTCTGAGTTGACAAATTATGAGCAGGTTCGTGTATTTTGTTTGTTTGTTTGCTTGTTTGTTTCGGTTGTTGTTGCTGTTTTGTAACAGTTGTTTTATAGCTATTTGTTCACCTCTTTATTTTTCAATTTTATATACATTTTTCGAAATTTTTTATTTTCTGTTCATGTATCTATATAGCTTTGAGTCAATGTTGACAGAAAGGGATTATTAATACATAATATATATTTTACAAATATTTGAATAATATAAATATGTAGTATATCAAACGGTCATGTGATTTTTTTTCAATAGGTTTATCAAGTAAGATGCTAAGTTGGCAGAGGAAGCGAGTTGTCAAAAAGATTTTAAAAGTTATTATTTCAATCTGGGCCACGCTGATTCTGTACAGAAGTTATACTAGTAAGTTAAAACACAGATAGCGAATTTTACCATTTTAAATACTCATTTTATTATTCCAAACCACTAGACGCCATGTTAAACAGCAAAGACAGCGACGACAATAATGATGGTTGTGATGATGAGTAGGAAGATAATGATAATTGCTTTGATGATGATAATGGTGACGCTGATGATTATTATTATCATAACGGCATCAAAGACAACAACGACAACACTGATGAGGAGGATGAGGAAGATAATGATATTTGCATGATAATGATGATGATGATGGTGGTGGTGGTGGTGATGATGATGATATAAAAAAAGTCCTTTCAGAATTTTTAGAAAATTTCATATTTCTGATTAATCCCTCAACAGAACTTAAGATATCATTTTTATATCTGGACTCTTCTTTTAAACAATAGTTTAAAAATGCAAACATTATTATGAACATATAGGCGTTTAAATTCAGGCTTTTGGCATGATGGCAAAACTGTGTCTCACCAGAGGAATTCCCCTGTAAGTTTTCATTGCCTTTTTATGAGTTTGGTGACTATGCAAATTATCGTCAACAACAAGCTATAGCTAAATCTTTTTTCTTTTAACAATAATGAAATAGAAATACTGAAAATATATCAAAAAATTCAAACCATAATATTTTTATTTGTTATCTATTCGAAAGTCGCACTGGGTCTCAAAGTTTCAGAGTAGAGTCAGGACCAAATGTGGTTAGTCTCTCAGTACAAGAGATACTATGTATATTTTCATAAAGCCTAAAAAGCTGTGGTTATCTCTGTGGTCTTACAGCGCTAAAATCTGGTATAGATTATAGATTTGAAGCTAAAGTAACTACCATTTTGCTTTTTTAAAAAATATTTTTCTTTGTTTGTTGCAATAAACATTTTATTAAAAAATTCCTCTACTTAAGCTAACAGATGGTTATATCCGCGCTAAAAGGTTGCATCAACTTTGTAACATGCGTGGTTTTCATTACGAAGTTAGCTACACTCTTGCAAAATTGAAGTATTCAACCGTAGACGGAAGTGTACAACTGTGCCCTATTTGGAAAGCCGGAACTACTTTTTTGAAAAGACTTTTTTTGATGAAAACAACAAAAACGTTCTCAAACGTAACGAATCCATATTAAATTAGTTTCCTAGAAGAATTTGTAGGAATAACTGATGACAGCTTTAATGGGGAAAACGCAAAAAGATATGTTTTTGTAAGAAACCGTCTTCTATCTAGTTACGTGGACAAATTGTTGGCGCCAAATCCCGTCTACTGGAAAATCGTTGGAATTCCCGCCATAAAATATGCAAGACCAAATGCGTCGCAAAAGAGCCTTTCATGTGGACACGATCTTACGTTTAATGAATATCTGAAATACTTGATCAGTAGTTTGGAAACTAACCCGCCAGATAATCGTAGAAAGTGGGGTAGAAAGAGGGTCGGCGTCCCTCGTGATGGTCATTTTGCTCCTCTGACAGACATTTCTAAACCATGCCATATCAAGTATGACTTTGTTGGTAAGATTGAAACATTTTCTTCTGATTCACTGGAGCTGGTTCGACAATTAAATCTATCAGAAACGGTACAGATATTGAAATTGAATGGAAGTGAAATGGCAGCAGACGACGCAATAATGGATACGACATACCAGCCATTTGACAGTAATTTCCGGCCAGCCGTAATGAACTGTATAACATTAAAAGGCGCATTTGATAGATCTTGGCATAAACTTCAGATACGGGGTTTAATAGGAGAAAAAGAACTTGAACTTAATGAGAACGATGCAGAGAAATTGACTTATACAGATTTTTTGCACAAGGCTAGGTCTGCAAGGCACGCCTCAACTAAAGAAAATCGTGCAAGTTTGAAATCAAAATTTTATAATAAATTTTATGCAGATATTCCAAGAGATACGTTAGAAAGGCTGTCTATGATTTATAAGAATGATTTCGAGTTTTTTTATTATGATGCTAAACCGTATAATTTGTTTCCTAAGACGTCAACATCGTGAGCACATATATACATTGTAAAATATATGCCTACAGGTACTAGGAACATAGTGTGGACCAAAAACGATATGTATGAAGAAAAAATAAGACAATAAGTATCCTCGAAGGTCCAAGGGTCGTTACCATAACGTTTCGGGTCAATAAAATCCGTTGATATCGCGGAAAATGAAATCAATAAACTCTTACCATATAAATAGTTTATTCCTTCCTTTATTCCTCCAATATCCTTTTGAATTCACACGTTTTTCAAAGAGTTAAACACTTTCTTAAATCCAACCATCATAACAGACGCCATACTGCATTCGGGTTCTTCGATCGTTACGTCACAGGTGCTTTATTAAAATTAGGCCAAGGAATGTCTTATTATTAGTTTCCAACACACAATGTTCACAAACTATAAAAATATGTTTCCAAACTTCAGGTAAGTATTTTCAACTAATTAAACTGTTAATTTTCAAAACTTGAAGTAAGTATTTATAATTGTTTAAACTATTGAACTGTTAATTTTCAAAACTTCAGGAAAGTATTTTTAACTGTTTGAACTAATTAACAGTAAATTTATTGGCATATTTTGCCTTACTGTTCCCTTTCACAGTGGTGACATAAGAAAGTGTCACCCTCCTTATAACTCTGACTGGGGTACAGTATATAAGTAAGTAAATATTTTATTAAAGTGTCATGTGCAAACATAAATGATAATGAAAATATACAGAAAAAAAGGCATGCACCCGGCCCAATGGGCCTATAAGTCACATAATACTTGACAAAACATTTAGTGTGATAACAGTAAGCGGTTCAATGGTTATGAATATAGTTAATATCGCAACCACGCTCTTAAAAATTTCATAAATTTATGTATTGAACAAAATTTAGTATAATATGAATACGCATAAATATATCATTTCATACAAATAACAGTGGCTAATATAAAAGAATCAATCATTTATTTAAATTAGAAACTATGTATTTGTTTTATCGTTGAAAGAAATTGCTTCTACGTTTCAAATATGCGGCTACCAAGAACTTTGCTAATCTCCTGGGGTGATGATTTACAAGGTTAACAAACTGATCACAGTCTCTCATGTCTATAAATTGATCACTTAAAAGAATTTCACTTAGGTAATTCTGTCTAGTGTCTTGATATAAAGAACACTTAAGAACAAAATGCAGTTCATCTTCAATGGAACCAGTATTACACAGTTTGCAAAGTCTCTGTTCTGGTGCTTCACCAACATACCGCCCGGTTTCTATACGGAGTGGTAGGATACCGCACTGCAACTGTGCAAGAAGAGACCGCTCATTTCGGTGTAAGTTAATATTCAGATAAGGTTCTTTTTCAAAATCCCTCTTAAACTGTATGTAGGTACGCAATTTGGCGACTTGAGTTACTTTCGTACGCCAATCAGTTTTATGGAGTTCAATAATAGATTGTTTAGCTGTTTCTAGATTAATTGGTTGACGGTTAATAAAGTGCTCATTTAATCCAATTTTCGACATAATATCTCTTGATTCACTACTCCAGTTATTTTGACAATGGCTATAATCCATATTGAAAACTTGTTTCGTGATTCTGTTGTCATCGAGTAACACGAGTCTATTCCACATTCGCAGTATGTTTATCCATGGTCTGTAATTGGCTGGGACCCAACCAATATCACCGGTAATTGCGAGTATAGGTGCAAATCTGTGAACACCGAGATAGTATCTAATCGCACGATACTGCATATTGTCAATAACTTGGTATTTTCTGTAACCCAACACGCTCGAGCAATAATCCATAATTGGAGCAACGCAAGAATTAAACAGTTTTTCAAATATATTACACCCAAATTCCTTTAAGTCTCGAACCTTTGCAATTATTTTGCCAAGGGCCCTTCCGGCACTTTTTGCGAGAATTTCGGCGTTTAATGAAAAGTTACCCTTGCAATGGAATGTTACACCAAGATATTTATAACTATCCACAAGCTCTTAAACGTTTTCACCTATTTTGAATGAAAAGGTAGTACATGCAGCGCGACCTCGGCGGAAATGAATACACTTACATTTTTCAGTGTTAATTAGTACTCGCGAACGTCTACACCAGTCACGTAACGTGTCTAATATGAGCTGTAGTTCATCCTCTGTTTTGGCTATACACACGATATCATCTGCATACAACAACATTGAGACTTTTTTACCATCAAGTTCAAAGCCAAGGTCAAGGTCATTCACTTCTCTAATAAGGTCATTGGCGAATATTGAGAATAACGTCGGGGAAGCAGTATCACCCTGTTTGACGCCGGTAAGACACGTGAACCAGCCTGTTAACTTGTTATTGACACGAACACTAGCGGTGGAATGTTGGTAAATGTTTTTTATCGATATATATACCATCAATGCCGTTTAGCAACAGTTTGTACAAAAGCATGTCGATATCGATGAAATCAAAGCATTTACGTTAGTCAATAAACGCCGTAAACCTTTTTGTGTTGTTACGTATGATACCGTTAAGAAGACGTGGTCTTCGCATGATCGGTTACGCCTGAAACCGTTTTGTTCGTCTTCAAGGATTTCGTTCTCGTCAAGATTCCGAGTCAGACGTTTATTGATGAATCCAGTGTAGAGCTTGCTCATACACGATAACAAACTTACTCCTCGATAGTGTAAGGGGACACGCGGGTCTGACAAAGGGTCCTTCAGAATAGGGCAAATAATGGACTTTCTCCAAATTGAAGGTATAATGCCAGTGTCAAACATTAATTGAAACAGTTCTTTTAATGTGGCAATAATAACGGGACATTTCAGCACAAAGTATGGGATTTCATCATAGCCGCAAGCAGAACATGATTTAGCTTTCATTACCAGGTCACTTATCTCCGTTAACGTAATATTGCCGTTAAGCGTTACATTTGGCATATACAAAGGGTCACTGATATTGTTTTCTATTAGTAATTTGTGCACTTTTGCCTGGTTATAATGCTCGCTATCGAATTCACTATTGTCTGTTCCATTATATAAACTCTCAAAGTCACGCTTCCATTTTTCAAGAACTTCGTTTTCATTACGCACAACGTTACCATTTTCGTCTATAATTTCACAAGGGATAGATTTATCACTTCGTGGACCAAGCTTATTTATCTTATCCCAGAATTCCTTAGGATTATTTGTCGATACTATTTGTAGATTCTATTTCAATCGATTTTGTTTTTCTGTAAACACGTTCTGCTTGACGTAATGATTTATCGAAACTGTCTCTTGCACGTATATATTCCTGTCTCAACGCTGTTTTGACTCGCTGATTACCGCTGCATTTTAAAAACTCGCGTTCCCGTTGGCGTAACAATTCCCACTGATCTGATAAAGTGTCATTCCAATAAGGTTTTCTAGTTTTATAACGTTTATTAGTTGACCGAGATTCATATTTCGGCAATTTTCTGTTCATTTCGTCTGTTATTGCTTCACAAAGGCTACCATAAATTATGTCCATATCACACTGCGTTTCTCGGCAACTTTTATTTTTTGAGATACAGTCTATAATAGCCAATCTCGCAATATCACTGTCCATGAAATCGTCTGGGACAGTTCTCACTTAAAAATTGTACCGTTGTCGTCTGATCTCCTGGCCCGAAAACGACAGATGACCCATATTGTGCGAATGTAGCGTGCTAAATTCTGTTATAATTGCTGAGTGATCGGGTAACCTTGATCTGTCACCCAGTAGTCCATGTAATAAGCAATTATCTACAACTATTTGCATTGACAAAACCTTAAATGTTATACACTCTGTGAACTGGTCGTGTGGAACACAGATATAATCAACTACCGCTCTACCTCTACGAATAATCGAAGTCCAGTTGTTATCATGACATTGATTCGAAGAACATCGACCGTTTAAAACACAAAATTTTGCATCATTCAAGAATTCAATCAAATCATGTCCATGTTGGTTTACTGATTTGTCCTACACGTGCCTGGGTGGTATACCGTCAAAATCATCGATAATATCCGACAATGAACCGATTCGTGTGTTGAAATCGGCTGCTCGGAATATTCCGTCACTTTCACTGTTAATGTATATCTGCGATAATAAGTGAGCGTAAAAACTCTGTGCGTCACGACCACGGGTCGAGTTTTCTGGTGGCAAATAACACGAAAATGCTATGAAGTCATAATCTGCATTTTTGTGAACAAATTTTACGCCCAGTATTCCGTCAAGCGATTTGTCTATAACAGAAATTTCGTATTCCTCATAAAGCCATAATTTCACTAACAGACCCACACCTCCCGATGGCCTGGGTGCATTGACGTGTATATGTTGTCTGTTGTAACCAATCCACGTATAACCTGGTACGAGTAATCCGTTATTTCCACCTAGATGCGTTTCACATAATGAAATTATATCACTTTTTAAACCATTCACTAAATTAATCCGAAGTTCATTATTTTCTGTAGTCCAGCCACATACATTAAGATGGGCAAGGCCGGGGTGCATCCTAGTAACCAGCTTCCGGTGCCTGGCCTCTGTTCAACTGTTGTGGTTCTTGGGTTGTCTGCTGAGCTGGGGTTTCCTGTGCATTAAACATCAACGCGCAACGAACGTCCTTGGGGTAGATTTCGCAGAACTGCACGTGCGTCCATCTCCATGATACGCTCAATTCTCGATTTACTGCTGCGAACTTGTACATTTTTATACTGTGTTATGAATCTTACTTTTGGTTTGTTTCTCAGCAAGAGCACTTTTTGGTCTCATGAACCAACACTGAATTTTAGAATTGGGGGTTTGTCATTAAATTTTGCCGGCAGACGGATAGCGTCGGTAACGGTGACTTTGGACTTAACCTCCTCTCCTATCGAGTCAACCAGTTCCTGGGCTTTTTCAATTAAGTTTTCTTTGACCGTGACCTGAATACCACTGGCTGTGAGAGTGCGATCTGGGTCATACAAAGGATTACCCTGATTAACGTTGTGCTGGTCAGATAATCCGCCACTGTAAATTTGATCCTTGACGCTCTAGGGTATCTAATCTAGATTGCATGAGCTGAATTGTTGTTATTACACCATCTACACGGCGAGTTTCTTCGGCGATGTTTTCAGTCAGCTTTCGTTTTAATGTTTGTAATTTGGAGTTGATAGTTGAAGTCAACTCAATTTTCAAATTGTCTAATTTACTCTCAAACAAAGTCATCATAGAGTCCTGGCCCTCTTTTATCTTAGTCACAGTGTTAACTAAAAAAGCTAACTGTTCTTTTTCTGTCATGGTAGATTGTTGTGATATATTACCTGGGGTCGAAGTATTAGCCCCGCCATATTTATACCGTCGGCATTCTGTGATGACGTGCTGCTGGGACTTTGTCTTCTGGATTCGTTGGGATCAAACACCGTGTCCTCGCATTCGTTATATTCCATATCACTTTCAATACAACTGTTGTATAGAACACTATTTGCCTTACCAAGAATTTCGCTGGTCAATAGCCCGCCATATTTGAACTGTTTTGATGACTTGTTCTCACTATCAGAGTCACTGCTTTTTCTGCGTTTTTGGCTATCCCTGTGCTTTTTTCCACGACCCATGTATAATATCCAAATCTAACAACATTTAAACACAGTTTATAACATAAATCCAGATCGAAATGTCATTGGAAATATTTTTAATTTCTAATATTTTAGCGGGTATTTATCGAGACCTCACCGCCATTGCTCGCTTACGTCATAATAAAATATATATATATATAAGATGGACCCAGTGACCACAGTTATCACACTGGGCCCACTTAGTAAACACAAGGGATGTAGACTTCCTTAATTCCTCAGGCTGAAATCTGTTGCATTTGCAACAAAGATCAGCTGGATCAATTTGAGAGTCTGTATCATTGTCTGTATCTGAGGGCAAAATGTTGATGGCTGATGGTCCTGGATTTTGGGTATCTTGGTAAGAAACTTTACTTTTAGCTGCAGATTTCTTAGGTTTCTGTAATTTTAGAGAGCTTCTCTTGTCTGTCTGATTGTTTTCTTCCATAAGTTCTTGGACATTTGCTGACAATTCCTTTCCTGCAACAATCTTGCTCATTGTTTTTCTTTCTGTTTTCTTCTTACCACTTTTGACTTTTTCTCAAGGACTTCTCTTTTTCTTTCAGGAAATCAACAGCATGGTAAAACTCACTGCTTAAATCTTGCGCAAACACACCACCTTCAATGGTCTCTTGACTGTCTTGGGAACATTCATTCTGTTCAACAAAAAAATCTCTGCTGGTTTCATTTAATCAGTAGGCACTGCATCAGCATTTAAAGGGTAGATCCCAGCACGTCGAAAACCAGACTGGATATTTTCTGGTGACAATGCTTTAAATAGGCCGTACAGGCAATCGAACAAACATTGTAGCGTGTTATTGGTGCAGAGGACTCTCTCATCAGTTTATGGCACAGATTATTGTAAATCTTCTCTAGTGGTCCGTAACAGGCAACATCCATTGGCTGCAAAATATTGCTAGTATGGGCTGGCAAGATAAATATAATGATGTCCTTTTCTTTGGCCCAACGTACAAGATCTACCGAAACATGAGAGCGATGCCCATCTACTAACAGTAGAACTTTCTGGTCTTCACGTCCTGGAACAAACTTAAGAAAATGGGTTTCCAGGTACTCTCTGAAGATTGTACTGTTAGACCAACCAGTTTCACTGACAGTTGCACTGGCCCCTGGTGATCCACCCTCCAATAATTCTGCTCGCATCCTCTTTCCTGGGAATACAAAATATGGGGGCAGGGCTACCCCACTTGCACTTCCTCCACCCAAAACAGTTACAGTTTTGCCTCGACCAGACGTGACAGACTGCGGCCAGTATGATGCATCAGCTACAACATAAGGTGGCTTGTGGTCAATTGAAATACCTTTTTTTATCTATGTTGTAGATTACATGAGGTTTGTCTTCAAGCCCATGATGATGCAATGATACTCTCAAGTTCTGAAAGTATTCATCTACAACTGTTTTAGATGCTGTCTTTGCCCTAACATGTTCAAGTCCCCTTGGCTTCAACACTTTCAATTCAGGCCAGCGCTTCAAAAATCCTCTCATCCATTTCATAGTAAAGGGCTTATCTTTTGTCCTCTTTCCCAGTTGAGTAGCATAATCTGAGGCAATGTCGACACACTCTTGTCTTCAGTACCCATAACCATATGATGTCATGGTCTTGAAGTGGGCCACCAAACTAGCCTCCTCATAACAATCTAATACTGGAGCCTTTCCAAACACTGCAGTCTCTGCATCTACTTTCCCAAGAACTCTGTCCCGCAAGGTGGTGTCAGGCACCTTAAACACTCTGGAAGCTTTCTTCACTGACATTTTATTTTCCTTTACCATCAAGTAAGCATTTGTCAGACTTGTAGGTGAGTAAAGTCTATACTTCTTCTTTCTAGCTACAGGACTGGGCTGAAAGTACATAAAAAAGTGTTTGATAATTGTTTTTTGTGTAAATGTTGCACTTAAGTTCTTGATTAATGTTGTTATTCCTTCTTTCTTTTTGAATGTAACTGACTTTTTATACTAAAGCTTGTGAATAATTTAATGTTCATGAAAGAAAAAATATGACACCAAAATAATAATTCATTTTGGCCGTAATATCTGGACCTGAATGTGAATGTATTCCAGTTATAAACTATATTGATGTTCCACACTTTACTTATTTATCACTTTATAGATATAAGGACATCTGTTACAGAAACAACTCACAAAATTTTCCTGGCCTTAAAAGTCTCAGCAAAACTGCCCATGATAATGTAATTCAGCGGCCAAAATAAAGGTAAAGAACTTTTGTAAAGTACATTTAACATAACTGCAGCAGTGTTCTTCTTAAGTTTATCTGCAATTGACAGATTTTTGCCGATGTCCCTTTGAGGGAATGACTGAAGCTTGTTTTCCAATCAGAAATTACAAGTGTGATCATGTTATTTGCCTGTATAAAAACCAAGGAACAATATTTCAAATTCAAAAAAATATGTCTTAGCTCTGTTGTCGTTCCATACGCTTAAATTAAGCAGAACAACTGTCTTACAAAACTATTTTGAAACGACCCCTTAAGGTGTTTTCTTTTTTGAAAGAGCGCCTCATTTGTCCCCTTTCTCAGGGGCCACAGCTGCCCTTGCAAAGGCGGGTGTATCAGTATTGACATGCTGATCTTTTTAGCGCCGCCCATTCAGCTCTCGGGACACTACGGCAACCGTCGCAAATACTTTCATAGGCTTTGAACGAAGTAGGCGGAAATAGCCGAATGGTTACGATCATAACTTGCACGAGGGTCTGAGGGTGAACATATGTAAATTTCTTTCACGCTTGTTTGTTCGCTCACTATAAAAAGAAGGTCAGTTCTGGAATTTCAGTCACGAGCTTTCTTTTCTTTTTCTGATAGCATACTTTAAGTTTGTTTACTATGTTTAACTAAGTAATGGTGGAACTGCCTTGGCTTTTAAATGAAGGTAAGTTGGTTTATTACCTTACACTGTTTTCTTTTCTAGAATTATATTGAGATGAGTTATTCTGATATTTGTCCGCTTATTCGTCAATGATTTCTTGAAATTCAGATTTAGGCAAAATTTATGCAGTGCTTTTATCATTTTATTTTTGGAGAACTTGAAAACAAATTGTCTGTGCCATTTTATTTCTATTCACGTAGCCTCTCTCTGTCTGTTCTTTTTAAAATCTGCTTAAATTTTAATTGCCCGTTTGCTTTCTTAAATTCAGAGTTTTTGTTTTCAGTTTTCTTTCTTACCCTTGATTACTTGGACGCTTGTGTTGCACAGACTTAGACTTTATGTAAAAAATGATACGCATACAACAGTCAGGTTTCACTCCAAATGGCGATTCTTCTATTTTCAGACTGAAATAGTACTTTGGCCAGTTTGAGAAAGTACCAGTGATGTTTACCTGTAAACAAGGGTTGAGTGACAAGAGAACAGCCCTGTATGCTGAACTGATTTGTTGTAAGCACATAAATTCCAGTTCCCTCTCCAAGAAGTGTAGTAAAATATTGTCAAGAGAGGGGTAGTAAAATAGCCATTTTCATTTAACTTACTTTAGGTTAGGCTAACCCAATCTTATATACTTCTAGGGAGAGATACAGAATAATATAGACTCTTGGTTTTTACATTTCAGCGATTCTGTCAGCTTGAACGAGTACTTGAAACCTAATATTTCTGAATACCATTAAGACCATGCAGAAGCAATCATTCTGATTTTGATTGCTGTAATATTGTCTTTACCTAAAGTATACATATGACTATCTTTCCTTTGCAGAGGAGGTTTAGTACTGGTTTTTTGTCCAGGAAAACTGCCAAACTGTGCTCTTGTTACTAAAATACTGACTCGATCTGAAATGACTCTGAACTAGCTCTAGTCCAAATACTATACAAGCAAGGACAAAAAACTATTTTTTAAAGTTGATAAAATGTGTACATCTAAAGAGTGCATCTTTATGTTTAGCTCACCTGGGCACAAAGTGCTCATGGTAAGCTTTTGTTATCAGTCATTTTCCGTCATTGTTTATCGTTGGTCAATCTTTTCTGCATTGTCCATCAACAACTGACCACAAATGGCATTCTTTTCTAAATCGTTAAGTTGATAAAATAAGGCATAGCTGTTGACTGCAAAGATCATTTTAGGCCACATGTTTTATATAACATTGTGTAGCTGTCTGTCTGTCTGGAGTGTAACTCAAAAACCATAAATGAAGGTATTTTCTTCAAGACATTGCGAGTAAGTGCAATCATTCATCTTGTCTAATTATTGCATTATCTCCCTTTAGTACATTTTGCATGTCCAGGGTATAACTCTAAAACTATAAATGGCAATTAATTAAAATTGGGCACATTGTCAAAGTGAAGTGAAGTGTTTAAGAACTATGACTCTAAATGCCCCTATTTTAGTTAGTTCCCTCTATCATTTCTGTAAATGTAATAATGCTTGTCTAGAGCATAACTCTAAAATTATACAAGGAATTTAGCTGAGATTAAAGAAATTGATAGTGTATACATGAAGTGCATTGTTGAATAAATATAATTCTGAATTCATTTTTCAGTCATCTCCCTTTATTATATTTTTAATGCTTGTCCTGGGCATAATTCTGAAAGAAGTCAACAGGTTTAGCTGATAAATTATAATACATGTTGATTGAGGGCAAATAGAAGTTCATTATCAAAGAACTAACTCTACCATGCCATTTTTTAAATAACCTCCCTTTGTATAGTTTCTTCAGAGAAATAAAAGATTTGAAACAATGACTGAAAGTGCAGTGTTTAAAAATAACCCTGCTATGACCATTTCTTTTCCTCCCTTTTTTTTCTATGCTAATTCAGAGAATATTTTAAAAAACTGTTGATAATTAAAAGAATGCTTGAAAATAGTGTTTAAAAATAGAAACACTGCCTGGCCATGTTCATAAATTATCTTCCTCTATAAATATCTTTTATAATGGGTATCCCTTATATAACTCCAACAGTTTTCAAAGAATTTAGTTGATATTACACATGTTAATAGAGGACAAATAGAGGAAGTGTAGTATCAAAGAACTATAGCTCTACCATGACACTTAAAAATTCTCACACTTCATAATTTTTCATTATGCTTACTAAGAGAACAACTTAACAAGAGCCACCGCAAGCGGGGGCCACGCTCGACTTTTTACTATTTCCAAAGGTAAACACATTAGAGGAAGCACATTGTGGTGAAGGGATTTCAAATGAAACATCATTTGAAAATATAATTATACATAACAAAGTTATGGCTAATTTTAGCAACATTCAGAAATTTGACCTTAAAGGTCAAGGTCAAGTTCAGTTTAACCTTCTCTGTAGGTATTGTCTAAAAGGTAGTTATGTCCAAGCATGAAGACACTACATCCATTAACAACAAAGATACAGCCAAGTTAAGTAATGTCAAGGTCATTTAAAGGTCAATGTGATGCTTGTATTGTTTAACACATTTTTTTATTCTCAGTGTTGTTTTGTCCCTGTATAGATCAAATCCTTCCATAAATAACAAAAGTTTGGCTATTTTAGCAAAATGCAATAATTCGAACTTGACTGTAAAGGTCATTTAAAGGTTGAGGTCACCTTTGAATAATTTAACAAGTAGGTTTTGTCATGAGCATTGTTTTGTCCAAGTATTAATAAAAAAGAACTAAAAATAATGTAATGGCCAAAATTAACAAAATCCAATAATTTGACCTAGATGGTCAGGGTCATTTGAAGGTCAAGGTCACAGTTGAATGACTCAATGTGTCAGTTTTGTCATAAGTGTTGTTTTGTCCGATTATAAATCAAATCAAACCATAAATAACAAAAATTTGGCTATTTTAAGCAAGTTCAATAAATTGACCTTAAATGTCAAGGTTATCTAAATGTCAAGGTCATATTTATAATAAATTAAAATGTCGGTTTTGTTGTTTTATCAAAGTATAAATCAAATCCATAAATAAATGAAAAAGGTATGACAATTTAAGCAAAATTCAATCATCTGACCTTGACAGTCAAGGTCATTTTTAGGTTATGGTCATACCTAAGTTAATTAATATGTGGGTTTTGTCATAATTGTTTTGTCCAAGTATGAATCAAAACCAACCATAAACAACAAAGTTATGACAATTTAAGCAAAATTTAATTATTTGACCTTGACGGTCATGGTTATTTTGAGGTTAAGGTCAAACTTGAATAATTTATCTAGTCGGCTTTGTCATAAGTGTTGTTTTGAAGAGGTCTGATTCAAATCCAACCATAAATAACAAAGTTATGGCCAGTTTTAACAAAATTCAATGATTTGACCTGGACTGTCAAGGTCATTTAAAGGTCAAGGTCAAACTTGAAATAATCATAATGTCGGATTTGTCATAAGTGTTGTTTAGTCCAAATATGAATCAAATCTATAGATAAATGAGAAAGTTATGACAATTTAAGCAAAATTCAATCATCTGACCTTGACGGTCAAGGTCATTTTAAGGTCATGGTCATATCTGAGTTATGCAACATGTCGTTTTTGTCATAAGTGTTGTTTTGTCTAAGTATAAATCAAATCCAACTATAAATACTAAAGTTATGGACAATTTAAGCAAAATTAAATAATTTGACCTTGAAGGTGAAGGTCATTTATGAGTCAAGGTCAAGTTGAGTCTGGTTCACTTGAAGATCTTGTCCAAAGGGTTGTTGTGTCCAAGTATGAAGACAATCCACCTATTAATAATTAAGTTATGGGCAGTTTTAGCAAAATTAAATAATTTGACCTTGAAGGTGAAGGTCATTTATGAGTCAAGTTCAAGTTTAGTCCGGTTTTCTTGAAGATCTTGTCCGAAGGGTTGTTGTGCCCAAGCATGAAGAGAATCCACGTATTAATAATAAAGTTTTGGCCAATTTTAGCAAAGTTCAATATTTTGACCTTGAAGGTGAAGGTCATTTATTAGTCAAGGTCAAGTTTAGTCTGGTCTACTTGAAGGTCTTGTCCAAAGGGTTGTTGTGTCCAAGCATGAAGAGAATCCACCTACTATTAATTAAGTTATGGCCAGTTTTAGTAAAATTCAATATTTTGACCTTAAATTTCAAGTTCATTTAAGAGTCAAGGTCAAGTTTAGTCTGGTCATCTTGAAGGTCTTCTCTAAAGGGTTGTTGTGTCCAAGTATGAAGATAATCCATCAAGGAATAAAAAAATTATGATCAATGTTAAAGTTTTCGGACGGGAACGGCAACGGCAACGACACCATGACTATGACAATAACTCGATTTTTTTTTCAAAAAAAGTCGAGCTAAAAACTGTTGAATGTATATGCCTGATGTTCAAAACAATGATTGAAAGTGGTGTTTAAACATCATTTAACCACTGGCCATCAACCCATTTTAAATAAGTGCTACTGTGGAGAGCATCCAACAGTTCTGCCAATTTTCTTGTTCAAATTATATCCTAGTGACTAGTTTTTGCCACACCCTGAGGGTCATGTGTTAAAAGAAATACATGTTTACAAAAAACAGTCTATGAGACTGTTACATTAAAGACCTAGCTGGTCAAAAGCAAAATTGCCTAGAACTTGGATATTATTATCATTATTTTTTGAAGACATCCCCTCTATCAAGACTTCAAATTATTCCCTTTGTTTTAAATGTATACTCCACCCTGGGTCACATGTTTAGACTTATTTAAGAAATGTCTGAAAAGAAAAGGACTTGAGTAGAGTTTGTAGCATCATTTCTCTGTAAGAGTAGGAATGTCAGGTAGCATCTTGTGCGTAACTTTTTCATGATCACTCCATACATTTGACATGCATGTTTAAGTTTTATTCAACAAAAATAATGCAGATGTGGCTTTATAAATAATGCATAAGCTTTATTAGGTCTTGCATGGTCACAGTGTGTGTTGTTGCACTTAAAGACAAACATTCTGCATCTGTATATTTTTTTTTCTTTCTCATGCAATGTTGCAATAAATAAAAAAAAACAATATGTATGTGAATCCTAGTGTTTTGTTTTATTTAAGCAAAGAAATGTCCTCCTTTGACATATATATACAGATATACACCTAACAGATCATATGCCTCAAGGTGCATAAGAACTGAGTTTTTTGTGGAGGATGGGAGTCTAGTACTGGTCCTTCCAGGAAGTCAGGTTATGTAATGTGCTACCCTGACAGGACTTGGACTATTTACTTCATCTTTGCATGGAAACTGACTATGAGTAAATATTGTATTGTGTTTTGTATTATAGGTAGAATATACTTGTTACAGCAACAAGACTGAAAATTCAAAAGTCTTATTATTCAAAACCATCATGCCTAGAGCTTTGAAATAAGGAAGTTAGCATTTTGTAGTATATGGATGACCTGTACAAATTGTTCAGAAAATTTCCCTTGGATTTCTGCTGGCCACACTAGAAGTTCACGCTTTATAAGAAATGTATAAGAAAAAGCATCTTTTATGAATCTGGATGGTATCCTGGAATGGAATCTTGGAACTGAATCAAAAGCAAAATACTGATGCAGAATTGATCACCGAAACTTTTCTTGGTCACATTAATGCAATGTTTATCATACTGTTGTTATATTTACAATTCTCATGAAAATAGATTACAAATAACTATTCAGTTGATACCTTCTATTTTATTTTGAAACAGAATACAAAGAATAGGACATGTAATTTATCATGTAATAGGCAAGTGCTATTATGACATGTATGACAAAATACAATATCTGAAACCTTGGTATTAAATGCATAATTTACTTACTTTTACATTTAACTTCCAGTTGATTTAAAGTAAATCACTATCTGTTTAAACCAATTTTAGTCATGTTTGCTTTGAAGTTTATTATCCAAACCATGCGTACAGTTCTTCTATACATTCTTTGAATTAATGAATTTTTCATTCACAGAATAATTAAACTGCTCCTTGGAAATGTTATCTTTGACGATTGTTCATCTTGCAACTGTCACATATTCTGAAAAAAACAACATTTTAAGTATCATTTTATTACAAAGAAACCTCATTGTATATAAATGCAGTAGAATTTATTGTACTGTACTCTCTGGACAGTGACAACAGCATATCAGGGCACTAGACAACTTTTGGGGACAGGTACCCATACCCTCAGAAAGGGGAATTTTGCATCATTTTAAGACAGAAAGGGGAATTTTGAGAAATATATGAGTTTTTTAGATCTAGGGTTTTACACTTACTTTTAGCACTATTTCCTACCATTAGGCCTACTTTCAATAGCTAGTATATCTTTTACTATAGACCTAACCAAATAAAAAATATAACATGAAGTTGTTCTTAAAGTATCTGTCTGGTTCCCGGACGTAATGTAAAATTACGTAGTGTTACGATTACGTAGTGTCAGGGGAAGGAACTCCAGACTATATTCTTCATTGTTTTGAATTTCTTATTACACTCAAAACAACTGACTCAGACATCAATTCAGTTACGATTAATTTCATTGGACATGAGAAATTAAGGGGAGGTAACTAGTGAAGAAATATAAAATGGCTTCGTACTCAAAATTGTTCGTAACCAAAGTAATTACTAACATGTTTATTTTTTTTTTTTTTTGAGGGGAATTTTTTTCTGAAATAGGGGAAAAAAACATATGATCTTGAGAGGGGAATGGGGCCGATATTCGGCCCCAAAAATGGCCAAACGAGTGCCCTGGCATATATAATTTGGACAGTTCTACATCTATATTTGTTACATACCATGACAAATTACTGTAGCTACTAATGTTCAGAAATGAATGATACTGAGTCCAGAAATATTTTTTTCACTTATTTTCAGCTTAATTACCAAATTTCTACATTGCAGCATAAAACTGTTGTACCTTAGTCTTTATTTTTTTGTTGGTTCAAAATCAACCCTTGCAATGTAAATTCTAAACCACAGTAAATTTCAGAAAGCTCAAAAATAACAATTCAAACAAAGCGTATTCCTTAAAACTGCTTCTTTACTAAATTGAGAAGTGTGAGGTAAGTATATTCCTTTCTTATAGATTATGAAACTTTGACGACTTAAACTACTACAATCATACATAATTTGATTAAACTGCAGTCATCATCTGTTTAAATGACATGAGCTAGGAATTGTAAGTTTACTTTTTCATGGACTTCATCTGCAAAACTTCTCTATTATGTTCAGATAACACTGTTGTGAAATATTTTCACATCTCAATTCTATGAGTAAATTGCTATCTGAAGCTTATCAAGATTAATAAAGGTGTAAGTGATCTTGGTTTTTCAGGTTAACAATTGCTCCTGATGTGCTCTTAGAATGTTACACTTATTTATCTTGAATAATTACTTTGAATATTTTTGGGTAGGAGTCATTTTCTGTTAACTTGCTAAATAATAAAATTGCAAACTGACACATATCATGAAAACAAATATGCCGAAAAACAGATAAGCTCTCACTTAATTACATTTTAAGAATTTAAACCTGTCAGTTTTAAGAGAAATGATGCTGGAAATCTTGATAAATTATATTTTATTATACTATATCACAATATTCGAATCAAAAAATCTTATTTGAATATACGTAAGAAATGCCAGTATTCACATACTCTTACTTGTTCTAATCCCATAATTTAATATATTTATAGGATAAGGTTTTTAAGTTTTCACCATTCTGTAACAAGTCACTTTCCATCAAATAAAACTGCAGCTGACATCAATAAGGAATCCAGTGTCTATATGTCCTCTAGGTGGTGATATAAAGAAGCACTTATTTTTACTTCAAGCCAGCTTCCTGGATTTTTTCTTCAAGCCGGCCACCTAAGAGTTCTGTTTCTCTAAGTAAATCTCTTTCCAGTAAGCATTTCAAGGATTTTAATGTTAATTTGTTCTGTTTCTCTAAGTAAATCGCTTTTGAGTAAGCATTTTAAGGATAATAATGTTAATCTGCTGCCTATTTTAAGTATTTCATCTTGATGCTATCGTAATTCATAGTCTCCAGATAAATAAATGTTTATTTCTGCGTTTTCTTAGTCAAATTTCACTCATTCTTTTTTGCGTTTTCTCCTTTCATGTGATGTGCTGACCGAGAGCCTGCTTCCAAGTGGATGGTAAGACAGAAAACAAGGGTAAGTAACTCCTTTCCATCTCTCTTAACTCTCCTTCTTAAATGGTTAGGTTAAGTTAGGCTGGGTTAGGTTAGGTTAAGTCTGGCTGGCTTGAAGTGCTTTCATTTTTTTAAATTTTTTGTTCAATTTGGCATTACTGAAGTAAAGGCTTTTTTAACAAGGTCATTTGCTATACACTTAATTACTTGTATTTTCTCCCTTCATGTCGGAGCTGGACGAAGCTGGTGTCAACAGTTCCTGAAGAAAAAGGTAAGCAACTGTGGTCTTTCCTGGAATTTTTCTTCAAGCCAGCCGCCTCCGAGTTCTGTTTCTCTAAATAAATCTCTTTCCAGTAAGCATTTAAAGGATTTTAATGTTAATTTGTTCCGTTTCCCTACGTAAATTCCATTTCAGTAAGCATTTCAAGGATGATAATGTTAATCTGTTGCCTATTTTTTATGTATTTCATCTTGATGCTGTCGTAATTCACAGTCTTGAGATAAATAAATGTTTATTTTTGCATTTTCTTAGTTGAATTTCACTCATTCTTTTTGGTGTTTTCTCTATTCATGTGATCTGCCGACTGAGAGCCTGCTTCCAAGTGGATAGTAAGACAGAAAACACGGGTAAGTTACTCCTTTCCATCTCTCTTAACTCTCCTTCTTAAATGTTTAGGTCAAGTAAGGTTACGTTAGGTTAGGTTAGGTCTGGCTGGCTTGAAGTGTTTTCATTTTTTTCATTTTTCTGTTTATTTTTGCATTCCTGAAGTAAAATCTTTTTTCCACAAGGTCATTTGCTATACACTAAATTCCTTGTCTTTTCTCTTTTCATGTCATGTCGGAGCTAGCCCAGCTGGTGCAACTGCTGAAGTGTCACAGTTCCTGAAGAAATAGGTAAGCAACTCTGGTCCTTCCTGGACTTTTTCTTCAAGCCAACCGCCTCCGAGTTCTGTTTCTCTAAATAAATCTCTTTCCAGTAAGCATTTCAAGAATCTTAATGTTACTTTGTTCTGGTTCTCTAAGTAAAATACTTTTCAGTAAGCATTTCAAGGATAATAATGTTAATCTGTTGCCTATTTTAAGTATTTCATCTTGAAGCTGTCGTAATTCACAGTCTCGAGATAAATAAATGTTTATTTTTGCGTTTTCTTAGTCGAATTTCACTCATTCTTTTTTGCGTTATCTCTTTTCATGTGATGTGCCAACCGAGAGCCTGCTTCCAAGTGGATGGTAAGACAGAAAACAAGGCTAAGTAACTCCTTTTCATCTCTCTTAACTCTCCTTCTTAAATGGTTAGGTTAAATTAGGCTGGGTTAGGTTAGGTCTGGATGGCTTGAAGTGTTTTCATTTTTTTGTTAATTTTCGCATTCCAGAAGTAAACACTTTTTCCACAAGGTCATTTCCTATACACTAAATTCCTTGTATTTTCTCTTTTCATGTCATCTCGGAGCTGGCAAGCTGGTGCGTCTGCTGAAGAGTCAACAGTTCCTGAAGAAAAAGGTAAGCAACTGTGGTCCTTCCTGGACTTTTTCTTCAAGCCAGCCGCCTCCAAGTTCTGTTTCTATAAGTAAATCTTTTTCCAGTTAGCATTTTAAGGATTTTAATGTTAATTTGTTCTGTTTCTTTAAATAAATTGCATTTCAGTAACCATTTTAAGGATGATAATGTTAATCTGTTGCCTATTTTAAGTATTTCATCTTGATTATGTCGTCATTGACAGTCTCGAGATAAATAAATGTTTATTTTTGTGTTTTCTTTGTCGAATTTCATTTATTCTTTCTTGCGTTTTCTCTTTTCATGTGATGTGCTGACCGAGAGCCTGCTTCCAAGTAGATGGTAAGACAGAAAACAAGGGTAAGTAACTCCTTTCCATCTCTTTTAATTCTCCTTCTTAAATGGTTAGGTTAAGTTAGGTTGGGTTAGGTTATGTCTGGATCGCTTCAAGTGTTTTCATTTTTTCATTTTTTGTTCATTTTCGCATTCCGGAAGTGAACGCTTTTTCCAAAAGGTCATTTGCTATACACTAAATTCCTTGTATTTTCTCTTTTCATGTCATCTCGGAGCTGGCAAGCTGGTGCGGCTGCTGAAGAGTCAACAGTTCCTGAAGAAAAAGGTAAGCACGGTGCTTCCTGGATTTTTTCTCAAGCCAGCTGCCTCCAAGTTCTGTTTCTATAAGTAAATCTCTTTCCAGTAAGCATTTCAAGGATTTTAATGTTAATTTGTTCCGTTTCCCTATGTAAATTGTATTTCAGTTACCATTTCAGGGATGATAATGTTAATCTGTTGCCTATTTTAAGTATTTCATTTTGATGCTGTCGTAATTGACAGTCTCGAGATAAACAAATGTTTATTTTTGCGTTTTCTTTGTCGAATTTCACTCAATCTTTTTTGCGTTTTCTCTTTTCATGTGATGTGCTGACCAAGAGCCTGCTTCCAAGTGGATGGTAAGACAGAAAACAGGGGTGAGTAACTCCTTTCCATCTCTATTAATTCTCCTTCTTAAATGGTTAAGTTAGGTTACATGTAGGTAAGGTTAAGTCTGGCTGGAGTGAAGTTTTCATTTTTTTCATTTTTTTGTTCATTTTGGCATTACTGAAGTAAACGCTTTTTTTCGTAGTCAAATTTCACTCATTCTTTTTTGCGTTTTCTCTTTTCATGTGATGTGCTGACTGAGAGCCTTCTTCCAAGTGGATGGTAAGACGGAAAACAAGGGTAAGTAACTCCTTTCCATCTCTCTTAACTCTCCTTCTTAAATGGTTAGGTTAAGTTAGGTTAGGTTAGGTTAGGTCTGGCTGGCTTGAAGTGTTTTCATTTTTTTCATTTTTTTGTTCATTTTCGCATTCCGTAAGTAAACACTTTTTCCACAAGGTCATTTGCTATACACTAAATTCCTTGTATTTTCCTTTTCATGTCATGTCGGAGCTAGCAAGCTGGTGCGGCTGCTGAAGAGTCAACGGCTGCTGAAGAGTCAACAGTTCCTGAAGAAAAAAGTAAGCAACTGTGGTCCTTCCTGGACTTTTTCTTCAAGCCAGCCGCCTCAGAGATCTGTTTCTCTAAGTAAATCTCTTTCCAGTAAGCATTTCAAGGATTTTAATGTTAATTTGTTCCGTTTCCCTACGTAAATTCCATTTCAGTAACCATTTCAAGGATGATAATGTTAATCTGTTGCCTATTTTAAGTATTTCATCTTGATGCTGTCATAATTCACAGTCTCGAGATAAATAAATGTTAATTTTTGCGTTTTCTTAGTCGAATTTCACTCATTCTTTTTTTGCGTTTTCTCTTTTCATGTGATGTGCCGACCGAGAGCCTGCTTCCAAGTGGATGGTTAGACAGAAAACAAGGGTAAGTAACTCCTTTCCATCTCTCTTAACTCTCCTTCTTAAATGGTTAGGTTAAGTTAGGTTAGGTTAGGTTAGGTCTGGCTGGCTTGAAGTGTTTTCATTTTTTTCATTTTTTTGTTCATTTTCGCATTCCGTAAGTAAACACTTTTTCCACAAGGTCATTTGCTGTACACTAAATTCCTTGTATTTTCCTTTTCATGTCATGTCGGAGCTAGCAAGCTGGTGCGGCTGCTGAAGAGTCAACGGCTGCTGAAGAGTCAACAGTTCCTGAAGAAAAAAGTAAGCAACTGTGGTCCTTCCTGGACTTTTTCTTCAAGCCAGCCGCCTCAGAGATCTGTTTCTCTAAGTAAATCTCTTTCCAGTAAGCATTTCAAGGATTTTAATGTTAATTTGTTCCGTTTCCCTACGTAAATTCCATTTCAGTAACCATTTCAAGGATGATAATGTTAATCTGTTGCCTATTTTAAGTATTTCATCTTGATGCTGTCATAATTCACAGTCTCGAGATAAATAAATGTTTATTTTTGCGTTTTCTTAGTCGAATTTCACTCATTCTTTTTTTGCGTTTTCTCTTTTCATGTGATGTGCCGACCGAGAGCCTGCTTCCAAGTGGATGGTTAGACAGAAAACAAGGGTAAGTAACTCCTTTCCATTTCTCTTAACTCTCCTTCTTAAATGCTTAGGTTAAGTTAGGTTGGGTAAGGTTAGGTCTTGCTGGCTTGAAGTTTTCATTTTTTTTCATTTTTTTAATCATTTTGGCATTCCTGAAGTAAACGCTTTTTCCACAAGGTCATTTGCTATACACTAAATTCCTTGTTTTTTCTCATTTCATGTCGAGTTGGAGCTGGCAAGCTGGTGCGTCTGCTGAAGAGTCAACAGTTCCTGAAGAAAAAGGTAAGTCCTTCCTGGACTTTTTCTTCAAGACAGCCGCCTCTGAGTTCTGTTTCTCTAAGTAAATCTCTTTCCAGTAAGCATTTCAAGGATTTTAATGTTAATTTGTTCTGTTTCTTTAAATAAATTGCTTTTCAGTAAGCATTTCAAGGATAATAATGTTAATCTGCTGCCTATTTTAAGTATTTCATCTTGATGCTGATGTAATTCAGTCTCGAGATAAATAAATGTTTATTTTTGCATTATCTTAGTCGAATTTCACTCATTCTTTTTTGCCTGCTTTCAAGTGGATGGTAAGACAGAAAACAAGGGTAAGTAACTCCTTTCCATCTCTCTTAATTCTCCTTCTTAAATGGTTAGGTTAAGTTAGGTTAGGTTAGGTTAAGTCTGGCTGGCTTGAAGTGTTTTCATTTTTTCCTTTATTTTGTTAATTTTCGCATTCCGGAAGTAACGCTTTTTCAACAAGGTCATTTCCTATACACTAAATTCCTTGTATTTTCTCTTTTCATGTCATGTCTGAGCTGGCAAGCTGGTGCGGCTGATGAAGAGTCAACAGTTCCTGAAGAAAAAGGTAAGCAACTGTGGTCCTTCCTGGACTTTTTCTTCAAGCCAGCCACCTCCAAGTTCTGTTTCTATAAGTAAATCTTTTTCCAGTTAGCATTTCAAGGATTTTAATGTTAATTTGTTCTGTTTCTTTAAATAAATTGCATTTCAGTAACCATTTCAAGGATGATAATGTTAATCTGTTGCCTATTTTAAGTATTTCATCTTGATGCTGTCGTCATTGACAGTCTCGAGATAAATAAATGTTTATTTTTGCGTTTTCTTTGTCAAATTTCACTCATTCTTTTTTGCGTTTTCTCTTTTCATGTGATGTGCCAACCGAGAGCCTGCTTCCAAGTGGATGGTAAGACGGATAACAAGGGTAAGTGACTCCTTTCCATCTCTCTTAACTCTCCTTCTTAAATGGTTAGGTTAAGTTAGGTTGGGTTAGGTTAGGTCTGGCTGGCTTGAAGTGTTTTCATTTTTTTCATTTTTTTATTCATTTTCGCATTCCGGAAGTAAACACTTTTTCCACAAGGTCATTTGCTATACACTAAATTCCTTGTATTTTCTCTTTTCATGTCATCTCGGAGCTGGCAAGCTGGTGCGGCTGCTGAAGAGTCAACAGTTCCTGAAGAAAAAGGTAAGCAACTGTGGTCCTTCCTGGACTTTTTCTTCAAGCCAGCCGCCTCAGAGATCTGTTTCTCTAAGTAAATCTCTTTCCAGTTAGCATTTCAACAAATTTAATGTTAATTTGTTCTGTTTCTTTAAATAAATTGCTTTTCAGTAAGCATTTCAAGGATAATAATGTTAATCTGTTGCCTATTTTAAGTATTTCATCTTGATGCTGTTGTAATTCACAGTCTCGAGATAAATAAATTTTTATTTTTGCATTTTCTTAGTCGAATTTCACTCATTCTTTTTTGCGTTTTCTCTTTTCATGTGATGTGCTGACCGAGAGCCTGCTTCCAAGTGGATGGTAAGACGGATAACAAGGGTAAGTGACTCCTTTCCATCTCTCTTAACTCTCCTTCTTAAATGGTTAGGTTAAGTTAGGTTGGGTTAGGTTAGGTCTGGCTGGCTTGAAGTGTTTTCATTTTTTTCATTTTTTTATTCATTTTCGCATTCCGGAAGTAAACACTTTTTCCACAAGGTCATTTGCTATACACTAAATTCCTTGTATTTTCTCTTTTCATGTCATGTCGGACCTGGCGAAGCTGGTGCAACTGCTGAAGAGTCAACAGTTCCTGAGAAAAAAGGTAAGCAACTGTGGTCCTTCCTGGACTTTTTCTTCAAGCCAGCCACCTCCGAGTTCTGTTTCTCTAAGTAAATTGCTTTTCAGTAAGCATTTCAAGGATAATAATGATAATCTGTTCCCTATTTTAAGTATTTCATATTGATGCTGTCCTAATTCATATTTGAGATAAATAAATGTTTATTTTTGCATTTTCTTAGTCGAATTTCACTCATTCTTTTCTGCGTTTTCTCTTTTCCTGTGATGTGCTGACCAAGAGCCTGCTTCCAAGTGGATGGTAAGACAGAAAACAAGGGTAAGTTACTCCTTTCCATCTCTCTTAACTCTCCTTCTTAAATGGTTAGGTTAAGTTAGGTTGGGTTACATTAGGTCTGGCTGGCTTGAAGTTTTTTCATTTTTTTTGTTCATTTTCACATTCCGGAAGTAAACGCTTTTTCCACAAAGTCATTTGCTATACACTTAATTACTTGTATTTTCTCTTTTCATGTCATGTCAGAGCTGGCAACCTGGTGCGGCTGCTGAAGAGTCAACAGTTCCTGAAAAAAACGGTAAGCAACCCTTCCTGGACTTTTTCTTCAAGCCAGCCCCCTCAGAGTTCTGTTTCTCTAAGTAAATCTCTTTCCAGTAAGCATTTCAAAGATTTTAATGTTAATTTGTTCTGTTTCTCTAAGGAAATTGCATTTCAGTAAGCATTTCAAGGATGATAATGTTAATCTGTTGCCTATTTTAAGTATTTCATCTTGATGCTGTCGTAATTCACAATATCGAGATAAATAAATGTTTATTTTTGTGTTTTCTTAGTCGAATTTCACTTATTCTTTTTTGCGTTTTCTCTTTTCATGTGATGTGCCGACCGAGAGCCTGCTTCCAAGTGGATGGTAAGACGGAAAACAAGGGTAAGTAACTCCTTTCCATCTCTCTTAACTCTCCTTCTTAAATGGTTAGGTTAAGTTAGGTTGGGTTAGGTTTGGTCTGGCTGGCTTGAAGTGTTTTCATTTTTTTTCATTTTTTTTGTTCATTTTCGCATTCCTGAAGGAAACGCTTTTTCCACAAGGTCATTTGCTATACACTAAATTCCTTGTATTTTCTCTTTTCATGTAATGTCGGAGCTGGCAAGCTGGTGTGGCTGCTGAAGAGTCAACAGTTCCTGTGAAAAAAGGTAAGCAACTGTGGTCCTTCCTGGAATTTTTCTTCAAGCCAGCCGCCTCAGAGTTCTGTTTCTC
The DNA here is from genome assembly GCA_012932295.1 of Cyclina sinensis. Lineage (NCBI taxonomy): Eukaryota > Metazoa > Mollusca > Bivalvia > Venerida > Veneridae > Cyclina > Cyclina sinensis. The sequence continues at coordinate 21,335,594 of JAAONU010000001.1, forward strand.
TAAGTAAATCTCTTTCCAGTAAGCATTTCAAGGATTTTAATGGTTATTTGTTCTGTTTCTTTAAATAAATTCCTTTTCAGTAAGCATTTCAAGGATAATAATGTTAATCTGCTGCCTATTTTAAGTATTTCATCTTGATGCTGTCATAATTCACAGTCTCGAGATAAATAAATGTTTATTTTTGCGTTTTCTTAGTCGAATTTCACTCATTCTTTTTTGCGTTTTCTCTTTTCATGTGATGTGCCGACCGAGAGCCTGCTTCCAAGTGGATGGTTAGACAGAAAACAAGGGTAAGTAACTCCTTTCCATCTCTCTTAACTCTCCTTTTTAAATAGTTAGGTTAAGTCAGGTTAGGTTAGGTTAGGTTAGGATTGGCTGGCTTGAAGTGTTTTCATTTTTTTCATTTTTTTTGTTCATTTTGGTATTACTGAAGTAAACGCTTTTTCCAGAAGGTCATTTGCTATACACTTAATTCCTTGTATTTTCTCTTTTCATGTCATGTTGGAGCTGGCGAAGCTGCTTAGAGTCAACAGTTCCTGAAGAAAAAGGTAGGCAACTGTGGTCCTCCCTGGATTTTTTCTTCAAGCCAGCCACCTCTGAGTTCTGTTTCTCTAAGCAAATCCCTTTTCAGTAAGCATCTCAAGGATTCTAATGTTAATCTAGTCCCTGTTTTAAGTATTTCATCTTGATGCTGTAGTAATTCACAGTCTCGATAGAAAATAAATGTTTATTTTTTAGTTTTCTTAGTCGAATTTCACACATTCTTTTTTGCATTTTCTCTTTTCATGTGATGTGCCGAGCACCAGCTTCCAAGTGGATGGTGGATTCTAAACATTGATACAGAGGGCTGTTTGCTCGACTTGAACTTACTTCAAATTTGTTTGTGCCAAGATGCATTCAGATAAAACAGATTAATTGATAAACAATATTTTAAGTGTAACATTCAATAACTGCATTATGTAGTGTCAATATCAAGATGGTGTTTGAGCAAGATACAAGTTGTAATAATTTGTTTAAAAAACTAAGGTCAAAAGTGAGCTGTAGGCTATAGTACAGTTTTTAGAAGTTGAGGAATGTTAACTGGAACTGGAATAAAGTTTATTAGGATAATTGATGCAGTTTGTGTTGAAATAAAAAAAGAATTAAACTTGAAGATTTTATGGAATAAAAGATGGATAATGAACAAGAGGGCCATTATGGACCTAGATCGCTCACCTGAATACTTTGCCTTTGGGTCTGCTATTGAGCTAACGCCAAAAGCTTTTTTCAGAATCTCCCTATATAAATCTATGTGAATACAAGTGAAATAAGCCTAGGTAACATCAACTGACCCCTGGGGCAGGGCCAAATTTGACCCTAGGGACATAATTTGAACAAATTTGGTAGAGGTCCACCCAACAATGCTACATACCAAATCTTACGGCTCAGGGCCTTGTGGTTTCAGACAAGAAGATTTTCAAAATTTTCCCTATACATGTATAAGCCTATGTAAAACCAATGGGCCCAAATTTGACCACAAGGGTACAATTTGAACAAACTTGGTAGAGGTCCACTAGACAATGCTACATACCAAATCTTAAGGCTCAGGGCCTTGTTTCAGACAAGATTTTTTTAAGTTTCACAATATAAGCGTATGTAAAATCAATTGACCCCTGGGGCGGGGCCAAATTTGTCCCCAGGGGTATAATTTGAACAAACTTGTTTGAAGTCCACCAGACAATGCTACACACCAAATCCGACGGCTCATGGCCTTGTGGTAGCTGTACATCAAAAAACATGAAAGTAGGTCACTATCTAGGCCAACTCATATCAAAGTCATTCTTCATTTGAAACTGTGCACATGGTCCAAATTTCATAGCTGTATATTAAATAACAAAAGTAGGTCACTAGGGCAAAATTTAGGTCATCTAACATCAAAGTTCAACTGTGCAAATGGTCCAAATTTCATAGCTGTTCATCATAAAAAAAAAGTAGGTCCCTAGGTCAAAATCTAGGCCAGCTCATATCAAAGTTCAATTCTACATCTGAAACTGTGCACATGGTCCAAATTTCATAACTGTATATCAAATAACAAAAAAGTAGGTCAATGAGTCCCCTGGGCAGGGCCAAGTTTGACCCCAAGGCTTTAATTTAAACAATCTTGATACAGCTCCACCAGACAATGTTTCATGTCAAATATCTAAGCTCTAGCTTTCTGGGTTTCAGTGATCACTTTTTTAAATCTATATAAAGAAGGCACACACCAAATCTTAAGGCTCAGGGCCTTGTCACCCTTGTGGTTTCAGACAAGAAGATTTTCAAAGTTTTTCCTTTCAGTTGCCATAGCAACCAGAGTTCTTGATTGAATTGAATTCTCCGAAAAACTTTGGTAGAGCTTCATGCAAGGAATATCCCAGGCATGTTTGGTCAATGTTGGCTTAATGGTTTAGGAGGAGATGTCGTTCAAGTCAAATTGTTGATGACGCACGTCGATGGAAGCCAGACAATCAACGATCCCAAAAGCTCACCCTGAGCACTCACAGGTGAGCTAAAAAGTGATGTCTTATAAATCCAGTCCTTTGTAAATGGAAAGTCCTCTTTTAAGAAACAAGAGGGCCATGATGGCCCTAAATTGCTCACCTGAGTCTCATTGCTCAATATCGTTATTGGTTTTTATGGGTGCAAGTTTGAATAAGTTTGCAAGAAGTTTGAAGACTCTGGGTGTAATGGTGCTCAAATTTTTTAGCAGAAATAGTTTTACTCTACAGGTCCCAGTGACTTTGACCTTTGACCTACAGACCACAAAAACAATAGGGTTCTTCTAATATAATTACCCTATGAAGTTTGAAGGTTCTGGGTGTAATGATACTCCAGTTCGATTCCCCGCTCCCGGTGACCTTGACTTTTAACCTACTGACCCCAAAAATGATTGGGTTCTTTTACTGAGTAAAGAAAATCATCCTATGAAGTTTGAAGGCTCTGGGTAAAATGGTACTCCAGTTACTGAGCAGAAACAGTTTTCACTCTACAGGTCCCTGTGAACTTAACCTTTGACCCTAAAAACAATATGGTTCTTCAAATACAATTATCTGATAAAGTTTGAAGGCTCTGGGTGTAATGGTACTACAGTTACTCTACAGAAACAGTTTTCACTCTACAGGTCCCTGTGACCCTGACCTTTGACATACTAGCCCCAAAAACAAAATGGTTCTTTTATTTAGTAAAAGCAATCATCTTATGAAGTTTGGAGGCTCTGGGTGAAATAGTAATCCTGTTACTGAGTGGAAACGGTTTTCACTCTAGAGGTCCCTCTGACCTTGACCTTTGACCTAATGACCCAAAACACAAAAGGGATTTTTTATACTCAATAACTTTATTTTTATAAGGGCAATAACCCTGTGTTGGAAAGGCGTGAAGGAAATTTCTGTGAAATAAGTACAACGCGTCTGAATGATTCGATCCTTCTTTTATGTCTGCTAGCAACATGAATAAACTACAAAAATATGACATCAACGTCTGACATAAACATAAACACTGAAATTGGCGCCAACGTCACGTGGAAATTGGCGTTAACATAACGTTAGGTATTCTCGACATCCTGGGGCCGCTAAAAGAATTTATATGAATTTCATGTTTATGAAACAGTGAAATCTATACAAGGATAAATTATTTCAATACTTGTAGTAGTTTCTATAAATTAACGAAATCCAAGAATACTAAGTTTAACTTTAAATATCTATAAACTATCAATAGTATTCAGTTCTGAGTAACAATCTATCATCCGCGTGAAAATGTCTATATACTCTGTTTCAAGTAATGAATGTCACTTGTGTCACTCTGAATTACTTTATAAAGTTAATATCACTCAAAGGGGATGGGGGATAGTGTCTCTATCACTTCTCATTTTAGGGGGTATTAATTGTCTTTATTGTGTAATAATTCTTGGGGATATAACTTCACTATTGGTCTTGTTGTAGTTCCGCTGGTAGTTCTGATCGTGGCAGCTCGGGTTCGATCATCTCTTCTGGTAATTAATTGCTCAATTACTCCTAGTTTCAATCGGTTCCTTGAACATTCGTCGTGGATTTGAACCAAGTCACCTACTGCTATCGTCTGCTGATTCGTTCCTGACTGACGGTGGGTTTCGCGTAGCGCTGTCAAGTACTCTGTTCGCCATTGTTTCCAGAAATGGTCAAGGATCGTGGAATGTAATTTTGCCTGTTTAGTAACTGTAAAGTGTTCGTCAGTTCTGGATGAATTTTCTGTCTATGGCAGTGGTGTTATACGGAAGTGACATCAATCTGCGACCATAGAGAAGGTGTGAGGGCGTCAGTGGTTCCAATTCATTGCCGCTTGAAGGTACTTGTGTTAACGGTCTATCGTTCAGCATAGCTTCGATCTCTGTGATGACCGTCTGTAGCGTTTCTATGGTAACGAGGGAGTGTCCTAAAACTTTCTTTAATGCTGTTTTGGTGAGACCTATGAGCCGCTCCCACCATCCTCCATACAATGGTGCTCGTTTCGGAATGAAGTGCCATTCTATGCCCTTTCTGCTAAACGTTTCTCTGACTGTTATTGACTGGAAGATTTGTTTCAGGACGTGAGATGCACCGGTAAAGGTAGTAGCATTGTCTGACATTATGATTTTCGGAACAGACCTCCGGCTACAAAAACGTCTAAACGCCAGTAGAAATGACTCCTTTGACAAGTCTGGCACAATCTCTAGGTGTCAGGGCTCTACAAATATTTTTGAAAGTGAGTTGTCCTGGACAACTCACCTAGGCAAAATAGAGTTGTCCGAAATATAAAGTCAGATGTCCAAGTGAAAAGTCCAGTATTAAGTACAAAATGATTTTAAACACAACAAGTACATGTATAAAATATCTTTTATTTCATTCATCACAAAATTATTCAGGTAAACTATCAAGTGTTGACCTTTTTTTATAGTAAACTCTTCTTAATGTTACCAAACACACACATACACCTACAAAGTTAACATCTTTAAGTTTAACATTCATTTCTAAGTGCTTTCCTAGTATGATTATATCAGTTTTTAAAAAATGCCTGTCTAGCTTCTATTATATACTATACTAGTATTGTAACGAAGAAACTGTTTTTTTAAATCATGTCTGACAATCACTTTTCAAGTCCTCATTGAACCCTATGTAAGTCTTACAGTTTTGTAACATAAGACTGCTTTGCATGTCCATTCACATGTCTTTATGTTTTGCTTCCATTTAGCCAGTGTTCAACTGCTTTGTCAGGGGAGAACTTTTCCAGTGTGGGACCATGCTGTTTGACTGTCATTAACATTTGTAGGGTGTCCTGTTTGAGACAATTTCTCAGCTGTGTTTTTACTTGCTTCATTGCAGAGAACCCACGCTCACACTCTGCAGTGGTGGGGCTGATTACCAGCTGAATTTCAAGAAGTTTTCTTACATTTGGAATGTTCTTTTTTCTAAGGAGGAGTTTGAAAACTTCATTTGGCTCATGGCTAGTCTGACTTAGATCCCTCATATATACTTTTAAGTCTGTATATTCACTTAAGACTGTTCTGTGAGAATCCTTTGGGAAAAGCTGGGGCATGTGACTAAGAAGGGTTTCGTCATCTTTGTTACCAAACCTCATCAGGTCATTGCGGTTCTGTGGGATGGCTTTATAATTCAAGGCAGCAAAGCATTTGAGTGGCTCCTCATTGAAATTAGAAAACCTGGAACAGAAAAAAATAATTCTGTGTGCCTTTTATATCAGTGAAATCATCCCATTCTAATCAAACATAGTTATATAAAGTTAACACTTTAAAACATCCATATCTAAGTGTTTACCCTTTATGATCACATCAGTAGGTAAAAAGTTTTTGCCTGGTTACTTTATGAAATAATGAAGAAAGTGCTCTTAATTATTATACTTATACTGTTTCTAGTATTCAGAATGCAAACTTCTATAGGGGTAACTGTATACCTTTTGTCAATGTAATGGATTAGGTCATCAATTATGTCATCAATAAAGCCCCTGGATGGCATGTCACCAGTAAGTTCAACACCATTTAGTGTCTTTTTTTCTGAGCAGAACTGGGAATAAAACATCTGGAAATAAATGTTATAAAAATATAACCAAATTTGTTAAGACTGATGACAAAAACTGAATAATGTTGCTTTATACACAAAAAGAAAATTAGATGAAGTAAGGAAAACATCAGGGCTTCTTATTTCAGTAACTACATGTTGTATTTATAAATGCATAATCTGTGAAGAGGAAACATTTAAATAAGTGACAGAAACTGAGAAACATTTCATATATCTGACCTGTAAGTTTTCACCAGGCTTGTGCTTCAGTTCCTCAAGCTTGATTAGATGTATCTCTGTCTCTGGATAGACCTCTGACACCAGCAGACTTGTTATTTGAAACACTTTCGATAAACTTGAAGTAACTTCAAGTATATCAAGCATTGCATGTAGCAGAGTTGCAAATTTGACGGTGGTGATTCCACGCAAGTAGCCTTTTGCCCTTGCAGACTCATCTGATGAGTTTCTTGCAGCAACATGTTCAAGGTGTGCTACTATGGAAGTGTAGTTCTTCCTCAGTGCAGACAAGGCCTTGGTCTGACTAGCTAGCCATCTGACCTGAAGTGAAAAGAGTAAATTCAACTACATTATGCCTTTCGATGTAACTTTTGACTGAATAACATTGTGTTTTTTGTGATTTTTTTTTATTTATTATCTTGAGCATGGATTGGTATTGCATCATAAATGTCAGTAGCTATTATTAAATGATAAAGTAACGGTTGATGTTTTTCTGAGGATATATGTATTTACTTTGGTTGAAATTTTATGACCTTGTACAGAGTTAACTGCTGTACTTTCCTTCTGCATTCATAAATTAAATAAACAATTTGTTCAAATATCCCTTTTACCTGCTTGATACCACTCATGTGTACTAATTCACTTCCAATGAAGTCTGCAACTTCCTTAACCTCTCGTCTACGTTTTGGGCTATAGTGATAGAACATGTATATCCCTTTCACAGTTTCTTCAAACCTCCTCATGTATGAGTCTGTCTTCAAACTATCAAGAGCTGCCAGTTCCAGTTTATGGGCAACGCAGTGCATTGGAAATACTCAGGGAGCATCTTTCAAAATCAGTGCCATAGTTCCATTTCTTAGTCCCTGCATTACACTAGCACCATCAAAATTGGCACACACCAGTGTAGGTTTTTCATTTGTTGCATTTGTTAGGTCTGAGAATTCAATTCCAAAGCGGCTAAGTCCAGTATCAATGCTTTCTTTTACACCCTTGGCATTAGCGGATTTAAGCTCTTCCAATGAAATTAGCTGTGTTTTTGCTTCGCCATCATTAATGTACCTCATGTACACAATTTCTTGTTCCTTGAAAGAAACGTCAGTGCTGCCATCAGCAAGAATGGAAACATAAGGACTGTTTAGATTATCATTAAGGGCATCAAGCTGGATACATTCAGCAATGGAAGAAATAAATTCACGGGCTTTGACATCATTGTCATAATTGTCACCAATGTCAACCCCATTTTTCTTCATCAAAGAGCACAACATTTTCATATCAGTGAAGGGTCTATTGTGGTAAGCTATGGAATATGCACAGTTAAAAACAAACCTCATGCGTTGATGCTCTCTTTCACCTAGCTTTTCACCTAGCTAGGCCTTCCCTATATCAGTGTCTTTTACTGGTGTGCTTGCATGTTTGACTTCTGACGATGACTTTTCATCATCACGCATGAACTGAGTTGCACAATTTTTGTGAGCAGCACTTTTGTTGTGTGCATGGATAGGTTCAATTCTAAATGTCTTCGAGCCTTCTACAAACACACAGGTCTGATTGAATTTAGTTACTGCCAGCTTAGGATATCGTCTACAATATTTGCAGAACATAAGTTCATTTTCTTGCTCATAAACTAGTCAATCAAAGTCATCTAGCCATGTTTCAACAAACTTTCTTTCTCTTGTTGCATCATAATTCTTGTCTTTCTTTGATTCCAGACATTGTTTTTTGTTTTTAGATTCCACCTTTTCCTCAACCTTACGTTTCCTACTTTCACTTTCATTATGAATATCAGGATTTTTATCCTTTAACTTAAGAAATTTCAGTAGACTCAACTTCACAGTGCCCACGTCTGCTTGCTGGCAGATGAGAGCTGATTATGTTTTCTAGAAAGGTGATTCTGTCTTTAAAAAAAATATTTCTGGTCATTTTACAATACCAGCGATTAAGTGTCAACACAATTAACACCCCCATGACTAATGAACAATACGTACACTGTTATACTTCAGCAGGGAACAATAGGTGTAAAACACAAATAAACAACAATTAAACATGCTTACCGTACATGTATTGTACCCTTATTGCACTATAATCGATCAAATTACATTGTCAAAACAACAGCCTCTTTGATCACGATGCCGACATTTAGAATCCGGGCACTCTCAAAGCAAATTTATTACGACTGTTCTCATTAGTTAATGAATATATATCTAGGCGTCGCGATTGGCCGATTTAGACAAGTACTTGACTGTCAGTTACTTCTCAGGGCGGAGCTTGTCGATAGCGTAAATTAACTGCCTGGAGCTAGATAACGCATCATCTTGTTTATTATGATTAGGGGGCAGGGGACATAAAAATGAGCAATTTCTAAGGTCCGAGTGGCCGTGAATACCATTCTTATTATTTCGAAACATTCTACACAAGCAACAAACCTGTCACTTTGCATTATTCAAGCATATATAACATACATTTAAGAAAATAACAGTTTCCATTCATTGTTCCTGATAATAAAATCTGATAGCAATATATATTTCCCCCCACCCACCCAAAATCACAGTGGAAAAAGCTGAATATGGCCAAACTTCATCAAGATGTACAACATTCAAAATAGCCCCAATTGTTTTAATGTTAATATTTATCTGCAGTAAAGTTATTGAAAACTTCAAAAATGCCCAATAAAGTAGCCGTCATAGGTTTAGATTTTTCACAAAATAAAATCAAAGTCCCTCGCCGGTTTTGCAGCAGCAGTCAATGTTTACATTTTCAGTTTCCATACCTCCTTTTGAAGAGTCAAAAATGCATACAAAGCTACCAAATGTTTAGTTTCGTGCACAAATCCAGAAATATTGCTCATTTCCTACACACAAATGACAAAGAATTACACTGACAAAACATTCTCAATAATTTTCAATACCTTCAAAACACCAAGTCTGTTTTATTAAGAAATTTCACCAGGGCCAAAGTTCGAATATGTCCCCTGCCCCCTTAATTAAGTATTTTAATATGGTTCCTATTATCATATTTGCTGTAAATGTATTAAAATATAGAGTATTCTGAATAAAACGGTAACTTTGAGAATTAAATCCTGTGTTTCCTTTGTTTTTTATCACAGTTGTAGAAAAAGACCTCATTTCAAGGGAAATAACCTGTACAATGGCCATTTCTGCAGAAACATTTATTCCTTTCTATGTGCCAGGAAACTAAATGAATATCTGTTTTCTTGCTTCCAGCACAATGTCAAGAATTAAAGCAATTTTGTAGATGATTCTAAGCATTATCAAAAGAAATCATAATCAAACCGTAAGTATGAAACTAATTTTCTGCACAAGATGAATTTTACCTCAAATTAGACTTCAACAATGCCGATATATCATACCAGCTGCATTGCACACACCTATTGCATGGATATATCATTTTAATGTTATTAATGCATCCGTAACAATTCACTATAAACTAACAGAGGGTCAAAAGTCATATAAGTAAAAAGATTTAAGCGATAAACCATTATGCCTAACGTTGAATCACTGTTTACATTGCCAATATGGAAGGGAGACAAATCCTATAATACCCAACATTTTCTACTCATTTGTATCCACCGTGGCATTCTATATCATAAGCTGCTCTGATTACTAGGTTTTTTCGCAATAAGTGAGTGAATACGGAGTTTTTCATCATGATTAAGAGATAAATTGAAGAGGTAATTGGCCATTACAACCGTTTCAAGTAAGAACAGAAGAAAAACTGTTATTTTTAGGATATTTATATGAAAAATGATCATGGAAAGGCACTTTATAAGTATTCTCAGTCCTTATGGCATAAATGTACTCAACAGTACATTAAAATGTCTATTCGCGCAATCCTATAGCTACAAAATGGAGAAATTTGCAATTCCATGACGTTTGCGAATCGGACAAATTTTGCAGACTTTCAGTTTATTTATTACCTCCCTTGACTTAAAAGGCTGTATAATTTAAACAAATTGATTAATCCTACTGTTTAATTTCCAAAATAAATAACAATGGTGTCAGAAAAGTTTCTGAGCAAAAATTGGTCAATTCTGATACATTTCAAAAAATGAAAATTTTCCTTAATTTAAGGGGGCAGGGGACATAAAAATGAGCAATTTCTAAGGTCCGAGTGGCCGTGAATACCATTCTTATTATTTCGAAACATTCTACACAAGCAACAAACCTGTCACTTTGCATTATTCAAGCATATATAACATACATTTAAGAAAATAACAGTTTCCATTCATTGTTCCTGATAATAAAATCTGATAGCAATATATATTTCCCCCCACCCACCCAAAATCACAGTGGAAAAAGCTGAATATGGCCAAACTTCATCAAGATGTACAACATTCAAAATAGCCCCAATTGTTTTAATGTTAATATTTATCTGCAGTAAAGTTATTGAAAACTTCAAAAATGCCCAATAAAGTAGCCGTCATAGGTTTAGATTTTTCACAAAATAAAATCAAAGTCCCTCGCCGGTTTTGCAGCAGCAGTCAATGTTTACATTTTCAGTTTCCATACCTCTTTTTGAAGAGTCAAAAATGCATACAAAGCTACCAAATGTTTAGTTTCGTGCACAAATCCAGAAATATTGCTCATTTCCTACACACAAATGACAAAGAATTACACTGACAAAACATTCTCAATAATTTTCAATACCTTCAAAACACCAAGTCTGTTTTATTAAGAAATTTCACCAGGGCCAAAGTTCGAATATGTCCCCTGCCCCCTTAATTAAGTATTTTAATATGGTTCCTATTATCATATTTGCTGTAAATGTATTAAAATATAGAGTATTCTGAATAAAACGGTAACTTTGAGAATTAAATCCTGTGTTTCCTTTGTTTTTTATCACAGTTGTAGAAAAAGACCTCATTTCAAGGGAAATAACCTGTACAATGGCCATTTCTGCAGAAACATTTATTCCTTTCTATGTGCCAGGAAACTAAATGAATATCTGTTTTCTTGCTTCCAGCACAATGTCAAGAATTAAAGCAATTTTGTAGATGATTCTAAGCATTATCAAAAGAAATCATAATCAAACCGTAAGCATGAAACTAATTTTCTGCACAAGATGAATTTTACCTCAAATTAGACTTCAACAATGCCGATATATCATACCAGCTGCATTGCACACACCTATTGCATGGATATATCATTTTAATGTTATTAATGCATCCGTAACAATTCACTATAAACTAACAGAGGGTCAAAAGTCATATAAGTAAAAAGATTTAAGCGATAAACCATTATGCCTAACGTTGAATCACTGTTTACATTGCCAATATGGAAGGGAGACAAATCCTATAATACCCAACATTTTCTACTCATTTGTATCCACCGTGGCATTCTATATCATAAGCTGCTCTGATTACTAGGTTTTTTCGCAATAAGTGAGTGAATACGGAGTTTTTCATCATGATTAAGAGATAAATTGAAGAGGTAATTGGCCATTACAACCGTTTCAAGTAAGAACAGAAGAAAAACTGTTATTTTTAGGATATTTATATGAAAAATGATCATGGAAAGGCACTTTATAAGTATTCTCAGTCCTTATGGCATAAATGTACTCAACAGTACATTAAAATGTCTATTCGCGCAATCCTATAGCTACAAAATGGAGAAATTTGCAATTCCATGACGTTTGCGAATCGGACAAATTTTGCAGACTTTCAGTTTATTTATTACCTCCCTTGACTTAAAAGGCTGTATAATTTAAACAAATTGATTAATCCTACTGTTTAATTTCCAAAATAAATAACAATGGTGTCAGAAAAGTTTCTGAGCAAAAATTGGTCAATTCTGATACATTTCAAAAAATGAAAATTTTCCTTAATTTAAGGGGGCAGGGGACATAAAAATGAGCAATTTCTAAGGTCCGAGTGGCCGTGAATACCATTCTTATTATTTCGAAACATTCTACACAAGCAACAAACCTGTCACTTTGCATTATTCAAGCATATATAACATACATTTAAGAAAATAACAGTTTCCATTCATTGTTCCTGATAATAAAATCTGATAGCAATATATATTTCCCCCCACCCACCCAAAATCACAGTGGAAAAAGCTGAATATGGCCAAACTTCATCAAGATGTACAACATTCAAAATAGCCCCAATTGTTTTAATGTTAATATTTATCTGCAGTAAAGTTATTGAAAACTTCAAAAATGCCCAATAAAGTAGCCGTCATAGGTTTAGATTTTTCACAAAATAAAATCAAAGTCCCTCGCCGGTTTTGCAGCAGCAGTCAATGTTTACATTTTCAGTTTCCATACCTCCTTTTGAAGAGTCAAAAATGCATACAAAGCTACCAAATGTTTAGTTTCGTGCACAAATCCAGAAATATTGCTCATTTCCTACACACAAATGACAAAGAATTACACTGACAAAACATTCTCAATAATTTTCAATACCTTCAAAACACCAAGTCTGTTTTATTAAGAAATTTCACCAGGGCCAAAGTTCGAATATGTCCCCTGCCCCCTTAATTAAGTATTTTAATATGGTTCCTATTATCATATTTGCTGTAAATGTATTAAAATATAGAGTATTCTGAATAAAACGGTAACTTTGAGAATTAAATCCTGTGTTTCCTTTGTTTTTTATCACAGTTGTAGAAAAAGACCTCATTTCAAGGGAAATAACCTGTACAATGGCCATTTCTGCAGAAACATTTATTCCTTTCTATGTGCCAGGAAACTAAATGAATATCTGTTTTCTTGCTTCCAGCACAATGTCAAGAATTAAAGCAATTTTGTAGATGATTCTAAGCATTATCAAAAGAAATCATAATCAAACCGTAAGCATGAAACTAATTTTCTGCACAAGATGAATTTTACCTCAAATTAGACTTCAACAATGCCGATATATCATACCAGCTGCATTGCACACACCTATTGCATGGATATATCATTTTAATGTTATTAATGCATCCATAACAATTCACTATAAACTAACAGAGGGTCAAAAGTCATATAAGTAAAAAGATTTAAGCGATAAACCATTATGCCTAACGTTGAATCACTGTTTACATTGCCAATATGGAAGGGAGACAAATCCTATAATACCCAACATTTTCTACTCATTTGTATCCACCGTGGCATTCTATATCATACAGCTGCTCTGATTACTAGGTTTTTTCGCAATAAGTGAGTGAATACGGAGTTTTTCATCATGATTAAGAGATAAATTGAAGAGGTAATTGGCCATTACAACCGTTTCAAGTAAGAACAGAAGAAAAACTGTTATTTTTAGGATATTTATATGAAAAATGATCATGGAAAGGCATTTTATAAGTATTCTCAGTCCTTATGGCATAAATGTACTCAACAGTACATTAAAATGTCTATTCGCGCAATCCTATAGCTACAAAATGGAGAAATTTGCAATTCCATGACGTTTGCGAATCGGACAAATTTTGCAGACTTTCAGTTTATTTATTACCTCCCTTGACTTAAAAGGCTGTATAATTTAAACAAATTGATTAATCCTACTGTTTAATTTCCAAAATAAATAACAATGGTGTCAGAAAAGTTTCTGAGCAAAAATTGGTCAATTCTGATACATTTCAAAAAATGAAAATTTTCCTTAATTTAAGTATTTTAATATGGTTCCTATTATCATATTTGCTGTAAATGTATTAAAATATAGAGTATTCTGAATAAAACGGTAACTTTGAGAATTAAATCCTGTGTTTCCTTTGTTTTTTATCACAGTTGTAGAAAAAGACCTCATTTCAAGGGAAATAACCTGTACAATGGCCATTTCTGCAGAAACATTTATTCCTTTCTATGTGCCAGGAAACTAAATGAATATCTGTTTTCTTGCTTCCAGCACAATGTCAAGAATTAAAGCAATTTTGTAGATGATTCTAAGCATTATCAAAAGAAATCATAATCAAACCGTAAGCATGAAACTAATTTTCTGCACAAGATGAATTTTACCTCAAATTAGACTTCAACAATGCCGATATATCATACCAGCTGCATTGCACACACCTATTGCATGGATATATCATTTTAATGTTATTAATGCATCCGTAACAATTCACTATAAACTAACAGAGGGTCAAAAGTCATATAAGTAAAAAGATTTAAGCGATAAACCATTATGCCTAACGTTGAATCACTGTTTACATTGCCAATATGGAAGGGAGACAAATCCTGTAATACCCAACATTTTCTACTCATTTGTATCCACCGTGGCATTCTATATCATACAGCTGCTCTGATTACTAGGTTTTTTCGCAATAAGTGAGTGAATACGGAGTTTTTCATCATGATTAAGAGATAAATTGAAGAGGTAATTGGCCATTACAACCGTTTCAAGTAAGAACAGAAGAAAAACTGTTATTTTTAGGATATTTATATGAAAAATGATCATGGAAAGGCATTTTATAAGTATTCTCAGTCCTTATGGCATAAATGTACTCAACAGTACATTAAAATGTCTATTCGCGCAATCCTATAGCTACAAAATGGAGAAATTTGCAATTCCATGACGTTTGCGAATCGGACAAATTTTGCAGACTTTCAGTTTATTTATTACCTCCCTTGACTTAAAAGGCTGTATAATTTAAACAAATTGATTAATCCTACTGTTTAATTTCCAAAATAAATAACAATGGTGTCAGAAAAGTTTCTGAGCAAAAATTGGTCAATTCTGATACATTTCAAAAAATGAAAATTTTCCTTAATTTAAGGGGGCAGGGGACATAAAAATGAGCAATTTCTAAGGTCCGAGTGGCCGTGAATACCATTCTTATTATTTCGAAACATTCTACACAAGCAACAAACCTGTCACTTTGCATTATTCAAGCATATATAACATACATTTAAGAAAATAACAGTTTCCATTCATTGTTCCTGATAATAAAATCTGATAGCAATATATATTTCCCCCCACCCACCCAAAATCACAGTGGAAAAAGCTGAATATGGCCAAACTTCATCAAGATGTACAACATTCAAAATAGCCCCAATTGTTTTAATGTTAATATTTATCTGCAGTAAAGTTATTGAAAACTTCAAAAATGCCCAATAAAGTAGCCGTCATAGGTTTAGATTTTTCACAAAATAAAATCAAAGTCCCTCGCCGGTTTTGCAGCAGCAGTCAATGTTTACATTTTCAGTTTCCATACCTCCTTTTGAAGAGTCAAAAATGCATACAAAGCCACCAAATGTTTAGTTTCGTGCACAAATCCAGAAATATTGCTCATTTCCTACACACAAATGACAAAGAATTACACTGACAAAACATTCTCAATAATTTTCAATACCTTCAAAACACCAAGTCTGTTTTATTAAGAAATTTCACCAGGGCCAAAGTTCGAATATGTCCCCTGCCCCCTATGTCCGGACTGAATAGCCTTTAATTTTAGAGTTGTCCCGGACAAAATTATTGTGTATTGTCAGTTGTCCGAAAGCTGTTTTAGAGTTGTCCTGGACGTCGGACTATAGAATTTGTAGAGCTCTGGGTGTAAGGCTCGAGTATTGGCGCATGCAAACAGACAAATATAAACCTTTGACTCACCTCTGGAATGGTCTCTCACGTAAAGTGCACCTGTGTAGTCAACACCTGTTAAGCTGAAGGGTGGAGTTTCCTCTGCTCGTACCTTTGGTAACGGTGGTGGATCTGGTGCTCTGTAGGGCTTGCCTTGTACGCGTCTGCATATGGTACAGTTCTGGAGTATAGATTT
The DNA here is from genome assembly GCA_012932295.1 of Cyclina sinensis. Taxonomy (NCBI): domain Eukaryota; kingdom Metazoa; phylum Mollusca; class Bivalvia; order Venerida; family Veneridae; genus Cyclina; species Cyclina sinensis. The sequence continues at coordinate 21,351,582 of JAAONU010000001.1, forward strand.
AACACATTGCCTTATAGCCGGGATCCAGTATTTTTGTCTTAACTGGGTTGTAGCGTTCGATCCTTCGTGTAACCGGTTCTCATGTGCATCTAATCCTATCAGGTTGGTAAGTGGATGTCTCTTAGGTAACAAATATGGGAATCTGGTGACCTCTGATAGCGGTGCGTTGTGTATACGTGCTCCACATCGAATAATACTGTAATGTCTACAAATAAACACAACTGCTTCACAAGTGGCAACCTGGTAGGCTTGTTGGACTTCAAACTAGTTATTTCATCTAGGTAAGTATTTTCTTGGCAGGACTTAAGCCATCTTCTCTCTGCACGTTCTAACTCTGCTGACGTCAATACATTGGTAAGTTTTGTCTTATTTCGGCAGTTGTCTATGAATCGTAAAACGTAGGCTGTGACACGTAACAATTTCGAATACTTGCTATATTTCTCAATGTTGATTACCTGACTGATGCCTGTATTTACATCACACTGTAAGCTGTTAACTGTTTGTTTTACTGTCAGAATCGCTAGGCAACGATTCATCTGTCGTCTGCGCAGGATTTCCGGTTGGTTTCCAATTCGGCCACTCGGCGGAGTCGTTTCTTATCCATGACGGCCCGGTATTCCATAGTGTATTGTGTGCTAGCTGATCAGCTGTTATACCTCTAGTCAGAAGGTCAGCAGGGTTGTCCTGTGTCGGACAGTAGCGCCATGGATAGTTTCGGGTAAGTGTCTGTATTTCTTCCACTCTGTTCCTCACAAATCGTTTGAGTGGCTTTGATGTGAATAACCAATACAATACTATCTGGCTATCAGACCAGCAAATGACGTTGGAGATGTTTAGAGACTGTTGTACGTGCCAGATTAGTCTAGCGCCGACTACTGCAGACATAAGTTCTGGGTTGTAAACTGTGCTGGGTTGTTAGACGTCCAAGACCTCAAGTTCATATTGGCACACATCATCAGCTTACCTGCATCGCGGAAATAGGTAAGTAGTTCACCTTCGGAAGTCGTTTACTTCCGGTGAGTGATTCTGACTTCCGACCTCCATTATATGGACTTCTTTTCTCAGCGCGGTTCTGAGTTCTTCTAAGTTCCAGTTATTATCCCCGTGTTCTCGTGTAATGTTCTTTCTCACTTCAGATGGCATTTTGTCTAGAATAATTGGCACTAACAAGCTTCCGTAACTTTCTTGGTTCTGTCCCATTGACTCTAATCCTCGAATATATGTTTCCATTTTGTCATAAAATGTTTGTAAACTGCTTATAGTGTTAAATGGTGATGGTAACTGTATCAAAGCTTGCATAGTTGGGTATGTAATCTTATGCTACTGACCGAATCTTTCTCTAAGTAGGCTTATAGCTCTCAAATAATTAGCATTTGTTAAAGCAAAACCGTCTATGGTACTTGCTGCTGCGCCCTCAAGTTGGGATTTGAGGTAAGTAAATTTCTGGACGTCTGTGAGTTGGTTATTCAGGTGAATTGTTGACTCAAAAGAATCCCAAAAACCTTGCCATTTCAGAATATCTAGACAATGCTGCAAACCAAATATCTAAACTCTAGGCCTTGTGGTTTCTGACAAGAAAATTTTTAAAACTTTTCCTATATAACTCTTATAAAACATGTGAGCCCTGGGGCGGGGTCTTTTTAGACCCAGGAGCCATGATTTGAACAAACTTGGTAGAGGTCTAGTAGACAATGCTGCACACCAAATATCTTAACTCTAGGCCTTGTGGTATCTGAAAAGAAGATTTTTTAAGTTTTTCCTATATAACTCTATGTAAAACGTGACCACTGGAGCGGGGCCATTTTTGACCCAGGGGCCATAATTTGAACAAACTTGGTAGAGGTCTTCTTGACAATGCTACAAACAAAATATCTAAGCTCTATGCCTTTTGGTTTCTGACATGAAGACTTTTTAAACTTTTTCCTATATAACTCTATGTAAACAAGTGACCCCCGGGGCAGGGCCTATTTTGATTGACCCAGTGGCTATGATTTGAACAAACTTTGTAGAGGTCCACTGGACAATGCTACACACTAAATATCTAATCTCTAGGCCTTGCGGTTTCTGACAAGAAGATTTTTAAAAGTTTTTCCTATATAACTCCATGTAAAACATGTGACCCCTGGGGCGGGGCCATTTCTGATCCAGGAGCCATGATTTGAACAAACTTGGTAAAGGTCCACTGGACAATGCTGTACACCAAATATTTAAACTCTAGGCCTTGTGGTTTCAGACAAGAATTTTTTTTTTAAGTTTTTCCTATATACATTTTTGTAACTCTATGTAAAACATGTGACCCTGGGGCGGGGCCATTTTTAACCCAGGAGCTATGATTTGAACAAACTTGGTAGAGGTCTACTAGATGATGCTTCATACCAAATATCTAAGCTCCAGGGCTTGAGGTTGCGGAGAAGAAGATTTTGAAAGATCCAACTTTTAAAATCTAATTTTAGCTGCAGTGAACCAGAAATGCAATAGACCAGAACCATTTGAACAATCTTGGTACAGCTTCATGCAAGGAACATCCCAGGCAAGTTTCATTTAATTTGGCCCTTTGGTTTCAGAGGAGATGTCATTTGAATGAAAAGTCAGGGGGGTTTTTTAAGAAAAAGGGGAAGACGCTGGATGCTGGTGAAAAAGGGGAAAAATGTGCGAGAAAGGCCAGTTAGGGGAAAGTGAATAAACCACTTTTTTAATTGCAATCTTCTGCAGTTTTCAATACTCTGACTGTAAACAGATAATCACTCTTGAACAATTTAAATCTACAGGGGCATGTCTCTGTCTTTAAACAGATTAACAATCATTTCAAAGACTGTAGTATAACCAAGTGTATCTGGGCTCGTATTTTTGTTGAGCTGAAACAGCGATTGTCAAGTTTGTTACTTTCAGGTTCAGGTCGAGTACTGGTCCACTTACTGACCGACACGCTTCCGCTGTCGGCGCTGATCGTACTTTCTGTTTCATCCTGTTCATCCACCTCTGTCTGTAAAAATTTCCTGACTCAGAGTTTTGATCCGATGGAGATTTATCTTTTTTTCCCAAAAAAAGATTCAATACGCTTTGTTCTTTTTGCATCAGAAAGTTTTATCTTTTTGTTATACTTTCTCCAGCTGTTAGACATTTTCTGGGATTTTCCCCAGATGAAGAAATAAGAATGGTTCCCGTCATGGTATACATCAGAACCCAAATGAATTTGGTTCCCGTCTACATGTTATTTTTAGCGAGTGAGGAATGCTGGGACAAAATGGCATAAGGTGTCGGCCCGGTGTTTTTTTTCCTTCTTTATTCTATAGTAAATCCACAATATCTGAACATAAACTGTGAACTGCAGGACAAATTCCTAATAATCAGTGGTCTATCCCTGTCTTCTTTAACACTTTCTCAATTAATTGAGACCATAATAATTACAACAAGAACGATGAACTTTTTTGCTGTCACTGAATTTCTACACACACTGTCAATTTTTCCAGTACAAAATTCTCACGGTGCACCGGTTACATCACTTCTGTCATTCATCCACTCAGACATATAGTCCTACAGAAGAAAGAAAAAATAACTGTTAAAGTAACCACAAATGACACTAAAACAATACAGTCACAATAAATTCAGTTAAACTATGACCAGTCTAGAAAGACAAAGCATCAATATCGACACTTTAATATTTCTAAGAACTACTTCTCAGACTACAACGACCCGGAAGTACTTTCATACTGGGCCGACACCATTTTAAATCTAACCAAAAATTTTACAAAGCCAAATTATACGCTTTATTCTTAGCTTTTTGATGTCTTTCGATAAACAAAAATCAAAGCTTTTACAATTTCGATCAGACAGAGCCTGGCAGGAAAAGTTTAAAAATATGGCCCATATTGTGGAATTTCAGGCTCGGCAAATTGAAACTCTTACAATGCAGGCACTGAATAAAAAGTTTCGCAGCTTCAAAAATATCAGACGGATTTACAAAAAATAAACTCATATTTAAGTGGCTGATACTGTATTGTATGATTATGTAAAAATAAAGCCTTAACTACCTAAGAATTGTGTAAATTTTATCTTTGACTAATAAAAATCAAGCACTTTTCCAAAAAAAAACAAGAGCCATGTTACACATGGTTAATCCCCCCGCCGGGAAGAAGCTACCTGAAGGTTGTACTTTCAAACACTCAATGTAATAATGTTTGAAGAAAATCCCACAAAAAATAGGCAAGGTAGAGTTATTGTTCTTGCAAACTGCACTTCCTACCAATGTGCTATGTCAGTGTATTAAGTTTGAAGAAAATCGCTCAAGCACTTTTTGAGTTATGCTTCGGACAAAGTTTTTCAATTAAATCAGATAAAGGGGAATAATTCTAAAAGTAGGCAAGGTAGAGTTATTATTCTTACACACTGCACCTCCTCCAAATGTGCTCTTTCAGTATATGAAGTTTGAAGAAAATCACTCAAGTACTTTTGGAGTTATGCTCCCGACAACACTGGAATGGACGCACGCACGGACAGACAGAGACCATTTCTAATATCCCCTCCTCCTTTCGCGGGGATAATAAGTTCAAGAATTCAAGAATTAGATAAACATGTATATGCTGGGATTTTTAAAATGTAAACAAGTAAATCTGATAAAGGGGAATAACTCTAAAAAATAGGCAAGGTAGAGTTATTGGACTTGCACACTGCACTACCTACCAATGTGCTCTGTCAGTGTATGAAATTTGAATAAAATCCCTCAAGTAGTTTTGGAGTTATGCTCCGGACAAAATTTATTAAGTAATTCTGATAAAGGGAAATAACTCTAAAAATAGGCAAGGTAGAGTTATTGTTCTTGCACACTGCACTACCTACCAATGTGCTCTGTCAGTGTATGAAGTTTGAATAAAATCCCTCAAGTAGTTTTAGAGTTATGCTTTGGACAAAATTTATCAAGTAATTCTGATAAAGGGGAATAACTCTAAAAATAAGCAAGGTAGAGTTATTGGTCTTGCACACTGCACTACCTACCAATGTGCTCTGTCAGTGTACTGAGTTTGAATAAAATCCCTCAAGTAGTTTTGGAGTTATGCTCCGGACAAAATTTATCAAGTAATTCTGATAAAAAGGAATAACTCTAAAAAATAGGCAAGGTAGAGTTATTGTTCTTGCACACTGCACTACCTACCAATGTGCTCTGTCAGTGTATGAAGTTTGAATAAAATTCCTCTAGCAGTTTTGGAGTTATGCTCCGGACAAAATTTATCAAGTAAATTTGATAAAGCGGAATAACTCCAAAAAAAGCAACGTAGAGTTATTGGACTTGCACAATGCACTACCTACCAATGTGCTCTGTCAGTGTATGAAATTTGAATAAAATCCCTCAAGTAGTTTTGGAGTTATGCTCCGGACAAAATTTATCAAGTAAATTTGATAAAGCGGAATAACTCTAAAAAAAGGCAAGGTAGAGTTATTGGACTTGCACACTGCACTACCTACCAATGTGCTCTGTCAGTGTATGAAGTTTGAATAAAATTCCTCTAGCAGTTTTGGAGTTATGCTTCGGACAAAATTTATCAAGTAAATTTGATAAAGCGGAATAACTCTAAAAAAAGGCAAGGTAGAGTTATTGGACTTGCACACTGCACTACCTACCAATGTGCTCTGTCAGTGTATGAAGTTTGAATAAAATCCCTCAAGTAGTTTTGGAGTTATGCTCCGGACAAAATTGTTTCGGACGGACGCACGGACACACGGACGCACGGACGCACGAAGGGCATTCCTAATATCCCCTCCGCCTTTGGCGGGGGGATAATCAGAATCTTCCACGCCATAATCTTGAAACTTCGAGAGGAGGGAGATGGTGACATATCGAAAAAGCTCCATACCTTTAATAAAAGCTGCTACTGTACGGTGTAATGGTACTGCATCAGATCCTACAATAAAAAAAAGCACCCATTAGCCGCAGAAATCTTTTGCCAAGTGTAGCAGGCAATCTGGAAGACGGTTATCATTAATGTCTAAGTCACCGCAGCACCTTGACAAAGAAAAACAAGTCTTTCTTAAGTTATTACAGCTATTTCCCTCAAATACAAGGTGTTGAACATTAATGCACAGCTTGTTGTTGTATAAACATGATGCCTGTTGTGAAGCAGGTTCATCAAAATCTCTAAGTTGCACCATTAAAGCCACTCGGTGACTTGTACGCGTCCTATGTTCTGATGCCGCTGGGTCTCTAGCATATCTGAAATGAAACTGCCCACAACCTTGTTTACTTATACACCCAGTCCAAATGATGCACTCACTCTCCATTTCATGTTGTCTACTATTCATCTTAAGTTTCCTCTCACACTGTTAAAAAAATCATCCATTAAATCTTCTTAAGACGAAACGAGCAATGAATTTTTCTTTTTTTTTAAAATTAAAATCAATATTCATAAATTAAAGCAGTGTCTGAAATTCAAGCAAACTGCAATAGAAATATCTCCTGTCTCTCTAGTGACTTAGCACAACAGCAGACGACGAAAAAGAAAGTTTACAGTCAAAGGGTGATAACTCTAATACTGCTATGTGAAAAATTTGAAGTTTTAAATTTTAAAATTTGAATAAAATTTAAATTTCACAAACCTCAGTAAAATCCTTTTGTCTCCTTACTTTGGATATCATCAGTTAGTAGCCTGTGGAATTTCATGACTTTCCGATGAATACTTGTTGAGATATTAAGTTTTGGCATATAACTTGCTATATTTAGCTCTGGATCGAATATAAAATCGTAGTCGTCCATAAATCGTCGTTAAATCTTTATAACCACCTATCAAGCAGATGCAAAGCCACCTATGAGGCAGATCCCGCCTACATGTCATTACAGCAGGCAGTGAATATCTAATCGTTTACAATTTAGTAACTAGCTAGGATTATTTGTTTGAAGATAAATTACTATTAAATAAAAGAGAATGTTATATTATTTTACCAAAACCATCAGAAAATGTTAAATTTGATGCAGGGGAAAATGTTTTTTTAGGGGAAAATCAATTTTTGGGGGGGAAAAAAAAGCAAGGGGAAGACGCCGACTATCGGCGTCAATTTGTTAGTAAAAAAAAAACCCTGAAAGTTGATGACAGACGGACGGACGACAGACAAAGACTGACCAGAAAAGCTCACGCTGAGCACTTTGTGCTCAGACGAGCTAAAAATTAGTCTAATTATAATTTAAAACTTGCAATGATTATTAATGTCAAAACAACATGATTCTAAGACCAAAATTGATGTATCCATGCATTGCCCTTAAATCTGATAACAATAGGTTTTACCTACAAACATTACCACATGCTCTACTATTGTGTACTTGTCTGTGGTGAAAATATAACTGCACTTCTTTGATAAATCATGCAAATGTGAGGGGTCATGAATCCATCTGATCAATTGCTTTAAAAACCACTTGGCCAACAGCTTTGGTGGAACACTGAAACAGGCTTTCTCTATCGATGCCTGCTTTTAAATGACAGGTTCTAAGAGTATGATTGATATTCTTCATAAGTGTATAATAGAATCTGTAATAGCTTTAATGTCCTATCATAACTGTGCTTCAAAAAATGTAACAGGAGCTGTCACATCCAAATTTTCAAACATATAAAGCAGATACATATTTTCAAAACTTTCACGAAGTAAATTATATGTCACTTGTAACATATGTTTGCTGTCTTGCATGCTTTTTTTATGGCTGAAATCAAACATCATTCATTTTTTCCCACTGTGACAGACTATTACTTTACTAAATATTTTTTAAAACAAAAACAATTTGAAATTCCAAGACATACCCAATTTCAAAGAGAAAGATATAATGGATTATAAAAAACCAAAGAATAATGGAATTACAACTAGTAAAATGCAAATAGTGGGCACAATGTACAGCATTTGTCTAGCCACCAACTAACATACCGCACCATAAGAGGGTGTTATTGTCTCAATTGTTCTATTGTAAAGTGAACTTCAGGTAAATAAACCCTAACGATATAAGCAGACTATTCTTAGTGAAATACATTGGCCATTAATATTTATTTAGGAGGCAAGGTAACACTAAGGGGGCATGGGACAGATGATAACTTGAACATCAAAGTCAAATATAGGCACTCAGTTTCATTGGATCAGAACCTGAATATAAAATGAATTTAACTTGATTTTATGTCACATCCCAAATGCCAGTATTAACAGGCTCAGAATCTTTTAACTACAGTTTGTGAAGGCAATCCGAATCATAATAGGCACTCTGGCCGATAATTGTACGGACACTGATAAATTCTTAAAACGTAATCCTTTCGCTTTAGAATTATCAAAAAAACAATCAAAGTTGCAAGCCTTTAAGTTTATCAAACATCCAGTTGAATTAGATCACGAACATATGATTTCACGCACCTATTTAAATACTGCTTGACTATCGTGGAAATTGATCGCTCTGGTCTAATAGAATGGGGCCGAAAAAGAAAAAGAATTTCCAAAATATAACCCTGTAATAGGTCTACACTTGGAGAAATTTGCTACAGCAAATATTCATGCTTAGTGTTATTTCTCATTTAGTCTAGAACGCAAGTCCCAGAAGCCAATGCGAATCAGCCAGCCATTAGTTTGGGGTCGTCTCAAGTTTGTAATTGGACAATTAAAGTAAACTCAGTCATCAAAGGTGCTATTCACACCTACTCTATCACTATCTCAACTATAATTATACAATTACCAACAATATTTCTATTGTTACCAATTTCTCCAATTTTTTTTTTTTACTATATAAAATCATGTTACCAATTTTGTCGTGTTACAGATTTGTTCGGAAACGGAATAGAGACAATCTTTTTTAAAAGTGACTTTCATTAATTTCCAGTTGCAGTGGTTCTACCACAGCTGTAGCTGTCAAAATTTTTACAGTTAAAGTAGATTTTGAGGTAACCCCCGCAACTGATTCGGATAACATCCACTTGATTCATATACACTACACAGTGCTAAAACTAGAAACAGTCTATCTCGCAACATACACGAATAGGAAACACAGTGACATTTGTTATGTGATGTTATTAAACGCCGGGTCCTACCTGGCTGATACAGCGGTAGTAAAGCCATTAAGCATAAAAGGAGAGTAGGCTGGGCTTATCTGACACATGATGAATGGTAACACTGAACCCTTATCTCTTGTAAACAAAACCACGTGTAGCTTCAGATACAACAGTTTACACCAAGACATAATTTTCAGCTCTTAAACTAGAGTAATTTATTTACCAATTGTTAATTACTGAAAAATTTATTATTTTATAATCATTATTTCAAAGAGCTGATTTAAACTTTTACCTTTTGCACAAGAAATAACTGCTATATAAAATGAATGAATAAACTTACAAATGCCCTTTTAGTTTGAATATTTTGATTTCACTTTACATCTCCAAGAAGCTGAATTCTGAAATTATTTGCTCTGCTATCCACTTTTTTAAAAATTATACTTAGTTACACCGAAAATCATTTAACCACTAGTTATTCTTTTGAAGATTCGTAGTAGGTTTATCATAGCTCTTTTTTTTTAGCAAAGATGTGCTCATTCCATTAATAGGTACCGTACATCAGTGTGGCCAATTAACTATATATTTGAAGTAATAGTTTAATTTGCTAAAATTATTGACTCATTATATCATGATTTATATAAATCTATGTTTTCCATGTTATTTCAGTGTGCGAAGTCCATTTATCTTTTTATCTCTGTAATATGTTTTATAATATTATGGAATCTGGGCGAATACATGTAACCTAACATTTTTGTTCAAATGGGTCAGCTCACAACAGAACAAGATATAAATCCCTTTTATCTTCAGCTTTCAAGTGGCTGGTCTGTTAGTTTTCACTAATTAACTGTAAAGTGTGAACTACAGAGATGGAGTCAAGACTTTCACTTACACTGATAATGTGTAACATCTGGAAGTTAGTCATTGATTTCATTTATTACACTTCAACAGAGAGCAGTAAAAGTTATATGGAATTATTAACATAGTGAACTGATCATTTACTATTTTAAACTCTGATGATAAATATACCTTTTGGAACATCACTGTAAGTGTCAGACTTACAGTTGAATACAGTAACACAATTATTTCATCACTATGATGGGAATGGGAAAATAGAAAATGTTATAATGGAGTATAGTTTAAAATCAAAGTTAAATTTAAAACTGGGCCTTTAGAACAACAAAAACAACAACAACAACCAAAAATAAAATGAGCAGGATTATCCTGGGTATAGAATTGAAGAAGGTAACACAAGTGAGAAAGGGTCTTCTGTTTTTGCAAACCATGAATAATGATGAAAGAAAAATACAGCATTGGCTGGAAGATGAAACTATGGCACTTACTGATAAAATCTTTGGTTTATGAAAGGAAAAGTATAAGAGATTTTGCACAATGATGCACCACAGAAATATATGGACTGATCAACATTATATAGCAAAAAAGAAGGATTCTTTGAAGTTGGATCCAAGATGTAAAAAGTTTGAATGGCACAGGCATGAGATTGTACAAAGTGTGTGTTATTGTTAGTTAGACAATGGCTTTCAAATCCAGCTAATATCCCATGTATAGGCCATTATTTGGAAAAAAACTTAATACTAAATATCTTTATCTAAAGAATATGTAAGTAATAATAGTGCATCTTTGACCCAAATAAACTTTAAAATATTGTGTGAAAACACTTTACTTCTCCCGCCATCTGTCAGTGATGGAATGTAAACAAACACTCAGTGAGTCAGTAGTATTCTATTGGATGTTTGAAGTTCATGACCTCAAAGTGGGCTTGGTTTATCAGTTACAGGGAAATTTGAATTTTCTAGCAGACAACAATTTTTTTTTTTGAAAAACATGATTTATATACAACAAACAACTGACATTTTTAAGAGTTATATTAAAAGTGTTACAAAGAATCTATATGCTAAATTTCAAAGAAAATGATTCAATAAAACTAGAGAAAATCCAGATTTTATTTCAAATTCTGAGCTCTAAACTGGCCTGTGTGTAAGTGAAAAGTAGACATTTTCTCACTCTTTGTCCCTTTTATACTGTTACCCCGGTGTTTAAAAGACAAAAACACAAAAACATTTTTTTTAATGATATTTTTAATGTTACTATGAAATGCAAATAAATTTAGTGATCGGATTGCCTTCACAAACTAGTTAAACCCGCCAAGTCCAAAAGGGTCGTGAAAATTCATTATATTTGGTGGTTATCTGTCTAATATGCTTAACTATAATGCTAATAAAACATTCAGAGAATTTCTGAGTAGAGGAATGCGTTTTACCATTTAAAGCGTCCATACCTGTTCAAAGAAGCCACAAAAAGGTATACTTTTAAGTTTTCTCGTTGTGAACCTCTGATCGACACCTTATAATTCTTCACAGCAGAGCTAGGAGCGAGAAGACTCGCATTATCAGCATTACCTGCCAAATAAAAGCTTTTCATTTAAGTCAAGAAAAAAAATCGCGTTGAATAAATTCATTCAGTGGGACTTGTGAATATTTTAAAGAAGCAGCATGTCCTAATTACTTTGGTTTACTCTTATATAGTCTCAATATTTCGACTGCAAGACCGACCGATTTACAAACTGATATTAGGCCTATCCTACATAGATGTCTCAACCAGTTAGATTCAAAACTGTGTCGGAAATCGAACTGATTTAAATTTCATTTTTTTCATTGCAACATGAAAATTTTCACACTGGCATGTTCATTTGTTGATATAAACCATAATTAGTGCTCAAAATATTTATAAAATGACAAATATTAACTTAAATTACCTATTAAACCCAATTAGGTACCGGTTGTTTACATGTGGATGTGCAAACGCTGTAACCAATGAAAACGTTTCTTTTAATTTAAACATATTAGTACACTCCGGGAGACTGTACGCGTTAAAATCGCACACAAAGCGCTTTATCGTACAGACGTAATACAAATTTTCTGTTGGTTTTTTTTTCTGAAAATACAAATTTGAAACTTTTGTATTAACTCCATTTATTTATTCTACATTAATACATACATCACACATTCTTAACATGTCACAGTTTTGATTTTGTGATTTTTATTGTAAAGATAGGATTTAATAAACTTAAATTGCCACCAGTCAAGGACACGATTCCTAATGTATGATGTCAACAATTTTGTAATGTCAAGTAAAATTAAAATTTGCTATTCCCTTTCCTGTATATTGTGTTTTTTTTTCTTTATTGAACATTTAAATATAATTTGATTTTCGTAGCGTCTAGTATTTATTTAGTGTAATCAGGCCTGACATAATAATATTTTGAACATAGAGCCGTTTTTTTCACATATCCAAATTATATCATCTTTACTTTTCAAGTTTAAACTACAATATCCTATATCATATCATCCATATTGAGTTATAAAGACATTCCATAAATGGTTTGTTTCGCTTATCCATAAATATTTTTCTAAAGATGTTTTCTAATTGCGTGCATGCCTTCAATACAAAAATTACGCACAATACGTATAAGTTATTTGTCATATATCAAATTTTATGGAATTTATTGCGAGCGAAGACCAATAACTTGCTTACAGTTTGTCATGTACGCACGTCGGCAACGTCCTCTAAGGTCTTGTTTAGACCGCCCTTTCATTTTGATTGACACCTCTAGCTTCCAAAAAGATGTCGATTGCCTGTCATTCAAGTTGTCACGAGGCTTTTTTCTACATGTACAGTTCAGTTTATAATGCCCGTATGTTATTCTAGCTATTTTGCATAACTCCACCCATATACCACATGTCACGCGCTGTTCATATCAAAGAAAATAAGTCACTTATTTTTTCATACAGATTATTTTATGCGATATATTTTTCAAATTTAAACTGAATATGGCCTCTCTATTTGGATAAGAAACTAGGGCAAACTGCAAACTCGATTTAATTTCAATTCCTGCTAAAGTAAAGGTTATTTTGAGGCCAAGTGATAAACATACAGCTTTGCTTTTATCAAATGTTTGAAATTCTGATCGATTTTAAAAATAAATTTTTGAAAGTGCTTGTTTCCTGTGGACAGTTACAAGTAAATTTTACGGAAATTTTAAGGCTTATCTATTCATACAAGTGACCGAAAAGAGAGGACAAAATATTAAACATTACGTCCTGGAATTATAAGATGTTAAGTCATTATATTCAAAGTGGTTTACAGGCACTACAAGATAAACACATTGTACACGCACAAATTGCACATTCCTTTTATTCACACCGTAACCTAACTCTCGAAAGACACGGAAAACTGACCGGCGGATTGGGGAATGTGATTGACAAGATATATGGCGACCTTACAGATGTGGGGAAACGCCATGGAAAAGAGAAGATCTCAAACAGATTGGAGAATTTGGAATTCTTTGTAGATTTTCTTCGAGAGGAAAATCTCACGTCCGAGAAAAAAGCCAGGTCGGGCCTTTCAAAGTTTTTCAAAAGCCAGCAATAACATTAAAGTAGATATTAAAAAAAACTGTGCCAGAAAACCAAACAGTGCTCGAAAAAACTAGACAGGGCAAAGCGTGTTGCACAATGATTGAATGACGTTGGCCAGAGAAAGAAACAGCTTAATTAATATTAACCTAGGACGTTTACTTGCCACTTTCCATGCCTTTTCGGAATATCAGTATGATAATGCGCAAAACCTTTGACGCTATAATAATACAATAAAATGATGTGTATTCTGCAACAAAATTCACGCGATATAAGACAGTATGTCACCTTGAAATGTGCTAAAGTTATACAGATTTATACGGAACTTAAGCATCATAGCGAGGTTTAGCAGTCCTTTAATGGCGGACGGTCACGTGACCTTCGAAATAGGGGCGGTCAATTTATCAATTATGGAACGGTCTATAGTCAGCATTCACAGTATATGGGATCTTATGGGGGTATATCTTGAGTGGAAATATCGTTATTTTTTCTAAGACGCTTTAGTGTTTAAAATTGCAAAAGTTGCAATGGTGCAGTAACGTCGTTTTGGCAAACATAGCTTTTGTTACATTCTTGTTAAAATGTTTCCATTTATGGAGCAGAGTTCTTTGATAATGCAATAAATTATATTTACAATGTAGTACTGTGTTGTAAATTAAAAAGAATGCTTTATAAAAAAAATACCTCCGTCCTAAATGTCCCACATATGTTGTTCTGAATTGCCATTATGGTATTTTGTTCAGAAATACAAGAGATGTTTTAACACATTGTTCCGGTTTTTTACCTGGTACAAAAAGAAATTTCCCCATTTACTCTGTGCAAATTCAATATGACGGAACATGGTCTCAGAAAATCTCACAAAAATAATGAATTTGCGGCATAATTAATCGCTGATACAGATTTTAAGTGTATGACGCTTTTATATCTTCCTATAGCTCTATGTGAATATTAATACATTCTATGTATACAAATAAAGATAATTCTCTTTGAAAATAACATTAATAACGACTCGCATACATGTATTTAGCTATCCAAATATACATAACATGATTAAGTTTCATTCATATCACCCCTTTATGCTAACTAAAAAAAATCTTGTAGAAACTACGATAGTCCCCTTTGACTGCGTTAACAACGGATTTCCCGCAGTACATATTTCAACCCGTTGAGGTTTAAAAATAAAACCGATCGATAAACTGCCGGTGTAACATTAAATTTTGACCCCATGGGGTCAATTTTCAACGGATTCGTGATCAGTTTTCAACGTTGAAAATTGACCCGTCCCGTTAATTAATGACCCAACCACACGTAAAATATTGACCCCCGTTGAAAACTGATCAACTTTAGGCAGGTCATATTTGAACGTTGAGAACTGATCCCAATAATCTTACGCAATATACCTATTACCATACAGATGAAAGATTAATATTTCTATATTCTTTTCATATTTTTAAGTGATAAACATTTAGTTATTCATTCAAGCGCGCCACGAGCTAATAAGGCTTCTAATTACTTGCCAATTCATCGATAATAACTCTGATACTGGTCAGAAATAGAAGTTAAACCCAGCTACCCTTTTTTGAATGCTTATTAACAAACTGATCTACTACAGTCGGGTTATATTTCAATCTCTCGTCAATTTGGGGCCGTTGGTTCGAATGACAGGTGGTTGTTTATCACTTGTGTATCAGACGTATTTAAGAGAAACTGCCTAGTGTAATATTAGAAACTATACCAGTTTTTTTTTTTTTTTTTGGTGAGCAATTTGGCAATATTTTTGGAAAACATTTCTCTGGTTAGGTCAAACGAAACAAACAAGACTTCTCAGAAAACTGTCAGATTTTTAAGAAATTATCCTATTGGGCACCTTTAGCGTAGAGTAAGACACTTTATGACTTTGAGCGTTCTGTGACATAGCAGATCTGCTAGAAAAATTAAGGTGCAGTTATAAACGGTAACATACGGTGGCACAGAGGTGACATGCACAACTTTTTTTTTTAATTGCACCTCTCTTTTTTTATCTCATTCCCACGAGATACTAACTCAAGGGAACGACTAAGTATCTTGTTCCCACGAGTTACTAAGTCGTGGGAACGAGATAAAAAAAAAGAAGTGCAAATCTGAAAAAAGAAAAAAAGAGTTGCGCAGTACAAAAAAAGAATCGTGTTGTAAAATAAAGAACAGCGAATGTAAGCTATGTCGAGGGAACGACTTACTAACTCGTGGGAACGAGTTAGCTATGTCAGGGGAACGACTTAATGTCTCGTTACCATGAGATACTAATTAGGTCGTTCCCTCGAGTTAATATCTCGTGGGTACGAGATAAAAAAGAAAAGTGCAATTAAAAAAAAATGTATTGTTTTGAGAAAAAAAGTGTAGCACAATATATTGCTTTCTCGTTCTCACGACATAGCTAACTCTTTCACGAGTTAGTAAGTCGTTCCCACGACATAGCTAACTCGTTCCCACGACATAGCTAACTCGTTCCCACGACATAGCTAACTCGTTCCCTCGACATAGCTTACATTCGCTGTTCTTTTTTTACAACACGATTCTTTTTTTTTTACTGCGCAACTCTTTTTTCCAAATGCAATTTTTTTTTTTCAGATTTGCACTTCTCTTTTTTTATCTCGTGCCCACGACTTAGTAACTTTAAAAAAAAGTTGTGCATGTCACCTCTGTGCCACCGTAGTAACAGGATAAAGGGGATAATATTACCGGTAACCAAATTGTTGATCATTATGTAGAAAGTTTGGCTGTACGATTTCCGCATAAATTTTCGGATTGTGCGCTTCAGAGAGTGGTTTGACATGACTGGCATTCGTATTAGTTGGCGTTTTGCTTTCGGTCATGTAAATGTGATGTAATTATATTTAGGGCCCGTCGGCAATTAAGGGGTCATTTTACAATGTTGACCTCCTGGGTCATTACAACATTACACCCCATTACATTGAATAAATAATTTCATATCCAGTTGGGCACTGTTACAATCCTGTTATAGTAATAAACGGGACCTCCGTGGCCGAGTGGTTAAGATCGCTGACTTCAAATCACTTAGTCCTCACTGATGTTTATTCGAGCCTCATTCGGGACTTTGAATTCTTCCAGCTGGCTTACGGAAGGTGGTGTATTCTACGAGTTGCCCTCTCTTGATGAAATAATGCACAGAAGGCGCCTTGGGTCTTCCCAATAAAGTACCTATATTTGAAACCCTATTCTTTACTAGTGTCGTATTAAGATAATTATATAAAATGAAAAAAGTGTAATTTCAATGCTAAACTCATACAGTCGTACATTTTCATTAGCTTGACTATGCGAATGAGAATAAGAGCTATTCGAATGGCCCCTAGCGTCTGCGTCACACCTTCGTTGAGTTATTATCATAGCCATATCCAAAATAACCACTCAATGCACCAGCCGTCCCAGTGATCAGCCTTTATCAAATACAGTTACATAACCCTTGCATGAACATGGCCCTTGTTTGACTTAACAAATTCTGATTGAGTAACCATTGATGAAATGAATTCAAACATCACACATGTCTTCCTAGTGATAAAACCTTGCTTCTTCAAGTAATTCTTTGCATGTTAAATATTTTGAAGCAAATTTGTTGGGTCAAAAGTTTTACCAACATGAATGAAGGCCCTCCCCTAACAGAATTTAATAACAAAATGCCCGGCATGTTTACGTAATTAATGTGTAACTTTAATATAAAAGTTTATTTTTTGTCAATGAGAATTCTAGTACCTCGGAGTACCAGACAGCCTGTTGTACATTACTCATAATTGATTGCTATATATGGCCTCAATTGCTAAACCTTAGGCCACTCATTAGACAATATGCATTCGCGAACAGCACTAACTTCATTATTGCATCTAGACTGGCGCTTCGTCATAGCACTAGGGGTCGACTCCCTTGCTATAAATCAATATGAGTATGTTTGATCAAGAAGTCCCGATAACGCGTCGGCAATATTCTGTGAGCTCTTAATTAAATGCCGTATTTTGAACCGGTAGGGTGCTAACCTGAGAATCCAGCGTTCCAATCTTGCACTAGGCTTTGACTTAGCTGAACAGATGTTTTCTCAACTTTGCAGTCCGTAAAAAGCTTGAACACAATACCGTACAGCCATGGATGAAAACGCTCCAAACCGGGATAGAAAATGTAACAAAGCTGATAACTTACACATTATTCAAAACGGAATTTGAGACCGAACAATATGTCAATATGAGTATGAAAAGAAATGAACGATCGCTTCTTGCCCAGTTAAGGTGTGGCATTCTACCACCGGACGTCATATTGGCAAACGTGTAGAAGATAACCTCTGTCGTTTTTGTACAATTTTGTAACAAATTGCTCATTTTATAGACTGATTCAGAAAAATTAGTATATTTGATAAATAGCAAATCTTGAACGCTTGCCAAATACATTGTCAAAGCATACTAAAGCATTTACAGATAACTTTATTAGATATATCACAATCACATGAACTGTAAACTGAGCGAAGATTATATACATTTTATTACCGAATGATGATCTATTTTAATTGCAATTATGATAGATTCTCTTCATATTTCTATCACATTTTGCCTGCGAGTTTGGCAATTGAGCCTGTAAATATAATAACTTTATGTAAATATTTTATGTTTATTTAAGGTGACGTATAGGCCCATTGGGCCGGGTGTATTGAATATGTTATTAAATTTGAATTCACATGTCACTATAAATTAATTACTTACTTACTTATAAAACTGACATTTATCTCCTTTGCTTTGTAACACTGATAACACCTGATACCATGCATGTTACTTATCACAGGGACATATGGTACGCATATACATGTACTACATACAAGTTCGTAAAATGGCCATAATTATGAGTTATGGTCGGAAAAGATGCTTCCTGTGTGGAAGTCTCGATGTGCATGTCGAACTCCGACCACACACACCCATCCATCGGAAATAATTGTGTTAAACTTTCGTTAACAGTTCCCTGTCCAACATATAGACGATCTTGCCTACCTCAGCGAAGTTGTCAGTTTGAGTCAGGGTTCGGCCTGGTGAAATCATTTTTAAGAAGCCTTCTTAGTGTTTCTCTACCACAAACAGACGATCTCCAACGTTTAACTTCAATTTAACTAACCGTTAAAAAATGACCCCATTGTTGATCAAAATCTAACGACTGATCAGGTCTCAACGACTTTTTGATCAAAATTTAATGTTGAAATGTTGGCAGTGTCAGTTCTCAACGTTGAAAAATGACCTAGGGTCAGTTCTCAACGTTGAAAAATGACCCATGGGGTCAATTTTCAACGGGGTCAAAATTTAATGTTACACCGTCAGGTAGAGTTTTAGCGGTGTCCAACAAAAACATGTTGACATGTGTAGGGTTTATAAGCTAAGAAAAACTTTCCGCATTGTTTTGAATCGTAAGTGGGTTGTGCGCGAAGGGCGACCATCATCTATATAATAAAGAGCCCTGGCGCCAATTTGTTGGGCTAACTCTTATAGAGATTTCCTACCACACCACAAAACAAACAGAGCTAGCAGCTGTCATCAGTAGTCTGGATTACCTGCCCCTTCATCTCTGTATTCGGAATCCAGACTACAGCCAAAATAGATATATCAATATGAAAAACATAGGGAAAGGTAATAAAAACATGTAAAACAACAAAATTGTTATTGTTATTTTTTTTGTTTTTGTAGTTTGCAAAATGTTTGCATTTCGTACACGAAATTCTAATTTTAATTGCAGTTTGTTTTAGTTTGTAACAGGAAGGCCTGGGCAATGAAATTATACAATAGTCAGACAGTCAAGTCAAATTCCTTTTAATCTCTCATGTCAAAAGACAAAATGAGGAAAACACAATATTACAAATGAGGCTCACAAGTTTAATAAATAACTATTATGTTTTGCATAACCACATACTTATTTGTTTTGAAAAGCATAACTATACATATATGATATATAAGAATAAGTAATTAGCGATAATAAATATGATTTAATGCAATGTTACTGTTACAGGTATGCTCACTGGGATTGAGCCCGATTACGGAGAGTCAATTTAAAACCACATAATTTCTGTTATCAGTTCTTAGCAATTTTTCGGAAAATCAAGATTGTACGTGATCCACATACATTTAAAGAAACAGGATTGAGGGATTGTAACAGTAATAATGCAGCAAGAATTCATCAAATTAACAAAATACTGACTAATAATCAAACCTGTTTGTAAGGATAATTCTAACAAATTTACATAATTTCAAAAAATCAGATTTACTGGTGGTATTAAATAATTGATCCATTTTAAATGTACTAGGTCTTCTATAAAAATATGGTTTGAGATATAGTTTTCGTTCAATTTCAAAAATTGGACATTGGAATAAAAAGTGAAATTCATCTCCTAATTGATTTTGGCATAGGTTACAGACTCGCAAATGTATAGGTATTTTTGACCAGCCGCCGGTCTCCACCGGTAGCCGATGATTACGGTTTCGGAACTTTATCATGTAAAATAAGTATAATTTTGTAGTATTGCTTAAATAGCTTTCCATTCCGAAACTGTGTTTAAATATTCTATATGTGATACTTTTGTTAGAGTTTTCTACACATGCAAACCATTCATTAATGAATAAGTCTTTGAGCTTTTGTCGCACTGATAATTTTAGCCATTTAATATTTAGGCAACTTTGTGAATCCCAAATATTGGATAAACCAGTTTTTAATAGGATTGTTTTAACAGCATGTATCCAAGGAAAACGGCGTTTTAGAATATTAGCGTTTAAGTTGCATGATAATTTATACAAATATTGATACATTATTACCGAGAGTTTACTTGTTTGGGCGTTTTCAAATGTATAAATGCGCGACCAAAAAGATATTATTCGTTCCTCAATGTCAATTTGTAAAGGGTAACAACCGGTTTCGCCGTATACCATATCATTAGGTGTCGAGTTTTTCATTTTTAATATGTGTTTAAGAAAACGAAGTTGTATTCTCTCTAAAACATCTAAATTACCATACCCCCATATTTCTGCGCCAAAAGAAGAATGGGTTTTACAGTTTTATTAAATAAATCAATTTGCATGTCTATTGGAAGATCGAGTCTATTCACGTTTCTAATTAGACTGTACATTGCCCTGGTTGCTTGAGATGCAATATGTTTTGTTTTTGCATTGAAGAATGAACCACTTCTAGAGAATACGACTCCAAGATATTTAAATTCATAGACTATTTCAACCATTTCATTTTTCTTAGTGAATGTGTAACCATTTCGTAAAACTTTGGAAAAAATAACTATTTTAGTTTTGGAAAAATTAATGGTAAGTTTCCACTGTTCACAATGGTTTACGTACATGTTAAGTGCATTTTGGAAATCTTGCTCATTTTCTGACAAAATAACCGTGTCATCAGCATATAAAAGAATATAGATTTTTAAAAAATTGTATAGTTCATTCAGATTTTGATCGTTTGTTATAGTGACACCTTGTAAGTTCACATCTTCTGCAAAGTAATTATGTAAGTCGTTCAAAAATATTGAAAATAATAGAGGAGATAAATTTTCTCCCTGTCGAACGCCAATGTTGCTCGTAAAAAAATTTGAGAATGTTGAGTTTATCCGAACACACGACTTTATGTTTTTATACATGTTTTTAATTATATTAAGACATTTGCCATTGATATTTGATTGTAAAAGCTTGTTCCAAAGACCCTCTCTCCAGACCGTGTCAAATGCTTGTTTAAGATCTACAAATGCACAAAACAGTTTCTTTTTCGAATTATTTAAAATATTAATTAAACTATTAAGTACAAAAATGTGATCAGTTGTCGACTGCCCCTTTCGAAAACCCGCTTGACTATTATGTAGAATGTTATTGGTTTCTATATAGTGATTCGGTTGTTAATAACTGACGTAAATAATTTTCCTAAGCAACTTAATAAAGTAATTGGACGGTAATTTTCAGGCTTAGACATGTCACTTTTTTTCTTGTATATTGGACTTATAATACCTATAGTCCATGATTCAGGTACGATACCTTTATCAAAAACAATATTAAATAATTTTACATATACATTTTTCATGGTTTGGAAAGTTGTCTTTATATGCTCATTAATAATTTTATCGTAACCGCCAGCTTTATTATTTTTTAAATGTTTAACGGCAAATTCGATTTCGTCTTCTGTAATAGAGTTATTCATTAAGTTGTTTTCTACATTATTTAAAGGTATTTCCAAATCATCATAGTTATTTATTTCATCGCTATAATTTACATCTTTGAAATATTGATATAATGTGTTAAGTTCTGCCATGCAATCATTCTGCTTTTTACCATTTAATATTTTCCAGTATATTTTAGGGTCATTTTTTCTTAGTTTACGTAATTTTTTAATACTCTTGTCTCTTGATTCATTTTGGTACTTTTTCATTATATTCTTATACTGTTTACATTTCTCATTAAGATTGTGTTTATTAAAATCATTTTTGCGCAGTTTATACATATATTTAGCCCTGTGAAAATCTCGACGCGCCTTCTTACATTTAAAACCACACCAATCAGGGTAACGTGATAGTGGTGTTTCGTTATTACTAGCATCGGTTGTTATTACGTTAAAACTTTTTTCTGCTGAAGTTAGAAAAATATTTGCTATATTTGTTACTATTTCATTTAAAACATTTTGGTCAAAAGATTCCGTTGTTTCAAATTCGCATAACCTGACAGTGACCGCAATTCCTGTTTTCTTACCCAGGTTCGATTTTGATTACTTGAGAAATAATGAAATAGTCATAAAGAGTTCACGGTTTTATTAATTGCTAAATAAAGTTGCATTTTGTTAGGTTCAAGATGGCTCAAATATCAATACACGTATATCAATTATTTAAGTTTATTCACAGCTGAAAGTGTCTAAAGTTGTGAAATTAATAAATGGATTCCAAAACTTTTAAAAGAAGTATCTTACTGAATAAAATGACCCCCCCCCCCAAAAAAAAAAGTACTTTAAATCTCAATTACAGTGAAAGAATGGCGAAAATGAGTATTTAGAATAAAATAAAAGTCAAACAAAATAGCATTACTGAGAGAGAGGAAGGGACCAGTGGAGTGACGGAGAGGTATACGATACATTGAATATCTTCACACAAGGGTTGTTGATAAAACTTAAACAAAACACAAGTAAATAAAATATGGAACAGCAACTGATATCGGTGATTTATAAAGGCAATCTTATTGAACAACCCTGGTTAACATAACTGTATTTTAAAAGCATGAAAAGTAAGAATCTCCTGAAATCAAGTAGTGTGAAGAAGTTTTAACTCTATACAATATACCCAATGACTTTGACTTTAATAGCATGTGTAAAAAAACAAGTTTCTGAAAGCAAAAGACAAATTACAAGAGTTGTACTTAAGGTAGAGTGGCTCACCTAATGAAGTAGAATCATCAATAAAGCAATTCTGCTACAAATTCATTGCTTTCATCCTTATTTAGATAATTATTATATATTTTGAGACATTTTCAGACCTGTCTATTGGTGAATTTTAATTTTAATCGTTTTAGGCATCGAACTCACCGGTGTCTCACAGAATTTAACGATCGTAGCTCAGACACACAGACAGGCGTACGGACGGATACAAGGAAAGTCAGACAGACGTACATTTATTGTAATGTAAAGCAGTTTGAAATAAAGTTAAATATCCTTACAGAAATGTCATTGTATGCTGAAGTAAGGTATGGTATACTTTTGACTAAAATGTTTTATTTTTGGCTGCATGCCACTAAAAGGTTTTGTTTTTTTTCATCGATGAATTTTTATCGCTTAATTGTTTGTTACAAGACAAGACACTGCGAAAAATACACCAATATACGGAAGTGTACGGTCCCGTATTTTTTAGATATACGGGCATATACGGGATGTATTTGCATAATATACGGACATAATATACTAATCCGTATTCGAAACATCGGGTATACGGAAACTCCGTATATTTGTCATACAAATACGGATTTCCGTATTCTTCCAATATACATGTATGTATATGTGTCCGTGTATTTGTAATATACGCACAGTACGAAAGCCGTATTTCAGCCATATACGGGCTATAACAACATCTAGTTTACCAGTGTACGGGAGATATACGGACTTGTATTTTTATAGAATAGGGGAAAGCTAAAAACCGTACATGATACATATACGGGATAGAATACGGACTATGTATACTAGAGATATACGACGAATATACGGAAATGTATTTTCATAGAATACGGAAATGCTCAAAAGCGTATATGACACATATACGGGGCCAGAATACGGACTTTGTATACTCTAGATATACGTAGGAAATACGGAATTGTATTTTCAATGAATACGGCAAAGCTAAAAGCCGTACATGACACATATACGGACTTATTATATTACATGTTGGATCAAGAATACGGACATGATATATTACAGGATATGGGAACCAAATATAGACTGATAATATACATGTACATGATGTGCGGGATCATTATATGTAGTTACTATTCATTTTTAGAACGGACTAGTTAAGATCTTCATCGTATCTACTTGAAGCATACGAAAAAATATAAAGACCTGCATGTCTGAGAGAACGGTAGGAAACATACCTTTATTAAATGGATATACTGACAGAAAGTTTACTTTGGCGTACACGAGATATGCCATAAGCATGATAAAAATTAACTGAGTAACATGTAAAGGATGAGGATGTGCACAAACAAAAGTAATTCAAATTAGTTCTGAATTTAATGAATAATTTTTTATTAACAAGTTTATTAATAAATGTAATATGATCATAAAAGAGTAACAATCAATAATAAAACCAAGAATATTGCAATGATAAGAACATAACTGAAATCAATCTTGAAGTTATGCAAACAATGACTAGTGAACCTTGGCCACTTGTAAACATATATTCAAATTACAATAACATATGTAATATCAAAGATTTGTCAGCTCATGTCATTGGTATTGTTTCATACGTTATCGTTAATCAATAGAAATCCAAGTATCACTGCATGTGTATGTAGTCACGGGTCATTATTTAGCTGTACTACATATAAATGAGAAATATTTTTAAAAATTTTATAAAAAGCATGTGGAATTGGCATTTTCACTTGCTACGATCACAGCTTATATATAAGACCCAGTTTCACTTGCACAGATAAACATGCTAAATTTATAGGATTATTGTGAGTTATTTCACTGTTTCTAACAAGGACATACATTTACAACATTCAGAAAGTTTTATTCTTTTTGTTCTTTTATTCTGCTTCATTGTCTTGTGGCTGTGACTTTTTCTGGGACTCGTGCAAGACTCGCATCTGCTCCTGCAGCTCTGCAATGGCATCATGAAGGTCCATTTGTCTGAAATTACAAAATGATAGTATTGATTTTTGTATTTTAATTAATTTTCAATTATTACTTTTAAACATTTACTGTCCGTGTTTGATCGCTTTTGAATAAAAAATTTGTATTACATATTTCGAAATTGTTATTGTCATGGAAAGATGCTGGAATGATTAAGAGTTGTATATTTCATCAATTAATTACTCTCATTCTTACTATTTTGTGTGTTGGCAGTTTAACATAGACTTATTTTTCACATGTTTAAAAGTTGCGCATGCGTATTTTGCAAAAACATTGTGTGCATAAACGTAAGGAAGTATAGATGCATAAAGACAAATCAGAAGTAAGGATGCATAAAGATAAGTAAGGATGCGTAAATATAAAAAGTGAGGATGCGTAGATATTATTAAGGAGAAGTAAGGTAAATATAAGTAAAGCGAAGAAAAGATAAGTAGAAGAAATTAAAATATAACTGCCATTATCATTTTTTATACAAATTGAATATGTGATTTATTTAATTCTTCGTCCTACATTTCTCTGAAAAATTGAATTATATACCGTTACTGAGTGATGCACGTGACCTGTCGAAGCACGTGAAGGGATGTTAAGTTTCATAGAAGACGGGTAAAAAACAGATTTTTAATGTATATTCCACTAACAAATTCATTAGTTATATTACATGAAGGAAAATATATTTTTGAATGTAAAAAACGGGAACAACGCTTATTACTTCTTTAAATTAAACAGAAATCATAATATCATGTGAAAAAAAAAACATAATTTTTTGCTTCTATACGCCTTTAGAATGGAAGAAAAAAGTTGTTGACCTAATGGTGTGCAAACTCATGTCCTTCCAATCAGTAAATCTTTTTTCGCTAGGTATACCACTGAACTATTTATTTCTAATGTATATTATCAACATTATGCTTGTGATGATCTGTGAGTCAGTCGCGGAACGGCATAAAACGCTAACACTATAGGAGAAGGAGAAAAAAGCTAAACTGACTTACGAATAAATTTTATTATCATGGCATAAGTATTCACTAGCTTGATAAACACTTTTACCGTAACAGGCCACGTGTATCATACAACATTTAATCAACACCTTTAATTTGATTAACCACCATCTTAAGTTCTATAACAACATCATAATCAAAACTGTTTTTGTTGAAATTTTTCCTTTAATTTATAGGAATAACTTTGATAAATTAGGTCCCCCAAAACAATATTTCTAAATATAACGTACCGAACTCAGCAGTTATTTGTTCGTTGTTTGTTATATGTATTATCTGATCCACTGTGTCCCCGTCATCTCAGTCAAAAAGGCCCACTCCGTCTCCATCTCAGATGTCGTCACAGTCAGAGAGGCCAACTCCGTCTCCGAGGTCGTTTCAGCAAAGGAGGCCAACTCCTTTTCCGTCTCCATCTCCGAGGTCGTCGCAGTCAGAGAGACCCACTCCGTCTACGAGGTCGTTTCAGTCAAAGAGGCCCACCCCGTCTCCATCTCAGAGGTTTAATTATAGTCCTTTCATTTTCTGTGTACATCACAAGAATTCTATTTTAAGACATCAAGCTTTTGTAAGTATATTTAGTCTGAATGTGAGTGTGGTCTCCTTTCAACTTTTGTTACGTTTTATTAAGCAGGTTTTAGGAAGGAATAAACTGGTAATTAGATTGAGGTATGTCGGCGGGCGGGCGGGCGAGCGTAAACAATTTCTTCTGTGCGCAACTCCTCCTCTATTTCTCAAGGGATTTTGACCAAACTTTCACAGAAGCTTTGTCATCAAGTGCCCTGGCGCGTATTTTCGAGGTTTTGTGATTCGTTAATTTTTGACCTTATTATGGCCCTTTGTTTTTTTTTTCATATATGCATTTTTC
The DNA here is from genome assembly GCA_012932295.1 of Cyclina sinensis. NCBI lineage: Eukaryota > Metazoa > Mollusca > Bivalvia > Venerida > Veneridae > Cyclina > Cyclina sinensis. Next base: position 21,378,259 of record JAAONU010000001.1, read on the forward strand.
AGCATAATGCACTCCCCATCATAGAGCAATGATAAATGTATATATCAAATAATAAACAGTGAAATGTGAAAAGCAAACAAAATGACCAAGCAACGTAATAATATTCTACTTTAATGGAATGAATATTTTAGTATTATGAATAAAATTGACTTGTACCTAAGTTTGTTGTTGGCAATAAGGTGCATATAATTAGATACATGTAAAAAATTAAAAAGGCCATAATTCCACCAAAAACATTTCAATTAAAAAAATGCTCACAATATGCACCATGGCACTTGATGACAAAGCTTTTGTGAAACAATATGTTGAAAACCTGGGTTCGTCGCATTGCGATGTTTCTTGTTTGTTTATTATTATTAATCAATCCTATTAAACATACAGCTTTAAGATGATAATTTGGCTCTAACGGCAACTCAGTTAATCCTTTTCTGCCACCAAACAGTTCGGTGGCTCAGTGGTAAAGTCTTGGGACTGTAATCAAAATTTTTGTCAACCCTCATTTCCATTGTTTTACTCCCATGAGTGGTAAATGTACTTAGTTCAATTTAGTTTATTTCTGTCAAAGAACCGGCCAATTATACATTAGTCCAGGCCTATTTACTGGTTGTCTACACAGTGCACGTCAGTATAAAGTGCCGAGGAAGACGTGCATTTTTATTCTTTGAGATCATTTAGATTCACATGATACAAAGTAGACGTAGAGTACTGAGACGTTATTCTGTTATTTTTTTTAGTATTTAATATCATTTTAAACACTGAGAAACTAGTGTCTGTAATACGAAGAAAAAATAAAACATTATTTTTGTGTAATGTTTTCTAACAATTATGTAAATGGCTTATGTGACACTTGTTGTTGACTGTATAAAATAAACGTATATAATAAATGATAAAGTTATTACCTTTTGTTTCTCTTCTTTTAACCTGTTACCTGCACGGTATATATACGGGAATTTACTGTATGTTGACTGCCTAAGAAGCTACGTAGAATTCTATGGAATTAATAAATCTATATGCAATAGGTGTTGATCATAAGAAAACTAGCATACTAATAAATTCAGTAATAATATAATTAAAGACGGGGAGTCTCAATACATAAGTTTTTGATTACATGGCAAGTGCTTCTTATTCTTTGTGCAATAGCACCTTGGATTGCAAGCGATTCTTAACATTTGTACAAGAATCTTTAAATACGGTTTTCAAAAAAAAAAAAAACTTATTTTATTTCATTTTTCTTAAATATTATCACATACTGTAAATATACAAAAAGCTGCGTTTTATACCGACCCATATTTTATTACAATAGATATACAGGTGGAATGGTTGTAGAAAATGTGTTACAAACAATATCATGTTTTATGATGAATTTGGTTTGTTTAAGCAAAAATAATATTCATAATAACGCATGATAAGCAGACACCTTTTTTTTTTCATTTTGAAGGCGTGTGCATTTTATTGGTACAATTTAATTTGTGCTCCACTGCAACGGAAGTCATTCCTTGATATTGCGCCAATTACTTTTTAGCGAATGCAAGTAATTTTCATACCTGCTTTTCAAACTAACCAGACTTTGCTTAGCTATCTTTACCGATCACATTTCTTACTAGACAGGGTTTAAAACTTCGGACCTTCGGCAATACAAAATACAACTGAAATTTCGAGCTTTAAACCCGAGTTAGTTGGCAGGAACGTAACAAGGGCTAAATTACATACCCCCACAGGTGTTTGTGTGTAATTATTTGGACTGAAATCATTGGGTTTCAAGTTTAACATCATTAAAAAAAAACTATTTTTCAGAATTGAAGTACTCCTGTGAGTATACATTAGAGTATGCCTCTGGTTGGACGGAGTTTGAAACATATTTTACTTTCAAGCATTAACTGTCCTGTAAACATGGTTTCAAGAGAAAACTCATGTACATATTATTTTCAAATCTATCTTCGTTTGTAAGTACATTTGAAATTAAATATCTACACTCGTATTCCTAGCGCACTTTAAGCAACGATGAATATCGTGAATCTATTGCTGTAATTGTGAAGAACATATCTAAACTTAGTTACTGATTCATTTTTTATTACAGAAAAACATCAAAATATAAAGTTTTACACACTTTTATCGGTAAAAAATTTACCCCGTTAGTCACGGGGTAGAGACATTAGTTATACTATCAATTTTGACGAATCTTTAGATCTTGATGCGTTGGCTCAGTGGTATAGATCGTCGTTCTATATTTTACTGACTGAAAGGTCATTGGTTCGAATCCTGGTAAAGTCATACCCTTTTTTCAGTTTTCATGGTGTATAGAAGCATAATATTGTGTTTATATTAACTTCTCTTAAATTTTAAAGAAAAAAATCTGCAAAATTCTGTGAGTCAGTCGCTTTGATAGTATCTCCTGTGCTTACCCCTAATCAAAATATCCCCTTTCAGAGACTCAGTTCAGCGCATTCTGCCCACATTTAGCACCGCCCATTTTCGAAGCCTTCGTTGTTCGGAACACCTCGGCGACCCTCGGTTATCTATTTACAGTCAATGCACGGAGTATCCGGAAATAATCGAGAAGTTACAACCATTCTTGCACGTGACATTGACAGGCAGGGATTTCACGCTTTACTCATGTTTATTTACTCAAATTCTCAATGTATAAAAAGACAGTGAACACAGTGCAATTTCAGCAGTTTGTGTTCTTACTTACCAGATAATGTTTTTCTGCGTTGATGGCGGGCTTTTCAGATCAGGAACTTTTCGAAGACAGTAAGTTTACTTTATTTATTTTGTATGAATTTTCTTTTTCGAAATTTTACTACGAGGCGGCGTTTTGCAGCTTGGCTAGGAGTAATTTATGTTTGAAATTGGTCAGATGTTATGGACAAAAAACTTGAACATGTAAAATGTCTGTTCTTTAGATCCCTTCCAAAACAAGAATACGTGACTTTATCTGAAAAGATTTAGAATTTTAATTATTATTACTTATTCTGTGTTTTTGAATATTGCACGACCAAAGATAAACAAGAAAAACTAAACAAAATACACAGCACAAGAGAAATTTTAAATGATTAATTTTCGGCGGGAAATCTTTTGATGGTACTGTTTTCCACTAAGTTCATGCTCCTTTTTTACATTTTTGAATAAAGTAGAGCCTATCTATTGAGTACAGAAATTCAGGCTACTTGTCTGTTATTAAATTGGGGATTGATGTTTCAGATGTAGTGACCTGAATAATTTTTGTTTTTGTTTTACAGGTTAGTGAACTTGGGATTTGTCAGTGAAGATGTAATCCTCTTAATTGCTGTCTGTTGCAGAACTTCTGGATGCAACCTTATGGTAAAATATGCTTAAATGTAGTTAGAACCAATTTTTGCATAAGACATGTAATCATCTTATCAATACAACAGCTGAAATATTTGAAGGGATAATTTAAGATACAAGGGAAATAAATTTATATGTAAAGGTGCTGCTTTTGACTGATACAGAATGAAACTTCCTGGTCTCTCTCTGACCATGGTTTTGGTGAATATCTGTACTTGAGTTTTAGATCTTACAAAAGAAGTTTTGTTTAAATAGTCTTTGGTGTGACAGGCAAGTTCAGATGTGCTAAAAAACCAAGCAGTTAAACTTTGCTTTTCTTTTCAGGTTTTGGCATCATTCTGGTTGATGTGCTTTGCAAGGTGGTGTGTCCAGTGATGAACCAGTTGATTTGGGAAGAGTTTGGTCTGCCGTAGGTAAGTTAGTTTTACTCCTTTCTAGTAATTAGGCTCCTATATCTTGAATCAGTTTTAAACTTTACAGAAAGATTAACTCCATTTTTTGTATCCAGTTAATTTTTTTTTATCTAAATGAAAAAACAATAACTTGCAAATATATTAAAGCCAAGTAATTTTTGTGCCTGAAATACTGAGATAGTTTTTGTCAAGTTTTATTACTTATATCTGTCTAGGCACAAACTTATACATAGATAAATCTCATAAAGGAAGGATGCAGTGCAGAGAAATATTAATTTTCTTACTTATAAACAATGTCTCACTCTTTTCAGATGTCAGTATTGTCAGGTCAACTGGAGATGAACCTTGACCTTAGAGCAACACTCGGAATCTGCAGTATGGTTATTAAATAGGTATATCTTAACTAAAACAAGGTATGTGGATTTACATAATTTTCTATTCTTTAATAATTGTATCATTGTATTAGTGAATCATGAATAATTATTCTGATATATATTAAGTGCTGTTTGTTATTACCTACTTCAGAAGTAGTCTACTAATCAGCTGTGGTTGTACTGTCTTGTTTGGATGACTTCTTGCTTTATTTTGGTTTGGTTTTGTAAGTAAGTAACTGATTTGTCACTTTCAAATGGTAAAGACTTTCACCTCATTTGTTTTCACTTGTTGCACTTTTGTTCCCCTAACCTTCCTGCATGCACTAAGGCTTTGCCAGATGAAAATGTTCCAGTCAGATACTTACAGCTAAATTTGGTAAATTCTGAGTTATATGTAGAATGCAGGGAGTCAGAGAAAGCAGAGATCAGTGCAAACACAATGGTTTTTAGAATAACTTCTTTAATAGATCATTGTTAATATCTTTTTATCAGTCATGTAATTCTTGATTGACTTTGTATCTGTATTTATTAAGTTAATTGATCGAAATTTATTCTGTTTTCTATTTTTGTTTGAGCCATCCTGAGCATTGTAGAGGTTTGAGGAAGAAATGCCTAGTGTCTGGTCCAGTGATTGCATAATGTTATCAGCAAGCCAGTGGGAGAGATGGTACTGCAAGTTGGAATGCAGTTATGTCATTGGTTAGTTCAAGTTTCTTCCTTTACTGTTTGTTCATATTCTAAGTTAGACTCAGTTTTTAACTCTGATGATTGTTTAAACATCTAGCTTCAAATATTTATCACATCTTTCCCTATTTGTCTGTAGAGGTTTGCATAAATATGTATATGTGTTTGATTTCCGTTTTTGTTTTTTCAGAATTGTGTATCAAACTGGTTGAAATGAAGATTTCCAAGATGTTCTGGTCCATTGTTGTCGTGAATGAACCAGTTGAAGATTGGAGTGTTAGCTGTGGTAGCTGAGATTCAGCTTTTATTAAGGTGAGTCAGAATTTATCTCATGTCTGCTTGTTTGCCTAATTCTGGTCTCTTTATTTCTATCACTGCTTTTCTCATTTTCAGTTGCAAATCTTTTGTTAAAGTTAAAAGGACTAATTTGTAACCTCTGAAAGCTATTTAATTGTCTTGTAATGATTTTATGTATATAAGTTATTAGTATTTGCCTCTATTTTTCAGGATTTTTGATAATGTTGCTTGGAATGAAGATTTGCAAAATATTCTGATCTAGTGGTTGCTTAAATTAATCAGCAATTGTGGGGTGTGCACCAGATAATGACCTTTGCAGTTTGGGTTATAATGACAGAATTGATGTTCCCGTAAGATGTAAGTGGATTTTATATTTTCTGATTGTCTTCTAGATTTGAACTTTCGAATGTTGAAGGATGGATTCTTCTGTTTTAATATGTTCAGATTCAATTTTAATCTTTCACTGTAGTAAGTTGAGCTAATTTCTTTCTTTAAAACCCTAATTTTCTATTAAAAAATGTGGATATACAAAATATAAGCATGTCTATGTATTATTGTAAGCAGTTTCCTGTCCTTCCAGGTTTTCCGGTACAGCAGCTCAAAATAACATTTGCAGATGTTTTATTGAAATGACTGCTGTGCATTGCTGTCCACTAGGTAAACAATTGTTCTTGCTCATATTTCATATAAATACACTGGTGTGGTTATTAACAATTGTATTTTTTTACAGGGTGTTGCATGCTGCTGGTTGAATGAATGTTTTGCATGATGTTCTGGTCCAGCGTTTGCTTAATTTCATCATTAGATGTATCATTTGCACCATATATCATGAAATTTGCAGATTTGGTGGCCGAGGTCCTGCTTCCATTTGAAGTAATTTTCTTTTCCTTTTCCTTGTTGTCTGATATATATAGAGGATATTTGTTTGTTTTTGTGGAAGATGAGAATTTATTTCATCGAGTGAACACCATATGTGATATTTTCACGAGTGGCGCTATTTGATGAAATTTGCAGATTTGATGGCTGAATTCCTGTTTCCATTTGAAGTAAGTTTATTTTCCTTTTCCTTGTTTTCTGATTTATATGGAGATTATTATATTGCTGAAAAATGGTTTTCACTGTATGTTCAATTTGAATTTCACTCATTTTCTCTAGTAGGAAGCGCTAATTCAGTACTATTTAACCTAAATTTCTTTCAAAGTTTTTCAAAAGAAATAAGCATTTCTAACTTTTATTGTTATTTATTGCATTTCTTTTCAGATATTTGCAGCACAACAGCTCAAATGAAGATTTGCATATGTTTTATTGAAGCGACTGCTGTGCATTGCTCTATAAAAATTAAGCAATTGTTCTTGCTTCTATTTCATATTCATATAGTTGTATGGTGATTAACAATTGTATTTTTTACAGGGTGCTGCATGGTGCTGGTTGAATGAAGGTTTTGCATGATGTTCTGGTCTAGAGTTTGCTTAATTTCATCATCAGATGTATCATTGGCACACTATTTGATGAAATTTGCAGTTTTAGTGGCTGAAATCCTGTTTCCATTTGAAGTAAGTTTATTTTACTTTTCCTTGTTGCCTGATATATATGGAGATTATTGATACTGAAAAATGGTTTTCACTGCTTTCTGTATGTTCAATTTGAATTTCACTTATTTACTCTAGTAGGAAGCGCTACTTTAGTAGTAGCTTACCTAAATTTCTTTAAAAGTTTTTCAAATCAATAAGCATGTCTAAGTTTTATTATAATTTATTGCCTGTCTTTTCAGGTATTTGCAGCAAAGCAGCTCAAATGAACTTTTGCAGATGTTTTATTGAAGTGACTGCTGTGCATTGCTGTCCAAAAGGTAAACAATTGTTCTTTCTTCTATATCATATACATAATATAGTTGTTTGGTTATAAAGAATTGTATTTTTTACAGGGTGTTGCATGGTGCTGGTTGAATGAAGGTTTTGCATGATGTTCTGGTCCAGCGTTTCCTTAATTTCATCATTAGATGTATCATTTGCACCCTATATGATGAAATTTGCAGTTTCGGTGGCTGAATTCCTGTTTCCATTTGAAGTAAGTTTATTTTCCTTTTCCTTGTTGCCTGATATATATGGAGATTATTCATGCTGAAAAATGGTTTTTACTGCTTTCTGCATGTTCAATTTGAATTTCACTCATTTACTCTAGTAGGAAGCGCTAATTTAGTACTATTTAACCTAAATTTCTTTGAAAGTTTTTTTAAAGAAATAAGCATGTCTAAGTTTTATTGTTATTTATTGCCTTCTTTTTCAGGTATTTGCAGCACAGCAGCTCAAATGAAGATTTGCAGATGTTTTATTGAAGTGACTGCTGTGCATTGCTGTCCAAAAGGTAAACCATTGTTCTTTCTTCTATTTCAAAAAAATATAGTTGTATGGTTATTAACAATTGTATTTTTTACAGGGTGTTGCATGGTGCTGGTTGAATGAAGGTTTTGCATGATGTTCTGGTCCAGCCTTTGCTTAATTTCATCATCAGATGTATCATTTGCACCCTATATGATGAAATTTGCAGATTTGGTGGCTGAATTCCTGTTTCCATTAGAAGTTTTTTTTTTTTCTTGTTGCCTGATAAATATATGGAGATTATTCCTGCTGAAAAATGGTTTTCACTGCTTTCTGTATGTTCAATTTGAATTTCACTCATTTACTCTAGTGGGATGCGCTAATTTAGTACTATTTAACATAAATTTCTTTGAAAGGTTTTCTAAAGAAATAAGCATGTCTAAGTTTTATTGTTATTTATTGCCTTTCTTTTCAGGTTTTTGCAGCACAGCAGCTCAGAGGAACTTTTGCAGATGTTTTATTGAAGTGACTGCTGTGCATTGCTGTCCAAAAGGTAAACCATTGTTTTTTCTTCTATTTCATATACATATATAGTTGTATGGGTATTAACAATTGTATTTTTTACAGGGTGTTGCATGCTGCTGGTTGAATGAAGGTTTTGCATGATGTTCTGCTCCAGCGTTTGCTTAATTTCATCATCAGATGTATCATTTGCACCATATATGATGAAATTTGCAGATTTGGTGGCTGAATTCCTGTTTCCATTTGAAGTAAGTTTATTTTCCTTTTCCTTGTTGCCTGATATATATGGAGATTATTCATGCTGAAAAATGGTTTTCACTGCTTTCTGTATGTTCAATTTAAATTTCACTCATTTACTCTAGAGGAAGCGCTAATTTAGTACTATTTAACCTATATTTCTTAAAAAGTTTTTTTAAAGAAATAAGCATGTCTAAGTTTTATTTTAATTTATTGCCTGTCTTTTCAGGTATTTGCAGCACAGCAGCTCAAATGAACTTTTGCAGATGTTTTATTGAAGTGACTGCTGTGCATTGCTGTCCAAAAGGTAAACCATTGTTCTTTCTTCTATTTCAAATAGATATAGTTGTATGGGTATAAACAATTGTATTTTTTTACAGGGTTTTGCATGCTGCTGGTTGAACGAAGGTTTTGCATGATGTTCTGGTCCAGCATTTGCTGAATTTCATCATCAGATGTATCATTTGCACCCTATATGATGAAATTTGCAGTTTTGGTGGCTGAATTCCTGTTTCCATTTGAAGTAAGTTTATTTTCCTTTTCCTTGTTGCCTGATATAGATGGAGATTATTCATGCTGAAAAATGGTTTTCACTGCTTTCTGTATGTTCAATTTAAATTTCACTCATTTACTCTAGAGGAAGCGCTAATTTAGTACTATTTAACGTATATTTCTTTAAAAGTTTTTCTAAAGAAATAAGCACGTCTAAGTTTTATTGTTATTTATTGCCTGTCTTTTCAGGTATTTGCAGCACAGCAGCTCAAATGAACTTTTGCAGATGTTTGAATGAAGTGACTGCTGTGCATTACTGTCCAAAAGGTAAACAATTGTTCTTTCTTCTATTTCATATACATATAATTGTGTGGGTATTAACAATTGTATTTTTTTACAGGGTGTTGCATGCAGCTGGTTGAATGAAGGTTTTGCACGATGTTCTGGTCCAGCATTTGCTTAATTTCATCATCAGATGTATTATTTGCAACCTGTATGATGAAATTTGCAGATTTGGTGGCTGAATTCTTGTTTCCATTAGAAGTAAGTTTATTTTCTTTTTCCTTGTTGCCTGATATATATGGAGATTATTCATGCTGAAAAATGGTTTTCACTGCTTTCTGTATGTTCAATTTGAATTTTACTCATTTATTCTAGTAGGAAGCGCTAATTTAGTACTATTTAACCTATATATCTTTAAAAGTTTTTCTAAAGAAATAAGAATGTCTAAGTTTTGTTGTTATAAATTGCCTGTCTTTTCAGGTATTTACATCACAGCAGCTCAAATGAACTTTTGCAGATGTTTTATTGAAGTGACTGCTGTGCATTGCTGTCCAAAATGTAAACCATTGTTCTTTCTTCTATTTCATATAGATATTGTTGTATTGATGGTTATTAACAATTGTATTTTTTACAGGGTGTTGCATGGTGCTGGTTGAATGAATGTTTTGCATGATGTTCTGGTCCAGCATTTGCTTAATTTCATCATCAGCTGTATCATTTGCAACCTATATGATGAAATTTGCAGATTTGGTGGCTGAATTCCTGTTTCCATTTGAAGTAAGTTTATTTTCCTTTTCCTTGTTTTCTGATATTTATGGAGATTATTCCTGCTGAAAAATGGTTTTCACTGCTTTCTGTAAGTTCAATTTGAATTTTACTCATTTATTCTAGTAGGAAGCGCTATTTCAGTACTATTTAACCTATATATCTTTAAAAGTTTTTCTAAAGAAATAAGCATGTCTAAGTTTTTTTGTTATTTATTGCCTGTCTTTTCAGGTATTTACAGCACACCAGCTCAAATGAACTTTTGCATATGTTTTATTGAAGTGACTGCTGTGCATTTCTGTCCAAAAGGTAAACCATTGTTCTTTCTTCTATTTCATATACATATAGTTGTAGGGGTATAAACAACTGTATTTTTTTACAGGGTGTTGCATGCTACTGGTTGAATGAAGGTTTTGCATGATGTTCTGGTCCAGCGTTTGCTTAATTTCATCATCAGATGTGTCATTTGCAACCTATTTGATGAAATTTGCAGATTTGGTGGCTGAATTCCTGTTTCCATTTGAAGTAAGTTTATTTTCCTTTTCCTTGTTGCCTGATATATATGGAGATTATTCCTGCTGAAAAATGGTTTTCACTGCTTTCTGTATGTTCAATTTGAATTTCACTCATTTACTCTAGTGGGATGCGCTAATTTAGTACTATTTAACCTAAATTTCTTTGAAAGTTTTTCTAAAGAAATAAGCATGTCTAAGTTTTATTGTTACTTATTGCCTTTCTTTTCAGGTATTTGCAGCACAGCAGCTCAAATGAACTTTTGCAGATGTTTTATTGAAGTGACTGCTGTGCATTGCTGTCCAAAAGGTAAACCATTGTTCTTTCTTCTATTTCAAATACATATAGTTGTATGGGTATTAACAATTGTATTTTTTTACAGGGTGTTGCATGCTGCTGGTTGAATGAAAGTTTTGCATGATGTTCTGGTGCAGCGTTTGCTTAATTTCGTCATCAGTTGAATCATTTGCACCATATATGATGAAATTTGCAGTTTTGGTGGCTGAATTCCTGTTTCCAATTGAAGTAAGTTTATTTTCCTTGTTGCCTGATATAAATATGGAGATTATTCATGCTGAAAAATGGTTTTCACTGCTTTCTGTATGTTCAATTTAAATTTCACTCATTTACTCTAGAGGAAGCACTAATTTAGTACTATTTAACATATATTTCTTTAAAAGTTTTTCTAAAGAAATAAGCATGTCTAAGTTTTATTTTAATTTATTGCCTGTCTTTTCAGGTATTTGCAGCACAGCAGCTCAAATGAACTTTTGCAGATGTTTTATTGAAGTGACTGCTGTGCATTGCTGTCCAAAAGGTAAACCATTGTTCTTTCTTCTATTTCATATACATATAGTTGTATGGGTATTAACAATTGTATTTTTTACAGGGTGTTGCATGCTGCTGGTTGAATGAATGTTTTGCATGATGTTCTGGTCCAGTGTTTGCTTAATTTCATCATCAGATGTGTCATTTGCAACCTATTTGATGAAATTTGCAGATTTGGTGGCTGAATTCCTGTTTCCATTTGAAGTAAGTTTATTTTCCTTTTCCTTGTTCCCTGATATATATAGAGATTATTCCTCCTGAAAAATGGTTTTCACTGCTTTCTGTATGTTCAATTTGAATTTCACTCATTTACTCTAGTGGGAAGCGCTAATTTAGTACTATTTAACCTAATTTTTTTGAAAGTTTTTCTAAAGAAATAAGCATGTCTAAGTTTTATTGTTTTTTATTGCCTTTCTTTTCAGGTATTTGCAGCACAGCAGCTCAAATGAACTTTTGCAGATGTTTTATTGAAGTGACTGCTGTGCATTGCTGTCCAAAAGGTAAACCATTGTTCTTTCTTCTATTTCAAATAGATATAGTTGTATGGGTATTAACAATTGTATTTTTTTACAGGGTGTTGCATGCTGCTGGTTGAATGAAGGTTTTGCATTATGTTCTGGTCCAGCATTTGCTTAATTTCATCATCAGATGTATCATTTGCACCATATATGATGAAATTTGCAGTTTTGGTGGCTGAATTCCTGTTTCCATTTGAAGTAAGTTTATTTTCCTTTTCCTTGTTGTCTGATATATATGGAGATTATTCATGCTGAAAAATGGTTTTCACTGCTTTCTGTATGTTCAATTTAAATTTCACTCATTTACTCTAGAGGAAGCGCTAATTTAGTACTATTTAACCTATATTTCTTTAAAAGTTTTTCTAAAGAAATAAGCATGTCTAAGTTTTATTATAATTTATTGCCTGTCTTTTCAGGTATTTGCAGCACAGCAGCTCAAATGAACTTTTGCAGATGTTTTATTGAAGTGACTGCTGTGCATTACTGTCCAAAAGGTAAACAATTGTTCTTTCTTCTATTTCATATACATAAAATTTAATGGGTATTAACAACTGTATTTTTTTACAGGGTGTTGCATGCAGCTGGTTGAATGAATGTTTAACATGATGTTCTGGTCCAGCATTTCCTTAATTTCATCATCAGATGTATCATTTGCAACCAGTATGATGAAATTTGCAGATTTGATGGCTGAATTCCTGTTTCCATTAGAAGTCAGTTTATTTTCCTTTTCCTTGTTGTCTGATATATATGGAGATTATTATTGCTGAAAATGGTTTTCACTGCTTTCTGTATGTTCAATTTGAATTTCACTCATTTATTCTATGAGGAAGCGCTACTTCAGTACTATTTAACCTTTATATCTTTAAAAGTTTTTCTAAAAAAATAACCATGTCTAAGTTTTATTGTTATTTATTGCCTGTCTTTTCAGGTATTTACAGCACAGCAGCTCAAATGAACTTTTGCAGATGTTTTATTGAAGTGACTGCTGTGCATTGCTGTCCAAAAGGTAAACCATTGTTCTTTCTTCTATTTCAAATAGATATAGTTGTATGGTTATTAACAATTGTATTTTTTACAGGGTGCTGCATGGTGCTGGTTGAATGAATGTTTAACATGATGTTCTGGTCCAGCGTTTCCTTAATTTCATCATCAGATGTGTCATTTGCAACCTATTTGATGAAATTTGCAGATTTGGTGGCTGAATTCCTGTTTCCATTTGAAGTAAGTTTATTTTCCTTTTCCTTGTTGTCTGATATATATGGAGATTATTCCTGCTGAAAAATGGTTTTCACTGCTTTCTGTATGTTCAATTTGAATTTCACTCATTTACTCTAGTGGGATGCGCTAATTTAGTACTATTTAACCTAAATTTTTTGAAAGTTTTTCTAAAGAAATAAGCATGTCTAAGTTTTATTGTTATTTATTGCCTTTCTTTTCAGGTATTTGCAGCACAGCAGCTCAAATGAACTTTTGCAGATGTTTTATTGAAGTGACTGCTGTGCATTGCTGTCCAAAAGGTAAACCATTGTTCTTTCTTCTATTTCATATACATATAGTTGTATGGGTATTAACAATTGTATTTTTTTACAGGGTGTTGCATGCTGCTGGTTGAATGAATGTTTTGCATGATGTTCTGGCCCAGCGTTTGCTTAATTTCATCATCAGATGTATCATTTGCACCATATATGATGAAATTTGCAGTTTTGGTGGCTTAATTCCTCTTTCCATTTGAAGTAAGTTTATTTTCCTTGTTGCCTGATATATATATATGGAAATTTTTCATGCTGAAAAATGGTTTTCACTGCTTTCTGTATGTTCAATTTAAATTTCACTCATTTACTCTAGAGGAAACGCTAATTTAGTACTATTTAACCTATATTTCTTTAAAAGTGTTCCTAAAGAAATAAGCATGTCTAAGTTTTATTATAATTTATTGCCTGTCTTTTCAGGTATTTGCAGCACAGCAGCTCAAATGAACTTTTGCAGATGTTTTATTGAAGTGACTGCTGTGCATTGCTGTCCAAAAGGTAAACCATTGTTCTTTCTTCTATTTCAAATAGATATAGTTGTATGGGTATTAACAATTGTATTTTTTTACAGGGTGTTGCATGCTGCTGGTTCAATGAAGGTTTTGCATTATGTTCTGGTCCAGCATTTGCTTAATTTCATCATCAGATGTATCATTTGCACCATATTTGATGAAATTTGCAGTTTTGGTGGCTGAATTCCTGTTTCCATTTGAAGTAAGTTTATTTTCCTTTTCCTTGTTGCCTGATATATATGGAGATTATTCATGCTGAAAAATGGTTTTCACTGCTTTCTGTATGTTCAATTTAAATTTCACTCATTTACTCTAGAGGAAGCGCTAATTTAGTACTATTTAACCTATATTTCTTTAAAAGTTTTTCTAAAGAAATAACCATGTCTAAGTTTTATCATAATTTATTGCCTGTCTTTTCAGGTATTTGCAGCACAGCAGCTCAAATGAACTTTTGCAGATGTTTTATTGAAGTGACTGCTGTGCAATACTGTCCAAAAGGTAAACAATTGTTCTTTCTTCTATTTTTATATACATAAAATTGTATGGGTATTAACAACTGTATTTTTTTACAGGGTGTTGCATGCAGCTGGTTGAATGAAGGTTTTCACGATGTTCTGGTCCAGCATTTCCTTAATTTCATCATCAGATGTATCATTTGCAACCAGTATGATGAAATTTGCAGATTTGATGGCTGAATTCCTGTTTCCATTTGAAGTAAGTTTATTTTCCTTTTCCTTGTTATCTGATATATATGGAGAATATTATTGCTGAAAATGGTTTTCACTGCTTTCTGTATGTTCAATTTGAATTTCACTCATTTATTCTATGAGGAAGCGCTAATTCAGTACTATTTAACCTATATTTCTTTAAAAGTTTTTCTAAAGAAATAACCATGTCTAAGTTTTATTGTTATTTATTGCCTGTCTTTTCAGGTATTTACAGCACAGCAGCTCAAATGAACTTTTGCAGATGTTTTATTGAAGTGACTGCTGTGCATTGCTGTCCAAAAGGTAAACCATTGTTCTTTCTTCTATTTCAAATAGATATAGTTGTATGGTTATTAACAATTGTATTTTTTACAGGGTGCTGCATGGTGCTGGTTGAATGAATGTTTTGCATGATGTTCTGGTCCAGCGTTTTCTTAATTTCATCATCAGATGTGTCATTTGCAACCTATTTGATGAAATTTGCAGATTTGGTGGCTGAATTCCTGTTTCCATTTGAAGTAAGTTTATTTTCCTTTTCCTTGTTGTCTGATATATATGGAGATTATTCCTGCTGAAAAACGGTTTTCACTGCTTTCTGTATGTTCAATTTGAATTTCACTCATTTACTCTAGTGGGATGCGCTAATTTAGTACTATTTAACCTAAAAAAATTTGAAAGTTTTTCTAAAGAAATAAGCATGTCTACGTTTTATTGTTATTTATTGCATTTCTTTTCAGGTATTTGCAGCACAGCAGCTCAAATGAACTTTTGCAGATGTTTTATTGAAGTGACTGCTGTGCATTGCTGTCCAAAAGGTAAACCATTGTTCTTTCTTCTATTTTCATATACATATAGTTGTATGGGTATTAACAATTTTATTTTTTTACAGGGTGTTGCATGCTGCTGGTTGAATGAATGTTTTGCATGATGTTCTGGTCCAGCGTTTTCTTAATTTCATCATCAGATGTATCATTTGCACGATATATGATGAAATTTGCAGTTTTTGGTGGCTTAATTCCTCTTTCAATTTGAAGTAAGTTTATTTTCCTTGTTGCCTGATATATATATGGAAATTATTCATGCTGAAAAATGGTTTTCACTGCTTTCTGTATGTTCAATTTAAATTTCACTCATTTACTCTAGAGGAAACGCTAATTTAGTACTATTTAACCTATATTTCTTTAAAAGTTTTTCTAAAGAAATAAGCATGTCTAAGTTTTATTATAATTTATTGCCTGTCTTTTCAGGTATTTGCAGCACAGCAGCTCAAATGAACTTTTGCAGATGTTTTATTGAAGTGACTGCTGTGCATTGCTGTCCAAAAGTTAAACCATTGTTCTTTCTTCTATTTCAAATAGATATAGTTGTATGGGTATTAACAATTGTATTTTTTCACAGGGTGTTGCATGCTGCTGGTTGAATGAAGGTTTTGCATGATGTTCTGGTCCAGCATTTGCTTAATTTCATCATCAGATGTATCATTTGCACCATATATGATGAAATTTGCAATTTTGGTGGCTGAATTCCTGTTTCCATTTGAAGTAAGTTTATTTTCCTTTTCCTTGTTGCCTGATATATATGGAGATTATTCATGCTGAAAAATGGTTTTCACTGCTTTCTGTATGTTCAATTTAAATTTCACTCATTTACTCTAGAGGAAGCGCTAATTTAGTACTATTTAACCTATATTTCTTTAAAAGTTTTTCTAAAGAAATAAGCATGTCTAAGTTTTATTATAATTTATTGCCTGTCTTTTCAGGTATTTGCAGCACAGCAGCTCAAATGAACTTTTGCAGATGTTTGAATGAAGTGACTGCTGTGCAATACTGTCCAAAAGGTAAACAATTGTTCTTTCTTCTATTTCATATACATAAAATTGCATGGTTATTAACAATTGTATTTTTTACAGGGTGCTGCATGGTGCTGGTTGAATGAATGTTTTGCATGATGTTCTGGTCCAGCGTTTCCTTAGTTTCATCATCAGATGTGTCATTTGCAACCTATTTGATGAAATTTTCAGATTTGGTGGCTGAATTCCTCTTTCCATTTGAAGTAAGTTTATTTTCCTTTTCCTTGTTTTCTGATATATATGGAGATTATTCCTGCTGAAAAATGGTTTTCACTGCTTTCTGTATGTTCAATTTGATTTTCACTCATTTACTCTAGTGGGATGCGCTAATTTAGTACTATTTAACCTAATTTTTTTTTGAAAGTTTTTCTAAAGAAATAAGCATGTCTAAGTTTTATTGTTATTTATTGCATTTCTTTTCAGGTATTTGCAGCACAGCAGCTCAAATGAACTTTTGCAGATGTTTTATTGAAGTGACTGCTGTGCATTGCTGTCCAAAAGGTAAACCATTGTTCTTTCTTCTATTTCATATACATATAGTTGTATGGGTATTAACAATTATATTTTTTACAGGGTGTTGCATGCTGCTGGTTGAATGAATGTTTTGCATGATGTTCTGGTCCAGCGTTTCCTTAGTTTCATCATCAGATGTATCATTTGCACCATATATGATGAAATTTGCAGTTTTGGTGGCTTAATTCCTCTTTCCATTTGAAGTAAGTTTATTTTCCTTGTTGCCTGATATATATATGGAGATTATTCATGCTGAAAAATGGTTTTCACTGCTTTCTGTATGTTCAATTTAAATTTCACTCATTTACTCTAGAGGAAGCGCTAATTTAGTACTATTTAACCTATATTTCTTTAAAAGTTTTTCTAAAGAAATAAGCATGTCTAAGTTTTATTATAATTTATTGCCTGTCTTTTCAGGTATTTGCAGCACAGCAGCTCAAATGAACTTTTGCAGATGTTTTATTGAAGTGACTGCTGTGCATTGCTTTCGAAAAGCTCAACAATTGTTCTTGCTTGTATTTCATATAAATACAGTTGTGTGGTTATTATTAGTTGCCTTTTTTACAGGGTTTTGCACACTGCTGGTTGAATGAAGGTTTTGCATGATGTTCTGGTCCAGCGTTTGCTAAATTTCATCATCAGATGTATCATTTGCACCATATGCTGAAGTTTGCAGTTCTGTATTGACGGCGGGATTGCTGTTCCTATTAGAAGTAAGTAAATTTGCCCTTTTCAATTCTGAAGAATAGTTTTTATTGCTTTTGTTATGTTTATTTTGAATTTCAATCTTTTACTCTATTCAAAGGGCTATTTTATTACTATTTTGACCTCATTTCTTTAAAAGTTTTCTTAAGAACTAATATAAGCATGTCTCGAACATTATTCCACCATTGAAGACTTTGTAGATAGATTTTGTACTTCTAAGTAGGTGTCTTGTGCAAAAAAAAAAATTGTTAATTTCCCATGTCTCAATATTTTCAAGAGTCAGTATTGTCAGGATGAACCTTGACCATCACTCAAATGGTGCAGTTTGGAAAGGTTTGTGGAATAGGTATATATTGATTAAATCAAGGTATGTAGAATTACATTGTTTCCTCTTTTCATGTGTAATACCGATAGTATAAATTGTTCTTGATTACTTTTCTGTTGAATAAATCTGTATTCAGTTCTCTTTGTTATATCCTACTTCAGAAGTTGTCTACTAATCAGCTGTGGTTGTACTGTCTCATTTAGATGACTTTTTTGCTTTATTTTTGCTTTTTTGTTTATGTAATTAAGTACCTGATTTGTCATTTTCCAATGGCAAGGCCTTTCACTTCACTTGTTTTCACTTGTTGCACTTTTGTTTTCCTAATCTTCCTGCATGCACTAAGGCTTTGCCAGATGAAAATGTTCCAGTCAGATACTTATGTAAATTCTCATTTTCACAGCTAAATTTAGGATTCAGGGAGAGTCAGACAAAGCAGAGGCCAGTGCAAACACAATGGTTTTTAGAATAACTTTTTTTAGTAGATCATTGTTAATTTCTTTTTACGCGTCATGTAATTCTTGTTTGATTTTGTATCTGTATCAAGTTAGTAGTTTGTAATTTATTCTGTTTCTATTTCTTTTTGAGCCAACGCGAGCATTTCAGAGGTTAGATGAAGAAATGTAGTAGAAGTGTGATACAGGAAATAGAATGAAAACCTATGGAACAAGGTAAGTGGTTTGTCTACAATGTGATTTTATATATTCTAGTATTAATCCTGAGCATTTAAAAGGCGAGGGGTTGAAGAAAAATGGCAAATATGCAACTTGGGATACAGAAATTAAGATAGAAATGAAATTAGGTTTGTGAAATAATAAGACATTGTAAATATATAAGATAAGACAAGGTCATGCATATATCTTTAATTAGGAAGTAGCAATTAAAATATCAACAGTAATATTTCAGCTCTAGTTAGATGTCCCTTTCCAAATGAGACTGGACGTGAGCTGTTGCAGGTGAGGGGAGATACTCGGAGAATGTACCAACAGGATCTGATGTGAGGGGAGAGACCTGGAGAATATACAAACAGGATCAGATGTGAGGGGAGAGACATAAGGATGTACCAAAAGGATCTGACAGAAACGTACACCACTTTTCAATCTATGTCTGAGTAATAGAGGCAGAGAAGTGATACCCTTCTTAATGGAAGCTTCTTATGAGTCAGGTGGAATGGCTTTTCTACTAATTTCATGGGTGTTTGCTGTTCTTGGTATATTGAGACAAATATAGATTTCAGCAACTGGATTTGACAGCAGTCTTTATGATGACATTGATTCTGTATTATGTCTGAAACTTTGTGCCTATTTTTAATCTTTTGAAATGCAGCACTTGAATTTCCTGGTTTTTATTCATGTATGTGAAGCCATTTTTGATGCTCTTTTTTGAACAGCAGCCTGATGGAAGAAGACCCTGGGTGAAGAAGATCAGTCTTAAGTTCTGCAACATTGGTTTATTACAGAACCTTCTTGGTATGCATTACCAGATGTTACATTCAAGTTTCTGGTATTTAATGCAGTTCATTACCTATAAAGGTGATGGGTAGTTGTATGTAAATGAGCTGCAAATTATGAATATTTTTTCAATATAATAAATATAAAATATTGTTGGACCAAATAATAAGTTTCATTTATCTGTTATTAAATGAACACTATGATTTTTGTTCTGACAGCTTTTTCCTAGATATTTTTGATGTTACTGTCCCAAGTTAATGCTATTAGAAGCTACAGAGAAATGTATTTGAAGATGATGAATTTGAATTGTTAGTCAGAGCCTAAGTTGTCAGTCAGTTTATTTTTAAACTAGACGGCCATCTTAATGTTTAGTGAATTCTTAAGGTTAAGTAATTTTTGTGGCATGTCTGAAGGTGGCTTTGCATGTTATCTGTAAGATTACATTTTACTGTGATAGTTAATATTTCTTAGGTTTTTAGGTTTTGGAATGAGTGAATGAACAGCAGTGGAGTGTATGTGGCAGTTAAAAGTGACCTCCTTATGATGCTGTGAGAATTATTTCAAACAAAAACATTGAAATTAAGGTGCAATTTTGGTAATATTCATTTTATTTTCATCTATTTTGTTAAGTAAGTGATTGCAAATATTGAAGCTGTATTTTGTCATCATTTGTAAAAACATTTTTCATAAAAAAGGTTATTTATCCTTTCTTACAGAGAATATTGGGTGCAATTTTCTGCATATTACTTGGTTCAGTTTCAGAAAGATGGGGGTCTTCAAAGTTTCAGGCATGAAAGACAGATGATAATTGTGGAAAATAGAATGATAAATCCTCCATCAGTTGCCATTACCCCACATCCCTATCCTAACCTATGTGAATGGATAGAAACATTTTGTCAGGAATATTATGAAGTCTTGTGGACCCAGTGTTATTTTTGGGGCTCAGTCTACCAGTCTTCCAGGAATCAAACCAGACCTCCTAGGTAAAGTAATAAAGCAGGTTTTACCCTGTTTATGTTAAATAATTGTAATTACTAAATATCTTTATTTGTAAATCTCATCATTTTTCCGATACCATTAAAACACTTATTTTTAACGACTGCGTTATCTATTTTTGTAACAAGAAAGTGTCCTGTAAATGTAGGCACCAAAATGGGTCTTTATGTGACATGTACTATATTTTATGTATTTTAGGTTATCCTAAGAATGGACATTTTCATTGTGTAATCCAGCTATTGGCAAGGTATTGAGCAGCTTATAGTAGCTGTAAGGACAATCTCTGCTGTCAGTGACATAACCACATTATTATCCAGAACAAGAAACAGATTACCACAACAGCATTGATGTGGATCTTAGTACTCCAGATCTTCTTGAAAAATCCCAGTCAGCAATTCCTTAAGGTATAGTCTGCTAAATAACACAAATGTAAGCCAGTAGGATTGTAAATTTTCCAAACTTTGGGGCCTGTTTACTTATGTAACACATATGATTATTAAGTACTTTATTATTTTACATAAAAATGAAACTGGCCACGAGGATTTAAGTAGATCTTTATATATATATATATATATACCCATTATGCCTATATCATATGTTTGACAGTGTTTCTATATTGCAGGAACTGAGGATTGACACCAAATTTTACAGAAGTCCTTTAAAACCAAGACACTGAATTGAACCTCCAAACCAGAGAAAATACATTTTTGAAGCAGGTATTATGTGAAACACATTTTACTGTTTTTGTGTTCATAGAAAAGTGACAGTACCGTTTTGAGAAGAACTTAGGTTATCCAAAGTGAACTTATTTTTACAGTCATATGGGCACTTCACTGAGCTGATATTTCTAGGAAAGACCATCACTTAACCCCCATCCACTGTAAAAACAACTAGCAGCTTTCTCAAATAGTCATTGTCTAAGGAAGGTCTAAACCACCAGACCACATATTTGGGGTCTATGAAAGGAGCAAGTCAAATTACATCTTGATGAATTGCAATTTTCAAACACTAAAATATTGCTGAACACAAGGAATAAAGTATAAAAATTAAACTTGTGAAATTTCATTGTCCGTGAATTATTACTCTAGCACATTGTAGTTTTCATCTTTTATCATTTCAGTGGTTCATCTATGATAGGGATTGATTCCACATACAGAGAGACCATTCCCCACCCCAGACTTTACAGAGTGCCAATAAACATTAAAATGAACTTGAAACAAACAGCTGAATCTATATGTATATGTGTAAACTATTTTGAATATACTGCAGATTGTGTTCAAATAAGACAGATGTTATGACAATTACTTACATTTTCATTATATAAGGAGAAACATGAAGAATAAGCCATTAGTGAGGCTAAAGAACACTGGAAGTTCAGCTTACTTTTAAGTGTTGAAAGGATTACTTAAATGACTCGTGTATTGAAAGAATAACGCATGTATTCATTGTGCATTTTTGGACGAGAAAATTTCACCGTGATATACCTGGAGAAGCAGCTTTGCATGCCACAGGTACAGGTTTCATCCATTAGATGGGTGTTTTTCCTGCGCCACTTCAGTGTTTCAATTCAAGGGTATTTTAAGAATATATGTTTCTTTATGCTTGATTTTAGTTGTATGGAATTTAATTATTGCTGTGTTTGTAATAATTGGTTAAGTTGTCAATAATTGTGTGCAAAATAAATCATCATACATTATATGTAATAGATTTTATGCATTGTTTTACATAATTCTGGACAGTTTGCCATGCAGTTTTTCATTATTCTTTTTAATTATTACTTAGGCAAAAGAAAAAGAAATGAAAAGGAAAATACTATTTCTAAGGGTCATTTAGTCTTATATAAATATGGACCATTTGATCATGTTTTGAAGTTTTTGATTCTTTACGATTTCATGTTCCATGTAATCCCATTGTAAATTTGATAAACTTCTGGTCAATACTTTCCTTTATTTTAAGAAGTTTGCTTCATCTTTCTAAAGAATTTGTACATTACGACATTCCCTAAATAAGTGTTTGTTTCAATGCTCTCATAAAATTGATAACTTACAAAATGCATCAGTCGTAATAAACATTTGTTCTGTTCTGTACTGTTCTGCTATATTACACTTATGTAAATTTTTGGTAATATATGCTTTGAAAACCTATACTGTTTAAAGAACTACTATCTTAATTAACTAAAAATTCTTTTGAATTTGTTGAATATTATAGAAAGGCTTTGTGTGAAAATTTAACAATTTATCCCCATCCTTTATACCTATTGTTAACTAATTTTCAAAGAATATTGTTTAAGTGTCTATTTCAGTATCAGAGTTATTCCATATAATATGATTTTTTAATCAGATTGGATTTCTATTATCATGTTAGTATTTTTTGAACCAAGATTTTAAAATGTCTCTTAAAACGGTTATTATGACAAGTTCCATTAATGTCTTTTTGTTATAGGTTACTTTAAAAAACTAAGTTTCCACAACAACAGGCTTTCATGGAATGTAAAAATGATTTAATCATTGTAAGATGTTTTTATGTATAACACTCTTGGATGAATTCCTTTCTAGTGAATTTCCTGTTAGTGTTAGTGAAATGTCATTTGTAATATTTTTGCATTTTTTGAAGTCCAGATATATCCATATTGCATTTTGAGACCAGATATATTTCAAGTCTTGAATAATATTTACTATATGCTCAAAAGATTCTTTCTCCCTGTTATTCGTGTAAGTTGCATCATATGCAGATACAGTTAGTTTTTATTTCTTTATTATGAATAGTAATGCCTTAGACAAATCATTGCAAATAATGAATAAGATGAGAGTGGACCGTCTATCTATTTAATTGTAGAAAAGTTTTATCCAAATAATAAATGGTGCAGACATTGTGTTATAGAAGCATTGTTAAGACTGTTTGTTCAGGACATATTGTCAAATATAAAACATACTATAGTCAATTTGCTATTGTTTTTAGTCTTAACAGTTGACTCTTTCCTAGAATTGTATGGTCTTTACCGTTTTTTTTGTATAAGCATTAAAATACTTTGTTTCTGAAGGTCTGATAATTAACCTTTGTCATGAGAATAGTTAAAAGAGTCAATGAAATACTGTTTTATATCATTTCAGCATAGTTTATAAATTTGTCTAAGTCTTCAGATTACAGCATTCATTTTCTGTGAGAAAACCTTAACATACATTCTTTGTTAATTTTTGTATTGTATTGTTGAAAAAGTTTGCATTAGCTTCCTTTTGTTCATTTTTGTTATAAAAAGTTACTTCTTCAGCTAGAATTTGATAATTATCAGTAACTTTGCAACCTTCTACAAATAACTTTTTATGTCGTTTTATATACCTAGTTTTTATTTCGTTTCCCTCAATTTTCATTCCTTTTGCTCTGAATCAAAACTATTGATTTTTTTCCTCACACAATGTATTTGATTCTGTTTGTGATTTTTTGGTTAGTCATTTTTGACATTTTCTTTATTAGTATTGGTTTGAAAATATAGTTCCAGTGTTGAGTAATATCACTACTCCCTCACTTTTTCAACTATTGCCTCTGAAAAGGCTTTCCCATCCCATTCAAACTGTCATATTTCACTATTGTATCAGGCAAACTGACTTTAATGTCACTGAACAACTTTTTTAGGACATACTTCTATACTTTATTTTTTTAGAATGAAAATGATCAGTTATTGATTGAGAAAATAAGATCGTGCAATAATTGTTATGTTATGTCATGGGTATTGTTAGTTTATAACGAATTTGAGGAAAATTGTATTGGAGCCAGATTATATGGCTCAGTTTTTCTTTAAAGGTGCAAAATGATTTCAGTATACCATTTAAATATCAGTGTATTTTAAACGTTCACCAAAGATTTGTTTTATGTATATTGATTTGTATTCTTATAAATCAGTCTTAATGTAATTTGTTGATATGTGTTTGTTAATATGTGTGCTCTTATCACATAATAATTTAGAGTTCTCTTTAAAAAAAAATAAATAAAAAAACAAACTTGCATGGCTAGTGTGGTCTCTTACTATGTTAACTGATCTCTGGAAAAATTGATCACATATATCCGACTGTCTACGATGTATTTGAAATCTCGTGTTCTCAAACTGATAATACTACATGTAGTTATTGGGTTCATAAGCAGTCAAATTAAATGTGGAAAGAGTACATCTTGATCATAAAAAACCGGAATTGACAAAATTTCAGAAATCTGAAGCATGGTGTAAACTAAGGAAAACAACTCTTGAACTAACCTCCTCCAGAGCACAAAAATCATGTTCCGTGTCTTTCAGTTAAAAAAGACAGCTTTATTTTACTCTTATCAACATAGTAACTTCGTTTTGGATTGATGACGTCATTCGTAAGGGAGAGAACTCGGGATGCCTTAGATTTTTGACAAAGTAGATTTACTTCCCTTTTAAATGACGAAAGGGACACCACTGATATATGATTGAACCCACATTCTTACTTTAATAGTATAATAGATTTATATAATATTTCGTGTTGTCAGTTTACATTACTCTTCTTATATAATTATATGAGCATTTGTCGTATGAATGAATGTGAATTTACAATTGAAACACTCGTGTAAAAGTATTTATATGAATGTTACTTTTCTTTTTCTTAATTTCATTTTATTATACGAATAATATGAAATATGAACGTTCAATGTTGTATACAAATATAGTTTTGAAATCTTTATTCTTGTTGTTTCAGAAGGCCATGCTGTAATTAGGTTTAAATGTTATGTTTATGTGCACACTTTGTATGTTACCTTCTATAAATAAAGATTTAATTATTGTATTATTACTTTTACTTCTTTATTTTTTCTTCTCATTTGAATAACTTCCCTTTGACTAGATGCCTTTGAATTGATGACGTCATTCATAAGGGAGGGCAACATCAACGACAAACTTTCGAAAAAATAAGAGTTTCTTCCCTTGGAAATGACGAAAGGGACACCACTCTTACTGCTTTATTTTTTGTTATCATTAGAACTTATATTTCGAAAAATTAAGACTAACTTCCCTTTGAAAATGACGACAGGGACACCACTCTAAATGCTTTATATTTTCCTATCATTAGACTAACTTCCCTTTGAATTGATGACGTCATTCGTAAGGGAGAGCACTCTCAACGACTTATATTTTCGAAAAATTAACAGTTACTTCCCTCTTAAATGACGAAAGGGACACCACTCTAAATGCTTTATATTTTCCTATCGTTAGACTAACTTCCCTTTGAATTGATGACGTCATTCGTAAGGGAGAGCACTCTCAACGACTTATATTTTCGTAAAATTAAGAGTTACTTCCCTTAGGAATGACGAAAGGGACACCACTCTTACTGCTTTATTTTTTGTCATCATGAGAGTAATTTCCCTTGGAATGGATGACGTCATTTATAAGGGAGAGCACTCACAACGACTTTTATTTTTGAAAGATTAAGAGTTACTTCCCTTAGAAATGACGAAAGGGACATCACTCTGAATGCTTTATATTTTCCTATCGTAAGAGTAACTTCCCTTTGAATTGATGACGTCATTTGTAAGGGAGAGCACTCTCAACGACTTATATTTTCGAAAAATAAAGAGTTACTTCCCTTAGAAATGACGAAAGGGACACCACTCTTACTACTTTATTTTTCTTCTCATTAGAGTAATTTCCATTGGACTGGATGACGGCATTCATAAGGGAGACGGGAAGGCACTCTAATCGACTTATATTTTCGAAAAAATAAGAGTTACTTCCCTTTAAAATGACGAAAGGGACACAACTCCTACTGCTTAATTTTTTGTTATCGTTAGAGTAACTTCCCCTTGAATTGATGACGTCATTCGTAAGGGAGAGCACTCTCAATGACTTATATTTTCGAAAAAATAAGAGTTACTTCCCTTCGAAATGACGAAAGGGACAACACTCTAAATGCTTTATATATTCTTATCATTAGAGTAACTTCCCTTTGAACTGATGACGTCATTCGTAAGGGAGAGCACTCTCAACGACTTATATTTTCGAAAAAATAAGAGTTACTTCCCTTCGAAATGACGAAAGGGACACCACTCTAAATGCTTTATATATTCTTATCATTAGAGTAACTTCCCTTGGAACTGATGACGTCATTCGTAAGGGAGAGCACTCTCAACGACTTATATTTTCGAAAAAATAAGAGTTACTTCCCTTCGAAATGACGAAAGGGACACCACTCTAAATGCTTTATATTTTCCTATCATTAGACTAACTTCCCTTTGAATTGATGACGTCATTCGTAAGGGAGAGCACTCTCAACGACTTATATTTTCGAAAAATTAACAGTTACTTCCCTCTTATATGACGAAAGGGATACCACTCTAAATGCTTTATATTTTCCTATCGTTAGACTAACTTCCCTTTGAATTGATGACGTCATTCGTAAGGGAAAGCACTCTCAATGACTTATATTTTCGAAAAATTAAGAGTTACTTCCCTTCGAAATGACGAAAGGGACAACATTCTAAATGCTTTATATATTCTTATCATTAGAGTAACTTCCCTTGGAACTGATGACGTCATTCGTAAGGGAGAGCACTCTCAACGACTTATATTTTCGAAAAAATAAGAGTTACTTCCCTTCAAAATGACGAAAGGGACAACACTCTAAATGCTTTATATATTCTTATCATTAGAGTAACTTCCCCTTGAACTGATGACGTCATTCGTAAAAGAGAGCACTCTCAACGACTTATATTTTCGAAAAAATAAGAGTAACTTCCCTTCGAAATGACGAAAGGGACACCACTCTAAATGCTTTATATTTTCCTATCATTAGACTAACTTCCCTTTGAATTGATGACGTCATTCGTAAGGGAGAGCACTCTCAACGACTTATATTTTCGAAAACGTAAGAGTTACTTCCCTCTTAAATGACGAAAGGGACACCACTCTAAATGCTTTATATTTTCCTATCGTTAGACTAACTTCTCTTTGAATTGATGACGTCATTCGTAAGGGAGAGCACTCTCAACGACTTATATTTTCGAAAAATTAAGAGTTACTTCCCTCTTAAATGACGAAAGGGACACCACTCTAAATGCTTTGTATTTTCCTATCGTTAGACTAACTTCTTTTTGAATTGATGACGTCATTCGTAAGGGAGAGCACTCTCAAAGTCTTATATTTTCGTAAAATTGAGAGTTACTTCCCTTTTAAATGACGAAAGGGACACCACTGATATTTGATTGAACCCACCGTCTTACTTTAATAGTATAATAGATTTATATAATATTTCGTGTTGTCAGTTTACATTACTCTTCTTATATAATTATATGAGCATTTGTCGTATGAATGAATGTGAATTTACAATTGAAACCCTCATGTAAAAGTATTTATTGATGTTACTTTTCTTTTTCTTAATTTCATTTTATTATACGAGTAATATGAAATATGAATGTTCAATGTTGTATACAAATATAGTTTTGAAATCTTTATTCTTGTTGTTTCAGAAGGCCATGCTGTAATTAAGTTTAAATGTTATGTTTATGTGCACACTTTGTATGTTACCTTCTATAAATAAAGATTTAATTATTATATTATTACTTTTACTTCTTTAGTTTTTCTTCTCATTTGAATAACTTCCCTTTGACTAGATGACGTCACTTGTAAGGGAGAACACACCGAACGCCTTTAATTTTCGAAAAGTTAAGAGTTACTTCCCTTTTAAATGACGAAACTGACAACATTCTAAATGCTTAATATTTTCTTGTCATTAGAGTAACTTCCCTTTGAATTGATGACGTCATTCATAAGGGAGAGCACTCTCAGCAACAAACTTTCGAAAAAAATAAGAGTTTCTTCCCTTGGAAATGACGAAAGGGACACCACTCTTACTGCTTTATTTTTTGTCATCATTAGAACTTATATTTCGAAAAATTAAGACTAACTTCCCTTTGAAAATGACGAAAGGGACACCACTCTTGCTTCTTTTTTTGTTATCATTACAGTAAGTTGCCTTTGAATTGATGACGTCATTTATAAGGGAAGGCACTCTCAACGACAAACTTTCGAAAAAATAAGAGTTTCTTCCCTTGGAAATGACGAAAGGGACACCACTCTTACTGCTTTATTTTTTTGTCATCATTAGAACTTATATTTCGAAAAATTAAGACTAACTTCCCTTTGAAAATGACGAAAGGGACACCACTCTTGCTTCTTTTTTTTTGTTATCATTACAGTAAGTTGCCTTTGAATTGATGACGTCATTTATAAGGGAAGGCACTCTCAACGACAAACTTTCGAAAAAATAAGAGTTTCTTCCCTTGGAAATGACGAAAGGGACACCACTCTTACTGCTTTATTTTTTTGTCATCATTAGAACTTATATTTCGAAAAATTAAGACTAACTTCCCTTTGAAAATGACGAAAGGGACACCACTCTTGCTTCTTTTTTTTGTTATCATTACAGTAACTTGCCTTTGAATTGATGACGTCATTCATAAGGGAGAGCACTCTCAACGACTTATATTTTCGAAAAAATAAGAGTTTCTTCCCTTGGAAATGACGAAAGGGACACCACTCTTACTGCTTTATTTTTTTGTCATCATTAGAACTTATATTTCGAAAAATTAAGACTAACTTCCCTTTGAAAATGACGAAAGGGACACCACTCTTGCTTCTTTTTTTTGTTATCATTACAGTAAATTGCCTTTGAATTGATGACGTCATTTATAAGGGAAGGCACTCTCAACGACAAACTTTCGAAAAAATAAGAGTTTCTTCCCTTGGAAATGACGAAAGGGACACCACTCTTACTGCTTTATTTTTTTGTCATCATTAGAACTTATATTTCGAAAAATTAAGACTAACTTCCCTTTGAAAATGACGAAAGGGACACCACTCTTGCTTCTTTTTTTTGTTATCATTACAGTAACTTGCCTTTGAATTGATGACGTCATTCATAAGGGAGAGCACTCTCAACGACTTATATTTTCGAAAAATTTCAGAGTTTCTTCCCTTTAAAATGACGAAAGGGACACAACTCCTACTGCTTAATTTTTTGTTATCGTTAGAGTAACTTCTTCTTGAATTGATGACGTCATTCGTAAGGGAGAGCACTCTCAATGACTTATATTTTCGAAAAAATAAGAGTTACTTCCCTTCGAAATGACGAAAGGGACAACACTCTAAATGCTTTATATATTCTTATCATTAGAGTAACTTCCCTTTCAACTGATGACGTCATTCGTAAGGGAGAGCACTCTCAACGACTTATATTTTCGAAAAAATAGGAGTTACTTCCCTTCGAAATGACGAAAGGGACAACACTCTAAATGCTTTATATATTCTTATCATTAGAGTAACTTCCCTTTGAACTGATGACGTCATTCGTAAGGGAGAGCACTCTCAACGACTTATATTTTGGAAAAAATAAGAGTTACTTCCCTTCGAAATGACGAAAGGACACCAGTCTAAATGCTTTATATATTCTTATCATTAGAGTAACTTCCCTTTGAACTGATGACGTCATTCGTAAGGGAGAGCACTCTCAACGACTTATATTTTCGAAAAAATAAGAGTTACTTCCCTTCGAAATGACGAAAGGGACACCACTCTAAATGCTTTATATTTTCCTATCATTAGACTAACTTCCCTTTGAATTGATGACGTCATTCGTAAGGGAGAGCACTCTCAACGACTTATATTTTCGAAAAATTAACAGTTACTTCCCTCTTAAATGACGAAAGGGACACCACTCTAAATGCTTTATATTTTTTTATCGTTAGACTAACTTCCCTTTGAATTGATGACGTTTTTGTAAGGGAGAGCACTCTCAACGACTTATATTTTCGTAAAATTAAGAATTACTTCCCTTAGGAATGACGAAAGGGACACCACTCTTACTGCTTTATTTTTTGTCATCATTAGAGTAATTTTCCTTGGAATGGATTACGTCATTTATAAGGGAGAGCACTCACAACGACTTTTATTTTTGAAAGATTAAGAGTTACTTCCCTTAGAAATGACGAAAGGGACATCACTCTGAATGCTTTATATTTTCCTATCGTTAGAGTAACTTCCCTTTGAATTGATGACGTCATTTGTAAGGGAGAGCACTCTCAACGACTTATATTTTCGAAAAATAAAGAGTTACTTCCCTTAGAAATGACGAAAGGGACACCACTCTTACTACTTAATTTTTCTTCTCATTAGAGTAATTTCCATTGGAATGGATGACGTCATTCATAAGGGAGACGGGAAGGCACTCTAATCGACTTATATTTTCGAAAAAATAAGAGTTACTTCCCTTTAAAATGACGAAAGGGACACCACTCTTACTCCTTTATTTTTTTCTTATCAGTAGAGTAACTTCTCTTTGACGTCGTTCGTAAGGGAGAGCACTCTCAACGACTTATATTTTCGAAAAATTAAGAGTTACTTCCCTTCGAAATGACGAAAGGGACAACACTCAAAATGCTTTATATATTCTTATCATTATAGTAACTTCCCTTTGAACTGATGACATCATTCGTAAGGGAGAGCACTCTCAACGACTTATATTTTCGAAAAAGTAAGACTTACTTCCCATAGAAATGACGAAAGGAACACCACTCTAAATATTTTCCCATCATTAGACTAAATTCCCTTTGAATTGATGACGTCATTCGTAAGGGAGAGCACTCTCAACGACTTATATTTTCGAAAACGTAAGAGTTTCTTCCCTTTGAAATGACGAAAGGGACACAACTCCTACTGCTTAAATTTTTGTTATCGTTAGAGTAACTTATTCTTGAATTGATGACGTCATTCGTAAGGGAGAGCACTCTCAATGACTTATATTTTCGAAAAAATAGGAGTTACTTCCCTTCGAAATGACGAAAGGGACAACACTCTAAATGCTTTATATATTCTTATCATTAGAGTAACTTCCCTTTGAACTGATGACGTCATTCGTAAGGGAGAGCACTCTCAACGACTTATATTTTCGAAAAAATAAGAGTTACTTCCCTTCGAAATGACGAAAGGGACACCACTCTAAATGCTTAATATTTTCCTATCATTAGACTAACTTTCCTTTGAATTGATGACGTCATTCATAAGGGAGAGCACTCTCAACGACTTATATTTTCGAAAAATTAACAGTTACTTCCCTCTTAAATGACGAAATTGACACCACTCTAAATGCTTTATATTTTCCTATCGTTAGACTAACTTCCCTTTGAATTGATGACGTCATTCGTAAGGGAGAGCACTCTCAACGACTTATATTTTCGAAAAATTAACAGTTACTTCCCTCTTAAATGACGAAAGGGACACCACTCTAAATGCTTTATATTTTCCTATCGTTAGACTAACTTCCCTTTGAATTGATGACGTCATTCGTAAGGGAGAGCACTCTCAACGACTTATATTTTCGTAAAATTAAGAGTTACTTCCCTTAGGAATGACGAAAGGGACACCACTCTTACAACTTTATTTTTTTTTCTCATTAGAGTAATTTCCATTGGACTGGATGACGTCATTTATAAGGGAGACGGGAGAGCACTCTAATCGACTTATATTTTCGAAAAAATAAGAGTTACTTCCCTTTAAAATGACGAAAGGGACACCACTCTTACTCCTTTATTTTTTTCTTATCAGTAGAGTTACTTCTCTTTGAATTAATGACGTCGTTCGTAAGGGAGAGCACTCTCAACGACTTATATTTTTGAAAAATTAAGATTTACTTCCCTTCGAAATGACGAAACGGACAACACTCAAAATGCTTTATATATTCTTATCATTAAAGTAACTTCCCTTTGAACTGATGACGTCATTCGTAAGGGAGAGCACTCTCAACGACTTATATTTTCTAAAAAATAAGAGTTACTTCCCTTAGAAATGACGAAAGGGACAACACTCTAAATGCTTTATATATTCTTATATGCTTTATATATTCTTATCATTAGAGTAACTTCCGTTTGAACTGATGACGTCATTCGTAAGGGAGAGCACTCTCAACGACTTATATTTTCGAAAAAATAAGAGTTACTTCCCTTTGAAATGACGAAAGTTACACCACTCTTACTGCTTTATTTTTTGTTATCGTTAGAGTAACTTCCCCTTGAATTGATGACGTCATTCGTAAGGGAGAGCACTCTCAATGACTTATATTTTCGAAAAATTAAGAGTTACTTCCCTTCGAAATGACGAAAGGGACAACACTCTAAATGCTTTATATATTCTTATCATTAGAGTAACTTCCCTTGGAACTGATGACGTCATTCGTAAGGGAGAGCACTCTCAACGACTTATATTTTCGAAAAAATAAGAGTTACTTCCCTTCGAAATGACGAAAGTGACAACACTCTAAATGCTTTATATATTCTTATCATTAGAGTAACTTCCCCTTGAACTGATGACGTCATTCGTAAGGGAGAGCACTCTCAACGACTTATATTTTCGAAAAAATAAGAGTTACTTCCCTTCGAAATGACGAAAGGGACACCACTCTAAATGCTTTATATTTTCCTATCATTAGACTAACTTCCCTTTGAATTGATGACGTCATTCGTAAGGGAGAGCACTCTCAACGACTTATATTTTCGAAAACGTAAGAGTTACTTCCCTCTTAAATGACGAAAGGGACACCACTCTAAATGCTTTATATTTTCCTATCGTTAGACGAACTTCTCTTTGAATTGATGACGTCATTTGTAAGGGAGAGCACTCTCAACGACTTATATTTTCGAAAAATTAAGAGTTACTTCCCTCTTAAATGACGAAAGGGACACCACTCTAAATGCTTTATATTTTCCTATCGTTAGACTAACTTCTTTTTGAATTGATGACGTCATTTGTAAGGGAGAGCACTCTCAAAGTCTTATATTTTCGTAAAATTGAGAGTTACTTCCCTTTTAAATGACGAAAGGGACACCACTGATATATGATTGAACCCACCGTCTTACTTTAATAGTATAATAGATTTATATAATATTTCGTGTTGTCAGTTTACATTACTCTTCTTATATAATTATATGAGCATTTGTCGTATGAATGAATGTGAATTTACAATTGAAACACTCGTGTAAAAGTATTTATTGATGTTACTTTTCTTTTTCTTAATTTCATTTTATTATACGAGTAATATGAAATATGAATGTTCAATGTTGTATAAAAATATAGTTTTGAAATCTTTATTCTTGTTGTTTCAGAAGGCCATGCTGTAATTAAGTTTAAATGTTATCTTTATGTGCACACTTTGTATGTTACCTTCTATAAATAAAGATTAAATTATTATATTATTACTTTTACTTCTTTAGTTTTTCTTCTCATTTGAATAACTTCCCTTTGACTAGATGACGTCACTTGTAAGGGAGAACACACCGAACGCCTTTAATTTTCGAAAAGTTAAGAGTTACTTCCCTTTTAAATGACGAAACTGACAACATTCTAAATGCTTAATATTTTATTGTCATTAGAGTAACTTCCCTTTGAATTGATGACGTCATTCATAAGGGAGAGCACTCTCAGCAACAAACTTTCGAAAAAAATAAGAGTTTCTTCCCTTGGAAATGACGAAAGGGACACCACTCTTACTGCTTTATTTTTTGTTATCATTAGAACTTATATTTCGAAAAATTAGGACTAACTTCCCTTTGAAAATGACGAAAGGGACACCACTCTTGCTTCTTCTTTTTGTTATCATTACAGTAACTTGCCTTTGAATTGATGACGTCATTTATAAGGGAGAGCACTCTCAACGACAAACTTTCGAAAAAATAAGAGTTTCTTCCCTTGGAAATGACGAAAGGGACACCACTCTTACTGCTTTATTTTTTTGTCATCATTAGAACTTATATTTCGAAAAATTAAGACTAACTTCCCTTTGAAAATGACGAAAGGGACACCACTCTTGCTTCTTTTTTTTGTTATCATTACAGTAACTTGCCTTTGAATTGATGACGTCATTCATAAGGGAGAGCACTCTCAACGACTTATATTTTCGAAAAATTTCAGAGTTTCTTCCCTTTAAAATGACGAAAGGGACACCACTCTTGCTGCTTTTTTTTGTTATCATTAGAGTAACTTCCATTTGAACTCATGACGTCTTTCGTAAGGGAGAGCCCTCGCAACGACTTATATTTTCTAAAAATTAAGTGTTAATTCCCTTCGAAATGACGAAAGGGACACCACTCTAAGTGTTTTATATTTTCCTATCATTAGACTAACTTCCGTTTGAACTGATGACGTCATTCGTAAGGGAGAGCACTCTCAACGACTTATATTTTCGAAAAATTAAGAGTTACTTCCCTTTGAAATAACGAAAGGGACACCACTCTTACTGCTTTATTTTTTCTTATCATTAGAGTAATTTCCCTTTTATTCGTAAGGGAGAGCACTCTCAACGACTTATATTTTCGAAAAATTAAGACTAACTTCCCTTTTAAATGACGAAAGGGACACCACTCTTACTGCTTTATTTTTTGCATTCATTAGAGTAACTTCCCCTTGAATTGATGACGTCATTCGTAAGAGAGAGCACTCTCAACGAGTTATATTTTCGTAATTAAAGAGTGATTTCCCTGCGAAATGACGAAAAGGACACCATTCTAAATGCTTTATATTTTCCTATCGTTAGAGTAACTTCCGTTTGAATTGATGACGTCATTCGTTAGGGAGAACACTCCCAACGATTTATATTTTCGAAAAATTAAGAGTTACTTCCCTTTGCAATGACGAAAGGGACACCACTCTTACTGCTTTATTTTTTGCTTTCATTAGAGTAACTTCCCCTTGAATTGATGACGTCATTCGTCAGGGAGAGCACTCTCAACGACTTATATTTTCGTAAGTAAAGAGTGACTTCCCTTCGAAATGACTAAAGGGACACCACTCTAAATGCTTTATATTTTCCTATCGTTAGAGTAACTTCCCTTTGAATTGATGACGTCATTTGTAAAGGAGAGCACTGTCTATGACATATATTTTCAAAAAGATTAAGAGAAACTTCCCTTTGAAATGACGAAAGGGACACCACTCTTACTGCTTTGTTTTGTATTATCATTAGAGTGACTCCCCTTTGAATTGATGACGTCTTTCATAAGGGAGAGCACTCTCAATGACTTATATTTTCGAAAAATGAAGAGTTATTCCCTTTGAAATGACGGAAGGGACACCACTCTAAATGCTTTATATTTTCCTATCATTAGACTAACTTCCCTTTGAATTGATGACGTCATTCGTAAGGGAGAGCACTCCCAATGACTTATATTTTCGAAAGATTAAGAGTTACTTCTTTTAGAAATGACGAAAGGGACACCACTCTTACTGCTTTATTTTCTGTAATCATTAGATTGCTGTATTTAAGTTATTTCAGACATTCAACATGTTGAATTTTGGAACAATTAGTTTTTAATTGAGTAAACTATAAAAAAAAATGTGTTTTAAAATAAGAAATTATGTTGACTGTATTGACAATAAATTTAACAAATTACCAGCAAATGTTAACACCTAATTGTTAATTACAGGAAGGAGCTACAAAAGCAGCGGAAGTGTTGCATAGGGCATCTCTGCAGCGAATTAGGCAGTGTCCTGATTTAAAACCAAATGAAAGAGCTCATCTGATTAAGTAACTTTGTAAGTGCTTTAGAATGTTATTATTTTACTGTGGTGTTTATCTTGAATTACAAGCATATTGCACAATATCTTTAGTAACAGATATTTCACATTAATTATTGCTAAGGTGTATTTAATGTTTAAACTAAGTGACTTTGGGATTTAAAATGTATGTTTAGTGCTCCAAGTAGATGATATTTAGATATTGTAGACAATTTTTTTCTGAATGATTTATGCTTATTTTAGCTTAAAGTCTTCATTTATCAATCACTTTGACCTTTATTATTCGAGATGGTAAGTAATAAACCCCAGAAGGGAGGCATACAGTTTTTAAACTGTCCGTCAGTCAGTCCATCAAAAAACTAACATTGGCCATAAATTCCTTATTAGTAAGTGGATTTACTTCATACTTGGACACAATGCCCCTTTGGACAAGACCTTCCCACTGACCTATATTTGTTTGGCCTTGACCCATAAATGACCATCATCTTGGACATCCAGTTGTCCAAAAACTTTAACATTGGCCATAACTTCCACATTGGTAAGTGCATATACTTCATATTTGGACACAACACCCCTTTGGACAAAACCTTCCCACTGACCTATATTTGTTTGATCTTGACCCCTGTATGACTGCTTCTCAGCTCAAAGTTCAAAGCACCACATCGAGGGCATAGTCATCTTACAGTGACAGTTCTTGTTTCAGGTACAAGCAGTTCAAATGAAATTTCCAGAGAATTATTAAGAACTTCGCTTGGTAATCATATACAGCTGGCATTGCTTAATGACATTGAGCTCGATGCAAGAGACTGTGCTACACACAGTAGCATATTGCATCAAAAGAAATACAAACACTTTTCAGCATTTGCATGAGATGAAGTTCTAGAAGAAATAAGTACAAAACAAATATTCCTGTTACAAGTATTACTTGCGGTAGCCCTTCCTTCTAGCAAGATATAAATGTTTTATTAATGTTTGCAGGTATATGATCGACTCCAGCCATGGGGGTAACTATGAGTCATGATGGCATGTTGGAAACCATGACAGCAATATCGGGGAGTTTCAATGAGGCTGTTATTGATGCAGTGAAAGAGGGTAAACGTTTTCGCCTAGTAGGTGATAACATCAACTTCAGTCAGTGTCACACATGAAAGAAAAAGTGGGAATAAATCTTCTCATATGGAACGTTGGTTTGGTTCCATAGCCATTATTCAGAATGTAAATTTCAATGAACGCTGTAATATTGCACCACAGTGTAACCTTCTGGATCTTCCAGTAGAGTCATTTCTTATGAATAATCTGGACTGGCAATTGGTCACAAATGATTTCAAAATTTTGGTAGCAAGAACATTAACAGACTTTTTGCCTTGTTTAAAGTTTGCAAAAAATGCTGTTGAACAAGCCATTCCTGGTGACCAACCAGTAGACATAAAGAAAAAAAATAAAGTTATACCTCTATCAGTAATGAATAAGAATGAACAGAAATATTCTGAGTATTGATATTTTGGACTATTATCAGTCATTCTGTGAGTCAACATACAATTGTTGTGGTGAAGAAGTCCCTCAGATTCAAGTAGGTGGCGATCAGTTGATACGAGACTGTTTTTATGGTGCTAAAAGATTAAGGGCAGCAGCTTTTTCAAGTTCTGAAAGGTTTGAAAATCTTTCACCAATAACTTTTGAGCTGTTTCACCTGCAGATGACTTTCTTAAATATGTTCTATAATTTATTATACAATTCAAGAAACACTGAAGTGTATACCCTTCATTCTCAAAGGATTAGGTTGATGCGAAAAGATGCTGATGGTTCTGATGTGAAGAATAACTATGATAGTTGCAATGAGTTGGCTGTGTCCTTCATACGAGCATATATTGTTGAAGCAGCTTGCCATTACTTGAATTTGTCAAGTACTACTGATACTCCTGATTGGATACCACATCACAAAGATATGACAGATGGTGAGATTAAGTTATGGTTATTGCATGTTATTGAGCCTGTTATCAACTTTATTACATCAGACAGTAAGGCACACATGAATGGGGAAGATGTCGGTGATAAAGGATGTAATGCTGTGAAAAACTATGGAAAAGTTGTTTTAGAGCTAGGGTTGATCTTTCTCAATTTTAATGATATTATTAAGCATCCAAGCAGAGTGCGACTGTTATGCCTTTTAAAGTACATTATGATTATGTTAAAAGGCCACAGAAATAAATCTAAATATGCACTAGAAATTCTACGCTTGCTCTGCCAACAGTTTGCCCTATTGAGTGAGAAGCAGGCATGTGAATCTTTGTTTGGTCTGGAAAAGCTATTATTACACTGGGAAAGCTATTATTCCTGCGGATTTGCAGATGGAATATATTGTAAAGCTTACAAAAGGACATCTAAAATCAATGTGTTCAAATAAAACAGAAAAATCTTTAATTAAAAGAAGCAATGCTTTCTTTGGCATGGATCAAATTGCAAACAACTTTGATAATGAAACTCTTGTCATTAAGCGGGCACAAAGACACAAAAGGCCATCGTCACATAATGATGAAATGAAAATAGTATCTGATCTGCACAAAGTTGAACCTTTCATGGGCTCCCTTGTTCATGGTACTGCATCTGTTGTTAAGGTTGTAAAGAGCCCAGTGAAAAAGGTTAACATGGATGAAGTTACATGTACCATAAAAATCTCATGTACTATGAGTTTAGTTGCATGCATCTGTGTTTGATATATTTTATTATTGCAACTGGTGTTTCATGTAGAAATATTGTTAATTAAGGCTGACTTTTTAAACATGAAGACTTAAGTTACCACGAAAAAAGCCACTTACTTACAGAATAGAAAAATAGTGTTTTTTTGCATCGATCGAAGTCAAACATTATCATATCGTTTTCTTTATCTAAGCTTTACTTAAAACAAACAACAGGGAATATAAGGGAATGAAAAGGGATTTTTGATAGCCACCGAACACGACAAATAGGAAAATATTGCAGGCTTGGTTTGATTCAGCCTGTTCATGGGCATATTACTGCCCACGCCTCCTAGCCCCAGGTTGATTTTTTACGCCAGTATGTCGATGCATCAACGATTTATATGACTGACTTTTGCCAGCTGACCTATTCAGGCGAGCAATCAACTTCTGTGAACAAATTTCACTCGTAGTTTACTTGTGAAAAATGCACATCTTTTAATCCGAGGACAATATTTGGTGCACCTGAACATTCTTCAATTATGCTGAAACCATATCTGAAACCATATAAGTTTTCAGATAGAAAAAGAACATATGAAAATGGAAAAAGCAACTTAGTTTCTCGACTGGGAGTCAAAACAAAATATATTAGTTTGTCGAAAATAGTACCACAGGGTGTGAGTTTTCGTTCTGATGATTTTGAAATAATATTTTTTTATTTTATGCCTACCAATGAAATATAGGGAAATATCAGTGAGATAAAAGTGATAATACACTGTTTTGAATCAGTTAATTACCATTTTGATAATACATGTTTGTGCCCGAACTATTGAATATTGAGTATTAATCCGCTTTTATAATTAAAGTATGTATGGCAAAATTCAATAAATATTGATAAACTGTGTAGACAAAAATAAATACTATTTGATGAAAGTGTATTCAGTTTATTTCAGCAGAAGTAAAGTTATCATATGTATTGGAGATTGTCTGCACTTCTTTTTGTGCGGAGTAACCAAAGTACCCATTAACTGATTTGGGGCTCACCAGGCCCTGATTAAAAATGTCATAAAAAAAACCCATTTTTGACGTGTTGGCATAAAATAAAAAGAAAATTTGTTTTTTAGTGGAAGATGAGAATTTATTTCATCGAGTGAACCCGAACTATTGAACACCATATGTGATATTTTCACGAGTGGCGCACGAGAAACAAACAAATATCCTCTATATAATTTTTATAATTTAAACTTTTTGGCAAATCAAACTGTTAAAATTAGTTATTTAAAAGTTAGTAATTTAGTATTCATCCGCAAAAAATTCATTCATAAAATTTACTGCGCATTGAAACAATCGTTTGCTAATCGGCGATGTATTCCGAATATGTGTAATGAGATAACGTTAACACGAAAACGTACACGAACAAACCAATCACGCTTTTAAATTTTTTTATTGTTTTGTTGACAAATCAATCAGAACAAATAAATATAAGAAATGTGTTGTTTTTTTTAATTTCATTGCTTTTAGTTTGCATTTTGATTAAATTATCAATGACAATATATACCTGAATATATTGTGCCAATCACAATCAAAGCACAGAGAGTACTGCCAGAAGCGAAAGTTAGAATGTGTGAAGATTGTTCTTTGTCACTGCACCCATGTGATAAGAATCATATCAATTTCTTCAATTGCTTTTTAGATATGCTCTAGAAAAGCATAATTTCAACATAAAAGTAATGGAGATAATCCAAAAATGAGCTAAGGTAGAGTCTTTGTTGGGACTTCCTTGTCACATAAGTGTTACCACTGTATAAAGTCAAACTCAATCCCTCAAATATTTTCTGAGTTGTGGCGTACAGATGTGACGGGAGACACTATGGTCTATTGAGACTCTTTTAAGAGCATCGCATGTGGTGCCAACGCTTGTATGTTTTAAGAGCAACGACTTCATAAGAGTTATGGTGTTATTCAATAATTGCTGTTCTCTTGACTTGGATATAAGCATTGGATCAAATATTTTAGTTTAATAGAGATCACTATGATATTTTCATCTATTTTTAGCTGTTCGGTTTCGAAGAAAAACTCGAGCTAATATGATCGTTGTGCAAAAACTTTCATGTAGCCCGTTACTGAAACACATAAAGGTATCACCACAAAACTTGGAATACTTGCTTATAATGAAGGTGCAGTTGTAAGACAATTGGCATAATTCTGAAATATATTTTTGGAGTTAAGTCCTTTTTAATTTTTTGTAAAAATCAAGTGGAATGATTTCAAATCTATCAAAGGTTTCAAATATGAAACTTGAAATATTTGCTTATTATGACAGGGTATAGTTGTAAGACAAGAAGCAATACTCTGAAATCTGTTGTGACAAGGAAGTTCGAAAAAAGACTCTATTTTGGCCCATTTTTATATTTGAAATTATGCTTTTCTAAAAAGCAATTCAAGAAATTGATATGATTCACAGGGGAGCAGTGACAATATTTATCACGCTCGATTGCTGCTTGTTCTTGAAATATCTAAAATCTCACTTCAAATGAACAAAGATATAACTTCGGCAGAAATATAACAAAGCATTGTTACAAGGAAATCCGTTCCAATCCCAGTGGTTCTTATTTTCGTAATTTTTTGTGGGGTCGTTTTTTAAAATTGACCATGCGCTCTTTTTGCCGTTTGATAATAGTAACTAAAAATAATCAAATTACCCTTCAGTGTAGGAAGAAATCAGTCTCGTTTCATCAATTTAACAGGTCTTTCCTTTGCTAAATCAGCGTCGCATCTCTCATTGCCCTTGTCTGGTGTGGTAACGGTGCCATCGTTTTTTCCTCAAAAATACTCCACAATATCACTGCAAAAGGTTACAGTAATGAAGGTTGTACAGATACAACACATGTGTATTCAAAATATGCTGTGATATTTAGACGTTCATCAGAGCTCTTTCTTGCAGGCAGCAATGCCGTTTCGTTAATCTAGTTGCATTTTAAAGATGTAAAAAAATCACCAAACAACCTGAATTATCGACAGTACAGTAGACCAAGAAAAAGGCATTTCCTTTGGTAAAAGCACATGTGTTTATGCTGAATGATGTATAACTCTCCCGCTTCCTTTTCAAATAAGTAAGTGTGAACGTTTAGCTGCAGTAAGACTATTATTTTGTTTTCCACTATTAGTTATTACTGAACAGACGTAAAGAGGGCTTTCACCAAACAGTTGATAAGAAAAGTCGCCATGTTACGACAGCATTTGGTACCTATGTGTACTATTGTCATTTCAGTTGCTATATAACTTCGTTGTAATTAAGACGGGATCTATGTAAAATGAAATTAGCGTGGGTTGTTTTCATTTATGCAATTGAAAGAAATAAATAAACATTTAATAACAGCCCCACGCCTTTTCAGCATCGTAGCTTTTCATCCAAGTTAAATGAATATTTATTTAACCACCAAAGTAACGATATAAAAGGTAATTGGACACGACTATAGCAACTTTGTCTATTCAAAATATAACCATAATGTTCTGATTAAAATTGTTTAATTACGAAGTTATGAGAATAATGCTCCTTTGCTAAGTGTTTTTGATGATCTGCTGTTTCCGATTCATCATCGGTAGTCACCGCTGCATTTTTTGGCGGTGACGTAGATTTATCCCTACTGTAACGAGGCAGTAGTAAACTTAAACTGTTTATATAACGCATCCGTTTTAAAAATGCAAAAATAATTCTAAACCACAAGTTTGAATTTTTCAATAAGCTTTAAAATATTTTGGGAAACTAATCTTTCAAATGCACATTTGTTTAAAGCTAAATGTAAGCCATCAAACTGCAACAGTCACGAAACAACACAACACTTTTTCAGAGCAATATCTTCTTTCTCTTTTGGTTTATTTGCCATGTTCACTGTTCAGAAATGAGACGATTGATATGTTGAAACAATGTCTGAACGACCTATCTCTGTGTCAATATTACTGGCGCTTAATTCATACTGAAATAATGAAATCCATCGATTAATTACAAAAAGCAATATTATTTAAAGCAATATATAACAACTTTGTTTTAAAAAACGCACTGAATAAAAACATCAAAAAACAATCTGAAACAATTAGCAAAGAATACTGTATTAGCAAACACACTGATGCTGCATGTGTCGTCGTCTGACTTTTTCGTGTTTCAAAAAATACCAACTTACCTAAAAGGAAGTTTTTGGAAGTGTAACAACTATGGAACTTTTCCCTTATTTTTGCGCACAAACTTTATCTTCCTTTAGTTAAAAATGTTTTTCCAGAAAAAAAACTCTAAACTGTCCATGCTATCTCATTAAATCTTCACACTGGTTATAGGGATTAGTCATAGGAAGTGCATAACTCTTATTGATTTAGTTTTTGAAATATCTCCATTTATATAAATAATGCTTGTCCTTATATAAATTTGAACAGTATTGTAGTAAAACTTCAGTCAAAGAAACTAGTGAAAATGCACTGTTTTATAACCATATGTCTGCCTTGCTTGATTTTTTTTAATTATCTCTCTTAATGATAGTTAAAATATCAACAATTCCTAATTCTGCAATAAATAAACTGTCCTTACAAATGTGTTTTTTTATACTATAATTTCTCAAATATATTACATCATGAATATCCTTACTATAATTTAAAATGTATTTTATTTCGCATGTCATTGAAATCAATCTTACTTTTCCCTCCCCAGTTCTATTCCCCTAATAGTGTCTTTTCTTTATTACTCCTTATATACAGGTATTTGTTCTTTTGTGCTATTCCGTCCGAGTCCAAATAAGATGTAGTGGTAAAACAAGAAGGCATGGAGAATGTGGGGACATATGTTTCAAAACTTGAACTCAGACGAATAGAACACTCTCCCAAACATCACGCCATGGCCATAGATTTGTGTTATTAAGACATATCTACCTGGATGTACTGTGATGTACCTGTTAATCTGCTGTCATGTGTCACAGTGTTTGTCGTCTTAATCTGACATTTAGTATTAAGATAAAGTCCATTTTCACATTTTTCCACATTCTTTTCTATATTTAATAGCAATTCAATAACGTCTAGAATAACCTTAGGCAAGCAACAAAATGTAATCACCTCGTAATACTCTTAAAATATATTTTCTCTTCTAATCTCGTAATACTCTTAAAATATATTTTCTCTTATAATTACTTTCATTATCTGTCTCTACTCTCTTTCCTTTCTCTAAATTTAAAAATGTTTTTAAAGACTAATACAAATTAGGGGGTTGATTCTTAGAACTAAATTTCAATAAAAATAAGTAATTAAGCTAAATTAATAATCACGTGTCAGCAAGGCTTCTAAATTTTGACATAAGATTATAATTTATTCAGCTTTTCAAATAATTAATTAAGAAACTAAATGTGAGATTTATAACCTAAATGAGAGATTATTTAAAATGTTCAGTTCT
Organism: Cyclina sinensis; assembly: GCA_012932295.1. Lineage (NCBI taxonomy): Eukaryota > Metazoa > Mollusca > Bivalvia > Venerida > Veneridae > Cyclina > Cyclina sinensis. Next base: position 21,422,063 of record JAAONU010000001.1, read on the forward strand.
TGTATTAAAAGAATTTGACTGTCGAGAATACACATCTGTCTTCCTTTCAAACTATTGTCCTCAATATCATTAAATTATAGATTTAAAATGAAGGTTATAAACAGGTAGAAGACTTTTATACTATTGATACTGTGCATATAGGTAGTCACTAGTTATACTTAAAAAAAATATACAAGTTACATTCAAAGGAAAATTAGTCAAAGGTCTACAGAACAACATTTCATATATGGATCCGTTACAAAAGTTTAACAAAGTCATACAGAATAATTATTTATAAAATCAAACAATTTTACCGAAACTGCAGGCACAACGATGTGTTAAGAACAGTTAAATGCTATTGAAGTAACAAAAATAATATGCAACAGCAATCAGACTGATTGAAGCCTTCAAAACATGTTTCAAAATGCTGGCATTAACATAATATTGTATGAAAATGTCTTCTTTAAGCCACTGAAATGTTTAATATGTTTATGCAACTGTCTTTCTATGACATGAGATCCTTTCATTAAGGAAGCCCATTGAGGCCGTTTTGTGTTAGATGTTAGAAGGCAACAATTCGAACTTAGCTGTTAGATCTTAGAACTTATGTCTTAGAACTTAAATGTAGAAATCTCATGAAAACGGGAAACACCATTTTTGCAAGGAAATCAAGAGATAGACACGAAAATCTACAAAAGGGGAGATATATCATTCATTGGAGATATTTTCACGATAAATCTATTCATTCGAGAGTGGAATTTTGCTCTTGTATGGCTACCAATAAACATTACGGTGGGTCCATTGCATTAGAGTTGTTTCAGTGTTTGTTAATGGGAGGTATTTCTGTGGTATACCTAGCCCTGCCTCCCGTCAATCATTGACAGTCAGTAAGCTTTATACTTAATATACACTGCTTGGCTTCCCGATTCAACTGTTCCAGGCTAGTCTATCCATCTATTTTGAATTTATTTATCGTTGGCACCGGTTGCTCATATGACGCCCGCTTCAGAAACATATATATACCATTTATACCATTTCAGAGACACCCCTGGTTCTTTTGCATGCTCAATGTACAACACTGATACCCAGGACCACGGTTTAACGTCTTATCCGAAAGACAATTAGTAATGTTAGTGGAAGAGCGGGGAATCGGACCCCAAGGCTACCAGTCCAGCGCGTTACCACGCAATCCAGGCTAGTGATTTCGACTGGCCTACCCAGGGCTTCCCTTTAAGGAGAACACAAGATTCTGTTGCCTGTCTTTGTGCAATCATACCCCCTCGTTCTCAAAATTTGGAAGGGTATTTAAAAAGTGTAGAACGGTCAGTTTTATAATAATTGATACTGTAGAAAATACTTTGATTATTTTTCCTGTTGCTGATTCATTTCTTTTCCTTTTCCAGACGACGAAAATGGTCTCTAAATGGGCATGGATGTTTTGGAATTTGCCTGCTATTATACCAGTAAATAGTGTTGAGATCACGGATTTAACTGTCATTCTCAGTGGGGCGCATTAAACAGGACAAGAACTTATTAAGCATTACTTTTTCCAAAGCTTATCATACAAGGATAATATATTGTTAATATAAATTGTCCATAATATTTAAACTAAGCTTGCGTCAACTTTAACATCGCGGTATGCCATCGACAAGTTCTAGTTGAGATTGTGATATTCTTTTTAAATTTAATGAGATAAATATCTTTATATCATGTATTGTAGTTCACTGTAACCTGAATAAAAATTTATGTTAGAGAACGAATTACGTTTTCCTTCTTTTACCTTCACATTTGAAAAACAGAACCGATTTTTTTAAATTTCTATCTAACAAATGTTCTAATGATTAAGTTATAAGAACTAAGTTCTAATGTCTTTTAAGTTCTTATGTCTAAGTTCTAAGATCTCAACTGTAAGAATTAAGTTCTAAGATCTAAGTTATAAGAACTAAGTTCTAATATTCTAAGTTATAACATTATGGATTCTTTCATTATTTTTTTGCACGCTAGTTTTATAGCTAGTTTTCGCATGTATCGATAGCATATTTTGCGCATCCAACATTTTCTCGATTATCCATCATTCGGTGACGGCCATATACTTCCTTTGTAACATTATATTGTGTGTATTCAGTGATGCGATTCATTATGTATATACTGATGCCCGCAAGTAGCAGCCAAGAGCAGGTCACACCATAAAGGATTTGTGCAGAATTATGCCCATTTGTCACCTTAGGAAATTATGGCAAATTATTTCAATTCTATATAAGACAAATCTTTGTCTTAATATACCTATATATCATAATGACCCTGCTGATAACTTTATCCAGCATTAATGCGGAAGTGCAAGTCTTTAAAGTTAAGGCAATGACTTACTTTTATTTAACTGGCCACTGCGATCTTGAACTGGTACAGAAGGAAAGACTGAAGGATTGACCACTGATTGAGCACTCAGTCTCTTTCTGAGCTTTTTTAAAACCTTTCCGAAACATCTAATTTCTAATTTTCTAAGATCTAACATTAGTTCGAATTGTTGCCTCCTAACTTCTAACTCAAAACGGCCTCAATGAGCTTCCGTAGAATATGACTTAAATGCAATTGACTAGCGATCTGCCAAAATAAGTATTAATCAACATGTATGTATTAATTTCCATTATCATTATGTCATTGTATGCAACTTGTTGCAACTAATCCTTGAGTATATTTTATAACGCAACTTTTCGAAGATTAGCCACAATTAGTATAATTTGTAGTTATACTATGGCAGAAGATCCTTTAGTATAAAGAATTCAATGCAACTAATCTGCTGATCTGCCATAATGTAGTATAGAGTATTTACCCAGCAAACAAAATTTAAATGGGACCCAGATGGGTTTCAATATGGGTTCTACATGGGCACCACATATGGGGCCCACATTGGATCTGCAACCGGGCACCATGAGGGGCCTTATATGGTCTTGCTATATGGGAAGTATATGGGTCCGTTGTTCTCAAATCTGGACAAATATACGGCCCCCCATCTGGGTCCTGTTTTAATATGCTGGTCTTCGATGGGTCCCTTGTTTTGACAGTTTCTGTTTATGGGCAGTATGTATGGCCCCTGGGTATGCTGCAAGTGTCCATGGTAATCCTGGAACCAAGTATGAAGCTGTCCAAGCATTTGTTTTCTAATTCTCTGGCAGTCTGAAAATATGGTAATACTGTTCAAATTCATTATCTTTGACTTTAAGCTGTGAACTTGACACCCCATATTGTTTCTGTGAAATTATGAAAACATTTGTGCCTACTTAATTTAAAATCCACCTGAAAATACTCAAGTTACTACAAACTGTTCATTTTTCGGAGATTCTATATACCTCTGCCTATGATGAGGGATAAAAAAAAGAATCACAAATATCAAAATTATGTGCTTAATATTGTAAAATGTTGCCGTAACAGAAGCATTCATCAAATAACAGACATATGTTATGTGAATAAACAATCAAGTTATGCTCAGGTTAAATAAAACCACCATTTGTAAAACAAATGTAGGTGCTGATACTTAATTCTCTTATTGTCTATTAAGAATACAATGTATTACAAATAGATACTGTAAAAGATTTCAGGTATGAACCAAATACTGTGTTGACTATAAATACATTTCTAAAATCCTACCTTTTTCTTGCTTGTGAGGTACCATGTTAATATAACAGTTTTGAGATAATATTATGTAGAAATCTATGTAATTGACATGCAATGTCACACTGACATACCTATATTATGAAATTAATGTATTATAACAATAATACTGGCTAGACCATTGAAACATTACGATGAAAATGAGCACTGTGGAATTAAAGGGCTAATAGTAAAATCAATACTGATTTGGTACTGACTAAATCGGAATGATTAAAACCATTATCAACAACTTCGGCTGATGCACTCAAAGTTAACTCAGTGCAAATCTCACCTGTTGTTACCCGACAAAATAATGTCAAACGAAGACGGTGTGACTGTCTTTTTATATGAATCATTCAATACCGCAAATATAAAGTCGAAGTAGCTGTACTTGAAAGGATGAATATCGTGCTGTTTTCTTTTAATGGATAATCCTATTTTATTTATCCAACCCGAAGTCGAAATACTGAGACTTGCATATGTTATGAAAGAGATGTTTTATTTAGTGTAATAACATCTGTTACAATCAATATGTGTTACTTTAATTGTGCTACATTCTATGCTTTGTAATTAATTTACCGACAACTGCTTCTGAAGAAAGTTTGAGAGTGAATCACTAGAGCGAATTAGCTGAATCTTTATATCTCAAAAATATATGACAAATGATACTTGTAGGTTAAACTTGGACCCAAATACGATTGGATACTAGTTTCAGTACTGTGGTATGGAAAAATACGACAATTATGCCAGATCTAAGTGATCTAAGTGCCGATAGGCAAGCTTGTTTATCAATAAAAAACATAACTTTTAATAAAAGACACATTTTGTTCCAGCTTCCTTGCATCTGTTGCGAGCGCAATTAAAAGGAAATACAGTTGAAAACATATTAACAACACTGGTCAGATATTAAATAGGTATGATCTGCAAAATCATCAAACAATACATCTGTTTTTAAGGGATAGAAAAGTGCAGATGATTTTATACATTTCGTGTGTATGAAAAGATTTTTGATGGAAATTACACCAAATTTGTTTTGTAAATGTTGAAATGAAACCATCTACAGATATTCCTTAAATCCTCAATAATCTTTGTCAGTTTGAATTTACATTTTCTTTTCCAATCACAAAAAAATTCTGAATCATCTAACTCATTCCCACAAGTCAGTCTAGCATTACCTGTAATCTTTTCAAATAACGGGTACATCAGGTGAACATTTTATGACCAAATTATAGTGAAACAAAAGCCACCGCAAGCGGGGGCCACGCTCGACTTTTTCCTATTTCGAAAGGCAAACACATCAGAGGAAGCACATTGTGAAGCATCATTTGGAAATATAATTATAAAATTCATCCATAGTTAACAAAGTTATGGCCAATTTTAGCAACATTCAGAAATTTGACCTTAAAGGTCAAGGTCAAGTTTAACCTTCTTTGGAGATATTGTCTAAAACGTAGTTATGTCCATCACAGCATCCATAAATAATAAAGATAAGGCAAAGTTAAGCAATGTCGAAGTCATTTAAAGGTCCAGTGTTGTTTTGTCCCAGTATAGATCAAATCCGCCCTTAAAAGGCCCTTTTAAGTTTAAGGTCATACCTGAAAAAATTTACATGTAGGTTTTGTAATAAGTGTCGTTCTGTCCGAGTATGAATCAAATCCAAATAAAATAAGTTCACCTTGAAGGTGGAGGTCATTTTAAGGTCAAGATCAATCTGTCAGTTTTGTCATAAGTGTTGTTTTGTCCCTGTATGGATCAAATCAAATGATAAATAACAAAGTTATGGCAAATTTAAGAAAATTTCAATAATTTGAGATTGAAGGTCAAGGTCATAAGTTGATAAATAAAAATGTCGGTTTTGTTGTTTTATCAAAGTCAAGAATCAAATCCGTCCATAAACAATGACCATTTAAACAAAATTCAATTATTTGGCCTCGACAGTCAAGGTTATTTAAAGAGTCAAGGCCATACCTGAATTATTCAATATGTCAGTTTTGTTAAAAGTGTTGTTTTGTCTTAGTATGAATCAAATCCAACGATAAATAACAAAGTTATGACCAATTATAGCAAAATTCAATGATTTGACCTTGCCTGCCAAGGTCATATGAAGGTAAAGGTCATACATGAAAGAAACATAACGTCAGATTTGTCATTAAGTTTTGTTTTGTCATATCCCTAAATAAATAACAAAGTAATCACTTTTTGAGCAGAATTCAATAATTTGACCGTGAGAGTCACGGTCATTTTAATGTCAAGGTCATACTTAAATATTCTAACATGCCTGCATTATCATAAGTGTTGTTTTGTTCATGTATTATACAAATCCAATCACAAAATTAAAGAGTTAAGACCAGTTTTTAGCAAAATTAAATAACTTGACCTTGACTGTCAATGTCATTTAAAGGTCATGGCCATACTTGGAGGCATCAGAATCGCAGATTTGTCATAAGTGTTGTTCAGTCCAATGATGAATAAAATCAATTAATAATTGAAAAACTTATGAAAATTTAAGCAAAATTCAGTCATCTGCCCTCGACTGTCAAGGTTAATTTGAGGTTACGGTCATACCCGTGTTATTCAACATGTTGGTTTTGTCATAATTGTTGTTTTGTCCAAGTATGAATTAAATCCAACCATAAACAACAAAGTGTAAGACACTTTAAGCATTTTTTCAATAATTTAACCTTGAAGGTCACAGTCATTTTAAGGTTAAGATCATTACTTGAACAATTTATCATGTCTGCTTTTTGATAAGAGTTGTTTTGTACAGGTTTGATTAAAATCCAACCATAAATAACTAAGTAATGTCCAGTCTTAGCAAAATTTAATAATATGATCTCTACTCAAGGTCATTTAAAAGTGAAGGTCAATTCTTAATGTCGGATTTGTCATAAGTGTCATTTTGTCCAAGTATGAATCAAATCGATAAAAATGAGAAAGATATGGCAATTTAAGCAAAATTCAATCACCTGACCTTGACCGTCAATGTCAATTTTAGGTCATGGTTATTAATTAATTATCATTAGTTACTCAACATGTCGGATTTGTTGTTTTGTCTAGGTATAAATCAAATCCAATCAGAAACAACAAAGTTTTGGCCAATTTTAGCAAAATTCAATAATTTGACATTGAAGGTGAAGGTCATTTATGAGTCAAGGTCAAGATCAGTCTGCTCCACTTGAAGATCTTGTCGAAAGGATAGTTGTGTCCAAGTATGAAGACATTCCCATTATCCAAGTTTTAGCAAAATTCAATTATTTGACCTTGAGGGTGAAAGTCATTTATGAGTCAAGGTCTAGTCTGGTCTCCTTGAAGGTCTTCTCCAAACGGTTGTCGTGTCCAAGTTTGAAGACAATCCATAAAGGAATAAACAAAATATGATAAAAGTTTTCTGACTGCAACATCGACACCCTCATTCTAGTAATAATTCGATTTTTCTTTGTAAAAAGTCGAGCTAAAATAAACATTAGTTTGAGAAGAGTTGGGAGAATTTCACGTGTATATATAATAATTACACAAACTGAATTAAAGTCTGGTATTCTACGCTGCAAGCAAAGTTGCAAGCTCATCCGTTGGTATAAGGGGTTTTACGAAGATCACTGTGTATATCGAACCTCATTTTCTTTCCGTTGAGGAGGACCACTATGATTTTTCCGTCGTCCGACCATGCGTTTTGTACTTTGTCTTTCGCTGAAACCTCTTTGAGTTAGTTTTGCATTTTTTACGTTAAATTTTCTCTTATAACAATAGCCTTCTTAGACTCATGACATTCTTTTTAATGAATCTACCAAAAAACTTGCAAATTACTAGTCGATTTGCATCTGATAAAAATTTTCCTAACCGGTGAGAAATATCAATGTCTCTAGATACAAGCTTCAACTTGAGTTTCGAATTTAGAGTAAGATATTACTAAGTTACAAGTTGATTCAATACTTTCTGACTTATCCTTGTCCTGAAGCCCATAAATCCGCACACTATTTCTACGTGTATACTGTTCCAAGTCATTAATGCTCCTTTCTTGTGCCTTTATACGCACGTCTTTTTCAAATAAACTTTCCGAAAGCTCTTTTGTTTCTTTTATGAGTTTATCATTTTTTTCATTACATCTTCAACTTCTATTTACATTCCGGTACAGCGATCTTGGAACACCTCTATAGCGTTCTGCGACTGTGTGAGCTTTACCTTGACTTTCCTCATACTGTCATAAGCTTAATTTAAGTTCTTTCATTTTCTCGTTCACGAAGTAAATGGACACAAGTTTTTGTAAACTTTTATCTATATATTCTTTGGACGCCAGTTTTCCTAGTCTGTTTTCAAGAGAATGTATTCCTAGAACTATATCAACTAAACATTTACCTTTACTTTCTTTTTCTTTCTTAGTTTTCTTATCATCCTTCGCTTGTGTCAACATTGGTCTATTTTAAAACTTGTTTACCATTTTTCATTTTTCCAGCTTAGCTCACATTAATTCTTTGGGTCTGCTGTTGAGCAAGATTATTAACCAAAAAGAACTAAAAATGACATTGCGGTCAAAGCAAAATTCAATAATTTGACCTTGATGGTCCTGGGACTTACTATTAACGGGACTAGCATCTACTGATAATGAAAGCGCACAAATCGATCTAATGTTGTCATGTTCCGTAAACGGTCTTACAGTTATTTCACGGTCCTAAAGAAGCCCGGTCATTATCTGAAATACCGTCACGGGTGAGTATCGTTGAGACGTTTTCAAAAATTAATTGCATTTAAAACATTTAGATGTTTTGTTGTTTGTTTTTTTCGCTTGAAAATTAAGTTATTGTCGAAAAAGGCGTAATTATTTAATAAACATATTGTAATAATATTAAGGAATCGGCTGTGACGAACATACAAATTAAAAAATCTTTGTTTGATGCAAATAATCAAACTGTAATAAAATTTTGTATATAAAATTTGAAAAAACCTTTGATTCATTGCGCTTATTGATACCTGTGAAAAGCATTGCCCGTTTACAAAATACTAATTACATACTTTTGAAAATTAGACAAAAAGATGAAATGGTCAGTACTCTAAGAGCAACATTGAGTAATTTTTAATTGGTTACGCATGCGACTTAGAGACATTGGATGAGGGTAATCTACAATATTTGAGTATCAGCACAGAAACTTCCGTGTTAAATGTAAATAATATAGCATTTATTTTGTTCGGCTGTTATAGTTCCTTTATAATGGCTTTTGGACAAAAAATGACTGTGACTTTTGACGACCTGGATTTTATAATTTTCTTGGTGATTTCAAAGCAAGTGAGATTGAAAATTCAGATGAGGAGGATGATAAGGTCTTAAATCAAAAGAGAATGTTAACAAAAAGAAGGATGAAACTTATCAATGTGACCTCTGTAAAAAGTCTTATAATTCTGTATCAGGAATAAGAGGCCATTTGAGAAGCAAACAGCTTGAGAATTGATTGGCCGGAATCATGTGAAAGATAGTTTTTGTGTATTTTAATATACCATGTTTGACGGTAACTATAACAAGTGAAATTTACACTTTATCATGTCTACCTTATATAAGAAATAACAACAATCAAATGGATTCAATATATATTTTTATTCATTTATTATTATTTACTGGATGAGTTCAACAAATCCCTATCCATTGCTACCAAGTCAGACGCAACTGTATGGGTAGGCGGGGACTTCAACTTGCCAAAACTTGATTGGTCAAACACTACTCCAACCCCAGACTGCAAACTCCAATCACATTATAGAGAATTTATAAACATTTTTTAAGGTAACAACCTTTCCAAAATAGTTTAAGATCCCATCTGAGAAAATCATATTCAAGATCTATTCCTGACAAAAAACCCCTCCATTGTAAACAGAGCCAATGTATCCCAGGTATCAGTGATCACGATGCCGTCCTGGTTGACACAAATACCTCCGCCCGTACAAAGCCCCAAACACCACGTAAAATCCATAATAAGGCAGACTGGGATGGTCTTAGGTCATATATGACTAGCCTTCATGATTCCCTTACCAGGTCGAACAGATATTCCAACAAATCAGTAAAAGAGTAATGGCAAACCATCTCCAGTAAAACTGAGAAAGGGGTCAATACTGTCATCCCGTCAAAATGGTCATCCTCCAAAAATAAACTCTTCTGGATTAGGTCTCTTGTTTACTCTCAAATCCCTGGCTGAAATGAAGGTACAGGATCAAACAGACACAGGTAGAGAGAATCGCCACCCATCATTTAGCCCCCACAACCCCATGCCTGATATTGAGATCTCTGAAAAAGGTGTTGAGAAACTTATCAAAAACCTTGACCCTCATAAGGCTGCAGGACCTGTTAAATTCGACCTACTGTATTAAAAAAATACCTGTAAAGAATGAGAAACCATGGTTTCAGAGAACAAACCCAATGTAAAAAGATGATCAATAAACCAGAGAAGTCAGGTAAACTTAATTCTTCTTGACTTCTCCAAAGTCTTTGATATGGTCAACCATGAAAAACTTCTATTTAAGCTGCACTTCTATGGCATTAAGGGGTCAAACTCTCAAATGGATCAAAGGGTTTCTCGATAATAGGTCACAGTCCGTGGTGGTAAATGGCTCCACCAACTTGAACAATGGGAGACAAAATGGGACATGCAATTCAACCCAACAAAATGCCAGGTTATCCAAATCTCAAAACGCAAAACAGTCATTCCAACAGAATACCTCTTACATGACATTACATCTTAGAAGCAGTACCATCTGCAAAATACCTCGGCATTACAAAATCAATTGACCTCACATGGAATAAACACATTAACAACATTACAACAAAGGCGAATCAAACACTTGGTTTCCTACGCCGAAACATCAAAGTTCACTCCGAAGGGTTAAAGTCAACCGCATATAACGCACTTGTCAGGCCCCAGCTTGAGTACAGCTCTACGGTCTGGTCCTCCTACACAGGAACTCTCATTGACCAGCTAGAATCTGTCCAGAGAAGGGCTGCTAGGTGGGCCAAACATGACTTTGGCCGAACATCAAGTGTCACTGACATGATGGCTTCCCTTCAAAGGAAGCGCCTTGACCTTCGGCGTATTGCCCAACGCCTGGTCATGTTTCACAACATCTTGCATGACCAGGTGGCTATCCCTTTTCCAAACTACATTATCCCTCTCACTAGATCATCCAGAATGTCCCATCCTTATGCATTCCAGCAAATACAAACCAAAACTGACATACTCATTTTTTCCAAGAACTATTGTCCACTGGAATGCCCTACCACCAGATATCATCAATTTGTCTGGCCTGAGTTCAGTCTTGCTGTTAGCCGGATTAAACATATGTCTCCCTAAACGCCTAACCTGTTTTTAATCGCTCTTAACAAGATACTTATTTTCCATTACTTTTATATGCTTTTATCTCAGATCTTTTATACTAATACTTTTGTCAGTCGACGCGCGTCAAGTCTAGGTCCCCAGCAGGGGTTTGACTTCATGGAAGAGAGATAGATAGATATATTTTTATGAATGAACGAACATTTTTGACAACTTTTTCGTCAAGTTTTCAAATGTAAACAGGTTTGAGAAAAACTGGTCTTAAGGTTGGGCCTCCTCGGTCTTTGAACGTTTCTTCACAGATGTCCTTGCATACTTTCTCCTGTAACCAATGCTTGACGTCTTGCGTGGCATTCTGTAAAATTCTCATGCTAGAAACGATGGATAAAATAAGTTTTAAAACTTAATATGAGTGAAAATGAAACAAAACAATTTATACAGGTGAAATAATCTAGAAATGAAAGGCATAAAAAAACTGTTCAAGGCTCAAACCACACACGGATGTCTTCTGTATTGAATAATGTCATTTTTTCCATTTTTATCATTAATTAAAAAGTTTTGCTGCAGAAGAACAATCATTACAACATACAGTGAACTGTTTTTTGAAAATGATGCAACCTCAAAAAGCAGTTATCTATTTCCATAAAATAAAAGGCTCCTAACACACAGAGATGTTAACTGTTTTTAAACATATGAATTTCTCCCTTTGTCTGTCATGACTGAAGACGTTCTTGCTGCTGAAAAAAATACCATGTCAACAGACAGGGCGCCATTTTTTAGAACTATGCTAGTATAATAACCTCAAAAATTGGTCAACCATTTCCTTAAAATAATAGGCAAAATCTTAATTGTTCTAATCTTATATCACGCAGGGATGTCAACTGTATTGAAGTTATTTTTTTTTCCTTTGAATCCATTTTGATGAAGTTTTTGCAGCAGAAAAAAGACCCTAAAACACAATAAGGCGCCACTTTATTCCAGTATCCTTCGAAAATAGTGTGACTCGCCAAATTAACCCGAATGCAAAATGTAAAACATGACAAAACCATATTCAGTTCACGCAAACATGCTTTCAGTACTCAGATTATGATCCAATTGCTTTCAGTTATTTGCCATTTCGCCGTAAATTTTGCACAAAATTACCTCTTCAATAAAAAATGCGTACACACAAGCAGCGCGGCGTTCGTCACACTTTTTTTGAAAACAAAATATCTTACACAAACAGCAAAAATACATACATGTATTATAAATGAAAAAACAAAATTTATACTTACAGAGTTTATATAATCAATGGACGTCGCATAAAAAGTGAAATATTAGGTTAGATAACATATTTTCCTGTAGTCACGTTTCAGCTTTTTTCTCAATGAAATTCAATATGGCGTCTCGCGTTTCCAACTGGAAGACAACTAATATCACGCTAAAGTCTAGATACCTGTCCCGTAAATATACGGTCCCTGGATGGTCATGGTCATATAAATGTCAAGGACACACGTGAATGATTCAATGTGTCAGTTGTCCAAGTATGAATTAAATGAAACCATAAATAACGAAGTTATATCAAATCTAAGCAAAATTCATTAACTTGCACTTGAATGTCAAGGTCATCTAAAGGTTAAAATCATACTTTAATAATCCAACTATAAATAAGAAAGTAATGACTAATTTTAACAAAATTGAATAATTTGACCTTGCCTGTCAAGGTCTTTTTTTAGGTCAAGGTCATACATGAAAGATTCAACTTGTCGGATTTGTAACAAGTATTATTTTGTTTAAGTATGAATAAAATCCATACATAAATTATAAGTTATGGCAATTTAAGCAAATTTCAATCATCTGATCAGAGTCATTTTTTAGGTCATGGTCAAACTTGAGTTATTCAACTGTCAGTTTTGTCACAATTGTTGTAAGTATGAATTAAGTTTGAATCAAATTAACCTACAAATAACAAAATTATGGCAAAATTCAATAATTTAACCTTGACAGTCATGGTCACTTTAAGGTTTAGTTTATACTTGAATAATTCAATATGTGGGCTTTGTCATAAGTGTTGTTTTCTTAACAAAGTTATGGCCAGTTTTAGAAAAATTCAATGATTTGAAATTGACTGCCAAGGTCATTTAAAAGTGATGGAATGAATAAGAATGTCGGGTTTGTCATAAGTATTGTTTTGTGAATAAAATCCATAAATAGATAACAAAGTTGAATTTAAGCCAAATTCAATAATTTGACCTTGACGATTATTTTAAGGTTAAGGTTACACTTGAATAATTCAACATGCCTGATTTGTCGTAAGTGTTGTTTTGTCTAAGTATGATTAAAATCCAACCACAAATCACAAAGTTATTGCAAACTGTAGTGTTTATGTCATCAAGAAAGAAAGAAAATAAGAGCATCACTTGGCGGAGCATTATATGCCAGAAGGGAGTTTTTTTTAAGTATGGTGCATTTGTGATATAAAGGATGAATTCTTAGGCTTTAAAATTAAATGATTTGCTTTAAATTTTGAATTTTTTGATCTTTGACCTACTTGACCCCAAAATCAATAGGGGTCATTTACCCAATTTGTGCAATCGTGATATAAAATTCGAATTTGTGGGCAATAATCGTATGAAGTTAAATCATATGAAGTTAAAAGACTGTAGGCCAAAGAGTACTTAAGTTATCCATCAGAAACCAAATTCCTACTTCACGGACGGACTAAATATTTGGACAACATATCCCGGAGACATGTGTCCTCGATAGTTTAACATATTGTCATAATTTTCAATAAATGAAAAATACATCTCTCCTTCCTTGCTGATAATAAAGCAGCATTTCTTCTCCGGTAAATCTGTCGCAGGAATGATAAAATTTATCTATTTTGATACAATGATCTAGTTCTTTCAATTTTCAGTAAAGTCTGACAACTATTTTTACAAACGGAAAAAAAGAGGAAAATCTGAAAGGTTAATGAATTTCTTTAGTTTTTGATATGCATTTGGTAATGAAAACCTTTGAACGCGAATGTGTGTAAACAAAAGTCAGTGACTCCATGTTAGATTAGTCAGAAACTCAGATCCTTATTAAAAAAATATGAGTTTTGCAATTATAAAAATTATAAAAAGTAACCGAAATGTATTCTTAAATAATAAAGTGATAGATAACACTTATTCTGTTTGTCTTTGTATTTGTCCATTTGTCTTTCTTTCCAGATAATAGGGGCTTTAAAACTACTGAAGAAACATTCAAAACATTTACTTGAGTGGGGAGGGTGGTGGGATGTATTACTTCTGATGATTTGAAGTTTACCAGCGCCCGTCTTCATTTTTCATCTAGTTTTGTGGATGCTTCTAAATGTCATCAAATTTGTTTTATAGTTGACATGTGTCTCTATTGTACCAGGGCCTTAACTGAGAGGGAATAAACACTATTAAATTAAATTAAATTAAATAATCACAAGTACCAAAATATGCTATCACGCGTTCCCCTGTATATCTATAACGGAAAATCGATCGATAATTATCTGTATCGAGCTGATAGAGGACAGGTGGCATGTAATGCTGGTACATAGCTTATATAACATCGGTATTTTTTTTTTCAATAATGGGTTGATTTCTAAAATTTAAAATTTGCAAGAAGAAACATTGACCTTTTAAATTTCTATTTTGTTACTCCCATAACGAAAGTTTTTTTTGAAAGCTAAGGTGTAAAAGACGACAACTCAATACATGTCTCTCTTTTTTTGTAATTATCAATCGTTGGTTAGCGGAAAGTTGGCATGCAATGCTCGTACCCAGTTTACAAAAATATCGGGTTTTTTTTGTCAAAAATGGGTTTATTTTAAAAATAAATAAATAGCAAGAAAGTAGAAACATTATTCTTTTATTTAATCTAAATCTATTTTTTTTACTTCAACAGAAGTTTTTATTGCAAGTGGACGAGAACTTAATCTGTTTTTCTTTTCTTGTGTAAAAATCTGTCGCGATTTGATACGCATTGTTTGCATTTATATTTTCATTGAATTCATGCTTTGTATTCATACCTTGCAATAAATACATGTATGCACTTCATTTTTCGTTGATTGTAGAGTTTGTAGCACTTATGTTTTGAATGAATTCATAAATTGAAAAGGTCAAAATTTATTTGAATATGTCACACACTTACTTATGTTTAGCATTTTTTGCCAGTGGAGAGCTTAAAATAAAAGGAAGGTTAGAGCTTCTTTTATTTAATTGCATCCAGCAATTCTAGAAATGCATTGTGATATTGTGATATTGAAATTTTTTTACTGGAACAAGGGATTCATGTCACTTCTATGTAACAATATGTTTCAAGAACTATGATATATAATGAAATATTCTGTTTTGCAAAATGATTCATGTGTTTTAATTGCAGGTTAAAAGCATCTAAGAACACAGATGCTTAAATTCAAGTGTTCGGATTGTAATTTGTTTTTTAATATGTCACCTACTTACTTGTATATAGCACAATTTTGCCAGTTGAGAGCTTAAAACAAAAAAAGTTTCTATAAGCTTCTTTATTTAATTGCTTTTTAAACCATTAAATAGTTTCTTTTTTTTTTTTGGCAAGAAGCGAAATAATTAAAAAAATATCATTGAAATTACCTGTCAGTGGCCAAATTGGAAAACACAAGCTCTGCCTTCTGTCTGGAGGTGAATAAAAATGAGTCATTGCTACTTCCAAGTAAAAGTTACATGTTTTGAAAGTGACAACTATGTCTAGACTTACAGCATTTGCTTCATTTATCTATAGCACTATTTATCTAGAACACTTCTGTTGGAATATTGTAAACAAAACAAAACAAAATTAGGTGAAGGAATTAAGAAAAATGAAAGAAAGAAGAAAAAGAAAAATGGTTATTCGTTAAAAAAAATCATTTGTCCTCCAACAGCAGGAGATAAAACAAAGGCACAGTAAATAAAAAGTCATTTATATTATAGAAAATTTTTAATATAATTAATTTGATTTCTTTAAATGCAAGGATGGATTTTCTTGCTACTAGTTCCGCTACTAGTTCCTGTGTTCAGTACATTTATATATTTTATGTATGTGTACATGGGTAATCGATGAGATTTTAATAAACTAATCAACTTCTTATGACAAGGAAACTATTTCCACCATGTGAACAGTTACTTCAAGAAGTTGATCAGTCCTTGTCACTAACATAAACGTGTAAGTTCAGATTTCTTGATAACATTTGACTGCATGTCTCTTTGACTTCACATTGCATTGGAGATTGTACATGTTGAAGAGGTAGAGGAAAAAATAGATAGTATATGAATGAATTTCCTTTTTGATACATTTAAAAAAGAGAATCAATCAAGATAGGCCAAATGAACGTGAAATGTTGGTTTAAGTTCTAGCCTTTTTTGAGGTGGTAAAAGTATATGACTTGTACATGTGTCTCTTGAAGTCTTTGGTTTGAGCCAAACCAAGATTCCAGCCTTTCTTTTCAGGTGAGAAAACTGGCTTCTTTCTGTTGCTTAAAGACATAAAGATTATGTACCATGTACCATATCAAACCAGTCATCCTGTATTTCTTATTGTAGGGTTTCCATTGCCATGGTGAGACATTGTTACATACTATTACAAACAGAAAGGCTGCAAATAATCTCATTGGTCCAGTCAGACAGAAACTAGCCAATTACAACACAGATCTCTGGGATACAGATATGAGGAGTTAAGACGTAAGATATGATCTTGAAACTATTTGAGTATATGATCATTACTGCATCCTCCTTTTTATTCATAAAACAGTATTTGTTCCTGGGATAATTAGGTCACATTTTTATACCTTTTTTTCTCTTTTCATGGTGTCCACTTTAAGTTTTTGGAGAACACTCAGAGAAACCGCATATCTTTATTGAGATAAATATGATGAAAGTTCATTCAGAACAGATAACAATTTGTAATGGATTCTAGATAAGTTTAATTTCTTTTACACAGAAGACACAAGTGCAAAATAGCTTTTAGTTAAAAAATAGCAGACTTTTAATTGGTTTCAAATTAGATCCTTCCAAGATTTGCTACATCATTCTTCTTACTTGCATAAAAAATAAGACAACAAAAATACCTAATAAGGTGTAGCAGAAATGCTGTTTGAATTCTCATACATTTTACAATCATATTGCTGTCTGTAATGTTAATCCACTGAATTTTTTCTGCAGGATGGAACGAAAAAACTGGCTAGGTAATTTTGGATTTTGTTAATGAGAGGAAGTTACTGTTTGCCTTAAATAATGATTTGCTATTTCTTGTATTTTCACGTTGGGATATTGTTTGAAATTTGTGTCTGCTTATAAATTGATATCCGAGGAAATGTCAAAGATCAATATCTCAATGATTGTTACTTAAGTAGCAAATAAGGTGCAGTTGAATATTGGTTACGTGATTTCGAATGGGGAAGGCATGAATTCTGTCGTAGAAAAATAATTTGGACTTGGAATTGTTTTAGACTGTTTTTGAGAGCATTTTCGGACAAATTTTTTGATTTAAGTGTTAAGTTAATACTTGACTTCATGTCAGAGACAAAACCAATAAAAAGTAGCTCGAAGAAGGAAGCAAAAGCGAAGCGAAAAGCAAAATCGCCATTGTACATTGACGGCGGGAATATTGAATATCAATTTAAATCATATTTGAATCACTCAAGCGGAACACAGGTAGAACATGGACAGGTAAACAAAAAGGTGTGTTATCCAGTACCAGAGTTATTCGCATCTCCTATTTGTACAATGAATCCAATAAACATGAATATGACACCCCCTGCTGGTAACTATGGGTTTCAACCTTCGCCATTTACATCGATCCCTCAGGTTGTTCAGACAGCACATGATATTTTCATAATCCTTATCTCTGAATAGCGGACATATCAGTCTTGGTATGCTGATTTCGCTTTGAGCCCAGAATACTTATTTTAGCCTCAAGATAATTACCTCGAGATATTCGAGAAAGACAATTCTTACATTGGAGCATAGATAACCATTTCAGACTTCCTTGGCACCCAAAAGATACATAAGCATTACAAAATCCCAGTAGAAATATCATGTAAGATCCAAGTGTTGGTGCTGGCATTGGAGGCTGTGGTGCTTTTGTCCTGTCTTCAACTATGTTCGAGAGGGGGTTTTGGTTTCGACTTAGAAGAAGGTAGCCTTGGGTGCCTTTTTCCCTCTCCCTTTTGGCAAATTTTTTTTGTAAGAGGCATAAGGTTTGTGCCCTTCAAAGAATTTTTGTAATAAACCATGCTTGCTTTCTGCAACAAGCAGAACACGGGGACAAAGTTGTAAGATTTCCATCGAAGACATTGAGCACCACAGATAATGTTACCTTTTGACTGAATAATTCTAAGTGAATGAGGTGTACTTGGATTTGAATGGCTAGGAAACAAGAAACTGATACTTTGACACACCTGGGGCTGTGACTGGAAAGTTTGGTAATCCATGAATTCTTTCTACGATTTAAAAAAGGTACTTTTGTTACTCCACATTTTATGATGTTGACCGACAGTCTTTTTGCATTTTTTTATCCTCTGTTCTTGTTGATGCTTCAGCATCAGCAAACCTTTTCAGACCCAGCCTTCTTACAGCTTTCTTACATTTTCACCCATTCTGTAGTACTTTTCTCCAGGTATCTTTATAATCACCGCATAAAATTACAGCAAGACGAACCTGTTCTTGCTGCCTTTTTACAAAAAATTAACTCGATTTACTGATGTCAGTTTTTTTTTCCATAGGAAAGACTTTGCAAATCTCCATCTCTAAAGCCGCTTGACACAGAGCTTTGTAATTCAATGTGGCATCCTCTAGTAGACCACTATTAAGAGTTCATATCATGTCCATAGGGTGAAAATAAGCAGAAACGCAGGGGTCACTTGTTTTTTTTTTTGCATTAATTTCAAAGCACAAAGCATAGAACTTTACTATTTACTTACGTGAGATGGGTAAAAGTAGTTCCCTTCCCTTTCCGCCCCACCCGATTTTTTTTCAGTTTGTTTTTTTATGTGTAGGTATTTGCACCCCACCATTTTTCATACTTTTTCATGTGTAGGTACCTGAAACCCGTCCCTAATTCTTTTTTTCTTTTCTGTTTTTGTTTTCTTTTCAGTTATTCTTTAATTTTTACGTAAAAGTTTTCATTTCCTTATTTTTTTATTAATATTTTTTTTGGATGGGTAGGAACTTGCATGCTCGTTTCTGATAAATAAAACAGACGATGTGCTGGTACCGCTCCGTGGTGCTCTTATTTATAAAAACAAATTTCAATTTGAACAGTTTAATCAATATTAAAAAGAAATTGTTATATTAGATACTATATATTTTATATTACAATAACAAGTAGCAATAAATTATTGTATGATTGCATGCCATCATTTTGACAATGTATTATTCGTAATTTACAGTATACTGTACGTATGCGTCAAGATGGCGGTTTATAGCGTTAACAAACAGGTAAAAAGGAAGGACACGGAAGGGAATAAGGAAGGAAGGGAATAAGATCGCGGCTTCACAAGCGGTTTCACAAGCGAGTGTGCCTCAGACACCACTTCAAACATGTAATATTGGTATGCAGCAGAGTCACAACAATGCAGGTGTCAACTTTACGGGTACAAACCAGAATAAGACGCCCTCTCCTTATCCTTACTGTTCACCATATTTGAGCGCAAACCAGGGTTCGCCATTATTTTCACAACAAACACAACAGGCAAATAACAGTAATTAGCAGACGATTTTACAGCGATTAGACAATGTTGACATCAAATTAGGTCAGCTCTCAATACTACAAATAAGTGTAGACTCTATAACGGCAAGATTGCATAACCTGGATCAAAAGATCAGCGACATTAATCAAGTCAGAAATTTATCGGGGAGCAATACGATATACAGCATGTGCAGAGGATAGACAAATTAAATCGAGATTTGTGCGAGATGAAATCACAAAGTGATGAATAATCGCGTTGCAATGAATCATTACAAAAGAGCGTGATTCACCTCAAATGCAGATCGATGCGGGACAATCTACTATTTTTTGGTATTCCAGAAGAAAGGGTTTCATTAAACCATGATCAGCAGACAAGTTTGGCAAGTGTTGAGTCTGTTGAAGGGTCCACAACTGAAAATCTTGAGTCCACCTCCAATACCCGTCTCATCTCCAGATCCTTTCTCCTATTCTAGTGTATTAACGGATGACAACAAAGCATATAGTGATTGGCTTCTGTAAAAATGTTTCTATCGCAAGAGCAGGTCTACCGGTACCTGGCAAGGTTCGTCCAATTGTTGTCAAGTTCGAGTATGGTTCCAAAAGTGTTGTGAGAAATAGCTTGAAACAAATCAAGTTAAAACAGTCACCCTATAATGTTTCCTCATATCCTCAAAAAGTGATTGAGCGGAGAAAGGCACTTATACCGCATCGGACCAAAGCCTGTGAGGCTGGAAAACGTTGAAGGGCTCAAAAACTGTTTATGCGATGAAGATTTTGTGAATTTTGTTGTTACTTTTGATATATAGTTTTTTGTGAGACATGGCAAAGAAATATAGACGATTTTTCTTTTGATGGTTATGAGGCTATAGAAAATCCTAGGAAAGAAAGCTTATTACCCAATTGTAAACGGGGTCATGGGGGAATTTGTCTTAAACCTGGTATAAGTGTTGTCAAAATAGACCAAAAAGGCATATTATGGCTTAAACTATGCAAATATTTTTTTAATATATACATCTGATTTTTGTATATCCCCCCCCTCCAGCAATTCTGTTTATTGTGCTATGCATGAAGTTGGGTTTTTTTTTTTTATAAATTTGAACTATGCAGATCATGGCGCAGTCTCAGTAATTGGCGATTTAAACGCAAGATGTGGTGAGCGTTCTGATATTTTGCAATCAAGTGAAGATCATCATAGGTATATACAAGAAATGGATCAAAATGATAGTCTAAATCAATAATTTAAATCTGCCACATCGAATTTCTATGGATAAAAGTGTAAATTCGTCCGGTTTAAAAGCTGTTAGCTTTATGTTCGAGTAGTACTTTAAAAATTGTAAATGGCAGAGTTATAGAGGATGCTGGTACGGGTAGTTTCACAAATTTAACTACTACAGGTTACAGTTTAATTGATTATACATTATGTACTTATGATCTGTTCAAGTTTTTGTCTGATTTTATTGTACATGATTTCCAAACATGTTTTACACATGCCCCAATCCAAGTTAATTTTTTTATCAATCGTATGTTACGAACTGAGACTGATAATAATATTAGGACTAATGAAAAACTTGTTTGGAAGGCAGACAGACAAAGTACCTTTATTTAAAGAAGTTATTAGTTATGCATTACCCAAGTCTTGTCCGGTATTTGTTTCCATAATATCTTTTAAACGCGTGGAGATACAACCGTGAAAAATTTCGTACTTTATATCGCCTGTATTTCAAACCGGTTTCTCAAGTTTCTCAGCTCTATAACAATGGAGATTCACGACCAGCCACGTTTTTCACGTGCACCCTCATGTATACAGTATTGTGAACAATTCGATAACATGATTTTCCTTACAACATCGAAATCGAAAGACAGCAGACTTTTTGGTGTAAACTTTTATTTCGTTGATTAAATGAAACTTTCAGATGAGCACCGTGCGCGCGCTGTAGGTCAACTTGAGGCAGGTGCAACGGCTGCGCTTGTTGTTCGTCAATTCGGGGTTAACGAGAAAACCATTCGTCGACTACGTTAAAAATTCGCAACCCACGGCACCGTTGCAAGTCTTCCACGTTCCGGACGGACGCAAGAAACGACGCTACGTCAAGATAGACATATTCAACTTCCCCATTTACGTAATCGTTTTCCGCTCCAAATGACACGGCACGAAACACACCTGGTCGTAATAGACCTCGCATAAGTGCCAGAACGGTACGTCGACGTCATAAGGCAGTCGGTATACGTAGCCGTCGGCCATATCGTGGAGCAAGATTGACTCGCGATCACAGGCGTCGACGGGTATGCTTGAATCGATGGCAAACCGTTCTGTTTACTGATGAATGTAAATTTATCGTTGATTCAAGCGACCGACGTCAACATGTCTATCGACGCCCTGGTGAGAGATTTGCTGACGCATTTGTCATTGAAACTGACCGCTTGGATAAGGGAAGCGTCATGGTTTGGGCAGGGTTTACACGGGATCATAAAACCAAACTTGTGTTCCTTGAATACGGTCGCGGTCGTGGCTTAACCGCACAACGATACATAGACAAGGTGTTGCAGCCAATTGTTATCCCATTCCTTTCTGCTCATCTAGGTACTATTTTTCAACAGGACAACGCCTGGCCCCATGCTACACGGCGCACTCAAAACTTCCTGGCAATGTCCAAACTTTATCATGGCCGTCGTTATCGCTGGACATGAACCCAATTAAACACGTTTGGGATTACATGAAACGGACGATTTTGGCACGAAACGTGTACAACGTCGATCAGTTCCGTAACGCCATTGCACAGGAATGAGACCAACCTGGCTAGTTCCCTACACAGACTGGTAGCATCAATGCGCAGAAGGTGCACGGCACTTATTCAGGTTAATGGGGGTCACACACACTATTAAAAAGTTGAGGCATACTCAAAGCAAACATATGTGACTTGCAAATTCTCAATGCCCATTTTCAACACAATACGGTACCACCAGTAATGGCTCAAAAAATTCTTTTTCTCATGCGATGTTTATTATTGTCCTCTTTCCATCGATACCAGACTTATATGCAATAAAAACAAGTAACCTGTTCTAGTTTTTGTAGACCGAACAAGACTTTTTTCCATTAGTATATTTTCAAAAATATTTTCAATTGTTTAAGAACTTGGACAGAAGAAATTACTCTATTGTCGGAATATCAGTTTGGTTTTCGCAAGGGCAAAAGTACTATAGATTTTGTGTTTGTGTATTAATAAAGTGTTAAACTATGAAAATAAGAAACTGTAACGTGCATTCGTTTTTTTTTTTTTAATTTATTTATTTTATTATCCCCGTCTCTGGTACAATATGGTCGGGGAACCATCCCTATTGTACCTTACAATACATTGTTAGAGTATATGATATGCAAAGCATATAATATAAATAGTATATAAAGAGTACTATTTGGAAAACAGATTGAGTGTTATTTGTACCTCTGTATTACTCTCTATTCCGATCCTAAAAAATTCTTAACACAAACATTTTTAATCTTTATGAAGTTATTTTATCATCACAGAGAATTAAGTGTTGGACAGCTAACCAGTATTTTCTATATTGTTAGTATAAGAAAGATATTTTTCATAGCAAACAGTATATTGTCCATTCTTTTAACGAGTTGAAAAGTAGTTCTATTTAGAAAATTAATTTTTTTTTTTTATCAATTTACCTTTCGTACAGTATTAAACCTCCTGAATTTACAAAAACAATAAAAGCAAAACCAATGTCTATGCAAGCATACTTTTGTTTGCCATAAACCCTAAATAGTTAATACATCTTCTAATGATTACCTCTCCTATATGTTTTTTGTAATAAAGTTAAGATTTACAAGAATGTTGTAGTGGCCCTATATCACTACATACTGGAAAGAAGAATTAAAAATATCAACAATTATGAATGTTCTCTTTAAAAAGAAACATTACAAGTCAATAACAGTCAACTTGAAATAACACAAAAGAAAAACATTTACATTTATCATATTCCCTGATTGTAAGAAAAAGGGGAATAAATGGGGATGTGAAAAAAAAGGGGAGAAAAAAAAAAAGGAAGAAAAAAAAATATACAAAGAATTGGAAAAAAAAGTAGACAAAAAAGGTAAGGTGCTATCCATGCATGTCTTAAATAGTGGAAGGGTCTAAAAGGGGGACTGGTGGAAGTCTGTTCTAAAAATTCTTCGGTTTTTGACAAGAACACTGGAGGTTTGGTTTGAAATGCCAAAACTAAACATAAATTACCTGCTCTCAGCTAAGGTCAAATTGATATATTTATCCCATAATTTTTCAAAACGCTCAAATTTAAATGTTCGTTTGGAAATATATTTTTCGATCTTGTAACTGACACATAATTGGTGTTTAAAATTTGCTAAACTAGGCCTTGTTTGCTTCATTTTGTTATAATATATATAGAATTTAGCATTTAAAATTATTAGATTTAAAGCATTATCTAAGTTCGTATTACCAAATAAGATATCCGAAAGACTCCAGTTTTCAAAGTTTAAGTTGCATTTGTCCTTTATATATGATTGTAACTGTGTCCAAAATTGTGTTATAATCTCACATTCGAAGAATAAATAAGTTAAAGTTTCTTGTTCACCTTACAAAAGGTGCACATATCTTCGTTTATAATCTTCATTTTTTTAAGTAAATAGTTGGTTGCAAGAATTCTATGATTAATTCTGTATTGAAACCATATTAGTTTTGGATCTTTTGTAAATTTATATATAATATCATATATTGACTTATGTTGGAAGAAGTTTGGTTCAATTTTATCTGCTATTTCATCTGTCCATTTTTGTAATGTATTTGGGTACTGTCCTACTGGTTGCATAGCCTTATAGATAGAGTGACATCCTTTTTTATCTTTATTGATTATTGATAACACATGTGGGATTGGTAAATTGTATTTTTGTGCTTTTGCTAAGTCTTGAATGTTTAGTTTTAATAAGTATGATTTTGCTGCTATATTCTAAAAAGTTGCTTCTCACTTCATATATTGTAGAAGATTCATTTAAAGTATCAAAATTCCCGTCTAGTTTGACTAAGTCTCCCAAAAATAATAATCCACCTCTAATCCATCTATTTAGATGAATGCTGGAATTTCCAACTTTAATTTCAGGGTTATCCCATAAATGTATAGAGTAGTACTGGTTTGTGTATTTTGGCTTTAAATTCAATGACAAAGAAAGGTAACTCTGCAGAACATCTTTCCAAAAAGGATTAATATCTAAGCGTAATTTTCTTTTTACGAAATTTATTCCATAATTCCCTATTTCATAAATATATAAGGACAAGTACATTCAACCATTTGAGAATATTTATTATTAGTAAGTATAAGTCTCCTGATCCATGTTACCTTTAAACTATTTATAAAACATTAAAGTCAATCATTTTTAAACCCCCAAACTTATATTCTTGAGTAATTATATTCCTCTTATTTTTATCTCTACCTTCATTCCAGAGAAATTTGAAAAAAAGATTTTGTAACAAATTTATTTTTTCTGTAGGTGGGTTTGGTATACTCAAAATTAGGTGATTTAGTTTGGCAAGGGCCAGAGATTTAATAACTACAAGTTTTCCAATAGGCGAGATAACTCTTTTAGACCAGTTAGCAAAAAGCTTTTTTATTTCTTCAATTTTTGCGTCATAATTGAGATTTACTAATTTACTAAACTTGTAGAAAATTTCACTCCTAAAAGAGTAAATATCTGATTATTCCAATCAAGATTGTACTCTGGACACAGAGCAATGTTACTGTTTTTAGACGAACCAAACCAAACTACCTTTGTTTTATCATTATTTATTACAAGGCCTGAAATATTAGCATAAAATTTTAAAATTATCATAGTGTTTTTAAGAGATTTTTCTGTGCCATCTAAAAATAAACTTGTGTCATCCGCATACTGCGAGATTTTATACTCTATACCATAAATTGTGATACCTTTTATATCATGATTGCTTAAAATCAAGATTGAGAGAATCTCAGCACATAGAATGAACAAATAAGGTGACAGGGCATCCCCTTGACGGCAGCCTCTTTTAAGTTTGAACCACTCGGACATATGTCCATTAACAATAACACATGACTCAACATTTGTATAAAAAAAGCTTTACCCATCTCCTAATTGAAGGTCCAAAATTAAAAAACTTCAAAACTTTAAACATAAAATCCTATGACAGAGAATCCAAAGCTTCCGCAAAATCTATTAAAAGTAAAAGTCCTGGGATATTATTCTTCTCAGTATAAAACAACAGATCGTATAATAATCTTATATTGAGAGCCATAAGTCTTCCTGGTATAAAACCTGTCTGGTCATCATTAATGATATGTGTCAAATTATTCTTTATGCGAAAGGCTATAGAAGAAGATGCTATTTTGTAGGCAACGTTCAATAATGAAATTGGCCTCCAATTCTTTAAGTACAGTTTATCTTTGTCTCCCTTTGGGATACAAGTTATGACCCCCTGTTTTTGGATTATTGACAGTTCTCCTACAGAATATGCAAAATTCATTGACCTAACTAGAAAAACACATATCTTTCCAGAAAAATTTAAAAAATTCAACCGTAAAGCCGTCATTTCCTGGACTTGTATTACTGGACATTCGCTTTAACGCATTTAACATTTCTTTATAAGTCAGTTCTCCCTCAATGGACTGCTGGATGTTATCAGGTAGTCTAGGAGTGTCAATTCCTGCAAAAATATTTTCAAATATAACATCCTCTGTTTCTTTTCTTTGATAAAGGTTCTCATAATGTTGTTTTGTTTCTGCAAGAATCTCATTTTGTGATTTCAGTAAATGGCCAATTTTAGATATAAGTAAGTTCTTTAGTTTCGATAGATAGTTCCTATTTTCTAAATTACAAAAATATCTTGAAGGTTTTTCACCTTCCTGTATCCATTTTGCTTTTGATCTTATAAAAACCCCTTCCATTTTTTTCTTTCTTAAGTTCAGGAGTTCAGCTTTTTTTTCCTCCAACCTTATATAATTTGTATTTTGTCCCTTTTCAATATTCTCTATTTCTTTTAAAAGTGTATTTTCTTTGTTAACTTCTATTTTTTTCTTATAAAAAGCATAACTTATTGTAGTCCCTCTAATATTAAGCAACAGAGTTTAAAAAAATAATTGATCATTAATGTTAAATCTTAAATCCTCGAGGTCAATATTCTGATTATTTTCTAATATATTTGATGTGTATTGTATCTTTGTTTCTTTAATGACCTTTTTTACCTTTTCTATATATACTTCATCTTTGAGTAAAGAATTATTAAATTTCCAGTATGACCTTCCTTTTTGAAATTTTCCAAAATCTAATGAAATCATTATCAGAGAGTGGTCAGAACGATAGCCGGGTAAAATCTTTGAACTGCCTAAATCAGTATATAAGTTATCTGAAATTAAAAAGAAATCTAGCCGAGCTTTTTTAATAGGATTGCGTTTAAACCATGTATATTCCCTTTTTTCAATATTGTTCTCTCTCCAGCAGTCCATCAGGTTGAATTCAGACATTAAGGTAAGAACTTAATCTCTAGCATTTGGATTATTCAAGTGCAAGTAATTGTAACAGTCCATATCCTGGTTGAGAATTAAATTAAAATCTCCTGCTAAAATAAACAAAGAGTTATCAAACTTTGACATTTTGTTTGAAACAATATAAATGTAGCTACCCCTCTAGATAGACTTGAAAATTTGAAAAATATGTCTCATATCCCCAAATAGAACGTATATATTGTTCTTCCTTATTTGTAAAATGTGTATCCTGCAACATACAAATTGAGTATTTTTTACTCTTCAGAAAGTTAATAACATCTTTTCTTTTCGCCCTGTCACCAAGTCCTTGAACATTCATACTAACTATGGTAACTTTATTCATCAGTGTTATTATTTAAAGACGTTACTATTGTTTGCAATAAGAAAAACTTGGGAAGATGTTTAAGTAAACTGTTTAACCGTTTAAAAGTTTTCAACCTCCATGCCCTATCTTTAAAGACTATTTTACTAAAACATTCCATCAAACCACCTAGTAGACCCAATCTCCGCTTTTTTACTAGAAAACTTAAGTCAAGTTTCAGTGAGCCTAGCGTATGAAGTTGGAGAAACCAAAAATCTTCAAAATGACTAATAACTGTTTAAATTTAAACTAAATTTTTTCGGTTTCATGTAAATCTCAATAAAATCATTCTATCAACCATTTGATAAAAACTTACATATGATATTATTTGACAAGATTGTTTTCTATAAACGGGTTTAGTCAAAATCTTAAAACAGCTACGTATACTTTCATAACAGAGAGAGAGAAAAAAAAACAAGAACAACATAGCAAAACCGACTCTTCGATCAGAGTTTACAGTGAACATATATCTGTAGAGCACATACTTTATTATAAGTAAAAGGTCCCACTAAAGAGTTCAGATACTTCAAACAAAATAGAACTAATCACTCTCTTAAACATCATATCAATGTTTTGCATTATCTAGTTTCAGCTTCTAATCAACCAGTTTAAAAATACATTATCAAATTTTAGATCTAATAACCTTTTACTACAAGTTTATGCAATATTATTTCTAATCCATATTACAATTTTAATTACAGTATGAACAAAACAACTTACAAAATGAAGATATATTTCTGTGCCATGTAGAATATAAAACAGAACAAAAGATCCTTTTCTTTATCTCGATTGGCTGAATCTATATAGACCATATATTCGACAAGACTCTCATAATTCCGTTATATGAAGTTAACCTGAAACGATTACAACAGACCACAAAGAATCGAATTCTTTCAACTAATCTATAGATACCAAGCTACAAGCAAAGCTATTTATATAATTCCAATTTTTGTTAAATCGAATAGCTGAACCAAAATTTCGATTTTTCTTTTCGCGAAAAAACGTATTACATTTTTATTCATAGTCCATTTAAAGACAGAAGACAGCCTGTTGAAATAGAAAGATATTTATATAAAAACTTCTTTCTTTAAACGATTAATCTCTATAAAATACTTATCTAACACGCAAAACTTCAATTCTTTTTACAGTTTCACCCAATCCTCTCGATTCATGAATTGCCCATGTAGGCTGCCATTTTTCCATAAACACGAGAGGTCACGAGAGTTCACAAAAGTTCGACACCAAACTGTTCATGTGACTATGAGAGCGTGTTGATTGGACGTATTATCGCATAAAAATCTTTTTCAGCCAATCGTAATTAAAACAAACATGACCCAGATAAACAATAATAAACACACATGTTCTGAAGCACATATTAATAACAAGTTTTATTATTTAGTGTATACCTAAAATTATAAAAAAAAAAAAAATTTAAATATACTACGAATGTCTGAGACACTATAAAGAAATTAACTTCTATGTGTTTTTGGTTTTCTAAATTGTTCAAATAAATGGTTAATATTCTACTACTGCTATCTAAAAATAAATAAATGAAAATTGAGAAGCAATATAATTGACACAGTTTTATAAAGTGGCATTCACCTCATTGAATAGAAATATAATTGACACAGTTTTTTAATGAGGCATTCACCTCAAACTACTTAAAGTGAGGTATCTTCTGTTGCTGCAGTTGGAGTCCCTGTGGATTGCGGACCGAGTAACTGTGGATCTACATTCACTTTGTCCAGATCCTGAAGCCTCCTTACCGTGAACTTTTTATTGTTCTTCAATAAAACTATGATGCGACCTTCATCGTTCCACGCTTTCTTAACCTTCTCATGGTCTGAAACCTGTTCAAGTAGTCTAGCGTTTGCCTTTGTAAGATCTTCGCGTATTACTGTGTTAGACCCTTTCAAAACTCTACGTGCCTTCAGTACTTGCTTCTTGACTAGTCTCTGCACAAATTTACATATTATCACCCGGTTTCCATCCCTTCTAAACCCCCCAAAGTCGGTGTACAATAGTAAAATCACCCATCGAGAGTTTGATTCTAAGCTTATCATTTAAAAGCTTTTGAACCTTCTTACATGTATCCTCTTCAGTTTCTGAGACATTATCCTCAATTCCATAAATTCGAACACTGTTTCGTCTAGTGTAGTGCTCTAGATTGTTATTTGCTTCTTCAGAAACCTTGATTCTATACAATAGACCATCTGATTGTTCTTCCAATAACTTATTACATTTTTTCAATTTTTCATTTTCTGTCTCTAGATTGTCAGCTTTAACCACAAGGTCAGAAACTTTGTTTCTGAGTTCAAGGACTGTAGTCTCCATATCAGTTACACGATCATTCATAACTTCAACTTGTTTATTTACAGTATCAAACTCCTTTTTGACTTCATCTTCTATATAAACTTTCAGTTCGTTCAGTTTCTCATTGAGCAGGGTTTCACTTATCATTTCTTTGAACTTACTCTCAAGATACTCTTTTGATGCTAACAAATCTAATCTCTCCTGCAACTTTTTCCACATATCAGCTAAATCTATCGGACTTCAAGCTGTTAAATGTTTATCAAGCGTTGGCTGTTTGTCGCTTGGCTTTAACTTGTCGTTTTGCTTTTTGTGGTTTACTACAGAACAGTCTGCTAAAGACTCGTCAGCCTCACTAACACCTGACTCATCCGCCTGTTTTGTGCCTCCCTTCGACCTTGATCTAGATACAATCTGTTTTGTATTTTGTTTTATCATTTTGGGAACTCTATTGAATTGTTCATATTTATACTTATCTGCCACGTCGACAAAATCAAAATGGCCACTCCGCGTCACGCTCTATGAATTCGTGTAGAGATTATCACACATTCCAACCTATTGTCTATCATTACAAATGAAATTTTTGTTTTTTCCAGCTTCAAAACGCTAAATTGTTTAAAGAAACATGTTCCTCGTGAGATTCCCTAGTATTCCATCAAAAATTTTCAGCATTTAATCCAATTTATCTCTTTTTAGACTATTTTTCCACTGATTAAAAACATAACGTGCATTCGTAGACTTTCGAAAAACCTGATGCCAAATTCCATTTCTGTAGACGACATCAAAGGTTTTTCGAAAACATAACGTGCATTCGTAGACTTTCGAAAAACCTTTGATATCGTCTACAGAAATGGAATTTGGCTTTAAATGATAAGATACGGTGCATCTCTAAAAATTGTTAAAATGTTACAGTCCATATATGAATGTGTTATGGTAACTTCTTTGAAAGTAATTCTGACGTTAAAAAGTGCGAGCCATTATCTCCCCTTTTAATCATATTTTTTATCCATGATATGTACGAACTTTTACTTAATGACGTAATCGATGTATTTGCTGTAGACAATATACAGATATTTTTACTGATGTTTGCAAATGATACTGTCTTGTTTTCGTACTCAAAGGAAGGTCTACTATCAATGCTTAATAAACTTTATTTTTTGGGTATAACTGTAAACACAGATAAAACTGTTGTTATGGTGTGCAAAAAGAGCAATTGACCAGAAAATATTGATTTATTCTATGGTCAATACAAATTAAGTATTGTGACAAAATTTACATATTTAGGTGTCACGCTGTCAGCAAATGGTTCCTTTTTTCAAGCACAGAAATCTTTATCAATCGACCGACATCAAAAAGAACTTTACAATATAAGGAAGAAAAGATCAACAGTAAAGATTGTATTGAAACATAAAGCGTGGAAGATGAAACATTACCATATACTGAAACTGACATTGAAAGTGACCTTTCAACAACTGTGCAAGAAAAACTGACTGTGGAAGACGAAATATACAGAGAACTTGACGATGTTATTTTGGAAATGGAAAAATGCGATCTAAAAAAAGAATTTCTATCATTCCTCAAGTTAGTATCGAAAAAACAATTTCCTATGAATAACGTTGACTTTCTTTTATTCATGGACGTTGTTAAATGGTTAAGTACTAAGATGTTCGAAGTATGCGGTACAGTGAAACAAGTCTTAAGTTTTTTTGTATAGGAAAGAAGCTGTTCGGCGGTAGATTTTTGAGATTCATGTCTGGGCCAAAGAACGAAACAGCTCAGTTACTTGGCAAGCAAAGACTATCACCAATGGACTCAAAAATTAACTTTGCATGCCCTAGCGATTCAGTTGTGCGTAATTTTAAACCTTTAGGTTACGATATGGAAATTGATAGTGGTCCTGGTGTAATTAAAGAAATGATTAATATGACAGCAGAAAAGAACGGCATAGATATGTCTTATATTTTGATGTTCGATGGGAAGAAAATCAAACGCGGAGCTGATATGGATCTGCTTGGAAATGAAAAAGAGCCTCTAAAAGAAAAGAAAGAAAAAATTGAGCAAGACCTTATGTTGATGGATGACGTATCTAATGAAATCTATTAATCAGAGAATTGAAAACAAGTTAGAAATTGATGATCCTACAAAGAAGGAGCTATATTGTCTAACTGTGAAGATGTTTCAGATATTTTCTACTTATTTGATGGATTTACGAAAATTGAAAGTATCAAAAGAAATAACCATGACAAAATATCGAGAAAAAATTAAAACAATGGCAAAAACTCTTGAATATGCGATCGATTCTTGTCGTACATCCTTGTTCCAAGTAGAAAACTGTGTAACTTCACTTATAGATGCTCAGTGGGAGTAATGTAAGTGTGGCTCGTACTTGAACGGTGTCTTTCACATGTTTGCAACGTCAAAATTTATTGATTTATACTCTCAAAACAATGCTAAATTCCTAAAATCGGTGGATGAAATGAAAGTAGAATTAGGTGATGAAACAATTCCAATAAGTTTTATAAAGCAGCGGTCTCAAGAATGGTTTAATCAAAGAAAAGAAATCAAAGTTACAGGCAGTAGCATTTATGCTGCTGTCGGATGCGATAGTTTGAAACGACAGAATGAACACTTTGATTCAGTTTTCAATCTGGATAAGAAGCCGTCACCAAGCGAGACTCAAGAAAAGGCAATGAAACATGGAGTTGACTGTGAGCAACATGAAATAGCAACATTAACGGGTATTGTTATGCCATTCTTATATCCAAATCTAGTTTACTGTGAAGAAGGATATTACATAGAGGATGAGGTTCTTGTATAACCAGATGGTAGTCTCAGGGATAAAACAGGAACATGTTTTTATGCTTTTGAAGGAAAAACAAGTTTAGTACACGACAACATTATCAAGTCCCAGAAAGATATATCACACACATTGTTTGAAAACAAAGTGTTGAATGCTAACAAGGGCACACTTTATTTGTGTTGGACACCAGAAAGTACCACTGTATTTATTGTTCCAACTAATGCACAAATATGTGGTGATACCCAGAAAATAATAGAAGACATTTACTTTTGTGAACATCAAAAGAGAAGGACTCGTTTATTAAATGAATTTAAGGTGTTAAAAGATAATTTAAAATCACATGCATCAAAATGTGAATTTGTGGGAGAGTTTCCATCAGTTATGGCTGCTTCTGGTCATGTTAGTAGAGAGAATGACATGCAAACATATTCTTACATTGATCTTACTAGAACATTGCTCAAAGTTAAAAACATCAATAAATGAGTTATAATTTAAAACGCACATATGCTTCACAAGTAGTTGTTTACCTTCTAGCTGATGTGGATCGAATGTCGAAGTCAGAGTTATCTCATGCAGTACCTGTCATGTATTTTTTCAGAGGTTATAGTCTGTCGATGGAAATTGCAAGGCAGTTGACTGAATATTGTAGGAAAACATGTAAGGACAATGTATAGATATTATAGCAACATCGTCTGATGGTGAATTTATTCCATTGATGGTAAAAGATAAAGATGGTTACCCCCTTTCACTGTACCAATTAAGCAAGGCTGTATGGAGTGATGTTTGTAAGTCAAAGAAGCATAGAATTGTAGAATAACTTCTGACGATAAATACAGAATATTCAGTCGAAATAAATAGTGAAGGAAAAGAAAAACTTAGTAAGTGTTGACGGTGGTTTTAAAGCGGTTACTACAGAAAACGGATGGCGTAAAAGAAAACAGAAGATATACTCAGGTGGCTGCTTAAATAACTTTGAACATGAATCAAACCTCATTGAAGCAACATAAGATAGACAGCCAGATAACATATCAAGTGATGTGACTGCAAATGTTGATATGCAAATATGACGAATTGCTCTTGTAGATCCTCGTAACTGTGTTCAAAATAAATTTTCTCCAGATGAAAATGAATTGCTATATGACCAAAACAAATTTGTAACAGATGAACCATTTAATGATCTAGAAAGTTACCAATTCAACCGCTGTGCTGAAAGATATAAGGATGAAGAAAGTACAAAAACTGCATATGAGAAAGATTTGATACAATGCCCTATGATTTCGAGGAACTCTTTTCTCAGAGTGAAGATAGCTCTTTGGACGATGGATCTAGGGCAATTATAAGTGACACAGACGCATTAGAATTTTTACAATTATTCTCTAAGAGAAAACCCGACAAGTGTAAGAAAACAAGTGGTGCACGAGTTAAGGAAATTCTTATGCAATCAGTCAATACTTTGCTTAAAGACGAACTTGCGGATGTAGTTCATTATTTCAATTTGAGTGTGCGTGGGGAAAAAATATGAATGGCAAAACGGTTAGGAAAGACGAACTGATTGTAACAATAACAAACTTTTTGGGCACTGACTTGAAGCAAAAGAAGTCGAAAAAAAAATTTCAACCCAAACCCTTAAAACATTTAGCTTCTAAATCATTGCTGAAAAATACATATTCAAAAGAAGTTTTAAATACAGTTTACGCCACATACATTTGGCCATTAAAGGTGAAAGAGTGGAAGCTAAACGGGAGGGTCAGTGAAAAAGTTTCCATTGTAAGTGATAAAGAATCATTGTACTTCGAACCATATTACTTACCAGTATATGATAAAGACGACAATGATTTTCGAGTATTCACCTATGATAAAACTCATCTTGGAACAAACCTTAGAAAATGCCTCTGCCTTGATAAAGTAAATTGTGTTTCCATCAACGCTTTGAAGAAAGTGTAAGAAGTCGACGTTAACATTTTACATCCTTCTGTGATAGAGGTTTCTCCAGAAGGAAAGATATTAGATCAAATAAAAGAAAAACTAGCAAGAAGTATTGTATCTGAAAACGTAGAGAATGAAATGAACAAACTAGGATTCTACAAAGAAGCCGAATTTTGCAATGTTATCCGTGAAGGTCTCTTCATGATCGATGATACTTCAGTAATATCTGCATTTGAAAGATGTAGAAAACGGTTACTATTGATGGAATGGCTGGATAGAGACATAAACTTCGGACAGTTTCCTCCATATGGTGGTTACATCAAAGGAAAGTCTCATATTTTATATGAGGGTTTTAAGGAGCAGCCAAGAAGCAAAATTGTATCTTTATGTTCTTTCAAAGACAGGTTCATACAACGTTAGAGCACCTAACAGTCTATGCAGAGAATCTTTCTTCGGCTTATTGCAAGAAGCTGATCCATGGGGCCAGGGCATTTTAAGTTCTGATGGAGTACAGAAACACATGTCAGATTTCACAACAATTACAGCCTTGAAAATGGAAGAAAACAGGCCAGTTTAATTTTATCAAATATTTGTTGGAATTATAAAATCTACCGATATATACAAGTACAGTTCAAGCTCGATAACTCGAATTCTCTTAAGTTGAATTTCCGTAAATGTCAAACACATTTTTCTGTGTCAATCTAATTTTATACAGTTTAACTTTGTTCGATTCGGAAATTTTGAAGTCGAATTTCGGTTAAGTCGTAAAATTTACTTTAGTCACATCGAATTCGTTTTAACGGATTTTAATTAGAAAATGTGATTTATATGAATTGAATTACTTCATATTGAATTAAAAAATTAGTTTTACATTTCATCGAACGAGAACAAAAAATGATATTTTCACGGGTGGCGAAAAGAAAAAGTTTTTCTCGTGTTCATGAAATGATCAGACACTTAAAAACAGATATACTTTTCATCTCAATGTTTGTCTTATCTTTTTAAAGTTTTTGAATTAAAACTAGCATAGCATTTACCACGACGCTTTAATATATGCTTTGTGTTCGACCTCGCAGGAAATTTAAATGTGAAGAACTACAACCAAATCCTATAAATCACTGTTTCCGGCATAAGATATGTCATTCACTTCAAGTTCTGACTTGTTCTCTGTTCTGACATCAGAATGCAGGTCTTCATTATTTTACCCAATACTAGTTTTCGGAGATGGCTATTAAAACATTGCATACAGATTTTTTTTTCAAATCTGCACCATTACAACTCACACGAAACTTTGCTCTTATTTTTATTTTAAGTAAGCATGCACATGAAAAACTGAATTTACTACAGCGATATTGTTGAGCGAAACTTTAGTGTTAATTCAGCTTAAATTGTATTGTTACAGAAACAAATATATCAAGACAAAGAAGGATAAAGCATATCCAAATCCGGAGCTTTTAAGGTCATCCCCCAAAGATGACGACGAAGACAATGCTTCTTTACCAGTACAAAGTTGTTCATGCAGAGAGAACAAGTTTATAAGATGTGTTTTTCCAAGGTATATATTGATTTCTTTTGTTTTATTAAATTTGTTGTTCCAAGGTATACTGATTTATTCAAAGGGAACATATTATCTTTGGTCTGTAAGGCTTTTTTGTCTGTCAGATTGTCACAAATCCTTAACATTGGCCATTAAATGCACCTTGATGAATGGTCTATTCATAGTCTATACTTAGTAAAATCATATTCTTTCCATAGTCTTTCTATACTCTGATCATACTGTACTGTGATATACTATAAGTCTGCACATAGTCTGTGGTCTATCCGTCGCCTAATCATTGTCTGTCTCGTTTATCTGTGGTCTTTTATTGGCCTATTCATGTGGACTATATTGGTCTAATCATATTATTTTCATAGTCTATAGCAGCCTTATCCTTATCTTCTGGGATCTACCTTACCTTGGTCTATTTGTGGTCTAATTATAGTCTATTTATCGTAATGGTAAAAATGTATCGATGCCATATTTTTGAAAGATGCGCTATTTTAAATGACTTCATTAAAATAAGAAGTCCATATCTATAACTAATCATGTTCAGTCTTGCCGATATAGATATTTAAAAATACAATGTAGTTTATAAATTATTTGAGAATAAAATGAAGGAATACTAAAAAAAATTGCTGCAACTTCAGGGCTTGGGAATCAGAATGTCCTCTTTCGTTTTCAAATTATCACAATAAAACCATAGAGAAAATCAATGTGTGATTGTATTGACCAATGATATAATTGAAACATCATGGAATTCAGCGTTGTTGATTGCATTAACCTCTTTCCGTTTTTATTTAGAGGGTCATTGTGTTTTCTCTATTTCACTTATCGCGCAAACCTGAACAGCGCTCGAGGGTCTACACTGTCTACTGTCTCCCAACTGCAACTTTCTAAAAACTGACACAAGACTTTGTTTTCGCCATCTAAATTGTGTTTTGTCTATTTCAGAAATCATTTCTTCGATACTTCTGAAAGGGCGAGATTGTATAAGGGTGAAAAGCTTTACCAACCGAGCAAACCATATAGTTCATTGAGAGGCGAACAACCAATCCGGTCTCAGTACGGATATAAGATAAACGAATCTAAAATGTTGCCAATAAAGCGTCTAGGACTTAAGATGAGCATTGTCGACAGTGTTAAAACAAACCGATTTTAAACAGCATGTCCGTTTGAATGCATATATGTGATATTTCTTACAGCTATATTTATATTCTCTTATCAGGATTTGAAAAGAATGTTACAGATGGATTCAAACTTAAAACGCCTCTATTTGGATATATACATGTGTAATGGCTGTTTATTTACTACTTGTAGATATCAAGAGGGCCACACCTTAGAACCATAGAAACCTGCAAAAGAGGATCGGGGGTGGGGGGAGGGGTAGGTAACGATGCAACAATTGAAACAAAGAAAAGGTATGGAAAGTTTGGGAAAGCAATGGGGGACGGGGTAAGCATAACATTGAAAGAGAAATAGAAAAAAAAAAATATCAACGAAACAAAGACTACAAAAAATCCGAATATGAAAGTTATCCCAACCAATAGGGGAGGATGTACGGGTGTGGGGGAGTCATAACGCATAACTGAAACCAGTGAAACAAAAAAGAGTAAATTTGATAAAAATATGGGCGGGTGGGGGTTCAGAAGCCATAACCCAGGGTGGAGGGGGTCACGATGCATTTCAACGCACCCAATGAAACAAAAACTACAAAAAATCTGAACCAAAAAAAAAAAAAAATCCTGGGAGCGACCCCAAGAAATGGGGAAGAGGAATGGGGATGGGGAGTTATGAGGCCTAACAATGCAACCTATGAAACAAAAGGAAGCTCTTCCAACAACAATTACGTTTAGAGAAAAAGGTAGCAAAATCTTACAACAAAAAAAAAATCCTTGTGAACTTCGCTTACTTTTAAAATACGTTATTTACCGCATATACATGTAGAAAATATACTATACCTGTAAATCTTACGCAGTCCTTGTAAGTTGGTAAGCTTATTAGCAAATAAAGACTAATAAAAAGAAAAGAAATTCCTGGATAAAGTAACTATTTGATACAGCAGTAGAAATTGTCAAGATGTACCTTTACAAGAATCGAGTAATAAAAAGTTTATAAAATGTATTATCAAGAAAGCAAAGGAAAACGTCTTTTTTCATTGTCAGATCATAAGAGATTTCGAAAAGTTGGCAAACGAAAATAATGTACAAAAAGACTGCTTCAAAACACCTGAAAGATTTCTACATTTCTTCCGTAAAAACAAAACCTATTAATATTGATGCTGGATACAAAATGCCTCACTTTTAAACAAGGCATTTTGCCCGAATAAACTGGTTTCTTTTTGCAGCATTGGTCGTGTTATTAAAAACCATCAAGTAGAATGTCAAAGTTCCATTATGTCATTGGGTGTAGCTTAATTTCTATCATCTTTGTGTACATTTCTTAAATGCCTTGAATGAGAATACTTCCTGTCAAATGTTTTGGCGCAAAATTCACACATGAAAATTTGGTTGGAATTCTTGGCTTTTTTATGTCCGTATAAAGAGTTCTTTGATGCGAACATCTTATCGCACATATCACAGCCGTATTTTCTGTCGTGTTTGTGGCCGCACGTACTGATATGTCTTGCCAAACAGGATTTGTAACCAAATTGTGCTCGACAACGGTCACACGTATATTTAGGAGTACTATGATGCTGTCGTCTGTGGCACTGAAGATCCTGTCTACTTCCATACTAATTGTCAACCCTTCTCGCATTCAAATTTCTTTTCGCCCATGTGAATGGTAGCAATGCGGCGCTTCAAACTCTCTGGCATACTAAATCTTTTGGAACAAATTGCACATACTGTGTTCCTATCGGGCAAGTGTTTATGTATATTTGAAATATGAAATTTCAATCTGTATTTTGAAGTAAAGGTCTTATCACATTCTTCACATTTGTATGTTTTATCACTTATTCTGAAGTTGTGACCTGCAACATTAAAATAAAAGCACTTTGCGAATGATGTAAGTTGGAATAATTGCCTATCCAGAAGTATCATATTGTACGCTAAATTGTCTCACTTCAAATCGTATCTATTCTAATGCACTTTTATTTACTATCAATTGATTAATAGTAAGAAATAAAGACAGCATGAATGAAGAACGTGTATTAAGACCTAAAACAGGGAACTTAGGAAAAAAACGTAGAAAAGTCGTGCAAATGAAATATAAACCTATAACCATATCTCCTTGACGACATGACTACCTCCTTCACGACAAAGCTTTCTCTAAAAAAGAATATCATATATTTTCTTTAATAACTAAGTCTTGGTTGTGATTTAGATTTCATTTGCATTCTAGGCCTAATATCTACTTGAAACGTATTTCTGTTTAATCTGAATTGCTATTTAAATGAAAATACGAGGCAAAAACACTACTTTCATGACGAAACGGCCCATTTCACCGCTAAATTCGCTAACTGGGAAACACCGCCACAACTACATTTGAAAGATAAATTCACCAACTTTACATTCCCTGGAAACTTTAATCAAATCTACATGGTATAGCATTCTTCGATTTTCGATATTCGATTCTGAATTTACAAAAAATATATATTTTACCTTTGTTGACACTCAGATTTAGCGACATGCACTACCTCGGAAGTAGCGATAGAGCGATTTACCGTACACCTCCGAAAGAAGTAGCTCTGTTGTTGACCAGGCGTGCCCTGGTGTTGGTGTACATGTAATGGTTTTTGTGTTTAAATGTGTTCATGTGTTTAAATACCATGTATGTACAATATGCCAAAATAAATTTTATCTAATCTAACTGGATGCATTTGTTTTGTTCTAATATTTTAACATCTGGAGTTGTCAACTACTAAATATGAATTCATTCAGGAGTTGAACTGCAAAAATGATGCTTGGAATTGAACTGAAATAAATGATGCTTGGAATTGAACTGAAATAAATGATGCTTAGAGTTGAACGAGACCCATTTGTTCTTTTCAATTGTTCCTGGAGTTGAAATAAATATTTACATCACTGGAATTTAGCACAACTTTCAAGTTTGACTGATTTTGACTTGAATAATATTTCTGTAGCAGGATTTTCACTGAATATAAAAATTCATGTCTCATTGATTGCCTTAATAAAATATTTTAATCAAAGAATCTGAGCATAGTTTGTCAATGTTAAATATCAATTAGTATTTGTGTTGCCCATGATTGACATTCAATATTAAGAATATTTTCGTCTTCTGAAATAGGTGGTAGACCTGTATCCTTGGATCCTATTATATAAATATTTTCAATATATGATACATGTAAGCAATATGTCCTATCAAAGTGTTTGTGTTGCTGATTTTAATCAGGCAGCAAGTTGTCTTCCTTTGGAAGCAAGGGGGAGGCAATGCGTACCCAACTCTGGTTTTTTTTATAACAACCCTTGAAATGTTCTTCAATGAATACATCCGATTTAAACCTGATCATGCATTATGTAAGTTCTGTCTATTGCCAGATGAAAGAATCCGGACATGCGCACGATTATATTGCACCTTCCGAACTGCCCACGCAACTCTCGTTCCTGTCGAGATTTGTTTCTGTAAAACATGAATGAATCGAAAGCTGGGATACGACAGAAATAATAATATTAGAATCTGCATGAAACTGGTATAAATATCATACATTTCAATATACAATGTGGGATTAATCCGAAGTCTTTTATCCTTTGATTGTGAAATGACTCCTTTGTGTTTTAACACACAAATAACTTGAATAACGGTTGGGCAGTTAGTACTATGCAAGCGCTCGACATCTTTTCCTGTATGGTGCTGCTTTGGATGTTGGCAAATATAAAATATATAATTTGAAAACATCCGTCTTTGTGCATGGCCAAAAGTCTACAGACCACATGCAATATTATATATGCTTGTGATCAGTGCAAATAGGTTTTGAAATCTGGTTGGCAGAACTGAAAGTGTTACGTGTCTTTTCTATGATAAATTGATAAAATTTTAATTGTCTTGACAAAATATCTGGGTAATCGAAAACAGATTTGGTTATCCGAGTTAACAATGTTAATACCCAGACTGATAAATCACTTGCCTTTTTGCTCATCAAATTCTGTTCTGTCTTTTCAGGAAGAGGCAATCAATAACACCACCCATAAAGGTTATACTGTATGTTTTTAATTCAACACATGTATTTTGTGTTGTTTGGCTTATTATGTTACAAGTGCGACCATCTCCCCGTCTCTGTTAGCGGGGAAGATGTTCCTATTAAAACCTTCCATGCTTCTGATGACGCTGTACAGCCATGCTAGGTGTATAGAACCAAATAAATGGACTTTAATTTGAAATTTTCACAGTGCTGGATTTTAGCAGTTGGTTAATTTCATGCCCATGTGTTGCATGGTTATCTCTTTTTAGATCTGTTATTTGGTAATCTGAAATGTTAGATATACTCTGAGTCTCTTGACTGCATATGCAACACAATCATCTACCATTGATTCATTATCAATTGAAATGCAGTTCAATAATTAATGATAGCTTCTGTTTCACACAGAAAAATTCTGTCTCATGGGTTGGTCTAGTTGGTCCTAAGTGACAACGGGTCTGATCAGTTTATACATTAACG
Organism: Cyclina sinensis; assembly: GCA_012932295.1. Classification (NCBI taxonomy): domain Eukaryota; kingdom Metazoa; phylum Mollusca; class Bivalvia; order Venerida; family Veneridae; genus Cyclina; species Cyclina sinensis. Next base: position 21,463,775 of record JAAONU010000001.1, read on the forward strand.
GGTTATTGCTCTTGAAAAAAAAAAAGGCGGGAAAATCTTGATATCGCTACTCCTCTGGAACTCTCAAACTTGACCAAAATGTTCCTCAGGTTCCCTAGTTGGTCCTTACTCAAATTTGTTTGGATTGGCCATTTAGGTCAAGAGTTATTGCCCTTGGTGTATTTTTTTTTTGAAAATTATCAATTTTTTCACATTAACTTTTACATTGATTATCCATTTTCAACCAAATCAGGTCAAATGATATAATAATTTAAGATCTCTAATCCTTAACATAGTTAAGCCCGATAGGATAATTGTCACAGGAGTTATGGGCCCTGAAGTTGGGGTACACTCAGCAAAATTTAACCATTTTTGTATTGTAGCATATTCAATTTTTACGCAGTCTCCACCAAACTTACACAGATGTTGTATATAAGTAAGGTCTTGCTGTTCTGCAAAAATCATTTATATCGGACAATTCTACTTGGAGTTATGGCCCCTGAAATAGCAAAATGCTGATTTCACTCTTCTGCAGGGTCTCGTGCCATTATTTATTGTTTTGTGTTCACCAAAAAAGCTAGAATGTAAAATGTTTATTAGTTCTCACTATTATATCATGAACAAACCAAACTAGATGAAGGATGCCAGAGTTATCTGCCCTTGAAATGAAGAAAATTTTGATTTTTTACTCTGACAAATTTATTTTGATCTGATCTTGATAAAATAAGGTCAGAATGTTTGCCTTCATGAAATCTTGGATGGGTTTGAAACTGGGACACAAGGGGTCAAAATCTAGGTCAAGGGGTCAAATTATAGGAAAATCTTTTTTTACTCTCCAGAGGTCACATTTATGACCTGATCTTGTCAAATTAGTTCAGATTATTTGCCTCATTAAAATCTTGAATGATTTTGAAACTGAGTTACGTGAGGTCAAAAACAAGGTCGCAGGGTCAAATCATAAGAAAATCTTGTGTGCATTCCAGAGGTCACATTTTTATTGTGATCTTGACAAAATTAGGTCAGAATGTTTGCCTCAATGAAACCTTCGATGATTTCGAAACTGGGTCACATGGGTTAAAAAACTAGATCACAGGGTCAAATCAAAGGAAAAGTTTGTTTAAACTCCAGAGGTCACATTTTTGACCCAATCTTGACAAAATTATGTCAGATTGTTTGCTTCTGTGAAATTTTGAATGAGTTCCAAACTGGGTCATGTGGGGTCAAAAACTAGGTCATGTGCTGAAAATCATGGGAAAATCTTGTTACACTCCAGAGGTCACATTTTTGACCTGATCTTGATAAAAAAGGTCAGAAGGAATGGGTCAAAAGAATTGTCATAAAAAGGAGCATTTAATGGTGGGCGCCAAGATCCCTCGGGATCTCTTGTTACATCCTGTTCTATGTAAGATTTCAGATATATATACATATATACTAAGATTACCTTCAAGACAATACCCAATGGTTTGCTTTATACATATCAATATACTTTATACAGTTCTTTGACTGCCGTGAAATCACACTATGTTCTCATTTTTTTCTAACAACCTAGCCAATTTATTTACACTGCCAATGTCTCAAAGTTGTAGGCTTGAAAGTATGCTCTCTGGCAATATCTCTTTCGCATCCAGTAGTAACAGTTTTTATTCCTTTTGGTGTTATTACTAAATGGAAAAACCTCAGTTCAGTAAAGTTACTATGCAGGGTCTAGCTTAAAATTTGCATCCTTTCAACTTCAAGTGATGTGCGTTAACCAATGAGCTATAGCAAAATCGAACATAATTTCCGAAAATGCTATTTATCCAATTTATAAAAAAAATTTGTGAACTTGGCATGATTTCACTGTCAAACTATAGCAATACCATTGTGAGTGATTTGTGTACCCTTAAGTTGTTTATTGACAGTTCTTGCTAAAATGTACAGATTGAGAGCAGCATAGCGACTGTTTAGAGGAATGATCTTAGCATAGCAATACAGCGAAACTTGAAAGCTGCTTGGAGAACGCATTTGCACTCATTACTGTGATTGTAATTAAACTGTTCTTAATGCGTCTTTGGTTTTCATGTTCTTTTAACCATGGCTTCACAGTGTCACTTTTACAAGAAAGACCAATGTCCCACAAATCAAGACACAATGGTGATGATCACACACCATGTTTGAAATGGTTCCTGTTCCACACTAAAAAATGGATATACTGGTAGAGAATCCATACTGGATTTCAGTGCAGATCAGGAAATACCAACCCAAGAGTGCAACTTTCAAGTACGTAAAGAAGCTCTGCCGAGTTTCCTGCTTGAACATTGAGCATTACCTTTTCCAAAGAACAATGATCAATTCTTTTTCTCACATCTATTTTAAAATTAATGCTAAAATGACGGCAAATTTATTTTTTGCTAATAATCAAAGTTGTTGTTGCAACAGTTCAGTGAAAAAAGCTCAAAGTGAACTTCGCACATGGCAAGTGGGAAGGTTATCCATCGCTGCTGAAACTAGATTTTTCTATTCAATAAGTGAGAAAAAGGTTGAATGGTTTTGGAGTTACTGCCTTATAATCCCATGTACTCCAAAGTCTGTGTGCTTTGTTTTCAGAATTATGTGTACATTGTATTCAGAAATGTGTTCACTGAAACCTAACAAATGCAGGGTACTGTAAATGAGACATGTATGTCTTAATAATTTCTTAACCCCTTGTGGCTGAGGGGCTCCCTTTAAAAAGGAACAGAATTGCAACCACTGTACAGCCCTGTGTGTTTCCTGGTAGATAAACATCTATTACAACCAGGTTGAGGTTACCCTCTGACAGCTGGAATCTTTCTACCTCTAAGGTTCCAGCAGGTGGATGGTTTTGATCCCATGCGCTGCATTACAATGCGTGAGATTAACCAAAATCATCTGCTTCTAAAGCAAGTCAGTTTCTTGCATTATTTTTGCATCCAGTACTGGTAATTTTAACCCGCTTAGACGTTCTTAGCCTGCCCAGAGAAGATGCAAAAATTAACCGCCCCTTATGACTAAAATACTGCTGAAAGCAGTGTAAAACCCGATTAAAAACATACTGAATAAATTTTAACTTGATTTTTGCATTGCAATTTCGAGTCCATTTTGATGCATACAGGTGGTCATGTCTTAACCTGTGGTGAGTTGCATAAACTGACTGCTATGATAGGACTGAAATTTTGTGAAAGCTGCATTAACCTGTCCTCGCTCATCCCAATAAAACAGAATGATAGCATGTTCATGTCCATGAAAACCATGTGCCGTATGAAGGCTCCGGAGATTGTTTTGATATTAACTAGGCCCTGAATTATGCTTCTTCCAGCCTGTGAACAAGTATTGTATTACTAGTATGCCAAGGAGCCCTTGCCTCAGATTAAAACGCTTCGCTGGTTTCCAGTACTTTCAGTGCTTTGATATAATATAAGGTCTCTGGTTTAATGCAATAAAATGATAAATTGATAATTACACTGAATCTAATCAATTGCGTAGTAAATCATTGAAGTGTAAAAATGATTTTGGCGGACACAATGCGTACAAATTAATTCCTTTGGAAAAAATACAAAATAAACCATCAATTTATTAAGCATACTTTCATGCCGATAATGTTACTTATTGTAGTCGTTATCAATATAGATCGGAAACAAGCACGTCACAGCCTAAATGGTCACGTGACAAAATTGCGCGTTCCACCGGTCGACCGATGACTGAATAATCGCTTCTTTTCTCAGTAAATATTCTTTCAATATTCGTAAAATTTTCACAACTTAACAATTAATGCACAAACTTTATTATGACGTCGGTTGAATTTTTGACTTTCCTTTCCCCTAAAGGGACACGGCTATAGCAACTTTATCTATTCAAAATAATCATAATGTATTGATTAAAATGGTTTAACTACAAAATTATGAAAATATTGCTTTTGATAAGAAAAAACGTGTTTTTGATGATCGGCTGTTTCCGGTCCGACATAGGTAGTTTCCGCCGCAATTTTGGGCTGTGACGTAGTGCAGAATTACACTGCTCATAACACATCCGTTTTTAAATGAAAAAATAACACTATTCTTCAAGTGCAAGAAACACAATAAAGGTACACTTATAAAAATAACATGCTATAAATTAATATTCAATAAAATGTCAAAGATCCATAAATCACGCCTTATGCTGTGGGATTTATGCAAATTAACCTGCCCAAAAGGGACCCTTGTATATTCTGCATAGCTGTCAAAACAAAGCAATTAACTTTCATTTATGACCCAATCAATGATAAAGTTGAGACAAATAGCAAAATTTTATGGCAAGTGATCTTATAAATTGATTTTATTACTTTTGATCAGTCACACTTGTGAAAACATTAGGTAATAGCTTGTTCCAATTAACATGATTTTTAGTTAGGAAGCTTCCATGCAGATACATATTTTAATAAGAAAATTAAATGTTATGGATCTATTTATGATGAAAATAAAATTCATTCAACTTCTAAATTTGAACAAATTTTTAAAAAAACAAATACAAAAAACACCGTGTTTGTGTTATGATTTTGACATAGTTTTTAGAGCCTATTATTTGTTCTATGATCATTATTTTGTTTTCAAAAAAAAAAAATGTAGAATGAATAAGCCAAAAAAAAGATATGCATTTATAATGAAAAAAATCATAGATCTAGTCAAATATTACTTACACGTACCTCAGGCAAAATATTAACACAGACAAATATGCAACACATCACTGTAAGGAGAATGTTTTTATGGCAAAAAACTCTCGATTGGAGTTAGTTAATCTTTTTGGATCTGTAACTTGAAAAATATCTCTAAGTCTTGATATTTTCACTGATGTATCTTTTAATTCTATAACCCTGATTAAACTAGCCTCTATATAATATTGCTCATTGGCTTCGTAATTCCATCAAAATTTCAAATTATTTATTTAAAAAATTTTCAATGTATATTCAAGATGTTAGCTTAACTTCTTCAATTTTTTTTTTTTTTTTACTATATTTAGTCTACATTTTCACTTTCCATCATAATTTTAAACTTTTGGTTAACAATCCAGGCAGCTGTGTAAAGTTTGCACTTAAGGAAAATGCTATTATTACTGTATCGATCTTTCTTTCATATACAGAGAATATACAATGTGCTATGGGAAAAAAACATTTCTATTCTTTTAGAATTATAAATAAATTTTAATTAGTGTGTAATCAGAACTACATCTAAATCACACCCTCAAAGCTTTCTCTGCTTTTACTGGTCATTTATCCTGTTTATTATCCATGGAAACAGATAGATAGATAGATAGATAGATAGATAGATAGTTTATTTCAATCAAAGAAAGCTGATAAGCCTATGTTGACAACAAAAGCATATTTACAAACAGTGTGAACAATAGCATGATTCTTACAATAAACGCTCACTATAATCTCAATCATATATCTAATACCACTTCCGTTTCACGGAGAAGGCCTGCTACGGGAAAAACTATTTCACTTTTTCTAAACAAAGCACAAGAAAGTAAAAATACATTTTTAGTTAATTTTCATTTTTATTACATCTTATTTTTAGCCATTTTAATTATATTAAAAGAAACTTTGTGATAACTGATGGAGGATTTTCTATTTTAAAATAAAAGTTTACATATTTGATAATGACTTAGCTGGTCAACTACTTTTGTTTCTACTTAAAAGAATCTTCCGATGTCGAACCGGAAACAGCCGATCATCAAAAACACGTTTTTTCTTATCAAACCTTGTAAATAAAAAAAAAGAAAGACGAAAGTTGAAAGTAAGGTCACGCTATGCTATTACCTCATAAATAAGCAACTGTAATGAGGCATAAGAATGGAAATCTACGGTCTTGGAAAAAGACGAAACCCAAGACCTAGTTTTAAAAAAGGAAAGAAAGCCTTGTCAAAAATAAATAAGACCTAACAGAAGACTAAGTGACTACAACTCTTAACTTATTACATATTATTTTTTGATATTACATTATTAACAGATATTACCTATATATTGTAGTATTCCTTATTCTAAAAGCCTTATTTGTAAACATGCCAAGCTTTCTTAACAATGATTTGTTTTCAGAAGTGATAAGTTCAAAAAATTTACACATGCTTGGTCTTGACCAGTACCATTTTGGAATAATTCTATAATGAAATGATATTCATCTTCTAGATTATCACAAATTATACATTTTCTATCATCTACGGGTGTACTTAGAGGTCGTGTCCATTTACCAGATTCGATTTGAAGCTTGTGAGAAGATACTCGAAGGCGAGGCAAAGCATAACAAAATTTAGTAGCATTAAAACAGTCTAAATATGGTTGAAATTTAAATGATGAAATCGATTTGTAAAACAATTCTCTACTTGAGTTATTAATTCTCCCATTCCAATTTTGTACAAAGTTATCATTTAGCCTTTGTTTTACTAACGCAAGAAATATCTTATCATCTGCTACTCCCTGGTATAACCAAGCTTCTGCTAGACCCAATGAGAATACTAAATTTTTTATATTAGAACACCAATTAGTTTTATTTGGATAATTTCACAATCATGTCTTAGCAATTGATATACTTTATAAACATATTTTGACTTAAATACAAAATACGTAACCAATATTTGATAGCTTGCAACATATGAATAGGTTTGAAGGAAGTACGCCCTAACTCTCCGTATACAAAATCATTCTGTGTAATTTTTTTAACCCCTAATAATTTTTTACAGAATTGCATATGTACCTTTTCTGTGGACAAATTGTTTGAAAAGCATGTTACAATGCAACAATAATTTAAAATAGGAGAAACTAATTTGTCAAATAATTCTAACTTATGTTTAGGCGGTATATATGTAAACTTATATAAATATTTATTCAATTTAAACATAGCTTTTAAGGCCTGACCTGATAACACATCTTGTGCAGTACTGAGAGATCCTCCAGTGGTAAAAACAATACCTAAATAACAAAATCTATTAACAATTTCAACAGCTTGGTCGTTGTAATAAAATACAGTATTTCTGGGGATAGAGCCGCCTTTTTTGAATACCATCACCTTAGTTTTAATAACATTTACTCTCAATTTCCAATAACAACGTACTCATATAATAAATTCATATTTCTTTGTAATTCCTCTGCTGTATTTGCGAATATTACTATATCGCCAGCATACAGTAACATAAATATCTTAAACATGTTTACGTCAATGCCCTCAACTTTATTTTTGATGAAGGTATCTTCTAGGTCATTAAGAAACATGGAAAATAAAAACGGAGATAAACATTCTCCCTGTCGTACCCCAAGCATACATGTAAATTCATCACTCAGTTGATTACAGTATTTTACTCTTGATTTTACCGATTCATACATTGATTTGATAAAATCTTAAATTTTCCCTCTAAGTCCTAACTGAATTAATTTGTACCATAGATTTTCTCTGACCACGTAATCAAATGCCTTTGAGTAATCTACGAACATCGTGTACAAAACCTTTCCTTGATTTAATACATTTGATATCAACCCATTTAAAACAAACACATTATCAACTGTACTCATATTCCCTCGGAATCCTGCCTGGGCCTCAATATATACATTATAACTTTCCGCCCACAGTTTTAACCTATTATTGACAACCCGTGTGAAAAGTTTACCAAGACAACTTAAAAGAGTAATACCTCGATAATTTTCTACCTTATTAACATTCCCTTTTTTGTGTAAAGGAACGACATAACCTTCTGACCATTTAGAAGGAAAATATCCAATTTCAAAAATCTTATTAAACAATTCATATATTGAAGGCAACAAAACATCTTAACATCAAAACAGATAACATCTTCTATCCACAGGCTAACAAGAATAAGCAGTATTCAATTACAGCAAGAGAGTCATTCCTTGAAATATGTTTGACCACAACCGATTGGTGTACACTTGACCTTACCCACTGAGTTTTGAATTAGTTTAGATTTCAATCAGTTGCATTACATGTTTTTACATGTACCAGAACTATTACATACGTCAAAGTTTAAGAACTAGATTCCTAGTATTTGCTGTAACGGAGAGTTATGGTAGAAACAATGCTTTGTGGTAGTATGATGAATAAAAGTCAGTATCACGTATGGAGATATACAAAAAAAGCTTTTATTTTAATATTAGTAACATACCTTGTCTGAGCTTTGGTTATTTTGGGCACTATCATTGGATATGGTAATTATCTCATCAATCACTGTAAATTACAAATAGTACATTGTCAAAATGATGGCATGCCATAATACAATAATTTATTGCTAGTTGTTATTGTAATATAAAATAAATAGTATCTAATATAACAATTTCTTTTTAATATTGATTAAACTGTTCAAATTGAAATTTGTTTTTATAAATAAGAGCACCACGGAGCGGTACCAACACATCGTCTGTTTTATTTATCAGAAACGAGCACGCAAGTTCCTACCCATCCAAAAAATATTAACAAGAGCCATCGCAAGCGGGGGCCAAGCTCGAATTTTTCCTATTTCCAAAGGCAAACACATCAGAGGAAGCACATTGTGGTGAAGGAATTTCAAATGAAACATCATTTGGAAATATAATTATACATAAAGTTATGGCCAATTTTAGCAACATTCAGAAATTTGACCTTAAAAGTCCAAGGTCAAGTTCAGTTTAACCTTCTCTGGAGGTATTGTCTAAAAGGTAGTTATGTCCAAGCATGAAGACACTACATCAATTAACAACAAAGATATAGCCAAGTTAAGTAATGTCAAGGTCATTTAAAGGTCAAGGTAATGCTTGAATTGTTCAACACGTTTGTTTTATTCTCAGTGTTGTTTTGTCCCTGTATAGATCAAATCCGTCAATAAATAACAAAAGTTTTGCTATTTAAGCAAAATGCAATAATTCGAACTTGACTGTAAAGGTCAGTTAAAGGTTAAGGTCATTCTTGAATAATTTAACATGTAGGTTTTGTTATGAGCGTTGTTTTGTCCAAGTATAAATAAAAGAGAACTAAAATGACGTTATGGCCAATATTAGCGAAATTCAATAATTTGACCTTGATGGTGAGGGTCATTTGAAAGTCAAGGTCACAGCTGAATAATTCAATGTGTCAGTTTTGTCATAAGTGTTATTTTGTCCCAGTATAAATCAAATCAAACCATAAATAACAAAAAATTGGTTATTTTAAGCAAACTTCAATAACTTGACCTTAAATGTCAAGGTCATCTTAAGGTCAAGGTGATACTTATAATAAATTAAAATGTCTGTTTTGTTGTTTTATCAAAGTATAAATCAAATCCATAATAAACAACAGTTATGACAATTTAAGCAAACTACAATAATAGGACCTTGACTGTCAAGGTCATTTTAGGGTAAAGGTCATACCTGAATTATTCAACATGTAAGTTTTGTCAAAAGTGTTGTTTTGTCCAAGTATGAATCAAGTCTAACCATAAATTACACAGTTATGACCAATCTTAGCAAAATTCAATAATTTGATCTTGCTAGTCAGGGTCATTTTTTAGGTCAAGGTCAAACTTGAATCAAAATGTCGGATTTGTCAAAAGTATTGTTTTGTCCAAGTATAAATCAAATCCATCAATAAATGAGAAGGTTATGACAATTTAACCAAAATTCAAACATTCGACCTTGACGGGCAAAGTCATTTTTAGGTCATGGTCACACTTGAGTTATTCAACATGTCGGGTTTGTAACAAGTGTTGTTTTGTCCAAGTATGAATCAATTCCAACAATAAATGACAAAGTTGTGGCAAATTGTAGCAAAATTCAATCATTTGACCTTGAAGGTCAAGGTCATTTTAACGGTAAGTTGGTACATGAAAGAATCATAATGTTGGACCTGTCATAAGTGTTGTTTTGTCCATGTATGAGCAAATCGATAAATAAATACAAAAGTTATGACAATTTATGCAAAATTTAATAATTTGACCTTGACGGTCATGGTCATTTTAAGGTAAAGGTCACACTTGAATAATTTATTATGTCGGCTTTGTCATATGTGTTTTTTTTTTTTCAAAGTATTATTAACATCCAACCACATTTGTCATAAGTGTTGTTTTGTCCAAGTAAGAATCAAATCCATAAATAAATGAGAAAGGTATGACAATTTAAGCCAAATTCAATCATCTGACCTGAACCGTCAAGATCATTTTTTTTAGATAATGGTCATACCTGAGATATTCAATATGTCAGTTTTGTCATAATTGTTGTTTTGTCCAAGTATTAATCAAAACCAACCATAAACAAATAAGTTATGACAATTTAAGCAAAATATAATTATTTGACCTTGACGGTCATGGTAATTTTAAGGTTAAGGTCAAACTTTAATAATTTATTTTGTCAGCTTTGTCATAAGTGTTGTTTTGTCCAATTCTGATTCAAATCTAACCATAAATAACAAAATAATGGCAAGTTTTAACAAAATTCAATGATTTGACCTTGACTGTCAAGGTTATTTAAAGGCCAAGGTCAAACTTGAAATTATCATAATATCGAATTTGTCATAAGTGTTGTTTAGTCCAAATATGAATCAAATCTATAAATAAATGAGAAAGTTATTACAAATTAAGCAAAATTCAATCATCTGACCTTGACGGTCAAGGTCATGTCAAGGTCATGGTCATACATGAGTTATTCAACATGTCGGTTTTGTCATAAGTGTTGTTTTGTCCAAGTATAAATCAAATCCAACAATAAATACCAAAGTTATGGACAATTTTAGCAAAATTTAATAATTTGACCTTAAAGGTGAAGGTCATTTATGAGTCAAGGTCAAGTTGAGTCTGGTTCACTTGAAGATCTTGTCCAAAGGGTTGTTGTGTCCAAGTATGAAGACAAACCAAATGCACCTATTAATAATTCAGTTATGGCAAATTTTAGCAAAATTCAGTAGTTTGACCTTGAAGGCGAAGGTAATTTATGAGTCAAGGTCAAGTTTAGTCCAGTCTACTTGAAGATCTTGTCCAAAGGGTTGTTGTGCCCAAGCATGAAGAGAATCCACTGACTAATAATAAAGTTATGGACAATTTTAGCAAAATTCAATATTTTGACCTGAAAAGGTGAAGGTCATTCATGAGTCAAGGTCAAGTTTAGTCTGGTATACTTGAAGATCTTGTCCAAAGGGTTGTTGTGTCAAAGCATGAAGAGAATCCACCTACTAATAATAAAGTTATGGTCAATTTTAACAAAATTCAATATTTTGACCTTGAATTTGAAGGTCATTTAAGAGTCAAGGTCAGGTTTAGTCTGGTCATCTTGAAGGTCTTGTCCAAAGGGTTGATGTGTCAAAGTATGAAGATAATCCATCAAGGAATAAAAAAATATGATCAATGTTAAAGTTTTCGGACGGGAACGGGAACGGCAACGGCTGCGGCAACAGCAACGACACCATGACTATAACAATAACTTGATTTTATTTTTCAAAAAAAGTCGAGCTTATAAAAAAATAAGGAAATGAAAACTTTTACGTAATAATTCCAGAAAAAGAGAAAAGAAAAGAAAAACAGAAAAGAAAAAAAGAATTAGGGGCGGCTTTCAGGTACCTACACATGAAAAAATAATGAAAAATGGTGGGGTGCAAATACCTACACATAAAAAAGCAAAAAAAAGCAAAAAAGAAAAAAGAAAAAAATCGGATGTGGGGGACTACTTTTTCCCATCCCACGTAAGTAAATAGTTAAGTTCTATGCTTTGTGCTTTGAAGTTAATGCAAAAAAAAAAAAAAAAACCAAGTGACCCCTGCGTTTGTGCTTATTTTCACCCCATGGACTTGATATGAACTCTTAGTAGAGGTCTACTAGTGGATGCCACATTAAATTACAAAGCTCTGTGTCAAGCGGCTTTAGAAATGGAGATTTGCAAAGTCTTTCCTATATAACTATATATAAGCCCTAAGGCAGGGCCAATATTGACCTAGGGGTCATGATTTTGAACTAGCATGGTAGAGGTCCACTCGACAAGGCTAGACACCAAATGTCAATACTCAGTCTTGTGGTTTGTGAATAATCAGCTACATTAAAGTTTTTGCACGACGCCGACTCAGTGACCATGATAGCTCTGCATTATCTTCGATAGCAGATGTACGGAATCCTGTTGAAACCAATTAAAATGTCGCCGTCGCGCTTAGAGGTAGGCGCTCGACAACGCGAAGCGACGCGCGCGACAATGTCAAACGAAATATCGCGTTTTCGTATTGTCGCGCTATAAAAGCGCGAAATATCGCATTGTCGCTTCGCATTGTCGTGCGTCGTATCACATTGTCGCGGTGTCGCGTCGCGTTGTCGCGTTGTCGTCCGTCGCGTTCTGCATTTGTATAGGCCTCGACGCACAACAATGCGATACGACGTTCGACAATGCGAAGCGACGCGCGACAACGCGACGCGACATTTTCACAATGTCGTACCGCATTGTTGCGCGTCGTGTGTGATCCTCTACCGCGACACACGAAAATGCCAAAAGACACAAGACAACGCCACGCGATGGTCGAAAAGGCGAAGCGACACTAAACAATGCGACGCGACATTTATTGGAATATCGTATCGCGTTGTCGTGCTTCTACCTGTGACAGGTTAAAATGTTGCAAGATCTATATGCAGTCTGACGGTGCAATGACAAAAATTCACGTGCCTGTGTATTATCCGGCCCTTCCCATAGCCATATCGCATTTTTAGAGCATGGACATGATTGCCGCATTTTCCTTGTGGAATTTGTTCTTAATTAATTCGATGGCCGGAAAATACAATTTGCCTATTTCCGGTAGACGCACGACAGCGCGATTCGATATTCCAATAAATGTCGTGTCGCATTGTCTAGTGTCGCTTCGCATTTTCGAACGTCGCGTCGCGTTGTCTAGTGTCGTTCGGCATTTTCGTGTGTCAAGGTAGAGGATCACACACGACGCGCGACAATGCGATACGGCATTGTGAAAATGTCGCGTCGCGTTGTCGCGCGTCGCTTCGCGTTGTCGAGCGTCGTATCGCATTGTCGTGCGTCGAGGCCTATACAAATGCAGAACGCGAAGGACGACAACGCGACGCGACATCACGACAACGTGTTGCTTCACATTGTTGAGCGTCATATCGCATTTTCGTGATGTTGCGTCGCGTTGTCGAGCGTCTAACTCTAAGCGCGACGGTGACATTTTAATTGGCCCCAACAGGATTCCGTACAGATGAGCAAAAACAATATGCAAACACATTGAATCAAAGAAGGATATATTGGACGTTTATTTCAGGAACCTTAAAAAGTTTGTTTTCTACTGGTAAAATAGTCAAAAGCCTATTATTCATTGACAGAATCCTCATCAATTGCACGTTTTCTGCAAGCATCTTCACATACGGTGAATATCTATTCAATTATAATAAATTAACGCCGATCTGATTTTTATCTCGGCGTCATCAATCAGTCATTTGTTGCTCCCTATCTGCCTAAAACCCGCTTGTATAAACAATTAAATTCAATTTTTTATCCAAATGAACGGTTTCGATAAAATTTCAGTCTTGCTAAAAAACATATGCAGACGCGTACTATATTATATGCATTGAAAGCCATAAAATCATCATACCATCTGAGGTTTCCTGGATCCAGGGAAATGCTGTTTTCCATTCTGGATCAAAATCACTTTCTTTGGCCTTTGGGGGTTGACGGGGATTCTAGTAAAATTACAGCAGCTTGCAAGGAAGACGGATTCAGAGGCGAACCTGGAGCCTGTCATTTGAAAAATGTTGAAATGTCAGTCTTGGCTAGACAACACGATTTAAAAAAAATTGCCTTCCAGTGGTGGAATATAAGTTTTACGAGAATGGCCATTATGCAATTATAGGTTTTTTTCTGCTTCAATGATGTGCTAAAAATTTCTCTCTAATTTGTTATTGATTCTAATTCATTGGGATTGTTAAGTACATTTTCAAACTTTACTTACTTTCATAAATTAGGCTAAAATCAATATATATCTCACCACTGGAAGGCAATTTTTAAAATTCTTTTTAGGGGGTGGATGGGTTATTGGGGTCTTTTCTTGTAAAATTAACTTCTAAAGGGGTTGGTCTTTTATGAAAAAGCTTTCCTGGGATGGACTCTATGTTTTACTGAAATCGCCCTAGGTCTTTTGCTTTTTATCAAAATATTTAAAATATATTCCTTAAGAATATCTTGTTTAATTCTCATCTTGAAGAATAAGCTTCTGAGCTATACAAATGTATTTATATGCAATTTCATTTTGCAATCAAATGTTTTTTTCTCTGTTAACAGGCAAACAGATGTCCCTTATGTCTTTTTCTCCAACTCCTTGCTACATTCTTTCTATTCAAGTGTACAATCCTCTCATCATTTCAAGCTCATTCAATCCCAAAAAACAAAAAAGGATGACAATGATAAAATGGCAACATGTAAATATTTCTGTATCAGTTCTATTGAAAATTTAATGTTTATCTTACAAACAGAAAGTTTTATACCCTTTTACATTTATGGACCTTTTCATAGCAATTATGTGATTGATGATTTGTATTTATATTTTCTTAAGTCTATTTTTTTCAGTATGCATGATTTGTAATCTATAAAGAAAGCTTGTATTCTTACCTACAGAAGTGCTTTTCTTTTCTGATGTGCCATAAAACTATCCATGTCTTGTTCCTTTCAGTAACCAGTGATATATATCACATTTTGTCTGTGAATAATAATTATCATAATTTGCCTTTTTTAATGATTTGTTTTAATGTGATTTATGGAAGTAATGCACATGAGCATTCTTGTCTTCCCAATTGAACATTCGTAATGGTACAAATTTAAAGAATACTGAGCATTTTTAACCGGGTATTCCGAAGGACATTGGGGTATGTCGGCGGGCTGGCAGGCAGACGGGTGGGCGAGCGGGCGTTAACAATTGCTTCTGTGCGCAACTCCTCCTACATTTCTCAAGGGATTTTGACCAAACTTTCACAGGAGCTTTGTCGTCAAGTGTCCTGTCGCATATTGTCGGGGTTTTGTGATTCAAACATTTTGGGCAGAATTATTGCCCATTTTTTTTATTAAAAACTGTGCGCAACTCCTACTACATTCCTCAAGCAATTTTCACTAAACTTTTACAGAAACATCATCATCAAGAGCCCTGGTGCATATTGTTTGTCTTTTGCAGACATTTTTGGCAGAATTATGGCCCTTTGATTTTTTTACATATATAAAATATAGAGAAATACTCTTTTGTGTGCAACTCTTCTTTGATTTTAGAAACTACTCAAGCTATTATATTAGATTGAAATTTTATACATATCTTTGTTATACATCATATCACTGTACAAATTCTATAACACTGACCAACATTTTGTCATAATATTTTTATTTTTCAGTCTAGACTTTTGAGTTATGGTCAAAGACGTGTTATAGGGGTAAATCACTGTCACTGATAGCTCCGGTTTGATTTCTGCTATGTTAATATAATATATAAATGCATAATAAATGCTACATGTATATAGTAAGTAACAAGAAATCGGTAGAACCGATGGATGCTCCCCGAATAAATGCCAATTCCAAAAGGACTATTGTTTGATATGTATTTTTTTTAAAGTATGAAAAAATAACAAAGGGTAATAACTCCTAAATTATGCAAAATAGAGTTATGGTTCGTGCATGCTGCACTTTTCCTCATAGAGATCTATCTACCAATAAAGTTTCATGTTAATATCTCTTATACTTTGTGAGATATGCCCCGGACAAAAAATAAGTATGAGAATTTTCAAAAGGCAGTAACTCAAAAATAAATAAAGCAAGAGTTATGGTTCTTGCACACTGCACTGCTCATCAATGAGATCTATCTACTTATAAAGTTTCAAGTTGATAACTCTTATACTTTGTGAGATATGCCCCGGACAAAAAATAAGTATGAGAAATTTTAATGGGCAAGAACTCAAAAATTAATAAAGCAAGAGTAATGGTTCTTGTGCACTGCACTGCTCCTTAATGAGATTTAACTACCTATGAAGTTTGGTCTTGATATCTCTCATATTTTTTGTGTTATGCTCCGGACAAAATTATGACGGACGAACGGACGGACGGACAAAGCGACAACTATATGCTCGCCCTTCGGGGAGCATAATAAACAAGTAAATGTACAAAGCAAACAAAATGACTAAGCAACATAATATCCTACTATAATCTAAGGAATAGATTAGTATTATGAATAAAATTAATTTGTTCATAAGTTTGTTGTTTGTTGTTGTTTGTAATAATATGCATTTAATTAGATACAATAAGCATTTCAAATCGGTAGAAACACAAAAGATACAAATATTATGTATGTAAAAAACCAAAAGGCCATAATTCCCCCAAAAATGTTCGAACTGCAAAATGCTGACAATATGCACTAGGGCACTTGATGACGAAGCTTCTGTGAAACATGAACGTTGAAAACCTTGTTTCATCGCATTGCGGCGTTTCTTGTCTTATTATCTTTTCTTGTAGATGTCATGTTTAATTCAGACAAGAGGTATTGTTTTTTTTAAAGATACCCCTTTTCCATATTACAACCATCTTAGTTAGATCAACACTTCATACTTGATATAAAGTTGATAAAATAACGGTGTTATGATACAATCTTGCACATGTTTATGTAACAACCATAAAGTAGTGCTTCGATGCATACATCTCTAACAATTTCTTTTTAATATTGATTAAACTGTTCAAATTACATTTGTTTTTATAAATAAGAGCACCACGGAGCGGTACCAACACATCGTCTGTTTTATTTATCAGAAACGAGCACGCAAGTTCCTACCCATCCAAAAAAATATTAACAAGAGCCACCGCAAGCGGGGGCCAAGCTCGACTTTTTCCTATTTCCAAAGGCAAACACATCAGAGGAAGCACATTGTGGTGAAGGAATTTCAAATGAAACATCATTTGGAAATATAATTATACATAAAAAAAGTTATGGCCAATTTTAGCAACATTCAGAAATTTGACCTTAAAGGTCAAGGTCAAGTTAAGTTTAACCTTCTTTGGAGGTATTGTCTAAAAGGTAGTTATGTCCAAGCTTGAAGACACTACATTAATTAACAACAAAGATATAGCCAAGTTAAGTAATGTCAAGGTCATTTAAAGTTCAAGGTAATACATGAATTGTTCAACATGTTATTTTATTCTCAGTGTTGTTTTCTCCCTGTATAGATCGAATCGGTCCATAAATGACAAAAGTTTTGCTATTTAAGCAAAATGCAATAATTCGAACTTGACTGTAAAGGTCATTTAAAGGTTAAGGTCATACTTGAATAATTTAACATGTAGGTTTTGTCATGAGCGTTGTTTTGTCCAAGTATTAATAAAAAAGAACTAAAAATGACGTTATGGCCAATATTAGCAAAATTCAATAATTTGACCGTGATGGTCAGGGTCATTTGAAGGTCAAGGTCACAGCTGAATGATTCAATGTGTCAGTTTTATCATAAGTGTTATTTTGTCCCAGTATAAATCAAATCAAACCATAAATAACAAAAAATTGGTTATTTTAAGCAAAATTCAATTACTTGACCTTAAATGTCAAGGTCATCTAAAGGTCAAGGTGATACTTATAATAAATTAAAATGTCTGTTTTGTTATTTTATCAAAGTATAAATCAAATCCATAAATAAACAACAGTTATGACAATTTAAGCAAAATACAACAATGGGACCTTGACTGTCAAGGTCATTTTAGGGTAAAGGTCAAACCTGAATTATTCAACATGTAAGTTTTGTCAAAAGTGTTGTTTTGTCCAAGTATGAATCAAGTCTAACCATAAATTACACAGTTATGACCAATCTTAGCAAAATTTAATAATTTGATCTTGCTAGTCAAGGTCATTTTTTAGGTCAAGGTCAAACTTGAATCAAAATGTCGGATTTGTCAAAAGTATTGTTTTGTCTAAGTATAAATCAAATCCATTAATAAATGACAAGTTATGACAATTTAAGCCAAATTCAAAAATCTGACCTTGAAGGTCAAGGTCACTTTTAGGTCATAGTCACACTTGAGTTACTCAACATGTTGGTTTTGTAACAAGTGTTGTTTTGTCCAGGTATGAATCAATTCCAACAATAAATGACAAAGTTATGGCAAATTGTAGCAAAATTCAATAATTTGACCTTGAAGGTCAAGGTCATTTTAGCATAAAGTTGATACATTTAAGAATCATAATGTCAGATTTATCAAAAGTGTTGTTTTGTCCAAGCATTACTCTCCTGCGCATCGGTCGAATGTTTCACTTTCTTACCTCTGCTAAAATTCAATTTTCTGAACGATATTTTTATTTTTAGACAGGGAAATCCACAGTTACTTTTCAGTCAATCAGTGACTCGCTTAAAACGAAATGTCCATACATACAATTGACAACCCAAAATGTAAACAAACATTGCATGTCTGCATGCTACTTACGTATTTCACTTTTCAAAGTGATTTTTAATATGTATACGTAAATAAACCGGTAAAACTATCAAAAAGGTTAAAATCATGATGGTATAGTTGTTTTTAGACGTTTAATTGCTGTATTAAGATGTTTACGTAAATGCATAGTTGAAATGTGTTTACAAAATTGTCAGAAAACACCCGTCTATTTATAATTTTTGGAATCACATGATCGTTTAAACCAATGAAAAATGGTTTAAAGATTTTTCGGTTTTGGGGATATTGGTGCACTTTCATTTTTGGTTGTTTAAAAGATCATTGTAAAGGTCAATATCATAAATCTACTGGCTTTAAAGCAGAAAATTCAATAATTTGACCTTGACGGTCATGGTCATTTTAAGGTAAAGGTCACATAATTTATCATTTCGGCTTTGTCATAAGAGTTGTTTTTTTCCAATTGTTATTAAAATCCAACCACAAATAACAAAATAATGGCAAGGTTTAGCAAATTCAAATATCTGACCTTGACTGTAAAGGTCATTTAAAGGTTAAAGTCATATCTGAAGAAATCAAAAAGTCATAAGTGTTGTTTGAATCAAATCCATAAATAAATGAGAAAGTTATGACAATTTAAGCAAAATTCAATCATCTGACATTGACAGTCAAGGTCATTTTTAGGTTATGGTCATACCTGAGTTATTCGATATGTCAGTTTTGTCATAATTGTTGTTTTGTCCGAGTATTAATCAAAACCCACCATAAACAACAAAGTTATGACATTTTTAGCAAAATTTAATTATTTGACCTTGACGGTCATGGTAATTTTAAGGTCAAAGGTCAAACTTTAATAAATTATCTTGTCGGCTTTGTCATTAGTGTTGTTTTGTCCAATTCTGATTCAAATCCAACCATAAATAACAAAATTATGACCAGTTTTAACAAAATTCAATGATTGGACCTTGACTGTCAAGGTCATTTAATGGTCAAAGTCACACTTGAAATAATCATAATGTCGGATTTGTCATAAGTGATGTTTAGTCAAAATATGAATAAAATCTATAAATAAATGAGAAGTTATGACAATTTAAGCAAAATTCAATCATCTGACCTTGACGGTCAAGGTCATGTTAAGGTCATGGTCATATCTGAGTTATTCAACATGTCGGTTTTGTCATAAGTGTTGTTTTCTCCAAGCATAAATTAAATCCAACAATAAATACTAAAGTTATGGACAATTTTAGCAAAATTTGACCTTGAAGGTGAGGTCATTTATGAGTCAAGGTCAAGTTAAGTCTGGTTCACTTGAAGATCTTGCCAAAGGGTTGTTGTGTCCAAGTATGAAGACAATCCACCTATTAATAATTAAGTTAAGGCAAATTTTTGCAAAATTCAATAATTTGACCTTGAAGGTGAAGGTCATTTATAAGTCAATGTCAAGTTTAGTCTGGTCTACTTGAAGATCTTTTCCAAAGGGTTGTTGTGCCAAAGCACGAAGAGAATCCACCTATTAATAATAAAGTTATGGACAATTTTAGCAAAATTCAATATTTTGACCTTGAAGGTAAAGGTCATTTATGAGTCAAGGTCAAGTTTAGTCTGGTCTACTTGAAGGTCTTGTTCAAAGGGTTGTTGAGTCCAAGCATGAAGAGAATCCACCTACTAATAATAAAGTTATGGCCAATTTTAGCAAAATTCAATATTTTTACCTTAAATTTGAAGGTCATTCAAGAGTCAAGGTCAAGTCTAGTGTGGTCAACTTGAAGGTCTTGTCCACAGGGTTGTTGTGTCCAAGTATGAAGATAATCCATCAAGGAATAAAAAACTTATGATCAATTGTAAAGTTTTCGGACGGGAAGGGAAACGGCAACGGCTACGGCAACGACACCATGACTATAGCAATAACTCGATTTTTTTTTCTTTTTTCAAAAAAAGTTGAGCTAAAAACTATAACAACTTGAATTCATATATTTAAATATAATCAGTTCTAACATATCCAGAAGTGAACACCAACAATTACACAGTAACATTACACTCTTCCAGTCTTGTACTTAACCTTTATGTATATATGTTTCTAAGGTGAATATTGGGTATTTCTCATAAGAAAACTAAAATGAGCATTAGCAAAATAATTGAGCTTTCTTATGTACGAAATACATATCAATGATTACAGGTAACACATTACGTCACAGTACCAATTTTTCAATATTTAGACAGTGTGTCAGTCAAAAGACTTAATATGTGTTATAAATAGGAGTATACCTCATGGTTAGTGCATGGGCAGTGTGTACTTGTATGCTCTTAAACGATAAGAAAATAAAAAACGTCGGTTTATATTTGATGAAGATTATGTATGCCGAAGTTTAAAAAAATCCTTGGCACCGATTGGACAAGAAAGTGGGTTGAGCACTAAATATAGTTAAAAGATTTATGTATCAGGAGGCCCTGATATCACTGTCATACTGTATAATTTGTATAATTTTATTATTTCGGAGTTCCAGGACAGAATGCTGATTTTATTTTGGTTTTTCAAGTGGAGATCAAAGCTTCCAGCAATTTAAATCTAGTGATAATGGAAAGTCAAATAGAGTTAAAAGAACTGGGTCACGAATTTAGCTTAAATTTTTTTTTATACTTTGAATAAAGCATAATAATATCTTTGCTCCTATACATAATGAAAACCGAAGAAAAAATAAAAAGAATTTGATTTGAACAGGATTCGAATCATTGCCCTTCAGGTCAGTAAATTAAAGAGTATAGCAATCTAGACCACAAATATCAAAATGATCAATATAAAGAAAGTGTCTATCCCGTGACTAACGAGGTAATTTTTTTACCGATCAAAGTGTGAAAAACTTTATATTATGGTGTGTTTCTGCAACAAAAACTGAGACAGTAACTTATTCTTTACGTATCATCAACCCCTCTAGACTGAGTGTGCCCACAAAGAAAAGAATGGCACTTTGCATATGCATGTGGAGGGTAGCAAGACACCACCCACTTCCTTCCAGACACTTCATCCCCAAGAATTTTTAACAGAGTTACCAACGTCCCCCGCCTAAGGGAAGTTTTACATGAAGCAAAAAATTGTGGTATTTCAAAAGATTGAGGTATGAATCTGGACTTTCAGTGCAAAATCTTGATCAATGCTAGATCTGCACATGCAATAATAAATTCATTAAAGAAATAGAATGAAATCACTCCTGTGTATGTGTAAACAGAAATATATTTGTATAGTTGTTATCACTATTTTAAAAACCACAAAATGTGACAAATATAATTCAATACAAGCCATTTAGAAAACAGATAAAACAGTCAGTAAAAGGTTGGTGTAAGAAACTGGAATCACCCTTCTAGTGCTCAGTTCAAAAGCAGATACCTTAAGTGGAAATTCACTGGCAATGTTTAACCAGTAAAAATTGTAGTTTATAGAATACTGTTACTATATGTTAATATTTAGATTGTCTTATGCTTAACTGCTATTGTGTACTTTTACTATATGCTCATATTTGGATTGTCTTATGCTACAATGTACTTTTGTATATAATTGTATATATTTTGTTAGTGGACCATAATGAAAATTGGTTCGCCAATTATGTTATCCACTTTAAATAAAGACGTTACTTACTTACTTACTTACTTACTGCACTGTATGTTATCAGATGCGAAAATCAGGTTCAATGTTCTTCCCAACTGATGAGTTGTCTTTTCAACATATTGTCGAAGTTGATTATAATGACAAAACCTAATCACAACTGGATCATCAGGCATCAAGCATAATATTATGTGACTTAGGTATAGCATTGACAGCAGATGAGGACAGTAAACAAGAGGGCCATGATGGCCCTAAATCGCTCACCTGAGTCTCATTGTTCATGTTACAAATATCATTACTGGTTGTTATGGGTGTTCGTTGTTCACATGTTTGAATAAGTTTGCAATAAGTTTGAAGACTCTGGGTGTTATTGTACTCAATTTTTTTAGCAGAAATAGTTTCATTCTGCAGGTCCCAGTGAACTTGACCTTTGACCTACAAACCCCAAACACAATAGGGTTCTTCTTATATAATTACCCTATGAAGTTTGAAGGTTCTGGGTAAAATGGTACTCCAGTTACTGAGCAGAAATAGTTTTCACTCTACAGGTCCCTGTGACCTTGACTTTTGACCTACTGACCCCAAAAATGATAGGGTTCTTTTACTGAGTAAAGACAACCATCCTGTGAAGTTTGAAGGCTCTGGGTAAAATAGTACTAGAGTTACTGAGCAGAAACAGTTTTCACTCTACAGGTCCCTGTGAACTTAACCTTTGACCTATGGAAACTTTTCACTATACATGTCCCTTTGACCTACTGACCCAAAAAACAAAAGTGTTTTTTTTTCTACTCAATAAGGGCAATACCCCTGTGAAGTTTGAAGGCCTTGGGTCAACTGGTACTCAAGTTATTGAAAGGAAACAAAGTTTGACAGACAGACAGACAAATAGACACCCATGGACAGGGCAAAAACAATATGTCTCCACCAGAAGGGCGGGGTTGGGGGGGACATAACAATGAACAATTGAAGGTCTTGTCCTTTGGTGTTTCAGAGCGGCAGATTTTTAATTTTTTCCTATATAAGTCCTTGTGTAAAATCAAATGACAACCCCCTGCCACTGGGCGGGGCCAGTTTTGACCCGAGGGTCATGATTTGAACAAATTTGGTAAAGGTTCACTAGACAATGCTGCACACCAAATATCTCAACTCTAGGCTTTGTGGTCTCTGAAAAGAAGATTTTTAAAGTTTTCCCTATATAACTCTATGTAAAACATGTGACCACTGGGGCGGGGCCATTTTTGACCTAGGGGCAATGATTTGAACAAACTTGGTAAAGGTCCTCCAGACAATGCTACATACAAAATATCTAAGCTCTATGCCTTTTGGTTTCTGATGTGAAGATTTTTAAAACTTTTTCCTTTATAACTCTATGTATACAGGTGACCCCCGTAGCAGGGCCTATTTCGACCCAGTGGCTATGATTTGAACATACTTAGTAGAGATCTACTAGACAATGCAACACACAAAATATCTAAACTCTTGGCCTTGTGGTTTCTGACAAGAAGAGTTTTTAAAGTTTTCCCTATATAACTATATGTAAAACATTTGACCCCTGGGGCGGGGCCATTTTTGATCCAGAGGCCATGATTTGAACAAACTAAGTAGAGGTCCACTAGACAATGCTGCACACCAAATATCTAAACTCTATGCCTTTTGATTTCTGACAAGAAGTTTTCCCTATATAAATCTATGTAAAATCAACTGACCCCTGGAAGTACAGTGCTCATGCAGCCAGTCCATTTCTACTAGAGCCCACTTGTTTACTTTGATTTTGTCTGCAGCAAAATTGACTAACTTCAAACCATCACATGACATTGCTCTGCTGAGCATTGTATAAGCATGACCCTGCATGACAGACTTCATGTTTGGAGGTAGTTTGAGGTTAGCTGTACAGTGTGTGTAGGTACTTCCCTGAGACTTGTGAGCAGTTAAGCCAAATGCTTAAACTAAAGGGTACATTTTTCTCTCGACAGGAACTGGACATTCAGTTGTGAGTAAGAATGTAACAGTGATGGCCCGGATTGGTACACAATCTCTTAAATGTTGTGGGCTTCTCTTTTTACTTTCTCTTCCAATGCTTGGATCAGAAAACTTTAACAAGAGCCACTGCAAGTGGGGGCCACGCTCAACTTTTTCCTTTTTCAAAAAGGCAAACACAGAGGAAGGACCATTGTGGTAAAGGAATTTCAAATTAAACATCATTTGGAAATATAATTATCAAATTCATCCATACCAATTTTTGCGAAATTCAATAATTTGATCTTGCCTGTCGAATGTTGGATTTGTCATAAGTATAGTTTTTTCCATGTATGAACCAATTCCATATAAAGATGAGAAAGTTCTGACAATTTAAGCAAATTTCTATCATCTGACCTTGATGGTCAAGGTCATTTTTAGGACATGGTCACATTTGAGTTATCCAAAATGTCGGTTTTGTCATAAGTGTTGTTTTGTCTAAGTATGAATCAAATCCAACAACAGATAACAAAGTTAAGGGAAAATTTAGCAAAATTCAATTATTTGACCTTGACTGTCAAGGTCCTTTTAAGGTCAAAGTCACACATGAAAGAATCATAATGTTGTATTTGTCATAAGTGTTGTTTTGTCCAAGTATGAATCAAATCTATAAATAAATAACAGAGTTATGACAATTTGAGCAAAATTCAAAAATTTGACGTTGATGGTCACGGTCATTTTAAGGTTAAGGTCACACTTTAATAATTATTCATGTCAGCTTTGTCAAAAGTGTTGTTTTGTCCAAGTATGATTAAAATCCAACCACAAATAACAAAGTTATGGCCAGTTTTAGCAAAATTCAATAATTTGACCTTGACTGTCAAGGTCATTTAAAGGTCAAGGTCATACTTGAAAGAATCAAAATGTCAGATGTGTCATTTGTGTTGTTTTGTCCAAGCATGAATCAAATCAATAAATAAATGAGAAAGTTATGACAATTTAAGCAAAATTCAATTATCTGACCTTGACGATCAAGGTCATTTTAGCTTATGGTCAACCTGAGTTATTCAACGTGTTGATTTTGTCATAATTGTTGTTTTGTCAGTATAAACAGGTAGAGGCTTTAAGAAATGTTTTCAATTTAGCAGACACCACCTGTATTATAAAATAGCCCAATATGGCGCCTACCACATTATTTCCGAGGTGACTTATTGAAGTCGCCCGAGGTGTTCCGAATGGGTAGCACACCACACTAATTGTAGCCACAGTTTCGAAAGGCCAGGGAGGATTTCTTTGAAAGTGTAATATTCAAATGACTGTTTGAGTTTAAAATGCATTTTCAGCATCAGATTTGGTTTTGTAATATCTAAAATGAACTCTGGCAAATTCGAAAATAGGGCTAGTAATAAATTGTTCAGATCTGTACTGATCAGGGGAAGTAACCGCTGCGGGGAGTTTGGGTGTCAAGAACACTGTTTTTCTCAAACTCCCCGCAGCGGTTACTTCCCCTGATCAGTACAGAACAACTTAAAGTTAAAGTAGCAATGCGTGCCGTAACCGCTGCGAGGAGTTTGCGTTTTTCTGTAAACAGTGCATTTCAGGTATGAAACCACCAATTCAGGCTACTGGAGCTCAAAAAATGGTACCGCATAATGGCGGCTAGAAATAGTTCTCAGTTTTCTTGGCTATTTTTAGCATTTTTGCCTTAATCTGTGATTTTTTTTGCTGGAATCATTTTGTTTGACTATTTCTGATAGTGTGGTAGCAAATTATGCTCAAATACATTCAGAATAAAATTCACAGTATGAAATTATTTCACATACCCAATCTGAAAATTAGCTCAAATTTTTCGTTAATTTGATGGTAAGTTCACATGAGCAGAAATACAGTCGATGAACCAGTTCCGGACCGGGACTAGTTCCGATCCATTTCGTGTATTTTGTGATAATTTTGGAAAGATTCTTGCAAAAGTCGGCAAGATTTTGGTATAGGAACGTTGAATGTTATTGTTTTGAAATCTATTAATAATAACAAGTAACTGATAAGAGATACAGGTAACTTTTTGAAGGTTGGCAAAAATATGGCGGTTGATAAAAATGTAAAACATAGTAATTTTGTAATTACAGTTACAAAGTCATTTTTCATCAAACAATTCAATATTTTATATCATTTAAAAAGGTCTATAAACTCATATGTAAATCTAAAAAATAATTGTCAAAACTGTTTACTTTTTTGTTTGTAAATGGTTAAACTTAGTGCATCTAAGCTGCTAGAAAAATGCTGAAATGACAGTAATAAATTAGTTTAGTTTTCTTTTTAAAAGCAAAAAATTAATTCAAAATCTGCTTATACATTCAAAATATGAATTTAAAAAGCTTCCAAATGATATAAGAATCTTAAAATTCGGCTCACAAAGAAAAAAGTTAACTAAAGTTAAAAATTCTGCTGCTATCAAATGAATATAAATACTGATTCATTTTGCCAACCAGTAGATCAGCTATATTCTGATAACAGGTGCTTGTGATGTCATCAGTCAATGTGCCTATGGTCATAAAATAAAGTCACTCGATGCATGAATATTTGCAACAAGCATTCATAAAAATAGAGCGCAGTAATGGCGGTCAAAATGCGTGACGATTAAATCAACCGTAACAATTGCTTGAAAATGTAAGCATTATAAATAAAATTTGGGTTTGATATCCGTAAAAAGATGTATTTTAACGATAGATATTACTGTTTCATGTTGACAATTCTAAATAAGTTAGAAATCGGGTTTCGTGCGTGGTTATAGCAGGGGTATAATTTGTAAATTAAAGCCCTGGTTATAGGCATGACCACTTCCGGTTCACAAACTTCAATTGTTTGGTGGTCGTATCTTTAACAGTAGACTTTTTTTTTGATAGGGAGTTTATATTATACATGTTGCATAGTACTTTTATTAAAGAAATAAAAAAAACTCAATAGACTGTTTAAGTGTATATTTGTTTTAAAGTTTTTTCTTTATCTTTATTTGTTGGTTTGAATGAGAAATTCAACTGTAAGTGATATTTAAATAGCCCAAACATGACAGACATGATTAAATTGCTGCAAACAAAGTTTTTGGCAGATTAATAGTATTTTAAGACAACTTTCTATTTGAGCTTATTTATCGTCGGTGCTGGTTTCCCATATGACCGACGCCCCCTGAAGAGATTAGTTATTATGTTGTGGGGGTAGTGCAAGATACAGAAAGCATCCCATTCCATAGACACCCCTGATTCGTTTTCATGCTCAGTGTATAGCACTGACACATGGGACCTCGGTTTAAAGTCTCATCCGAAAGACTATTTAAGACAACCCGCAATAACCAAGGTTATAAACAATATCGTAGGTGGCGCTGTGTTCTAAACTGGTTCAAATGTCACGGAACTGGTCTGTTTGTGTACATTGTATTCCAGCGAAATGTACATTCTTCTTTAAATCATATTTTACTTGAACTGGTCCAAAAATAAGAAGAAACAATTTGTCTTATAAAATATACTATAACATTATCCAGAAATTCAACTTTCAAGTCGCATGCAGATGAAAAATCAAAAGCGGACCGGAACTGGTTCATTGACTGTATCTTTCTTGTTTGAAACAACGCCCACTTTTCTTGCTATTTTTCATGAGTACAGATATTGACCTACAAGAATATGTAAGTTAAAGCTATTTAAAAAAGGTTTTGCTATGTTTTACACCCCTGTGAACTTTATGTATTTTTATATAGAATAAAGAAGGAATCTATTTGGTGGTTTCACACCTACAAGAAAAAATTCATTTCCTGTTGTCTGCATATGAAAACTTTTAAACTTGCCAGAATGTAGAATTTCGATGTTTTTATTGCTAAAATGCTGTAAAGAAGTATTCTAGGAGTGGATTTGGTGAGTTTTCAAATTTTTCATACTGCAGTTAAGCCATTATGATAAAATTGCCGGAAAATTGTCCTTGTAAAACTGTAGACAGAATTGTGTTCACAAACAGGATATTTTTGGCAAGGAGTAAGTTTTGTAACCTGTCAGAGTGCTCATAAGAGCCAGTAAGTGTAGTTTAGCTTATTCAGTGAACATGAAACAGCCAAGTTCAAAATTCATGTGTATGATGAGAACAAGAAGTTTGGTGATGTCAGGTTTTACTGCACAGTAGGACTTAATTCAGTCAAAAAATGTTTCTTATGGTCATTAAGCTTCTGTTTTTGTTTTATTTTAGTCTGTTTATGGATAAGAAGAAAGAGCATTAAACTTTTTTCATGTTTTCATGATATTTGATTAAGATGTGTAGTTGAGGCTTTGGGAAGTCTTAAGCAGACAGCGGTATAATATTTGCGGCTGGTTCACAAATAGGTACCTTAAAGCTAACAAAATAATATTACTCTTGGAATCTGTTTTTCTGATTCTGTTAATACTTTTATTGTGTAAGCTTTCAGCTTTGTTAGGCTACAGTATTTTCACATAACCAGTGCTATTATTCTAGTTTGACAGTTTGCATACAAGGTATGGATGGAGGAACAGTACTTGTATTTGGAAATTTTCAGGCAACAGCAATGCTATTTTCTGGAAACCCATTAAGAAAGCAGCATCCACTGCAGCTACATTGCTTTAGCCAAAACTATGTTCCACATCAATTTCATACAATTTGTAACATTTGCTGGACTGTTTATGCTATATTGTAAGGGTATGAAGTGATCTTGAAAGGGAACATGCTAATTAGGTAGAAAAGGGAAGTTCAAAATTTGTGGGTATATGTTACATGTAGTAGTTACCAATATATGCATTTTCTTTTTGAGGTTTTAAATCATAATAAGATCAACATTTATTTCAAGAGGGGGCTTTCCATTTACAAAGGACTGGATGGATTAATAAAAGATAACTTCTTCATTGTTCATATTTTATTCCATAAAATCTTCCAAGCTTTATTCTTTTTTGTTCTTTTAACATAAACTGCATTAGTTATCCAAATGGAAATTATTCCAGTTCTTGTTAAAACCTCACAACTTCTAAAAACTGTACTTTAGCGTTATAAGTTTTTTTTTTTAAAAACAATTTCAATCTTGCTCAAAAACAATCTTGGTACAGACATTACATGATGCTGTTATTGAATGTTACACTTAAATATTGTTTATCGACTAAGCTATTTTATCTGAATGCATCTTGGCGCACACAAATTTGGAACAGTTGAAGTCGAGCAAACAGCCCTCTGTATCAGTGTTTAGAATCTCAATTTACTTTCACCATCCACTTGGAAGCAGGCGCTCGGCACATCAAATGACAAGAGAAAACGCAAAAAAGTATGAGTGAAATTCGACTAAGAAAACGCAAAAATAAACATTTATTTTCTCTCGAGACTGTGAATTACTACAGCGTCAAGATGAAATACTTAAAACAGGGACCAGATTAACATTAAAATCCTTGGAACGCGTACTGAAAAGAGATTTACTTAGAGAAACGGAACAAATTAACATTTAAATCCTTGAAATGCTTACTGAAAAGGGATTTACTTAGAGAAACAGAACTCGGAGGCGGCCGGCTTGAAGAAAAAATCCAGGAAGGACCACAGTTGCTTACCTTTTTCTTCAGGAACTTTTGACTCTTCAGCAGCCGCACCAGCTTCGCCAGCTCCGACACGACACGACATGAAAAGAGAAAATACAAGGAATTTAGTGTATAGCAAATGACCTTGTGAAAAAAGCGACTACTTCAGGAATGCAAAAATGAACAAAAATAATGAAAACACTTCAAGCCAGCCAGACCTAACCTAACCTAACGTTACCTAATCTAACCTAACCATTTAAGAAGGAGAGAAGAGAGATGGAAAGGAGTTACTTACGCTTGTTTTCTGTTTCACCATCCACTTGGAAGCAGGCACTCAGCACATCAAATGAAAAGAGAAAACGCAAAAAAGCATGAGTGAAATTCGACTAAGAAAACGCAAAAATAAACATTTATTTTCTCTCGAGACTGTGAATTACTACAGCGTCAAGATGAAATACTTAGAACAGGGACCAGATTAACATTAAAATCCTTGGAACGCGTACTGAAAAGAGATTTACTTAGAGAAACGGAACAAATTGACATTAAAATCCTTGAAATGTTTACTGAAAAGGGATTTACCTAGAGAAACAGAACTCGGGGGCGACCGGCTTGAAGAAAAAATCAAGGATGGACCACAGTTGCTTACCTTTTTCTTCAGGAACTGTTGACTCTTCAGCAGCCGCACCAGCTTCGCCAGCTCCGACACGACACGACATGAAAAGAGAAAATACAAGGAATTAAGTGTATAGCAAATGACCTTGTGAAAAAAGCGACTACTTCAGGAATTCAAAAATGAAAAAAAACGAAAAAAAAAAAAAAACGAAAACACTTCAAGCCAGCCAGACCTAACCTAACCTAACGTTACCTTACCTAACCTAACCATTTAAGAAGGAGAGAACAGAGATGGAAAGGAGTTACTTAACCTTGTTTTCTGTTTCACCATCCACTTGGAAGCAGGCACTAAGCACATCAAATGAAAAGAGAAAACGCAAAAAAGCATGAGTGAAATTCGACTAAGAAAACGCAAAAATAAACATTTATTTTCTCTCGAGACTGTGAATTACTACAGCGTCAAGATGAAATACTTGAAACAGGGACCAGATTAACATTAAAATCCTTGGAACGCGTACTGAAAAGAGATTTACTTAGAGAAACGGAACAAATTGACATTAAAATCCTTGAAATGTTTACTGAAAAGGGATTTACTTAGAGAAACAGAACTCAGAGGCGGCCGGCTTGAAGAAGAATCCAGGATGGACCACAGTTGCTTACCCTTTTCTTCAGGAACTGTTGACTCTTCTGCAGCCGCACCAGCTTCGCCAGCTCCGACACGACACGACATGAAAAGAGAAAATAAAAGGAATTAAGTGTATAGCAAATGACCTTGTGAAAAAAGCGACTACTTCAGGAATGCAAAAATGAAAAAAAAAAAGAAAAAAAAATGAAAACACTTCAAGCCAGCCAGACCTAACCTAACCTAACGGTACCTAACCTAACCTAACCATTTAAGAAGGAGAGAAAAGAATGGGAAAGGAGTTACTTACCCTTGTTTTCTGTTTCACCATCCACTTGGAAGCAGGCGCTCGGCACATCAAATGAAAAGAGAAAACGCAAAAAAGCATGAGTGAAATTCGACTAAGAAAACGCAAAAATAAACATTTATTTTCTCTCGAGACTGTGAATTACTACAGCGTCAAGATGAAATACATAAAACAGGGACCAGATTAACATTAAAATCCTTCGAAAGCGTACTGGAAAGAGATTTATTTAGAGAAACGGAACAAATTAACATTAAAATCCTTGAAATGCTTACTGAAAAGGGATTTACTTAGAGAAACAGAACTCAGAGGCGGCCGGCTTGAAGAAAAAATCCAGGAAGGACCACAGTTGCTTACCTTTTTCTTCAGGAACTGTTGACTCTTCAGCAGCCGCACCAGCTTCGCCAGCTCCGACACGACACGACATGAAAAGAGAAAATACAAAAATTAAGTGTATAGCAAATGACCTTTTGAAAAAAGCGATTACTTCAGGAATGCAAAAATGAACAAAAAAAGAAAAAAATGAAAACACATCAACCTAGCCAGACCTAACGTTACCTAACGTTACCTTACCTAACCTAACCATTTAAGAAGGAGAGAACAGAGATGGAAAGGAGTTACTTACCCTTGTTTTCTGTTTCACCATCCACTTGGAAGCAGGCGCTCGGCACATTAAATGATAAAAGAAAACACAAAAAAGCATGAGTGAAATTCGACTAAGAAAACGCAAAAATAAACATTTATTTTCTCTCGAGACTGTGAATTACTACAGCGTCAAGATGAAATACTTAAAACAGGGACCAGATTAACATTAAAATCCTTGGAACGCGTACTGAAAAGAAATTTATTTAGAGAAACGGAACAAATTAACATTTAAATCCTTGAAATGCTTACTGAAAAGGGATTTACCTAGAGAAACAGAACTCGGAGGCGGCCGGCTTTAAGAAAAAATCCAGGAAGAACCACAGTTGCTTACCCTTTTCTTCAGGAACTGTTGACTCTTCAGCAGCCGCACTAGCTTCGCCAGCTCCGACACGAGACGACATGAAAAGAGAAAATACAAGGAATTTAGTGTATAGCAAATGACCTTGTGAAAAAAGCGATTACTTCAGGAATGCAAAAATGAAAAAAAAAAAAGAAAAAAAAATGAAAACACTTCAAGCCAGCCAGACCTAACCTAACCTAACGTTACCTAACCTAACCTAACCATTTAAGAAGGAGAGAAGAGAGATGGAAAGGAGTTACTTACCCTTGTTTTCTGTTTCACCATCCACTTGGAAGCAGGCGCTCGGCACATCAAATGAAAAGAGAAAACGCAAAAAAGAATGAGTGAAATTCGACTAAGAAAACGCAAAAATAAACCTTCACTTTTTCTCAAGTCTGTGAATTACTACAGGATCAAGACGAAATACTTAAAACAGGGGCCAGATTAACATTAAAATCCTTGAAACACTTACTGAAAAGAGATTTACTCAGCGAAAGGAAAATAATGAAAACACTTTAAGCCAGCCTAACCTAACCCAATTATTTAAGAAGGAGAGAAGAGAGAATGAAAGTAGTTGCTTCTTTACATCACCACCTAGCATACATATTGACACTGGGTTCCTTACTGATGTCAGCTGCAGTTTTATTTGATGGAAAGTGACTTGTTACAGGACGGTGAAAACTTAAAAACCTTATCCTGTATTAAATTTTGGCGATGTTAACAGATAAGAGTATTTGAGTATTGGCATTCCTTACATATATTCAAATAAGATTTCTAGATTCAAATATCGGTATAATAAAATATAATTTATCAAGTTTTCCAGCATGATCTTTCTTAAAACTGACAGGTTTAAATTCTTAAAATGTTATTTTAAATGACAGCTTATCTGGTTTTCGGCATACATGTATTTGTTTTCATAACATGCGTTAGTTTGCAATTTTATTATTTAGCAATTTGAAGTAAAATGACTCCTACTCAAAAGTATTCAAAGTTATTATTCAAGATAAGTTAGTGTAACATTCTAAGAGCACATCGGGAGCAATTGTTAACCTGAAAAACCTATATCACTTACACCTTTATAAACCTTGATAAACTTCAGATAGCAATTTACTCATCGAATTGAGATTGGAAAAAAATCACAACAATGTAATCTGAACATTACAGAAGCTTTACTGCTGTGGCAGATGACCGTCCATGAAAAAGTAAACTAACAATTCCTAGCTCATGTCATTTAAACAGATGATGACTGCAGTTTAATCAAATTATGTATGATTGTACATGTTGTAGTAGTTTAAGTCTTCAAAGTTTCAGAATCTATAAGAAAGGAATATACTTGCCTCACACTTCTCAATTTAATAAAGAAGCAGTTTTAAGGAATACATTTTGCTTGAATTGTTATTTTTGAGCTTTCTGAAATTTACTGTGATTTAGAATTTACATTGCAAGGGTTGACTTTGAAACTGCTAACAAAAAAATTAGGACTTACAGTTTTATGCTGCAATGTAGAAATTCGGTAATTAAGCTGAAAATAAGTGAAACAAAATTTTCTGGACTCAATATCATTCATTTCTGAACCTTGGCACCTACAGTAATTTGTCATGATATGTTACAAATACAGGTGTAGAATAATATCAGCTGTTTTCACTAGCCACAGAGTACAGTATAATAAATTCTACTGCATTTATATGCAATGGGGTTTCTTTGTAATAAAATGATACTTAAAATGATTTTTTTTTTCAGAATATGTGACAGGTGCAAGATGAACAATCATCAAGGATAACATTTTCCAGGGAGCATTTTAATTGTTCTGTGAATGAAAAATTCATTAATGCAAAGAATGTATAAAAGAACTGTATGCATGATTTGGATAATAAACTTCAAAGCAAACATGACTAAAATTGGTTTAAACAGAAAGTTATTTTGTAATAGTGATTTACTTTAAATCAACTGGAAGTTAGTTACATGTAAAAGTAAGTAACTTATATATTTAATAACAAGGTTTCAGACTTGTATTTTGTCATACATGTCAGTATAGCACTTGCTTATTACATGATAAATTACATGTCCTATTCTTTGTATCCAGTTTCAAAATAAAATAGAAGGTATCAACTAAATGGTAATTTGTAATCTATTTTCATGAGAATTGTAAATCTAACAACAGTATGATAAGCATTGCATTAATGTGACCAGGAAAAGTTTTGGTCCTCAATTCTCCATCAGTATTTTGCTTTTGATTCAGTTCCAAGATTCAATTCCAGGATTCCGTCCAGATTCAGAAAAGATGCTTTTTCTTGTACATTTCTTATAAAGCGTGAACTTCTGGTGTGGCCAACAGAGATCCAAGGGACATATTCTGAACAATTTCTACTACAAAATGCTAACTTCCTTATTTCAAAGCTCTAGGCATGATGGTTTTAAATAAGAAGACTTGAATTTTTCATTCTTGTTGTCATAGCAAGTATATTCTACCTATAATACAATACACAATACAATATTTATTCATAGTTTCCATACAAAGATGAAGTAAATAATCTAAAGTCCTGTCAGGGTAGCACATTACATAACCTGACTTCCTAGAAGGACCAGTACTAGACTCCCATCCTCCACAAAAAACATCAATTCTTATGCACCTTGAGGCATATGATCTGTTAGGTGTATATCTGTATATATATATGTCAAACGAGGAGATTTCTTTGCTTAAATAAAACAAAACACTAGGATTCACATACATATGTATATTTTTTTGAGTTATTGCAACACTGCAAGAGACAGAAAACAAAATATACAGATGTAGAATGTTTGTCTGTAAGTGCAACAGCACACAGTGTGGCCATGCAAGACCTAATAGAGCTTACGCATTATTTGCTGAATAAAAAACATGAATGTCAAAGTTACAGAGTGATCAAGAAAAGGTTGGGCACAATATGACATTTCTATGAAACACCATCAATATAGCTCTTACAGTTTCAGAGATAATACAACACAAAGACAGACAGACTATTTGGTTTTTTGATAAGCTTTTCAAACTTTAAGAAATAGTGAAACCAGGATGTATGATTTAGATAATTTTATAGAGGTCAGTGAAAAGATGCTACAAACTCTATTAAGTCCTTTTCTTTTCAGACATTTCTTAAATAAGTCTAAACATGTGACCCAGGGTTGAGTATACATTTAAAACATAAATTTGAACTGTCTTGATACAGGTGATGTCTTCAAAAAGAAAAAAATTCACATAAAATATCCAAGTTCTAGGCAATTTTGCTTTTGACCAGCTATGTTTTTAATGTAACAGTCTCAGACTATTTTTTATAAAAATGTGTTTCTTGTAACACATGACCCTTAGGGTGTGGCAAAAACTAGTCACTAGGATATAATTGGAACAAGAAAATTGGCAAAACTGTTGGATGCTTCCCATAGTAGCACTAATTTAAAATGGGCTTATGGCCAGTGGTTTAATGATGTTTAAACACCACTTTCAATCATTGTTTTGAACATCAGGCATATACATTCAACAGTTTTTAAGTTGTTCTCTTAAGTAACCATAATGAAAAATTATGAAGTGTGAGAATTTTTTTAAGTGGCATGGTAGAGCTATAGTTCTTTGATACTACACTTCCTCTATTTATTCCCTGTTAAAATTGTATAATATCAACTAAATTCCTTGAAAACTGTTTCAGTTATGTAAGGGATACCCGTTATAAAATATATTTATAAAGGTAGATAATTTATGAACATTGCCAGGTAGTGTTACTATCTTTAAACACTATTTTCAAGCATTGTTTTGATTATCAAGCATATATACCTTCTACAGTTTTTAAAATTTTCTCTGAATAAACATAATAAAAAATAACAAATGGAGGTAATTAAAAAAATGGGCATGGCAGCGTTATTTTTAAACACTGCACTTTCAATCATTGTTTTGAATCATTGTTTATATATTTCTCTGAATAAACTATACAGATAACAAAGCGAGGTAATTTTTAAAGCACATTGGCATGGTAGAGTTAGTTCTTTGATAATGAACTTCTATTTGCCCTCTATCAACATGTATTGTATCAACTAAACCTGATGAATGCTTTTGGAGTTATGAAAAATAGAATAAAGGGAGATGACTGAAAAATGAATGCAGAATAAAATTCATTCAACAATGCACTTCATGTAAACACTATCATTTTCTTTAATATCAGCTAAATTCCTTGTATAATGAACAAAAAAGCCAGTACTAAACCTCCTTTGCAAAGGAAAGATAGTCATATGTATACTTTATGTAAAGACAATATTACAGCAAACAAAATCAGAATTATTGCTTCTGCATAACTTCTTAATGGTATTCAGAAATATTAGGTTTCAAGCACTCTTTCAAGCTGACAGGATTGCTGAAATGTAATCTGTATAATTCTGTGAATGTCTCTCTCCCTGTAAGTATATTAGATTGG
Organism: Cyclina sinensis; assembly: GCA_012932295.1. Lineage (NCBI taxonomy): Eukaryota > Metazoa > Mollusca > Bivalvia > Venerida > Veneridae > Cyclina > Cyclina sinensis. Next base: position 21,500,171 of record JAAONU010000001.1, read on the forward strand.
GCAAGCCTAACCTAAAGTAAGTTAAATAGAAATGGCTATTTTACTTACCCCTCTCTTGACAATATTTTACAACACTTCTTGGAGAGGAAACAGTAATTTCTGTGCTTACAACAAATCAGTTCAGCATACAGGGTTGTTCTCTTGTCACTCAACCCTTGTTTACAGGTAAACATGACTGGTACTTTCTCAAACTGGTCAAAGTACTATTTCACTCTGAAAATACAACAATCACCATTTGGAGTGAAACCCGACTGTTGTATGCTTATCAATTTTTACATAAGTCTAAGTCTGTGCAACTCAAGCGTCCAAGTAATCTAGGGTAAAAAAGAAAACTGAAAACAAAAACTCTGAATTTAAGAAAGCAAACTGGCAATAAAAATTTAAGCAGATTTTAAAAAGAACAGACAGAGAGAGACTACGTTAACAGAAATAAAATGGCACAGACAAATGTTTTTTCAACTTTTTCAGTTTCTCCAAAAATAAAATGACAAAAGCACTGCATAACTTTCTGCCTAAATTTGAATTTCAAGAAATCATTGACGAAGAAGCAGACAAATATCAGAAAAACTCACCTCAACATAATTTTAAAATAGAAAACAGTGTAAGGTAATAAACCAACTTACCTTCATTCAAAAACCAAATCGGTTTCACCATTACTTAGTTAACATAGTAAACAAACAAAAGTATGCTATCAGAAAAAAGAAAGCTCATGACTGAAATTCCAGAACTGACCTTTTTATAGTGAGCGAACAAACAAGCGTGAAATAAATTTAAAAATATGTTCACCTCAGACCCTCGTGCAAGTTATGATCGTAACCACTCGGCTATTTCCGCCAACTTCGTACAGACCCTATGAAAGTATTTGCGACGGTTGCCGTAGTGTTCCGAGAGCTGAATGGGTGGCGCTGAAAAGATCAACATGTCAATACTGATACACCTGACTTTGCAAAGTCAGCTGAGGCCCCAGAGAAAGGGGAAAACTAGGCGCTCTTGCAAAAAAAAAAAACACCACACCTTAAGGGGTCGTTTCAAAATAGTTTTGTAGGAAAGTTGTTCTGCTTGATTTAAGTGTATGGAACGATAACAGAGCTAAGACATAATTCTTTTTGTATTTGAAATATTGTTCCTTGGTTTTTATACAGCCAGATAAGATCATCACACTTGTAATTTCTGATTGGAAAACAAGCTCCCAGTCTTTTCCTTAAAGGGACATTGGCAAAAATCTGTCAATTGCAGATAAACTTAAAGAGAACACTGATGCAGTTATGTTAATTTGTACTCTACGAAAGTTCTTTACCTTTATTTTGGCAACTGAATTACATTATCATTAGCATATTTGCTGAGACTTATTCAAGTTGTAGTATTTTCTACAAATTCTTATGTATATAAGTTATAGCAGCTACGATAACGTTGCAAAATAATACCGCTGTTGGCCTCATATAAGCTCGGACATCGTGGTTTGGACCTGGGTCCTGATAGAGACTGTGCGTGCTACAATCGGATATGGAGATGGACAACGGACATGCTACATATCTAGGGGTTTTTCTCAAAACGTATAATAACTTCAAAGGCAAAGAAAAGGTATTGCATTGCTTTTTTGAAGAAATTGTACCAAAAAAAAAAATCATATTTTAATATTTGACTTAATTATAACGTTCAAGTCAATCACTCGCAGTAGTGTCGCAGCCGCGGATTCAGCCACGGGCTTCAGGGCTGCAGCCCCCACCCCCATCTCGGCCCAAAGATACGTTTTCCAGCTGGGCTGGTATATTTTAATGCATTTTGGTCCGTAGTGTATTCCGTTATCAAAGCAGTTGCTATCATCCAACTGTTAATCTCTTACCTGGGGGCTTGGTTGAGAATGTAATTATCGATCAACAAGTTGTACACGCCTGATTGACATGACCGTTGAAACGGTGTATTTGATTGGCTGGTCATGTTATATAAGGTCTCTGATTGGTTTTATACTTTTGTTGCCAATATTTTTTGAACTCCATGTATTAGATGAAATATGAATTTTAAACTTGAAAATAAGCATGCTTTATGTGAAATTTCATAGGGACTATTTGTCAATTTATAATTTGTACAGCTCTCAGCAGATGAATTAATTATCTTGTTTTTTTTTGCATTTATATCTGAGTATTAAAGATTTATAAAGTTGTATATCATCTTGTTGTCTGTTGTTTGGTAATCTGTGTTATAACGAATGCCACAAAAGGTCCAAAAATGCACCAGAATGCACCATTTTAGACCTTCATTTTTCAAGTTTTCCGGGGGAGGCCGGTACCGCCACTAACGGGAGGGGAACCCACCCCAATGTGGTTCTACCCTTCATGTCAGCCCCCCAGGCAGCCCTATTCTGTATCCGCCCCTGGTGTCGTCATCAGAACTGATTTCCAGTTCTCGCGAAATTTTGGGAATTTTTTTCATCATAAATCTGTTGTATTGTGTGTGATTTTCCCTCACAAGATCTACCAGAGGTCTTTTCCGCGGTCTACGTCTTTGCCTAGCTGGCTGCTGCTCCTGTTCGCTCTCACTTGAAAGTGCAGCTGCCAGTTCGTCTCGCATGTCCAACGGAGGGCGACCCTTCTGATTTGGAGGTACAGGCACTGCTGCAGGTTCTTGCTCAAGAGGTTGGCGCTGCTGTCGCGCCTGAACCAATCGCCGCTCCATGTTTCTTATGTCATTCAGTGCATTTCTGAAATATACCATAAACTGAGCTTTTTACTATTAACTGGTTGATAAAAAATGCAAAAAAAACATATGTAGCAACTAATGACACGTTTCCGAGGTCATTTCCTTGCGCCTAGTGTCATTTCCGTGAATTGTTCTATTGTGTATCTTATCAAAAACTAGGGTAGTCAACACGATCGATTCTCTTATTGCTGTAACAAGATTCCATTTAGAAATAGCCGACATGCCAATTTATGTATAAACAGGCGGATGTAGTGGCGTTGAGGCAAAGGTACAATATTAAATAAGAATGAATTAGGGTAAGTTTTATACTAAGAGATTTTATATTTATAACTTTAGCAGAATATAGCTATATGATTATAGTTATAGTTCCTACCTTACTGGCTCACTCTTTGATAACAATGAGCTGAGTTTCGTTGACATGCGGTCCCTTAAACTGTTTGTTTGAAGCTGACTGATAGAGCTCTCTGGTTCCTTGATACATTCGATCTGTGTTCGCCTTAACATTGTCTATAATCTCCGACCATTTGCTCTGGTGAGCAAGGTTGGCCCGTAAAATTAAAAGAATTTCTTCTTCGCTAAATTTTACTGTTCTTTTCCTTCTTTACTGAAAAAACATAATTCATGGATTGAATTATACTTGTCCATGGAGAAACCCAAAATGTGATTTGCAAGTTTATTTCGCCAAATGAAAGTAAGTACACACGTGACATATATTTACTATCGATAACAGTTATATCGAACGGATGATGATTGAATAAAAATACAGTGACATAACGTAATTTATTATAATTATATAATGAATGACTAAAGAATAATAGTTCTTACCTTCTTCGTTTAAATCCATGATCGTCAATGATTTTAAATAGTTAACACTATGTAGTAATAGTTTATGTGGCCACCGATTTATCGTGAAAATCGTGCACATTACCCGCCAGCAATAATATTACATGGCATTGTAAAATGTTAATATTTATCTAAAATAAACTGGATTTGACTTGTTTTGGTTTGGCTACGTACTTACCATTCTTATAGAATGCTGGCCGTATTGTTTAACATTAGCATCACCATTGTGAGATAAAGCGTGCACTACCCGTTTTCGATGTATCACTGTCTTACTATATTCGCTGGCCACGTTTTCAAGAATGGGACAACTTACGTGGAAACTGGTCTAAGACCGATGCTGCTGTCTGAGCGATAGATGGTACAAGCCACGAAATTTACAGACCAACAGTGAACCAACAGCAATCTTATTCAGGCTATAGACATTTCCATTGTTTACACTCACAAGTCATAGTTGATAACACGGGGAAAATATGGGTTTTTTGGGACATCAAGATGATGCACAACAGTTTGGTTTAATGCGACAAATTGGTGTAGAATTGCCGTTTCTAGATAATTGCTTTTTATTAGGTGACAAAAATTATCCGAACAGGTACCCTGTTCTTACTCCGTATTCTGCTGCACAAAATGGTAGGTTTGATCTCTAATCGTTTCAACTCGACTGTCAACTTAAGAGTTAACTCGTGGGTAATAAGGCTCAAGCACACACCAAAAATCCAGAATATCATGCGCCCATATTACAGAAAATATTGGAAGAAGTTCCTTCAAGTCTTCGTAATAATTCAAACTGAGGTGATTTTAGGAGTATATCGGTGACGATGTCATGGCGGTTTAGTTACAAAGTTAACCGTCTTTTTTAAATCCTGTTTTCAATTAATTGAGTTCAGGAAAACATCATTTACTTTCAATCAACCATATACTTAAAAAGATCTGTGGAACTCAAAGTCCTTTTTATTTTTATTGATTTATTTGTTCACTCATTGTTTGCATTTTCATATGGTTGTTCTTGATTTTCAAGGTAGTTATATATTTTCTGGTAAATATCTGTATATATGTTTAAAAATACAAAGGCACTAATGTTCAAATATAGAGGTACCATCACATTTTGAAGACGGGTAGTGCATATTATGTGTCCTTGAAATACACTGTGAGATGTATTTTTAGAGATAAAATGTCTAACGTTGTAAGTTCAACTGGCTTTTATGGATAGACAGAATAGAACAGCTCAGCAATAACTATAATACCAAGCATTCCACCATGGAAATCTCCACAATTTATTTACAATCTTGTAAAGATAAGAAAGATACAACCACCCTGAAATATTCAAAATTAAATACAATGAAATCAAACAACAATATTATAGTTATGAACATATGTACACAGATGGCTCAGCAGTGTAGCTGCTGCAGCTGTAAACACAGATGAAACTTTTTCTTTCCGTCTTCTTGATCATTCTTCTATCTTTTCAGCTGAACTTAAAGCAATTGCACTACCTTTGGATTATATTGAAATTTTGAAACTGATGATTATTTTAGATATCTTATTTTCATTGACTCTTTATCATTAATGCAAGCCCTTGATCATGAAAATACTGACAATCCTCTTGTTGTTGATTTGTTACAACAACTTTCTCATCTTCTTCAGGATTCTGAGATAATATTTTGTTGACTCCCTGGCCATATTGGAATTCAGGGCAATGAGGCAGCAGATAAAGCTGCCAAAACAGCTCTAAATACTGAGATTTTACTTTTCCGTGTTCCTTACAGTGATTTTAAACCCATTGTCAATAGTTTTATAAAAAAAAGTCTGGCAGACAACTTGGGAAGTTCCTATGAATCAAACAAATAAATTGTTTTCTATCAAGCCTGTCCTAGGAGAGTGGTTGTTATCTTCTAGACCTTCATGCAGAGAAGAAATTGTCCTTTGTCGTCTACGTATTGGACATCTTACCTTACTCACTCTCATCTTCTGAAAGAAGAACCTGTCTTGCAGTGTGTTCCTTGTTTTACAGATCTTAAAGTTAACACATTTTTATTGACTGTGTAGACTTTGCTCCAATACGAAATAAATATTTCAATGTACATAACATGCATGAGCTGTTTAATTAAATTCAGCCAGACTTACTTAATGTTTAAATTTTTAAGAGATACCAACATTTTTTTTTTTTACATATGAACTTTTAACTACATCATATTTTACATACTACCGACTATTTTTGAACTTTACATCATTGCAAATTTTTAACACAATAGTTCGTTCTTTTTATACAATATTTGTGCCCAAAATGACCCTAGTTTTCGACGGACCATAAAACTCCATTCATTCATTCATTCTGTATCTTGCATACAAGTCTCACTATTTCGCCTACGAAGGTGAACACAATAAGTATTGATAAACTGATATTTTATCTTTGTTCGGCTAATAGGTTGAACAACTAAAAAATCATCAGATCTATGAAGCAGCCCTACCCTTTATGTCGTTTAGTCACCCTGAATATTCAATAGGCGGAAAGTGTGAAAGACTTCATTCACACCTTATTACTCCCGCATTATTAATAATAGTTGTATTAATTGATTGAATGATTGATTGGTTGACTAATTGACTGATGGTTCACTTCATATCTAACATGTTTGCTATATATTTATAAGTATGTGTTTATGCCGTCTTCGGTAATAATGTTTATTTTGTAACAGATTGTGTTTAATCTTGTATATAATGCTGATGTTTCTCACATCTAGTGGGACTTATGCATATGTAAATAAAAGTTGAAAGTTTAAAGTGTTCTTCACACGTACATTAAACAGACAACCATCATTAATCAATATTATGTCTAATTAGGTTAAACAGTTACACTTGCGCGAGTAATTAGGTGTGAATGACCCTACAAAAATATTTCACACTTTCAACCAGAACAGAACAGAACAGAACATATCTTTTATTTTTCACCCAGGTAAATAGTGTATACACTAAGGGCAATATGCCAAAATTCAAGAACATAATATTATTATAATTTCCGGAACAAGTAAGTAGACGAACTTACAAATAAACAGACACTCACACACACGTATTCACAGTTTCATTCATACACGCACGCGTACCACACTTACGTGCTCTTTTACATACAACCGATGGAATATTCAGGGTGAATAATAGTGTACCGCACAAGGATATTATTTGCCGGCTAATAAACTTGTCTTTTAAAATGGACAGTGCAAAACCAGAGAACGTCCAAAGTGTTCCACAGCAGACACGATATTTTGCTTTTTTTAGTTATAAAAAGTATGTTTAAATTTGTTAAATTCTTAATGTGTTTAATTGGTGCCTTAAGATATGAGTATGCCTACTTTTCGACCCGATGGTTTTTCTTGTATATTTCGTCGGATGTTACCTTTTCGGGTATCTCAACGCTTTACAATTACAGTCGTTCCTTCGAACTCACAGATCCTTTTCTGATTCTTAATAATCAGTAATCAGTTTGCTATATTTGTCAGGACACTTTTATTCCTGATTTCTTTCTTTTTTCTTCTTTTTTTCTCTTGTACTGGTCTTCGAATATCTTATTTGTATTGTATTGTCGAATGTTAATACATTATACAGATTTCTTTTTCTTTTCATTTTTTTCTCAAGTTATATTTAGAATGATGCTTATACTCTAATCATGATTTTGTTTATTTAATTTGAATTTAAACAACATGTAACAAGTATGCTTACTCCTTTACCACGCATTTTAAAATATGCGAGATGTTTTCCATTCATAAACTGAGAGCATGTTTAGAATGAAAATCCAGTGCTTTTGCTATTTTTAGAATTGTTGTTTCTACTTTTGGACCAATTCATTACAACCCCAGTGCGTATCAGGTGATGAAATAATCTGGCACTGGTCGTCCAACCCCCATATATGTATGTGTATATATGTATGTGCATGAATCGCTCTTCTGTTCCGGAAAAATTTCATATTTAAAATATTGTTTTTTTTATACACCCATGCTGTATTGTTATAATACCTGGGATTGATAAAAGGTATGTTCTGTTCTGTTCTGGGTAAGACAGTCAGTAATATTATCAATTACTACCAATTATTTTTAATAAAAAAGACAAAAAAAAACTGATTATGTATAGTAAATGAAAAGTCGTTTCGTCACCCTGAATATTCAGTTGGCGGAACGTGTGAAATATTTTTTGTATGGTCATTCACACCTAATTACTCGCTCATGTGTAACTGTTAAACCTAAACAAAGCATACTTGTAACAAAATCATGCAAATATACGTCTTTTTTTTTAATAGTTTGATTGTAATCCTTTTTATATTTGGATATTTTAAAGGCATATCGACCTGCATTAAACAAATATCATAAATAATGTGGCAGTCATTAGGTGTGAATGAAGTATTTCACACCAGAGCCTTAATTGATACCCTGTTCACACTTTCCACATAATGAATATAATCTGGGTGACAAACGACTTTTCATTTACAAAACATAATCGGTTGACGGAAACGACTGTAATCCATCTCAGCTGCCACCTCAAAAATTTCAAATTTAATACACACATGTGACATCAAACCCTCTCAGTATTTTATCATTCTTTTATTTTAACAGACATAACAATAGAATTAATTAATATTTACAAAAGTGTATACCATACTGTGTAAATACTGCAATATTTTCACTGTTTTGGTTATTACATGTATGAATTAAGCACGATGTACCCTTCAACAGGATGACTTATTTTAAAGCTTCTTTTTGTATTTATTGTCTCTAAGAAGATAGGTATTTGATACTTGTTCAAAGCATCAGAAAACCCATCATTGAATTTTTTACATCATGTGACAGTGGCAAAATTTGTAGGCGCAACAATTTTTACAGTTTTGGTTATAACGTGGTTGAGTCATGTGCGATGTGCCCTTTAAGATGCTGACTTATTTCAAAGCCTTTTTATGCTCCCAAATGGAGATGCATATAATCGCTGCCTTGTCCGTCTGTCAGTCCCGAAATTTTGTCCGAACAATTTCTCAACAACCACTGACTTAAATTTACTAAAACTTCGTAGGAAGCTTCACTGCCAAGAGGAGCTGTGCATATTAGCAGTGTATTCTGATTCAATGATTTTACACAAAGTTATGCACCTTTAATGCCCTTTCAACTCTCAATTTTGTCCGGACTATTTCTAAGCAACCACTGACTGGAATTCATCAAAACTAAGGAAGCTTTACTACCATTATCTACTCCAAGAGGAGGTATGCATATTACAGGCATGTTCTGGTTCAGAGATTCTTCACAAAGTTATGCCCCTTTGATGCTTTTTTAGCTGTAATTTTTGTCCGGACTATTTCTCAGCAGCTATTAAAGAGGCTGTACTCCAGATTTGACATGAAATTTTTTTTTTCATAAATTATATATTTAGATGCCATGAGATTATAACAACATAGAATTTTACTTCAAAACTGATTATAAAAGTCAAAATAAAATAAAAAAAATATTTTCGCTCCAGCCTGATTTGAACTCTGGACCCTCATGTTAGCAAAATATTTCCTACGCTTTTTCTGTCACCACCATCGCCGCATATGATATTACAGATATTTACTTTAAATCTTATACGATATAGTTATACCGTCGCGTTACGGTATAGCACTTTGAAAGGGAAAAAATCAATTTATAATGTAATTATTTGACTTATTTTTTGTCAGTAAGTTATTTTTTAAGCATTAATCATAAATATTACAAGAAATTTATAATACAAGAAAACTTTCTTTTTTTGTCATCTGGAGCACAGCCCCTTTAACTGCAATTCACTGAAACTCAATTGGAAGCTTCACTACCAAGAGGAGGTGTGCATATTACAGGCATGTTCCAGTTCAGTGTTAAGTTATGCCCCTTTTATGCTTTTTTAGCTGTAATTTTTGTCTGGACTATTTCTCTGCAGCTATTAACTGCAATTCACTGAAACTCAATAGGAAGCTTCACTACCAAGAGGAGGTATGCATGATACTGGCATGTTCTGGTTCAGTGATTTTTCACAAATTTATACGCCCTTTGATGCTTTTGTAGCTGTAATTTTTGTCCGAACAATTTCTCAGCAAACATTGGCTGTAATTCATTGGAACTTGATAGGAGGCTTTACTACATTTTGAATAAACTCCCTTTATTACATTTAATTTGAACACTTTAATTTGTCCCGACTATAACTCCAAATCTATTAAAGGGATTTGTTGAACATGTGTTATGTTGGGGAGCATCATTGTTTCCAAGGATATCCTTGTTTATGTATTGTCTCTAAGAATTATAACAGATGCTTCAGTTATAATTTGTCTATTTTTTGTCTAATTCACAAATTTAGCAAAAACGTCGTCTTTATTGAGTTGAAAAGACACTCAAAACTTTTGAAAACATACTGTCATATGCATACAGAGATGAAACTATAAAAAATGTTGTCTTTTAAAATGGCGAAAGTATGCACCTACATGTATTCTTTTTTTCTAGCCAATTTAGAGGGGTAGTAAGATGGAAACATAGTGCCATATTAGTTGATAGCAGTTGGCAGTTGCTAAGTTTAAAAAGAACAGTGATCTTCAATTTATTTTATTGCTGTATCAGGGTTTGTTTACTAATAAGATTACCTTAAGCAAATCAGTATTCAAGTCAGTGGTCACCGTCAGTTCCATACTGAATTTCAGATGTAATCAGTGTAAATAAACTTGATAAAGACACTAAACATGAATTTCATCCACTCTATTTAGTCTGTATTATGGTCTGGATATAAAGTTTGCCACCTTCCTCAAATATAAACTTCAAAATAGATGGTAATTTTGTGCTATTTTGAGCTCTTACCTGACCATTGTTAGCTCACCTGAGCACAACGTGCTCATGGCGAGCTATTGTGACCCCCTGTGTCCGACGTCCGTCTTCGTGCATCGTCCGTCGTCAACAATTACATAAAAATAACATCTCCTCTGAAACTACTGACTGCACATTAACCAAACTACACAGAAATGATTCTTGGGTGGGCCCCTTTCAAAGGTGTTCAAATGGTTCCGGTCTGTTGCATAAGTAGGTCACAGGGCCAAAAAAGAAGTTTCAAAAATGCAAACTAAAAAATTTCCTTGTCAGAAAGTACAAGGACCAGAGCTTTGATATTTAGTATATGACATCATCTATAGGTCCTCTACCAAAGTTGTTCAAATTATGCCCCTAGTGCCAAAATTGGCTCCACCCCAGGGGGTCATATGTTTTCCTTATATGTATATAATAAAAATTTAACAATCTTCTCCTCTAAAATGACAAAGGCTAGAGCATTGGTATTTGGTATATGACATCATCTATAGGTCCTCTACCAAAGTTGTTCAAATTATGCCCCTAGTGCCAAAATTGGCCCTGCCCCAGGGGTCATAGGTTTTCCTTATATGTATATAGTAAAAATTAAAAAACTCTTCTCCTCTGAAATGACAAAGGCTAGAGATTTGATATTTGGTATATGATATCATCTACAGGTCCTCTACCGGAGTTGTTCAAATTATGACCCTAGTGCCAAAATTGGCCCCGCCCCAGGGGTGCAGGTTTTCCTTATATGTATAAAGTAAAAAGATTAAAAATCTTCTCCTCTGAAATGACAAATGCTAGAGATTTGATATTTGATAAATTATATCATCTATAGGTCCTCTACCAGAGTTATTCAAATGAAGCCCCTAGTGCCAAAATTTGCCCCGCCCCATGGGGTCATAGGTTTTCCTTATATATAAATATATATATAGTAAAAATTTAAAAAAATCCTCTTCTCTGAAATGACAAAGGCTAGAGATTTGATATTTAGTATATGATATCACCGACAGGTCCTCTACCAAAGTTATTCAAATTCAGCCCCTAGTGCCAAAATTGGCCCTGCCCAACGGGAGCAGGTTTTACTTATATGTATATAGTAAAAATTTAAAAAATCTTCTCCTCTGAAATGACAAAGGCTAGAGATGATTTGATATTTGGTATATGATATAATCTACAGGTCCTCTACCAAAGTTGTTCAAATTAAGCCACTAGTGCCAAAATTGGCCCCGCCCCAGGGGTGCAGGTTTTTCTTATATGTATATAGTAAAAACTTAAAAAAAATCTTCTCCTCTGAAATGACAAAGGCTAGAGATTTGATATTTGGTATATGATATCATCTACAGGTCCCCTACCAGAGTTGTTCAAATTATGCCCCTAGTGCCAAAATTGTTCCCGCCCCAGAGGTGCAGGTTTTCCTTGTATGTATAGAGTAAAAAAAATAAAATTCTTCACCTCTGAAATGACAAAGGCTAGATATTTGATATTTGGTAAAGGATATCATCTGCAGGTCCTGTACCAAAGTTGTTCAAATTAAGCCCCTAGTGCCAAAATTTGCCCCGCCCCAGGGGTGCAGGTTTTCCTTATATGTATATAGTAAAAACTTAAAAAATCTTCTCCTCTGAAATGACAAAGGCTAGAGATTTGATATTTGGTGATATCATCTATAGGTCCTCTACCAGAGTTATTCAAATTATGCCCCTAGTGCCTAAATTTGCTCTGCCCCAGGGGGTCATAGGTTTTCCTTATATGTATATAGTAAAAATTTAAAAATCTTCTTCCCTGAAATGACAAAGGCTAGAGATTTGATATTTGGTATATGATATCATCTACAGGTCCTCTACCAGAGTTGTTCAAATTATGCCCCTAGTGCCAAAATTGCCCCCGCCCCAGGGGTGCAGGTTTTCCTTATATGTATAGAGTAAAAAAATTAAAATTCTTCACCTCTGAAATGACAAAGGCTAGATATTTGATATTTGGTAAAGGATATCATCTACAGGTCCTGTACCAAAGTTGTTCAAATTAAGCCCCTAGTGCCAAAATTTGCCCCGCCCCAGGGGTGCAGGTTTTCCTTATATGTATATAGTAAAAACTTAAAAAATCTTCTCCTCTGAAATGACAAAGGCTAGAGATTTGATATTTGGTGATATCATCTATAGGTCTTCTACCAGAGTTGTTCAAATTAAGTTCCAAGTGCCAAAATTGGCTCCGCCCCAGGGGGTCATAGGTTTTCCTTATATGTATATAGTAAAAATTAAAAAAAATCTTCTTCTCTGAAATGACAAAGGCTAGAGATTTGATATTTAGTATATGATATCATCTACAGGTCCTCTACCAGAGTTGTTCAAATTTTGCCCCTAGTGCCAAAATTGGCACCGCCCCAGGGGGTCATAGGTTTTCCATATATGTATATAGTAAAAATTAAAAAAAATCTTCTTCTCTGAAATGACAAAGGCTAGAGATTTGATATTTAGTATATGATATCATCTACAGGTCCTCTACCAGAGTTGTTCAAATTATGCCCCTAGTTCCAAAATTGGCCCCGCCCCAGGGGTGCAGGTTTTCCTTATATGTATAAGTAAAAAAATTAAAAATCTTCTCCTCTGAAATGACAAAGGCTAGAGATTTGATATTTGGTAAATTATATCATCTATAGGTCCTCTACCAGAGTTGTTCAAATTATGCCCCAGGTGCCAAAATTTGGTCCGCCCCAGGGGGTCATAGGTTTTCCTTATATGTTTATAGTAAAAATTTAAAAAATCTTCTTCTCTGAAATGACATAGGGTAGAGATGATTTGATATTTGGTATATAATATCATCTACAGGTCCTCTAACAAAGTTGTTCAAATTAAGCCCCTAGTGCTAAAATTGGCCCCGCCCCATGGGGGCAAGTTTTTCTTATATGTTTATAGTAAAAATTTAAAAAATCTTCTTCTCTGAAATGACAAAGGCTTGAGATTTGATATTTGGTGATATCATCTATAGGTCGTCTACCAGAGTTGTTCAAATTATGCCCCTAGTGCCAAAATTGGCCCCGCCCCAGGGGTGCAGGTTTTCCTTATATGTATAAGGTAAAAACATTAAAATATTCTCCTCTGAAATGACAAAGGCTAGAGATTTGATATTTGGTAAATTATATCATTTATAGGTCCTCTACCAGAGTTGTTCAAATTAAGCCCCTAGTCCCAAAATTTGCCCAACCCCAGGGGGTCATAGGTTTTCCTTATATGTATATAGAAATGTTTTTTAAAAATCTTCTTCTCTGAAATGACAAAGGCTAGAGATTTGATATTTGGTATATGATATCATCTACAGGTCCTCTACCAAAGTTTTTCAAATTAAGCCCCTAGTGCCAAAATTGGCCCCGCCCAAGGGGGGCTGGTTTTCCTTATATGTATATAGTAAAAATCTAAAAAATCTCCTCTGAAATGACAAAGGCTAGAGATGATTTGATATTTGGTATATGATATCATCTACAGGTCCTCTACCAAAGTTTTTCAAATGAAGCCCCTAGTGCCAAAATTGGCCCCGCCCAAGGGGGCAGGTTTTCCTTATATGTATATAGTAAAAACTTAAAAAATCTTCTCCTCTGAAATGACAAAGGCTTGAGATTTGATATTTGGTGATATCATCTAAAGGTCCTCTACCAGAGTTGTTCAAATTATGCCCGTAGTGCCAAAATTAGCACCGCCCATGGGGTCATAGGTTTTCCTTATATGTGTACAGTAAAAAATTAAAAATCTTCTCCTCTGAAATGACAAAGGCTAGAGATTTGATATTTGGTATATGATATCATCTACAGGTCCTCTACCAAAGTTGTTCAAATTATGCCCCTAGCCTTAAAATTTACCCCATCCCAGGGGTCATAGGTTTTCCTTATATGTATAAAGTAAAAAAAAATAAAAATCTTCTCCTTTGAAATTACAAAGCCTAGAGCTTAGATATTTTAGCATGATATATTGTCTAGTGAATCTGTTCCAAGTTTGTTCAAATTATATCCCTGGGGTTAAAATTGGGCCTGCCCGGGGGTCATAGATATTCTATTGGTGCATAAAGTAAAAACATAAGAAAATTTTCCTCTAAAGCTTCAAAAAGCTAGAGCTTAGATATTTGGCATGAAACATTGTGGACCTCTACAAACATTGTTCAAATTATTGCCCTAGGGTCAAAATTGGCCCTGCCCTTGGGGTCATGGATTTTCTTTATATACATATAAAAAGTGATCTCTGAAACCGAGAAAGCTAGAGCTTAGTTATTTAACATGAGCCATTGTCTGATGGAACTAAATCAAGATTGTTTAAAATTAAAACTTGGGGTGACATTTGGCCCTGCCCTTGGGGACTTAGTGACCTACTTTTTTTGTTATTTGATATACAGTTATAAAATTTGGACCATGTGCAAAGTTTCAGATGAAGACTTGAACTTTGATGTTAAATGACCTAAATTTTGACCTAGTGACCTATTTTCTTGTTTTTTGATGTACAGCTATGAAATTTGGACCATTTGCACAGTTTCAGATGTAGCATTGAACTTTGATGTTAGATGTCCTAGATTCTCACCTAGTGACCTACTTTCTTGCTTTTTTATCTACTGCTATGAAATTCGAACCCTGTGCACAGTTTCAGGTGTCGAAATTGAACTCTGACATTAGATGACATTTTGACCTGGTGACCTCCTTTTTTATTGTTTGATGTACAGGTTTGAAATTTGGACCATATATATAGTAAAAATTGTTCAAATTCTTGTAATAAACACTAGCCTTGTCCGTTTTAACACAAATGACAGTCTGTCTTCAGGTGAGCGCTGATGGCCCCCTTGTTTTTGAAAAATACTTATCTTTTATTCAGCAGTTTGTAATAAAACTTTAAGCTGTTGAAGTGAAAGATAGATATTCTAAAAATGGTTTCTTACAAATTTAAAATTTTAAAAATCTGTTTAATACTTGTTTTTGACAAAATGACCGATGGTTTTTGTGAACACAGTGTGAGCATTGTATATTGACTTACCACTTTACAACTATAGATTATTAATTACCGATTGATTTTCTGTTATTGGATGCGTGAAAGCATACTTTGGTTATTCCTTTGAAAGGTAAGCTGTGTGGATTCCCTTTAGTTAAAACCAAGGTGAGAGGTGGTTCATTTTTTAGCTTACTTGAGCACAAAGTGCTCAGGGTTAGCTTTTCTGATTGGTCTTTGTCTGTGTCTGTCCGTCGTCAACTTTTCATTCAAACGACATCTCCTCTAAAACCAATGGACGAAATTTAATGAAACTTGCCTGGGATGTTCCTTGCATAAAGCTCTACCAAGATTTTTCAAATGGTTCTAGTCCATTGCATTTCTGGTTCACGAGCTAAAAATCGATTTTAAAAGTTAGATTTTTAAAATTTTTCTTCTCCGAAACCTCAAGGCCTGGAGCTTAGATACATGTATTTGGTAGGAAGCATCATCTGGTGGACCTCAGCCAAATATTTTCAAATGATTACCCTTGGGTCAAAACTGACCCCACCCCAGGGGTCAGTTGATTTTACATAGATTTAAGTAGGGAAAACTTAAAAATCTTCTTATCAGAAACCACAAGGCCTAGAGTTTAGATATTTGGTGTGCAGCTTTGACCAGTGGACTTCTAAGAAGTGTGTTTAAAAAATGGCCCCTGGGCCAAAAATGGCCCCTGGGCCAAAAATGGCCCTGCCCCAGGAGTCACATGTTTTACACAGAGTTATATAGGAAAAACTTTTAAAAAATCTTCTTGTCAGAAACTGCAAGGCCTAGAGTTTAGATATTTGGTGTGTAGCATTGTCTAGTGGACCTCTACTAAGTTTGTTCAAATCATAGCCACTGGGTCAAAATAGGCTATGCCCTGGGGGTCACTTGTTTACATAGACTTATATATAGGAAATAGTTAAAAAAATCTTTACATCAGAAACCAAAAGGCATAGAGCTTAGATATTTTGTATGTAGCATTGTCTAGAGGACCTCTGCCAAGTTTGTTCAATTCATGGTCCCTGGGTCAAAAATGGCCTTGCCCCAGTGGTTACATGTTTTACATTATACATTTACAGTTATAATAATTTATAGGAAAAAGTTTAAAAATCTTCTTTTCAGATACCACAAGGCCTAGAGTTAAGATATTTGGTGTACAGCATTTTACACAAGGACTTACACTTACATAGGGAAAACTTAAAAAATCTGCTGCTCTGAAACACCAAGGGCTAGACCATCAATTATTAGTTGTTATGTCTCCCCACCATCCAACCCTGCCCTTCTGAAGGAGACATATTGTTTTTGCCCTGTCCATGGGTGTCTGTTTGTCTCTCTGTCTGTCACACTTTCTTTCAATAACTTGAGTACCAGTTAACCCAAAGCCTTCAAACTTCAGAGGGTTATTGCCCTTATTGAGTAGAAAAAAACCTTTTGTTTTTTAGGTCAAAGGTCAAGGTCAGAGGGACCTCTAGAGTGACAACCATTTCCACTCAATGACAGGAATACCATTTCACCCAGAGCCTTCAAACTTCATAGTATGATTGCTTTTATTAAACAGAAGAACCATATTGTTTTTGGGGCAAGTATGTCATAGGTCAGGGTCACAGGGACCTGTAGAGTGAAAAGTATATCTGCAGAGTAACTGTAGTATCATTACACCCAGAGCCTTCAAACTTTATAATATAATTGTATTAGAAGAACCTTATTGTTTTTAGGGTCCATAGGTCAAAGGTTAAGTTCACAGGGACCTCTAGAGTGAAAACTGTTTCTGCTTAGTAACTGAGTATCATTTTACCCAGACCTTTCAAACTTTATAGGATGATTGTCTCTACTCAGTAAAAGAACCCTATCATTTTTGGGGTCAGTAGGTCAAAAGTCAAGGTCACAGGGACCTGTTGAGTGATAACTATTTCTCCTCAGTAACTGGAGTACCATTACACCCAGAACCTTCAAACTTCACAGGGTAATTATATTAGAAAAAACCTATTGTTTTTGGGCTCTGTAGGTCAAAGGTCAAGTGCACTGGGACCTGTAGGGTAAACTGTTTCTGCTAAAATATTTGAGTACCATTACACCCAGAAACTTACTGAAAACTTTTTCAGACTTGAAAACAACGAAAATTTGTAACAACCAATAACAATACTTGTAAAATGAGCAATGAGACTCAGGTGAGGGATTTAGGGCCATCATGGCCCTCTTGTTGATGAAAAATGTGTGTTGAGCATGGTGTTAAACGCCAGTAAAAACAAACTAACAAAAGATTAATTGTCCAGTGGTATATTCTTAAACTCTTGACATGATAGATGAAAAGAAAGTTGATTGCTTTAAAAGAAACTTCAGGTTGCAATGGTGGATTGGTATGCTCTCAATAACATGTACCTTTATTTAGAATTTGTTCTGTTAAACAGCTTTTGTTTCATTTCATAGACTTGACCATACTGAAGACAAACTGCTCCTCAGAGCAAGCTATAGAACTAAATAAAAGATTTTCTCAAAGATTGGAAACCGGGATAGTATATTCACAAATTGGGACAGTGGTAACAGTGAATTTGAGGTATACCTTGCAACTTTCTCTTTAAAAGAATTTTAAAAAATTCTTTGCTTGAGTAGACAATGCTAATTTTCACAAAATGAAATTTTATATACCAGTATACGAACGAGGAAAATTCAAATAGACTTGAGTAGATTTGAGTGTATGGTTTTTTACTGTATTTTTAAGAAACCTTAAGCTACAGCACTCTATTTTGTTTGCAGATGCCAATAAAAAGAAATTTAATATATACCTGTCTGTTCAGACAAATTATAACTAAGGTAATGCACATTTTTTGAAGAACAACAACAACATATTTGTTCAACCTTTTATTTCCGTATATCTCTTGATGTTAATGGTGATAATTATGATACTAAAACATTGCTTGTATTGTTAAGTAACAAAGTAACATGAATTTCATGAAATAACATGCTTGAGTAGAATAACAAATATAATTGTAATATCAATTATGATAATAAACTATGACCATGCTTTGATTACTTTGATATAATTCAACATAAACCCCAGGTGAGATACAGTCACTGTTGTTGCAAAGTACGTCCGGGAACCAGACAGAATTTTTAACATTAGATAGCTTTTTTTCTTTGTGAGCCGAATTTATTATCTAAAATCATTAAACATAAACTTTGAATCATTTTGATCATTTGAAAGCTCTTTAAATTCGTATTTTGAAAATATAAGCATATTTTGAATTTTTGCTTTTAAAAAAGAAAACTAAACTAATTCATACCTGTCATTTCAGCATTTTCATCATTTTTCTAGCAGCTTAGATGCACTATGTTTAACCTTTTACAAACAAGAAAGTGTACAGTTTTGACAATTATTTTTTGAAACTTATTGCACGCAATGACGAAACTGGCTCTGTGAAGGACAGGCAGCGTCCAGGACGTCAGAGAGTAACTTCACGTCAACAGGACCGGCGTATAGTCCTTACGCATTCGTACGGCGGTAGAAACTGCTCGGGAGACAATTGGTAACCACCAACGTCGAATTAGCGAGTCAACAGTGCGTCGTCGGTTGAATGAACGTAACATAAAAGCATATAGTGCATATAGGGGTAACGTGCTCACACCGGAAAGGCGCCACAATCGTTATGCATGGTGTAGGCAGCATGGTAGATGGAATCAAAGGCAGTGGCAAGGTGTCTTGATTACTGACGAATCAAGATTTTGCATTGACATCTTGATCGACGACGTAAAGTGTGGCGTAGGCGTGGGGAACGATATGCGGACTTTTGTGTGCGCCAAGCTCCTCGGTGAGGTGGAGGAGGCGTCCTGGTATGGACGGGTTTATCTTGGAGACACAAGACACCGTTGGTAGTTGTTGACGGGAGTTTGACTGCACGCCGTTACGTCAATGAGATTGTGCAGCCGGTAGTTCTTCCGTTTCTGCAAACAAATGGTGACGTCACAACCTTTCAACAAGATAATGCAAGGCCTCACTCTGCCATAGTCACAATGAACTTTCTTCGTGAAAATAATGTGCATGTTCTGCCCTGGTCTGCGTTTTCGCCAGATTTAAGTCCCATCGAACATTTTTGGGACCAACTCGGACGTCACGTTTATGACGGCAGACGTAACATCACCAACCGTAATTACCTGATACAAGCACTAACCGAGGAATGGGAGGCGATCCCCCAGTACCGAATACAGCGCCTTATTCGCAGTATGAGGCAAAGATGCCATGCCATTGTTGATGCCGAAGGAGGACATACAAGATATTAAGGTCTGTGACTTTTGATTTCTGACGTTAAGAGTTAGACCAGCCTTGAGGACTTTGCGTCATTATCAATTTCATTCCAGTTGTACGTTTTGCAATTGTAATGAATTAAAGAAAAGAATAATACTGATTAAATATGAATTTTAGAATTTGTGTTGAAAATATTGACATTTAACTGACTGGTAACTTTTCATTGACGACCAGTATATTAAATATAGGCTTAAAACAAATTTCATACTATATCCCGTGGTAAAATTAAATGAAAAGTTAAGTTTTAAAAAGAAGTAATGCATATCTTTACATGTTTGAATTTTTTTTATCTATTTGACTTTATTTACCATGATAGCTTACTTGTAACTTTTCTTGTCAAAATGCATATTAACATTTTTTTACATGTATTGCTTCTTTTTGCTTTTTCAATGCTAAAGAAATTCAAACAGTTTTTTGATATTATTATTAATATGTAATTCTACAATCATACATTAAATCTTGCACTAGGCAGACATCTTTCTAAATTGTTAAAAATATATTTGGAATTACATATTCAGGCAAATATCCTTGTTATAAAAATCTTGTACAAGTATTATTTTGGCATGCATTCTGAAAGAAAAAACAACAACAACAACCAAAGAAAAATACACATACTTTAAATAAATATGTTTATATTTGAACCTAACTCTACATACACTGTACACAAATTCTGCAAGTCCAACCAATAACTTGAAGGACAATTAAAAATTTCAAAATCCAGTTAGTTTTGTTTTATTGCTTAACTTTGCTTTAAAAAAAAATACCAAGCTATATTCTTCTTTGTCTGTAATTTAATAGTAGGTAGTCTTCCCAGATGCAATGACTGCCAAAGTTAAATAAGAAAAGTAAATTGAAAAAAATTTGACAAATTCCTTTACTGATCTAGACAGTGTTCACAAGACCTTTCTCCCTCCCTACCATCTGGTGGTATTACTCCCTTAGAATGGTCCTTGTCATCATCAGTTTTGAACAGAACTGTGATATATTGTTATTGTCAGTAGCACTGAAACTGAAAACTTCATTTTTTTATAAATATCAGTCACAGTGGGTATAATGGATATTTTTTCAAAACTTCAATAAATAATCATTAAGATACAGATACAATGTATAATCCAAAACTACATAACTCAAAAACTGGCCTTACATCCTTAGTAATGATACCATTCTGACCCCATTGTAAACTTTTGTCGCATGCTGATACTAACTGTTTCCATAAAATGTGTCAGGCAAACTTACAACATTCAGTTGATCGATTAAGATAAATGGTCATGATTTATTATAAGTACCAGTTTTTCCTTTTTCATTGAAAAATATTCCTTTTCTCTTAGACTTGAATATTTCTGTTATTTACTTATGAAAGTAACAATCAATATGAAACTACAGCTCTACTTTACAACTTAAAATTGTTTGTAATGTATTTAAATAAATTCTGGTGAAACTGGAAACACATCCAGTACTTAAGAAACTTATTACTTATCATAACTGTAATAATTCTTATACAAAAAAATGTAATGTTTATTTCAAATTTCTGATTGTTCTGTTTTTTTTTAAAGTGGAGAAGATTTAAGTTTTATTAATTGACAGTCAAAACTCTATTCAAGCATTACCATTTCTTTGTCTTTAATCTCCCATTTTCTAATCATTCAAAGAAAAATATCATATATGCGTAATATATAAATAAAATATATGAGCATGAATGTGAAAATACGTTTTTTTCACTTTTCATGCTCATATCTTTTTTTTTCATTGTGTTAAATTTATCAGTAAAAGCATTGAGAAATTGACTTAAACCAAAGGACCTCCAAGTCCAAATCCAACTTATTGGGCATGTAAGTTCTCAACAAGTAATGAGTGGACTGGTAATCCAGGGGTTGCAAGTTCAATCACCTGTTCTTCCACTAACTAAACTGATTTCAGCTGAGACATTCGACGGAAGTCCAATGTGTCGGTGCAATACACAGGGTCGCTATACACTGATCCTATAATTGAAACAAGTGTCTTTGGAAGGGGATACTTTCTGTATCTTGTAGTATCCCCAACACCCTAAAATAACCGAACCCGTTAGGGAGCATCAGCAATTTGCGAAACAGTTATCTTTGATGAATAAATTCATACAGACATATAGAGAATCCAATTTCTGCTAACCACACATTCATTACTTCATAAAGAATTTTAAAAAAAGTAAGCCACTGGGGCTTATGGCTCTAGAAAACTCAATTAATACAGGTCCAATGGGTCTATGGCCTAAAGAGCTGTGTACTGTGTAGACTGTTTTCAATTTATACAAGAGTAGCAGGAGTACATGTATAATCCAGCACTTCTAGTTCTACTCCCTTGCCTACATTGTATCAGGTAGCTTTTACGTGGACATAGTAGAGTGTCCACTTGCTAACTGAAGGTACTAGTCAAAATAATTCAAGTGACATCTTGAGCATATTCTGAGATATTTTTGTTTTGGGTCAGAATCTCGCTACAGCAGATGTGAGATATTAACACAATCATACAAAAAAGAACACAAGATCTCGACTTGCGTATTTTCCCTTTTTTGAGTTAATTCCTGCTGGCACTGACAAGTTATTTAACTAAAATATGTGAGTGATTCTTCTGCAAAAGTGCCCTGCTTCAAAACACTCAAAAGTTGTCCACACACTTCTACATTACCTACCCAAATTTGCAAGGTTTATTCTGGATAAAATCACGTCCAATTAATACATCTAAGGTCATATTCTATCCAGACATAAGATACTATACCCTTTCTTTCACACTTAAGAATTTTCAGTATCACGGTCAGAAGTATACCAAACGATTAAAAATAAACTAAGATAAAAAAATCAATAGGCATTGTGTCGAATCTTTCACTCACCGAGACTCAAATTACCTGTTAGCTTCGAAATTTATCAGCACAATTATACAAAATAAGTCGTTTCATAAAGTATTTAGTACTTAGGACTGAACTACAATTCCAATTTTTCTTGATAACTAAAGTCTTAAGGATTTCACGGGTCTTATGTTTTTCACAGTTATGATTTGGCACTTGGTCAATCATGGCATAATGTGACCCTTTAGGATAATTGCAGAACTGTTTATCAGTTCAAATTTGTCAAAAGACCGGAATATCTGCGTAATTTATTCAGGCTAAAGTAATAAAAGCATACATGCTTGAAACAGCCACTAACTTTCCATAACCACTTTAAAGACATAAAATAAACTTTTCTTGTAAGAATGAACACTAAAGTCTTTCGAGTGCGTGAAGTTTTGTTATACTGATTCGTGGGAGAAGGATTGCTATCAAAACACTAAACATTTATCAGTTTAAGGTACTTCCATTGTATCTGTAATTTTTAGCAGGAGTCATTATTTAAAAAACCGAAATAATGGTGAAAGCGAAATGATATCTCTACAATAAAGTAACAATAAGATAACACATCCTTTCGAAATAAGCCGAGAATATATCAATTTGAATCGGAGTTTGAGAGACAAAACTGATTTATACTTTATGACGGACTGAACATAAATTTTATAATGAAATAAACTGAAAAAATATACTTTTTTTACAAATCTATATTTAACAATATCTCTACTCCAAATAGTTGCCTATTACTAGTCATTTCGTAAAGAAATTTATGGAGAATATTCTGCCCACGCTGCATTCAGAACTGCATCAAAGAGAAACCAAATTAGGTGGAAAATATCTTTGATCGGCTTTTCACTAACTAATCAGTTTTGACTTCACTGATTTCGTAGAATACAAGACACTTATATATCTTCCATATAACCTCATCACTTCTGTATTATCTGCTCTGTGTTTGAAGCATCATAGCTGCCAGTAGAAGTTGGCTTAATAGAAGAAAGTAAACATTAATTAGCGCAGACGAGTGTTTTGCAGTAATAGCTTCAGAAATTTAGATAAAAAAAAGAACTTTACAATGTGGAAGAATTCAAACAGCTCGACGTGAACGAATGCAAAATTAATTTTCACTTTTCTGATGTTTCTGGGGTTTTGCTGAAATGTATGACATTGAATAACAATTGCTCGTTGCTAAATCAGCGCTTAAAAAGGTCATTTACCAATTTAATTTCCGTCTAGAATCTATACGAAATTATCAAGAGAATAGTATTTTGGTAAACTTTTTATTGCGTAACATTATGTACGCTCACTTAAATAAAAGTTTATGTTACAAATTTGTTGTGCATCTGTTGCTATTCAGAAACCTATGGAAAGCCGCAGTATACCCCCGCTAATTTCATAAGAAATATATGCATGTCACAATAACTCCTTATTCCTGACAACACCTTTTAATCAAGTCTTCAATACAATAATGTAAGAAAAATCGTGTCTTTTCAAAATGTGTCCGTTTCACTTAAATTTTCTTGAACAGTACGTGTTATGATTTCTGGAACGGCTTTATATATTCATACACCATACGTTTATCAACCAAAACGAAGTGGAATAGAATACATCCGTGTGCCACACTTAGAGAATTATGATCTGGAGTACAGGAAATTTTATAAAGTCCATCAAATGTGCCACCTTCTACCTAATGAATGTATCCTGCAGCTTTCCCTTGAACTTTTGTCTTGTTCAAGTTGATTCGCTAAATATCTGCGAAGTTCAGAACAAGAAGAAGCTGATATATTGTTACAATAGTCATCAAGTACTCTCCTATTTCGAAGATATAGATACATTATTTTAAAATTCCGTTGTTTTTTCAATTTTCTCTATTATCCTGTTTTGCAATCTTACTTTAACAAAAGAACAAGTTATCCCAATCCAACTTTATGTGTCTAATGTCAATTTATTATCTAATACTAATATTAGTATCAATGCAATGGAAGGAAATCTTTTTTTTATATATATTTCTCAGAAATAAATATTGCGGTGATATTTATCTTGATTTTGCTGATGAAGAAAATGACAGCGTATCCTGAGATTTCAAATACGACATAACCTGGTCACCACGAGAGAAAACCAACAACACAAATAACCGTTTATCAATTCTGTTAATTTCAAGTATGTACTGTATTCATATCATTGATAATATAACATTAATATATCAGAGGATGGCAATTGCTTTGGTAAAAAAGGGATTTTATCCTGTCAATTATTTCATATCCGACCCGATAAAGGGGGGTCGTATAAATTTTGCTTTATACGGCACATGCTACGTCATCACCGGTGACGTCATGGACTAGTTTTGTATTTATAAACAATATTATAAATAATCAGAAGGAAGTGATTAAATTGTTGTTATTACAAACAGAGACTACTTGAATAAAAATTAAATATTTCAAT
This sequence comes from Cyclina sinensis, assembly GCA_012932295.1. Lineage (NCBI taxonomy): Eukaryota > Metazoa > Mollusca > Bivalvia > Venerida > Veneridae > Cyclina > Cyclina sinensis. Next base: position 21,525,095 of record JAAONU010000001.1, read on the forward strand.
ATCTAGATCTTATAATATAGCACGATCATTTAAGGAAAAAATATATCGAAATTTTGGAACTATTTTTGTGTATATGTTCACCTGATGGATAACCTTGACATTTGAAACACTTTAAAGATAGGTTTTCAATATCCTAGTAATTTATTGACAAATGCCAGATGTGACAGGATAAATAGAATAATAGGTTAGTGTCTTAAATGAGAAAGTTTATCCGGCTCGGCTGCGGTATTTATCGGGTTCGCCTTCGGCTCACCCGATAAATTCCTACGCCTTGCCAGATAAACTTTCTCATATTAAGACACTTACCTATTATTCTCTATGTATATGAATGCAAATTTGAAGAGATGTTACCTAAATGGAATTGCAGTGTAATTTTGATTGCGATTTTAAATATGCAATAAAATTGTTTACTTATACAAAAACCACTCATGTACAATGCCGAATGTCTTGAAACAACATGAATATGCAATTGATAAGTGCGATAGAATGCCATAGTGCCGGTACGAGACGATAGACCGAGAACAAACCCCTGCCAAGGACAAGCGCATTATCAATTGCCCTAAACAAAAGAAATTCATGAAATAGGCCCCCTTCAAATTCAAAGGACCCCCAAATTTTGAATGCAAATTTGAAGAGATGTTACCTAAATGGAATTGCAGTGTAATTTTGATTGCGATTTTAAATATGCAATAAAATTGTTTACTTATACAAAAACCACTCATGTACAATGCCGAATGTCTTGAAACAACATGAATATGCAATTGATAAGTGCGATAGAATGCCATAGTGCCGGTACGAGACGATAGACCGAGAACAAACCCCTGCCAAGGACAAGCGCATTATCAATTGCCCTAAACAAAAGAAATTCATGAAATAGGCCCCCTTCAAATTCAAAGGACCCCCAAATTTTGTTAAAAACTAACGTATTATCAAAAGATAAATCCGGATTTCGGATGTAGCACCGGAATTCGGACACCGATAAATTTGTGGATGGCCCGCTTAATTGCGATCCAATGGCACACCCAATAAAGATCTTCGATATAACTTTATAATAACGTTCCTGGATCTCGGAACGTGACGCTGGATTTCAGGCTTCAAAAATTGGTGCCGGAATCGGTCACCGTATGTAAAGTAAATATCTCCGGAAATCGGAAGTTGTGCCGGAAATCGGACACAGTATGTAAATGTTAGATATCTCCGGAAACCGGAAGTTGTTCCGGAACTCGGACATAATTTTTTAATTGCGAAATATCTCCAGAAATCGGACGTTATGCCGGAATCGGACAATGCATGTTATTGTTAAATATCTCCGGAAATCGGAAGAAATGCCGGTAATCGAACAATATATTTAAATGTTAAGATATCTCTGGAATTTGGAAGAAATGCCGGTAATTGGACAATGCATATACCTGTTCGATATCTCCGGAAATCGGAAGAAATGCCAGTAATCAGACACTGAGTGTAATTATAGCAATATTTCTCCGGAACTCGGAAGAAATGTCAGTAAAGGTCATTGCATGTAATTGATAGACATCTCCAGAATCGAAGAAAGTACCAGAAATCGGATGCTGCACGTGGTTGTTGGGTATATCCGGAAACCAACGATCATTGAGATATCTCAAATATTAGTGTACAGTTGAATCAGGGATGTTTTTGTTACATTAATATAGCATTGTTTTATTATTATAGTTACTATTTACTAGATGGGTGTTCAGTGGAACACTTGTGTCGCCCTTGGGTACTCTGTTAGAATAACTAAAAAGGTAAACAAGAGCCTGCTGGAAAAGACAGCATGCTAGTCAAAGTACAACAAGACCTGTCCACAGACAGCATGCTCCACTTTTCTCAGTGCTGGATAATTAATTATAAGCCAAGTTTAACAAGAGGCCCAAGTGAAAAAAATTTGAGTGGGGGAGGGCAAGTACCTAGTCATACAAGATGAAAAAAACATCGGGTCAAGTACTTATGTATTAAAAAAAAACAGGCCCCAGGAGCGGGGGATGAGAGGGGGGAGGATGGGAAGTCAAGTACCTATGTATTAAAAAAAATCGGACCCTGGGGGGGATGGGGGGAGGTGAGGAGGGTGACTGGTTTGTGGGGTGGATGGGGAGTCAGGTATACCTATGTATTAAAAACATTTTGGGGGCCGGGGGCGGGGGAGTGACTGGTTGGGGGGAGGAGGTTGAGGGTGGATTGGGAGTCAAGTACCTATGTATTAAAAAAATAGGACCCCGGGGGTGTAAAAAAGGGGGGCGCAGGTGTGTGTGGGGGGAGTACTTACCCATCTCATGTCAGTTTATATTTTATTTCTAGGCTTAAGAAGTTTTTTTCCTATATATCAGTATAAGCAAAATCACGTGACCCCTGGGGGTTGGGCTAACTGTGACCCCAGGGACATGGGTACCAACAATCTTTGCAGGGGTCTTGCTAGTGATCAAGTATTCCAAGTTTGAATGGAATATCTTTGACACTTTTTGAGACATGGACATAAAGAAAAAGGTTAACCAAGAAATTTTAACTTGAAAAAGGGGCATAACATTGCAAAAATAAATTTGAGAGTTATCTGCCCTTGAGAAATGGTGTTGTCTGAAGTGATACTATTGTAAGCGTTACAACTGGAAAGTTTGATGAAAAATTATTAAGAAATGGCATAGTAATAGCCAATGTTAAGTTTTCATAACAAAATCCAACTACAAAAATGGGCATAACTCTGTCAATTGTGACCTTGACCTACAGACTTTGGCATCATCACGGCCCTGTTGTCGTAGACAATATATTTTGAAAGTTTGATGTCGAAATGTTAAGAAATGGCAAAGTTATTGCCAACGTTAAGTTTTCATGACAAAATCCAAGTACAAAAAGGGACATAACTCTGTCAAATGTGACCTTGACCTAAAGATTTTGGCATCATCCCGACCCTGTTGCCATAAGCAATACAATTTGAAAGTTTGATAAGATAATGTTTAGAAATGGCAAAGTTATATCCAACGTTAAGTTTTCGTGACGGACCGACGGACAAAGCGAACCCTATGTTTCGCCGTTTCTTCGAAAGGGCGACACAAAAAGTACGCGAATAATGCAGGATTTTTGTCACTAACTATGTTACGCTTTTTTATCAGATCCTTACCACAACATGAGACATGAACAATCGTCCGACTTTGTTTTCCTGCAAAAAAAAAAAAATAGTCTAAACAATGGTCCAAATTCAATGAATTAGCGCGATTAGATGTTGCCAAATGAAGTAATGTTGAAAATCCTTCGAAAATTGCTCGGCTGATTGCACAGCCTTGTGGAAGCATCTTTTGAATCCTATATTTGTTGTTAAATTTAATTCCTAATAAATCAAAGTCGGCTGGGTGTACTGGGCAGAGATTGAAAGCTGATTTCACGTCTCTTTTACCTATCAGCGCCCCGGGGCCTAAACGCTGTATTATTTTTCTAAAACATTATCGAATCGGGAATACTTAATGGTAGAACTTTTCATGATCAATAAAATCGTTAACACTGTTACCTTCATATGGATATGACAAATGAGCAATAAGACGCACTCCGCCAGTGTTTTTGGGACTAATCCAATAGGATTGACTCTTAAATTCGAAAACGGTTTTGTTGTAAATGGAGCAAGCATTCTTCCTAATTTAACTTGAGTTCGTTTTCTAATTTATGCTCCCCGAAGGGCGAGCATATAGTTGCCGTTTTGTCCGTCCGTCTGTCCGTCCGTCCTTTCATCCGTCCGTTCGTCCTTCCGTCATAATTTTGTCCGTCATAACACAAAAAATATGAGAGATATCAAGACCAAACTTCAAAGGTAGTTAGATCTCATTGATGAACCATAATTATTGCTTTATTAATTTTTGAGTTATTGCCTTTTGAAATTTCTCGTACTTATTTTTTGTCCGGGGCATATCTCACAAAGTATAAGAGTTATCAACTTGAAACATTATAAGTAAATAGATCTCATTGATGAACAGTGCAGTGCACAAGAACCATAACTCTTGCTTCATTAATTTTTTAGTTATTGCCCTTTGAAATTTCTCATACTTATTTTTTGTCCGGGGCATATCTCACAAAGTATAAAAGATATTAACATGAAACTTCATTGGTTGATAGATCTCTATGAGGAGAAGTGCAGCGTGCAAGAACCGTAACTCTATTTTGCATAATTTAGGAGTTATTGCCCTTTGTTATTTTTCATACTTTAAAAAAATACATATTAAACAATAGCCCTTTTGGAATTGGCATTTATTCGGGGAGCATCCATCGGTTCCACCGATTTCTTGTTTTCCAATATGTCTGGGTATCATTTCGCAGACTACAAGTTTCTTTTGCAAGAAAAGAACAATGTTGTCCTTTGTACTGCAGCCTAAACCCCTCCTTAAATCCACGCAATATAAATTTAGCATCTTCATGATTATAAACTGTGAGCCACGTTTCCGATCGTGACGTATCTATTGGAGTGCTGCCTAGGTCCCAGAGATGCTCTAGGAGGTACAGGTTAGAGTATTGTTCAAATCTATGATATATGAAAGTATTCGACATGAATTTGTGTTATTTGGGTTCATAAACAAAAGTGTAGGTGTTCTACATGATAAAGCAGAATGTGTACCGGTACAATTTTTACATTTATGCAAATACTGACAACCCTTTCCCATTAAATTCATAACAGTGATTTTGTTTGTGTTCGACATTTGAACCTATACTGGTTGTCATGGTAACCATCCAGATTTCAGCATCAATACTGGACCACTTGGTATTTGGGCAATAATACATTTTGTACCTAAAATATTTGTCCGATTGGATTCATTTTTGACGCAGACCTGATCGTGTTTAAATAATGTTATAATCTTTGGCCAATGGCGGGCTCGTAGAATACTCATATAAATCAGGAAAGCATCAGTCCATTGTTCAATTGACTGTATATTTTGTTTTTTGGACTTAGAGCTATCTGACAACAGTATTTCCCCATTATATATTTTAAGAGTATGACTCTGGGTTGTGGATGTATCTTTCACTAATAAACCTGAAAACTCAATAAATTCGCCACTCAAGATTTTTTCTTTTATATTTGTATTGACATGTATAGCCATATCTGATACTACAGAAGTGAAAGTATTTTCATTACCTGATACAGGTGTATCTTTGTTGGCTTCATGTATCATTGGAGGTTGTATCAACGGCGGCTCAAACCCAGCTCCAGCAAGAGATACTTGGCTGACTCCCTGACATTGTGACAATCCAAGTGGTGCCGTGCTGGTGGCCCAAATACTGAAGGTGCAGCTGTTTCTTGATTGCCTTCCGGTATTAAATGTTGTTGTTGTTGCGGGAGTAGAGGTCCAAATGCCATTGAAGTGGGAGTGGCTTGTAGGCTTCTCTGCTGTTGCAAATTACTCCCCTGTAGAAAACATTGTGGTGGCGGGGGTGGAGGCCCAAATGATGTCCCGTACTGTTGGGTGTACTGTTGAACGTTTGGTTCTGAATTTGTTCTATAACCTGGATAATTCCCATAGCATTGATTACTAGTATTGTCCACAATTGTTGGATATTTCATGGCAAATGACTGGATTTGTCTTGACAAGGATGTCAAATACAATATAATTGCTCATAATAAAACAGAGGATACAAATGTTAAAGAGAAACACTATACTGTTTTTAAAGTTTATAACTTTTGCTTAATAAGCACCTTTTATCAGAAGATATCGTGTCATTATTTCAAATAAGTTATGTAATATGCCATTAGAGAGAACGCTCAGATCATTTATATACTTGAAGTCTCCCTTTATGGCGACATTTTAATCAATCAAGCAAGCAATACAATCTTCTCACATGAAAGTACTTACTATTAAAGAATGCGGATGAATGCACACACGACATTGCTAGTTCAATCTAAAACAAAGATAATTTCAGCATTAAATATGTTGTTATTAGATACTGGCATCTGAATTTCTGTTAACTTGTTAGCATGTATCTGAATAAATAGAAAGAATGAATGCATTTTATCTTGAACCGTTGCAGGAGCAGTGGTGATAATAAGGACAACTTGAATATTTGCTCAATTGTTTAAATTTTCTTATTAACGTGAGGAGCTCCTTTTACCTTTCAGAGTGACCTTTAATAATAAAGTTGAACTCATTTCCATTTACCTGAATATGATACAGTTCCTATTAATTTGAAACTGATTTATTGATGATGCGTTCTGTTCAACATACTCCATTTGCCAAGTAAAATGATCGATTGAAGCAGTTGGCTGTTTTCAGACTTTCGCTGGTGATTTAAGAATTTAAGATTAGAGCACCTTTTTTGAAACTGAGTCGTTGAAATTTCGGTGATTTTGAAGCTTTTCATGTCCGTAAAGATGACATGTAACGTCTTTTATCAATTGTAAAGTAAGCTATATGCTACAAATAGTAACTTGAACTTTGCCTAAAATGCACATTTTGAGAAATGTCAGTAAAGACTATGTTTTTCATACTTTAGGGACAAACATAGTCCATTACAGTGTGTGTCGAATTGCCGTTTTTGAGATAGTGCTTTGAATCACGAGAAAACAGTTGGTAAGTGAATGGCTTTATCACGAACAGCTGCAGTTATTGAAGTTTGTGTTTATCACTAAAACGTATAGAGAAACTGTTCTGGGACTATTCAATAATATATATTGTGGAAGCAATTCTGCATTTATTTTCTGTATTTAGCCATGCAAAATACATCCCATGCACTACTGAAGGGGCGATGCTGATATTTTGAAAAGGAAAAACTTGTTTTCGATTGCTAGCTGTGTAGTAACTACCGTGCAATATTGTTATATTGGACAGTAGTAAATGCACGGTTAGGCTTAAACACGTGACTGTTTGTTTTTGGTTTCATGCGCCTAAAAAGGGTAGTTAGATTGGAAGAAAACATTACAAATCTGGTTGATTTATTTCTGTTTTGATGTTGAATTATTTTTTCAAAATCATGAAAATAGATACATGCCAAGGATTTTACTGCGACAAACGATGCTCAACTCTGCCAATTCCCGAAATATGTAATACAACTGACTGCCATATCCACAAAAATAATTCAGATTAACAGCTTAACTCAACAGAGTAATGCATAATGATAATTTCAGAAATGAACACTACCAAGTGTACGTGTTTACATCACCGTAGTTTGCTAGGTGTACAGATAACGTCATTCGATATACTTTCATCTGTTTCTTAAGTCTCCAAGAAACGGCCATTTACCGACATCATAAGCGTAACCATAACTGATACAGTGTATTTTGAGCAATACGACTAACACCTTCTTGGTTAGAATTATTCGTAGAAATGTCAGTGCTAAGTGGTTAAAGTTACTGAAAGCGTAATGTAACAATAGATGCCTTGTCTTCCTTTTCACCAGTTGTCACAATTACAACTGTTTTTGTTGTTTTGAATTCCTGATTTAAAGCCTGAATGCATGTAATAAAATCTAAAGGGTAGTAAATCTGTCTTTAATTGCAGCGTCGTCCAAAAGAACGAAACAAAATTACTTCGAGTTATTTGTTGAGTTCTCAAGAAACTCGTACTCTTTCAGCAATTAAGTTCCGATGCTGTGAAGTCAATTTTATGATCACCAGATCGTGCATAACTAAAACATTGTCATTTTATGTTCATTTAATCTAATTATCAATCAGTGTTCATCTGTCTTTCTCAGAAAAGTTAAAATGATCCAGAAAGTCGTATCTTCTGTTTCTGAAACCTTTTGTTCAGAATTCTTCCAGTAAATTAAGTTTCACCACCTCGCGTGCGCATGATGCATTTGTTTTTAAATTTCATGAAATCAATTCTAATTTTAAAAAGATACCCTTACAAATTTGAATTACGTGCGTTTTGATTAATTGTATAAATGAACTCACAAAACTTAATGAAACCATATCTTTCTGGGCTACATATAACGCCTGATATATACTAGTATGAAATGCAATATTTCCTAGACAAACTGGGAACAATGAATAAAGCTGAAAGTTAATGGAACCTGTCACGAGATAATCTGCCTGAAAGAAGATATGATACAACTTTTTTGTTTTCTAACCCCATTGTAATTTGTTTTATTTGAATTTGTAAGTTAAAGTTAAATTTTCAATGAATTTGAAAAAAAACTGTCACTAAAAGTATTCATTTTTTATCATGAATTCGGTGTTAATTCTTTTTTCAGTTTTAAGTAGCTTTTTTAATAAAATCAGTCATAAAAATGAGTTATCAGACTTGAGATTACATTTGCTTGTTTATACTCCTTCATGCTGAATGAGTTTTTCTTTTTTCTTGTTCCTTATCATCCAGTTCGATAGTCAATTGACAACATGTTTATTTGCACTGTCGTTTTTAGTTGTTCGGGTCCTCGGACAACTAGATCCGGATCGGCATTTCCAGGTCGAACAAAGTTTTAAAACCGAAGTACTGTTAAAATAGTTCGAATTTAGCTCAGAATTTTGAAATGGTTTGAATTTTTTGAAAATGTCAATGATACATTTCTTTGTCAACGTATCAGTTAAATTACATCTGATTTTAGCAGCTTAATTACCGTTTTAAACATTTTGAAGAGAAAAAGCTTGGGTTGTTGTGGTTAAATACGCGTACCAGCCAGTAGATATGGCCTAACAATATAGAACATAACCATCAAATGAAAAAAATTATCGGGTGTTTGATGGCACAAGTAAAAAATGATTGATCAAGAAGTAGTGACCAGCATTCACATCGAAATTGTAATTTCGTTTGTAAATGACTACATTATAAAACTAATACCTTTTAACCGACTTAAAACCCTTTTTAAGCTAAAGATATCAACTCTAAAAATAATTCAAAAGAATAAACAAACATTAGACTTCATATTTTTATTTTCATATTTATTTTCAAGATATAAATGGAGATTTTCGTCGTTAAATATTGTAATATGAGGTACCCTTGTCACCATTTTTATGCTTCTTTCATACTCTAATTCATTCAGAAATGTACTGTTTCAGTTGGCATTATATTGTCAGTTCATTATGTTTCATTATTAATAAGTAAATGTATGTTGCTAATACGGGAACTTTAATATTGGTATTTCTTCTGGGTCGTGAAAACCTATGACATTTTGTAGTTTCGAAAACTGTATTATATCGAGATGCCCCTTTATGTTATATATCTTCAAAGGTCAAACTATAGCATCTTTTGCTTACCTAAATATTGTTCTAGATACCATGGTTTCCTAGAATTTATTCATGTTTTCATTCTTGACAGAGGGTTGTGTTTTATTTGATTACTGGCGCCACCTGCACTTGCAGGTATTAATTCTCGTAATCCGTATTACTTAAGAAATACCGATCCGTACTGTTTCCGGACAATAACACTGATTCATATAAGTTAAATACAGTTTCTAACTTAACAATAACATAAAAATAAGTATCACAATGAGTGCCATGGAGGAGGACTATTTCCTGTACTCTAGTACGGCGGATGACTACTTTAGTCGGAAAATTCCGTAGTAATTCTGATTGGCTCCAAGTGGCTGTTTCTGTGTATTCATGGATTCTGATTGGGTAGTCTTTTAAATCGGAGCACTTAGTACTGCCAAAAGTATTGTGGCGCGATAAATATAAATACTGGACGCGCTCAAAGAACGCCAGCTTTTCACATCGGACTTCAGGCCAGAAACATCATAAAATCATAAATAACGTAAATAGATAAATATAGTACAAATACATAAGTAATAACATTTCCCCGGAGGATCGGAACATAAGACAGATTCACAGGAGCTGACCAGCAGCAATGTAAATACCATTTCACGTAATAACAAACATAACGAAGACATTAAATAAACATTAATTCTTTAATAACAATTTATTAGTAGTTGGATCTTAGTGGTTTTCATACTACTACTATAATTAAATAAAAGTAATCTGTTTCATTTAGTTTATCTTTAGTTATTTATTGAGTTATAAAATTCCCCCTTTGGCCCCAAGTAAGTCCACTCAAAGGAGTCGTATTATTTTCCCATCAAAAAGTCGCCGTTCTACGTCCCTGTTACAATATTTTAAACATTTTTCATAAATTAATTAGGCAAGGAATAATCTTCTTAAATAACATCGCTAATCGCGAAAGTCATCCAGTCATCACTTATCTCTGTTAAAGATAATTTTTACCGAAACCTCCAAGTCATTTGCAAATCTTATATAAGATCAATATACCGAACTTGTAATTTACCGAACTTACCTGCGCCATCTCAGACCCCGCCTTTTTGTCGTCGAAGTGGAGCAGTATTCAAAAGTTTAGATAAAAATAAAATTTTTATCATGCATGACACATGTTTTGCTACGCTTTGAAGTAAAATAATTTAAAGGGGTTTAGAAATAAAATGATAATTTTTAATGGGTGAGTCTTAAAAAATTTGACTTTGTTCTGGTTAAAGTAGAATGATGAGAAAGTGTTTGTATATTGTTGAGTGAAAGTGAATCTTGAAAAATGGTGTTTTCTTTGGTTGCGTGTGGTCACTTTCACCAGGGACATGAAAGTTGACCAACTGGAGTGGGTGTGTGGGGGAGGGGGGCAGTGTGTTCCTTGTTGTGTAATGTTTTTATTGTTATTAATCAAAGTAAAGTCGTAATGAACTTTACAAGTGAGGAGGAGCAACATTTATTGTGCAATGCTTAATTTTAAGACTGTGCCTCAAAGTGGCTTTGTTTATCCCGAGTCTCTTCCCAACAAAATTTTGTATGAAGGAAAGATTGTATACATTGAATATTAAGGTGTTTTTATTGATTGGGATAAATAATAAATCTCAGACAAGTCCAACATTTTCACTTGAAATTGCGTGTTTACAAGCTTCCACAGAGGCAAAGTATTCCATCATTGTTTACTCATCTTGTATCTATAGGTATTTACTGTGATATGGGTTGTTTTTATGTGTTTGATAGTCATTCAAGGAGTCAGAGTGGTACAAGTTGTTCTGATGGAAAATCAGTTCTAGGGATGCTGACCATCTACAGATCTGTGTGCCTACGTGTATTTTTTTTCGATTTTTTAGGTCAACAGTTAGGTTTACATTATACTTTCTCCATATAGTATTGAATATAAGACGTTATGATTATTTCATTTTTACAGTAAAAACAGGATTCTATATCCTGTTATAAGTGATGTATTTATAACCTTGATTGCTTCACAAATGCTCATGTGCAAATTGATAATTTTGTACCCTGTTCACTGAAGCTTTGAAAATAGTTGACAAGTCTAAGGCATGGTATTTTCTTTGAAAATGAAAATGAAGAACTTACAGGTAAATGAAAGCTCATTTTCATTTTTTAAATTACGTGCAGCTCAGGTAAGTATGGTTTATTAGTTTAGTTCTTCACAAATGTTTTGGTTGCTTAATTGATCTTACCCTGTCATATTTCATAATGATCTGGTTTCTTACTTGGCATTTAATTTTAGTTGTCTGCTGTCTTTGATTCCTGCAACATAATGGCCTGCAAATTGATATACTCACATTTAAACCAACCAAGAACAACTAAAAATCACAGAAAGCAGCTAAAAAGAGCAGGAATATTTTCATTTATTGTGTATTGATGCTTAAAAAATGCTTGATAGTTGGACAAAATTTTTTGTATTATACTTGAATGTTATAATATTGTGGTGCTCCTGATATTAAGCTTTACACTGAAATTTAATCATTCCTTTATTGTCACAATGCATCTGAAAATGTTTTTTATTTATGTAATGATTTCAAGGCTTTTAATTGCTTGTGAATGTAACTTTAAGATATATTGAAATTTGTTTGTATTTTAAGTCCAGCCTTATATATTAAAATAATAGTCTTACATGGAACATTAAGCTTCCATATAATTTTGTACCTGCTAGCCTGTATTAATGTTGACAGAGCCCTAAAAACTGCCACGTGACGTTATTGTTAGTTACTTGCCGAGCGACACGTGTATTTTATTAAGCGCGTCCTCTTGTGTCGTGATACAGAGCGCATATTTATAATTACAATTTATTGTTCATACTTTGAAATTCTAGTCATATTGGCATTTGTTTATTTAAGGGTTGAATAAATAGCATTACTGTTTTGAATCCTGCTTTTCTTGTCATTTAACTTAGGACTTTTTAAGGGTCTAACTTTATTTAAATGTCCTGTGGAGACCATCGTTCAATTCCTTCTGGTTAGCCACTCCCTGAAATCAACTTAGTCTAAAGCTATAGGCGCTGCAGCAACTTTAGTCAACACTTGACATATGTATATTCTTGTCGTCTGAATTTCATCTCGAACAACTTAGAGTCAGAGCATAGGGGTAGTGGAGTCAGCTGTCAACACAACACTGCATACTCTGAGTCAGACCGACTTCTCTACAACCAACCCACTCAGATCCAGATATCCTGACCCTTCAACACAATATAGTTATTGACTTATAGTGTTGTTACTTCATGTGATCTTATTTTAACGCTACCAGTAGCTGTCCCTGACACCACTAGCAACAATTTATATCTCAAAAAAGGCAAAATGCTTGTAAAACTTTTTGAAGTAATTTTCTTAGTTCATCTCATATTATCCAATTAAAATATGACAGTTAAAGAACTTGTAAATTTATATTTACTATGGAAATTGATAAATTGCATGCCATTGTTGTGTTCCAGTCAAATGAATTTTCACTGTTTCAATTTTTCTTAGATGTAAAAGACAAAAAGTTTGTCCATTCTTTGTATGTATGTCAGATTTTATTATACCACCAAATAGATTTTCTGGGGTCGAAATTGAATTTACACGTGTTTGTCATTCCATCTGTCAGTCTTTGACTCTTTGGTGTTTATTCTTTACATTAGGCCATTCAAAGTTTGTTTATCTTATGTCTCAGCAAATATGTGTGTGAAATCAAATAAACATTGCACCATACTACATAGGCATTTGATGTTGTTCAGTGTAATGTGCTTTCTTTAGCAATTACTAATTGGAGTATAAATTAAACGTTTTAGTACTTGGTCCAGATTTGCATGTCCTCAGCATGTAGTGTGTATTGCGTTATGTTTTTTGAAGGCTGGCTAATTATGTGCGTTTATTTATATGTTTGACTTTTACTGCTGATTTAACTTTCCCAAAATGTTTATATGGTGGTAATCATCACTTTTAGTGATAGATCTTGTTTTATATTTGACAAAGTTTGCTGAAATGCTTGATCTAGACAGTAGTCTGCACAATCCTTTGAAAGCAAGCCAGTTTGTATTAATGGAGTGCAATTCTATTCTTTTAAAAAAGGAAGTTTAACACTGAAGTACAAAGTCTTAAGAAAAAAAAACAGTTATATCTTTCATTTAAGAAAACTCAAGAAATGTTTATGCAAGTTGTAGATAAGTTTTTTTTTCCATCAACATGACTAAACAATCAAATTAAAAAGGTCTCCAATTCCTTGCTTAAACACAGTAAATGTTATCCCTCTGTCTTTCAGTTCAGATGAGGTTACTTTCCATCCTTGAAAAAGGCAAATCGATTATGTTTATGGTTTACTTGTTTATCTAACCGAAATTCCCCGCAGTGGACGAACAAAGTCGGATTTTACCCAATGGTTGAACATTGGTTACATTGCCTATCTCCACATTCATCTCTAAAACAAAGGAGGTTATTCGTAACAAACTATCTATAATCCAAAGGTTTACCCGTCAGCAATTAAGTCGTGTTAGAAGGTCGGGGTACGCTGGCTCAGGCAACACAGATACTCGAATCCTGACTGGTTAGAGTTTAAAGTTTTTGTTAGCAACGCTTCCATATGGCATATCAATGGAAGTCCAAACCAAAAGTAATCGGCTACGTTGAAAAATTGCATAAAGCAGTTCTAGCAAAATGAATGAAAATGCATAAGTTTTTGTCGAGTGAGGTTGGCTCTGCACTGAAGAATAATTTAATATTTCGAATATTTCGTCAACTACACAAGGTGATTATGTACATTGTATGTTCTTTGAATTAAAAGATTTGTACTGTGAAATTTGTAGTGTCATTCAAGTATTATTTTTTCTAGTACACTTTTGACTCCGAACTGGAGGTCACATGCTTTACATAGAAATATACAGGAAAATAAAAAAAAAATTGTATGAATGTACAAGGCTCCGAAATTTTAATTTTTTTTTACAGAGCTTTGGACCTCTACCATGACTTCTCAAGCTTTGTCCCATAGGTCGTTATTTGTTCCACCCCAAGTGGTCACATGTTTTAAATAGACATTTAGGCAAACTCATAAACATCTTTATATTAGAGATCGTAAGGTTTAGAATTCTGAAATCTAGTATAGTGTTTTTCAACCGAAAGTGTTCAAGTTATACCCATTGAGTCATTTTTTGCTACACCCAGGGGTTCATGTATTTTACCTAAAATTTTTTAAAAAATCTTGTAAGGTCCTGAGTTCTTAAAGTTTGCGTGAAGGACTTCTACCAAGATTGTTCAAACTGTGTCCCTGGGATCATTTATGGACCCATCTTTTTGTTCAGATGTTGTACATAGACTTATATTGACAAACTTTTCAAAAATCATAAGGCTGAGACTTCTGCAATATGGTATGAAGTAATGTGTTGTAAACCTCTACCAAGATTTTCTAGATTTGCTCCTAAGTTCATTTCCCCCTACAGGAGGGATAGGTGTTTGATCTAGAAATTACAATGGAAATTACGATGTCATATATGAGAAACCTATTAAAGTCGGTTTACATTAGGCAATTACCTTGAAAGTTTGATACATTGCAAACAGAATTTTCTAGTTCTTTCATTTATTTTGATAATGAATTCATGACATTACGCTTAACTTTTTTGTCTGTTTAACATAGGCTGTCACGTCCCTTTTGTTTGTTTATTATGTAGGTTATATTAAAAGTAATCTTGCCATGCAGTAAAAAATGTGTTTAAAATCTCTACACATCTAATGATGAAACTGTAATAAAAATGTCGCCGTCGCGCTTAGAGGTAGACGCTCGAGAACGCGACGCGACATCGCGAAAATGCCATGCTCTAAAAATGCGATATGGCTATGGGGAGGGCCGGATAATACACAGGCACGTGAAATATTGTCATCGCACTGTCAGACGGCATATAGATCTTGTAACATTTTAACCTGTCACCGGTAGACGCACGATACGATATTCCAATAAATGTCGCGTATCATTGTCTAGTTTCGCTTCGCGTTTCGAGCGTTGTCGAGCATCTACCTCTAAGCGCGACGTTGACATTTTTATTGGCCCCAACAGGATTCCGTATAAAACAGAGGTATTGCTTTGGTGTCCTGTCTTCCTCCTTGATGTCAGATATAGCATGTATATAACATAATTGAGGTTAAATTAGACCTAGTTGTTGCTGTTCTTTTAAAGCTGTTTTTACTTGTTGCGTTGGCCATAATGAGTGGTCGGGAGACATTGATTTAGTCCTTGTCTGTCAGTCTGTCACAAAGTTTGTCAGTGCAACTCCTACATGCTTGATTCGATTTTAACGAAATTAAGTACCTAATGTAATTGTGCATATTTTCATGATTTTCTGCTAGACCGATTTTGTAGGAGTAATAAGACTTTAAAGATTTATTTGATTTTTTTCTGTTGTCAGCACAACTCCTATTACATCATCAGATTTTAATGGAACCTAATAGAAATGTTCAGTACCTAGTGGCGATGTGCATATTAACACGATTTTTGCAGGAGTTACTGGACTAAATAGATTTCGATTTTATCTGTTGTCAGCACAACTAATACATCATCAGATTTTAATGGAATTTTAATGGAAGGATTTTGATGTTACTTGCCCAGATATTCTTTACAGACGAGATGACTTATCACAAAGTGGCTTTTAAACCCAACACGTTCTGTTTTCAATAGCTTACAGGGTACCAGATTGACTTTGTGAAGTAATATTACAGTTCTCAGGGAATTGAATAGGCTTTTTAAACATCTAGATTACAGATCCCGAATATCTCCAGTGCTCTCAGCGCTGTGATTTTCTACTTGCCATTATCAACTTCGCGTCACTTTTTATTTCATTGGCTCCGTGAAAGAAATTTGTTAGTTTCGGTGTAAACAACAAATATTCTCGAAAGAAAGTGTATCGTGCAACCAAGCGTACAAGTTTCATATTTTTTTTATCGAGATTTGATGTTTCGTTTCATATAAAGACTTAAAGTCCATGAAATTGAACATACACTATTCGAAACAAAAATTTTAAGTTCGAAATTTAAACTTCATATGGAGAGACAGACTTTTTAAAGTGAAAGAATAATGTAGTTATTTTATAAATAACTGAGGACTTATTTTTACTGCAAAATGCCATTTAAAGAGATCGATTGCAGTCTAACATGCGCGCGCCTCTTGTTCCTTCTGCTATGTCCTTATAAACTTGCTACACTCACTTTTATCTTTTGGTACAAATAGGACAGCAAAACCGAAAATAAAGTACGTAAAACGAGAAAACGTGTTAATCAAAAATAGGTTACTGAAAACAGTCCATGTTTCTATACATGGGCAATTATACACGAGATAAGTTATTACAAGTGCATTACGTTTATCTGGAAATGTTGAAATTTTCATATTTATACATACATCACTAGTTTTAGACAGTAAACATTTAAAACTGTATGGCACCACCTTGTTTCAAATATTTGATCAGTCCTTGGAGTAATAAAGTCTAATAATCAAAATCCTATTTTCATGACACCGAAAGGAAAGCATATAGTAGTACAAACGTATGTCCGTCCAACCCACAATTTGTGCCCCATGTGTGTCCGTCCAACCCACAATTTGTGCCCCATGTATGTCCGTCCAACCCACAATTTGTGCCCCATGTATGTCCGTCCAACCCACAATTTGTGCCCCATGTATGTCCGTCCAACCCACAATTTGTGCCCCATCTATATCTCTTTAACAGGCTGAAGTATTTTGAAATTACTTGTTAGACACATTTAGTACAGCCGCATGATGGACTTACAAATTGTCATACACCCCGTAAAAACATTAGTGTTTGAATTCATTTGTTCAAATCTATATCTAGTGTACCAGGTAATGCTTGCAAAAGCTTTCCTTTTACGACTAATAAAATGTCTGAAAATAGCTTTTGATTATATTGAAATGTGATTTAGTTTCGCCACTGTATATATTTCCAGGGACCTTTGTAGAAAGTACCGGTTACACCATGGTCCAAATCAGTTTAATCTTAATTAAGCATCTAAACTTCCTTATTGTCTACCACTGACTTCAGGCAAAAGCACACAGGAATGCTCCAAATTGTGCATTTAAAATACTAGTATTTCAATTCCAGAACCTAACAGGATACTTCAGTGTATTTAAGTGTCCTGGATACCCGACAAAATGGTTCCGTTTTTGTGCACATTATAATAAATAACAGCTATTACAATAAATGAAAGCTCTAAAGAACGTTGAATGCTGTTACTCCCCGAAAAAAGTCGAGTTGAAATTTAATTCTTTTTGGACAAAAGGAGTCGGGAATTATACGAGTACATTGTTATACGATATTTTGGGAGTTATTTTATGTGTCTGTCAGTTTAGTTTGGGCATTATACATTTTTTTATGTTTTAGTATGTAATTTGAAGTATATTCGTAAAGCTTATATTTAATGAAATATTTGACCATCTACACATGTGATTAACAAGAAAACCAAACATGTAATTACATTATCAAAAAATCTGTAAAATCTTGTTACTTTTTACATGTAATTATGTATTGCAATATCATCCAAGTATTTTATACTACAAACCTTGTACTGTTCTTATAAATTATGATATTGTATGACAGTTTATGCGTACAAGCATTCTTGATTTAAATAAAAATTATGTTTTTGTTAAGTTCAACATTTCAAACGCAAGCAGGAAAAAAATAAATAGTGCACACCACTCCCATCTGACTTTTGATTATTTGAAAATGCATTAGTTTTATTAAATAGCACATTGTTGTTAATTTACTTGTACTTCGTGTCTAAGGTATTAAATAGCATAAAAACAAAAGAAGAAATCCGAAATCAATGTGTAGGAAGTAATGTATTTAAAATTTTCTAAATTTCTTTTAGAGAATAAAGATACTTCTATCTAACATATATAATTATAATATGTAAATGTATTTATAAAACAGCATTTTAGTAATATAAAATACTGCCTTCACAATCAAAGAACACTGTTTTTATAACCAGTAATTTTTGCGTGGTCGCATCAGAAAACATCATGCTACATCTGATAATTGAAAAAAAGCAGCGTTAAACGCAGACCTGTCTGAAAGATTACATCTTACGTGGTACAAATGATAAATTTTAACTCTACTTTCGTTACAATAAATTGTTGTACGCAAAAGTGCACTCAAATTCAATCTCAAACTCAGGAAATGTGTCTACATTTACTTGAAATAGCTAGATGACAGATGATCAAAAAGACCATCAAACAGACTCTTAATGACCATAAAAAGTACATAATGTTTTTTCCATCACGTTCCGTACGTGCACTTGCATGACATGATAACGTTGAACAGTTTACATTAAGACCTAACAGATGATTATTCTTTATGTTTCTTCTAATTCAAATATTGTATAAGTCACATAATCAAGAATATTGTGAAATAAGTGATTCTTATTATATCAAAAGTCATAACTGGAGATTTCTTGTCAGCAAAATTTGTTTGATGCAGCTTAACTTGAAAATCATTTGTAAATCAACTGTACTTAAAAACTTTAATAAAGTCACAGTACTTCGACAGGAAAAAAGCCGAATGAGTTTAGTACTTTCTTACCTTTGTAGTAACAATAAAATAAATTCTTCTATAAAAGATTAATCAAATTAATCTTTCAAGTACTGGTGTAGCAAATAGCTTCGGTCAGACTTTTAACGGTTCTGCATTTTAAACTGGAAAAAAAACTTTAACCTTTAAAATTGATGTTATCTTCGATAATATTAATGTTCCTGACTCGCGCCTGCCTAGTATAGTCAGTATTGACTTTTGGCAGTAATAGATTGAAGTTAAGTATCATGTTTCATAGGCAAATTAATAAAAATGACTGCAAACAACTATCAGTTTAATTGCAAATCCAGATCCTGCAAAATAACCATAGATGCCAGGTTTATAAAAACTTATTTGTGTTAAACAGGCACTATAAAGCGTGTATTTTCATAATCTCTAAATGTCTATTTGAATAATTACTAAGTTCATAAAATATATGTTGTTGTTATTGCAAATGGTTATATGTAACTGGAATTTTCGATATTTTAACTGACATGGCATTTACGGTAGAACCTTCTGTATTGTCTGCCATGAATGAACACTTGTTTATTTTGTTGTTGTAT
The DNA here is from genome assembly GCA_012932295.1 of Cyclina sinensis. Classification (NCBI taxonomy): domain Eukaryota; kingdom Metazoa; phylum Mollusca; class Bivalvia; order Venerida; family Veneridae; genus Cyclina; species Cyclina sinensis. Next base: position 21,544,383 of record JAAONU010000001.1, read on the forward strand.
ATAAAAGAAACAACGTTGATTTAAAACATTATATCATTTTCATTATTTTCTGAAATGAATTTCGATTTCATACAAAGAGCAGATGTAATTTTGCAATAAAATTTGCCATAAAATTATTGCTGAGCTGTTTGTTGGACCGTATTTCTTTTGACGTAATCCATTTACAGTTTTGAATTGCACTTATTTTTTTATTTTATAATTCCTCTACGACTATGTATGGTTCCTAGGATAAATCAGCCATTACTCCAGATTTCAACACAAATGGCAAAATTTTGTTCGATCTCTAAGTCAAATAAGTGAATACAATTTGATTATTTGACTGTATATTAAATGATTTACATTTAACCTGGTTCTTTAAAGCGTTCCTTCAGTTTTTATTTTTAACTTTGAAAAACGTCTTAGCACGAGTATTAAAACAGTTTGGTAAATAACCAACCATTGTCGAGGAAATGCTTTATAATGGTGAAAAATGTGTCACGGTGTTAGGAAAATGTATCACGGTTATAGGGACATTACTGATCTGACGTTGTCATAGTTGCCTATGAAACAAAACTGAGTAGTATATTCAATTAAAGTTTTTCTACCCTCTCTAAAGGTGTGTAATAGAAACATATCTGTTTTATCAATTCCATAAATCAGAAAAAAATCGCGTAGGCAACTTGTAAATCTTATTATACGAGTAATCACATTGTTTTGTATAATATAATCACCATAACTGGTCGTCTGCCTAAGCAACATTTAATACATAGTTGTACGTATATCTCCATATTGTCTGCGAGGAAGGAGATATGAAACACAATTAAAACCGGTATCCCTATGATAGTGCAGACGTTATTGCTCGATTGCTGATAGATGACTCATCTAGAAAATAAAACTAATCCTAACCAGCTTTTACAAATAATATTCTTATATCATAACTATGATAGGCAGTTTCAAATAACTGATACAATTTTTCGAACATGCAAATGTATTTACAAAGATATATATTTCAGACACTCATTTACTTCTTGAAATTAATAATGCGGTTCGCTTAACGTTTCTGAGGACCACGTGGTAGTGCAGTCAGATGTACCAAGCATAAATCTTTTCTGTTTCGGTGCATTTTATTGCGGACCGGCAAATATTTAATCCGTTGTTTGTAAAAGACCCATGCAGTTATGTAATAAGTAGAATGTGTCCTAACATCAGTGCAAATATTGTTCAGTTGTTACGAACAGTACTAGACACAGTCTATTTTTTATAAAAACATGCAGTTGTCTTTCCTTAATTATCGTTCTTCGCTGCGCGCCCTCTTCAATTAATAAGCCGCCATCTTTGTCGAAGTCGTGAAGCAAATTGGTCAGAGTTATATTATAGCTGTACATACTTCCGGTAATGGCGGTTGGTGTTTGAAAAGTTGAGCTGACCAATTTTTATTTAGTTTAAAAGTCTGTAGGGAGGATCAGTTATTTAAAGTGTACAGGAATTATCATAAAGACAAATGGAAGAGCGTGAGGTCATTTTCGGGTTTGAATGTGATAGTGATAGTGATGTTTTAGTGGATTACAATGTCGAGACGAGTAATCGGTTTGAAAATGGCGGGTCTTCACAACAATGGAGAACAATGGAAAGGACACAGAAACGAAAACGTATAAGCACAGGTAGCACAGGTTGTACAGACACTCAGAGTTACATTAATAATGAACAGTTTGCTAAACTCTCCACAACAGATAAACTTGTGAGTATGTTCGATTCCATAAACAGAAATACTAGAATGCTTTCCTCAGTAAAAGCAGGCCAAGATCAGTGCCTAAGAGACATATCAAAACTAAACAGCAGAATTGACTATACAAACAGGAGATTGAGTAATGTTGAACAATATGTAGACTATTACGACCAAAAGTTGAAAATGCTATCCTACAAGTCTATTGATCTTGAGGCCATGAGTAGAAGAAACAATCTTATATTCTATGGGATTACCGAAAACACCAGAACGGACTGTAAAAATTTGATATTAGGCTTTATAAATGATGAACTAGAAATTGACACATTCAACATTGTTATTGAACGCGCACACCGTCTAGGCCTACGGCGACAACAGAATAATAACAAAAAACCAAGGGATCAGAAACGCCCAATTATAGTCCGTTTCTTAGACTATAGTGATACTGAGATGATACTAGAGAATAGATATAGACTTAAGAATTCAAATTTTGCAGTTGACAGAGACTACCCTGCTGAAATAGCAAAGGCTAGAAAAGAGTTATATTAGTCAAGACAGGCACAGGAGGCAAGACAGAAAAAACTTAAAATGCAAATTAGATACCCTGCAAGATTGTATATCCAAGACAAACTGGTATTTGATAAATTTCCAGACTGGTTAGCCGTACTTAGAGACAGGAGAGTTAATGTAAGTAATAACAAAGAACCCCAGGGATCGAACGAAATACATGAGTCGCAGAGAAGTCTGCGGGGCGAACAACAACAACACGTCTCCGAACAAGATACTGCAAATACCCAAGAGCAGATTGGTAGAATGGAAACAGATACAAACAACATAGTTAATGAACACACACCAACAGTGTATACAAACACGCGAAACTGTGGTGAGCAGTCACGTGAGGATCAAACACGTGTGAAACAGGTGTGGGATAACGAGCAATCAAATCAGGTAAAATGTTGCCGGATGAACGTAGAAGCAGAAATTCACTCACCGGTAAGATCTAATACTCCAATATCAGTATCATCCAGAAAAAGTCGTAGCAAGAGTAAATCTCCGAATATAAACAGTGTAAATGCTAAATCAGCACAGTCTCAAGCTGAAAGTTCATCATCGGCACGAAATACACGAGGATCTAAAAATAGACATACGGGGAATCCAAAAACTAGCACTAGACCAAGGTCACCATCTAATAATAGAAGGCGTGGAAATCCAGTGTATAATAAGAAAGATACGGGGCAAAGGTCAAACAAACAACAATAGGACGGACAGGGAGAAAGTGACATCAAGTTATGTCTGTTAAATGTTCAAGGTCTTATTGGTAAATCTTACAACAAACTACAGACGAAAGAACTCTCACATTTGTTCCTAACTAATGATATACTTCTATTTACAGAGACATGGTCAAATGAAAGCTATAATTATAATATCAGCGGGTTTACTCACCATATATTACACAGACGGTAAATAATAAAAAAGAGAGCGGTTAGAGATAGTGGTGGGTTAGTTATATATATTGCAGATAAATTAAACCCACAGGTGTCATTACTCAAAACGCATAGACACTGTATTATTTGGTTAAAAATAGATAAAAAAAACTTTTAAATTCAGAGAAGCACATTTTGTTATGTTTATCATAAATTATACCTGCAGGTAGCAGCAGGGAAGCGATGTCAGAGGAAAATGTGTATGATTATTTATTTGAAGATATTTTGTCATTTAACCATGAATTTAATAATCTTTGCTATTATTTGTTGTCAGGGGATTTAAATAGTAGAGTAGGGAACCTTAAGGATTTTGTTGAAAATGATATCTTATATAACTTTGATTTTATGCCCGATGATTACATAGCTGACGAGTTTTTACAAAGAACCACCAAGGATGTAAAAGTTAATGAAAATGGTCGATTATTGATTGATTTTGTAAAACTACAGGCTTGAGGATTATGAACGGCCGTATCTGTGAAGATAGATATTTAGGAAACTTTACATGTATTAAGAATGCCGGCCGTAGTGTTGTTGACTATGTCATATGTAGCCCAGCTCTTATGCCATTCTTTACTTCTTTTTTAGTTGATGAACCCAATATTTTGTCAGACCACTGTATTATAAATTTTTCACTGAAAAAGCTATATTTTAATCCGTGTTTTGATATTGCGAATGATGATATTTCAGAGGAATGTAAATATCATATAGAATATTGTTACAGATGGGGAGATGGGGCAAGGGAGAGTTATACTCACGCAATTAGCCAGGACGTTTTTCAGTCTAATATACAGTCTTTGACCGAAAACCTTGAAAATATAAGTACGAATGACGACTTAGATAGAAACTTAACACAGTTTTATGGGGCTTTGAAAACTGTATGTGACCCAATATGTAAACATAACTATAACGTTAGTTCACGTGACAATATTTCGCACGAGAGACCCAATAAGAACCAACCTTGGTTTGATAATGAATGTTTCGACAGAAGAAGAGAATTTTATAAATGTTTAAATAGTTACAGGAAATCAGATACATTTGAAAACAGAAGGGCGATGGTACAGTCAAGAACAAAGTATAAAGATACAATACGAAATAAAAAGTTTATTATTGATAAAAAAGAAACAAAAAAACTAGAATTACTGAGATATAAAAATGCACGAGAATATTGGAAATTACTTAAATCAGCTTATCCCAGTAATCCCAAAACAACAATAACTACGTCCCAGTTTGCAAGGTATTTGCTATTAATGATCCCGACTCCGTGTTTTTTCAACCCGACGAAGATGTTTTGTTATTTAATGAAAGAGTGCTTGACGGGGAACTACAGGTCATGTTTGATGAATTGAACTGTGAAATCACTCGAGCAGAAATAAAAAAAGCTTGTAAAGAATTAAAAAATAATCGCTCGGGCGGCTCGGATTTAGTTCTTAACGAAATGTTTAAGTACGGTTTTAAACATATGGACATTTACCTGGTAAAACTTTTCAATAAAATATTTGACATAGGTTACTTCCCTTGTGAATGGACAGAAGGCTATATAATACCTCTTCACAAAAAAGATGATATAGATAAACCAGAAAATTACAGGGGAATTACACTATTAAGTGCTCTTGGAAAACTATTCACCCGTGTCCTAAATAACAGGTTAAATAAATGGGCAGAAAACAATTATGTGTATGTAGGATCGCAAGCAGGTTTTAGACAAAATATGGGAACAATAGACAATATATTTGTTTTACACGGGCTTATAAGTCACGTATTAAACGAAAGTAAAAAGTTATACGTATGTTTTATTGACTTTACTAAGGCCTTCGACTACTTAGTAAGACAAAACATTTTCTATAAACTTATTCAATATGGCGTTACCGGGAAAATGTTAACTATTATAAAATCTTTATACGCTGATATAAAGTCAAGGGTCAAGTTCAACAATCAACTAAGTGAAAGTTTCAGTTGCTTTATTGGCGTTCGTCAAGGAGATTGTTTGTCCCCTTTTATATTTTCTATTTACGTAAATGACTTACAAGAATATTTGTCCTTGAATGGTTTTGCTGGAGTTGAGATTGGGATGCTTAAACTTTTACTGTTATTATATGCAGACGATATTGTACTGTTTTCAGACTCTGAACAAGGTTTACAGGAAGGTTTAGATATATTGTACAGTTATTGTAGTAAATTGAAATTAGTACTTAATGTAAATAAAACTAAGATTATGATCTTTAGAAAAGGAGGAAACCTAAGACGAAATATGGTTTTTAGATATAATAATAAAGTCATAGAAATTGTAACAAAGTTTACTTATCTAGGAATTGTATTCACAACTGGTGGTTCATTTAATGAAACTTTTAAGAGCCTAGGTGGACAGGCTATGAAAGCTCATTTTAAAATGAAATCCTATCTAAGAAATTTCCCTATCATATTAGTAAGTCATACACTAGATATTTTTGATAAACTAATCTTACCGATTTTAAACTATGGATCTGAAGTATTTGGTTTTTCAAACGCTGAGTTTTTAGAAAAGGTACAATTGAAATTTTATAAACAGTTATTAGGAGTGAAAACCCAAACACAAAATAATTTCGTTTACGGGGAACTAGGTAGATACCCACTCCGAGTTCTTAGATTAATACATATTATTAGATATTGGATAAAGATCATTAGATCACAAAATCATAAGTATATTAAGATAATATACAATGTTATGTTAAATGATATAGAATTAAGTCCAAATAATAAAAATTGGGCTTCTTGTGTAAAACAATTACTAGAAACTACAGGATTTAATGATGTTTGGTTTTTTCAGAGTGTAGGTAATGTAAATCTATTTTTGACACTTTTTAAGCAACGTGTTACTGATATTTTTCTACAGAACTGGACATTGGATTTAAACAATTCATCAAGAGCTAGTACTTACAGAATTTTTCTTCTTTTGGAATTAAAAGTTATCTAGATAATATTAATATTAAAAAATATAGAATTGCTTTTACAAAACTTAGAGTCTCAAGTCATAGGTTAGAAATCGAAAGTGGAAGATGGCATAGACCTAATAAGATACCCAGAAATGATAGGAAATGCAAGTTTTGTCAATTATTAGAAGATGAATTTCACTTTGTTTTAGAATGTCCGCTGTATCAAAATTTAAGGAAAACATATATCCGTAAATATTATTGGACAAGACCTAATGTCCCAAAATTTATCGAATTGTTCACAAGTGAAAACAAAACAACAGTCAGGAACCTGTCAATATTTGTTTACAAAGGCTTTAAATTGCGAGATGAGCTTTTATATAATTAATTAACACTTTTTCCGCAAAAAAAAATAATAAAAAAAGGTGAACTTTCTTAAAATTATTTATAATACAGCAAGTTTTTAAAACAGAAATATGTAATGAGTTATATAGTACTTCTATCTATTTGCTAAGATATGTTTAATTACATTATAACACCTTAAAATTTCTCATATGTACTGCCATTACCTTACCCCCTTTATGTATTACCGTGAATTCTTTTTGATAAATGATTATTGTCAATTACTATTACATGGATGTTACTTGTATCTGTATGAACTCATGGATGTAAATCTATTGTTCAAATAAACTATCTATCTATCTATCTATCTATCATGCTTATTTTGAAGAAAAAAATACGGTTTGCTAGAAACATACACATTATATTTATGAAGAATGCAACAGCCAAACAAAGCATTTTCTTGGATGAAACGATTATTCTTACATGAATGCTTACGACCTGTCACAATTGTTTACATATGTATTCTTTACATATCCTGGAGAGATGTGTTCTCGATAATTTAACGTATTATGTCATTTTTTTTCAATTTTTCAATAAATTAAAAAGAATCTTCTCTTTCCTGCTGATAATAAATAAAACAGCATTATTTTCCAGTAAATCTGTCACAGGAGATAGTAAACTTTCAAATGTTTATCAATGATCTGCTTTCGTTTTCAGGGAAGCCAGACAACTTTTTGTAGAAACAGAATTTCAGTTATAATAATCACATGGAGACATGTGTTCTCTATAGTTTTTACAAATAATACCAAACTACAAAAAGAGGAAAATCTGTAAGATATATGAATTTCTCGAGTTTTTAATACGCATTTGGTAATGAAGACCTTTGAAAAGTTGCACACCAAAATGTGTAAACAAAAGTCGGCTATATTGGATTATTACTGTTATGCATTTGTTTGTCACATTTCGTAATCATATACGGTATGTGCTTTTACTGAATAACATACACAGAAATGACATTTATTATCAGCTGTAAAATTAAGTGCATATAGGCATTTAACTCTTTTTTGGTCATTTACTTTTTTTGGTCAAATGAGCTTTGCTTATTCTTAGCTTTTTTTCACTAGTAATTTAGTGACACATTTATTTGTAGACATTGTCGTCCATAACGATTTTCAAACCTGCTTAAAGGGTTTCAGCATCAAGCCATTTTAAATCTTTAAAATCTGTTGAGAGGAAAAGGAATCCATTAAGTCATAGATTTCTTAGCTGCTAGAGTTCAGTCTAACCCAATCAAGAAAATTCATTCTTTCACAATTTTCATTGAAAGTAATTACCAAGAATTGATTAGCAGTGAATTTGAGTGTAAGAAATGATTAAATGCTTATTTCATTTTGACATCTGAATAATATTTTAAGTGCACTTTTCTACATGTAATTTGGTGTAAAGTTATCCACAATATGAACAAGAAAAGAGAATTCCAGTGTTAGCATTCAACTTTCTGATAGATTCTATGTTTATTTTATTAGAATTGCCAGCCTAACTGTTCGTTTTTTGTTATTTTTTGTTTTGTTTTTCGTCGTCTTTTTTTTGTGGCAGCGTAATGTTACTTCAAAACTTACAACATTTAAAGTTATTAAAGGGTGATCTGTCCTTGTATTTCATTCTAGTGTTAAACTATATGAGCTATTATTTGCATTGAAATCAGTATTGATGCAGATGACACAAACTTATTTCAATAAGCGTTATAGACTTGCTGGTGAAGCTGAAAAAGTGAAGGTGACCATTGCTGAATATTGCAGGGTTTCTGTGTACCCATAATGCAAGAATGAAGGTACATAAATTTTCTAAGCTTTTTAACCATTATAACTTTTTGTTCTACTAGCAAATAAAGTTTATCCTAAAATCCTAAAGAAGAAAAGAAAAAAAGTTCGAATTGTTTGAATTTTTAGGAAGCATCAAATGGGGGGGGGGGGCATTGTGATGTGTGCTATCACTTGTTACTGTATATACTTTAATAACTTGTTTTCCAGTGCAAAATGCACAATAAAGAAGGTACATGTAGTGTCAACCTTGATCTTGCTGAAACTTTTAATACAGGTATGTGTCAAGTCAAACGAAGTCATGCCAATGTCATTTCATGTTGAACTATAGATGAATTGATTGTAACATAGCTAAATGAGATAGTTATTTAACAACATAAATTTGATATTTTTTTCCACTGTGACTTAATAATTGGACTTCATAATAACACAGGCACAATGACCCAATCTTTTTGCAACTATTACTTCCTTTTCAGTACAGTAAACACTGATGCTAAACATCTCACCGTAATGATATTAGAAAGTAAATATACAAAATGTAAACCTTCTTAAAATATTTTTCCTTTTCAGTTTTATTATTGTATGTTCATTTAGTTGGATAGTGGTGGCAGGGATCATAGGAAACATCATTTTCAGATAGTGCACATGCACATTTAAAATGTGTTGGTTACATAATCGCCTGTAAATGTTAAAGTTTATTATAACAGATAAAAATCTAATGCTAATATTATATACCTTAATGACTAAGGATTGCAAACAGATTATTAAGTGAACTCTTATTTGTCTAATTAAGTTTGTATTATTTAAAGAAATAATTGTTCTATGTTCATTATTTCTTTTTAGGGTGCAGGTCTAAGGGTTTTGTGGATGGCAAATGTCAACTGTTCCAGAACAAGGAAGGCACCTCAACTTGCCGCAAAGAAGCGATGTTCCAGTGTACTAATGGACATTTGAAAAAGGCTGTTCTTTTTCAGCAGATGTTGGAAACAGTTGCCTGCAAATGTACAAGGCTTCAGAAAGTTGATGAAGATGAAATCATAATGTTACTGGTGTCTTTGTAACCTATAACATTTTCTGCTTATGTCACTTCAGACAGCAAGATCAACAATGTCACACATGAGTAGATTTTTTTTTGCAAATTAAGGCCCTTTGTGGACTTAAAAATTTGTTTAGCATTTGCATGATAGTTATTTTTATGCTGTATTTCAGTTAACTGGTTTGTACTTACTTGAAAAGTGAAATAAATGTTCAGGGGCATCAAGAAGCAGGCTAGATAACTCCGTCTCTGTGAAGTTAGCAGACTAGCAGACTAACTTCAGCAGACTAGCAAACTAACTTCAGCAGACTAGCAGACTAGCAGACTAACTTCAGCAGACTAGCAGACTAACTTCAGCAGACTAGCAGACTAGCAGACTAACTTCAGCAGACTAGCAGACTTGCAGACTAAATTCAGCAGACTAGCAGACTAGCAGACTTGTGTCAAAGATGTTTTAAATAATTCATAATTTTCATTTTACTAAGTTGTAAAACTCGAAAAAAAAACCGTTTAAACCGGAAAAAGGAACACTTATTTTATAATTCATTGTACCCCCTTCAAAGGAAAACCTCTATTGAACAACTCTAGCAGTATAACAGAATGGCAAAACAACTCTAGCAGACTAGTAAACTAACTCCAGCAGACTAGCAGACTAGCAGACTAACTCCAGCAGACTATCAGACTTACTCCAGCAGACTAGCAGACTAACTTCAGCAGACTAGCAGACTAACTTCAGCAGACTAGCAGACTAGCAGACTAACTTCAGCAGACTAGCATTCTAACTTCAGCAGACTAGCAGACTTGCAGACTAAATTCAGCAGACTAGCAGACTAGCAGAATTGTGTCAAAGATGTTTTAAGTAATTCATAATTTTCATTTTACTAAGTTGTAAAACTCGAATAAAAACCGTTTAAACCGGAAAAAGGTACAATTATTTTATAATTCATTGTACCCCCTTCAAAGGAAAACTTCTATAGAACAACTCTAGCAGTATAACAGAATGGCAAAACTCTAGCAGACTAGCAGACTAGCAGACTAACTCCAGCAGACTAACAGACTAACTCTAGCAGACTAGCAGACTAACTTCAGCAGACTAGCAGACTAACTTCAGCAGACTAGCAGACTAACTTCAGCAGACTAGCAGACTAGCAGACTAACCAGCAGACTAGCAGACTACCAGACTAAATTCAGCAGACTAGCAGACTTGTGTCAAAGATGTTTTAAGTAATTCATAATTTTCATTTTACTAAGTTGTAAAACTCGAATAAAAACCGTTTAAACCGGAAAAAGGAACAATTATTTTATAATTCATTGTACCCCCTTCAAAGGAAAACTTCTATAGAACAACTCTAGCAGTAAAACAGAATGGCAAAACAACTCTAGCAGACTAGTAAACCAACTCCAGCAGACTAGCAGACTAGCAGACTAACTCCAGCAGACTAGCAGACTAGCAGGCTAAATTCAGCTGACTATCAGTAGCAGACTTGTGTCAAAGATGTTTTAAGTAATTCATAATTTTTATTTTACTAAGTTGTAAAACTCGAATAAAAGCTGTTTAAACCGGAAAAAAGGCACAATTATTTTATAATTCATTGTACCCCCTTCAAAGGAAATCTTCTACGGAACAACTCTATCAGTATAACAGAATGGCAAAACAACTCTAGCAGACTAGCAAACATTGATTTAACATGATCACAGTTCAGCCACTGCATCGTTCCTGGGCTGGCTGTCAAGTAGTTTACCAGTACTCGATGGCTTCACATTCAATAGGAACTGATAACTTATGTACATGCAGAGCAGAGGTACAATGCGAATGACCGTAGAAAAGAGTTTATGATCAATCACAACGAAAGTGACTTGCAACATTCTGGAATCGAACCCAGGTCACCCGATTCACAGTCCAACGCTCTACATATTGAGCTAACCGGATGGTTCCTTCTCAGTGTTATTGTATTTATATATTGAATATGGAGGAACATTAGGAAATCAAATACACAGCAAAAGAAGCATATATCTTGCGTCAATGCGCTTTGGGTTATTTCCCAGTTATTGATGTTTGATCATGCTCTATGCGCTCTTATCATTCAAGAGGATTATTACCGATTCCACACATTACTTACTGTTAAGGAGTACAGTGCACAAGACTCATAACAAAAAATCTTGATTATGAGTAACGTCTCTATTTCTCTCTTAATTCGAACAGCACAGAAACGTGAACGGACGGTCACGAGAAGACCCTGTGCATAAGAACGTAAGAACAGGTGTGACGAGGGTGGTCGTATTCATCCCACGTGTGACAAATGTGATGCATGACAAATGTGCACCTTAGTACATACCTGTTTCGCTAAAGAAACTGAATGTCTAATTCAGGTATTTTAATGAGTTAGTTTCTTGGTAAATATCATCTCTTTCTTCAGATCAACAAGTCGACACAATGAACAATGTGTCATTATTCGTCCAGAATGGAGAAATGTAAAGATCGGGAGAGAATCTCGCCTCTGACAAGAACTGAATCCGCGACCATCGGACTCCTGCGCTCTACCCATGGAACACAGTACCTACTCGTCAATTGCCAATCAATGTAATCATTTCTAAAGTCCTTCCAGTGGTAAAAAGTAAATTGGGCGGGCAATTATACTAACCACTGACTTCAAAGAAAATGTAGCTACAAAGTTCAATGATCCAAAAGACGCACAGCTAAATACTTTAAGCTTTGGGCTTAGTTTTGGTCAAATGGGATAAACAACTACACTAAAATTCACTTATGGCGAAGACGGTTACAGGGGCTATCGCGTACATCGGGATATAAGGAACAAGTATTTCGGGTCCGAATGTCGTCCTTTTTATTCAATGTAAAAAGAATGATTATAGTAAACACGGTTTTAAGAAATTGTTGCTTACAAGGAATACTTTTGTCACAAGTTAGAAAAAAAAATATTAAAAAAATGCATGGTTCAAACGAACTCCAAAATGTCGACTACATATAAATAAATCCCGAATTCACTACTTTCGGTTTCTTTGGCACGGATTCGGCCGAATGTATAAGGTGCTTTTAATAACGATTATTTTGATTCATCTGATGATGTAAATTACCCATTCCTACATGTACATGTCAACAAAAAGGAAACATTGTATACAACCTTAGGCATGTTAGTGCCAGATATAGAAAAACGATTAAGAAAAAAATCAGTTTTCCTTTATTGAATGATTTCAAGGGCGATAACAATCACAAACATGAGTAATATTTCTTAAAAAATACTCCTCAGAATGAAGGACGATTATGGTGAGCAATCAGAACGTTATAAAGGACTTGGATCGCTATGTCTTGATGCGAGGAACTAATTCACTATACGCTAACTACGATCTTCGGATTTTAGGAACAAAAGATGAATGTTTCAGTGAATTCACTATACGCAAACTTTACTGTATGTGAAAAGTTATGCCGGTCTGTAGGGCGTATCTCTTGGGTCCGAGAGTACCAATATATGTTGGTGCTAACAGGGTCCCAACACCATCTGTAAACTTGATTTGACCGAAATATCAAGTAAATGCGTTGTTGCTGGTTTTAAGGTAGGAAGACGTGACATATGCGTTCGTTTAGAATAAAACAGAGGTGACAAATGTGATTCTGTGACACCTGAAAAACTCAACCCGAACAGAAACGTCACAGTAGATGTGAGGAATGTATTTTGAAAGTGAGACATATGCGATCGCAAATGTCAAAGGAGTGACAAATGCGGTCGTATTATTCACATATGTGACAAATGTTAGGCATGACAAAAGTGCTCCTACAGTGCACGATAACGGTCTATTGTAATAACTGCAGTTTAGGTTACATCTCAATTTACTTAAAATGATACTAATCTTTATATTTATTTGTCAATTTTAACTACAGAATATATTTTACTAAATTTTTCCGATAAAGTTTATAAGCAAATTATTATCCAATCAAACTCACATCTTCAGCAATCTGCCATATGACATTAAACAGTTGCCACAAGGTTATTTAACACTACATTACAATGGAGGTTAAGGAGTTTACTTTGTAAATTTACCATGTCCTTTATTGCTCTGTAATGTTGTTTATCTTACAGTCAAAGAAAAAAGAACGTATTCTTGCAAGTTCAACAATAATCGATGCGGTTCTCGTCGTAAGTGTGGGCTGGGGTTGGGTCTCGTCGTCCGGGGCGCGGGGGCACAGCAGGCGATAAAATAAACTGTGTATTTCTTCTTCCACTCTCCTTTTCTTAAGGACCTTCTTCCTTTTTCTTATACTCATCACAAATTCGAATATATGGCTCTTATCACTTAATTCAAAGTATTAATTTCAAATTGAACTTGAAATATAGTTATTACTGAGTCATCTTCACCATTAAACTGACATTATGACAAAGAGGAGAAGAATTAATTTAAGATGTCAAGTGACAGCTTGTTTTTTCATCCTCTCAAATACATGTATATATGTATTAGCTTTTTATGTTATATCGCAACATATATGTATCATTTTAAATAAATACTGTTTAAACTAAAGACCATTATGTATTGTGTAGCCTGGTGTAATATCAGGCGTATTCATTATTGCTATTTTGATATTCTGCTAGAGTTGTTCTGCTATTCTGCTAGAGTTGTTCTGCAATTCTGCCAGTCTGCTAGAGTTGTTCTGCCATTCTGTTATTCTGCTGAGTTGATCTGTGGAAGTTTTCCTTTGAAGGGAGTACAATGAATTATAAAATAATTGTGACTTTATTTCAGTTTAAACGATTTTTATGCATTTCCAGGCGATTTAAGTTTTTATTAAAAAAAACAAATGATTGTTGTTTTGTTTTTCGTTTATTTCAAATTCATAAAACATTTTTATGGTTCTAAAAGTAATTGTGATACAATTTCGCGCGTTTTCAGATGTAGGTGTTCCAGGCTGCTAGGTTGCTAACCTCAGGCTGCTAGACTGTTAATTTCAGGCTGCAAGGCTGCTAACTTCAGGCTGCTAGGCTACGAGGCTGCTAACTTCAGGGTAATGCGAGTTTTACAACATAGTAAAATAAAAATTATGAATTACTTTAAACAGCTTGGACACAAGTCTGCTAGTCTGCTGAATTTAGTCTGCTAGTCTGTTAGTCTGCTGAAGTTAGTCTGCTAGTCTGCTGAAATTAGTCTGCTAGTCTGCTGAAGTTAGTCTGCTAGTCTGCTGAAGTTAGTCTGCTAGTCTGCTGAAGTTAGTCTGCTAGTCTGTTAGTCTGCTGAAGTTAGTCTGCTAGTCTGCTGAAATTAGTCTGCTAGTCTGCTGGACATAGTCTGCTAGTCTGTTGGAGTTAGTGTGCTAGTCTGCTGGAGTTAGTCTGCTAGTCTGCTGGAGTTAGTCTGCTAGTCTGCTGAAGTTAGTCTGCTAGTCTGCTAACTTCACAGAGACGATAACTCCTGACTGATTTTTGTTTTGCAAATTATTATTATTAATATCATTTTTTGTTGTTGTTGACAAGACATCAAACAACAAGTTAGATAACTGTAGCTGCATTTTGAAATATAGAAACTATTGCCCATTTTAAATAATTCACAACTTTGAACAACTTTTTTGAACAGTCGAACATCCTGTCTTACAGACAGCTTTAGTAAATATTTTGTGTTATTCCTTGTCATTTTTTTAAATAACTGCTTTGTAAATCTTTTGGTTAATTACTTATAGGTTAAAGCAAGGAGAGGTGATATCAATTTAAAAACAACTGTTATTTTTTCTTCCCTTTATATCCTCAAGGCTTACCTGCCAGTAGACGTTTTAGCCATTTACTAAAATTATATTAATTTGGCTACAGGATATCTTGCCTTTGTTTTGCTATTTTAACAAAATTTCACATGAAATCAGAAAACCAAACAAACTTAGCTTAAAGAAATTTTCAACCAGGGTAATCTCTGTATCCTAATATACATTTATGACAGTCATTTTTATGCTTTGTATCACCAATGAGTAGTGTAGCTGTCTATGTATATTTGGTTATTTCATATTAAAATTGAGATGACCTCAAACTCATTTCACAATACATTGCTTCAAACTGCTTGATAGTAACCTTTTTTTTACATCATTTTTATATTGCAAATCCTAAGTAAAATAATTCCAACATTCAGAATACCTGATATTAGACTATAGGTACTATAGGTACTTCTGACATCTCATATTTCACAAATAAGCGATGTTTACTTGATCGTTGCATTTTCATGAAACTCCAAATGTTTCAAATGCTTAGTATTTGTTTAAATATTTGTTGTTTTTAAAATATTTCGGTATGTGATCTTTGTTCAAATATCTTTTTATTTTTGAATAAATACAATGCTTTTAGTTTGCGTTTCTTCTTCTATATTATGAACACCTTCGAATTACTAATGTCCAAACACTTGGTACTGTGCTCACATTCCCTGCCCAATATAGACTCCGATAGTTAGTGAATTCCCAATCAAAGTGGACCTAACATGTTGTTGTTCTGCTGTAGTGACTTTCCGTCTGTCGTCCTCAGTATTGCTATACTACTGCCTAACCACGTTGAGAAGTCCATAACTTATAGAAGAGGGTACACATAGTACAAATTAAGTTAACAAACTACTGATATACCTGCCGCAAGTCGAAACAGCTAATTCAAAATATTGGCATGCAGCTCTGTTCGTCCGTCCGCTGTGATACTTTTGTATCACTGTTTTTCTTGTTCCTTTCAATATTCCTGTTTACAGTTTTATAGAGATACGATATGATAAGATATGCCCATTTGATGAGGTCAATTGTAAAGCAAATGTATAGAGTTGATTAAGCTAGAGGCTAACTTGTTCTTTTTAAGAATAATTATGTATTCGATATAAATTTCAGAGTACAGGACATAGTGGCCGACTTGTTCTTTTTACATTCATTATACATTTATGAGCAGAAGAACCCGAGGCTTCCCTGTTCATTTTAAGATTCATTATGTATTTCAAAATATCAGTGCTAATGGTTTAAAGAGTCATTATGTATTTCAGAATCAGTGCTAATGGTTTAAAGATTCATTATGTATGCTAAAGGCTTACTTATTCTTTTAAAAATTCATTAGGTATTTCAGAATCAGTGCTATTGGTTTAAAGATTCATTATGTATGCTAAAGGCTCACTTATTCTTTTAAAGATTCACTATGTATTTCAGAATTAGTGCTAAGGGTTTACTTGTTCTTTTAACGTTTCATTATATATATCAGAATATCAGTGTTAATGGTTTAAAGATTTATAATGTATTTTAGAATATCAGTGCTAAACGCTTACTTGTTCTTTTTTAGGTTCATTATGTATTTCTGAGTAGAACAGCTAGTGACTTAACCTGGTTCTTGTTATATTCAAATTGTATTTCAGACTAAAATAGCTCTATAAAGAAACCTTTTTGTTATTTTGACTTGTGCCTCAGTAGCATGTATTAGCGAAATCAAACCACAGCGATTTTCATGTTTAAACAGGGAAAGTTTCGTCCAGACGTGTTGCAAATAATAACGACACATCTTTTCAAACTGATTCGATAAAAAATGTATGGAACTAGAAAGTGGTTCAAACTACAAATTAGGATTCGGTTGTTACACATTGCTTCGACATACACAATTTGACGTCAAGAGTTCATTTGAAACGCCACATTTTCCTTTTTTCTATTTTTCATTTTCTTAATAGCACAGAATGAGAATGCATACAAAGCGAAAAATATATATTTCAGAAACAACATGCCATTTGAGAAAATGGTGAAAAGAACATTTTACTGCAGCTTAGAAGCATTCAATAGCCTTTTGTTGCTTAAACCTAAATGTGTTCCTTTCCCGACAGACTACTAGATTGTAATTCACTGTTATCAATGAATAGTTCTAATGGTTTCTAGTAAAATAAACTCGAAGAAAAATTACTGTTAAAACAGAGTAAATAAATACCGAAAATTTCGTTTTAATTCTTTTCGTAAGATAAAATCATTCTAAACCTGGTTTCTAGACGCACATGACGCAATAATAATATCAACTAAACAGATAAAGATTAAAATAAAAACGTCATCATGTAAGATAACATGAAAACCCATTGACAGCTATAAAGTAAGAAGATCTTAAAGTTAATGTTCGAATACTACAGCAAGCATGCGTTATCAATAAATCGATGCTTGTTTGAAGGTGGGTGAACGGGTTCTGTAGATATTGATCGGAAAACCGTGTCTCACGACCGACCGACCGATTTTTGCAAAACTATATGCCACCTCATCTTCGATGGGGGCATAAAAAGATACATGCGCCACCTTCTTAAGATAAGAATACACCTAAGGATGTTGTAACAATTGTCATTTTTGAAGTAAAGCAGACTATATGTCTGGGCAGATCTGCTCCAAAACATATCAATAAAATAGGACGTATGTATATCTGAAATACACATAACTTAAGCCTTGGATACGTTGCAATATCTGCAATATTCATTATTTTCATTTGCTTAATATATTGTTACATTTGTATTGTAAAAAAAGAGCAATTTGTTTTTTTTTTCTTTAGTATGAGATTATGTCTTTATTTGTATTCAGTACATGTACTGAAGTAAAAAAAAACATACATTTTATAACAGCAATCGAAGAAAAATAACAAATGCCCCAAAATAGTTTTTGTGATTTTACTGTTGATCTTTGATCTACGTCGAACTGCAATGATAAAAATGACAGTTCATAAAAATCAACCTTAAACACATTATCGTATCCGAAGAATACAATGTTCAAAATATCATATGTCACAGTTGTTCAATCATCAGAAACGCAATGATAAGCACTGACAATTAAAGGTTTGACAAAATAGTATTTTAGATCAACAAATACCCCTATTTGGGCTTCAAATTCGCAAACGCAGACCTGTAGAACATTCTACAATTCTTTGGCGCAAACGTTATCGATACGTTACTACAAATGGCGCTAAACTTAGAAAGGGATATAAACAGTGTACGGTACAGCTACCGTAACATGGCTCCCCAAATTAGTACTTCTAATTTCCTTTATAAGTAAGATTTTACACATAAAAATACCTCAAACAATTTACATCACATTTAAACAACATGTGTGACTTAATTACCACAAACAAATAAAACTACTTAAGGCTTCCCGACGGGGACTTCCTCGGTTTCTAAGAGCAGAATCAATTTATGAATCGGACGCTCTAAATATGTAACTGAACCTTTGTTTGAATTTTGATCTAACTTGGCAGCAGATAATGCCAGTCTGACCTTGCGAGTCCATCATTATCTTTGGTAGTTTCAACGACACGTGCCAACCTCCATTGATTTCGCGGTAGGTTTTCGTCTTTCAGTAGTACTATGTCACCAGAAGTAATGTTACGCTTACAATTATTCCACTTAGTTCTAACCTGCAAATTTTGAAGGAATTTGCTTTTCCATCGCAGCCAAAACTGATCAACTAAATATTGCACACGTCTCCATCGCTTTCTTGAATAAATGTCTGTACCTTGAAAGTTACCAGGGGGGGGGGGGGGTGTAAAATGACGTTAGATTTCATAGTCAGTAAATGATAAGGGGCCAAGGGCACAGGAGAAAGCGGATCATACAAGTTCTCTACAGAAAGTGGTCTGCTATTTATGACAGCTGCTGATTCACAGAAAAGTCCTTAGACTTTCGTCGTCTATGTGTGTACCATTTTTTAGCAACAAAGAAGAAAGAACCTTTCTAATTGACCTAATTTGGCGCTCCCACACGCCACCCGTGTGACTGGCTGAGGGTACATTCATCTCAAATCGAATTAGATCACAATTCTCTTTTAATAAGAATTCCTCTACGCAGTCCTGATTTAATTCAGAAACAGCATCGCGGAAAGCATTTTCTGCACCTACAAAATTGGTGCCTCTATCAGACCTTAACTGTCTTATTGGTCCTCTGATGGATATAAAACGTCGAAGACAATTAATGGAAGAATCTGTCTCCCAGGATTTTGCAGTCTCCACGTGAACTGCTCTACAAAGGAGACAAGTAAACAACACGCCGTATCTTTTCAGCTCTTTCCGACCTTCCTTAATATAGAACGAGCCAAAGAAATCAACAGCACAGTACGTAAATGGAGATGCGGGATCTTACCGGTCAACTGGTAGATCAGACATTTTCTTCTCTTGGGTTTGACCTCTAAGCTTTCTACAAAATAACACACTTATACAATACAGACGAGACGGCAGAGCTACCACCTATAATCCAAAACCCATTACTTCGAATCTCATTAACGGTAATACCGCGACCTTGGTGATGAACTCTTTCATGGAAATGACGTATGATAAGATTTGTCACGTTACTCTTTCTAGGCAAAACAATAGGATGTTTTACATTTTCAGGGATATTTGACTGTTGCATGTGACCACCTACACGAATAAAGCCATTGTCATCTAAGAAAGGGTCTAAACGAAGTAGTTGTGATTTACCCCTCAGAGTTTTACGACGACCTTTTATGCCATGTCTGTCTTTCAGGGAATAGAGAATAGCATGTTTTTTAAGAGTGACAACCTCATCTTTAAAGCAACTTTCTTGCACATCTCTAAGAATTTCTAATTCGGCCGCTTGTAATTCTGAGACATATGACGATTGACATTCTGAAAAAGCTGATTTTTCTTGATAATCTGCCTTAAAGGTGCCGATACATTTCTACAAAAGTTTATTCCTAAACCTAAGACATAATGCGACTGCTCTTTTTGCACGATTCCAGTCGGAAAAGTAACAGAGGCGATCTGAAAGGCTGGCATAATTGACTACCTGTGTACTCGTTGCCAGGTTTCGAACCTGTTTTACCTCTGGGTCATCTGCAAAGGTTTCAACCTCTTCCTTGCAAGGTTTACAGATAACAAAGATGCAGTAAGCTCAAGTTGAGGAATAGTTATAGGCTTTAAAGCGATCACTCTCGCTTTACCCATGAGAAGAGAAGAATGTACAGATCTTTCTTTATTAACCAAGCGAATATAGGAGCATTGACCATAGCCTAAAGTGCTTGCATCAGAAAAATGATGCAATTCCACAGAAACAATAACACCAAACTCCTTAGGTTTCAGACACCTCTTAATTCTAAGTGACTCCAGGTTAGGAAGATTTATACATCAGCGTTCCCATCTTACTTTCAGCTGTTCTGGCAATGGGTCGTCCCAACCCAAATTGTCAGCGCATAACTGCTGAAGTATTTGATTGGCGACTAAAACATTAGGGAGATAAACCCAAGAGGATCATACAAAGTGCCAACGGAAGATAGAATTCCACGTCTGGATAAAGGGCGGTCACTCAAAACAATACGAAACTGAAAGCCGTCTGATTGAATACACCAATGTATTCCTAATGCTCTCTCAACTGGTAGTTTGTCACTCATAATATCAGTGTTATTTAGATCCTTCGCTCTATCTGATCGGTCGATAGCATATTTTCGGTTGGCTGGTGTCTCTTGTAAATCATGGATTTTGAGCTCTGATTTAAATGGTTTCTAAGGCAGTTTAAATGAAAAAATTGTGATTAAAAGTTGGATGTATTTGTTTGTGAATGTATTCTCCAAGTGACTGTTGGATTATAAATTGTGAAAATTTCGTAAAAAGGATAAAAATACAGGAAAATAAGTAAGATTACAGACATATAGTACATGTATATATTGATAAAATCTTACTACACTTTTACGCTTGACTTCCTATCAGTACTATCAGTATTTATCCTTTGTTATTGAACAAAAGAGGATTAAATCTGTTATTAGAGTGGTGATATCTAACTGTATATACTACGGAGGCATATAAAGGCCAATTGATTGTAATTCTATAGAGGCTCATTAAAATTGTTCAAAATGGGAGATGATCTTGTAAATTACCGTATTCGTATTGGTACATTCAAACCTGGAGTATATAAACCTAGAAAAAGTAATACATGTTATAATCCCAGTACAAAGTTGCAAACAGATATTCACTACCGTATGTTTGCATGTTCTATCATTGCATTCATGTGCTTGGGTGGTGTGTACTCACTGTTGTTAATAAAACTAAAGCTAATCCTATTATCAGGAGATGTTGAATCGAACCCGGGACCAGTGTCTGAGGACAGCGAAATAAGAATCCTTGCTGCAATTAGTGCGTTAGATTCTCGAGTCATGGACGAATTGAGAGAGATAAAGGCTGACATTGTGAAAATGAAAACTGATTTTCATCAAACTAAACAAGATGTTAATGATTTGAAATGTAACCAAAAAGCCATAATGTCAGAAATAGAATATTTAAAGGCTGATGTGTCAACTTTACAAGACGTAAGGGAGAATAGTGCATTAGAGGTAGAATATATTGCGGATAAGTTAGATCGAGTTGAAGATAGGCTTAAATATATGGAAGCTGACCTGGAATATTTAGAACGTAATGCAAGAAAAAGTTCTATCAGGATTTTTGGATTAAACGAAAGTACAGATGAATCCCCTTCTACATTAAAATCCAAAGTTTTGACTAACGTAATGAAAGTTGCTTGTCCAACAGAAGATTGGACGAGCGATGACATAAAATATGTGTCTAGAGTAGGGAAAAAATCCTTGGAGCATGATCGAATGGTTTTGGCCACTTTAAGGTTTGATGATGACAAGTTCAAAATTTTCAAAGGCCGTGATGCCCTTAGATCTTGTGGAATAAGAGTGAGCGAAGACTTAACAAGGAGACAACGGGAGAAACTGCAAAATCTTAAACATGTTGGTAAAGCTGGTTATTTCTATAAAGGAGAACTTCATGTTTTCGATAAGCCTGATGTAAAGAGCAGTCAACAGAAATCACAGATAGTTAAGAAAGGCCAGGGTCAGTTAGAAAACCAAAGTAATTTAGAACAAAACGTTACATCTGAAGTTGGAACTGTATCCAACAATGACAATAACGTCTCAATGCATTCTGATCTCAGTAACGACGAAAAGCAGCAATAGGAAGCCGGCCGAGGCCCTAATACTAACTCTTTTGTTCATTGCTTTTGCTGGAACATTGAAGGTCTTCAAAATAAACTTAAAGATGTTGATTTTATTACATTTTGTAAACAATATAATATTTTTGCTTTTGTAGAAACATGGGTGACACACTATGATAATCTATGTTTAGATTCAATTTTTGAAGATTATATGTTTTATTTTGTTAAAGGTGTTAAAAATGCAAATGCTGGCAGAGCAATGGCAGGATTAATACTTTTTGTAAAACAAAATTTATGTCGTTTTATAACTCGACTACTTCCAGACTGTGACTTCGAAGTATTTATTAAAATAGATAAAACCTTGATGGTCTCACATAAAGATCTTATTATGGGGTTTGTTTATCTACCTCCCTATCAATCTCCTTTTTATAATCGACGACCTCTAAAGGGCATAAAAATGCTAGAAGATACTTTTCTGCAACTAAATATTAATTCTGCAACTGACATCATTTTACTTGGTGATTTTAACGCTAGAACCGCTGAAAAGTCTGATTGTATTTATGTTTCTTGCAATTCAGTTGAACTGGATGCATATCAAGAAATTTTTGAGGAAGTAATTGATAATAAGCGAGTATCTTGTGACAAAGTTTAACCATATTCTATATGTTAGTGGTCGTTACTGTCTTAAACCAAGCAGATTTATTAATGTAGCACAGTATACTTGGTTTGACGAAACATGTAAATCTATGAAATATTTTAAAAATAAAATGTTACGTATTTTCAGAAGGAACAGAAACGATGAGAACCTACAACAATATTTGAATGCAAAAATTGAATTTAGAAATATCTGTAATAAAAAACGTAGCTCATTTTTAAAAGAAAATTTACACAGTCTGATTGATTCATCAGCCAGTCCAAAATCATTTTGGAACAAATTAAAACAGATGTGCAGTACAAAACACCAAACTCAATGCGATATCTCTCTTAGTGAAAGGAAAACTCATTTTGAGAATTTGTTTAGTGCTGAGGATGTAACTAATGCTGAGACAGATGTCAATATTTTACCTGAAGTTATTGAAAATGAAATCGAAGAGGTTTTGTTTAATACTGAAATAACTGATGATGAAATATTAAGAGCAGTAAATAGTTTAAAAACAGGTAAAAGTGCAGGTGAAGATGATCTTATACCAGAATTTTTCATAAATGGTATAGACTTGATTCTCCCTATAGTAAACAAATTATTCAATAGATTGTTTAAGACCGGTACTTTTCCTGAATCATGGAGTAAGGCAATAGTTATTACTATTCATAAAAAGGGAAGTGTACATTTACCTGATAATTATAGAGGTATATCTCTTCTTAGTATATTTAGTAAGATTTATACAAGTATTCTTACACGTAGATTAAATTTTTATGTTAATATTTTTGATAAAATCAGTGAACCCCAATCGGGTTTTAGAGAAGGTTATTCGACGGTGGATAATGTTTTTATTTTACAAGCAGCCATTAACAAACAGTTGTCCAAACAAGGGGGTAAACTTTATGTAGCATTTGTAGATTTTAAAAAATGCTTTGATTTAATTAAAATAGACAAACTTTGGGCAGCATTAAGACGATGTGGTTTTAAGGGTAAATTATTTCATGCTATCACAGGCATGTATAGATCTGTCACTGCATGTGTCAGAACAAATGATGGTTTATCTGATGTCTTTAATTGTCCAGTTGGGCTGAAACAGGGGTGTTTAGCATCACCTATTTTATTTCTGATTTTTATTGATGAACTTGTGAAATTAATTCAAGATAGCAATATAAGGGGTATTCAGTTATTCTTCGACAATGCTGAATTATTGTCTGTATTATTTGCTGATGATTTAGCTCTGACAGCAGATACAGTTGTTGGTTTACAAAAATTATTATATTTACTTAAAGATTTTTGTGATGATAAAAAAATTGCAGTAAATACAGAAAAGTCTAAGATAATGGTGTTTAAAAATGGAGGGAAGTTATCTAAAAATGAAAAATGGATATACGATGGTAAACTTCTTGAAGTTGTAAATTGTTTTAGTTATGTAGGTGTTATATTAACTCAACAGTTGTCATTATATAAAATGGCAAACGAACAGGCCACAAAAGCAAAGAGGGTTTTAATCTCCATTCTGTCTAAGTTGTATGAATATGGCCAGCTACCACAGAGGGTATTTTTCAAATTTTTGATACGAAAATATGCCCCATTTTACTGTATGGATCAGAAATCTGGGGTGTTAATGAACATTCATCTGTCGAAATTGTGCAAAATTATGCTTGCAAGAGGTATATGTGTGTTAAACAAAACACTAGTAATTTAACTGTTTTAGGGGACTGTGGTAGATTTCCTATGTATATTATGTCTGCAAAGAGATGTTTGCGATATTGGTGTAAAATTCTACGAATGCAAGAAAACAGACTTGTTAAAAAATGCTATGCTATGTCAAAATTGTATGATGAATGCGGAAATGTAAACTGGTGTACTTCTATTAGAAAACTTCTGTTTTCAAATAGTTATGGATATATATGGTTAGAGCAAAACATAGTAAATGAAAATGCCTTTATATAATCCTTCGTAAAACGGTTAAAAGATCAGTACATACAAACATGGTCAACTCTGATTTTTGATAGCCCAAAACTTTCTAGTTACTGTCAGTTTAAACTTACATTTTTACATGAAAGCTATCTCCATTATATAAATGAAAGAAAGTATAGAAGAGCAATGTGAATGCTAAGAACTTCTTCTCATGATCTTGAAATCGAAACAGGCAGATACCAAAATATTCCTAGGGAGCAACGATTATGTAAATTATGTACTTCAGGAATCGAAAATGAATATCATTTTGTACTGATATGTGATCATTTTTCTAATATAAGAAAAAAATATATCCCAAGAAAATTCTATGTTAATCCAAGCATTCATAAATTTAATATTTTAATGAGTTCTTCTTCGAAAAATATTATCTGTAGTCTTTCTTAATATTTATATCATGCTTTTCAACAGAGAGCTGAAGATTTAAAATTGTTGAATATACAGTAGTAAAATGTTTTGGTACTCATATTAAACCATAAATGCAGACACCAGCAAATTAATGTATTATATGTGAAAATTTATATTGATATGGGCCGGTGGCCGTTGTCAATAAAAGTTGTTGTTGTAAAAGTTGTTGTTGTTGATAGCAGCGAGAACATCTTTTTCATTAGATACAAACTTGTGCAGCCTTAATCCTCCTTTCCCACACAACCTTTGACTTTTATCTATCAACTCGATTGCCTCTTCGACAGTAGCCAAAGATTTTAACCCATCATCAACATAAATGTCACGATGAATGAATTTAGTAACATCACTGCCAAACTCATTCTCATTATCAGATGCCAGTCGTTTTAAACCAAAATTGGCACAACCTGGGGATGAGGTAGCCCCAAAAAGGTGTACCTTCATTCGATAGTCTTGAGGAGTGTCATGATAATCTTTATCATCCCATCATAAAAATCTAAGGAAGTCTCGGCCTTGACACTAAACTGATAGAACATTTGTTCTATGTCACACATAACGGCTACATTTTCTTTTCTAAACCTACACAGAACACCAATAAGTTTATTTGTCAAATCTAGGCCCTGAAGAAGGTAAGAATTGAGACAGTGCCCTTGAAAGGAGACACTACAATCAAATACTACACGAATCCGGTCAGGGTTTTTAGGATGATAGATCCCATGGTGAGGAATATACCAAATATGACCACTGTCGATGTCTGTCTGTGCGCTAGGTACCTTTTCCGCATGACCATTTGCAATAAGACCTTGCATGAATTCGAAGTAATGCTTGCGAAATTTCTCATCTTCGTCAAAACGTTTCTTTAAAGAGATTAACCGATGAAGAGCGACAGACTTATTGTTTGGGAGATATAGGCCTTTGTCTCGAAAAGGAAGTGGCATTTCATAGTGGCCATTTCTGAAGATGATACCTTGGTCTAACACCGATAGAAAGTGTCGATCATCTTGTGATATAGAATTACCGCAGTCTTCGATATCATTAAAGTCTCTTTCCATCACCTTTATCACATCAGTTGGTAACACTTCCTTTTTTGTTGTTCGGAGTGAGAACGAAACACTCGAACGAGATTCATCACAAACGTATAGAGATGACGGAATCTCACAGGTGACAATCCTGTGACTAAACCCTATGAGGTCTTGTTCCATATCAGGCCCAACCATGCGTACAATAACCAACCTAAGTCTGTTTTCTGCGCAAATGGGCTTTCACCAAGAGGTGGGATTACCTCTCGAGGTACTAAGGCCTGAGGGCAATTGTAACCAATCAATAATCCGATTTCGCATGATTGCAAAGGTAACAAATGATCCACAACAGAGCGTAAATGTGGCCATAGCCTAGCTGCATCTGGAGTTGGAATATGAGAACGATTCGCAGGTATAATACCTCGAGTGAAAGTAACCGGAAGGGAAATTTTCGTTGGACTGTTAAACGCACGCACCATTAAGCCCTTTTCCTTCCGACTATTCACTACTTGATTTTCCGCATACATAGTTGAAAGTGATAGACAAACGTCAACTCCTGAAACATCTAGCGTCTCACAAGTACTATCAAGAACGAATATTGTGTCACTCTGAGTATCTAACAACACATATACAAGCCTCACATTTCGAGGGTTGTCGCAATGCGAAACATACACTGGTACGACCATAGAACACTTACTGGGTCCTTTAGTATCATTTAGAAATGCAACACCAGTATGTGTAATGACATCAGTCGTTAAGTTTGTATTACTACTTTCTGGTCGGGTACCACGACCCTTGACATCACCATGTAAGGATGAAGGATGATTTTTAGAATGCGTTTTGCACTTCAACCGCTTTTTACAGAATCTAGAAATATGGCAGGAACAAAGACAGCCAAAGCATAGTTCCTTTTCTTGTGCAAAAGTCTAACGGCTTTTCAATGGTTTTTCTAGATATTTGCTACATACATCTAGGTTGTGAGATTTACTGCAGAGAGGGCAAGTTGCTCTATCCATCTTCGGCTGAGAGTTTAAGCGAGAATTATATTGCACAGACGAAAGCAAAGAACAGGACCCAAAGGTTTTTCTGTCTGACTTGTTACTAAACTTCATATCCTTTGTGTCACTCATCTGATTAGGGTTTCTCAAGGACTGTACGGAAGTAACAGGGTCGCAAACTATCTTAGCCTCTTTCGACATGAAGTCTACAAATTCGCAGAAAGGTGGGAACACACCAAAACGTTCCTTATAGTCAACAACAAACCTATTCCACCTTGCAATTATCCATTCTGGCAATTTGGACAATATTTTACAGTTTTCAAGACAGTCATTCAAAGCAGATTGACTCGAAATAGACTGCATAGCTGTCAAGCACTGCTTAAAAAAATCAGAAAGCTTTAAAGCGACTGACTCACAGAATTTTGCTGATTTTTTTTCTTTAATTTTAAGAGAATTTAATATACTATGGAAAAAACATAATATTATGCTTCTATACAATATGAAAACTGAAAAAAAAAGTTTTGACTTAACTAGGATTCGAACCCACGACCTTTCGATCAGTAAAATTTACAGCGACGATCTAGACCTCTGAGCCACAGCGCCTACTTGTAAGGTTGCGTCAAAATTAATCTTATAACTAAAATATCTACCCCGTGACTAACAGGGTAAATTTTTTACCGATAAAAGTGTGTTAAACTTTATATTTTGATGTTTTTCTGTATCAAAAAATGAATCAGTAACTTAGTTTAAATATGTTCTTCACAACTGCAGCAAAAATTTCAAGATGTAAGAACATTTTCTTTTTTTTTCATCGTCGGCCCATCTGTGAGTTAGTCGCTTTAACAAAGATAGAGAGTCTTTTGGCGCAATTTTTGGCCAGGAGTCAAGTTTGTCGCGGAAAGCGCATGCGACTCTAAATGGATCACCATAACGTAAAGCTTTAGCTTCCTCGTATGCTTCTTCAGTTGATAGCAGAAAAAAATGGCAACTACATCCTTAACAGGACCTCCAAGATATTTTCTTAAGTAATGTATTTTTTCAGGCGCGGGTATATGTTTCTGTTCTATTAATGTTGAAAATGCAGATTTCCAGCCCGGGAACTTGCGTGGGTCGCCGTCAAAGATACTTGGCTCAGGAGGCGGGAGACGGCTAATCATTAGCTGTTCAGACAAAGACTTGGTAAGGTCAATAATTTCTTGTGAAACGACATTATTAGTCAAAGGAAAATTTGACCCTTGTGGCAAAGGTTTACTAGTTACAGTAACAGGATCGTCTTGGTTTGCTGAGTTTGATTCATCAAAGATTTGTAAATTAGGTGATGAGAAAGAATTAGCAGTGGGATTAAGAGCAGAATTAACAGAAGTGTCATTATTAGAGACCTGAGCCTTTGGAGCTTGAGCTTCAACAAAGTTATCTGAGATAAAATCATGATTTGGCTTTACAGTATGTACAAATGGCTTGCTGTCTGGTCTGGGACTATAGTCACGAACATAACTGCTGATAAACTCTTCTTTAGTGTAACATGAGTTTGGTAATTCAGGCTGTACACTTGGTATATGCAGGGCATCCAGAGAGGTATCATCTAATAACCCTAATTTGGCTTGTGCGACTTCTAGTTTTCTTTTAGTAACTATTTTCTCAAACTCAGCTTTAGATTTGGCTTCCGCGTCAATGTATTTCAACTTAGTCTTCAAAGTGGCTGCTTCAATTGCAGCATCAGATTGCTTTGATACCGGCGAAAATTTTGACCTTCGAGATACATTACTTTTTGAGGAATGTCTTGACATAAAAGATTGTGACGTGCTATTTTCTGCTCGAATTTCCCAGATTCTATCTGCAATTTTGCACATGAGACTTTGATGCTGGATTTCTAAGTTTTCAAGTACGGCTGTGATAGACCCTATTTCTAATTCATCAGGTGCATGCAATTCTTTAATGCGATTAAAAATGCTATGCACTTCGGTCATCGATTTTTCAAGATTAGCCCTGCCATCGCCAATTTCATTAAGACTTTCTGAATATGATAGTAAAACAGTCATTTTGCTAACGCTCGAACGTCATGATGATACGGCAGCTAGTTACTCATGGCTTAAACTGGTTTCTTTTCAAGCAGATACCAATAACAATTAAGAAACTCAACAAATTATGCAAAATTCTAAGTTCTTCTTTTAGCTGATTTGTTCGGACAAATGTATTTTGTTTACTTGTCTATCTTTTAACCTTGACCAAAACAGATTGCCACATTTTACGTTAATAACATACAGAATCCTTGCACTTGTCTCTGAATAATTTGTGAATTAAACATGGTATTTACGTGACAAATTCTGCAAAGCCATCTCATTTAGACTATGAAATTCCAGTTCCTACCAGACGTGCTTATCAGAATTTCAAATAGAAAATGCCCAACACCCTTAAAAGAATATCTAATATTTTCAATTTGTTGTGCGAGTCTTTTAGTTTGTTATAATATAAGAGTCTTACAAATTGTCAAAGACCTGTCTTAAGAAATATTCTCTTTTGCACAGACATAAAGAATTTTCATTTTAATTTGAAAATTTTAAAAATCGCAGATTCCTTTCTAGTGCTTTAGTATAAGCATTTAATAAATTTGATAAAATAAAACGCAATAAGTGGTTATTGTAGGTTGAAGTAGTCAGATAAGAGACACGTAGAAAATGCAAAAAGTCTGTATGCAGTCTAAAAGTATATTCGTTTACAAGTACATTAAGTAGTTTTGTTACATCTACTGAATAGTCTACTTTTATTGCTCAGTCAGTAAAAACGTTGTTTTGTAATTGCGTGCTTCCAACTTGCCAAAAAATGGAGTCGTTTAAGAGTAAAAAACGAAAGGGAAATTTTAAAAGCATTCGTTGAAATTAACCCTTATCACACTGGCGGCAACTTACTCTGCCTTTGCGACCAGTGCAGACCAAGATCAGCCTGCACATTGCTATTCAGTCCGTAAATTTTCAGTAAGCACTTTCATAAACAATCAACAGGTATGTCCAAATTGAGAGATAGACATAAAATGGAATGCAGTGACTTTGTAAATATTATAGCTGAAAACGACATTGTATTTTTATTTGAGTCATGGACGTGTCCAATAGTAAAATTGAGTTGGCGGGTTATTCATTTCACAACCATACAGAAACTTTCAACATAGGCAGGCAAAGAGATGTAGTGGTGGTGTAGTGCTATACTATAAGGACTCGATTAAAGATAGCATTGAAATAGTGAAGAATCATCATGTTTCAAACAAGAATGGTTTGGAGCAGTTAGCTAAAGTTCTAAATACTTAGATTTAGTACCTTATTATTTAAGGTTCTTTATCACCAAGTTACGTATTTCTGCTAAGTGTCTTCGCATTCATACCGGAAGATATGGTGATAACAGAATACCTAGACATGAACGAATTTGTTTAAACTGTACCTTACATGACATTGAAGATATTTACCACTTTGTATGTATATGCCCTTGTTATAGAAATCTTAGGGTAAAATACGTCATTGATAATATCTATATAAGACCAATTCAAATTATAATGTATGCCTATATTGGACCAATGTCAATATTCCTATATTCGACAGATATAGATATGCCTTTAGTGGACCTGTATTTTTCCTCAGTTGGTCCTGTCTGTAGGACTTGTGAGGTAACAAACCACCATCTGTCAACCAGTATCCCTGGAAACAAAGATGAAACCTTGGTCCAAATCCTAGCCGATTTCAGTATGCATAAATCGAATTTTATTGCTCTCAAGGCTAAAGTGAATAATATTACATTAAACAAATGGTTGTTATGTCTCCGACTCACACTTTCTTGGTGCAGGTAAACAGATATTAATTCCGAGACATCAGTTAATATGTTTGAAAAATTGCCCTATGACTATGAGTGGTGAAAACATAGCAAGGCTACTACAGGCTTGAAAGTGGCTTTTCATGAAAAAGTAGGAAAACAATAGGAATGAGTTGAAGAAAAAAAGTAGGAAAAAAGTATGGAAAAAGTAAGAATTTGACCACAAAAAATAAGAATAAATTTAAGAATATTACCAAGAAATCTTGTATAAACTAACTCACTTTAGCAATGCAGAACATTTCTTAAAAACATCAGTCACATGATATAAGGGCTGTCTTACTTCAGGAGGCTCTAAGATCTTTTGTACATGCTGCTGTCAACCTGAATTTTTCTTTAATTTATTAATACAATTGAATATTTCAACCAAACTATATAATTCAGTGAAAGTACATTTCAGTGCTGTTTTAGAGATAGAGACTGAGAACCAGGTGGTAAAATTCTTTAGGTGGTAAAATTCTTTTCTAAAATGTTGCTTAGCTATTTTTGTAGTGCACATGAAAAAGTAATTGTGGCCTGTCAGGAAAAACAGAACAAAATGCAGACCAAACTTCTATTCAGACTTCAGTCAGTCATTGGACACCAAGCAACTCAGTGTCTTTCTCAGGAACAGCTGATGCATGCTCGATTAAAACTTTGCACCTAGATTTACAAGCAAAATTACTGCTAGTACAGACATCCCAAGTACAAATGCTCACATGTGCAAATACACAAAAAGATATTGAGTATATGTTAGTTGGAGTTTTACTGGAGTGGCATATATGAAATATTGCAGAGCAATTAAAACTTTACAACTTGATTAACAAGCAAAACTACTACCAAATAGGTACATCATTACAAGTACAAATGCTCATAATCATGTGCAAATACACAAAAAGCTATGGAGTATATAATATTAGATTGAGTCACACTGGTTATAGAGTAGTACACATTAAATGTTGCAGAGCAATCCTAGTTTAAAAAGCAAAACTACTGCCAGATGTGTAAAAGCACCAAAAGTACGAATGCTTTCATAAGCAAATACACAAAGCTATTTGGTATACACTGGTTATGGAGTAGCATAATTATATATTTAAAGCGACAGAGCAACTGACAAACATCAGAATAACTGGAATACAATGATGTGCACTGTAGAAAATTTCTATTAAAGCAAACTTAAAAATTACGTAACACATGAAGTAATATCTTTCTAATGAAAAGTTCTGTATTAAGAATCAAACTATCTAGAATCTTGTGTATCTTTATCCAATGTGAATGGTATCTGGCTACTACAGAGAGTCATTCAGATAGACTTTTCCTTCTGGGCTGACTTATCCCCTTCACCTGACTTTAATGTTGATCTCTTGTTGTGAATGTAGTTTTCCAGCATTTTTGTTGCTTACAATTAATACTTTGACGTTGCTCTCTACAGCTCTCTACAGCTCTCTACAGCTGCAGTAACCCTATCGGGGTCAGCTTTAGCCACTTTTATTACTCCTTGGGCTATCCCCAGCTCAATGAAATCCTTCTTCTTTATGACTGAAGCAAGCCTTTTGTTTGCTTCAGCAAACACATTGTTAGCCTTTGCAAGGTCTGACTTTAACTGGTCTTCACTTTTTTAAACTTATTTTTCCTTTTCACATAATTTTCTCTTTCTTTCTTCATTCTGCTTCAGGCTTCTTTTTCTTTTTCAAGTTGCTCTTTCATTACAGGCCTTTTACTTTCAAGAAGTCTTGCTTCAGCATTTTCTATCTCTACTCTTTCCCTATATTTCTGATAGGACTTGGTAACATATGACTGAAGTTCTTTAGTAATGGGCACATCTTTGACATTGTTTTTATACATGTTTACTGCATCTCTTGTCAGTCTGAGCCCATTTAATGATTCTTCTGAAAGCAAAGCTCTCTCACTTGTTAGCCGTTTTTTGTTAATAGAGAGACTTCTCTCTACATCTGCATTGCAATGACACAGAGACAAGTAATCACTAGCTTTTTCAGGTTCTTGTACTTCAAACGCCCTGAGGAGGTTTTCAGACTGATAATTCCAGTAATGATCTATCCTACAAAGTTCCCTGATTGTCAAATATCTTCTCATCTGGTACCTTCTCTACTTTGTACACCTTCCACTCATCCCTAATCAAGGAAATGTCTGGTAGTGATTCTGACAACCTACTGCGTAGTTTACAGCCCCCTCTTCCTCTCTTACACCTGTAAACATTCTGCATTCTTTAATAATGCAACACTTATCGGTAGCTTTGCAGCCAAATAGCATGTAGCTTCTTCATAACTGAGGTTTTAGTATAAGTATTTCTCGTCATTATGCACCTATCAATGCAAACATGGATAATAAGAAACTTTTAACAGAAAGAAAATCTAAAATCCTAAACATCTGTCATTATTTCTTACTGAAAAAGTAAGTTCTGTACAAAGACATAACATTTCATATGAAATTTCAAATATTTCAAGTAAAGGTATCCTAATCATGGTACCCCTACCAGACCTATTGATAGGTGCATAATTCCCTCTCAGTTTGCACATCATTGGGGCATATAGAATTTCTACAGCGCACATCATTCACATAAAAGGCAACATACAAGTTCAAAATGTTTTTTTTAACTCCAACTTACCTCTTAGGCAAGAACATTCAGCAGTTCACACACATTTAGAAAGGCACCAGCTTGCATAAGAGGTCAACAGAAGCATGTTCAAGGACTCCTTAGCAACCTTAACAATACTATAACAGTATATTCCATCAGTCCTTATATCATGTAGCACATTTCATTCTGCAAAAGACTTAAACATGTTGATATATACATTTTGTAGTTTCATTTTTATTCAAAATGTAGGAATAGTAGGAATATTTTAAAAAAGTAGGAAAAAAGTAGGAGTATGGCTAAAAAGTAGGATCAGTAGGAAAAAGTGGAACTACTTTCAAGCCAGCTACTAGTAAATAGTAAGTTATAATATATACACACAGCCAGTAAAGCCAGTAATTCAGTTTTATTATTTCATTACACTTACAGATAAAATACAACGGTTTTCAACCAAAGACTATATTATAACAATGCATAGAAATGCGTATTGTTCTAATTATAACAGTTTAAATTTGAGCTATCATTAGATTGTGTTATTTCAGCGCCTGAACAATTAATAAACCCAGTCAAGCAAATTTGCACTTAATATTTTTGACATCTGACCTGTATGACCTTGTATGACCATGACCTTTGAGGTAGTGTACTATATACTTACAGCTATTACAATTCAAGTATTTGTGAGTTATGTACGAAGGTAACATATGTACTCTCAAATCTAAATCTGACCAGAAAACACTAATAAATAAACAAATATGTACCAGATTTAAATTCTACAATAAACAACTATTATGCACACTTGACTAGATTCTAAAATGACAGTTAGCATATGGTAGAAAAAATCAAAGTTTAGCACAAAATTCTGATAATACATAATTTACATTCAGGCAATAAGGAATCTATGCATGTGAGGCAGCCGTGAAAATAAAACACATACGAAAGCAGTAGTACCCAAAAATGCAAAACATTTTCAAACATCATAATACCATAATATGGTCATAATTGCAAGTTGTCTCTAGAATTTACCATGGACTCCGGTATGTATCTTTAGTAAACATATGGCAAAAATAATCCCAATGTTAGATTTTCGTGTAAGACTAAGAGAGTAAAATTGTTAACTGCATCTTATATCTGCTGGCACCACTGATAATCATGTTCTCAATATTACTTAAATTTCAGGATGTATTTTAAACATTGGAGATATGCAAAGAAAACCTGTCTAAACTCGAAGTACATGCTCATTTTCAGACTTTTGAACACAGCAAACATACAATAATTTCAAATCAATGCAGTGGCTGTGATACAATGTATAACTGATTGTTGACAAGGTTTGGTGGTTAAAATCACCCCATTTTATCAACTTTTTACATATTAAATGTAAAACAGACTAATAGTTACAATTCAAATAATTCCTTTTCCTTTTGACAAAAAGTTAACAGAACTTTTAACATTCAGCTCATCACACATGTGCAGTGTTACATCATCAAAATACATTTCACAAACAGAATGCAATGTCACTGAACCAGACATATATCTGAATTCCTTTTGTCTTTATTGTTTATTTGCCAGAAGCATTGGTAACTAGACATTATCAAACATTACCTCTTTGACAAAATATCGACAGGATAATTAGATTAATAATTACACATAGCAACCTGATATAAATTATTTGTTGAATCTTACACTCATTGTAAAAACGGCATAAACACTTGTTGGATCACAGCCCTTTCCAGTTTGTTTCCTGTCATATTCATCAAAAGCATCCAGTGATTTCAGAGAAATCTGTACACATTTTGTGATTGAAGGCGGAGAGATACAGCACAAAAGCAATATATCTCCTGACCACTTGTATATATGGGAGATAAGTAGTAGAGGGGACACTATGGGACCTTTTTGAAAGTACGGGGGGCACTATGGGGCCCTCTAGCCGGGGGGGGGGGCGCTCTGGGGCCTTTTTTCCAAAGTACGGGGGTCATTATTGGTCTCTTGTTGGTCAAAAAAGAGGCTTCTAAAGAACGGGAGGCACTATGGGTCCTCTAAGCGGAGGGGGGGGGGGGGGCACTTAGGGCCACTTTTTCCAAAGTACGGGGGGGCACTATGGGGCCCTGATTTGGGAATAAAAAACAACAAACATCTTGTATGACAATCAGAAGGCAACTTCTTTTGAAGTGACATGGTTGACCCTGAAAAGGGCCTTTGTGTTAGAAGTCGTGTGCTGTGGTTTTACTGGCGTCGATAAGGTTGTACTCGAACAGACTTTACAACACGACGGAAAGTTAGAGTTTGTCTTTCATTGAAGTGGTCAACCACTTTGTTGATTAAATGTTCTGCCGCTTCTTCTCTTTGTTCAATTTCAGCCAGTTCTTGGGCCGTTTGAATGGAAGCGAAGATTCTGTCCCGTCTTTCTTGTATTGTCTGTTGGTACTCTCAACCTCTGTAATCACTTCGTTCGCCCTTTGCTCGGCTCTAGTGACCAAGGCTTGGACTTCCTGTAGTTTCTTCTGTATGCTTTCCATGTTGATGTGAAATGTTAGAATGAAGTCGAAGGCTGCGTGCGTTCGGTATTTATACAGTTCGACCGGATTGACCTACTTTACACGACGTCGTGAAAAAGAGCCAATCGCGACAACGGAGACAAAAACGCGTTGGACCAATCCGCGTCAGGTCACAGACAGAGGTTCGGCGACGTTCGACGTGTTGGACTTAGAATTATTTTTGATTGTTTTTTAACAATACCTGCGAAAGTGATTTCGTTTCGAAATAAAATGGTTTGCCCTTAAAAGGGCCGTTATTATATTGAGTGCTTATTTGTCTTTCTTTGATTTTTAGTGTTGTTGTTGTAAGCAATATTCTTACTATACACGCCATGAAAGTTACTGCTACTGCTGCTGCTGCTGGTTTTGGAAGGAGTGGCATTCGTTTCTTTTCTTTCAGGCATCTTTGTTTGAGTCCTTCTCTCCGTCTGGCTCAGTCTGTCCATTTTTTAATTTGATGGGTATCACCATTTTCAGGAAGCACTCCTTTTCTACCCGATGTCTTTTATTTAGCGACCCTTCTAGTTGGGTGATACTTTCACGGAGGCTGAGCATTTCTTTTTGAACAGACATGTCTGTCTTTGCCATGGCGCTGTTCAAGACCCTAAGCTCTTGCATAATGCCCATCAGGATTTTATTTGGTTCATGTTGGTGTTTGAACTACTGATAGTCCTGGGCATAGGCTGGTACATCGGTGTGTAGCTTTGGGTGGCTGTCACAGGCACGGCTGTATATTCTGGAATTTGTGCTGTATTCGAAGCCAGCGTCAGGAGATCTGTAAAATCGTTATCCATGTTGAAAAGGTACTTGCGATGTAAAGCGAGTGAATGAAGTGGTCCAGTAAACCTAGCTTCTTTTATAGGTAAGACTCGGATTGACCTACTTTTCCATCTGAAATAAAAATTAACATAAGTAGAGAAAATCGGATTGACCTACTTTAGAAACAAACCATAACAGAAAAATGAAAAAAATTGGATTAAGCATTTTGATTGGTTGAAAAACGGATTGACTTACTTCAAGAGAAATGCCCATAAAAGCAAGAACACCAAGCCTTTAGTTTCATTCGTTTTGTTCAACAGAGCAAAATACCAAAAAAAGCAACATGGACATGATTCGCCATAGACTAGGGAGAATTGTCAAGCTTAATGCCCGGATGGTGAGCCTGGTTGAGCAGGTCTATGAGCTGATGGAGGCAGAGCGGCGGAGAGTAGCTGGTGCCAACATGAGGGCCATCTACGAGGCGCTGCAAGGAGAAGAAGAGAGGCAGCGCCGCCAGGAGACTCCACCAGCATCACCCAACTCCCTCCAGGATGAGCAGGAGCAGACCCCACCACCACTACCACCTCAGTCAGCAGCCTCTCCTGAGATCATCATGATTTCATCAGATGAGGAATGCTGGGACAAGGATGACGAGCCATCCTTTTCGCTCGCCACCTGGACTCCTGTGAGGAGGAAGCTTCACTATTGCCTCGCATGCAGAGGTAATTGTGAGCACCAAGGCTCACACTAAAAAATTCCCGCAGGCACCCAACGGCCCTTTTCAGGGCCACACACTTAAAAAAACTCTCCTTTCAGTTTTGATTGTCACTTTCCAATATAAATATTAAGTATCAACACTAAGGGTCCATTTTTCAATCATGATTGGTCTCATCAGTGTAATGTGCTCTCTGTTAGATGATGTGCTATGGTGGTTTAGATTCCATAAACTGAGAAGAGAGGCAGTACGAGCTGTGCATCTCTTAATGCATAGACCACTCAATCATCGCCAGAGCTGTTTAAAAAGAGGATAAAAACAAAAAACAAAAACAAAAGGCCCTTTTCAGGGCCACACCAATTGATTTAGAAAGAAAAATACCCTCAGTTTTATTGTCAACATATTAAATGAATAAATAACTAATACATTTTCCAATACACTATTTACTGTGAAAAAAGCGTACGTGATGTTGACGTTATACACATGTAATACTTT
Source organism: Cyclina sinensis (assembly GCA_012932295.1). Taxonomy (NCBI): domain Eukaryota; kingdom Metazoa; phylum Mollusca; class Bivalvia; order Venerida; family Veneridae; genus Cyclina; species Cyclina sinensis. The sequence continues at coordinate 21,582,533 of JAAONU010000001.1, forward strand.
GTTAAACGTTTGCTCTGTTGTGTATCATCATTGCATCTAATTCTATTGAAACAAGGATGATGTTTAAATTCTACACAGTACTTGACTCACACTTATTCAATGATATATGATTAATCCCTTAAAGTTTTTTAAACTTGCCCTGTAAGATAAAAAATTGTTTTTGAAACAAAAAAGCACAATGCAATGAGTGATATGGACTCGTTACATTTAATATTGTTTTTAAGATTAAAAAGTGTTTACCTTGTTTCCATTTCTAATTCCAACTGAATTCATTGTAAAATAACTTGGTCTTAAATATTCAATAAGTTTAACGTGATTTTTCAATAAAACACCTTTCAAAAACAACATTTTTATGTTGTCAACAAACACACATCTTTGTTTATACACTGTCCTTGATGGGCCACCATGAGCTTAAAAAAATTTCGGAAGACTTGTATGTGTAATGCCACAGCAGCAGGAGTCGTGGGTGGACAGAGAAATGGAAAAGCGCCAAAGAAGAGCGGCATTGACAGCTTTTTTCGCCCGCCGGGGTGTAGAATGGCCGAGAAGGCAAAACAATGGCAAGAAGAACAATGCCAAAGTGCACAATGATGCCAGGCATCAGGAGCCTCGACGGGTGAACAACCTCGAAGTGGTCATGGGTAATTTATACCCGGATCTGTCTGCAATGTTTTGAACATCGCAGACCAACCAACGGCTCTTTTCAGAGCCACACAAATGCCTGAAGAAAAAAGGTAGCAGATTCCAGAGTATTGTCAATATTTTTATCTTTCAAGATAAAAAATGATTTAAAACATGAACATTTTGTTTTTAAAAAAAAATTAACATGAACATTTTTTTATTTTTCAAATTATTTAGTTTAATTATAAATCAAATTCAAAACAATTGTTTTCAAATTGTTTTCCATGTTTTCGTCTCTCTGCTGGAAGTCAGATATCAACTGATGCCAAAGAGAGGGAAGCGCTCATATTTATAGCTGTCCGGCAAGGGAAAGCTCTCAGTAGGTATAAATACAAGCGTCATCATCAGATCTGCACCAGTGCGACGATGGCTCTGGTACCGTACACAGACAGCTCTAGCAGTGAAGAAGAAAAAGAGAAGAAACAGTTTTGCTTATCTTTAAGTAAAAAGAGAAAGTGAAGCCAGAAGAAGATGGAGAAGTCACTCAAGTCAGAAAAAACAGAAGCCAAAACAGAAGATAAAACAACAAAAGATAACAAAAGAAAGAAAGGCAAAGACAAAGACAGAAGCAAAGACAAAGGCAGCGACATAGACAAAGGCAAGAAACAGCCAGACACGGAGCCTGAAACAGAGCCGGCCATCGTACCCGTTCCAAACCTGAGTCAGTATTTTAATATCAAGGCAAGATCTGAGCACAAGTCGTAAATTCAAGACACAAAGCAGGATGTATGATGTGACGTTTCAAGCTTATGAACAGCCATTTGAATTTACCCATCAGCTATTTGAAATGATGGTGAATGAGATGAAACAGCAGTGCGAGGCCTAGCCCCGAGATAAAATTCGCATCTCCATTACCCACCCCAGTCTGAACTTTGACATTCATGTTCCGTTTGACAATGTATCAGAAATCACAGGCGAAAGGCTACTCGATGAAATTGAGAAGGTAGTGCAGAGCAGAAATCACCCACGTAGGACCCTTGGACTTTTACAAACCCGGCAGCATGAAACCTGAAGCTCGACAAGCCTTTCTAGCCTGGTACGAGGAAAAGGTCAAACAAAAAGCCGTATTCGCTTTTCAGAAAGAAATGGAACAGTACTGTATCTCAGACATGGATATTTTACGACGCGGTTGTAGCGAGTTTCGCTTCCTATTCATGAGCAGCGATCAGATTGACCCTTTCATCGAAGCCACCACTTTAGCGCAGGCCTGCAACAAAGCATGGCGTAAAAATTCAATGCCTGCTCAGAGTTTGGCTGTCATTTCTGATGCAGGCTATCCACACAAGGTACGATACTCCATGAAAGGTGTACGATGGCTGCAGGCCTTCGCTACCAAGACCCAACGGTCTATTTGCCATGCCTTAAACGGAGGCGAAGTGCAGATCGGACCCTATACCGTAGACGGATATGACCAGGCAAACAACACCGTATATGAGTTTCTAGGCTGCTTTTTTCACGGATGTCCGATTTGTTTTCCAAACCGAAGCCTTGAGAATCCCTATACGTTAGAAACAATGCGTGCCTTGTATGGGAAAACCAAAGCTAGGCTGAATGACCTAAAAAGCAGAGGCTATGAAGTGGTGACCTTGTGGGAATGCCAACTGGACCAGCAGGTCAAGACTCAACCCGAGTTCAAGACTCTCATGGACCAATTGTATCCGGGAATGGACTCCATACAGCCCCGTGAGATTCTATTCGGAGGGTGGACTAAAGCAGATCAGCTCTACTTTGAAGTCGATGAGACATGCCAACAGGAAATCAAGTATGCCGATATCTGTTCTCTCTATCCTTATGTACAAAGCATACTCTGTTGGTCATCCCTATATATTAAGCCGAGAACAGATTGACGTGAGAAAAATCCGCCACTACAGAGTCTTAATCAAGTGCCAGGTGCTTCCCCCACAAGATTTATGGATGCCGGTTCTCCCGCTTCACTGTCAGCATAAAATGGTCTTTACCCTTTGCCGTACTTGTGCGGAACGGGGAGAGTGTTTTTGCCAGCATCCGCTTTCAGAGCGAGCACGTATGAGGACGTGGACCTCCGTCGAATTAGCCAAAGCCTTGGACTTGGGATATCAAGTCTTAGATGTGTATTACGTATCACACTGGGATCAGTGGAGTACAGAGACGTATGAAAAGTACATCAACAAGTATCTACGCATGAAACAAGAGGCCGGCGGCTATCCAGACTGGGTGAAAAACCAGACCGACCAAGCCATATTTAAACAAGACTACTTTGAGGCAGAGGGTATTCGACTGGAAGACTTGAAAAAGAATGCCGGAAAAAGAGTTTTTGCCAAGACGATGCTGAATTGCCCGTGGGGTAAAAATGCACAGAATAATGTGCTTCCGAAGATCGAGTACGTAGATGACCTATCTCGATTTTACGACATCTTGTCAGACTCGGCCCACAAGCAAGTGGAACTATGTGGACTTTTTTGACCGCAAGGGATTTGTGCGCTGATGAGTTACACAGATCAAAATGACAGGTTCGAGCCTCATGCTTCTGCCAATGTAGTGGTGGCCTCGTTTGTGACCGCGTATGCTCGACTGGAACTCTACCACGTCTTGGAACGTTTGGGCGAAAGAGTGCTGTACTTTGACACAGACAGTTGCATGTACGTGTATGATCCGGACCAGTACAACATTCCTATTGTCAACAGTCGCTTCGGACAATAGACGGATGAAGTTCCTGAAGACCGCATTGTGACATTCGTGTCTCTAGGTACGAAAAACTACGGCTATGAATACATCGAGAACGGTGTGCGCCACACGAAATGCAAAGTCAAAGGCATCAAGTTAGATTACAACACGTCCCAGTTAGTGAATTTCAAGAGCATGGTGGCCTGTGTGAAAGATAGAAACAAATACTCGCTGGAGATCGAATACCCTTGCCGCATCAAAAAACATCGCAGCCGCAAAGTAGTTTCTGAAAGACAAACCAAAACGTTTCGATCCGTCTACCAAAACGCGTGGTGGTGGCTGGAACATATAAGACGGTGCCTTACGGCTATCATCATTCTTGATCTGAGTGATGATGGAAACGCCTGCAGAAAAAAAGTTGTATCGACGAGTATAGCGCAACTACGGAACAAAGCATGCATAAAACAAAAACAGATGACTCTACCATAAATGCGGATGAATTTGAGTCCATAGCAGACGATAACAGACTACCGTCCACACCATCTGTTCGAAAAGGCTTCCTTAAATACGCAAAACGCATTTGTGCGATTATCTATTGAACGTTGCTACAGAAGAAAGACGCTATGACCCCCTTTTTTATCGTGGTGGGACGACAAAGAAAAGGAACAATGTAAAAACATGTTGAGATGGTATATGCACAACAATTATGCTCGTAGTTATTTCGAAGATATGTACAGTAAGAAAGAGACACTTTACACTAGACAAATGGTAGCCGATATTCTCGTAAGACACTACGGAAAAAGTATCCAGTTTTGTGAAATGGAAGAGTGTCTCTACGCCAACCAAGGATGGCACGAGTCACTTGAAACGAACCGGTTGTTGTGTCTCAACTCTGAGGAAAAAGTTCTTCTCATTTTCAATCACTGCATAAGCGATAAACTTGACGAGATTCTATATACGATACGCGATATGGCACAACTCTTGTTGTTAAAGCGAGAGCACATTTACTTTTGTTGTTAAAGCGGGAGCACATTTAACCAAAATGTGTTAGCCGTGGCGTATTAGAATCACAACCGTTCTTCACTATGACAGACGTATTACCACCAGCTGTAGCCAAGCGTATCTTCAAGGACTGGGTAGAAGAGCCATGGATTTCACTTCGCTACATCTTGGACTACGACTTGTATAAGTTGGCCTCATTCAAGCTATCTGCACAAAACAAGGACCCAGACATTCGGGCCTGTCTGAAAAATCCTTCAACAATGGTCACCTTTAAAGCTCTGGTCACAGAAACAGTGGCAAGGGAGAATCTTCATCTGAATGTAGAGGTCATCCATCCGTTATCGTGGTCTCGCTTTGTTGTAGACAATGACCAAGTTCTCAGGCATCTTCAGGACTAGAAGCGCGGAGGGTGTGTAGCGTTCAAATAACAGTTCGGCATCCAATGAAAAGGACAGATGTCAAGTAACAGCTTCATTTGAAAGCATGGTCTCAGCCGATGAAGACCTATCTTGCCTGCCTCCAGAATTGCGACACTTGATTTATCACCATTTGGTAGCCATGTCATGCAAGAGTGTGGCTTTCAAGGAGGAACTTTACCGGGCCTGTCTCCAGCGACGATGGCAGCTTATCCAAGATACTGCATTACACAGCAACAACGGATACAGAAAAGCCGTTCAAATGCTGAGATGTTTTCTAGAAAAAATAGAAGAAAGGACCAGTCGAAGGAGCGCTACATAGGTCTTGTGAAACATAGAGAGTTAGTCTGCTTTTTACAGAGTCATCTGTTCAAGACGTGTCATTTTTTCATGCGGAATCACATCCCGGACGATGTCAGCAACAAAGTGTTAAGGGCTCGACAGAATTTTCACATTCTTTTTACTCAAGGCATGACACGGGATGAAGAAGTACAAGAGGATGGCATTTCGTATCTAAGTGACTATTATCCCTTCCTCTATGGCTATATCCTGTTCGAGAAGCTTACCTCTGCAATGATGGTAAGAAGTATCATTCCCGCATAAGCCATGACAAATTTGTCACGCTCAGTACTGACGGCCAGAGAAACGGTGGATGATTTAGGGATGAATCACGGTCCTGTCATTTTTCAAATAGGAAACCGGAGTCTATTAGACACTAGGCTGAATCAAGAACCAGTATTGGTCTAGCCATGGAACATAGCAGACGTATTTTCGAAGTGCCCCTCTATAGAAAGGCATTGATCTACTCTTTTAAACTGGTGACACCAAGCGGTACGCAAACCAGAGATTCTATTGCCAGATGGTTGAGAACCCCTAACCTGTACGTGGAATTTAAGCAAGCCCTCCATTACCTATTGATGTTTGGACGTGTCCAAGACGTTCTACCTTGAACGATGGAGGAATGGATGACCGAGGTGGTGGACAACCCTTTCGTGATAGACTTTCTGTGGTCCTTAAGTTCTTGTCATAGTAACTTTGAAATACCCATTGAGTTTGATGATTCATAAATAAAAAAAGATTCAAAACAGTATGGCGTGTCATTGTTCTTTCATCCCTCATGGAGAACGTCCTGTTGTTTCAGCATCCTTGTAATATATTTATTTCAGGCCCTAGCGGGTCGGGCAAAACTCAATTTGTGAAGCGTATGATTGAGTATAAAGAAGATCTATTTCAAACAGTGCCAGAGCAAGTGGTATGGTGCTATAAAGAATGACAATCGGTGTATGCTCTCTTACAAGAAAGTGTGCCAATCAAGTTTATCGAAGGCATTCCTGACGACGATGAAGATGTCAGCGACCTTTCCTTGCCACATCTGGTGGTCTTTGATTACGTGTTAGGCGAAAAAGACGAGGAGAAAATCAAGCTCTGGTTCACCCGGAAAGGACATCATCGGAATGCAAGTATGAGTTATATCACTCAAAACATGTTTCAAACGTTAAAAGCTTGCCGAACCATCAGTTTGAACGCGCATTACATGATTCTGTTTCAAAACACCAGAGATAAGGGACAGATCAAGACGTTAGCGAGTCAGATTCAACTGCCGCATTTACTTGCCTCCTACCAAGATGCCATCGCTGTACCTCATGGTTATCTCTTGGTTGATTTTCACCCGAGAACGCCAGACACGTATCGGCTACGAACGGACGTATTCCATCACTGGAGAACGGGGGAGGAACGTGGTCCTGTAGTGTACACGGGCGTCTAAGAAGTGTATAAAAAGAAACAGAGATACGAAGACGTGTCATTCGATTCTGTGACACTCACCATGGTTCACACCACACCAAACGCCATCATTGCCGCTTTGGAAACGCTCAGTCGTTAGCGCGATCCTGCAGCAGACAATTTTGCTGAATGCCGGTTAACAAGAAATGATGCGATGGCTTACCCTAGCAGCCAAAGAGATCTTGCAAAAGAAAATCCAGTCACCAAAACAGACACTCCACTTTATGGAGAAACATCGGGACGCTCTAGAACAGATTGCAAATGCAGGGGTGGATGCCAATACAAAACGTCAGCTCATACTGAAACCAGGAGGTAGTGGATTTTTGGGCGGGCTGATGATTCGAAGCTTATTGCGCTGGGATGGAAAATGCACAGTTTGCACCGAAGAAGAAAAAGACGCCTAAGAAAAGCTTCCAGAAGAAAGCTACCCAGAAGAAGAAAAAGACAAAGAGAAGAACGAAGAAATCCCCCCTCCGAAAGATTGATAATCGCTTTGTAACCCGACGTCGTCCCAAGTAAACCAACCCACTTTCACCATTACCCACATCGTCAAAGATGTATGTGGCTACGCCTCTGCACAGAACACCAGCATCGTCTTCTGACCTGTCTCGTTATGGGGTATGGTCCTCCTTAGGATCTTCCTTATCCGGCCTTCGCACATCGACGCCACCAGGGACACCGAGGTCATCACGGTTTTCCACTAGCACACCCCGGGTGTCTCCAAACAGTCCGAATTTTTCTCGGAATCTAGCTCCATTTTCACCTTTGAACCATGCAGTGAATCATTTGAGACAATCGGGACCGATCAGTGCTGCTGCGGAAGCCTCGTTTCAGGCATTGTCTCCTCTTGAACGACACGAGCGATGCCCTTCAGTTTGTCGGCGGCAAGTCGATGGTGAAGCTGCATTTTAGAAGAAAACCACGGTATCATTTATGATCATGTTTCCAGTCTATCACGGTGAACCACGTCAGTACGGACAAGGTTTGGGAACTATGTTTAAAACGGCATTGAAGAACGGCCAAACCTTTGGTGACCCCCATGGTGAAATCGGCGTTCCAGGCCCTCAAAATTGAAGGACTCAAGCAAGGCATGGTGGTGGCTTCTGACCTCATGTCAGGCCAGTCACCCAAACAGGTGACGAAGAAACGGGCTGCACAAGCTTTGAAATCGGTCGGAAAAGCCACGGCCATGGCGCTGGGAAAAAGTTTGATGAACAGTATAAAACAGAAAAAGACCAAGCCGATACATCATTTGACGTGCAGACGTCGACGAAGACACAAAGTGGTTTCAAAAAAAAAAAGAGCTCTTGATATTTTTGATTAGAAAACATGATGCAACACGGGTCTTGCGAGTGTAGTAAATCAGAACTGGATGTGACCTCGGTACTCCCCCCCCCCTCCCACCATGACAGCGATGGAAGAGGGACAGTGGACGGAACATTACCCTATTTCGGCACTGAATAATACGTCTCCGATCGAGTTTATCATTCCTCCACAGACCGAAAAATGGATGGACTTGAACCAGTCTTATCTGTACCCGAAAATCAAAGTGACGAAGGCCGCTAACGCCGACTTGGAAGCAGACACGGAAACCTCGGTGGTGAACAACCTCTTCCACATACTCTTCAGCAGCACTGACCTGTACCTGAACAACGAATTGATCACCAGCAATACAGACACCTACCCGTACAGAGCCTACCTTGAAAACCTGTTGTCCTTCAGTGAGGAGAGCAAGAGCTCCCATCTCAAAGCACTGGAATTATGGAGTGAAGACAGCTGCGATCATATGCAGGACAATACGGTAGCCGGAAACAGCACTGAATGGAAACTAAGACGCAATCGCATTGCACAGAGTCGGCCTTGCGAGCTGATTGGACGACTTCACCTGGATCCGATTTTGCAGAAGAAATACCTACCGAACGGTATAGAAATACGTCTTCCGGGAGCAACTTCCACATGTTTGGTGAAGCCGATGGAAAAATGCACGTTCTATAAGCCGGATTCAATGTGAGAACCGTCGACCTCCTGCCTGTGGTGGCCAACGATCTCAATAAAGCCATTGCCACCCACAACATGAAAAAATTCCTATCCGCCGAGTTGAAGTGAATTCGTTCAACATTCCGGCCAGTCAGAGATCGAAAATTGAAGATCACCTGTTTCAGGGACGGTTGCCGAAGCGTCTGTTTCTTGGCATGGTGCAAAATGCTCGCATGAATGGAGAATTTACCAGCAATCCGTTTGACTTTGAACATTTCAACCTGTGTAAGCTAGACGTCAGTGTCAACGGGAAAAGCCTCCACAACAAACCTTTTCAACCGGACTTTGCCAACCGAGAATATCTGCGCTCCTACACATCCCTCTACCAAGCCACCGGAGCCTTGGGGCAGAATCGGTCCATGGGCGTCACCCTGAACGATTTCAATGCAGGGTACACCTTGTAGGGATTCGATCTCACCGCCGACCAGGGGAGTGAAGTGGGAATCTTACATCCTATAAGAACGGGAAACTTGCGGCTGGAGTTTCAGTTTACCGATCAACTTGCTCAGGTCATCAACGTGATTGTGTATGCAGAGTTTGACAATCAGATTGAAATCAACACCCTTCGCGAAATTATCACTGACTATTAGAAGACGATGGAAGAAGGACGACCCGAATGGTTGGACAGAGAGAAACTCAATATGATGAAGCGGGCTCTCATGCAAATGCTCAACCATAAAATAGTATCAGACTATTAAAGAACTATTTGACATCTAAACATATAACAATATTACCGTTTGTTGCACTATATATACCAAACTCCTGAAGATAATCAAATTGGCGTAAATTTAGCGAATGCTAAATGCAGTTTCCTAACGCAGCGGTTACTTCCATTTCAGTATAGATAACTCAAAGCAGTGTTACTTCCCTTGCCAATGTTATCGGCCCGAGAACAGCCCTGTTCTGTTCTGTTCTGACGATAGAGACTGATAGTCTACATGTAGGTATGTATTGTCAAATAATAATATCAATATAAATTTGAAACCTGTTCCAATAAAAAAAAACACGACATTTAATATTTTCTCATTTTAGCGTTATCTGCCAACGAATCTACAATAACAATTTCACAGACTTCATATATTCCCACTGGGGTGGGAGAGGGGATTACTCTTATATGAAATAAATATGGCGTTACGTTAATTTAAGCCTTATAGCAAGTACCCACCTAAGTGTACAGTAAATGTGATATTGCGAAACGTATGATGTTTTTGTAGCCATTCACGTTCCGGCCATTGTGACTGACATATGATCAAGCCACGGCAAATAATACCTTTTCAAGCATCAGAGAGATCATAACTGAAATAGTTTCCCACTTTGGCTGCCATTTACTATCTATTACCGTTCTGCAATTTGCAGTATAATAACGGATTTCTTTATTGCAGACCACTGGAATGTCAAGGTCGTAAAAATAAAAAAGTCAAGACAGTTTACGTCTCTGTAAGAGTTAAGTTGTTACAAAATTCATTTGAGAATGTAGTGTTATTTTGGCAAAAAAATGTTCTGAAAGTGAAAATTAACCATAATTTAAGACAGTCTGTTAGACAGTGTTTATCTATTGTTTGTTTATTGTCATTGACAATAAATATAATAGGAAATTGGTCTTCATTTTTACCAACCTTTGTTGTTAAAACCTGAAGAGTAGTGATGTTCGTGAAGTTGGCTGCCCGGCAGCCTAACCGCAGCGGTCTGGCGGCCGCCTAGCGGCCTAACCGTTGCGGCCCGGCGGCCTAAGAAAAACATTGTTATCAAAAAACAACAACAACAACAAAGGGGATTTTGGGTGTACTTTTGCGAATTAAAAAAGGCGGCTTTTCAAGATTTGTTATCTCAACGTTACTAGCGGCCAAGCGGCCTAAGATATACATTGTGTATCAAGATAAAACTGATCTCTATGAACTAAGTGTCCACAAACAATAACAATGAAAGGGATTTTGGTGTATTTTTGCAAATTAAGAAAAAAGCGTCTTTTTAAGATTTGTTATCTGAAGGCTGCTAGCGACCCAGCGGCCTAGGCCTAAGATAAACCTTGTCTTTCAAAACAAGAAATGTATCTTTGAACTAAGTGTCCATAAGCAACAACAATAAAAAGGGTTTGGGTGTATTTTTACAAATTAAAAAGCGTCCTTTGATAATTTATTAACTGAAGGCTGCAAGCGGCCAATCAGACTAACGGCCTACGATGAACCTTGTCCATCACTATAAGAATAATATCTTTGAACTAAGTGTTAACAAATAAAGGGGGTTTGGGTTTTTTTTTAGCAAATTAAAAAAGGTTGTTCTTTTATGAAAAGAAATATTTGCCTAGCAGCTCATCGGCCTAGCGGCTTAAGATATACATGATGTATCACATTAAAACAGTGTTTTTGAACTCAGTTCAGAGAAACAACATACAAAAAAGAATTTGAGGTGTTTGAAACGTATTTGCTATCTTAAGGCTGCTAGTGGCCCACCGGCCTTAAATATACATAGTTTATTAGAGTTGAAACAGTATTTCTGAACTCAGGTCTAACATACATTCTTAACAAACTGGGACAGGAATCTATTTTTGAAATTTAACAATGACGATTTTTTTTCATGAAAAAGGTGCTTGCTATTTGTAAGCTACCAGCGGCCTAGCAGCCTTAAAAAAAGCTAAAACTTCTCTTTATGAAAATTTTTATTTTGAATTTGCAAAAAGACAACCTAAACCCCTTTTATTTATATTGCTTGTTTGCACTGAGTTCTGAAAAACTATTTTACTGTAACACCGTATGTATATCTTAGGCCGTTGGGCCGCCAGCAGCCTAAAAAAGCTAAAACTTCTTTTCATGAAAATCTTATTTTGAATGTACAAATGGACAGCCCAAACCCCTTTGTTTATGTTTTTTTTCAGCTGACTTCACAAATACTTTTATAACTGTGATACGCTATGTATATCTTGGGCCGCTAGCAACCTAAAACTGCTAAAACTTTTCTTCATGAAAAACTGTTTTTGTTATTTTGAATTTGCAAAAGAACGCCCCTTAACCCATTTTGTTTATGTTGTTAGTATTAACTGAGTTCAGAAATACTAATTAAACTGTGATACACTATGTCCGCCTAAAAAAGCAAAAACTTTTGTTAGTGAAAATTCCCTTTTTTAATTTGCAAAAGGACATCCTAAACACATTTTGTTTATTTTGTTTGTTTGAACCTGGTTCACAAGTACTTATTTAACTGTGATACACTATGTATATCTTAGGCCGCTAGCAGCCTGAAGATTGCAAGTTCTTCTTAAAACCACCTTTTTTGAATTTGCAAACGTACACACACGAAACCCCTTTTGTTTATGTTGTAAGTTTGAACTAGGTTCAGAAATGCTATTTTAACTGTGATGCGCTTTGTATATCTTAGACCGCTAACAGCAATAACATCTTTCGTGAAAACCCTCTTTTTCGATTTTCAAAAGGACCTCCCAATCCCCATTTGTTTATTTTTTGTTTGAACTGAGTTCAGAAATACTATTTTACTGTGATACAATATGTATAACTAAGATCACTAAGCCGCTGGGCCGCTAGCAGCATAAAGGTAGAAATTTCTTTTTTTCCTGAAAAAAAAAAACAAACTTATTTTGAACTAACTAAATTGCACTCCAAACCCCTTTTGTTTGTGTTATTTGTTTGAACTGAGCTCATAAATACATACCATTTTACTGTGATACACTATGTAAATTTTAGGCCGCTGGGCCGTTAGTCCGCCAGCAGCCTTAAGATTTCTTTACATGATTTTTTTTTTAATTTTCAAAAATACACTCAAAACCCCTTTAATTGTTGTTGTTTGTTGACATTTAGTTCAAAGATACAATTTCTATTGTGATACACAGTGTATATTTTAAGCCGCTAGGCCGCTGGGCTACCAGGCCGCTACGGTTAGGCCGCTAGGCCGCCAGGCCGTTGAAGTTAGGCCGCTAGGCCGCCAACTTCATGAACATAAGAGTAGTGATATAAAAACTTTAAGCAAATGATACACAGTGTATAGCCGCTGGGCTATAAGACCGCTGCGGTTAAGCCGCTAGGCCGCCAGGCCGTTGAAGTTAGGCCAATAGACCGCCGGGCCGCCAACTTCACGAACATAAAGAGTAGTGATATAAAAATTTTAAGCAAAGAATTCTCACAAGTATTTTGAGTATTTTTTGGCGTTTTGTTTGTCCCATTTACAAAGAAATAAATATAAGAAAGTCTGGTCAAAATATTATTATTTTCAATAATGTGACAGTAACTTATCAGTTCTTTTCACCATATACTTTAGTCGGTTGTTGTCTTTAAGACCTGGTGAGATTTTATTTCCAATTTGTTTAGATCTTTTTAGTCATATAAATGAATTGTAACGTAATTACGTTATCATTTATAAATGACATTCCAGCTGCATAGTTAACTATTTCTTCCTTATCCGCTAGTATGACAATAAATCAGAGCAACTTCGAATTTTTAAACGTATTCTCAAAAATATTTCAGCCAAAGTTCAGATCTAGTATGTCAGACGTAATCAAGGAAATTTGATTTATATGTTTTCGTTGAAAACTCGTAATGGAAAGGATAAAATCCGAAATGAGACAATTATTAAGTTAGCAAGAATGTATTAAGTGGACTGTTAACGCTTTTGCTTTGCCCCTTGATATGCTAATGCGACATAAGTTCCGATATAAGACACTTAACTGTAATTCAGTGAAAAACGGCACACGATTACTAGTAAGTGAAAAGAAAAGCTGTACTTTTACACTTGAAAATTTACGTCTGACTTAACCGTATTATTTAGAGAAAGTCCGTTATTCGAATATGAAGAGAAAAGAAAAGCTTACCCTTGTTAGACTAGAAATGTATGTCTGGACACGCTGTCCTACCAGACGAGTTCGGTTCAGAGAAAAGTGGCATGCATAGAAGGGAAATGCAAAGCCTTCCTTTTTACACTGGAAAGTGTACGTCTGAACCTGCTGTCTTGTCAGATATTTAAGAGTACGCATCACATATAAAAGCATATGATTACTGAAATAAAATTTTACCTTCTTACACTTGAAAGTGTACGTCCGAACCAGAAATGATTTTACATAAAGTCTTTAATGTTAATGAACTTAATGAAAGTCAGTAAAGACAGCTGAAATATAAAAAATTTATACGGGTGAAAAAATGCAAGTTTTCTTCTATGATATCATCCAGATCTCATACAGACAATAAAAATCATTATTACTTGTTTTTTTCGGGTATGAGTGCTGTTTACGTTGAATTTCTCTATTATCACAGAGTAAAGCCTTTAGCAGAGGAAAGCACATTTCGAATAATGATAAAATCATTCTTTTATCATTTCCGTATGTTTTTGGCTAACATTCTTCCATCATGATGTAAATAGTAACAGAAAATATCTTGAAAAACAACCAGCAATCATTATTATTTCTCACTGCCTTATACGTGCGGCGGCAAGGACACACCAAGATGGCGGATACAAACAATCAAAGGAGTTAAATGCAGTTATGTTTATGTCAGCAAAGAGTTGGCATTGTTTATAAAGAGATTTCGAGATAAGGAGAAACAGTTTTATTTATTTATCCTAATTGAAATTAATTGCATCCTCTGTATGTTGTATTTTCTATTATTTCATGTCCTGTGATTATCCACCCCATAACATACCAGACGCCTGACTTAATAAAACGTAAAAATATCAAGGCCAGTCGGGTCCAATACAACTGCCCTCGAACAAATAACAGGGCCTTTATCAAATCAGTTATTTAATAACATATATAAGCTACTAATTCTCGGTTTCGTTAAATACGTAACGCTTTACTTAAAAAAAAGCACAGACTCTAAAACGAGGGCAACAACACTTTCAGTCCCGGGCCACAAAAAGTTTTATAGATAAATTACAATGTATTTTTATACACTTGAACATTATTTGTTTAAGGGAAAAAGGATTTAAAAAGCTGCATCCATTTGTTACAGTTGATAATTAGTTCTCTTATTAGTACATTGTAATCAACAACCTATTTTTATGAAGAGATCAGACGTTGTTGTAGGTAAGGTATGCAAGACAGAAACGATCCATTCCATGTTAAATACTGGATTGCGCTCGAAAGAAATTCAGAATTTTACATACTCGATCGTTTGAGGTATGTACGTTATTCAAATATCTTTAAGGAAATACCCTCCCCAAGAGTAGGAACGGCCTCATTGACATCCATTTCAGATGAAAGGTCTGTGTGTTCTGTGCTGTTCATTAATGTGTAGAACTAAGCTTTGGGCATTTCGAACATTATACTTAACACGTCCGTGATTTAATTTGGAAAAAAAAGAATGCGACCCACACGTAACACATGAATATTAACATGTCAGAAGGAAGTGGTGATCCTATACAGCTCGTTTGAATTAATTAAAAAGACAAAATTTAACATGATTTAAGGCGTAGCATGTGCTTGGCAAACAAACGATTACAAAAAGGTCAATGAAATATTTTAAACGGTTTTTATTGCATTTTTAAGAAACCTTAAGCTATAGCCCTCTATTTTTTTGCAGATGCCAATAAAAAGGAATTTAATATACAGTATATCTTTAAATTGAAGACCTGTTTGTTCAGACATATTATAACTCAGGTAATGAGAACAACAACAACATATTTGTTCAACTTTTTATATCCATTATATCTTGATGTTAATGGTGATAATAATGATACTGAAACATTGTTTGTTTTGTTACGTAACAAAATAACATGAATATTATGGAATAATATGCTTGAACAGAATAACAAACATGCCTGAATAGAATAACAAATCAGTGATACTTGTAATATCAATTATAATAATAAACTATGACCATGCTTTGATTATTTTGATATAATTCAACACAAAGACCAGGTATTGGTAATACATTTAGATGAGGTCAAGCAATTCTAAATATTTAGAATACAGTACAAGGTCATTTCAAGATATCTGCAGGTTGATTTTCTTAATGTCATCTAATTCTTGTCAGATATTTCTTGGTGGGTAAAGTTGAAGAGGAATAAATTTGCATATATGTAAATCACTCAATGTTGAAACTCTACTTAGAGCCACATATGCCATTCCACCTTGGAAGATGTCACAGAAATATCTATGCATGCTGTCTTTAATGTCTAACACTTTATGTATTGTTACACCAAAAGATATAGCCAGGGATAGGTGTGTCCGCTAGACCATAATTCTTGTTTTTCGCACAATGAATTAGACTGTTATTGGTTTTATTTCAATTGGTGTATGCTCGTTTTCTTTGTGTATTGCCCCTTCTGTTGGATTCTTGACTGTATCATCTGAATGTTGTTTTCTGTTTGGCTACCTACTCGTAATCTATTCAATAGTGATGCACATCAACAAAATAAAATGAACAGAAGTAATTTTCTTCGACATATGTGGACAATTATGGTAACAAATTTGGCCTATATAATAATGCATAATTCATATAAATGTCGAAGTTGTAACCTAAAATTAAGTTAACATGAGCTTAAATGATATATTTTTGGAACAAATGATTCAAATTGCCACTAAATATACAAAACATTTCAAACAATATTGACATGAACAGTTATTGTCAGCATTATCTCCCTTGAATTCACTATTCGGGCACCTGCTATGTGGAGTATTTACGATAACCCACTATGATTTTGTTATTACGATGCTTATTCTCCAAATTAAACACAACTTTAATATTAAAGTTGACTTCACCAATTTAGTTAAGCTGCAGAAATCTTAGACATAATCATTTATATAAACACATTGGAGCATAACGTCCAGATATATGCAGATATAATAATATTACTAGACAGTCACGTGATTCTGTCCGAGAATTTCCGAAATAACACAACATCCGAATCAAGCATTCACATATTGATTCAACAGGTAGTACATCGTAAAAATACGTAAAGCTTCGGCAATAATCGGATCTTCTAACAGCCAATCAAAACTTAGAACTACATAATATTGAATAACACTAACCCCGCTCAAGTTGAACTTATAGGAATATAATACTGGCAATTTTCCGTACAGAAAAATATATATAAAGAAGAAAAGCAGAAAAAAAGATATTGAGATAAACGGCATGTAATTTCATAAACGTGGTTTTACATCAAACCTGTGTCAGATCTGGTTATTTATTTCAATAAAAGGTCACGTATTTTATTTGAAGTGGATTAACTTTTTTTAAGTGTTTAGCCTCAATTACACCCATTCCCCTTTAAAGACCCTTGGTTGAACGACCGTCCGTCCTTCTTTCAGCTCTCAGTGTTTTAGGTCATCTGAAAGTGAATGTTAATGAGTATAAAGACCGAGGCAGTATTCTTAACACGAATTTTTAAATTTACTGTTTCGTCATTTTATAAGTGCCCCTTTTATAAACTCGATTACCTTCTTTGAAATATAGTGAATAGTTTCTTCTAATAAGTTTGAGTTTGTGGAACTAATACACCTCAATTATTTAATAGGTAACAGAAAAACAATTGGTAACATTAGGATAGGTTAAAAATATGAGGTGGCTATGTTTTAAAAACAACCATGGCTTGTAGTTAAAGAATTACCGTGCATGGACTGTCTTGTAATTAGTAACACAGTAAACCAATGTAGATTTAGAAGAAATAATAGCTGTAAAATTGTCTCAATATATACTCCATATCTCAGTCTGGAGCTAGCATTTGATTGATGAGACAAGTTCATCAAGAAATAAGTTAGGTAAGACTTGACTCTTGCCATCAAGAATTTATAGTCAGTGAAGCCAGACTGATGCAAAAGATTATAATTATCATGATCTAGCCATTGGGTTCAGACATCATTTATTTCAATAATAATAGATTGGGTTCAGAAATTGTGTGTTTCAATAATAACAGATTAGGTTCAGATATTGTGTGTTTCAATAATAACATTGTGTGTTTCAATAATTACAGGTAAGGTTCAGATATTGTGTGTTTCAAAAATAACAGATTGGGTTCAGATTATGTTTCAATAATAACAGATTGGGTTCAGACATTGTGTGTTTCAATGATAATATTGTGTGTTTCAATAATAACATTGTGTGTTTCAATAATTACAGATAAGGTTCAGATATTGTGTGTTTCAGTAAAAACAGATTAGGTTCACATGTTGTGTGTTTCAATAATAACATTAGGTTCAGACATAATGTATTTCAATAATAATAGATTGGGTTCAGACATTGTGTGTTTCCATAATAACATTGTGTGCTTCAATAATTACAGATAAGGTTCAGATATTGTGTGTTTCAGTAATACCAGATTAGGTTCAGATATTGTGTGTTTCAATAATAACAGATTAGGTTCAGACATTATGTATTTCAATAATAACAGATTAGGTTCTGGCATTGTGTGTTTCCATAATAACATTGGGTGTTTCAATAATTACAGATAAGGTTAAGATATTGTGTGTTTCAATAATAACAGATTGGGTTCAGATATTGTGTGTTTCAATAGTAACAGATTAGGTTCAGACATCATGTATTCCAATAATAACAGATAAGGTTCAGACTGTGTTTCAATAATAACAGATTTGGTTCTGGCATTGTGTGTTTCCATAATAACATTGGGTGTTTCAATAATTACAGATAAGGTTAAGATATTGTGTGTTTCAGTAATAACAGATTAGGTTCAGATATTGTGTGTTTCAATAATAACAGATTGGGTTCAGACATTGTGTTTCCATAATAGCATTGTGTGTTTCAATAATTACAGATAAGGTTCAGATATTGTTTGTTTCAGTAATAACAGATTAGGTTCAGATATTGTGTGTTTCAATAATAACAGATAAGGTTCAGACATTATGTTTTTCAATAATAACAGATTCGGTTCAGACATTGTGTGTCTCCATAATAACATTGTGTGTTTCAGTAAAAACAGATGCTTCAGATATTGTGTGTTTCAATAATAACAGATTAGGTTTAGACATTGTGTGTTTCCATTATAACATTGTGTGTTTCAGTAATAACAGATTAGGTTCAGATATTGTGTGTTTCAGTAATAACAGATTAGGTTCAGACATTATGTATTTCAATAATAACAGATTGGGTTCAGACATTGTGTTTCCATAATAGCATTGTGTGTTTCAATAATTACAGATAAGGTTCAGATATTGTGTGTTTCAGTAATAACAGATTAGGTTCAGATATTGTGTGTTTCAATAATAACAGATAAGGTTCAGACATTATGTTTTTCAATAATAACAGATTCGGTTCAGACATTGTGTGTTTTCATAATAACATTCTGTGTTTCAGTAAAAACAGATGCTTCAGATATTGTGTGTTTCAATAATAACAGATTAGGTTCAGACATTGTGTGTTTCCATTATAACATTGTGTGTTTCAGTAATAACATATTAGGTTCAAATATTGTGTATTTCAATAATAACAGATTAGGTTCAGACATTATGTATTTCAGTAATAACAGATTGGGTTCAGACATTGTGTGTTTCAATAACAAATTTGTGTGTTTCAATAATAACAGAATAAATTCAGACGTTGTGTTTTTCAATAATAAGTGATTGGGTTCAGAAATTGTGTGTTTCAATAGTAACTTTGTGTGTTTCAATAATAACAGAATAGGTTCAGACTGTGTGTGTTTCAATAGCAACAGATTAGGTTCAGACATGTTGTGTTTCAATAATATCGGATTAGGTTCTGACATTGTGTGTTTCAATATTAACAGATTTGGTTCAGACATCATGTGATTCAATAACAACAGATTGGGTTCAGACATTATGTGTTTCAATAATAACAAACAATCAGTAGCATGAGTACTAAATAAATGACTTTCTGGCAATTTAAACAGTACAGAAAGTAAAACATCATTAAAAACGACACATTTTTTTGTTCATTATAAGCAATTTTTTTTATCAGACTGGCGATTAGTCGTCATTTTGAAATTAGAAATAAAAAGATATGCATCACTTAATAAACCATCGCTTCCTTTTTTGCGTTGAGAAATATTGTTGAGTCAATACCCGAATAGTTGAATTAAAAGTGAAACAAATCCAAATCCTTTAATTTTAGCAAGGACACATGTACAATATCAACTTACTTCTGCTGTCTGTTGCATAATACTTAATATAGATAGACAGATAATTAAGCCTCTTTGTAGTAAGATAGCATCGCTTAGAATTTCAAGAGACAGTCTTGAATTTAAGAACAATTATATCATGTGACATCAAAAAGAGCATTCGGATTATGTAATGCAAAACATTGCACAGACCTAATAAAGTATGTGTGTTACTGTTTTGGAACTAAGCAGGCGTATATAACTACATTTTGAAATATTTGGATACTAAATTTTTAAGTGTTTCGATAAAAACGTACACAAACATTGCAAATAAACATCAAAGTAGCAAAGTTGTTATCTGCTTGAATACATTTCTTTGGAATAAATTTTTGTTTTCTAGGAAATAGTTTTTGATTTATGAAAAATAGTTTTTCAATTGCACGATATCCTCTATTTAGATTTTTTTAATTCATCAATATTTGCGTTTGCCTAGCGTGTCCCAGCTTTTTCCTATGAAAGTGGTATATCTTCCTCAAAACATTTTTGCTTCTGTTGCAGACAATCATAATAAAGATAACAAAATGTCAACCGAATAGGTATCAGTTTCATTGCATGTGACATGCAATTTGCATTTTAATCTTTATCTAACAATGTCTTATTTTAAGATATTAGATAAAGGGAAATCATAAAAACTAATTACACACCTCAACAGACTGGTAACTGTAAGAAGATGTGACGTGTTATCGTTCCTGCAGAATGCAAAATGTATTTTTTCTTATTTCGTTGTTTTCCTTCTGTTCCTCTTGGTATAAACAATTAAAATCAACTTGTTCATGACATATTTTCTTACAGCCTCTCGGGTGACTTTCAAATGTATTTGAAGACACTGTTAAGGATTTTGGTACAAGCAGAGAAGCCTTTAAATCAAAATTAGAGTGTGCATTCGTTTTTTCTAAGAACACAGCTACATGTACACAAATCAGTTATCTTTGATGACTTGGCATATGTTAGCATTCTAAGAAGTAATACTTCAGAAAAGGTTTATATTAAAAAAAAAACTCTTCGTCCATAAGCAACATACAACTTCACAAAAGCAGATCACGTTATGTGTCTGTGAAATAACTGCCCCTTGCACGGTTTGCAAATTTAATCACCTTGGCGATAACACGACGTTTCCATTACTTGCATTGTCTGGGTGCATGTAATGCTATTTGGTTGTATATTTGATCTACATTTAAGGTTAAAGAGTAGCATTTTGTTTCTATCGTAATCAATAATACTTGTTTTAAATATGCTATATAATATATAAATATTAATCTGAAAAAAAGTGTTGTATTTTGAATGCTAGTGTTATACAAATACTATTTGTGTAAAATATAGTATGCATAGTATGCAGATATATGTATTGAATATATTTTATGGTATAGCAAATAACTACGAACGTTGTACAAATATTTCTTTTGTCATTTGAAACAAAATATTCTGCAAATTATTTTGCGATTGTTTGGCATATGCATATATTTTCTTGCAGTTGTTCTTTTTTGAGCATATTAAACAGTTAATACTTGGTACCACAGAAAATTAAAACGAGGTAATTCCAAATCTGAAGTCGGGTCAGTTGCACTTTTCTTCTAAAGAAAGCAAGAAAAGACATGGTGTGCAATCTATCAATGTCTCGAAGAGCCGGATATGTAAAAAAGCTGTTTATTTCCCGTTAAGACGTAAAACAGCTAGTAATTTCTGGTAAAGTGTACTTTTATACATTAAAGTTGATTTCATGAAATATAAAATCAATAAGACAGTATCAGTGATCTTTACATCTAGGTCTATGTTTTTACTAAATTGATTAAAAGGAACCGAATAGACAAGATTTCTTAATACGTAACAAGAAACCCCAACGTAAACCGTATTACGTGAATGGATAAATTGAGTTAGTGTTTGTCTGAGAAGTCAAAAATATGTAAAACAATGCATCAGGTTCAAACTATTTACAAATACAACTTACCTTCATCACTTTTAACAGTTATCATAATGTTAATGACTACAAAGTATACTACACCAATTATAAGAAAAGACTACTCAAAGTCCAGGTGATGATGCCTAAATAGTTTAATTGTAATAATCTGTCAAAAACATCATGCCAAACAATGGTTAGTTTAGCGTAATGAAAACATAAAACGGTTTCTGATTTTTTTGGGTTAAAATCTTTCGAAAAAACCGAAAAACTACACACTGCACTGATATATATGCTCACTGTCTTTCTGCGGAGTGATCAAATATTGCGCTCCTGAAGACGTGCAATACACAATCTCTGCAATGAGTGAAATGAAATTTTATTGATCTAACCGTTCAGTTCTTGGCGATAAGATAAACGTATAAATGTTCAGAACAAAATCAGTACTTAAGGGCGGATCATTCCCATGTGTAATGTAAATAACATCTATAATGCGTGCAGTATAACTAGAACAAAAACATAAGGGCGGATCATTCCCGTGTTAAATGTAAATAACATCTATAATGCGTGCAGTATAACTAGAACAAAAACATAAGGGCGGATCATTCCCGTGTGTAATGTAAATAACATCTATAATGCGTGCAGTATAACTAGAACAAAAACATAAGGGCGGATCATTCCCATGTGTAATGTAAATAACATCTATAATGCGTGCAGTATAACTAGAACAAAAACATAAGGGCGGATCATTCCCATGTGTAATGTAAATAACATCTATAATGCGTGCAGTATAACTAGAACAAAAACATAAGGGCGGATCATTCCCATGTGTAATGTAAATAACATCTATAATGCGTGCAGTATAACTAGAACAAAATCATAAGGACGGATCATTCCCATGTGTAATGTAAATAACATCTAAAATGCGTGCAGTATAACTAGAACAAAAACAATACATAAGGGCGGATCATTCCCATGTTTAACGTAAATAACATCTATAATGCGTGCAGTATACCTAGAACAAAAACAATACTTAAGGGCGGATCATTCCCATGTTTAACGTAAATAACATCTATAATGCGTGCAGTATAACTAGAACAAAAACAATACATAAGGACGGGTCATTCCCATGTTTAACGTAAATAACTTCTATAATGCGTGCAGTATAACTAGAACAAAAACAATACTTAAGGGCGGATCATTCCCATGTGTAATGTAAAATCATCTATAATGCGTGCAGTATAACTAGAACAAAACCAAGGGCGGATCATTCCCGTGTGTAATGTAAATAACATCTATATTGTGTACAATATAACTAGTTGTTGACATCTGCAACATTTTTTCTTTGAGGCTGAGCTGTTCAATACTTTTGTTTCTTTTGGTAAAAAATTATAAGCTGATGAAAATTAACTGACATATATAAGCATTGCAAAGTGCATGTAAATGAGCATGTTATGTTAATTGAATCTGAACAGTCATTAAATAATAAATAGCAAAAGCTTTCGAATGTGCAACCTTTCAAGCTCTTATCATTATATCCTTAAATGAAAATAAGATGGAAAGCGTATTTAACGAGCATTTAAATGTATCCTTACGGAACGAATCGAGACATATCTGTCTACATATCAATATATAATTCGTGAAATGAATAGCAATTTTAAAGATAGGATCCCTTGGCATAATAATAATATATACTTCGTCTTATCAAACCTGTCTACAAAAACCAAAAGTTAAATTGAAGACAGTCTTAATCAGATCATTACGCTGGCTTCACGGTCTTCATTTGTTGCTAGAAAAAATAAGTTCCCGAAAAAGAATTCCAGTGTAATTTAGATCTTCTTATAAATGCAGACTAAGATGATTTATAACACAGCGTAGTGTCTGGTTACGTGTCATATAACGTGTCTGCTATCATGCTTAAACTCGTGCGTCCCATTCAAACTCCTATCTGTCAGTTTGCAGTTAAGAACCATTTATTTTAGTTTGTTTTTACACCATCTTCAAAACGTTTGCTACAGTTCAAGAAGGATAAACCATGTAAGGAGTAGTTGCAGTCCGGTTGTTGACTCTTCTGTAACTTTTAGTTTTATGTCAGTGATGTAGCTTGGTAATTTATTTCGGGTGAAATGTCTTAGAATTTATTTCTGTCTTTGTATATCATCTAAATATTTGAAAACCCATTCTTTATCGTCTGAAGGAGAGTTGAGCATGAGATGAGGTTTATCCTTATTTCTAACACATGTCTGCATTACTGTAAATGTCTGGTCTAGAATTGTGGCATAATATTGCCAAACAGGGCTTTATAAATCACAAGGAATACGTTTCTTTTAAAGACCATTTTAAAGCTAAAAAGAAGAGGTTAAATGTGCCAAATTTCAGAACTCATGAAACGCATATTCATGAAAATATTTGAACATTTTAATTATGTCAAAATTACAACCTTAAATGCTACACACGACTGAATCTATTTATATAAGCTATAGACAGATATAATACAGTGTACGCAGTGCCTTTTTTGCTTAGCTTGGAGTTACAAGCGACACAAACAGGTCTACGTACGGACAGCGTGACAGCCGGATGAACGGACAAGGACAAATCTATATGCACCCCACGAAAAAAATGTGGTTATGGCATAAAAACCCAGACACGAACGAAATGTTATTTTAGACCTTGGCAGTAGCTCATTTCCATTAACGATGCTGTTCAAATAAATGCCAGTTAAGCATTACAGCAATACAGTTCAATGTAATGGTAACGTTATATCTGTGTTCTATCCACTCAAGCCCAGAGGAATTTGTAGCATTGAAAAAAAAGTTGTGAAATAAAATCGCATTAGCTCTTCAAAATCTCCACATGATTTTTTTTAACGTTTGGTTTTTCCGCTGTCTGATTTTAATAGACAACGCGTTGGATAACATCAGAAACATATCAGACCTTATGATAGAAATACGTTTAAATAAACGATTGCAAATGCGCTTTGGTGAGTTTTAAATAAATTCATTGCGAGACAAAGGCTTTTTAGTGGAAAATTCTAGTTAAATGGAAAATGGTTATAAATTATAATTATAATGTAAGAAATGATTGCATGGGAGTTATGGATTAGACGGAACTGTCGATGGATTTTGGGACAATTCAGTCAGTATTAGAATTACGCACGAGTGAATGCTGAAGTCATTTGTAGGTATCAGACACAGTGCCCTCAGAACCGCATATTTGTTATTTAAAAGCAGTAAATTTGAAATTAATTTATACAGTTTTGACGTTGACATAGAACAAACTGTTAATGTAGATGCTGCAAGCATAATTTGTTTTAGAAAAATAAATAAATTAAAAGATATATTGTTCTTTAGCACCATTCAATCTAAAAAAATCAGTATAAAAATTGTTTAATTTTGATATTATGTAATACACTCATACAAACGAAAACCACTTTAATTTATTTCTCAGCAAAAGGATTATTACATTATGATGCACATGAACCTACATTATTTATGAACATGACTGTATTCAGTGTTCAACAAACTTCATTTTTTAATTAAAAATCCGTATGACTTAAGGAAAAAATCGAACTTTATTACTGTTTTTATCTGATTCACTCAGATTTTAAATGACAAGTTTAGCTTCTGTCAGATTTATTTATCACGGTTTTGACGTTACTTAAGTTGTATTCACTATTTATGTTAGAGCACTTCAAAGGTTACTAAAGACACACTAAATGACGTTTCTACATTCTACCAGTGAATTAGATATGCAGAAGCACAAGAATTTACTAAAATAATATTTATGGTTGATCAGAAACCAAGAAACACACTGAAAACACTGAAAAGCGAACAAAAGATACAGCAATTCCAATTATTTTTTTATAAATCTGTTTAAGAATTGCAAGAATCAATCATCAAAATCATTGCATAATGCATTAGCATCTAAACATTTTGAAAAAATGTTCAAGTCGAATAAGAAATATGGAACCATTCCTTATTTCTTATTCAACTCCGAAAAGGAACAGAAGGTTATACGCAAAGAAATACAGCTATTCCAATTATTTCTAATAAATCTGCATTAGAATTGCAAGGATTGATCTTCTGAAAACACAAATACAGGTTAAACATAATCTTAAAAACATACCAAGCTTACAGTCTGAACAAGTTCGAGCTAAACATACAAGCAAAGCACACATTAAACTAACTAAGATTTATAAAACATACAACACAATGAATATACAGCATATAGTACATTGCAACAGGTATAAAACATTATGGCATTGAGATTACATTTAAGAAGGCATCAAGAACAAATACGACTAAACACAAAATGGCATGAACATGTACAGACAACAGGTTACTGTAGGAGACAGTTATAGTAAAGCATACACTAAAACAAACATACATACAGCAGTCCAGCTAAATGGATAACTAGTGCCACACATTTCTTCATTTATGTACTAAAATGACAAGCCGGTCATTAACAATTTTCACCTTCCCAATCAGAAATTTGATTTTTGAGCCGCCAGGCTCCTTGCAATCAGTTTGCGACCGGACTTGTTTCCTTCTTTACTCAACGGATTCGGCATTTTACAAACATTGAGTACAAGTACACTAAAAAGTAAATCAGAATGAAACGTCTGGAATTTCGAAAACCCGATTACAGCAGTGTAAAACTTAATCTTAATAAAGTAATTTATTATGAATATAAAAGATATATGCCTGTAGGCCAAAGTTATTCTGCATTTCACCAAAAAAACCGTTGGCGGAGCGACTTCGCCAATGTCAACAATCCGTGACCTGAATTTAGCCACTCAAAATCGTAAGCATCATTTGACATGGTAAAAAGTGGTCAATGTGCGTACTGCAAGTGATCGGAAAGATTGTGTTATCTCCCCTAATTCGCCCCAGTCTGTGGTCAACTTCAAAAGGAAAATAACGGGTTATACACTTAAAATCATTAAAAATTAAAAGAAACAGAAGTGAAATAAAGTGTCTCATATAAATGAACGAAGCAGAAGAGAGAATGGCGCAGTAAACCTGGCATACTATTTTTCGGTTTGCTTGCGTACCGGACTTTCAAACCCGGCATTTAGCTATTGCGATTTTTCGACATAGTGTACAGAAATTAAAATAAGACTCTTAGTGTACATAAGCAGTTTAACAGGAACTAAGTGCACTTTTTATGCTGAAGAGATAGTAGAGTTGTTAGATCAAGTTGTTATCCTAGAGAAAGTACAAACTGGACACGACATGCGATGACTCGACAAAAAGGCGATCTCTCATGCTATTTTGGGTCATCGCAAATTTACTGTCCTTTTAAAGCATACAATGAATATCTTAGACATAGAATACTCAATGAATTTCTTGGAGACAGAAAAGTCTGTGAATTTCTTGGAGATAGAAATAAACAGTATATACCTAATTGTCATAGACACTGGTAAATTTCAGACTGAAAGTTTTTTACGTGCAGTTATACAGTAAAAATGATAAGGTCACCTGTCGTGAGGCATTTAGATATCAGTAATGGGCAAAGATTTGGTGTCATGGACGGCCAGAAAAATCTTTTTTGCCCGTCACAGCATGGACATCTGTGGCTGTTGAATAAGAAACATTGTTTTCAACAAGTTGTGTGGCAACGTATTGTATTTGCTGGTATTTTTCTAATGTCACTTCTACTTTTTCTTGCTGGTGACATTGAAACAAATCCAGGTCCTGCACTGCATCGTCTTAAGTCTTCCTTTGCATAGGAGTCATCACCATGGTTCAGACATTTACAACTTATTCTCGTATGGTAAACAATGTGTTGGGTGTTGTGTTGTCACGTCACGTTTTCCTTCAGGATATTTCCATGAAGCATAGAAGATATGGACACAATTTTGTATATCATTTGGCGGCTCTCAGGAACTTCAGTCCTTTGATTAAAATTATCATAATCTGTAATGATCCTAAGATGTTCTAGCAGAAAGTTCCATAGGATTGGTGCCGCATATCTAAATGATCCCTTACCATATAGAGTGGTGTTGACACTAGGTACCTGCAACACATCTAAAGTTATCCTTCGTATTTTTTCTTACAAGAAGGTCCTTCAAAACTGGAGGAGCTAATTCATCTAATATTTTTATAGTTTCTACAGCCATAGTTCTCTATCTTCAAATGTATTAAGATGGTAATTTAGCTTTTTCGAGAAGTATTTCATATTAACTAACTTAATCTTCGTACATAAATCAAGTGCTCTCTCCATGATTTTAACGCTTACGCCACTTTCCTTGGTCGTCAAGAAGCAAACACATATTACTTAACATTCTTTGCAAAAATTATACTAAACTTGTAAAAAATGAAGATTTATTTCACTTTTTACACTGACTTTCCGATCAGCCTTCGTAGTATTGCTTAACAGCAATACGTCGAGTGGATACGAAGGTGGGGATTAATCCGTAAGTAATGTTTAAGACATTCGGAACGAATATTCGGAAATTTGACAGTCAAATGATCGATTTTATATGAGATATCCATGGAAAAACGGGTGTTTCTTAAATGCATCCTGCTCATGCGTTCAGTTTGCAAACAGATGAAAACTCATGAAAAGTTTGACCCATGCGTTCATATTGAAAATTTACTAAACGGTATTTATGTCCTCGAAATACGTTCCAGAAATAATGCAAGCTTTTAGCATATGATAACATGTCTTAAACGATCCTTTAGGCCGAAACAAATTCTTAGAACGTTTCTTACTTGTTAAATATTGAAGATATTGAAATATTC
The DNA here is from genome assembly GCA_012932295.1 of Cyclina sinensis. NCBI lineage: Eukaryota > Metazoa > Mollusca > Bivalvia > Venerida > Veneridae > Cyclina > Cyclina sinensis. Next base: position 21,610,801 of record JAAONU010000001.1, read on the forward strand.
AAGAGCGACGTCACAATTTTTTGGGATTTTCTAGTGCAGTTTTTGAGAATGTTTAAAGAATTTAACGAAACTTTGGCAAATGTGAGATGACCATCGGATTAATCAATCATAGGAGATCTGAATGGGCCATATCTTTATCTGATACATGCATTATCAATGAAATGCGAACGATTTTCTTACCACAGTACCTGTTTTGCTCCTTCAAAATTGATATATCCATGCGTTCTGCTCATTGGATACTGAACGACTGGACTATGTGCTACTGCTATTGCCTGAAATTCATCTGGATTGACCTGGATACAATTTACATGAAACCAATTTATCAGAAAACAACTTCATTTTTGTAAAACTGACATCAGGGATTCAAATTTAGGTGTATGAAAGTGTGTTATCGTCAGCGTAGTTACATGATTTGCTTTAAAAGAGAAAATGTCATTCAGGAACACATCAAAAAGAAGAGGTCCAAGGCTAGATCCTGGGGGAAAGCCTTTAGAAATTTTGTTTAAGTTACTCACATTAGTACCAATTTTAATTTGCTGTTTTCGTGTCGAAAGATAGGTTTTTAACAATCTTACAGAGTCTTCAGATTAGCCACAAGCAGAAAGTTTGCAAAGAAAAATATCATGTTGCAAACAGTCAAATGCCTTTGATAAATCCATTAAAATAGTAACAACAAAGTCATAATTGTCAAGGGCACTTTTCCAGTCTTCTAACAGTCGTAAAGAGTTGCTTAGCACCCATGTCCAATTCTAAAAACACACAGAAAATATCAAATATAGAGTTAAAAAAAAAAGATGTAACTTGTGAGGATATAACTTTTTCAAAGATTTTTGAAGGTATAAGTAAAATATTAACAGGTCTGTACTTTGTTTTTAAAAGTGGATCAATTTTCTTGTATAAAGTATTGAGCTTCTTTAAATCTGTCTGGAAAAAATACTGGTAGTTAAAGAAGAGTTCAGTAATGTACTAAGGTATGGAACTAAAGCTTTGCTATTTAGTTTTAAAATTTTACCTGAAATTTGATCAACTCCAGTAGCTTTTTTGACATTGAACTTTCTAATAATGTTAAAAACTACTTCATCATTTACAAATTGAAAGAACTAGAAATAAAATATTTTTCATGTATTTTAAGTAAGCTAGGATGGTTTTCAGGCTTAAAAACATTTACCGATATTTTCAGCAAAATCTTTAGTGTTTGAAACTTCATGTTCATTTTCATCATTTATATGATTAATGGCAAACACTTCGCAAGAGGCCAATGAAAAATGTCTTACAAGTCATTATAGTAGTAAAGTTTGGAAATGAAGGGAAAAACTTAAACTGAGATGGACATAAACATATCATTGGAAAGATATTATTTGAATGTCCTAGTGCTCAAGCTTTAAAGTTTCATAAACATTTATTGTTCTATTTCTGCTCGCATCAAGATGATTTGTAGTAAGAAACGATTTCAATTCAGAGTACTTTTATGATGATCATAAACACAACAGAAATCTTAGGAAATATTTTACCTTTGTTATTATGGGTATCATGTGCCCTGTATTCGTTTCCTGCAATGTTTTTTCTAGTGTCTATAAAACTACAAGATACTGTTACTTTCATTTTAAACAGTCATTTTTTTCTCAAATTAGTTCCTGTAGTTAAAAACACCATTTAGCTATTATCAACAGAGTGGCGATCACATATGGCATTCTGTTTTTCCTAATGTCCTTAATATAGAAATTATGTACGACTATTAATTTCCCATTCCTGTAACATGCATTTCAGATCTTTGGAAATGTTACTGCCATAAAATGCATGACAAAAGCAGACTAGCGTGATTATATTTCCGTCAATAAACTGAATATTTTTTTTTTACTTTTCTTTGAAGACTTTGTTTTACTTCAAGGTATTTTGAACGAAGTCTTTTATTAAGCAACATCAGATAGATATCACACATTTCAAAATACATTTTAAGCTTGTCGAAAAGACGCAGGTACCTGATGCATGCAAGATTGCAATTTAATGACGTTTTATCTGAAACGCAATCTGGTTTAAATAGCATATACTCTTCTGGATGGTACTCGAAATTGTCTCACTAGTTGAGCTCTTTTGTATGATTTCGTGGAATTTATAAATAGCTTTAATCATTTTTACAATATTTTTCGTAAGTCTAAGAAGATTGACAAAGCGAGCTGCCTAGCTTGCGGAAAGCTTTCAGAAACAAGAAATCGGTAGAACCGATGGATTCTCCCCGAAAAAATGCCAATTCCAAAAGGGCTATTGTTTAATATGTATTTTTTTAAATGAAAAAGGCAACGAATACCAAAAGGAAAAATAACAAAGGGCAATAACTCCTAAATTATGCAAAATAGAGTTACAGTTCTTGCACGCTGCACTTCTCCTCATAGAGATCTATCTGCCAATAAAGTTTCATGTTAATATCTCTTATACTTTGTGAGATATGCCCCAGACAAAAAATAAGTATGACAAATTTTAAAGGGCAATAAATAAAAAAAAATAATAAAGCAAGAGTCATGGTTCTTGTGCACTGCACTGCTTCTTAACAAGATCTAACTACCTATGAAGTTTGGTCTTGATATCTCTCATAGTTTCTGTGTTATGCTCCGGACAAAATTATGACGAACGAACGAACGGACGGGATGGACGGACGGACAAAGCAGCAACTATATGCTAGCCCTTCGGGGAGCATAATTATCTCCAAGGGTTTTCAGTTTATGCTCCGGACAAGATTTTTCTAAAAAGGGGAGATAATTCAAAAACGTGGCAAATAGAGTTATGGTTCTTTGGCATATCACTTCGCGTCAATGCCCTCTACCACTGTGTGCAGTTTAAACAAATTATGTCCAAGTGTTTTCAGGATATGCTCCGGATAAGATTTTTCTAAAATGGGAAATAATTCAAAAATGGGGCAAAATAGAGTTATGGTTCTTCGGCACTGCACTCCATGTCAATGCACTCTACCACTGTGTGCAGTTTAAACAAATTATGTCCAAGGGTTTTCAGGTTATGCTCTGAACAAGATTTTTCTAAAAGGGGAGATAATTCAAAAACGGGGCAAAATAGAGTTATCATTCTTTGGCACTGCACTCCGCGTCAATGCCCTCTACCACTGTGTGCAGTTTAAACAAATTATGTTCAAGGATTTTTAGGATATGCTCCGGACAAGATTTTTCTAAAATGGGAGATAATTCAAAAACGGGGCAAAATAGAGTTATGGTTCTTTGACACTGCACTTTGCGTCAATGCCCTCTACCAATGTGTGCAGTTTAAACAAATTATATCCAGGGGTTTTCAAGTTATGCTCCGGACAAAATTATGACGGACGGACGGACTGACGGACGGGACGGACGGACGGTCAAAGCGACAACTATATGCTCGCCCTTCAGGGAGCATAAAAATAAGTAGGACTTACAATGATATTAGTACATTGTTCTGAAGCCGGGAATGCGTCATCAGAATCTTTCACATATAAATAAAGTCTTGTAATAGTCGCAGTATCAGTGGGCAGTAAAATACATTTCTGACTAAAGTAAGACAGAACAGTTAATTGAAATCACATAACAGGTATTGCTCAGCGTTCTAGCTCCAAAAAACTATACTCTGAAAATTGTCAGCTTGGAGAAAATATCGTTGAATCGACAAAATGTTTTTCTTTTTATGTCTGAGTTATGATATCAATATGTTGCGATTCATACTGAGTTGACAGCTAAAAAGGTAGTGGTTATGCATACATGTTGCAGTTAAATCTCAATTACTGCGTCAATCTCTAAACTATATATCAATGTATTATTCTATATTCAGCAGCAAGTATAATTTCTTAGAGTAATGATTTTGAATATTAAAGTCTCATAAGTGAGAAATGAATGTACTGCAGTTTCGTAGCTCCTACATTCAGCTAGGAGTAGCTTAGAAAAATAAACACCGAACGATTTCAGTTTGAAATCTATAACATGAATCAGAAAACGCTCCAGGCTTTTTTCGGCGTTGTTGTCTAACTCATTTTCGAAATAATAACGTCTAGAGAATATTTTCAAATATTTAAATGGGCAATAAAAGTGGTCAAGAGGCTATGTGACCATTTTGAGTCACTTATGATATTCCTGAAAAAAGCTATTTTTAACTGAGCTTAGCCGCGTCCCCTACCCCTACCCCTTAACCCTAACCCCTTCCGCGTCAACGTCTCCTAAAAAGTCTCTAGACCGATTTCGAAGGTATTTTGCACACAATCCAGCACAATGCGTCACGGGGCTAAAGATTCTCTTAAATCTTATCCAAAGTCACTGCATCCATTTTCCTTGTGGTATTCGTTGCCTCTTCGAGGTTTGATAATGATACATTGACAGTGACTGTTGTCAATATTTATATCATTTTGACCATTTTTCAAGCGTGAGTTTTGAATTTTGGTCGTCCTATAATTCTTACATAAATTAACTAATGCTCTCAGTCAGTCTGGCTGCTTTGGCTGGAATAGTGAACACTGCCCAACAGTTAGAAAAAGCTATATTCAGAAATATTAATGTTGGATATGTTGAAACTATCGACAGCACTCTAATCCGCTTCTAATTATATAAACAAATAACTTGGAAAACTTGATTACTTAAAATATATACAGCAGTTTATTCTCAAAACCTGACTTGATCTGGCAATTAACAATTAATTTGATGAAATCAAATTATTTTATCACTGAATACCCCATTATAAAAAAATCTCATATATTATCTAAACACGCCATCGTTTACTTAACAAAAATCAATTATTTCCTAGTGATATATTGATCGAATGATTCTTATAATCTAGCAGAACATGCTTCAATTAATGTGAAATGTACGAAGAACATGTGCTGTAAATATGATGTTATGACCTACTTTATCAGAATCACTGTCATTATATTGATTCAAAACAGGCTGTAAGAACTAACAATATATCATTTATGTCATACATAAGAATATCAGTATGCCTATCGATCAGGTTTTACTACCGTTTGCAAAACTGAACAGAAAGCGTATACGAAAAACACATATTGAGTGAAGATTTCCGGTAGCAACGTAAAATATAAAAAAAATAATAGTGCACCACAAGTACACTGAATTTGTCTTGATATGTTAGTTTCAATGTCTCAAAATATTAAGAACAATATAATGGAAGAATAAGCGCTTGTACATACTGAAGAACTAACCAAGACAATGACGTCATTTTGAAACGCATGGTCGAGGCAGATCGTGTAGGATTAAACGTGTGTTATCCAGAATTGAAAAAAATGCAAGGGTTATTCTTATTTCAAATTTGTAATTTGCTGTTTTTAACGACAAGCCCTGTCTGCAAGATTTTATTTCCGCCGAAATTTGCACGAAAAAGAACGAGCGCAGTAGTCGTCACTTTGAAAACTTCCGTTTCCGGCACACGCATTCTAAGAATTTTCAAAAGCTGACTGTTAAAAATTCCGATTCCAGGTCATTTACAGGTTTTACATAAAGTCCTGAAACCAAAGTTTCGGTCTCAACCTTTTATTTCCCTATTAATAGTTTATAAAGACAAGCCCTGTCACCATGATTTTGTTTTCGCCAAAATTTGCACAAAGACCTCGAATGAACGAGTCCAGTAGTCGCTACTTTGGATACTTCAGCTCATTTGCAAGATTTTTCGAAAGTTTATGGACTGTCAGGAATTTAGATAGAAGAAATTCGTATGTGTTACCTATAGTATTGAAATACAAGTTTCGGCCTAAACTTTCTTTTGCTGTATATAAGAAAAGGAGTTGCAATGTTTTTATGTCTTTATACTGATATGTCATTCCTGTGTACTAAATTCAATCCCAAGTAATTCAGCCAGAATAAAACCAAACCATACACCTGCTAGGTTTTCCGATACTGTATATTAGCTAGCTTTTCTGTTACTGTAAATGTTGCTAGCTCTCTTACTTCTCTTTCTGATACTGTAAATTTTGCTAGCTCTCTTATTTCTCTCTTTTTGATACTGTAGATATTGCTGGATTTTCTGATACTGTAAATGTTGCTAGCTTTTCTGATAATGTAAATGTTGCTAGCTCTCTTACTTCTCTCTTTCTGATACTGTAAATTTTGCTAGCTCTCTTATTTCTCTCTGATACTGCAAATATTGCTACGTTTTCTGATACAGTAAATTTGCTAGCTTTTCTGATACTGTAAATGTTGAGAGCTCTCTGACTTCTCTCTTTCTGATACTGTAAATGTTGCTAGCTCTCTTATTTCTCTCTTTCTGATACTGTACATATTTCTTGCTGTTCTGATTCTGTAAAAGTGTCTAGCTTTCCTGATACTGCCAATATTGTTTACTTTTCTGATACTGAAAATTTTGTTAGCTCTTTTCATTCTGTCTTTTTGATACTATAAATATTGCTAGCTTTTCTGATACTGTAACCTTTGCTAGCTCTCTTATTTCTCTCTTTCTGGTACTGTAAATATTGCTAGCTTTTCTGACACTGTAAATGTTGCTAGCTTTTCTGATAATGTAAATGTTGCTAGCTCTCTTACTTCTCTCTTTCTGATACTGTAAATTTTGCTAGCTCTCTTATTTCTCTTTGATACTGCAAATATTGCTACGTTTTCTGATACACTAAATTTGCTAGCTTTTCTGAAACTGTAAATGTTGCTAGCTCTCTTATTTCTCTCTTTCTGATACTGTACATATTTCTTGCTGTTCTGATTCTGTAAAAGTGTCTAGCTTTCCTGATACTGCCAATATTGTTTGCTTTTCTGATACTGAAAATTTTGTTAGCTCTCTTCATTCTGTCTTTTTGATACTATAAATATTGCTAGCTTTTCTGATACTGTAACCTTTGCTAGCTCTCTTTTTTCTCTCTTTCTGATACTGTAAATATTGCTAGCTTTTCTGATACTGTAAATGTTGCTACCTTTTCTGATACTGTAAATGTTGCTAGCTTTTCTGATACTGTAAATGTTGAGAGCTCTCTCATTTCCCTCTTTCTGATACTGTAAATGTTGAGAGCTCTCTTATTTCCCTCTTTCTGATACTGTAAATGTTGAGAGCTCTCTTATTTCCCTCTTTCTGATACTGTAAATGTTGCTAGCTTTTCTGAAACTGTAAATGTTGAGAGCTCTCTTATTTCCCTCTTTCTGATACTGTAAATGTTTCTAGCTTTTCTGATACTGTTAATGTTGCTAGCCTTTCTGAAACTGTAAATGTTATTAGCTCTCTTATTTCTCTCTTTCTGGTTATGTTAATGTTGCTAGCTCTCTTATTTCTCTTTTTCTGACACTGTAAATGTTGCTAGCTTTTCTGATACTGTAAATGTTTCCAGCTCTCTTATTTCTCTATTTATCATACCGTTAATTTTTCTTCTTCAGATAAATCAATCAACATTGTTGTTGGCGATTATTTTAATAAGAATCTGAAAGGTAACATAATAAACATGAGCTTTTTGAAACTGATTTCACACAAATGTGACATTTTTAAAAAAAAAAAGCAAACCAATACGTCTTTGGTCTATACAAATACCACAGACATATTGGTAAATGTAATGGAAAATATTGCATATTCTCGCTCACAGAAATGTGCCTGTTATTTAGACAGAAATGCATATTGATGACTAACTGTATGAATAAAGATCACGATGTATATCAGGCAAACTTGTAGTAAACACGCTCATTCTTTTTATTTTCCACACCCTTTATACAATTTTTTCGTGTTAGACAAATATAAATAACTTCATTCAGACATTCTTTGACAATTACATGTACTTTCATAATGAAACAGTGAGGTGGGTGAAATTAACAAGTCAATACAGATACAAAAACTGGAATTATGCCTGTCAGGGTAAATACTTTACTTTTACTTTTATTTCCCTCATTTACATGAAGATAATAACATAAGCACATGAACAGCAACATGATCAAATATACAAAATTGCTATTGTACAAGCTGTACATTACCGTACGAACGTATGTTCAAAACGACATATTATATTATATCCATACTCAACACATATATAAAATAACAAAGTATACATACAGTGTAGAGTAAATAAATAAACCATGTATGCATTTAAATTGTGTTTCAAACAATCTAGCACGAAAACGAAATACTAGATTCTTTTACTCTTTAACAATTGAGATCAATTCATAGTCATCACGCTTAACAAATCAGGTTAAAAATTACATACAACTGAATAATCTAATAAATATTCATAATATTTGACCAATTAAGTAATAATTATATCTTATATGCATATCCATACAAGAGATTCTAGGACGAAAACGAAACCTAGCATCACTTTGAATGTACATGTATATTATAATAATTATTTTAACAAAACTCGATCCTACAACCGTAACATACAAAATCATGTAGATCTTATAAGAAATGAATGAATCAATCAACTTTTAATGTACGTAAACAACATCAAGTGAAATTATATTACAAGTAGATACTGTTTAGAAAATGAAGTAGAATTCTGTGATACAATAAAAGGCGTTACTCTAGTAATGTTGAGATAATTTACACAATCGAATGGTAATTATTGTCAGGACTTTTTTTTACATTTATATATTTCCTAGAAGTCTTTGTTGGTTGCTGAAAACATCACTGTGTGTCCGCATACACTGATACAAGTTTAATAAACTCAAGATACTTAGGTTGTATTTTGCTGATGTCAGTCAGTAGACCACTTCGATTCCCGATATATAACGTAAGAACACATGGGCATGGATACTTTCGATTTGGTAGGAGGGCTAGATGATCGCTATTGTGTATAACTGTACACACGACCAATTTTAATCTTTGGTTGAGCGTGATGAAAAGATGAACCCTATTGTTTTAGGCCCTTCCGATCAAAATTCAAGAATAAATGCAACAAGGACCTTCAGACTTTAAAGGATGGTTGAGCACGATGGATAGATGAACCGTATTTTGAGGGGGCCATAGAGTTAATGCTCAAGCTTTCAGTGGTTCGCATCTTGAAAACGGTTTCCGATTAATTACTCCAGGACATTCAAACTTTACAGGATGGTTTGAAGTAATGAGTGCATGGACAATTTTGATTATTTAAAATTTATACTGTAATTTAATCTGTACTTTATAAGGGGTTTTCAATCAAACAAGATCATAATACGCAAATAATCGTGATTATTTCACGAAAATAAGAGCATCCGGGAATTGTAACGTAGTTCAGCTTATGAGTAGATGCTTCTGCATCCAGCTGTGTTAGGCTCACCTTGCTGAGTAGACATCCTTGATTGATCTTTAAGATTTTCTGATGCACCTGATGTGGGTGTGGCTGGGGGAGGTGGCGGGGAGATCAGTGTCATTCTGACAGCTCTTGATTGGAAACAAGTTAAATTTTACTACAAGATGACCAGATAAAGAATAAGTGATCTATAATATGTTTTATTTTTAATGATGATGACGTTAATGATGGTGGTATTAAACTGACACTTAGCCAAAAAAATGTAAACGAAAAATTCTTATATAATTTCATCAGATTTCTAGAAAAACAAATGAAATCAGCTGTATATTTTGGATCAGAAAGATACTGTTACGTGCCATCATCTTATACAGCAAAGAAACAAGAACGGCTGAAATTCAGTAAAAAGAACACAAACTTACATTGCAAAAACAGTTTATAGCACAAGGAAACGTTTACTTTTGCACAATGAAATAAATAAACTATCCAAGAACATTTCACTTTTTGTAAAGCGAGTTTGCTCTTCTTTTTAAAGGAGCAAACTTTGAAAATCCAAATAAATCAATAAACATCGCGATGTGTAGATTTCATTCAAATCCTGAGCTGTAAAGAATAAATCAGATTTTTTGTGTGTAATTGACGCCATGTGAATGCAATAGCTTGTCACCGGTCCTTAATACCTTAAGTTGTAAAAATGATTAAATCATACTTTGTCTTGTTGCACAGACAAAGAGAGTCTTCTATACTTTAACTTTGCCGGTCTTTTCTGACGGAGTATGATAAAAAAATGTCTCAGTGATATTTTTGTTTATTTCGTCTTCTATGTATTTTTTTTTGTAAATCAAGTAGGTGTGATATTGTTCTTCAGAACGAGTAAATAAGCGATTGTCTAAGGATTCTTTGCAAAATTTGATTTTGATACGAAGTAGCTGTCATGACCAAATTTTGGCACTTGAATTTTGTAATAATCCAAAATCAGCCCCATTATGATACAAAAACTTATACCGCATCTAACCTTAAATATTAAACAATATAAAAATCACTAATAGAATAATCTTTGAATTTAGTCGTGGAAGTCATTCTTCAAATCGGATATCAAAAGGGTGATTGTGATTACTGTCTAAGAAACGCATCTATATCGAGTGATAAATTAGAGCCCCTTACCGGAATTATTTGCTATTCTTGTTCAAAGATCAATCTAATCGGCTAACAGATTAGTATAAAGCAATATGTTAACAGTAAGACATTTTCTCGTAAACAAATCTTTCTATCTGCTTCTGCTTCATATTGAAATAAAAAACAACTTTTGAATAGTCACGAACAACATCTGTCAACAACTGAAAAAAAAACAACTTAAAACTTTCGAAAGGATTATTTTCAGATGTATTTGCAAAGAAATCAAATACTCCAATGGCTTCTTTTAGTGCTTCATCTTGTCCATATTCTACAGAGATATAGACACAATCAAGAGAATAAGTAAATTGAATTCGGACTCGGACTGGAAAGTGAGACCATGTGAAAAAACGATTAAACAAGAATATAAAACACTATTAACTTGGTGTTTGAAATAACAAGTACACTTATAAATAGGTGAAATAAAACAAAACTGACTATAGAAGCTACAGACAATGAACGACGCGACTCAATGCTCGTCCTCACTGGTTCTCGTCCTCACTGGTTAAACTTAAACTGTTAGCTTGATAATATAAACAAAGAAAACTTGTTCATATTATTCGTCTTGTTTTGGACCACAAAATGAGAGTACTACTGCATATTGGTCATTTCTTTATTCAATAAATCTATTTCAATATAATTTTATTCGGATTAAACATGCCAGCATGTTAAGGAGTTCAAGTACGCTATTTCCGAACAGCTTTTTTCGTCACCAGTTCTGAAGCCATCTTATCGTTGGTGGAACGCTGTTCAGAAGGCCAGTTATATAAACTAGGTACTTCATCTACGAATGCGAGGGCTTTTGCACTTTGCATTAAAAGTGTTGTGGCCTATCAAATATCTATGAAAGTACACATTATTGCAAGGTTTCTCAACAGCAAATTAGCGCATATCAGAATAGTGCTTATTCTGTTCAAAATTTATGTTGAGTATTTCTTCTTCCCTTGATCTGATGGATGGTTTAATGAATCTTTGTTTGAAGAAAATCTTTTGAAAGAAATGAAATGAAGTCTTTGTGGATAATGTGTTATACAATGTTTACAAAAAATTAATGGAGATATAGGTAAGGCATGATCAGATAACAGTTAACCTGTTAACACATTTCAGTTCAGTTTGCTTGAGATTGTTCTTACTTGTTGGAGAGTACAAAACAGTATAATTGTCTGATTTAAAATAAAACTGTTATGCACGATGTATGGTGTCATATGCACTTCGTTGACAATAGTTTTCTGTGGTAGATAAGCCAAAATAATGAATATCAATAATATGATAAATTTTGCAGAAGCTGGCCAGCATTAACATGCGATACATCATAAGTGTAAGACTGGTTGCAATTGGGACATTAACTTACATTTTACATCTCATTGAAGATGGCCAGCATCAATATTCGATACATCATAAATGTAAGACTGGTTGCAATTGGGACATCAACATAAATTTACATCTCGTTTAAACGTAGCCAGCATCAAGATAAGATACATCATAAGTGTAAGACTGGTTGCAATTGGGACATCAACATAAATTTACATCTCGTTTAAACGTAGCCAGCATCAAGATAAGATACATCATAAGTGTAAGACTGGTTGCAATTGGGACATCAACATAAATTTACATCTCGTTAAAGGTGGCCAGCATCAAGATAAGATACATCATAAGTGTAAGACTGGTTGCAATTGGGACATCAACATAAATTTACATCTCATTAAAGGTGGCCAGCATCAAGATAAGATACATTATAAGTGTAAGACTGGTTGCAATTGGGACATCAACATAAATTTACATCTCGTTAAAGGTGGCCAGCATCAAGATAAGATACATCATAAGTGTAAGACTGGTTGCAATTGGGACATCAACATAAATTTACATCTCGTTAAAGGTGGCCAGCATCAAGATAAGATACATCATACGTGTAAGACTGGTTGCAATTGGGACATCAACATAAATTTACATCTCGTTAAAGGTGGCCAGCATCAAGATAAGATACATCATAAGTGTAAGACTGGTTGCAATTGGGACATCAACATAAATTTACATCTCGTTAAAGGTGGCCAGCATCAAGATAAGATACATCATAAGTGTAAGACTGGTTGCAATTGGGACATCAACATAAATTTACATCTCATTAAAGGTGGCCAGCATCAAGATAAGATACATCATAAGTGTAAGACTGGTTGCAATTGGGACATCAACATAAATTTACATCTCATTAAAGGTGGCCAGCATCAAGATAAGATACATCATAAGTGTAAGACTGGTTGCAATTGGGACATCAACATAAATTTACATCTCGTTAAAGGTGGCCAGCATCAAGATAAGATACATCATAAGTGTAAGACTGGTTGCAATTGGGACATCAACATAAATTTACATCTCGTTAAAGGTGGCCAGCATCAAGATAAGATACATTATAAGTGTAAGACTGGTTGCAATTGGGACATCAACATAAATTTACATCTCGTTTAAACGTAGCCAGCATCAAGATACGATACATCATACGTGTAAGACTGGTTGCAATTGGGACATCAACATAAATTTACATCTCGTTAAAGGTGGCCAGCATCAAGATAAGATACATCATACGTGTAAGACTGGTTGCAATTGGGACATCAACATAAATTTACATCTCGTTAAAGGTGGCCAGCATCAAGATACGATACATTATAAGTGTAAGACTGGTTGCAATTGGGACATCAACATAAATTTACATCTCGTTAAAGGTAGCCAGCATCAAGATAAGATACATCATACGTGTAAGACTGGTTGCAATTGGGACATCAACATAAATTTACATCTCGTTAAAGGTGGCCAGCATCAAGATAAGATACATCATACGTGTAAGACTGGTTGCAATTGGGACATCAACATAAATTTACATCTCGTTAAAGGTGGCCAGCATCAAGATAAGATACATCATACGTGTAAGACTGGTTGCAATTGGGACATCAACATAAATTTACATCTCGTTAAAGGTGGCCAGCATCAAGATAAGATACATCATACGTGTAAGACTGGTTGCAATTGGGACATCAACATAAATTTACATCTCGTTAAAGGTAGCCAGCATCAAGATAAGATACATCATACGTGTAAGACTGGTTGCAATTGGGACATCAACATAAATTTACATCTCGTTAAAGGTGGCCAGCATCAAGATACGATACATTATAAGTGTAAGACTGGTTGCAATTGGGACATCAACATAAATTTACATCTCGTTTAAACGTGGCCAGCATCAAGATACGATACATCATAAGTGTAAGACTGGTTGCAATTGGGACATCAACATAAATTTACATCTCGTTTAAACGTAGCCAGCATCAAGATAAGATACATCATAAGTGTAAGACTGGTTGCAATTGGGACATCAACATAAATTTACATCTCGTTAAAGGTGGCCAGCATCAAGATACGATACATCATACGTGTAAGACTGGTTGCAATTGGGACATCAACATAAATTTACATCTCGTTTAAACGTAGCCAGCATCAAGATAAGATACATCATAAGTGTAAGACTGGTTGCAATTGGGACATCAACATAAATTTACATCTCGTTAAAGGTGGCCAGCATCAAGATACGATACATTATAAGTGTAAGACTGGTTGCAATTGGGACATCAACATAAATTTACATCTCGTTTAAACGTGGCCAGCATCAAGATACGATACATCATAAGTGTAAGACTGGTTGCAATTGGGACATCAACATAAATTTACATCTCGTTTAAACGTAGCCAGCATCAAGATAAGATACATCATAAGTGTAAGACTGGTTGCAATTGGGACATCAACATAAATTTACATCTCGTTTAAACGTGGCCAGCATCAAGATACGATACATTATAAGTGTAAGACTGGTTGCAATTGGGACATCAACATAAATTTACATCCCTTTAAAGGTGGCCAGCATCAAGATACGATACATCATAAGTGTAGGACTGGTAAAGATTGGGACATCAACTTAAATTTACATCCCATTGAGGGTGGCCAGCATTAGAATACGTTACATCAAAAGTGTAAGACTGGTTGCAACTGGGATATCAACTTAAATTTACATCTCATTAAAGGTGGCCAGCATCAAGATACGATACATTATAAGTGTAAGACTGGCTGCAATTGGGACATCAACATAAATTTACATCTCATTAAAGCAGGCCAGCATCAAGATACGATACATTATAAGTGTAAGACTGGTTGCAATTGGGACATCAACATAAATTTACATCACGTTAAAAGGTGGCCAGCATCAAGACAGGATATATCATAAGTGTAAGACTGGTTGCAATTGGGACATCAACTTAAATTTACATCTCGTTAAAAGGTGGCCAGCATCAATTTACGATACATCATAAGTGTAACCCTAGTTGCAATTGGGAAATCACCTTTAATTTACATCACGTTAAAACGTGCCCAGCATCAAGATACGATACATCAAAAGTGAAGGACTTGTTGCAATTGGGACATCAACTTAAATTTAAATCTCGTGAAAAGGTAGCCAGCATCAAGATACGATACATCATAAGTGTAAGACTGGTTGCAATTGGGACATCAACATAAATTTACACCTCATTAAAGGTGGCCAGCATCAAGATACGATACATTATAAGTGTAAGACTGGTTGCAATTGGGACATCAACATAAATTTACACCTCATTAAAGGTGGCCAGCATCAAGATACGATACATTATAAGTGTAAGACTGGTTGCAATTGGGACATCAACATAAATTTACATCTCATTAAAGGTGGCCAGCATCAAGATACGATACATCATACGTGTAAGACTGGTTGCAACTGGGATATCAACTTAAATGTACATTTCGTTAAAAGGTGGCCGGCATCGACATACGATACATCATAATTGTAAGACTGGTTGCAATTGGGAAATCAACATAAATTTACATCTCGTTAAAACGTGGCCAGCATCAAGATTCGATACATCATAAGTGTAAGACTGGTTGCAATTGGGACATCAACATAAATTTACATCTCGTTAAAGGTGGCCAGCATCAAGATACGATACATCATAATTGTAAGACTGGTTGCAACTGGGACATCAACATAAATTTACATCTCGTTAAAACGTGGCCAGCATCAAGATACGATACATCATAAGTGTAAGACTGGTTGCAATTGGGACATCAACTTAAATTTACATCTCGTTAAAAGGTGGCCAGCAGTAGGATACGTTACATCATAAGACTGGTTGCAATTGGGAGATCAACATAAATTTACAACTCATTAAAGCTGGCCAGCAGCAAGATACGATACATCATAAGTGTAAGACTGGTTGCAATTGGGACATCAACATAAATTTACATCTCGTTTAAACGTGGCCAGCATCAAGATACGATACATCATAAGTGTAGGACTGGTAAAGATTGGGACATCAACTTAAATTTACATTCCATTGAGGGTGGCCAGCATTAGAATACGTTACATCAAAAGTTTAAGACTGGTTGAAATTGGGATATCATCTTGAATTTACATTCCATTAAAGGTGGCCAACATCAGGATACGTTACAACATAAATGTAAAGTTGCAATTGGGACATCAACATAAATTTACAAAACATTAAAGGCGTAATTCATCTATTGACCTACCGATTGATGCATATTTTATTATGAATCAATTATTCGGATAAGATTAATCATTTTTAAGTCGCTATTTGCTTAATTTGTTAAGAAAGTCTGAATCAGCATAAACTAATAATATAATAATAATGACTTCCAGTGTGAAATAATGACTTCATGTCTATAGGAAGTGACCATTTCCTACCTACAGCTGCGGCTGTTGCTGTAATTACTGTGTGTTTATGCTCCCGCGATTTAACATAAATAAATGAAAAACAAGAACTGTCAGTTTAAGATGACAATGCCCCCAAAGTGGTGTTTTGACCTTTGAGCTGAAGACAAGTCATTCAGGTGTCAAGGTCAAATTAATATAGATCAGCGGGAAGGTCTTGTCCAAAGGGGTGTTGTGTCCAAGTATGAAGTTAATCCACCTACTAATAAAGTTTTCGGACGGACGGACGGACGGACAGTTCAAAAACTACATGCCTGACTTCGGGGGCCAAAAAATGTTCAAAAACACGTGAAGTGGTAATGGCAAATTGCAATGCTCGAAATCGGAGAAGAAAATAAATATATTGGTGTCTCTTATTTCAAAATATATGTCTCAAATGTATAAATTTAAGTGAGTCAAATCATTGCATTTCAAGTAAATTTTGCTAATTAACTAAAAACCGGAAAACTGTTACGCGTGATGAAATGTAAGACCTGGATAGAAAATAACAGTGTGCAATTTTCTCGCTTACGATTTACAATTACTAAAGTTTGTGAGCAAGCTGTTTCCATTTTGTTAAACGTACTTACTAAGTGACTAGAAACTTGCTGTAAAACAATACTAAAGAATTAGAAAAGTGTCTATAAATCAACATAGTGTCATTGCTTTGTGTCCATGCAATGCTGTGTTTTCTTGACCGTAATATTAGATAAATTCCATATATAAATCAAAACGGCTGCCAATGAATTATTACCTAAAAAGTTCACGGTGAGATTGAACATATTTGTTATATCTTGCGGCTTTAAATAAACCAGAATTACTTGAAATATGGTATACACATTCTACTATTCCCAGGAGAGTATATTCGTACTCCAACTGGCCACCGATCATGCTTTTATGGCCAATGCCGTATCAGTCATGACCATGTTGGGACCATGATTGCCTTGCTGACCATGAATTGTTACTGTCTGCAACAATGTTTGGACCCTACCTATATCAGTGGTAGTGATTGTTAACATTGTAATTCAGTTTTCACAATAGCCAGACTAAGGCTATACTACTGTCACTGGAAATTTTAACATAATTATGATAAGTAAATCATGTTCAGCTGAACTGTACGTGTTTTGACCATGCTTATATCAAGGCTCAGAAAATGCTCAGCTATCAAATTTAGTAATGTAATAAAGTGTCAATATTTTGTCACTGTAACTGAACATTTTCACTTCCATATCATTAGTAAATCATGTCCGTTAACTGGACTGGTATCAGACCTGTTCGTTAATACCAATTTCAAGACAATGCTATGCTCTCAGTTATTCAATTCAATGTGGCAATGTATTTGACAATTTTAGAAAATCATAAACATAATAAATCCAAATATTTTATAGTTATGTAATTTTAAATTTTAATATATTTTACAATTCAGGAAGAAACTAGAAACTTGAGGAAAGGGTTCTTGACCCTATAAAATTCTTTTCCTATGGTTCTTGAACAGACTTGTCTATTGTTCATTTAGACTGTTCAGAAACAGCATTTAAAAACAGTTCTTGGATTGTTTAAGCGCTAAAAAGTTTACATTTGTTCTTGAAACATTCAAGAACATTTAAAAAACTGTTCAAGGGGGAAATGAGGAGAAATCTTTTTTAAAATATTCTTGAACATCTCAAAACCTTTTTTGAGAACAGTTCTAGAACTACCCATGTGCTTTAAATGTTCTAATTCTGTTCTTGAAAGTGTCAAAACAGATTAGGTGTTATTGTTGGCGTTTAAGAAATGTGACTTGTCTTGCTCTTAACATAGCTTCAAGTAGTTTCAGTGAAAAGAAAATTGTGAATTTCATTTTGTGTTGATCAATACTGAGATATACCTGTCATATGTAATTTATAGGATACATGGTGAACAGTCATCTTGTAAAGTACTGTCCGTTTACTGAGACAGTGTTACAGAAGACAAACATAGACCACTGGTCTTCTTTTCCTGTAGTTCACAGTGTGTGTCTTTTTGGTTTAAAGTTCTGAAATAATTATATAAAAGAGGGAATCCGGTACAGAACATGTGTTGACAGCTAGACGAATTAATGAGACGTGTTTTAACAGATTTTCCTAAATCAGGTTTGCTCGACTGGGTAATTAATAGCATTGAGTTTTAATATGCAATAAATTAACATTAAAGTCAATAAAATCCTTACTGAAATAAGATTTATCTAGAGAAACAGAACTCAAGAAAAGATAAGGATGGCTTGGAGGAATAAAAACTGTATGTACTAGATACACACCTGGTTTTCTTTTAGGAGTCGGCACTTCAACCACTTCCAAGCAGCCTCTCGGGACATCATATGAAAGAGAAAATATAACAAGATCTGCCAGAATTGCTACAAATTAATGTATAACAATTGATCTGCAAGATAGCAGATTTACTTAATTGCAAAGGAAAGAAGAACACAATTAAAACTGCAATGAAAACTTGCAATAAGATAGCACACATTGTATAATTTTTTCTCACTAACTAGACAGAAAAATCCGAAAATGTTACTAAAATAGCCGTGGTTGAAAATCTTATCTCACATGGGCTTATCTCGAATGGCTTTAGAATGTGAACTACTTTTTGTATTTACAGTCTATTTCGAGAGTTGACATTTTAAATTTACCTGTGTTTACACTTTAAATCACATGTTCTCTGAATAATTTGTATTGAAATCACTTTAATCCATCAAATTTACTCATTTCTGATGTTAAAGCTACGTAATACGTTTATTTTTTTTAATCCTTTTTCACTTGAATCGGTGAAACGTGTCTCCGCCGCGTTGAATATTGTGTATTGTAAATTTGGTTGTTTGGGCGGTTCACAGGCGTGAATACGCATAAAAAATAGTTCCAAATATTTTTTGCGTTTGTTAGTATTTTCCGTTCTATGAGTGAGTTAGTGAGAAAAATAATCAATCATTGGGCGTGGCCGAAGAGGCTCGTTTCCAGCGGGAACCGGTCACCCTCTGGTTTGGATATCCCGACCTTAAACCACCCCTTATGATAGATTCTATTAATCCCTTCCACTTCATGACTACGGAGAGATATCAAAGCAAACTTTAAGATACATTATACTAGTATATCAAAGTAAATTTGATTATGAAAAAAATATCAAAGAAGCTGATCGTGTCATTTAAAACATAAGTTGTTACTATAAGTGACAAATGCCTACAAAGCGACACTTAACAGAAGTCTGTAGAATTTTCATGTTAAGTTATTTCAAATTATTGTAACATATTACGCAGTTACAGAGCCGACATTTATATAACGATTGTCTGTACATTATGTTGGACGAAAAATCGTGCACTTGAACTTTGAAACTCCGGTCTTTTTCGGGATACGGCATCTCGATCAAGAAACAATTTCTGACAAGCTATATCACACCCTGTTCTTTCCGATTAGTCTCTGTTCGATACCACTGAGGAATACCTGTCCATTTCTGTAACGGATTTCAGAAACTATAGGCAGTCAAAGTTTGCGCCGAAATCGGCTCTTCGGTCTAGCTTTCTTGTACGTAAAAAATAAAACAAGAAAAGGTGAAATATCTAAACTGAACTTCTACGTTTCTTCTTTTAAGTTTATTTATTCCTAACTGACACCGAACAGGAGAAGTAAGATGTTTACCGCCGCCCCCCCCACCCCACGTCCCTTATGATTTATGTTTAAGTAATGAAAGAACGAGGCACGAGTCTAACAGGTCTTCATATTATAATGTTCTTAAGCAATCCAAGAAACACAATCTAATCTAATTGTACTGGTAATTAGATGACTATATAAACTTGAAACGCGATTTTAATATGTCATATTAATTTATCGGTTAAATGCTGTTCATTTACTATTTCAAGCTTCTGATGAAAACAGTTTAATTACAATCCAGGTAACTCGTTAAGAATATCCTTAAGAAATCATGTATTTATCATTCATTGTTATTTTTGTGTTTTCTAGCGAAAGGTTATAATGACAGAAAGAATCGGCTATATAATAAATATGTTGTCTATAATTTTGAGTGAATTAAGAATCTTTTAATAGGAAGAATTTATGATTTGAAAGGTTTTATTCTTTTCTGCTGTCATTTATTAACTTGGATATATATTCAACCAAAAAAGAAAAACTCAAGGTGAACTTTCTGGGTCCTTTACTTATACATATTTGAATGCTCTACAGAATAATTTATATCAGTTTAACAACTAATCTTTAATAAACATATTATCCGAATTTCATTAGATTCTAACCAGTAATTTACGATTAATTCAAGCATATTTGATGGTACCCCTCTAAATCACAAAATGAAATAGACTCACTCTTCAATATCTTGTATGTCCCCCTCGCTTATTTGTCTCGGCCCTGATTCTCCTTTGCACGGAGTTCATAAGTGCTTTTATCCTTGGGAATATTATTGTATTATTATATTATTCCACTCATCCAACAAAGCAGTTCTTAGTTTGTCAAGAGTAGAGTGGGGATTCTGAGCCTCCTTACCCGCCTGTCCAGTTCATCCCAAAGATGTTCAAATGGGGACAAATCTGGACTGTACGGCGGCCAGTCGAGTTGGTTAATGTTATGGTTTGCCAGAAAGTCTCGTCAAACATTGGCTACATGAGGCTGAGTAGTGTCATGCTGAAAGATTAGGTTGTGGTGTTGCACATTTGCGACTGCAACAGGGCGAAGAATTTCATCCCTATATCGTACGGAGTTAAATTCCCATCTATTACAATTAACGGTGACTTAACCTGTCCGATATCCCTCCCAAGACCATAACCGAGCTGCCCCTAAACCTATCCCTCTCATGAATGTAAGCGTCGGCAAAACATTCACCACGACGTCGTTATACGCGACGCCGACCATCTGAACGAAACTAAGAGAACCGAGACTCATTTGTGAAAAACGCTCGTCTCCATCGATGCATTGGGAACAATCTTTGAGTATGAGCCGTCAACTAAGATAAAGGACGCACGCGACGTGCAGGATTAAGGAGCAAACCAACGTAAAGACAACGAGATCGCAGACCGTGATCGCGGAGTCGGTTTCTTACAGTTTGTGCATGAATGTGGCGAGTATTCCTATACAAGTTTCTTTCTGTATCAGAGAATTTAGATTTTCTTAACGTTGATTCTATTACTTTTATGCAGATGAGTTTGCTGTTTCTGGTTATCTGGGTTTGCACTGCTATGATAACTGTGCACATATTTCAATATTTAATCAGGAATGGCCAATATAATACAAGTAGCAAAATTAGCAGTTAGGTTCTCACTGAACCTGTATTATAAGTTTTGTCCTTTTTATACACCTCAGATGCACATAGAGATATCAAACAAGCCCGCATGCATTCTTTAAACTGTATCTGCTTTTCCACAATATCGACAGGCTCATGCAGCATATATACCACAATTATCATTTTTTTGCAAGTTTAGTAAAAAAGAAACATGTTTCTCCTTTCCAGTATCAGACGCGCATACTGGATGGAGTAATAACACAGTAGCGAAAGGCATCACAATTGTAGACGGTCATCTTTACTTCATCATAAACGGGCTGTGGATTTCTGCTTGATATGCTTATCGTTAGGTTGCAAGAGACATTCACTATTGGTAAGGACTTATATTTCTTCAATATGAGACTTTTTTCTGTAAGCCAGATAAAACGTCGAATGGACAAACATATACAGACATGTTTTTACAGATTTTGGAAAACGTAGAATGTTTAAATGATTTTTTTCTAAAAAAATAACAATATCATTCAAAGGTCTTTAAACCCCTGCTTAAGAGCTGTAGGGGAACGTTCCTATACATGTAGCTCAAAGGGTAGTTACTGTCAAGTTTATATATCAAATGCTTGTACGTCATTAATTTGTAGATCGTTGTATTTCAAGTAACAGTAAACATTAACATATCTTTTCCGTTGCGTAGTGGTTAAGGCGTCCCCATACCGAGAGGGAGGTTGAAGGTTTGAGTTCTGTGAATGACATGTTCTGACGAAACCGGTATATGAGCCGCCTAGCTTTGTAGCTACCGACTTTCTGTCCACCTGAATGTGTTCAAGAATAGAGGTGTCTCATAAGTCCAGCATGTAGGGTGACACTATAACAACCATGCACTTTACTATTAACTTTTTTACTTCTGTTCTCGTGTCTTGTCAAGAGAATGAAGGATACCATGATCAATACTTATTAAAGCACACATCATTGTATTACTTTAGAGATGTGTAGAAAAATACTAAACATTTTTAAAGATATTGTGTTGAGAGTGTTTAATATGACATCTGGCATTTTTACATTTGACATGTCAAGTTTCTACCATTAACATTCATTGCAAAGTTCAACGTCGGTGTTAGTTCGGGGAAAATCGCAAAAAAAAACTGATAAATGAGAGGGCTCTCTATATATGTCTGTTTGATAGATAAAGTCCGAAAAGAGTAACAAAGTTCATTTTAGTTCAGAACATTTTACAAATGAAATAATATGTTATGGCTTCTTTGGAGGAGAATTCAATCAGATTCCTCCTACTTTGCACGCATTCAATCAAATCACTCATTATGAGATAAAAGTGAATCTTTGGGCACAACAAAACTTCAGTGAAACGATGTATAGATATCACATAAGTCGTGGAATCCTGTACGTATGTAAGTCGACGAATCGTGTTCGTATGTAAGTCGACAAATCCTCTACGTATGTAAAAGTACGAGTGTTTACATTTTTGTACATAATGTATGACAATATTAGTAGCACCCAAACGACAGGCCTTGTGAGAAAAAAAACCAACATTGTAAAGACATGCACCCAACGACAGGCATAAAATATTTGCCTTGTGTGACAAAAATTGTAAACAATATTAAAAACATCGTAAAGTCAAAGGACACTCACTGTAACATTTCACTTTCTTAATAAAAAGAAGCCAGTCAGTACTCCTAGAGGAATTCTGGCACTGCATAAGTTTCACAGATGTAATATAATTAGTGAACAATGATGAATAATGGATAATAGAATTTCTGTCAGGGTATGTCGGTTGTCCTGTGGGACAACAATCAGTTCTTCGTTTTGTTATCAAGACGTGTTTAAGCTTAATGTCTCACATTTCTTTAAAATCGAGATTCTTAGGTAATGATCTTATGTTTAAGTTTTGATTTCTTTGTTTTGAATACAGATAACAGGGCTATAGAAAAAAATCATATATTGCCCCTTCCCAGGATTAGTTTATTCCATTACACTATACAATCAAAATGTGCTAGATCATTGTCTTTAATCTTTCCCAGCATATCCAAAATCAGCGAGATTCCAGTTCTACTGCAATCACTTTAAGCAAACACTACACACTCCACAACAGTTCGTATCTAATACGCATAACCAGGTTAACCTTTATTGTCGGGATAACTATGTTAACCTTTATTGTCGGGATAATTTGTTTAACCCTTATTTTTGGGATAACTTGGTTAACCCTTATTGTCGGGATAACTAGGTTAACCCTTATTGTTGGGATAACTAGATTAACCCTTATTATCGGGAAGCTGAAGGCAATTGTCCTTACAGATGATTTATGTTGAAGTCTTAACGCTATTTTTGTTTAAATCGACGACAACTACTTAAGTTTTGATGTACGGTTAGTATGGAAAGCCGCAGTACACCCCCGCCGGTGTTATTATTTTCCCTATATAATACATAGAAAAATATCTTCGTCGTTTTTATCAACATCCACGGTGTTTTTGTTCAAAGTTGGCGAAACTATTTAAAACAACTTCGTCAGTACATAAACCTACTGTCGACAAAAAACGACGTAATTATTTTCAGCGTCTCTACAATAATATCTTCGACGTACGAAAAAGTAGACGACGCTATTATAACATCTTAGACTAACAACTTCGGTCAAAACAACGACGATCTTATCATTTAAGTTCGGCGACGTTTTTATTATCAACTTCGATCATCTACTCGACGACGTAATTATTAACAACTTCGTTCTTAAAATCGGCGTTGAAAACGACGACACTATTTTAGGTCGAATTCGAAGATTTCGCCTAGCTCTACTGGACGACGTTCTTATTAACAAATTCGTCATTAAAATCGGCATTGACGAAACAACTTTACCAGTAGCAGTACGAGTCAATTTAACCGGTGTGAGACTGTTTCTGACACTTGCAGACTTTCAGGAACATTGGTGCCAATCGAGAAAATGTCATTTTTGATGTATAGGGACCCTCTCGATTCGATTTAAGCGGTCTCGACTGTTTCTGACACTCTCGCAGACTTTCAGCAATTTTGGTGCCAATAATAAATGTCAATTTTGATGTCTAGGGACCCTCAAAAGTCGATTTTCTCGGTCTGCGACTGTTTCTGACACTCTCGCAGACTTTTAGGAATTGTGGTGCCAATCGGGTAAATGTCATATTTGACGTTAAGGTACACTTCCGGGTCAAAAAACAGTCTGCGACTGTTTCTGACACTGTCGCAGGCTTTCAGGAATTATGGTGCCAATCGGGAAAATGTCATATTTGATGCTTAGGGACCCTCCCGGCTCGTGAAAAATCGGTCTGCGACTGTTTCTGACACAGTCGCAGACTTTAAGGAATTTTTGTGCAAATTGGAAAAGTGTCATTTTGAAGTCTAAGGATCCTACAGGATCGTAAAAAATGGTCTGCGACTCTTTCTGACACTCTCGGGGACTTTCAGATATTTTGATGCCAAAAGAGAAAAGATTACTTTTGA
This sequence comes from Cyclina sinensis, assembly GCA_012932295.1. Lineage (NCBI taxonomy): Eukaryota > Metazoa > Mollusca > Bivalvia > Venerida > Veneridae > Cyclina > Cyclina sinensis. The sequence goes on from JAAONU010000001.1 coordinate 21,635,652, forward strand.
CGTTAATGGACCCTCAGGAGCAATTGCTACGGTCTGCGACTGTTTCAGAGACTGTCGCAGACTTTCAAAGTTTCCTACTGCTACTGCTCGTACTGCTTTCCACACGAATTTATCTTCGAATTTGAGGTAAACTAGTGTCGTCGTTTTTAGGCTGCCGATTAAAATAAAATCGTCCTCGAAGTAAAGCTAGGCTATATCTTCGAATGCCAGTAAAACTGAATGTCAGTATTTTTTCAGGCAGTTCTTTTTTTTTCAAAATGTCTTTTGTTCAAATGTTGTTCTATAAATAGTCAGTTGAATCAAGTTTTATAGATAATCTATTAAAAAGACTGAATTTTAGTAATTTTAGTAATTTGTTCACACAAACAAGTCTTTTTAAAAAGATTCACACTGATTTCGTATTTACTAATTCTTTTTTTTTTCTCGCTGCGTGGGTATCTTACCTCACTTTTGACCTAATAAGGACGATTCCGAATGAATATTTGTACGATATGGTTGATAATCCTATACTTAGTCAAAGAACCATTTTTTATTGAGATGACGAATAGCTTAATTATATGCTTCACGTTCACGAAATTTTGAAAGTGCCCTGACTGTTTTACAGTTTCTTCCACAATAACATTGTCATTTTATCAAAATACTTTACGTAGATACATGTTGAAACCTGTTTCAGGTTGGACGTATATAAATGTCTGTACAATAGAATCGATAGTTGTAAAATACAGTTTCCGTTACTTTAATCCCCTTCAGCGCCGTGTATTTCTTTTAAATATTTCATGTTAAATCTTATAGACTTTTCAACAAAAGCGTAAATAACGTAGACGATGGCAAGCAAGCGTAACGGCTTATGATCAGGAGAAACCCTAGATGGAGATTTTTTTCTATATCGTTTGACAACAACAACAAAAAAACGCAGCAAATATTAAACTAGGTGTATTGCAGATGAATCATTTCACTGCGTTCACCGTAGGAATAACGTGTTTTATATATAGAGGATATAAAATAAGTGGTCATGTATTCCACGAGTTATTTGAAAACGATATAAACGAGTCTCTGTCGAGTTTTTATCGTTTTCTAATAACGAGTGAAATAAATCCTGTTTACATGACCACGAATATAGTATTCTATTTATATTACGGAAGTTTAGTATGTGAAGGCGACAGAAAAGCACAGAAACTGTTTGTTTTGTCCGTATACTTGCGACCGTCAAAAGCGTATTGTTAATGACGCTGTCGACAAAGTGTTATATCGAAAATATAACGCGGGTTTATTATACGCCAACGACGTCGTCTATGAAATAATGCTGTTTAACACCTGGTAAAATTCATATCAACAAGTACGAGTTAATCATAGATAAAAAACATGTAGTTTATGAATTACTGTCTATGCAAATCCTTTTCAGTTAGGTGCAAATTTTAAATTATCAGACTGAAAAAAAGAGTCTGAGTGGTTAGTGTGTAAAGAAATCATCCTGGAGAAATCTATGCTCATGTTTGCTGCAAACACTAGATATCAGATGCAATCAATTTCGTTAGCCAGCAACTTCCTTCTATCCTATCGTAATTCATGTTGATAAGCACATACTACTTCCTCATAATGAAGAAAACATAATAGATTTCCTTAAAATACCCTCCCTTTAATAATCATCTCCCTGATGCAAAGGTAATTATGATCCTCACTCAATTGATTAGTACTCTCACTGGTTAAAGTTGACAGTTTAATAAAGTCATCTACAGTTTAAACAAGGGGAAAAGATCTTATTTACTGACCATCAGCAATATAAAACAAGAGGGCCATGATGGTCCTATATCGCTCACCTGAGTATGACAGCTTTTAACAAAGTTGTTACCTGAAATCGTTACCTCAAGAGTGTTAAGAAGGTTTTTCAGTATTTGGGCTCTGTGACCTAGTTTTTGAACGTAGATATTCGAACTTGAGCTCAAAATCATCAATGCAACCTTTCTGACAAATTTCCAAGATATTTGGACAGAAATAGTAGCCTCTAGAGTGTATAAAAAGTTTTTCCATTTTAGCTCATTGACCTAGATTTTGACCCCAGATGACCATATTGAAACCTCAGCCAGAAATCATTAAAACAACCTGTCTGACAAATGTCCAGGATATTTGTTACCTCAAGAGTGTGAAGAAGGTTTTTTTCCCCATATTTGGGCTCTGTGACCGAATTTTTAAACCTAGATGACCCATATTCGAACCTGAGCTAAAATTATCAATGCAACCTTTCTGACAAATTTCCAGGATATTTGGACAGAAATTGTAGCCTCTAGAGTGTTTACAAGGTTTTCCATATTTGGGCTCTGTGACCTTGATTTTGACCCCAGATGACCATATTCAAACTTGAGCAAGAAATCGTCGATGTAACTTTTCAAACAAATTTCAAGATCATTTTGACAAATAATGATATCTCTGGGGTGTTAAGAAGGCTTTTCCATATTTGGGCTCTTTGACCTAGTGTTTGGCCAAGATGACCCGTATTCGAACTTGAGCTAGAAATCAATAAAGCACCTTTTCTGACAAATTTCCAAGATGTTTGGACTGAAAAAAGAAGCCTCTAGAGTGTTAACAAGGTTTTTTGTCCATATTTGGGCCTGTGACCTAGGTTTTGATCCCAGATGGCACACATTCAAATTTGAGCTAGAAATCAATGAAACAAACTTTCTGACAAATTTCCAGAGTATTTGGACTAAAAATGTAGCCTCTAGAGTGTTAACAAGGTTTTTCCATATTTGGGCCTTGTGACCTAGTTTTTCATCCAAGATAACCCGACTTCGAACTTGTCCGAGTAATTACTGGGACAAACATCCGGATGAAGTTTCATGGCAATTGAGGCAAAAATGTGACCACTAAAGTGTTAACAAAGTAAGTGTGGACGTCCGACGGACATTGAACGATCCTAATAGCTCAGGTGAGCTAAAAACAGACAGTAATTAGAGGGAAAATTCGGACTCAATATCGTATGTCGGCGGCACTTTATACACTTATACTGTAATTGCATCGCTAGTATTAAACCTACGTGTTAGTTTTCACACATTCTGCTTTTTTTATTATGAATTACATGCTTGCTTTTACAGACCACACGGCTCTTTTGCTTACTGTACAATACATTAAAAGAAAATGGCTGCTTAAAAAGCATCCAGAGAGTTATGCCAAATAATTGATTGTACATGTAATCACATTTTAATGCAATATTTCTTGCGATATTGATAGTTTTGTTCTTGCTTTAATGTAAGTAAATTTGTCAGTGTAAACAATGTTAGCAAGTAATTTTATTACAATATATAACATCATAAATATTTACAAGCAGAGGATATAATGCATACACTATGAAATATAAACTTTAAGAACTTAACTACTATCAACTATTTATATAATTTTAGAAAAAAAAGTAAGTATTGAAAATAGAGCTAAAAAAGAGAACGACATAACAACTTAATTTTACAAGACTTAAATTTCAAGTGTATATTATAATCACTTATCAGTGCTATACAATGAGCAAGGAAAAGAACCAAAGGTGTCATTTGAATGGGAAGCTTTCTGTATCGCGCATTCTAGGAGATTGTAAGTCTGTTGTTGTACATGTAGTAAATAATTTTTCATTAAAAATTATGCAAAATTATACATCAATTACAATCAATTTCTTTGTTGTATTTCAACATATCATTTACCTAAAAACACAAACAAATATTTGGTACTCTTGCTAGTAAACATTAAGAGAAATCTAATGATTGAAGGGCCGCAAATAGAGTCACAGATTGGATCGGAGGGCCGCAGAATAAGGATGTGCAAAAATCTCCGGCTCCAGACGCTCTGCTGCGTATTCTTTGTCATTAGACGCTCTGACGCAGTTAGAAAACTCGCCACTATACTGGGTGATTCCATAAAGGGCATTACCCAAAAAAACCAAAGTGAGTATTATTAACTTCTTCTTTACACCTGGTGAACAGACTAACTTATTAATTTAATATCAGTAAGTGTTTAGACAGACGATACATTGACCTAAACAAATGTTGAAACTGGGGGTGACAATGGGCGCGTAACTTTAATAAAGAATGACATTTATTCCATTATTATTAGTCAATTATTAACTGAATTAAAGTTTTAATTTGTCTTCTTTTGAAAGAATGGACACCTTGACTTGGTATGCATCAGATTGTTTTCGACTTTGCATGGTAACAAACTTTATTTAATGCTTATAAAGGGTGTTGGTGTGAAACACAGTTGTTTACATTATTGTATACTAAATGTCGTAAGTTAAGATTCTTTATTCATACTGATAATTAGGGACCGTTATGTTCCAAGTACCTATGAAGGTTATACACAGGTTCTATTTTCAATTAGCAAATGAAAGTTTTCTCTTGAAAATTTGAATGAAATTTAACCTGCTCGTCGTCGTTATGCATTCCGTGTTTTGCATATTAATTTCATTTTTTTTCATTTAGTAGTTTATTTGCTTTCATTTAGCATTGTATTGAATAAGTCTTCTTCTTGAATGAGAACAGAGAGACATAAAACTCAATCCGAGTGCTCAGACTTTTTTCTTCGGTTTCTTTTTTAAAATTGCTAGATTTTTCTCATAATAGATCACTGTAGAATGAAACAAATTTTGGTATGACGAATATACATAAACTATCGCTTTAGTTTTTTTTGTCCGCTCAAGATTTATTATACACATCTGCCAAATTTCATTAGGTTTTCGTTAAAGTCTATCTTAAACACACAAAATCAGAATGTAAGTGATACTTTAGAACCGTAGTTTCCAGACGGAGGCGACTTCCTTTTGAGTTGAATCCGTCGTAATTGCTTTAAATTTTGTTCACATATTCCGTAGCCCATTATCAGGCAGCTGATGATTATTTTCAGCTTTGAAATTGATGACCAAGAAGCCATAATATTTTAATTACGATGTTAACAATTGACAACAAACTCGAATGTATCATCAGCCAATAATCTTTCAACGTGAACGAAACCTATAGTAAACTGACAAGTGCCCATCAGATAGGATATGTAGTATCCTGTTTATCTGGCACTGTAAAAATGATAAAAGTAGTTACATTTCAAGAAGGAAACAATTATATCGAAAAGAATAAGAGATGAGAACGTTCCCTTATCGTCAGAGTTCTCTTCTTTGTTACACAATCACCTTTTCTCATCACTTTTATTTCCGAACATCAGGTTAAAGAATCTTGGCTTTTTCTGAGCGATTCTCATTCAAGTCACATCTCATCTGAATAATGGCAGAATAATGGTCAAAGTAATCAAACTGAGCAAATTATTTCTGAGCTAGTGGGCCTTGTTGTTTTAAAATCTGTTCTTCAGTTGATCTTTCCTGAACATGCTCCCTGCGTTATACCGGCATATATTAAACAATATTTCAAAACTTTTCAATAAATTTAAGCTACAGTGTTCCAACAAAAAACAAAGTATTTTCATAGGCTATTGAATTGACTGAGGCAGTTCTTAGTTACACAGTGGCCTTTCTAATCAAAGTTTGTTTTCTCTGAGCAAGATCTTTTTTCCTTGTTCGAGACCCCCTGATAGGGTAACTATCTATTTTTTTCGTCAGAGGGAGGATCTTTATCAAGTCTTACAAACATATTTTATCTGACACATAAAGTATTACGGGAAAACTTAAGAATATACATTATTGTTGTATGAATAGCAAACGTAAAATTAAAAAAAAATATATAAACGCTAAAGTTACACAACTGATATTAAGAACATTACTCATAGTGGTCAAAATTCATTGAATAATTAACAATTTCTGGTTTTCGAAATTCATTGAATAATTAACAATTTCTGGTTTTCTCTAGAGGTACTTTAAATTTTGTTTGTGCGCAAAAGCGCAAAATTGATTACCAAGTGATTCTTATTCATAAAATTGATTACCAAGTGATTCATATTCATAAAATTGATAACCAAGTGAGTCATAACCGCAGAAATAGCAAAAATAAAGTCACCGCCAAAAAAAAAAAAAAAAAAAAAAAAAAAAAAAATAACCACGGTATGACAACATAAAAATAATAAATAAAAAATAAGAATTTTAACAAACGTATGATAACTTTGTAGATCAACCTCATATATGAATTCAAAATATGTTTTGGTTTTACAAATTCCCTTCCGTTTCCATGGCAACAGCATCGCAACATTGAAAACAATGAAAATTACTAGAAAAATGGGGTGGTTTCCAATTCTAAGTTAAAATGTCATTTGTACAACGAATGAAATGGGTTTTTTACATTATCTTATGGATTGGTCTTTCTGTTACACATATGTCATAGAAATAATAAGTTTTTGATTTTAGGTTGAAAATAAAGCTGTATTTTATAATAATTTTGGTAAAGAAAAATGTGATTTGTAGGTTGTTTTTCTTCACGTTTTACTGAAAAAGTAAAGAGGTATCAAGAAATTCACCTAAATGATTGGAAAAACCTCTTTTAAATGTAAGAAAGTCAGCAATAACATCTATTGGCAATAATGAAAACGTATCATAATTGAAGGCTTAATATTATGAAAAATAGTAGTTCCTGACCTATTTTTCTGTATTTATTACCTCCCCTGAATACTCTTGACTGAAATGGTTATCGAAAAAATAACTGAAAATGGCTGCACATGGTTTTACAACTGAATAGTGATGCGTGAATTGTGGATAAAAATATATCATATTTAGTTAAGAAAGCATTTTTGGTGTTATTTTATTATAAGGAGAGACTAGTTTGCTATTACATGTAGTGAATCATATTCAGAGTAGATCAACGATTTCGTACGCGGATTAAAATACACGGATTACAGAAATGCGGGTTAAAATTTACGATGCTCATAATTGCAATTCATTATGAGTTATTATGATGCAAAAAATGTTACGGCGGAGTTCAGGAGATTAAGGGATTAAATGGCAGCCCAGGAAATACACGGGGACAATGTCAGAAAAAAAGAATTTAACCGAATCGTACAGAACTTCTCACTCATCAGACGTAAGAACTTGAAACAGGTGAGAATTATTCAGATTACTACTGTATTAATGTTATAATTATTGCATTATTTACAGAGATAGTTAAACCAACAATTACGAATCCTGTCCTAAAATTTATCCAATGGCAAACTTCCTTCTTCAGCTGAAGATTTTGTATCTAACAATTCCATTCGTAACAAATGTAGGTCAAAATCAATTTTAATACAGCTACGCCGAAAAAGGTAAAACGCACTTAAAAGCTATTCGAAAAAAAGTTGCCTTAATTACTCAGACTGCTTTTAGTATCACATTATCGAAAGAGCGCGCAGAAAAAAAATACATGATGAATTTATAGATGGCTGTGATCTAACAAATCAGACATATATAATAAATATACTATATATTTTCAATTGCTACCTAATTTCACCAACAACAAATTTTACTGTTTTATCAGGACCTTGTTAAGATTAAAATTACCAGAAATGTAGTGAAATTTGTTTATTTGCAGAAATGAACTATGAAGATGGTAACGGGTACGCAGCTAAACAGGATTTTCAGAGAACGAAACTAATTTAAATTGAGAGTAAACTAGAGCGCCCTTAAACTAAGTAATTGAGCAGATATAATTGATTCTGTAATTTCTTATTATACTGCTTTAAGACAAACGGTCGTTGTAAATTTTAAGTAAATTTGGAATCCGAGAAAAGTCAAACGTTTATAGGTCTTCGCGTCTCAGACTTAACTCATTAAGACAGATCGTTTATTGTTTCTCTGATAGTTCTGCCCTGAAGTAAAAATCTGTTAACATCTAATTGTTGTACTCAGCGAAACAAATTATTGCCAGTTGGTACTAATGGAAAATCTAATGCTTACACAGCAAATAATGAGTTGAATACGGAATGACTGCTATCGTTTATATTACAATTAGTAAGTATAGGAATGCAACTTCTGTGCATTCTGTCAAAATTTAATGTTACTAAATGAGACAAGAAATATCTTTAAGTTAAGTTTTATTTTGGTACAAATGTACATACACATGGCATGATAAAAGATACATAAAAAACAAGGTGGTTACAAATAGACTAATCTAAGAAATATTGCATGTCATATAAATAATATAATTATAAGATAAAAAAATAAATACCATGTATTGCCCACCAATACCAGGGATAACACAAAAAAGAGAAAAAAATCTCTTATTTCCATTGTGGTCCCTTAATATTGGCGGCATGACACAGAAAGTCATGTTCTTAGCACCACTTACTAGTAACATTAAAAAGAAAGAATGCCAAAGATATCACATAAATACAGATTTGGTATCACAAAATTAAGATAGAAATAAAGTAATTGCATACTGCCTTAACATAAAGTACTAATGGGATTTAAATTATTTTAAATAATGTATCACTGTAATTAATAAATAGATAAAATAATTACATTACTACTAGTACTTAAAGTACAAGTGAGATCTATATTATTAAAAAAACATCTGCATTAAAATACATCAAAAAAGCCTACATTAAGAAAATTGTGTTATGCTGAGGTATATAATGGTATCACTCTATGAAATAGCACTTATGAAAAATACAAATGCATGACTAAAATTAAGTAAAAGAGAGATCAACTGTCCATTAAAAAGGTTTTGATGGCATGTTTGAAAGAACTAGCTGATTCAATATCCCTGAGATTTTAGGGGAGGCTATTTCATAGAGTGATACCATTATATGCAAAAGACTATTTTTGGTAAAGAAAACCTCCCTGTGTCACAAAAAGTAAAAATGGAGCCTATAGTATCAACTGCAGTCATCCTAGATCTAGTACACTTGCCTTCGACTTTGGTAAGGGGTACAAAATGCTTCTTAAGATATTCTGGACACAGGCCTGACTTTATCCTATGAACATGACGAAGAGTTATCTGATTTACTCTCTTAGAAACAGGTAGCCAATTAAGTGATTTAAACTGTTCAACTCCAACATGAGACCTACTATTCAAATTGTGCGAATCTAACCAATTTATTTTGAGTAGTTTGGAGCCTAGTTTTCCAATATTGAGTTAAACTAGGGTAACAAAACGAACAAACATAGTCAAAATGACACTGCACTAAAGACATAACCAATTTTTCTGGTTGAAAATCCAAAAATTGGCTTTTTCTATGTAAATACTTCAACCGGGCATTTGACTTTGTAACCACAGGCCGCGCAATTACATTACATGAAAGATTTTGGTCGAAAACAGCACCAAGATACTTAACTTAACTGGTGGCCTGAATATTAGTTCCATTTCATGAAATATTTAAGGAACTTTGTGACCTTAACTTGGGCTTTGAAACTTTAACAAAGATGGTCGGCACAAGGTAGTTGGGAAATAAATTATGTATAAACTGACACTGGAGTAGGTGATTATTTTAGGAAAAGGAACAAAATTTATTATGTTTTTAAAACACTGTGTCCCCCGGTGGAAGAAAAAGTAAATATAAAAGAACTGCCAACATAAGATGGTAAGGGGGAAGTAACTCGTGCTTCCAGTTGCTCTCAAAACGTGCTCCGGTTAATTTTATTATTTTCTGGATTTACACCACCAACAGATAGTGAATTCTACTTGTATATGGAGATTAGTGATAGTGTTACTTCTGGATAAATTCGAATTTTAAGTGTTATTTTGGATAAAATGAAAATTTGGAATTTATCCCAACCACCAAATTATCATTGGAACCGATTGCACAGACTGTCCGCGCATGTTGGAAGATCTGATCTACAACGGTTTTCTCTAGTTATTCGCGAATAAATAATGGATAAACGAGTTGATATCGACCATTCGTGAGTCGAAAATCGTCAGTACTTTATCATAAGTAGTCATTTTCGTATCTTTACATTTGTTGAATACTTAACTTTTTAACGGGGAATTTTGGACTCTTTGCGCAGCCATTTAGCGCAGGGCGGAAACCGTCAATATGACGAAGGCGGAAGTAAAGTTCGTAAATGTAAACATGCTGCTGTGTGCCGTGATTGTGATGTCAGTTTGCGTATTAACTAGGGATGGGAACGAATACAAATATCAATATTCGAATATTCGCTTTGCCATTTTCGAATATTCGTTTTTCAGTTCAGTCAGTTACCCGAATTTTGGTGTCCAAACATTGGTACAGTTTTATCACCCGTACCTTGTTGGGGAAAATGCTATGTTTTATATACAAATGGCGTAGAAAAGGCTTGTTTTATGGAAGTTTTAAATACTTATTAAGTGATAAGATTTAAATACTTATTAAGGCAAAACATAATATATTCCGTTCATCAAAACCGCGTGAAATAAGTACAAACACGAGAGGGGTGTTTTCCCATACAGCTTATTTCAATATTATTAAGCGATGATCAAACATAAAGCGAGGATGATTTTTTTCAAATAAACTTAAAAGAGGAAAATATTTGAGCTATTCTACTGATTGGGCAACTAAAAGTAAAATCAATAGAGTTATAAACGTGACTGGGTGTTAGTTGTCGTAAAACGTGACGTTAATGCTTGAATATTATGAGACAAACAACTTTCAAAATTTGTGAAATAAACGGGCGCCAATTAAAATGAAAAAATATTAAAAGGTATCATAATTACGCCTGTGGCAAACTGTTAATCCGTAACGATTGCCCCTGCCAATTATGCATTGCATTTTTATTGTTTATTGGATCATTTTTGACACACGATAAAGAAACACAATGCCAAACAGATTGGTTTTTTTTGCACAATCAGAATGCATACATGTATAAAAATCAACGATGCTTTATTTGAAAAAAACAAACATTTTAGAATATTCGAATTTGATTTTCAAATTCGAATATTCGGTCGATTTTCGAATATTCGAATATTCGTTCCATCCTTAGTATTAACACAACAAAGTAAGTTAGTAAAGTTCGACGAAAATCTAGATGAATCTATGAGTGCCATTAAAAACATTTCAATATTATTAAGCGATGATCAAACATAAAGCGAGGATGATTTTTTTTTCAAATAAACTTAAAAGAGGAAAATATTTGAGCTGTTCTACTGATTGGGCAACTTAAAAGTAAAATCAATAGGGTTATAAACGTGACTGGGTGTTCGTTTTCGTAAAACGTGACGTTAATGCTTGAATATTATGAGACAAACAACTTTCAAAATTTGTGAAATAAACGGGCGCCAATTAAAATGAAAAAAATATTAAAAGGTATCACAATTACGCCTGTGGCAAACTGTTAATCCGTAACGATTGCCCCTGCCAATTATGCATTGCAATTTTATTGTTAATTGGATCATTTTTGAGACTCGATAAAGAAACACAATGCCAAACAGATTGGGTTTTTTGCACAATCAGAATGCATACATCTATAAAAATCAACGATGCTTTATTTAAAAAAAAAAACATTTTAGAATATTCGAATTTAATTTTCAAATTCGAATATTCGGTCGATTTTCGAATATTCGTTTTTATCCCTAGTATTAACACAACAAAGTAAGTTAGTAAAGTTCGACGAAAATCTAAATGAATCTATGAGTGCCATTTAAAACTTCGAAATTTCGTTACATACCTTGAAACCTCGAAATCGGACTTTGTTTACATGTAAACGAAAACCCTGATTGGCAATGTACTTACTCATCCTTCAGGCCGGTGACATTGAAGCCAATCCGGACCCTAGTGAGAAATATCCATGTGGAGTTTGTAACAAAAACGTAGCTTAGATTGCGAAGGCAGTCCAGTGTGTCGGTTGCGACATTTGGTATCATAATAATTGTGTAAATATCAGCCCAGAGACTTTCAGCGTCCTGAGGAGAACTGGCTTATCCCGGATATGTACGAGTTGTGGCATACCAAACATATCATAGTATCGACATAGGACATAGTGAAAATCCATTTCAGTCACTAGTTTAAGTAGAACCTCGAATACCAACTACAGAATTAGATATATCAGTAAAGCACTACTCGTCCACAGCAAAGAAACCTGTAGATAAATCTGTGAATTTTTTAGACATTTCCCATATCTCTAACACAGTGTCATCCCATTCCTGAAGCATAGAAAGATAAAGAGATAAACTGAATTCACAAATTATTGGAAATTGGTGCGTAACAAGATGCAAACGGCATATTATAATCATATTAGTAACATGCTGAAACCTGAAGAGGAAAAAAGTTAAAACTCTTTTGGAAATACATTAAGTCCAGAAAACAGGATAGTGTTAGCATTGGGACATTGAAAGTCAATGGCAAAATTGCTGAAAATTCAAAGGATAAAGCAGAACTCTTAAATGACCAATTCTGTTCGGTGTTTACAGAAGAAAATATGGACTTTATACCATCTAAATGTCCTTCACCTTATAGAAGTATGCCAAATATTCATATTACATGCCAAAGATTCATGATTATTCCAGCAGTCTTTGGATACATCGCAAATACCAACCGACTGGAAGAAAGCAAACGTCGTTCATATATACAAAAAAGGAGACAGAACAAAACCATCTAATTACAGACCAGTATCGCTGACTGCCGTAGTGTCAAAAATGTTTGAACATACAGTAGTTTCAAAGATTATAAGGCATCTAGACTCCAGTAACATCCTTCACGAAAATCAGCACGGTTTTAAATCACACCGTTCCTGTGAAACCCAATTACTAATCACTACTAAAGACATTTCTTGGAATTAAGATAAAGGAAAACAAGAAGATATGGCCATATTGGACTTCTCTAAAGCCTTCGATTAGGTTTCACACCGTAAGCTCTCTAACAAGTTGCAGTACTATGGCATACGGGATGAAACTCGATCTTGGATAGATGAATTCCTCCAAAAAATACAACAACAAGAAGTTATTGACGGAGAAACTTCTCGCTCATCAGTTGTCACATCCGGGGTACCACAAAGGGCAGTCTTAGGACCCACTTTATTCTTAATATATATAAACGACATCGCTTAAAATATTGATTCCACAATCAGATTGTTCGCAGATGATGAAAGGTCAAACTCTTCAAGTGGTAACTCATCACCCGTACCTTGGAGTGGACCTCTCTGAAAATATGAAGTATAATCTACATATCGATAACATCACTAGTAAATCTTCAAGTGTTCTGGGATTTATAAAAAGGAATCTTAAGCACTGTCCACTTAAGATCAAGGAAATTGCATACCAAACATTGGTTCGACCAAAATTAGAATACAGTTCAACGATCTGGAACCCGCACCAACAAAATCAAGTTAAACAAATTGAACAAATACAAAGGAATGCCGCAAGGGTTGTGTTAAATAAACCGTTGGATTTTCAAAACCCTGGGAGTGTAACGTCTATGATACAGCAGCTGAAATGTCAAACTCTGGCACAACGTAGAACTATATCAGATGTGGTGTTAATGTATAAAGTTATGAATACCTTGTTGCAGTACCAACATTCTATCACCCGCAGCCAGCAAGCGTTATAAAGACAAGACACATTCATCCGCTCACATTATTGACAGTTCTAACTTGAACATCTTAAGACATTCATGCTTTTCAAGAGCAGTCTCTGTGTGGTACAGTCTTCCTGCAGCAGTGGTTTCTTCTAAAACGTTGGACAGTTTCAAGTGGACAATACATCGTCCAGTGGTAGCTTGGACTGGTAAATTTGTGTACAGTGTGAAAACAAGTTGGACATTTTAAATCACGAGCACGTTTTAAGAGCAACTGACACATACAAACTGTACAGCACGATGCAGTTTTTAAACCCATCCACTCAGCATCATGTCCGCGGATAAAGTTGAGAAAAGACGTTAAAGTGCATCTAAATGACAATTACTAGATGTGGAAGGAATGCATGAAGACATGAAAGAGTTATGATAAAAAAGTTGCTGTATTTTTTAGCTTAGAAAAGAGCGCATTGAAGATGAATGGAACTTGTCTATAAACCAATGTAAAATGTGACAATAAATTGTATGTATGGATTTCGAAAAAATGCATAAAGCAATGAAAGAGTAATGTCGACAATTTGGTAAGTGCTTGTCATTTAATCAGGTCATCCTGAAGGTCAAGGCCACTGCAAACAATGCTATCGCTGTACATTGAAAGCCTGAGACACTGGCCATTAAATGACCTTGATAAAAAGATCAGATTACAACATGAATTGTGTACGCATTATTATCATTTTTGTTGATACTTGATAAAAATGGAATCCGTAAAATCGCGCTATAAGACTTTTCTGGAACTTCAGTGATGAACTTTTGCTAACACCACACCTGGAAATGTAATATGCATTAGTATGTGTAGTATAATGCCTCACATAATTATGTCATTTAGGATGAACGCTTTATCAGTTTACTCCGGGTTGCAAAAGCCATACTGTGAAAAATTTGAACACTTTCTTCCATTCAGCAACACTGTTGCATAAAATTTCTATGTCGCTAGAAAAATTAAGTTCGATATCAAGCATTCTGATTGAAAAATTTAGTCAAGTGGCATAAGTCCTGGTAGGTCATGAAAAAACGAGCTATATACGGCTGCGCCAAAAATGTTCATGTTTCACTGTCTGCTTCATGTATCTTAATGATAAGCTTTTACTGCACTGTCTACTGAATAACGGGTTCTGTACCATTTAAAGTGTCTACTGCATGAAGGGTTCTGCGCCATAACTGCACTATCTACTGCATGACTGGTTCGGCGCCATAATTGCACTGTCAACTGCATGACAGGTTCTGCGCCATTACTGCACTGTCTACTGCATGACGGGTTCTGTACCATTTAAAGTGTCTACTGCATGAAGAGTTCTGCGCCATAACTGCACTATCTACTGCATGACTGGTTCGGCGCCATAATTGCACTGTCTACTGCATGACTGGTTCGGCGCATTATTGCACTGTCTACTGCATGACAGGTTCTGCGCCATTATTGCACTGTCTACTGCATGACAGGTTCTACGCCATTATTGCACTGTCTACTGCATGACAGGTTCTGCGCCATTACTGCACTGTCTACTGCATGACGGGTTCTGTACCATTTATGCACTGTCTACTGCATAAAGGGTTCTGCGACCTAACTGCACTATCTACTGACTGGTTCGGCGCCATTATTGCACTGTCTACTGAATGACATGTTCTGCGCCATTATTATACTGTTTTCTGCATGACAGGTTCTGTGCCATTATTGCACTGTCTACGGCGCCATTATTGCACTGTCCACTGCATGACAGGTTCTGCGCCATTATTGCACTGTCTTCGGTGCCATTATTGCACTGTCCACTGCATGACGATTCTGCGCCATTATTGCACTGTCAACTGCATGACAGGTTCTTCGCCATTATTGCACTGTCTACAGCATGACAGGTTCTGCGCCATTATTGCACTGTCTACTGCATGACGGGTTCTGCGCCATTATTGCACTGTCTACTGCATGACGGGTACTCTGCCATTATTGCACTGTCTACTGGCTGATGGGTTCTGCGCCATTACTGCACCGTCTACTGCATGACTGGTTCTGCACCATTATTGCACTGTCTACAGCATGACGGATTCGCACGGTCTACTACACGAAGGGCTCTGTGCCTTAATGAATTGTCTACTTCTTGAAGGGCTTTGTGCCTTAAATGATTTATCTACTTCATGAGGGGCTCTGTGCCTTAACTGAATTGTCTACAACATGAAGGGCTCTGTGCCTTTTCTGCATTGTCTGTTACATGATGAGCTTTGTAGCTTTACTGCGTTGTCTACTGCATGAAGTGCTCTGTTCCCTTATTGCACTGTTTACTACATTAAGGGCTCTGCACCTTTGTTCCACTGTCTACTTCATGTCAATAATGCCATGTGCCATAACTGCGTTGTCTTCTACATAAAGGGCTTTGTGCCCTTATTGCCCTGTCTACTTCATGAAGGTTTCTGTGCCTTTATTGCACTGTCTTCGACCTGAAGAGCTCTGTGCCCTAACTGCATTGTCAACTACATGAAGGGCTTTGTGCCCTTTTTGCCCTGTCTACTACATGAAGGGCTCTGTGCCTTAACTATATTGTCTACTTCATCAAGGGCTCTGTGCCTTTATTGCGCTGTCTACTACATGAAGGGCTCCCGCCTTTATTGCACTGTTTCCTACATGAATGGCTCTACACCTTTATTGCACTGTCTATTACATGAAAGGGCTATGCGCCTTTACTGCATTTTCAACTGTATGAAGAGCTCTGTTCCTTTTTTGCGCTGTCTACTTCATGAAGGGCTCCCCGCCTTTATTGCACTGTTTCCTACATGAATGGCTCTACACCTTTATTGCACTGTCTATTACATGAAAGGGCTCTGCGCCTTTACTGCACTGTCTACTATATGAAGGGCTCTGTGCCTTTACTGCACTGTCTAATATATGAAGTGCTCTGCGCCTTTACTGCACTGTCTACTATATGAAGGGCTCTGCGCCTTTACTGCACTGTCTACTATATGAAGTGCTCTGCGCCTTTACTGCATTGTCTATTACATGAATGACTTTGTGCCTTAACTGCATTGTCTATTACAATAAGAGTTCTGTGCCTTTACTGCGCTGTCTACTATATAAGTGCTGTGTGACTTTACTGCATTGTCTAGTACCTGAAGGACTCTGTACCATAATGGGACCGTCTACTACATGACGGGCTCTAAACCTTTATTGCACTGTCTACTACATGATGGTTTCTGTGCCTTTATTGCACTGTCTACTACATGAAGGACTCTGAACCTTTATTGAACTGTCTACTACATGAAGGGTTTTGGACCTTTATTGCACTGTCTACTACATGAAGGTTTCCGTGCCTTTATTGCACTGTCTACTTCATGAAGGTTTATGTGCCTTTATTGCATTATCTACTACATAAGGACTCTGGACCTTTATTGCACTGTCTACTACATGAAGGGCTTTGGACCTTCATCACTGTGTACTACATGAAGGTTTCTGTGCATTTATTGCACTGTCTACTTCATGAAGGTTTCTGTGCCCTTATTGCACTATCTAGTACATGAAGGGCTTTGTACCTTTATTGCACAGTCTACTACATGAAGGGCTTTGTGCCTTTATCGCACTGTCTACTTCATGAAGGTTTCTGTGCATTTATTGCACTGTCTACTACACGAAGGTTTCTGTGCCTTTATTGCACTGTCTACTACATGAAGGTTATTGTGCCTTTATTGCACTGTCTGCTACATGAAGGCCTTGTGCCTTTATTGCTTTGTCTACATTATGAAGCTTCTGTGCCTTTATTGCACTGCTTACTACATGAAGCTTCTGTGCCTTAAATGCATTGTCTACTACATAAAGGGCTCTTCATTTTTACTGCACTGTCAACTGTATGCAGTTATAATATTTTCTGCACTTTCTACTGCATTATCGGTTAGAAACGTTTTTTACACTGTTTGTTGTAACCTGAGTGAACTTGTTGAATGCAAATCGGGAGTGGTAAATTTTTGAAATACTAGAATTAAGTTATTTATTTATTTTTGAATCACTGAAAATGAACGATAAGTAAAGTTTCGATACTATAACAATAACTCATATGTTACACAAAGTGGACTCAGCACTTGGATCCGTAAGACCTTATGAATTGGGTGGCTGTCAGTCTCTTCAATGAGTTTGTCAGAGAGGTCCGAATCATTGAGCGCGCTTTCGCTTTCCTACATGCAGCGCTTACTCTGTCTTCATTTTAATCACTGTAAGACAAGAACTTATATCTATGGTGGCACTACATGCATTAGTCTTTTCTTTATTGCAGTTTTCTTTTTCTCGTTCGCTTGAGATTATAACTCAAGGGAACGACTTAGTCATCCGTGGTAACGAGTTAATAAGTCGTGGGAACGAGATAAAAAGGAAAGTGCAATTTTAAGAAAAAAAGGTATTGCATCGCTAAAAATATATAACAGAGTTGTGTTAAGAAAAAAAATCTTTATAGTGTAGAAAAAAGGGTAGTTTGATAAAAGTATTGCACTGAATAAAAACTGACGAAAATCTTGCAATCTCGTTACCAAGACATAGTTTACTCGTTCCAACGACAAAGCTTACTCGTACCAACGACATAGCTAACTCGTTCCCATGAGTTAGTAAGTCTTTCTCTCGAAATAGCTAGCATGCAGTTCTGTTTCTTTTACTGCACTATTCTTTATATTTAACTCTTTTCTTTTTTAATGCGCATTTTTCTTCGTTAGTACAATACTTAAAAAAAACACTTCATTTTTTATCTCGTTCCCACGGCTAAGTAACTCGTTACTACGACATAAATAGTTGTTCCGTCGAGTAAGTATCTTGTTGGCACGAGTAAACAAACAGAGACGAGCAATTGAAATAGAAAATACTAGTGCACGCCACCTCAGTGCCACCATATATATCTGCTTTGAGAAGAACAACTTGACGTCTCAATTATATATCAGAAAAGGCAACTAAATAAAACGATTCCAGTATGTCTGATATAGTGGAAACTGTCACGTCATTAATGTGTTATAAATGTCTATCTCTTTGCAGTACACTTTTTACGGTGATTGAAATGTACTATAATAAAAGATTGAAAAGAAAAGTACAAATGGAATGGCATGTATAGCGTCTGTACGACTTTTACGCCTGGTCGAAATACAAAACATACAAAAGGCAAAGATAATACTCAGGTATTGCTTAGTAGCATTTTAATTACATACCTGCAGATTTACTTAAACAGATTTAAGAAGTAAAAGAGACATACAATATTAAAGAAGTAAAAAGACGAAATGTATTTTAAAGTTTCCTAATTCTTTTAGGAGGAATCTACAGTGAGGTCGTTTCACATTTGTAAACAAGAGCCACAGATTTCGGGTCATTGAATGAAAAAATAGCTTGATATACTATAGTTTCGTACAATTTTATAACATCAGAATAAATGTACAAATTCAAACAACCGTTCAAATCCGTTTTTTCTTCAGTTCAAAATTGAAAAACCCGGAATACTGAAATGTACCTCGTTCACGTATCTTCTTCATTTCAAGTAAATGTTCGAGGAAAAATAACTTAATAAGATGATATGTCCGATATTCAGACAGCTTTTTAAATGTCTTTTATCAGTTATAACGTTGACAGAGATTTCTCAGTGTAAAGCAGTCTTAAAATAAAGCTTATGATTTACTGGTTTTTCTTAACATATAAATATGTAGCATTTGAGCCTTTAAACAGCATATAACTGAGGTCAGGAAGATCTGGTAAATGGGTCAAAGATTTATGGGTGAAACAAGGAGAAAAGTTAGTGAAATCAGGAACAATTTGAAGTCCATGTTAACTGAATATATTGGTGTCTGGAATTATTGCAGAAAATTTACTTTAAAAAACCACTTAAGAACATTTTTTATCATTTTCATAGTTAGGACTAACATAATTAAAAAGTTAGATAAAAGTGTGGTTTATTAGAATGGTGAATTATGTTTGAAGACAGATGTCTAATACACAATTTCTAAAGAATTGTAAAAAAAGTAAAACAATTTCTCAAACTTTTCATATTTAACTCTCAGTCATTATAATAAAACTGATTAAATACAGTTAAATTAATGATTTTGTTATCTTTTTATTAAATTTACGTGTTGGCTACTTTTGCCTACTTTCTATAAATTTATATATAAAATTATGCATTAACTTGATTTATTTATGGCCATTATACTCATAATTATTTTTATTCCTGAAAATTCGCTTAAATATGCTTTTGTTTATTTTTTTAAAGTATTTTATATTACGTTTGATCTTGCCTGATTATTGTTATGGTGATAAATATTTTAGTTTTCCTTATCAGATTGAGGTCATATAAATTAAGCCCCGCTTTTTTCTGTTTGATTTATAAGCAGATGTAACGTTACTGTAACGTTTGTGTTTTTGCAAATAATTGTAACGAAAGAAAAACGGTTAAAGCCTTTTATTTTAAGATCTAAACTACTAAATTTCCTTTGTATAACGTTTACATGTTCTGATGTATTGTTCTTCATCGTTTTGTTGACTAACAATATTTAAAAAAGAGATCAATGGCACTATCTTTTCAATATTCCGCTTTATTTTACGATGGCAAACACATCTGTTTCAACCTGTCTTTTATTTATTTAATTATTCAGTTGTTCATCATTTATTTTTTTTAGATTTGATCTCTTTACAAAGAACTGCTCACTACATTCTTTATCTCAATATTTACGTTAAAATTCTGAAAAATAAGGTTAACTCTTAAATAACGTTTGAACGAGTTGCTTTTTTTAATGTAATGAATGTCAACACGCACTAAAACATATTTTAAGTTCGGTAAAACATTCATTTATGCTTTAGAGTGAATGAATAAGCAAGCTCTTGAAGGTTTTGTGATCTGCAGTTTGTTTTTTGAGATCAAATGAATATCATCTTGCCATAATTTGTTGAAATATTCTTTACTTAAAGTAGTTACATGAAGGTACTCTAAGTCTACCACGAAAAGTCAAACAGATGAAGAAGATAAAGAATTGCTGCATATAAAAATGGTTTGCAAGTTTGCTAGTCTGTCAAGATACCTTTTCATACCCATTTCTGAATTGTTGTGTTTATAACAAATAGATAGATAGATACTTTTATTTCCTCCAGTACTGAAGAGCAATTGATATTTTAATAGCTGTGACAGATGATGATTGTCTTGACCATAATAAGTAGTTGAAACTATATTTTGTTCAATTGCATTGCAGAAAGTTACACATTTATGAGAGATTATATGACTTAGCATTCACCGCTGGCGCAGTAATTATTATCAATCGAATTTAATCAGTAGAAACCAGTAAGTTGCTTAGTGACGCATTAATAAATTTTAAATTCATTATTGGTCGCGCTGCTGCACCGCGCCTGACTAATTTGATTTTATATGTATATACTACTCATTTCAGGCTCAAGTTTTTTTTTGGTCGCACACTTTCCCTCACCCCCGTAGCTGCAGTCAGACCGCAGGCAGTTTGCAGGAAATCAGACAGAACATAAAAGCTGCAATTCGGCAGTACGATGCCAGAAGATTAAACTCGCGTGTCATGCAATGTTCGCATCGTTGTTGGAAAAGGAGCTTCAAGCATTTGCAAGGTCATGATAGCTGTGCAACTGTCTTACAAAATTGGAACACAGCCTGAAAATTAATCTTAGGAATTGAAGAACTTTTGTGCAACAACCGCATGCCCCGGCTGCTTCAGAAACATTGGACGTGATTAGCTTTTTCATAGGTTTCCGCTACGAATTGTGAAATGTTCAAATGCAAGAAATGATCTTTACATCTTGTGTTTCCCTTTGGACAGAATGATGGATTACCTTAAGTGGTTCTATCTTTAAATAGGTGGAGTCAGACACATGCATAGCCTCCTGCAAATCCGTGTGACAGCCGCATATTTTGCGTGAGCCTGTGTCTATCTTATGCTAGTGCTCGAGACAGCGCATAAAAACCCTTGTGGCAGCCATAAGGTCTTCGTTCAGCTGCCTTGGGGCTTTACAGGGCAAGCGTAACTTAACTGACAGCCTTTTCGGTGAGACAACGTAATTGTTTTTACAACCCATTGGCTTAGGTTGCCTTGCAGCAGCTTTGTCTCATTTCAAAACATGTTACATTTCGCAGAAAAGGTCATCATGTCAAGAGGATGGTCTGCGATGTTGCTATCATCCAGTGGCTTTTTGATTTTGTCAGAGGATTTTGGGGCAGCCATTCGTAACCAGATATTTTTGCCATAGCAAGAATCAATCGAAAACAGGTGTACGGCAGCCGCAATTGTGATATGAAATAGGCTATAAATATGTATGCACTTCCTGTTATGCACAGATTATAAAATAATGTGACGTTGTGAATATAATATGCTCAAGCACACACACTAAAATGAAATGTTATTAAACCATATTGTCAAGTAATATGGGGTTTTTAAATAAGCTCTTAATATTTACAGCAACAGCTCTTAGAGAAACTGTGTGATTATCTAAACAGATTGGGCATTTTCAAGCTCATTGTCGAGTTCAATTTAAATTAAATTATCTGTCAGAAAAATAGTTTAAACAGTAAATATTAAAAGGTATTACGTCAATGAAAATAAAGAAAAACATTAAATTTATCATAAAGCTTCTGATGATAAAATAAATCTAATAACCGTCGGTGGATCAATTCTCAACTTATAGCTAACTGCACACACACAAACTGAAAGCTGGCATTTTTGTAATTATAGTTTTTGTATCGTAAAGAAGCACTAAAATAAATAAACATCTGTGCTTCGAATTTTTATAGCAGTTACAAAGCAGAATTACTCACAAGAACAATTTGTAGGAATTTGAAATTTATCTAAATGACAAGAGGACAAGTTGTCCTGAATCGCTCACTTGAGGGCGAATTGCCATAGAACTTTTAGCATTTCACCGTGATGTACGAATTTGACATTCACATAATAGCTTAAAATCAGTATATTTTTGTAATTCAAAGAGCACATAACTCAGATACCAAGTATATGATGTTATGTACAAAAAGCTCTTCTTATTGTCTCAGTTCTGAACAATTACTTGAAAATTTGCATGCTACAATCTAAACATAACAAAATAAAACATTTATTTAGTAAAACAAGGGAAAACAACTCTTGACATAAGAGCAAATCATATATATCGTCAATCTCATCTGAGGTTTTAAAACCATATTCATTGTATTCAAGTTTTGATAAGATTGCGTTAGACATATTCTTAATGGGGTGTAAAACAAGGTCAAATACATTTTGTTAGTAAAACAAGAGACCATAATTTTTCAAAATAAGGTCCCACATAACCAATCGTCAACGGGATTTAAGAGTTTGTGCCAGTAAAATTATGTCTGAATAAAATTCCTTCAGACGCTTTCATGGAACCAGGGCCTTAATTGAGAGGGAATGGACACTCCTTATCAATCGAAAGAATAACCAAAATATGCTGACGCGTGTTCAACTGTTAATCTTTTAACGGAAAATTGATCGATAATGGATCATCTATCGTTGATCAGCGGTAAGTTTGAATGCACCTAGTCTAGAAAAACATTGTTTTTTTGTCAATAATAGGCTGATTTTCATAATCTAAAATTTTTAAGAAAGAAGAAACATTTACCTTTTTTTATATCTTTTTTCACTTCAACAACGGAAGTTTTTCTTGTCAGCCGACGAGTAAAAGACGACAACTCAATACCTTTTTCTTTCTTTTTTGTTACTATCTACAGTTGGTTAGCGGGAAGCTGGCATGCAATGCTCGCACCTAGTTTACAAAAACATCGGTCTTTTTGTCAATAATGGGCGTATTTTCAAAATTTTAAATTTGTAAGAAAGAAGAAACATCCACCTTTAAAAATTATTAATTTCTACTTCAACCACTGAAGATTTATTTCCAAGCGGACGAGTAAAAGACAACTCATTATGCTTTTCTCTTTTTTGGGTAAAACATTCTGTCTCCATTTGATGAAAGCACAATATTCAACTATCCATTATGAAGTTAATATGAAGAGAAGGTTGGAAACCTTATATCCAGATCCCAATATCGTCCAAGTAGAGTGCGATGCAATTCATATTTAGTGTTTTTATACAGTCTGTTTGCATTGATACCACCCGAAATTCGGTATGTTGATGATCACTGAATGACTGAATTTTCGAAAAAAACTGCTGTTTACAGTGTTTTATTTCATAAACAAACAGAAATAGGAATAAAAGATACACTGTACAGCTCAGTTCTATGTCCACTAAACAACTTCCATCTAATGCCGACTTATTTAGTAACTCCATTTTCTTCTGATATCCCCCGAAAGTTGACCAGATAACAAGAATCTGTACATACTTTCAGCAATTTTGGAAAACAACGATTCAATTTTAGTATCGATTTTATTGTTTTTGAAGCAGCTGCGTTGAAAAATAACAAACCAGATAATCAAAACAACATGGAAATATTTATTTTACTAATTCGGCTAGAGTTCGCACTAAAATTTCTTACTTCAATTTTTTTTTCAGCATTTGATTATACTATTGTATAAGCAACAACACATACTATCCACCACCAAGGTATTTATAAAGAACCATCTGCGCATGCCAGCGACACCATATTTTCGCAATTTTCGAGTGTCCATTCCCTCTTAATTAAGACCCTGATAGAACAGTGAAAACAAGATACAAATAAGCATTTTTTTCTAAACAAAGGCTCGTTACTCTCGATAAACTGGTCCGATATAAACAAAGGCTCGTTATTCTCGATAAACTGCTCTGATATAAACAAAGGCTCGTTACTCTCGATAAACTGGTCCGATATAAACAAAGGCTCGTTATTCTCGATAAACTGCTCTGATATAAACAAAGGCTCGTTATTCTCGATAAACTGGTCCGATATAAACAAAGACTCGTTACTCGCGATAAACTGGTCCGATATAAACAAAGGCTCGTTTCTCTCGATAAACTGGTCCGATATAAACCCTAATCGAACAGATTAGAGATCGTGTGCCCAACATGAAAACAAGGTTAACAAAGCATTTAGAAAAGCAAGAGCCCATAACCTAATACTTAGTACTCTGATCTAGCCTGTAATCGAATTCATCTGCAGGAGATGTTTTGTCAGTAAGCATCGTGTCTAAGATTGCCTCAGCAATGATCCGGCTAAAGTGTAAGCAAGGTCCAATATAGCAATTTTTGCAAAATATGGGCCCGTAACCCACTTAATTGTACATGCTGGTCTAATCTACCCTTTAATAGAGCATTTTATTACGAAATACATTATGCTAGAGTTTAAGATTGCTTAACGGATGTTCATGCTAAGCATTCCATACTACTTCTTTTGTTTCATTTCGATGCATTAAGGTGTTGGAGAAATATTAAAGAAATACATCGCAGAGAGAAAAAAATTAGGCGTGCCTGTTAAGAGGGTGAGAGATAAACTTCCGGATTCTTTTCGTACTAAAATGTACTTAAACTTTTACCTGTTAGCAATGTACAACGAGGAAAATTAAAAACTAATTCTCTGTTGAATGGTTGGATATTACAGACACACTTAGTTATGACAGGTTCGAGCACTTATTGCGTGATTAGTAACAGTTCTGATTGAAATAAATCTATATGATGTTCAAAAGTTTAGAAAGAAAATGTTGTCTGTGATGTTGAATATGTTTTTATTTCAAACATAAAAAATAGACACTCTACTTCGTAAATTTAAACAGGCAAATTATAAGATAACAATGAAAAGTCTGATAATCATATACATAGCTGGAAATAACGTTTTTCCTTTTACAATACATTGTTGTGTTTCATTTTAGATTATCAAATTCACATTTTTTGCCCGCACTTAATATGGGAAATGGTGTATGTTTTAAGCGAAAAACGAAATTAACCAAAAGAGAGATAAATCCTAATGACCTTAGGCAGCTGTGGTTTTCTAGTAACCACATTACAATTCTGCTTTTTTCAGTTTAAGAAATGTTTTCCGTCATAATTCAAATAGCAAATCAGTTTTTCAAGGAGATTGGTGATAACTAAAGTTTCTCACATAAATAGTTGTCAATAATGTTGTCAAACGTTGTACAGTGGGAAATTTACTAGCTAAGGTGAAAGTGTCTGAACAAGTAAATGTTATTCTGGACTTGCTACACTGCTGGACCTGCGGGGCTTCCTGGACTTGCTGCGCTTCCTGGACTTGTTAATCTTCTAGGACTTGCTGCACTGCTTGGAGATGCTGCGCTTCCTGGACTAGTTGCGCTGCTGGACTTGCTGCGCTTCCTCGACTTGCTGCGCTTCTTGGACTTGTTGCGCTGCTGGACTTGCTGCGTTTCTTCGACTTGCGGCGCTTTTTCGACTTACAGCGCTTCCTTTGCTTGCTGTGCTTCTTAAACTTGTTGCGCTTCTTCGACTTACGGCGCTTCCTCGACTTGCTGCTCTTCCTAGACTTGTTACGCTTCTTCGACTTACGGCGCTTCCTCGGCTTGCTTCGCTACTTAGACTTACTCTACACTTGGAGACTGACTTTGCAAGAAGTGCAAAGTCTTGACAATTCTGAGAAAGTCTTTTTTCAGGAATAATTTTTTTTATCGTTTTCTGAAGCATCTGTTTGTAAAATGAATGGCTTGTTGAAATTTAGTAGTCTCAGTATCGGTGTCCGTGTCAGTTTCTCTTTCAGGATGTTGAAGGCTCGAATAGCGGCAGGACTCCGTTTACTGCATTCGGTTGGCCCTTTTTGGTCAAATCTTTAAGTGGTGCTGCAGCTTCAGCAAACTTAGGAATGAACTTCCTGTAGTAGTCAGCTAGCCTGAGAAAGACCCTCACTTGTTTCTTTGTCTTAGGAACTTCAGCCTGTCTTACTTGCTCTAACTTCTCTTCTTCCATCTGCACCACTCCATTTCCTACGGTACATCCAGTGAAACAGATGTTACTAAACCCGACAAGACATTTCGATGGTCGAATGGTAAGACCTGCTCTCCTTATTCTATCGAGGAGTATACGAAGTGTGTCTAAGTGTTCTTCTAATGTAATGTTATGTTCCAAAATATCGTCAACGTAATTGTCTACATTACTGCAACCATCTAATAGCTTCCTAATTATCCTGTTAAACGTGGTTCCAGAATTCACCATACCAAATGGCATCTTCTTGAATCGGTAACTCCCTTCGTTGGTCGAAAACGCTGTTAAATGGCAGGAATCTTTCGCTACAGGGATTTGTCCATAACCCTCAGCCAGATCTATCTTCGTAAAGAACTTGTCTTCAGTAAGCTTTGGTAATATGTCATCTATATTAGCCATGGGTTCGGTGTCAAACTTGGTTATAGCGTTCAACTTCCTGAAATCTACTCAAAACCTGTTGCTGCCATCTTTCTTCTTCACTATCACGATAGGAGAGTTGTAGTCTGAATTAGCCGATTCTGTAACACTGGCTTGCAGCATGTCTTCAACCACTGAGTCTACATCTTTACGCTTTGCGTATGGAATTTGGTACATTCCGAAATGTTAACATTTAGATATGTCTCTGATGTTTTGGTCTTTGGTAAATCTAGTAGATTCTCATCATCTACAACTCCAGGTTGGCTTTCCATATCTGGCTCGATCACAGCAAGGCTTGCTGCTACCACGTCTTGCTGCCTCTCTTCATACTTCTTAAGTAGATATATATGATATGTAGCGTTTCTACTGTCGACTTGAACATTGTAATCCATTCGATTTATTTTACTGGTTACTTCATAAGGTCCCTTCCACTGCAGAAGCATTTTGTTTTTGTCCGTTGGAAGAAGGACTAATACTTTGTCGCCTACATTCAGAGACCGTCTTCGAGCCGTGTTATCGTAGTGGTGCTTTTGTGTTGCATAAGGCCTTGTTTAAGCTCCCTTTGGCTATCTTGCATGTCTCTTCTAAACACTGTTTTAGGTCTTACACATACTGATAAGTGTTATGTGTCTCTGGTATATCTTCTTCAGTCCACAGTTCTTTTAAAACTTGCATAGGTCCCCTCACTGTTCTACCATACAACAATTCGAATGGTGAAAACCCCGTGCTGGCTTGTGGAACATCTCTATAAATAAAAACAAGACTGCAGCAAGGTATCTGTCCCAGTGTTTCTGTCTTTCCTGGCACATCTTCTTCAGCTTGCTCTTTAACACTCCATTTATGCGTTCACACAATCCATTGCATTTCGGATTATAAGGTGTGGTGAAGAGTTGCTTTATCGAAATCAGTCGACTAACTTTTTTAATTAAATCAGAGGTAAACTGGCTACCCCTTTCACTCAAAACTTCACTAGGAAAACCAACTCTTGCAAAGACATCTAAGAGTGCCTCACCAACTCTTTCTGTGTCTATCCTTGGTAAGGCAACTGTTTCCGGGTATCTTCTTGCATAATCTATTATGGTCAGTATGTATCTGTTCCCAGTGTCAGATATTGGCACTATTTGACCAACCATGTCAACAGCTATTCTGCGGAAAGGCTCTTCTATGATTGGCATCTCCCCTAGCGGTGATTTCGTTACTCTTCCTTTTGGTATGGTCTTCTGGCATATGTCACAAGAGCGGCAAAAGCGGGTAACATCTCCAGTCATTCCTGGCCAATAGAAACTCGATAGGATTCTATCCCCCGTCTTCCTTGCCGACAGATGCCCTCCAACGATGGACTCATGGGCAAGTTCCATCCTATTTTTCAAGGTCTTCGGTACCACAGTCTGTTTGATTTCCTGGTCCGGCACTCTTTTGTTTGGTTCAAATATCCTGTATGGGACTCCCTTTTGAACTGCGTATTTATATAAAGCACCACTCTTGGTCTCTCTTTGCACTCCCTCTGTAGCACTACTCCATTATTTGCTCAGGGATTCATCTTCTTTTTGCTTCTTCTTCAGTATCTTGATATCAATCTCTTTGCAAGAAGACTGGTACTCGTAGTGCATTAAGCAGTTGTTCTTCACGTTTTATTGTGCCCTTGTCAAAACAGCTGAAACAACTCTTGTGTTTTCTTCAACCCGGGCTGGATTTGGTTTGTCTAGCACGCCTGGTATATTTCCTAATACAAGGTCACAGATAAGTGTATTTGGTATCATTGCCTCTATTTCACCTGCAAAATAAGGTGTGTCGATTTCGACCTTGGCAACAGGTACAACATTGGCTTGTCCATCAATTGTGATCATAACGATCTGCTTTCCCAGGAGCTGGTTCTAATGTCTTCGTACAGCAGCCATTTCACAACCAGTTTCTCTTAAGACTTCACTGGCTTGTTACTGACGAATCCTCGTCTAAGGTGTAAGTTTTGTTCCCTTTCAAGCATCTCGAGAGTACAACTCGCCGAAAATATAGGCAGCGAGTCTCCATTGGCAAGTTTCAATTGTCCATCTTCCGTACATTTTTCAATGGACTCCAGCAATTTAATGTTTGTGCATGCAGCAGAAAGTTTTCTGTCAGTCTTCTGCATTCTATTGCAATATGGCTTTTTATATGATAGTTGAAACAAGTATTTTCCGTGTCTTCCAGTCATAGTCTTCTCTGGCTGGTAATGCTTTTACGGAGCTCGGCTGTGCCTTATCTTCACTATGTCGCTTCTGCATACTTGTTGTCTTACTGGAAGACATTCTTCCACCATGGGCCTCTTTGTACTGCTCTACTAATCTGGTGACTTGCTCCATCGAACTCAGAGCTGTCTCTTTCAGAAATAATGATAATTCTAGGGAACAACTGATGAATTGCTCCCTTATCATTAGGTCACGTAGAGCTTCATACATACTTTCTACACTCGCCATCTCTGTCCAACGAGTAAAGTATCTTCTTAGTCTGGTAGCATACTGGAATACAGTCTCTCCTTGGTCTGGCTTACTCGTCCGAAACTTGGTTCTAAAGCCGTCTTCAGTGAGCTGGTATCGCTTCAATACAGCAACTTTTATGGCTTTATAATCACTCGCATCAGATGGAGACATGCTCGTGTAGACCTCTAAGCCCTTTCCAGTAAATAACAAACTCAGACTCACCGCCCAAGTATCTTCGCTCCAATTCTGGGTTCTTGCAAACCTCTCAAACATTTCAATATAGGCATCCATATCATCTTGCTTCTCATCAAACTTGGGGAACTTCGGCCGTAATGCCTTGCTACTAGTACTAGTCTCACTTGAAACGCTACTTGCCCGAAGTCTCTCTATCTCTAGCTCCCACTCTTTCATCTGTAGCTGGAACTCTATTTCCAACTCTCTTCTTTCATCTTCTCTTCTTTGTAGTCTTTCCTCTCGCGCTAATACCTCTGCTTCTTTGTTTCGTATGAATAGCTCTAGGTCTTGTCCCGTCAGACCAAATCTCTCACCTATTCGAAACCACTCCTCGTAATTCATGTTGCTTCCAGACCTTCTTGTAGTGATCCCTAACGAGCCCCCAGTTGTCAAACGTTGTATAGTGGGAAGTTTACTAGCTAAGATGACAATGTCTGAACTAGTTAATATTATTCTGGATTAATGCAACAAGACTTGCTGCGATGCTTGACTTGCTACACTGCTGGACCTGCGGAGCTTCCTGGATTTGCTGCATTTCTAAGACTTGCTGCGCTTCCTGGACTTGCTACGCTTCTTGGAATTGCTGCACTGCTTGGAGATGCTGCGCTTCCTGGACTTGCTGCGCTTCCTGGACTTGTTGCGCTGCTAGACTTGCTGCGCTTCCTCGACTTGCTGCGCTTCCTGGCCTTGCTGCGCTTCCTGGACTTGTTACGCTGCTGGACTTGCTGCGCTTCCTCGACTTGCTGCGCTTCCTGGACTTGTTGCGCCGCTGGACTTGCTGCGCTTCTTCGACTTACGGCGCTTCCTCGACTTGCTGCTCTTCTTCGACCTACGGCGCTTCCTCGGCTTGCTTCGCTACTTAGACTTACTCCACACTTGGAGACTGACTTTTCAAGAAGTGCAAAGACTTGACAATTCTGAGAAAGTCCTTTTTCGGGGATAACTTTTTTATGTTTTCCCAATATTCTATCACCGAACATCAGGTTTCTTTATTTTTCACACAAAATATTTATAGCAACAGCAAGAACCAGATAGAGAACAATTAACGTGACGTCACAATACAAGCGACGTCAAAGTAAAGTGAAATATAAGTGTGTTTCTTTTAACGTACAAAAATATGTATATCTTAAGTCTGGAAAGTCATATCGACATAAAATAAACTGCAAATGAAAGCTTAATTACATATCTAATAACAAAGTAGGTTAAATCGAATCAAGTTCTTGCTGTTGAAACAAAACAAATAAAATACATAAAAAACATATTCTTGACAAATGTATAATAGTGATTCCTCGTGTATAGTGAGAGTTTGAGATCAGAGACGTGGTTAATACAACGATGGATAATAGTATTCATTAGATATATAGGGTTGTTTGCCTGGCTCTTGATAATTATGTTTGTTTACCAATTGTACATTTCAACATATTTTGAACTGATAAAATAGTGATATCCTACAATTGACTTCTCGTGTTAGCTATATATGGTGTATGTTTTAAGCGAAAAACGAAACCAACCAAAAAAGATAAAACATATTGACCTCAGGGAGCTGTGGTTTTCTAGTAACCACATTCAAATTTTTTTTTCAGTTAATTTATATTTTACTTTAGTTTTTAATGTATATATCGCCTTGGAAGAGTGCTGAAGCTTTATAAATGATTAACAAAAACGCATAATTATTAGATAGATTAATTAGAAATAATAGACACGTTTAACAATAAATAAATATTATTAACACAAAAATTAAAATACCTAGCCATTTAGTGAAAATAAAATGAGATCAGACATTGTGCATTATCGGAACTGAGTAGGAAAATAATCTTGCAGTAAGAAAATAGTTTTTTTAATCAAACAGTAGTGTAAAAATACAGACGGACAGCCACCAAAGTAAATGTATAAGAATTGTTGATCGAGCAGTGTGTTGTATTGTATGTTACAAATTTCAATAAATGAGTGCTCTTATAAAAGTGCTCTTATTATATCCCCGCCACACTTTGTTTGGGGGGTTTGAAGGAGTAATCTTACGGTTGATCAGTGGGCGGCCAGTCGGTCGGTCCGTTGAAAAAATATTGTCACGCAAACTATTTTTACCGATTTGAACTTTGTGTGTGGGGTCTAAAGGAGTCATCTTATAGTCGGTCGGTTGGTCCGTTCAATAAATCTTGTGACAAACTTCTTCCACATTTTAAGACCTTGTGTGCATGTTCAACATACGTATATGTGTACGTGTACTAGTATGTGATGTGTTTTTTCATATAGGCTAATGCACGCCCTACGGTTTTACGATCTGCCATGCAAAATATTGTGACACGAACTACATCCACATTTCTAGGTCTGTAGTTTTGAAACTTGGTGTGCAAGATCGATCATTCAATAAGTGTAGATGTGCATGACACGTTCTATATTTTCCCTTTTCCTCTGACAAGTGGGTATTGCCTGGAGTATTAATCACATTCAGTGACAGTTCAAGTAAAGATGAAATCCAAATTTCGTGTCTATAAATCTTATGAGTATTTGTTAAAATCTACTACAAGAGAAAAAAAGCAAGTAGTGAAACTTCTCTTGTTTAATGACAAAAGACAGCGGCGACTGAATGACACAGATCAATTTTAGTGTTT
This sequence comes from Cyclina sinensis, assembly GCA_012932295.1. Lineage (NCBI taxonomy): Eukaryota > Metazoa > Mollusca > Bivalvia > Venerida > Veneridae > Cyclina > Cyclina sinensis. The sequence continues at coordinate 21,667,621 of JAAONU010000001.1, forward strand.
TTCTTATTTTTCTATTTTTTTATTTATAATTGTTTACTTCAATTCTGTAGACGGTAGCGAAATCTATTTAATTTAAACTTATCACGTTAAGGCATCAAATGACGCCTATGTACAGCGGCAGTGGTAAAGCAGATAAGAGTAGGTAAGTTATTACAATTTCAATGGTTTATGCCCAAGGTTTTTCGAAATTATTGATCTACAATGGTATGACTTTTGTAAGTAGTTTTCGAGCTAACGCGTCAACTGGCTATTTGCAGAATAATGCTGAGAGCTTATTATTCTTTAACTGTAAACCCAACATGAAATTAAAACAGAGACTATGTAATGGTTGACTAGTTACTTTGAAAACTATACAATCCATTGAAATACAGCAAGTATGAAACTATCTAGCAAGTAAAGGTCTATACATATATATATAAAATGTCAGTGTTTTTAACTTTTTATATGTTAAAAAACTTGTATGTTTATCATATTTTAAGTAAAGGGAAGAGATGTCCCAAAGCAAACAACTTAAAAGCAGAAAAAAGATAAGCAACTGGATAGACCACAACTAAAGCATTGGATTTGCTACGCATTTCTCATAGGTTGAATTTTTATCATAAATGGTTATAAAAACTTCATGTCATTAGCAGTCAAAAAAAAGACAGACTGAGTCTTCGCTGAATACGGACCATTTAAGGGTAATTGGCGATGACAAATCAAAACGCCAAACAAGCGATACTATCTGTTTGAATTTATTTATCGTCGGTACAAATTGCCCATATGACAGACGCTCCCAGCAGCTATCAGTTATTTTACGTTTTAGTGGGATAGTGCAAGAAACCGAAAACAATCTATAACAGAGACATTCTTGGTTCTTTTCCAAGTTCAGTGTATAAGAAAAACCTGAAAAATACATATCAGGAAAAAAACACAGTCAAAAAACACAATATATACATCAAATCTCCATAAAAAAACTGAAAACAATCTGTTTAGAAGGTTACGTTACAAAATAATGTCGGTTAATGACATTCTCTACGTGACATACTGTATTTTGACACCCATTTGCAGAACCTCAGATTAAACGCAAGTTATACAGATGTGTTATATGAGAAGTAACTTCAAAAATGTTTAAATGTTGTTTTCCTGTTTGAATTCAAGGTTGTTCATTTTATTAGCGTTCGTGACAGTAAAGTTATAAACTTATAATATGCATAATATATATTTTGCTTTCTTCTTATGTTTTACTTATGTATTACAACCTTGGTCCTTACAATGAAACTATACTTAATCAAGCTGAATAAAACGTTAGAAATAAAAAATAAATAAATATATAAATAAATAAATATATAAATAAATAAAAGGAAATACAAGGAAACACACAATTGTGTTAAATGGAAAAATTCCTTTAAAGATCAATCATAGTTATGTATTTTTTGCATAATATACTGAAATACATTCATTTTCCAATTTCTTTAAACATAATATTAGGTGTGAGGCTTAAAGACATCCATTTGAATCAAGAGAATACGTCAAAGCACAGCTTCATCTTAACGCTTCATAATTAACATCAGTTAAAACTTCAAATAATTCCAAGTCCTTTTTTTCCAAATACATTTTTGCTCTTATGTAAGTCTTACTATTAACTGAAGTACGTGTCTGGTTACTTCCAAAACGTGGAATTTTAAAAGCAAACCCAGAAGCGTTTGTTCAATCAAAGAAATCTTCATTTTTGCAAAACAATTTTTTTTTTCAAAATTTTAAATCCCTAGATCATTCATCAGCTCAAAAGACAAAACACTCTGGAAAGTATGAACTTTTATGTCCTAAGAAAGATCTTTTGGATAATTGGATCATTTACTCCTTGGAACAATTACCGTGCGATACCTCAACCAAACGATTTGAGCTCTACGAGATTCATTCAGATCCCATGTTTACATTCATTAAAATAATGTTAAAATGTAGGGGTATTATTCTAAATTGTTAAATGGATTTAGGAATCTTCTGATCATACAATGGAAATGAAATGATTGACATTAATAAGGCGGTTTTTGTTTTTATTATATACTTTCTAAAATACACGCAAATCTAGAAGCGCGAATACGCTTTGACAGATAGAAAAATCCGTATTATGTAAGTGTCAAATACGGTACCATATATGGAAGTGCCGGACTATTTTTCTTGGTTGGCTCCCATCCTTGTTGCGCGTGACGTAGTATTGGGAAGCGGGAACCGATACTACAGGGACCTTGCGGGCAATCCATTTCTATTTTTAGTAACGAAACCCCCCGTCAAAAATATAAACAAACATAATTTAACGAGTTTTATTGAATTCTATTACAATTTTTTAACATAAAAAATCCATAAATTTTACCCTTCTATCAAAATCTTATCTTATCTCAGAATCTCATGAATACACATGAATACACACAAATAACGTCCTACTTAATAGAGAATTCTCGTGATTTTAACTGTGTCATCTGCAAGTGTAACGGGTGACATTTCTCTTCCACCTCCCAAACGCCGTAGGATTATTTTAATAATTGAATCTGACAGTGAAAGTGAATAATTTGTATATATTTGAACGAACAATCCAATTGAAGTATTAAATTCTTCTTAGCTAAATACTGTTTATCTTTCCAACAATCGTTGACATTTATGATGTGTGTTCCCCATGATGGCGGGAATTTAAAATGATTTTTTTTCCAGTTGATAGACTGAATTTGTAGGCGTGGCTTCTTTTTGCAAAGCTGATGTATTCACCCGCTATTCATCATTCTATTTTTCAATGATATTTTTGTTTGTGAAATAAAACTTCAGTAAATTGAATCATTTTGTTTTTTTGTTGTCTAAAATTTATAGGTATATAATACAAGGAATATTATGTTGTAGTAAATGTCTGAGACCTTGTATTTTGCTACTCGCAGCGTGGGAAAATACAAGGTCTCAGATAGCTACTACATAATATTCCCTATTTACCTTTTGGTTTAAATACGGAAACAATCCTTTCAAAAAGATTAAAATCAGGATGGCTATTATATACCCTTTGAGACGCTTATTTAAACATCTGTTACGACAGCATTCTAATTAACTTCACCTATACCATCACCCTGGAGATGATTGGATAACGTTGTCATGATTGCATGTGCTTGCGTTTTCTACTGGTCTGTTTGTGATGCAGTACATTAACATCGTTTCTATGAATATATGGGGACAAAATTACCCTCCCCCATCACTCCCCCACCCCCCAAAAAAAAAAAAAGAATATATATATATATATATATATATATATATATATATATAGAGAGAGAGAGAGAGAGAGAGAGAGAGAGAGAGAGAGAGAGTTCTTTATGTTTAGAGTTTAATTCGTGTAAATGTTGCATTGTGTATAAAAAGATTAAACACTTCATTATATCTAAACCACGAAAGAATGATTCAAACGGAATAACTTCAAATAACTATTCTTTTTTATATCACATCTACAGCTTTCTAATAACTACAACTTTAACGTCCCTCCTTATATTTTGTTACTATCATCAAACAAAACCCTACTTACCAGACGGCAATAAAGTGTTAATAAGCAATTAATGCTGCGTTATTCAGCATACAGGAAGATAAACGAGTAAAATATGAAATTTCTAGAATTCAATAAGCATTAAATAATGAAGAAAGCCGGTGTTTAAGTATATTGTATATTAATAAAAGCAAAATTAATGTGGAAACTGAAGGGTGGTAGCATTTAATAGGTTTTTGTATTACATGTATTAATGTACATTAAATGTTCAAGGAAAAAAACAGCATATTGTGCATTGTTCTTACCTTGACAGAGAAAAAGTCTACAATTTTTAGATACAATTTCAAACACAAATTATTCTTGGTAATTTATCAATGTTACATTATCTGCAATTTAGAGCAAAGTTCATTAAGGAAACAAGAATAACTAATATCATCTGGCCTTCAGTATTTTGGCGAACTCATAGGACAGCATGGATTTATATTTATAAAGAGATACTTATTTACACTGAGTCAGCTTGAAGACGTTTACTGAATTTTCAAAGGTTCGCAAGTTCTGGACTTCGTTGTGACGTTCGTTGCTTTACAAGATGCTCTCTTCATATATATTGCCTCAGTCTGCAGCATTATGAGAAAAAAAGGATAGTCTAAATACACTGTATTTGAATGATTAAGTTTGAAGAAGTGTCAGATTATCTCAGGCTAAAAGAATAACTTATTATATTTATCTTCAATTATTGCTTTATCTGTCACATAATTTAAACTGGTCAAGAATAATTGTGTGCCAAATGCTTACAAGCATGTTTAGTGCATTGCATTTAAAAGCGCACTTGTTGTTCTTTGTTGTATCATATTTGATAAATACGACATTAACTATCATTAATTAATGCTTTACTTTCTTCCAAGTAAAATCTTTAGAAAGGTTCCATATTTACTATTAATCATAAACTAAAAAAAACTGAGAAAAATATTGAAAACACGTTGTCTTAAATAGCTACAGTTCGAAAGCTTAGTGATGTTCTTAGTAAAAGGTTCATAACTCCTGTGGATATTTTTCACAATATATTCAATTTGCATAATTTTTGTGCATTTCGAGTTAATGCAATAGAACATAAACTATTCATTTTAGAAATCTATAACTGTATGTTTTGCTTTAGAAAAACTGAAAAGAGGAAACTGTATCGGTTATTTCAAATCAGTATGTTTAATCTAATTGCGTGAATTGTGGGAAATTTACTAGTTAACCACTGTCTCGACGGCGCAGTAGTTAGATATTTCAACTTGGTGGTTGTTCGAGAAGAGATTTAAAAAATCTCCTGTTGTATTAACACCATGACAAGAAACACTTTTTTCTTTGAATTCAAACTCGAGGTCTTAAAACATCCCCGAGAAAAGTTCATGGTTTTCTCACAGATCTAGCTAACTGCAGAAGCATAAAATTTTTCTTTCTACGTCATTCTTTCAAACATTATTAGCCCTTGAAACTCTTGGAGTACTTCTGTTTCATGACGATTTTATTGTGAATACACCCTTTGGTCAAGTACGCTTTTAAAAGTTGGCGCCAGTTTCAACCATGAAATCTTCGTAGCCCACACCTTTACTCTTTGAAAAGTAGAACAAAATCACCGAGATTAGAATGCTTTTCTAACGATAAGTTTGGCCTTTACAAATATGTATTTATCAATAGATAGTAATAAGGGTCATTCTGAATGGGTATCAAATGTTTAAGAAATATTAAATAACAATAGGTTTGCATGTCTATTTGACGTAGCTAACTCTGTAGATGAACAATATTATTTATGTCAGAATTTAAGTGCAGAATAATCAATTGTTTTAAAAAGACTGACACTATTCTTGAGATAGCCATGTCTTGTTTGTGTTAAAGAAAATAAAATAAACTTTTGAATATGAAAATTATCTTGATATTTTTTCTAGATGTTAACAATTTTTATTTTTCCAGACTAAGAAATTTGGTACATTCATTTAGAGTTCAAATAGGTAGATATGATATAAATCGCATTCCAAGAGATGAAACTTCAGATATTGCTTAATATGTTGTACGCAAGGTTGAAGACGAATATCATCTTGTTTGCACATGCCCGTATTATCTTTTAGTATCAGAAGAAATATATATTTAAACTGTTTATTATATTTGACCATCTCTATTCATATACATTCAATTCTAATAAAATCTAATGACAAATATGAACTTGTAAAACTCTCATTGTTTATAACACAAGCAATTGGTGTAAGAAATAATATACTATATACTGTTATTTAAATTGTTTATATGTACTCTTGACCTATTTCTGTATAAGGTTCAAGTCGTAGTTAACGTTCTGTTCTGTTCTGTATTTGATCCCTTAATTTACTGTTTTATATCATAAGTCTGGTTTTTTTTCAAGAATGAAAGGCCGCCAATAAAACAAAATCGCCAAGATTAGAAAGTTATTTTTCTCAGAATTTTAACAAACCATAATTCAAAAACCGCGCGTATTATACTGTGCTAGGTCAATTGAATATCCATTTTGCATGTCCTGAAAAATTTTGCATGTATCTATTTTCCTAAAACTTCAAAATGATTTCTTCTCTTAAAAGTTTCCCTGAAGATTTCATGGCATTTCATAATAAAGAAGTCATTAATCTCATCTAAAGAGCATGGATTTCCCAAATTTGATTTTATCTTTCTTTCATTTTGTTTGTATGTCATTAAGAACATGTAATTTCAGATAATTGAAATCATAAATTTTCACCATTTGTGTAGAGTGGATATTTCATACCGTATGATTTGATATTATTGTATTTTAAGCTCAGGAGACCAGTCATCATTTCGTTTTCTGACTGATAACGGATGCTCTTTAGTCCCTTAGTTCTATATTTAGAAAATATCATGCTTGTATTAAAAAACATTTTCTATAAAGTTAACGTTTTTTGCTTATGTTTTCACTTAATTTTAACTGTAACATTTATCTTTATGTTGAACATCGTAAAACACATTTAGTCTTCTTTTTTTATATTTCAATAAGCATACATGGCCCGTGTTCGATATAATTATGCTGCTTTAAAAAACTGCATTTTTGTGTGGTTTCATCAAAGACCATGTCTATCCAAAACGAACTTATTTTATAACCCTAGCTCCTGTAAAATGAAAAAAAGTAACAACGTATCGATCGCAAAGACTAAAAATTTATCTGACCAGCATTTTGATACGCAAAATCAGCTCTAAGTTACATGTTTGAATTAGTGTGTAAGAATGAATTGGTTTGAATGTTCCTGTAGGACAGCAATCACAGGAAACTATTTATCGGAAGATGTTAACGAGTCCAACATCTGAAAGGTCATTTGTCACGCTATCAGTGTACTTAAGTCACTTGACATACATCTGCCGTGATAAAAAAAATCGTCACATTGAAAGTATTGTCAAGTGATATCCGAAAACTGTGAGTAACTGATAACATTATAATGTCAAATCTGTCGCTCGCATATATGAAATAATAAAGACTTCTTTAAAACTGGTCAGTAAAACAATATTTTTCTGGTCAAGGACACTATATATACAGATACATATAAGACTGTCACGCAACGTTTTGTTGTGACACAGTTAATGCGATAAATCTTTTGGAATTGGGAGCTATAAGAACATATTAGTCCAAGGAATTCCGGTCGTCCTTTCCGGTAACGAAGAAACATGTAAAACACTCACACATGTCTTTTTTATATCTACATAGAAAACTTTACTTGCGGTTACTTTGAAAAACAGCTGTTAGTTATTTCAATCTGTAAATTTAAACTGCCTTTCATTACTACAATTTTCAGTTATGAGAGGATGTAGACGATTGAATATCTATATTTATTCGTAAATGCTATTATCATCAACATATTGAAATATACTGAATTGAAAATATTATTAAGCAAAAACCGACAAATTTCTCGTCCTCTTCTAAAACAAAGTTGAAGCAAAAAATTGATAGTCTGAATATTGTCCTTCATGAAAATGCGTATCTTGTATAAAATTTCTTTATTGCCATTACCATGGCAACAGTTTTTGGAGACAGTTTTTACTTAAGTAAAAATGATATAACCTGAATAAGACGCAACATTGAATGATAATGTTTATAGTTTTGTAAAAAGATGGGATAAATTGAAAAGGCATAGAATTTTACAATAAAATAGCTGCAATTAAAATACATAAAATCTATCATATTGATTTACTGCCAGCCGGAACTTGAATAGAATCTGACGTCAAATTAGGGTATGTGACGTTATTTTAAGGAATACCAATTTTGCACGACCTGTCTCTCTTCAGCATGATAGAGTATCGTATGTGTTCTAAGCAGGAAGCTGAAATTTTCAGACAATAAACCTGGGATATCGTTTGTTCAAAATTAGTAAAAAGGTCATTTAAAAAAATTATGTCAGGATGCCCTTTTTCTCGTGTCGTCGGTCATATAATCATTGTAAGGCAACGGTTGCTCGGTCTGTCAGTTAGCAACTTCTTGCAAAGAGAACTTTTATTATTCAATTTCTGCTACTAATTATTAACAGCGTAGGTGTACGTAACATATTAAGGTATCTGCCTCCTTGAGTGTTGAATATTAACTTAAAGTACACCAGGGAACTTTGTGCAGTTGTTCTACAGTTCTTGTACGACTGAACTAAAACTTTCAACACATTATTATATAAATATAGTGTACGTATGCCAAACTTGTTTTTCGTTTTAATTTTCATGGGCTGAGAGTACATACTCTTTTCAGCAATCTCCCATAAAGAAAATCATAACACGAAAAAAAAAAGATTAAACTTGCTGCTTCAATTTACAAGTAATTTAAATATTAACCAGAACGGATTTGTATCGCAGTATTTTACCCTTTGGAAAACAATCTGCCTGCCAGATGAAGTAAAACTGATCATTCGCAATTAACTTTTACCTCATTAACTATTGCCAGATGAGTTTCTTGAAAACTATAAATTCTAAAGTTCTCTTAAAATAAGCCGAGCAGATGCTCAAAAGAGCCAACCATTTCATCAAAACTCATAAAACAATCATATCGTCGGAAACCCACCCTCGGCTATTGATTATGTACGGCAGGAATTTAAGGAATGCAATAGACCGAGGGTGTCCAACGATGCAAATCAAAACTGCCATGATTTGCCTTCTCCCTCAGGGATCATAAAAGCCACGCCATATGCTGCATTTATTTCTGCAAAATTCCTACCTGACTTTTAGAGATATTATAATATTTAAAATAAGATATTGATATCACAAAAATAATATTAATAAGCTTTTCTTCAGCTTCTAGTTGAACGACCGAATATAAGAACTTCATGTAAGAGTCAAAATTAATCATTCATGACATACCAGGTACCATTCTATCTAATTTAGTGAAATGGTTATTTTTGAGATGAGGAGTGAATAGATTTTTTTACTGGATAGTTTAGAAAAGAGTTTATAAAAGAGGACGCAGCAAGGAAAAGAGACATGAACGTAACAACCAAACATTTTTAACATACCATGAGATTTCCACAAGAAGTATTGAAGGATGCGTAATTTTATGCCATATGTAAACTGCGTTAAATTTAATGTCTTACTTTTCACCATTAATGCTAAAATTTGGCTGATGAACTGTAATAACTTGTCTGGAAAATGTTAAATGCTCAAACACTTTTTCTATTTATTGTAAGAGCAAAATTTGCATTGTGATAAGGGATAAAACATGTGTTACCTCTCTTTGAAAACATTTTTCAAAAATATAATTTGGCAGGTAAACAGGAGAAACTGAGTGTTAAGATAGTTCAGCATTTCAAAGATGTCCGACTCAGACAACGAAGGTAATATTTATTCGGAATAAAATTTTGTACCTCACGTGTCATGCATTGCCTGTCTTAAACAAAATTATATCCCGAATAAATATTACCTTCGTTGTCTGAGTCGGACATCTTTGAAATGAACAACAAATATGACTAAAACACGAAAAGTTGGTCCAACTACATACAAAAAAACGATGTGTGCATGTGTATCGGAAGGCGATAGTCGACAATCCGATAGTGCGATGGCGACAGTGCGATAATGCGATGGCGACAGTGCGATAATGCGATGGCAACATTACGATAATGCGAAAACGCGATAGTGCGATGGCGACAATGCGATAGTGCGATGGCGACAGTACGATATGACTATCGCATTGTAACGTCTAACCACGATGGCCCTTACGGTATTCCGTATATACCATCTATTTCTTCTCTCTTCAATGCATAAATTAACTTTCGTTATACGACAGAGCTCGTAACTCTTTGACAATTTTTCTAAGAGTGAAGGATTTATCTGACGTTTTGCAAGTATTTACGAGTCACTGCTAAAATCAATAGAGGACAAAATCCGACTACCTAGTTCATGTTGTTAAACGAACGATTCTTCAAAGATGAACTTTCTGCGTGCTTGAGAGAAAATATCATGTCACTTCTTCTCTTGCGATTTTGTCCTTTTAAAAATGTACGGCTGAGCCCGTAGTTCAAAAAATGACTTAAATATGTAGAATAAGCTTTAATGGACACTTATCTAAAATCAGTTGTTATTTCCAATTCTAATCATGCAAACGTATGTGTAATTAGCACATTTCGAGAATGTTGGCATCTAAAAGCTATCAGTTTTCCAGTGAGTTAATGTATAAGAAGTGAGCAGAAGAAGTACGCAGCAGAAGAAAAATGTTCAGTTGACAGTAACAGTAACAGCAGTAGCAGTAAAGAAAACATGAAGCTGGCAGTAGCAGTAACAGCAGTAGCAGTAAAGAAAAGGTGAAGCTGGCAGTAGCAGTAACAGCAGTAGCAGTAGGCAAAACGTGAAGCTGGCGGTAGCAGTAACAGCAGTAGCAGTAAAGAAAACGTGGTTGGCAGTAGCAGAAGCAGTAGACAAAAGGTGAAGTTGGCAGTAGCAGTACGAGCAGTAGCAGTAGGAAAGTCTTAAAAGTCTGGAAAGTTTCAATGAAAATAAAACATTTTTTAACATCAACAGAACCTCCCGAGTCTATTGCGTAGGTCTGCGACTGTTTCTGACACTCTTGCAGACGTTCTTGAATGTTGGTGCTAATCGGAAATTGTTATTTTTGATGTCTAGGGACCCTCCCGAGTCGATTTTACTGGTCTGCGACTGTTTCTGACACTCTCGCAGACTTTCAGGAGTTTGGTGCCAATCGAGAAAATGTCATTTGTTAGGTCCAGAGTCCCTTTCTGGTCGATTTAACCGATCTGTGACTGTTTCTGACATTCTAGCAGACTTTCAGGAATTTCGGTGCCAATCAAGAAAATGTAATTTTTTAGGTCTAGTGACTCTTTCGAGTCAATTTAACCGGTCTGCGACTGTTTCTGACACTCTCGCAGACTTTCAGGAATTTTGAGGCCAATCAGGAAAATGTAATTTTTGATGTTTAAGGACCTTCCCGAGTCGTTTTTACCGGTCTGTGACTGTTTCTGACACTCGTAGACCTTTCAGGAATTTTGGTGCCAATCGGGAATATATAATTTTAGGTCTAGGGATCCTCCCAGGTCAATTTTATCGTTCTGCGACTGTTTCTTACACTCGCACAGACTTTCAGGAATTTTGGTGCCAATCGGGAAAATGTAATTTTTGAGGTTTAGCGATCCTCCCGGATCAATTTTACCGGTCTTAAACTGTTTATGACCCTCTTGCAGACTTTCAGGAAATTTGGTGCCAAAATCGAGAAAATGTCATTTTTGATGTTAAGGGACCCTCCGCAGTCCATTGTTACGGTTTGCTACTGTTTCTGACCTTCTTGCAGACTTTCAGGAATTTTGGTGCCAATCTAGTAAGTCTAGGGACTCTTCCGGTTCGATTGGACTTGTTTGTGACTGTTTCAAACACTCGCAGACTTTCAGAGTTTCCTACTGCTACTGCTGTTACTGCTTCTGCCAACTTCGCGTTTTGCCTACTGCTACTGCTATTGCTGCTACTGCCAACTTCATGTTTTGCCTACTGCTACTGCTGTTGCTGCTACTGCCAACTTTATGTTTTGCCTACTGCTACTGCTGTTGCTGCTACTGCCAACTTCACGTTTTGCCTACTGCTACTGCCAACTTAACGTTTTGCCTACTGCTACTGCTGTTACTGCTACTGCCAATTTCACGTTTTGCCACTGATACTGCTGTTACTGCTACTGCCAACTTCACGTTTGATTCAATTTCTACTGGCAACTTATTGACGCCATTAATGTAAAGGAAAAGACTGAATGGCCAACAAAATCTTCTAAAATATAACAAAAGATAGTACAAGCATTAGACAAGCCACTACAGAATCATTTCAATTAGTCCAGGACCGTTTAACTAGACTGGTGGGTTCAAGGTTTCACATAAATGTCACTGTGCCTAAAAATGCAAATAAATAAACTTCAATAAATTGCAATAAAGATTTCTATAGCTTTACAGATCAATAAAATGTCTCCAACGCAGTTTAAAGGTCCGTAAACAACAAGTTATGAACAGTTCAGATGTGTGATTAAAAATATGATACAGAAGTCAGTTTTGTTGTTGCAAATATCTATTAAGGTATTAGAATACTAATAAACATTTTGTTAGCCCTCATTGAATTGAGCTTTTTTAAAGAATACATATTCAATCCGAGGACAAAATATAGACCATATAAGACATTTTTACCATGGGAGTTTCGAGACATGAATACTCTTAACTTTAAACCTCACCCGACTTAATGGTTTTATAAGATATAGAGAAACACAATGACTGACGATGTAACGTCTTAATCACTTAGCCATAAACGATGAAAGGCATACCTCTAGATATTCTAATGATGCGAAGATTTTACTTTCATCCTTAATATAATACTTCTGTGATATAATATATATGTAATAAATTCATATCACCTAAGTGTTTGATAGTATGTAACTTCTTAAAGACGTATTATATCTTACCGAGTAAGATCATTTTCGAATGCTCTTTAGGAAATAAACCACGTCATGTATTTTTTCTAATTGACCGTACAAATACAGCAAATACGTGTAAGGAGAAAATCATACCTTCTAATATGAAATATATGCATATGCTAAAATGCAATCCACAGTAAAACCTTTTAAATTAATAAAAACGTTTTAGATTTTAATTCCAGTAATGATAAATTAAAAAAAATCGGACCGTTCAGCTCCGTGCTAATCTTTAGATTTCAGGCATAACATGAGCGTCTGTGTCTGTAATTAAGCAAACATGTAAGGTACTGTCCTGTTGCTTATCTGGTTTAAACAAACAAATAAAAAGTAAAATAATATTTTTGCTTATAAATATAGCCCAGTATGAGGGACAGCCACGTGTGTTTCACAGATTGCATGTTAGTTAAGTCTAACATTTAAATTTTTTCCAGTGTCAATTATTTCTAAATATTACACGGATACGATTTGTTTAGGCTTGTTTTTGTAGAATATTTTATTTTCCGCGAATCTCAAGTAAAGTAAAATATTATTGAAGCAGATTTGCATTTACTATTTGTTTTTAAATGTCAACAATATATTAATAATTACTGAATACTTGTGCATTGAAAGAAAGCAACTAGTAACTTAACTTTAAGTCCAACCTTTTTTTTATTTGAGGCCTAAATGGTCCTTTCCAGAAACGATAATTAAGTAAACTGTCCGCCGGACATGACTTAAGCTGTTAGAGGGTGTTAAACACAGTTAGGTATTAAAGATACATGAGGCAGCAACTCCTTTAGGAATATGTTTTTTTTTTCCATTTTAGCAGTATTTTAGCTTTCCAAGTTCAGTCCTGATCGCTGAAAGCAAAAATGTTTTAATGTTTAATGAACGATGACACAAAATGTATTAAAAAACCTTCTTAAAAGGATTATTTTAGTTCCATATAATTTGTGCATTAAATAGCTATTCTTACAAACGGTGGATTTTAAATTACGCTATGAAATAAAGGGAAATGTGCCGCTCCTACCTCACATGATTTAGGGTTTTGTTACTTCACTGCAACAATGCATCATACACACAACACTATTTATCTTGAAATATCGCAAGATTTAATTACTCTACCAGGAGTTTCAGTCAGAACTCCTAACTCTGAAATGCTCTAAAACGGAACATTCAAGATTCTTTCAAGCCAATTTTACGAGTTTGATAAGATGTCTTTACTGTTCTTTCTTGCTCGAAAACGAGTTATTGTCCTTTTTACAAAAAAAAAAATTCATAGTCTGCCTTAGTTTATTTAGCTATAATAAAATCAGATACGATTTTCTTGAATAAAGCGTTTGTAAAACAATCACGTTTAATTCAACATGCGGCAAATGTTGACTTGAACTAGATCTTTATTAATATTCAAATGTTAAACCGCCAATAAGGTTTTACAGTTATCTTTGGATATATATCTGCATAAGGAAAAAAATGTTTTGCCATATTCTGTGATTTGGGAAGGACTTATGAGATAGTATACAGATGCAAGACGTTTGGAGTATAATTTTTGCTTAACATTAAACACATGCGATGTGATTAAAGACTGTAATAAGTAACATTAAAGTATTCCATCACTAATGCAAAGAAGAATACTACGGTGGCCTAATACAGCCCACATTGGTACCACTGCCCTAATGAGCAAGACAAACGAAGGACATTCAACTAAATTATAGCATATTCAGACATTCCAACTGACCCGTATCACTTGACCAGATAGTGTACTGTATGATACAAAGTTTGACAAGGGCATTTTCTTTCCCCGATACTTTTTAATTGTTTTATAAATAATTTAGCAACTTAGTTTATAGCATTGAGCGACGGTATTGAATAGTCATTCTTGCAAAGAATGATACGGTGGCACAGAGGTGACATGCACAACTTTTTTTTTAATTGCATTGCCTTTAATTTTATCTCGTTCCGAGGGAACGACTTAGTATCTCGTGGGAACGAGTTACTATGTCGTGGGAACGAGATAAAAAAAAGAGCAGTGCAATTTAAAAAAAAATATTGAATTTGAAAAAAAGAGTAGCGCAATAAAAAAGAGAATCGTGTTATAAAAAAAAGAACAGTGCATGTTAGTTATGTCGAGGGAACGACTTACTAACTCGTGAGAACGAGTTAGCTATGTCGTGGAAACGACATAATATCTCGTTCCCACGAGATACTAAGTCGTTCCCTCGAGTTAGTATCTCGTGGGTACGAGATAAAAAAAGAAAAGTGCAATTAAAAAAAATGTATTGCTTTGAAAAAAAGTGTAGCACAATATATTGCTTTCTCGTTCCCACGACATAGCTAACTCGTTCCCACGAGTTAGTAAGTCGTTCCCACGACATAGCTAACTCGTTCCATCGAGTTAGTAAGTCGTTCCCTCGACATAGCTTATATTCGCTGTTCTTTTTTTACAACACGATTCTTTTTTTTACTGCGCAACTCTTTTTTCCGAATGCGACTCTTTTTTTCAGATTTGCACTTCTCTTTTTTTTATCTCGTTCCCACGACTAAGTAACTCGTGGGATTGAGATAAAAAAAGAGAAGTGCAATTTAAAAAAAAGTTGTGCATGTCACCTCTGTGCCACCGTAGAATGAGCATGAGCATGTTGTTAGATTGTTTGTCTGAATGGAGTCAAAATAATCACATGTTGATGAATATGTGTTTTTCATGGGAACGGGTAAATATACACCTTCGGAACCAAATTTAGATTTCTGTTCTGTACCTTCATCAGTGAAGTAAGTCAGTAGGTCAAGGTCAGGCATAGTTAAAGTTAAAATTAACAAGTCATGGAAAACTACACATATGGTTAAAATTTCATTAATTCCAAATGTTAAAGATTACATGTGCAAGCAAACTGTACATATAAATCCAATTTCAATACATCACTGTATTCATGAAAACAAGAAAGAAAATCAAGGTAGAGTTCACCTTATGTTGATTTTCAATATACATGCAAAACTGAACATATGGTTTAAATTGCATACACGTTGCTTCAAAACAGAAAGTAGATCAAGGTCGGCCAAGGACAAAATTGAAATATTTAATTCCAACTACTTAGAGAAAATGTTGTTACATTTAAGGAGTCTGGTCTGGTGACTATTTACTAACAAGATAATTTGCAAGGAAAAGAGCTGAATTTAAGTTCAATGGAATACGTTTTTTTGGCTTTTCTGCTTTAAAGTCACCAGTGCTAAAAAGATTTGAAACATTAAATGGAATACACATTATTATTCTTGCCATAATGTAATGCCATTTCTTGCGGATTGTTTACCGCCATGTTGCAAAAATATCATTTAAAAGCTGCTGCATCATTGTAAACCGACAAGAACTTTTTTGAGACACATGTTAAGCTTTATATAGGAACAACTATTTAGGCTTTACAAATCCTACCCATTTCTATATCTTTATGAGGTTTTGATGGCGTTGCAAACAGAAAAACAGTTCTATGAATTAACTTTGAATTAGTTTAGATAAGATAAACATTGCTAAACTTTACGTGATAACACTAAAGGTTGTTTTAGATCATTTCCTGTAGGAAACGCTACATTTCCTTTTAATTAAACTTCTTCATGCTAGAACAAAAAGAAGAGTGTAAACAATAACGTTCCAAATTATTAATTTTGCAATTTTCTTGAAAACTATAAATTCTAAGTTATTTCAACAGAAAGCTACAAACTCTTTAAGATGATAAAAGTACAAAAAAATCTTACATAAATCCAAAGTGATAATTCAGAATTAAGAATCAAGGCAATTTAAGATACACGCTGAAAATTGATTTCAGATTTTAAAAATCTAGGTTAAGATACTTTTGCGTTATGCAGCTGATGTGAAATCATAAGTTACATGTGCATTTTGCATCACTCAATGGTAGTTTAACTTAATATTTTTTTCAAGTAACCCAATTTTCAGTTGTGAATCAACATAGAAATTTTGAAGCAATAATCATAAAAATAGTTATGCCAAAATACCGAAGAAGAAGAGACAAAAAGAACAAGAAAAAACAACAACAAAAACATTGTATGATCACCAGAACAGATGCTTTCAAACATATGAATGAATATTAAATCAATGAAAGCAATTATTGATTTAAAGACCATTAGTATGTTAAAGAAGTATCTTTACGTCATTCTTTACAAACAGAGATAAAACTGAATCACCAATATTTTGCACATTTAAAATGAAACCTGACAGTCCTACATATTTTTCAGATTTATGAGTGTGTCACTCTGAATAAAAAGGTCTATTTATAGCTACTTAATTTTATTTTTATTTCTGAATGTTTACATTACAAACTTAAAGAGCCAATAACAAAGCATAATTTCAATATGTCGGAAGAATGATATAAAAATCTGGAAATGTCACCGAGACTGAAAGGTTTTGACACCGACCACATGTACTATTAAAAAGTTTCTTTAAGTGGTGCAGTTTTCTGTCCTCTGTGAGTTACGAAATGCGAGCATTGTATTATTATAAAGAAAACAATGAAAATATTGTATTCATACATAATTGAAACAATTAAAATCAGTGACTCCTGTTTTTTTCCTCCATATATTGTGTAACAAGAAACGCCAAAATGCGACGAAACCAGGTTTTTAACTTTTCACCAAATAGTTTACAAAAAATGTTTTTTTTAAGACAACTGTGAACCTAATCCCAAGAACTCATGACTGAGGACTCCATATCCATATCAATACCATAAAAACTAGGAACTATATGATTATTAAACATTAAAGCAATGCAACATATATGTATAATCTGCATGAAGCCATAAAAATAACCTTGAGATCGTACGAAATGCATGCAGGTGTCAGGGTGCTACAAGGATGTTACATACAAAGTATCATCAAGATCGGTCTATTTAAACCCAAGTTATTTAACGGTAGCTGATTTTCTTTTTTTAGTAACAGTCACCTTGACCCGACTGATCCTAAATAAAATCCTACGCAAAGTTCCGTGCAGGGATGATATATACCAAGTTTGGTCAAGATTGACCAATAAATACCAAAGTTATTGACCGGAAACAAATTTTATTTTTTTGTAACAGTGACCTTTACCAGACTGACTGCAAATAAAACCACAAGCTAGGTTTTCATGCAAGTGTGCTTGACACCAAGTTTAATCAAAATTAGTCATTCTAATCTTAATGTCTGGAATCCAGTTTTCTATTTTTAGTAACAATGACCTTGATCTTGACCCAACTAACCCCAAATACAATCCCAAGCTAGATTTTCATGCAAAAGTGTTATACACCATGTTGAGTCAACACGAGTCATTTGAAGCTTTAGTTGTTTTCTAGAATCCAGTTTTTCTATTTTCTTGACCTTGACCAGACTGGTCTTAAGTATAATCTCAAGCTAGGTTATCATGCAAGTGTATCATATACCAAGTTTGATCAAGACTGACCGATAAAAACTTAATTACTGACCGGAAATCAATTTTCTTTTTTTTTAGTAACAGTGAACTTAACCTTGATCCGACTGACCCAAAAT
The DNA here is from genome assembly GCA_012932295.1 of Cyclina sinensis. Taxonomy (NCBI): domain Eukaryota; kingdom Metazoa; phylum Mollusca; class Bivalvia; order Venerida; family Veneridae; genus Cyclina; species Cyclina sinensis. Next base: position 21,685,563 of record JAAONU010000001.1, read on the forward strand.
ACAACCCAAGCTATGTTTTCATGGAAGGATGCTACAAACCAAGTTTCGTTAAGATTGGTCAATCCAGACTAAAGTTATTTTCTTTAGTCATTACTTTTTTTGGTGCATTAGCTATTTTAGATTAAAAACATACTACATAAGCCATGAATACAACTGCTTATTTCTTAAAGATGTTTTTATTTAGGAAACATATTTAAATCCTAGTGTTTCACATACAGCCTCTTACACATGCTCTAAATGTTTTTTGTTTCAATGAATGATTATGACGCCAACATTTCTGTTTAGCATTTTTGTCGATCAGTATTAAACAGTCAGATACTCATCCTAATGTTTGCACTTAAATGTTAATTAAAAGTGGTCGTAAATTTCTCTAAATGTACATGTAGAATGAGGCATATCGTTTTCAAGACTTCGATTCCTTCTAATTTAGTGTTGCTGCATTTTCAAGCGAACGGCATTTGTTCGACTGAATTGTTTCAGACGCTACTCCTGCGAAATGTTGTGAATGCATGTTCAAAAAGAAAGTTCCCCGATGTTTGATCATCATTTCCTGTGACTTACGAACCATTAAACATCTCAAAAGACAATTAGAATATACGTCATTAAATTTTCAGGATGATTCTCTCATGCTATAATAATTATAATAATGTTTCTGTCACTTAGGACATAATGAATAAAACTAACATTTATACGATGATTCATTTAATTAACCAAATATTCGACGAATGGAAACTGTTGTGCGATGTGTTTAACTCAAACCAAGCTAAGGGTGAATAAGCATCGGCATAACTAGCAAGTAAGTTGCTCGCTTTTTAAAAAAAACTCTTCGACTTTTAGAAACATAATCTGAGTAATATCGTTGATGGTTTTTTTAAGGTTCCTTACGATAGTAAAATATTATTTCACGTCATAATACCGTGAGCTAAGTAAAACAGCTAGATACAAATAGTCACTTTAAACAGGTCACACTTTACCTAAAACTAAGTACATAGAAGCAACAGAACAAAATAAGATTGCACAGAGTCCGTATGAAGCAATTACAGCTTAAAAACTGTCAATGCCAGTTTCATCATTTGTACACGTAATTTATTTATGGTAAATTTTGATTTGTATCTCTTATCAACAAACTAAGTTACCCTTAAAATTCAAACAATCTTCACTATGTAAGATGTGTACAATGAAAAACAAAATAGAAAATGCTTTTTTCTTTTACGGTTTAATGTATTTCTTTATTTGCTTAGTTTCAGCCATTTAAGATTTCGGTGCAAACCACTGAGATATATTCTTTTATATATTCAAAGCACTTAATGTAGCAGAGGTATAATACGGCACTTCTACTCCCTCAGATACCTTTATGACAGCTTGATAGAGTATCCACTTAGCAAACGAAGGTACCCGAGTTCAAACCCAGCTCGGGGCAGACGGATTTTTTCCGGTTACATTTGGCACCCAACGTAAATAACTCAGTATTTAGATGACACCCTTAGAAAGTCCGACAGACATTCAGTACTCCAAGAATGCGCGGTCTAATTCTGAGAAGGAGGGGTTGTATGTAGGAGAGGTATAATATGGCACTTCTACTCCCTTGCCAATCAGCTAGCTTTTATGGCGAGTGGTAGAGTGTCCACTTAGCATTCGAAGGTACATGAGTTCAAACCCAGCTCGGGGCAGATGAATTTTTTTTCAGGGTTACGTTAGCATCATAAGCATAAGGTCTCTTACACTTTGTGGATCATCTGAATTAATGATTTTAGCATTCTTTTCAACTAATAATTCACTGAATCAAACAATATTCTGATGGGAAAATGTTATCTGAGACTAGAACAAATCTAGGACTTAGCCGATGAAAATTTATTAATTTTACACTTAGATGAAATAATAAATTGGAAAGTTACGCCTTTTTGAATAATAAAATAAATTGTATATTCACTCGTTCTTCCATATACGTCATATTTATTTAACAAAAATGCATTTTTTTGTGGTAATGTTTTTTATCATGTAATGACTTGTTTAAGCATCTGTTAGCATGAAATGATATAATATATTACGTTTATTGAACCAATAAACTATCAGCTAAACTTAATCATTACCGCACTTTAACAACTCACGCATAATGCATTTACTGAAAATTTTATTAAAACATCTTGTTGGGCAGGGTTGTTGATTTTCAAGTGCCTTGGAGAAAATTTTATAAATGTGTACCGCATAAAATTTGACGTACTTTTTGTATTGTCTACGTCTAAACCAGTCTGTAAAATTCAGTCTTCCCTATAGTTGTTGATCGAAAGTTTTATTTTGTAGAATATATTTTTCTAATTTGGGCCACCATTTGTCTTGCAATTTTGTTTTTATCGAGACCATTATTTCAACACAAAGCCGAATGCTTAAATTTGCATGTTCTGACATACAGCCATCTAAACTACATGGGTTAACTCAAACAAACACTACACCGGTGAAATTATGTGCAATTGGCACATGACAAGGTATGTTCTCAACTCAATAAAATCAGTTTGCCAGACTAAGTATGTTTGCCAAACAGGTGAAATAATCATAGGCAATTAACGTTTACGTCATCAACTTTTCGACATTAGCTCCTTGAAAGTAAAGCGTCGTCAAAAATGTTCAAAATCACCTGAATATGAACTAATATAATAATATGAGCAACAACAATGAACTATAAAGGAGTGTAAATCAGTCAAGACCAAATAAATGTAGAAAGTAGTGGCTACAATGCTTTGTTTTAAAATTAAAGTTTAATAGAAATCAATTAAATTGAATCATTAGTAGCAACATCAGTATAACAATAGAATTACTTCGACACAATCTAAGAAATTAACAAATGCGTGATCAAAATACCGAAATTAATGAGCATTATTGCATGACAATGCATCTTTCCACAATTCTGCCTTTGTTACGGTATTTTGAAGTCGGACAACTTTCTTGTTATTCCACATCCAACATATACATCTATATAGCCTTATATTTTACGTACTGCTTTCAGATCTCAGATATCACTAGAAAATCGTAAAGATCTGCTCTAACAGAAATTTATTTGTAAGTTGGATTGAACGACTGAATACTTCGAAAGTATAGAATGAAGGAAATATATTTCATTAGTCGGTTTTACGATCAAATGAAAAAAACAACAACAGAGAAAACAGCAAAAAAAAAAAACCCATTAAAAAACAACAACGTCTGATCATACCTTTGTAATGTTTACCGCATCTTCAAATGGCGGTGATGGTGTTGTTTTTTGTTTGTTTAATTTTGCTTGTTTATAATTATTATTTTTTTTATCATTATTATTATTTCATCAGGATGTGGACATGATTTACATCATACAATCAGTTTTATGCCATTTTGTTTCGCACTTTGCATGCTATAATTTTTCAGGCTAATAGATATATTACCTTTTTACACACTCCTGGTCGTCCGTCCGTCTTTTCGTTTGCAATTTCGTGTACGCTCTGTAGCTCTTGATTTTTTTAAAGGAAATTCAAACAACATGGCAGAAATGTTGATGGTAATTATACGACGCGGAGATCAAGATCAAATCAAGTTCAAGATCACAGTCATTATGAGTTAATTTGTCATTTTTTTTTTCTCTCTGTGTTTGTTTTGAAGGAAATCGAAACTTCTTAAAGAAATGAAAACCATAATGAGATGATGTGTAGCGTGTAGGTTTCAGCTTGCTGGGGGTCAAGGTCAGCTTAGTCATTATGATTTAATAAGAGATATTTCGTGTTCACTGTGTATCTGTTGAATATATTGAAAATACTTGGCAGAACTTTTAACCGTTCTAAGACAATATGCAAAAGATATGTTTCGGCTTGTTTGCCTCAAGGTCAAGGTCACAAGTAGTCAGTTTTTGTATAAATTGTGATATTCTTGTCCGCTCTGTATCTATTGAATTAATTGAAGGAAACTTAAATTGTTTGGGAGAAAAGTTTATGCCCCTGTAGGGACAAAGTGTATTGTTCCTCTGGTTGTCCATCTGCCTATGGGGTTATTTGTCTGTTAGCAATTTCTGTATTGCAGTACCAGTTATTGAAATATATTGATGTATATGAAATACTATAATGAGATGATGGCAGACATTGTTCATGGTCAGTGATACTAACATGCAACCAGACATACTTATTTTGAACAGCTTGTTTAAATAACTGTGGAATCTTGGAAGCATACTACACTGACCATGAAATCTGCTACGGGTAGCACTGTTAATTAGGTAAAACATGACTAAAGAAATTATCCGTAAATAGTAAACATTTTGAACTTATGAGTTGTTGACATTGTTATAATATTGTCCTTATGAATTAATCACATGTTTCTTGATGATAAGTGTTTATCATTTGTGAAAAAGGTCTTCTACTGTCTGTAGCTTCTTCGGGCTTATGTTGCCCCACTTCATCGGAGCTGTTGTTGTTAAAGTTTTGGTGTTGCTCTGAAAGGAATATTCAAAGCTAGTCATTCATAGCAAAACTCGAAAATAATTCATACCTGTTTCGTTCTACAAAATGCTTCAATATTCTATGCAACTGCGCAAAATAAAATACATAGTTATATATTTCTGTACTCATGATATAGAGAGCATATTACAATATAAGGGTCTAAAACATGGTTATATGTTGCTCCTGATTTCAGTTGTTTAGACAAGTGTACATCTGAGAAGGTTAAAACATTAATTTTCTGAATATTTAAGTATGGCAGAACACCTGTCTTAAAACGGACTATGATTCAAGTTCTGATATCATTCTTCTGACTTGAACTTAGCACTACAACTGAAAATATTTAGCGGGAAACGGGATCATTTCACTTCTAACTAAATAGAATTCAGTTTTTATCCTGCATGTTTCTCCGGATTTACTTTAATGTTTCTGCTAATACATTTGATTAAACATAGCCCATCAAGTAGGATAAAATAATATTCGGAAATAACAATGGTGTAATTCAGGTGGAATTCGATTAATAAATTATATATCTATTCCTGGTTTTAGAACGTCTAATCCTGTTAGAACTATAATTATCAGCGATATGGTATTGACTGGTTTCTTACAATGTTCTACCATGAAAGAGCCAAACTAATTATTTTTGTAAAGCATATTATGTAATGTTCTGACCAGATTTTTTTATTCTTTAGACCATTACTAAAACTTTGGAATTTAATTTTTGTGGTCTAGTTATAAAGACCCCAACTTATACAGGATAATCTTTAATAGACAAGGTCTACTGGATTAGTGTGCTAAATGCATCAATGAAGTTTATCATAAAATCTTACTAGTTCAACTATGAAAAGAACTAATTGTCTTCTCAATACTTTTCCCCCGCATATTAACATAGGTCGTTACCTCCGGGTAAGGAGAAGATGACTGTTCTTCAATATTCGCCATATCCTCTAAATATAACCCATGTGAAATCTTTCTGTTCCCCTTTCTTAAGAAAATGCAGTTAAGCTAAAGGCATGCTTCTTAAATTATTTTGGAATTGCAGCCGTTAGTGGCCATAGTAGGTTTTTAGTAATACAAATTTGATGGCTTTAAACAATGAACAATCATGTATTTCTGTACAAGCAGAATACAACAGTGGTTTGAGAAGTTGGATTCAAAGAAGCTAGCTGCAGTGTTTCTATTTTATTTCCCCAAAATGTTCTAGGACCCTTTGTCAGGTTTTAGCTGACTTTATGATTACTTGATACCTGTTTAACTACCAGATTCTTTAGTAGATGCAGAATAGTCAGTTTTAATACTATCGTGCAACAAATGTTTACTAAAATCACATAATACCAAAGTTCAGTTTCTAATTTATATATTAATTATTCCGTTTCACATCAGTTTTAAAAGAGCCTTTTTCCACTAGCTGGAAAATGAATGCCAAAAAAATTAAAACTAATATTATTTGCTGAAATCACGTTCAATATGAAGAATGTTAAATTCCCAGTATGTTTGTCCATATGAATAAAGTGAAATGCGGGCTTTAACGCAAATATTTGAACGTTCTTTAACAGAAAGTAAAACGTCAACGGAATCACCGAGTTGTTTTTAAATAGGTCACGTGACAAAAACAACCAATCGTCGTTTATCTTGTGTTGCGTTTTGCCGTAGATCACGTGACAGGTACTTCAACCGTCCAATCATTCACTGCGAAATTTAGCGCGAAATCTAAATTTTCTATCTAGACCCACGTGGGTCAAGTTAGGAAACCACCCGGTTTTTCATTTAAAAAGAGAAAATCTTTGTTACTGGGACTGATCATTGTATTTATTTCGATCACATTTATAGTATATTGATTGAAGAAAAGAGAAACAAAACATAACACTTTTGCCTGTATATCCCTTTAAGTTCTTTTGGCTTTTCTGCTTTTTAGTCACAAGTGCTTATAAAATGATTTGAAAGATTGAATGGAATAGTAACACAGTTACAGTCTTACATCTTTTTCAGATGTAAAAGGGACACATCTGAATAAAAAGAAATTTATTTAAAGCTATTTAACTTTAATTTCATTTTTGTATGTTTTGTGCTCACAACATTCCAAACTTAAAGAGCTAATAAAAAAAAAATCTTCAATATTTCGGAAGAATATGTAAAAATCGGAAAATGTCTCCGAGACTGAAAGTTTATGACATCGACTACATGTACCGTTAAGCTTTTCTAAGTGGTGCAGTTTTCTGTCCTGGGTGAGCTTCGTGATGCGAGCATTGTATAATTACAAAGAAAACAATGAGAATATTGAATAAATACATTATTCAAACTATTAAAATCAATTACTTCTGTTTTTTTCCTTCATAGATTATGTAAAAATGTGTTGTTTCTGGTTTTTAATTCTGTACAAACGCTATGTTAGGTTTGCATGATTAAAATACAGTCAACCTCATTATAAGGCTAACTAAATCATACTTCTTTGTTATATTAAACCGGCTAAATTGTTGCATTATAACAAATTTCATTTAATTCTGTGCCTATGTGTGCTTCAAAATAGATCGAATAAAACGATTTTTTTCTTCAAGTTTGATTTTTTTTTTACTTTGCATGCATAAAAGCCTTTCTTTATTCATTGCTTTGTTTGGTGCATTACCTATTTAGATTAAAAACATACTACATTAGCCATGAATGCAACTGCTTATTTCTTATAGTGTTTTATTCTGGAAACATATTTAAATCCTGGTGTTTCACATAAAGCCTCTTATATTCTCTAAACGTTTTTCGTTTCAATGGATTAATGAATTATGATGCCAAACTTCCTTAAAACTGATAGTAAGCATTTTTGTCGATCAGTATTTAACAGTCAGATACTAATTTTAATGTTTGCGCTTTATAATTAAAAATGATTGTTAATCCTTCTTAACTCAGATGTGAACTAAGGCATATCGCTTTCAAGACTTTGAATCATTCTAATAAATGGTTGCTTCATGTTGAATATCAAGCGAACGACCTTTGTTCGACTGAATTGTTTCAGACGCTATTCCTGCGAAATGTAGTGAATGCACGTACATAAAGCAAATTTCCCGATGTTTTTTCACCATTTCCTGTGACTTAGGAACCATTAACTCTCTCCACAAACACTCTTATTGCCAGAAGAGCAATTAAAATCTATGTCAATAAATTTACAGGATGATTCTCTCAGGCTAAAGTAATTGATAATAGAAGTTTTGTAACTTAGAACATAAAGGAATAAAACTAATGTTTATAAGATGATTCATTTAATTATTAACCAAAATATTCTACAAATAGAAAATGCTTTTGTGAAGTGCGATGTATTCAATAAAACTCAATAAAACGTGATCTTCTTAAAGTAGTCCAAATTTACTAAACTTTATCCTAGTCTTGACACATAAACCTACACTAAAAAGGTTCAATTCGTGCCAGTTTTGCATGAATTTTTTTCCCCATATTATGATTGATTTTTTCAAATACTGTCAATGCCAGTTACTTCATTTTTACACGTAATTTATTTACGATAAATTTTGATTTGTACCTCTTACCAACAAGCTAAGTAAGCCTCTATGATCAAACATTCTTCACTACGTAAGATGTGTACCATGAAGAACATAACAGAAAATGTGTTTTATTTTTACGCTTTAATGTTTTTCTTTATTTGTTTAGTTTTTAATCCCTTTAAAGTTTCGAAGCAAACCGCTGAGATATTTTTTTATATATATTCAAAGCACTTAGCATGATAAGCTTTGCATAACCACGAAAAGGTCACTTACAGTTTGTGGATCATCTGAATTATTGATTTCAGCATACTTTTCAACTAATAATTCACTGAATCAATCGATATTCTAATGTAAAAATATTGAGACTAGAACAAATCCAGGACTTAGCCGATGAAAATGTATTAATTTTACACTTAGGTGAAGTAATAAATTGGATAGTTACGCCTTTTTGAATAATAAAATAAATTGTATATTCACTCGTTCTTCCATATACGTCATATTTATTTAACAAAATTGCAGTTTTCAGGAAATTTTTTTATCATGTAATGACTTGTGCAAGCGTCTGTTAGCATGAAACAATATAATATATTACGTACATGTATATTGAACCAATAAACTATCAGCTATACTTAATCATTATCGCACTTTAACAACTCACGCATAATGCATTTACTGAAAATTTTGATGAAACATCTTGTTAGGCAGGGTTGTTGATTTTCAAGTGCCTAGGAGAACATTTTATAAATGTGTACCGCATATAATTTGACGTACTTATTTCATTGTACTAAACCAGTCTGTAAAATTAAGTCTTCACTACAGTTGTTGATTGACAGTTTTATTTTGTAGAATATATTTTTCTAATTTGGGCCACCATTTGTCTTGCAATTTTGTTTTTATCGAGATCATTATTTCAACACAAAGTCGAATACTTAAATCTGCATGTTCTGACATACAGCCATCTACTTACATGGTTTAACTTAAACACTATTTTAAGGTGCTTCACTGGTGAAATTATGTGCAGTTAGCACATGCCAAGGCCTGTTTTCAACTCAATATAATCCATTTGCCAGACTAGGTCTGTTTGCTAAACAGAGGTGAAATAATCATAGGCAATTAACGTTTCTTTCATCAACTTTTTAACATTAGCTTCTTGAAAGTAAAGCGTAGTCATAAATGTCCAAAATCACATGAATATGAACAAATCTAATAAATTGAGCAACAACTATGAACTTCATATCCTAAACATCGCTATGCTATTAGGATCTGAGGACGACCAACAGAAGGTCACCTTCCCGTGACCTATCCATCAGCCAATCAGAGAAACGCTTCCACCCTCATGGAAGTAAATGTTCAACTTGTGAAAATCTGTTTATATAGCTGGGATCCCAAACAATTATCTGCCATGTATAAACTGTCACCGAACTCGGTTAAATTTATTGGTCAGAATCTTTCAAAATAATGAGATTTATGTTTGTGATTAATATCATTTTTCAAAATATCTAAACACTTTCGATCTTCGCTAAAAAACTTTGTTATGCTAGAGAAGTTTACACGCTGTTTGAACACGCATTGTGTACAGGTAAGCTATCGAGACGCGTTATAAGCAGCAGTGTCATTGGTTGAGATATGTATTAAATAGTGGGAATTCCAGGTTCAGATCTAACCGTAGGGTGATCGTGAACTTTCTGAAGACCGGACGTTATAAATTTAGAATAGAAAAGGTCCGCATTAAAAACCGATTTCTTGCTGAACTTGACTATTTTAAAAAATGTAGTTGATTTTGTTGAAATTCAATGCTATCTTTGTTTAAATTTTTTACAATGTTTTAAAAGCTAATTTACATATTAAACTAGTTATCATTTTAATTCTTTTTACTACTTGTATAACAAAATGTTGACCACATTGCTGTGTTCTAGGAAAGAAAAGGGTTTTTATCAATATGACTTCGGGAAGACGTTAGTTTAGAATAGAACAAAAAATAAGATGTAAATTTAAGATTTGTAGATTTAAAATGTAATTCCATCATATATCATGTTCCTTTTTATTCTTAGGGTGTGTGTGTGTGTGGGAGGGTGGGGGGGGGGGTATCTGGTCAGTTCAGACTTGCATTTTTTTAAATGCCGGTTTGATTCAAATGTCACAACGAAACTAAACCCAGATAATATACCTTTTGAAAATTAATTACATTCATTAGGATATTCACTTTCGTCACAGGTAATGATATATATTTATTATAATATACCTTTTAATATTATTTAATATACCTTATTATATATATATATATATCATTACCTGTGACGAAAGTGAATATCCTAATGAATGTAATTAATTTTCAAAAGGTATATTACCTGGGTTAAGTTTCGTTGTGACATTTGAATCAAACCGGCATTTAGAAAAAATGGAAGTCTGATGTGATCAGATACCCCCCCCCCCCCCCCACTCCCACACACACCCTAAGAATAAAAAGGAACATGATATATGATGGAATTACATTTTAAATGTGTAGCTCTCACCTTTTATATAAACAGTAAATTAAACGCTAAAAGAAAGAAGAGCTAGTAGAAATTTTCATTAAAAATGTTAACGAAGACTCTTCATTTCATAGCTGATACGTAAAAAGCATTGTATGTTCCCATTGTTAAAAGAGCCATGTGACACATGGTCAATCCCCCCGCCTGGATGGAGTAACCTGTAGATCGTACGTTCAAAAAAAATAAATGTAATAATGTGCGTATGCAGTTTGAAGAAAATCCCTCAAAAATAGGCAAGGTAGAGTTATTGTTCTTGACACTGCACTTCCTACCAATGTTCTATGTCAGTGTATTAAGTTTGAAGAAAATCCATTAAGTGCTTTTTGAGTTATGTCTCGGACAAAGTTTTTCAAGTAAATCTAAAAAAGGGAAATAACTCTAAAAATAGGCAAGATAGTGTTGTTGTTTTTCCAAATGCACTTTCTACTAATGTGCTCTGTTAGTGTATAAGTTTGAAGTAAATCCCTCAAGAACTTTTGGAGTAATGCTCTGGACAAAACTTTTTAAGTAAATCTGATAAAGAGGAATAACTCTAAAAGTAGGCAAGGCGGAGCTATTGTTCTTGCACAATGCACTTCCTCCCAATGTGCTCCTTCAGTGTATGAAGTTTGAAGAAAATCGCTCAAATACTTTTGAGTTATGCTCAGGACAAAATTGGGACGGACGGACGGACAGAGACCATTTCTAATATCCCCTCCGCCTCTGGCGGGGGGATAAATTAAAAGAAAATGTGTTATATTGTTCTTTGACAATATATTGACTTGGAATTTCAGTCAATGATATTTTCGAGGTTATTGTTATTGTAAAAAATTACTACTCACTGATAATTTATATTGTATAGCTAATTAGTGTGCACAGTAAGCCAAGCTACAAGTAAGCATATTTTCACTTGGTTCAAACCCTTATTGTGTAACGCAATATACCATTCCTGCACCGAGTTAAAACGCATCGAGAAAAATGTTCTGTTCAGTTAAAATAATTCGTGTAAAAGTATAGCAAGAATGCTTGAGATTTTAAGTGTCTGGCACAAATCAAAGTGCTCTTCTTAGTTTGAACCCAAAATAATATTTAAAAGATTAGGTATCTATTTTGAATTTTTTTCTAATTTAAGGATACGCCCTGAACAAGGTGAAGGTATATTATCTTGAATGCTGAGAGTTGTTCTTTCTAATTTTATGAATTAAAACAATTATATGTATATTAAAAACATGCTTTTAAAAGTTCTTTTTTTACATACATTTATAAAATATGGATTGTAATGCTTTTTTGACGAAGGTTCAATACAGTTAAAGGAAAACCTATATTAGAAGGAACCTTCTGAGAAACATTTTGTTCACTTTTTTATACTTTACGGCTGGTATGTTTATTGCCCCATAAATGGTAATACTTGTCCATTGTAAACAGCTCATATTATGCTTTTTAATTTATTGGCTACATTATATCAACAAGTTTAATCACACTGAATGACAATTTTAAGGCAGATCTTGATTTATTACAAACAAAATTAATGTCCAATATCTTTTGTTAAGTAAGAACTCGTTAAAAGAATACTATATAAATGTATGTACATCCTGCTATTGAAGTTAAATTTACTTTGCTTGTGAAACTCGATCCTGAATTGCACCGTATCTCAATCATTTATTTGTATTGAAACATGTTAACACCGTATCTCTCATTAACTGTATTGATACATGTTTACACCGTATCTCTATCAGTTATCTATAATGAGACATGTTTACACAGTATCTTTATCAGTAATCTGTAATGAGACATGTTTACACCGTAACTCTGTCAGTTATCTGTAATGAGACATGTTTACACCGTATCTCTATCAGTTACCTGTAATGAAACATTTTTACACCGTATCTCTATCAGTTATCTGTAATGAGACATGTTTACACCGTATCTCTATCAGTTATCTGTTTTGAAACATGTTTACACCGTATCTCTATCAGTTGTCTGTAATGAGACATATTTACACACTATCTCTATCAGTTATCAGTACTAAAACATGGTTCGAGTAATTTTAACTGTATTGAAACTTGTTTCGAGTAATTTCAAATGTATGTTTAAGACGATGAAATATGCTTATGTACAGACAATAATAATGGTGCGTTAAATAAATCTAGATTAAAATGTTTCATGTCCCGAATTAGATTAGAAACTCTAGCATATTCTTTAGCTGATAACATTGCTTTAATGTAAAGAGACTTGCATAAAAGAAAGTGATGCAGACAACTAAACCAGGTTTGGCTATGAAATCATTTGCCTTTTCTTTAATTAAATTGAGTTTCTGTGATTGAAGTAAATACGTATTTCAAACCAATAAAAAATGGGTGCCAAACAATCAAATTTAAATGTTTGCTACAAATGTGCAGTAAAGCTGCGATACACATTTATATATAGTTAACAATAATATTGTACAAGTTTTTAATTTAGTGTTCTGAATAACACCATGGTGTTCATCTAATCCGTTCTGCGAATGAAACATTTTATCTTATAATACATTATTTGCAAATGCCGTTTAATCTGATTATGATTTTTTCGAAAAGATTTTTCGAAATCTTGTATGTGAAGTCTGTCTCTACACACTACTGTGTCAACCTTCACCTTAAGCACGATCCATTTAAAAAATTTTCAGGGATTTTCAATCAAATCCAGAAAAAAATGCCAATTTTAGGCAAATTTCATCTGGTTAAACAGGCTAAATCATTGAGTTTTTTTCGTAGGCTCAGACTAAATAATGACTCACTTCTGTAAACTTTCATGTATCCACACAGTTTATAATGCAATCATAAAAATATCGTAACATTATTTAATTCTTTTAGAAAAATCTGAAACAATGAAACATATCCTTACGACATTCTAAGAACATCTGCTACATATAAACCGTACAGATATTCATATAAAGATGTTTGAAAAGATAATTAAACACCTTTCATTCTTTAGAACATTCTAGGAACGAAGAAACTATTGTCGTCATTAAAAAATATGAGGTGATAAAAGAACTTTTGAATATTCTATAGAACGAAATGCAAACTACAAATGATGATATTTTAGGCTCATAAGGTCATAGCATTCTTTAAGAACGTTCTAAGACATTTTTGGTTAAATAATAGGGCATCATGTTTCAGCTGTAATAAGAAATGATAAATATAAAAATGGTTGAAAAAGAACAGAAATCAGATACATTTATTAGAACGTTCTAAGAACGAAAAACGAAAATACTGCAGTCACGTTCTAAAATCATAAAATGAAAATGAAAGACCTTAGAACATTCTTAAGAACGAAGAATGAACTAAAATTTGTGTTCTTCTAGAGTACATTTATAGCAATCGTTTACAATGCTAGATATATTTTACCTTTATCTATTTCCATCGAACTGATATTAGCTGCCTTCTTCCAACTGAAGAAGTAAAGTAATCAAATCAATTTACTATTGATAGCCTCGCTCGAAGTGATTTGTTTTCTATGATAAGTTCGGTGCCAACAATGTCAAGAATTTCGAACATTTTTGGGTCATAATTACAGCAACTGTTACACAATAAAAGGATATGAAGGCACATTCAAAATCTGATATCAGATTTCAAATTGTACGACTATGGTCGAACATAAACGTTAAGCCAGACTTTTGATAATCTGAAAAATACAGAACACATACATATCATTCAATGTAGATTCATATATTTTTTAAATGTCAATGTCTTTTAACATCGATTGAGATTTGTTTGGAAGATTACATCTATTCCAACTGATTTGTTTTGATACAGACTTACACTACACTAATGTATATTCATTTATCTCAATACAGGGAGATGGGATAGGAAGGGGTTGGTATTCTTTAATGCACTAAAATATCAACATGAAGTTAATCGTTTAAAAAAAGGAAGTAACGACTTATAAGATTTTGTTTCTTCTTTAGTTTGAATCGTAACTTCTGTGATGGTTTCTAGGCAAATTTCTATTTTTTCATATAAGCAATCAATTTCTTTCCTCGAAGCACTTAACTTGACTGTTTTTAAAGGAAATTAAATAAGTGCAGGTAACTGAAGGAATCCGTTGTGGGCAACAATGCAGAGCAAATCAAGTAGATACAGACAGCAGAGATAATTCGGTACATTTCAAGCGTGTCTTTAAATGTACATTATTTGGAAGGGAAGATAACTCCGTATGCCTTATCTCCTTTCGTCACCACAGTTCTCTCAAGATGACGTCATAAATTACGTATTCTTCAGCGCCCTCTTGCAATTTTCTCCAAGCTGAACAGGTCGGTAAAAAATTTGCTCTACAAATTTTTAATGTTTTTATCTTTATACAACTTATTTGAAGTGTTTGAGCCAATTAATATGTTGTGCATTTGTGATCATGGTGCATATCTTGCCCTCTTATTATTATCATTGTTCTCATGTTTTGCAATGACTTGATTTTCAAACAAGATGTTTCGAGCACATTTCAGGGCGAGCACGTGGTCTAACACGTTCTGCTTCGTATGCGACACACTTAAACATATCATATATACCTTATTGCATTTCATTAATCTTTAATAAATAGGTCTATTATAATAAAATAGGAAACTAGAATCTAATGGATCTAATAAATAGTGATTCGATCGTTTTGCTTATAAAAGTCATTGTTTTTTCCATAACTGTTCTCATGCCGAGACGTCCATCACACCGAGGTCGAGCTGGACGACCAACACCAAGCTCCCTCCAACACCAGGTTAAGACAAAGCGTGCCAGGACAAAGCCTGATGTGAATGATATGGGTGTTGACCCCTGTTACCCTCCTCATGGACTTAACATAAATACACAACACACAGAACCGCCGCCGTCGGTACTCGTTCATCCAACGGAATGTTTGTTACCTACATGCCATACTGAATCTAATGGACTTATGAACCTACAAAACACGATACCAACTCCACCTGTTGGTGTTCCACCTGCATGTATAGCCCCATCGTGTGAACCTAATGGACTCAACGCAAGTTTGTATCAGTACACAGCCTCTCCTCTGCCGGGAAATGTGGTAGCTTCACACGGACTAAATGTAAACACCTCTACACCGACCAGTGTACCTCTTGCTGCTGACGTGAGCACGTCATACTCTGCCCAAGGTGCTATGTATGAGTCATCTCTAACTTCACAAGGAAATAACGCCTTTCAATCTGTTTGTTTGAAATATGTCCATCCATGTACCTCAAAAACTTTTCTTTTTCATAACAAGGGTTTTTGCAATAAACAAAATTGTCAATACCAGCATTTATGCAAGATCTGTATGGGCCCCTATTCATTCTTCTCTTGCAAGTTATCAAATCAAAATAAATTGAATAATTTCAGGCCAAGGCACTCTGCTTATCCGGGACCGAGATTCTCTCATCCGACACCATCTCTTAGACTTAGGCCAAACTCCCATTAAAGCAGATCGTTTGGAATATTGGTTAGATCTATATGGTTACGATGAACACGAGAAGGCTTTTTTATTATCTGGGTTTAGCATCGGTTTTTCACTCCAATACACGGGCCATCGAAATTTCACGTACTCAAAAAATTTAAAATCAGCAAATCTTCATCATGAAATTCTAAAAACCAAATTGGACAAAGAAGTAAATCTAGGTCGTATCATAGACCCATTCGATTCACTGCCTTTTTCAAATCTGCGAATAAACCCTGATGCACTCGTTCCTAAAAAGACAGGAGGATGGCGCCTGATTTCAAATTTATCGTACCCATATGGTGATAGCGTCAACGACTTTATAGACTCAAATTTCTGCTCAGTCAAGTATTCGAAACTTGATAATGTCATCACGATGATACAAATAATAGGAAAGGGCGCTCTTTTAGGGAAAGTCGATATTCAGTCCGCTTTCAATTTATGTCCTGTTCGCCCGGAAGATTTCCCTTTACTGGGTATTCAATTTGATAATGAATATTGGGTCCAAAAAATGTTGCCCGTGGGAGCATCAATAAGTTGCGCTATTTTTGAACGATTTTCTACTGCCTTGCAGTGGATAGTTAGTAAATATGCCGAATCTAATAACTTAGACCATTATTTGGACGACTTCATTTTTCTAGGTAGGGCTGAAACACCAGGATGTAAAAATGTAATGTCAAGTTTTCATGTTATTTGTGATGACATAAATATTCCGCTCAGTGAAGAAAAAACGGAATGTCCTACCACGAATCACATATCTGGGATTTGAACTGGATACAGTTGCTATGGAAATACGCATTCCATTGGATAAAATCTCTAAAGCTAGACATTGTTTACAGGAAACAATCGCCTCAAAAAATGTGCGGTTAAATGCTTTTCAGTCACTGGTCGGCCTTTTAA
Organism: Cyclina sinensis; assembly: GCA_012932295.1. NCBI lineage: Eukaryota > Metazoa > Mollusca > Bivalvia > Venerida > Veneridae > Cyclina > Cyclina sinensis. The sequence continues at coordinate 21,702,357 of JAAONU010000001.1, forward strand.
ATTTCATTCATGGTGAATGGACTTTCCTTAAGTGGCCAGTTTCTTCGAGTGACGAAGTTTTTAAAGACATGACTTTTCTGGAACTCATACCAATAGTACTGTCATTTTATTTATGGGATTTAAAGTTGAAGGGCAAAATGATAATCATACATACAGACAATCTTAGTCTTGTCCAAATTCTCAATAAAAAGTCTTCTCGAAATAGACGCGTCATGTTTCTGGTTTGTAAATTGGTGTTACGGCTTTTATTTCAAAATATACAAATAAAGGCTGTACATATACCATCAAAACAGAATGAAATCTGCGATGCCTCGAGTCGTTTGCAAATTTCTAGATTATTTAACCTTTTACCTGCATCTGCTTCAAAAACTCCTCTTTTAATTCCGCAGGACTTTACTCAACTTTTGGATCCGAAATTATTCGATTGCTAGAGGAATCACTGTCAGCAATTACCCGTAGAAGATACCAGTCTGGAATAATTTCCTTTGACAGTTTCAGGAAACTTCACTCTAAAGAAATTGTTTGGCCACCTTCCTTGCAAGAAATCATTGAATATATAGCGTTTATGTCTATAAATGGGTATGCATACAGAACCGTGAGCAGTCATATATCAGCTATAAGTTACATAAATAAGCTTAATAATTTAAAAGATGAAACTCAGTTTTTTATTGTCCGAAAACTTATTCAAGGTATGCAGAGAAATCAATCTCGAAAAGATACCAGGAAACCGATAAGTATCAAATTACTTCACAAAATAGTTGCTAGCCTCCGTTTTGTATGCAAATCCGTGTATGAACAGACCGTTTTTTCTGTTGTTTTCAGTTAGCATTTTATGCCTTATTACGAGTAAGTGAAACTTCCTTTCCTTATAAGGGAGTTGGGCTTACAGAGAACAAGTTTATACTGTTTTTGCCTCATTCAAAAACTGATCAGCTTGGCCAAGGTTGTTTTCTAGAAGTTCCCTTGTCAGCAGAATAGTCCGGTAATTTGAGACTGGATATTGCAAATAATTTGACAAGACGCCATAAAAGCGACGGGCAGTTTCTTTGTCATATGGATAGCCTCTGACTCCGTATCAGTTTCGATCTATCCTTCAGAAAACACTCAGATTTTTAGAAATCCCTGAAACAACCTTCAAAAGCCATTCTTTCAGAATAGGAGGTGTAAGTTTCCTTCATAGTTTCGGTTCTGATGAAAAGCTCATACAAAAATTTGGGCGTTGCAAATTAGCTGCATAAAAAACATACATCAGACCAACATAATAATAAGAATTTAATTATATTATCATATAAGAGTGACGTCATCAATTTGACAGGGCATGACGTCATAATAAGCTACACGCTTCATGAACATACGTGATTCTTTAATCAATATCTTTAACTTGCATGTGTATTTACAGTATGGATTGTAGGATCATCCATAATCAGAGACTTATTCCTTTATGTCTTAGACAAAAACCTTGGCCTGTCTGAAATTGGAGGCGTGGTAGAATGGAATTTTCAGCCTGGTATGCGTGGGCACCACCTAATAGGCACTATACAAAGTATGTTAGAGAACACAGCTCCGTATATGATGATAATACATTGCGGTGGAAATGACTTGGGCCAAATTAATTTAGGTTATGCACAATATATCCTTAAATCAGCTATTCAAGAAATTTCTATTTTACTTCCATATACAAGAACTTTTTTCCTCAAATTCTACCAAGGCTAAAATACAGAGATGGAATTAATCACATTAAGTTAAATAAAGGCAGCAGAAGGCTTAATACTGCCTTATCTAAACTGTGCATTAGTCTGGGTGGTGTTACATTCGATACCCACAGATATATGAAGCTCCAGAGTATTTTAGAGACTCTGTACACCTGTCGGAAAAAGGGATGAGCATTATGCATGAGAATATGCAACAGGCTGTTTATACATTTACTCAAACTGATGCACAGTGCTTTCCTCAGTAAACACTTTAACAGTAATCTTAGATGGCTATTTCACGTGCTAGAGCCGCCATTAAAAAATTTATGAGACAGCTAGGGTTTTTAACCCTCTCCATTTTTTTGTGGCGGTGCTTAAGCAGTCTTGACTGCCACGCCTTGGCATTCTAGCGCGTCATTGTAATGCAACCACAATGAACATGGCTTGAAGTTCAAAGAATCGTACAAGAAATTTCTAAGTACCGTAGTAATTCAATCAAGCATACGTCCGTTTTTTCCGATGTATGTGAAATTACGTTCGTTTGTCCGACGTTAGACTAATATGGCGTCCGATTTTGCCCGCTGTCCGATGGTCAAAATTTTAATAACGTCCGAATATTATTAGTCCGGCGTAGGAATTTTATATTGCGTCCGAGTGTCCGGCGCATGTGTTTGTACGTCCGATGATCCGGCGTATGTGAATAATATGCCCGACCGATGCTCCGGCGTGGCTATACTTTATAGTGCGACCGATTGTCCTGTGCACGAATCTCTTATTCGTCCGATCGTCCGGCGACCGCCCGATCATCCGGCGGGTTTCCATAAGATTTTTGGACATTTGGAAAACGGTAACTGCCATATTGCCCCGGCTTACGCCTCCATTTGGGGATCAGCGCAGTTACATAAATTTCAAAATTATTTAAGTAAATATTCGCCATGTACGTTGTGAATTGAATTGTGAATTTAGAAATTTCTTGTACGATTCTTTGAACTTCAACCCATGTACATTGCGGTTGCATTACAATGACGCGCTAGAATGCAGACAGAAAAACATAGTCAAATTAAGTAATGATTGTCTGATTTTGTATATAAAGAGACACTTTATTAATATAGAAGGACTTGGAATTTAAATTGACTTTACATGCACTACAGTATACAAGTGTGTAAACAGTCCAGTATATCTAGATCTATTTTATGGTATAATCATGATTACACTAGATCTGTTGACTAATTGACAAATTGATAATTTTAGAATACGTGTGGACTGTAATGCCCGTGTCTCTGATTGTCTTTTAACATGTATACTCCTGTAAAACAGAAATTACAATACAACTTCCTTTGTCAACCATAACGAAAAATGATGGAACAAGTCACTGCTTGGTCGTTGTCCCATTCGTGCAGATCAATGACTCTGAAAAATACAGAAACGAGAAAATAAAAGAAAGAAAATACAAAAGAAATGGGTGGAGTGGGTGGGTTAAAAATTTGTAGAGCAAATTTTTTACCGACCTGTTCAGCTTGGAGAAAATCGCATGAGGGCGCTGAAGAATACGTAATTTATGACGTCATCTTGAGAGAACTGTGGTGACGAAAGGAGATAAGGCATACGGAGTTATCTTCCCTTCCAAATAATGTTGTACATTTAAAGACACGCTTGAAATGTTTTATTGGGAAAGATCAGAAACTCAACAAGAATTAGAATTATTTTATTGTATTCAATCCAAATTTATATCAACAATTTCACATTGAGTAATTCAAGTTAAATCAATTTAAATAAGGTTGTCAAAGATAATTAAGTTTGGCATTATATTGCTATGGCTGACATTACAACCACAACGTACATGGCGAATATTCACTTAAATAATTTTGAAATTTATGTAACTGCGCTGATCCCCAAATGGAGGCGTAAGCCGGGGCAATATGGCAGTTACCGTTTTCCAAATGTCCAAAAATCTTATGGAAACCCGCCGGATGATCGGGCGGTCGCCGGACGATCGGACGAATAAGAGATTCGTGCACCGGACAATCGGTCGCACTATAAAGTATAGCCAACGCCGGAGCATCGGTCGGGCATATAATTCACATACGCCGGATCATCGGACGTACAAACACATGTGCCGGACACTCGGACGCAATATAAAATTCCTACGCCGGACTAATAATATTCGGACGCTATTTTAGATGTTTAATACTTCTGTTGCTTTATCTCTCGATTTATGGGAAATGAAACAATTAGCAAACCAATCAGCTGTGCCTAGTTTCTCTAAAATGTTGTCATTACAGACACTGAAATTAACTTCACACACTCGGAAGCCAATTAAGCCATTGCAACACGAGATGCAAGAACTGAAGAATTGTCAGGTGTGTATAAACAAGTCTTAGTGAAATCAATTTATTATTGTTATCCGAACATCTTTTTGTGATGTTGTAACCACTTACTGGTATTTACATTACGAGAAATTGTGCTTTAAAAAGGTATGAATTGGCATTTATTGTAGATTTTCTTTTTAATTTTGGCATTTATAAGGTGACCAACCTTTGACAAACTTATTTTCCTATTGGTTCAAAGGGAAACGTTTTTGTTTAATCATCAAACACGAAGAAGTAGTAGAATAGATAAAGGCGGAAATGAATTATTACCTTTGATTCTGAGGGCATTGTTAGTGTTTTATTATATTAACTCTGTGTGAAGATGACATAGATGGATGTGAAGCTCACTTCTTATCAGAACCCTAATATATGGAAACTGACTTGATAAACATTACAGGCGATAGCAATCAACCGTTTTAATCTATGAATTTATTGAAAAACAATGGTCCGTGAATAACGAACAATTTTTTAGTCGTCTAATGATGCCTTCGACTTGGTTTAGTTGATCTTAAGAACAATAGATAGTGATTATTGGGAAAGATCAGAAACTCAACAAGAATTAGAATTATTTGATTGTATTCAATGTGCTATAATGAACCATTAATTTAAATAAGTTGATTTTCACTAAACCATGAGCAACTAATACAATATACATCTCTTCTCTTGTAACTCAGACTGAACAAAATTCGATTATATCAAATTCTCTTTTACATGCATCTAAGAAATTGTAAGCACAATATAATAAACAATAAAGATCAATAGTTTTTTTCTCTCATATTTCCTTCCTATGTACAAGGGCAAAACATATCTGGTAAAACAAATGAAGGTCATCAACAAATTATAAAAAATATGGGGGACAATACCATCCATTGCTGAAACCTATTGCTAATACGTAATATTCAGAGTACATATTACAACTTTCAATACACACTTTGTAAATACGTTGTAAAGATCTAGTATCACATTTTTTGGAACGAAACCTTCATGATATTTCTGAATTCCGTTTCGTTAAAGCAACACTCAAATGTAATAAAAAAAGAAATGAAAAGGCAAAAATGCCAAAAAAAAGAGAGAGAAAAAGAGAACGAAAAAAGAAGTGTAATAAATCCAGCAGATATATTTAGGAAATAGATTTTAAGTTTGAGTGATATACCGTCTGATATATCAAGGTGTCGAGTTCAGATGCGTAGTAATTTAATCACGAAGGCCGTAGGCCTGAGTGATTAAATACCTATGCATATGAACGAGAAACCGTAATATATACGACGGTAGATCACGAAAATGTTAAAATCTATTTCCATTCTAACACGTAGGTATATTTATTTATAAGGGGCGCAAGTATGTGCACTATTTAACATTCACGTTCGCAGTGACGTCAGCGGGCGCGCGCTTGTGTTCAGCGTGCTATACTGCTAGCGTGCTATACCCCGTTAGTCACTGGGTAGATTTTTACAGAAAAAATCGTGTAAAACTATATATAATGATGTGTTTTTGTAACAAAAATGAGACAGTAGTTTATTGATAGATATGTTCTTCATGATTACAACTACAATTTCTTTATGTATGAGCATTTTCTTTTTCATGCATTCTCGACCTATAGAACAAAGGCTCATATTGCATTTGTTTTTTCACCAGTATTTATAACAAGGGTAATAAATCTCATTAAAATCTAAAACCACACGCTGTAGACGGGGTATGTTATGTTTAATTGAATATTTAGAGCTTAAAGTGAATTAAAGTTAAGAAAATTTCATAACTTACATGTAAACATTTGATGGACCGTATTATGAACTAGTAGTGGCATTGTATTCGTTAAGTTATTATTTCCTTTTTTACCTTTAAGGTATGTTTTCATTCTTCCATTATCGTAGAAGTATTTTTCCATTCGTATCTTTCTTTTCTTTTTGTAAATGAACTTGTTTTCCGAGGAACATTTATGTCAACTTAAGCTGAAATAACCAAGGGGAGGTTTATAGATATTTTATTGAAGTAAATACTTATAACTGATCAAAAGACAAATGTGCACTATTATGAGGTAAATTTGTTTTAATACCAAATTCAAACGACTTGTCAGCTCATTATATCAAAAGAAAACATGGACAAATAGGAACTTGCTTGTTTTCTTTAAAAAAATATGTAAAAAAGAAACTGCAGAAGGAGCACTTTTAGTCCGTTTGTCTGTTTGTTGATATAAAACATTGGTTTGTTTTTCGTACATCGAAACACTTATCATATAATTTTATGTTCATATTATTTACAACATTCTGAAAGACATGCCAAGGAAATATAACACAAGTTAGGCGATATTAAGGAACTATTTAACAAATTAAAGCCGTAGATTACATTTCAAAGATAACGAACTTATCAGTCAAAAATGGAATTGAAAAAGATGTAATGTATTACACTCTACTTAGAAGTATAACGTCTTTATCACTATAACACTACAAAATTAATCGAGTGTCCAGAAGACTTTTTTAATGGCATAAATTGCTCTGGTTTATACTGACTAGGCAATCAAATGTAAAAAGAATTCCAATTGCTTGCTTAAACATAGCGGGGAAATGTTATCCCTTGATATGTCGATTCCTTTAGATTGCCTTCTATTTTCGGTAAAGGCAAATTGATTGCGCTTAGGGTATACTAAATATTTACTAAATAATTCTGATATATTCTCAGAGATTCACGCTATATGGAGCGATGGGGACCAAGCTACCTTCGATCCCATTTGTGACTGTGATATTGAATGGAGTCAGACCAAACATTCTGTACGTGGTTGTAATGTATACTGAGCTACAGCTCCAACTGACTGACCAATCAGTAACTGATAGGCTCCGCCCACTGTATAATGCATGCTGTGTATAATGCCTCTCTGATACTTGTATGAGATTCAGAATAGATTTAGTAACCTAACAAGAGTGTTGTTTATTGGAGTTAATCAAGAATTAATTATTACATACATATTACATTGGCGACGAGGATAACATGAAAATTTGAATCAAATTTATTTTGTGGCATAATTAACATTTCAAGAATCTGTTCTCATTCAAGATGGCTTCAAACTTTGAATTGCCAATGCCACAGAAATTTAAAGTTGTAGGACAACATACTAATTTATCAAGTTCCTGGGAAAATTATGTTAAGAGATTCAATTACTACATTCAACCAAGTGGAATTACCAAAGATGAAAGGAAAAAAGCGTTATTATTACATCTTGGGGGAGAAGAAATACAAGACATTTACATCAATAGAAGATAGCAGTAATTATCAACAAACCATTGATGCATTATCAGCATATTTCAATCCAAAAAAGAACATTGCTTTTGAAAGACACACATTTAGGCAAGAAAAACAAAGAAGTGATGAAACAGTGGACAATTACATAATAAGACTTAAAAAACTGTCATTATCATGTGAGTTTCCAAATGGAAGTGTTGATGACATGATAAGAGATCAAGTTGTAGAGTCATGCTTCTCAAAGAACTTAAAATTTAGATTTCTGAAAGAAGAAAATCTGGACCTGGACAAAGTTCAGAAAATTGCCAGGTCATCTGAACTGGCTTCCTTACATGCCGAAAAAATGGAAATATCAGAAAACAGTGGATTGAACAAGTACCAACAACCTGAAGCTCCATCCTATCAGCATGACGAAATAAATCAAATCAAACCGAATTTGATACCCGCAAGGAAAAAGTATGTACAGTATCAGCCAAGGGCTAGACCAGCACCGCCACCACCAAAGTTCAAGACATGCTACCGCTGTGGAGCTAAAGGACACAGTGGTCATGAGTGTATGAAGTCAAGGAATATAACTTGCCAGAAATGTCAAAGGAAAGGTCATTACGCAAACATGTGCAGATCACAGATGAAAGCAGTGCGCCTGCTGAGCTACTCTTAACCGAAAAGTACGAAATAAATTACCTCATATTCCAGAGAAAAGAAATGATCACTCTGTAAGGCAAAGAGACAGATATCAAAAATCAAAAATGAAAAAGTATGCTGACAGAAAAACAAGTCGCAGAGTAATTTCATACAGGCTGAGACAAAAAGTTCTCATTTTAAACAAAAGCAGTGGAAAATTATATTCAAAGTGGAATCCAGAATATTACATTGTAATAGAACAAACAGGACCCCAAATTAAACTGAGGTCAAAATACAATGAGATAATTCGCAGGCATGTGAGTCAAACAAGACCTCTCTACGAACCATGATTGTTGTAGAATTATAAACAAACTGGTGAAACAGACATGCAAATTGTGCCGCGTGTAGTACATCAAATGTTAAATAAACAATTATTTTCAATTTGTTGTGACCATTAATTTTAGTTAGACAGTACAAGCATTAAGCTAGCTATAAGCATTCTGGTACTAATACTTTAATTGCCACAATGTAACACTGACAGAAGATAAAGTGCTGATTCTAGTCTAATTGACAGGGCATGATTGTTTTATGATTACTATGTTCTCCTGTCTGTAAATTCTAAAGTTCATGCACTTTTGTTTTATTACATATCATTAATCTAAAGGTGGGAAGGAGTGTAATGTATACTGAGCTACAGCTCCAACTGACTGACCAATCAATAACTGATAGGCTCCGCCCACTGTATAATGCATGCTGTGTATAATGCCTCTCTGATACTTGTATGAGATTCAGAATAGATTAATAACCTAACAAGAGTGTTGTTTATTGGAGTTAATCAAGAATTAAATATTACATAAATATTACAGTGGTGTTGATATGATGAATGTGTAACGGACAAATGGGCGGCTGTTTCGGAGGCATTAAACGACTTTAGCAAAGACATACAATATAGTAATCAGATCATTTTTTACTATTAAATAGTAAATAGATTAAAAAACAAGATAAAATCATAATTTCAACTTATTTAAGACTGTCAATCTTTTAAATGATTGAAAATCATGGAACCTATCTTCTTTATTTTTGAGTTTCTGCACATACATTACCTAACAAACAACCTGTTTAACAGTCTGAAGTCTTTTCGTATTGCTAATCCTGAGTTGGCATCATATGAAATTATGATTAAGTTGTATTTACTGAGAAATACAATCAAGCTTTTTCTATGACATGGTATAAAGTGCTTGCTTACTTGCCAAGAACACGCCAAAAAATTCGTTATTTACATTCTTTTCACAACAGCAGTTTTGTTTAACAGAGCAGAGACAGAAATATATAAGACCTTTCGGTTATTAATTATACAAGTGTTTATGAAAGCAACGCTGTCGAATTGAAATAAGTCGTTTTATTTTACTTATTACATAAAAGTCAGTAAAAAGAACAATTTTCTGGTCTTCTGAAAATCGACGTATTTGCACAAATACGACTTCCGAAAAACACCTTTCCTTACTAGACGTTCTGAGGCGAATATAAACCCAAAATGTAACACTGAATAAAACAGTGCACTACATTTAAGGCTAAGCTCAGTTTGCTTCTTTCATCTGAAATACAGTCACTTTGTAACGGTGTTGTCTTTTCGTAAAATAAAGCCTAATAAATAAAGCTTTTCAGGTGACATTTATCTTTGGTGAAAGAATAAATATAACACAACTCAACCTGAGCCTGTATTGCTTGATAAAATGTGGCCTTTTCTGCTTGATATGTTTTCGACATAGTCAATTACTTTTTTTATTGAACTTCCGTTGATCGTTGTATAGACGCGTTGCTGACAAAAATCTTTAAAATCTAACAAATCAGGATTCGACATTCTGAGTTGTCTGCCGGCGTAACATGATTTTCGAAGACGACCTAACGGCTAACGGTTTATGAAAAAGAGGGAATGGTAAACCTTTTGACTACAACGATTTGTAAAGAACTTCCTCTGTCTTATGGATGAATGCGGAGAATATAATCAACTAAATGGTTTTGTTCAGCCACCGGGTAAAATTTCGACTTTGTTCGTCCACTGGGGGAAATTCGGTCAGAGAAATTCAGCTTGAGGTACAAAAATACCTTCCAGACTTTCTATTCCCTAATTTGTTTGAATATTTCTTCACGGATTCGGCCGTCTCTATCTAAAGTCAATGTCACACAGAGTCAAAGGTCAGTTGATCCCTATTTATGTCCTTTTCATCCCTTGCACGAAAACAAACAGTCTCACAAAGTTTGTTGCTGTTTAAGGAGAAAAAAAATCTGCTATTGTATGAAAAAGCCAATGATGAGGACAGTCTCAGAGCAGTCGCAATAACTCAGTCTGAGAAAAGGATCTCGAAACCTCAAATATATTCCACAACATTATCGTTACCTGATTTTGTTAGATATATGTACTTGATATTGACATATGACTGGATATGGATATGAGTGAATAGGTCGATCTGTAGACTTGTTGTATTTAATGTTCAACAGATATTCAACACCTCGTATGATTATCCGGAGAAATGCGTCTGGATGTTACTGAAAATGTGCTAATATTATATGGTTTTGTGAAAGTGATTAGTTTTCGAAAACTTATCGCTGACTGGATTTTCAAATTTCATTTAATCATTGTTTTCTGTGGAGAAAACATGTTTTAGATAGCTTCTCTCAGACTGTCAAGTTTACTGACAGCTTTTAAATCAAAAGTTCAGAATAACGAAACTGCGAATCATTTCAACTATGAGTTAATGCATTTTTACCCATTAATCACCCATGTTATCATCCGTACTGATTGCCTACGACACAACGCTTCTAAACCCAAGAATCTGTTTAGAATGCAAGGAAAGGTGTAAGATTGAGAAAGGGTTTGGAAAAGCCTCTTCTTAGACTCTTAAGATAATGTTGAACTAGGCATGTAAGAGGTAAATTATTATTTCGTTCAACATTTCAATTTTTTACGAGCCATAAAATAAATATTTATTTACAATTTATATTGTGCATATATAAACTGCATATAATAATTATGAAAAAAAAAGAAACTAAAGGATAAATTTGATTTATAAAGGATAAATTTAGACAAATTTACTTTAGGTCGATTACGCTGAAGTCTTTATGCTTAATTTTATAATCTCTTCCAAAACACAGCACATGATGATCAAGTTAATCTTATGTTAATATTGTAACATATTTTTCTCACCTACATGCACATTGCAGAAAGTAATGATTATAAGTGCAGATAAATTGACAAAACGACGTAATTGCAATAGGATTGTAAGTTTTATATACCTAAAATAAGACGACAAAGAGAGTGAAGAAATCTTTTTATCAACCATCTGGCAAACTACTTAAAATAAGTAACAGTAACTTTGATATTTTACTTCGAAGGCAAAAACACATTATCCCATTTTATAGCGACATTAATAGACTTTGCAGTGGCTCATGATTTCTTTAGAAACGCAAAACACAAACATATTTTTCTAACAACTGCATAATAAGATAGCTATTGTTTGTACGTAACTATCGTTTCTTCTCTGAAAACATTAAATGACTTTCTAGGCGCCGTAAATAAAAAAATGTCCTATTTTACTTGCAAATCTTACGAGAAAAGTAATTGTTTTATTATTTCCTTTCTCATCGAAAGAGAGTTTTTAAAAAAAAACCAGAGAAAAAAAGGTAATGTTAGAATTTTCCAATAAATTGTTGCCAACGAAAAACAAACAAATCAATTTTTTGGATGTCAAAATGGTCTTGTAAGTGGTTAATTTTTACATTTGTCCGTAGGCAAAAGTATAATTGTTATCAAAAAAATTTTGAAACGCAATGATAAAATTAGATATTTTTTTCCAGATACATAAACTTGTGCATACAAACGGGAAAAAATACGGCAATTTTAAACTGAACTACTACATAGAAACGATCACCTTTTCTACACATTCTCAGTTGCAGCTGGGTATTTTCCCCAATAAGACACGCAATGGTTAAATACGGTGTTTTATCATTATGAATTTTAACTGAAGGTCAGATAAAGCTTTTAGTATGCTCTTGTCCTTAGTGCGTCTCTCCTTTTTAATAGCCCCTTTCCTGGTGAGCGATCCAGTACCATTTGGTCTTGTTGTTGTTGTGTTTTAATTCCAACCTCAAATACAAACCAAATGTATACATGATTTTTGAAGAAAAAAGAATATTATAAAATGCCCAGATAACCTATTATTTCTTTTATAAATGATAATAATAATGATAAGCTGTTTTCTACCCAGGCCTGCTTTTTCCAGCAAGCATGGATCGCTTGTACTCTTTTGAACTGAATACTTGATTGATTACTTCCCATATTTTCTTCCTCCTTAACTAGCTCAATTTAACCAGGAGCAAAAGATAATTGTATCAAAAATGTTTACGCAAGTAACGCTGTCAGAAATTGATGTTTTCTACAGACGGCGAAGTGGCAATTTTTTCAGAGTAAGGTATTAATCATTTACTTCTTGTATGATATTGTATCTTCATTGTTTGACCAGACACTCTGGAAATCACAATCTAAATAGGTTTGCCTATTTAACTGCACTGATGTCTCGAGTACAAAATACCTGAACATGCTTAAAATGCACCTGCTCTTGGCAATGACAACATTTAAAATTTCATGTTGCTACAAAGTAAAAGCATGGTAGAAAATTATTCATCGAAACGTTGTATACTCTATTCTATATTGAGCCTTAACGAAAGGTGATAAATAATACATATTTAAATATCTCTATAGACGTTATTCAAAAGTATCATTAAATGACCTTTTTACTCATTTTTTTTATTAAAAGACCGTTCCATAATTGATAAGTTGACCGCCGCCATTATGAAGGTCACCTGACCGTCCGCCATTAAAGGACTGCTAAACCTCGCTATTATGCTTAAGTTCCGTATAAATCTGTATAACTTTAACACATTTCAAGGTGACATACTGCCTTATATCGCGTGAATTTTGTTGCCGAATACACATCCTTTAATTGTATTATTATTACTATTTTGTATTGTTTATTCCTGACTTGATCATATTATATTAACATAAATTATTTAACACATGAAAGGCTGTGAAAAAAGACCATGGACTGCTTAAAGTGGAAGCTTGAGTTGTTTAAACCATATATAATATGTGTAAAACAAAAATGATATTGAAAGCACTGTTTTCCTTTTCGAAAGTTGAAACAATGATTTCAATTATTTGAACAACCCTGAAAGCTCACAAAATGGACAAAATAAAACATCTAGCTCATTAACCGCATGTTCACTGTATTTTAACTAAAACTTATTTTATTCTTTGACACAGTTTCAAAAATTACTTGACAATAAATATGCATTATTTGGAACTTCTTTAATTATCAAACTGTCTTTTGTCATTCGCCATGTCCTGTGGTGAAGGAATGTGGTTACGTAATGTGGGGGTGACATACTGTCTTTGTTTTGATAATTGTCATTGTCGGTCTTGCTTGATCAGTCACAGTAAAACACTTTAATAACGAAATTTCCTCTTGAGAAAATGCCTGAAGGATATAAAACATGGTTTTTATTTGATTGTTATATGAAATTTAAGGATATACATTTTATGTATTTGCAAGATTTTCAAGACCTTATGAAATTTATCCTCCTGTTGCCACATGGACCTTTTTTTTCTATTCTTGCATTTATTTTGAAATCAGTTTGTGCAAAGTATTGATATGTACAACATGTGAGTTTTTGTATGCAGGAAGAAAATAATAGCTGCAGGCAACACGTTTGTAAGATATTGTTCTTACAATAATACGTAAGCTTTCCTTCTTCTTATTCTTAACATTGTTGTTGTGGATATTCATTGTAATACGGGAAACAAAATTATTAGTAATAATCAGATTTTTTTCAGATATATTCATGTACTTTTTAGAAGCAGTTTTTCGTGCAATTTTGATCAAAAGGAAAGCATTAATCTATCGGAGAATATCACAAGTCCTTTTTTTAACAGTTCAATAGATTAAGATGTCAGCAAAAAAAAAAATCATTTACAAATATACTTTTTTCAGCTAGAGAACCATGGGATAGAGCTTTTCTGATAATAAATGCTTCATGTGGTTTATATGAATCTGTTTCTCTAACATACAACGTCACATTCACTTTACAGCTTTAATAATACGCATAATATAACTGCTTCAGTCTGCGCAGTCCCTTAATGGCGGGCGCAAGGGAGGTAATCAGGGAGGTACTAATTTCTAGAACGGTCTATATGAGATTGTGGTAGTTGTAAAAAGCTAAGAAAAGTAACTCAAAGATAAATTCTAGTAAAACTTACTAAACAACCTACGTAAATTTATCTATATCTTATGATGTTTACTTTAAAATCAGTTGATTTTACTTCTGCTGTTGAAATTTAAGTTTGTAAGGAAAATTCAACAAAACAGACATCAGAAACTGATGATCTATTGTACGCCGAGCCTAGATATTTTTTCTAGACAAATTCCTTTTCACCTTTCCCATTATAAGTTTAAGTAATAATTTGGCCAATGGGTTTTAGAGGAGAAGATTTTCAATGATTTAATTATTTAATTGCATTTTGAAAACTTGTCCAACCACTGCCTGCCAAGTTCTACTACGAACCATCATAGCTTGAAGGAATTTGAAATAAAGCTACCGAAGGAACATTTTTGTGATTTTTTTTATAAAATTGGCCAGGGGTTTCTGAGGAAAAGATTTCCAAAGTCGTATAGCTAAACTTTGCCCAGCTTCCTGTCAACCAGGTGTTTCAAGGAGTTTGATAAAGAACCAGCTCAGAGACTTTTCTGTGAAATTATTATGTAATTGGCAGATTCTGAGGAAAAGTCTTCCATATAGTCATAAAGTGAAAACAGACAGACCTGCGCGCTGTCGGTTATGTTTTTAAGGACCACATGGCGTGAAGGAATTTAATTAAGGGCCAAACAAGTAATATTTCTGTAAAAAAATTTTGAAATCGTGCTAGCGGTTTCTGAAAACATGATTTTCAAAATTGTCTATATAGTAATATAATGAAAACAAGCCAAGCCGTCTGAAGACCTTGGTTTTTTAAGGGACCAGATTTGATAAAGGACCATATAAGAAACATTTTTGCATATTACTTTGAAATCGGGCAAGTGTCTTTTTTGAGGAAATTATTTTCAAAAATATTCAGGGAAGTTTGGTTTAAAATTTGCTGGGCGGTTAAGGAGGAGACGTTGTCTGAAGGAAATTGTTGACGACGGACGACCAACAACGACGGACAACTGACAGTTACCTACCATTGAGCACTTCGTAGTAAATCAATTATATTTTAAAACAAACATGCGCCTCGAAGAAAAACATATGAAGTTCTCAAAAGTTATGAAAAAATCACAGAGTGTTTATCGACGCAAGTTAGAAGAAAGTACAGCTCTTGGATTGTTAATTTTCTCAGTCCTGTTTTCCGTAATCTTGTAATCATGTACATATTCAAACTAAACTCGCCTGAAATGACAGTTTCTGAAAGACGTTGTTGTAAATTTCATTTATCATTTCTCCTCCCATGGTTGTAATAAAGTTCTGAATCCGCACAAACTATATTATAAGGCAATTACAGCACAGACAATAAGACTAGTAATATTCTGCAAATAAATAGAAGAACCGTTTTGGTTATTTTCATTATCTTCTTTTACTCTGAATGATTTTTCTTTTCATGTTCCATATGGCTGAGGCTGAGCTAACTGTTGACGCAAATGATAACCTTACTAGATGTTTCTTTCTCATTTCTTCGGGGTTTTTTGTTTTGTTTTTTTTTTTCTGTTGAGATACCAAGATTTCTAAATTTCCCATTTGTTTCAAAATTGGAATGATTTTTAAGCGAGACATGGAGTACTAGTATTCAGTTATTTCATACGACGCATCAGTCTTAAGGAAAAGTGTTAATTATAATCACTATATACTGTGTACCGAATAACCCTTTTGAAAAAAGTTGCTATTCATTCTGAGGATGATATTAAGCAAGCATTTCAGTGAGTATAAATAATATGCCGAACTCAACAACTAGAACAAAATTCATACTCTTCGAAATATCTGAAAATAAATTGCAATTAAATCGTATAAAACAAAACAGACACGAATGTAAAATTCATCTATCAATATTGTCAAGAAAGTTGCAGATATAGCAAATTTTAATTTACTAAAACTGAATTGATCACACGAAATTCTCAGCAGTCCGGTGAAGCCGTTGATAACAGAACAACATGCTTTGATGATTGACGTATTGAGCTGATTTCTTTCTATGATTGCGGAATCTCGACCACAAGTCATAATGAAGTGCTGAGACTGTCACGTGTTTTTCACATTTAAAATACTAATATCTCCTTATCAACATTATACAACTGGAAAAATTTGATGTAACGATGTGCAATTATTTCTCTTTCAAATTAACGAAATATTATCAAAATTAAAAAAAGGATAAAGAGAAACCTTATAAAATGGAGTAAAATGCTATAACAATGATTTACTTTACATTTTCCCAATATTGCAAATAGCGTCAATTATCACGTCTGAAATGAATGATAACTCATTATTAATTCCGAATAAGTCAAAGAACAAGTCGAAAGAAGATTAGATATCGAATTCTCCCAGTAAACACAAGAGGAACGGTGACACTGAGATATGGCACATCCACCATTTCAGATTTACTTGAAATGTTTTGATCAGAACAGTCTACAAAGGAAATGTCTCCTACACACAGTCGATTATTATTTTTAGTTTTCTGGTGAATAGCATATAATTTAACCCTACGAAATATTTCAATCAAAGTGCTGGACAGCTTGATTGACTTGTCAACTGCATTGCCTTGTTTATAACAGCTTCATCTTTAAAGCAACTTGCTCACAGAACGGTCGACGATGCATTAAATGGAAAATATTTATACATATAGAATTTTTAGTTGTAATTGTAATGAACATATCTAAACTAAGTTATTGTCTCATTTATTGTTACAGAAACATAATTATCAGAATATAAAGTTTTACACACTTTTATCGGTAAAAAAATTACTCCGTTAGTCATGAGGCAGATACTTCATTTATATTGTTAATTTTGACAATTAGCATCAACAATGCTTTATGGCTCAGTTTTTTGAATAGCCGCCTTAAGTTTTTAATCCCCTTCCACAAAGCGGGGAGGGGATTATAGGAATGGCCTCCGTCTGTCCGTCCGTCCATCTGTCCGTCCGTAACACTTTCGTGTCCCTTCCATAACTTTTAAACTGCTGAAAATCTTTTGAAATCACTTGGCATAAGTGATCACCATTATGAGACGATGTGCAGAGCGCAATTATTGGGTTGCTACCCCCAAGGTCAAGGTCACACTTAAAGGTCAATGTTAAAAGTCTACATTTCGTGTCCGCTCCATAACTTTTCAGCCGCTGAATTTTTTTTTAATAACTTGACACAAGTGATCACCATTATGAGGCGATGTGCAGAACACAATAATTGGGTTGCTACCCCCGAGGTCAAGGTCACACTTAAAGGTCAAGTGTTAAAAGTCTACATTTCGTGTCCGCTCCATAACTTTTAAACTGCTGAAAATCTTTTGAAATCACTTGGCATAAGTGATCACCATTATGAGACGATGTGCAGAGCGCAATTATTGGGTTGCTACCCCCAAGGTCAAGGTCACACTTAAAGGTCAATGTTAAAAGTCTACATTTCGTGTCCGCTCCATAACTTTTCAACCGCTGATTTTTTTTTCAATAACTAGGCACAAGTGATCACCATTATAAGACGATGTGCAGAACACAATAATTGGGTTGCTACCCGCGAGGTCAAGGTCATACTTAAAGGTCAATTGTTAAAAGTCTACATTTCGTGTCCGCTCCATAACTTTTAAACTGCTGGAAATTTTTTTGAAATACCTTGGCACAAGTGATCACCATTATGAGACGATGTGCAGAGCGCAATAACTGGGTTGCTACACACAAGGTCAAGGTCACAGTTAAAGGTCAAATATCCACATTTTACATCTGCTCTATAACTTACTTACTTGGCTTACGAAAAGTGTTTTAATTACTTTGCACAAATGATCACCACTATGACATGATGAATATTTCAAATAAAGAACTAAAATAACAAAACTGTTCTGAATGTCGCACTTAATATCCAACAATTATTTTTAGTGTAGAAATTCTGCTATAATGGATAAAAAAGTCTCTATGTTAAGTGAGCAAATGATTTAAACTGGAACTGTAATGTCTGTTTCGTTACTCCATCCCTATAAAAGTCAGATCCAATAAGTTGTCTGGTTTTACCGAGAGTTGCGTCCATCTTCTTATCACGTGTCACTATGAATACTCCTATCTGGAATCATGTACTCTCCCGACATTAACTCATCAAAGTTTCGTGGTGATCGTGGCGCTCTATTTTTTTTGTTTCTGCTTTCTTCCAACTGTAACTCATGCCTTAGACGAGGAAAGATCATATGAATTTTCTGATATATTTCCTCGTCCGAGGCAGATGTAGTCTGTTTCCTTTGAAAACAACTGTTAAACGCCAAACGAAGCCCAGCGCGGAATTTAGGACTCATCCACAAATAAATAATTGGATTATAACAACTGTTACTCATTGAGAGCCAGTGAAAACACAGCCACAAGATGGGGACATACTTATTGTTGTATATTGTTGGGTTATGGTCGCCTATCAAGGTGATGATGTGAAGAGGAAGCCAGCAAAGAGCGTAGAAGACTACGACAGTAACCATCATCTTGATCATCTGAAGATATAGAATATGTCTATAATAAAATCATTTCTCATATATTTCAAAATATCAAACCATACCTTAATTTTCATTATATCAAATATATACCTATAACTCTATAACATTTCTTTAAATAATACTTAGAAGTTTATCACAAATAATCAGACACCTAATTCAAATCGACAGAACAAATTTTATTAGTTTCAAAGAACCAAACAAGAAATTCATCTTTAGGCTTACACATTCATGTTATGTATCCTTTATTTATTGTTGAATTATTATAGTTCTTTTTTTTATAAAGAATTATTAAAAAAAAAATGTGTTTTCGCTATGAGACTATTTCTAGACTACTAAATGAATTATTTTTATTGCAGCGGTAAATCTTTCAGCCATTTTCTAAAGAAAGTTGTACATTTGTATCACTGTTCCATTGTGTTGTTTTATGGTGTAATTGCAATGTTATAATTATTAATATTAGCATTCCTTTAAGATATGGCTCTAAGAAACATGATGAAATTAATAAACAGAATCAGAGGAATAAACATTGATTTAGACTTAGTTCATAGCATTGCGTAGAACTGACGATATTTTTCCACAGTTACAAAACGGAAATGGTAACTCTCGGCTTTCAGATGAAACATTTTCGTGAGAAACGCAACGAAGCATGCATGTAATTCTGTTCAACCTTAAAAATTGTCTTTATTACAGTGGGTTGAATAATATCATTGTAATGCAATGTAGTCATTTTCTTATATAAACAAATATGATGTTCTCAATACTCCAGTATGGTTTAGCAGGTTAATTTTGTTAATTAATTGGTAGTCCATGAAACAGTATAACTATTTTTCCATGAAACCGGTATTTCCAAACAAATTTACATGACCTGCAATAATGCAATCAGTTTTTCCAGAATGTTTACATGACCTGCAATAATGCTCTTTATATCAATACAACAGAGACAGTAAGTGTTTATTGGAATTCAGTAAGTAAAATTTCCCATGGGGTGACGTAACTCCTTTAGACTGTAAACTGACAAGCGGTCTTTTGATTTAAGATCGCGAACCAGTCTAAATTTTACGGAAACAGCCGATTTTAAACGAATGACTACGATGTTATTTTCAGTAAGGACGCGACAGTCAAGCATGTAGTTTCATGCATGGGTTCGAATTAATTTTTTTCCGAAATAATTTTTGCCGTACGTGAACTGTAAAAAAATAAGCAAATTTATATTTTAGAATCATAGAGGTAGGAAAAAAAACATATTATCTTTTGATTAGGTCAATGATTTCGGTTGAATTCCATTGCCTTAATAAAAAAAAACATAATGTGACAGCAGCCAATTTCCGTACAGAGGAAACAATGCCTATAGATTCATCTTTTTTAGCATCAATATTTAACGAATGTGAACCATATACAAAATTAGAATGCAAAAATATTACATTTGATTAACCACCATAAATTTTATCCAACATCTCCATTTGACGGCGTTCAAACATTTGACTTGTCAATGCTATGGAAACATAACGCTAAAATACATATCAATCTCATGATATCTTGCCAAGCAATGTGATTTTCCTGACAGATTATCGGTGTCAAGGTAAATTATAAGCAGAACTTCTGTAACAAGAAGAATATAAATAAAAATACACCAAGTATGTTTTGGCTGGTCTAGTTGTATACATTCAGCATTTAAATGATTCAGTTTTCGGTTAAACGTTATATGACTTGACTTTCTTTTCCTGTTCGTTTGCTTATCCTTAAAGTATGCCTATGCCATGTACTATGCTGTTGTTTCGAGGAGAGTACATTTAGCGTAAGAAACTGATGGTCAGTCAACCGATTATTATTTCATTATTTCAATAAAGAAGATTCAAAACAATGTTGTTTAATTTTAAAAATCGTTGTAATAATGAAGATTTAAAAACAAAGTATTGATAAGCCATTATCATATTTAATTACAAAGTTTCCATTTCTGTAAGGCATGATACAGCTAGTTTCTCTTTCTGAAAGTGGAGGCTCGTAGAATGACAGTATCAATCAACAGAATAAACTTACTTTACATCCACAATACAAAGACAGAACGAGAAGAAAACATTCATTCAACTTTACACATAAGATAAAAATTACTACCTACTATCGATAAAAACTTGTTTGAGGACTAGCCCAATAAAAGATGATAGCTCTCCTTAGGTACAGAAAAATTTCAAAAGAACTGCCCTAAATACGACTGAATAACAAAGCTTCTAAACATAACACTTGGAAAACAATGACTGTTACATAGAACCACGTATCGAAACACAACTAAACAATTAACATAAATAAGAGATAATACATTGTCATTCAATGCTTCCGACAGTCATAAATATTTGCCTGTTAGTGCAGAGTAACGAGAAGAAATAAAATGCTTTTAAGATAATAAAGCTGTCACGGTCTCTCTTTAATTAGGCATACATTCAGTGACCTTTGCTCTGTAATGCGGTGTTATATCAACTAGTTAAGTGATCACAAATACACATTTACAATTCAATGTGGAATAAAGCCCTAGGATATGACATTTGTACATTTGTTTTATGGCAGATTCGCTAAAAATTACTTAAACATAAGTAAAAAATCTTTAATATTTTCTTTTTTCTTCGCTGAAGTAGACAGGCAGGATATCATACCAATAACATGAACGGTAGATCAACAAGCATTTCCTGAATAGAAAACACGAGAGACGTTAGAATAATATATTACTAAAAGATAAAATAATGATAGTACGCCTTTGTGATCGTTGATTACTAAATAAACACTTTTCCTTTCTTCTGTTGTCATACTGATATAAAATTTGAATTTTAATCATCATTGTTCATTCTCACATGACAATAAATATATGTAAAAATGTTTGTCACATCAAAACACATATAAGTAAAAATGTTTGTCACATGACAATACATATATGTAAGAATGTTTGTCACATGACAATACATATATGTAAAAATGTTTGTCACATGACAATACATATATGTAAAATGTTTGTCACATGTCAATACATATTTATAAAATGCTTGTCACATGACAATACATATATGTAAGAATGTTTGTCACATGACAGTACATATATGTAAAAATGTTCGTCAAATGACAACATATATGTAAAAATGTTTGTCACATGACAATACATATATGTAAAATGTTTGTCGCATGACAATACATATATGTAAGAATGTTTGTCACATACAACACATACAAGAAAATATGTTTGTCACATGACAGTACATATATGTAAGAATGTTTGTCACATGACAATACATATATGTAAAAATATTCGTCAAATGACAACATTTATGTAATAAAAAATGTTTGTCACATGACAATACATATGTGTAAAAATGTTTGTCACATCACAACACATATATGTTAAAATGTTTGTCACATGAAAAAACATATATGTAAAAATGTTTGTCACATGACAATACATATAAGTAAAAATGTTTGTCACATGTCAATACATATCTATAAAATGTTTGTCTAATGACAACACATACATGTTAAAATGTTTGTCACATTACAACACATATATGTAAGAATGTTTGTCACATACAACACATTCAATAAAATATGTTTGTCACATTACAATACATATAATGTAAAAATATTCGTCAAATGACAACATATATGTAAAAATGTTTGTCACATGTCAATACATATATGTAAAAATGTTTGTCACATGACACTTCACATGACAATACATATATGTAAGAATGTTTGTCACATGACAATACATATATGTAAAAAATGTTCGTTAAATGACAACATATATATTTATTCAGAGAAAACTTGAAGCCTGGAATGAATGTTATAGATGTTGATAAATCAGGAATTTTATTTGTCGGAGGATCTTTATATATGTTTCTTATATATTCCTCCAAATAATTCTGTTTACTTTAATATGCACGGAATAGGACTTTTTTGAAATTTTAGAAATAAATGTTCGAAAATATTCTGAAATTGGTTCAGTCTCAGTTATCGGAGATTTAAATGCAAGATGTGGTAACAGAAGCGATTATTTGCAAAATGAGTCGAATTTCAATAAATATATACATGTTATGAATAGAGATATTGAAAATAACTTTTATGACCTTCCACATAGGTTTACAATGGATGAATGTGTTAATACTTCTGGTATTAAACTTCTAGATATTTGTGCTAATAGCACATTAAAAATTGTCAATGGTCGTTGTGGAGACAACGCTGGAATTGGGAGTTTTACAAATTTAAATCAAAATGGTAATAGCCTGATAGATTATGTCTTATGCTCGTATGATTTATTTCCCTTTATTAGCGATTTTATTGTTCATGATCTATATACATTTTCTACACATGTACCGTTACAAGTTTGTTTTAAAGCAAAATGTATGTTGAATCTATCTGAAAGTCAGAATGTTAGTTCTGATGCTAAGTTGAAGTATGACGAAGTACAAGAGTTTAGAGATATTATGAATTGTGAATATAATAGTATTGATGTAATTGTGGATAATATAATTTCGTCTGATATAGACTTTGATACAGGTATTAATGATATAGCTAAGTGTTTATATGATAAAGCTAGATCTGTTTTTGGTACGTGAAAAATTGTACATAGTTTTAAGAATGGTATGAGTAAAGGTAATAATCAATGGTTTAACTGTGAATGTAAAGTTGCAAGAAAAGAATTACGTAGTGCAAATAAAAATTATAAAACATATCTGTAGATAATAGAGATTTACTTGTTATTAATCGAAGACGATATAAACAGTCAAAACGAAGAGCTATGGTACAATACAGAAACAGGCAAAAGAATAATCTTCATAATTTAGCGAAAAGTAGTCCTCAACAATTTTGGTCTGAGATTAAGAAGCTTAAGTCTAAATATCCAAAAGGGTCTAAAAATAAGCAAAGATCAATTTTATGAACATTTTAAAGATTTGTATGGTGACAGAGATATTTTTACGGTAGATGATGTGGAAGACTATGTTAATAATTCGGAAACAGATGATATTTTAGTTGACGAATTAGATGTAGATTTTTGAATTGAAGAAATTGAAAGTGCAATTTCTTCTCTGAAAAAAGGCAAAAGTGGTGGAAATGACTTACTTACACCTGAACTATTTATAGATTGTAAACAAATAATTTCACCATTATTATGTAAACTATTTAACCACATGTATTCAAAATGTATATATCCAGAAAGTTGGACTAAAGGTATTGTGGTACCTGTGCCTAAAAAGGGTGACCCAACCAATGTAAATAAATATAGAGGTATAACTGTTACAAGTATTTTTTTCAAAAATATTTTCAATAATATTAGATAATAGACTAAGAAAGTGGTCGCAAAATGTAAATGTATTAGACGAATGTCAGTTTGGTTTCAGTAAAGGAAAAAGCACTGTTGATTGCATTTTTGTTTTAAATAGTATTATAAGTAGGATATTGAATTATGAAAAGAAGAAAATGTATATAGCTTTTGTTTATTTTAAAAAGGCGTTGACGTCGTATACAGAAATGGTATATGGTTCATGTTGGTGTCTTATGGTGCATCATCAAAAATTGTAAATATGCTTAGAGTCATGTATGAAAATGTAAAAGCATGTGTTAAAGTAAATGGCTGTTTATCTGATTATTTCTATACATATATGGGTGTAAAGCAGGGAGAGCCATTATCCCCTCTATTGTTTCTGTTTTTTATTAATGATATGCGTACTCAACTAAGTGAAGACACTATAGATACTTTTACTGTAGACGAATTACAGATATTTCTGTTGTTATTTGCTGACAATACAGTATTATTTTCTTACTCTGTAGATGGTTTACAACATTTGTTAAACAAATTACATCACTACTGTGCCCAGTGGGGTATTATGGTAAATACAAACAGTAGTAATGCTTTGCAAAAATGGTAATAGGAATGAAAATTTTAACGTATTTTATAATAAAGAGAGATTGAATATTGTTAAGACATTTACATATCTTGGTGTTACTTTATCTTCAAATGGTAAATTTTATCAAACACAGAAAGCCTTATCAAAGTAGGCAAACAAAGCGCTTTATTCATTAAATGCTCTGTTTGATACAGTACCAATGGATATCTCTGAAAAGATAAAATTGTTTGATGCTATGGTATTACCAATCTTAAATTATGGCTCTGAAATTTGGGGCCTTCATAAAGCTCCAGATATTGAGCGTATACATATTAAGTTTTTAAAGCAAATATTAAATGTCCGACAACAAACTGTAAATGCAACTGTTTATAGTGAACTTGGAAGATTTCCTCTGTATGTGTATAGAAATGATAAATATGATTAATGATAAAATATATGTAAAAATGTTTTTCACATGACAACACATATATGAAAAAATATGTTTGTCAAATGGTAACATATATGTTAAAATGTTTGTCACATGACAAAACATATATGTCAAAATGTTTGTCACATGTCAAAACATATTTATAAAATGCTTGTCACATGACAACAGATATATGTAAAAATATTTTTGTCAAATGACAACGTATATGTAAAAATGTTTGTCACGTGACGATACATATATGTAAAAATGTTTGTCACATGACATTACATATATGTAAGAATGTTTGTCGTCTGACAACACATACAAGAAAATATGTTTGTCATATGACAATACATATATGTAAGAATGTTTGCCACATGACAATACATATATGTAAAAATATTCGTCAAATGACAACATTTATGTAAAAATGTTTGTCTTATGACAACACATTTGTGTAAAAATGTTTGTCACATCACAACACATATATGTAAAAATGTTTTTCACATGACAACACATATATGAAAAAAATGTTTGTCAAATGATAACACATATGTTAAAATGTTTGTCACATGACAAAACATATATGTAAAAATGTTTGTCACATGTCAATACATATTTATAAAATGCTTGTCACATGACAACACATGTATGTAAATATATTTTTGTCAAATGACAACATATATGTAAAATGTTTGTCACGTGACAATTCATATATGTAAAATGTTTGTCACGTGACGATACATATATGTAAAATGTTTGTCACATGACAATACAGTTATGTAAGAATGTTTGTCACATGACAACACATACAAGAAAATATGTTTGTCACATGACAATACATATATGTAAGAATGTTTGTCACATTACAATACATATATGTAAGAATGTTTGTCACATGACAATACGTATATGTAAGAATGTTTGTCACAAGACACTACATATATGTAAATATGTTCGTCAAATGACAACACATATATGCAAAAATATTTGTCACATGACAACACATATATGTAAAAATATTTGTCAAATGACAACATGCTTGTAAAATGTTACGTACTAGTGCTCTGTATATACAAAATACAAAACAAAATTCGGTTTTGTTCTGTTCTGTTCACTATTTACTTATTTTTGTGAAAACGCAAACCAAAATATTATCAACTCAGCACGGAATGACCTTTAAAAATTAATGTTTAATTTGCAATATTAAAACTTGGCGTACATCGCTGCATTTGTAATGACCAAACAATAATAAAGAGGAAGTTATATTTTTTTTAAATCAAATTAAGAAAGCTCCTCTTGGAACAAATGAATCACCTGCATATAAATTATCAGCATAAAAATGTTCAGCATTTATGTTTATTTCATATTAGTCCATTACGCCATTAAGCCCATGATGCAAACACATGCAATGCCGAACAATCAAATGTTTCATGAATGCAATATACTGAATGAGAATGCTTCGACTATCTGTATGTTATACCAGCTGAACTGTAGTCCACTGAAAAATGCAATACCTTAAACAAATTAAGACCAATTTTGTGCCAATCTTAAACGAAAATATACCAATTTGCCTTCCGTGGTAAAATTTCTATATTTTCTGAGCATTTTATGTACTAAGGAAACATAATTATTTCTTAAGTATGCAATATTTAAATCCAGTACAATATAGCTTTATATAAAAAACACAAAGATTTAAAAAAATAACTCATTAGTTCGAGTGAAACAAAAATAGTCTACTGTACTAATATTTCCTCGAAATCAAGTTTGAGCTTCGACGTAAACATTGTACTCCTCGACCCATTTTTAAGCAAGTTATTTCGTATTATGATATAAAGCTTAGTACCTAAACAACTTGATGTAATTCCGCGATTACTACAACATTAATATTACATCATTCCTTATGTAAAGTAATAATGTAAACTTTTGGCCAGTAATCTGGGAAAAACCGATACTGAATATTTTATAAGTACAGGAAGAAAACATTGCTACCAGCAATTAAAAATTCGTTTAATATGTATTCCAATAGTAGGATACTACTTCATCGCGCACCTGTTTTTATGCTCTCTCGCGGATCAACAATTCGTCGCTTTAAAGGTAAAATGGTCTTCAATAAGAAATCTGTAGAGTTACAAAAAATCATTATGTGCACCGAAGATTGGCTGGTGTGCTTTGTATTTACGTAAAGAATTTTTAAAATGTAAAATTTTAGTTTAGGCCTGAAAACGGTTGAAATTTTTTTTTCTTAATGCATCCTGAAAAAACTTTCACACGTTTTAGGCCTAAAATAGAATTTTACATGTTTTGATTTTGAATATGTAGACGCATTAACATAACTTTCAATTTTATTTAGGAGAGTCATCATTATGTCCACAAATGTACGGCGTACTGGATTGTCCTATAGGAATGCCCTAATATTCGAAAGTTATCCACACTTCTACGATTGCACTTTAAAAGCGTTCTAGTTTTGAGTCAGTTTGGTTCTACCATTCTGAGACATCATTTTTACGTTCCATAATCTGTTAGCACTAACAGAAATTTCGTTCTGGTAATTCTCCAACGGCATGCACTAAACGACATTCAGTTAAAGTTTAGCCGGATATACATTTTTATCCTCTTAGTCCGGTTTGATTGAGCTGTGGCCGTAATCGTGGCTTAGCATCCTTCATTTCCAATATTTTTGTACGGCTTCTGTCCCGCATTTTCTATCTAGTTTCGTTTTTCTTTAATATCTACAAGACAAGGACTTTTCAAAATCCTTAAAGAAACATGATTTAAAACGAACGTGTTATACAAATAATGCGAATATTTATCTACTAAAAACTCTTTACGGTAAGACTACATCGCTGGTAGGGTTCTTGATATATCATTATCTGGTATTTATTATCCATGCATATTAAAAACGACTTATTTAAAGGTTCATTTTGTAATAATATATCTTCAATATACTATTCTTTTCATACTCGCTCTATAAATAGCGTATAACAATAACGTCATAACACCTATTCAGCCACTTGACGAATCAAGAAATTATGCGGATGTCTAATTTAATCCGTTTCATTTTGTGTAAGTGTCGCCAGATAATCGATCAACGTGTTGAGCCTGTGCTAACTGACTTTTTCCTCGTCTTTTGCCTTTAATTCAGCCACCGGATATCCGTTATGTTTGTGATAAATTTAACCATGGAATATTCGTTATTTTTGCAACAAATTTAGCCTTCGGATATCCGTAATATTTGAAAGAAATTTAGCCACCGGATATCCGTTATGTTTGTAAGAAATTTAGCCACCGGATATCAGTTATGTTTAAAACAAATTTGGCCATGGGATATCCGTTATATTTATAACAATTTAAGCCACCGAATATCTATTATATTTGTAAGAAATTTAGCCATGGGGTATCCGTTACTTTTGTAAGCAAATTTAGCCACCGAATATCCTTTTTTCGTAACAAATTTAGCCACCAGATATCCGTTATGTTTGTAAGAAATTTAGATCTGCCTAGGATTTTGTGACACCTATGTGACCGAAGCTAATTTGCCTTTAATGGATGTTTCTTCGAGTCTGTTTTAAAGAACTGTATTTAGCCGTTTGAATTTTGGAAATACTTGTTAGAATTAAGTAAATGTTGACATTCAGTGTAATTTTTAAGTAGAACAGGATCTCTGATAAACGTTCCTCCTAAAATATCTTACAATTAAATAAGCGAAAGCACAATAAAATGTAAAACATTCAATTTTAATGATGCCAGTGATTGTTTTCAATGACCCTGTGATTGATTAAAAATCTTAACGATTGCGTCCACAAACTGGTATTTGAGAAACGGTTTCTAAAATAGTTAATAAAAATCGCATTTTATTCTGATTGCACCAATACCCATAGACACCAGTGATCGACAGATGAGAAGCAAAAATACCTTATACACAATCAAGTATATATTGACGAACTGAATAGTTATTACAGTTTGACATGTTAACGACATTGAAACTTTAGTAATACTCCTGAATCCCTCTTTATCACACTGCAAATGTGGTAGTGCTTTTGCTTCGTATTTATATTACATTCGTCTACTAGTACATGTAATTTAACATCGCCTTTAACATCGCGCATTTTCTTCTCTTCTTTATTTATTGTCAGTTTCTGGCTTAGTTTTCATAATTATTTTATGAGGAACTAATGGAAGATTAATGTTGTTGATTGATATTTTAAGACATCACACTGATCTTGTCAATATGTGAAAACTTAGTAACTTTTTGACGTCTGTGATATACTAGTAGTTAAAGAAAAAGTCGGTGCAGTTTGGCAAAAAATCAAACGTTCAAACAACAAAGTTTGTTTAAAAGAAAAAAAAAAAAAAAAAAACAACACACTTTTGCGACAGGATGCGTATATGCACAAGTCTTACATTCCCGGAAATCATGCGGTGACTTTTCTGTGTTTACGTTAAAGGTAACCTTGCTTGCTGAAAAGCATTAGCAAACATTTTATTCAAAGGAAACGAAGAAAAATACCAAGAAAGAGTTGTATTAGAAATAATCAATGTTTGATCTTATTTCTTCGTCATACAGAACGAATCAACATAATTATGTTTCAATGCGAGTTGAATTACAAGGTACCGGTTTCCAATTTGACCAACGCCCATAGAAGAGTATTTTTTTTAAGTTGTGGGGGATTGTGTAGGATATAGAAAGCATCCGTGTTCAGAGACACTCCTGGTTCTTTTACATGCTCTGTATACAACAAGTTGTCTTGATTCTGCCCTCACAATGCCTTATTTAACTGACTTGTGAGGCCAGGAAAACCATTTTGTTTTCTTAAGATAGGAAAAGAAAATAAAAGGGTTCCTTTTTGCCATGTTTTGCAATAAATATGAAAATATTTAGAGAATGAATACAAATGATATACTTTAGGACTTTTCAAATCAATGTAGCTTTAAAGACGCTATTTTATATTGCAAGCATTTTCATCTTGATATTTTGTCTTATATGGACATTGTTTGACACACATGTAAAATGTAGTATGTAAAATTAACTTTGATATGTATATTCTGCAAACTGGTCAAACAAACAGGGTCAGCTAAAAATAACACATACAAAAAAGACTTAAATAAAAAAAATTGAATTTTTCACAAAATAGTTAAAAAATCTTTAATCTGTTAGGCGACAGATGGGGGTAACTTGTTGCTAAACGTACAGTTTCTTTCTTATTTAGGCTTAATATGTTTTTTTAATTGACTCTGATTTACTTACACGAATGAAGATTTCCCCGACGAGACATACGTTAGTTTTCTGTTTCTTTTTTCACTACATAATATAAGCTTAGATATTGCAATACCTCAGGTATTTCCGCACGCACATTCTTCTCTCTAAGACAATCGCATTCACAGAATCTATGCAAAGAATGAACTTATATCTTGTGTTTTTGGCAAGCTAACCAAATTTCATTGCAACCTTGTCAGATGAAAAAAGCTTAATGTTTTTACCAAGTATCTAAATTAGTTGCCATTATTTTCAAGACTTTTGTATAAAAATTAGCTTTTTGATATAATGGACGAAAGAATTTTTTGCTAACACTTGTTATACGGCTGCATAACCATTTTACGTGAAATTATAACAGAATGTTTTTGTTTATTTGCACAATTTGTTTTGTATCTATTCTGTTTTTTTTTTACTTCAGCAATGTACACTTCTTTGTCAAAATTGTTAATAAAATTGAGATAAGGTTCTTGTATTCATTAACGTCGGGGTCATTGCTCCTAATGCTTAGACATATTTTTATGTAAAGATATAATTTTTTCTGGTCAAAGCTCTCATTTTCTAATGAGGCCTTAAGAAGAAGTATGATTTAATATCAAAATCAGTAAGATATGTTAAAAGTTTCTTTTTATTATGCTCCCAAACGGGGTTGCATTTAGTCCCCGCCTTGTCCGTCCGTCCACCCGTCCGTCCGTTCCGAAATTTTGTCCGGACAATTTCTCAACAACCACTGGTTTGAATTTACTAAAACTTTAAAAGAAGCTTCACTACCAAGAGGAGCTGTGCATATTAGCAGCTTGTTCCGGTCCATTGGTTTTTCACAAAGTTATGCCCCTTCAATGCCCTTTCAACTGACATTTTGCCCGGACTATTTCTCAGCAACCACTGACTGGTTTTCATCAAAACTTCATAGGAAGCTCCAATACCAAGAGGAGGTGTGCATATTATAGGCATGTTCCGGTTCAGTGATTTTTCACAAAGTTAGGCCCTTTTGATGCTTCTTTAGCTGTAATTTTTGTCTGGACTATTTCTCAGCAGCTATTAAATGCAATTCACTGAAACTCAATAAAAAGCTTTATTACCAAGAGGGGGATCGCATATTATAGGCATGTTCCGGATCAGTGATTTTTCATAAAGTTATACCCCTTTGATACTTTTTCAGCTGTAATTTTTGTCCAAACGATTCCTCAGCAACCATTGACTGGAATTCATTGAAACTCATTAGGAAGCTGCACTACCAAGAGCACGCATGTATTTTACCGGCATGTTCCGGTTCAGTGATTTTTCACAGATTTATGCCCTGATGCCTTTTCATTCAGTGATTTTGTTGGAAGTTTACACAATGATAGAATACAACGAGAGAATTTGCATTGTGCAAGAACCACTTAAGCTCACTTTCTTAATTATCTCCCGTTATTTAATTTAACTATATTCTTTTATCGAATATTTTTTGACCAGATTTATTTGCACTATAACTTCAAAGCTACTGAAGGCATGTTTTGAAAGTTAATAAAATGAAAGAATACATTGAAAGAAAAAGCATTGAAAAAGAACAATAAGTTTTGGTTACTTTTTAAATTATTTCTCTTTATTTTGCTACCACAAACACTGGCTCTACTCTTGACCAGGTATTTGTTTCTCGAAACATCAACCTATTCATACGACTCACCACGTCATACTTCTCAGATCATCAGATTATTTGGATTGGGATCAACCTTCAGTCTGTCATGTAAAGGTACATGTCTAAAAACACTTCTCTAGTATAACTACTAACATTTTATACTAACAATAGCCTTACAAACACATGTTCAAGTATTCACTTGTGATCTGGTTCTGGAAACAACTCCAATATTTGCTTAACCATTTTTCACCGTTGACATTATAATATGTAATAAAATAAAATAATCATGTTCTCCTGATTTTATTTTTGTGAAATGAAGAACACCAGTCAATATCATTATAACTGCACAACATGCTTCCCAACCTCCTCCCACCTACACCTACCTCAGTTACACATTCATCGAACTTCCATGTACCTTTTGGGAGAATCCATCGTTTCCAAAGATATTTTTGTTTTAGCTGTTAGTCCTAACTTGGAAAGGTTTATGTCGGCCTTCATTTGTCTTGTTAAGGTATGTGTACGCAATCATCTTGTTCAAGTGTGTGACAGATAAGATAATCAAAAGAAATGTGTATTCAATATTCTCCTACTCACTTATACTGATACGTGCACTGTTGTTTGAAGTGCAGGTATATAAAGGTAATTCATGTCATGTATTAGGAAATATTATTTACTGTCCAGACTATAAAAATACTTCCCACTCTTAATTGCTTACGCATTTCTAGTGCATATTTTAAAAGTTGCTTGTATTCAGCAAAATGCGTTATATATTTCTTTTTTTTTGGCATTGATTGATTGAATGCACACGTGCATTTCTTGTGTATTTATGCTCTGTTTGTAATAGAAATGAAAAGAATAATTATAAATGGACCTAGTTATAACATCAGTCAGATGGTTAAGTATAAACATCACGGGATAAATGCCTGTTATTACCAAACTTTACAATCACCGTATAATAAATCTTTGGAATTGAAGTGATAATGTAATTAGAGTATGCTGATGCTAAATTTGGACGATTTGCAGATGAAAGATACTTCTCAGCGATTTACTGAATACCACGCACTGTATTGAGTGACTGTAAAATTCTTCGAGATAAATATCTTGTTAATAGATTTGAGTAAACTGAATGAACGTGAGAAAATAGATGGGGAGATGCAAACCATGATTCATTGTATATTTGTACATATTATGTTTATAAGGTAATTATACATGACGGATGTAAACTCTGATTTACTTACTCTTTTCTTTGCTGTTGCTAGCTGCAGCTTTCTTTTATTCCTATCAGCTCCTTGGATATTTTTAATCCAGATAGTATATCCTATTTTAGAGTAAGAGAACAATAAAAGCGTCAATGGACCAAAATAGTGTAAAATCATAAGAGATAGACCATACATATACTGTCCTGTATTGTTTTCCCAGCTTTCTAGACACTGTCCGCTCGTGTTAGAATGATAAATAACACGTGATTTGAGAAATGTTGGCAACGGAATGGTAAATGATATTATCCAAATTCCAAGTATTGTCAAAGCAGTTTGTCTTTGTGTAATCCTAGGCTTGAACGGATGAACGATCACTATGTATCGGTCGATGCTCATAGCAACGAGGGTGTATGAACTAAGGAACACTGCTACCACCTGTATATACAGCACAACCGGACACATCGTCTCTCCGAAAGGCCAGTAATTTAGAATCAGATTGGCAATGAATGTGAATGGAATGCAAAATAAGGCCATAATGATATCACTTATAGCCAAATTGACTATGAAATAATTTGGCACCGTGTGCATGCGCTTATATGCATACACTAAATAACAAACGATTCCATTTCCACCAACGGCAATTACTGTAATTATAGAATACATGACAATTATTAGTACTTGAACATATTCAGAAATCTGGAAGGCTTCTTTTGAAGTTTCTGTTGTGTTTTGTTCGATCTCTGAACCTTCTTGCATTTTCAAATCTTAAAAATAAAAAAGGTTACTTCTCAAAAACTATCAATAACTTTTGCTTTATAAACTCCATACTCATTTTTTTCCAGTAAAAACGCAATGCGGGTTTTCTTCTTTCAGACACACGCATTTAAAGTCACATTTTCTATTAAATGAGTGCTTCATATACTAATAACAATAATCAATCCTTTTATAAAATCCACAGTTTGATTTAATCTCATTTTGTTTATTATACGTTTAACACTTTTATCATCGGAATCTTACAGCGTGATTGTCTAGAATATTTTAAGCACTACGCTTTTATCATCACATATCAATAAAAAGATGCTAGTGTTGCCCGTTAAAAACCGATAGAAGCTTAACAGGCAACACTGTTCTTGATTACATGTTGTTATTCAGCAGCGAAATGTGATGATAGATGATTTTCGCGGATCCTTTATCCATATGGCTCAGAGTCCAGAATATTCTACTGTATGTTGTTTAAAAATACTGTCGAGATTCGAGAAAACACTGACCTTAGCAATATTTTTCCCCCCGAAGAACCATCAACAATTTCCACGATTTTGAGTTGGTACACATTCTTATTTTTACTCAAAATCAAACTAGCAGCTATTTTTTTCTCAAACTTAAAATGTTAATAACTGCACTTCAACTGAACAAACCACACTTACTTTTTGAGTTTGGTTGGCAAACAATAAAGATCTTTCCTTTCATCATTTTTTAAAGTCGTAACTTACATTTCTCATCAAATGAACTCTCTGCTACGGCAGGTTGTTAACAATCTATCATATTTGCCACTGGCAGGAAATTCATTACAGATGAGTTAACCGGAAAGTAATCTATCTGAAATCATTTTATACTCATTCCACTTTTAATTATAGTATTACCCTCATCTCAGACGCACAGCCGGAGTTCTTTTCCTTTTCATTGAGTCTTTGATTCCATCACAGCCAAATTCAACGAAATTCAAGCTATATAAGCTGGGATTTTAATAAGACACGTAATTGCGTCACCAGATGACACCACTAGATGTTTTAATTCGATTGTTTAGGAATAACTAATCCGAATAGATACATTGATAATAAGCTTCTGAAAAAATTAGATAATTATGAAAAATTCTGGTGTAAGGTTTAGAACAGATATTTTTAACGGAAAAACACTAAACGAAGAGATCTAGTGGCGAATCAGGGGAGTATAAAATGAAAGAAAATGGTCGTGTTTCAAATACAAAACGGATCACTTATCAGGTTTTGATTTATATTAACAACCTATGTAGTAAGAAATATGTAAATAAATGTCAACAGGTTATGTATTGTGTGGAGGAATCTTTAATCATTTACAATTATAATAGATAAAACCAGTTTATCGGTTGGTAAGATTTTAGGCAAAACCAAACATTACGTTTTAAAAAATGTGTATGCTTTTAAAATGAAAAACAGTAAGGTATTGCCCTATTTTTTTGCCCCTGCAAACCAGGTTTACACTAGCTTTCTTTTCTGTGCTGTCAGTCTGTCTATCCGGTTAAAATCGTACCTGTGTTCACCTTTTTGAGTTATTTCTAAGCTCTAAGAAATCTGATCGAAGTACTTAGATTAGTCGCAAGAAGGCGTAGTTAACTGTAGGTTATTAGAAAAAAACTCAGTTCTTTGGCCGCTAATGCTCCTACGAAGATATTTTATAATGAGCGTTAACCGACACATAAATTACGATTCGTCCTTATTTTTCTAAAGATAATAATAATAATAATAATAAAACAGTAATTATGTTGATATCGTTGAGGATGGGGAGTAGGCCAACTACGAGGACGACAGTGTTCGTGCAAGCAGTGGCAGTGAAGCTTTTATTAGTTGAGATACTGTCTAAGATGGCTTTTTAAAAATGTGTTGCAACGTCAAACGGGATTGGAATTGTGAGTAAAATCACGAGTAATCAAAGTTTATATGCATCTAAATTTGTACAATAACTCTCTGTCAATGCATCCAGTGAAATTGTTGTATTAATGTAAAACGGGGTTTTAGTGACAAAACATGAAAAGGAGTATTTAAAACCTTTTTATATATTATACGACTCCTATTAATAGCGTCGTTTTGACAAATTATGTTATGAAGATACTCTGATATCTAGACGTAATATGGTAACAGTGATTACTTTCTTAGTGTCTATATGGCTTAGGGAAAGAAATACGCATGAGTTCTTCTTTATGATACCAGTATTTCTATTCATTCTAATATTTACGGTGGCACAGCGGTCACAGGAACCATTCTTCTTTTTAGTGTCGTCTCGTTCCTCGCGACTTTGTAACTCGTTTCTTCGACATACTGAGTCAGTATCTCGTGAGAGCGACATAAAAAAGAGAAGTACAATTAAAATCAAAGCACTGAAAGTTCTGCAAAACCTGTCGCGTAGTGGTGATGTTATGTTTTCAAGAAATGGATACATGCCTGTAATGCAATACTTTTATTCGAGAGAATTTATCTCTGTGCAACAGAGGCCCATTGGAGCTAGTCTCATTAAGCGGAATATGATAAAAATCTGTTTTTTTTTATCTGCCTTGGCATAAATTATAGTCCAACTTTACTGAAAATGTTTTTTGTACATAATTACTGAACACTAATCAATACTGACCATCATTGATCTTCTTCATTTTCAACAATTATTTATCAAATTTAGTATTGACTATTCCACTTATTTTTCTAAAACCCTGTGGTACTTCAACTATAATGTTCTAGAAAAGTACAAGAGTACTATTATACCAACCATGATTTATGCATACTGACCAATATTGTAAGTTCTGTTGGTAGTTTACTGGTAACATTTGCAGTCTAGTACAGGTTCTTTCCAGTAATTTTAGGAAGGTAAACTGACTCTGATATGAATACAACTGTAAAGAGGGGGTAAAACTTTAGCTGACAATACGTTTACCACAAACACAAGAAAGCAATACTAGTTAATATTATCTTTATTTAAAAAAAATTAAAGCTATCAAAAACAACAATATACTAGAAATGTGTCTATGGGACACATTTGCCAAAGCCATGTATCATAAGCAGATGATAAAAATTAAAGAGGCAGGTGGAATGTCAAAGCAGTATAATTGTTATTATTTATTTAATAAACAGTGTCCTACAAAACATAACCCTATGAATGTGAAGACATTTGGTTTTCATCAGAAATTAAATCTATAGATGTCAAAGCTCTGATATATTTGGAGGTGTCCTGCCCAATTTTGCAAGTAACCTGTAGTTCCATAAGATAAATATACATGCAAAATATAAAAAAAAACTGTTTAATCATTTTTCTTGAAATGTGCAGAAATTTCATTTTAGTAGAAAATCAGTCAAAAAGGGGCATAATGGAAGGAACCATATGTAGACACATCTACATGCAAATATGAATGAAATCTGTGCAAGCATTTTCATTTAAATTTGTGGAAATGGAATATGGTGTTTCAAAAAGGCCATGCATGACCCAGATGACCTTTGCACTGGTATGTTGCATCATGATGACAATTGTTTGATGCTAATTCCTCTATTATTACTTATAGAAATCAAAACTGGATGAACATGAAACCATAACCTTTTCTTGAAACAACAAAGAGGATAAATCCTGTAAATGGCAGTCGGAGTTATGTATCTTGTAAGTGTCATTACCTACACACAAATGAGTAAGTGTAAACTGTCATGCAACTGCTACAAAAGTAGTTTTAAAAAGTGAGAAATTTCCAACTAGCAAAAAAAGATGAACTGATGGAAAAATGGACAGATGGTTTAATTATAAGCTGAATGCATCAAAAGAGGAAATTCCCTGAACATGCTAAAAGGAGAAAATATATTAGATACTGGAAGTACCAACTACAGTGAGATTCTCTATATTGCCTTCTTCCGGCACTGCTTTATATATCATTTCCAAAAGAACAGATGTAACATGATGTCATCATTGTTCACAAGAAAATACTTATATTAATGTCTACACACCCAGGAAAAAGCAGAAACTGTCATCTATATGTACAAACATAGTGTCATTACTTTTGGATAATCTCTTTATTTCTGACTAGAAAGAATTTCACTCCCTGTCCAGTGTCCATAAAATAAAACTATTTCAGTCCATTCACATGAAATTTTCTTTGTTGTCTTCATATGACACTGTTTTCTTCCTCTTTTTGAAAGACAATATTTTTAACGCCATCATTATCCAGAAGAAATTCAGCAGGTCCATTTGCTCCACAATCCCCTTGATTGAATACATTTCTTGAAGGAGAGGAGCTTCAAATTTCTGAAAAGAAAAAAAGAAAAGAATCTATTAATAGCAAGAACTATCACTGAAAGATGTCAATTCAGCTGAAATGGTGCCTAGAACTTTGAGATCTGGACCACACAAAGAGTAATAGTAGATCCTTGTAAAACATTGGGGCTTTTTTGGACAATTTGACCTCAAGATCAAGGTCATTTAGGGGTCCAGTTTAAAAAAGTCAATCTCAAAGGGTTGATGCATGCAGAGATTAACTAAGTTAAAAAAAGGTCAAAGTAAGAAAATTGGCATTCTGAATATCTCTCCCAAAGTGTTGTTGTGTACAAACACGACTTAAATCTGTCTGGGAGTTATGGCCAATATTAAGTACTTTTGCAATTGGACCTTCAAAGTCAAGGTCATTCTGGGGTTAATGATAAATAAATATATATCAGTGGGAAGGTCTTGTCCAAAGTTCTGTTTGAGTATAAATCAAATCCATTTACTAATAAGGAAGTTACTGGCAATCTTCAAGTTTTCAAACAGAATGACAGTTTTCTTGAAAAGTTGTTCTAGAATTCACATTCATTGGTCTAATAAATAAACAAACTAAAAATAAACAAAATGTATTAAATTCAATTTCTAACTGGAAAAGGTGGTTGTATATACCTCTACAGCTGTTCTGCTTGTTGCAGTCAAACTATTGTCATTTCTGCAGAAATGTCATGCCATAGTGGTTAAAGGTCAAGAAGTATACATTCATGTCTGCTGCGGAAGGGGATTTAGCTGTCCTTCAGACTGCCTTGTTTAAATGGTATCAATAAGATTTTTTAGCTTTATAAGATGACTTTTTTGTATCTTTAGTATTTAGCCGAGAAAACAACAACAACAAAATGATAACATACTTTTTAAGTATTTGCTGTAACTACAAAATTGTACTGCTGTAAATTTTGATAATGCTTTAAAGTGTTCATATAAATAAATTGAAATAACCTGTTTGATGTTTTGAAATGTAACCGCCTCCTTTTGGCCTGCGGGCTCTTTAAACAGGTGGATAGATAGGGATCAGCCGGTATAGGGTCAGGGTGCTCTTTGGGCTGGCAGCTGTTGTTGACGAAGTGCTGCAACAAGTCGAAAAACATGCAGATTTTTTATATTTTGAAACAAGTTTATCTATGAAACATGAGCACAGTCATAATAGCTAAGTATTAAGCAGATTACAGTTTCATAAAATAAAGGATGAAATATGATACAGTTTCAGTGAAAAGATATGCACATATTTAATAAGAAAAAAAAGTTGAATCAGTTTACTGACCAAAGCTAAGGATAATGTATGTGTTTGTTTTAAATGGATTTGATCAAGAAATGACATAAATATAATTTTTGGTGTGTTAAGTCATGGACACATCTATTTTTTCTATTCCCTTTCTGACCACGACACGCTCCTTGAATTTTACAAGCTATTTTACAATAGAGTGTGAACACCGTAGCATGTAGATTTCAGGACTTTTCTCCTCCTGGACGTTTCGGCCTTGGACCTGTCGGCATCAAACGCCTGGTCTTTTTAGCATTTTTTGTAAATATGAAAAAATATTAGGCCTAAATATGAAATTCTACTTGTATACTTTATTTGCGTTCATGACTAAAAGTAACTTTTATTAATCTTTTTGCCATAAAAGAATGTATACATTTATATAACGTAATATTCTGGTAAAAAATAATATTAACATATAAAATATAATATTCAAAGTTTACTTTCGCAAAGTTTTCATATTCAAAAAAAATATCGTTCAAATGTGTTAACTAAAATACTTAAAAAAAATGAACATTTTTGCAATATTCAAAGGCTTTCAGTCTTTTCAGTTATCAATTTAAATAGTATAGTACTACAATGGGATTAAAGTATGCATGACTTGACACATGTTGTTGTTACAACTTCATTGCACACTGATTGAACACCTATGAGTGATAGTTAAGATCATTCAAGATAATCCAATCAGTGGCCAATCATCCTATAACAACAACATTGGTTATGTCGTACATAATAATCCCCTTATAATACCTTGCTAAATTTGTAGCCTAAAAGACCAAGGTCGAAACATCCAGGAGGTGAAAAGACAAACGCCGAAAAGTCCAGGAGGTGAAATATCCGAAAACCAACATGTATACGGTATATATATTTTTTTTCAAAAGAGGCTCTAAAATTCATCATCTGAGTCTCGAAATCGCCACTGTGTAACGAACCATTATAATTACA
Source organism: Cyclina sinensis (assembly GCA_012932295.1). Taxonomy (NCBI): domain Eukaryota; kingdom Metazoa; phylum Mollusca; class Bivalvia; order Venerida; family Veneridae; genus Cyclina; species Cyclina sinensis. The sequence continues at coordinate 21,742,629 of JAAONU010000001.1, forward strand.
GTACTGCATCGATGTACGAAGTTGTTGTGGCACGAACCCATCGTGTTGAAAAAATATTTCTTCTTGATGGAATCTCATTGTACAAAAAACAGTAACACGATAGATAACTAACCTTCGTGCAAACATAACGACCTAAGTTGATTTAAGATGGATTAAACTGTTCATGAGGTCTCCCGCAGAGCTTGATCCATCTTAAGAGTTAGACAGTTTTCAAGAACAGTCTGTTCGTAGTTTGTTTTCGCTTCAGGAAACGAACTGCACGCCTCCTTTTACTCTTTTGGGATAGTCACTATCAAGGTCGCATTCCCTGAAGCTGCATCGTTTCACAATACTATTGTTATGCTAAATATCAACCAGAAAAAGTCAAATAACTTATAAAAATTAAAATGTCTTCAATTGATTTCACAGCTAACAAAATGGCGCTGATATTTTGGTTTCGGAGCGGTGAGGCATGTTAGAATGCAGTATTCTGATTGGCTGACAATCAACCCTGACAGAAAGGTCAATTAAGTTTTTGCATTATTGAATAAGCACCACCCACTGACCTAGATATGCTCTGTATGTATAAAGACACTTACAGAAATAAACTGATACGGTCAGCGTCGATTCTCTGTTTTTCTTTTAAAACAAACTTGAAAGCTTTTTTAATGAGAATGTTCATTTCATTTCCTCGCTTTTTTGAAAGGACTATATTCCTGGCGAAAGTGAATGACTATTGTGAGGCGTTAAGGACATGAAGCCCGGCTTGATTCTGTTTGCATTGAGATAATTTAGGATGAGCCGGGACAAAAATGTTCAACTTGGTTATAACTCTAAACCTCGTCGCTGACGCGACAGGTTTAAAAAGTATTGTAATATCGCAGTATCCCACGATATAGCTAACTCGTTCCCACGACATAGTCTAATCTTTTTTCTCACACAATTCAGTTTTAATGCGCTACTCCTTTTTTCAATGTAATACTGTTTTTAATTGCACTTCTCTTTTTTATCTTATACCTACGACTTAGTAACTTGTCACCACGACACACTAAGTCGTTCCCTCGAGTAAGTTTCTCGTGGGAAAGAGATAAAACAGAGAAGCGCAATTGTAATAAAGACTAGTGCATGTCACCTCTGTGCCTTCGCAATTAATTAATTTAATTGAAACGTTTAATATTATATCGACATTAGATGAGCATGATATATGAGTCACTTCTTGCGATTCGGAGCTTTTTGCTTGTTGTTCCAAATTTTTCCTGTTGTATGATCAGAAAGATTGTGCATTAAACTACTACGATTTAAAGGAAACGTGTATCACATTATCTACAAAACATAAAGTGTTCATGACATATTTTTGCGAGGGTAGACTCTTACATTATCAAGATTTCTTCCCTTTAACATTTAATTTTCATGTTGAATTACAAGGAACATCATACAGTGAACTACTTTTACACAACTCCTAAAGTTTCCACACAAATGAAATGAAACTTTGTACACATTTTCTTCATAATAGTAGGTGTTCAATTGTATTTGCACGACGAGCGACTAATGCCATTTTTTTTCTTATTCTTATTTTTGTTACGAGATTGAATTATTACCGCTTGCAAAACTGATTAGAGTTTACACTGTTAGGTAAAGAACGAGACTCGTCGGTACACCTGTCAAAAATCAATTAAAGCGCCGCCCAATGTGTTTCTTTCAAACTCCACCTTTTACCTGTCAAAAGTGTCATTCTAGTGTCATTCTGTGTACGAAATGGAAAAACGGTTAGGAGAAAAAACATATTGAGTGAAGATTTCCGGTAACAACGCAGCGTAGTTTTATGTTCTTAGTTTTAAAATATTCATGTTCCATTACACGGAAGATTGAGTAGTAAACTACGACAATCATACAACTGAAATGACTGTTGAACCATGCCTCCAGGAGTTATTTAATCTAATTGAATTGAATCTTGATACCAATTATATACATGAAAAATCAGTGTGCATGATATATTTTCTTTCAAATGTCGACCTATATCTTTTATGTGCCTGTGGATATGGATGAAAGTCATTTTTCATAATTCAACACTCAAAAAAAAATAATTTTCAACCATCTCCCTTTAATACGTACATCCTTCTGGTGTTTATCTGCATGGCGGAGCAGTTGTTTGTTTAACTTATAAGAAAACCTATTTCCCACTTTTTTTCACTTGAAGCGAAAAAACGGCAACATTCTTTGAGATGAAAGGATTTAACTTATCAAATTGTTTTTTTTATAAACAAAAGAACCTTTTTTTCCCAACAGGTACCATTCAATTAATGTTATAATGAATAATAACGAATATAGAATAGTTTCACCATTTCCAGAACCTATTAATTTAGATTGATGGTATCGGAAAATAAAATAAAACAAACTTCTTAGATGTCTGGAAAAAAATAATTAAAAAATAATAAAAGAAGTGAACTGGAAATATTTTTAATTGAAATGTGCGTGTCGTTATTACTAAATCTTATCTTACGAACATGAAAGTTCGTAATAGAAAGATGCAATGCACATTCATCAGTGGGGTTCGAACTCCGATCTCCCGCGTGACAGGTCATCACTCTAACCACTGAGCCAAAAAATCCTGACGCAGTTGTCGGAGGTTGTATTTATACAATTATAGGAAGATGAGCACTAGACCTTAACGCTTGTATGAATTATAACTTTGAGTCGCTGATGATGATTTTTGAATGCTGAATTAATAATCTATTTAAGTCGAGTTTATAACTAAACGCAGGTATAAGTTCGAGAAATATTTACATATACACTCAATTTGTTAGTCCGTGAAATTAGCTCTGTGATCAGCAATCGACATTCAGCTCGTCATTCGTTTTTAATCTTCTGTTTTTGAATGTCAAGCCGAATGTCGAGCTGTCTCAACATTCACCTCGACATTCGTTTTTTAACATTTTTTTCGTGTTTTGAATGTCGAGCCGAATGTCAAGCTGGCTCAACATTCAGCTCCACATTTGTTTTTGAACGTTTTTTCGTGTTTTGAATGTCGAGCCAGCTCGACAAAAAGATGTTCAAAAAATGTCGAGGTGATTGTTGAGCCAGCTTGACATTCGGCTCGACATTCAAAACACGAAAAAAACCGCTCAAAACGAATGTCGAGCTGAATGTTGAACCAGCTCGACATTCGGCTCGACATTCGAAACACGAAAATACATTAAAAAACAAATGTCGAGCTGAATATCAAGCTAGTTTGACATTTGGCTCGACATTCAAACACCAAAAACGCTTAAAAACGAATGTCGAGCTGAATGTTGATTTAGCTCGATATTCGGCTTGACTTTGAAAACACGAAAAAACGTTCAAAAACGAATGTCGGGCTGAATGTTGAGAAAGCTCGACATTCGGCTCGACGTTCAAAAACAAAAGATTAAAAACGAATGTCGAGCTGAATGTCGATTGCTGATCTAAGAGCTAACTTGACGTACTTTCAATTTGAAACTATATTAAGTTCGTCTTGAATTCTTGAAAACTGATCTTCTCAATGCAAGTAATGTTTAATCAAATTCAACTTCTGTGAACAACATATAAGGTTTGCATTTTCACTTTGGTTTGTGAACTCTATAAACTCAGCTTTGAAAAGCATAATTTCATGTATAAAATGTTTTGCTTTATTTTTCTTTCCTAAATAATGTAATGATGTAAGCAATATCGGTTATTTCAATTTTTGAGCTTGAAAATATGGTGAAGAGAAACAAACTGTTCGCGTATGATAGTATTTCCTATAAGAATTATGCTTAAAACATTCAGATTTACTTCTGGTGGCGATAAACAACTGTTTATTTGCAGACAGCACCTCATTATGTGTTTGCCATGTCTCATTTTCCCTCTCATGACGTACCCTTTTGGAAAAAAATACTGCTCATTAGTATTCTAAGAAAATATTAGACCAACCATATGTCCATCAGATCTGTTTTATTCTCTTCGAAAGTCTGAAGAATACAGATAAACGTTCATTAGATTTCTTTTTGATAGCTGTATCAAGCTTGTTTATTTCAAAAGTGTCATCACGAAATAGGCATAGGCAGTCATTTCTTTACGTTAATGAGAGAATGCATAACTGGATTTTAGTACTTTTTTCGGAAGATGTTGCATGTTCCGAGGCTCTTAGTGCAAGAACACATTGACCAGTACGCAGTTCAAATGTACGATATTACACTCTATTAAGTTTTTGTAGCTGTATATGTATCGAGTTTGGGAACAAATTTTACGTCATATACAATGTAAGCCTAACATGTATATAATAATAAATGCGTATTTCATCCTATTGAAGAACTTTTGCTTAAAATAAAGCACTAGATGGTAGACTTGTTTATGATGAGAATATTGCGTCAGAGTGAATGATAGCCGTTAGCGTCTTAAGAAGTTCAAAGGGCTTATTGATTCCTACTAACCTTGACTAAGAATTCATCATGATTGACATATTTTTTAAGAGATTTTCATCACATGATTATAATTGTTACCTTTGAAATCGGTCGACATTTGCCCGGAAACACAATAAAAACAACATGTACGTCTGTTATAGTATTACGCCTTATGAAATTGAAGTGCGGCAGCCTCGCCTATTGTTACCTTTGAAATTGGTCGACATTTGCCCGGAAACACAATAAAAACTACATGTACGTCTGTTATAGTATTACGCCTTATGAAATTAAAGTGCGGCAGCCTCGCATACCTCGGTGTGATCCTAATATGCATCAGAAACTGCACTCAAACCGAATTATACTCGTTATTTTTCTCCACCTATTTTTGTGTTGGTTACCTTTGAATCAACGATTACTTTACAATTACGAATTTTGTTGATCAATATTAACGTCTTTAACTACTTGTATGACGTAATCGTTCAGCGAAAGCTCATATGTTTTATACAGCCTCCTGAAATCACACGCCAAGATTCAGATCGAGCCTAATTACTGGGTAGAAGTTTATATATTTCAGGCACTGAAATGGCTTTTTCTGGACGAATAATGGGTCATAAAATATAAGTACTATTAACTATAATTAGATGACCTTTACAACGTGCATATATTCCGACCCAAGAGAGACATGAGGGTTACTAAAAAAGTACCGTGTATGTGGGTTTGTTTTAGGAAAATATGTTTTTTTTGAGTTTGTGTCATAAAAAGATGTTGAAAATTCTGTAGTTTCCAAGAGAATGTTAATTTTATTAATGAAATCTATTAATTATGGAAATTTACGTAAATAGAAACATTAGTTTATAATGGAAAAATGTCAGAGTTAACGTGAGAGGACAGATAAACTTTTTGAACATCTCTTTCAATAATATATCCGGCTTTAGATATACATTTACAGCGATAGTGAAGTACCAGCGATTCTTATGTTTAAACGTAATTTCTTATATTTGGATGATTATGTGGAGTTTTATTGTTAAATTAGATCTATGAGTCTTCTTTGATAAAATTTTATGTTTAAGTATGTTGAAAATATTATTTAGATGCGAATCAATGTACCCTCGAAACCGTATGTGTTGTGGTAATTCGGTGTATTAATTGATTTCTTGTGATACTGTTGAACTGACCCCGCTGTATTTCCAAGATGGCGTTAAACTGATAAACACATGTACATTAAATCAAAGCACTGAAATACTGCAAAACCTGTCGCGTAGTGCTGGGTTAATGTTTTCAAGTAATGGATACATGCATGTAATGCAATACCTTTATCCGAGAGAATTTATCTCTGTGCAATAGAGGTCCATTGGAGCTAGTCTCATTAAGCGGAATATGATAAAAAATCTTTTTTTTTACATGCCTTGCCATAAATTATAGTCCAACTTCACTAGAAATGTTTTTGTACATAATTACTGAACACTCTAATCAATACTGACCATCACTGATCTTAATCATTTTCAACACTTATTTATCAAATTTAGTATTGACAATTCCACTTATTTTTCTAAAACCCTGTGGTACTCCAACTATAATGTTCTAGAAAAGTACAAGAGTACTATGATACCAACCATGATTTATGCATACTGACCAATATTGTAAGTTCTGTTGGTAGTTTACTGGTAACATTTGCAGTCTAGTACATGTTCTTTCCAGTAATTTTAGGAAGGTTAACTGACTATGATATGAATACAACTGTAAAGAGGGGGTAAAATGCAAACTTTAGCGGACAATAAGTTTACCACAAACACAAGAAAGCAATACTTGTTAACATTACCTTTATTTTAAAAAATAAAACTATCAAAAACAACAATTCACTAGAAATGTGTCCATGGGACACATTTGCCCCAGCCATGTATCAGAAGCAGATGATGAAAATTAAAGAGGCAGGTGGAGTGTCAAAGGCAGTATAATTGTTACATTTATTCAATGAACAGCAAATGCTCAGTGGAGTCGAAAGATATGAGCCATGTGTTTCATGTCCGCTTCATATCTTTTGCACCCCTGGAATGAATTCTATGAAACTGATCAAATGTTCAGCCCATCAAGATGTTATGCAGAACCCATGTTCTAACCTGGCCAGTTCAATCTCAGGGTTCAATAAATATCCTGTATACAAATTTTAACATCAACACAAGGCCATGAAAATACTTCAATAGTCAATAAAGAACAAAAAAACTTTCACTCCAATATTTGTTTATTTACAGTATATCATAGCTTGCTGGCCCCCTTTTCACCCAATATTCCACATCACTTAAATGTCGTCCACATATTACACGTCAGTGTTATACTTTTCTTGTTAACATTATTAATTCTGAATAGCATCTGTAATCTGACAGATATCAAAGTTTAAGTATCCTTTAACCAATTTTCGTCAAAGTAAACAGGTAAAATCTTAGCAAAAATGATGTTTTCAAATATATGCGTAGACCCAGATAAATTGTTTAACGTACTGAATTGTAAAGTAAGAAATAAATAACACAGTATCTTGTCATTAGACGCCTTTACTTATAAGAATATTAAAGTCCGTGATGTTAGCTCTGAGATCAGCATTCAACATTCAGCTCGATATTCTTTTTTGAGCGTTTTTTTTTAGTTTTCTGAATGTCGAACCAAATGTTGAGCTGGCTCGACCTTCAGCCGGGCATACTTTTTTGAGCACATTTTGGTAATTTTGAATGTCGAGCCAAAAGTCGAGCTGGCTCAACATTAAACTGGACATTTGTTGGTCAACGCTTTTTCGTTTTTTTGAATGTCGAACATTCAGCTCGACATTCGTTTTTGAGCGTTTTCTTTTCTTGAATGTCGAGCCGAATGTTGAGCTGGCTCAACCTTCAGCTGGACATTCCTTTTTGAGCACTTTTTGATAATTTTGAATGACAAGTCAAATGTATACCTGGCTCAACATTCAACTCGACATTCGTTTTTGAGCTAGTTTCGTGTTTTGAATGTCGAGCCGAATGTCAAACTGGCTTAACATTCAGCTCGACATTCGTTTTTGAGCGTTTTTTCTTTCTTTTTTTCGTTTTTTGAATATCGAGCCGAATGTCGAGCTGGCTCAACCTTCAGCAGGACATTTCTGTTTGAGCAATTTTGGTAACTTTGAATGTCGAGTCAATTTGAATTTCGAGCCGAATGTATAGCTGGCTCAAAATTTAGCTCGACATTTTGCTTTTGATCGTTTTTTTTTTGTTTTGTTTTTTTTGTTTATTGAATTTCGAGCCAAGTGTCGAGTTCGCTCACTTTCGTTTTTTCCCCGTTTTTTATATGTGGAGCCGAATATTAAGCTCTTCACATTCGTTTTTCAACGCTTTTTTCGTTTTATGAATGTTGAGCAGAATGTCGAGCTGGTACAACATTCAGCAAGACTTTCGTTGTTTGTCGATTTTTCGTTATTTGGATGTCGAGCCGAACGTCGAGTTGGCACAATATTCAGCTCGACATTCGTTCGTTTTTGAGCATTTTTTTGTATTTTTGAATGTCAAGCCGAATGTCGAGCTGGCTCAACATTCAGCTGGTCATTTGCTGTTCAACGCTTTTTTATTTTGTTGAATATCGAGCCATATGTCGTTTTTGAATGGCGAGCCCAATGTCGACCTGGCTCAACATTCAGCTCGACATTCGATTTTCAACGTTTTTTTTTTTCGTTTTAAGATGTCGACCAAAATGTTGAGCTGGCTCAACATGCAGTTCGATATTCGTTTTTGAGTGTTTTTATTGTTTTGAATGTCGAACTAAATGTCGAGCTGGCCCAGCATTTCACTGTTTTTTCGTTATTTGAATGTCGAGTCGAATGACCAGTTAGTTCAACATTCACTTCGATATTTGTTTTTGATCTTTCTTCGTTTTTTTTTGTTTGTCGAGCTGAATATCGAGCTAGCTCAAAATTCAGCTCGACATTCATTTGTTTTTGTAAATGAAGAACTGAATGTCGACTGCTCTACATTCAGATAAATTGTATTTTGAATAAAGACCTAAATGTCGATTGCATAGGTCTACATTCGCAGAAAGCAGAGCTGAAAGTCGTTTGCATAACTCTACATTCAGGTATATTTTATTTTGAATGTAGTGATGAATGTCGATTGCACAGCTCTTCATTCGCTGATTGCACAGCTGAATGTCTTTTGCATAGCTCTACATTCAGGAATATTGATTTTGAATGTAGAACTGAATGTTAATTGCACAGCGCTACATTCGCTGAATGAAGAGCTGAACGTCGATTGCATAGCTCTACATTCGTTGAATGCAGAGCTGAACGTCGATTGCAAAGCTATAGTTTTGCATATCTGCAAATGCGCAGCCGAATGCTGATTGCACAGCTGTGCACTGAATGTTGCACTTCGATCGCCAATCTCATATTATAAGATTTTATTTGGTCAATTACTTTTGCGATTTACCCAGCTGACATTTCAATCAAACATTCCGAGTTGCGAAATACTAATTTGGAAACTTGTAGTATTTTTTTTTACTGGACCAGGTACTCCGTATCAGTGTAGCATATTTTTTTCTTCCAATAATGATGCCGGCATATTTTTCATAAACTTGGTAATTCTCATACTGTGTTTATTAATAAAAGATTTCATGTGTCTTTTTTCAACATCTTCCTTTTTTTTTGACATGACATGTCGAAAGCAACATGCTGCACGGATTCAAATTTCGAGTCCTATCTGCAAATAGTTATTTATGACAGTCGAACATTACCATAGGTATCACCAGAGCCTTAACTGAGAGGGAATAGACACTCCTTATCTATCGCAAGAATAACCAAAATATGCTGTCGCGCGTTCACCTGTAAAATCGATCGATAATTATGTGCATCGAACGCAAAGCGGAAAATTGGCATGTATTGCTTGCACCTAGTTTACAAATCATCGGTATTTTTTTTCAATAATGACCTGATTTTCAATATTTTAAATTTGCAAGAAAGACGAAACATTGACCTTTTTTCTATTTCTTGCAAGCCGACAAGTAAAAGACGACAACTCAATACGTTTCTCTCTTTTTAGCTCACCTGAGCCTTTGGCTCATGGTGAGCTATTGTGACCGGACTTAGTCCGTCGTCTGTCAACAATTTCATACAAACGGCATCTCCTCTGAAACCTCTCGGCCAAATTTGATGAAACATGCCTGGGATGTTCCTTGCATGAAGCTCTAGCAAGGTTGTTCAAAGAATTCAATTCCATTAAGAACTCTGGTTGCTATGGCAACTTAGAGGAAAAATTTTGAAAATCTTCTTGTCTGAAACCACAAGGCCCTGAGCCTTAAGATTTGTTATGTAGCAATGTCCTGTAGACCTCTACCAAGTTTGTTCAAATTAAGCCCCTGGGGTCAAATTTGGCTCTGCTCCGGGGGTCAATTGATTTTACATAGGCTTATATAGAGAAAACTTTGAAAATCTTCTTGTAGAAGGAGAGGTAAAATTTTCAGTCCAAATAATCTTGAAATTAGTCAGAAAGGTTGTTTCTATGATTTTAGCTCAAGTTCGAATATGGGTCATCTGGGTTCAAAAACTAGATCACAGAGCCAAAATGTCGAAAACCTTTGTAAATGCTCTAGAGGCTACATTTTCAGTCCAAATGTCCTGGAAATTTGTCAGGTTGTCTTGATAATTTGTAGCTCAGGTTTGGATATGGGTTATCTGGGGTCATAAACTAGGTCACAGAGCCCAAATATCGAAAAACCTTGTTAACACTCTAGAGGCTACATTTTCAGTCCAAATAACCTGGAAATTTGTTTGAACGATTGTTTCAGTAATTTCTAGGTCAAGTTCGAATATGGGTCCTCTGGGGTAAATTAACCAGGTCCATAGCAACTTTGTTAAAAGCAGTCATATTCAGGTGAGCGATACAGGGCCATCATGCCCCTCTAATTTTTAAAAAAATCCTTAGTGACAAATATTTTGTGTGTGGAGGAAAACAGAGAATCGACGCTGACTGTATCAGTCAGTTTATTTCTGGAAATGTGTCTTTATACATACAGAGCATAGAGGTCAGTGGGTGATGCTTATTCATTAATGCTTAAAGTTAGTTGACCTTTCTGGCAGTTTTTATCATCCAATCAGATTATTGCATTCTAACACGCCTCCGGAACCAATAAGTAAGCGCCATTTTGTTAGCAATAACTGTGAAATCGGATGAAGCATTTTGAATTTTTATAAGATTTTTTTACTGTTTCTGGTCGATATTTATCATAATAATAGTTTAGTGAAACGATGTCGCTTCGGGGAATGCGACGTTGATAGTCGCTATCCCATAAAGGTAAAAGGAGGTGTTTCCTTAAGCGAAAACAAACTACGAAATGACTGTTCTTGAAACACTGTCTAACTCTAAGATGGATCAAGATCTGTGTGAGACCTCTTGAAGAGTTAAATTTTATTAAATCAACTCGTTATATTTGCACGAAGGTAAGTTATCTATCGTATTATTGTTGTTTTCTTACACTGATATTCCATCAAGAGGTAATATTTTTTCAACACGATGAGTTCGAACCACAACAACTTCCTACATCGATGCAATTCTGTAATTATGATGGTTCGTTTTACAGTGGCGATTTAAAGACTCACATCATGGATTTAGAGCCTCTTTGGAAACTATATATTTATATCTTGATTTTTCAAACAGAAACAGTTATTGGAACAAGCTTCTGCTTTGCTGTGCATTCTGGGGGCATTTGACTTAAAATGGCCACCTCGTCACCTTCCGTCCTCTGTGCACACTTTTGAGTCTGGTGAGGCCCCAAGAAAAGACAATTTGGGGTTTACAATCAACCCACACTTGTGCTCATGATTGCCTGTTCTTTTTCAAATATTCCGCGTTTTTTCAATTTCATTTATTTGATATTCCTTATGATACTGCCTTTGTAGGGTCTTGTTTAGGTTCAATTATCATTTGTACACATTTCTCAGTCTTTTTTTCATCTGACTATCATTCAAAATTTTGAAGCAGTCAGTCTGGACTTCCTCCTCAGTTCCAATTTTCATCTAAAGAGAGATATTCTTGTCAAAGTTAAAAACCTTGTCTTATCATAAGACAATAAATTTTCAAAAACTTAAACCGACAATAAGTTCCTGTAAAATGTTACTCTTGCCATGCTAAATATCTAAAATGGACTTGTCTGTCTTTCAATGTGGACTGATCTATTACTTGTTTGTAGGGGTGCAGGTTGAAAATTTACTCACTGAATGGCAGATAGTACAGACCATGACCAGATGTGCAGGCTGATCTTGGTCTGCAATAGTCGCAGAGTAATTTGCCTCCAGCAGGGTAAGGGTTAAGGTATCAAATACACATTGTGTTAATATTAATCTATTTTTTCATGTTGTTGCAATCATATGGTCTCTTTAAAAGGTGACAATGTGGTAATTAAAGCTAAATACCTGACTGATGACATTGTGGAAAAGTGTAAAGTAGCACTATGGCATGACATTTTTACAGAAATGACAATAGTTTGACTGCAACAAGCAGAACAGCTGTAGAGTATATATAATCATTATATCCAGCTATCAGGAATCTAATACATTTTGTTTATTTTTAGTTAGTTTATCTATTAGACCAATAAATGTGATATCTAGAACAGTTTTTTCAAGAAACGTGGATCTGTTCAACTCTTTTCCAGTAACTTTCAAATTTGTTTTATTTGACTGAATAGTCTTAAAAGAGATTGGGGTAAGAATGGTACTGAGTAATTGTATCAGTATAATCATGCATTCAGGGATTTTTGAATTACCAAGTATTCATATGTTCACATTACAATGTAGTGCCACACAAACAGTTCTTTTTTAAGATTTATGTTTCAGCAAATATTGATGTTTAATTGAATTCTGAGATATTCCAGTGATGATAACTCCTTGACATTTTCATTTTTTGCATAGGGTAATTGGGTATTCACATAAAACATACATTTACATTCACATGTAATACCTTACATTTAATAGGCTATTCAGACAGCTCTGGACTCTGCATAACATTTGCTTGACATCATTGAAGATAAGTTTCTCGAGAAGTTATAATAAAAACACAAAAGGTAAATGGTAGAATAGCAACGATGAGAAAAACCTTCAGAACCTTTCAGAAATGCTGTAGGCCTCAGTAGACTCTTGATATCAAGTATCCCTCAGAATTCCATAATACAGAAGTATGTGAAATACCTTAGATTGATAATGCCATTTCTCTGTCACCAAAGGAGGGGTCTAGTGTTTAATTGTCTGTCATTCTGTCTGAAAACTTTAAGATTGCCAACAACTTCCTTATTAGTAAATTGATTTGATTTATACTCAAACAGAACTTTGGACAAGATCTTCCCACTGATATATATTTAATTGACATTGAACCCAGAATGACCTTAACTTTGAAAGTCCAGTTGCTAAATACTTTATATTGGCCAGAACTCCCAGCCTGATTTAGGTCATGTTTGTACACAACAACAGTTTGGGAGAGATATTAAGAATGACAATTTTCTTACCTTGACGCGTAGTAACTTTGACACTTTTGTAACTTAGTTTATTTTTGCATGCATCAACCATTTGAGATAAATCATCCAAATGACTTTTTTTAACTGGACCCTTAAATGACCTTGATTTTGAGGTCAAATTGTCAAAAAGACCCAACGTTTTTGAAGGCTCTACAATTACTTTTTATGTGGTCTAAAGCTCAAAGGTCTAGGCACCATTTTTGGGGAATTGTCATCTTTCAGTGACAGTTCTTGATATTAATAGATTCTTTTATATTTTTTTCACTTTTAGGAAGTTGAGGCCTCTCTCCTTCAAGAAATATATACAATCAAGGGGATTGCTGAGGAGCAGATGGCACTCATATTCTCTTTCAAAAACATGAAGAAAGCAGTGCCATATTGAGACAACAAAGACAATTTAATGTGAATGGACTGAAATAGTTTTATTTCATGGACACTGGACAGGGAGTGAAATGCTTTCTAGTCAGAAATAAAGAGAAAATCCAAAAGTAATGGCACTATACTTGTACATATAGATGAGAGTTTTTATCCTTTTTTGCTGGGTTTGTAGACATGAATATAAATAGAGTTTCCTGTGAACAATGATGACATCATGTTACATCTGTTCCTTTGGAAATGATGTAGCAGTGCCAGAAGAAGACAATAAGAGAATCTAAATGTAGTTGGTACTACCAGTATCTATTTCCTCCAATCAGAGGATTTCCTCTTTTGATGCATTGGGCTTATAACTAAACCATCTGTCTATACTTCTATCAGTTCATGTTATTTTGTTAGTTAGAAATTTCTAACTTTTTGCAGCTACATTGGTTGCTGTTGCATGACAGTTGACACATACTGTGTGTAGGTTATGACCCTTTGCAGGGTTAATCCTCTATGTGTACTTCAAGAAACGGCTTTGGTTTTATGTTCATCAAGTTTTTATTCGTATAAATAATAATAGAGGCATTATCATCACACAATTGTCATCATGATGCAACATACCACTGCACATCTGAGTCATGCATGGCCTTTTTTTAAACTCCATATGTCATTTCTACACATTTAAATGAAAATGATTGCACAGTTTTCATTCATATTTGCATGTAGATGTGTTTAAGTATGGTTCCTTCCATTATGCCCCTTTCTGACTTACTTTCGACTTAAATGAAATTTCTGCACGTTTAAAGAAAAATTCTTAAACAGATTTCATTCATATTTTGCATGTATATGTATCTTATGAAAGTACAGGTTACTTGCAAAATTGGGTATGACACCCCCTGATTATCAGAGTTTTGACCTTTATAGACTACTTTTTTGATGAAAACCAAATGTCTTCACATTTATAATTGTAGCATGCTGTTCATCAAATAAACGTAACAATTACACTGCTTTTGACATTCCACCTGCCTCTTGAATTTTTATCATCTGCTTATAATCTTCTGTCATTATTTAGACCTGACTTGGGCTAATGTGTCCCATGGGCACATTTCTAGTGAATTGTTGTTTATGATAGTTTTAGTTTTTTAGATAAAGATAATGTTAACAAGTATTGCTTTCTTGTGGTGTTTGTGGTTAACTTATTGTCAGCTAAAGTTTTACACCCTCCTTACAGTTGTATTCATATCAGAGTCAGTTAACTTTCCTATAATTACTGGAAAGAACCTGTAGTAGACTGCATATGTTACCAGTAAACTACCAACTGAACTTACAATATTGATCAGTCTGCATAAATCATGGTTGGTGTAATAGTACTCTTGTACTTTTCTAGAACATTATAGTTGAAGTACCACAGGGTTTTAGAAAAATAAGTGGAATAGTCAATACTAAATTTGATTATTTAAGTGTAAAATACACTAAAAAATGTACACGAGTTACTGTGAATGTGTAGGTTACACCGAAAATGCACTAATTTAGATAACAGTTGTGTGACTAATACACAAATGATCATATTGCATGCTTCAGTATTTTGTCTGAAAGTAACAAGGTAACCTTACAGCAGTAGTTGGTTCAGTACCCTGAATATACACTTTATAATAACTTCTTTTTTCTTTTTTTTTCAACAAAATGATCACATTTGTTCGGAATCAAAATCATCACTAACCGATTTAATCGTCAATTCTATTCATGTAAATTAAAGAAAGAAAGGTTTAATCTGAAACGCATGACGTCAGTATGTTAAGAACTTACCACGTAAGAGAACTAAGACAATCAGGTAAATGCTTAAGAGATCGCAGTGCAAAAAAGTCAGATAGAATATAACACATTTTTTATATAAGGCGGGCTCGTTTCGCTGCGCTGTTTGCCCCACCGGCATGCCGATCAGGTTGCGAACACTTGACTTGTCAAGGCGTATCACGTGTAAAGGTTCATCGCGCTTGTATAATCTTTGTCACATGACAGCTGTGAGAAATCTGAACAGTGTTTGCAGATTTCTGTTCGACGGGCAAAAGCAAGGCGAATATTTCCAAAATGAAGACCCGAGGTGAACTGTCTGAATAATTTCTTGAAATATTTAATTTATCATCTAATAACAACAGATATCAATTAACAGAAGGGCCATGATGGCACTGGATCGCCCACCTGAGTACTTTGAAACATCAGAAGCAAAATCACTTATTTTCAAAGACCTGATATTCAATATAAATAGGCTGGGAAATTCGGAGACATATTTTGAATAACCTTGGTATATATCCGCTGGACAATCATACAAACAAAATATCGAAGCTCTTTGACATACAGTTTTTCAAATTTTTTTTCTACATACTCCAGTTTTAAACAAATGACCATTGGAAGGGGTCAACATAATCTAAACTTTCTTAGTAGAGGTCAACTGTACAATGCTTCATAACATGAATCGAAAGTCTAGAGATTACGGTTTCTGACATGAATGTTTTCTCCGGGTTGGAGACAAAATTGGCCCAATGGACACAATAAGTAGAGGTCCACTAACAACCTAACAAAGTCCTGAAGTCCTAAGGCAAAAATTTTCAGTCAAATAGATTTTAGAGTTTTTCCTACACATCTCAATGTAAAACAAGTGACACTCAGGCGGGGTCAGTTTTGACCTCAGGGAAATCATTTGAGCAATCTTTGTAGAGGTCAACAATACAATGCTGCATATCAAATATCTAAGATCTAAGGCTAACGGTGTTTGACAAGAAAAATTTCAAAGACTATATTTTTTTTTATTAAAATAAGACAACGAAACGGCTCCAATTTTGACCCAAAATACATAATTTGATTCAACTTAGTAGAGGTGTACCAGATAAAGCAATACACAAAATATCTTAGATGCAAGGTTTTACAGTTTTAGACAAGATTTTCTTTAAGGTATTCCTATACAATGTAAGACCCTGGGTGTTGTCAATTTTAATGGAAATAATTTAAACATTCTTTGTAGAAGTCTACTCTACAATGCTACAACAAAATATCAAAGTTCTAGAATTTACAGTTTCTGACAAGAAAAATTCAAATATTAGATATTTTGAACAAATTTGACACTTGGGACATGGCCTGTTTAATCCTAAGAATTAAATTTGAAAAAACTTGGTAGAGGTTTACTAGACAATGTAATAAACAAAATATCTAAACTCAAAGGCATACGGTCAAAGACAAGAAGATTTATTAGGTCACCCCGATATATGCCAATTACAAATCAAATGACACCCGGATCAGGACCATTAATGATCCCAGAGGAATAATTTTAAAAAAATGCACATTGACTTGACCTAAAATCACCAAGACAAACACTTTAACTAAAAATCGTGATATCTGAATTCGGTATGTGGCTTCTAGAGTGCTTACAAGATTTTCTTTGATCTGCACCAGTGGCCTAGCCATTGACCTAGTTTTCGGTCAATGGTAACTCATAGTCGGACATGACCTAGGTATCACCAATACAAGATTTGAACTTAAAATCATGATTACTTACTTGTGCTTGTTTGTTACTCAAACTCTGGTGTCTAGACCGTTAACAAGATTTTCTTTAGTTAAAGGTGGTGACCTAGTTTTTGACGCCAGTTAGCTTATGTTCGAACTTGACATAGACACCATCAACATAAACATTGTGATTGAAAATTATATTGTGGCCTCTTGAGCCTGAACAAGATTTTCTTTGGATTTAAGCCAGTGACTGTGTTTCTGACCGCAGACGACCCATATTTGATCTTGACATAGAGATCACCAATAAAAAAATTTTGACTGTAAAACGTGATCACTAACTTAAAATGTAATGTGGCCTCTAGAGCATTAGCATTATTTCCTTGGATTTAAGCCTGAGACTTATTTTTTATACCAGATGACCCATATTTGAAGCTGATCTAGAAATCACCAAAAAAACATTTTGACCTAAAATAACAATATCTGATTCCAAACTGTGACCTGTAGGGTGTTTACAAGGTTTGCCTTTAATTCGGTCTGGTGACCGTTCCGATCCTACATGAACCAGCTTTGATCCCGTCCGAGATATCATCAAAGCAAACATTCTGAGGAGGTTCCATTAAGACTTGATCAAAAATGTAGTGTCTAGGATATTTACAATGAAAACTGGTGACGACGCATGACGCACGCACTATGCACAACGGAAGACTGACAACCGGCCCATCACAAAAGCGCACCCTGAACATGCAACATGCTAAGGTGAGTTAAAAATGACAATTATCTGGCTTGACAGTTTTCGCAAAGTCTATCTTTGCCTTATTTCCTTGGCAATCGTTCAACCTGGGCTAAATGAACTGGCTAAGTCGGTCATGTGTCGTATGAAGCGGCCAATTCTGGTTGGCACCTAATCAAGTGTGCCCATTAACAATCATTATTTGTGCATATACGATTAACGATACAGGACATAACGAATAAGTAAAACAAAATATGTGTGACTCGTTTCAAATTAAAAAATAAATCGAGAAGATGAATTAACCACATATATTCTATTAAATATAAAAACTAGCTGACATAAAATCGTAAATGACCGAGAGTTGGTTCTGAAATAAAAATATAGTTTATTTCGCCTCATGTCAGTCAATTTGAAAGCAGTGACAAAAATAAATGGAATGAACTGCATGATATCTGCGTGATCCGAGACTTATTTCCTGCTTTTACCATACAGCAGTGTTGTTTAAACGAGATGTAGCGGGATTAATGATGCTTCCACTGCTTTGACATTTGGTTGGTGCTATAAATACTGCTGTACACCGTTCACCGGAAAAAGCCCATCGAAACGCCGAAAACGATAGTACAATCACCAACGTCGAGTTCACCCCATGTAATGTTTCAACTTATTTCTCCATCATAACTTAATCGATTTCTCCAAACTAAACAATATTGTGAAGCTAAATATGTCTGGTTTTAGAGCAGTATTTGCTTTTTTCTGCAAGTTGTTTTTTTGTGTAATTGGCGATAAATTGTAGCCTCGTTGTTGACTTTTGCGAACAAATGCGTTTTGGGCTTGATCTAGTGGAAAATATCAACATTTTTCGCAAAAGTCAACAACGAGGCTACAGTTTATCGCCAATTACACAAAACCTTATCACAGATATTGTGCAGAACTGTTTCTGCTTCTTAACGAGCAATATATATTGGAAACACTAAGTTGTTTTCAAGACATATAAACATTGTCGTTTTGATACACAACCAGTAAAGACACTAAATTATCATTAAAAGGAAATAACTTTGAGTTCATTGAATAACTGGTTCATTAAAAAAGCAAATTTCATAACCCAACATTGGTGTTTGTGTAAGACTACTTGGTTTCTGTTTTATTTTTAGGTCACCTGAGACTGCTCAGGGTGAGCTTATGGGATCGTTGAATGCCCGGCGTCCGTCGGCGTGCGTCATGCGTCGTCAACAATTTGTCTTAAACAATGTCTCCTCCTAAACCGCTGAGCCAACATTGATGAAACATGCCTGGGATATTTCTTGCATGAAGCTCTACCAAAGTTGTTCAAAGAATTCAATTCCATCAAGAACTCTGGTTGCTATGGCAACTTTAAGGAAAATTTTGAAAATCTTCTTGTCTGAAACCACAAGGCCCTGAGCCTTAAGATTTGATATGTAGCATTGTCTGGCGGACCTCTATCAAGTTTGTTCAAATTATGCCCCTGGTGTCAAATTTGGCCCCGCCCGGGGGGTCAATTGGTTTTACATAGGCTTATATATGAAAACTTTAAAAAAAATCTTCTTGTCTGAAACCACAAGGCCTAGAGTTTAGATATTTGGTGTGCAGCATTGTCCAGTGGACCTCTACCAAGTTTGTTCAAATCATGGCTCCTGGGTCAAAAATGGCCCCGTTTTGGGCGTCACTTGATTTACAAAGAGTTATATAGGGAAAACTTTAAAAATCTTCTTGTCTGAAACAACAAGGCCTTGAGCTTAGATATTTGGTAAGAGGCATCATCTAGTGGACCTCTACCAAGATTGTTCAAATAATGACCCTTGGGTCAGAACTGGCCCCGCCCAAGGGGTCACATGTTTTACATAGAGTTATATAGTACATTCTTTAAAAATCTTCTTGTCAGAAACTGCAAGGCCTGGAGCTTAGATATTTGGTATGAGGCATCATCTAGTAGACCTCTACAAAGATTGTTCAAATTGTGATCCTGGGTCAGAACTGACCCCGCCCAGGCCTATTTGATTTACATAGAGTTATATACATGTAGGGAAACCTTTAACAATCTTCCTGTAAGAAACTACAAGGCGTGGAGATTAGATATTTGGTGTTGAGCATTGTCTAGTAGACTTCTACCAAGATTGTTCAAATCATGGCCCCTGGGTCAAAACTTGCCCCGCCCCGGGGTCCCTTAATTTACATAGAGTTATATAGCAAAAAACGTTTAAAATCTTCTTGTCACAAACTGCAAGGCCTGGAGCTTAGATATTTGGTAGTATGTACCGTGACCACAGTGGAGTCATCCCCCCTCCCGTGGGGGTCACTCCTCCCCCCCCCAGCCCAAACATTTTTATCTCATTTTTTAAGTTTTAAACTATGGCAATGAAATTTGGACCATTTGTACTTTTTTTTCAAGATGATTTCAAAAACATTATTCCTTGACCTATATTTTTGACCTACTTTTTTGATTTTTAGCTACAGCAATGAAATTTGGACCGTGTGCACAGTTTTTCGTTTTGTCATCGCATGACCTTAACTTTTGACCTACCGAACTACTTTTTGTTTCTGGAGCTATGGCAATGAAATTTGGACCATTTATACAGTTTTTTGTTCCGATTTCAAAAACGTCATATCATGACCTATATTTTTCACATACTGACTTACTTTTTGTTTTTGGAACTATTGCAATGAAATTTGGACCATGTGTACAGTTTTTTGTTCCGATTTCAAAAATGGCATCGGATTACCTATATTTTTGACCTACTGACCTATTGTTTTTTTAGCTACAGCAATGAAATTTGGACCATGTTTACAGTTTTTTGTTCCGATTTCAAAAATGTTATCGCATGACCTATATTTTTGACCTACTGACCTTCTTTTTGTTTTTGGAGCTATGGCAATGAAATTTGGACCATGTGTACAGTTTTTTGTTCCGATTTCAAAAATGTCATCGCATGACCTATATTTTTGACCTTCTTTTTTTGTTTTTTTTGTTTTAAAGCTACTGCAAATTGTTCCCTGCATGGATCCTATATTCATATATATTATGGGCAGGGTTTGAGATCACTGGGTTAAGGTCAAGGTCACCATAGCTTATGATAGATATTTCTACTATAAATTATGTTTCTCCAAAGGTTAGGGTGATTACCTTATCTCTTGGTCATTATAGCAACTGGTACAAACGAAAAGAACTGAAATATGTTGAATATATAGACATTCCAAACGTCATATCTGGAGCTTAGACCATGTGTACAGTTTTTTGTTCTGATTTCAAAAACATCATAGTATGACCTATATTTTTGACCTACTTTTTGTTTTAAAGCTACTGCAAATTTTTCCCTGCATGGATCCTATATTCCGTGGGCAGGGTTTGAGGTCACTGGGTTAAGGTCAAGGTCACCATAGCTTTTGATAGATATTTCTACTTTTTGTCATAGAGCCTGTATTTATTGACTTATATTTACATGTTTACATATTTATATTTACATTACTTACATATTTTCATTTAAAACATGAAATACTGCTTAACAGCAAAGCTACAGCCAAAATACACAGGTGAGCGATCTAGGGCCATCATGGCCTTCTTGTTTGGTTAAGGCAACACTCATACGTTTGGAATGTCTATATATTCAACATATTTCAGTTATTTTAGTTTGTACCAGTTGCTATAATGACCAAGAGATAAGGTATAATAAGCTGTGGGGGACAGAGAACAATAAAGCATCGCGTTTCTAAGACGTTCTATGTTCATTTCTATGTTAAACGGCCCTCGGTTAAACGTCTCATCCAGAAGACGAATAATAGCGTTAGTGGATATGTGGGGGACAGGAGTTGCGATCATTGGATTACAATTCCTTTATTTTCACTAAAATATCACCCTAACATTTGAAAAAAAATATATCGTTTGAAACGAGATGTCAATGCAATGTGATCGAATATAAATTACGAAATAGGTAATTATATTTGCTATTTACTTGCCCCAAAAAAATTAGCAGAAAAACATTAATATGACAAACTTCGGCTCAGGAAATCAACTTCGGTCATAAAACGCATAGCGTTGTAATAGCACTACCCATAAGGTATAGTTATTTCAAAGCAGTTCTTTTCTGTCGAATTAGTTTTCTTTTTTGGAATATGTACTATTAGGTTTCTTAATCCTAAACTGACGCTTATCAAAAATAAAAGGCTCTTAACTATACATTTCAAAAGCGTAAAGGGTTTACATTACGTTCACCTCATTGGGTTGCGAGCCTGTGAAATCATGAGTTTTATCTTTACATTTGATGCGGTCTTGGAAAACCTTAACGTCTGAATGAAACAAAATATATGTGTAATAATTTCACATTTTGTACAGCCCTTATATTGAGACATGGGTTCCTCAAGTAAGACTATACTTGTGACGTTTTTTGTAGAAACCAGTTTAATAATATGTACGTGTCTGTCTTTGAGAGACATATTGATGTATCCATTTTTGTACAGAAAATTACATGTTAAACAAATTACCAGCTGATTAATAACAACAAAGTCATGTGTTAGGAAGATGAGAATAAAAAACTTCATGTGGAAAGTGGTACGTGATAGAAAAAGGTGGTACGTGATGGTAAACAAATTTCGTGATTTCTTTCTAACAAAATGACGTAAATTCAGATGGATATTAAGATTATCGTTGTTAAATATTTAGCGGGGACAAATTTGATGATGATTTGTAGGTTCTTTTCCGTTTAATTTTTAGCTAATCATCTTAAGACAGAAGAGACTAAACATTGTACGCAGGCATTTCAAAAGCCAAAGTGCAATGGCCTGTTGTGATTGTAATTGTAAACCTTGAGTTGAAACTCCGTACAACTAGTCGTCTAGAGTTGCAGAATAATTATTCCTTCGTTCGATTTGTTTAAAACTATTTCCATATATCTTGTGATTTTGCTGCCTTGATTATGAGAACGGTAATTGACTTCACGCAGAGAAAAGCATTTCTGCAGAATATTGAATAAGAAAGTAATTAAATAAGACAATCGAAGCTAGGCCCGACGATAAAAAAATACATTCATTTAACAGTGAATGTTTAACATGTAGCTATCGACGTATTTGTCATCATTATTAAAGATTTTTTGTTTTTTTCTGGTTCATGCGCGACTTCAAATTTGACTGTTTGGATACTTGTTGCATTCAATCTCACGCAGGTTGTGAAAAACTGGTGTCTGAAATATTTCACCAGTTATTTAGATATGAATTTATACTATTAATCGGAATCCCAATCCTCCGGAGGAACTTTATCACATAAATTGTCATGGTGAAAAAAGGGCTCAAACCCTTAACCTTCTTACAGGAGAAAACTATGCTAGTATGAGTCAGTAACCTTAATCACAAGATGATCCAACTTGCATTTCAGACATGGCAATCACAAAAGAATGTCTTGATTTTTAAGAAGTTTGCTCATTAACAAAGAGCAAACGTAAAGTTTATTTCAAATGGCATTATCTTTTTTGGGTACTGCAAAGTCATGTGAAGAGGAAATTTATTACATATTTAATGTCAGTGGATAATTTACTGTCGACAAACACAGTAAAGAGTAAAATCCCTCATTTAAAACCTCATGTAGTCTGTGGCACGTTTCATATTGTAGTAATCTTAAATTTTGTTAACCGATTATTTGGGTTACTCACGCGGTTATAACGAATGCCTATGGATCCTTTATCAAGCGAAATTAATAAACGTTTTAAGAACGTTCTTCAAGTACCTAGGTTAATACTAATAACTTAGGTATAGGAAAAACAATAATAATCGAGGAAGGTTTGTAATAAGTAACTTCACTACAAACATTTTGTATCCTGGTAACATCCACAATAGTTTGCAGCTTTACAGTGAATAAGTTAAATGATATATCAAATGGAACCACGATATACCGTCTTTGATTACTGGGCTTATGCATAAATATTTGATACAGATAGAACAATTGACTGAATACGCTCAAAGGCATGTTTGAAACAAGATATATGGATGGAATGGCTGATATGAATAAAGTTTAGGATTCCTTCAAAATTGGTTGCAGGAGGGCTAATATCCTACCTATCAACACTCAACAATGAATTACACTTCGTCACTCAAATAAAAAAAGAAAGAACTTATTAACAGATTCTTTATAAATTTAGCCTGACTACTGCAGATTTATCTTTTCAGTGAGACAGCTGTGTGCAACTTTATCATTTCAGAAAATGCAATCTATAAGCGTCTACTGGCTGTATAAGATAAAATTATTGTGTGCGCTGACAAATGTTCGCGAGAGCCTGTTTGTTTTCTTTCGGATAAATCTTTTTGCACACTAAAAATTAACGATGTAGCTGTTGCGTATGGACCTAAAGGAGATGTCGTTAAATGTATAAGTGGTTTTCTATGACTTATAAATGTATTGCATAGTCTTCAATACAAACACTCATGTACCAAGAAGTATGCTCGGTTACTTTTGTTTCTAATTGGATCATCCCTTAAAGTTAAGGGTGTCACGTTTATCTTCTTCCTGTTTATTGAAGGTCCTAAGACTGGTTTTTCTATAATTTGTTTAAACATGAGAAAAAATAAATTGATATCAACAGTTTCAGTAATTATTTTTGGACGGTTTATTCCATTTGTTTAACTTAAGGTATGTACAGTGGCCTAAATAAGGACGCTTGTCAAATGATAGCTGAATGGTTATATTTCAAATTTCTTTAGATTTCAAAATAGCCCATGGATTTTTTTTCATCTCTTAATTTAACAGCGTGAAATCTTTGCACGAATACTGCAAGGCAGCTTGGAAGAAGGCTGTTGTTTGTTAACACATTTCAAATACTGGGCGTGCTGGTCAGACGAAAACGAGGCATTCATTTCTGCCTAAGTACAAAGATTTAGGGGTTAGTTTAAGAAAACACCAAGTTATCTTCGAATTCAAACCATGAATTTTAAACTGAACATAATTCGCAAACATAACTGTAATATCAATATGAGCTAGGTGAAGTTTGGTTGAGTCACCATCCTTGGTTGCAATGAATTCTTCATATATTCACTTATCACAAAGTGGGTGAGGTAAATGTATACTATGTTCTTCATACATTTTAGGCGCTCTCACTTTTTAATGTATATGAGGTGCCTTTTTAAGTTTTTAATTACAAGAAACGACTACTGACTGAATTACTATATTATGTAGAGACTTAAATAAACTGTAAAGGGATTTTCGACTGTTGCTAGACAGACTTTTCAATGCCGACGAGGTCTAAAACGAAAACTTACCGTATCTTCTTAATGTGATATATTGTCTTGGTTTTTGAAAGATCTGCTTCTTCAACTGATCTGCTTCTTTAACTTCGGTTTAACTTCCTAGACTGATTCTTTTGTATACCAATAACTTTGTTTTATATGTACATGTTTTTTTTTTCTTAAAAATTTGAGGGGCTTTTACTTTACTTTATGCTGATAATTTTAATAGGCGCTTTTGAAAGTTTTTGAACGTTGAATTTTATTTTGTGTGACAGAACTGTTACATTAAGAAGTTCAGAGGGTCTATTTAAAACAATATTAATGCTTAATATTTCATTTGAACCACAAGAAATATGATATCATTATTTCACAAAAATCCTTATTAATCTGATTACTGCAGACATACAGATTTAAGAAAAAAAGAAACAGAAAAGATTAAGTGAATATTTTAGGGATAGGGTTGGTATCAAAGCAGAAGCTTAATTTGATTCTGAAACCTCTAAAATAAGTATTAAGCATTTACAGTCTTTGCAAACTTTGTGACCTCGGTTGTGTACCCTGCTTCTTGTTTATTTAGAAAAACACTTTTTTTTACTGTGACAAGCATCGTAATATATTTTGGTATTCTGTAACTAGTTCTAAAATGTCTGGTATGTTATTCTTCTGTTCTTGTTTTTTATAAAGTTTTTCCCCTTGTAAAGGTTATTAACGCCACATTGCGTGCTTTAGTACGGTGCGTAAAGATTGTTTGAGAGAATGGCAGTCTGGCAGTTGTTCTTAATTTGCAATGTAACATGTCCGCTAGGATTTCGATCACAGCTATCATTTCAATGAGGGAACAATAAGAAGCTACAAGACAAGTGTAATTCACGTTCGAAAATGTCATAGACAGGAACAATAACATTGAGGTCGTTAGAATATAGGCCCAATTAAATACTTGCAATAGTTAAGGGTGGACAAAGGTACCGGTCTTTCTATATTTACAGAATGTTTACTAATTAAATAATTGTTTAGCTTCAGTAACTGCCGTCTTAAAAGTCAACCCAAGGAAAGTTGAATTGTTGTGTGAACATATTTTTTTCAATTTTATCTTTGTTATCAGATATCTTTTCTGAAGATTATGATAATCTTTCTTATCGAAATTATATGTCTTACAGATGCGTATTAAAATCATGATAAAAACTGTATGAAATATTGACTTGAGCAACACAGTTTGAACAAATTTTGAAGGTTAAAGTAAACACTGCATGAAGTGTGAGTGAGCTAAGCTAAGTTTTTTCCAAGTATAATTTACATGTATAATGATAAGATGAATGAAGATTATTTTGTTCTTGCTCAGCGGCACACAATATAGCCATTTTAGGAACCTATTTTTTCAATTATACCTTTCTTCATACAAGGTAATACAGTTCTACAGTTTCCTTCTTTTTCCTTTCCTTTTTTATTTTTGTTGCAAAATGACATTAAAATCTTCAAAAAAAAATGAGTAAAGGTTCATAAACAATTTTGATTAGATATAAAGAGTGGTCAAAAATAATAAACCATGACATGTTGGAGTCCGTCGACTTTTAAGTAGCAAACTGCATACCTTCCTCTACAGATTGGTCTAAATGAGGATGAGTGTCAAGAAGTCCGTCAGAACATCACTTCTCTTTCGCTTTTTCTTCTAGTGAAGAAAAGGATTAACACTTAGCAACGGGTACTCAATTGAACATTAAGATATGTCGTAAGGATTTTCATTATAAAGGTTATCGGAATATAACTGGGACATCTTGATTTTGTCGATTGAGTGTTTCGTATCTTCAATAACCATGTTGTCAACGCTGCGGCCGATTTCCAGGTCGTGTTTGTTTTAAATGTTGATCTTTGAAAAACTTTTGTAAGAAACAGTAAGCTTTAGACCTAAGGCATTTGTGATGTGGCAGTGTATAATTGACATGTACAAAGTTTGTTCAAACTGTTTCCCCAGGGTCACACTGCCCCCCCCCCCACCTGGAGTCACTTGTGCTCATGTGTTATTCCTTTATAACAGAATCACGTTTATTCTCATTGATATTAAAATGTCTTGGTAAACATTTAACAGGAACAAATACGATAACTTGAAGGTTATTTTCCGTTGCGTTTTTAGCTGATTCGCTATGAAGCAAAGATCGATGGCGTTTCATTTCCAGACAGGAGAGACTAAACATTGACGGTAATAAGCAGGCATTTCAAAAATGAAAGTGGAATGGCCTATAGTGATTTGAGTTATAAAACCTCGAGTTGAAACTTTGCATAACTATTCGTCTAGAGTTGCAGAATAATCATTCCTTCCTTCGATTTGTTTTAATATATTTCTGTACATTTAATGATTTTGCTGCCTTAATTATGAGAACTGCAATTCACTCCACATAGAGTAAAGCATTTCTGCAGAATATTGACATAATTAAGTAATCAAATAAGACACTCACGAAGGAGAATGCCATTAATAAAACAGTGAATGTTTCATATTATCGACGTGCTTGTTATAATCAAAGTAATTTGAGGTTCATGCGCGACTTTATATTCGACTATATGTGATTAGCTGGTGTATGATATTTATGTCTCCCTAGATACAGTGGGGTGGGAGACATGTTGCTTTTGTATTTTCCGTCTGTCTGTCTGTATATATGTTTGTATGTGACAAAGTTTGTCTGTACTTCTTCATCAAAACTTCACAGGAATGCTTGTAATGTTGTTACAGGAATAATAAAAATGTTCCAATCGATTGATTTTTTGTGGAGATTCGGGCCTTGATTTTTCCAAAGTTGAACTCATATGGGCATATCGCCATAATTACTTGTCTGATTTTGACAAAACACCAGAGGAATGACTGTCAACAAATGTAGTTACAAGTTTTATTTATGTGTTCTGGTCGGCTGATTTTCAGTGGAGTTATGGGCCTTGATTTGTCCAAATTTGAACACATATGGGCATATCTTCGTAACCTCATGTTTGATTTTGACAAAATTCCACAGAATGTTTGTTAGCAAGTGTAGTTTTAAATTTTATTGATGTGTTCTAGTCGTCTGATTTTTATTGGCGTTTTTGGCCCTTGTTTTGAATACATTTGTGACTACTCAAAAACCGCTGATCAAATTTTGAGGAAACTTACAGGAATGATGATAAGAGAGAATACTTTTACATTTTATCGTCTTGCTGTGGTCGGATGAATTGGTGTGAAGTTACGGCCATTGACTTGTACAACTTAGAATACAGTTGAGCAAATCCCCATAATCACATGTCTGATTTTGACTAAACTTCAAACAAATGATCATTAGCAAGTGCAGTTTCGCACTTTATGGGCTTATACTGGTTGAATGGTTTTAGCAGAGTTGCTGTCTTCGTTTTGTCAAAAATTAAATACAGATGGACATATCTTCATAACTATTGGTTGAATTTGTATGAAACTTCACAGTAATGATCATTACCAAGTGTAGTTATGCATATTATCAGCGTATCCCTGTCGGATGATTTTTAGTGGTGTTGCAGTGCCTGATTTGTCGACAATTAAGTACGTTTCAGCATATCTCCATAACTGCTAGTTAGATTTAGACCGCTTTTCGGATTTTGATGATATGTGGGTGGGGGGGGGGGGGGGAGACATGTTTTTTTCAAAAACAATCTCTAGTTATTTCACAATTTTAATATATACATAAAAAATCTCACATATTCATGTAAATGGCCATGGTCAATAAAAGGGCTCGAACCAATGACATTCGAGTAACGAATAATTTAAGATAGTACAAGTCAGAGACCTTAACCATTAGATCGAAAATCAACCAAGTAAGAATTATAATTCAATATCATAGTCATGATAAAATGTCTGACGATTTGTATGAAATTTACTTATCATTAAAGAGCAAAGTTAAATTAAATGCCTTGTCATTTTTGAGTTCCATAGGACCACGTTAATAGGATCTTTATTGCGTGTTTTAATGTGGATAATCTACTGTCGACAAACTCAGTTAAGGATTAATACCTGATAGAAACCAGAATCTTTAGCAGTATCTTGTAGTTGGCGGCACGTTTCACATTGAATTATTAGTGACTTTGGTTGACAGATTATTTGGGTTACTCATGCAGTTATTACGTATATCGGTTTAAACACCGGAATCAGTTATCGAGCCAGATTGATAAAAGTTTCGAAACGTGTTTCCACAGCATATATTAAAAGTCATGAGTAACGTTTAGGAAAAACAATAATGATTGAAGAAGTTTTGTAACAAGTTCGAACTTTACAACAAATATTTTATATCTTGACCCATACGAGTTATCAGTTTTACAGTGTATACTTTAAACGAAATTTTAAATGGAACTACCCTATCTGGATTTAAGGATAAATGGAAGTACTCTATCTGGACTTAAGGATAAATATTTAATACAATATAGAAAACAATATCAACACTGTACAACAATAACGCATCAAAAGAATCTTTATGAATAGATATGGACTACTGCAGAATATTTATCTTTTCACTGAGACGGCTGTGTGCAAATTTATTTTTTAAGAAAATGCAATCTATAAAATAAGCGTCTGGTGGCTTTATGAGATAAAGTAATTGTATGAGCTGACACATGTTGGCGGAAGCCTGTTCGTATTTCTTCTGATAAAATGTTTCTGCACAATGCATATTAACGATGCAGCTGTTGCATATGGACTGAAAAGAGATGTCGTCAAATGTAGTTGTAAGTGGTTTCTATGAATAATAAATGTATTGAACAGTCTTCTAAAAAGCTTCTTCAATGTACCTAATAGTTCTGCTTGGTCATTTTTGTTTCTTATACAATTGGACCTTTTCTTAAATAAAAGGTGTTACGTTTATTACCGTCCTTTTCACTTATGGCCGTAAAATTGATTTTTCAATAATGTGTTTAAACAAGAGAAAGAAAAAATTGTTATCAAAGATTTCAGTAATTATTTTGAGACGGTTGGGTTCATTTGTTTAGCTAAAACTATGTGGCCTAAATAGGGACGTATGTCGAATTATCACTGTATGGTATTATTTCAAATTTCTTCAGGGATCAAAATGGCCCGCAGAAATGTTTGGTTAACCTGTTAATCTAACAACGCGAAATTTTTGCACGAATACCGCAAGGCACCTTTGAGGATTTCCTATTTTTAGCTGCCGTTTATTCACAAGTTTCGAACACGGGGATGGCTGGCCAGAAGGAAACGAGGCATTTATTTCTTCCTTAGATTTAGACCATTTTTACGAAGACTTACGGGTTAGTTGGTCAAAACACCATGTTATCTCTTTATCTAAACCACAAATTTCAAACTAAACACACTTCGAAAAACACTGTGATATCAATATAATCTAGGTGAAGTTAGCCGAGTCATCATCTTTAGTCGCGAGTTTCAACTGCTCGCGTATAATTTGGGAAAACCTAGACTTCGTTTTACGGCAGATTAAGGTCAATTGAGGGCATGTTCTTTTAGAAACAGGAAAAAAATATACGATATAGTACTATTTCTTTCAACATGTATACAAAAATACATGGAATGCCTCTTGGCCTGACGCGAATATATCTGCTGGAAAATGAAAAAAATATCTGATTAACGCGTTATCTGTTTTAGTGTTAGACTAATGAAAAACCTTGTAATAATGAGAGATTTCAAACACTCGTTATACTTTAACATGAAACATAAACTTAGCAAATCATTCTAATGAGGTGCAGTCTGTCCATACTCTTTACTTTATTGACCTAATATAATTTCATTAGTATAAAAGAGACATTCAAAAACAGCCATTTGAAATAAATAATTGGTCAAAATTTCCTTTGAACACAGAGAAACATATAATTCTATGGGAACATCGACCTTCTTTGTCTAAATTATGTTCGACTTTTTGTGCTCTCAACAGTAGCATAAAGTAATAGGTATGTTTGTTCGTATCCATGTTCATGTTTGCTTTTAAGGGCTTGAATCCCTTGGAGGAATGTTATTCAAAACTATTCGATGAACAAAATCAGCATACTGACAAGATGGACAACATTTCGGCCGGCTTCGTTCATGGTAAGTGTCACAAACTGAATCAAAACTCTGTTTTTCACATTTTTTGTGTCCGGTCGTCTCGAATATCTTACAAAGGCCTTCAGGTTTCTTTTTACTGAGAAATGGTGTGTGCATTATTAATGGTGTTAATATTCAACACAGTGTTGCAGTTTGCACAACTTAGACATCGGTCTACTCTGTCTTATTTGTATCCGATATAATCTCTGTAGGAAGCTGTTCTGTTGCTCAGTAAGATAAAACATTAAACACTGTTTGGTTTAGCCGGGTCGTATCTGTTTAATATTTGGAGTGATTTTAAAATAATGAACATACATGTGTATCTTGTGTAGTGTACTGCGTATGAAGCATATCTGTGCTCATATGTCAAGGCAACGCTTAGAGGTCTTAGGTAATTAATAACTAAAGTTTTACTTGAACATGTAATGCTTGAAAAAAACTCAAAAACAACTTTGCATTGATTAAAACCATGGCAAGAAGGAATGTCGCTAGTTTGAACCAGGTTTGTTATGAAAAAACCTAAGTTATTACATTGATGTCTAACTTTAAAATTAAGTGCAGTTTGAATGGTCTAGGTAATCAAATTGTCATTCTATTATAGATTTCAAATAATTGTGCAAGTCAGGATTGTCACATGTAAGAACAAGGTTTCTTGCCCAAAGACATAGGCCAAGAGAAGACAAAGGCAAACATTAAGTACAGCTTAAGCTTCCGGGCTATAACACAATTGAAAAATTCCATGTTCCTTTGTTATGTAATAGTTATTTTTATTTCAAAATATTTTATATAAACACACCGCTAAACTGTGCTCATCATACATTTCTTATCCCAAAGTAAGCTACTTTTATGAATAATAGTTTTGTTCATGTTTCTGAATAAAATTGTAGTAAGATAAAATAACATGAGAGCTATTTTCTGACAGTTGAATAATTAATACAGCACAGACAAAAATTGACAGGGTATTTAAGTCAGTACCATGTAATGGGTTTAATGCAACTATCAAACAATACAATGTCGAATATTGTTTAGAATAAAGGGACAGACATAGTTAATTAATTTTCTTCACAGCCTAATTTTCAACTCTTTGCTTGCTTACATCATATTTCTGAGCTAAAATAAACATTATATATTCTTTCAAATAACAAGTCATTCTTTTACTTTCAGATGAACATTTTAAATTGCATGATGTGATTCTGTATTTAGATTTTGTTGTAAACGGTGAGTGACAAGGCTTTCATTAAAAGAATAAGGCAGATATAATGGGAAAAGTGTAATATATCTGTTCTTATTGACAATATCAGAATTGGTTAAAATATTGCTAGTTTATTAAATACAGGTGCTAAATAAAAAAATTCATTAAAAGCTTACATCCATACATTA
Organism: Cyclina sinensis; assembly: GCA_012932295.1. Lineage (NCBI taxonomy): Eukaryota > Metazoa > Mollusca > Bivalvia > Venerida > Veneridae > Cyclina > Cyclina sinensis. Next base: position 21,774,745 of record JAAONU010000001.1, read on the forward strand.
AATGCAGTTGCAATAAGGTTTTAGCAACGTGACATGTGTCAGTGTTAACACTGGTACTTAAAGCCATTTACACGTTTTTGTAATATTTTTGTTGTTAACTAATATATCATTTTACAAAATTATGATAGTAATAAAATATTGTCCTGGAAAGGTATATAATCAGAAGGCTTACAAAGTTCTTTATTCTGTAAAACTTAAAAAAAAACGTCCGTTCAAAACTTAGGACAAGATTAACCAACATAATAACTTGGTATGCGATATAATCATATAGGATGACTGCAGGACAGCATGTAACAAAACAAAACCAAATATATCTGTTCCGTCAAATACGCTGTATTTTTTTTAAGTCAAAGAAGTTTTTAAAATAAGTTGGATGCTTTAAAAGCATCTACTAAGTTATGTCTAATATTGATAACATCGACATGCATTTTTTTTATATTAATAATTGTCTTCTTGCTTGAATGTTTCTATCTATGCTAGTAAATATTGTCAGAGTGTAAACATTCAGCTTCATGTTAATTTGCATTCACTACTTTGCTTGCACATTAATCTAGAATACCTATGATGTACCTAGTGGATTAATGCATTATTAGATGGTCTGACTTCTTTTTATTCGTTATTCTTTTTATTTATACAGATTTGAATTGGGAGGCGGGGAAGGGTTATATGGCTTTTTTGTCTTTCTGTTGTGTCCATCTTATCGTCCAATTTCGCGCTCCGCTTGTGAGAAAGAATTGCCGTCTATTATAACCCCTTCGCTGTAATAGAAAGATTGAATTAAATTAAGAAACTCATAGTTCAGAAATCCTGGTCAAAGAAATTAATACAGAACGCAATTTAAATTATGAAGTTGAAATAGCTGCCTAATTCGTTGCCATATCTCCGTGCACTATTTCGCAGACAAAGAACATCTAAAATTAGTGTAAAAAATCTCCAGCTCTAGACGTTCTGCTGCATTTTAATTGCTCATAGATGCTCTGTCACAGTTCGAAAAGGCATTACCAAAATACGAACATGTCATTAGTTTGCTAACAATCCTTAAACTCTAGTAGGATCCTACGTCATCGCGCACCAGTTTTATGCTCTCTCGCGGATCAAAAATCCGTCGCTGGAAAGGTAAAATGTTTTGTTTTGTTTTTTTCAATAAGAAATCTGTAGAGTTACAAAAATCATGTTGTGCACCGATGATTGTATGGTGGTCTTTGTATTTACGTAAAGAATTTCTATAATGTAAAATTCTAGTTTAGGCCTGAAAACGAATGAACTTTTTTTTCTGAATGCATGTGGAAAAAAATACAAAGTACACCAGCCAATCTTCGGTGCACAACATGATTTATTAGCAACTCTACAGATTTCTTACTGAAAAAAGACCATTTTACCTTTCAAGCGACGGATTATTGACAAAACATATGGTCGGCGAATGAGCAAAAAACAGGTGCGCGATGACGTAGTATCCTACCATTGTTAAAGCTCCCTCTTTCATTAACTCCTTTTGAAATTTGATCCAGTTTCAAACCTCAAAATACATTTGTGTTTACTTCCGAGTTTCGATGTGGTATAACTAATGTTTATGAAGAGAAACTTGTGAAGGTAATATTTGATGACGCATTACACTGTAGTAAACTGATTTGTCGTTTGGAATTTATTTTGGATGACACCATTGGTTTGAGCTCAGCACCGAAAGCTAGGGACCATCGCCAATTGTAAATGTAAACACTTCAAATTTAGTACATTGTATTTAAACACCCATCTAAAATACCGTAAAATCTGCTTTTATATCGCTTTTAAGCAGTAGTAAGGATCAGATCAAAAACGTTTGGCAGTTACCGAAATTTACCTACATTGTCACAAAAACGCCATGCTTGTTTGAAATAAGAGTGTTTACTACCTTTTTAAAAAAAATATATAATGGGCATTTGATTTCATTTTAACTATATGCCATTAGGGTAATTCAAACAATATTCATTTCGGAATATAAGCAAAACATTTGTTCAGTTGTAATAAATTCTGATGTAACACTAGACTGGGTATACACAATCTGATTTGTTCCCTAATGTAACACTAGACTGGGTATACAAAATCTGATTTGTTCCCTGATGTAACACTAGACTGGGTATACAAAATCTGATTTGTTCCCTGATGTAACACTAGACTGGGTATACAAAATCTGATTTGTTCCCTTTCTTCTTTTTTTATTTTTTCTTTTACATATTTTTAACAATGAAGGGGAACTAGAGGTCTTGTCTGATAACTATTCACTGAAGCAGTAACCTTTTTCAGCACAGAAAAATAGACACTGTAGACAGATATAACAAATGTATTGCATTAAGTCTGTCTGAATGGCGACAGCAATATAATTATGCGAGAAGGCTTAATATCTTGATTTAGTGCCGACATAGGACGAAGCTATCCAATTTATACAAGCAAGCCTCAGCTAATTGATTTACCCGTTTAGCTTACCTGGCACGAAGTGCTTAGGTAAGCCTTTACTATACAATTTTGTCCGTTGTCTGTCAGTCCGTCGTCTGTTTACATTTTGGTTGCAGACATTCTAGAGGCTACGATTTCAATCGGATCTTAATGTAACTTGATCAGAATGTTAGTCATAATAATTCCCGGATGAATTTGAACCTGGATCACACGGGGTCATAAACTAGGTCACTCCCCAGTGAAATGAACACAGTCAAAATATGGTTGACCAGGTTTTAAACAAGGTTATACATGTTTCTCAGACCATGGTTGACCACCAAATGACCATGTTTTATTTATCGTCATGTTTCATGCCGTGGTTTATTGCCGCCCTAGCGACCATGGTTCATCTTGTTCCAAGGTCATCAAAATTATCCATGGTCAAACATGTTTCACAGGCCACATGGTTTATTGCCGCCCTAGTACCATGGTCAAGCATGGTTTGACCATGATCTTAAGACCAGGATTAATCATGTTTCATAGTCCTGTTATTACCATGGTCACACATGTTTCATAGGACACCTTGTTCATGGCATTGAAATAATTGTTTAGTAAATAATTACTGAATTTAGTTTTAAAAAAACGTTTTGAATCAGATCCACCTAATATGATAATGTAATTTTTTGTTTGTTTGTGTAAGAATATTGCTATCCTATAACTGCAAAAGCTGAATTTTGTCTGTTCTCCAAATTCAGAAAAAAAATCAGCCTTATATTGTATTTCTGAATCATGTCTGACAACACAATTAAAAATCAGACTTTTGATTCAGATTTTTTTCTGAATAATGGCTGAGATGCTGAAAATTTCCTAAAATTGGAACAATCCAGGCATAATTCAGACAGTTCAGACTTTATTCATAGTATATTTTAAACTAGAGCTATCACTGAATGTGCTTGACCACTGTATGAAGTTGCATTGAATTCAAACCATTAGTTTTCAAGTTATACTCTGGACAATGAAATTGCAACAGTTGCCTGACCAACCACCGGGCAACTCCTATATGCCCAGCAAACTTTGTTTAGGGGGTATAATGATTCCACACAGTATTTTTTGTATTAAGTTGCGCACCAAAGATAATGACCTTCTAACACTAAACTAATTTCTAGCGATTTTAATAACACAGTTGTAACAATATGTATCACTTTTTCTTTTGCCTTAGTGTTCTATATGAAGTTCCTTCTAGTCTTTATATTTTGTTTCAAATGAAAAGCCTTTTTTTATTTTCTGGCTTTTGATTTTTGCACATTTTTTTCTGTGTCCTGATCAAGAAGGAATTTAGTCCTTTCTCCTTGAAAAAAAATCTACTGTAAATACTCGGTACTTTCTGTCCATCTTCTGATAATCCACTTGTCTGAATGTGTTCTCAGCAGTCTGCTTTGCCTTGGATACCTGCTAGGCATTACCATTTTCTCCAAGTTTTAATTTTCATCTTTTTCAACTCTTTCTTTTAAGTCTGCAGTGTTCATCATAGTTTATATTTAACGCTTTATAGTTTACATGTACATCAGATGAGAAGTCAATGCATGAAAAAGCATGATCTGCAAAATAGAAATAAGACATACTAGCGAAGATATTTATACAATGTTCATACTGTGACATTCATTAACTATGATTATAAAATTAATCCTGAGGCATATGTTGATTTGTGTGGTGAAAACATACTGATATGAATCAGCAAATTTCTGTACAGAAGTTAGTACCTGAAAAGAGTAACTGTTCTTAAAAAAAAGACTACTATTATACTTTATTACATCAAATGACCACTCCAACACACAACCTCAATGATGAGAGTGTCAAGCTTTATGAAAGGAAAGGATCTAGTTAGACTTTGTCTATATGTTTATTCAATGGACTGTACTAAAGCAATATATTAGCGGTCAGTACAGTGCCACTGGTGACTATTTTTTATTTCATTTTCCTAAGAATTTTTTAATATTATGAATTGGCCCCACCTCAGGGGTCACTTCATTTCACATAGACTTATAGACGAAAAACTTTAAAAATCTTGTAAGAAAGACATAAACTGAGGAACATCGGCTAGTGCACCTTTATCAATCAAGTCTGTACAAATTCTAGGTCATAATTAACCCTGCTCCATGGGTCATTGGGTTCTAGGATTAGAAGCATATTTGTTGCAGTAGCAGCTCCAGATAATTTACCTGAACATATTGCTGCTCTATAATTTTTTGTACTTGTTGGAGTACTGAGCCTGCAACTCAGCACCTGTTCCTGTTGGAACTGTTTCCCTCATGCCAAATTTGTAAGAACACCCAACAGATGCTAAACATTCTAAAAAAGGTATGTAAATGCTTTTTTGCCATTCTAAAGCATTCAACATGTTACTTACTTCTTGTTTTCTGTGTTCTAGTTACTTCAAAATGATGTTTTGATGGAAGATTATGAGGAATTGTCTTTTGACATTAATAAAAATATATAAAAATTAAAACATTTTTTATAATGATCAATAGATCTAGTGTCACATTTGACTGGTTTAGACCAGTTTCAACGGCTACACTCATATCCTTACAAGTGACCCTGGGTATCCAACCAGATCCAATCTCTCTAAAACGACTGACTGCGTCCTCAGGTTGTGGCATATTTTCAAATTGCTGAAAATCTTATCTTCTTAAAGGTTCTTTTTACAAACCATGGTGCGTATTATTCCTTGGATAAAAACTAGTAAGTAGTGTTGAGCACGGAAATAAAGATATGTAATAAATAATTCCATTTTATGAGCACAGTATCCATTCGAATTTTGTTACCGTGAGTCGTCCTATTTTTGGGTCTTAAACTAATTCTTTAAAAACAATTAAAATTAATGATTATGTATATATAATACTATCTATCAAGATGAATTTAAATGTCAACTGCATGCAACAAATCAAATCTTACTACCAAGATTTCCAGCTGTTTGTCAACACTGCTCACTCCCTTCTTTTTAAACAAAACATTTAGGGTTGGATCATAATTACAAAAATGATCCTTAAAATAGAAAAACAAATTAAGCAATTACACTTTACCGTGGTAAACGTTCAGATTGATGAATATATTGCAGGATGTTTACAGATTTTGTTTTTGTTTTTTAAATTATTCACTTTGATAGCGCCTTTTTTATCAGACAACTTCCGCCAACAGGTGCTAGATACGGCGATCGTTCATTTCATGAACTAAATAAAAATAACAAAGGTTTTAAACACATTAATAAAACAGAAAAAAAGAGTGTTGAATAATTATTCAATGATTTTAGTAATGTAAAATGATTGGCTGATAGCTAGAAAGCAGCTAAAATTGGTATACTCATGACAATTCCGCAGGGGACCACTTCCGGTCGAACGTAAACAGTATAAAATGTCGAGGCGTAAGTAGAGAAATATTACAAAAATATCATGTAACTTGGTAAGAGATATTCAATTAAAACATTTCTCATAAGCTTGTGTTTCGATAACAACAAGTAAACTTATTTGTCAACGATTATTTTTAAAGAAATATGAACTTTTACAACACCGGTTTGTTCCCAAAATATTTCGAACAAATTCTTATAACAATTATATTCGTACTGATAGAAGACGTAAAATACTCTGACTGGTTAATAATATAATGCTGAAAAAAATTGATGAGCAAGAAAGTATTTCCTCATAAATTGTTCTTTAAAGTAAGATACGTTGAACATTTAAATCATGATGTGTTTTAGGTTTTTGTTAGATAGCATAATAATACTCTTTTATGACAAATTTCAATGACTAGCACCTTTCTTTAATGCTGTTCAATATATAATTAAATCTTTCAATTCAACAATAAATCAGTCGGAAAAAAACAGGGTTCCAAGGTCAGCAAAACTCTGCTTCATTCAACAAACATATAGCCAGACCATAGACCAACTGGACCTTTAACAATCTAGAATTTAAGAACGTAAGTATTTTGTTATTATATTGAATTAAAAATATGACTGATAACATGATGCATATGTTGTATTTTTTACCATAAATTTATTATTATTAAAATTGTATATAGTAAAGTTATATGCCAATAAAGTTTTCATTGTTATAAATAGTCGTAATAAGTGATAAAGCAATTGAAGTAATTCAGTACTTAAATTGGATTTACACTAATAGTGGTCAGTTGTTTTGGTTTTTTTTTTTTTGGGGTGGGGGGGAGGGGATTGGGTTTCAAGACAGATTTTCTTTCTGTCATGAAACCATGTTTCCTCAGTTTTTAGTTCTGTTCATGTATTCAGTAGAATTCCATAACTAGCTAAGTTCAACAATTTTGCTTGAGTTTTCTCACCAGTTTTAATGAAATGAATGTGACAACCTAAACTTCCTATTGATATTGACAAAAGCCGTAGTATTCAGACAGCTTTATAATTTAATTCTAATACACATTTTCACTATGATCTTCATTTTTTTTGTAAGGTGGCTGAACCTCTGAACTTGTGCCAGGGAAGGAGTCTTTTCCAAAAATGAAGAAGACAGATTGAAAAATCCTATACTTGCATCCATAAGAGTTGTCATGAACAAGCACATACTTGAAAGAGAAAGCTTTATTTGTTAAAGATGTGAAAGTTTGAGAATATAGTTGTACACATTTATGACAATACATTTGCAGAGTGTTAATTATTCAGTAGTACAGAGGTGTGTTTTACCCAGTGCTTTTTTGTACTGGTTATTAGGTTTGATACAAAGTATCTTCTTAGTAAAAAAGTTCAAGAAAGTTTATTGTGTAACCAAGATGTGAATGAAAAGCATGAAATGACTGTAGCATATGAAGTGGAAAATGAATCAAGCCACTGTTGATACCAGGTAACAGTTGAGGAGTTCAATGCTAGTCTGTGATGCAGAAGAAAGTTAGTGACTCTTTGTATGATTTCAAACAGATTAGAACTAGAAGTGAACTGCTGCTTGTTAACCTTGACAAAGGCACTTAAGTCATTTGGATGTACAACAAAAGTGGTGATGTGCTGATATTATCAATTTCATTTTACCCATCCAGTTATTCATAAGTACATTTGTTTCAAAACAACTTTTTATACCAAAAATATCCAGGTAAAATTTCCTATGCATACAGATGATACAGCTTGCACCTTCAGGAAGCTTTTTTAAATCCTAGATTAGCATTTTTTTATTTTACAAATAATTCTACTTTAAAACATTGCATTGCTATATTTGTTAAATGTGACATATCAAACATAATTAGTGATAATTAATAAATAATGCCATCACAGCCCTCTTGTTTTTTATCTTTGGCACTGAACATGCCAGCCTTCTTTTAGTATTTCTTCAGACGTGTACTGAAGCTGAAACGAGACTGAACTTTTTGTCTGAACATGTCTTTTCCAGTATAAATTGTTCTAGTAATTTTACAGTTATTTGTTGACCATGAATCATGTTCAGACAAGGACATCTGACCATCAATCATTGTCAGGCATGGACAATACACCATACAGTTAAAAACAGAAATCTGCTAAGTCATACTGTTTTCATCATGTTATTTCAAAAGTTGACCATGATTCATGTTCAAACAAAGACTCTTGCTCATGAATCATTGTCAGTCATGGACACTTACATAATGTGTACACTGCTACAGGCTTCACTGCTTAGAAATAGTAAACTGTTGCATTTAAAGTAAAAAACAGACACTAGTTGTAAAATGCAACATTCTTCAACTAATATGTGATAACTATTTAAGATTGACAGTGTTTCATGGTCTGGAAAACATGGTCTTTTTACCACAGTTAGACCATAGTCAAATCAAGGTAAAAAGCAACCAGAGTCAAATTCGAAACTAACAACATAGACAACCATGTTTTGATCATGTTTAACCATGGTCAAACAAGAATCAAGGTTTATATTTCACATTGTGTCAAAAAAGAAGAAAGAAAAACTCTATTTTGTGTACTTTACTGTTACTTTACTCACTCTGTAAACCATTTTTTCAGATCGTCACCGGGTCAAATTATAGGAAAACCTGTTTTTAATCTTGAAGAGGTCATATTTTCATCAGATCTGAATGAAACTTTAGTCAGAATGTTTGCTTTGATAGATTCTTGGGCTAATTCGAAACTGAGTCACTGTTATGATCACTTTCTAACTAACAGAAATTGGATGTTCAATTTTCACTTATTCATGTAAAATGCGAAATGTTGTTGTCTGGACAGCAAATGAACGACTTGAACATTTGAGTTTACCTGCCCTGCTAATGTCCATCTCTTTTAAATCTTCTAGTGAAAATACAGTGGGCAACTGAAAGACGCTAATATAATTTGGCATGTAAACTCCTTAGATGCCCTTACACTACATATTTTTCAAGAAAATGTTGATAAATTAAAAAAGAATTAAATTTAAATTAAATTTCACTACAGGGTAAAATTTGAAGGTGGTCTTACTATCGGTCTTTTGGTCAAAAAGTCAGTCCATTGCCAAACGTTGTTCAACAGTCTTAAAGACTTTTCAGTGGAACTTCACACGTGAGCTGCATATAGTACAGATCTGCCTTACGAATTTTTAGCTCATCCGACCAAAAAGGTCAGCTGAAGCTTTTTATTGGATATTTGCTGTGTTGTGTCATCTACCAAGATTGGTCAAATTGTGGCCCATGGGTAAATATTGCCATTCTCAAGGGGTCACTTACCAATAACCAACTTTGATGGACTTGTTCTGTGGCAATTCGTTCCTTTGTACCTCGTACCACATATATCAGGTGAGCGAAACTGGGCCACTTGGCCCTCTTGAGTTAGTTAAAGGGCCTTTTCATTCGCAAATCGAGTTTTAAAAAAGGGGTTTGCGTGTATACGTGGTGCATTCGTCTGATATAGTAATGATATTAAGAATGGTCTTTAACGTGCTCCTTTTTAAATTTGACTTTATTATTCTTTGAACTGTACTTCAATTTTAGTTGATAACTAGAACTCCGCGAGTCGGACGTGTCGCCTGACGATAGCATACCAGTAATTTAACTTTGTTCTATGGAATAGGGAATTTATAGGTCCCGGACAAGAATTAAATATGAAAAATTACAAAGGACAATAACTCAAAAATTATGCAAAAGAGAGTTATGGTTTTTGAGCACTGCACGTCTGCACAGTGAGATCTATTCACATATAAACTTTCAAGTTGATATCTTCAATACTTTTCAAGTTAAGTTCCGTACAAGAATTAAGTATGAAAAATTGCAAAGGGCAATAAATAAAAAAATGTTAGAAATAGAGTTATGGTTCTTAGCTATTGCACCTCCCCAGAATGAGATCTATTCACCTATTAAGTTTCAAGTTGATATCTTCATTATCTTTTGGGTTATGCCCCGGACAAGCAAATTTGAACGCCGTTGCCGACACCGACGCGGACACTATAGTCAGGCGACACAAAAAGTGTGTTATGTATTATTTGCTCAATAGCTTCTCTTTGCGTTCATCACACGTTAAAATCCAACTGAATAACATGTGTCTCTGAATGTAGAATATCTGCATTAAAGCAGATTTCAATTATATATTAGTTATTTGCAGCAAGATGATTGTGTTTCTATTAATGTCGTAAATGAGGGGATGGTACAGTGATTTCAAGCACCGTGCTGTTTTATGTATAGATTTACAATTGATTATTTAGTATGAGAAGCATTTGATGCTCACGTGGCACGACAACTCAACATGCCACAACATAGATTGTCACTTTTTTGGTAAACTTGATAATAGAATAACCGGAGACTGGTCTTAGAAGCACGCGTCAACAATGTGACAGTTCGAGATATTCATGAACATACTGTGAATGTTCAAACATGTTTATTTTATGTAGGCGTCTATTATTGTCATAAAAAGCATGTATACTTGATTGAACGTTATAGTTTTGAAGTCCATGCCATGAATGGGCTGCAATAAACCTTTTTATTAATCATGAGAAGTCAGCCAGTAGTTTCTTAGTCCGAAATTGAAGCCTTCTGTTTGGGTAGCGATGTACCAGTTCAGGCATTACGACTCACAACGATGTTCTCTTTTCATTTTCGTGATTTCTTGTCAAAAAGTTAGCCCTTTACAAAGTTTCCGAATTTTTCAACGCATGCATTCTATAACGATTATGCATTCTACAATGATGAAGACTGACCAGTTTCACCTATGAGAACACCCAATTGACAAAGTACATTTTTTATTCACATGTATTAAATTTATTTATTGGAAACATGTTAAAATAAAGTTTAACTGACAAAATTTACAACAAAATTTCAACAAATTTGGAATGTTAATACACATTTCTAAATGAAATAAATATATCCTTTCTTCCAGTTAAAATGACTGCTTAGTTATAAGTAAATAACGGAAAAAACATGACTCAAACAATTATCTTGATGTAGAACTTAGTCCTGTTTTTCCGTAATTTGAATAATTATTTGTCGGAAAGATATCGAGGATTCCCGAATAGCGTACAAGTTGTAACTTCCTGCAAGCATAGTATCATAGTCAACAAGCGTGGTTAAGGTGCCAGTATGCATAATGACTATACCAGTAACCACAATAGCAGTGCCAATGAGTAAAATTGTAACAGTAAGCAGGCATTGTGTATTTTTTTACCTAATGTCATGCACACTACTAGCATTACTGACTCTGATTAACTCAATTATATATACAAATTCTAATTTTGTCAAATCGACTTTTACAGCTTAAGATTCATGTTTAGGCTTACGTAGGCCACAACTGACAATGATATGCAGTAATGTTGTCTCGAAATAACTGATCCCACACGAATGTCGCTTAATATGATAATGATACAAGTAAGTGTAAGTATTGACGAACGAATGTTTCTGATTACATGATGGCTTCCCATAGTTATTGAATGTGAAGATTTATAATTAAAAGTATATAGTTTCTTATTTAAAACTTTCAGTTTGTTTGATATTTACCTCACTAAATATATCAGGTATACTGACATTACTGTTCCAATCTTCTTCGTCTAAGTATATAAGACATTATTTGTTTATAACACACTAATCTCTGTCCCATGGTTGATAACGTCAAGATGTTGATGAATCCTTTATCAAAGATTTTTTTTCTAACTTTTTTTATTATTCAATAAAAGTAATGTATTCTTCTGAAAAGGGCAATTTTGGTTAGGTCGTGCGACCTAGAATGATGTAAGATTTGGTCTAGTTATAAACATTCCCACAGTCAATTTGTCTGAAACTATTGTCTTTACATCCTAACCAGACATACTGACAGGTTAAGTTAACATCATCGTTGCAATTTTATTTCAAAAATGATAAACCAAAATACGTGGTGTGTAAAATTTCGTGATTAAATTTCGTACTCTTAGATTTTTTACAGCTTTCACGCAGAAAATGCGATTGCACTGTTGTCATAAAAAATGGGTAATTGCTCAGTAATGTCATTTGTTTAAACGTTTTCGTAAGATGTAACGATCCTGCAGCCGTAAATGCAATTTGAGAACTGAAATTTACTACACGCAGTGTAATGTATTCCTACAGAAAATCTAATGATATATATCATCAAGACAAACACAAGATTGTTTCAAGATGTAAAACTCATGCTCAAAATTATGTTCCTTTTATATGTGAATTCAAAATTCAGGACTATGACTGAACTTAATTCAGTTTCTGTATGACTTCTGAACTATGTAATACGACGTTCTCCGGAAAAAGGGTATTTATCCCGTTTCTGCAATCTAAAAATTAACAGATTTTTAAGGACGGGCGCTTTGCCATTTTCACAGTTCAAAGTGATAAACCAGCCGGTTTGATAGACCTGTAGCAAGCCTCTGTATGTCCTAACTGGAGCTTCTTTCGGCGTAGCTGTCTTGACTAACTAATGGCAATCATTTACCTGTATTTTATGTTGCAGAAAACAAAAGAAAGAAAAAATCCGGAATGATTAAATGCAGTAGTTTCTATTTGAGACTTGTTAAATTGCGCTAAAACAGTTACGCAACAAGGAGAACTAGACAAAATAGAATTATATAACAAGTACGAAATTGCTGCATGAATGCTGCAAATGGGAGAGCGCGGCCAACGAAAAAGGAGTGGTAGGGACAAAAGGTGTAAATACGGAGAAGTCTCTGAGAAAAAATAAATTTTATTGCCAAAACAACGTAAACAGCATGTATTATACAGATGCATCATTTTCATAATGTTTTAGATGACAGAAATCTCTGAAAGCATTGCTTAGCCTGAATGCAGCACACTAACAGTTAGCTGCTGTTATATGAAACTGCAAAGATGCGAATGTTTTAGTGAAATAGTAGTTTAACGTACAATACCATAGAACACGAGCTGGAACGGATGTTCTTGCGCATTGCAGACATGTTGGAAATGATGCAGGTCATGTATCTGGTATGAAATAAAAAGACGAACACGACAGTACAGTAAACTTCCCCTATTAAGACCATTATTTTTTATGGAGGAAGACATTCCTGCTGTCTATTTTGAAAGCAACGGAACATACTGAACGCCGAGAAAGCCTTCACAATAAGGCAAAGTTAATATTAAGGACTATGAAAAGCAAAATCTTTATTGGTCTTAATACGGAAACTTTATCGCAAGACAGAAAACATTAGCAAACGGATGTATGTACAGCATCCTGCAGAATGGGTGGTGTTATGTGACTGTGTTACACATGAGATAATTTAATCATTTGGAAATGTTTTGAGCAGGACAGGAAATGTGCTAAAATTATAAGATCTGTTTCAAAATGTTTTTTGGAACTGACACCAACACCAAAACAAGAGGACCAAATGGTCTTGGTTGGCCCACTTGAGCATATGCTACTAGTTTTTTTTATTTGACGTAGTGACCTATGACCCCATGTGACAGTATGAAATTATCAAAGATTTCATGAAGGCAAAGATGCTGACCATGTTTCATAGAGAATTGTTAAAAATGTGACTTCAAGAGTGTAAAAAAGGTTTTCCTATGATCTGACCATGTGACCTAGTTTTTGACCCCATTTGAGCCAGTTACGAATTCAACAGACTTGATCAAGGCAAAAATTCTGATCAAGTTTCATTAAGATTGGGTCAGAAATGTGGCCTTTAGGGTGTAAATATTTTTTTATCATCGTTTGACCCGTTTCCTAGTTTTTGATCTGATGTGACCGAGTTATGAACTCTTCAAAGATTTCATCAAAGTAAATATTCTGGCAAGTTTCATTAAGTTTGGGTGAAAATTGTGATCTCAAGAGTGTAAGTAAGGTTTTCCAACAATTCGACCCTGTAGATTTTGGCATAAATCTTTAGTACATATTACAATTGTAACAGGACAGAAAAATTTGCCGCTTACATTTATAATTTTTAATTCATTGGTTACTTTTCTTAATATTCTTCATTCTTCAACAGCGCGATTTTATTGTTATGGTTGCATCCATTTTGGTCTTCTTCCCGAAATCAGTTACGTAATATTAGGTTATTGGTTTTGGTTTTAGTTAATTATTTTCATTCCTCTATTCGAACTGGTTAAATCTCAAAGTTCAATCGTTTTAACTGTCTAAATTGTTTATGCATCAGTTTGTCCAATCATTATTATCTAGTGTGTATTTTGCACGAGAATCTTGTGAATTTTATCTTTTATTATATATAAACAAGTGATATTTAATGTTCTGCAGTTGGGTGCTGACCGCTAGGTCGGTATCGTCAAGACTTAGTCTTGAACTTAAAAATGACTTAGTCCTCTTATAGCAATTATTGCTAACCACTCTCCAACTGTCTTTTCTTAAATAAATACTTGTTTCTCTTTTGTTTAAGTTAAAAATTAGGGATAAAATAATTTTCAAATTTGTCTTTAATAAATAAATACATTTTCATTCTAAAAAGATAAACGTTGTAACATATAGATAAATAAAGTCATTGTCAGTCATTTTATGTTCGTTGTCCTTAATAACAAACGGCCAATTAATGAAGTAAAGGGTTTTCACTAATGCTTTATTGACTCCCGAACCTGTTACACAATTACACACTATTACACAATAAACACGACATTTAAAATAGAATATATTTAAAATACACGTTAGACGAATATCGCAGATATGCCACATGCGAGAATTACAATACCGTCTTTGAAACTTATGCTCAAGCTTTGCGACACAATTGTCAGTTTACATCATCATTATGCTATTTTCTAATAAATAATCGACTGGATAACCATTCAACTTATACACCAGTTTAAAAATGCTTCTTCCTGTTCCATGTCATTCCATTCATAGGTGCTCTGGTACATGTGTGAAACATGTTCTGGACAGCGAATCGAGCACGGTCAAAAAATGTTCCCGAATTGTCGACCGAAGGGACTTTTCAATTCCGACCAATAGTGCAAAAAAATAATACACACAATTCTATACAGACCTCTTTCGTTAGTGTTTTGGCCATTATTATTCGTATTTTCATACGATTTGTCTACCGATACAGATACCATGACAATTTCTGCATTTTGTCTATAAGTTTGTGCTAGCCATTTAATGGAAAGGACTAAAATGTTTCATATCCGACAATATCAGTACTTGACAGTAACCAAATGTTGTCCTGAAGGACATTTCGGATTCGAAGTGTTGAGAAAAATATAATACTTTAGCTCTTAAAAATCAATTGCTTTGCTACTTTGCCTATTATCATTCCTTTTTTCACAGCACAACTTCTGCTTATACATTTTGTGCGAAGCCCATAAGCAATGGGCTCAGAATCGTCAAATAATAGTTGATCGAAAGGAAAAAAAATCATATTATATACCCCCATAGCACATTTCTAAACCCATAAAGGTATGCACGGCCATATTGGGCCGCGCAATAAGCATTAATCTTGAATACCGACAACGCTGTTTGCGGGCATAATTTGATGTGTAATGCATTGAGTATTCCATGTTACAGAAACGATGATATATTACAAATTACCTTTGAAGAAACTGTCCACAAAAATCACGAAACTGCGAAAACAGCACTTCACCTTAGTACTTGAAATTGAATAGGCAGTCTTAATAGCATGATCTTGCGTTGTAAAAGACGATGTTATTTAATTTACGCCGACCAGTTTCAGCTCAGTAAGTTCGAATTACTTTGGAATAATGGTAAAACTGTGTGTTGGCAAAACATGCTGCCGCTGATTACTCGTGTAGTATTAGCTGCCACGTGAGATATACAGTAGTTGAAAGTTTCTTGGTTTTACTCCTGGTGAATAAGTGACAACCCACTCTGTTATAACGAACAAAGTGGGGATTCTCTCTCGTAATTATGCACAAATGCCTGGTGATAAAAATACTCCTGAAAAAAAAAAGTTCAAATAAAACTTGAAACGTTCTGGATAACCTTCCTTCATAAAAAACGAAAACTCCCTTTGTTCCTTTTTCGGATAACACCTCGGGGAACATTCCTCCCTCTGAATGCCAAGAGAGAGGAGCATTCCCTAATTTAAACTTTAATGTGTCCGGAAAAGCGAATGGGGGAAACCATTTCTATCTCAAATGCAAATAGAATTTGGAGAACATTATCTATAGAAGCAAACTAGAAGAAATCAGTATTTCAACAAGAGGGTTATGACTGCCCCGAATCGCTAGCCTTAGTAATTTAGCTGTGGGTCTGCTGCTGAGCAAACATAATTTCAAATAGGACCCGAAAGGTGGGTCCAATTTTGACCCAAGGGACATAAGTTGAACAAACTTGGTAGAGTTCTACCAAACAATGCAACATACAGAATATCTAAACTCTAAGGCATACAGTATCAGGTAAGAAGATTTTCAAAGCTTTTCCTAAACAACTCAATGTAAAACAAGTGACTCCAGCGCGGAGTCAGTTTTGAATCTAGGGAAATAATTTGAACAATCTTTGTAGGGGTTAACTATACAATGCTTCATACGTAATAGTTAAGGTCTAGAGCTTACGGTTTCTGACATGAAAGTTTTCAAAGAATTGATATTTGACACAAAATGGAACGCCGGAGCAGAACCAGTTTTGACCTCCAGTGACATAATTTGAACAAATTTTATAGAGGTCCACAAGGAAAATGCAACATAAAAAATATCTTAGCTCTGCTAGATACAGTTTCAGACAAGATTTCCAAAGTTTCCCTACACAACTCCAAAACAAGTGTTAAGACAATAATTCGTACTGTTTTTTTATGTTACGCTAAAGTGTTCACCTTACTATGTTAGTACAAAATTACCTTTAAACGTTTTAATTCGACATACAGGTTGTCTTTTTCTCTTGAGTTGCATCTTTATGTCATGGACGTAAAATTATAAGATGTCTTACTTCTTGATATTTTTCATGTGTAAAATTGGAAATTGGTACTCCCCCCACCCCCTCCACACACACACACACACACACACACACATAAACATTTTAGAATTAACGAACACTTAAAAGAAACATTTTTCTGGACAAATTATGGGTCATAAATTATAAGTACTATTAACTATTACTAGATGACCTTTACAACGTACATCTATTCCGACCCAAGAGAGACATGAGGGTTACTAAAAAAGTACCGTGTATGTGGGTTTGTTTTAGGAAAAATATGTTTTTTTGTGTTTGTGTCATAAAAAGATGTTGAAAATTCTGTAGTTTCCAAAAGAATGTTAATTTTATTAAGAAATCTATTAATTTTGGAAATTTACGTAAATAGAAACATTAGTTTATAATGGGAAAATGTCCGAGTTAACGTGAGAGGACAGATAAACTTTTTGAACGTCTCTTTCGATAATGTATCCGGCTTTCTATATACATTTACAGCGATAGTAAAGTATCAGCGATTGTCTGGCGTTGTTGAACGTGGGTACCAATTATTATGCAAACAAGGGAAGATTTCAACGTAATTTCTTGTATTTGGTTGATTATGTGGAGTTATATTGTTAAATTAAGTTAGATCTATGGGTCTTCTTTGATAAAATTTTATGTTTAAGTATGTAGAAAAATATTATTTAGATGCGAATCAATGTACCCTCGAAACCGTATGTGTAGTGATAAATCGGCGTATTAATTGATTTCTTGTGATAATGTTGAACTGACCCCGCTGTATTTCCAAGATGGCGTTAAACTGATAAACACATGCACATTAAATCAAAGCACTGAAAGTACTGCAAAACCTGCCGTGTAGTGCTGGGTTTATGTTTTCAAGTAATGGATACATGCATGTAATGCAATACCTTTATCGGAGAGAATTTATCTGTGTGCAAAAGAGGTCCATTGGAGTTAGTCTCATTAAGCTGAATATGATAAAAATCTTTTTTACCTGCCTTGCCATAAATTATAGTCCAACTTCACTGGAAATTTTTTAACATAATTACTGAACACTCTAATCAATACTGACCATCACTGATCTTGATCATTTTCAACACACATTTATCAAAGTAAGTATTGACAATTCCACTTATTTTTCTAAAACCCTGTGGTACTCCAACAATAATGTTCTAGAAAAGTACAAGAGTACTATTATACCAACCATGATTTATGCATACTGACCAATATTGTAAGTTCTGTTGGTAGTTTACTGGTAACATTTGCAGTCTAGTACATGTTCTTTCCAGTAATTTTAGGAAGGTAAACTGACTCTGATATGAATACAACTGTAAAGAGCGGGTAAAAAAAATTAGCTGACAATAAGTTTACCACAAACACAAGAAAGAAATACTTGTTAACATTATCTATATTTAAAAAAAATAAAACAATCAAAAACAACAATTCACTAGAATTGTGTCCATTGGACACATTTGCCCCAGCCATGTACCATAAGCAGATGATAAAAATTAAAGAGGCAGGTGGAGTGTCAAAAGCAGTATAATTGTTACATTCATTTAATGAACAGCGTGTTACAAAACACCCTGTAAATGTAAAGACAATTTAGTTGTTATCAGAAATTTAGTCTATAAAGGTCAAAACATTTGGAGATGTACTGCCCAATTTTGCAAGTAACCTGTATTTTCATAAGATACATACACATGCAAAATATGAAAAAAATCTAAGCATTTTTCTTTAAATGAACAGAAATTTCTTTTTAGTAGAAAAGAAGCCAACAAGAGCACCGCTAGCCGGAGCATTATATGCTCGAAGGGTGTTTTTATCTCACCTGAGCAAATGCTCAGGGTGAGCTATTGTGATCACCCTGTGTCCGATGTCATGTTCCAACATGGCCAGGTGAAGGTCACCAGTGGTGTCTAAAGATATGAGCCATGTGTTCCATGTCCGCTTCATATCTTTTTCACCCCTGGAATGAATTCCATGAAACTGATCAAATGTTCAGCCCATCAAGATGATATGCAGAACCCATGTTCTAACCTGGCCAGTTCAATCTCAAGGTTCAATAAATATCCTGTAAATGAATTTTAACATCAACACGAGGCCATGAAAATGCCTCAATAGTCAATAAAGAACAAAAAAACTTCCACTCTAATATTTGTTTGTTTACAGTATATCATAGCTTGCTGGCCACCTTTTCACCCAATATTCCACATCACTTAATTGTCGTCCACACATAACCCGTCAGTGTTATACTTTTCTTGTTTTTCAAATATTGTTGCCATCCAGGTTTTGTTTCATTTGCTTAATAATTCTCTTCCTCTAACTGATTCCCATTGACATTCTGTGTGTCAGTTAATGTTACTTCTAAAATAATTGATCACGTACTATTCTAATGTTTGTTTTAATGAAACATGTTGTTATCAGTATAGTAATATAATTATGAATTGATTATATTTTGATATTGTGATTTTAATGATGATAATGATGATAATGATAATGAGGAAAAAATAAGAAAAACAGCGTAGCAAATACGTAGCCGTTTAACTGTAACACATTATGTGCAAAGGCCATTTTATAGTTGTTCATGATATAGACGTTCAGCTTAAAAGTGAGAATTTAGGAAAGATATTGTAAAGGTCGTTGATGTTTCAGCTTAAAGGTGAGAATTTAGGAAAGCTATTGTAAAGGTCGTTGATGTTTCAGCGTAAAGGTGAGAATTTAAGAAAGCTATTGTATAGGTCGTTGATGTTTCAGCTTAAAGGTGAGAATTTAAGAAAGCTATTGTAAAGGGCGTCGATGTTTCAGCTTAAAGGTGAGAATTTAAGAATGCAATTGTAAAGGTCGTTGATGTTTCAGCTTAAAGATGAGAATTGAAGAAAGCTATTGTAAAGAGCGTCGATGTTTCAGCTTAAAGGTGAGAATTTAAGAAAGCTATTGTAAAGGGCGCCGATGTACCACAATCAACGACTTCTCGTTGTATTAAAAAGCTAGGCCACAAAACGTACCAAACTGCACGCATGGATATTTGAATTCAAGTAATGTTTGAATCCAAACAAGTATTGCTTTTTCAGGATACCAGCAAGTTTTAATTACAGTTACAGCACGTGCTAATAAATTCTCCTGTTAAAGCTTTGTTGTCATTTCTTTCTGCTAGAAAGCTTCTAGCAGTGTTAATCAAAGGTTGTCCTTAAGGAAAAAGATAAAACGACTTAAAGTTCTACACAAGTTTTACAGAAGACTTTTGTTGATAAATTACATCAATCTATTACTCCCATAAAATAGAAATAAGTCTTGATTATTGTCTTCTTACCTTCTTAAGAGAAACGTCTCATTCTCTCTCTCTCTCTCTCTCTCTCTCTCTCTCTCTCTCTCTCTCTCTCTCTCTCTTTAAGGGAATAGACAAATCAGTAAAATAAAGGCAAATGTGTTAAAACTCCTTTCGATTAATGAATGTTGTATAAGATTTAACCATAAACAAAGAAACAAAGCAATGAAAATCAATAGTATCCTCATCATTTACAATATGTAAAATTATCCAAAAGTGTTAATAAATTAACCATAAAAGAAATGATAATAAGAGATGTTTGTAAAACATATATGCACCCCTAGCGCCTTATCCCTAGAGGCAGCCATGAAGTTTTGAGGAGCTGGAACCAAGCGTTCTATAGTTATTGATCGGAAACCATTTTGCTATTCAAGGACACTGTGACCATGACCTTTGACCTGGTGACCTGAAAAACGATAATTATCATCTAAGTAAGAAGAACATAGGACCAAGTCATCTATAGTTATTCTATAGTTATTCATCGGAAACCATTTTGCTTTTCAAGGTCACCGTGACCCTTGACCTTTGACCAAATGACCTGAAAAACGATCTTATCATCTACTGATCATGACAAACCTACATATTAAGTCTGACGAACCTGGGCCCAAGGATTCCCTAGATATTCAGCAGAAACTGTTTTGTTTTTCAAGGTTACTGTGACCTAAACCTTTGACCTAATAACCATAAAATCTACAGGGGTCATCTTATTGTCATGATCAACCTACTTATGAAGTTTTGAGAAGCTGGGCTCAGCGTTCTATAGAAATTGATCGCACCCTATTTTGCTATACAAGGGCACTGTGACCTTGACCTTTGACCTAAAAAGATATAGGGATAATGTACTGGTCATGGCCAACCGATATACCAAGTTTGAGGAACCTGTGCCCAAGCGTTCTATAGTTATTAATTGGAAATCATTTTGCCTTACAAGGTCGTTGTGACGTAAAAAACTAAAGGGGTCATCAACTGGTCATGACCAACCTACCCACTAAGTAAGAAGAACTTAGGACCAAGTCTTTTTATAGTTATTCTATAGTTTTTGATCGGAAACTGTTTTGCTTTCCAAGCTCACCGTTACCTTGACTTTTGACACGGTGATCTGAAAAACTAAAGGGGTTATCCACTAGTCATAACCAACCTACATACTACGTTTGAACAACCTGGAACCAATGGTTCTATAGTTATTAATCGGAAACTGTTTTGCTATTCAAGGTCACTGTGACCTTGACCTTTGACCTGGCGATGTGAAAAACTATCTACTGGTCATGGCTAGCCTACACACACAGTTTGAACAACCTGGAACAAAGCCTTCCATTTTTATTGATTGGAAACAATTTTGCTATTCAAGGTCATTGTGACCTTGACCTTTGACTTGGTGGCCTGAAAAACTATAGGGGTCATTTACTCGTCATGACCAACCTTCGTACCAAGTCTGAGGAAGGTGGGTCCAAGGGTTCTCTAGATATTGATCGGAAACCAAAGTGTCTACCGACCGACCCAACGATATTTGCAAAACTATACACCCCCTTTTCTTCGATGGGGTGTATAAAAAGCATTTAAATAAAGCAATGTAGGTCCTTGGTAATGTTAATTTGTTCGATCTGCATCGAGGTATTTTGTACAACAATAGAAGTCCTACAAATTTCAGTCGTATAGAAAGTCCTGTTTGAACTAATAACCACATATGATTCGAAGCGGGTGCCAAGTGGGATGATTCATACGTACGTTGACCCCCGTGTTGATCTCAAAATAATAGGCAAGAAAATATGTCCAGAAGATCCATACTTTGCAACTGCACTTTTTCAGATATATTGCAAATCAACTTAACTAGACATTAGAGGCAAACAACAGTAATGTTCAAAAGACCAATTTACTATTTTCCTGTAATTTATAGTGCGGAATAATATGAACTTTAAAATGACGCCCTGCGTACTGGAAGCATGTTCAGCTTGAATAAATCAGTAAACGAACCTGAAATAGTTCTGCTGACATAGTTGTTGGTAAGTATACGGTTTGCAACAACTGAAACAAGGAGATTGACTCGTTTTATAAAATATCTATTTTTTGCGTGTGAATGAAATAACTGCCCTTTTGCGTGTGAATGAAATAACTGCCCTTTTGCGTGTGAATGAAATAACTGCCTTTTTGCGTGTGAATGAAATAACTGCCCTTTTGCGTGTGAATGAAATAACTGCCCTTTTCAGTTTAATGTTCAGCTTTCTGTGTATTTCCTTTGGCAATAGTAACATTCTGAGCTATGTATCTGGTAAGACACAGGAGGCAATTTTGCTGTCAAATGTAGAGTTTTTCTCATAATAACAGTCATCAAACATAAATTGTACAAATGAATGTTTTTACCCACTCCTACACAGTTATCACAGTTTTGAAAGAATATAATTATCTCGATATCAGCTCTTTCCAAGGACGTCGTATATTACTATTACTATTCTCAAACCCGACACAGAAATGATAGTAATTATCAGAGATCAAACATTGACAGGCGACATCACAACAGAGATGATCAGAGGAATAGAATTAGAGGCAGATATTAGCTAGCTTGCGGCTGTTGGAATGTGAGGGGTTGTAAAAATGATACAAACTGTGATAATTATATATTAAGATATCATTGTTTAGATTCTTTAAATTTAGATATCATTGGAATCTGTGAAACTCACCTTAAGGGCTTTGAGAAACTCTCTTTCCAGGTTATCAATGGTTTGGACAAAACAGAACGAAGTTACATTTAAATGCTAAATTAGGATCTGGAGGAGTTGGGTTTTTAATAAGAGATAGTATATTTTTAGATTTTAATGTTGAAATTCTTAATTCAGATGTTGAGGGAATTTTATGGTTATCTTTAAAACATAAAACTGATATTTTACATCTTAAAGTGTGTGTCTGCTATCTCCCACCAATTAATTCGTCTAGACAGGTAGATGGGCAACAGTTTTTTGATAATTTATTATCGCAAATTTATGAATTCAGAATCATGCAAAAATTTACATTTGCGGGGATTTCAATAGTCGTTGTGGGGATTTGAAAGACTTTATTGAAGGAGTTGATATGCTACCCTGTAGAGATGTTTTAGACTTTAATGTTAACAAGTATGAACATTTAATGATTTACTTTCTCCTTAGCAGTAATATGTGTATGTTAAATGGTCGGAATAGTACAAAAAATGACTTTACAAGTTTAGCTTCAAATGGAAATTCTGTTGTTGACTATTGTTTAGTTAATCATGATAATTTGCACATGTTTGAAAATTTCAACGTATTTAAAACCATTGATGTTATAAGTAAAGTTGGATGCAATAATGTTGTATTTTCAGGATCTTATCCTGACCATTCTATTTTGACATGGAGTATTTGTGTAGAAACCAACAAAAGATATTCAAAACCAGTTTCTGAGGTGCAACAGTCTTATGTTAAATTTGATGTGAACAATATACCTGATTCTTTTATGTGTGAGGATAGTATGATACATCATTTACATGAAATAGTTTTTAACCTTGAACAAGGATTACAAAATTAAACAAGTATTGATAAAGCTTATGATGATCTTTGCTGTTGTATTAAAGATGAGATGTTTTCAAAGTTGAATTATAAACATATCAAGGTTTCATCTTCTGATGTTAGTAACAAAAAACGAAAAGTTGGTAAACCCTGGTGGAACAACAAATTGTCTTTACTTTGGAATGAACTTTGCACTCATGAACGCAATTTTATTAAATGTAAAGATAGAAGACAAAAATCTATTTTAAAGAGTATTTTTATTAAACATATGAAAATTTTTGATAAGCAGATCATTAAAGCTAAGCGTAGTTTTTGGTGCAAGTCACAAGTTTAGTTGATAAATGATTTTGAAAACAATCAACAAGTTTTTTGGAAAAAGATTGGTAGGATGGGAATAGCTAATAGGAAAGGTATACCAATGGAGGTTATTCTTGATAGTGGTGAAGTTTCAAATGACGTCTCCACTGTGTTAAATAAATGGAAGACTAGCTATGAGAATCTACATGGTAAAAATGTAAATCAAATTTTGGTTCAGAATGATGTTAATAATATGATGATAAAGATGTGTGTAATGTTTTTGTAGCCGAACCTCTTTTCAATGAAGCTATTTCTGTTTTTGAAGTTAGAAAAGTTGTGTTAGATGCAAAGCGCAATAAGGCTTGCGGATTTGATTCTATACCGGTTGATGTGCTAAAAAATGATACATCTATATCTGTACTTCATATATTGTTTAATGTTTGTTTCAGTACTGGGTATATTCCGACATCTTGGGGTAAAGGTATAATAAATCGAATTCCTAAATGTAGTACTACTGACCCTAGAGATCCTTTATCTTATAGAGGTCTTACTCTTGGTTCAAGCATGTATAAATTATATTGTGCTGTCCTGAATAATAGGTTAACAAAATGGAGTGAGGAAAATAATATAGTTGCAGAAGAGCAGAATGGGTTCAGAAAAAATAGAAATACTATTGACCATCTAAGTACCCTTACAACTATTATTGAAACTAAAATGAAGAAAAAGTTATCAACATTTTGTGCGTATATTGATTTTAAAAAGGCGTACGACTGCATTAATAGAAATATTTTATGGAAGAAACTTGCTTTGATTGGAATACACAAAAATAGTAGAATGTTTACTGCTTTGAAATCTTCGACTCTTGTGTTCAATCTTGTGTTAGATTAAATTCCTTTACTTCGGACTGGTTTGAGGTTAATATTGGATTAAGACAAGGCTGTAGCCTGTCACCGATACTTTTTAATCTTTACATCAATGACTTTGTATCAACTGTTAAAGAACTTGGATATGGTGTTGATATCGGTAACAATGAGAAGTGTTGTATCTTGCTTTATGCTGACGACATTGTTCTGCTGGCAGAGTGTGAGCAGGATCTCCAACGCATGTTGGACATTCTCCATGATTGGTGTGATCAAAATGGAATGACAATTAGTCCAACTAAGAGCCAGGTTGTTCACTATCGACCTAAATCTGTAAACCGAATTATGTTTACTTTTAAGTGTGGACAAACAGAACATAAAATTGTAGAAAAGTATGTTTACTTGGGTCTGGTATTAACAGAATTTCTGGATTATAATGTCATGGCTAAAACTGTTTCACAGGCAGCCAGCGGAGCATTGGGTGTGATTATTGCAAAATTTAATAATGCAGGTGGTCTTCCTTTGAATGTTTACATGAAATTATACGATTCTATTGTATGGCCAGTGATTGCATATGGATCAGCTATTTGGGGTACCAGATACTTTTCTTGTATTGATGCTGTGCAGCACAGAGCTATGCGTTTCTTTTTAGGAGTCGGTAAATATACGCCTACAGCAGCTTTAAATGGAGATTTAGGCTGGATACCACTATTTGTTCGACAGTGGCAATCTGTATGCAATCTCTGGAGCAGATTTAATAAATTACAAAATTATCGGCTTAACAAACAAGTTTTCTTATTTGGTTTTAGAAATGCTGGTGGGAATTGTAGAAATTTTACTTACAGAGTTAAAACTCATCATAACAAGATTGAATGCTTACAGTTCTTTGATGTGTCTCAACTTATTGTTCAATCTGTAATGAAAAGTTCAGTTAAGGACAAAATGATGTCAATTTTTAAAGAGAATTGGTTAGCATCTGTTAATAGCTCTATAAGTATAAGAAGTTCTTGAGGGAATAAATTGAGAAATTACAAATTATTTTAACAAGACTTTTCATGTGAGCAATATTGCAAAATTGATATGGCTAGAAAGCATCGCTCAGCTTTTGCAAAGTTTAGAGCTGGAGTAGTACCTATACGCATTGAAACAGGTCGATACGAAGGGTTACCTATTCTAGAAAGAACATGTTTATGGTGTAAAAATAATGTAGAGGATGAACTACATGTTTTGTTTTATTGCTTCTTGTATAGTGAAATTAGACAAGCATTGTTTGATAAAGCCTTTTCAGTCAACCATAATTTCTATATTATGACAGATAAGGAAAAATTAATATTCTTGTTTAGCAATCCTAGTATGATACGTGAGTGTGCCAAAAGCTGCTTTCAGATCATAGAACGCAGAAGAGTATATATATATATATATATATATATATATATATATATATATATATATGTGTGTGTGTGTGTGTGTGTGTGTGTGTGTGTGTGTGTGTTATAAATGTAGATATGAACTAAATGTCTCATATAAATCTGTTTATATTGGTTTTTACATATTGAATGGTATGTTAATATGTTTTAATTAATATATGCATGTAAAAAATGAGACAATTAACTATTGACTTGTTAACTTGTTGATTCACTAACAAGTAACGCTTGATGTATTTCCTAAACAAGTTGATAATGTGTATAAAATTGATATAGCTACAGACATAATTTCTGCTTAATTTAAAAAGGAGACACAGAACAGACAAAAAAAAACGAAAAACAATACCTGGAGTTGTTGTACTTTAACCATAAAGGCTAAGGTATAATAGTAAAATGTAACAAGAAATATCTTATTTTAAAAATTAAAAGAAATTCAGCGTTTGTAAGAACTGCACAGAAAAAATATGTATGGGACTTGTTTGTTGACTAGACAATAAATACCCTCTCAAGTTATTTAACTTAGAATTTAAGTTTAATTTAAATTGATTAATATAAATTGAAAATGCATTCTTCACAGCTCATTTCCTTAAATCTTAGTAAATATTCAGTTTATTTACATTACCTTGGTGCTGTTTCACATTATACTAGATTTAAAACAAAAGATTTTTTCCCCTGTAAAGGTTATTAGATGTTTCACGTATTTTACGGAATCCTATGTAAGTTAGCATTGTTAGAGATTACGCAGCAATTAATATTGCTCTCAGAGTTAATTAGATTCCTTTTCCCGGTGAGACTATTGTTTACCACCAAAAAAGTTTTAAGAATAATGATACTACTTGTAAGTATTAAACAAAAGTAGCACCATATTATGAAAAGTTTTCAGTTTGTCGATTATAATTAACATGTGTCACTTAAAGTTTGCCTATTTTTTTACTTTTGGATAATTGTCCATTCCTTTCATTTCACGTTTTTGTTCCTCCGAATAACATCACGACAGTTTACAATAGACGTGAGACAAATATCGCAGCGACAAATCACATTGTGAAGAATTTAGAAATGTGTGGAGAAATGAAAGAAGACTTTAACCGCAAAGAAAAATATTAATTTTCTTTAAAAGCTGTGTGGAATAGG
Organism: Cyclina sinensis; assembly: GCA_012932295.1. Taxonomy (NCBI): domain Eukaryota; kingdom Metazoa; phylum Mollusca; class Bivalvia; order Venerida; family Veneridae; genus Cyclina; species Cyclina sinensis. The sequence continues at coordinate 21,801,972 of JAAONU010000001.1, forward strand.
CTAAGGCTTCCTAAATGATGTGACATAAGTTTGTAAAATAGAAATTCATTTGAAGTAGACACATTGTTTGACACTTTTACTGATTGAGTTCGTAATTGAAGCAATGCAGTTTCTTACCAGTCTGGCTTGACCAACAAATAAAATGGAAAACATGCCTGAATGTCCCGTACTTAAATAGAACTTGACTTCCTGAAAAGATCCCCTGAAGACAACTAGGTTTGCAACTAAAGTCAGCACTTGTATTTGCCATGTTATCTTTATGTATTGAATGAGTTGTAAACTTTTGTTTAAAGTTCTCCTAAGAGTAAGATATAACTTGTAGCAACACACCAGTATTGAACAATGACAAGAATTTTGCAGGAAATACATACAGATGTAAAGTGATTAGAATCACTATAATTAGAAATTGATGCAAGTTCAATGGAAGAAAGGACAGGAGCGTTCACGAAACGTGTGAGATAAATTAAGAAAAGAAGTGGTGTTATTCATATGCGACTTTGGTGCCTTTTATTTGATTTCGTATTTGAAGACATGTCCAAGTTAATAGTAACATCTTTTGTTTTTGTAACGTGGTGTTTTAGATCGGGGATGACAAAGTCAAGTTACGTCCATTTTTAACAAGACGTCTTTTTTTGTAAAACAGCAAGTCTTTGAAACTTTGTTAGATCATAACTTATGGTAAGAAGACTACGCAAAGTTTTTAGTTTTAGAACTATGCATTATTCACGTTACGTTCTAAAGTCTTTATACAGAGATAATGAAGCCTGTCTATGCTCGGCTTTAAACATTTAGTGAATGAATAAATAAATGATAGTATTGCAACAACGTCTTCAAATGTTGAAAAAAAACCTTTGGCAGGGACATTAGTGTAGATGTAGAACAGTTGTTGATAAAAATGAAAGAAAGAGGATCAACGTAGAGTGATTACATGCAATAAATCTCAAGAAATACTAGTAACATTTCCTAGATTTTTAACAAAACTGCCGATTTCACAAAAATGTGTCGAAATAATTTATCGCTAGAAGTACTTTATTATTAGATCGCCTTAGGATTGTTCCTTTTAACTATAAAAAAAGGATACTTTACATCTAGACTAATGCATGGATTGAATTGACGAATATGTAGACTGAAATACACAAATTTCACTCTCTTTTCACACTGAACTGACTAAAGTATTTAGTCTCTAATTTCATAAATATTTATTTTTTTTAAAATCCGTTTGAAATCATTTTCAATTTAGAGACCCATGTCGGTGATGCCGATAACTTGTAAATGTCCCCATCTATAATAATCCGGCACCATCCAGTCTCCCTAGAGTAGTGGTTTGAATAGCGGCTAAAACCAAATCGATTTATCATGCTGGAGTGATGAAGATTAATCAGGTTTTCATGACGAACTTGCAACAAATATTCAGCATTGTAGTGCAACAAATATTAAACATCTTTGTGCCTGTATGACTATAAATGTTCAAAAGCCTGATGAAGTTTTTACTGGTCATCTATTTGGTCGAGATGTGTGACATTTTTGATCTGACTAACATTATTAAATCTCCCACTTGCTTCTCCACAAATCCTGAGCCTAGTCTATTAGATGCGATCATTACAAACCGTCCAAATAAATGTACCAATGAGATAAATTTTCATTGTGGTATTAGTGACTGTCAGAACATGATTGGTTTTACCTTGAATCTAATTGTTTCACAGTACAAAGAACGGTGGATTAGTTATAGAAGTTTTAAAAATTTTAATGAGTCAGGGTATTTAACTGATTTTAGCTCACAAGACTTTCCTCATATAAACCATGTGTATGATATTAATTCAATTTCTGAAAGGTCTTCAACTTTAGTAGTAGAATCATTTGATAAACATGCACCAAAAAAGTAAAGAAGGAAACCACCTGAACCTGCTCCTTTTATGAATTCTGCTCTGAGAAAAGCTGTTTATAAAAAGAAAATGCTATTTAACAAATATCTAAGAAGCAAGACTGCAGTCAGTTGAGAAAATTATAGGAAAAAAGAAATCATGTCAGCAAAATTTAAAAAATCTAAATTAGAAACTACTTTCTAGACAGATGTTCAGGAGAATGGAAACAGACTGATTTTTGGAAAACTATAAAACCTTTTCTAACCAATAAGGACTCTTTTTGTAAAAAGAATTTTGTTTTAAGTGAACATGAGGCTCTTATTTCAGACCAAACACAGATTAGCAATGTTTTTAACGATTTTTACAAAAATACATCAACACTTCCAGTGATGCTAACGGTTAAACCATCCTAGTGTTGTTAAAGTGAAGGAATCCAGCAATACAAATAAAGAATTAAACATAAAGCCTGTCTCTGTTGTTTTTGTAATTAAACAAATTAGATATATGGGTATAAAAAAGGCAACAGGATATGATACAATCTCTGTTAAAATGCTAAAAATTGCCTCGCCTGCCATTGCACAACCATTGACTAATATGATAAATAGATGTCTGGAGGATAATATGAAAACAGAACAAGTGGTCCCAATACATAAGAAGATTAGTTTATTAGAAAAACGCAATAACAGACCTGTGAGTCTTACCTGCGATGGCAAAGGTATCTGAGAGAGCTATCTATGAGCAACTAATGTTACACTTCGATGAAGTTTTCATCAACAAAAGTCGGTTGTATAATTATGCAGACGACAATTATAGTCTTTTATATGCAAGCCCAAGTTTGAATGATTTGGTAACAACCTTGGAAAATGACAGCTTAAAACTTACTGATTGGTTTAGTAAAAATCAGATAAATTCAAATCCAGAGAAATTCCAGGCAATAGCTCTTGGCAAGAAAACTTGCCAGCACAATATCAAATTTAAATTCCAAAATATTGAAATATACTTTGATGAACAAGAAAAGCTACTGGGCGTTACCTTGTCTTTATGTTAAATTTTAATTCACATGAAGCTAATATATGTAGAAAAGCTTCTAAGCATCTGAATGTTTTGAAAAGAATAGGAAAGCATCTAAACAAATTAGGAAGATCGACAATATACTATTCCTGTATTATGTCAAACTTTAATTATTGCCATCTGCTTCACTCAAATGCCATCTTATCATAGTGCGTCTTTGCTCCCACTAAAGAAAACAACAGAAAATACAAGGGGTGCATACCTTCCGTGACCACATTGCGAGACCAGCCCGATAAAGCAGCTTGCATTTAGGTTGGGAACCATCTCAAAACATTGCTGAATCAAACTATGCAAAATGAATAAACGAATCCTTTTTATACTTTTCATAATAAAGTGAGAAACCTTTGGTGCTTAGCAAAAGTTGAGTAGTATAGTATAGTATAGTATAGTATAGTTAACCTTGGATTGTTATTTTTCATATTTTCCAACCCAGTTAACTCCCTGCATTTCCTATTTATTTGTGCTTTTTAGCTCTAATGCTTTTGCGCTAGTTTGTAGTTGCTACCACTTGTCTTTTTCACCTTTTATTATGATCTTTTAGATCTTTTATTATGTATAATTCTACTCAGCTTTATGTTATGTGTTTTCTTGCTATACTGTTTTTTAGCTGTCGCTTAGCGTACATTATGTTTGTGCTAATAGCTTTTTCGTGTATAGCTAGTGGTTCCTGTAGTAAGTACACCTATGTCTCACATGCTTTGAAGCTTTTATATACTTGTGTTTTATTTTTGTATGTGTATGTGTGTCAAAGTTATAATTCGGTGTAAAAAGCTCTTCAGAGCTTATGTTAACTGTTCACTCTCTCCGGCTTTGTAAATAAATACAAGTATTACTTGACTTGACTTGACTATTCAGAAGGTTAAAATAAGAATTTGTTTATTCTTTTCACAGAAATGACCTAAAAATCATAACATATTGTCGACAAATCATGTCTATTTTAATCAAGTTTTCTGGAAAAAATAGAAGTGATTAAATTTATGATAAAATGTTGATATAAAAAGCGTTAAAACTTGTCTCATGCTATGCTAAAGGAAATACACATGTCTCTATTACTGGTATGAGTCACACTGAGCTGTCACACACAGAAATGTCTACGCTTTAACCTTTCTTAAACAGACTGTACTTTACTTTCTGAAAAGAACTACCATTTCTATTATCTTGCCAAATATTATGTTATTTGCACTGTCTGTACAAAAATGATATTGGAACACTAAATGTTACAAAAGCCTGGTATCTGCGTAGCCAGTGTTGTTTATATGCTATGTGAAGGACTGTCTTGTTTTAGAGTGCATAGATTTCAGTGTGGCTTGGTAAAGCTTGTTGTTAAAGTTATAAGATTTTCGTAGAACAAGCAGCAGCGACATTATAATTGATATCCTTCGAACGACTGACACTTTTGCAAGTATTTTCCTAGAGACCCCCTACCTCCAAGTTTAGTCTCTCAGTCCGACTGGGCACCAAACTGGGATATTTTAACCTTATGAAAATGTGATTTAGTGGTGTGTGACATAAATTCGCGCGTAAGAGCTCGTGATTTTAGGAAATGACGTCATGCGCAGGGCGTCATGGCAATGTATGCTCGGCAAAAAAATTATGAATAAACAAGAGGGCCATGATGGCCCTGGATCGCTCACCTGAAGACTTTGCCTGAGGGTCTACCGTTAAGCAAACATCAGATGCAACATTACATTTTCTAACTGAAGATATTCAAAGATCTCATATTTTATACAAACAAGAAGATTTTCAAAGTTTTCCCTATGTAAAATAAGTTGACCCCCGGGGCAGGGCTAAATTTGACCCCAGGGGCATAATTTGAACAAACTTGGTAGAGGTCCACAAGACAATGCTACATACCGAATCTTAGATCTCGGGACCTTCTGGTTTTAGACAAGAAGATTTTTAAAGTTTTACTATATAAGCCTATGTAAAATCCATTGACCCCCGGGTAGGGGCCAAATTTGACCTCAGAGGCTTAACTTGAACAAACTTGGTAGAGGTCCACACGACATTGCTACATACCAAATTTTAAGGCTCAGGGCCTTGTGGTTTCAGAGAAGAAGATTTTTAAAGTTTCACTATGTTAAATTAGTTGACCCCCGGGCGGAGCCAAATTTGACCCCAGGGGCATAATTTGAACAAACTTGGTAGAGGTTCACTCGACAATGTCCCATACTAAATCTTAAGGCTCAGGGCCTTGTGGTTTCAGACATTCAAGAAGATTTTTCAAGTTTCACTATATAAGTCTTTGTAAAATCAATTGACCCCCGGGGTGGGGCCAAATTTGACCCCAGGGGCATAATTTGAACAAACTTGATAGAGGTCTACTAGACAATGCTACATACCAAATCTTAAGGCTAAGGGCCTTGTATGTTTCAGACAAAAAGATTTTCAATGTTTTTCCTTTAAGTTGCCATAGCAACCAGAGTTCTTGATGGAATTGAATTCTTCGAACAACTTTGGTAGAGCTCTTTATGCAAGGAACATTCCAGGCAAGTTTCATCAAATTTGGCCCAGAGGTTTCAGAGGAGATGTCGTTTGAATGAAATTGTTGACGGACGACGGACCTTGAATGTTCATCTTTTCTAAAAATACAACATTTTGGCAGGAAAGGTCACGTGACACGCACCTGCTCAGAAACATGTGTTGGCGGTAGAAGTCAAATTTTCCATTTTGTCGAATTTGCACGGACATACGTTTTTAAATAGATACAGCGGTGTCCAAAATTCGTCCTTGACCTTGATCACGTGACATCCCGTATTTTGCCATACATACTTTTCAATGTTGGGGCCGCATAGATATCCCATATATATCTACATAATATATGCACAATCATGTGGCTGGGCTAAAAATTACCCCACGGCGTAATGAGACTAGTATTGGTAGAGCTTAATTAAACAATGCTACGTACTCAGTTGTAGAACTCTAGGCCTTCTCATATCGTTCTTAATATTAGGTGGAGAAAGAGGTGATTGTCAATACAGAAAACTAGAACATGTAGAATGCATAAGAAAGCCCAACTTAATAATGAAAGATAATTTAACCCTTTCTGTTTTTTTTTACTAAGACCATCTTTCATACGAACAACGAAATCAAATGTTGTTTTTTTATCATTAATGATTGAATAATGTAGACACTTTCCTATTTGTCATGGGGGATCATTACAAATTAACAAGATTTTACTGGGGAAAAAACAAAGAGTTCTAAGGTGGTTACATGTTGATGTATTTCGTGCATGCGTCAGCGAAGACGAGATATTCCTGAGATATTTAGCAAAAAGTTACAGGCTGTAATAGAAAATGTCGAAAAGAAGGCGTCAATTTCATTATCTTGGAAAAAATCACCTTGTAATTTCAAGAAACAAAAAGAAACAAGTCTTAGAAAAAATATAGCGATCAATGCCCGGGTTTAATTGACAACTATAAATTGAAGTATCTTGCTCGTTAACCTTTATGTAAGCAGCCTATTTCTGTATTTACTGAATGACCTGATCAAACGTTCCAAATATAGAACTAATTATATTTTAGGCAATAATTGTTATTATTATCTAACGTTCTATATAACTTGTAATTCATTATCTTTGCTTGTTTCCTGGCATTTTTCCATCTTTGAAGTACGCGAGCAACAATTTATTCAGGTCCGGGCAACAGTTCAAACTGTTGACCGGGCAATATTTTGAACTGTTTCATAGTTGACTTTTGAACTAATCATATGCTTTCATTGAGCGCAATAGGATGCGCAATAGGATGTTATAATGTGAAAGTTACTAAAATTGAATACTTGTACGTTTTTCAGGAACCCTGACGGCGCTTTACGTTCATTAAATTCCATTTCGTATTTTTATTGTACCCGAGTTTGGTGTCGAATCTTTACCGGCTTTTAGCCCAAACAAACCAAGCGTTTACATATGATCAGTCGTACAGAACTGTATAGAATATTAGGTATTTATACAGTTATATAGAGCATTAGGCAATAAAACAGTTTTTTTCATGTGTGTTTGGGGGCACCGAGGGACAATAGTTTTGACTGTTCCCCAGACACACATGAAATAACTGTATACTACCTCGTTAAATAGCATTGTTACATGTTTTGTATTAATCTGGATAATTTTGCAAACATGATTTTGTTTGACTGAATGACGGACTGAGTGCTGAGGGGCGGACAGGCGGTCGTTGTCTTAATATAATCGTGCATAATTTAAACACAACCAGTCCGTAAATAACAATATAATAACAAAAACTGAAAACTTTATTAATAAATAACAAGGAAATGTACTCAAACAAAATAATGTTCGTCGTTAAAATATTTCATTACAAGCACACTTCAAGACAGACATTTGTATGCTCTCAAAGTTTTAACTGTAAAGACTGTTTAATAGATGTAAATTTCAACACCAGATTATACCTTGAAATCAGTCCGAGATATTCTTTGTAGTAATTAAATTTTCTTTCACAATATCTTAGTAGTACCAAAATACATTAATCTTAAAATACATGTATATCAAATGTTGTTACAGTTTGAGCAACAGAAACAAACGTGTATTTTATAATCCAGTTAGAATTTGGCACTACAGCTGCTGCATCGCCTCTCTGTCATCATCATGCAACAGATTACACCAAGAGGGAAGAAGAGGATCGCGATTATAATCCCGATCATTGTGTAGTTTGTTCTCGCAAAACCATTCTGAAATTTGAAGAAAAAAGTACTAGAAATAAAAAGACGTAGATACTAGACGTAACATGACGTAACGTAACATAATGTTATGTAAAGCTATGTAACCGATACAAAACAACATAATATAGAACAAGGTACTCGGTAATTGTTGCGAAGTCATTTTTTCTCACTGCTTACACTAGCTGAATTTATAGGATGTCATTACTCTTTTTTTACTCGACACGTAAAGGACATAATATATCATATTGAATCTGGTTTTACATGACATAAAATGTGTGCTTACACCGCAGTATGGACAAGTGCCGCGCATTCCTTGACCAGGCTGTGTTACAACTACCACATTGTGGCTCTGTGTATGCATTGGCTGGTATAATGCTTGTCCAGGCTGTGCATAACCCTGCGTTGGTGGATGAAATGAAGGTGGCCCGTCTGTAATATCAAAATTGTGTCTTCAAAGACATTGGATATCGAATGAAAATCCTTGGAAAATTGTCAATATCACTTTTAAACATCTTGTTCCTAAAAGAGCGAACAAAATAAGACTTGAAGACAGAAAGACGATGCGACAGACGGGCTGACTGGCGGACGGTTATATATATATATATATATATATATATATATATATATATATATATATATATATATAATAGTTATAAATTCTGTCTATCACTGACTTTTCAGCCAAATAATTTTGTGTTTAACATTACGCGCCGTTGAAACTTTTACACCCAAAAAGCATGTGGATAATGAAATGAAACTTGCTCGGCAAAGATAGAAATTAATACGTTTTCTGATCACCCCTGTTCCTCAGTATATTAACATTTATTTTGAAAAAAAGATCTCTATGAATCGGTGCAAGTAAGACATGAATGGCATAAACGCTGCCTTTAAAAGGAATTGGAGCGCGTGTTTGCCATATAAAGCTGACGTTAGTTTTATGTGGCTATCCGAATTGTGCTTACTGGTAGGTTGCATGTAGATAAGATTAAATACGGATTTACAAGATTTAGTGTTTCAGTTTTAACACATTACACTTGTTTTCCTTATTGAAGACACAGGTTTCAGCAGATTGCATTCCTGAAAATATTCACCCATTAGTACTTCCAAAGCTGTGTCAACAGTGTTTCTTTATAAAACCGATATTGTGGCTTTTATATTGCCCTTCCAATTTTCTTTAAAGTGTCTTCTTAAATGTGTGTTTACCCTTTTTTCTGTGTTATTTGGACACCTTAGACGATACACTATCACATAAACACGTTTAAGATCAGGCATTACAAATAAAAACTTACTTACTCTGACTATAATATCCAGCTGCTGCCATTGTGTTCTGTAATGAAACAAATATTTTATTTTGTATAAGAGAACCATTTCTATAAATCAATTTATTTATAAACAGAGCTGCATATGGCATATTTAGAGAATAACTAAAACATACATTATATAAATGCAGAGATTTACTATAAATTTATCTTTCATTCTTTCCTCTGTATATTTCTCAGAACAACATATGAAATAATTATATCAGATTAACAAGAAAACAATTGTTACCTGATAAACTGACCTAGAATTTGTGAAATAATCCTGTATATTGTATTCATAGGCAAACGACCTGTCAATAAAAATATAATGAAAATATAATGAAAAAGACCTTATAATCGATGACCCCCTGACGGATCTATATTGTAAAACCGCGACCAAGTATTTGCATTCAGTTTATTGATTAAGATAAAAAAAAGACTTATAAATTATGGCCTGAATAGTTGAAGTTCACTGTCCATTGATTCTGGTGCATGTTTAAAACTACTTATCAATAAGTGGTATTTACAATGTAATTTTTTTGTGGTTACATATTTAATAGAATATGCACCTACTGACAGTTATTTTGCCAGAAGCTGACAAAGGGACATCTTATTTCTGTTCTTAGCAAGATTTACAACTTTTAGTGTTTTCGAATTTTACTCTAGCTGGAAATTTTACTTTAAAAACATAATGGTCACATTTAAAAGGCACATATGCTACTAAGCCTATTACTTGTAAAATCTGCCTTGTTTGCTTTTTCAGTACAAGACCCAGGAAAACCTTTAAAAAGGCATACACTGTTGATTCAACAAGAAAGCTAAAATTTCAATTTCGAATTTTCATTTTTTCCATGGCATAAACTGGAGATTATGTTAAACTTTGCCAAACGTTTCCACCAATGCACATAATTATGCCGCTGCGTAGTAATTACTATGAATACTCTTCTATTGAAAAATAGGATGCAGCACTTCGAAAGGAAAAGACAGCTTCTTTTATCAACTCTGAAAGATGTAAAAAATTATCCAAAAGAAGACACTCATTAAAGTTGAATATTAGATGTCAATACTACAAGGCTACGAGATTAATTTTGATGCAAAGCATCAAAGGCGGCGCACATGGTTTTGAAATAAGATAAATAATAAGTGTATAAATTAACCTAAACAATTGTACACGTGTGTAGTACATGTTGTACATTTTGATGATATAATCAAGTTATTTACAGATGGGATGTAAAAAGATTTATATCCATGTTTTTTAAAATCACTTTTATTGAAGATGTGAAATCATGTGAGTTCACTTTTCTTCAACAAAATGACCAGATATGAATGACTATATTCTCATAAAAATCATTTGATCTTTCACTTTTTATGAAAATTGCATATTGTCTCCCTTTAAAATTAAAAATTGGGATAATAATCAAGTGTTCTTCGTCTGCGACACAATTCAGCACTTGAATATTCCAAATGTCTACTTTTGCTTTATTTCAACAATCTATACTCTTTTAATGATTTTAGTCTGTTTAAATCCTACTGTTTTGTGTCTTTTTCTGTTCTATCCTGGTTGCGCAACCATGATAGACAGGATATAATCCAATTTTTACAAACTCAGATTTTCAATCTATTTCTTGAAGAAATGTTATGTTTTCATTGTTTATATTGTATGCATGAAGAAAATACCATCACACATGCACATGCAGTGGTCATAAGCCTTCAACGTACATTAAATACTATACTTTATATAGATTTGCTGTGATTGACCAAGGAACATTTTGGAACCATCGATAGCACATTAAGCAAATTGAAACAAGGATGACTTCAGTGATCGGAAAGTTTGAAAAGGGTTGCTAGGTTTACTGTCCAAAGTTTCTAGGCACCCAAGACATGTCAAAATTTCAAATTTAAACCTTGAATGACAATTCCAAGAATATGTTTTTCTTCCCACAGAGAATGAGAATTTGAGATCCACGGACGGTTATTTCTGTAGAAGAGAACTGTAGAAGAGAATGGTCATTATAAATTATTTAAAATCACCTCGTAATCTTGCTTTTTCCCCGGTCTGTGTTTAAGAAAAAATTATATCTAAGGAATTACCGTCTCTGGTAGGAAACGGGAAACGAATTTTTGTGTAGCAGTAGCAGTGTGAGTGTATTTCTGAAATTGGAACAAAGAGAGCTGCCGACCTGACAGTGCTTCCGATAGGTAATCAACTATGGAGTACACATTCTCCTATAATAGATGAAGGGCTTTACAACTAAATATTTTCTTGTACGCATAATATTCCCAGATTTGGTGAAAAATATACCAAGATACTTGTCTCTGAAGGTGTGTCCTCGATTTTGAAATAACAATTCCTATGTTATCGACATCCAAAAAATAAAACCTTACATGTAACATCTTTGTTCGAATTCCACATTTCACAGTATGGTATTACATCATTTCAAATATTTTATAATTTGTCTGCACTAGATAACACCCGAAGAACAACTGGTACTCTATCATATTCATGGTTTAACGGTTTAGTGGCGTAGTGAATAGTTATGTTTTTTTGTAACTATAACGACTGAATTTACTCCAGCAAAGTAAGAGTGTTCTTCAAATTCATCCTTGTGTCTGTATTCACAAAGACAGACTCATTCTTTATTATTACATTCAAACGACAGATTTTGTACAATTTCTATTTTCAAGTTAGTTTATACAAATCAATTTTATTTCAATTGTGTTAGATTACAAGTCCGACCTTTTAACCACTCGGCTTCACCTTTCTTTATATAACTATAGTTGAAAGAATTAACAAAGATTTGCATTTCAGATTAAGTAGCAACACACTGCTAGATAAATGCAGTGAATACACAAGTACTTGCAGCGCTTTGATTTGTTTTGGGAAAAGTCATTAAATCTGTAATTTTTGCATCAAAACCTTTTAATTAAAAATACAAACTTACCTGATTTGGATCAATTTATTTTTAAAATTAATAAATACGATTTATGAAGTGACATATTTTAAGTGATGTACAGAATACTTGGATTTTTTTACATTGATAATGATCCAAGATTCTCCCAAATTGATTACGTCAGCGCATGGTACAAAATAAAACACTATTCCAATATAGGCGTCGCCGTTCTTGTCTCGGCGCCGCCAATAAAATGATGAACGCAAAGAGACTTGTCATCATAGAAAATGTTTTTCTGCGTATCACGCACGTTGATTTGAAAGTCCTGACTGACGTTGATGAATATGATATTACCCATTATTTAACTTTGAAACATGGTAATAAAGCGACTGACTCACAGAATTTTGCTGAAATTTGTTTTCTTTAAAATTTAAGAGAATTTAATATACTATGGAAAAAAACATAATATTATGCTTCTATACACCATGAAAACTGAAAAAAAAAGTTTTGACCTAACCAGGATTCGAACCCACGACCTTTCGGTCAGTAAAATATAGAGCGGCGATATAGATTGCTAGGCTGCGTCAAAATTAATGTTATAAGTAAAGTATCTACCCCGTGACTAACAGGGTAAATTTTTTACCGATAAAAGTGTGTAAAACTATATATTTAATTTAACAAAATTGACAAAATAAGGAAGAAAATTCGGATTTCGGGGAAAAAATGGAACAGCAGTGCGTGATAGACAATGGGTCGACAATTTTGCACTTGAAGTTCTCTGAGAATGAAGCGGCTAAGCGCAACATTTCTGAACACAACAGCGAACTTTTCAAGACACTTCTTACGGTATTTTCGTTAATGACAGAAGGATGTTTTCTGACTACGAAATTAGTGTGGGTTAATTTTACACAACATTCACCACCTAATATTATGAGAGACCTCCATGGAGACGAAGAAGACTTCTTCTCTTTTTTTCTTTTTTCTTTTTTTGACCCAGAATGGAGATCGACTGTCACGTCGATCTTAAAAAATATTTCGTGCACAGAACAATACAAAGAGAGTGGTGAAACTCAAGGAATCACTGTAAGGTAGGTAGGTTACATCTTTTGATCAATTATGTCATTAAACACTAAAATATTCAAAACTGATTAAACTGAGTACTCTTCATAATGGAGGTAGTGCATTAAGGACTTTCTTAGAAAAAAAATGTTTCAATTGTATTCTAGAAAGGAGCAAAATCTTTGCTTACGTATTTCCTCAGTCTCAAAGATTAACATGATAATGTGACGTGACGTGACAAAAATAACAATGTCGATTTGACTTCATTGAAAGAAAGACGTCAAAGTTTGACGCTTATCTGCCGTCTCTGAATTAAAATTAAGTGATGTCTTTGAAAAATGCGTGTTTTGTATTTGAAAGTTACTGCAACATAAATATGGATAACTTAACATCTTAGCAACTATATCGCATGCAGAATGTTATGGGGTTTGACGACCATGATGTGAAAATGATTTTAAAAAATGTTAAATATCCATTGTTTATTCCATTATTTCTGTACTTTCTGGTAGTAAAGGTGAGATAAAAATGTATACGAGTAATTTCAAAACAGTATATTATCTGAAAGTGAAAAAACCTAAAATGTAAAATTTAACCACATTTTTCATAATTTCATGGCACAGTCCATTCAATGTGAGAACAGAGAACAGTGGAACAGGCTAGTTTTCGAGTTTGTTGTACTTTAATCATATGATGTCAGTTTTGATTTGTTGCCAGTACCAGACTGCAATCACTCTGTAAAGAACACTGGTATAAAACACACTGATTCTTGTATATCTCTGATAAAGATAATATATAATTATCCGCTCCACCACCGCTGGTTTCATAATACGCTTAATTTAATGGCTTGCCCAGTTATAAATTGCTCTTATTTCACGTACTTACCTCCCCTTGACTTGACCTCCACAATATCCGTACGGTTTACGTTGTACTTGAGTAAACAGCACATGTATAATTTCATTAAAATGTTGCACCCAGGGGTTAGTACGGAATCCTGTTGGGGCCAATTAAAATGTCGCCGTCGCGCTTAGAGGTAGACGCTCGACAACGCGACGCAACATCACGAAAATGCGATACGACGCTCGACAACGCGAAGCAATCAAACGCTGCTCAACACAACGTCTTCAAACATACATGTAGTGACGTAGACAAGACGCCAACGTCGTAGGCTTTTGCTCACACTTCTGTAGTTATGATTAGGACAGGGCATAAACACGAAATGCCTTATTACTTACTTTATACAACCATTCGGACATAAAAAGAAGTTCATAACATTGTTTTGACACTATCTGTCGTCGTAAAATATCAAAGCGTTAATGGGTCCTGACCCCGATACATTCTTTCTCTTTACATACATTTCAACAATCTGAAGAGACAATAATATAGATATTATAAAGCATTAATGAAAATAAGGTTAACCGAATGTCAGGTCTTTAATTTAGTCCTATTAAAGTACTGTTTTAACATGACATTTTCAACGAAAAACAATGGCTTCTTAAAAAATTTTGGTTGAATGTATATCTGATCTAATCTTCAATAATGCAGAATATGCAATAAGTATTTTAACTTGGAAGAGCCTGTGCAGTCAACACAAGCCATACTAGACTACTGGTTGAGGAATAAAACACAGGGTAGCAGCTGATTCTGAAAACACTAATTCTGGAGATTTGTGAAGTTAGCGGCCTAGCGGCCTGGCGGCGTGAAGTTAGCGGCCTAGCGGCCTGGCGGCGTGAAGTTAGCGGCCTAGCGGCGTGAAGATGGCTGCCTTTATCACAATTTAGGTTGATCTTAAAAACGGATTGAAATCTATTTTTACAGCATATAATGTAAATTGCAGGGGTGTATAAGAAAGTTATCGACATGATTTAGCTTTTATTTTTTAAAATAAATTATTTAACAAAGTTCTAGCTTATCTGCAAAGACGACTCGGACTCTCTTTGTACATTTACTCCCATGTACGCTTTGTAAATTACATTTCAGTTGATGATTAAGTAAAATATCAACAAGAACTAGCTTTGATTTTTTTTTAAGTTTTCGAAGCCTGGCCGCCTAGCGGCCTAAACTTAAAATTTATCATAATTTATGTTTATCTTAAAAACGTCTTGAAATCGATTTTTTCAGCATGGAATGTACATTTACCCCTGAGGTGAATAAGCAAACTATCAACAAGAACTAGCTTTGATTTTTTTTAAGTTTTCGAAGTTTAGGCCGCTAGGCCGCCAGACTTTGAAAACTTAAAAAAATCAGAGCTAGTTCTTGTTGATATTTTACTTAATCATCCCTGAAATGTACATTGCATGCTGTAAAAATCGAATTCAAGCCGTTTTAAAGATAAACATAAATTATGATAAATATTAAGTTTAGGCCGCTAGGCCGCCAGACTTTGAAAACTTAAAAAGAATCAAAGCTAGTTCTTGTTGATATTTTACTTAATCATCCCTGAAATGTACATTGCATGCTGTAAAAATCGAATTCAAGCCGTTTTTAAGGTAAACATAAATTATGATAGATATTAAGTTTAGACCACTAGGCCGCCAGGCCGCTAGGCCGCCAGGCTTCGAAAACTTAAAAAAAAATCAAAGCTAGTTCTTGTTAATATTCTACTTAATCATCAACTGAAATGTAATTTACAAAGCGTACATGGGAGTAAATGTACAAAGAGAGTCCGAGTCGTCTTTGCAGATAAGCTAGAACTTTGTTAAATAATTTTTAAAAAAAAATAAAAGCTAAATCATGTCGATAACTTTCTTATACACCCCTGCAATTTACATTATATGCTGTAAAAATAGATTTCAATCCGTTTTTAAGATCAACCTAAATTGTGATAAAGGCAGCCATCTTCACGCCACTAGGCCGCTAACTTCACGCCGCCAGGCCGCTAGGCCGCCAGGCCGCTAACTTCACGCCGCCAGGCCGCTAACTTCACGCCGCCAGGCCGCTGGGCCGCTAACTTCACGCCGCCAGGCCGCTAACTTCACAAATCTTAATTCTGGTCATTTTGCGCGATTCCCTCATATAACTGTGTTCTTACGAACTTTGTGACGGTTTGTATATGTGACGGTTTTATCACGTAAACGTTAAAATCTATTTCCATTTTTACACTCACGTATATCTATTTATAAGGGGCGCAAGTACTGAAATTGAGACGCTCGCCTCTGGTGGGGTTCGAACCAGCAACCTCCGGCTTGGGAGTCAGACGCTCTATATATAGTAGGTTCATTCCATATTTGTAGTATATTATAGTATAGTATTGTATAGGATATTGACATAGGGGTCTATTTCAGGAGATTGCCGGGATTTGAACCCAAGACCTCTCGCATCTAAGGTGGACACTCTACCATGTCTCTTAAAAGCTAGCTCTATAGCAAGGCAGTATAATTACACTCATATACACTACCCTATTACTTACACACCCTCCATTTTTTTAGTTCCACTTTTCGAAGAAAAATACTGGAGCTGTAACAGTTGTCATGACCCCCTCGTCGGCGTCGGTGTCAGCGTTGGCGTTGGTTAACCTTTTTGTTAAGTTCCATTTCTCAGAAACTATCAAAGCTATTTACTTCAAATTAGGAATACATGTTCACTATCAAAATGCGACACCATTTCTCAAGGGCAGATAACCTTCAATTTTATTTTTGCAAAGTTATGGCCCTTTTTCAATTTTAAATTTCTTGGTTTACCTTTTGGTTAATGTCCATTTCTCAAAAGTGTCAAAGATATTCCATTCAAACTTGGAATACTTGGTCACCAGCAAGACCCCTGCAAAGATTGTTGTTACCCATGTCCCTAGGGTCAAAGTTAGCCCTACCCCAGGGGTCACTTGATTTTGCTTATATTTCTATTATATATGGGGAAAAACTTCTTAAGCCTAGGAATAAACTTTAATTTCCATAGGATGGGTAAGTACTTCCCCCCTTCCCCCACCCCCTCCCCTCTGCATGGGGACACCCCTTACCCCGTCACCTCCTATTTATTTATTTTTTCATTATAATTATCTTTTTTTTAAATACGTAGGCACTTGACTCCCCTCCCTAACCATGTATGGGACCCCCATACATAAAAAATATTTTTTCTCCTATATTGGAAAATAACTTCTGAAGCATTGAAATAAACTTTTGGGTCAGTACCCCACGCCCCCCCACCACCCTACCATTTTTTTTCATTTTTTTTAAATACATAGGTACTTGACTCCCTCCCCCCACCCTGCATGGGTGCCCCCTCTTACCTCTCCACCACATTAACACCCGCCCCCCCTTCCACCACCACCTCCACCAAATTTCTTTTTCATTATTTCATTATTTAAAAAGAAAAAATGTTTGTTTTTTTCATCTTATATGAGATATTTGCCCTCCTCCACTCAATTTTTTTTTCACTTGGGCCTCCTGTTTGACTTGGCTTACAATTTATTATCTAGCACAGAAAAGTGGAGCGTGCTGTCTGCGAACAGGTCTTGTTAAAATTTGTCCTCAAATTCCACTGGAGTTGAACCTCTGTGGGACGTTCCAAGGTGTCATTTCATATCTACCCAAGAGTTATTGATGTTGAGCTCATATGTACCAGACTGAAAATATTCCAGCCCAGCCTACAATACAATACAATAAGTTTTATTTTGAGTAGGCAAGAAAATAAACAATACAACATAAGCTCTAATGAGCTTTTAAACCGACTATAACAAAATAGGAAAACAAGAACAACATGCAAAAATAAAGGCTGCAAGGAAAATAAAATCACAAGCGCGTTGATTGATCAGTAAACTGAAGTATTTTTCATCTAAAATAGGTTTAACTATTTGTTATATGACTGTCATATAATTTTCTTCTCTTCCAAAAAAAAATAAAATATAAATATATATATATGGTACATATAAAATAGAGTAAAGGTATACAACTCATTTTACCAAAAGCTACAGTCAACATAGTTAAACGATCATTGTCACGTCAATTTTCCACCAATTTTACACTTTTATACACCAATCTTTACAGAATTGACCACTCTCTATGAAAATTGAACTGTCATCCCAAGTGTTTTTACTGTCTGATAAATACTAAACGGCAAACAGGCCGAAAACGTTACTCGTTAGAGATCTGACCGCTGGCACTCTTTGAAAAACACAATAGTAAAACCATAGAAAAACGTAAATCGTGCAGTATTTACTGCATTATATCCATCTGTCTGATAAAACACTTCAATATTGTATTTTTAAGGGTGATTACATAGAAATAATACTGAATTGATTAAAAAATGGATATTCTTTCAAGGTATTGTAAAAACTTGGCTATTATTTATCTTTTAATCTGATTTTAGTCCAGAGGGATATTGGCCCATACAAAAAAATCTTTGCATCATGTCTCTTGCATATAATAAGTTGGACTATTACACTACCTTACTACACTTGGAAGATCTTATATTAATATAATAGTAATGAATTTAACAGGTTGGGGAATATTACCAATCGGGCAATAATAGTAATGGGATTCTGTTCACACATTCTGAGAAGTTGGAATGAAACTTTTACTTACCACAAAAAAGAAGAAGAAAAAAGAGATAAAAAATATGTATGCTGACATAATGTTTGTTAATTCAGAGTGAGCAGAATTCCATTATTTACAGCATAAAATATGTTGGATGTGCCTTTTCAGTAGTCTTCCATCAGAACATCTATAGTCAAAATGTTATCACTGTGGGCAGGCTTTTTTTTTATCAAATATCAACAATATAGCCTCGTTAACTCCACTTCACTAACTCTGCTTGAAAAGTGAACTCATAATCTGATAATATAATTAACTGTACACTTCTATACTTAGTTCCTGGTGTAAAGGGTTTGTACTCAAAGGTATATAGTTCACCTAGGCACAAAGTGCTGAAAGGTGAGCTATTGGGATCATTGATTGTCCGGCGTCCGTCGGCATCGGTCATGCGTCGTCAACAATTTGACTTGAACGACTTCTCCTTAACCGCTAAGCCAACTTTGACGAAAAATGCCTGGGATATTACTTGTACGAAGCTCTACCAAATTCTACCGCTAAGCCAACTTTGACAAAACATGCCTGGGATATTACTTGTACGAAGCTCTACTAAATTTGTTCAAAGAATTGAATTCCATCAAAAACTCTGGTTGCTATGGCAATTGAAAGGAAAAACTTTGAAAATCTTCTTGTCTGAAATCACAAGGCCCTGAGCCTTAAGATTTGGTATGTAGCATTGTCTAGTGGACCTCTACCAAGATTGTTTAAATTATACCCCTGGGGTCAAATTTGGCCCCGCCGGGGGGTAAATTTATTTTATATAGGCTTATATGTATATAGGGAAAACTTTGAAAATCTTCTTGTCTGAAACGACAAGGGCCTGAGCCTTAAGATTTGGTATGTAGCATTGTCTAGTAGACCTCTACCAAGTTTTTTCAAATTATATCGTTGGAGTCAAATTTGGCCCCACCCCGGGGGTCAGCTGATTTTACATAGGCTTATACAGGCAAAACTTAAAACAAACTTCTTGTCTGAAACCACAAAGCATAGAACTTAGATATTTTTAATGGAGCATCAGCTAGAGGCTCTCTACCAAGTTTGTTCAAATTATGCCCTTTGAGTGAAAACTGGCCCTACTCTGGGTGTCACTTGAATTCATGTAGATTTATATTAGGACTTCAGGCTTGCAGAAGTCGGACAAATCGTCGGTCCAGACCGATTCAGAACATCTGAGACCGGTTTGCATCTCCGAAAATCCCATTTCAGTTGTTCCAGAAATTCACCATTTTCTATTCCTAATGTAAATCCAGACAGTATAAAAATCAGAAAATCTAGCAAAATCGAATCCACAACATAAGTCCTGGACTGTCTGTGTATATCACACCTCACTAATCCATCCCAATTGCACCCTAATAAACTTGTCAAAGATTAAATGACCGTGAAAAACAAGTTCGAAAATTGATAACTTCTGCCAGTGCATTCAAATTAATAAATAAAATCCTTTATTGATGAACTTCGACTGTTTCTCTTGCTATTTGCTGATGACACTGTCCTTTTTTCATATAGTCGGGAAGGGTTGCAAAAATTGTTGAATAATTTAAACACATATTGTAATAATTGGGGCGTTAGTGTAAATACAGATAAAACTGTTGCTATGGTATTTAATAGGGGCAACGAAATTTACATATTTAGGAGTAACGCTGACAGCTAATGGATGTTTCTTCCAAAGCCAGAAAGCGCTTTCTCGGCAAGCAATAAAGCCTTATACTCATTATATTCCTTATTCGACTCAGTATCTTTTAAAATTTCTGAGAAAATCAAGCTATTTGATTCCATGATCAGTTCCATTTTAAACTATGGTTGTGAGATATTGGGGTTCCATAAAGGTCCAGATATTGAAAAGATACATTTGAAATTTCTTAAGCAAATACTTTGTGTGAGAAATCAAACTGCTAATGCTGTTGTTTATGGTGAACTCGGACGGGTGCCATTATTAGTAGTTCGTAAAGTTAGAATCATTAAGTACTGGTTGAAGTTAAAGTGTAATACAGATTCTCTTATGTATAAAATATTTAATTTACGTGATGATAATGGCCAAATCATTTGTAATTGGTCTAAAAATGTTAAACATATATTAGATTCTACTGGATTTTTATATTTGTGGGATACCGATGGCCTATCAAATGTACAAATACAGAATGTTATAAGATGCTTTTATGACCAGTATTTACAGCAGTGGTTTACAACTCTCAGAACGTCAACTAAACTTGAAACATACGTTACCTTTAAAATTGATTTCGTCATTGAAAAGTGTTTAGATTGTGTAAAGAATGTTAATCACACAATAGCCCTTTGCAGATTTAGGTGTTCAGCGCATAACCTGATGATTGAATCAGGCAGACACAGAAAAGTTGAGATGAATCAAAGACTGTGCATTAAATGTAATATGAATGTTATAGAAAATGAATATCATTTTTTTGATAGTGTGTCCTTTTTATAGAGAATTAAGAAAAACCAGTCTACCGAAATTGTATTGTCATTGGCCTAACCTGAATAAATTTATAACATTACTGAAATGTTCACAGAATGGTGTAATCAGAAGGCTATCTAAATTTATTTATTATGCTGCTCGTGGGTAATATTTGTTCAATTTTCATTGAATTGATTGTGCAACAATTATTTTAAAATTCGACAGTCCTTTGAATATTATAAATACTATAACTGTAACAGTGACATTTTCCTATGTTATTTCATGCCTTTCTCATGTATTATTGTACAATACAATACAATATAATAAATTTTATTTGCCCACAAACATTTTACAATGTTTATTGCAATATATGGTTAATAATGGTGAGAGTAACAGAAGCATTTTTTTCAAACCGCCTATACAAGTGTATCAATGCATACTCAGAATATGCTCCATAAAATAGTTGAAATAAATACTATCATGAACAAAAGGAAACTTATTTTCTTGAACATACATTTATCGTACAACCTACAGAAATCGTATGCTTTACACCAGAGTCATAAGAAATCTAACTACGTACGAGTCAAGAAATAAAATTATATTTTACACTGAGTTATAAGAAATATAACTACAAACAGCCATGAAGTAAAATAGTCATAATCTATTCCACTTATATAACATAGCTAGACATGTTATATATACTAAAATATAACCTAATCAAATACTGAAGATATTGAACTACACTAAGTACATAGATATATAGAAATCCTTACATTGTTAGGGAGATATAATATTTTTACGCTTCTGGTTTGCGTGATAAATATACTTTGCCAGACCTAATTGAACATTTTTAGAATGAGATGACATAATTGTTTCAAATTTACTCACTGTTGGCCAATGGCAGAAATATGGTTTAAAATATTTTCTTCTTAAATCTCGATAATAAAGACATACAAAGAGAAAATGTAATTCTGTTTCAATAACGTTCATACTACAACAGTAACATTTACGTTCTTCAAGCGTTGTATTATTATATATCCCTGTCTCAACTACTAGATCATGCGAAGATATTCTAAATTTTGAGAGAGCTATTCTATACTTATTTTTCAATAATAATAATAAATTAATAATTATTAATGTTTGAGTACCACTGTTGATAATATATATCAAAAATTCTTTGTTTGATGATCGAAAGATTTATTTCTGCATGTAGCTGATCAGTCCAAAGATAACGTAAACCATGGTCTTCTAATAGACCTTTAATTTGAGAAGCCCAATTTCTTCTTCTATATGACCTTGAAGAGTCTGCATCTTCTTTAAGCATTATATATACCTTTCTTACTAAGTTATCTTCTGGTAAGTTCAGAATTTTTATCCAGTATTTAATCATCCTAACTTTTCGTATAATAATCAGAGGAACTCGGCCTAGTTCTCCATATAGTGCTGCTATATTAGTGGATCTCTTCGCATAAAGGATTCTTTTTTAAAAAAAAATTATGAACTAGCTCAAGGTCTGTACAATGATTCAATTCAAATCGCTCACATCCAAAATGCAAAATAGATGACACAAGGGTATCAAAAAGGCTACATTTTTGAGAGTTTGGTAATTCAATTGTTTCAAAAATTTTAAAAATGTTATTCAATGCATAAGAGGCGTGTTTTGCTATATCTTTTTGGCTTCTATACAAATGTCCATTATTATAAAGGTTGATGCCGAGATATTTAAAACTTGTCACAACTTCAAGGGGCGAACCATATAAGAAAAAATCTAAGTGACTATGTCTTCCCTTTTCAAAGATTATAATTTTAGTTTTTTGAATATTTATCTTTAAGCCCCATTTATTGCAGTAATTTTCAGTATCATTTAAAAGTGACTGTAAACTTATTGGGATTTAAGCAAATACAACTTGATCATCTGCATAGTGTAATAAAAGTAGTTTTAGGTCATCGATAGTAAAAAGATCTCTTAGTTCAGAATTTATATTATTCATTATGTCATTCACAAAAAACATAAATAAAAGTGGCGAAGAAGGGTCGCCTTGCTTCAAGCCCACATTTGAGTCAAAAAAGCTAGAATACGAATTACCAAGTCTAACACATGAGCGTACTGTAGAATACATAGCTTGTAAGGCCTTTACCATTTTACAATGTACGTTTTCTGTTATCAGTTTGTACCAAAGAAGATTTCGATCAATTTTATCAAAACAACGTTCATAATCTATAAAACAACTATACAACTTTGCCCCAGAATCTAACACTTTGTTTACTACTGAATGCAAAATAAAAATACAATCTAGTATAGATTTACCCTTTTGGAACCCAAATTGGTTTTTACTTAACTTATCATGTTGAACTGAAAAGTAAGTTTATTTAAAAGTATGTGTGAATAAATTTTACCAAGAATAGGTATTAATGATATTCCCCGATAATTGACTGCTATATTTGGATCACCTTTCTTAAAAATTGGTGAAATGATGCTCTTACCCCATAATTGTGGGTATTTTCCATTACAGTACAGCATATTATATAGTTTTAATAAAAACGGTGATATAACATCAAAAGATGACTTAAAAATATTTGCTGGGAGCCCGTCTATACCCGGCGATTTATTGTTGTTCTGTGAAAAGGTTGCAGAATACAGTTCTTCATAGGTAATATCTAGGTCAAACTCCTCACTGTAAGAGGTATAATAACTAAGAACATCTAAAATTATTTACATTTTCATATAGTTTACTGAAATACTCTTGTAAATCTTCTAATTTCAAACCATCTGGTTTCTCAGACTTTCTACTTATAGATCCTTTCAAAATTTTCTTGGTTCAGATTTGGATAACTTGTAAATTCTCTGACATTCTTACATTCTGAAAGATCTTTTGGCCTTATCTTTTACCCTATTGTATTTTGTTCTAGCTCTAACAAAATATTTACGATTTAATTCTGATCTATCTTTTAAAAAAGTATTTCTTGTGTTCCTAAATTCCTGTCTTGCTCGAAAGCAATCGGTATCTAACCATTTTTTGTTTACTTTCGTGCATGTTTTACTATGATTGCCACATATGGCATTGAGGTGGCGCTACGTGCTTTCCTATTCATGAAATCAGTGAATCCAGAGACTACGTCATCAATGGAACAGCCAGTTTGAGATATATCATTGGTTAATTGATCTAATACATGCTGTTCATTTTCAACAGCTGCGCGGAACAAGTGCGGACTATCCTTAGCCCACTAAATTTTTATCAAACGAAATTATTTCATGTAATCGGGGGTGATTACATTTGTCCGACGCTTGAGATGTTGTTTTTAAACTGAAATAGATTGGTACATGATCAGAAAATTCGTTCGGATCTAAAAGTTTAAAATCTGACATATACTCAGATTTTCAAAATATGTTATTAAATAGTCTACTGTGCTGGCTCCCCTTTCTGACAAAAATGTAATCCCCCCCCCCCCCCTGTATTTTCTCCATGTAAGCAACCATTTATGATTAACATGCTCATATTGTAACCCGCTATACAATTACTGTATAGGCGGCGAATATAACATGTTTGAGCCAAAAATAAATCTTGAAATCTTTAGCCTAATGTGTTTGCAGCTAGCACTACGTCAGCCCACGTGTTCGTCGAAGTCGGTTCCTTTGAGGATGAACGCCCTTTACACAGTTACTTTTGAGCTGAATTAGCGGTGCGTTTCTTATGTTCCATACTGTTTGATGTTTGAAAATTGAGTAGCAAAGCGAGTTATTTTCGAAACACTACTATTTAAACGAGCAAATTTTATTTTTATGCACTTACACACAGCATCAGTTTAAAAACTAAAATATGTAAGTCTTTGATCAAACAGAAGGCGGTAGGCAATTATTTTTTACTCGCAAGTCTTTTATACCTATCAAACCAGGGAGCATATTTTTTTATTTAGTGACTACTCGTCCTCCAAGACAAGCGACCTAAAATTTCTACTCGTCCTACATCATCACCACCTGTCCTGGAGACCTAAGAGAAAAAAGATCAATGGTACTGTGCGGTGTTGTACTGAATTTAAAATGTTCAATTTTACCCCCCTCCCTTTACTCAACACGCTTCCGGTTTCGTTTTGAATATTAAAAGCGTATTAAATGGAGAATTGGCATTCGCTGTCGGTAAATTGTGACGTTAAGAAATTATTTAAATACATCCATCGGTATGTTGCTTGCGGTTTTGCACTCATTCTGCAGGACGAGCGATCAGAAAATTAAAAAATACTCATCTTCCAACCTTTTCCACTCGTCAATACAAGTAAAGGGGGAGGTTATCTTCGGGCGGTCGGACCGATTGAGCTTGAATTTGATATAATATTCAACATCAAGACCAGGTGCGATACAGTCACGGTATTACTATGCTTGTGAACTGTCATACATGTATATGAAATTTCAACAGGTAAGATATTAAGCTGACACTTTCATACAATAATATATACATTAACTTGTGAGCTACATGTACTCATTCATCATCCAATGAAGAAAAGAATAGAATAGACAGTCACGTGATTCTGTCCGAGAATTTCCGGATTGACACAACATTTGCAAATTGATTCAACAGGTATTACAACGTAAAAATACGTAATGCTTCGCCAATAATCAATTTTCTAACAGCCAATCAAAACATAAATTTACATATTGAATATTGGATAACAATTACCCCGCTCCAATTGTACATATAGGAATATAATACTGGCAATTTTCCGTACAGATAATCTCATGGAGACATGTGTTCTGTTTCGTTCAACAAATAACGCCAAGCTACAAAAAAGAGAACAATCTGTAAGATATATGAATTTCTTGAGTTTTTAATATGCATTCGAGGATGAAAACCTTTGAAAAATTGCACAACAAAATGTATGAACAAAAGTCGGCCATACTGTATTGGATTATTACTGTTGTGCATTTGTTGTGTCACATTTCGTAATCCGGTAGGTACTTTTTACTGACTAATTTTCACAGAAATGACACTTATTATCAACTGTACAATTAAGTGTATATGGGCATTTTACTTTTTTGGGGGTCATTTACTTTTTTTGGTCAAATTAGCATTGCTTATACTTGGTTTGTTTTCACTAGTAATTTAGTGGCCCATTTATATATTTGTAGACATTGTAGTCCATAACAAGTTTCAAACCTGCTTAAGAGTTTCAGCATCAAGCCATTTAAAATCTTTATAATCTGTTGAGAGGAAAAGGATCCCATTAAGTCATAGATTTCTTAGCTAGAGTTCAGTCTAAACCATTGAAGAAAATTCATTCTTCTTCATTTTATTTAATAAACAAAACAAAAAATGCTTAAACTTCAACTGACTTTTGGCAGTAATAAGTTGAAGTTATTACCAAGATTGATTAGCAGCGAATTTGAGTGAAAGAAATGACTAAATGGTTATTTCATTCTGACATCTGAATAATATCTTAAGTGCATATTTCTACATATAATTTGGTTGAAAGTTATCCACAATAGAAACAAGAGAAGAGAACTACAGTGCTAGCATTCAACTTTCTTATATGTTTATTTTTTAGATTTGCCAGCCTAAGTGTTTGTTTTATGTCATTTCTGTCGTTATTTTGTGACAGCGTAATGTTACTTCAAAACTCACAGCATTTAAAGTTATTAAAGAGTGAGCTTTTCTTGTATTTCATTCAAGTGTCAAACTATATGAAATATTATTTGCATTTGCAGTGATGAAATCAGTATTGATGCAGATGGCACAAAACTTATTTCAACAAGAGTTATATAGATGCTAGTGAAGCTAAAAAAAGTGAAGGTGATCATTCCTGAATACTGCAGGGTTTTAGTGTATCCATACTGCATGAAAGAAGGTACATAAATTATTTTAAGCTTTTGTTCTTCAAGCAAATAAAGTTTATCCTGAAATCCTATGAAAATCTAATTGTTTGAATTTTAAAGAAGTATCAAATGGGGGACACTGTGATGTGTGCTATCGCTTGTTACTGTATAAACTTTAATAACTTTTTTTCCAAAGCAAAATGTACAATAAAGGAGGTGCCTGCAATGTCAACCTTGATCTTGCTGAAACATTTAATACAGACATGTGTCAGGTCAAACATAGTCACACCAGTGTCATTTCATGTTGAAATATAGATGAACTGATTGTTACATAGCTAACTGAGATAGTTTTTTAAACAAAATAAATTTGATTTTTTTTTTCACTGTAACTTAGTAATTGGACTACATAATAATACTCGCACAAGGACCAAATCTTTTTGCAACTTTTACTTCCTTTTCAGCACAGTAAACACTGATGCTAAACATGTCACTGTAATGATATTAAAAAGTAAATATACAAAATGTAAACCTTCTTAAAATATTTTTCTTTTGAGTTTTATTATTTTACAAAACAAAAATAATGGGGTATTCTTAGAAATATTCAAACATGTGTACACAGCTATAAACGGTTAAAACTAAAAGTTGGATAGTGGTGGTAGAGATCATAGGAGATAGTGCACATGCACATTTCAAATGTGTTGGTTACTTGATTGCTTGTAAATTCTAACTTTTATAAAAACAGATAAAATTCTAAGGCTAATATATTATATACCATAATCACTAAAGATAATTATGTCTAATTAAGTTTGTGCTATTTATAGAAATAATTGTCGATTATTTCTCTTTAGGGTGCAGGTCTAAGGGTTTTGTGGATGGCAAATGTCAGCTGTTCAAAAACAAGGAAGGCACCTCAACTTGCCGCAAAGAAGCGATGTTCCAGTGTACTAATGGACATTTTGAAAAGGCAGTTCTTTTTCAGCAGGTGTTGGAAATTGTTGCCTGAAACTGTACAAGGCTTCAGAAAGTTGATGAAGATAAAATCATGTTACTGGTTCCTTATTACCTGTAACATTTTCTGCTTATGTTACTTCAGACAGCAAGATCAAAATGTCACACATGAATAGATTTTTTTGCAAATTAAGGCCCTTTCTGGACTTAAAAATTTGTGTTAAGCATTTGCTTGATGGTTATTTTTGTGCTATATTTCAGTTAACTGTTTTGTACTTACTTGAAATGTGAAAGAAATAGTTAGGGCATCAAGAAACAGGTTAGATAGCTCCAGACTGATTTTTGTTTTGCATTTTTTTTTGACGAGACATCAAACCATCAAGTTAGATAACTGTAGCTGCATTTTGAAATATAGAAACTATTACCCATTTTTAATAAACAACAACTTTGAACAACTTTTTTGAACAGTCGAACATCCTGTCTTACAGACAGCTTTTGTAAATATTTTGTGTCATTGCTTGTTATATTTTTAAATAATTTCTTTGTAAATCTTTTGGTTAATTACTTTAGGCTAAATCAACACGGTTCTGTTGTCCATCTGCCCTGTCCCTCTGAGGACCTTGAGAACAACTCATTTAATTGTTCAGACCTACCACAGGTTAGCAATGATCCTGTTACCTAGTGAATTGTTCCCTTAATTAGGCAAAATATTAGAGGTGATATCATGAAAACTGTAATTTTTCTTCCTTTTATATCCTCAAGGCTTACCTGCCATTAGGCATTTTAGCCATTTGCTAAAAATTGTATTAAGTTAGCTATATAAATTATAATTTTGCTACAAGATATATTGCCTTTGTTTTTTATTTTAATAAAATTTCATATGAAATCAGAAAATCAACTTAGCTTAAAGAAATTTTCAACCAGGGTTAACTCTATATCCTAATATACATTTATGAAAGAGTCATTTTAATGCTTTGTAAAACCAATGTAAAGTGTAGCTGTCTTTATATATTCGGTAATTTCACATTAAAATTAAGATGATCTCACATTAGATTGCTTCAAACTGCTTGATAGTAACCTTGTTTTACATAGCTCACCTGTCACGCAGTGACATGGTGAGCTATTGTGATCCCGCTCCGTCCGTCGTCGTGCATCGTGTGTCGTCAACAATTTCATTCAAACGACTTCTCCTCTGAAACCACTGGGCCAAATTCAATGAAACTTGCATGGGATGTTCCTTGCGTGAAGCTCTTCCAAAGTTGTTAAAAGAATTCAATCCATGCAGAACTCTGGTTGCAATGGCAAAAAAGAAAAAAAAACTTTAAAAATCTTCTTCTCAAGGCCTGGAGCTTAGATATTTGGTATGAGGCATCATCTAGTGGACCTCTACCAAGATTGTTCAAATTATGACCCTGGGGTAAGAACTGGCCCCGCCCTGGGGGTCACTTGATTTACATAGAGTTACATAGGGAAAACTTCAAAAATCTTCTTGTCAGAAACCACAACACATGGAGCTAAGATATTTGGTATGCAGCATTGTCTAGTAGACCTCTACCAAGATTGTTCAAATCATGGCCCCTTGATCAAAACTGGCCCCGCCCCATGGGTCACATGTTTAACATAGAGTTATATAGGAAAAAACTTTTAAATCTTCTTGTCAGAAACCACAAGGCCTTGAGCTTGGGTATTTGGTGTTCAGCATTAACTTGTAGACCTAAATTCTTTAAAAATCTTCTTGTCAGAAACTGCAAGGCCTGGAGCTTAGATATTTGGTATAAAGGCATCATCTAGTGGACCTCTACCAAGATTGTTCAAATTATGACCCTGGTGTCAGAACTGACCCCGCCCAGGGCTTACTTGATTTACATAGAGTTATATAGGGAACAATTTAAAAATCTTCTTGTCAGAAACTACAAGCATGGAGCTTAGATATTTGGTGTTGAGCATTGTCTAGTAGACCTCTACCAAGATTGTTCAAATCATGGCCCCTGGGTCAAAACTGTTTCCGCCCAAGGGGTCACATGTTTTACATAGAGTTATATAGCAAAAAACTTTAAAAAAATTCTTGTTACAATGTAAGGCCTGGAGCTTATATATTTAGTAGTATGCACTGTGTCCACAGTGGGGTCATCCCCCCGCCCTGGGGGTCACCCCCCCGCCCCAATTTGTTTTCTCGTTTTTTAAGTTTTTCGCTATAGCAATAAAATTTGGACCATTTGTACAGTTTTTTTCAAGATGATTTCAAAAACATTATTCCTTGACCTATATTTTTGACATACTGACCTACTTTTTGGTTTTTTAGCTACAGCAATGAAATTTGGACTATGTGTACAGTTTTTTGTTCCGATTTGAAAAGCGTCATAGCATGACCTATATTTTTGACCTACTGACCTACCTTTTTGTTTTAAAGCTACGGCAATGAAATTTGGACTGTGTACAGCATTTCGTTCCGATTTCAAAAATGTCTTCTCATGACCTATATTTTGACCTACTGACCCACTTTTTTAGCAATGGCAATGAAATTGCATTGGTCCATTTCTGTGATATGCATCATTACATTCAGAAAAATTTCATTCATCTTTGAACCCAGGTGAGCGCTTTAGGGCCATTGGCCATCTTGATTTTAAATTGCAAATCCTATGTACAATAAATCCAACATTCAGAATATCTGAAATTAGACTATAAGTACTATAAGCACTTTTGACATCTCATATTTCACACATGAGTGATTTTGTTTGATCGTTGCTTTTTCATGAAACTCCCAAGTGTTTCAAATGCATAGTACTTGTTTAAATATGTGTTATCTTTTAAGTATTTCTGTATGTGATCTTTGTAAAACATCTTTTTATTTTTGAATAAATACAATGATTTTAGTTTGTGTTTATTTTCTATATTATGAACACCTTGGTGATCTTATCTCCGAATTACTAATGTCCAAACAATTGGTACTGTTATAATCATCATATTTGAGCTTATTTTTCGTCGATATCGGTTGCACGTATGACAGGCGACCCCTGAAGTGATTAGTTATTTCATGTTACGAGGGTAGTGCAATTACAGAAAGCATCCCATTCAGAGACACCCGTGGTTCTTTTTCTTGCTCAGTGTGAAGCACTGACACATGAGACCTCGGTTTAAAGTCTCATCCGAAAGACTATTAGTAATGTTAGTGGAGGAGCGAGGGATCGAACTCAGGACCCCTGCTTTACCAGTCCAGGGCGTTACCACTGGAACACATCCGCTCCCACTTAGTACTGTGCTCATATTCTCTGCCCAATATAGACTCCGTTTTTTTAGTGAATTCCCAATCAAAGTGGACCTAACATGTTTATGTTCCTCTAAAGTGACTTTCTGTCTGTCGTTCTTAGTATTGCTTTACTTCTGCCTTACCACTTTAAGAAGTCCATTAACTTCTAGAAGTGTGTACACAAAGTACAAATTAAGTTAACAAACTACTGATATACCTGCCTCAAGTCAAAACAGCAAATTGAAAATATTTGCATGCAGCTCTGTTCGTCGGTCCGCCGTGATACTTTTGTATCACTGTTTTTCTTGTATACCTTACTACTGTTTCACGCGTGAAGAATGAAAAACATACCGAATATAAGGAAAAAAGAAACTACTTAAATTCCATCTGTTAAATTTGAAAGATTCTTGGACTTTGTTGAAATCGTGCAAGTAGTAGATACTTCTGTAGAATTTCATATTTATGTATCTTTTATTAATACTCTTAATATTCTCATACATAAGGAGATCATTTATGACACGTTTGCCCAGACCATAACTTATTAGGCAGCATCTTTCTACCAGTAAACTAATGTTTAATCAATTTTTTAATTATAAACTATTTGTAATCCAGCACCAGTTATAACACGTTCCTTTATATTTGCAGATAGGATAAGGATTAACTGTATTCAAATACGAAACGTGCATTCAACTTTTCAATATCATATACATTCACTATTGATCCTGTCTAAGTATTTAAGGTGAAAAAGAGCTAAACGAAAGACAACCAAATATCTTTACTTCCAGCAACAGGATTAATGACTAATTATGGAAAAATGGCGTCTACAGTTGATTCATGTGATCATTATTTCATCCAATCCGTAGTCTTCTTTTAAAATCTGGGTCATACTGATGATCATATTTTCCGAAGCACTCTGCGCACAGCCTGTCACATTCACAAAGCCCATGCGCACATCTTGTGTTGAAAGATGCTATATAAATAGTAACAGAAATAGTTGTCATCAGGTCTAGGTTTCTCAAGCAAATTTGTGTCTGTTGTAATTCTGAAGTGCCAGATATACGAAAATATTAAGAAATAAACATAAATGTTTCTCCGAGTTTAGAACAATTCCTTAATACTTTACTTTGCTTTGCTTCTATAATCTATGGATAGACTTGTATACTGAAACATAACACTTTTAGTATTTGCAAATTATATAGCAATTCGTCAGATTATATTTATCAATAAGAGTAAAATAACAAAATAACGTCAATCAAAATAAATCAGTGCAAAAGAAGACAAAATCTGATAAACGAAAGGCTATGTATAACTGCGATTAGTTGATTTGAGTCGGCATTGTCCCCACTTCTTGTTTTCAGGGCACCAGATTAAATTGTGTTCATCTACAACATTTTTAGTAGTTCTTACTGCATTGTATCCGTCCATCAGTCATCTTCCAAGCATATGGTAATATGTAATACGAAAAATGAAAGAAGGGAAGACAATATTTTCTCTGGGCTACTGCTAAACATTCGTCATGCGCTCGGCAACATCTAAAAGATAAATTCTTAACATATCATAGTTTGTCCTTTAAAATAGAGATAATAGAACAAATGCAAAATGCAATAAATGTTTGTTTTCCTTCAAAGAAAACACATTTTAAATGATTACAGTATTCCTTTGAATGAGACCAAATTAAACAACCCCCTTGGCTTACAATCATTTGAAATATCTGTTTAAAAATCTGCGGTTGGCCGCTTTTTGCTCGTGTCATGTAAAAATTGAATACTTGTTTTAAGAATATCACCTTATGGCTTAAAATCACTTTGGCAACAAATAATTATGTGTTAATGATTTGGCTATGAAAACTGTATGTCTTCTTTTTAGTCTCATACAACATGGGAAAGAACCAGGTGTGTCTCTGGAATGGCGAGAGTCTCCAGTGACATACGCTATCGGCGCCAGTATTGGTTTAAACCCATGAAGCAGTCATCAAGAGGGATTAATATAAATAGCAAGAACTTGCTTCCCAATCGATGTAAAATAAATAAGTTTAGAGTAAACCTAAAATAACTAAAACTCTGCAGGGGACGTCGGTCATACTTGTAGCTGATACCAACGCTAAATTAACTCAGATATAGTTCATTTTATACAAATTAGCCTTGATCAGTTACATGTCAAAATATTTTATAATGCCATACAAAAATTAAGCAATAATGCAACATAATAAAGCTTTTGCTAAAAAATGGTCATGGGTTCGAGCTCTGATACCCACCATGACTACGTGAGAACTGTGGTAGCTTCTTAGGGAGAATGGGAGACTTGAACTTGTCTCTACTTGTCTTTCCTAGGAACGATGGTTTGGTAAATTCCCCGCCTTATATGTCTTTGACTGTTGGAGGACATGAAACACAACTAAACAAGATAGAAATACCTGTCTATATTATCAAACACTTCGCCTTTGCCACCAAATCCACAGTAATTCCCATATCCGTTGTACGCAAGGGGAGGCACGCTTGATGTTGCCTTGATCATGTGTCCAAACTGAATGAAGCTTGCTGAAAAAGTGCGATATTCATAAATTCCTACTTCCCTCTTCCCAAAAAGCATTATTACAACCAATATCTCAAAGTAAATTTACATGAAATTGAATGATTTGATGTGATTTGACTTAATATTATATACCGCCACCTTATTGTCTCACGACATGATATAACAACATATAGTATTACAAGACATTTTATGCATCAAACTGCATGTAGACTTAACGAATCACTGACAAGTGCATAGCAACAGACAACTTTAGATAGTTTTTCTCAAATACGCCTTTGGACTAATACGTCAGCAACATTTTAAGAATTTAAAAATGAATGTTTTATATGTCATATTTTCTTTAGGTGATATATACACCAATGAGGAATATAAAATATACTAGTATATACAATCTGTATTGGCCAACAATGGGGCGTAACTACAGCAAAGCGTCTAGCAGTATTCCCTAATTTGTTACTGATCTTATTTCTAAAGTCTAAGAAACACATTCACATAGAAATATAAACGAAATCATAGCATTGTATTTTTCACTTATATTACCATTAGTAAATCCAGCGACAAAAAATAGGAAAGCCGGTCCAACAGCTGCCCTCTGTAAAAAAAAGGGTGAAACGTTGGTGATAAAAAACAATAGTATATAGAATTTGTATTCAGTATAATGTACCTGCTGATATGATGTACTGGTAAATAAATTCGGTATATTAATTGCATTGGTATACTCATAAATGTATTCAGTATAACTAAAGAAATGGTATATTCAAAATGTAAATTTGTAAATTAGTATACATTAACAATTCACGGCGAAAAAAAAAAGACTTGTCATGACATCTGACTGTACATAGCACCAACTAACCAAAGATAAGGATGACACTACCTTCAAAATAGCACCGAATTAAAGATAAGAATGACACTACCTTCATAGCAGCAGCTAACCAAAGATAAGGATAACACTACCTTAAAAACAGCACCGAACTAAAGATAAGAATGGCACTACCTTCAAAGAAGCAGCTAACCAAAGACAAAGATGATACTACCTTCATAGCAGCAGTTAACCAAAGACAAGGATGATACTACCTTCATAGCAGCAGTTAACCAAAGACAAGGATGATACTACCTTCATAGCAGCAGTTAACCAAAGACAAAGATGATACTACCTTCATAGCAGCAGTTAACCAAAGACAAGGATGATACTACCTTCATAGCAGCAGATAACCAAAGACAAGGATGACACTACCTTCATTACAGCACCTAAGCAAAGACAAAGATGAAACCTTCATAGCAGCACCTAACCAAAGTCAAAGATGACACTACCTTTATAGCAGCACCTAACCAGAGATAAGGATGACACTACCTTCATAGCAGCACCTAACCAAATATATGCATTACACTACCTTCATAGCACCATCTAACCAAAGACAAAGATGACACTACCTTCATAGCAGCACCTAACCAAAGTCATGGATTACACTACCTTCATAGCAGCACCTAACCAAAGACAAAGATGACACTACCTTCATAGCAGCACCTAACCAAAGACAAAGATGACACTTCCTACATAGCAGCACATAACCAAAGACAAAGATGATACTACCTTCATAACAGCACCTAACCAAAAACAAAGATGACACTACCTTCATAGCAGCACCTAACCAAAGACGAAGATGACACTTCGTTCATAGCAGCACCTAACCAAAGACAAATATGATACTACCATCATAGCAGCACTTAACCAAAGATAAGGATGACACTACGTTCATAGCAGCACCTAACCAAAGACAAAGGTGATACTACCTTCATAGCAGCACCTAACCAAAGACAAAGATGACACTACCTTCATAGCAGCACCTTACCTAAGACAAAGATAACACTACCTTCATAGCAGCACCTAACCAAAGAAAAAGATGACACTTCCTTCATAGCAGCACCTAACCAAAGCAAAGATGATACTACCTTCATATCAGCACCTAACCAAAGATAAGGATGACACTACCTTCATAGGAACCTACTCCAAACCAACTGTTCACAAAATATTCAATATTACTAAATAATAGGTGAACACATGTAGAAGATGTGAAAGCTAACAATCCCTGCGTATAACGTGTTTCATGTTTAAGTTAATTGTTACACGTTTACTAGTAAAAACCAGGAAAATGATTTACAAATAAAATATTAAACGTGTTTTTACCCTAGAGGCATTGTGTAGGACGTGTTATCCTAAAGTTAATTAAAATACTTACTGATGTAAATGTGTGAAACCGAACTTTAGTGTACTTAAAAACTGGATTTTATACTAAACTTTATACTAAAAGTTAAACTGGTGTTGACTGTTGGGGGATATATTTAGGGTTATCTAGGATAAATTTAGTGTTCGATTAAACGACTGAATAATTTACATATATTTGAACATCGCTTTCTTCCGTTTATTGTTATCATCATTTATAATGTCGCGTTTTTAATGAATTGAGATTTTTTTATATTTATCTTTTAAGTAAAATTTTATTATTGTTTTTCCTTCGAATCATCCTTTTTGCACGCGGGTTTTCTCTGTATGAAAACTGTATAAAAAGCACCGTTCTGAGCTTAATATATGTTTTCCTGTAAGTCAAATTTAGGAGACCATATACCTTGCCAGTAACATTATTTAACGAAAATGTTCTTTGTTTAATTATAAAACATTGAACAGCAACAAAAGCACATATCAAACATGTAAAAATAAATATCATAATGAGGTACAGTTGTAACTTCAGTACTCCCTAATAATCAAAGTAGGCGCTTAAGAAACAGCTGCATTAAAACCCTTCTACTAACTGCAAAGAGAAACTAAATCCGGTGTCAAATCAAGTGGTGCTTGTTGTTTAAATGCTATTCTACTAAAGAATTCTAATTGCAAATGATATTCATTTGCTCTTTATAAGAAATGCAGCAAATATAGAACGAGATCCTACTGCAATGATATTGTGGGAGAAAAAAAGTTCAGTGTTTTCTCGAAATATGTGACGCAAATTCTGCACAGTTATTAAGATCGCTTGATAATAAAATCAATATAGGTAGATAGTAGTTACAGCTAAATAAAATAACCCATTTTGTAAACAGATATCACATATCGCTGAAATATGTAATCTCATAGAAAGATTAATTATTTAAAAAACGGGAAATTATTACATATATAACTTCATATAAACTGAATCATCTAAGGAAATAATTCTAAAATATATTACTTCACAGGAAGATTAATCATCTAGAAAACCAGGAAATGCTAGCTCTTCATACAAAAGAATATTAGATATCTTAAATCACCTCACTTCATAAAAAAAAGTCATAGAGAAAGTAGAAAAAGCCAAAATATCTCACTTCATTGTAGAAGTAACAACCAAGAAAGCAGATAAGGCCGAAATATCTCACTTCATTGTAGAAGTAACAACCAAGAAAGCAGATAAGGCCGAAATATCTCACTTTGTTGTAGAAGTAATAACATAGAAAGCAGATAAGGCCGATATATATCACTTAATAGTATATTATAACCTAGAAATATAATGCCGAAATATCTCAGTATCTCACTTCATTGAAGAAGTAATAACCTAGAAAGCAGATACGGCCGATATATCACACTTCATACCATATTAGTAACCTAGTAACCTAGAAAGCAGGTAATGCCGAAATATCTCACTTGATAGTAGAATTAATAACCTAGAAAGCAGGTAATGCCGAAATATCTCACTTGATAGTATAATTAATAACCTAGAAAGCAGGTAATGCCGAAATATCTCACTTGATAGTAGAATTAATAACCTAGAAAGCAGGTAATGCCGAAATATCTCACTTGATAGTAGAATTAATAACCTAGAAAGCAGGTAATGCCGAAATATCTCACTTGATAGTATAATTAATAACCTAGAAAGCAGGTAATGCCGAAATATCGTATTTCATAGAAGAATAAGTAACCTAGAAAGCAGGTAATGCCGAAATATCTCACTTCATGGTAGAATTAATGACTTAGAAAGCAGATAATGCCAAATCATTATATACCTATAAATTTTCTTTCTAAAATACACGCAAATCTAGAAGCGCGAATTTGCTTCGACGGATAGAAAAATCCGTATTATGTTAGTGTCAAAATACGGTGCCGGACTATTTTTCTTGGTTGGCTCCCTGACGTTGTATTTGAAAGCGGGAACCGATACTACAGGCACCTTGCCGGGATTTTGTACCCTTCTTTCAAAATCTTATGAATACACACAAATAACGTCCTACTTAATAGTTACTCCTCGTGATTTTAACTACGTCGTCTGCAACTGTTAATACGTATAAACAGTAGGTCATAAAAGCTGACGTATTCATCCCCCTTTCATCATTTTATTTTTCAATGAATATTTTATTTTTGTTTGTGACATAAAAGTTCAG
Source organism: Cyclina sinensis (assembly GCA_012932295.1). Lineage (NCBI taxonomy): Eukaryota > Metazoa > Mollusca > Bivalvia > Venerida > Veneridae > Cyclina > Cyclina sinensis. The sequence goes on from JAAONU010000001.1 coordinate 21,839,690, forward strand.
TAAATTGAATCATTTTGTCTTTTTATTGTCTAAAATTTATAGGTATATGATAAAAGGAAAATTATGTTGAAGTGGCTGTCTGTGACCTTGTATTTTGCTACTCGCATCGTGTGAAAAACGATATCTCGCTCGACCTTCGGTCTCCCTGGATATCGATTTCCCCACGTGCTCGTAGCAAAATAAAAGGTCACAGACAGCTACTACAATATAATATTCCCTATATATCTAACTTCATAGTAGAATTAATGACCTATAAAGCAGATAATGCCAAAATATCTCACTTCATAGTAGAATTAATGACCTAAAAAGCAGGTAATGCCGAAATATCTCACTGCATAGTAGAATTAATGACCTAGAAAGATTAATGACCTAGAAAGCAGGTCATGCCGAAATATCTTATTTCAAAATAGAATTAGTAACATAGAAAGCAGGTAATGCCGAAATATCTCACTTCATAGTAGAATTAGTAACCTAGAAAGCAGGTAATGCCGAAATATCTCACTTCATAGTGGAATTAATATTAGAAAGCAGGAAATGACGAAATATCTCACTTCATACTAGAATAAGTAACCCAGAAAGCAGGTAATACCAAAATATCTCATTTCATAAAAAAATTAGTAATAGAAAGCAGGTAATGCCGAAATATCTCACTTCATAGTAGAATTAATGACGTAGGGAGCAGGTAATGCCGAAATATCTCATTTTATAATAGAATCAGTAACTTAGGAAGACAGTAATGCCGATATATCTCATTTCATAATGGATTTTGCAACCTAGAAATCAGGTTATTCCGAAATATCTAATTTCGTAATAGAATTAGTAACCTAGAAAGCAGGTAATGCCGAAATATCTCACTTCATAGTAGAATTAGTAACCTAGAAAGCAGGTAATGCCGAAATATCTCATTTCATAATAGAATATGTAACCCAGAAAGCAGGTAATGCCGAAATATCTAATTTCGTAATAGAATTAGTGACCTAGAAAGCAGGTAATGCCGAAATATCTCACTTCATACTAGAATTAGTAACCTAGAAAGCTGGTAATGCCGAAATATCTCATTTCATAATAGAATATGTAACCCAGAAAGCAGGTAATGCCGAACTATCTCATTTCGTAATAGAATTAGTAACCTAGAAAGCAGGTAATGCAGAAATATCTCACTTCATAGTAGAATTAGTAACCCTGAAAGCAGGTAATGCCGAAATATCTCATTTCATAATAGAATATGTAACCCAGAAAGCAGGTAATGCCGAAATATCTAATTTCGTAATAGAATTAGTAACCTAGAAAGCAGGTAATGCCGAAATATCTCACTTCATAGTAGAATTAGTAACCTAGAAAGCTGGTAATGCCGAAATATCTCATTTCATAATAGAATATGTAACCCAGAAAGCAGGTAATGCCGAACTATCTCATTTCGTAATAGAATTAGTAACCTAGAAAGCAGGTAATGCCGAAATATCTCACTTCATAGTAGAATAAGTAACGGAGAAAGCAGGTTAGCCGAAATATCTCATTTCGTAATAGAATTTATGACATAGAAAGCATGTAATGCCGAAATATCTCACTTCATAGTAGAATAAGTAACCTAGAAAGCAGGTACTGCCAAAAATATCTCACTTCATAGTAGAATTAGTAACCTAGAAAGTAGGTAATGCCAAGATATCTCACTTCATAGTAGAATTAGTAACCTAGAAAGCGGGTAATGACGAAATATCTCACTACATAGTAGAATTAGTAACCTAGAAAGCAGGTAATGACGAAATATCTCACTTCATAATAGAATAAGTAACCTAGAAAGCAGGTAATAACGATATATCTCACTTCATTGTAGAATTCGTAACCTAGAAACTAGGTTATGCCGATATATCTCACTTCATAGTAGAATTAGCAATATACTAATTAATGACCTAGAAAGCAGGTTATGCCAAAATATCTCACTACATAGTAGAATTAGTTACCTAGAAAGCAGGTAATGCCGAAATATCTCACTACATAGTAGAATTAGTAACCTAGAAAGCAGGAAATACCGAAATATCTCACTTCATTGTAGAATTAGTAACCTAAAAAGTAGGTAATGCCGAAATATCTCCTTTCGTAATAGAATTAGTAACCCAGAAAGCAGGTAATGCCGAAATATCTCATTTCATAATAGAATATGTAACCCAGAAAGCAGGTAATGCCGAAATATCTCACTTCATAGTAGAATAAGTAACGGAGAAAGCAGGTTAGCCAAAATATCTCATTTCGTAATAGAATTTATAACATAGAAAGCATGTAATGCCGAAATATCTCACTTCATAGTAGAATAAGTAACCTAGAAAGCAGGTACTGCCAAAAATATCTCACTTCATAGTAGAATTAGTAACCTAGAAAGTAGGTAATGCCAAGATATCTCACTTCATAGTAGAATTAGTAACCTAGAAAGCGGGTAATGACGAAATATCTCACTACATAGTAGAATTAGTAACCTAGAAAGCAGGTAATGACGAAATATCTCACTTCATAATAGAATAAGTAACCTAGAAAGCAGGTAATGACGATATATCTTACTTCATTGTAGAATTCGTAACCTAGAAACTAGGTTATGCCGATATATCTCACTTCAAAGTAGAATTAGCAATATACTAATTAATGACCTAGAAAGCAGGTTATGCCAAAATATCTCACTACATAGTAGAATTAGTTACCTAGAAAGCAGGTAATGCCGAAATATCTCACTACATAGTAGAATTAGTAACCTAGAAAGCAGGAAATACCGAAATATCTCACTTCATTGTAGAATTAGTAACCTAAAAAGCAGGTAATGCCGAAATATCTCCTTTCGTAATAGAATTAGTAACCCAGAAAGCAGGTAATGCCGAAATATCTCATTTCATAGTAGAATTAGTAACCTAGAAAGCAGGTAATGCCGAAATCTCTCATTTTATAATAGAATTAATGTCCTAGAAAGCAGATAATGCCGAAATATCTCATTTCATAGTAGAATTAGTGTTATAGAAAGCACGTCATGCAGAAATATCATAGTAAAATTTATCATAGAATGCAGTTAATGCTGATGTGCTGTTATACATGATTGCGTTTCTACATATAAGAGGTCATCGTGTAGAGGGAATGAAATGCTAAAATAACTCACTAATGAGGTAAACGGAAATAAATAATCTACAAAGAAGGTTATGCCAGAATATTAAACTGCATAGAAGAATTACTCATCTTAAAAGCAGGTTATGCCGAAATATTTCACTTCATAGTAAAAAAGTCATCCAGAAAGTAGGTAGAATTACTCATCTAGAAAGCTTGTAATGGCAAGAATATTTCACTTTATAGTAAAAAAAAGTCATCGAGAAAGCAGGTAATGCCAAGATATTTCACTTAATAGTAGAATTACTCATCTAGAAAGAAGGAAATGCCAAACAATTTCGCTTCATAGTAGAATTACTCATCTAAAAAGCAGGTAATGGCCAAAATATTACACTTCATAGTATAATTACTCATCTAAAAAGCAGGTAATGGCCAAAATATTACACTTCATAGTATAATTACTCATCTAGAAAGCTGGTTATGGCCAAAATATTTCACTTCATAGTATAATTTCTCATCTAAAAAGCAGGTTCTGCCAAAATATTTCACTTCATAATATAATTCCTCATCTAGAAGATGGAAATGCCAAAATATTTTACTTCATAGTATAATTCTCATCTAGAAAGCAGGTTCTCCCAAAATATTTCACTTCATAGTATAATTTCTCATCTAGAAAGCAGGTTCTCCCAAAATATTTCACTTCATAATATAATTCCTCATCTAGAAGATGGAAATGCCAAAATATTTTACTTCATAGTATAATTCTCATCTAGAAGGCAGGTTCTCCCAAAATATTTTACTTCATAGTATAATTCTCATCTAGAAAGCAGGTTCTCCCAAAATATTTCACTTCATAGTATAATTCTCATCTAGAAGGCAGGTTCTCCCAAAATATTATACTTCATAGTATAATTCTCATCTAGAAGGCAGGTTCTGCCAAAATATTTCACTTTATAGTATAATTCTCATCTAGAAGGCAAGTTCTCCCAAAATATTTTACTTCATAGTATAATTCTCATCTAGAAAGCAGGTTCTCCCAAAATATTTTACTTCATAGTATAATTCTCATCTAGAAAGCAGGTTCTCCCAAAATATTTCACTTCATAGTATAATTCTCATCTAGAAGGCAGGTTCTCCCAAAATATTTTACTTCATAGTATAATTCTCATCTAGAAGGCAGGTTCTCCCAAAATATTATACTTCATAGTATAATTCTCATCTAGAAGGCAGGTTCTGCCAAAATATTTCACTTTATAGTATAATTCTCATCTAGAAGGCAAGTTCTCCCAAAATATTTTACTTCATAGTATAATTCTCATCTAGAAAGCAGGTTCTCCCAAAATATTTTACTTCATAGTATAATTCTCATCTAGAAAGCAGGTTCTCCCAAAATATTTCACTTCATAGTATAATTCTCATCTAGAAGGCAGGTTCTCCCAAAATATTTTACTTCATAGTATAATTCTCATCTAGAAAGCAGGTTCTCCCAAAATATTTCACTTCATAGTATAATTCTCATCTAGAAGGCAGGTTCTCCTAAAATATTTCACTTCATAGTATAATTCTCATCTAGAAGACAGGTTCTGCCAAAATATTTCACTTTATAGTATACTCACTCATTTAGAAGGCAGATAATGCTAAAATATTTCACATCATGGTATGATTACTTTTCTAGAAAGCAGGTTCTGCCAAAATATTTCACTTGATAGTATAATTACTCATCTAGAAGATGGAAGTGCCAAAATATTTTACCTCATAGTATAAATACTCATTTAGAAGATGGAAATGCCAAAATATTTCACTTCATAGTATAAATACTCATTAAGAAGATGGAAATGCCAAAATATTTCACTTCATAGTATAATTACTCATCTATAAAGCAGGTAATGGCCAAAATATTTCACTTCATAGTGTAATTAATTATCTATAGGGCAAATGCTAAAATATTTCACTTAATAATAGAATTACTCATCTAGAAGATGGAAATGCCAAAATATTTCACTTCAAAGTATAACTACTCATTTAGAAGATGGAATGCCAAAATATTTCACTTCATAGTATAATTACTCATCTATAAAGCAGGTAATGGCCAAAATATTTACTTCATAGTATAATTATTAATCTAGAAAGCAGGTAATGGCCAAAATATTTCACTTCATGGTATACTTACTCATTTAGAAAGCAGATAATGCCAAAATATTTCACATCATGGTATGATTTCTTATCTAGAAAGCAGGGTATGCCAAAATATTTCACTTTATAGTATAATTACTCATCTAGAAGATGGAAATGCCAAAATATTTCACTTAATAGTATAAATACCCATTTAGAAGATTGAAATGCCAAAAATATTTCACTTCATAGTATAATTACTCATCCATAAAGCAGGTAATGGCCAAAATATTTCACTTCATGGTATGATTACTTATCTAGAAAGCAGGTAATGCCAAAATATTTCACTTAATAGTAGAATTACTCATCTAGAAAGCAGTTAATGCCAAAATATTTCACTTAATAGTATTATTTCTCATGTCATTCTCGCATTATGAGTCTTTTGATTAGAAATTAATTACAAAGCGAAGGTCACACACCATTAAACAATGAAACTCAAATTACAAATTTCAAATAAGGTCAAACAACATATTTAATTTAATTTAAGCACACTTTAAAATCCAGAAAATATTAGTAGAAGCAAACAACAATAATCCAAAAGGAGTTATCTAGAACCACACACAATACAACAATGGCAATAAATCATAAATAAAACTTTAAATCCATTCACCACAATAACACGACACACTTCAACTAGATACACGTGGTTAAATCCCAGCATGAATGACTACACGACCTTTGAAACGGGTCCAAAATTAACCAATCAGATAATAATAATATAATTAATCACATGTTACATGACCTAATTGTGTATTCAAAAACCTAACAGACACATTGAGATTAAATTTAATTTCCTCATTGAAGCAAATTTTTCTTTCTTTACTAAAACAACAATAGAACGCTCTTATCAAAACAGTAGGCCCTATATAGAAAAAAAATATAATGTACTGTTTAAATAAAAAAAGTATATTTTGAAATACAAATGTATGATAAATGAAAAACATTTATTAGATATAAATCTGATTGTTTTCTGTTTTATGCCAATTGCATCGCTGTATTTTACTTGGTTTTATTTAATACCCCTTGTTTATATGTTATATGTCATATACTGGGAGAAATAAAGAATTGAATTGAATTAAAGAATTGAGAAAGCAGGTAATGGCCAAAATATTTCACTTCATAGTAGGATTACTCATCTAATAAGCTGGTTCTGCCAAAATATTTCACTTCATAGTATAATTACTCATCTAGGAAGCAGGTAATGCCCAAATATTTCACTTCAAGTAAAATATTCATCTAGAAAATAGCTAATACCAAAATATTACACTTCATAGAAGAATAACTATGAAAGAAGGTAATGCCGTTATTTCTCCATTTAGTGTAGAATTACTCATCTAGAAAATAGGTGATGCCCAAATAGTTCAACTTAAGTAGAATTACTCATCTAGATAATAGGTAATGCCAAAATATTTCACTTCATAGAAGAATTACTATGACAGAAGGTAATGCCGTTATATCTCCATTTAGTGTAGAATTACTCATCTAGAAAGTAGATAATGCCGTTATTATTCACTTTAGTGTAGAATTACTCATCTAGAAAGCAGGTAATGCCGTTATTTCTCACTTTAGTGTAGAATTACTCATCTAGAAAACAGGTTATGCCGTTATTTCTCACTTTAGTGTAGAATTACTCATCTAGAAAGCAGGTAATGCCGTTATTTCTCACTTTAGTGTAGAATTACTCATCTGGAAAACAGGTTATGCCGTTATTTCTCACTTTAGTGTAAAATTACTCATCTAGAAAGTAGGTAATGCCAAAATATTTTACTTCAAAATAGATTTAGTAATCTAGAAAGCAGGTAATGAAAAAATTCAATTTTTTTTAGAATTACTTATTTAAATAGCTGCCGAATTGTTTCACTTCATTGTAGAAGTAGTCATTCAGGAAGCGAGTTATGCCAAAAAACTCACTTTATAGTAGAATTAGTGATCGAGAAAACAGGACATGTCAAAGTATTTCACTTGATAGTAGTTAGTCATCGAGAAAGCATGTAATGCCGAAATCGGATTATGAAAATATGTGTACTTCAATATGTTCATGCATGTGCATCTTGTTAACCTTACTACAAGATTTAAGCGTGGTGATTGGCTTTTATCGTCCGAAATCGATGCCTTCGTTTCATGATGAAACTGACAGCTTAGTCAAGAGAAGAGAACTGACCCTTAAATTTGTATCATTTTATAATGAAATACTTAACTATCAAGTGTTGGTATTTATGTACGAAAAGCCCCTGCATCTTTTACCAAAATTTTTTATGACAAAATAAAATGGGTAGTTGGAGACGTGATTAAAAGAATCCTTACTTGTGAAATGTCAGATTAATCCTTTACCATGTGAAAATTGATCATATTTCAAACGCAATAATTTTATTTTTTTCTCGCAAGATTAAAAAAAAGAACGATCGATGTCATATAACAAACGCTAATTCAAGCACATAAAAATGTGCAGGAAATATCAGATGACACATTTAATGCTCAGATAATCCGAATTGTTGTTTTGAATTTATTTCGTATGGCGTCATTCTTTTATATGCAGCTACGAACACTGACCGTCATCGGGAACGTTTTCCTATTTCAAATGTGAAAAAAAAAAGTATTTTCCAATCCATCCAAAATACCAAAGCTGCTTCTTAAGCAACAACACGTGTTGAGATCAGATATAAAGCATTTAGTATTATCTATATTCTTTAACAGTCTTGCAAAAATTCGTTTGATATATGAGAATACGAATATTAAGAACGACTTTTACGTGCCCAATATTACACCATTACTTTACGTTGTATGTGTCAACTATTTTATTCAAGAACGGGTGTAAAATTTAGGGATTTGTCGGATCAAAATTTATCAGATTTACCTTTTTCTTTGTAGACCTAGCTTCTTTGAGAACAAGGATTTTTTTATACCGTATTGATTCAATTTACTGTAACACATATTCATGTTTTCACGGTTGTACTATAGCAAAATTTTCAGGGGCTTTGTGAAATCGTAGTCATCAGCTTGACTGTCTTCTTTGCAGATAACAAGTAGACCCTTACCGAACCAGTGACAATATCAGGGAGTTATGGGATCATATTCATCAGCAAGAAGACATGTTGAAAGCGATAATTATCGCGTTGCACTTGCCAAAACGTGGCACGAATAGGATTCCGTGTTTTCTATTACATAGGAAGCAGTTATTTTGCAACACGCTCTCTGATTAGCTGTAAATTATAAATATTGTTATCAGAGAAATATAGGCTGTTTTAGCGCCGTCATCAGATGTTACATTTTTTTGATACACCTGACTTTACTGAGAATTGAGTTAAATTTAATCTTCATTTCTAAGGTGTGAAAGATTCTTTGGAAATACATCAAACGAGCAACAAACAAGAGGCGTGTCTATCTGTAAGTTGTCAAAGCTTAAATATTGGAATTTTAATCAAACAAATGCTCATTTGGGCTTTATTTGTTTAACATTCTATTATTTCAGCTTCGTCCTCATAACCATGGGACGATCTTGATTTGCAACCACATTCCACAAGCAGGGTAAAACAGGACCTAGATGCTAGTTAAGTATTTCACTAATATCATAATCAAATTATCTAATCAATACACAGACGGAAAGAAGTAGGAATCCACGGTGTAATTCAGTGCTTTCAGAATAACGCCTATTGACCTTTTGACTGGCTTGCACTAAATGTCATTGATATGTGCTTAGACGTAGTAAGCATGTCAAGAGGAGAGAACGAGGCAAAGTATACGGTGACCATTTTCTGTTTACTTTCCACTTGGGTTATAACGAAAAAATAATATCTTATCGACATGTTGGTCCTGTGGGCTAAACACAGGTGTACAAAGTGGGTGATAAAAGGTTGGAGAGGGTTGTTCTTAGTGGTTCAAGAGTGACTACGACTGTGTTTGGTAGGGACATGTTTTGCTAGATTAACCGAGCAAACTTGCTTTATCTTGTCTGAATCAGTAGAGAAAAAACTGTTCAAACGCATCTGGAGTCACTTTGGTGATGGTAGGGTCAGCTTCTCTAAAATTTGATTTCCATGGCTTTGTACTCATTGTATAAGGGAGTTTAACCGAGTTGTCCTAGAATTATCAGGTTTGGATAAAGAATAGACATAAATAAAGGTGTCGAATTATGCAGTGGTTGGCCATTTTAGAAGAGATGACACTATCACAAACATTTATTTTGTTTTTGTCAGCATAGCCTTATGTCGGAGAACACAATATATCGAGAAGAATTCTAATATGATGTTGCCCTGTCATAAAGCGTAAAATATTAATTGATTGAATGGTCACTATTTACAAACACCAGCTATTCTGTTATAAATGCAGCAATGTTTACGTAGTACTTTAAGAACGAAAATTGTACATGATTTCTTTTAGAAACAACCAAAGCAGCTCATTGTTGAGAGTGCAACCGGAGTGCACTGTCTCACATGGAAAATATAGGAGATGAAATATCTGTGGTTAGAAATGGAATGGCTAACCCGCAATGCTATCATCAATGAATTTAGAGTATATATTTCCTGCATGTGAAAGTGGTCAGGGATCATGTTGTTGTGCAGTCGTTATAGCAACTGAGCCAAACGTCTTCAGCTGACATAAAGTATAATATTTTAATTGTAACTATTGGTGCACGTGCATTTCTGTAATTTGTGTAATAAACACTGATCTACCCGTAGTTATAGAACACGCATATAATCTCAATGAAAAAAAAGTATTTATTGTGTAAATAAGACCCATTTTTGCATCGTCTCTTGTTTAACAGAAAATACTAAAGTAAAGTATCACTTTAAAAAATATCTGAGATCGCCAATTGTAAATCTGGCTATAAAACAGTTTGATTTTCTCTATATTAAGCATGTTTTAGTCCTGACTTTAAATTACATTGAAGAGAATAAGTGCGAATTCAGGTCGTCTATACCATTTATACATAAGATAATTGTACGTGTTACTATGCGTTATTTAGACTGTTTTACTGTCTTGACATTGTTAATAATACATTTTTTGAACAAATGTAGAAAATATATGTAATTAGTATTTCAAAATCTTGGCAACCACAGGCAAGACACAAACCTCAAAATGGGCTGGTGGTAAGAAGTAAGCCTGAATCACGTGGAAAAACATATTAATCTTCATTTACGGAATAGAGTTTGTTGACCCTTGCTGGAAACTTGCATATAAGCACGGCCAACATGGAGAAAAAATGAAAGGAAAAATGACTGGTTAGACGGAACCCATCCGAAAACCGTTCTACGTCTTTAGTATGAATTTTTCCGTCTATCGTCTGCTTCTATGTAAGTATATTTTATGATAAGATCCGGCCGCTGAATATGGCAAAACATTGGTATAACCTAAGTCTATGTTTGGAGGGAGCTATAATTTATACGTGATATGAACACAGTAAACAATTCTATAGAAATAAATAGACTAAGTGTTAAAAGAATGCAAGTCAAGCAGGCACAGCGACGTTGAATCTATGTTGGATCAACGACATTTTTCAAAGTTGAAATAAAGTTGAATTTATATTTGATTTTGAAAGGTTTAAATAACGTTGGAATTCCAACTTTGATTCAACGTTGATATAAACCATTAACCGACACTTATTAAACGTTGTTTAGACATTGAATCAACTTTGGAATCCAGTATAGTAGATGTTAAACAAACGTTGATTTGTGGTTTACATTTGTAAAGGATGTTCGTTGTAACATTGATTTTTAGCAGAAGCCGGGTGTTATAAATATTGACACATATTTTATGGACATTTATGTGGAGGCTATACATTGCAAATACAAGGTGAAACAACATCAATTTACGGAGCATATTTTTATGTTGAAACAAGGTTGATTCAAATGCATAGCCAAAGTCTTGTAATGTTCTGTATCTTTTATTCTATGTTCTTACTCCACCTCCAGCCCTCTGTAGCATACTTGTAATATTTCATCATTGTGGAAGTAATGTCTTGTACGTTTACTTTCTTTCCATTTGATTTCCTAACTGCGTATCTATAATAAAAGAAAATAATAATAATATTACTCTTCCCTAAGCTACATGTAATTCAATTTGAAATGAAATTATCTGTTTTGAATTGATAAGACGGACATTTTTAACCCAGAACACACTCATACCATTGTATCATTTACAGAACGTCTGTTATTGAAGTCACAAAAAAAACTTGTTGCCATTACTGTCTTGCTAAAGGCAAAACAGTCCATCTTACATGTGTATTTGCCTGGTAATTCAGTTCGTTTCTATACAACTTTATTGCCACTATTCCTATCCGAAAGAAAATAAAGACAATTAAATCAGCGTTTAACTTATGTTTACTCTTTTCAAAGTCTGGATATTGCAAGCTTTGTATAAAAGTAGCAAATTGAACAGACGTAAATAGAAACTCTAATGTTAATCCTTTATTTGTGTTTTCTATTTTCTGCGACAATCTCTTAACCTGATCAACCCTGCCAATTATTAGATTACTTACTGACTACAAAAATATTTAAGTTAGATCTGGACACAGGGAGTTTAATCAACAGTAGCTTTATTTTTATTTCACTTACTGACTACAAAAATATTTTTAATCGGGGCTGGGCAGATGGTAATTTAATCAACAGAAGCTTTTTTTTTCATTTCATTTACTGACTACAAAAATTGTTTTTGTTAGAGCTAGGCAGATAGTAGTTTAATCAACAGAAACTTTACTTTTATTTCAATTCCTGACTACAAAATTATTTTTTGTCGGAGCTAGGCAGATGGTAGTTTAATCAACAGAAACTTTACTTTTATTTCACTTACTGACTACAAAAATATTTCAGTCGGAGCTGGGCAGAGGGAGTTTAATCAACAGAAGCCTTATTTCCAGTACCTTAAAGTACCTTAAAAGTTTCCTGGTAAGTGTCCGTATTGAAGACTTTCTAGCTGTAATTAAAAATAACTCGAAACATCATCTTATTTTCCTGATTGAACACTTACTAGCCGCCTGTGGGCATATCTGTCATTAAAAAAGCTTCAAACAGCATCTGAACATGTACTTCTGCACTGAAGTTATCATTTGCACTCGCATTTCTTACTGGAAATGGTCTAGCTGCCCAGTTTTCCGTAGACTTAGACTCTTAACTTTTTAATAGTAATGTTTTCAGAACGCTTAAAGAGACATCACTACGCGTGTAGCATTCATTTGTCTTTTCACGTTATTAGCACGAGAATAATAAGAAATATTGATAATTTCAGTTCACTCTTGAGGCGATTTTAGTCATTTTTTAATGTTTTTCATTAGATCAATATATTTGTCTGAATTTAGTCTTGTATAATGTTCAGACTAATTGAATAGTGTTTCATTGCTAACAGTTTAATGAGGACGGACAATGAATTCTAAGTAATACTGAAAGAAGTAATGGTTACACTTTTCTAATTTTAGAATTTGCTGTGGAGCAAAAAGTATTCTAGGTTTCGATGACATTTATACTTATCAAAAATAGTAATGAAAAATGTAATAACGCGTAAAATCTTTTAGTACGCTTGAAAATTTTAATATGCGTGTTACAGTTCTTCATTATGCTAATTTAATACTCATTTTCGTCGTAGGTAAGTATTTAGATAATGCTAATCATCGTCATACAATTTTCTCAATCACAAAAAAGGAGTTTTTACTTAAATTTTTGTTCGACAGCTCTAATCTCGCGAGGATAAAAGTTACACATACGAAGATTGTAATGTAAGGTTTCGCCTGTACTTCTTTATGAGGTTTTAAATTTTAGCAAGTATATATGTTCAGCTGAAAGGGCGAGAGACAAAAGATCTTATTTTGATCTCGCCTGTCAAACAGGCGATATTTTACGTGCACCGAACGGGATTCCGTAGCAATGAATCCATGAAAGAAATGTTTCCCCAAACGTTGTTTTTTTCGGAAACAAAGTCTGTCAAGAAATAAAAACATTTTTTGTTGCTTTTTCATATACATAAACCAGAGGTACATTCATGATTATGAAAACTCGATGTGTTGCTAACAAATGCAATTAATTCATGGGGTATATCTCTAGTACATTGAGGCGCTGTCATCTTCGTCTGATAGCAAGAGTGCTAGAAGTCTGAAATGCAGGTGCCTTGTTCTCTTGGGTACAATTGCCGAATCTGTTTTAGGCCCCCGGAGCGAGGGTATATTGTTTTTGGTCTGCCTGTGTGTTTGTTGTGTGTGTGTGTTTGTTTGTGTTTTTCTTTTCAAATTTAACTTTGACCATAACACGGAAGTTCTTCCACCTTAAGCCTTAAAACTTCACAGGTGCATGCACCTTGATGACCTCTACCCGCCACACACACTTACAGGTCACAGGGTCAAAGGTCATGCCCCTGGGGCCATTGTGTTCATTTGGAGGTAGCGCTTGTCTTATCTATAAACCACATATCATATGTATGCACTTCAGTGACCTATTGGTCAGGTGCAAAATATTGAGTATAATCAGTCTTCCTGATAACTATGTTTTGTGATTGGACATGTCAATATAGTACAATTTATTAAACCTCACGTAAACTTTTTACTATATAGCCTAATGTGACGTCACATGGTGTTATTTCGATGTATCATCCTGGAAATGAATATCCCGGTCAATATTTTTTTGCAATATTCCCAAGGGGCGAGTAATCTATATAGACTTAAGAAAACGTAATGTTCTAGTTTTCTTCCCTGGCCGCTCTGCTCTGCGTGCCCAAGACGCTTGCAATGTGCACTACAGTGTTTAAAGCGTCTTGCAATACAGACTAGCTGACCAAACGTCTTGATAACACAGACTTATTAAACGACAAGGTATGAAACCACCAATTCAGTCTACTAGAGCTCAAAAAATGGTACCCGCATAATGTTGGCTAGAAATAGTTCTCAGTTTTCTTGGCTATTTTTAACATTTTTGCCAAATCTGTGTATTTTTTTTTTGCTGGAATCATTTTGTTTGACTATTTCTGATAGTGTGGTAGCAATTTTATGCTCATATACATTCAGAATAGAATTCACAATGTGAAATTGTTTCACCTATCCCAATCTGAAAATTGGCTCAGATTTTTTGTTAATTTTATAGGTAAGTTCACATCAGCAGAAATATCTTTCTTGTTTGAAACACAACCCCCACTTTTCTTGCTATTTTTCATGAGTACAGATATAGATCTACAGGAAGATGTAAGTTAAAGCTATTTAAAAAAGGTTTTGCTACGTTGTGAACATTATGAATTTTGTATAGAATAAAGAAGGAATCTATTTGGTGGTTTCACACCAAAATTGATGATAAAATGGCAGTGAAAAATTACATTAAAATGTTGGTTCGATAAAATAAAAAATGACACATGTCTCTCAGGGTAATAGTGCATATTAACAGCCTGAGAACTGAAATAACCCCCGAGGCTCCCCTTTAAAGTTAAGGTTATATTACAACACAAAATGATGTCCTGCGTTTCGAGAACACTTTCAGCTTGAACAAATCAGTGGAAAACCTTGAAATACATATAAAATTGCCGACATAACTGTCAGTAAACATAACATGCTTAAGAACTTAAAGGGATAGACAAGCTCTGTCTATATAATTTTCTATAAAAACCTTCAGTATTTGCTGCTTGAAGAATGCCAATAAATGCCTGCAACTGTTTAGTGTTTTAATTTTCTTTTGTTTTATAGAATGAAATAGACACATTCTGAATCAATTAAAGTTCAAAATAAGTCATAATGTTTTTTTTTATTATTATTATTTTTTATTTAATTGCGGATGAGTGTTTTCGACAGTCGTTCAGGACTAGGTCTGTACCGAATACATGAAGTTATCTATACTACTCAAAATTTGATAGGAATCACCTTTTATTTCGTAAATATCTTTTAAATACGGAAGCTTCAATGGGTCACCTCTTGCGCGATCTTTTGTGAGAAAATTTACGCAAGTCGAAAAAATTAAGGCGCAAAGGCATGATATTTTTAGTGTTTTCGCAAAAAAATAATTCGAATTAACGAGAAAATTTGAGTTATTTGGCCAAATGTTTACTTGCAAAAACAGAAACATTGCACATGACGAGTAATATTTTGACGAGAAATTAATAAAAGGTGTTTTTCGAAAAAAATGTACACGCAATACGTGGTACATTTCACCTTCTCGAAAAAAGTTATGACGCAATACCTATAACATTACACCTTCCCGCAAAAACTTTTGATGCATTACCCTAATACATATCATTTGATGAAAAAATGTTTGCGCAATGCCAAAAGTGTATTCACATTTCGTTACATTTTTGTCGAGAAATGCCATGATATATTATGAATATACACAGCAGGAAATCGTTTGAAAGGTAAGAATTCCGAATTTTGATAATATGTTTATGGTCGAGAGAAAACACCCTACATAAGTGAGGGTGTAACCTTCCGGCCCCCTTATTTATTCGGTTTCAGTAGTCCTATTTACGTGGGGTCTGTCACGATACCTCCTGCAAAACCCCGCTGTCATCACATTCTGGAATCTGAAACAATTGTATGTTGCCTCCAGAGTATGTTGGAGAGAAAAAAATCGGTTTTTAAAATAATATATATAATTTAAATTCCAGACCCCCTCTTAAGTCGAAAAATGTTGACAATCAGAATTTCCGGGAGTTTATGGGCTTGGTGGAACCCTAGTCAAATATATGAAACGTACGGGCAATCCCTTCTACATGTTGATTTAATATTGCCCGAAATTTGGAGATCGTCCAACCAAATTAGATCGAGCTCTATGTGTACTGTAGCGTACAATTGTTTGGACTAGGTGCCACACTACAACTCCCAAGCATATTTTGTTCAAGGTATCAGTGACACAAATTGTAATTTTGTTATATAAATTTTAGCCTAGAAAGTGTAAATTTTAACGGATTCTTAGCCTCAAAATGTTTTAAAGCATAAAATGGAAAAAATTGTACTCTTTCCTCTGGTTTGGAAATATGCTATTCTCCAGTGGTTTAAGTGTTGTCTTTTTTAGATCGCTGTGTTCTCTGAAATTTATTGTGCTCATTCCCAAAGGCGAGGGGCTTGTTTGTTTCCAATGTCATCTCGACATGTCCACGTTTTTCCCAAGTGTATGACTATTTTGGGTTTCCCTCTTAGCATCTCAGTTCTATAAATGATCTATTGCCAAAATCTAAACTTAGTAGTTTTACACCGTGTTTGATCATTTAGTCAATAAATCAAAGTTTACTCCCCTTGTATAAATAACTCCATTTACTTTTCAGACATGGAGCAGCAATTTGCAGAAGAAAAATGCAGGAAAATTCCTCTCAAATTGTTTGATGCACATAGAAGCGTTAGAAAAGGGGTTGTAGTGTCCACATTTGATCAACTTACGGAAAAATGTACTAAGTTACTCCATCGAAGTTCATGTTTTTTAACCGGTATTTGCGATCACGTGACTAGCATAAACGGTCAGAGAAAAAGGAGAGATCGCCGTGACGTCACACGGCAAAACAGGTGCGATGTCTGGTGGGCAAAAACAATAACATAAACAATGGCTGTGTACAGAACAAGAGTTTTTAAACTTTTATAACTTTTTTGCTATTTTATGGAATTTCAAAATTTAAATGGTTATGAATTACTAATAATTTTTATATTAAAATATCATTTAAAAATGAAAAACCATTTTTAATGACATTTAAATTTTCGTACGGCCGGGAGACCGCGTAAACTGTTTAGAAAAACAGTGTAAGTTAAGTCTTCATAGTTCGTTCATTTTAATCTGTAAATAAAATATATATTAATGAATAAATTGTTAGTTTATTTACCTTTTCATGGATACAAAGCTTTTAAAAATATGTTGAATATAAAGAAAGCTATGACCCATAGAAAAACACTACCAATACCATAAAAATACGGTCTATTGGCATCTGCCAACCGACATAATGTCTTATCAGACGAAAAAATAACGCAATGTTTGCAAACACGATCTCTCCTATTAATATAATCTATTAAAATAAAGAATTTTTGCTTATAAATGTATAAATTTTGAAAATGAAAACTGCTGAAATTACCCTTGACCTCAGAAATGCAGAGACATCGGCCTTGTGCATTCAACTGCAAGCACATTATTTGAAAGATATGTTGTGGTTGTAGGTATATAGGCCACTTCCAACAGCTTTGCTGTTGGGTTTACCCTTTAGTGACGCGGTAAGAGTGTCTGCCTATGGTTTTAAGAGGTCTGGGGTTTGATCCCATTTGGACCCTTGGAATTTTTCTATGCCAGGTTTATTTTAGATATTTTGGAGTCAGATTAGCTCAGTGGTAGACTTCTTTGTAAATATGTAATACATATTTATTTTAAGGTAAACAGAAGTTCAATATTCCTTCTAATAATACAATCACAATAGTGTTAGATGAAGATGGAGTGGAAGTTGATGAAGATTACTTCACCGTGTTACAGCCAAATACTGCCATTATGGTGCTTCATGGAGATAAAATGTGGAATCCGCTTGCAGGTAGGTCCAAGGGAAGGCAAACATTTTTCTACATTTAGCCTTTCTACAGTTTTAAATATTCAAACTTATCAATGCTTTTTGATTTCTAACATTTTTAGCTTGACTTTTCCAAGAAAAATGTTTAGGTATTGTCTCACTTGATCGTGTGCATATGCATCTGCGTTAAGTTTTTCATGCAAGCGATTTTCTCGAAGACAAAGGTATCAACTTGAAACTTGAAAAATACATGTACTTTTTCAGTATCACAAGGCGAGTCAATTGTGATAAAGCTGCTTACCCTGTGACATGTATTTGTGGAGTTATGTGCCCTTGTGTCAATTTAGAACATAGAAATAATGACAAATTTTCCATTGTAATTTTGTCAATCACTATCAAAGCTTTCAACTTGAAAATCTTGATTCACTTGTAGAACATGATGACCATCTTCCATTTAAATGCGAGGATCAGTCTATCCAGTGTAATATAAGAGTTAATCCCCCTTTCCGACTTAGAAAATTACTGAAAAAATTATTCCTAAAACACTATCAAACATATACTTTATGTCATAATTATAATCAGTAAAGTACTTTTATGAAACTCTTAAAACTCTTAAAAAGAGCAACACCTTCCTGATCTTAGCTTCAAGGGCAAGATCACATGTAGATCAAAGATAAAAATAGGGCTCATTTTAGTTGTTTGGGTCCTATGTTTAATATCCCTCAAAGACAATTCTTCATGTTCACCAGCATGAGATGATGAGCAGAGTCAAACACAATCTTATTAGAGTCCCATTTCTTGAAGAATGTAACAGATAGCTCTTTCACTTGTTTTTCAAGTATGGATGCTTTGGACAGAACACAATTTCTCATAACTGAAATGATGCCTGAATACATGTACTAAAGTATAGCTTACACCTAGGTCCTATTTAAATGTCTTTAGTTTATACTAATTTGTTTGAGCTTGATTGTGTACAAAGCTCTACCACTTATTAAAACACACTTGGGTCTGTTCCTCGTACCAAGCAGTACTGAGCAACGAAAAAGTTTCTTGCTGAAGGAAACAACAGATTCCGCTGACAGGGGTTTGAACCACGATCAAATGCTTACCAGTTGAACGCATTAATCACACGACCACGCTGCCCCTCTTTTGATTTGCATAGGTCTATTAGAGCTTTTGTTTCTAAAAATAGTCAGAATTTCTGTCTTGACAGCAGAAGATGTCTGTCTGCATGTTCACATAATATTGCTAAATGTCCTTAATAATTATAATTAATTTAATTTATAATTAATTCTAGGTGGAAGTTCGGCTGCAAATGTTGCAGATGGAGGAAATGGAAAACCAAAAGAAGAAGGTTATCTTTAAGACTTTTGAGTCAATTTATACTGTATAAGAAGGAATATTTGCAGGAATTTATATTTGGTTATGATAGGCAATTTTACTTTATGAAAAAGAAAAAATCAACAAATTTCTAGATGAGTAAATTAAGGTAGTCTATCCCTTATAGACATAGTTCATATCTCATCACTGGAAAGCGTATCTAGATAATATTTTTCCACAAAATTCCCGTCAGAAATAAAACTGTTTTACCATAGACTTTTCTGCAATAAAGAAAATGTTAAGGGAGATAACTGATGTTAGAGTTAACAGTAATGTCTGGGCAAAGTATTGTTTTCATTAAAAAAAAAATAAGACTGGATCCTCAAAAAAAAAAAAACTAACGGTAAAAGTCTGAAAATTACATAGTTCTGTATCCAGTTCACAAAAAAAACAACACCCACCATGGCACGTGGCAATGGTATATAAGAGAAATGATGTCTTATAGGCACAATCTGTTATATAAATAAAGGGAGGTAATAAAAAGTAACTTTTTGATTTAAATCGTCATTACAATTTAGTTAATGAAATTTATAAAAAAAATTCTTTAACTTTTTTACTTAAAATTTAGAGCAAAATGGTGATAAGAATTGGGATCCTGTCATAACTTTAAAACTACTTAATATTTTTTCATGAAACTTGAAACATGGATAGATGGCAATATGGAGATTATGCACGTCATGTTATTTTGTTCTGTCAACAAATCTGGTTGCTTTGGCAACAAATAGACTGAAAATAGAGCAAAAATGGTGATAAAAATTGGGATCCTGTCATAACTTTAAAATCTATGTATGTCATTTTTTTCTTCAAATTTTGGTTCTTTTTCATGTGACAGAGGCACATTCCGGTAGGGGACTTTTATTGCTTGGCAATAGTCTTGTAAATAATTATTTAAAAGTATATATTATTTTATAATATAAAATATAGTATTTCATTTTACAATTAATTCATTAATTTGCAGATTACAAGGACATGGTGAAACTTGTGGAATCAATCCAATCAAACAAATGGAAGAAGAAAAAGGTTAGTTATCTATGACTTCATTTAATTTAATTGTTTATACTCAAATTCCAACGTTAAATGTTAGAGACAACGAATGTGATATATGTATCTGTGTTTTAATATTTGATGAAACTTACTGAATACACCAGTTTATAGCCGTTGAAATCAAATTTCTATCTATAAACGATTAAATACGTATAAGTATGTAAACGAATGTAACTTTTTCATGCAATTATAATTTTTATTATATTGTTTTTGCCCCGTCTGTCTGCCAGTCCTTCTGTAACATACCTTTAAAATCCCCATGCCTCATAGTTTTCATGGTCTTAGAATGCAAAACTATTGCCCAAATGAAGGTGTGTCAGCATTATAAGTTGCATAAAGCATTTGTATCAAAATACGAACGTTTTAGCCAGTTTTGGTATATATAGGGAGGTAATAAAGAAATTAGCTTTTCAAACGATATTACAGGTCTGCAGCTCATTAAATTTTATATATTTTAGAATTATAGGAAATATTTCAAATGGCCGTAAAACCTAAAACTTCGAAATTGCATCATGATGAGCTTTACACCCCCCCCCCCCCCTCACACACAAAGGTCAATGTCACCTTAACCTCACAGGGGAAAATTTTCAAAAGGCCGTAAAATTAGAATGCTTTCACCTAGAGCCATGAAACTTCATGTAAACATGCATCTTTATGAGCTCTTCTTGCCAAACCTACTTTGGGGTCAAAAGGTGTAAGGTGAAGGCGTTACGTAGGAAAAGTTGTAGGAAAAGTTGTTAGATGTCTGTTGTCCCTCCACATTTAGTTCGTTAACACATCGTGGTCACATTTTTACCTCAATCATCATCAAACTTGGGCAGGATGCTTGTCCAAGTAATTGCTCAGATGAGTTCAATCATGGGTCATCTCGGATGAAAACTAGGTCACAGGAGCTAAAGCTAGAAAAATTTTGTTTACACTCTAGTGGCTACTGTTTTAATCCAAATATCATGGATATTGATCAGAAAGGTTGTTTTGATGATTTCTAGGTCAAGTTTGAATATGAGTCACCTGGGGTCAAAAACTAGGTCACTCAGCCCAAATATGGAAAAATCTTGTTAACACCCTAGAGGCTACTATCTTATCCAAATAGCATGGAAATTGGTCAGAAAGGTTGTTTTGGTGATTTCTTGGTCAAGTTCGAATATGGGTCATCTGTGGTCAAAAACTAGGTCACACACCCCAAATAAAATGGTATTGAGCCTGCATAATCAGGTGAGCGATAAAAGGACCATCATGGCTCTCTTGGTACATTTTACTACCTTTTTGGTTGCGAATTCCCACAAAAATTGGCTAAGCTAAAAGAATTGTGCACCCCCATTGACAGGGTTGTTGCATGTTCAAGACTTATGGACGATTGCTACTGTTTTCATATAGACATTAAAGGCAGATTTTGAACCTACATTCAGAACTTCTTTAAACTTCGAATGATTTTACAGTGTGGTAACCAAACCATTTTAAGCCAGAAAAAATGGGGGTTCCCATTCTTGGTTTTAAAGTAATCTACTCTCTGTAGAGTCTGACCTGATAATAGATAATATTACAAATAAATTAGGGATATATCCCAATCTCATTTAAATCAGATCCTCACTCAGCTATAGATGCTAAAACCAACAAAAGGTACTGGAGCAAAAGTTAAGGTCTGATTTAAATGAGATCGGACACAGCCCTGAAAAGTTTGTTAATTAAATGTGACAAAATTAATAAAAAATGGTTAAACTTTAAAAGGAAGAAAGGTTACATATACTCGCAAAATAAAATAAAATAAACCACCATTGTAATTGTAAAAATGCCATTGATGGAAGTTTTCTTGTATGTATTGAAGTTCATTTCTTTCAGACAGATTCCCAAACAACCCGCACTCGATTTAAAACAAGCATTGGTTGGCAACATTATAGTGTGAAGGAAAAACGTTACAAACAAGTTCGATCCTCAAAATTGGATCCCAAAAATATACTCGATACCATTCTTCATAAAGAAGTTTCATATGACGAGATAATCAATAGGGCGGTAGATTTCTTTTTTCCCAACGGAAAGAGCTCGAAGGGAAAAAAATCGATTATGGATTTCCAGCTTGGAAAAGTAAACAATACTATCATACCAAGGGAAGGATTCTCAATATTAAAATATGCTGAAAACAGAATGACACTCAAGCTTAGAATCTACCTGTATTCTAAAGCTAAGGTATGCTTTATTTTCATTAATATTCTTTTGTCAATTTAAGTAATCAGAAAATAAAAAAATGTTATATAGACACTAGTATTTTAAATCGACACGATGGAATTTGTTTACAAGACATCTATTATACCCAAAATATTATTGTTCAATTTGCCAGTACCAATTTACATGATAATTGACTCTTAACAGGTTTTCGGGAACTTTTGCACAAGACCTTTTTGATAATAAGTAACTGTTTTTTTTTAAAGTTCTGAAAATGATAGATATAAATTACATCCCTTTGAACTAGCTTGGTTATTAAACGGGAAAATTCCATGCCTGTACCGGTACTTTAAAAATAATCCAAGAAGCTAAAAATATGTACGATCATGAATGTCAAATTTTCATACTTCAAAATTTTCAATATATATATAATAGAATTTTGGTTTATTTACCACTATCCAATCTGCCTTTGTAAAATAGAAAAAAAAAATATTAAAATTTATTCGTCGACGCTTTATCTTGCTTATTTTTTGAAGTATTATGCATAGTGGTCAGAGGATTTTTGTTGAGCCCGCTTTCGCTGAACTCGACAAAGTTGTCCAAATGGCTGTTTGTTGTTTTTGTGTCCGTGCGTGCATCTGAAATTGTCCATGCCATAAATTCTTCGAGCTTGGAGGAGTTTCCAAATTGCATGAATTGAGTTTTTCAGGCACAAATGTTCATCATGAGAATTTGTGTCATGCACATGACCAAGGTCACTGGGTCAGAGGTCAAGGTCACCTAAGATGATGCACTGTCTTGCCTTGGGTATAAAGAGGATATGTTGTGCACATTTCAACTATGTATACATCTTTCTCCTTGATCGTAAGCTTATAGATTCAGGTTTGAATTAAGACGAGTGCGTCAATTTTTTTTGTTAAGGAAAGGTTATTTTGCTTTTATTTCAGCAAATAAAGCTAGAAGATTGGGTGTCTTCCTCTTCCTCGGATGAATTACCAGACATAGAGGTTGGTCTTGTACAAATTATGTTATAATATCAGGCTAGTCAATATTTATAGGTAATTTAACGTTCTGCAGCGGTAATATTGCATGGCCGTGGGGAGTGCTATGTTATCCGCATGGGAACAAATGCATATTTTGCCATACACGATAAAAAACCCTATAATTAAATACTTATTTCAAAATGGTCTACTGAGTTAAAAATAAAATATTCATTGTTGAAATATCTTTAAAATGGATTTTAATAACGTAAATGGCTGGCTTGATTCAATATCTGACTAGCAGTAACATGATGTCAAAGAAGGAAGACCTCTCAAGTACATACCCCAACTTTCACACGTCTGCAAGTTCGTGAGAGTTAAGATTCAGATTAATTTTTGTAAATTAATCATGTTGAGAGTAGAAAATTACTAGTATATGAATTTTTGACATACTTGCGGTATTTCCATTATCGCATAAACATAAGTATTGCAGTCCTGAAATTTGTTTCACGTTGGGGTTGTGAGTTGTGGTTTCAAATGACTGATGCATAATGATTTTTTTCAAAACCTCATGTCTTTAATATACATGTATATGTGTTTATATTAACAGACACCAGCCCAGACAGTTCAGATCGTACAAGTACCAACAGACACTCCGACAGTATGTTAAAACATTTCTTTTAACAGATGATTATTAATGTCACTGGCATTATGACAACTTAAGTATCTTCTAGTAGAATATTGAATTAACTTCAATGAAAAGTTACCCAATATTGTGTACCAAAGAACATTTATGTAATTAAATGGCTGTGTTTTTGGTATCTAAGTGAATTATATGATATTTTTTCTAGAAGAAAATGATCAAATATCTATATTTAACAAGTTCTGACCTTCACCAGTCAATGATTTTGTGGAGAGAAAAAGCATTTTTTCTCAGAAAACAGCATCTAGTTTCGTTAGTAATCATTTTCAGTGCTTTAAAATGTACTAGAAACATGAAAATGTCTCAAATAAATCATAATTAATAACGGTGCTCGTAAAAATAAACAGGTACTGAAGTACAATAATTTGTCTATAGTCTCATTGAAGTGTTTTATGCTACAGATAACTTTTTGGGCAGACCTAGAAGCAGTACAGCCAGACATATGTACCATATGCATGGACAGACCAAGAAATTCCATTCTGTTGCCATGTTTCCACCCTTTTTGCAGCGTGTGCGCGACCCATTTTGAAGTCAACAACAGCGTTTGCCCCATTTGCAGGAAGCAAATTGTGAAAATGTGCTTAGTGGATTGCTAATTATAATACTATGTTCTGTGCACCTAAAAATCACTAAAGGTCTTAAAAACTTTTTTAATTCTTAACGTGCCACTAAGTGCTACTTCTTTATTTGGAACAGATTTAAGTTTTAATGTTACGACCGGCATGTGTGTAAATTCTGCATTTAAAATCATTATTTCACTCTTACAAGTACTTAATTTCAAACATCTGCGACACCATTCATGGGATTATATGTGGCCTATAATATGCAAAAGAATTTCGGTCACATTTGAAGTGATGAGTTTCATGGCTCCACTCAAAACATAAGGGTTCACCTAAAATGTTGAAGTTTTATTTTCATTATGTAGCCAAAATGTGTCAAAGTGTTAAATTCAAAAGATATTGAAAAGACCTTTTCAAAATATATACTTTTCCTATACTTACGTTTGATTACTTAAAGTTATAAGACTTTGAATGATTTTAAGACACACAGTTTACAAACCTGTCGATCCTTACTCTGAAGTTAGCCATATCAGGCCTTAATTTACATGTATAATGATTATATGTTAAATTTCAGTTATTCAATTTTTGTTGATTATCAATGAATAGAAAATCAGTCTTATCCAATTAGTAATTTTGAAGTTACATTTTTCTTTGATGTTTGTTGGTAAGTTGTGCCAAAATTTTAAAGTCACTACAAAGTCATAATTTTCAGTGTGATCTGTATTTTCTTTTCATATTGTTATATTGTAATAAAACAGAAACAAAGTATATAAATAATTTGTTGATTTTTAGCCTAATCTAGGTTAGGAATAGAAAATTATCCAATTAGTAATTTTGAAGTTACATTTTTCTTTAATGTATGATAGTTAGTTCTGCCAAAATTTTAAAGTCACTACAAAGTCATAATTTTTAGTGTGATCTGTATTTCTTTTCATATTTTTCTATTGTAATAGAACAGAAACAAAGGTTTCGCATATATAAGTATTTTGTTGATTCTTAGCCTAAACTAGGTTAGGAAAAGATAAATAAGTTTTCTCCAATTTGTGAATTTGAAGTTACAATTTTCTTTGATGTATGTTGGTTAGTTCTGCCAAAATTTTAAAATCGTAATTTTTAGTGTGATCTGTTATTTCTTTTTTATATTTTTATTTGAAATAAAACAGAAACCATTCTTTGTAGTGTTGTTTATAAGTTGCATTGTCAGCACAAGACATGTTTTGAAACCAATGTCAAATTCATAAAATAAGCTAGTATCCAGATGTGTCTTATGTTAAAACATTAAGGTCCTGGCATAGATAATGAAAGAGTTAAAAGAGGTTTTAAAATTTCACATTGAATTGTGTCAATGTCAAATGGTGGTAAAGGTCACATGTTAGTTTTTAAATTGAAATAAATGTGGGTCGCTTGTGGGGAAATACAAACGCTCTGCACAAATGTTATTGAAAGTCACTAGAAACTTACGTAGAAAGGTCTAACTGTGCAGACAGCCCCTCATGTTGCTACAGACCGTAAAATATTGTGGCGCCTTGCAGTCACCTCAAGCACCAGTCGGCACATAACAGAACACCACTAGTACTTAGACTACAAGACTGTTAAGTGTTAACGTTAGGCTGCTAGGCTTTTATGAGTTGCTTTCCTTTGAAACTGATGAACTATATCTCTTCTAAGTCTCGGAAAGGCATTCTTAATACATAACATTATTCTAAAACTATTTTGCGACTGTATGATAGGTAATTTCCCATGCTGCATTGCTGCTATGGGGCAGTCAGCTACTGTGGTTACACACTTTATCAGTTTGTCTTAAAATATAGCTATAGTTATCAAGTGTTAGAAAGACTCTTAAAACCGGTTGTTACGCTGTCAGGATGCTAACTTTACACTGCTCCTCTGCAAGGCTGGTATACTGCTAACTTTTAGTATGCTAGGCTACTGGGCTGCTAGACTGCTTACTTTAAGGCTGCTACTCACGCGCAAATATATCAATTGGAAAACAAAACCTGATAACAAGCTGATTTAACAGGGTCAATCATAGGTCAATGTCGGATTTATGATAATCCATATGAAGGTGGTCTCCCATGGCTTGTGTCCAAGAATGAATCAAATCTATAAATAAAATTATGGACTATTTAGGACAATTTAAAAAATTTGACCATGACGAAAAAGGTCATTTAGGTATCAAGGTCATATTATATTACTCTATTTGAACGTGGTCTCCTTAAAGATACACTTTCAAGGCAAATGAAGGTTAACATAACCAGAAATTAAGTGCATAGTTATTATACGGGAATATTTGAAGGTTGATGCCAATTAAAATTGTCTTTATGCACACATTATCAAGAAAATGTATGCATGAATATAGAATGAGCCGCGTCATGCGAAAAAAGGGTCTTAGCATGGATCCAGAAGAGCCTGCGCATCCGCGCAGTCTCATCTGGATCCCTTCTAGTCGCAATCGCTTTAAGACCCCTTTTCGCATGACGCGGCTCAGAGTATTTTTCTTAAAAGGACCTGCGTGGTCATTTTGTCAATTTTGATTTCAACTCGATATCTTTATTTCTGTACATTTTGTTTTCATCTTACAAGTTTGAAATAATGTTTTCTACGTGGAAAGTTACTTAAATATATTGTTCTTAAAATTTTCAAAATGAAATTTCCAAAGATTTTTGTGTGATAGCGGATATAGGGTTAGGTTTAGGGTTAGGGTTAACATTGCCCATATCTTCGTTTTTAATGAATGGATTTACTTCATATTGGAACACAACATCCCTTTTGACAAGAACTTCCTGTTGACGTAAAATTATTTGAACTTGACCCATGAATGACCTTTGACCTATTTTCGAAAGCGCAATCGGGGGCACTGTCATCTAAATATTACTATAAGATGATCTTACAAAGACAGTTTTTGTCTTAAATACATAAAAGATCAAATTATGAATAAAAACTGTTTGCAAACCAAGCACTTTCAAAGCATGGGGAAAATTTGATAGTTCCGGGTATTGAAATAGTGTATATGCACAACAGTGAAAGCCTATTTCGTAACCGGGAATGAACTGTCTTTGTTTAGTAAATACAGTTTTGCATATAATATCGCCTCAGGTGAATTTATAAACAAAGCAGATGTTTACTAAAGACTTAAAGATTAAAAATGTTTTATTGCGGACATGCAGAAGACGTTCCTACCATTCTCTTTTCCGCTATTTTGTTCTTGTGTTTTTTAATTTTTACCCCATATAAAATCTTTGGGCCTTACAAAAAGAACGAAATACCTAAGGATGCCATAAGCTTAGATTTGTAGCTGAGCATTACATTGGCTGGACAGGTTGGACAGATTAAGTGTCCATACAAATTTTGGTATACTTGTGGGTAAAATGTACAAGACTAAATTAAGTTGCTTTGATCAGTAAGGAGTTACGGTCCATTTTTTACCAACTTACTAAACTATAATCTTCATTTGATTGAATTATGTATTACCGGTATTAAAAAGTAATCCTTTCGTAGGTCAAGGCAAACATAGTGGGGTTATTCATCACCTTAAGTGATAGCTATGGTCAGTAATATATTCTCACCATAAACAATACTTTTTAGTTTTTATTTTATACCTCTACAAATATGACAAATTGACATTAGATATGTTTCGATATTCTTAATCTGTTGTAACCTCAGAAACTATCAGATATGTGTTCATGTATTAAAACAAATGTAGGGAATTTGACACATTTCCAGACAAATATCAAAAATATTTACATGTGCATAATACAGAGAGAAGAAGAACAACTTCACATGGCCTATTTACTACCGTTTTCACATACCCCACGTTACCAAATCACTGAAAAACTAATTCTGTAGTAATCGATTATGAAGCGCTGATAATATGTTTTGATAAACATCGCTTGCTTGTTCTGCAGTGTTCAGTTGATTAAAGAAATGTGCATTTAACCCCGTCAAAATTTCACACAACTGCACCATTTCGCAGCAACACCCATGCATAGGTAGTTCCTCGGTATACACCCGCACTAGATTCTCAAATTCTTCTTCAGAACAATTTATTTCAAACGAACAATCTGTACAACCAAACATCATTGGCTGATAATACATCATGTTGGGTTTACCCGTTACAGTCTCGCAATAAGTTTGTGCTCGAATTGTATGTATATTCCATGATTTCTTAAAACTGTCAAGATGATTTTGAATGAGAGGCATAAAACAAAGTCTAAGGCATTCGATATGCAAATGATCGGTATTATCAAAAAGGTTTTGATCAATCAAATCTTTAAAGAAGTTCCTCCAATAACAAGTAAAGTTTCTCGAGAGAAAACTCCAAAGCATTTCAATTCTTTGATTTGCAGTTGATCTCCCAACAGAAACAGAATTGTACCCTGACATGCTATCAGTATGGGACATTCTAAGAGCGATCTGAAGGTTCTCTAATGTACAGTTTTCAGTCCCTGCATCAACCCTTACCATTCTTGGTACACGGCCATGTTTCTTTACATGTTGCATGAAATAAAACGCAACAAAAGCAGGGTTTTTATTTGATGGTGCAGCTTTCAACCATAGAATTTTTCGGGAAAATCCATCTATAGCTCCATGAATTGATATTCCAAATGGTTTTAATTTGTCATATCCGTCGACATGAATTAAAAAGTTTGGGCCTCGACTGAAATATTGTCTACGTCTTAATCGTCTTGCTTTCCTACTGACTACTCCACGAGGGTCTAAAGTTCTAAGACAAATCCTCACTGGATTTTGATGTGCTCTGATTCCATATCTCAAAAAAGCATTCTCCATGCTGCTCTATAACCTAGTTCGGAATACCCCTCTCGATGTAGCTGTACTATTCCACGAGCAATATCCACTGGGTTGCTTTCTTCACGTCTACGCAAGTTCAAACGTCGAAGCATTCTTTTTATCTTGGTTTTGGAAATTACAATACGATGAACAAACAAAAACATTCCAGTCATTTCCGAATACGTATATCCAAGATTAAAATATGTTTTGACAGTATCGTATGGGCTCTGCTCATCTGGTAGCATACCATAGGACGACTTGATATGAACGGCCACAATAAGTATCTGAAAGTAATAAAAGAGCAAAGTAATTTATTAAAATTTTTCACAGAATACAGAATCATTCAATAACATTAGTACCAGTACTTTGCAAAGAATATTACCTAATAATATAAATATAAATAAAATATACGAGTACGACTACAACTGGACGACTAACAACAACAACGATGACTACGACGACGACGCATATGACTAAGACGACTATTAAGACTAATACTACTACTACTCCTACTACTACTGCTGCTTCCTGCTGCTGCTGCTGCTCCTGCTACTGCTACTGCTACTACTACTGCTACTTCTACAGTAACTGCTGCTTCTGCTGCTGTTGCTGCTCCTTATATTGCCACTAGGGCCAATACTACTGCAAGGTAGAGGTGTAAGGGACCTAAACAATTTCCCCTATATATTCTATATAAAACCTGCAATTTTCACAGCATTGTCACACATAGCCAGGCACATTTTAGATTACAAATCCTTACCTCATTTTGAAGAATTATCATGAAACTGACATAAAATGAAAGAAAAAGTGGGGGTCATGTATCATCTAAGAGAGATTTTGCTTGTCACATGTGATCACCATAAAATCACATCAAAATGAAACTGCTCTGACTTGGTAATACTACTCATATTGGCAGTGAGCTCTACTTCACCAACTACAACATCCTCTATTATCTTTTCCACTAAAATGTCAAAAATACACCCACAATGACTAGGGCTAATTTATACCTCTGTGGCCACCTGAGATGAAAAATAGTGTACTATAGCCTATCCGCCATTACGCGACTAGACCAGATGGTTCCCCTTGCTGGTTCCTTTAGTACCCTTAGGCCTAGACTGACACTTTTTCAATTATCGGGGCATTTCAGGGGGTTTAAAACAACAACAATCGACTCTTTCAAACAACTATATAACTATAAATATGAAATATGAACTTACTTAAACATAAATTTTCAAACTGTTTTGAACATCGAATGCGTGTTTTTCATGTGACATACTTTATCCGTACGGACATTTGCTAAACACAATGTACGTTATCAAAGTCGAAGTAAGAGAAGTATTCGAAAAAATTGCTTATTACGGAACTGGCTGTTAGAAATTTTAGTAATCAGTAATTTTTACTCGAAGTACTCCCCTTTACTAGAAATTCATAATTTTAGTTGATGGATCAATTTCTGGAATGAATGCGTCATGGTACGCTGATTTAGGTATACTAGTAGACAGTTCCAAATGCCTGTCTTGTATGATATAGAACTATGTCAAGCGAGTAATTTTTAAATTTCGGAACTTACTACTACTACTACTGCTTCTACTACTAATAATAATATTGATGATGATGATGATGATGATGATGATGATGATTAAAATGATAATAATGATAATAATAACATACCAATACTGTTAGAACTTTCTCCATGACTGCGATAAATATGCTGTCTCCTGTAGTCTCATATGCTTGAATAATACAACTTTATACGAAATAATCAGCCACCGTGTGTAAACGTAAGACGATCTCGACAAAAATATAACGAAAAAGTGGAATATACCTTTGGCATTGCGCAAACATTTTTTCATCAAACGAAATGTATTAGGGTAATGCATCAGAAGTTTTTGCGAGAAGGTGTAATGTTTTAGGAATTGCGTCAGAACTTTTTTCGACAAAGTGAAATGTATCACGTATTGTGTGTACATTTTTTTCGAAAAACACCTTTTATTAATTTCTCGTCAAAATATTACTCGTCATGTGCAATGTTTCTGTTTTTGCAAGTAAACATTTGGCCAATTAACTCAAATTTTCTCGTTTATTCGAATTATTTTTTGCGAAAACACTAAAAATATCATGCCCTTGCGCCTTAATTTTTTCGACTTGTGTAAATTTTCTCACAAAAGATCGCGTAAGAGGTGACCCATTGAAGCTTCCGTATTTTAATGATAACCGCAAAATAACTGATTTTTCTCATACATGTAGTTTATTTATATGGCAAAGCCGACCTGTCCAGCAGATTTTGATTGTTTACCTGTACATGGCTCAAGATGCACGGGAAAAGCGATACCCCTGGAAAAGTGGTGCACCGCGGGCATTTACCTTCATGTACACATCCGTTTTATTCAGACTTCGCTTGTGCATGGTAACGTTTACATCGAACCTAGCATTGGTCATGGCAAATCTACGGCAAAGACGGCGTATTGACGATGAGGAGATGAATAAGGGGTAGGAATGCTTGAGGCTAGGCGTTCCCAACGGCACGTGGCAGGTGTCCTTGGGGTGTCCCAGAGCACCGTTGCCAGGATGTTGCGACGGTTTCAAATTTACGGGCATGTCACGCATAGGCATGGCGGAGGGCGTCAGAGGTCCACAACTCAGCGTGAGGACCGGTTTATTGTCGTTCAAGCGCGACGTCAGCGCTTTGGTACCGCTACTGCCCTCAAAAAATGACTTTCAGAATGCCACTGGTGTAAGACTTTCCACTCAAACCATCAGGAACCGTCTTCATAGAGCTGGCATGAGTGCTAAAAGGCCAGCAATCCGAATCCCATTGACGCAAAACCACATCCAGGCACGTCTTCAATGGGCCCGCAATCACGCAAGGTGGTCGCTGCATGACTGGACCCCAGTGCTGTTCACTGACGAGTATAGATTTTGTGTGGACTTCACTGATAGGCGAGTGCGGTTATGGAGATCCGCCAATGAGCGTTTGGCACCCGTATGTGCTGCTACCCATGACCGTCATGGCGGGGGCTCGGTCATGGTGTGGGCGGGCATTAGCAAAGAACGGACCTGCACATTGACGGCTGTACGATACGTCAATGAGATCTTAGATGTGTACGTTCGTCCGTATGCTGGTGCTATAGGCCCTGGGTTCATTTTAATGGACGACAACGCCCGGCGTCACAGGGCAAGGGTCACCGACGAGTACCTGGAGGCAGCAGCCATAGAGAGAATGGACTGTCCAGCAAGGTCTCCAGACCTCAATCCAATAGAGCACGCCTGTGACATGCTGCAGACTGCAATATCTGCTTGCCCAGTCTAGCCAATTACGGTCCCTGGGCTACAGCAGGCCCTTCTGGACGAGTGGGCTCGACTCCCACAACAAAGCATTCGGAGACTCATTAGCAGCATGAGAAGGCGGTGCAGAGCAGTAATCCAAGCAAACGGACACCACACGCGATATTAAAGCAAAATTCAGGCCATAGACTTGATTTTTCCAAAAAGTTCCATTTCATCTCCTGTCTGTGTTATCCTAAATTCCTAAATTCGTGCCCCTCCCACGGCTCAGCCTCTGTCACGCTTCAACGGTTTAAAGACTTACTCATTTTTTGGTACCAAACTGTTGTCATATGAACATATTTTCAGAATCACAACAAAAAATGTAACCTTTCAACCTTATGTAGTAAATATACACATTCTTATAAGTGATCCCTATCAAATTTTAAGTAGTATATATGGTAACAGATCTCGATATATGACAAAAGATTGATAGAAAGACCTGTTTCATCACAGAATGATAATGCATGGGCGTCGAGTTTCATGACATAACATCCATTTGTTATGTAGATATGAAAGGGATGGACAGACAGACAGGAAAAGCAAAAACCTTAATTCCTCCACCTATGACGGAGGACAACTAGACCATGTCACATATTTAACATCTTGCCTCATCTAAGTCTTGTAGTTTTGTAAGAAAATGTATCCTTCCAGAACGAAGAATTCTTGAATGTGGAAGCAGTCGTGCGCAGAACCAGCTGATAAACACATCGTGTTTTCATTTTGTGTATTCTGCGTGTTATGGTAAAAACAGGATATTTTTGGTAAGTTTCCCCGTCCATTATATGTGACGAAATAAATAAAGAAATCTAACGATTTCC
The DNA here is from genome assembly GCA_012932295.1 of Cyclina sinensis. Classification (NCBI taxonomy): domain Eukaryota; kingdom Metazoa; phylum Mollusca; class Bivalvia; order Venerida; family Veneridae; genus Cyclina; species Cyclina sinensis. Next base: position 21,873,132 of record JAAONU010000001.1, read on the forward strand.
AAAAAACGATCGCGCAATTTCACATTCAGAAGTTGTCCGTTTTAGTACGGGAAGACGGGAGATAGTGTGGCCGCTGTCATTATTTCTAGAAAGAGTAAATTTGGAGTGTTTAGGTCACCTTTTCACTACATATACAAAGACTAATGAAACAATTTACATTACTAATGTACATGTATTTGTACATGAAGACGTACTGTGAACATATACATTACATCTAAGCACTTTAAATATTAAACATTAATATTTCAAACAACACAGCCTTTGTCCAACAAAGCTTGATTATTGCTTCTGGATTGTGCTTGCTTCTGTATGATGCAATTAGACATCAGACAGGGTGCGGTTTTATAGCTTAGAGTAGTCTCACTATTTCGCATCCGAAGGTGAACCCATTTTATAGGCTGATATTTTGTAGTTGTTGACCTTCTACGTCTTACTTTGATCTGCATCTGGTTAAGCGGACTCGTAGGCGATTGGGCACTTTTTATGGCTCGTGTGTCCAACAGTTTACAGAGTTTAAGGCAAAAATGATAAAAATATGATAAAATATGATAACTAAATTCATACCTGATCCTGTAATCCAAGAAAACACACAAATACATAAGTATAGAACTGAAACACTTATTTCGTACCTGATTAATCCACCATTTTATTCAAAATTTGGCAATCGGAATACTTGGTGTTCTAGGTTAATAGATAACCAGGACAGGGTAAAAACCGTGCCGAACCGAGTTCGCTTAACCAGATGCAGATCAAAGTGAGACGTAGAAGGTGAACAACTATAAAATATCAGCCTATAAAATGGGTTCACCTTCGGAGGCGAAATAGTGAGACTAGGCTTAGAGACGATATCATGGACTTTAACACAAAATTTTATCCTTGACCATAACAGGGAAGTCCTTCCACCTACACCCTTCAAACTACACAGGTGCATCCACCTTGATAGGCTCTACCTGCCAGACCCACTTAGAGTTGAAGGTCAACGCCCTCCGGGGGCATGGCGTTCATTCGAACGTAACGCTTGCTTATTTTATAAAAATCTGAACCCCGGGGCGATGCTTCATGGCAAATTTTAGACTTTCAGGCCTTGTGATTTCAGACAAGAAGAGTTTTAAGTATTTTCCTTTATGTTTCTATGTATAACATGTGAGACCTCCGGCTACTGCAGACAATAATGAATACTAGGTCAAAATTTGAACAGTCGAGCCTTTAATCGTGGTAAAGTTCCATAGAATAATGCTGCACTTAAATGTTCAGAAGTTTCAGTTTGTCTGTTTTAGACAAGAAGATTTTAGAGTTATCTCTGTAAGATGTAAACTTACAACTCCCTGGGCAGAACAGTAAAATGAAGTCCAGGGGAAAATATTTTGAAAGCCCTCTGTAGCACACTGGACTATGGTTTCTTACAAGAAGAATTTTTAAGATTTTCCTGAAAATTTCTTTGAAAAACAATTATGATCGATAGCACAAAACTGCACAAACTAACTCGAAATCAGAGCTCTGGGACTTGTTTCATTCTTGTTGCGATCACAAAATCTCGTCTCTAGCACGTTGTGCTCTGATAAGCTAATTGGGGGCGCACACAAGCGTGTGCAAGGGATGCTATTTGCCTTTCGCTATTTATTGCGGAGACGTAAAAAGTTCTTCTCAGATGTAATAGAAAATAAAGCTTTGAAAAAGACAGATCTTAAGTAAGGGTAAGCTCTTTCATTTTGCCATCACTTCACAAACGATTTTCACCGCATTCTAATTCAATCAGTAGAAGTAAAACTTTTTTATCTCAATGAATATAAAAGAATATATAAAATATCAATTTTTTTATTTGATTTTCTATTAATAAACATCAGTTCAAAATAAATTGAATTTTCTGAAATTTTTAAAGTGACTACGATCAGTTATGTAACTTTGAAGTACTTTAGATATTTCTTTTGGTAATTGTCCTAATGATTCACAACACATACAACAATAAAATCGAGACAACGTCTAAGCAAGTATTCTAGCAATATGTTACTTCCAATGTCTGTTAACTAGAAACGGTTTCATTGTCCGCTTATTCTTATAACTTAAACCTTTGGATGTCTTGTTAGTACTGTTTCCAGAACACTACAACTGCAGCACTTTAGGGAGGAGGGTTTTAGCACGTGAAGAGTTGGAAATAGCACACGTGTCAATCTATTAATGAACGCTTGGTAACACCAATACTTGGCAGCTTCAAATGCTCGTCGAAAATAACTTCACGATTAAAAAAAACCTGTATTTTAAACACAGAGACTTTAACAATCAACAAAATTATCAAAAGTACGAGCATATGATAGAGGTCGCCCTCAGTATTATTCAACAAAGAACTGTTTATGTACCCCTCCTCCACGGTGGTGGGAGGAGGGGCGGGGGGTGGGCGGGGGCAGGTGTGGTGACCAAAAGAAAGAACGGTGACCTTCTCTGACTAAAAGAAATCCATTAGATTACGGACTTTGTGTCCGGCGAGTTATTATGTAGAAGACAAGCATACTTCAGATCTGTTTTACAGCGACGCTGGTGGCAGCACTTCTTCAATTCTTTCTCTAACATTTTTAATAAAACAGCACTATGGCACTTCTGCCTTTTCTGTTAGCACCGTTTGTATGATGGAACTGCTATTAAAAAAATTTATTGTCGTATTAATGAGGTATGCTTGAATTTTATTGTTCGGTAGTTGCCCTGTCAATATGTTCATACGTCACCTCTTCTATAAAGAAATGCAAATGATAACTTAGTCTAACCAAGACTTAAACATCGTTAAAAATCTTGAGAGTACAGCGCTCACAGAAACGTTAAAGTAAGGTGTTCGTAAAAACCGCTACAATTTTTGTTCAAGTAAATATCATGTGTGAAAATATCAAAGATGTTTTACGTATTGATTTCTTCTTTTTCGTTAAAACAAAAAGACTGCAAGTTTATTTGAGAAATAAAGTTCAAACAGTAATACTGATTATTTCATATGGGAATGATCTGAAGAAGTTGTAAACTTTTACCGAAACGTTGCGTCAAAATGTCTCCGCATGATCAACTTTTATAGTAAGCACTTATTTTTGGTTTGTCTATTTTTACTTCATTATCTAAATAAAACGAATAATACTAATAAACAAACAGCCCAATATATAAACTAATCTCGCTATTATTTGTTCTGAATACTAACAACCAAACACATTGTTATATCAAATCAGGCGTGCTCTCAATTATAGTCTTTCTAAAGTAATACCAGTCGCTGTTTATCTGCACGAAGCTTGCACACTTTAGTCAGTGTTTATGTATAAGTGAAGAAAGCTTTGTATACTCATAGCAAGTCGTTCTTTCCTGTCATGGATGACAGGTCAGCTCTCAAAATATGAATTCTGGGGAATTTCAACTATAACACATTTGATTTCAGTGTTTCATAAAGTATCTGAAATTGCATGTATGTGATAATGTATTCAACATTCATAGCAATTTTACAGCGTGTTTACCTCAGTTTAATCAACTACTAAGTGCATATCCATGTTCAATTGCTGATTAACACATTGACGACTGAAATGTGATCGATGATAATGGACACGTAGAAAAACTAAAACACGTTTTTTGCACATTTAAAAATAGAAAATTTAGCAAGTGTAAACGTATTTCATATATCTTTATCACTCCTTTATCACCCAATAACCCCTCCCCAACCTTCAGCTCATTCTTAAAGAGAATGTTTCAAAATGGAAGAACCGTTCGTTATCAACTTCCGGATGGTACGATCTCTTTAATGATGAAAGTGGACGAAAGCACACAACCCTTTTAACTTTAATTCTTACAACGATACTCCTAATACTGAACATCCATTATGCATGCATAATCCGAGTTTCTTCTGGTCATCAAAGGCGACATACTAAATTGATTGCTCATATTAGACATATGTTGTTTCACGGAATGTAAGGTTAAAAGGTGCTTAGATGGAGAAGGTTCATCCGATGAGCAAGAAAGCGAATCATGGCAATCAAACTAGATTTTGTTTTATGTAAGAATGTCTAGATGAACTTTCAGGTGAGCCTCATTGCTGTTGTACCTGGTGTTTGTACTGTTTAGTCATAGGATAAAAAATCTAAGGTATTTTCAAGAGTTACACGACTTTAATTTCATAAAACAATAAGTACGCGAATTTTTACTGAAAATCTAATCAACATTTAACAGTTTAAAGGGGCCATCGTTAAATGGTTTATATTGCTCCGTGTTATTTGATCATAGTACGCACAAATTAGAGATAAATTTACCCAGCATCTATAAAGCATGATAGTAGCATCAAAGTATTTTTTTTTCTACTTCTTGATGTTTGAAATCTCAATGATATTATACATAATAACCAAGACAATGTTACTTTCTTGTGAGTTATAAATTCCTGTCAGACAAATTCATGTTGGCTGTTATCTTCCACCTTGATGAACAATTCTCGCCAGTTAAATTTAATTATTTCGACAAAAATACCACATGTAAAAGACCATTTATATATTTTAATACCAGTTTGACTTACATTTACAACTCATTTAAGCATTACCAATGTTACGATAATTCATTGAATGAAAGGGGATTTTATGTTAGAAGGTGTCTCATTTTTTTCCGAACCGTATTACTTTTTGTTTAAGAATTCTACATCTGGCGAAGATCTTTAAAACTGATGATTTTTGCTTAAATCTATGACTTTAATGTACGATTCTAGGAAAGTTATAAGAGTTTTCGGAAATAAGTGAATTTACGCAACTTTCACAAAGTAATTTTCTTAAAGTATTCTTCAATTAAAAACAGTTTTTGTTTACTCAGTTCCTGTATCGCCACTCCCTAGTCACTTATTTTTTTTTTTACATTAAATATCTTTGAAAATTCAATTTAAGTGTATAATGTGACATGTAATGTTCTGATAATACACGTATGTACTTGTATTTATATTTATTTGCTAAAATAAGATTAAATTAAGCCTTCTGTACTAGCTGTTATTTTAAAACCATCTAGATGACAACATGCATGCGACTAAAAATTAACGTTTACAAAATTGATGGATCGATTGTCTATGAATCCACAATAAAGTGCATGCGACTAAAATTAACGTTTTCAAAATTGATGGATCGATTGTCTATGAATCCACAATAAAGTGCATGCGACTAAAATTAACGTTTTCAAAATTGATGGATCGATTGTCTATGAATCCACAATAAAGTGCATGCGACTAAAATTAACGTTTACAAAATTGATGGATCGATTGTCTATGAATCCACAATAAAGTGCATGCGACTAAAATTAACGTTTACAAAATTGATGGATCGATTGTCTATGAATCCACAATAAAGTGCATGCGACTAAAATTAACGTTTACAAAATTGATGGATCGATTGTCTATGAATCCACAATAAAGTTTTCGTTTCACACTGTGTAATCTCTTTGCAAACTCAGCCACGTTTTGTAAGTCTGCTCAAGAGATGAGAAGTGTAAACAGATTGATAAAAAATACTATGTAAGTTTAACAAAATCGATCAATAATCAAGAATAACTAACCAATGCAAGACAGTCGCTGCTATCTACATCCGAAATATTAAACTATACCGATTATTGCCTTCTGATCAAATTGAATCGTTGCGTAACAAGGCCAGGTCATGACTGGAACACGACAAATAGGCTAGCAGACGATAAATACTGTATGATCTAAAAGTATCAATGACTTTGCGCTACATAGAACATTAGAAAGAATATTGTAAAAAATAGGAAATCAAAAACAACTTTCTCTCAAGCCACGGTATTTAGAATGTTAATGAATTAGGAAATTTCTATATTGCTAAATGATCACTGAACTTCTAAGCACGTAGGTAAATGTTATTTTAACTCTTTGAATCGATAGATTGTGACGAAAACCAAGAATAACGTTTATGAAATTTTAGCTGCAAGAAATGATAAGTTATTGAGGACTCATTTTAAATATACTTGCCGTTAAACTTTCGTTTCTCGTTGCGTCGAAGTGACGCACTTTTAAGACGTTCAGGCGAAGTTATGCTTGAATAGCTAGTTTTTGCTGAAAATTTCATTATTCAGTAAGCTTAGAAGGTCGTCAAATCCTCAAATGTATCTAATCACCGAAAACCAAATAATCACTTTGCATCTACAATATACATTTTCTTGAAAGAGGAGTCGACCTTTTGTCAAATATGGGCGTCCTGTCAGGGCCGTATAATTACAACCTGAAAACTTCCGCAATTTTGGCTAATTTCAAGTGATTTTTGCTTCACTATTGAAGCCAGCTGTCAATAAAACTTGAAAAAGAATAGATATCTAAAGATTTTATTCTGACCAAATGTCATGAACTATTAAGTATACATTTGTACTGAGATGTGCTGTTAAAATAAATGTATGTCCCCTTAAAGGGGCTGTGCTCCAGATGACAAAAAAAGAAAGTTTTCTTGTATTATAAATTTCTTGTAATATTTATAACTAATGCTTAAAAAATAACTTACTGACAAAAAATAAGTGAAATAATTACATTATAAGTTGATTTTTTTTCCTTTCAAAGTGCTATACCGTAACGCGACGGTATAACTATATCGTATAAGATTTAAGGTAAATATCTGTAATATCACTTGCCGCGATGGTAGTGACAGTAAAAGCGTTCGAAATATTTTGTTAACATGAGGGTCCAGAGTTCAAATCAGGCTGGAGCGAAAATATATTTTTTATTCTATTTTGACTTTTATAATCTGTTTTGAAGTAAAATATTATCTTGTTATAATCTCACGGCATTTAAATATATAATTTATAAAAAAATTTTTTATGTCAAGTCTGGAGTACAGCCTCTTTAACTTATGTTGCTGAAACGCATTAGGTAATGCTAAAGACCATTTGCCTGCCAATTATTCCGACCGTACCATGAACTGCCATGTCTTTTTTACAGTAATTCTACAGTCTTGGTGTACTTGGTACAATGAAGAATAGCTTAATCATTTGCAGAATCTAAGTTTACTAATATATGAAGAACGGCATGGACAGAGGCCATTTGCAAAGAACCCACAAATCAAATATTTTTAAAACACAAAAAAGTTCTCTTCATCCCTAAAAATCTCAGGAGGTAAATAAAAAAAGGGTAATAAACCTTTTTTGAAGGGATAGATACATTATTTCACTTGGTTCTGTGGGACTTGAAAACGTAATTGCTTTCGCAACAAAAAGTAAATCAAAGCATTGAAAGTAACTGCAAAACCTGTCGTATAGTGCTGGGTTTATGTTTTTAAGTAATGGATACATGCATGTAATGCAATACCTTTATCCGAGAGAAGTTATCTCTGTACAACAGAGGTCCATTGGAGCTAATCTCATGAGTTTGATAAAAATCTTTTTTTTACATGCCTTGCCATAAATTACAGTCCAACTTCACTGGAATTTTTTTACACAATAACTGAACACTCTAATACAGACCATCATTGATCTTGATCATTTTCAACACTTAATCAAATTTAGTATTGACTATTCCACTTGTTTTTCTAAAACCCTGTGGTAATTCAACTATAATGTTCTAGAAAAGTACAAGAGTACTATTATACCAACCATGATTTATGCAGATCGACCAATATTGTAAGTTCAATTCGTAGTTTACCGGTAACATTTGCGATCTGGTACAGGTTCTTCCCAGTAATTATAGGAAGGTAAACTGACTCTGATAAGGATTAAACTGTAAAATGAGGGGAGTAAAACTTCAGACCACAAGAAAGCAATACCTGTTAACATTATCTGTATTTAAAAAAATAAAACTATCAAATATAACAATTCACGCCCCAGCCATGTCCAAATAATGACAGAAAATCATAAGCAGATGATAAAAAATTTAAGAGGCAGGTGGAATGTCAAAAGCAGTTTAATTGTTACATTTATTTTATGAACAGTATGCTACAAAACATAACCCTATAAATGTGAAGGCATTTGGTTTTTACCAGAAATATTGTGTATAAAGGTCAAAACTCTGATAAGAGGTCCTACCCAATTTTGCAAGTAACCTGTAGTTTCAACTTTCAAAAGATACATATAAATGCAAAATATGAATGAAATCTGTTTAAGCATTTTTCTTAAAACGTGCAGAAATTTCATTTTAGTAGAAAATCAGTCAAAAAGGGGCATAATGGAAGGAACCATATGTAGACACATCTACATGCAAATATGAATAAAACCTGTGCAAGCATTTTCATATAGATGTGTAGAAATGAATATGGAGTTTTAAAAAGTCCATGCATGACCCAGATGACCTGTGCACTGGTATGTTGCACCATGATGACAACTGTGTGATGATAATGCCTCTATTATTATTTGTAGAAATGAAAACTGGATGAATATGAAACCATAACCTTTTCTTGAAGCACACAAAGTGGATTAACCCTGTAAATGGCAGTCAGAGTTATGTACGAGGGTTGTCCCAAAATACCGTATAATTCATTAATATTTTTTCAATGTGACGTGTCATGGATTTAATTTTTTGTGAAGCTTAATCAGTATTGTTTTTCACATATTATGATCAATTTTTGAGAGTGTTTGCACAAAAATGTGAATTTTATACATATATTTAGTAGGCCATGTATAGCCGCGCGGCCGACGTCAAAAACGGACAGTATCAAAATACTATTTGTAAAATTTACTTCTAAATATCTCGGCGAAAAATACAAGTATCGAAACAAAATTCATATTGACGTAAAGAAAAATTATTGGCGCGTTTAAAGATGACGTTGGTACGTAAATGACGTCATTTGTTTTTCTTTTATGACGTTTACAACTGGCACGTTCGTTTTCTAGTTTGAAAAAAATGGCGACGCCAACAGAAAAGGCGGACCATCGGTCTGTAATAAAATTTTGTGTTGAACGTGGCCTTACACCAGGACAAACAATAAAAGAGATGGAATCATCCAGAACGCATTGCAAGGCATCACGGGTATTGATTTATAAGTGGCACAAGCGATTTACAACGGGATGGACAGACACAGGTCTGAAAAAAGGGCGACCTGTAGGTATCAGCGATGCTGTAATTCAAAGGGTTTCTGACGTCATAAAAGCTGATAGACGACAAACTGTGCGAGAACTTGCGGGACTCATTGGAATAAGTAAATCTTCCGTTCAGAGAATTATGTCAGAGGAGCTCGGTATGTCTCGAGTGTGCGCTAGGTGGGTTCCTCGCCTTTTATCTGAAGAACAGAGGCAGCGTCGTGTTAGAGATTCGTGCACATTCATACGCCAATATGAACGTGATAGGAACTTTCTTGATAAAATAATCACTATGGATGAGACCTGGGCCCACTATTTTGAGCCTGAAGGAAAGAAGCAGTCGTCAATATGGAAAACTCCAGATACACCCCCAGCATTAAAAGCCAAGTCGGTAAAATCCATGGGAAAAATAATGTTCATGGTTTTCATGGATAACAAGGGCATAATCCTAACACATGTGGTCCCTCCTGGTCAAACAGTCAATGCAGATTATTACTCAAAGGTAATAATAATAATAAAAATAATAATAATAATAATAGTAATACCGGTAATAATGATAATAATAATAATAAAATTGATAAGTTAAAAAATAAGTTTATAATAATAATAAAACTGTTAATTATCTATCATTTTGATAAATGTTTAATTTACCGTGCACACAGAAAGTAACGTTATCCATTTCAGGTTGTACGCGTTGGTCTAATGAGGGCTATAAGAAAAAAGCGGCCTGCCATTGTACAAGACCTAGAAAATGTAATTTATCACCATGACAACGCACCACCACACACAGCCGCCTCAACTGAACTGGAGATAGCACTTCTAGGCTTCAGAAGAATAACACATCCGCCTTATTCACCTGACCTTGCTCCGCTAGACTTTGCATATTTTCCCTCTCTAAAGGATCATTTACGCGGTAGGAAATTTTCGGACTCTCATCACTTAAAACAAGCTGTACTTTCATTTAACCGATCCTTGTCATCTCAGTGGTTTGCAGACACATTTTTACGTTGGGTGGACCGTCACAGGAAGTGTATTCAGCAGCAGGGACAGTACTTTGAAAAACTTTAAGTGCGACGTCAGGTGCGTGACGTTACGTTGGTTATCGGTACAGGCCGCGACATACTATACGATGTTACTGTGAAGTGTGTAAAAACATTGCTACTCAAGATAAACTAGAATGGTTTTTTGCATTTTGTCGGATAAGGATGTAACTACCTGTAAATAATATCAGTTATGATATTGAGAGATTTGCTTTTTATATAAATTGATTTTATACGGTATTTTGGGACAACCCTCGTACATGTATCTTGTAAGGGTCATGACCTACACACAAATGATTAAGTGTCAACTGTCATGCAACTGCTACAAAAGTAGTTGCAAACGGTGAGGAACGGTGAGGAATTTCCAACTAGCAAAGAAAGATGAACTGATGGAATTATGGACAGATGGTTTAATTATAAGCTGAATGAATGAAAAGAAAAAATCCCCTGAAAGGAGGAAATATATTACATACTGGAAGAACTACAGTGAGATTCTCTATATTGTCTTCTTCTGGCACTACTTTCTACATCATTTCTAAAGAAACAGATGTAGAATGATGTCATCATTGTTCACAAGAAACTCTATATTCATGTCTTCAAACCCAGCAAAAAGGACAAAAACTCTCATCTAAATGTACAAATATAGTGTCATTTCTTTTTGTTTATCTCTTTATTTCTGACTAGAAAGCATTTCACTCCCTGTTCAGTGTCCATGAAATAAAACTATTTTAGTCCATTCACATGAAATTTCCTTTATTGTCTTCATACGGCACTGCTTTCTTCATCTTTTTGAAAGAGAATATTCTTAATGCCATCATTGTCCAGAAGAAACCCAGCAGTTTCATCTGCTCTACAGCAATCCCCTTGATTGTATACATTTCTTGAAGGAGAGGGGCTTCAACTTTCTGAAAAGTGAGAAAACAAATAGAAAAGAATCTATAAATAGCAAGAACTGTCACTGAAATGACAATTCTCCCGAAAAGGTGCCTAGACCTTTGAGCTCTGGACCACACACAGAGTAATTGTAGATCTGTTTTTTGACAATCTGACCTCAAGATCAAGGTCATTTAGGGGTCCACTTAAAAAAAGTCACTTGGCTGATTTATCTCAAAGGGTTGATGCATGCAAACATAAACTAAGTTAAAAAAGTGTCAAAGTTATTACGGGTCAAGGTAAGAAAATTGTCTTTCTGAATATCTCTCCCAAACTGTTGTTGTGTACAAACTACATTGCAATGTGAACATATAACTTGGTAATTCAAAATTCCATGAATGCATGATTATATCAATACAATTACTCAGTACCACTCTTACCTCAATCTCGTTTAAGACTATCCAGTCTAATAAAACAAATTTGAAAGTAACACTTGAACAGATCAACTTTTCTTGTAAAACTGTTCTATAATTTACATTTATTGATCTAATAGATAAACTAGCTAAAAATAAACAAAATGTATTTAATTCCCAATAGCTGGATAAAGTGGTTATATATACCTCTACAGCTGTTCTGCTTGTTGCAGTCAAACTATAGTCATTTCTGCAGAAATGTCATGCCATAATGCTACTTTACACTTTTCCACAGTGTCATCAGCCAAGTATATAGCTTTAATTGGCACATTGTAACCTTTTACAGAGACCGTAAGACTCCAACAACCTGAAAAAAAAGATTAAATATAACATATTGTGTAATTTATACCTTAACCCTTGCCCTGCTAGAGGCAGTTTACTTTGCCTTTGTGACTAGTGCAGACCAAGATCAGCTTGCACATCTGAACAGTCTGATCATGGTCTGTACTGCCATGCAGTGAGTTAATTTTCAACCTGCACCCCTACAAACAATTAATGGATCTGTCCACACTGAAAGACGGACAAGTCCGTTGTAGATATTTAGCATGACAAGGGTAACATTTTACGGGACCTTATTGTCAGCATAAGTTTTAGAAAATTTATTGTCTTAATGATAGGACAAGGCTTTTATCCTTGACAAGCATATTTCTCTTTTAATGAAAACTGGAAGAGAAAAGGAAGTCCAGACTGACTGCTTCACAATTTGAAATGATAGTCAAATGACAAAAAGGGACTGAGAAATTTGTACAAATGATAATTGAACCTAAACAAGGCTCTACAGTGGCAGTATCATAAGAAATATCAAATGAACGAAAAACATGGAGTATTTGAAAAAGTACAGGCAATCATGTGCAAAAGTGTGAGTTGATTGTAAACCCCAAGTTTTCTTTTCTTGGGACCTAACCAGAAAAGTGTGCACAGAGGACAGAAGGTGTGGCCTTGTTAAGTCAAATTCAGTAGAAAGCAAAGGCAAAAGACATTAGCAGAAGCTTGTTCCAATAACAGTTTCTGTTTAAAAGATCAAAATGGAGAGATATCACTTAAAAAGACACTTAAAAATTAGATCTACTTTTTATCAAGTTCAGGGCCAACTACTTGTCACTGCAGCTGGTTTCTGTGACTCTGTTGTCTAAACAAAAGGATATTGAAAGAATTCATATTGACAAAGATTCCTGTAGGCATACACTGCACAGTTTATCAAACATACTGTGGAAACAAAAAGTATGTTACTTACACAAGCTTGATGTCTGGGATGATTTAAATGATGCAGTCGCTATAGGCTGTTCTCTGTACATGTTGGCAGTGTTTGACAAATTGTTCTCTTTGTCAGAATCAGGTATGCTGTGGCAAATGTTCAGACCAACTGTTTTACTGTAAAATAAATCAATTATGAAAAATTTTGTAAAGTCAAACTAGTTCTAAGAAAGAACAGATATGGTCTCTATGGTAAGGTGGTTTCTGTTCATATCACGATTCATCCTTCAGCAATGTTTTTTTTTTGTTTTCAGGTCTGCCGGTATATTGATTCAATATTGATTTAAATAGTATCAATCAGATTTTTTAGCTTCATAAGATGACATTTTTTCAGGGTTTCCATTTGACCCTCGTAGAGGGGTTTTGACCGCTGAAAGGTATTTTGACTGAAGGGTCATTTTGTCTTAAAATAAGGTATATTTTAGCTTAAATTCAGGTATTTTTGACAGCAATCTGGTAAATTTATTTGCATCGGACGAAAAATGACCCTTCAGTTTTTGGAACTAGTGGAACCCTTTTTTTATAACTTTAGTATTGAGCTGAGAAAAAAATGTTAACATACTTTTTTAGTATTTGCTGTAAGTCCAAATTTGTACTGCTGTAAATTTTTATAATGCTTTTCAAGAGAGGCTCTAAAATCTATGACCTGAGTCTCTAAATCGCCACTGTGTTAAGAACCATCATAATTACAGAACTACGTCGATGTACGAAGTTGTTGTGGTTCGAACACATCGTGTTGAAAGAATATTTCCTCAGTGTAAAAAACAACAATAACACGATAAATAACTTACCCTCGTGCCAACTACACGGCCTGAGTTGATTTTAGAAGGATTCACCTCTTCATGAGGTCTCCCACAGAGGTTGATCCATCTTAGAGCTAGACACTGTTTCAAGAACAGTCTGTTCGTTCTCGTAGTTTGTTTTCGCTTTAGCCCTAGGAAACGGTACGCCTCCTTTTACACTTCTGAGATAGCGACTCTCAACGTCGCATTCCCCGAAGCTACATTGTTTCACCATACTATTGTTATGCTAAATATCGACCAGAAACAGGCAACAAATTTTATAAAAATTCAAAATCCTTCACCCGATTTCACAGCTATTGCTTAATAAAATGGCGCTTACATATATTGGCTCCGGAGGTGTGTAAGAATGCAATAATCTTATTGGCTGATAAAACCTTTCAATCAAAACTGGCAGAAAGGTCAACTAGCTTTTAGCATTATTGAATAAGCACCATCCACTGACCTCTGTGCTCTGTATGTATAAACCACACTCACAGAAATAAACTGATACAGTCAGCGTCGATTCTCTTTTTCTTCCACACATAAAACATTTCTCACGAAGGATTTTTTTCTTTAAAAACAAATTTGAAAGCCTTTTTAATGAGAATTTTCATTTCATTTCATCGCTTCAGAAAGGACTATATTTCTGGCGAAAGAATTAATTCTCCGTGACTGGCTGTTGTGATGCTCCGAGTACATACATCATTCCCGAAGCCCGGCTTCATTCTGTTTGCATTAAGATAGTGGAGGATGAGCCGGGACAAAATTTTTAAACTTTGTTTTAACTTTAAAACTTGTCGCTGACGCGACAGGTTTAAATATAATTGTTAGGAAGGAGTATAACCAACAAATGACTAGGCTTAACAACGGGAGAGGCATTACTCTAATAATTTGTTGAAATGTTTTTTTCGTTTTTGATAAATACATTAGATAAAATTCCGCTCAGCAACATGTCTATCATCGTACCTCTTTCTAGATTTCATTTGTTTTGCACTTTCGTATCGCTAAAGATATTTTATAATTTTCTTATTAAATCAGCATGAATTTTTTTATTTGCCTATACCTTTTTTATTTTGCTTTTTTGCGATTTTTTCAAGTCAAGACGTTATATAAAACGATTTACTCTGCCAAAGTCAAATTAAACTTACCTCAACGATCGGAAATAATTTTTTCTGAACATCTAGCAAAATAGTGTAAATTTCCATTATGTCACTTAAATAGAAGGGCCAATTTATCAAACCGCTGCATCAAAATTAAAGAAAGGAAATGAGACCATTCAGCAAAGTATAGTATCATGTTTGCCGTCTGTGGAATTCAATAGTCTATGGTCTGTTCTGTAATTTATTTCAAGGCCAGTATCCATAAACCACCGTCTTAGTAAATCATGATTATAGGAAATTTTTTGTTTTGTTTAATTTCGGCTTGAGTCCATAAGATAACTGCGTTTACCTATTGTTTCATATTTGACGTATTTCTAATCAAAAAGGACATTTAAGTGTTGAATGTCTGGATCTGGCGCTTGTCTTTTCTGCTTAAGAAATTTTCTTGAAAGTATGACATGGGGTCTTAATGCTATCATAAGGTGTCTTACTTCATTACAACTATCCACACGCAATCTTAAAAAGAATGACACTTAGCCTTGAAATCTTAGAACTTCTTAAAGATTCGGTTTAGGTTTCAGACATATTCAAAGACATCAAATATTTTGTCTGTGTTAGAGTCGTCAGGCAAAATGCCGAGGAAAAAAAATAGATAGGGTTTATTTTTGTCAGATCTTTGTTGAACAATATATATAACATTTCAACTACCGAATTGAGAACCCAGTTCCGATGTTCTTCAGCTGCAAAAAAGTATCTATGACAGTAGTGTATTTTTTTCACGAAATAAGACAACCTCTTAGTGTGACCTAGACCTTTAAGTTGTGCCGCTGAGAGTTGTATGCGACACATGGGCTCAAAGTGGTTAAAATTTGAAATTCCTCCATGCATTACTATAAAAATAACACATGTCTCTCAGGGTAATAGTGCATATTAGCACCCCGAGTGTTATTTCAGTTCTCGGGTTGCTAACATGCACTATTACCCTGAGAGACATGTGTTATATTTTTATTATACCGAACCAACATTTTAATGTAATTTTTCACCGCCATTTTATCATCAATTGTCGTTTGGTAAGTCTGTGTTATAAAGACGTTTAGTTAGCTAGTCTGTATTGCAAGACGCTTTAAACACTGTAGTGCACATTGCATGCGTCTGAGGCACACAGAGCAGAGCGGCCAGGGGAGAGAAGTAGAACATTACGTTTTCTAAAGTCTATATAGATTGCCTCTGGGGAATATTGCAAAAAATATTTGACCGAGTGATATTCATTTCCAGGATTATAGATCGAAATAACACCTCGGACGTCACATTAGGCTATATAGTAAACAGTTTACGTGAGGTATAATAAAAAGTTATAACCTTGACAAGAAACGGACCAACCGACCAATATATATGCAATCTCATCTGAAAAGTGTAATCTTAGATAAAAAAGTGTTAAAAGTTCAACGTCTAAATGATACCAAGTATTCCATATGATGCATACATTCAAATACATGTCATTTAGAAAAATGAATGCTTCATAAAGAAGGCTCTATCATAGTACACAGTAAAACAAAGGATTTTTCAAGTAAGGATAAAAGGTGTATGTAGTTTTATTTGTCTGCAGGTCATTTTTGGATCGATTGTCACACAATCAATCCAGTCGACTGTTTTGTGATGTGGAAATTATATAATCTTAATTTGAAATTTTACAATTACTAGTAAATATTGTCTCGCGCGCAAAGCCAATGAAAAATTATCACGTAGTTCAGATCCTTCGAGATGAGATCTATACAGTTTCCAAGGAAACAAACACATTTTTCTTCTAAGCAATTCCCTGTTGGTTGTTATCTGCTGCAGCTGCTTTAAATTAACGACTTCATCGCAAGGAAGAAAACGAAAATAAGGTTATGAAGTGTATATAAGTGTACAAAACCGTTGCTTTTAACACAATATCGACAAAGAGACAACAGCTGGAAGAAAGGAATGAAGAGATAAAGGAACAAAAAGGATTACTGATACAGACACGAACAGCGGAAATGACTAACAGAAATGCTAGCGTTTCATGTTTAATGCTTTATCACATATGATACCTTTAAACTATTATTGAATAAGCTCCACCTTCTTTATGTCTTGACCACTCTGATACATTGATATGAAATCAGTCTTAGAAAATAAACAGTAGAATCAACACGTTGGTATTTTCTGCATCCTAACAAATAAACATTAAAACAGCTAGTATCGGTTGTAAGGGGAATATTATAAAATATAACTTTATTAACAATGTTCAAGATACATATTGCGTTTTACACGCTTTCAGTCCTAAAAGGTGGTATGAACTTATTTAAATCTTTCTGCACTCGTGCATCGATTTCTAGATTTTATGTCAGGAAATAGTGTGGAGTCACTACCTTTGAAAGTTTTTCTGACAACTTAATACTGGATTCGGGTTTAATGATGGTGCACACAGTACCAGTTTGCAACTATTCACAGAATTTCGCAGACGGTTGAAGTATTTATTTGCAATCACAAATGTCCATAGATAGACAAGCTGTGAGAGTTTTTCCAAAGAAAATTTATATTCTAAAAACTAAATAATGAAAAAAAAATGAAGATAGAAACAGTTAAAGGTTTAGCCACGTGTCGGGTTTTAGTACTATGCACTTCCCCACACAGATTTTTGGATAAAATAATGTAGCTGAATCGAACTGCGGATTTCGATTATCAGAACAAATGAAACGATAACAAAAATAGTTTTTCTTAAATTAGTATACTGTATTTAAATCTACATTCTCTCCATTATTTGGCTTCATTACTTTGTTCAGGAAGTTCATCCAAATATTTTTTCAGAATTTAAATTCAAATCAGGTTGCGTAGGATTATTTGGCCTACCCGTGGACTTTTTACCGAAAACATTTTTTTCGCAAGAATTAATGCCTGGAAAAAGATTTGATACATCGAAGCAGCCAACAGCTATCAATAACTTTTCATATTTTGCTATAAAATTAACTTTTAAACATGAAAATGTCTTATCTTTATCTATATTGTAAAATGTAAAAGTAGTGCAAAATAGTTCTACTTTTAATCACGGCGTACAACCAATCATTACTATGTCAGAAACCTTAAGTCTAGTAAGGCCATGTTAAATCGGTTCTTCGATTAGCGTTCGCGGACAGATAGGTTTGAGCCTCCTAGTTAGACAAACAAAACTTGTTTTGCTGTGTAAATGTGTAAAGTATCAATATCGTTGTCTGATGTTTGGGAATTTATGCATACTGTAGTTACCCCCCTTACACCCTTACATGTTTATGCCATTGTTATAAAAATTGTTGTAAAAATGAGGTATTTTTTAAAATTCCTTAAACATAAATCGTGCAGAATTGTTTGATAATGAAGTTTAAATGTTCGCAAGATATATGAAAGAGCCCTATATTCCTTTACTTCAAACAAAACCCTTGAAAGTAGATTATATTTTATTAACTGCAAAGCAAAATATAAAAAAAATACACAGAAAGAAAACAATCTTTTTGAAAGGAGAAAACTGAAGGAAATCGAAAATTTAAAGCATGCTTATCCACGTCAATGTTGAAAAATATTTTAAAGGTAAGAAAGCCTCGAACTTAAATAATATTACAACAGAGCAATTTTGCGAACATTTAAAAAATTTCAGTAGTGGAATTTTTCAGTGTGATAATGAAGAAGCCGAGACTTTTTTACACACCATGACTTTAATGAAAATAATAACGTGTATCCAGAGTTAGACCAACCTATTGCGGTACGTGAAATATTACATTCTGTAAAATTATTTAAACATATTACATCTGTGGGCGAGGTTTCAATAATGAACGAATATTTCATTGAGTCTGCGGATATTCTAGCTGGTCATTTAACAGAATGATATTTCATGTTATTTTAATGTCAGGTACTTTTCCAAAAAAGTAGATGGAAGGAGTTATTATTCCCATTCAAAAAAATGGCGATGTAAACGACGTTAATAACTACAGGGGCATAACCCTTGTTAGCTGTTTTCCAAAATTGTTTACAATAATTTTAAACAAAAATAATTGAAACAGTCTGTACTGAAAACAATTTAATGTCAGATGCACAATTTGGTTTCCGCAAAGGCAAATCCACTGTTGATGCAATATTTTCTCTTTGTCTTTGATTCAAAACTATTTGAATAATAATAAGAGATTATATATTGTTTATGTTGATATGTTAAAAAATTTTGACAGTACATACAGAAATGCTTTGAGGTTGAAAATATAGAAATCTGAAATAAGAGGTAAGGTCTTACAGACTGGGGCTATGTACCAGAAAGTGAAGTCTTTTGTGAAATATTTGATGATTTTAATGATTATTTTGAAAAGCAGTTGGTTTACGCCAAGGGAAAGTGTTGTCACCGCTTGTATTCTCTCTCTTTTTTGACGATTTGGAGCTCTTTTTACCACAAAATACCGATTATGGATTGTGTATCGATGACATTCTGTTAATATTTTTACTTTTTGCAGGTGATATGGCAATTTTGGCAAAGTCTCCAGAAGAACTTCAAACTGATTTGAACTTACTCTACACTTATTGCAACCAGTGGGGTCTTAAAGTCAACACAACAAAAACTAAAATAATGGTTTTTAGGAAGATTACTTTCTTCAGAAAGTTGGACATACAACGTAGATTAATTAGAAGTTGTTAATAGTTTCAATTATTTAGGTACGGTTTTCAATTATACGGGTAATTTTGCTTTGAATCTGGAACATTTGTCTGGAAAAGCTTTAAAAGCAATGATTATTTTATTGAGTAAGGTCAAAAAGTTGGATTTAAATATTAAAAGTAAATGTCAGTTATTTGACTCATTTGTAGGATCTATTTTAGGATATTCTTCAGAAATTTGGGGCCATGGTAAGTCAAATGAAATGGAATGAATTCATTTGAAATTTTGTAAAATAATACTAAATGTAAAACAAAATAGATGTTATCTATCAGTTTATTTCGAACATGGACGTTATCCATTATATGTCTCACGATTTGTACGAATAATTAAATACTTGGTTTAAGGTCGTCAACAGTGATATAGTATCAAAGGTTTATGAGCTAGGGTTACTGGATTATCTGAGAGGTCGTAAAATGGGTTGCTAATGTTAAAAAGTTGCTAGATGAGTACGGCTTTAGCTTTATGTTAGAAAACACTAATCTTGTTGACCAAAAATTGTTTCACCTGATTGTTGTGGACAGATTCATCCAGGAGCGGAGTAGTACTGTTAATGGAAGCAATGTACTGTTAAATTATAAACATGTTAAAAACTGGTTATGAAACTTATTGAATGATACACCTTGTTAACTTAGGCCTTATGTTACTAAGCTTAGAATAATTCTCCACCCTTGAGAATCCAAACTGAACGCTGAACTGGTCGAAATAATAAAACCGTGAAGAAAGAAAATGTTTACATTGTGACAATAATTATATTGAAGATGAATCACACTTTGTTTGTAAGTGCCCACTTTATGACAATTTGAGAAAAAAAGGCATATGTTTATAAAAGACCATCAATGTTTAAATTTTGTGAACTCTTAGAGACAACAGTTAACGTGAATTATGTAAACTAGCTGTTCTAGTAAGGGAAACATTAAATTTAGAATGAATCTATTAAGCGTTTTTCAGTTCAAATCCTGGTGGAAAAACTAGAATACGTCTGCTCATTGTATATTTATCACGTGACTGATATCTCATTATATCATGTTTGTTTTGATAATGTACTATGTGCAGGTCAGAAATAAAATATGTTCTGTTCTGTTCCTTTGTAAATCAGAGCACTGAAAGTACTGCAAAACCTGCCGCGTAATACTGGGTTTATGTTTTTAAGTAATGTATACATGCATGTAATGCAACACCTTTATCTGAGAGAATTTATCTCTGTACAACAGAGGTCAATGGGGGCTAGTCACAATAAATCGAATATGATCAAAAAAATTGATCTGCCTTGCCATAAATTGTAGACAACTGAAAATATTTTTGTTACATAATAACTGAACACTATTTAATACTGACCATCACTGATCTTGATCATTCTCAACATTTATTAATCAAATTTAGTATTGCTTCCACTTATTTTTCTAAAACCATGTTGTACTTCAACTAAATTGTTTATGAGTACTTCTATACCAACCATGATTTATGCAGATTGACCAATATTGTAAGTTCAATTTGTAGTTTACTGGTAACATTTGCAGTCTAATATAGTAATTATAGGAAGGTAAAATGACTCTGATATGAATACAACTGTTAAAAGGGGGTAAAACTTTAGCTGACAATGAGTTAACCACAAACATCACAAGAAAGCAATGTTAACATCTGAAATTTAAAAAAAAAATAGAACTATCAAATATAACAATTCACGTCAAAAGCAGTATAATTGCTATGTTTATTTAATGAACAGCATAACCCTATTAATGTGGACATTTTGTTATTATCTATAATCAGAAATTTTTTCTATAAAGGTCAAAACTCTGATAAATTTGGAGGTGTCCTGCCCAATTCTACAATTAACCTGTACTTTCATGAGATACATATACATGCAAAATATGAATCGAAGTCTAAATTTTTCTTTAAATGTGCAGAAATTTCATTTTAATAAAAACATATGTCAAAAAGGAGAATCCCCAGATGTAATGAAAGGAACCATGTGTTGACACATCTACATGCAAATATGAGGGAAATCTGTATTAGTGTTTTCATTTAAATGTGTGGAAATGAAAAATGGATGAATATAAACCTAACCTTTTCTTGAAGCACACAAAGAGGATTCACCCTGAAACTTGCAGTCAGAGTTATGTATCATGTCATGACCTACACACAAATGAGTGTCAACTGTCATGCAACTGCTACAAAAGTAGTTGCAAAGAGTGAGAAATTTCCAACTGGCAAAAAAAAGATGAACTGATGGAAGAATGGACAGATGGTTTAATTATAAGCTGGATGAATCAGAAGAGGAAACCCTCTGCAAGGAGGAAAAATATTAGATACTGAAGTACCCAACTACAATGTGATTCCCTATATTGTCTTCTTCTGGCACTGCTTACTACATCTTTTCTCAAGGAACAGATGTAACATGATGCCATCATAGTTCACAAGAAACTCTATTTATGTTCATGTCTTCAAACTAAGCTGAAAGGACAAAAACACTCATCTATATATACAGATATAGTGTCATTAATTTTGGATTAGCTCTTTATTTCTGACTAGAAAGCATTTCACTCCCTGTCCAGTGTCCATGAAATAATACTATTTCGTCCATTCACACAAATTCTTTGTCTTCATATGGCTCTGCTTTCTTCATCTTTTCAAAAGATAACATTCTTAATGTCATCACTGTCCAGAAGAAATTCAGCAGTTCCATCTGCTCCACAGTAATCCTCTTGACTGTATATATTTCTTGGAGAAGAGGGGCTTCAACTGTCTAAAAAGTGAGAAAATAAAATAGAAAATAATCTGTCAATGGCTAGAACTGTGAAAGATGACAATTCTGCTGAAATGGTGCCTAGACCTAGCACACAAAGAGTAATTGTAGATCCTTCTAAAACGTTATTTTTTGACAATTTGACCTCAAGATCAAAGTCATTTAGATGATTTATCTCAAAGGGTTAATCAATGCCAACATGAACCAAGAAAAAAAGGGGTTAAAGTTATTACAGGTCAAGGTCAGCAAAATAGTCATTCTGAATATCCCTCCCACACTGTTGTGTACAAACATCACCTAAATCTGTCTGGGATTTATAGCTAATATTACGGTATTTTTGCAATTGGACCTTCAAAGTCAAGGTCATTCTATTTTCAATGTCAAATAAACATTTATCACTTGGAAGGTCTTGTCCAAAGAAATGTTTAATTATAAATCAAATCCATTTACGAATAAGGAAATTATTTTATTAAAGTTTTCAGACATATGACAGATGGACAGTTCAAAAGCTAGACCCTTCCATAAAATAGTTTTCAGCACACCTTAGTTATTATGCAGTACCATGTTAAGGGTATATAAGCATTGACGAATTTCAAGATAATCAGACCTCAAACATGGAAAAGATTCACAATTAAGGACACCCCGCAATTAAGGCCACTTTCTGAAAGAACGATGACTGTCCTTAATAGAGGAGTATTTCACAATTTAATTGAACATAAATAACTGCTGAAACATAAATCTTAAAAAAGACTTTTTGTGTAGTGGCTCTACATTGTAATGTGAACATATAAATACTTGGTAATTCAAAATTCCATGAATGCATGATAATATTAATATCATTTACTCAGTACCACTCTTACCTCAATCTCTTTTAAGACTATTCACTTTAACAGAACAAATTTGAAAGTAACACTTGAAAAGAGATGAACAAATCTACTTTTTTAAAAAAACTGTTCTAGAATTCACTTTTATTAATCTAATAGATAATCTAACTTAAAAAATAAAGAAAATCTATTAAATTCCTAAAGGCTGGATAAAGTGGCTGTATAAACCTCTACAGCTGTTCTGCTTGTTGCAGTAAAACTATAGCCATTTCTGCAGAAATGTCATGCCTAAGTGATACTTTACACTTTTCCACAGTGTCATCAGCCAGGTATATAGCTTTGATTGGCACATTGTCACCTTTTACATAGATCATAAAACTGCATCAACCTTTAAAAAAAGATCAAATATAACAAAATGTGTATTTAATACCATGACCCTTACCCAGCTAGATACAATTGACTCTGCCCTTGTCACTAGTGCAGACCAATTTCAGTCTGCATACCTATGCAGTCTGATCATGGTCTGTACTATCTGCCATTCAGTGAGTAAATTTTCAACCAGCATCCCTACAAACAATAAATGGATCTAACCACACTGAAAAACAGACTAGTCAATTTAAATATTTAGCACGGAAAGGGTATCAATTTGGCAAGAACTGGTATCATATGTTATCATTGTTATTAACTTCATGTTTCTCAGATGATCTGTGATCAAGTGGTATCACACAGAACTTAAAAAAAACAAAAACAAAAACATGTTAATTTTCATATAGTGTTGAAGTCACAACCACAGCAATGATGAAATAATTTAATAAAAGAAAAGAAAAAAAAAACAGCTTTAAGAAAAGACGAGAAAACTTACAAAGAACAGATTGAAAATCTGTAGGCTGACTTTTTTCTTTATCACTAAACAGGTATTTCGGAGTTTCCCTTTCTTCCTTGGTTCAAAGCTTTATTCAAATGCCTGAAAAAGATTAATTAAGGAATAACTGAATTTTCACAAAAACAGTGAAAATGAAGCATTTACACAACAAGAGAGTCATGATGACTTTATATTCCTGACATAGAAACCACTGCAGAAGAAAACCTTTGTTTATGAAGTTCCACAAACTTTGAAGTCACCCTGCTTTCTGCACGATTACTTTTTTAAAAACATAAATAATAAGAAACACATCGTATATGGTCTTCAAACTCAGTTCACTAGAAAGGAAAATATAAAAATAAAAAATCTTTCAAGGTCTTTCTGTCTGATCTTAAGTTCAGATCAAAACATTGGGTGCAAACACTATATATCTATGTGGTTTAAAAGTTTTTTTCAGGGAGTCAACTGTGTCTTGGACAATTAAAATTACCCCATAAATGCCCATGTTACCAGGATGCTTTATCACCAGGCCTCCAGCTGACATTTGTGAAAGCAGCCCAAGGCATAACTTTGTAAACTACAACTATATATTAGACTGTTATTGAAAAGTTATTGTTTTTAAGATAGAAGAAGGCTTTGTTCCAGTACAAGAACATCTGGGATTTAAGATGAAAATCAGATCGGTGAAATTGATCAAGAATATTAGATTGTCTTAAATTCCAGTTCAGTTTAAACTTCTGTTTTTTACTTTGATAGAGGAAGCAAGTGCTCCATGGGTTCACACTAATCCAAATAAATATACTTGTACTCAAAAGGTGCTTCTTTAAATGGTCGATATAAATTCAAGTCTACTCCCGCCGAAATTGAGGAATGTAGAAAGTAACTGAAGACTCTTAACATTTTTAAATAAGACCGGGAAATTTGTTGACACTGTTATCGGCAAATTCAATATGGCGGCCGCCATTCTCAGCTTAAGCATGACGTCATTCTAGCCATTAACCAATCAGATAACAGTAACTAATTTAAGCATTCGGTTGTTGCTCGGACTTTATCGTTGGAGCCTATGTGACTTTGAAGTCGTTTGTTATGAAACCTAACAACTTTAATTAATTAAAATCGTTAAAAATGCATTTATCAGGCCGTAAGTCTCGGAAATTAAGACAGTTTCTTTTGTTATATATTCTAGTTTTTGTAATTTTTAATCTTGAAGTTACATATAGCTCAACGATAAAATCCGAGTTACACCCAAGTACGGATATACTACCTTTAAAAAATACCCGGATGTGTAAAGCCGAGAATACACAAACTTTCCTCGATTCCTTCTCAATGCGGGTGCTATAAACGCCGATTTTGATAACTTAACTATCTTTTCTGTACGGAAAATTCCCAGTAATATATTCTTATATGTACAATTGGAGCGGGGTTAGTGTTATCCAATATTATGTAATTCTATGTTTTGATTGGCTGTTAGAAGATCCGATTTTTGCCGAAGCATTACGTATTTTTACGTATTTTTACGATGTGTTTCCTGTTGAATCAATTTGCGAAGTTGTGTTATTCCGGAAATCCTCGGAGAGAATCACGTGACCGTCTGGTAATATTGTGTAGGAACATTGAATGTTTTTGTTTTGAAATCTATTAATAGTAACAAGTAACTGATAAGAGATACAGGTAACTGGCTGAAGGCTGGCAAAAAATGGCGGTTGATGAAAATGCAAAACATAGTAATTTTGTAATGACAGTTACAAAGTCATTGTTCATCAAACAGTCCAATATTTTATATCATTAAAAAGGTCTGTAAACTCATATTTTTACATATTTAAAAAATAATTGTCAAAACTGTTTACTTTTTTGTTTGTAAATGATTAAACTTAGTGCATCTAAGCTGCTAGAAAAATGCTGAAACGACAGGTATAAATTAGTTTAGTTTTCTTTTTTAAAAGCAAAAATTCAAAATCTGCTTATATTTTCAAAACATGAATTCAAAGAGCCTGCAAATGATGTTAAATGATACAATGTTTATGTTTAATGTTTTCAAATAATAGAATTCGGCTCACGAAGAAAAAAGTTGTATTAAGTTAAAAATTCTGTCTGGTTCCCGGTCGTACTTTGCTACGACAGTGACTGTCTCACCTGGTCTTTATGTTGAATTATATCAAAGTAATCAAGGCATGGTCATAGTTTATTATCATCATTGATATTACAAGTATATTTGTTATTCTATTCAAGCATGTTTGTTATTCTGTTCAAGCATGTTATTCCATGAAATTCATGTTATTTTATAACTTAACAAAACAAACAAAGTTTCAGTATCATAATTATCACCATTAACATCAAGAGATATATGTAAATAAAAGTTTGAACAAATATGTTGTTGTTGTTCTTCATAAAAAAAGTGCATTACCTTAGTTATAGTATGTCTGAACAGACAGGTCTTCAATTTAAAGATATGTATTAAATTTCTTTTATTGGCATCTGCAAACAAAATAGAGTGCTGTAAATTAAGATTCCTTAACATAAAGTAAAAAAACCGTACACTCAAATGGACTCAAGTCCATTTGAACTTTCCATGTTTAAGAGTTATGTGCGCATTTTACACACGAACACAAATACTTACATCTTCCAGCACATTGTGAGAAAATTACTCATGATAACTTCTTTTGTCTACATACATTAAAATTCAACATCCGGGTCAGAAGAACCCTTCCTCTCATTGGATGATTTAATGTTACACAATCACGCGACCTACATGCACATAATAGGCACATTGATTGATGACATCACAACCACCTGTTACCAGAATATATCTGATCTACTGGATGGCAAAAGACTTAATATTTATATACATTTGACAGCAGCAGAATTTTTAACTTAAGATAACTTTTTTCTTTGTGAGCCAAATTTCAAGATTCGTATATCATTTGAAAGCTCTTTAAATTCATATTTTGAAAATATAAGCAGATTTTGAATTTTTGCTTTTTAAAAAGAAAACTAAACTAATTTATACCTGTCGTTTCAGGATTTTTCTAGCAGCTTAGATGCACTAAGTTTAACCATTTACAAACAAAAAAATAACAGTTTTGACAATTCGGCTCCTGAATTCACAGTAGTCTATCCCCGTATAATTTCTAAATCACTAATGCCTATGGCGGGAAGAAATTCCACATCTTTCTGAACAAATGATAGATCTACACATGTAAAAATGATTACTATAAAAAAATACCATGACTTTACTGAAAGAATGAAAATTAGAAAAGAACATACCTCAGCTTACACAAAATTTGTCCTCACTTGATCACTTTCTTTGTTTCTATTGTTTTCTGCTGACACAAAAAGTACTCTGATTATTCCGCGGAAAGATTTCGTAAAAAGTTCATGCTACATAAACAGATAAACGGTACGATTTAGTTTTGCAAGATTTTTCAAAGTTTATCGTCAATTTTTTCACTGTGAAATAATCTTCTTTGAAAATCCAATTTAAATTACCGTATTTATGAAAAACTTCCAATTTTATTTTCATCGTTTTTGAAAGGACTATTTTTTAGTCGAATGAATTCCCTCGTGAACAGGCGTTGGGAACATTGTCTTCGCTTAAGTCCGGCTTTATTCTGTCTGAATAGAGAAATTGTAGGATGAGCCTGGATGAAATTTTGCAACTTGGTTATAACTTTAAACCTTGTCGCTGACGCGACAGGTTTAAAAATCCTTACAGGATTAACCACTTTACACACAGAAGCCATTTCGCTTTCTGTTTTTAATTTCTATTAAACCTTCATGCGTAACCATGGCATATTTGAACTGCCTAATGACGGAAATGATTGCACATAATAGTTGACAAAACTTTCAATTTAGGGAGTCTTGAGACTTTTCCATTTCGTATGTTTTGTGAGCCTTTTTTTATCGGTTGAAATTAAATGGGAGCGTTTTTATAGAAGCAATTGTTTTCATTCCTGTAAGGATATATTAACGAAGATTTAAGACATTTATTTGCCGCATGGTATTTTTTTATTGTGAAAACAAGTGTTCTGTTGTATATATACTCGATTTAATTTTAACAAGGACTACATCTGAGAAAGCAAACATTTCTCTGTAAAATGAAGAAAAATAAATGTTTTCCATGATCATACCAAGGATTCTGTTTGTCTCGAGAACGAACTGTAATCCCATAGTCTCATCTAAATGGCTACTTCACTGTATTCGGAAACACTCATATCAATAGTAATGTCAAAACGGTGGATTTACATACACTCATTTTCTTTGTGTACACATTATTTAAAACTAAAACCGCAAATTACTGGCGCTATGATTTTCACAAAAAATCTTTATTAAAGCTTACAGTGACATACGAGTCGTAAGAGTCAAACAACAGTAAGCAAACGTGGCACTGTTCCGAGTCATTATATTATACTATGATAAAGTACCTCCTTATTGTGCTTTAAAAAAAGAAACGAAGGTGCAAATTGTTAATTCAGTTTCAAGTAAAGAGGCAAGAGTTTGTCTTATCTTGTTCGATTTTTTTCAAAAACAGCTTTACAATAAATCAAACTATTATCTAGACTTGCATATAGAGTTCTTACTTAATCTTAAACTGTTACAAAAGAAAAAAAGATATATATGTTACATAAAAATTAAACTTGGCTCGTGTTTGCTTTGTTCCCTTATACTGGTTACAATGTTAATCTTTCTAACGAACGTTTAGTATAAAGTTTACTGGAATGAGAAACCACTAACAGAGGCGTTCCCTTAATGTTTCTCAGATAACAGTCTATTACCGTGAACTAAGACTGTGTAATTATTACTATTTATTTGAAGAAAAAAGTGCGCTGTAACATTTGATTGTTAAGGACAAATGAGAAAAAAGTTGAGACGGTTGATTCACTTAACTTCCGAACTGAGTACACTAAAATCAAATTTCTTAGCATCTAAATCTGACCACTCAGTGTCGTACCAAGTGAACTTACAAGTGTCTTTCAGTTCACTGTCATTGGTGAAGCGGAGCACAACCTAGCATGTAAAAATAATCGACGGTGACATTTAACTGAAACGATCATGTAATATTGAATTAACTTAAGTCAAACTGTTGACATTAAGTATAAATGAAATGAAAAGGATGCGGAAGGTACAAAACTTGTCGGTTTTACATGCGGAAGGTACAAAACTTGTTGGTTTTACATGCGGAAGGTACAAAACTTGTCGGTTTTACATGTTATAGGATGCGGAATGTACAAAACTTGTCGGTTTTACATGCGGAAGGTACAAAAATTGTCGGTTTAACATGCGGAAGGTACAAAACTTGTCGGTTTTACATGCGGAAGGTACAACACTTGTCGGTTTAAAATGTTATAGGATGCAGAAGGTACAAAACTTGTCGGTTTTACATGCGGATGGCACAAAACTTGTCGGTTTTACATGCGGAAGGTACAAAACTTGTCGGTTTTACATGTTATAGGATGCAGAAGGTACAAAACTTGTCGGTTTTACATGCGGAAGGTACAAAACTTGTCGGTTTTTCATGTAATAGGATGCGAAAGGTACAAAACTTGTCGGTTTTACATGCGGAAGGTACAAAACTTGTCGGTTTTACATGTTATAGGATGCGGAATGTACAAAACTTGTCGGTTTTACATGCGGAAGGTACAACACTTGTCGGTTTTACATGTTATAGGATGCAGAAGGTACAAAACTTGTCGGTTTTACATGCGGATGGCACAAAACTTGTCGGTTTTACATGCGGAAGGTACAACACTTGTCGGTTTTACATGTTATAGGATGCAGAAGGTACAAAACTTGTCGGTTTTACATTTGGAAGGTACAAAACTTGTCGGTTTTACATTTGGAAGGTACAAAACTTGTCGGTTTTTCATGTAATAGGATGCGAAAGGTACAAAACTTGTCGGTTTTACATGCGAAGGGTACAAAACTTGTCGGTTTTACATGTTATAGGATGCGGAAGGTACAAAACTTGTCGGTTTTACATGCGGAAGGTACAAAACTTGTCGGTTTTACATGCAAAAGGTACAAAATTTGTCAGTTTTACATGTTATATTTTACACAGTTTTTCCTTTGTTTTCCTGAAGACATTCTTTTACGTCAGATGATTCTGGAATTTTTTCAGACCTGTTAACAGAGCAACATTTTTACTGTTCCAGATACAAAGTGTTTTAGTCTAAAATTTGCATTTTTTAAGGATCTGGAGGACATTTTAGCAAATTCATTTCTAATACGCTGAATTCTAATTTTCATTCCTTTGTTTGAGTCGCTTTCTTCTTTGATCAAAGTATTTACTCAGGTTACAGGTGTATTTAAATTTACTTCTAAATAAAGGTTGAAAATGCTGAGGGAATGACATTGTTAAAATATTTTCACAGCGTTTTCATTAACATAAAACAAATATATATATATATTTTTTAACGAGTGTGGATGCAATTAACCTTTTGTGTTTAACTTCATTATATCTTATTCAATAGCAGTTAAATAAATGCATTAGGTTTTAAGAAAATAACACTATTGAGAAGGTATTACCAATGCTATATATTATCAAGTTTGATGAGGAGATGGTGAACAGAAGATTATTTGCAAATCATAGGAATGTTCATTATTATATTTGAGGAGGAAGAATTTTCTATTTTATCAGTGCAACTAAGAAGACAGGCAGATACAGTTGTAATGTAATTACAGTATCTACATGTAGATTTTTAAGGTAACATGTTTACAATGGACTCGATGGCCTCTTTTTTCCGATTATTGATACAAAGTGAAACATTTTCTCCTCAGTTTCTACTGAAAATTATATTCTTTTGTCAAGTTTATATCATATATCTCTGAAAGTCATATTCGTTTGCCAAGTTTATATCAGCTATCTCTGAAAGTCATATTCTTTTGTCAAGTTTATATCCACTATCTCTGAAAGTCATATTCGTTTGCCAAGTTTATATCAACTATCTCTGAAAGTTATATTCTTTTGTCAAGTGTATCTTAACAATCTCTGAAAGTCATATTCTTTTGCCAAGTTTATATCAACTACATCTGAAATATTTTTTCTTTTGCCAAGTTTATATCAACTATCTCTGAAAGTCATATGCTTTTACCAAGGTAATATCAACTATCTCTGAAAGATATATTCTTTTGCCAAGTTTATATCAACTATCTCTGAAAAATATATTATTTTATCAAGTTTATATCAACTATCTCAAAAAGATATATTCTTTGGTCAAGTTTATGTCAACAATCTCTGAAAGATGTATTCTTTTGTCAAGTTTATATCAAAAATATCTGAAAGATATATTCTTTTGTCAAGTTTACATCAACTATCTCTGAAAGATATATTCTTTTGCCAAGTTTATCTCAACTATCTCTGAAAGATATATTCTTTTGTCAAGTTTATCTCAACTATCTCTGAAATATTTATTCTTTTGTCAATTTTATATCATCTCTCTGAAAGATATATTCTTTTGCCAAGTTTATATCAACTATCTCTGAAAGATATATTCTTTTGTCAAGTTTATATCAACTATCTTTGAAAGATATATTCTTTTGACAAGTTTATATCTTCTCTCATAAAGATATATTCTTTTGTCATATTTATTTTAACTATCTCTGAAAGTCATATTCTTTTGCCAAGTTTATCTCTACTATCTCTGAAAAATATATTCTTTTGTCAAGTTTATCTCAACTATCTCTGAAAGTCATATTCTTTTGCCAAGTTTATCTCTACTATCTCTGAAAGATATATTCTTTTGCCAAGTTTATATCAACTATCTCTGAAAGGTATATTCTTTTGCCAAGTTTTTATCAACTATCTCTAAAAGATATATTCTTTTGTCAACTTTATATCAACTATCCCAAAAAGATATACTCTTTTGTCAAGTTTATCTCAACTATCTCTGAAAGATATATTCTTTTGCCAAGTTTATCTCAACTATTTCTGAAAGATATATTCTTTTGCCAAGTTTATCTCAACTATATCTGAAAGATATATTCTTTTGTCAAGTTTATGTCAACAATATCTGAAAGATATATTCTTTTGTCAATTTTATATCATCTCTCTGAAAGATATATATTTTGTCAAGTTTATATCAACTATCTCTTACAGATATATTCTTTTGTCAAGTTTATATCTACTATCTCTGAAAGTCATATTCTTTTGTCTAGTTTATATCATCTCTTTAAAATATATATTCTTTTGCCAAGTTTATCTCAACTATCTCTGAAAGATATATTTTTGTCAAGTTAATATTAACTCTCTCTTAAAGGTATATTCTTTTGCCAAGTTTATCTCAACTATCTCTGAAAGATATATATTTTTGTCAAGTTTATCTCAACTATCTCTAAATAATATATTCTTTTGCCAAGTTTATGTCATCTATCTCTGAAAGTCATATTCTTTTGTGAAGTTTATATCATCTCTCTGAAATATATATTCTTTTGCCAAGTTTATCTCAACTATCTCTGAAAGATATATTATTTTGTCATATTTTATATCATTTCTCTGAAATATATATTCTTTTGTCAAGTTTAACTCAACTATCTCTGAAAGATATATTATTTTTCCAAGTTTATCTAAACTATCTCTGAAAGTTATATTCTTTTGTCAAGTGTATCTTAACTATCTCTGAAAGTCATATTCTTTTGTCAAGTTTATCTCAACTATCTCTGAAAGTCATATTCTTTTATCAAGTTTATATCATCTCTTTGAAATATATATTCTTTTGTCAAGTTTATATCAACTATCTCTGAAAGATATATTCTTTTGCAAAGTTTATCTCAACTATCTCTGAAAGATATATTCTTAAGTCAAGTTTATCTTAACTATCTCTGAAAGTTATATTCTTTTGCCAATTTTATCTCAACTATCTCTGAAAGTCGTATTATTTTGCCAAGTTTATCTCAACTATCTCTGAAAGATATATTCTTTTGCCTAGTTAATATCAACTATCTCTGAAAGATATATTCTTTTGCCAAGTTTATCTCAACTAGCTCTGAAAGTCATATTCTTTTACCAAGTTTATCTCAACTATATCTGAAAGGAAAATTTTGAAAAGAACATGTTACAGTGGAGTACAAATGTATTACATTCAAGGATTGTTTAATCTTACTTTTGCCCAAGGTCCGTGGCATTAATATAATCAGTCGACACAAAGACAGGCTTATAGATCAGTAGTGACACTGGACTAATGATTGGATTCTGCTGACTTCTAGCATTTATGATCAAAGAGATGTTAAGCTATGACATAACAGGAACTGATTACTGGAATATCAAGCAGTTCAACGTAACTTTAACGATTTCTATAATGAAAAACAATAAAGGCCCAAAGATTTTACGAGGTTTAAACTATAAAATTAAGCGAATGACTGTCTGGGCATAAAATGGATTGACTGCATGTATTTGTGATTAATAACTGCCAAATAAATATGAGAGAAATGAACGCAACACATGCATGCATTTTCTAGAACAGGGATAGTTGAACGTCTACGTTCTGAATCCTTTGTTGCTCCTGTCCGAACGTCTTAAAAGGAAGTTTAACAAGAGTTAGACATATGAATTATGTTAACTTGCTATTGATTCAATATTTTTGCAAGATATTTTGAAATATTCCACAAATTTGAATAACACTACTTTTACACAAGCCAGAATCGGTGTCTGATTTATCATCAGTTTATAAATTTTACTTTCTTCTCAAATATCGTCTGCTGTAAAGTATAAACATGGCTATAACACACACCTACAAGCGAGAAAAACACCATGAGAACATTGTATACTTTTAAGTAATCCTTCACAAGTATCATGTATCTTTTTATTCGGTTGTTTACAGTAACTCAAACGTCTATGTGTTGTGTACGAATGTACGAATGTACGAATGTTATTCTTTGACTACGCTTAATAGGTAAACGCACAAATTATTTTATTTAATAACAAGGTCATCGAAAAAGTGTGGTACAAGTGGTATAACTATTAAGCAAAAGATATATCGCATTTCTGTTTTAAATTTCTTTTTAACGTAGCTTTGGCGTGTTCATTACTTTATTGACAAACGTTCAGGTACTAATACAAACTAATGTGAATCTCTTTTTTTTCTGTACGTTATTAATTTGCCTTGTAAACTTTCGGACACTGGAAAGACAAAAAGACAGAAACTTTTCGAATGTACAAATTGTAATTCGCGAATTTCAAAGGGAGTGATTCTTCATCTATGAAAAAAATCCCCCATGAGACACCTACACAGAGACGGAAGCGCTTATGTCACGCTTACAATAAATGTACCGACACTTTTCTTTGTTCAGAGGGCTTTTACAGACACGCTCAACACATCACGCAAATATGGTAAGGCAGCCGGAACTTGATTGCTTGTGAAGCACCTTAGGTTACACTTTTAGATAATATGTATCGAAATGGAACAGGTCATGTAAGTGCACTCGAATCGATGCTTTTTAAGTAGATTCGTGACTTTAATTAAATGATCATTAGGTATTCAAATTTGTTATTTATGTTTTATTTTTCTAAAACCATTAGTGTACAATATGCGATTTTTAATTCCTTTCCCAATGTAAATACTTATTCATATTATCAATTAACCCTTACCATGCTAAATATCTGAAATGGACTTGTCCGTCTTTCAGTTTGGACAGATCCATTAATTGTTTATGGGTGTGCTTATTCCAAATTTACTTACTGGATGGCGAATAGTGTAGACCATTATCAGATTGCACGGATGTGCATACTGATCTCGGTCTGTACTGGTCGTCGCAAAGGCAAAGTCAAATACCTCCAACAGAGTAAGGCTTAATAAAACGAATGTCTAGAGAACTATAAACTGATTTAACTCGGTTTTACTCTGTGATTACGGGGAAGGCATTAGCCTTTCCCTTAAAAAATCGATGCACGAAAGTTAACTGTGATACTTGTTTAAATGATAAGAACTACAAGGTTTTTAGTTCACGTGAGAAGTAGAATTGTCAACCCCCCAACAAATGAAGTATTGAAGAAAAGTTTATATAAAGCTTTAAATAAGATATTTAATAAAATGTATACATGAGTATTAACCATGTCATGCAACTCAGTGCCAAGGATGACAAAAAAGAGAGTTATTCCTTTTTAGTTGTTCGGGTCTTCAGACCCGGACAACTAGATCCGGCATTTCCAGATCTTACAAGGTTTTGGAAAACCGAAGAACTGCTGAAGTAGTTCGAAATTTAACAGCTTAGATGTTTAAAATGGTTTGAATTTTTTTGAAAATATCAATGATACAATTTCTTTGTCAAAGTTTCAAGTGAATGGCATCCGATTTTAACAGTTTAATTGTCGTTTTAATCAGTTTGGCGAGAAAAAACTTTGCTTGTCATGGTTTATTACGCGTACCAGCGCGTAGGAATGGCCTAACAATATAGTCCAACAACTTCCATATAACCATCACATAAACCATCAAACGAAAAAAACATCTACGTTAAAGACAGAAAAATCAATCCAGTAAAAAAATGTTTAAAATAGAAATTATTCCTTGAAAAAGACATAAAACTCTAAGAGTATATCCATTTTTATTTATCACGGGATCGGAATTTACGCAACACCGTCATGATCGCATCTGGGACACCGCCATTTTGTCGTCGAAGTTGAGCAAAGATATTTGTACGACAGCGATTATTACGTATTATTGTAAGTATAGAGACATAAAAACAACAAAAATTAATTTGACTTAGTCTAGTGTTTTGTTAAATGTAATACTGTATCAATGACAAATACTTTTAAAGAGTGTATTTTGATCACTATTTTAACAGAGATCGAGACATGATCACTTTCACTTTCAGTCTTGACAAATATCATTTGTCATCTTTTCCATTGAAACTTATAATTGAAAATATAATGTAAATTCAAGCTGATTATTGAGATCGTTTTACTATTTACCTACACGAAGAACCGTTTTGTTCAAGTTATTTTTCAATACATAAATGTTCGTAATCTTGTTGAAATGAGGCCCTTGAAATGAAGTCAGTCCGAAATACAGTAAATTACAGTTTCAGACAGTAGTGTTGGACACTAGCATATATTTCAAGCGTTTTATATACAGTGGAAAACAAGCTAAAGCATACAGGGGTAGCCAGCCACACATTCGACTTGATTTGACCAGGTAGAAATATTAATGATAGGGTATAATGCATGAATACATAATTAATACATGAAGATATTGGTATTCAGAGTGGTCAGGATGATGTACTCATAATGTTTTCATTATTGAAAGGTATTGAAATGCAATCAGCAACAAATGCAAAAGTTGTTTTGTTTTGGGGTTTAACACCAATTTCAACAGATAGGTTATATCTCGGCGGTCAGTCCACCTAACCGGTTTTCCTGGATAACTAACCAGTAATTGCCAATTTCTCCACAAGTGACTGACTACTGTTCCCACATGATCTACTCTGAATAAGCGGTGAGAGACAAATGAACATTAGACTCAATGTCTGAGATCAATTGTCACGGAGAAATTTTGCCCTGCCCAGGGGTCGAACCAACGACTGATGGATTACTAATCCAGTGCTCTACCTATTGAGCTAAGCGGGCAGGCTCAATCGCTTTCAATGTGAAGTAGGAGCTTGAAATTAGACACTAATGGAAGTAGGTTATGTCACTGGCTTTGCCTGTAAAATTTCAGTAGGACTTTGTATGAACTGGATACAGAGAAAAAGTGTAGCGTTGACAGGTAACTATTCTAGCACTATCTGTTTAAGGTGTGAAATAGCAGAAGAACAATAAGCGTGTAGTGTCATGATTCTATGTTGTGTCTTTGAAGATCAGGAAACTTGTCTGTTTCACAGAATTTGCCTCGGCCAATGTTTAAAAAGTAGGGCTTGGGAGCAGTTTCTTTCTTGCAAATGATGTTTAAGGGAAGTGTTTCATCTTAAATTTTTGTTTTTGTCAAAGATCGTCTTTGCTTCTTAAAGAATAACTGTACTTCTCTTTTCAGGTTGTTGTATTGGGATTGTCAGTGAAGTACTAAAGTTTGAGTGGTTGTCAGTCACTGGATTTCAGTGTGAAACTGGTATCTGTTGCGTTAAGGTAATATTGAAATTTTCAGTGTGCTTGAAATTAGCATTTAATGTGATTTTTAGAGAAGACTTGTTTATGCATTGACAAAAAAGCTGCAGCAGCTTGTTTTTGAAGGCCATATTTTTGTCAGAATGAACTAAAAAGAACAGGGGAGTTAATCTGAATTGTGAAAGTGACAATATTTTGTTCCTTACAGTCTCTGGTATTTTAATGGTATAGTTTTTTACTGCATGGTTAAACTTGAACAGAATATTGCTGCTTGTAACGTTTTTGATACAGAATGTATAATTTTTCATGAAAACTCAAAATTTTATATCATCTTCACAGAAGCTTTGAAAGTGAGGTAGCCAGTTGTAATCTTAAGTACTTCATATAATTCAGTGGAAAACCGATTTGTAAATATAAAAACTTTGAAGCAAATATATTACTCTTTTAAAGATCACAAAGAAATTGAAAGTAAAGATAGATTATTGCTTGAGTTCAGTGTTGCTTGATTATGATTTTCATTTTATAATCCATTCATCATGCTTGCAAAAAATATATTCTCAGTATGCTTTTCATGTTTTTTTTTCAGATTTCAGTTATTGAAAAGGCAACTATGATTATGCAGGAAATGAGTTGATTCTATCTGAAAACCATGAATGGCCAAACAAACCAAGTGCTAAAATTTTGACTGAAACTGAAGCATGGTAATTCCTTTGTAAAGGAAAATTAAAAAAGTAGCAGGTAAAGATCATTTTCAGGTTTTTTTTCTAAATTACATACATCATTCTGTTTTGACCGTCAGCTCAGGTAAGTATGATTTATGTTTAGTTCTTCACAAAAGTTTTGGTTGCTTGATTGATCTTAGCCTGTAATATTTCATAATGATTTGGCTTTTATACACCCATCGAAGATGAGGGGGTATATAGATTTGCAAACGTCTGTCAGTCGGTCAGTAGACTTTTAGTTTCCAATTAATATCAAGAGAATCCTGTGACCCCTCTTCCTCAGACTTAGTATGTAGGTCATGACTAGTAGATGACCATGTAGTTTTTTCAGATCAAAGGTCAAGGTCACAGTGGCTTTGAATAGCGTAACAGTTTCAGATGAATAACTAAGGAAGGCTTGGTTTCAGGTTCTTCAGACTTAATGTGTAGGTTGTTCGTGACCAGTAGATGAACCCTGTACATTTTCAGGTCAAAGGTCAAGGTCTTAATGAACTTAAATAGCAAAACGGTTTCTGACAAATAACTAAAAAATGCTTGGGGCCAGGTTCCTGAAACTTGGTATATAGGTTGGCCATAACCAGAAGATGACCCGTATAGCTTTTTAGGTCAAAGGCCAAGGTCATAGTGAACTTTAATAGCAAACTGGTTTCTGATCAGTTACTAACTATAGAACTCTTGGTCCCAGGTTCTCAAAACTACAATGTACATGGCTGCCACTAGGGATAAGGCGCTGAAGGGCATATATGTTATACAAACATCTCTTGTTTACTTGGCATTTTACTTCAGTTGTCAGCTGTCCTTGATTCCTGCAGTATTCCTGCCAGTTGGTATATTCACACTAGAACCAACAAAAAACCATTAAAAATTTCAGGAAGGACCGAAAAAGAGGAGAAATAAATTCATTGAATGTATAAATGCTTGACAGTTAGACAGAAATGTTAATATTAAATGTTTACATGTAATAATATATATCTAAAGATACAAAATGCATTTAAAACATTTTGAAGTTATTCAAACTGTTTAGCTCAGTTCATTCAGTGAAAGTATGATAGTTAAAGCAATTTTAAGTTTTTATTTATAATAGAAAAATTAATGGTTGATGTACTGTTTCTAATTTACTTTCATGTCATATTGTTTTTCCAGTGAATTGAGTGCAGTTTGGCAAAAGGAGTATGCAAAACTACCCTGATTATCTGTGATTGGGAACTTTACATTGTATGAGAAGGGGTATAAGCAACCGGCTTGTCTAGCTGTTGGAAAGAAGACCAGAGGTCAGTTCACTTCATCCTGATAGGAGTTAGTGTATTAGGTGACCAACCAGTTACGTCAATGGACCATCTTAAAAGATACAGTCATTTGTTTAGAAGTTATGCTTAAATCTTTTTTTTCAGATTAATCAGAATAAAAGTTGTCTGACATCCCTGTGCTTAAAATTTATAGAAAGATACACTGTCATAAAAGTTTAGCCTTAGTACAAGCACAGTGTAAATTTTAGGAAAGTGGTTTTTATATAGTTTTTAATGCTCATTTTCTGATAGATTAAATTTGATAATTGTTTTTGTCATTTATACACACCTAGATATGGGGGCTATATTTTATTCACATATTTTGGTCAGTTGGTTGGTCTGTCCCTCCATCCATCCAACTGTCTGTAGACAAAATTTGTCTGGACTGTTTCTCAGCTACTATTTCTCAGATTTTGATAACACTTTGCAAGAGTCGTAAGTATGAAACTTATTTGTGCATATCATTGTCATGTTCCATTCTTATTATTTTTCCCTAAGTTATGGTCATAATTACACACCAATTTGTAAGGACTATTTCTCATCAACTATAATTCAGGTTTTTATAATAATGTGCAAGAATCCTAAGTACCAAGCATACTTGTTGCGGCATTCCACTGCCATGATTTTTCACTAAGGTATGGGCTTTTTATGTTTTTTTTACAGGTTTTAAATAGACTTTTAAGCAAACTTAAAAATCTTTATATCAAAAACATAGGGCTTCGAAATCTGAAATCTAGAATATTACTTTTTATTATTTTTGTCTCCACCCAGGGCTTCATATGTTTGACCTAAAGGAATATTTTTTTTAATCCTTGTACAGCTCATTTCATATGTTTAACGTAAAAGAATATTATTTTAATTCTTGTACAGCCAAGAGTTCTTAGATTTTGCATGAAGGATTTCCTTATTGACTTCTGCCAAGATTGTTAAACTGAGTCCATGTGGTCATTTTTGGCTCCGTCTTTTTGGTCAGGTGTTACACATTGACATATTTTTCAAAATCTTCCTGTTAGGATCCACAATGCTGAGACTTTTGAAATATGGTACATGTATGAAGTAATGTCTTGTAAACCTGATAATAATTATAATTCAACGAATTGTATTGACTGTAATGTTTTATAAATAAAAGAACTAAATCTAATGTTTGTTTTTCTTTCTGTGGCCTGTATCAATTATGAATGATAATGTTTCAGAAAAACAGTTCAGTTATAAAAAAACAGTTACATCCGCTCTGTAATTCAGCCATTTTTCACAGGATTTTGATGTAAGTTAGCCAGATATTCTTCACAGATGAAATGATATCACAAAGTGGTGCTTAAAGCGCAAAACAGTGTTTTCAATACCTTACAGGGTTGATTGACTTTGAAAGTTAAGCTCTTGTTCCAGATTAACTGAGAATATTACAGTTCTCAGAGAATACAGTAGGCTTTCAAACACCTAGATTACAGATCCCGAACAACTCCAGTGCTCTCAGCGCTTTGATTTACATTGTAGTCATTTTCATTTGTCCATAAGGAAATTATTAAGAGGACATGAAATCTGGAAGATATCTTTCTGGAAAATATGCTTTATTATGATTATTATGATAATAATAAAAGGTAACGAGGACAAAAATCTGATATCGTTTTGGTCCATACTATAAATTGTTAAGCTTTTAATAAAATAAGAAGAACTTTATTAATACAAAAAAGGTTCATGAGCATACAAACATACACTATCAAAATACAACTATGTACAACAAGATGGCAGATATTTTAACAATATTGTGATGAATCATGATAATATTATCATGTTTTCATAAATAAATATTTCTGTAACAAATTTCTATAGCAAATTAAGGAGAGACAGTCATGTTTTCCTTTGGCGTTCAAATGCCTTATATATATATAAATAGCCAAATTTCTGATTTCTGAAGATTTGTTTGACTTAATAAGTTGTAAAAATTTGGGTGACACCAATAAAAACATTTAATGTATTGTTTCCGTAAGTCTGCAAATAGTCTAAATTCTAAAACAAAATGATACTCGTCATCTAATAGTGGCAACTTATTATATAAGCATTTCCTTTCATTAAAATGTATACTAACTGGTCTAAGCCACCTTCCAGATTATAGTGGCAAATAGTCTAAATTCTAAAACAAAATGATACTCGTCATCTAATAGTGGCAACTTAAGCATTTCCTTTCATTAAAATGTATACTATCTGGTATAAGCCACCTTCCAGATTCAATCGCTAGCATATGTGAATATAGTCGTAACCTTGATAAAGATATTCTGTACTTTCTGATATTTATAATGTTTAAGTATTAACTGAAACTGTTATCGAAAATGTGTCTGTAAAACAAAGCCCTTCTTGATTCTTGAAAACTACTATTTAGATCTTAGATCTTATAAAAGGTATTTTTTAAACATTGTTTAACTTTATTCAAGAAGATTTTTTCTCCAACGTCTCGTGCAATCCATACATCATAATAACCTAGCCTTTATAATTAACTTTTGACCTGAGAGGTCCAATTCACTTTTAACGGAACTTGATTCTACATACGTTTTAATGTGTTCGTACACCTTTTTGATATATTTCTCTTTATTGATATTACATATTTTTACCTAAAACTTTATTACATTAAAATAACGTTGGTTAGTAAGACTAATCCTTCCAGTTTCTCCAAAAATAAAACTGTTTTGTGTAGATGATTTTATACCCAGTAAACATTTACAAAAACCAAGATGTGTACGTTCAACATGAATGTCTTTATTAAACCCCTAGACTTCTGATGCATAATTCAAAATTGGCCAAATTAATTTATCAAATAAATCAAGCTGTAGATCTGTAAACTTGAAAAGGTATCTGTTTAATCTGAATATAGCTTTAAGAGCTTGGCCATTTAACATTTTATCCATTTCGTTAAATGACGAGATTGCTGAAAATAAAACGCCTAGATATTTTAATGTTGACACAATTTCTAATTCGTTTTCTTTAATAATATACAAAAAAATAATAATTTTTTGACAATTCTTCCACCCTTTCTAAAACACGTAATTTTAGTTTTAGAAGGATTAATTGTAAGCCTCCATCACACTAGTCTTCTCAAACATTCAACGAATCCTGTAAACCATCTGCAGTTTTTGAAAACAAAATAATATCTGCATACAACAATGAATATATGTTAAAACTGTCTAGATCAATGCACTGTATTCCCTGAAGCAAAAACGTTTCTTCTATGTCATTTAAGTACATACTAAATAAAAAAAGGGGACAGACATTCCACCTGTCTTACACCTAAAGTAATGTACTAAATAATAAAACTTTGGCTTAAATATTCAAAACTTTTAATTCTAGAGCTTATGTTTATACAAAGAACGCATGACATTTGATATATTGGCCCTAACCCCATATCGTATTAACTTCAAAGTATGTGACATACTGTATATGATTTTGCACCACAAAATCAAAAGTTTTTTTGAAAAGCTACGGATGCACAAAACAACTTTTCTCCTTTACTTAAGCAATGATGGATTAAACAATGCAATATAAAAATTTTATCAACCGTTCTCATATTTTTGCGATAACCAGCTTGCGCTTCGATATATACAAAGTAATTATCTGCTCGTGAGCCTAGTTTTTCATTTGAAATGCTTGTAAAAAGTTTTCCAAGTGTGCTTAATAAGGTAATACCCCTATAGTTGGAAGGATTGTTTAGATCACCTCCTTTTGGTATAGGAACAATAAAACCTTCTGACCATTTTTCAGTATTTCAAATAATTTATAGAAATATGGTAACAGATAACAGATCATCTATTCCATGTATAAAAAAACTCGTTCAGAAATAAATAAGGGCATCAGCTAATTAATTGCTTAACCGCTTTTCTTATTTCATAATGCGTTATTTCGACATCTAGTTCCGAAAACATTGACTGAAGTTCACCATTTAAATACCTTTCATTGAAATATAATATGTCATCGTCAGCTTGATAAAAAGGGGCGTCTTGATTATTCATCGATTTAAATATTAGCAAAATCATCCATAGTTATCGAACTGGAACGATCAATATTAGAAGAAACCTTTAACAACTTCCAGACTAAGTAAAGTTTTGCATTCTTGAATCTGGTGTCGACAAACCTTTTTGTATTATCTTTTCGTTCATTAAATTTCTTTTGTCTAATTACAGCTTTATATTCCGATCTATACTTGCACATATTCTCTCTGTTAATATCAGATTTATCTAATCTATATTTATTTTAATATAAAATAAAACTTTTCCCTTTTCATTGAGCATTCATTATCAAACCATGGCTTATGTTCAAAATCGTTTCTCTTATTTTCAAACTTTTGGGAACCTCGTGCCTTCCTTTTAAATAAAGGTGATCATATACCATCCATCAGACCGAAACAATGAGAGAAATTCTGGTCAATATTGATATCAGCATCTTTATTGTTTAAAGATTCGGTTAGATTATTTAAAGCTGTCTTGAAATTACGATGATTTAATTTTTTCATTGTAAATGCTTGTTTTGCTAGAGTCTCATTTGTAATAATAATTTATCTTTATCGTGTCGGCCATAGGGTATGTATCTTTTAATGGTCCTCTATAATACTTACAACGCCGCTATACATCGGTCAGTGCATGCTTCTAGTCACGTGACTGATAATCCGGGCACTAGGTTTATAATATGTTGGCAGCGGGTAGAGTAGAGAAAGTCTAGTCTTGGGCGCTGCTCTGGTTAACACTATCATTTTAAGAGTAATTAATAGGTCCAAACAATATCTCAGGCTCCTGCGCAGGGTCCAAGTCAACCCCCGTTTGTTCTCCTCCCAGGCCGGCGCTCTCATGGGTCGCTGCTGCTGCCAGCAAGTGATTTGTAATTGTGTTCTGAAATTGTTCAGATATAAACACTGTTTCTACGTGTTGTTTTTCAAGTGTTTGATAATTAGGTGCGTATCATTGACTGCGTTTCATCCTGATGTGTTTAACAGATCATAAA
This sequence comes from Cyclina sinensis, assembly GCA_012932295.1. Taxonomy (NCBI): domain Eukaryota; kingdom Metazoa; phylum Mollusca; class Bivalvia; order Venerida; family Veneridae; genus Cyclina; species Cyclina sinensis. Next base: position 21,916,782 of record JAAONU010000001.1, read on the forward strand.
TATACATTTATATGTTTAATAGTCAAATTAGAAAAAAAGTAGAGGTCATTTGTGTGTATATATTAGACACTTGTAGAAATGAAACATTCTTAATATTTGTAACAAACAATATGCTGTGTAATATTAATATACTTACTGTGATTTAAATGCAGTGTTTTTGAAATACAACAAGATTTAAACAGCTGTATAAACATTTTTCATATTTGTGTATATATGCCACGACAGCAATCACGAGTAATTTATATTTACTGTATTTCATTTTGAAATAAGTAAAATAGATTCTTCTAAAAATAAAGGTACATGTATATAATATAATGTAACATTTATATACACGCATAAATGTTTTGATTGCAACACTTCTATTTTTTATTAGAAGTTAAAAGTATTTTATATGAAATTAGTAATATTGCAGCACATTTGGATATTTTATGTATCTCATATAACAAATGATATAGGTCTCTGTTACCTCAAACAGTCACACTTTTGTTATACACTGATTTCAACTTGAAATACGTTGAAAACAATATCAAGTAAAGGATTACTATGTAAAGAGTTTTCCGTCCCAACTACAGAATAGTTTATATTTAGCTCTTTTCTGAATTCTTATTAGTTAAACATAAATTTACCTTGTTCCATAAATTTCTTCTTTATCTTCAACTATGAATACTGTATATACATGAATGATGTTGAATCTATTTACTACACGCAAAACAATTTGTTTCCGACTTGTTTTTGAACCGCCAGGCTCCTTGCACAGACACTTGGGGTAAAGAAATAGTACTTGTTCCACAAATGCGAAGACATAAGGCACTCATATACCAAGTTTGGTGCAGGTACTCTGCTGGTTCCTAACTTCCCCAGTTCTTTAATAAACGGCGCGGTACACGTAGGAACTAGAAGAACCCATGTAAATCGATTTTTTTTCTTCCTTGCACTGACATTTCAAAATTAAAACAAAAAAATGTTCACTAATAAACATTGACTTTGATTTGTAAAAAAACAATACTCTCTTTTTATCTTGTGATAGTTTTTATGATGTTTAAAGTGATTTTTAAGTCTGCACACTTGACAGTTTCCTTACAGAATATGTTCTCTTTGATTATAAATCTCTTCAAGCAGACTAATTCTCGAAAAATTGTGTAAAATCAGGAAATTTTATGAAATTTTGGAGTTTTGTTACGAATTTTGTAGGCCAACAAGGATAACAGGTATTTTGAGTTACATGAACGTGAAGATAAATCATTTCTGCGTCGCATGACATCAGTACTGTATGTGATATACTTTGAACGAGAAAAATACGCGATGTAAATCAACGCGTGTTGAATGTTTACATGTGACAAACATTTATATCTTTATATTTATAATGCATATTAGTGAATTTTAGCAATAATTGAAACGTTCTCAGACAGGCACCAAACTTGGTATATGAGTGCCTTATGTCTTCGCATTTGTGAAACAAGTACTATTTCTTTACCCCAAGTGTCTGTGGCTCCTTGCAGTCAAATTGCGGCCGGACTTGTTTTCCTTCTTTACTAAACGGATTCGGCATTTTACCAACATTGAGTACAAGTACACTAAAAAGCAGATCAGTATGAAACGTCTGGAATTTCGAAAGCCCAATTACAGCAGTGTTAAAACTTAATTTTAATAAAGTAATTTATTATGAATATATAAGATGTATGCCTGTAGACCAAAATTATTCTGCATTTCACCAAAACATTCGCCCATGTCAGCAATCCGTGACCTGAATTTAGCCAATCAAAATCGTAAGCGTCATTTGACATGGTAAAAAGTGGTCAATGTGCGCACTGCAAATAATCGGAAAGCAATAAAAGATTGTGTTATCTCCCCTAATTCGCCCAGTCTGTGGTCAACTTCAAAAGGAAAATAACGGGATATAAACTTAAAATCATTGAAAATTAAAAGGAACAGAAGTGAAATAAAGTGTCTCATATAAATGAACGAAGCAGAAGAGAGAATGGCGCAGTAAACATAGAATACTATTTTTCGTTTTGCTTGCTAACCGGATTTTCAAACCCGGCATTTAGCTATTGAGATTTTTCGACATCCGGGATTTTGACGTTTTTTTATTATTATTATTATTATCAAATAACTTAGTGTACAGAAATCAAAATTAGACTCTTAGTGTACATAAGGAGTTTAACAGGAACTAAGTGCACTTTTTATCTTGAAGAGATATTAGAGTTGTTAGATCAAGTTGTTATCCCAGAGAAAGTACAAACTGGACACGACATGCAATGACTCGACAGATACGATGACTCGACAAAAAGGCGATCCCTCATACTATTTTGAGTCATCGCAAATTTACTGTACATTTAAAGCATACATTGAATATCTTGGACATAGAATACTCAATGAATTTCTTGGAGACAGAAAACTTTGTGAATTCCTTGGAGATAGAAATAAACAGTATATACCTAATTGTCATAGACACTGGTAAATTTCTTATAAACAGCTACAGACTTAAAGTTTTTTACGTGCAGTTATACATTAAAAATGATAAGGTCACCTGTCGTGAGGCATATAGATATCAGTAATGGGCATAGATTTGGTGTCTTGGCGGGCCAGAGAAATCTTTTTGTTTGTCACAGCATGGAAATCTGCGGCTGTTGAATAAGAAACATTGTTTTCAACAAGTAGTGTGGCAACGTATTGTATTTGCTGGTATTTTTCTTATGTCACTTCTACTTTTTCTTGCTGGTGACATTGAAACAAATCCAGGTCCTGCACTGCATCGTCTTAAGTCTTCCTTTGCATAGGAGTCATCACCATGGTTCAGACATTTACAACTTATTCGCGTATGGTAAACAATGTGTTGGGTGTTGTGATGTCACGTCACGTTTTCCTTCAGGATATTTCCATGAATCATAGAAGATATGGACAAAAGTTTATATATATCATTTGGCGGCTCTCAGGAACTTCAGTCCTTTGATTTATCATTACAGACCTACTTGAGTAATGTTGATTCTGTTTTGAACACGAAATAATGCACTTTTTTCTGATTTGCTCAATGACAGAATTTAATATGTATTTATTCAAGCTTATTCTATTCTATAATATGGCAGTTTTTAGAATTATTCTCTAATTGTCCTTTTCGTTTTTCGGCTAGAGGAATCATAAGAAAATAACTAAACTTACATTTGTTTTCGTTAATTTTGTTTTTCTTACTGACTTTCATGTTTGTAATAAAGGAAGTAAATAGAAAACGTACGTTAAAAATGTATAATAATTAATTGATAAAAATATTTGTATCAACATGTGGAAAATATACAAACACACAAAGTGAAAATCATTCTTAATGTTTAATATATTATCCTTAATGTAAAGTGAACATTATTGCCTCTTATAATTCATATTTATACTGTGCTTAATCAGTTTTCAAATCGACGTAACGCAATTGACGTGTACACAGGTTATTTTATTATGGTAATTATTACCCATTTTTGAAATTTTACACTTAACGCGTTGAGAGAAAAATACCAACTTAAGTAATATTGCTCAGAGTATAGCTGAGCGATTCAAATATGTCTGAATTTTTGTTTTTTTCTCGTTACTTTTCGTATTTTTCGTGCCTTTACTGAGAGGCGCTTTTTCCCGACTGAAATGATATCAACTCTTAATCATATACTGTTTAAATGATGCCTTCCTTATGTAAGTGAAAGTGCACAAATCAACTGAAACATTTACATAATTTATTGATTGTATATTTCTATTACCAATCAATTCTGCAAAACAGTTCGATCGTTGTGGAAATCACTACGACGTTTATTTGTGTTCTGCTTTAGTTTGGTATATTTTTTGTTGTTCTTATATACCAGTAGAATGTCTGTATTATTGATACTGATATTGTTAGACCAATCTGTAGTTCTGTAGTCACAACCTATCTTATCATTATACATTATGAGTGAATTAAAAATATAATCTCTAAATTGTAGAGGCTCAAAGGCACACAGGAAAGACTGCAAGTATTTCAGTATATAAAAGAAATGAAGAGCGACATTTACTGTCTTCAAGACACTCACTTTATACAAAGCCAGTCCAAAAATATATACTACTCAAAATTTGATAGGGATCACTTTTTATTTCTTAAATATCTTTTAATAATAACCTCAAGATAACTAATTTTTTCTCAGACATGTAGTTTATTCATATGGCAAAGCCGACCTGTCCAGCAGATTTTGATTGTTTACCTGTACATGGCTCGAGATGCAGGGGAAAAGCGATACCCCTGGAAAAGTGGTGCACCGCGGACATGTACCTTCATGTACACATCCGTTTTATTCAGACTTCGCTTGTGCATGGTAACGTTTATATCGAACCTAGAACTGGTCATGGCAAATCTACGGCAAAGACGGCGTATTGACGATGAGGAGATGAATAGGGGGTAGGGATGCTTGAGGCTGGGCGTTCCCAACGGCACGTGCCAGGTGTCCTTGGGGTGTCCCAGAGCACCGTTGCCAGGATGTGGCGACGGTTTCAAACTTACGGGCATGTCATGCATAGGCATGGCGAAGGGCGTCAGAGGTCCACAACTCAGCGTGAAGACCGGTTTATTGTCGTTCAAGCGCGACGTCAGCGCTTTGTTAACGCTACTGCCCTCAAAAATGACTTCCAGAATGCCACTGGTGTAAGACTTTCCACTCAAACTATCAGGAACGGTCTTCATACAGCCGGCATGAGGGCTAGAAGGCCAGCAATCCGAATCCCATTGACGCGAAACCACATCCAGGCACGTCTTCAATGGGCCCGCGATCACGCCAGGTGGACGCTGCATGACTGGAACCCAGTGCTGTTCACTGACGAGTCTAGATTTTGTGTGGACTTCACTGATAGGCGAGTGCGGGTATGAAGATCCGCCAATGAGCGTTTGGCACCCGTATGTGTTGCTACCCATGACCGTCATGGCGGGGGCTTGGTCATGGTGTGGGCGGGCATTAGCATGCAGGGAAGAACGGACCTGCACATTGATTTCGTCCGTACGCTGGTGCTATAGGCCCTGAGTTCATTTTAATGGACGAGACAACGCCCGGCCTCACAGGGCAAGGGTAACCGACGAGTACCTGGAGGCAGCAGCCATAGAGAGAATGGACTGGCCAGCAAGGTCTCCAGACCTCAATCCAATAGAGCACGCCTGGAACATGCTGCAGACTGCAATATCTGCTCGCCCAGTCCAACCACGGTCCCCGGGCTACAGCAGGCCTTTCTGGACGAGTGGGCTCGAATCCCACAACAAAGCATCCGGAGACTCATTAGCAGCATGAGAAGGCGGTGCGGAGCAGTAATCCAAGCAAACGGACACCACACGCGATATTAAAGCAAAATTCAGGCCATAGACTTGATTTTTCCAAAAAGTTCCATTTCATCCCCTGTCTGTGTTATCCCAAATTCGTGCCCTCCCACGGCTCAGCCTCTGTCACGCTTCAACGGTTTACAGACTTACTCATTTTTTGGTACCAAACTGTTGTCATATGAACATATTTTCAGAATCACAACAAAAAATGTAACCTTTCAACCTTATATAGTAAATATACACATTCTTATAAGTGATCCCTATCAAATTTTGAGTTTTATATATATCCTCAATGGAATGCAGAATGTTTCCTAAGTTGTTCTACTTCAAATGCTAGAAGTGTTGCAGTTCTTTCTTTCTAAATTTATAGATTATAAACTCATAAAAGCATAACTGATGATAACGGAAATTACGTCATATTGGACTTACCTAGTCTAGTCACGTGACATGGCATAGGAAACGCGGTGAAAACCTGGTTAGATATTTTTGATTATTTTTTCAATTCAGATAAACTTTTGAGCAACTTTATAAGGTATATTTACCAGATAATAGTTGGTAGTGTATTCACGGGAAACGGAAAAACAACACGCAAACAGTGCGGCTGCCCGACAGCGTGCGAGTCGAACGTCAAACTCGTGCATCGGTTTTTCTGTGTGGGAAAGGCCTACACGCTCTCGGTGTCATGTTTCCCATGTTAAGTTAATACTTCGTACAAACAAAGAACTGGAATCCTGTAGATCTTCTGAATATAATATCTAAAGCTGTGTTAGTGTGTTTATCAGCGTGCTTCCAGTATTTCCTTCATGCTAAAATACTTGTTCCTGGAAGCAATAGAAGAGCAATATTGATATACAGTTTCAAAAACAGTAAAACAGTATGAGCGTTTGTTCTTCATTTGTTATACTTCAGGTTAACAAAGTGCAAGCATTCATAAGCAATATTTTTAATCGGGTGTGAACATGTTTATACGTACTTGAGTAATAACTGAAAAGGAAGCAAATTGTTTGATTTCCAAAGTCCAAATTTGTGAATGACATGCGATAAGATTGTGTTCATATTTGTTGGAATAATCGTATAACTTAAAAGCATGGTGTAAACTCACAATGTTATATCTTTGATATCATAATTGCAAAACAAACATAAATGATGATTCATTGAAAACAATAAAATTCTCAAAACGTATTTAAGAAATAAGATGGAAAACTTTCAATTGCTGCTGAGAAAAATATGAATTAAAGAACAGAACAGAAATACAGAACAAATGTCTCCTTAACAGTTCTACTTCCTGTCTGCATCAAGCAATCACTGTTATTACAAAAACAGAGCACATTTAATTAGTTTACTTAATATTTCGGTCAATAAGTCCGAAAGAAATACCAAGTTTAAATTACTTCAGCATTTCTACAAAGGTCAAACGCATAATTTCAACTGACATTTCTTGGAAAGCATTGACAAATTAATGAGAAATACCAGTAGCTTTGTCACGTCCTTGATTTTGCAAATATAATTAGACCGATGAGGTTTGTTAGTATGGGTTTTAACACTTCACTTGACAGTCAAAGCTATTAAGAACGCTCCAGTTTCAAGGACATTTTAACTTGGTAGGCATGGTCGTCTGTACGTATGGTTTAGATGATATTAGTTTAGGTATTTGTTACGTTTTGCATGCATAAGGTGTGAAATTTTCTTTTTTCAGATCCGAGCCGATAGTTTCAGTGAATGCCTACAATGTGAGGAAAAGCAAGGACTTTTAAAGCAAATTACTGATGCAAGTTTTTTTTTTTAATCGTTTTACTTTTGAAGCCCGGGATTTATTTTTTGGTTAGTTTTATCTTTTTAACACTATCAGTCGCTAACTTGAAAAAGTTTTTCTAAAGCTATGTCGTGGGAACGAGATAGCATGATATTGTGCTACACTTCTTTTTCAAAGAAATATATTTTTTAAAATTGAACTTCTCTTTCTTTATCTTGTTCTCACGTGATACTGACTCGAGGGAACGACTTAGTATCTCGCGAAAACGAAATATTTAGTCGTTTCCACGACATAGATAACTCGTTCCCACGAGTTAGTAAATCGTTCCCTCGGAATAGCTAACATGCACTTTTCTTTTTATAACACGATTTTTTTATTTTGCTACTCTTTTTTATTGAAATGCAATATTTTTTCTAATTTGGACTTCTCTTTTTTATCTCGTTCCCACGACTTAGTATCTCGTTATCACGACATAATATATCGTTCCCACGAGTAAGTAACTCGTGGGAACGAGAAAAAAAAAAGAGAAGTGCAATTTAAAAAAAAGCAGAGTTGTAAATGTCACCTCTGTGCTACCGTATGACAGGGAAAAGCACAATTTTATGTTTGTTTTGCGTTATAAAAGATTAAACCGATGTCCATATTTTGTTTTTATATAAATTTCGTGTAAATGTGTTTTTCTTCGTATATCTTTCCTATTACATTGATTAGCCTGATTTATATGTATTTATGTTTTGTCTGTTCATAGAAATTGAAAGTAGGGTATTGTTATCATTATTCGTCTAACACTAGGAACTAACGTAATGAAGAAAGAAAATGACGTATGTCGGCTAATGGGTCTATAATGGAACTGTTGACCGAACATAAATTAATTTGTAACCACTTAATGTGGTTATTTGTAAAATATCATTGACTGAATATTTTAGAGGTCAGATAATTCTCTTTTTTTTCTTCTTGATCTATGATCAAAGATGTTAAACGATTTCTAGCCTTGATAAGGTTTTACATGCTTGTATTTAAATACGCACATTTCACTCTGATAGTTGATTTTATCTAAACACTTTAAATTTCTTTAGTCTGAAGTAGGTTAAGGATTCTGTTGATATATTGGGAATGTCAAAAAACTTAATAACGACATAAAAAGTTTATTGACATCACCCGGGCATTAATGACATTTACAGCCGATCCAATATTTCAATGAAATTAGAAAAGTTTAAATGATTGAGAGCTCTTGTTAAGTCACGCTAATGCTTCAGTTTCATTAAGAGAAGTAGGGCAAACTAGTTTTTTTTAATTAATAAGTAACAAAGATGTGAACATTTAAAATGGGTCTCTCTCTCTCTCTCTCTCTCTCTCTCTCTCTCTCTCTATATATATATATATATATATATATATATATATATATATATATATATATATACACCCAAAGGACTTGTACAACGTTACGTCAATTCGATGCGACGAAAAAAACTTATATATATATATATATATAAACAAGAAACCTGACAGTGTATGTTTTATTCATTTTTTCAGAAAATAGACAATACAGCATGACAACAACTTCTGGGAATGTTAAAATGATCCATTCCCAATCCAGATATGCATTTTGGTTTTATTGGTCATGATTTAATCTGATTAAATTACGTAATTTCAATGATACGGGTCAAAATTGAATTTATCAGTTTGGATGTAATGGCATTCACATTTTTACTGGTGAATTTTAACCGTTTACATCACAATTTAATAATGTTCAAGTGTTCTGGTATTGAAATCAGTATCGGACGTGAGCACCTCTAGCTCTAACGAGTGTATCCACGCGTCGTCGCATCGAATTGACGTAACGTTGTACAAGTCCTTTGGGTGTTCCATTCATGAATCAATGCATTTGTCAGCTCTTGGATATTTTGTGGAGCATATCTTTGGCGAACGTTTCTGTCAAGCTCGTCGCAGATTTGCTCTATTGGATTCATATCCGGATTCATTGCTGGCCATTGCATGACGTTAACGTTTGCTGCTGCTAAGTGAGCGCGTGTGGGGACGGGCATTATCCTGCTGAAAAAAAACAGCTGGAGCATTTCTTTTCAAAAACGGAATAGCTTCTGCATTTAAAATATTGTTAATGTACCCTTGGGCATTTAAGTTGCCTCGCAGAACGATGAGTCGGGTTTTCTGCCCCCCCCCCCCCCTCATTATCCCACCCCATACCATTACGCCACCACCCCCAAAACGATCATGTTCTCTAACACAGACGGGCGCGAACCGTTCACCTTGCCGGCGATAGACTCGTGTGCGGCCGACATCATTACTCAGATTGAATCGCGATTCGTCCGAAACAGGACAGTGTTCCAGTCACGTCGACGCCAGTGACGGTGGGCACGTGCCAATGCCATACGGGCCTGACGATAGCGTAATGTCAGTATACCACCGGTATATGGGCGACGGACTCTAATTGGGCGTCTTTGTGTGCGTAACCTATTGCGAATATATATATATATATATATATATATATATATATATATATATATATATATATATATATATATAGTTTGAGCACTTACGTTAAACAAAGGTGCCGTCAACGTCGCGGGTCTGAAGCGGTTACGTAAGTGCATTAAGATAATGGCACGATCATCCCTTCGGGCACTAGCCCTTGGTCTACCTGACCTGGGATGATCGGACACACCACCTGTTTGCATAAAACGTCAAACAAGCTCATGAATTGTGTTGTGAGTGCGGTTAAAGGTTCTGCTAACGTTGACAACGGAAGCACCGCCCTGGAGCATTTCAATAGCCCTATTTCTCTCGGCTTCTGACAACCGTGGCATTGTAAAACTTGTCAACTTTAGATGTGAATTACACTGTGTGATCACTGATGACATGTATAATGCTTTGTAACACTGTCTACCGGTTACCGTTCCGCGTGCACGAGCTCCATATGCAAAAACGGAAATTTGACGCCTAGCTGCATTTGACTGATAACATGACGACGAAACGATGCACGTGTAAAGTGTGTCGATAGTACATGTTTGTGCAATATACACAATTTATGTAAATTCGCAGATCTGCAAAATATTTAAAAACTAAAAGTGTCAGGTTTCTTTTTTTTGTTGAGTGTATACATATATAGCATACCTTCCAGTACAGTTGTAAATTTTATTTATGACTTGGGCAGTCCTAAAAATATTTTGCTAGTTTCAGTCTTAGTCGGTTGTGTTTTCTCCTGATCTATTTCAGTAAAATTAATTGTGATGTTTGTTTTTCAAAGAACACACACCTTAGTCCAAATTGAAATATTTTGACCACTTATGCACATTAAAAGTGCTTATTTGCTACCTTTGATGTTTCTAGGAATTTTGGTTTATAGCTTTTTGTTCTGAAACTAGTAATTCTTTTATACCTCTTATTAATTCATTTGCTGAAACTGATACTGAGTTTTCCGTCAGAGAGGTCAGAGAGGTAAAACAAATTTCTCATGTATGCTTCTTCTCTTTTGGGCTGTACAATGCAGAAGTTTTCATTTCCAGTCTGTATGGGCAATACAAAACTATATGTCGAAGCTATGGCATATTTCTTTCCTTATTATTCGGTGTTATCAGTGTATTATTTTGCACAAGAATATAAATGCTTCTTTTGTGATATTGTGGTTTGGCATCTGGTGGGCTGACTTTAAAACTGGCATTGAGCGTGTTGCTCATACATAAATTATGAATAAATACAGATAGACAGCGAGGTCCTTATTTGATTTTAAAACAATTCAAATGATTTCTTACCATTCACTGTCGCTGCTATTACCATCCAGATTGCATGAGTCTTCTGAGTTTAAGTTTATTTAATGTAACATTATGGTTTACATGACAAATATTATTGTCAACCAAAAAGGCGTTTGCACTCTGCTGTCAGATTTAATGTGAGCAATTAATCTCGGGGAATTGGTTTCTAATAGTGCGTACCTCTTCAGATTCATCATATCAGAAGATGTTGTCAGCGATTAACAAATTGACTATTGCTGTGATACGCAAAAGCCGGACTTTCCTAGTCAAATGTATTAACAAAGACGTTTAAACGGTCACAGCTAACTACATGTTTTTTTTTATTTTTTTTTATTTGCATGTTTATAAAAGCAAACTTGCTGCACAATCATGTCTAAAAGTGTAGTTTCAATGTATGATTCTCTTTATGAGGCAAATTTTGATGACTAACAATAATACATATTAAAAAAATCCCAATGTGTTCAAAATTTCAAAATGTAAAATATGAGAATATATTGTCTGCAGGAGGAATTTCTTGGACCATCTCCTCAGCACAGCAAAGTTTATAATAGTTTTCTTTATCATGTTAAGATCTCTTTAAATTTTGCAAACCAGTCTAAATGTAATGTACATATTAGATGAATGTTTTTTTTTTTTTTTTTTTTTTTTTTTAGGGGTGTAATATCTTTATTGTCCTCGTACATAGGTATGTGGGGGTCGAGGGCATCCCCCTCCACACCGTACAATAGTTATAAGTATTAACTAATTAATCTATACATGTGTTAAACTATAAAGAAAGGCAAAAAGGCAACATTATTAAAACAATAAACATTATGTTCATGTAGTGCTAGGAGAAAATAAACTTAGCAAAATTATACTAAAAATTGGTTTACTGAAAGACTAACCCCCAAAAAATTATGTTCAAAAGAAACAAAAGGAAAAAAAAGAGAAAAAAAAACAACAAAAAAACAAAATTAGTGTCTTATAGAATATCAGCATTTGTTATTATAAAATATCCCTCTGTAGTAAGAGCTGTAAGTTATTAATTAACAATCTGAAATTGTATTGTTTAAGAGTATTTGTACAACTGCCCAATTATCTTTCTATTTTTCTGTTAATTTTGTGTTTTTATAAAATTGCCAGTTGTAGAAAAGGCTACTCTTAAGTCCATTATAACTAGGTATTATTTTTCTTTCTTTTTACATAAGTAGATATATTGTTTAATTTCAAGAAAAAGTACATAATTTCCTTTAGTTTTCCTGTCATTACTCCCCAAAATAAAGTCCTTACAGGTCAACTGTATGCATATTCCTTTACTTCTCAAAATTTCTTTTAACTCTTGTAGCATTTTCTGGATTCAATTACAATACCAAAACAAATGTAGAATAGTTTCTACTTCCTTCTTACAAAAAGTACATATGTTATCTCTTGTAATTTTCATATTATATAACAAAGACTTAGTACCAATTATTCGATGTAATATTCGTAACTGGAACCATTGAATATAAGAATCTTTTGTAACATGTTAAACAATGCTATATATATATTTCCATTCAATATCACTGAAAGAATTACTCCATTTAGTTTGGCTAGTAGGTATCTCGCTATTGCTATTCAATATATTGTACACATACTTATTCTGTTCATTTAAGAATAGTATTTTTGAAGCATAACATGAAACAAAAGGTCCACATGAGTTACTTGAAATATTGGGAGTGAAGTCATATAATCTTTGAAATTTTTTGATTTCCCTTTTTAATCCTTTTAAAAATAAGAAATTAATTTTTCCACCTGCACCAATACAGTGTTCTCAAAATGAAAAATCAAGAAAATTTCCTTCCTTTGTTATTACATCGCTGACATATCTAAAACCTCTTTCATACATAATTTTATCAAATATCCCCTTATTTCCAATTTTGAAATAATTATTAGAAAATAGTGGCATTGAAAGAAAATTATCCAGAGTTTTAATAGGCATCTTTTCCATGTAAGATATATAATCCAAAATCTATTGTGAATTTGTTTTATAGCTTTTTCAATGTAAAGTTTCCCAAAGTTAAAATTTTTTTGTACATTAATTGTGGAGTTAAGCAATACATAGCACTTTCCTGTAGCACATGTCATTTTCTTTAGCCATGATAATTTCATACTTTTTTCATATGCATATATATTTATCATTTTAAGCCCTCCTTCTTCAAAATTCTTACATGCAACATAGCTTTTGATTTTATAAGGCCCATTCCAAATAAAATCATAAAACAACTTATTTAAATTATCCATATATGATTTAGTTGGTGTTGGTAGAGTAATAAATAAATGTGTAAAAAATGGAAGAATTAGCGACTTTACTATAGTAACTCTCCCAATAACAGTTAAAATTCTTCTGTTCCACTGAGTTATACAACATTTTGCATTTTTAAGTTTTTTCTCAAAATTTAGTTGTTCCATTTTATCTAAATCTACATCAATAGATACCAAGTATTTTGAATTGTGTTATTCCCTAAGTTAGTTTATATTTAGTTTTTATAGATCTGGTACTATATTTCATTGCACCAGTCCATATAATGTTAGTTTTATCATAATTTATTTTCAAACCAGAATAAAAAGCAAATTCATTTAACAAATGTAGAGAAGCATTAAGAGAGTCTTCAGAACCATCAAGAAAAAGAGATGTATCATCTGCAAATTGATTGATTTTGTACTCAGTTCCGTCAATATTAATGCCCTTAACATTTTTACTATGTTTTATTTTTATTGCTAGTATTTCTGCACAGAGAATGAAAATATACGGACTTAAGGGATCTCCTTGTTTACAGCCACGTTCTGTTGTAAAGAAATCGGAGCGGAAGCCATTAATTTGTACTGTTGACGAGAAATTGTGTAGAAATAAATTTATCCATTTTTTAAATATGCTTCCAAAATTAAAAAAGTCAAAAGTATTTTCTATAAAATTAAAAGACATTGTATCAAATGCTTTTTCATAATCCACTGTCATTAGTAACCCTGGTATTTTCCTTTCTTCTGTAATTTTCATAATATCATATACCAACCTAGTATTTTCTCCTATATATCGGCTTTTAATAAAGCCAGTTTGATCGTTACTTATTAAGTTATCTAAAACAGATTTCAATCTATTGGCAATGGAGCCTGAGGCTATCTTATAAACAACATTTAGTAATGTTAAAGGTCTTAGATTTTTTAAAAACTTTCTAGGTTTGTTTTCTTTTGGAATGCATGTAATTATAACTTGTTTTTGTGTAACTGAAAGAGAATCATTTGCAAAACAATAATTTAAAGATCTAACAACAAAATGACCTATTTTTTCTCCAAAAAAACTTAAAAAATTTGACAGTAAATCCATCAGAACCAGGAGACTTATCATTTTTCATATTTTTAATGTATTAAGCAATTCATTATATGATAATAATCCCTCTAAATTGCTTGCCTGTTCATTTGATAACCTATTTACTGTTATACCGTCTAAGTATTTGTGTATGTCACAGTCCTTCTCAGATACATTTTTTGAATACAAGGTTTTGTAATACAAGCATGCTTTTTGCAAAATATCAGATTTCTCGGTTGCCAAAGTCCCGTCTTCATTTTCTAAAAAAGGAATAGATTTACTTAAGTTATACTGCTTTTCAAGATTCAAAAAATATCTTGTAGGTTTTATTCCTTCTTCAATATACTTCGCTCTAGACCTTATTAAATAGCCATTCATTTTTTCGGATCTTATTGACTCCAGCTCTTTTTGGAGTGACAGGAGTTGCTCTTTATTCTTTCATAAAGATTTTTTTCAATATTTTCAATTTCTTTAATTACTCTAATTTCAGCATCAACTCTTTGTCTTTTTTTAAAGCTTGAGTATGAGATTGTCTTTTCTCTAATTTCCATGAGTAAAGTTTCTAAAAATAATTGGTCATTTATTATAAACTGTATGTCATTATTCTCTATATTGTTGATATTATCCATGCAATACACTGGTAAGGAATACTGTTTTTTTTAATTTCAGATATTTTATCATTTATACATTTTACATAGTCACTATCGTATAATAATGAATTATTAAATTTCCATAATGGTCTCCCATATTCAATATCCTTTAACAATAATTCCAATGTAATTATAGAGTGATCTGACCGATATGAAATACCGATATTTGAATTTTTGATTTTTGAAAGTAATGTTTCAGATGTAAGGAAATAATCTAGTCTCCCTGTCTGCATTGGGTTCATTCTTCGCCATGTAAACTGTTTCTTATTTCCATGTATTATTCTAAAAGTATCCACTAGTTTTTTTTCATTTATGATAGAACATAGTTTTTCCCTAGCCCTTCTGTTATTATCTAAAGACTTGTAATTTCTATAATCAATATGTTTGTCTATTACAAGGTTGTAATCTCCACAAATTATGTATGAATCATTACCTATCTTATCAATACGATCAAAAATGTCTGTAAAAAAGCTAAGTGTATCAGCATTAGGGCCATATATATTACAGAGTGTAAATCTTTTACCATCATAACTGACGTCTAATATTATACAGTTTCCTGAGTTATCCTTGTAAAAAGAATGTACGGTTACAGGAATGTTTTTCTTTAATAAAATGCCAACTACATGTTGAATTGATTCATTCAACCACCGATTGAGGATAATCATTTTTTTAGAAAGTGAAGGCTCTTGTTTTTACTACTTGCATTTTAAATGAAAAAATAGCGTATAAATGTTAAATAGCTGGTTCTGCTTTTTTCAAGTGCTTCTTATTACACTTTGGTAGCCACTGTTTAAACGGTCTGGTAAAGTTGTTTGGATCTATAGCAATTACTTCTACTGCACTTATCAAACGTCTATCAAATTCTTTTGCTGCACATTCGTTATAACTTAAGTGTCTTTAATGTATTGTTATTTTCCCTAGTATGGATTTTAATGTCATAGCAAAACTGTTACTGGAATATATACAGCAGAGATCGATCCATCCTATTTAAAAGAAACAGAGCTTAAACGATTTAATGAGATTTTCTTTCACTGATTTACGTAATTATTGTCTGGAGAAATCAACTAAATTTTTTTAATTAACTTGAACTTGTGACATAACTTTCTACTGAATAACGCAAAACTCGACGCATAGAACACACACACACACACACACACACACACCTGGATGCACGCTCCCGCCGATTGTAACGATAACCGATAGGGCTATTAGTACTCCGAACCGCTTACTGGAATTTTTAAATGGCGCAAAATTTAGTACCGCAGCCCTTTTTCAAAGTCCATACCAACAAAACCTAACGTGAATATTTGTAAATATGTCAGCTTCTTTCACATTTCTTTTTTTAGAATTGCTATAATAGATATGTACATTTAAAGTTTTGTACCACTTATAAATAAAAGATTTGTCTTGGACGAACAATTAAGTTTTTTCAGTTGTTTTATTGACTCTGGGGCGGAGCCCAAAATGCTAAAAAGGGCAAAGTTTGAACAGTCTTTGTATAGATAAAGATGTTTCGCGCAAAAATTTTAGAACCTGGAGCATTTTGGTTTCATACAAAAAGAGTTCCAAAGATTATCCTATTAATTATATTATTACTTCTTTGTAAATAATCAACCCCTCGGGTGGAGTCAGTGATTACCCCGCGGATTTCATTTGAACAAAGTTAGTACAGTTCCAGTAAACAATGATAGTCTTCGAAGTTCAGAACTCTTGGCCTTGTGGCTTCAGGCAAAAACATTTTTCTTAAAACTTCATTATTTAGGTGAACATGATTAAAATGCACGAACTTGACTGATATAATGCCAGAAGAACATCTCTCATTTTGCCCTTCCTTAAGTCTCTCAAATATTTGTTCCAGTTCTATCTTATACGCATTTTTTCTTTATGGATGAAAATTGCCATCAATTAAAGGAAATTGAATGTTTCAAGAACCATTACTCTTTTTTCTTCTTTTTAGAGCAGTGCTTCTTCAATAATGTCGAGATACATTTTATCCACATCGTGACTCTAGCAGTTTTTGTTTAAATGGTCTAATAAGATTACACACGGAAAAATGATCATTATGTACAAACTCATGTATTGCGTTTGTTGTTTTAAACGGACATTTTCGCTACAGTGTTCATAAAATATGCTGGTATTTGAATGCTTATTAAATAGGAATAGTACCTTGCAACAATCCGAAATTTTGAGACAAGGATATACAAACTTTTTCAGTTACCAGCAGGGCACTTAGCATTGTCTGGATAAGATCAAACAAGGAAAACATTATTGCTCTAAATTATTGCTTCACCTGAGTGTATCTGCTTAAAATAAGACAAAGTAACGAATTTATTTGTTAAAATAAAAGTTAGAAATAAACAAATTTGTACGCCAAATGTTAAAGCTTTAGGCTTTTTGTGTTTGAACACAAGGATATAAGTTTCCTTCACATTTCCTTGTTTGACCTGTGTGTACCTCACTGTGACCCCCAAACAATAAGACAATACTGCTTGGCCTTATGGTTCCAAATATAAGACTATGAAAAACAGTTAACACCTTAGATAAAGCCGGCACTGAGCCACGAGCAACGTTTGATAGAATTTTGTAGTAACCATTCAGACAAACAAAGCTCTGTTCAGTTATTTCAGTGCTGTGTTGGGCCTTGTGGTTTTAGGCCTGTATATTCGAAAGATTTTCCTATCTTATCTTACGCAAATCTTGCGAGCCCTCTGCTGTTATGACCCCCACACACTCTCTATATATAAATTTATGAAGTGTTATCAAAACTGTCACCGAATTGTTCCAGTAAAATTAAAAGACATGACGAGTTACTTGACACTATCGCCAGTAAAATGCAGAATATTCTCGAAGTATTTGAAACTGACATTATTTTAGTTTTTATGAAACAGAAGATAGGAACAGACTCAATTTACTACTTTAGGGTTTATAATAATTAGATTATTTTTGCTTTATCAATTTTTTTAAACCTGATATGCTTTAATTAAATATCATTTAAAGCAGAACATATGTTCAAATGTTTCCCTTTAAGGCATTTTGATTCTTTAAAAGTGCTCTTTTGAAGAAAATGGCTATCCATCCAAAATATGGTATAACATCAACTGATTATATAACGACTTATATAACGTGTTGTACTAGACTTTCTGGTCGACACCTTTACATGTAATAATTCATTCAGTAGCATTCAGATTTAACAATTTTAAAGAAAATGGAATACTATAGAGTTTTAGGGTACGTCTCCTTAAATGGGTCTAAATGTAAGCCATAAGATTATTGTATAATGGGATTTGATACAATGTGTATGTAAATACATTGTATGATTATTAGGATTTATATAGGTTATAAGATTTATATATAGGTTATAAGATTTATAAAGGTTATAAGATTTATATAGGTTAACGTCAATTAAATGATTCTTATCATTCATAATTATGGCTTCTGTCGGTGGTTTGTATTAAAAATGTAAAATTTGACTGTCATAATCGAGTAATATCTATATGACAAAAATTTGTTGGAGACAGGATTTATAACTTAAGTTTTTAATTCATCAACCTGAATTATGTTTGTTCTTATCTCCGAGTTTTATACTTAATAAAGACCTATTTTTGTAATAATATTTAAATAATCTGGCATGTATTACCGTTTGCTTTGTTATAATCTAACTGTACCTATTTGTTACAATTTGAATTTCCTCTCATCGTGGTATGTGCTTTTTTGGAGTTGTCCGATTTGTAAACTCTGTGAATTCCGTATTCTTTCTTCCAAAGAGCGTTAAGAATTACTTACTCATTTTTAATCAGGTTTTCAACGAAAAACCTGGTTATTAGATAGTGGTATGGCGGGCGAGCGGGCGGGCGTCAAACTTTTGATTTCCGTTCAATAACTTAAGTTTGGATTGACCAATCTTAACGAAGCTTGGTATATAGCATTCTTGCGTAGAAACCTAGCTTGGGATTGTATTTTGGATCAGTGGGATCAAGATCAAGGTTACTGTTACTAACCTGGTTATTAGGTAGTGGTATGGAGGGCGAGCGGGCGGGCGTCAAACTTTTGATTTCCGTTCAATAACTTTAGTTTGGATTGACCAATCTTAACGAAGCTTGGTATATAGCATTCTTGCGTAGAAACCTAGCTTGGGATTGTATTTTGGATCAGTGGGATCAAGATCAAGGTTACCGTTACTAACCTGGTTATTAGATAGTGGTATGGCGGGCGAGCGGGCGGGCGTCAAACTTTTGATTTCCGTTCAATAACTTTAGTTTGGATTGACCAATTTTAACGAAGCTTGGCATATAGCATTCTTGCGTAGAAACCTAGCTTGGGATTGTATTTTGGATCAGTGGGATCAAGATCAAGGTCACTGTTACTAAAAAATGAAAAGAGGTTTCCGCTCAAAATCTTAAGTTTTTATTGGTCAATCTTGACCAAACTTGGTATATAATACCTTGCCTGATAACCTAGCTTGGGATTATATTTGGGACCAGTCTTGTCAAGGTCAAAGTTACTGTTACTAAAAAAAGAAAATTGGATTCCAGTCAATAACCTAGGCTTGAAATGACTCTTGTTGACAAAGCATGGTGTATAGCACCCTTGCATGAAAATCTAGCTTGGGATTGTATTTGGGGTCAGTTGGGTCAAGGTTAAGGTCACTGTAAATAAAAACAGGAAATTGGATTCCAGTCATTTACTTAAGATTTGAATGACTAATTTTGACTCAACTTTGTATAAAGCACACTTGCATTAAAACCTAGCTTGTTAGTTCCACTTTTCGAAGAAAAAATGTTGGGCTATTGTCATGACCCTCTCGTTGGCGTCGGCGTCGGCGTTGATTAACCTTTTTGTTATGGTCCATATCTAAAAAACTATCAATGCTATTTACTTCAAATTAAGAATACATGTTCACTATCAAAATGCGACACCATTTCTCAAGGGCAGATAACCTTTATACTTGAAAAGTTATGCCCCCTTTTTAACTTAGAATTTCTTAGTTAACCTTTTTTGTTAATGTCCATTTCTCAAAAAATGTCAAAGATATTCCCTCCAAACTTCGAAAACTTGATCACCTGCAAGACCACTACAAAGATTGTTTGTACCCATTCCCTGGGATCAAATAAGCCGCACCCCAGTGGTCACTTTATTTTGCTTATATCTATATATAGGAAAATACTTATTAAGCATAGAAATAAACTATTAACTAACATGGGATGGGTAAGTACTTCCCCATCCATGCTCCCCTCTGCATGCCTCCCAACCCCCACCCTCTGCATGGGGACCCCGCTTACCCCCCCCCCCCCCTCATTCCATGTCCTCCTCCCCCCACAATTTTTTTCATTTTTGTTTTTTTTAATATATCGGTATGTATATACTTGACTCCCCCCCCCCATCAGACTTCCACATCCCAATAAAAGTTATTTTTTCTCGCATACGCATAAGTAACACACCCCACCCCCTAGCCTAGAACTAAACTATTTATTTATATAGGATAGGTAGGTACTTCACATAACCCCTTGCATGGACCCTCCCCGCCCCCCCCCCCCCCTCCCCGAGACTTGTTACCCTCCCCCCCCATTTTTGATTATGAATGTAATCCCCATCCACAAGAAAAACAAGATTAAATCTTGAATGGTTGAATAAGTAACTCTTTCCCCCTCCCCCCAAAAAAAAACAAAACCAAAAAAAAAAAAAAAAAAAAGAACAAAAATGTTTTTTCATCTTACATGACTAGGTATTTTCCCTCCCCTACTCAATTTTTTTTCACTTGGGACTTTTGTTTTACTTAGCTTATAATTTATTATCCAGCACCGAGAAAAGTGGAGCGTGCTGTCTGCGGACAGGTCTTGTGATTTTATTCGCTGTCAGTCTAGTCAAGGTCAAGGTCACTGTTACTAAAACAAAAAATTGGTTTCCATTCAATAACTTAAGGATTTATTAGTCAATGTTGACCAAACTTGGTATATATCACCCTTGCATGGAGCCTAGCTTAGGATTGTATTTAGGATCAGTCGGGTCAAGGTCACTGTTACTAAAAATAGAAAATCAGTTACCATTAAATAATATTTTGCATTGCTCAAATGTTTAATAATCACATAGTAGCTAGTTTTTATGGTATAATGTTATGTTTTTAGGAATCCTCAGTCATGAATTCTTGGGTTTAGATCACAGCTGTCTTTTAAAAAAAAATCTTTTGTGAAATTATTTGGCGAAACGTTGAAAACCGGCGTTTCTTGTTAAAAAATAGTTTTAGGATATGCTTAGTTTCAAAACAACAAATGTTTATAATATTAACATAATTGTGAAAAATGAGGAAAAACCAAACTATGCTTATTATGCCTGCTGCTATTTTAATTCAGTATATGAACGTCTATTACATGTTTACAAATAACAGTAACTAGACTAGAACCATTCAGAACCATTTAATAACTAGAAACATTTTAAGTATTTGAACTCTTCTCGCTTTGGATAGACTCTTCCGACACTTGTAGAATCAGTTATTTCTATTATAATAAACTAAAGATAGACTTTAATTAACAACAATAGAACATGACAGCTAACGACAGCAAGTGCAGCAGAGATGTGTCAGCAACACAACATAAACATAACAGAAAGCTCACATAACGTGATGTAGCAATTTATCAACAAAATAATTTCTGTCAAAAACGATTGCTAGTCAGACACACTAATGCTATCAACAGGTTCTGTGGGTGGAAAGAAAGTTCCTTGTTCCGATAAATCTGTCAAGTCTGCAATAATCAAAACAAGTTCCAAATACACAGGCTAGGAGTGTTCTGTTTAAGGGTAAATCCACAACTTCATACAGTGAATTTGCCATACATTTTCACGTGCCTGAACTTTTTTTCTTTTTCTTTTTTGGAGTTGTGAACGTGTCTTAACTTTGAAAAATTTTACCATTGTATGTGAGATTTACAACGTGCAAAGCTCACAGTACGATACTCACCGTGCGAGGGAAGAAAACAACAAAATGATGTCATATAACTTCTTGTCATCTATAAAATCACCTCTGTCAGAGTACGTAACTAACACTTTCCTAAAGGGAAGGGAGCTTCAAAACAGAAAATAAACGACTAATTTAAATCAGCTTTACAAACGACCTGTCTGCAATTCAGTCTTGGTTCTTTCATTTAAAAAATCAAAGATATTCCATGGTAAACAAACATTTGTATTAGATTATGACACAGGTATTGCATGTTCTGAACATAAAGGAGTAAAGTTTTTAACTTGCATGCGTAAGTTAGCCTTAGCAAACATAACGAGAGCAAAGAATGTTTTCTTTCATTAATTTGCTGAATGGATCTAATTATTCTCGAAGAAAAATCACATATTTAGAAAGATTTAATTTCGTTTGCAGTTGATTATTTTCGTTTTTCCATTATATTTTTACATTATCACAATTGCCAAATAGTTCCCTTATCGCGAAATGCACTACAATAATGAAGTTTCTGATTGTTTCATTTCATTTCTAAGTGAAACATGTTCAGATTTACATCCTAGTTTTTGGGTAATATCTTAGTGAATATTTTGAGACAGGCAAGACTACAGAAGATATTTTAGTGTAATGGAATACGAAAGTATAAGACACAAAACAGACTTTTCACTCTGTGAACTCGCAGTGACTTTGTCAATTCAAACAAACAATCTCATGAAAAATATAGAAAAAAGTAATTCGATTTTTTTAAAGAGGAATTTACATGAAAATCCTTTTTAGTTCGACTTTTTTCGAAGAAAAAATAATCGAGCTTTTGCTACAGTCATGATGTCGTTGCCGTTGCCGTCCGAAAACTTTAACATTGATCATATCTTTTTATTTCTTAATGGATTGTCTTCACACTTGGATACAACAACCCTTTGGACAAGACCTTTAAGTAGACCAGACTGAATCTGACCTTGACTCATAAATGACTTTCACTTTCAAGGTCAAATTATTGAACTTTGCTGAAATTGGTCATAACTTTGTTATTAGTAGTAGGATTTGATTCATACTTGGACAAACAAACACTTACGACAAACTCGACATGTTCAATAATTCAAGTATGACCTTGACCTTTAAATGACCTTGACCGTCAAGGTCAAATGATTGAATTTTGCCTAAACTGTCATAAATTTTTCATTTATGTAGGGATTTCATTCATACCTGGACATAACAAACTTATGACAAAACTGACACGTCGGTTTATTCAAGTACGAATTTGACCTTAAAATGACCTTGACCGTGAATTTCAAATTATTATATTATGTTTAAACTTTGTTATTTATGGATTTGATTAATACTTAGACAAAACAACACTTATGACAAAGCCGACATGTTAAATTATTCAAGCATGACCTTGACCTTAAAATGACATTGACTGTCATTTATTTACATATTTGATTCAAACACAGACAAAACAACACTTATGACAAAACAGATATCTTGAATTATTCAAATATGGCATTGACCTTAAAATGACCTTGACTTTCAAGGTCAAGTTATTGCTTAAACTGCCATTACTTTGTTATCAATGGACTGATTTGATTCATACTGGGACAAAAAAACACTGAGAACAAAACCAGCATGTTGCATATTTCAAGTATGACCTTGACAGTGCTAAAATTGGCTATATCTTTGCTATTAATGGATATATTGTCTTCATACTTGGACATAACTACCCTTTGGACAAGACCTTTAAGAAATTAAACTGAACTTGACCTTGCCATTTATTTGACCTTGACCTTCAAAGTCAAATTATTGAATATTGCTAAAATTGGCCATAACTGTTATTAATGAATGAATTTGATACTAATAATCCTAAATGATGCTGCCTTTGAAAACCTTTCACCACAATATGCTTCTTCTGATGTGTTTGCCTTTGGAAATAATGAAAAGTCGAGCGTGGACCCAGCTTGCGGTGGCTTTTTTTGGTAGCAAAACCGCTATTTTTCGCTTCACGTTTTTACTTAATTTTTACAACATAGCGTGGGAATTTTCACGCCATAATACAGAAAATAGATGAAAATATAAAGAAAATGTGCCAAGTTTGCATTCCTCCTAAAAATTTCCATGCCAAATTACAGTAAAATAACCGAGAAAACTAAACAAGTTTTGCCGAATTTTTACCATCCGTGGAAATTTCATAAATATGTACACTTTACCATGAGGTGTACAGAAAATATCTGATGGATTCATATTCTAAGTCTGACCTTGAAAACATCAACTGCAATATGTAATCATTCAGAATATAAAAACCTACCGACTGCTGTGAAAACCAACGGAATTTAATTAATATGAGTTTTGCTTACAATTTACCCCACCTGCTTCATAATGCGGGTAAGAGTAACTCTGATACTTAGGTTTCAGGTAAGGTATAATTATTGTATGCATGTATAGTTCAGAACAGTTATGTATAGTATGAGTTAAATCTGCTGTGAAGTTTTGCTGAAATTAATTATAAAAATTAATGCTATCAAAATGATCAGACATATATTTTCATTTAACTAAAAATGAAATAAATTTACTAAGTTTTCAAACCAAAACAAAAGCAGAGGATGTTGAGGTTATACATGGCTAGAGAAGGTTTCGATCCAACAACTTTTAATGAAAAGGTATTTAACTTATAAGTTTTAATGAGATTGAGTACTCTTCAGGGCCCAGATAAGGTATTATGAAGGCAACTCGGATAGTTCATGGCTTAAATATATTATGAATGGCTTTTCATAAGCCTTTTGATTTTTGCTTAAACAAACATATAATAACGTCTGAAAAACATGTCCCTTTTCTATCAGAGAGTTTTATCAAATCATTTTTTCTTGTTGTTTACTCCCTTTCCTGAAGTTACATTTGTACAGATAATACTTAGAGTACAAACTGAAATATTTCTAAATGCTTTTGAGAGTAAGCAAACAGAAGTTATTTAATGGCAGTACTATGAGTTACCGTAAGCAATATTTCCTAATTGTTCGCTTTTATAAATAATGAATCTTTGTCAACATATACAGTAATTGCTAAAATGTTGGTGTTCATTGTATACGCAAATTCTCAAAAACAATCTAGAGTTTTTTTTCAAATTTTAGTTCTATGTATAGGACATTACCTCAACAGACACTTTACAACTATTTCTTTATTCAAGCATTAATGGATCAAGTGTGCTAGAAATCATAGTCTTGCTGTTTCTGTCAATTGTTTGACATTTTTATTGGTATTTAACAGAATACAGCGACATTCCGAATATTAAGTGCATATTTCTTTCAAAGAAACAGATGGCCGTTTTTTATATTTCTTGAAAATAACTTGTTTTAATGGATTTTTTGACCGCATACAAAGTGCTTCTAAACCAGTTTACACTGCTATCTTGTTTCTTTTAAGACCAAGATATATTAAGATTATTGGCCAGTTAATGTAGCTAAATGAATAAGACCTACTTGAAAAAAAATATAATTGTCGACTAAGTGTTTTGTACTTGGCTGTCTTGTCAAACACACGCAATAAGCATGGTCTATAAAAACTAAGTACATCTTGTAACAACATTATCTGATTTTCTTTATAATGCATTAACACAAATTGACTACGAAAAACAGACGTAAACGATTTATTAGAATTTAATTATTTCAAAACAGCAATGAGGACAAATCTTGACTTTGACATTCAGAGTATCTAAGCAGTGTTTCATACATCCGTTCCACACCTTGCGTCTTTTTCAATTTACATATTAAGAACCGTTCCTTTATCTCGCAAAGGTCTGTCTATTGAATGACTTAAAACCTAGGCGTTATAATAGTGAAAGATTAATCTGTTGAGATTAACGTCTAGACCTGATGATTGTTTTTATTTGATCGAACGAATTACTCAAATTCATATCTTTAAACATCTCAAAATGAAGTAAATAAATTTTAAATAAATGTTTCTCATAATGTTACATTTCTATATAAGCAGACGTCCAGCGCAACATATTTAGATCCAATCTTTTTACATGTTTCTTGGATTTTTGCCTATTACCTTCGTCAGTAAGAGAAAATTGTCCTGATAAATCATAACACTTGGTGAATAAATAAATGTAAGAACAAATATTTCCAACTGTCCAGAATGGTGACTATCGTAAATCATGTTGAGGAATGGATATTTCAGAATAAAATGGCGCACTCTTAAGCTCCTAAATTTGTTATTTAGATAATTATGTATTTTTTGTTTAAATTCATAAGAAATTGTATGCTATTACGCTCCTACATTTTGTGCATGGTTGTTTTTTTTCTGTTTAGCTTCGTTCACTATACAGACTCTGTCTTGTAACTTTTAATGGTTTCTTTCATAGGGCTTCCTTATACAATATCAATGGAGAACGTTGCAACAAAATTGCCATCTGCTGTCGTATGCCAGTCCTAAAAATTTAACAAGGTAATTCTGTAAAACGTGAAAAGCTAAGTAAATACACCAAAATTTATTTCGTTCGTTTTCATTCAAAAGAACCGATTTAAAATAAACATCCTCACGGATGGCACCAAAGTCAATCAAATACCATGTATGGAAATGCATCATGAGAACTGGGAATGTGGGTGGACATAATTTACTTGTCTTGCAGTCAGTACAAGACGACTGATATTTCCTTTTGCATTAGTTGTAGTTCTATTTGTGGTTATTGTGCGACAAGAAATATCTCTGACTGTTAAATGCTGTTAAGTGTAATACGGTTTAATTATTACCACTTGCAAAACTGATTAGAGTTTACACTGTTAGGTAAAAAACGAAACTACTCGGTACTATTTTACAATAGAGATTGTATTTGCCCTGAAATATTGTCTAGATAACCTGAAAAGATTGTCCCTTGGCTGATCATTTGTACAAACCTTGAAGGACACTTGTTTCTTTTTCATAGAGATATAAAGAAAATTACTTAGGTTTTTTTATTCTAACATACCTAATTCAGATTGAACGTTCAGTTGCTTCCGGAAATATCTTGGTTCTGCTAATATCGCGGTTTTAACATTTTTAACGTAGAGGCTAAAAATTGCCTACCAGTGTCAGTCCCCACGGTTTTAGTTGTAGCAGGGAAGTTGTACTTTTTTACAATATACCATCAAAATAACCTTGTAATATTGAAAGTTTAGTTTATCGGTTTTTCTTTTACACATGATTAAAACGAAACCGGAAATGAAAGATATACACCCTTATCTGAACGTTCCCTTTCATAATTAGCATATATATCATGTTTTAATCTGAAAGAATGTCTGTCTGCTGTAAGAATGTCCGTCTGTTGCAAGAATGTCCGTCTGTTGTAAGAATGTTCGTCTGCTGTAAGAATGCCCGTCTGTTGCAAGAATGTCCGTCTGCTGTAAGAATGTCCGTCTGTTGCAAGAATGTCCGTCTGCTGTAAGAATGTCCGTCTGTTGTAAGAATGTCCGTCTGCTGTAAGAATGTCCGTCTGTTGCAAGAATGTCCGTCTGCTGTTTTATTTTATCAATGATAAAGGACAAAGAATATGACGTCAGAGTTTTTTTTTTAAATATCGGCTTGAAATTTGGAGGCCCTGACTGAAATGTTTGGAGAGTTGTATTGAAGTATATCATTTTGAAGTGAAAAACAAAGAGCCTTATTTGGATAATAATTTATTAATATAAATTAACATGTTAAGTTAACATGTAATTAGGGTTTTTTCTATTGTAAAAGAACTTAAAGTGTCAGGCCTGCAGTATGACAGGTCCAGTTTATTTAGAGCATAGGACGCAACTCAACATGGAATGCCTGTATGCAAGGCTGCCAAATCATACAGTGTCCCAGAGTCTACACTGATAGACAGAACCAGAGGAAAAGTGAGCATTGATGCAAATCCTGGAGTCCGTATCTTTCTACTTTTCATATGACTTTGTGTGAAGTTAGCTCAACATTCGAAATTTGCCGAAACGAATGTGGTATTAACTCAACATTAGAAATTCGGCTTAGGCAAAAGCCATTGTTGAGCTAGCGCGACATTCGACATTCAAATTTGAATGATGTGCCAGCACGACATTTAACATTCTACATTCGTAACTCATAAAATTCGAATGTTGTGCTAGCATGACATTCGACATTCGAAACACATTTGAATGTTGTGCTAACACCACATCCGACATTCGAAACAAATGTAATTTGAATGTTGTGCCAGCACGACATTCGTCAAACGACATTCGTAACTCACGAAATTTGAATGTCGGGCTAGCACGACATTAGACATTCAAAGAACCAAAAGTTGAATGTTATGTCAGCACGACATTTGACCTACGACATCCGTAATTCAAGAAATTTCAATGTTGTGCTAGCACGACATTCGACATTTGGAATACTTGTTATTTGAATGTTTGTGTTGAAGTTCTCATTTCAGGTAAAGCATTGCATTTTTATTTATCGTAAATGTAATACAATATTATATTGTTTTAATATTGAATTGCAGCTTGGGCTACATTACATTGATCAGGGTATAGGAAGCCGTATACGTCGCCAGGAATGAATATCACTAATAGTATGACACACATAACACTACATTTGAATTACAATTTGTACACTAATTAGCAATAGTAATAGTAATTATTTGATTTTTTGTAGACGAATAGCAGTCAATGATAAATGGAAAGAAAGGATAATCACTTCAAGAAATTCAAGATTTTTCAACTTCAGAACTCGGCAGTTAATCTAGCATTACGTTATTCCCTGTAATTTGAAAGCAATGCAGATTTTTTTATTTTACTTACGAAAAATCAACAATCATAAGTACCAAGCCCAGTTGTGCAGGTCGTTGTCACGTCCCATTTCGATGGTTTTTCACTAAGTTTTGGACCTTTGATATATATTTTTATACATCATTTTTCCAGAGTGTTTCTCAGCAACTATTTCTCCGATTTTAATAATACTTTGCAAGAATTATTAGTACTAAGCCTAGGTCTGCATATCATTGTCATGTCATACTAAGATGATATTTCCCTGAGTTATGGACTGGTTTTCATCAAGTATTATTCAGATTTTGATAATACTTTGCAAGAATTATAAGTACTAAGGGTAGTTGCTCATGATGTTGCAGTTTCACTGCCATGAATTTTTACTTATTTATGAGATTTTGATTCATTGAATACTTAAATTTGTCCAGGCTATTTCTCAGCAACTATTCATCAGATTTTAATAATACTTTGGGAAAATCATAAGTACCCAGCTCTTTTGTGTATGTCATTGTCTTGTTCCAGTCCATTGAATATTCACGGAGATATGGCCCTTTGATTTTGTTTTACATATAGAAGATAAAACGTTTATCAAGTGTAAGTTTGTCTGCGCTTTTTTCTGCAATTTTTAATTAAACTATACTCACACTTCTTTAGTACTTAGCCCAGACTGGCATGTCTTCATCATGTAATGTTTGTATTGAATTGATGGTTAAGATTTGTGCGTTTTTCCATATGGTTGACTTATACTGCTGTTTTAACTTTCCACAGAAGTTTGAGTTTTAAAATTTCAGCCATTTTTTTTATATAATGGTGGACTGACTGTAAATCGTAGAAACTGTTGTGTCGGTAAGTGGCGGTATTCATCACCTTTTGTAATAGATATTGCTTTTACCATCCGTTTCCAGTTTCGTGGTAGAAATATAAGGTTAGCTACACGATAGGCAGGCTGTGCGATTTGGTTGGCGCAAATGAGTAATGTTTGGTGTTAATATTAGAAAATCATAAGCGTTAAAAAAAGTAAAACAGTTTTTTCAAGAAATGTCTGTTCATTGTAAAACTTATTTGTTTATATATGTAAAAAATCAAATTCCGATGTTTCCATTACATAACTGTTCAACACCGACAAATATTTTGCGACGTCAATAATGCAAAGGATTTCAATTTCGAAAGTCAATTGTCGTGGGACACACCAGTCTAATTTAATGCTAAACGAATGTTGTATGTCAAATGTCCTGCTGACACAACATTCAAATTTTGGTTATTTCCAATGTCGAATGTCGTGCTAGCACAACATTCAATTTTCATGAGTTACGAATGTCGTATGTCGAATCTCGTGCTGGCACAACAGTCAGAGTTTGGTTGTTTAGAATGTTTAATGCCGTGCTAGAACCACATCCAAATTTAATGAGTTACGAATGACGTATGTCGAATGTCGTGCCGAAACAAAATTCGAATGTCGAATGCCGTGCTTGTTCAGCATTCAAATTTCATGAATAACGAATGTCGAATGTCGTGTTGGCACAACATTCAAATTTTGGTTGTTTCGAATGTCGAATGTCGTGCAAGCATAACATTCAAATTTCATGAGTTACAAATGTCATATGTCGTGCTAGCACAACATTTAAATTACAAGTGTTCCGAATGTCGAATGTCGTGGTAGCACAACATTCAAATTTCATGAATTACGAACGATGTTTGTCGAATGTCGCGCAAGCAAAACATTTAAATTTTAAAATGTTGAATGTCGTGCTAGAACAACATTCAAATTCCATGAGCTACGAATGTCGTATGTTGAATGTCGTGCCGACACAACATTCAAATGACAAGTGTTTCGAATGTCGTATATCGTACACTCTTAACAATAAAATGAACTTTGGCAGACATTTTCATGGAAAAAAACTGTTTTTGACGTTTAAAAAAATCATTTAACTTTAGCCGGTCTTTCTCAGTTCCAGGGGCTAGAATTTGTATGACTTACCCGTGATAGATCATTACTACCACAGACTGCAACAAAAA
The DNA here is from genome assembly GCA_012932295.1 of Cyclina sinensis. NCBI lineage: Eukaryota > Metazoa > Mollusca > Bivalvia > Venerida > Veneridae > Cyclina > Cyclina sinensis. The sequence goes on from JAAONU010000001.1 coordinate 21,947,275, forward strand.
CACGCTCGGAAGAACACTGGAGATATAGAGAGTAATAGGTTAGTGTCTTAATATGAGAAAGTTTATCTGGCAAGGCGTAGGAATTTATCGAATAGCGGACCCTATAGATTCCGCAGCCGAGCCAGATAAACTTTCTCATTTAAGACACTAACCTATTATTCTATTTCTCCTGTCACATCTGGCATTTGGAAATAATTTACTAAAGATTTTAAAGTGTTTCAAATAAGCTAATGTCAAGGTTATCCACCGGGTGTACATATACACAAAAATAGTTCTAAAGTTTCAATAATTTTATTTCCTTAAATGATCACTATATTGTAAGATCTGCATATTGAAATATTAATTTTTTATTCAAGTTGCCTCCGCTTGTAATAACAACAAATTTTATCACTTCCTTCTGATTATAAACACAAAAGTAGTCCGTGACATATCATGTGCCGTATAAAGCAAAATTTATACGGCACCCTTTTATCGGATCGGATATGAAATAATTGGCAGGATAAAAACTGCATTGAGGTTACAATAGAATGAGTAGATTTTGAGCAACATCCATTTAGGTCAAAACAATTGAGACAGGCACTTCAGAAACGAATTCAGATTAAGGACTCAAGAACAGCTGAATACAGGACTATTAACTTTTACAAGAGTGTAGATGACCTATACATATTTTCGCTCACTGCGTCAATGGTTTCCCTTCACTTTCTCAAGAACTTTACTTATTACCTTAACACAAACTATTGGATTGTTAAGCGTTTTATTTGAATCTTGGTTCACTCAATTAAAAGTGACAACAACAGAGATATGAACTTTCAAAAATGGTCTGAATGGCATCTGTGTAATTTGGTATCACTGCGCCAAGGTTAAAATCCAAAAGAATCTCTTAACTAGAAGACTGACCTAAGTGGACCTCATATTTATAGAGTTAGTTAGCATGGTGTGTAGATACTCATTCTTTAATTTTGTTTCACTGTGTCAAAGGTCAAAAACAAAGAGACTTGAACTTTCGTCTGCCTCGTATGATGCATGTTTATTGGGTGCTTATATTCAAGGCTTTAGTTTTTAAAGAGTCTGGGTCAAAAATAAATGGGAATCTTATTCATTAGTTTCTGTAGAAAGTTTTTCTTTCAAATACAGCCGCATTTGAACAATTTAGCATGCTGAGTGTGACACCGAGACCAACCTTAATATATTTAAGAGGGAATTGACTTTTTGCTGAGGTTTAAACGCGCATGTGTAAAATAATTAATGAAAATGTTGTGGATGTCGCGGTTATCAGCAAAACATTAGACAAACGAGATCGGAAGATAAGATCAGCTATTTAAAACTAAACTCATTTTCCTGAAATTAAATTTTCAGACAAAAGTCAAATAAAAGATAAAAAAACATGAATGTGTGGAATTATTAACAGGAGAACGGAAATGAAATGTTTGGGTTTTAACTTGTTTGCATGCATTTTACAGTTCCATTTTTAATACAAATTTGGAAAGATAGACGGACAAAAAACTTTTGATGACAAAGTTTCATTCCATCTATTTTTCGATGCTATATTATTTAGAAAACACTGGTGTTTCCTTGCTGATTCAAAACAAATACATATTTTGAATCATTTGCTTGTGTGTTATTACTGATATTAATCTGAAATTTCTAAAATTTCCAAATGAAAAAATCAGTTCAACTCAATTTTATTTATCTTCTATACTCAACGATTAATTTTTTTTAACTGTTGATTGCTTCAATCAATTATATTAACCATTGTGGCTTTTACGACTTTAGTAAGTGTTCTTAAAATCGCAGCTTCAAAGACAAAATGACATTGTGAAGATAAAACATGATGACATATTATGGCTTTACACTACAAATTTTACATTTTAACTTTATGTCTGTCATAAAACTTTATAAAACATGTAAAGGGAGTCAACCTCCTACTAAAGTTTTAATTGACGCTATACGATTGATTAATTAGTTAATTGATAAATCAACAAACGTGAAAATATCGAAAGCCACAGATATTTCCCTCATTTCTGAACAAGGTTTCAATTAAATCATTTTAACCATAAACCTGACAATATTTGTAGTACAATAAATAAAGCATTTGTCTTGTTTGTATAGAACAATAAATAAAGCATTTGTCTTGTCTGTATAGTACAATAAATAAAGCTTTTGTCTTGTCTGTATAGAACAATAAATAAAGCATTTGTCTTGTCTGTATAGTACAATAAATAAAGCATTTGTCTTGTCTGTATAGAACAATAAATAAAGCATTTGTCTTGTCTGTATAGTACAATAAATAAAGCATTTGTCTTGTCTGTATAGTATAATAAATAAAGCATTTGTCTTGTCTGTATAGTACAATAAATAAAGCATTTGTCTTGTCTGTATAGAACAATAAATAAAGCATTTGTCTTGTTTGTATAGAACAATAAATAAAGCATTTGTCTTGTCTGTATAGTACAATAAATAAAGCATTTGTCTTGTCTGTATAGAACAATAAATAAAGCATTTGTCTTGTCTGTATAGAACAATAAATAAAGCATTTGTCTTGTCTGTATAGAACAATAAATAAAGCATTTGTCTTGTCTGTATAGTACAATAAATAAAGCATTTGTCTTGTCTGTGTAGTATAATAAATAAAGCACTTGTCTTGTCTGTATAATACAAAGCATTTGTCTTGTCTGTGTAGTATAATAAATAAAGCACTTGTCTTGTCTGTATAATACAAAGCATTTGTCTTGTCTGTATAGAACAATAAATAAAGCATTTGTCTTGTCTGTATAGTACAATAAATAAAGCATTTGTCTTGTCTGTATAGAACAATAAATAAAGCATTTGTCTTGTCTGTATAGTACAATAAATAAAGCATTTGTCTTGTCTGTATAGTACAATAAATAAAGCATTTGTCTTGTCTGTATAGAACAATAAATAAAGCATTTGTCTTGTCTGTATAGAACAATAAATAAAGCATTTGTCTTGTCTGTATAGTACAATAAATAAAGCATTTGTCTTGTCTGTATAGTACAATAAATAAAGCATTTGTCTTGTCTGTATAGTACAATAAATAAAGCATTTGTCTTGTCTGTATAGTACAATAAATAAAGCATTTGTCTTGTCTGTATAGTACAATAAATAAAGCATTTGTCTTGTCTGTATAGAACAATAAATAAAGCATTTGTCTTGTCTGTATAGTACAATAAATAAAGCATTTGTCTTGTCTGTATAGTACAATAAATAAAGCATTTGTCTTGTCTGTATAGAACAATAAATAAAGCATTTGTCTTGTCTGTATAGAACAATAAATAAAGCATTTGTCTTGTCTGTATAGTACAATAAATAAAGCATTTGTCTTGTCTGTATAGAACAATAAATAAAGCATTTGTCTTGTCTGTATAGAACAATAAATAAAGCATTTGTCTTGTCTGTATAGTACAATAAATAAAGCATTTGTCTTGTCTGTATAGTACAATAAATAAAGCATTTGTCTTGTCTGTATAGAACAATAAATAAAGCATTTGTCTTGTCTGTATAGTACAATAAATAAAGCATTTGTCTTGTCTGTGTAGTACAATAAATAAAGCATTTGTCTTGTCTGTATAGTACAATAAATAAAGCATTTGTCTTGTCTGTGTAGTACAATAAATAAAGCATTTGTCTTGTTTGTATAGAACAATAAATAAAGCATTTGTCTTGTTTGTATAGAACAATAAATAAAGCATTTGTCTTGTCTGTATAGTACAATAAATAAAGCATTTGTCTTGTCTGTGTAGTATAATAAATAAAGCACTTGTCTTGTCTGTATAATACAAAGCATTTGTCTTGTTTGTATAGAACAATAAATAAAGCATTTGTCTTGTCTGTATAGAACAATAAATAAAGCATTTGTCTTGTCTGTGTAGTATAATAAATAAAGCACTTGTCTTGTCTGTATAATACAAAGCATTTGTCTTGTCTGTGTAGTATAATAAATAAAGCACTTGTCTTGTCTGTATAATACAAAGCATTTGTCTTGTCTGTATAGAACAATAAATAAAGCATTTGTCTTGTCTGTATAGTACAATAAATAAAGCATTTGTCTTGTCTGTATAGAACAATAAATAAAGCATTTGTCTTGTCTGTATAGTACAATAAATAAAGCATTTGTCTTGTCTGTATAGTACAATAAATAAAGCATTTGTCTTGTCTGTATAGAACAATAAATAAAGCATTTGTCTTGTCTGTATAGAACAATAAATAAAGCATTTGTCTTGTCTGTATAGTACAATAAATAAAGCATTTGTCTTGTCTGTATAGTACAATAAATAAAGCATTTGTCTTGTCTGTATAGTACAATAAATAAAGCATTTGTCTTGTCTGTATAGTACAATAAATAAAGCATTTGTCTTGTCTGTATAGAACAATAAATAAAGCATTTGTCTTGTCTGTATAGTACAATAAATAAAGCATTTGTCTTGTCTGTATAGTACAATAAATAAAGCATTTGTCTTGTCTGTATAGAACAATAAATAAAGCATTTGTCTTGTCTGTATAGAACAATAAATAAAGCATTTGTCTTGTCTGTATAGTACAATAAATAAAGCATTTGTCTTGTCTGTATAGAACAATAAATAAAGCATTTGTCTTGTCTGTATAGAACAATAAATAAAGCATTTGTCTTGTCTGTATAGTACAATAAATAAAGCATTTGTCTTGTCTGTATAGTACAATAAATAAAGCATTTGTCTTGTCTGTATAGTACAATAAATAAAGCATTTGTCTTGTCTGTATAGAACAATAAATAAAGCATTTGTCTTGTCTGTATAGTACAATAAATAAAGCATTTGTCTTGTCTGTGTAGTACAATAAATAAAGCATTTGTCTTGTCTGTATAGTACAATAAATAAAGCATTTGTCTTGTCTGTGTAGTACAATAAATAAAGCATTTGTCTTGTTTGTATAGAACAATAAATAAAGCATTTGTCTTGTTTGTATAGAACAATAAATAAAGCATTTGTCTTGTCTGTATAGTACAATAAATAAAGCATTTGTCTTGTCTGTGTAGTATAATAAATAAAGCACTTGTCTTGTCTGTATAATACAAAGCATTTGTCTTGTTTGTATAGAACAATAAATAAAGCATTTGTCTTGTCTGTATAGTACAATAAATAAAGCATTTGTCTTGTCTGTGTAGTATAATAAATAAAGCACATGTCTTGTCTGTATAATACAAAGCATTTGTCTTGTTTGTATAGAAGAATAAATAAAGCATTTGTCTTGTCTGTATAGTACAATAAATAAAGCATTTGTCTTGTCTGTATAGTACAATAAATAAAGCATTTGTCTTGTCTGTATAGTACAATAAATAAAGCATTTGTCTTGTCTGTGTAGTACAATAAATAAAGCATTTGTCTTGTTTGTATAGAACAATAAATAAAGCATTTGTCTTGTCTGTATAATACAATAAATAAAGCATTTGTCTTGTCTGTATAGAACAATAAATAAAGCATTTGTCTTGTCTGTATAGTACAATAAATAAAGCATTTGTCTTGTCTGTATAGTACAATAAATAAAGCTTTTGTCTTGTCTGTATAGTACAATAAATAAAGCATTTGTCTTGTTTGTATAGAACAATAAATAAAGCATTTGTCTTGTCTGTATAGTACAATAAATAAAGCATTTGTCTTGTCTGTATAGAACAATAAATAAAGCATTTGTCTTGTCTGTATAGTACAATAAATAAAGCATTTGTCTTGTCTGTATAGAACAATAAATAAAGCATTTGTCTTGTCTGTATAGTACAATAAATAAAGCATTTGTCTTGTCTGTGTAGTACAATAAATAAAGCACTTGTCTTGTTTGTATAGAACAATAAATAAAGCATTTGTCTTGTTTGTATAGAACAATAAATAAAGCATTTGTCTTGTCTGTATAGTACAATAAATAAAGCATTTGTCTTGTCTGTGTAGTATAATAAATAAAGCACTTGTCTTGTCTGTATAATACAAAGCATTTGTCTTGTTTGTATAGAACAATAAATAAAGCATTTGTCTTGTCTGTATAGTACAATAAATAAAGCATTGTCTTGTCTGTATAGTACAATAAATAAAGCATTTGTCTTGTCTGTATAGTACAATAAATAAAGCATTTGTCTTGTCTGTGTAGTACAATAAATAAAGCATTTGTCTTGTTTGTATAGAACAATAAATAAAGCATTTGTCTTGTCTGTATAGTACAATAAATAAAGCATTTGTCTTGTCTGTATAGAACAATAAATAAAGCATTTGTCTTGTCTGTATAGTACAATAAATAAAGCATTTGTCTTGTCTGTATAGAACAATAAATAAAGCATTTGTCTTGTCTGTATAGTACAATAAATAAAGCATTTGTCTTGTCTGTATAGTACAATAAATAAAGCTTTTGTCTGGTCTGTATAGTACAATAAATAAAGCATTTGTCTTGTCTGTATAGAACAATAAATAAAGCATTTGTCTTGTCTGTATAGTACAATAAATAAAGCATTTGTCTTGTCTGTATAGAACAATAAATAAAGCATTTGTCTTGTCTGTATAGTACAATAAATAAAGCATTTGTCTTGTCTGTGTAGTACAATAAATAAAGCATTTGTCTTGTTTGTATAGAACAATAACTAAAGCATTTGTCTTGTTTGTATAGAACAATAAATAAAGCATTTGTCTTGTCTGTATAGTACAATAAATAAAGCATTTGTCTTGTCTGTGTAGTATAATAAATAAAGCACTTGTCTTGTCTGTATAATACAAAGCATTTGTCTTGTTTGTATAGAACAATAAATAAAGCATTTGTCTTGTCTGTATAGTACAATAAATAAAGCATTTGTCTTGTCTGTATAGTACAATAAATAAAGCATTTGTCTTGTCTGTGTAGTATAATAAATAAAGCACTTGTCTTGTCTGTATAATACAAAGCATTTGTCTTGTCTGTATAGTACAATAAATAAAGCATTTGTCTTGTCTGTATAGTACAATAAATAAAGCATTTGTCTTGTTTGTATAGAACAATAAATAAAGCATTTGTCTTGTCTGTATAGTACAATAAATAAAGCATTTGTCTTGTCTGTGTAGTATAATAAATAAAGCACTTGTCTTGTCTGTATAATACAAAGCATTTGTCTTGTCTGTATAGTACAATAAATAAAGCATTTGTCTTGTCTGTATAGTATAATAAATAAAGCATTTGTCTTGTCTGTATAGTACAATAAATAAAGCATTTGTCTTGTCTGTATAGTACAATAAAAAAAGCATTTGTCTTGTCTGTATAGAACAATAAATAAAGCATTTGTCTTGTCTGTATAGTATAATAAATAAAGCATTTGTCTTGTCTGTAAAGTACAATAAATAAAGCATTTGTCTTGTCTGTATAGTACAATAAATAAAGCATTTGTCTTGTCTGTATAGTATAATAAATAAAGCATTTGTCTTGTCTGTAAAGTACAATAAATAAAGCATTTGTCTTGTCTGTATAGAACAATAAATAAAGCATTTGTCTTGTCTGTATAGAACAATAAATAAAGCATTTGTCTTGTCTGTATAGTACAATAAATAAAGCATTTGTCTTGTCTGTATAGTACAATAAATAAAGCATTTGTCTTGTCTGTAAAGTACAATAAATAAAGCATTTGTCTTGTCTGTATAGAACAATAAATAAAGCATTTGTCTTGTCTGTATAGTACAATAAATAAAGCATTTGTCTTGTCTGTATAGTATAATAAATAAAGCATTTGTCTTGTCTGTAAAGTACAATAAATAAAGCATTTGTCTTGTCTGTATAGTACAATAAATAAAGCATTTGTCTTGTCTGTATAGAACAATAAATAAAGCATTTGTCTTGTCTGTATAGTACAATAAATAAAGCATTTGTCTTGTCTGTATAGTACAATAAATAAAGCATTTGTCTTGTCTGTATAGTACAATAAATAAAGCATTTGTCTTGTCTGTATAGTACAATAAATAAAGCATTTGTCTTGTCTGTATAGTACAATAAATAAAGCATTTGTCTTGTCTGTATAGTACAATAAATAAAGCATTTGTCTTGTCTGTATAGTACAATAAATAAAGCATTTGTCTTGTCTGTATAGTACAATAAATAAAGCATTTGTCTTGTCTGTATAGTACAATAAATAAAGCATTTGTCTTGTCTGTATAGTACAATAAATAAAGCATTTGTCTTGTCTGTATAGTTCTAACAGTTGTTTAACTACTCAGCTATATTTGATATCAAATATGGTTCATTCACTTTCCGGAATATTTGATGATTCTTAGAACCGCATCTGACACCTTAACTTCAACAAAGACTGGTATTCACACGAGCTGTAGCATCAGACAGCGTGCACACTCCATTTAGGTGAAATTCAAAACAAACAATAACGCAATTGATTGATCATAGAAGAGTATGCCTTTCTCTGCAAATTGTGTAAGTCTTATTATATATTCACTTCGTAAGCAACAGAAGACAGGTATGAAAATTAACAAACTTTTTGTTTACGAATTGCATGTTTTCCGTTGTCAAAATATCTATATACATTACAGTTAGTATGGGTTATGTTCTGATACTTTGTAAAGGCCATACAAATACAAGTGTGTTTTTTTCAGTTTTAAAATCTACCAGATACTTATTCCCGCATATTCTTGCGAATAGAAAAGGGAGTCGCTAGTTAACCGATATATAGAATTTTCAGTTCGCATTGTCTGACACAATCGCTTTTTGCAAACGCGCTAGATGGTGTTTTATTGGCAGGGATGGCTTGATGATAAAATTGTTCTTTAATGCCTTGTTGGACAATGCAAACAATTTACTGATAAATTTGCAAGTCTAAAATTCATCTAGGGCTCGATTTATGGTAATGGCAGCATCTGACTTGTGACAAAGCATTTGTTTGCGACAGTACTAAATCTTTTCTGATAGGAGATTACGGTTTGGGAGCGTGATTTGGATAGCTGTAACGTCAATTACGTTTAACAATATGTTTGTGTCATCGGATAACTTGTTGAAGATATAGTTCCTGCTGGCGATTTTTTTTAGTTTCGTATGTTATTCCCTATGGATCAAGGCACTTTAAAGAAATGCAAGAAATGAAAAGTGGTAATGAATTAATTTTATGAAAATATCACAGCTCGAAATTACCGGAAGAGAGGCTAGAATATATCAGTTTATGTAACAACTTTTTGATATTAACAGCGTTGATCCTGTTTATTATAAAAATATCTTTATTACTTACTGAACATTTTTAACACCTAAAGCTTTGTGTCTTCATTTTCTTTTTCACAGAAAGCCGGTGTAATGGATAAGAATTTCTCTAAATAAAGGACAGTGACATATTTCTTACACGTAATCTATTTATTTGGAATATACCCGTTACCTTCTATTTTTTCCTTGAACAGTGGAGATTTTCAAAATGAGTTATAACGTGAGCTATCGGTTCCCTGAACTTGAAACGCTATCTAATAAAACAAGCGAAAATATTATAAATAACAGTACAAAGGACCAGGAATATTACAATGTATTACGGCACCCCATATACATGGTGATCATCTACTCCCTTGCTTACACGACCATTATGTTGTTTGCTATTGTTGGAAATGTAATGGTTGTTGCAGTTGTGGTCAGAAATCATGGAATGCATACAGTGACTAATTATTTTATCGTGAACCTTGCTATTGCGGACATAATGGTTGCGCTTATATGTCTGCCAATGACACTTCTTTCGAATATATATACAGGTAAGTAGACCTTTTTTTGCAAATTTCTCGTAGAAGTAATGTAGCATTTGATGCATTATACATTATAACCAAAAGACATTGTTCAGGAGAGATCTTTTTCTCTGTAACTGTTTTTTTTCTTGTATAATATCAGTTATTGCCGTATTCTTTCTATAAGAACGTTTTATCTTCAAATACATGTTTAAATTTTTAGTTCGAAAAAAACAAACAAACAAACAAATAACTTTAGTTGTGTGCACAATGAGAAAAGCAAAGCATTTTGAAAGAGCGCTGATAAACTGTCGGTAGCTTCATGCCGAGACACTCGTTTTTGCTTTCGTTATCATCCTTCTTTTTTGATTCAAAAGAGTCTTCAGCTCATGTTCATTTTTGATGTACTTGTTAGCATGAACTGGCCATGGTAGGAAACTAATTCAATCATTCATTTATTTGTCTCTTTGAGCGCTCACCGATATAGGTTATTTGCTGATACATTATTATTATTATTATAAATTGAAATCCAGCATGATAGAAAAAGGGAGAAACAAACAAACAGCTGCTTTCTGTCATTTACTTCCAGGCCGCCGAAGAAATGTACACAGAGATTATAAGTTTGAAATGACCTTTCTTAACTGTCGTTACATCATAGTGTTCCGGTCAATCGTTTGCCCATAAAAGTACAGTACAATGATTTCGAAGTCTTTCTTCAATCGTTTTTCCCATTATATGTTTGATCCAGTGTACCAACTTTAAAAAAAAATGTTGCATCATTGGCGTAATCTGCATTACCTTTTAACTCTGTCACTATCAAAACATTAACATTTGGCTGAACACAGACCAGTCCATTTTGCTTACTCACAGGTAAATCGTGCTGAGCATGATAGCCGGAGTACTAGTGTTACTTTGATAATGCAACACAAAAATGCATGTTTCCGAACAAAAAAATATCTATAATGAATCATTAAAATGACCATGAAATATAAAATTCCACGACATAATATCTGCGTGTCTTTCATCATCGTCGGTGACCCCCGGTACATATTCCGCACAACTACATTATGTACCGTGGGATAATTGACTGCTGATTATTCGTTTTCATGAATATTTATTAGCAAAGGGATGTAACTCTTCGTCGAATGAGATGCCGCATTACAAATAGACACTCATCAGTGTGGAGAGTAGGCATAATGACAAGTTACTTAAAATAGAAGTATTTCCCAGGATTTAAACATAGGCGCGGAAGTCAAATTGTAACAAGTAATTTCATTGGCTGAGATTCCGCAAGGGAAATCTTACGGAAACCAATGAAAGTAGGTAATTAATTATTAATGAGTACGAAAGTTTACCAGCCAATTGTCCCACAGTAGATAAATAGAGTGAAACGGAATGGATCGAACGTGGGTTTCCGACGATGGTCTTTCATCCGAATTCATTTTTTTAGTCAGTCACGTTCTAGATTGTTTTTATGACTGCAGTGTTTATTTCCGCAATGGTCACACTTAAGTTACAAGGAAGTCCTAACAATGACTCTACCTTCGTTCATTTTTTTAATTATCTCCATTACTTTTCTGTTGAAATTATGCTTTTCTAAAGCATATCTAAACAAGAACACTGCTGAGCGGAGCATTATATGCCCGAAGAGTGTTTTTTCTTTGTGATATAAGGGGGGAAACCATAGGCTTTGAAATTAAAAATATTGCTTTAAATTTTGAATGTTTTGTTTTTGATTTATAATACATTGATTTTTAACATTTTATAATTTTAATTTTAGAGTTTTATAGATCTTTATCATGTCTGAATTTTAGGTTTTATAATTTGTATAAAATTTAGTCTTTCAGAAGTTATGATGTTCATGCTGTGATGCATGTTTATCAAGTTATAGTGCAGAAAGATTGATTGTTTAGTTGCTTGTCACCTTGACCTTTTATGTACTTATCCCGAACAGTATATGGGTCATGTAATCAATCATGGCAATCGTCCTAAAAAGTTTAAAGTCTGGGAAGTAGTTGTCAAGTTATACAGCAGAAATGCTTGTTAGTGTTTAGGTCATTGTGACCTTGACATCTGACCCACTGATCCTAAGATGTACAGGGGTCATTTTCTCAATGGTATCAATCATAATATGAAGTTTGAGGTCTGTATGAAAAATTGTTATAAATTTTTACAGTGGAAACAGTTTTCAGTGCTTAGGTCACTGTGACCTTTGACCTACTGACCCCCAAATCAATCTTTTGTGAATTTCCACGCGTGCGAATCAAGATAAGACGATTCAGTTAATAATCATTGAACTGCCAACTTCACGTTTTGCCTACTGCTACTGTTGTTACTGCTACTGCCAACTTCACGTTTTGCCTACTTCTACTGCTGTTACTACTACTGCCAACTTCACGTTTTGCTTACTGCTACTGCTGTAACTGCTAATGCCAACTTCACGTTTGATTTAATTTCTACTGTCAACTGCTACTGCGTACTGCCACTGCCAACTTTCTATTAGTTTGAAATACGAGCTGTCTGATTTCGATATCATTCACAGAAGGATAAGCCTCGAAATGTATGGATTTTTGTGTTTCTGTTTCAGTATATTTTATTATCTCGATTGAAAATGGATTTTTAAACCAACATTCTACTATAATTGCGAATCTGACTTCTTACTACTAGGGCATTGCTGGTTAAAGTAAAGGTGAACATTGCTCGATATTAGAAGAACTTATTCATAAGATTATAAGCTTTTAAGATCTTTTTGTTGCAAACAAAAGTGTATGTGTTTTGCGTTTGCTAGAAAGAAGGAAGATTAACCTGTGCCTCCATATTTTGGCCCATAATCTATTTTACACTGAGGTATTGGTTTGATATCTACAAAAGACAGACATTTTTATTCTCATTTTTACTGAAAAAGCTATGAAGTTAAGAAGAGAGAGTTAGCATGTTCTGACTGTTGCTTTACAAATATGTTCAGAAATATAACACACAGTCGTGCCTGAAAATTATTTTCTAATCTACCTACTTCATAAGAAACTCGTGAAAAGGCGTTTTCGTTTAATTAGGGCTCGATTTTAAGAGAACAAGACACCATCTGCTTTATAATGTTACAAAATCAATATCCGTGAAATTAATAAAACCTTGTACACAAATGTGAATTATAAGACAATGGATAAACACACACACGCACGCACGCACGCACGCACACACACACACACACACACACACACACACATGTTGAAGAATTGTGTTATGACAATGACAAGACGCTGGTCAAGCTAACAACATCAGGTGATTTTCAATTTCGATTTTATTTGTCTTTAAGTTCTCCTTGTTGCCAACATGGAAACATTGGTGCTATATTACGAAACATGAGTTCCGCTCACGTTATACTCATTATAATCACCAATATCTTCGAATAAGTGTCGGGACGTTTAATCGAATATTCGAAATTTCGCCGAATAATTCAATACAAAAAAAAACAACAAATATGAATGTTCTAATTAAAAAGTGTGCTAACTTTTGACTTTGGTTCTAGAATTGTTTATTCTTGTAATATATCAATATAAGTCAAAACGTTGGGGCTACAATCCAGGTGTTCGCATGTATACTTTAGCTTTAGACGTGTCAATAAAGTCATTATTTTTTTCTATGAGCTATAGACGGAGTCTTACTAAGTGTCTGCAATTTTGTAATTAATTTTCAAAATTTGGGTTTATTTGGACAACAATAAAATGGGGTCAGTTATATTTTACAGTTTGCACAGTACGTGTGTCTTAATGCTTTTAATCACATGCGAAGTCGTAACTTTAATCACGCCGATCTATTGTTAAAACACAGTTTCCTTGGAGAAGAGGCAGGAATAGGGTCCAGTTTTACGCCATGAGTTATTTAGAACAAATGACCAGTCTAGAATAATTAGTCCAAAATTTGCTCGTTTTGATTCAATCAAGAATAACAGCTAAACTAGGAACGTTTTGCAAAGATGTCCTTAATTGATATGAAACGGTTCTCGGAACGGGAGTTCAGTTGCGCCGGAAGACCGCTAAACAAACTCAGAAACTGCCTGTAAGAGACTCTGTGGACACAGTTTGGTTTATTAACAAAAACAGAGTGGATATTAAAACCAAATTTTGGTGCATCGGGTAAATTAAATCGCACCAACTCTTCTAAATAATGAATTGTCATAAGGTCTTATTAGTAATTTAAATAAATAATACGTTGTTTTCATGAACACTCAAGTAAATTATTTCCATTTAATTAAAGTTATCTATATGACCTTTCCATTTTATTAAAGTTGAAAATTGTTATTTGTTGTTATTTTTTATTATTAAATTACGATGTCTCGTGGGTGAAACATTGGTATTTTGGAACGAAAGATTGGGATCTAGCACTAGTACTTTCCAGGAATAAAAGGCCTTGAAAATAAATATTTGAATATATTCGAACATTAAAAACAAATAATCGAATCTATTGGTTCCCCTCTTCATTGTACAATCATTTTACTTTTTTAACAGCCATAATATTCATTTGTAAAGTTGAAGGCCAACATCGGAAGAAATCCTCCACAAGCATGGTTGTTATAAGTGTAGTTTAATATTTGCAGTTTACCAAGAAGGTGTTTTAAGATTTTACTTCCATCGACAAATTATGTTTCACAGCACAAGGACACATCTTACAATAAAATTTGTGGAAGTATTCATTAGAGTTCCATCCAAAAATATCAAATATATTAAAAAGGACAATGACTTTATTTTATGACAGTGATAATGACTTAGTTTCAAGGATACAAAACTTTGTAATTCCCTATAAATGTTTACGTCGCATTTTTGTGTGAGATGTTCTTTCAACCGTCATGAGTCATGAGATGTTGAATAAATTATAAACAGGCCTGGTAAAACTTGCATTATTGATTAGTAGTTAAGCCTTAGTACATACATTTGTTCGCAGTATCATAGTACGGATTTATTTTATCTTACAAGATTAACATCGATTCCTTCCTCTGTTTTGCTTCCAATTTACAAAATATCTGACAGTTTGGCCTTACAGTTTGGAAATTACTTTGACAAAAAATCAATGTGTCGTAATGCTGATTATGTTATAAAAATGTTAAAAAATTGTCATACAAAAATTGACTTCAATTTCTGAGATTACTAAGACCTTATCTTAAGTGTTTATGTATTTATGCATGCTGCATTTCGTTTGATATCGCAACAGTTTTGCAAGCAACAGTTTTTCGGGTTTGTTTAGTAACATTTACAGGTGAGAGACACATATATTATGAAAGTGGATATATATTTGTGTCTTTAATTTTTTTCTGCATGAGGATAAATTAAATTTGAGTCAGAAAGGCAGAGCCTTACCAGCGTCATGTCATGTAATGTTCTTAAAACGTCAGCACTGTTCATGACTTTCAGAGGATAACCAGCGTCATGTCATGTGATGTTCTTAAAACGTCAGCACTGTTCATGACTTTCAGAGCTTAACCAGCTTCATGTTGTGATGTTCTTAAAATGTCAGCACTGTTCATGACTTTCAGAGGATAACCAGCGTCATGTCATGTGATGTTCTTAAAACGTCAGCACTGTTCATGACTTTCAGAGGATAACCAGCGTCATGTCATGTCATGTTCTTAAAACGTCAGCACTGTTCATGACTTTCAGAGGATAACCAGCGTCATGTCATGTGATGTTCTTAAAACGTCAGCACTGTTCATGACTTTCAGAAGATAACCAGCGTCATGTCATGTGATGTTCTTAAAACGTCAGCACTGTTCATGACTTTCAGCACGATTGAAGGTTATGTTTTTATATAATGTACACTTATTACCTTTTATTACAATCAAGGCTTTATGCTGTCAATAAATCTACAAGTCGTTCCATAAAGGCACCGATCTCTTATGTATTTTTAAGTTGTATTATATAATTCATGAGAAGTCACTACAAGCTCCTGCGAAGTTACATGGGAAACAATTAACATTTTTGTCTTAAAAAAGAAAATTTTTTAAGTAACTACTTCTGAACTGAAAATCAAAAAATAAATAGCATTGAACATAAGTTCCGTCTAGAACAAAGACTTAAAGGACGGATGAAATCAATATAATCAATAAACACAATGAACATGATGAAATTAATAAAAAATAATATATATATCTGCTTGGTTTAGTGTATATCTCTACTATTTTTTTATTATTATTATTGTATCAGGAAAAGAACTATTGCGTTCTTAAGGCTGTGTTAACCTAATTTCCATAAGAATGGAATATAATATGAGCCTTGCAGAAAAGTTCGAACGAACATGATCGTATTCTAATTAGTAATCTATTCTTACTACATTCTACTAATGGCATTAATGTGTGGAAAACTGATTCATAACTCATTATGAAAAATGTATTTTTAAAGTGTATTTACGAAATGTGTCTTTCAGTTAACCATTAAAAAGTATTTATTGTATTAGCACACAATCAAAGCTTTAAATCAATCTACCCCTTAGAGATTTCACTGTATAATTTGCTACTCTGCTTTAAAAATGACAATAATTTGAATCCAGTGTCAAATAATTCCTTCCACAATTATGTGGCTGTCTAATATTTTTCGACAAGTACAGTACTGAATAGCTAAAACGATAAAATTTCAAGCACAGCAGGTGAAGAAGAACAAAACGTGAAACCGCTACTGTGTAATTACAGGCTTTAATATAAGGTTATTCACTAATTATAACAACTCCTATTTTTATCTCGTTATTATCAACAAATATTCTTCTTTATATTGATTATACCTAATCTAAATTGTGTTTTATGAGTATTTACTCAATACAAGGCTAATAATGTTTTATTGCATTTCCTTGATTATGTCGTCATGAAACTTAATTTCTTAAATATCGCTTTTTTATTTATCTAATGAATGCAGCTGTCTTAACTTTGTGTTTGCTTATCATTTTTGCTTCAAACCTGTCCTTTACTCCGCTGGCGGCAGTTACTTTTTTCAGTACGATCATTGCAGACTATGGTCAGCGTGCACATAACGATCTCCATTGTTCGCTGTTCAGTCAATAAGCTTTCAGCGTTCCTATAAATAATATTACAGGTTTCTCCAAAATAAAATCGTAGGCTTTGGTTAATATAAGAAAGAAGCCTGGTGCAAAAATGGTGACTAAAAGCAAGCATGTGGCAGATACTCCCTCAGATTGTTGTAATAACTGTATCCGACATACAAGAGTAGGTTACCCAAGGAGCCGATCTCTTGTTTCTCCGTGTAGGATGTTATATAAATCTGTTATTATTAATGTATAGTATAATAGACAATCTAGGAACAAATGTACTGATGTGATTGTACTATTCATAGAAGAGTAAAGGCCTGGTCACAATAGCCGTAGTAAGCCGTAGCGTGGTTTGACCGTAGCAGACCGTACTTAAACGTACAGATCGTAGTAGACTGTAGTTAACCGTAGTTACTGTTACTGTTACTGTATTTTATTATTATTATATATATTTAAGACTTCCTGAAAGTTCAAAAAAAGTGTCAGACATTCGGTCTGACAAGCTCTGAAAATCCGTCAGACCGAAACAAAATTTGTCAGACCGAATGGAATTCACAACAAAAACAAATGAAAACATGTAATTTTCTCCCCGTTGAAATCAGAACAGTCAGTACAGTGCATTTGACCGTAGACTGTATGTAGTAACCAGTATTAAGCCGTAGTTAGCCGTACCCGCTCGTACTTCGACCGTAGATTGTACGTAGTGACCAGTAGTAAGCCGTAGTTAACCGTACTCGCTCGTACTTCGACCGTAGATTGTACGTAGTGGCCAGTAGTAAGCCGTAGTTAGCCGTAGTTAACCGTACTCGCTCGTACGTCGACTGTAGATTGTACGTAGTGACCAATTGTAAGCCGTATTTAGCCGTAGTTAACCGTACTCGCTCGTACTTCGACCGTAGATTGCACGTAGTGACCAGTAGTAAGCCGTAGTTAGCCGTAGTTAACCGTACTCGTCCGTACTTTGACCGTAGATTGTACGTAGTGGCGAGTAGTAAGCCATACTTAGCCATTATTAACCGTACTCGTCCGTACTTCGACCGTAGATTGTACGTAGTGGCGAGTAGTAAGCCATACTTAGCCATTATTAAACGTACTCGTCCGTACTTCGACCGTAGATTGTACGTAGTGGCCAGTAGTAAGCCGTAGTGAGCCGTAGTTAACCATACTCGCTCGTACTTCGACCGTAGATTATACGTAGTGGCCAGTAGTAAGCCGTAGTTAGCCGTAGTTAACCGTACTCGCTCGTACTTCGACCGTAGATTGTACGTAGTGGCCAGTAGTAAGCCGTAGTGAGCCGTAGCGATATCTTCGTTTAACCCTGCCATTTAGATCGTACTTCAACGTAGTTAACCGTACTTACGTTGTTAGCCGTACAGTATATTAACACGTTCGCGTACTTTGAACCTAGTTAATTGAAGTAAGTCTACGTAGATAAGTTGTCATTATATACAGCAATATTGATAACAATAATACAGATAAATATTCTATTCATTTACTTTTTCTCTTTCAACATCTCTTTCACTGTTTTTACATGATTGAAAAAAAACCTAATGAAAATTAATTGAACATTTATTACAAGAACTTAAACTTATAAATGAGTAAAACAAAAGGGGAAGTAGAATATTTACTCTATTGACAGAAATGTTAAATATTGTCGTTTTGTTATTGAAGCAGGATGTATAAATTTCACATAACCTGTGACGCTCGTAAACAAACATTTAGTATAGAGGTCGGTTTCATTTTTGCAGTTCTTGATTTCTTCATACCATGGTATTAATTACTGGCATCCCAAGATAATCTGAAAATGATTGTGTCTGCAAACTGACCCATGTATCATCTTATAGTATGATCGTAATAGAATGTTGTCATATTCTTCTTCTTGAAACATGATATTTGTATCTCCTTTAAATACTTGTTACGTCTGTCCAGACCTCTGGCATTTATCTGAAAAAGTAGTGGAATCTTATTTATTTCTAAAATACCAGTTTATGACTCAGAAAACAATATGTCTTGGGCATAAGTATCTGTTTAGGTATTTTTCAATTTTCCATTCCTTCGCAATGTCTTGTATTCTGTTTGAATTCAGAGAAATGACAAAACAAATGTCCAACATTAAGTATATTTACATATTTTGAGCTTGCCTCACAGAGTACAGTCCTGCTGAAACCTTAATTTGAGTTAATCATATGCATATGAATTTCGGACAGTATACAATTGTTTACTCCCTTCTTCGATGATAAGTAATGGAAATTACTGCACTGCACATACAGCTTTCCTATATTTGTTGAAAACTTACTTTTGATCCTACTTTTGATCCTAAATGGAAAACACACATAGATAAAGATAAATAAGAGAGATCACGACATTTCAATGACATTGATGTTGCTTATCAAATCAACTGTAAATCGGGAAATGTAACGACTGGATTTGACTGACTTAAGTATCTACTTTGTGACTAACGGGGTAAATTTTCTACCGGCAAAAGTGTGTAAAACTTTATATTTTGATGTTTTTTCTGTAACAAAAAAATAAGTCAGTAACTTAGTTTAGATATGTTCTTCATAATTACAGCAAGAATTTTAAGATGTATATACATTTTCTTTTCTTTTTTTATCGTGGCCAATCTGTGAGTCAGTCTCTTTAAAACAGATAAAAATCAGTAATATACAGAGCGTATATTGACATCACGTGTCATAAAGTGGACCAAGTGTTATTTACTTGAGCTTTTCTTAAGTTCTGTCAAGGAGAAATCTGTAGTAAACTTGAAAAGGGAACGACGAACAAAATACATATTATATATAGCAGAATACAATTGTTTTTACCTTACTGTTGACTTTCTTTTACATTCATTCGGGTATTTTTATTTAAAGTCTACTTCCATCATTCTTTTACATTCATTCAGGTATTTTTATATAAAGTCTGCTTTCATCATTCTTTTACATTCATTCGGGTATTTTTATTTAAAGTCTACTTCCATCATTCTTTTACATTCATTCGGGTATTTTTATTTAAAGTCTGCTTTCATCATTCTTTTACATTCATTCAGGTATTTTTATTTAAAGTCTACTTCCATCATTCTTTTACATTCATTCAGGTATTTTTATTTAAAGTCTACTTCCATCATTCTTTTACATTCATTCGGGTATTTTTATTTAAAGTCTGCTTTCATCATTCTTTTACATTCATTCAGGTATTTTTATATAAAGTCTGCTTTCATCATATGTATTCGTTTTAAGTAAGATCAATCAGTACAGATTAGTTTTATAGGTCATTATGCATCTCACTTGCGGTTGTTACAAAGTTTCAAACATTCTTCTGACATCTGATTTAGTAATTAAAGAGCATTTCACTTGCGATTTAATGCTTACAGGTAGAACACAAAATTGAGCAAAATGGAGGCTAGCTTCGAAGTTATAAAGTTAAAAATTTAGTTAAAAGGACGCCAGCAGAATTTATATTAAGACACTGCTATGAAGATGGTTCCTGTCAGCAAAAAGACTGTTTGCAAATGTGCGATATTTTACTTCTTTATATTTTTTTCTCAATTCACTTTAAAAATAGTTTTACACCAAAAGCTACAACCAATATAAACCCTACATATACAACTTAAAAGAGCAAGAAAGAAAGTGTGAAAGAAAGAAAGAAAGAAAGAAAGAAAAAAAGAAAGAAAGAAAGAAAAGAAAGAAAAGATAGATAGAAAGAAAGAAAGAAATGCAGTGAGGAAGACAGAAAGAACTGAACACAATTAAAAAAAGAAAGAAAGAAGCAAGGAAACAAAAAGGAAATTTCAACTGAAGCAATATAAAACAACGAAAATAAAGTAAAACTGTTAACTGTTAAGTAATGAAATTGATTATCTATGTAAGCGTTTTATTTCTTCAATAATCGTATGTGAATTATTCAGCAGCTAAAAAACGTTTAACACTGAACTTTTATAAAAACAACAAGTTTTAACAAAACAATAAATGATTAAAAAAATGAAATATTGACCAGGTATTTACCACACTGAGGCAATTGCATGCCATTTTAAACTGAATTTTTCATTTCGTTGACAGAACTGATTACTTAAGTGAGAGTTCCACAGAAAGCTATTCTAACTATTGACTCCTAACGCTCTAGTTCTAAGATAGCTGTGTTCCTTTTCTTTGATAGTATGTATTTTCTGATATCGTGTTTGTTTAATCTATCATGTTGTTAACCAATTTATAACAAATATATTCAATTTAGAAATGAAATGCATAAAGAATAAAAAACGAAAGCTACTTTCGAAAACAACTTTATGACAATAATAGAAAAGCATTATGAAATAAAATAATGACATTTTTACACGAAGTCCGAGTTCGAGAAGTCAGTCAAATACACTGATCTGATGTCTGATGTCTATTCATCTTAAAAGTGAGAGAGGAAAAAACATATATATTACTTATAAAATAAAACTAAGAAAAAAGAACAAAGTCCTAAAAAATGAAAACAGACACAAAAAACAAGTGGTTTTAGTTTTATATATAGAACATCAAAAAAACTGTATACAAAATTTTAATTACATTTAATGATTCACGGAGGGAATTTGAAATGTTTCAACGAAAACTTCAAAGGCAAAAAAAATAAAAATAAAAAATGGAGAAACAGAAAAAAGAAAAAAAATACCAACCAAACAAACAAACAAACAGACTATATCGTATATTTGATACAAACATAAATATGTTTCAGCATATAGGACTTATGTAGGTTTTATGTCAGATGCAAGTTTGAATTGAATTTGCACTACAGCTTGAGATAACTGTTACAGTAAAATAACGACGGAATACTTCACAATCATGACAAAAATGTATTTAAGCTAGCAGATCCCTCACAGAGGTTTTCAAGCATAGGCTCATTGCATTGTTTTACGAAAAAAAAACTACTTTATTGTAAAGTATAGAAAATATATAACACTTTAATAATGACATTTTGAAGAAATGTGAAGAATAAACATAATACTTTGCCGTTAAAATTCTGCCAAACTAACAGGCTCACATTTGAAAGTCATTAATTATTGTTATGCTAACTATAAATAAAAGATGCAACAGTAATAAAAATCTGATAACAGCTGGCATTAAACCACAGAAAGTACACCTAGTGGTGAGAACTTCTGTACTGTGTCAAATAAATGGTAGCCAATATAACAACTTCATAACGAGAGAAAATACACAGCAAAATTCGAAATTTACAATGAACTTCAGATAAGCTTAACTTTTATTCATTCTCCACCTTTCCGTTTATTGAGACAAAACAATTTGAGAAAGATTTACAAAACAGTTTTCGAAAAATGTAATCAATTTATACAGTCATTGATACATAATTTTCTATTCTTTACACTGTTAACATGCGTATTATTTTGGAATATATCTGTAAAGATTTCTCTAATTCCAAAAAAGTTAATGTTTTAAAAACACATCTTTATAGAAATATGGCGTTTTGGGAAATTGTTCACTCGGTACGCTGGATTTTTTGTAAACTCTAAACCTTTAATTTTGATATCAGTTTCGAAAATTGTCACTTTTATGTAGTAAAGCGACACTTTTTACAACTTTAATCCTGAATTTTAATTCATTTTTGTTATTTATTTTATTCTTGACTCATACCGTTTTTTTAGCCTTTCATGTCCGTAGATAACACCCACTAGCGGATCCAGGGGGTGAGGGCACAGCCGACGCACACCCGCTAAAATTCCCGGATCATATGTTTTACTGTAGACACACCAAAATTAGATATCATTCAATTCTAATTCTAACTGACTCTGGTATAATATATAGCTCTGATCTGTCCTTCTTGTCTTTTCTAGCTTGCATATTGCGTATACTTATTATGCACTGTGACACAGTAGAAAACGGCCTCCAATTACACCCCGCCACCTCCGCCCCCACTTCCCCACTCTAACCTGAAACCCTGACCGCCCCTGACATTATTTCTATTTTTTCACTGAAGGTTAAAGACGCCGAATTTGACGCCTCCGAATTGTCAAAATTGTTCATACGCAATGCACAATATTGACCAAGATTGCTTGATGGCTTGATAATATTCATTCGATATTAAAATCTTATAATTTTTAGATTAATCTGATCAGCCGACGTGAAGAATGAAAGTTATTTTTACATGGAGTCTGTGAGAAAATAATTATCATCTCGGTATTCTCATTAAAAAGTTTCTAAACTTTGATCAAATTCTGTTTACGCACAATAAAATGTAAGCTAAATAAATTGGCGAAAAATTGACATTTGATTTATCGTTAACTAAATAGTCCTTAATGTTAACGATCGGCCATTAACTTAAAAGATAACGATGATGTGAAACTCGACATGGTTTTTCTCAGCAATATTTCCCTTTGGCAACACGAAAATTTAAGACAAATCAAATGGGAACATTTAGAATCGTCTGATGGCCTTTGCCTTCCAGTCTCTATTCATTATCATAAAATAATTTGTATAAAATGTCTATATTGTGTTTAAACAGATTACGGGGGAAAACTGTGTAAACCTATGAAACAGGCGTCACTGTTGCAGATAGATCAATAACACAGCATAAAAGAATGCTTAAGAAGAAATAAAGACTCTTTGTTAGGAAGTTTTGTTCACCTTTAAACAGTCTTTCATTTTACTAGCATATTGTCTTTAATTCCCTCTACACTTGACGTGGTGACATGATTTAGGCATTAAATAACAAGAGAAAAAGAAATTTTCTTAAATTATCTTTTTTTCCAGAAATTTATGATTGACTCCTCAGCTTATATGGCAATTGTGATTAATTTACGAGTATATATAAACTCAGAAAACTAGGCGTATGGGAAAAGATTTGAGTGCTAAATCACAAAACTAAGATGATCGGTAAAGGCAACGTTTATCTACTTTGGAATTTGATCTGAATAATGCATAAGCTTGAAATGGCCACATGGATAACCTTTACATCGTAATGGATGATAGGACGTTAAACGCAATAAAGTTTGTAATATGTTGCCATACAGTAAGACATAAAGTGTAATCTAACCGTGGGATGTTCTGAAGCAAATCAACAACAACAAAAAAACAGACTAACAGAATAATGACTCTCTATGCCCTTGAGTTACATTTTACATGCTATCATTGTTTCCTATAATAATTAAAGTTTACTAAATCAGAAATTCAAGTCACGTTTTAGTTTTCTTTTAAAGCTGAAAATGTGACTATTAAAAGAAAAGATAAAAAACAGAATATCTGTATTTCAACCGGATTAATTTAAAGCGCCGATATAAGATTTTTTTTTTCACAAAATATTACTAATAAATGTAAAAAGCAACGGAAGTTCAGATTAGTAATTAGAACTAGTCTGTATATGATAAATAACAAACACCATCCTTGCAGTTAATAAAGATTAATGATTAATCTTAGATATGTTTCAGTAGAATGTGAGGTTGACAAACTATGGAATGCAAGCTCGTTATCTAGTAATGTGCGATGCCATATTGATATTCTCTATGTAAAATATCTATATAAATGATATATATCTATAAAATAATGTAAAGTTAACATCTATCTACAGGAGATTTTTTTTAAATCTCCAGTTACAAATTAGTCAGGGGGGTACTTGTCAGAATTTCACCAATATCAGAATGACTGTTTTTGTTTTTGTCTACTACAGCTGAGACAGCCGAACGTTTGCAACTGCATGCAGTGCTTTTGTTCAACTACTGATAAATATGTTCTCAAAACACGAGAGAAAACGTTTATACTTGGTTGCACTGAAAGGTTCCCTGCTCTCTTAAATACCAGCTCATCACAAAGACGGAAGTACATTTATTTATAATTTATAATAATTAGTTATTATTATGTAAATTACTCTTTTCCCCTAAAACGTTGTCGCGATAAATCTAATGTAAACTTGATCAAAATTATATTCAAATGTCAGTATTTTCCTTAAGCTGCAAGAAGTAATTAAAGACTTATATAAAACGAGGAGGTTGAAAATCGTCTGTAAACATTTCATTCTAGTCAAAATCTTGTTATCACTGCATGATGCCCTAAATACCAGAGGTTCGTTGTCTTTAGAAATACCAGAGGTTCGTTGTCTTTAAAAATACCAGAGGTTCGATGTCTTTAGAAAGAGATCTCAATTTTATCATTTCTGTTGTTTTTAGCCCTTTTATTTCCAGTGATTTTTGTAAATCCTTAGATATGGAAAAGACGACATATTTTGTTAAGTGTGTCTAACTCTTCTTTAACTTTTAAAATGAAACGATTGTACATTGGCCACCGAATGTATATATTTACAACCCCCACCCACTCTAGTTGTTGACTAAAGATCAACGTAATATAACACAAAACCTTTTTTTTTTGGAATTCTGTATTTAAGATAATTGCTTCCATTTCACTTAGAATGCTAGCATCAGTTTTCGCCCAGTTAAATAAGTCGTCTTTGAATTTCCTTTTTTTTCTTCTTCTTTGTTTTCTGTTTTTTTTTTACACATTTAAGTATCTTTTTCAATTGTTACAGTAAAGATAGATTAAGTACATGTGTCTGTCTTTATTGCAGTTTGTACCTCTTGTTCGTAGAAATAGACTGCATTTAATCTCAGCACACATATATCCCTACAAACTTAGGTGGGCAGTATTCTAACAAGGTAACTGATTTGATAAATTCGTATCACAATTACAGAAAATAACCAGTACAAATTATTCTTAACCAGACTCAATAATTCTTTTAATTCAATCATATTTGCTACGTTAACCTCATCCTAATAGATATTTAAACGTCTTCTCTGACTTTATGCACATTTTCTTGTTAAGACGCTATGGAAACATTTGAAATATGAACAATTCATAATAAAAAAAAACAATTTAGAAGAGAAAATAATTTATGGTTAAATTTACAGTTCCATCAACCATTATTTTGACATTAGTGTTTATTTAAATGATCTGTAAGCCCTTGTTCGATAGCATTTCAACACAACTTGTGTTGACTCTAAATGCCAGTTTTAAAATTTAATATATTTTCAGTTATAAAAAAGACAAATAACAAAGTAAAATTAATTTGTCAATTTGTCCAACTTACTATCATTACATCCTGTGGATAAAAATATATAGAAAGAATTCAAAAATGAGTTTGTAAATATATACTTACAAAATATTTAACCTGTGGGAAGATATGTGGTTATTGAATAACAGTGTATAATTGCAGGTTATACTCGTATAATTACAATTCTAATATTTGTGTTTGTAGGACAGATCTAAAGAGCTTTTCCACATGAAAGAGTTGTCTGACGATGCATTTGATATCTTTGATACATAATTTGCCTTTGTCGTAACTAAGTTTTAAACGAGAGTATCCTTGAGCATTTTCGTTTAAAGATAATATCTTAGCCTGGAGTCTTACTGTTAAATGGAAATATATCAAAATGTCTACAACAAACGAATCGTAGCTCCCAAGAGAATATTAGGCTTCCTCCTGAAAGAAAGAATAAATGAGATATTTTACATAAAACATCATTAAGATTCCGTTTTTTTGTCGTTTTTATTAACTCTTTGACTGTCATAATTATCACGTTGGTCCACATTAGAGAGAAACAAATCATAGTTGGATTCTTTTTAATTCAATTTTGCGGATGTTTTGAACTTCAAGCTTACTTTTCTGTGTGTTCAATAATAAATTGCATAATAAAAAGTTTATGTAGAATTTTGTATGTATTTGTATGTTGGTTTCTGTATCTTTGTATATCATTTAAAATTTTAATAGTGGAGTAATTTAAAAGCAGGTTTGTATGGCATGTGTAGATTTATCTCGCTTTTAAAATATGAAAGGACGCATCAGAAAACGAATAGAAATAAAGAAACAAAGAAAATAAATCGAAGAAACATTTTAGCTTTAATGCGAAACAAAGTGTTTTTTTCTAAATTGAGAACAGTTAAAGCCTCAATCATCTTCATATATAGTAACTATATCGTTTATAGAACTATTTTTAATAACATTACCTGCAACTATGCTAAATTACTAAAAACAACTGAAATAATTGTGTCTGCACTTGAGATAATTTAAACAAAACGAGAAGCAATTCATAATCATTGTTGACTGTTATTATTATAAGTCGTCAGAGACTTGAAGTATTTATTAGGTCATCATAGATATTACTACAACTGCACTCTTATCTAAGCATTTACTTGTGAATCTGGTGTTCACATTCTTCTTTCTGCTTCATGAAACTTTGGCACTTGCTATTTATACTGAAAATTCAGTCGTGTCAATTGAGTTGTGTCCAGAATTTTCTGAGAGTGACATGGTTTGTTATTAAGCTTTAAGAGTACATCAAAACTCCACAGTGCCATGAAATAGATATCTTCGTATTACATTAGAGGATAAATGACGGAGACAATTGCTGATGACGTCAGAGAGACAGAAAACTTAGTAAGTCATCTGAAACGGAAGCTGCAAAAGCTATTTCCTATAAATTAATATATATAGATCAAATAAAGATTATTGCAGATTTCAAGAAGAAATAAACAAAATGATATCTATATCACGTCATAAGCAACATATTTGTTTTCAATAACAGGTATGATAATGTGTGTAATGGCGCTGTTTAAGGCATGAATAAGATTGACAAAACTTTCTGCTTTATTTTTATAAGAACAACTTAATCAGAATCAGAAAGGTTTCATTTATAGTCACCTCGGTCTAAGTTATTTTATGGTTCACTTAAGTTGTTAAATTTGTTCTAGTTGAGTTTAAGTATTGAAAGGCAGACAGAAAGATATTTACCAATTTATTTCTACTTGAATAGTTGGAATCTGTCTTACGAGACTGTTTCCTTGTTCAAAAACAATTGATCCACAATTATCCATCTACGGAAAAATACATAATTTGAAAAACAGAAGGGAAAGTATATGGCTACTTAATCATAAAATGATTGTCAATGGAAAATGAGATTTTTTTTTCTCGGGAAATCAATATGAATAATTCATAAGTTTAAAGTCGTTTAAGAAACTTTACCATGGGAATACCATTTCTATCGAGTTAAATGAGACGATTATATGCACAATAAAGTTGGCAATTTCTTGCCATAAAGAACGCAACAAATGTAATCTGAAAGTTGAACTTTCGAAAACAAAATAGGAACACATGTCAATGGACTCGATGAAAAAAACTAGTTACCCTCAAGTGACACTGTATATTTGATTATCGTTTTGAATTTGTTTAAAATAAATTTGAACTGTGCTTTAAATTATTTATATTGTTAAAAATAAGAATGGAATAATAATAAAAACACTTACATTTTGCATTTTGACAGGAAATCTTTTAATAATGTGAGGATGGATTTTACAACAAAATGTTGTTAAATGCTAAATTCAGTTGTTGTCAGCAAGCAACAGAAGATGGATGTAAATGTAAATGTATTGAAAGTTTTGTAGCCACACGAGCATTTTCGAAGATTAAAGCAAGCCACTCTTTAAAGAGGCTGTACTCCAGATTTGACAGAAAAAATTTCATAAATTATATATATAGATGCCGTGAGATTATAACAACATAATATTTTACTTCAAAACTGATTATAAAAGTCAAAATAGAATAAAAAAAAATATTTTCGCTCCAGCCTGATTTGAACTCTGGACCCTCATGTTAACAAAATATTTCCAACGCTTTTACTGTCACCACTATCGCCGCATGTGATATTACAGATATTTACTTTAAATCTTATACGATATAGTTATACCGTCGCGTTACGGTATAGCTCTTTGAAAGGGAAAAAAATCAATTTATAATGTAATTATTTGACTTATTTTTGTCAGTATGTTATTTTTTAAGCATTAGTCATAAATATTACAAGAAATTTATAACACAAGAAA
Organism: Cyclina sinensis; assembly: GCA_012932295.1. NCBI lineage: Eukaryota > Metazoa > Mollusca > Bivalvia > Venerida > Veneridae > Cyclina > Cyclina sinensis. The sequence continues at coordinate 21,975,845 of JAAONU010000001.1, forward strand.
ACTTTCTTTTTTTGTCATCTGGAGCACAGCCCCTTTAAACAGAAATGTATATAATGCATCACTTGATGCTATAGTCAATCAGGTTTATGATACTGGATCCAGTTAATCCAGTAAAGCCTCTACGTCAAAATATTCCAAAAGCTCTATCCAGCATTAAAAAAGCACAACACGCTTAATGAATTAAAGAAAAATAGTGAATTAATAGATCATTCAACAGTTATTGAAATGGCACTAATGCAAACATCGTCAAGATTTTTCGAATATCGATTATTTTTCTTAAGAAAAAAGAAGTTATCAAAGAAAAAAGAAAGAATCAAAACTGTAAAACGTCTAACATGATTTCCAGCTACACAAACTCCTATTTTCGTGATTTGAGTCTCCGTCAGAAATTCAATGACTGCATCAAAAATAACAAAATACAGTGATTGAATTAAACTCTGTTACCCTCAAATTTGGTAAAACTTTAAACAAAAACCATACGTGAATTCTTCATATCTTATCGTTACATAGGGAAACGTTTCTTCTGTTTGTTTTTATTTTCATTTATTTATTTTTTTTTGTTTTATTATCTTATTATTTTATTATTATTATTATTTATTTTATTTTTTTTTTTGGGGGGGGGGGGGGGGGAGGGGGTTGGCGGGGGAGGTTTGTTTGTTTGTTTTTCTTACATGGAACACTGGTAACCGATAATTTTATCACCTTTAGTGACAGCTCTAGTTGTTGGAAAACAGCAAAGATATATCTGAAATTTGTTCTTAGCTGTAAATACCTTCAGACCTTTTAACTTGTCACCTACATGCCAAAAGTACTTTTTTTAAACATATTTTAGTTTGTTTGCTTATAAGTGGTCATAAAATACCGGTGCATCCAACATTCTCGGTTGCACAGTTTGCTTTCAAGATTCCGTGTGGGTGATAGATCCAACTCTCTGAATTATAAACATAGCCATTGCAAGGTTCAAAATTTCAAGTCTCACAAGAAATACAACAGACATCTCCTAAATTATGTTTATCAACGTTTGTTTTACTAAACATTTGAAAATATATCTAAATTGAACAGATGAAAAAATACAATGAACCTGTTGTGCATCTATTTTTTTATTTATTAAAATAAAATTGTCAGGTTTACATGCAATAGACGAGAAGTTTAATGTGGATGCAATTTTTTGTTCAAGTAATTATTTCAGTACTTCGTTTTATGAACCACACGCTACCCACATGGATTCTCTGTAATGTAGACATCTGTCCCATAAAAACAAGGACTTAACTTGAAGATAATTGATTTGAAATCACAGCTTTTACACTTTCTAGCCGAAGAAACAATTAGCTTCACAAGATAACTTTTTAAAGGTTCTGTCACATGTAATCATGCTATTTTATCGTGTTTTAGAGACACTTAAATAAAAGTGAAGTACAAAACTTCTGTATGATGAGAACAAATAGGTAGGTAACCGGTGATTAATTTCTGAGCATGCCCTTTGAAATAACCTGCACGCTCGACGCCTCAGGCTTTTTTTTATCATTTTGTATGCGCTAAGTTCTCAAAAAGCTGAAAGTAATACCTTTACGATAATAAAATATTTAAGTTTATTTTGACCTGTTGAACTCTGGTACATTTTAATTGTGTTAGCTATTTCAATTTCAGGAAAGACGTCTTTGTTTTGTGTCAAAGCGTTTTATAATGAAAGACTGGAAGAAATTAAAAACAAAGCTATTAACTCTTTTGAATTATTTGTTGTTATCGGTGAATAACCTGCAAAAAGATTCGAAGAAAAGAGAGAGTCACTTTAATGATTATTTGCTACGCGAAACATTTTATTTCTCTTATATATGAATTTTACTATCGAAGAAAATAAACCAAAATAAAGTTATATATCAATGAACGTGAAGTTGGCACATAGATCGCAGCTCTACATCTAGCTCTGCGATCATATATCATTGCAGAGCTGGGTCGATGCTCTACATCCAGCTCTGCAATCTTATATCATTGCAGAGCTGGGTCGCAGCTCTACATCCAGCTCTGCAATCTTATATCATTGCATAGCTGGGTCGCAGACTTACATCCAGCTATGCAATCTTATATAATTACAGACCTACATCCAGCTCTGCAATCTTATATCATTGCAGAGCTGGGTCGCAGCTCTACATCCAGCTCTGCAATCTTATATAATTGCAGAGCTGGGTCGTAGATTTACATCTAGCTCTGCAAACTTATATCATTGCAGAGCTGTCTCGTAAATCTACATCTAGCTCTGCAATCTTATATCATTGCAGAGCTGGGTCGCAGCTCTACATCCAGCTCTGCAATCTTATATCATTGCAGACCTGGTTCGCAGCTCTACACCCAGCTCTGCAATCTTATATCATTGCAGAGCTGGGTCGTAGATCTACATCCAGCTCTGCAAACTTATATCATTGCAGAGCTGGGTCGCAGCTCTACATCCAGCTCTGCAATCTTATATCATTGCAGAGCTGGGTCGCAGACTTACATCCAACTATGCAATCTTATATAATTACAGACCTAGGTCGCAGCTCTACATCCAGCTCTGCAGAGCTGGGTCGCAGCTCTACATCCAGCTCTGCAATCTTATATCATTGCAGAGCTGGGTCGCAGCTCTACATCCAGCTCTGCAATCTTATATCATTGCAGACCTTGGTCGCAGCTCTACATCCAGCTCTGCAATCTTATATCATTGCAGAGCTGGGTCGCAGCTATACATCCAGCTCTGCGATCTTATATCATTGCAGAGCTGGGTCGCAGCTCTACATCCAGCTCTGCAATCTTATTTCATTGCAGAGCTGGGTCGCAGCTATACATCCAGCTCTGCAATGATATAAGATTGCAGAGCTGGATGTAGAGCTGCGAACCAGCTCTGCAATGACATAAGATTGCAGAGCTGGATGTAGAGCTGCGACCCAGCTCTGCAGTGATATAAGATTGCAGAGCTGGATGTAGAGCTTCCATCTATGTGCCAACTTCACGTTCATTTTATATCACGTGTTCCTTCTGGTAGGTTTACAGCCTGTCGCCTTTTTTTTGAAATACCTAGGGTATACATAAATTATCCAGAAAATGTACCATAGACTAAAAAAAAACATGAAATAAGCCCCAAGGATGTTGACTTAATTGACTTGAAGTCCTGAGGTTTTATAAATATTTTCTTATAAGCAATATATTTATTTATGTTCAGTTACATATCATCGTTTCTCTCAATCATTTACCTTACAGAAAATGTCACAAAGTCAAATAAACACCATTTCCATTACTTTAACAAAGTTATTAACACGGAAAAGCATTAGTTTCACCATAACAAAGGTATTTGCAAGTGTTCACATTCATATGTCTGTTTTTCACCTTCATAAATATGTCATTGTTGTTGAATAAATGCGACTGAATTTGCTTTACAAACTGTAGACCGGACGCTTGCACCAGGAAGTATCAGAACCGTCCTTCCAATGTCATCAGACGCAAGGTATTATGTTTATGGGAGAAACATTTTCATGTCATTATTTAAATAACTAATATTGAGTATGTTGCTAATGGCATTGCCACATTAAACAAGTTGTAGTTGTATGATTTATCGTTTTACACTTAATCCTCACGACACCTTCAGACAGACATGGAACAGAGAGATAATAAAGCACACAAAAACGGTTGTCTTACCCTTTGATATTCAAGTGTTTCCTAATTTAAACAAATCTTTAGGGACTCAAACATCACTAGTTTCATGAAAATCCAAACTGAATATCAATTGTTTTCAAATATAAGAAATACTCTTACAAGAATCAACTTGCTCACCTTAAACTTATTTAAGGGTGTTTTTTTAAAAATGAAGCACATTTTGCATTAGAACTTTACACATAACAATAAGATGACCCCTGTAGTTTTAGGGTTATTGGGTCAAAGGTCAGGTCACAGTAATCTTGAAAAGCCAAACAGTTTCTGCTGAATATATAGGGAATCCTTTGACCCAGGTTTGTCAGACTTAATATGTAGCTTTGTCATGATCAGTAGATAAAAACTATCCTTTTTCAGGTCATTGGGTCAAAGGTCAAGGGTCACAGTGTCCTTGAACAGCAAAATGGTGTCCGATCAATGGCTATAGAACGTTTGGTCCCAGCTCCCCACAACTTCATGGCTGCCTCTGGGGATAAGGCGCTAGGGGGCATATATTTTTTACAAACATCTCTTGTTTTAGATTTACTCTTCCTGTTTTCTGATAAAACATTGTTATTGCTCGGAGTGAACATTCGGTAGCTTGCATCTGTCACTGAATCTCTATTCTTCTGATTTACAAAAAATTGAAAGGTACACATTTTTTCAAGGAAATGGTACTAAAACATTTTATACAATACATCTGTTTAACGATGTAATATGTCTATAAGAAAAAAAATAAGGCAACATGGATCTTTTATACTTGTCTTGCTTTTTTCAGATTATTTATTTGGATTTCTCAGAACTGTTACTGCTTTTAATTGACTGTCAGATTAGTGAACTATAATAAGTAATCTACTATTACGCAGTGAGTAAATTAAATTTTACCAGAGATCTATAACCTAACCTAGAAAATATTATAAATAGGAAACATTTAGAAACAACTGAAGTGCATAGTTCGACATCGTTCGAACGTTTTGAAATAATGAGAATCCTACATTTTGTCACGATTTGGAAATAATAATCGAGTTTAATTATCTTTAATTAACTTGTAATAGTTTCGTGATTTCCTGTATTACTTTGGGAAAACAAATTTTCATTATTATGAAATATTACATGATGTTTAAACTCGTTTTGTTCCCACAAGTTGTTTTTTTTTGATCGGTGTTGTTCTTAAAAAAAGTAATTGGTTAATTAAATTAAAGGGAAACATTGTCATTTCGTTAAAAACTTTCATAGAACTCCTTGGATGCGGTGTAGATACTTGAACAAAAAAGAGGGAAGAACTGATGCCGTTCTAGAGACTTGCAGGCTTACGAGAATTCAAAAAAGAACTTCATAGAAGTTTTCAGATAAAGTTATATTTAGTGATAAAAATGACCAATGTTGAAAACCACGAAATATTTAGAAATGTATTAACGATTTCTTTCGCTTACAGAGATAAAACCATACCTGCCAGTTTCGTTGAAAACTTAATTTATAACTGGACAAGTCAAACAGATTTTCACCGTATTCAATTTTACCAAGACGGAGTACAATTGAAGTAAAACAAGACGGCCATGATGGCCCTAGATCGCTCACCTGAGTAATTTGGCTGTGGGAATGAGTTGAGTTTCAAAATTGAAGATTTTCAAAAATCTTATATTTTATACAAATATGACTCTTTTGGTGGGGTAAGTTATGACCCAGCAGTATGTGAGGAGATGTCATTTGAAGCAAAATATTGACAAACGTCTATTTTTAGCTCTGACTTCCATTTTGTGCAACGGAGTAGAACTATTAGAGTACTTTTTATAGAAGGCTATACAAGGAACACTTCGGTATAATGTGGTGGGAAAAGGTCTTGTGGTTCAATAGAAAATGCCATTTTAATATTTTTAGGTTTGGTGGCCCTATGTTCAATGAATGGAACGGTTTAAGCAAGTTTAGAAAAGGGAAATGTAAGGAATATTTTTTGTGAAATTAGGTACAAAAAACCCTTGTGCTTGAGGAGGAAATATCGTTTGACTTTTGTCGATTTTTAGTTTCTCAAACCTTTAAATGAAACAGAGCGCAACCTTTTGAGCAATTTTGGAAAAAGGGAAATATAAGGAAAAAGTCATTATATTGTAATATATATGTATTTATGTATAATTTATTTTACTGAAAATTCTGTTGACACTTTTAGCATTAAAGGCATTTTTATTGCCTAAACTGTTATAGAAATAGGACATTTAGTTACTGCTCTGGTTCAATATTTCCCAATGTTTGAAAGCTATACATTTTTGGGGTATAAATTTTGTACTGATTATCGTTTGAACAATTCTAAAATAGGACATAATGTAAGAAGCAGTGATATGCAGTGAGTGATTTGCTCCAGCGAAACTTCTTCTTCATTAATCTTATCTTGATTTAGCTATATTGCTAGTATGATTTGCAAAGTAGATAACGATGCAGGATCGTTGATTAATGAGTTTGTTTGATTAATTCAAATACGATATCTGAAGAATCATTATTTATACAGGTCGAAACATTATGTCAACAAAATATTTAGTGAAGTGTCGTCTTGGGCAGCTATATCTTGTAGATAATATTATAATGTCATTAATTAGTCGAATTCATATTGGCTTTGTTATTGGGCTGAAGACAGTCATATTGGCCTTCGGCCTTCGGCCTCAGGCCAATATGACGTCTAAAGCCCAATAACAAAGCCATTATGAATTCGACTAATTAATCACAATTTTATTAATTAACTTTATAATATTATGTTCAATTATCAAACTAAGTAATCCAAAACTCGTAATTTATAACAGGGTAAAACTTGTAATCGTCTGCTTTTCACTTCCGCGCAACATAATATTTGGTAAATATGAAAATCACTAAATGAAAAGATGAACACTGCTAAATTTACTGTGATCCGATAGCGCAGGGTCTCCGCGAACTTTTTTTGCTACTTTTTGGACTTTTTAAGAGTTAAAAACTTTTATGTAAAAACTAGGCTAAGCATATTCAAAATGGCGTCCAACATGGTGAAAATCCTAGGCTCATATAAGGCCGGGTTTTTCCTGAATCCTGATTGGCTAAATCTCGTATTGGTCGACTTTTTACTTATTGGCCGTGTTTTTTCGTATTGGCCGAGTTTCGAGCTTTATTGGCGAGGCTTTGGTTGTATCAAGCCAACAACATTGTCAGAATCTAGTTCAATATTATAAAGTTAATTAATAACACAATTTAGTAAATGTATTCTTGGTCAACGATATAAGGAACATAATGAAAATTATCTTAGTTTCATTGACGAAACCATGTTGTTATAAAAAGAATAGAAAGTTGTTTACACGAATGAGCTATTTTGATGTGACATTAACATATTTCAGGGAGGAAGTATTCATAGCCATAACGACGCAAATAAATGGCGACAAAACACATTAATTACAACTGAATCGTGAGTTGGGCCGCGAATAAACTACGAAAATCATTCCACCAGTTCCATGTAATTTGGGTATATATGTAACACTAATGTAATGTACTTGTAATGTTTACCAATGCGGCATTGAGATTATTTCAAAGGAGTGAACTGAAAGCAGCAGATTTAATCTTTCATCGTTTTGACATGTTGTTGAATCCGAGATTATCAAAATAATGTAAGACTGATATCTAAAATCAGAAAAATCGATATATAAAATTCTCCGATGTACTCTTTCCTAGGTTACTTTGGGACAAGACTTAATGTTGTTCTGGCAGTAAGGTTTGGTTGCAGTTTAGTTGTTTATATAGGTTGATAATCACGGCTGTATAATTGTTAAAATCTCCTGTCGTTGCCAACTTATCTTTCAGGAGACCTTGTTATTAAGGTTATAAGTGGTTGACATTGGGTTTGACCAGTCGCATTTGCAGAATTTTTATGTTCTCCAACGGAGATGCATATAGTCGCCGCTTATATATTGTATATTGTGTTTGGTGAAGTGCAACTCACTGCCAATATGAACAGTATTACCAGGTTAGAGCAGTTTTATTTGAGGGACATACATGCATCATCCCAGTTTTTTCTAATAAGATGTCATTATGAGCAATTGAGACAGTCAAAATCTGTCTAAGAATATACATGACCAAGACTTTTTCCTTTTTTTGTCAGTACTATCATAATTCTTCATAAAATGAGAATGGATTTGTAATCTAAAATGGGCCTGGTTAGGTGTGAAAATGCTTTGCACTTTTTATATAGAACATACGGGTAAATGTATTTACATCATTAATACTTTGAAAAAAAAACTATAATGGGGTGAACTTATTTTTGACTGTAAAATGTTAGTAACCATCCTGCACCTCACGTTTCCTGTATTGACATACCAATATGTAATAATGTGTCTCATTACAATTCCTTTTTATTTGTTGCTTTTGTAAAAATTTAGAGGGCCATACAACTTAATAATAACATTCCAACATTTATCAAATTCTGTTTCAACATTTACCTTATTACGTATTCTTATTCAAACTTATCTACTGAAGGTTTGTCTTTTAAACATCACTGTATGATTGACTTTGTGATTCACAAATAAATAAGTAATTAACTCAGGTGTGTTGTCAGAATTGGTTTAATTTTCAAGTGTTTGAAACATCAACGTTATTGTCCACTTATAAAAATGCTCGTGTATAAAGAACTCCATCCTTACTTTATTCATTACAATGAAATTTTACGGAAGGTACAACTCTAATTTATGCCGAAACAAGTTTAAGAAGCAAATACAGTTTACTCCTAGAAGAACAAAATTTACACGATTTTATATTTAACCCCGACCTTTCTTAATTTGACTAAAATCGGTGTGGAATAACTTCTCTGCAAACAATCCTAGCATTTCATTTTACTTTAGTACAACATAAGTTATGACCATAATTCAACGGAATGATAATTATGCAGATTGTAAGCAATTTTACTTGCTACGTTGATAAAGAACGGCGAGGAAAGACGTTTTAGATGTAATCGAAACGTTTTCGATATCTATAGGAGGAATGAGTGAATAAATTTTATACTACATTATTTAGCAGTAATTAATGTTCATTTTATTTGTAAATTCAGATTGTATTGATTTGTTTAATTATGACTGTTTCAGTGTCATTTATTCGCTTGCTGTTGGTGCTGGAATCACGATAAATTCATTACCATGACTCATTTTCCTCAGCAAAATAAGGCCTTACCTTTAGTAGAGTAATTATGACCCTTTGTAGCTCCATTTCCTCTACACCAATTACAATGTCTGATAAATTAGTATTTATGGATTCATGAGACGTAGGTGGGAACACGTATCAAGAACACTGCTTATATTCCGCACCAAACACGTGAGAATAGTACTGCTTTTACTTAGACACTCACCATTATATTCTGTTTTCAAAAAATAATGCTTCGTTACATTTTTAAATTTTATTATTAGATAAGTATATTTCACCTTGTTTTAAATCCATACGTGGCATTTGATAATTTTTGTTATTTTGTGTTGGTGTATTTCATAAATGTAAGAGAGTACACATTCAGTTGTGGAAGAAAAAACCTCGAGTTTGTCATGTGTATTGAATTGAGGGAGTGTATTGTATCAATAGAATATCTTATTTTTCCAGCCTAAATAAATTATTAAAGTCTTCTTTTAGAGAAAAAAACAAACAAGCCAAATTCACACTATTCAATCATTTAAATGCTATTCTAACCTCTTTTTCTGTTCGATTCTTGCCATTTATGTAGTTCCGGAAGTACCACCTATGATTTGAAGCAAATACCAATATTTGGCATACATAATTATGTTAGTTTACCCCCTGTGTACCTTCCTTACTATTAACAAGTGTTTCCCGTCAGCCGTTTCAGATATACAATCATATACAGCAGTTTGCCTTATTAAGCTTATTTCAGATATGACGTAACAGTGTCCTCATCAAAGAAGGTAGGGTCAAACCAATACAAATTTTATACAAAGTTTGACTTAATTTGATCTACATCTGAAAATCTTAGAATACGTGTGACAGAATTTGGTGCAAAAAAGTTGTGACGTCACTGGCGGCCACATTATTAACGACATGACCTCAGCATCATGATTTTAAGCCATTCCAGCCAAGAACTACTTGTGTGGAAAATTTCATGCCTGTAGATCAAATGTAAGAATTTGCTGCGGATACTTAATTGAGTGTAACCTTCGAGTTTTACGTCTTTTTTAAATGCTGTTTGAATAAATGTTTCTGGATAACCTGGGGTCTCTCATATTCAAAACGTATACCACTAAACACCTATTTTACCTTCATAACGTATGAACGGGATGCCATTTCTATTGATTATGTTTTCATGGCTAAGTTAGCCATTCTATTTGCATTTGATGCAAAGTTTGTTATTTTTAAATTGACAAAATTGCCTTTTTGCTGGCATTTATAATTAAGTCTGTAAGTCTAAGTGCTGAGAATATTTTATGCTTTTGTTCATCTCAATAAGTGCACACCTTCGCATGCCTTATAGCTTCGAGTTGTTCTGTGTTCTTGTATCATTTTGTAAAAACCTGCGTTATCCTGGGTTGGCGGGTTCAGCTGGCGTTTTGTTGGTCGCAAAAACTGCCATATGCGCCCATATATTTAAGGCGCACTTCTATTTCTTGCCTAAATGCGTAAACAAGTCCCTTGATTACGTGGAGGCCTTTAAGCGCGAAAACAATGGTTATGTTAGAATTTAAATGCAGTGCAGCTGTTAGCCTCTCGACAAAGCTGCTATTTGCGAAATGTTTTATATTGCACTAGACGATAAAAAGTCTCCCTCAAGTTTTTATCTTTGGCTAATAGATTTTCGTTTTAAAACAGGTTTAGAGAATTATATTAAATAACAAAGATGAAGAACCTTAATACAGGACGTCACTTAAAGCAAGACTGCTGGAAATATTGTACGACTTAAACTGTATTAAGGTTCTTTACAAAGAAACCTTTTAACTGGAATAGGTAGTCCGAAATATGATTTTGTTTCTTTATAATTGAGTTTGGCATTTTTATGTGTGATAGTGGGAACATACGACTGAAGCTTAAAATTTGATTATACGTATGTTCTACATCGTTTCTTAACATGTTTTAGAATTAAAATGATTTAGCATTGAAACAATCAAAACAAATTTTCAGTATATACCCACTTTTCTTCCTTCTTTTTCCCAGTTTTTCTAGACACCCCTATCAATTAAAGCCAATAAAAATACAGAAATTTTAGTTTAAGTTTGGAGATATGATAAAAATAGCTTCCAAAAGTCTCGGGTTGGAGATATTTTGCAAACATAATTCGATTAGCTTTATTTTTCACCGTACAAACCAACCCTCGATAAGTAATTAGGGTAAGAAATATTGACTTACTGTCAAGCTTGCTGCAAATTGCATTTAAGGAAATAAGCCTCAGCTCAACACGTAAGATATCCAGACGTATAAATACTTAGAAGCCGAGCAGGTGTAAGTCGGCTGTCTATAAAGATTAGGTTATACACTAATCGATAAGTGCAGCAAACCAGCCTTAGATATTAGAGCTTATCAGATATTTCGAAAATTCTTTGACATGGAGAAAAATAATTACTTTTAGAAAACATTTTTGGCGTTAGTTAACATCGCAAAAATAGATTCCATAGACCTTAAATAAAATCGTACCTAACAATTCCAGCTTAAGTGTGCGAGCAAACCTTCTGTCCGATTGTTTCTCAGTCGTACCTCTTTCTGCACATAGTTAAGACACGCTGCAGTCGATGGTCAACCTTAACTTATAATTACAGTTTTATTGCTACTTATACATCGCATCCATCTGGTCGTTAATTTACTCTTGCCATTATCATAGATAAGCAGATTATTTCACACAATTTGAAATGTCACTTACTTTAAACTTGCAGAGTTTTCCTGTCTGACAAAAAAGATTATCATAAAACCTCATTCACGATTATTTCATACACACATCTGTTGTGGTTATAACGTAGGGTTAAACTACACAGAAACATGTTAAAGTTTCAGAAATAATAGGTTTCTGTTGTCTAAAACAAAATCTGATTTTTGAATGATATATTGTGACAATTTACTTCATACTAGATTATCTTTTAAACATCAAAGACTTGAATAACAGACCATCAGTGAACAATGTATAACTATACTGAGTTAACAGGACTACATGAAACATCGTATGGCGGAATTGCCTTTGAAAGACAACATCGAATACCGCATTACCATACTGAGTTAACAAGACAACATGAAACATCGTATGACGGAATTGCCTTTGAAGGACAACATCGAACACCGCATTACCATACTCAGTTAACAAGACAACATGAAACATCGTATGACGGAATTGCCTTTAAAAGCCAGCATTAAAAATCGTTTAACCGAATAGAGTTTAGAGTACAGCTTATAAGATCCAAAAGGTAAACATGTATACAGTAATTTATACAAATAATTGAGCAGAGCAATAAACACTGACCATTTTTGTCAGGTTTTATTAAATGTGCATGTTAACAAACAATTTGATTTACAAACTTATAAATGGAGTCGGTGTGAAAACACAGTTGTTAACCTCCTTATATATTTATAGTCCTAGGGTATGTCAATTAATTCAGTGTTACGATTTTTCATTCACATGCATGTTTAGGGTCCTAGTTATGTTCACAGTACCTGTGGCAATAGGTGCTTTGCTGAAGTAATAAATATGTACCTAGCTAGATCTTTTCTAAACAGTATGCTTACATGTTTTAATGTGATTGTACTGATGAGTACCAATAGTGAATGAATTAAATAACTGGCCCTACTTGGACACAACACCCCTTTGGACAAGATCTTTACACTGACTTATAATTATTTGACCTTGACCACTGATTGACCTTCACCTTGAAGGTCCAATTGTTCAAAAACTTTAACTTTGGCAATAACTTCTTTATTAGTTAGTGGATTTACTTCATACTTGGACACAACACCCCTTTGGACAAGACTTTTACACTGACTTATAATTATTTGACCTTGACCACTGATTGACCTTCACCTTGAAGATCCAACTGTTCAAAAACTTTAACTTTGGCAATAACTTCTTTATTAGTTAGTGGATTTACTTCATACTTGGAATCAACACCCGTTTGGACAAGACCTTCCACTGACCTGTAATTATTTGACCTTGACCCCCCTCAATATCCAATCATCCAGAAACTATTATTTGGCCATAATTTCCAAATTAGTAAATGGATATACTTCATACTTAAACACAACACCACTTTGGACAAGACCATCTCACTGTCCTGTATTTATTTGACCTTGACCCCTGAATGACCTTCACATTGAAGATCCAGTTGTCTAGAAATTTTCACATTGCCCATAACTTCCTTATTAGTAAGTGGATTTACTTCATACTTGGACACAACCCCCTTTGGATAAGACCTTCCCATTGACCTATATTTATTTGACCTTGACCCCTGAATGACTGGTTCTCAGATCAAAGATCAAAGGACCACTTTCGGGGGCATTGTCATCTTACAGTGACAGTTCTTGTTTAAATTTCTGAAAAGGTTCCGCTTCCGAGTTTGAACAAATGGCTGCCAGAGCTTAAAATAGATTTTCATCAATATTTGACTTCAAATGACATCTTCTCTCTAACCGCTGAGCCATTTTCTTTTAAACTTAACAGAAATTTTCCTGATATTTCCTTTTTCTAAATTGCTCAAATCATTCCACTTCATTGCCCATAAGGGCTACAAAAGCTAAAAATAGAAACAAAATCCAACAACATCTTCATCTAAACGGCAAAGTGATTTTCAAAAAAAATCCACAGAAATGTTCCTTACATAGGCCTCTTGAAAAAATTGCTAAAACGGTTCTGTTCAATTGAACAAATGGCAGCCAGAACTAAAAATAGATTTTCATCAATATTTTGCTTCAAATGACATCTCCTCACAAGTTGTTACCTCGAAATTACCTCTGCCCCATGGATTTTATTTTTTGTATAAAATATGAGATCTTTGAAAATTTTCAGTTAGAAAATAGTGTTACTTCTGATGTTTGCTTAACAATAGATCCTCAGTCAAAGTACTCAGGCGAGCGATTCAGGGCCATAATGGCCGTCTTGTTTGTATTATTGTAGATCTGTTCTCTTAGAAATTAGCAAGAAATAAAGGAAGTATATTTCAAACGGCTCATGTGAACCTAGCCTAATTTATTATGCTTAAAGTGTTGAACCGCTTTTATAGATCTTATATTTTTCAGTTGTTCAACCTTTAAGCCTAAATTTAAACTGCATGTAACCGAGCGGAAATCTCGCAGAAGGAATACCTCGGATAATTTCCTCTGCAACAACTACATTATTTCCTTCATCACCGAGGGATTCCGAATGCAAAACTTTAAATAAAATGACGGATAAACAGATACAAAATAAGTGTTTCAGTTTATACTACATTATCTGTGTTTTTTCAGGAACTGGTACAGTTAAAGTTATCATATTTTATCTTGACGTCATCATTTTTGTTGTGTACTCTGCAAAATGTGGGACAAACGAGCAATGATATGTGCCCAACCGCATACGATTGGGCGAATCCGCTTGATCAGCTGCAGATCAAAGTGAGACGTAAAAGGTGAAAAACTATAAAATGTTTACCTATAAAATCGGTTCACCTTCGGAGGCAAAATAGTGAGACTAATGTGAACCTCAAATAACTCAAAACGTGAGGCAATTTTCAGTTTGGAGTTTGTGAACCATCTCCCTATAATGACTTCTTTTCAGTCTACACTATCAGAATCAGCCAAGCAATTTTGAATTTCTTTACAAAAATGTGTGTGTGTGTGGGGGGGGGGGGGGGGGGGGGTGTAAGAGAGAGAGAATTTTGGTCTCGGACTGGATGCTGTTTTGCTTATTCTAGATTAAGACGCTAAACTTCACTGTCTTTCATTTGATTGATACTCTCCGCAAGTGAGAAATAAAATCCCTTGCTCCTGACTAACATTCTCTACTCCAATAATCTGATCTATGCCAGTAGAAGCAGAGACTGATAGACTTTATTCAGTTAGGAATGATGGTGCACGTAAAATCGGAAGTGCTTGAGTACATTATTAGCGTGATTTGTCGGAGTTCCCACAGTTATATTCTTGTACTCCATTAGTGATGTCAACATGTTTTTTTCTGATCTCAAATAGAGTAAAAGGATCATTACTGGCTCGACTAATGATATGGGCACTTACATCGTGTTTCATGAATCCCTGTTGCAACATGAAACTTTAGGACAAAGTAATAAATACACAATTACATCGGTTACAAAGTAGAAGAAAAATCAAATATCATTGATCTTTGTACGTTAAAGAAATAAAAATACCTGTAATTCTTTAGAAGAGTACAAAGGAATCTGTTATGTGACGGCTTTTCTGCATTACAAATGACTTAAGTTCACTTATCCGTTTTTTATAAATACATATCAATATTTTTACCACCGGCTTCAAAAAGTGTATCTTACTAATATTGTACCAAAATGTCAGTGAATAAAATTGTTTGGAGAACATAGATGGCAAATAACTTTACTTCCATATGATATTAAAACGATTGTCTTAAATCCCGAATTTTAATTCACCTTTTGACAGATAGAGAGAAAATGTAAAGATACATGACAAGCTAGAAGTAATAACATTCATTCTGTGTAGTTGTTGTGCCAAAGAAACTGTATTTTCTTTCTTGTGACTGACAAAAAAAAAGATATTGTTACAACGTAACAAGCTAATCAAATGCTCGTTGTATTTTTGTCAAACTAGATTGTTTGTTCTTTGGATTATTTCAAAAATGCTTTTTGATTTTATGGTTTTTGATAAAATTTACTGAGTTAACACTGTCATTTAAAAGTGAAAGTGTTTGAAATGAAACCAGTTTGCTTTGACTGGACAAATTAATGTTGATTTGTTCGATGAGAAACGTGTAGCAGAACGCCCATATGAATCACGTATAATACAAAAATGCATGTGTTTAATACCATTTAACATCCAGACGGTAGATGAATATGTAATATCTTTTGTTAATGTTATTAGTAAACATATTAATCGGGTACAGTTATCACGTTACCACAAGAATAAAAGTCAGACTGTTATCCCAGACATAACTTCCGATCAGATACATAATACATATTTTTTATATATATTTACAAAGATTCAGTTTCTTTGCCTTGCTGTTGTCTTATACAGTTGCTTTAAAATAATTTCTCCTTTTTTGAGTTTACTAAGAGAGGTATATTTAAAAGAACATATCCTAAATATTGCACATGTTAGTGTTTAATTAGACCATTCTCTAAACAAAATAAATAAAACAAAAAAACAATAATATAAAGTAAAATAATGAAGGATAAAATATTTTCAAATCATCAGTGATTGTACAACTATGAAAATCAGTTCTATTGTCTTTTTTCAGGTCAGAACGATTCATTTTACAATTTTTCTCAGTACGACTTATCGTTATAATATTTTCACTTTTACTTGAACTATATGAATGATATAGACAGTGTTGTTCGTAGCTGTCCACAAAATGTTTGTTCTAAACCATTATCTGCTGTTAAAATTCATAGTTTAGTATAGGTGGATCTGATAAAGAATGTGTCAGTTATCGATAGGAAAATTACCAACATCTTGTTTTTAGCATTTAACTATGACAGATATTCAATAATGCCTTTTACAATGCATAAGATTAATCTATATGTGTTTTCCTCAATTCAAAATATAACTTCGATATGATTTTGCTATACAATTATGTTGAATGTATAAAATATTATTTTTCAACAAGCTATACTACTCATACACAGTGGAAAAGTACTTATAAAAGTGTCTATGTTTACAGTGTACAATCTGCTTCATTTGCCAACATTAAGTAAAAGTGTATCAATATACATTTGTATTATCGTAATCGTAAAAATCAAAGTCGAAACAATTTTGAAATCCACTGAAAATGTGTCGCTTATGACCATTTTAGTTCATACCTGTAAAACACTAAAAATTATTTTTCCTTAATGATATTCAAAGATTTTAGCAACGTAATTTAAAACTGAATCGAAAAGTTTAGATTTGTCTGTGATAGAAAATTCTAACTGATATAATACTTGAAGTAGATCTCACATTGTAATTGTATAACCCACTTATTTATCCATTCATTGCCTATTTTTTGTACAGTTGTTTAACCTAAGACTTTAAAGTATCTTTTAGGTTTTAAAGACCTAATCTTCGAAAGCATTCTAATTTAATCACAGCAACTAAGATACGACCGGACTATTTAATAAATCAAAAAGTCTAATCAAATTACTAGAGTGATTTTTTCTCGTTAAAACCAACTTAATGATCAATATATCATAAGAAATCTCTTTTATGCTGGCGCAGTGTTTTAATCAAATGTGGACAGCAATTCATTTAAAGCTGCAAAGGAAAACAGAAGGCTTTCATAATTTAAAGAATACTTTTTGAAAATAAGGAAAAACGTACTATCAAAACTTTAAAGGCTAGTTTTATTCATTTTCTTTCAACATGACAATTGAGATTTATTATCAATATTTTCTGCGCACTCATTATTATTATTATTACTTGTCGGATGTATAGGAATATATATATACTTATATAAAGAAAATGTCATTACGAACAGTTTAAAGTGTAATTTCAATCTAAAGTTCTTAATCTAGTTTTTTTCTGACTTGAATACAACGTTAACTTGCATAAAACTCAGTTTCTCATTCATAGACATAGAATGGGACATAAAACACCAACTAACTGGTACTGTTCTAACGGCATTTTTAACACAGGATTTCATAATGGTCTTAAAGGTTAAAGTCTTATCAATTATTTGCTAGGTGCATACAAACTGGAAATTTTACTTACGATTCATCCATTAAACTATTATCTTAGAGATGTAAAAAAATAAAATAAATCAATAAATTTGACAGACGTGCATCACCAACGCTAGGTTCCAGACTGGATTTGACGGTAAATGCTATAAAAGTAGAAACTTTAAAAGGAACCAAACTACTCACCTCTTGTACAGGTTGGTTTAAACAATATTTATTTTTCAAGAAAACATATCAATATATTTGACATTTACACATGGTATAATGTTCACAAAGATATACTTAATTATACATGTATAGGACAATAACATGTGATATATGTGTCACACAGAATTGAGGAAAAAGCTATCAGCTTATACTAACGCCTCGTTTCTGTATATCTTGCAAAGCTGCACAAACGGTGTATCTAACATCAAGACAAATAATTTAACCAAATAAAAATATTCATTTATTATTAAATGAGAGGATGGAAAAGAAGGTTGACAGTAAACATTGGTGATCAATTTACTGCTTTAAATTCATCAACATGTCATGACATCTGTTTAGGATAAGGGTGTATAGTAAACAAATAGTGAACAGGTTCATGTTATAGTCAATACACTTTGCGAGTTACATAATTTACATTATTTCAAATAAAGGCCCGAAATGGTTAGACCACAGAAGGATGTAGCACTTTAATCTCTTTAGATATTGTACTAATGGAAGTGATTTGACACTTAGGCTTACGAATTAAGGTCAACAAAACAACAAAAGAAACCTGCCCATTTTGTTCATAATATTATGGCCCGGCGCTGTATCTCATTGGCTTCCGCTAAGATAAACAAAGCCACCTTACTGATACAATCTTGTCAGCCTTTTATATTGAGGATGTTCGTATAAAGTTTTGACAATTGCACCCTAAGAATCAAAGAGTTTGAAGTGATTTCAAGAAAGTTTAATACCATAACAACTGTAACAGTTGTTGTTGTTTACACGAACTTTGCTTTATCATTTCGTTTTAAGTTTATATTTTTAAGTAATAGTATAAGGAGACATATGAATCGTAGTTAGCTCTTTAATTACATCTGTAGCACTGCAAAGGTATTAAAATGTTAAACTGAGCTCAACAGAATTGCCGATTTTGTATGTTAACTCGTCTATGACGTCGTACGTCTGAAAAATCTGTCGATTTATGCCTTCCATTGCAAGTAGGCGACAGAGAACGTGATAGCAGTAACTGATTTTAAAGTTCTTCTTGAGATTGTATGATGTACAAGAAATTTGTCACAGAATCGAATGCCCCCGAAACAAGGCAAGGGTCACAGTCATGATAGCTTATAACTTTATGTTATAACTTGATCATTTGTGAAAAAAAGTTTACACTCTGTGAAAAATAGAACTGCCTCTGTACTGGCACCAATACACCCTAAATTTCAAAGGTCAATAATTCCAAATTATGCAAAAGAGAGTTATGGTTCTTAGGCACTGCACTTGTTCTCAATAAGGTCTATTTATCTATGAAGTTTCAAGTGATACCTCCAATACATTTTGAGTTATGCCCCGGTCAAGCAAAAAATGACAAAGGGAGATTATTAAAAATGGAAGTAAGCCGGAGTTATGGTTCTTGTGCACTGCACTTTGCCTCATCACCAACAACCTATATTCTTAGTTTGAAGCCGATCCCTGTAATATACTTTGTGAGAAAATGGCCGGACAAGGAAAATTGAAAAGGGGAGATAACTCAAGAACTAGCATGGCTAGAGTAATGGATTTTGTGCACTTGACTTCTCCTCATCTCATCAAGCCATATTCCAAGTTTGAAGTCAATGCCTTGTTTACTTTTGGAGTTATGCTCCGGACAAAATGGGGACTGACGGACTCGATTACTATATGCCTTCTTTCGGAGGCATAAAAATCACTTATACATTTCTTCTTGACAAATAGGAAGTTTGGAATTGTGCGAAATGCCTTTGAAAAATTTCAGAGCAAACATTACAACAAGACTGATTGTCAAATATTTCGCCTCAAACTTGAACTTACTATTAGATGGTTGAAGTATACTAGTACTATAGTAAGTTAATATAACTAGATGACTAAACACATAATGAAGAAACAAACAAGTGTATCGTTTCATTGTTATACATGTTCCTCCCGAACAACTAATGCATAGCGTCAACGCAGACAATGAAAACTAAGAAAATGCTTGGTTTAAAGCAATAGTAAAGTATGTGTCAGCTTAGCAAGTATGAGACAGGAATCTTCGATAGTAGACAAGAGTCTACTTTCTGCCAGAATACATGCAATTCTCTGAAAGTGAATTCCAGAAATGTATTTCGAATGGTTATTTTTCTGTTTCAAAGATGAATTCGTTTCTTCTCAATCGAGTTTTTATCAGAATTTTGAATTAATGGCTTTAAATTTTTGCAAGCAGTAGACATAAGCATCTTGGATTTGGCACTGACTGAAAGATATTGAGACGAAGATATAGGGCAATAATAGCATAAAACAGAAATACAAATAGTAATTTTGAAATAAATATTAATAATAATCATCTTAATATTAAGTTCGATATTTCAGACAAATCAAACAAGTACAAGAAGACCAAAAAATAGCGTGAGGTGTTGCTCTATTGTCACGTTTCTTGGCAAGTCTAATAAAATCTTTGAAAATAAGATGTATCAAGTAAAATCGACTATTTCTAAAAAAATTCTTTGTGACTGTTTGTCGTAACTAGAGTGTGCAATAAATTGCAGTGAACACAACCTAATTATAGAAATAAATTTTTTTTTACATGAAAGCATGAAAAGATTAATGACATTTAACGACACGCACTATATATCTAAACAAATGACCTAGAAGACTTTTTTTATTTTTACCTATGAAAATCTATGTGAAAACAAGTGACCCCGTGCGATGAAGCAGACAGTGAGCTCTGGAACGGGGCTAATAGTAACTACATGGACATAAATTAAACAGTATTGGCAGAGGTCTACTAGGCAATCCTAAATATTAAATATCTACACTTAAGACACTGTGGTTTCAGATAATATGTTTGAAGTTTTTCACCGATATGTCTATGTTAGAATTACAATGATTCATTGGGCGAAGCCAGAAGTGATTCCAGTGACATCATTGAATAATCTTGGTAGAAGTCTTCTAGGCAATGGTACACATTAACTATCTAGGCTCGAGGCTAGGCTCAGGGGGTTTCAGCGAACAAGAATTTTATTTTTATTTATATTTTGACAATCAGACCCTAGAGGCATAAATTGAAGAATCTAAGTTGAGGTCTACGAGACAATGCTAAATCTCATATTTCTGGGACTGGCAGTTTTAGACAAGAAGAGTTTTTAAGTTTTTCAGTGAAGATAAGGAACTAGATGTCTGCATAGAATGGGATATTTTAAACAACTTAGGAAGTATTCAGGCAAAATATATTCCTGTCAAGTTTTATCAACTAAGACCCAGTGGTTTAAGTTGAAATGACGTTTACAGCAAATGGTGGTCAAAAAGGACGGATGCTAGATGGAATTGTATCACAGTAACTGACCCTGTGCATCTGCTTAGATGAACAACATAACTGAATTCTGTTCAACTGGCTTTAAGATAGACGACTAACACATGTGAAATTTAAACTGTCATGCCACAAATTCAAACTAAAATGAATTAACATCACTATTTGTTTATATATTATAATACGTTTTTTTCAAATCTCACTACAAATGCTTAACTATTATACTGACTTCTAGAGAGCCGAGTAAAATCTGTAAAATTTAATCAACAGCTACTGTTCACAAGGGCTTTTTCAACAGTTTGTTTCGCAGTTCTAGACAGAATTATTTATTGATCATAAAAATCGATATTATATCTTCAGGCATAGCAGCATTGCAATTGTTTTAGAGTACCTGACAATTATTTGAGGATGTATAATTTGTATATTTAAAACATAACTGAAACTAAGGCTATTGGAGCTTTCATAATTACAGACTATTAGCGCCAGTAACCAAAGAGTTTTTTTTTCAAAGTAAAATGCTTTATCTGTAAGATTTTCGACATGAACATTTGTATGTAAAGCCTTTATATTCTTATAGACAACTTTTTATTCTTTATACTGTTATAAAAAAGCATTTGATTCTGTCTTACGTTTCGAGCGATGTTCAGCATTTTTGCACTTTGCTTATCTTTTAGAATCCTAAAAATGGACTTATAACAAGATGAAATAAGCATGTAAACCATTACTCTCTTTATATCTTTGTCTTTAAATTTGTGTTCCTTCTTGTTGTAAATGTCCATCAAGATATCGATCAAAGGTAAATTCAACAACATGCATGAATACTGAAAACTACCTCAGACAATATCCTAACAAAACAGTCAAAATAAACCTGTGAGCGATATCCTAACAAAACAGTCAACAAAAAATGCACTATTTCACGATTAACTACTATTCGACACATGCCTTACGAAAACAACAGAAATGCAATTTATACGAGTTATCATTGATGTGTACAGTTTTGACAAACACATATATAATCTAAAGTTTGACAAACGATTTAGCTGAATGAGTCTCAATGTCTCACAAAGAAACGTGCGCGTACAGGAGAAGGATTATAATAGGTGTGTACTCGTAAAACGTGCACGTCGACATTGAGCTGGTGATAAAAAGTAACATTATTGCAGTTTAGATGGTGGCATACTATCAATCTAATAAATTAAATAAGTTTTCCTGATTTCTTGATTAACATCAGAAATGATGCAGAATCTTAGATACAAGTGACACTTCATCCTTAACAAAATAGTGAAAATGTTTTAATCCAAATAAAGTTGATCCCAAGCATGCATGTACATAACCGTTTTAACATACCATAGATATGATTCAACTCGATTTCTTGATCAGGAAAGTATTTGTCTGAAAATGTGTGCAGATTCCACGTAGGCTGTCTCTGATGAAAACATATTGAGATACAAAGAAAAGAGCCAGACGCGACATTTTGTAAAAACCGCTTACGATGGCTGTCCATAGAGTGTTGTAAAGAGTGGAGTGTAAAACTATTAACAGTCCGCAGGCATACTTTGCTGTAACAATTCAAATCAGCAATATAATGATTTTGTGCCCATAAACGTTTAGTACAAAATAGAGTCAGACTGTGACAAACGATCATGTGAATACTGACAAAGGTGAGCTTGAAACACTTCCTAAGATTTGTATGTTGAGATAACAATAAGACAGAAAAATATTGAGTGAGACTTAATCTAAACCTACAAATGGTTTCTATTCTTAGCAGTTTCTACGTATTGAACCAAACAATACTAAAAATACATAAAAACAGACTTCATCCATTGCATGATTATTTTAATATAGTTAAGAAATGAAACATCCAAAATACTTAAAATATTACAACTTCGGTAACTATTTATACCACCGCAAACGAAGTTTGCAGGGAGTATACTGGAATCACCCTGTCGGTCGGTTTACCGGCCGGTCGGTCGGTCTGTCACGTTTCAAACCTTTACCTTGCATCGCGAACTCCTCCTTCAGTTTTTAACTGATTCAAATGAAACTTGGCTGAAATGGTCACTAGGCAATGTAGATGTGCAAACCAAAAACCTGTACTAAAATTAGTAAAAATATGGTAGGGACGCAGAAAAGTCGATTTTAATGTATGTCGCATGTCTCAAATTTGCATCTATAATTTCAATTTCGTTTCAGCTCCTGTTTATTTCTTTTCAAGGCAAAACCAATTTATTTCGCTCAGAGAGTCTGCAACGAGGTACCGCTATGTTATTTTAACTTGTTTATTGTATTAATTATAAAGAGGATTCAGAGAAAGAAAAAACTACAGGTGCTGTTTAAAAGGATTAGTTACAGCTTCTACATTCTGTTTCTGCATGGTGTTAACAGCAAAAGAAGGATGGTTAACATATCATTTCTGGAACCTGTCAATTTTGGAAAATCTGAAGCCTTGCATTCAATCCTTTACTGTACCGTATGCATCTATATCATCACGGCATCTTCATGGTAGCTATGTCTGTTTTCAGTCACCTGGTCCGTATGAATTATTCTAATTTACTCAGGTGGAAGAAATGTAATTGTGACAATTGACATACAGATAGTTTTCCCCTACGTTGAATAATGATGATTTACAATACGCATTGTTATAATCGATAGTTATCCAAGCTAAATCTAAATAAGAGGGCAAGTGTTAAGAATAAGACTGCGAAATGTAAAATCGCAAATCAGATAATAATAATGTTGCAAAGATATCAGAATCATAGCTGAAACATAACAGCTTTTTGCAGAATTAAAAATATATGATCTGTTTATCCTAGCAAGGTATTTAACTATGGATTTGCTTCTTGGCGCTAATTTCTATCTAGAACTAAAAAGCTATGCGAACTGTGGAAACAATATATTCAAGTCCATACTGTTATACAAATAGGGGCATGGACTCGTTTCCATCTGTGTAAGATGCAAATGTTTCCTTATTTTAAGGCCCCGTAGAAAGCTACATCAAACGAGCGCTGAATACTTTGTACACAAGTATTTAATAACAGTTAATTGATGCTTATTTCTTTATTATGGTCATGAATGTAATAAACTTTTATCACTTTTGTAGATGCGCTAACTAAACAAAACAGTAATACCTTTGCAAAAGAGATAATGGCTTCTTAAGCAAGCTTGATACCGAAGGCAAGAAAAAAATTATTCACAATTTAGCAAACTTCAAAGAAAGTACAAGTTCAATTCCAGAAAGCAATGAACAACTTATCTTTTAACGAGAGCGCAATTTGATCTCACGTTTCGTACGTAAGTGTAGCGGACAAGTTTCTAAAATCATCGATGAAATTGAAAGGTTTTCGCCTGGTGAATGATTTCTTTTTCAAAATGAAGCATAAAGAGTTACGAATTAGCTTTGAAAATATGGCTCTTTTTCGCGTGGTAAATGTCTACAATAAAGCGAATGTAATTATGGGGGTTGCGTGCTATGCAATTAAAATTATTTTTCGAAAACAGCAATTCTCTTCAACAAGTTCACCCACTCGTTTTAGATTCGGGTTTCTGTTTCTCTATTAGAGTAGGCTACATGTTTAAATTACCAAGAAAGGATTTGAACTGATCTTGTTATGGTTGATGCAGAAAACACCCGCATGTTTACATGTACTGTTCAATTTCATCTTGTAATGTCCTAAACTAACTAAATTTACAGAAGATTGTGTTTCACAACACCTCTCCTCGAATGTACGAATCAAGTGTGATGGATAAGCAAGACGAACTAACTTACATACAGTGGCTATGAGTCTGTAACTCAAATGTGTCCAGGGCTATTTTGTTATCAATGAAATACTAATATGTATCCTCGTTTGTTTGGTCAAAGTCAAATATGCATTATTTTGTCTATGAAATAATGACTATTGGAAATGTCCTGATGGTAGTTATGAAGATATTCGATGGTTTTTCCTTTTATTTCTTTATCGTGATTTGAAACCTGTATCCAATTAGTGAATTAGTGTCATGAAAGTTAATCTTCAAATCTATTCGATGACAGAGTTCATTCTTTTAGCCTGAGAAGATGACATATAATACATGATCAAAACAAGTAAAAAGTTTCAGTATATAGTCGTGAGCTTTGTGAAACATGTTGAAAGCCAGAAAGACTTATCTCATCATGTTCTGTTATGATTTAAAGTTTAAATCTTTGCAAATACAGCACAATGTTTTGAATGTTTTTTTGCAAGTATTGTGTCATCAATATGTCGTAGAACCTGACAAATGCTTATTCAATTTTCTTCCCCTGAAATGAGTCCAGGAGCTGTTTTGAAGGAGTGCCATTGCATTGAAAGAGGAAAGTGCGCCAAAATGACATTATTCTCATCACAAAATTGATCCGGACGAGATTGAATGCCATTCGTGGATAATTCAGTTTCTTTTTTGAAATAATTTAAGTCGTGCAATAAAAAATAAAATGAGCATTTACTTTTTGACTTGAATGTACAAATGCCCGCGTGTACGGATAATCTGCTGTTGTATATTTACTCAGGTTATTTGCTTTTAGGAAAGACATAAATGTTACGGGAAAGATGATGCAAAACGTGCAATATGGTTTTCTTTTTCTTTGTTTTCTTCCGACTACTAAACCAGATCAGTCTTAAATCTTTTATAAGTTAAAAAAGTTTACTTTAACTAAATATATGGATAATATTTAGCTCTTATTATTGGAGTATAGTTAGAAAATAGATTTTAAGTTTCAGTGATCTACCGTCAATTATAGCACGGTGTCGAGTTCAGATGCGTAGTAATTTTATCATGAAGACTGTAGGCCTGAGTGATTAATAATTACGCATCTGATTGCAATCGAACCGGGAGGATCCCTAAACATAAAAAATGACATTTTCTCGATTCGCACCAAAATTCCTGAAAGTCTGCGGGAGTGTTAGAAAGCGTCGCAGACCAGTTCAATCGATACGGGAGAATCCCTAGACATCAAAAATGACATTTTCCCAATTGGCATTAAAATTCCTGAAAGTCTGCAAGAGTGTACGAAACCGTTACGGATCGGTTTAATCGACCCGGAAGGGTCCCTATATATCAAAAATGACATTTTCCCGATTGGCACCAAAATTCCTGAAAGTCTTCGAGAGTGTCAGAAACAATTGCGGACTTGTTAATTCGACCCGGGAGGGTCCCTAAACATCAAGGATGACATTATCCCGATTGGTACCAAAATTCCTGAAAGTCTGCGAGAGTGTCAGAAAAAGTCGCAGACCAATGCAATAAACTCGGGAGGGCCTCTGCTAGATGTTAAAACATCTCAGACTTTTAGGACTTTCCTACTGCTTCTGCTTGTACTGCTACTGCTAGCTTCACGTTTTTCCTACTGCTACTGCTCTTACTGCTACTGCCAACTTCACTTTTATTTCTACTGCTACTGCTCTAACTGCTACTGCCAACATCACGTTTTTCCTACTGTTTCTGCTTTAACTGCTTTTGCCAACTTACGTTTTTTCTACAGCTACTGCTCTTACTTCTACTGCCAACTTCACGTTTTTCCTACTGCTACTGCTTTTACTGCTATTGCCAACTTACGTTTTTTTCTACAGCTACTGCTCTTACTTCTACTGCCAACTTCACGTTTTTCCTACTGCTACTGCTTTTACTGCTATTGCCAACTTACGTTTTTTCTACAGCTACTGCTCTTACTGCTACTGCCAACATCACGTTTTTCCTACAGCTACTGCTCTTACTGCTACAGCCAACTTCACGTTTCGCTTACTCTACTGCTGTTACTGCTACTGCCAACTTCACGTTTATTTCTAAGGCTACTGCTCTTACTGCTACTGCCAACTTCACGTTTTTCCTACTGCTGCTGCTTTTACTGCTACTGCCAACTTCACATTTTTCCTACTGCTACTGCTCTTACTGCTACTGCCAACTTCACGTTTTTCCTACTGCTACTGCTTTTACTGCTACTGCCAACTTTACGTTTTTTCTACTACTACTGCTCTTTCTGCTCTGCCTACTTCATGTTTTTTTTACAAGTACTGCTCTTACTGCTACTGCCTTCTATACATTTTTCCTACTGCTACTGTTAGTACTACTACTGTCAACTTCACTGCTTAGTTCCTATAGATTGAACTGTGGATAGTGTTAGAATAACATTTTACTTATAAAACTGTAAAAGAGTGGTTTAAAAAAAAACATTCGCGTTTTACCTAAGCTCTATAGTAAAGTCTGTAAATTGATTTTAGAAAAAAAATGACTTTGGGTACTTTGGGTAAAATTTCAGCGTGAACCCAAAAGTTTACGTCACACTGATGTTTTTTTTTATGTGGGGCTAAAGAAGAATTTAACCCACTGAGATGTCAGTGCTAAAAGAAAGGTGCGTTTTATCCTGTCTGATCTATTTCTTTTACATGCATAGAGGTTTCGTTATAGCTTTGCACTTACATGTAATCAGGCCAATGCCCCAAATAAATACATCTGGATAGACAATGTTCACTGCAAAATATTTAAATATTATTTGCAGGAAGAATGCTATTTTCTTGCCTGCAAAGTCCTCTTCATAAAGGAAACACAAACCAGTCACTTTGTAGCCGTTCTTTTTATCATTCGTTATCTTGTCACTAATATTCGTAACGCAAGAGCGTAAAAAAATCACAGTTCAAATGCCTTTTTCCTAAGGTGATTCGATAATTGTTGTGTTAAAAGCCTTTCGAGATCAGGTAATGTTGCCACTAACATGACTAATGACAGACAAGTATATATCTGTGAGATCAGATAATGTTGCCACTAACATGACTAATGGAAGACAAGTATATAACAGTGGGATCAGATAATGTTGCCACTTACAAGACTAATGGAAGACAAGTATATAACAGTGAGATCAGATAATGTTGTCACTAACATGACTAATGGAATACAAGTATATAACAGTGAGATCAGATAATGTTGCCACTAACATGACTAATGGAAGACAAGTATATAACAGTGAGATCAGATAATGTTGCCACTAACATGACTAATGGAAGACAAGTATATAACTGTGAGAATACCAGTCAATCACGCTTAACACGAATGACGTGTTAATTGCACGATCTCTCCTTATTTTCAATTAAAAATTTCGACTTATTTTACATGCGCATACTTTTTTCTCTAAGAAATATGTTTTAGAACCAGCTAATTCATCCAAGTATGCAATTATGAAAAATAAATTTTGCCACACATAATTGAAGAAATCATTTGACAGTATTGACCAAAAAGAAACAATACAAATGAAGCAATACACAGCACAATGAAATTGTAAATATTGGAACGATTAATGACATACATAATATGGGGCTGACGCGAATTAATCCTAAGAATATTGATATTATTCTTTGAAACCTTATTTACAACACAACGTTTGAAGACAGGACCAAGCAATATTAGATTAACTTCTAATTAATATTTACTTGCTAGTCTTGGATCGGATATGTCTTGCTGTGTGCCACAAAAATGCCATTCAACGGAGTTAACTACAAGCACTTACTCGAAATATAAATTAACTCGTTTATTTTCTTACAGGAAAATATCCGGGTTTCCTTAAGGAAATTAGTCTTCTATAACAAAAATGAAATTGCTTTTGGTCATAAATAAATGGTATTTGATCTCAAGATGTGCACTTTACAGCCATTTCTTTTCTAATAATATAAACATTAAACCATTTAATACGAAAAAGTCAACTACTATATTTTCAGAGACATTTCAGTACAATATTGAACCTGAATAAACGAGATAAATATTATTTTTACAATGCATATTTCACTTGGCTACCTTGATTTCAGTTATTTAACGTAATGATTAAAAAGTTGTTCAGATGGATAAATTAACACCTCATTTGATGCATTCAATATTGGTAATCAGTATAATTTGCTTTACCAAAATGAACATTGACACTTTCAGTCAAATTCCGATCAGTTTCAGAATTTATTGATTAATGCGTTGTGTTATGATTCTGAGTTCCATTATATTTTTAAAAAGCCAGGCAATTAAGTTACTGATAATATTTCCGGTTTCTGTCATTGGATATCAGATAAAGATTGTTGCCGTTAATGGAATGTAATTGTGCTCTGGGAGCACTGTCTGATCATAAGAAACGTAATCGTATCTGATTTTTTTTATTTGAACTACGTTCCAAACGGGATACAGTCTAATTGTCCTAATTTCTGTCGGCACTTTTCTAATCTGTTTGTTTGCAAGAAAAGTATGCTGGACTAACAGTAAAAGGACCTTGTTTATACTATACTAATAAAACTTATTTGGCTATAAATCTATCAGAAAAAAAGCGACATATGAAGAGACCTTGTTGCGCTTACAAAGGTTATAAACGAGTTTGAAGGAAGTAACTTTCCATAAATAAGAAAATTCCATTTGCGAAGAAATAAAACAGAAAAAAACTATCAAACATTGCACCAGTAGGGGTAATATATTAAATACATATAACATTTCATTTAAATAAAGGTGTCACATAGTTGAGGTTAGCATTTACAGCAGTCGATGCTTTTAATTTTTTTTTTATCTCTAGTTAACTAGTTTACAGAGTAAAGAGTAAATCAATCCTTAAAATACCCGTAAAGGTCCCTAAATAATGGTACTTTACTCAACACGTTTGACCTTTTCACTGCCTTCGCATACTTTTTACTTAAATTGTCGTCTGCTGTCATATTTCGTGACTATAAATCCGATCCTTCCAATATCTGACGATGATCACTACGGACGATATCTGATGTCATCCAAAATTTCCCCACAGACCTTAAACTAGAGAAACATAGCAACTGGAGACGAGCCTTTCAGTCTATTGCATATTTGATAATCGCCTTTCTTCTCATATTTGATGAGCTTCAAAGACAAAAGCGTCACGAAATATGGCTTTCTTCACAAAGATGTCACGCAGCTTTACAGCTATATTGACTTGATTGTCTTAATATATTTCGTAACAAACTCTTGCTTGAAGGAGGACCATCAACAGTTACAAATTGGGAAAAAATACCTTTTTTCAATTTAATTAGAAGATTAGAAAAAGTTATCAGTAAATACAGCGAAGAAAGATAAGTTTGAAATAGTTAAAGTTTAGTTCTAGTTTAATGTGCCGAAAAACTTTAAATCAGTATGTCTATAGTTGTGCTGAACAAATTAACAACACTGCAGATTTGTAAACTTAAAGTTTAAAAACAGAACAAGTATTGAGAAATGTTTCAGTTTAAAAACAATCAGTAAACCATTATTATCATTCACATGACATAGTCTAGTCCCCATGAGGTTATTTGTGTATCAGTTATTCTATTTGTCTTTATTTGTTAAAAAGACAATATACTAAATTAATTTTATCTTTATTACGTTAACCCCTCAAGTATTACCATTCTATTTTCTTAAAATGGTTTTAACTTGGCGTTATGACACAGACCTGTTTACAGAATCATTCAAATATCTTTGCATAGACATATGACCTATGCTTTTGTCAGTTATTCAGATACTGGTATTAAAAAAGAACTTTTATCATTTTTTCTAATATGTGTTTTATTCACAGTAATTTTACTGAGTAAAGAATTTTCTTTTTACAGGCTGGCATTTTGGTTGGTTTATGTGCAAAGCAACACCATATTTGCAAGGTGTGTCCGTCTGTGCCTCGGTTAATACACTTGCTGCCATTGCTGTTGACAGGTAAGATATATTTTCACTGATATTCTTTCCAGACAATAGTGTTGTATCATTATACTAAACTCCCTTAAGTTTATCGCTTAACATGGCTAGCCTGTCCGGCTGTCGTTAGTTTGTCATTCTTGCAATCTGTTCATCACTTACACCATTCTTGTCTAGGCTTTTGCTCAGCACCTGCAGATTAGAGTTTGAAGATAACACTACTTGAAAACCAAAATCGAGATGCTGAACTTACAAGCACGCTGTATTGTTTTAATGGTGTTATGGTCCATTTGGTTTTCAATTATAGAATTCTTAATTGATCTTGTCGTGTCAATGTTGTATCAAGATGAAGTGCACATATTACAAACATGATCAAGCTTGATAATTTCAGGCTTAATGACCGATGAATTTCGCCACATACACTTTACTGTGGTACAGATATTTCCATTTTGTTTCAATTTAGCCATAACCGGGGCATAACTCAAAAGTTATTGAAGACCTCAACTTCAAACTTCATAGGTGAATAGATCTCATTGCAGAGAGATGCACTGCCTAAGAACCATAACTCAATTTCTCAAAATTTTTGAAAGGTTTTGAAGATATTATCTTGAAACTTCATAGGTGAAAAATCTTACTGTTGAGAGGTGCACTGCTTAGGAAGCTTAACTCTCTTTTAAAAAAAAATGAATTATTGCCCTTTGTAATTGTTCATTCTTAAGTCTTGGCCAGGGCATAACTCGA
Organism: Cyclina sinensis; assembly: GCA_012932295.1. NCBI lineage: Eukaryota > Metazoa > Mollusca > Bivalvia > Venerida > Veneridae > Cyclina > Cyclina sinensis. The sequence continues at coordinate 22,007,189 of JAAONU010000001.1, forward strand.
AAGGTTTTGAAAATGTTAAATTGAATCTTCAAAGGTAAATAAATCTCACTGTGGAAAGGTGCAGTGCCAAAGAACCATAACTGTTTTATTCGTACATTGCCTTTTCTAATTTTCATAATTATTGTCTGGTGCATAACTTGAAAGGTATTGAAGATATCAACTTGAAACTTCATAGACGAATAGATCTCACTGTGGAAAGGTGCAGTGCCCAAGAACCGTATTACTCTTTTGCAGAATTTTTGAGTAATTGCGCCTTTGTAATTTTTCATACCTTACCCTTGTCCGGGGCCTATAAATTCCTCATATCATAGCAAAAAAGTTAAATAACTGATATGCTATCGTCGGGCGACACGTCCGACTCGCGGAGTTCTAGTTTAAATTTGTTTTTGCTTTGTTGCATAGAGGTGCATTTACAATATTCTACCAGTCTGGAGTGTCTGAAATACGCACTTAGCTATGTTTCCTCGGATCAAAGTCGAAGTTACGTTATTCCTTTTATTCTTTGTCATTACTGTGTTGAACGCGGACACAACAGTTCATCAAAACCGCAGGTCAGAACTCAAGACTAATCTCTGCAACTTCAAAATTATTATTGCATTATTTTAACTGTTTGATATCTTTTGTATATAAATTACATTAGTTTTTTAAGAAAAAAAAACTGTTGTCTTTCAATAATATAAGGGGTATGATATTCTAGGAGCATCGATAACTCCCAGTTATTTTACTGTATTCTTTAAATTAGGGTACTTTTGTTAACTAAGCTACATAAAACTAAGATATTTATTTGATAAAAGAGTTAATAATTAGCCTTACTTAAAGTTCTCCAATCAATCCTATATGTTAGACAAATAATAAAGTGATTTTTTTTTGTAAAATGAAATGCATGCGTTGAATCTTTTGTGACAAGTTTATGGCTTTTGCAGCTCAGCAAAATTAATAGTAAGTGCACATCCATGTTGTCTGGTCTAAAAACGGCAACATAACACTCCTCAGTAATGTTCTCACACTGTAAATCCACCTGAAATTGTCAGGTTACCTCTTAAACATGCAAACATATATCAATGTTTGTCTGACAGTGTGTCTAGGGATTGGCATTTCACTAAGTACACTTATAGTGTTTATCTACTCTTACAATACTCTCCTTAATGAGTGTCACATAGTCAGACTGAATATTTGTAAGGTCTGACTAAATGTTTCCCGTTATCCTCACATCTAAGAAGAAGGGTAGTGTAATTCTAAAACAATAGAGAAATCACTGTCAATAATGCAAGTTTGATTCAGTATTATGTTTACTTCAAGTGCCTGCTTGTATTCCTATGCTCTATTATGCATTTTAACAATACACAAGCTAAAACAAATTAAATAAACAAATTAGATTTTTTTCTATAAACATAAAATATTAATGCACTTCACACGAAACAATAAACATTGTTTATCATGTTTTTCTTCTTTCAGATACCTTGCGATTTGTCATTCACTGGAAATGAAGATAAGTAAAAAAGCTTGCAAAATAGCAATATTTGTTATATGGGTAGTTGCCTTTACAATCATGATACCTTGGGCAGTATATTTTAAACTTGGAACATATTCAACGATGTATCAAGAACTTCCACTGTGTTATGAAAACTGGCCAGATGAAGCCCAAAAGAAGTACTACTTTCTCGGAGCAATATTTCTTTGCTGTTATTCGGTTCCCCTGGTTCTTATTGTAGCGTGTTACTTACTGATTGGCGTAAGAGTATGGCGTAGAAGAGCTCCAGGTGAAACAAACACCAGTTTAGGTGTTGTACACAAGTCAAAAGTGAAAGCCGTGAAAATGTTAGCTATTGTTGTGGTACTATTTGCCTTTTCATGGTTGCCACTGTATGTAATTCGCCTGGCAAATTTTTACGGTGTACCGTCCGATAAGCAAGTGGCGAAAACTGTGAACGAAATCATTAATCCAATTGCTCAGTGGCTTGGTTCATCAAATAGTGGTATGAATCCGATAATATACTGTTTCTTCAGTAAAAGATATCGGAGTGGTTTTAAGGACGCAATAACTCGCTGCTGCAGACGAAACGATACGAGGCTTAGAACAAGAACGCTGGCCAGTGCAATGGCAGCACATTCATACATGAACGGAAGTTCTCGAAAATTAAGAAACTCCTACCAATTTCAAATGGTCAGTTCAAGTAATAGTCTTTCTGATACAAAAGTAACATATGTTTGAATACTACATTTTTGTAATATATGCTGCTGCTGATTTTCGGTTTGGTTTTGTTGTTTTACATATATGCTTGATTCTTTTTACTGATTTCTACATTATCACTGTTTTGTTTTTGTTATTTAAGATTTAATTGTTTATGCATTGTCAACACCATGTCTCTATGTTGAAATGTACAACCACACCATGAATGCAAAGTGCTTTTTTTATTTTGTTTTAAATGTAACAAACAAGCAAACTGTTTAGTCTGTCATTTTGTGTATATAACATAATGTTTGTTTTACTATTTACAGACGTAGAGAGGGTTTGGAAAGCAAAGATAGTACACGACGGGTTCTCAACAAAGCATGAGTTAAAATTGTTACATATCTTGCTAAACCGACATAATATTATATAGAATTAACTCAAATTCATAATATTCAAAAGAATGTTTTCTCTTTTTCTGCAACAATATAAGTTCTTGACACTGATATATTTCTTTTTTCAAAAATGTTTATTTTGTGTAATTATTTTTTGCTGCTAATTTCCGATATTCGATGTTATGACGTAATAGTTTTGTCAAGGGAAAACCAAAACGAAACAGTAAATTTTGCTCTTCGAACATTCAATGATAAAGACAACATCATTTTTACTTTTTCTGAAGACGTACCCAGGAATTTTAATTTGATCTTAATGCGACCCTTAAATCTGAAATGGATGTCTTGTTGTTGAAGTTATGTAATAATCTTTTTTTCAATAAGTTTATGAAAAAATCTTAAGACATTTACTGAAACTTTGTATTTATTGTAGCTTGCCTTAACTAACATGTCGGACTTGAATACGGCGGATGTCAGCCCTGCTGAATGACAGTCTATCCTTACAACAGAAACTACTTACTGCAGAATTACTGTGTTCCAAAGTTTTAGAAAGATTTTAAACGTTTCGTGAACTTTGATATTAAATAAAATAGAATGTGTTGAATAAGCTGAGATGAACTTCATTAAAAGGAATTGACACTGACATTTTTGGATTTAATGATTTATAGGTTATTTCATGTTCCTAAAATACAATTTATTCAGATCATTTACTGCATAGTTATGCATATTACGTGAAACACTTTCTCGTAATTTTTTCCACAAAAAAGGTTATATCACTACAACAATACTTTAGCATTTGATAAATGTAACTGGTTGCATAGAAAGTGTATAATGATCATAATACACTGAATGTTTTGTGCACTTTCAACTACTCATCCAATAAGGTCTAGTTGCATTAATGAAATAGCATATGTTTTTCTTTAAACATTTTCCCTGCGAAAACGTCGAGAGAAATACTGCATTACCAATATCTACCTTTCTTAATATTGTACAACATATATGTACTAATGCCGTGTACTGTATTATGGCGTGTTTATCTATTTTTTTTAAAGTCTTCGCAAATATTAGTCCATATTAGAATTATTACAAAGAACATGTGTTTTTTGCAAACAATTCTTATTTATTTTGTAAATAAAAGTCCCTAATTCTGATTGATTTATGTTTCTTGTGTTCGTCTTCGAGATGTATTTACAATATACAGAACATAAAAATATCAGGTAAAATCCTTTAACAAAAGATGACTTGTGTTACTTGGATGATATTCTAAACGATGCCAAATCTTTACATTCCAAGAACTTACAAATATCTTAAAAATTCAGTATTTATTTAAACGTTTAAACAAAGAAGCTGTGCAGACTTCTGCTGTATTGTTTTTCGCTGCAAGCGAATTTTTATGTACCCGACTCCTTCAAAATTGAAAATAATACAATGTTAGGTTTCAAGTACTAACATATAACAATTTCAACTTTTCTTTGAAATATGTCATTGACACATGATTTGGTTATTTTAAATGAAACGTTTATTTACTAGTATCACTAGTTTGTGAATAAAACAACGACAAGTATATCCGCAATGCGTTCATCGGTGTAGTGATGTCTATTACACTAAAAACTCGAAGCTGGTGAAAAACTTGTTTTACTTTTTTCTACATCAAAACCATCACTCCTTTGTCAAAGATTCAATTGTTCAATAAAATATGAAGTACAATGGAGCTTTGGATAAAAACGGGAAGATTAAAATTGACGACAAGGCGCTGAAACATCTGCAGACAGCATAATATAATACTGGAAAATTACGTGAAACAATGTAGCAACTTATATAAGTACATGTATAAAATATATAGCTTATAAAACGCTTTTTGGAATTGTTTCTTGTTAATGTATCAATGAGGACTAATTGATCATGAGATAATAAAGACATCAATCTTGGAAGGAGTCTTGTGAGCTTTGACATAAAATGAAAAGATAAGTTACAAAAAAAGAATAAGCGTTCCTTGCTCACTAATATCTCCTGTCTTTCGCCACTTTAAGAAAAAGGAGCATTATACAAAAGATGAACTCAGTGAAGGGATGTGTGTCACTGATTTCCTTGTACGTCTGGGAATCAATTTTTGTGTGTGTCCTCTCTTTCGGTATGACTACTGCCTAGAAAATTTAGGTTTTACAACCATCTAAGAAATTGAGCTACATTAGTTCTTACGCCAGGAACTTGATCATTCGAAGATGCTCTAAAAAGGCATACGCATATGTCTAGATGTGAGGTTTTCCAATAGACAGTTAAACACAAGGTATTACGGATGAACAAACCTTTTTTCCAAGTCTATTACTAGGGTCAGTTGACCGTATTTAACTCCGACAAGATGACAAGCTTATTTTAAAACGCATAAAATTCGTCTGTTTTTTATATAATCGAGAGATAATGAATGGCTTGTTTTCACAACAAATTGTGTTTTGCCATGTACATATGATTCTGACAAGATGACCTTCTTATAAATTAGGAACTCACTGGATTTGTCCGTTTTCATATAATTCCGACACACTGAAATGCTTATTTTCAAGAATTATTGGACCTTTTTAGAAATAGATAGAATGTGTATTATCTTTTTTTAGAATCGTTTATGCTATGAGAAAACAATTATTTGTAAAAATATGCTTAAAATCTTATGTATTCAAACTCAATCAAATTAAGGGGCTGAAAGATTGTTCTATTATTAAAATACAGTGATTGATAATGATATTCCGATTTCAAAGTTAAAGATTAACATGTGATAATATCAAATAGTACATTAAAATTATCAAGTCAAATTCAGCTTACCACTGTGAAATAAAATCGTGTTACAAGATTTAATAATTTTTTTTCACAGAAGATCCATGAGTGACATTTTCAAAAGACCAACTCAAAAAGACCACGTTAGTCTTATTTTAAAATCGTTAAAATGGAGATATTTGGACAATTCTAAGATGTGAATACACAGTATACATATTTTATAAGCACGGTATAATGCAAAGAAGTTGACTACTCAAAACACGATGAAACGTACACTTAATGTTTTTTATTGTCTGCCTTAATGCAAGTATATTTTATGAATAATCAAAACAAAATGAATGTATAATTCAACATTTAACTACGTCAGACTATTTACATCTCAGGCGCACATTATTCAAAACCCAGGTGATATTGGTACAGGAACAGTACAATGTGAGAAATCAATCGTATTAGAACTAACACGCACATTCCAAGACAAAAGAACCGAAATTTAAATGGTTCGTACTTAATACAGGTCGTCAATGAAATTCGGCGATTGTCTGTATTCGGAATGCAAAAGAAAATAGGCGAAAGATGAAGTATATTAAAGCAACAGTATTGACCTGAGTGTTACAACTATGCCTCGGACTAACGTTCTTATTATTCAAATAGCTAAATACAACCCAATATCTACAAATCTGCAGGAAACATCAACGGTTTGTAACTTGATTCCTAAATAGCTAAGGTCACGTGGGTAGTCACGAACTCCTAGTCAGTCCTGATTTATTAAAGAAATAACAAATGCCAAATGCCAGTTAAAAATTTAGATTATCGTCTTAAAGTGTGCAAATGAAACTCTATCTTTAAAGCATGCACTTACATTGCTTGCAATTTTTATCCCGATCCGAATGAGTGACTTATATGTGTCATGAAAGTGGGTCTTTATATAAATGCAACATTACTGTGAGTTAACCTAGCCTATAAAAATACAAAAGAAAAAAAACAGCATGAATGACACTATAAATATCGCTTCTAAAAGTACATGATGAGACATAAAATCAAATCTAACAGATTCCGATTTATCTTACCATCTTCACTAAAACCTAAGAACCTAGATTATTTGAATTTTATGCTGAAACATTTGCATTTAGACTATTCAAGCTTGAACTATAACATTTTTCCGAACTGTTCCATAATATGTACGGGATAAAATGATTCTAAGGAAAAGCACTTGACTTAATTGCCGCTTTAATGAGCAAAACACGATTGAAGACAACATAATCTCAATTTTTAAATGGATGTGGTGTATTTCTTTCGGCTACATTGAGACAGTTTTCAGTTAACAGTGATTTTAATTAGATATCGAAACATAACGATATGATGATACAGCCATTTTTAAGGACATCTTGTCAGCTCAGTGTCGGACATCTTGTCAGCTCAGTGTCGGACATCTTGTCAGCTCAGTGTCGGACATCTTGTCAGCTCAGTGTCGGACATCTTGTCAGCTCAGTGTCAATGCGTCTTTGATAACAAAGTCTTCTTCACTCAAACTTACAGAAATTCTGTTGGATGTGCTATCACACATCATTTAAGGATAGATTATCCGCAGATACGATACATGTACAACCAAAAACTGTACTTACAGTTTCATAAGACAATGTTAGAAATAAAAAAAATGTATGCTTTACTCTTATTCTCTCCAATATCTCCATGCTAATCACAACTACATCCAAACATAGTTTTTCATTGCGATGTGTAGTAAACATTTTATTTCTGCATACCAAGGTTAATAAAAATAAAGTCTTTATTTTGTTTTCAGAAAATTACTGTAACACGGTTTTTCCCGGTGGAAATTACCTATACACACAATGAGCATATTAAATGGCCTTCCGAAGCAATTTTTCCAACTCCAGAACTGGTATTTCTCAATCGTCAGTTCTTTTACGTAATATTTGTTATGCTACTGCTATTCTGCTTTTGAAATTTTGATGATATAAACATTTATTGACATGCCTGTTTTACCTAAAATATATATTACAAGAGGGTCATAGTGGCCTTTAATCGCACACCTAAGAACCATTTTAGACACTGTTCGATTTTTTTAACTTCCAAAACTTGAACATGGGTCATTATGTCAAGGTTGAAATATCTTTTCTCGTGTTCCTTTGAACCAACTTAACTCAAACAAATATGATAAAGGTCCATTAAGTAATATTTCAGTGAAATAACTTTGAAACTTGGTCAGGGGTTTTTAAGAAGATTTTCAAAGAAGTCCATATAGCCATGTAGCGGAAACTTGCCCAACTACTGTCAAGATTCGTTTAATGAACCGACATAGCTTCATGGAATTTCATTAAAAGACCATCACAGGAAAATTTCTGTGAAATCATTTTGAACTTGGGCCAGGGATTTCTTTTTCTACTTACTTTTATACTGAAAAGTTTCATTGTCCCTTGTCAGCAAAACTATTTTACAAACCAACATTACTCAAAGGATTTTAATAAAGGCCAAACTAAGGAGCATTTGTTAGATTTTTTTTGAAATTGTGAAAGTTGTTTCTCAGAAGAAGCTTTTTTAAAGTTTTCTGTACAGTTTTCTTACTGAAAGTTCACCCGTCTTGTATAAGCGAAATATTTTTTTTTCTAAAAATCAAATATGACGTGAAGGAATTTGATTTAGGGCCACATTACAAACATTTAAGTAAATTTAGTTTGAAATTGTGCAAGCGGTTTCTGGGGAGAAAATTTTCAAAATTTACTATACTGAAAATAGGCCCCGCCCTCTGTAGGCTAAGTTTCTTCAAAGGATCTAATGGTTTAAACGAATTTGATTAAGGGCTACCTAAGGATTTTGAGAAAAGACTACAGAACAGTACTGTGAAGTCGGGTTAAAATTAGCCCAGTGGTAAGGGAGATGTTGCATGAAGTTAGGTTTAAATTAGCCCAGTGGTAAGGAGATGTTGCTTGAAGTTTGGTTAAAATTAGCCCAGTGATAAGGGAGATGTTCCTTGAAGTTAGGTTAAAATTAGACCAGTGGTAAAGGAGATATTGCTTGAAGTTAAGTTAAAGTTAGCCCAGTGGTAAAGGAGATGTTGCTTGAAGTTTAAAATTCGCCCAGTGGTAAAGGAGATGTTGCTTAAAGTTAGGTTAAATTTAGCCCAGTGGTAAAGGAGATGTTGCTTGAAGTAAGGTTAAATTTAGTCCAGTGGTAAAGGAGATGCTGCTTGAAGTTAGGTTAAAATAAGCCCAGTGGTAAAGGAGATGTTTCTTGAAGTTAGGTTAAAATTAGCCCAGTGGTAAAGGAGATGTTGTTTGAAGTTAGGTTAAAATTAGCCCAGTGGTAAAGGAGATGTTGCTTGAAGTTAGGTTAAAATTAGCCCAGTGGTAAAGGAGATGTTGCTTGAAGTTAGGTTAAAATTAGCACAGTGGTAAAGGAGATGTTGCTTGAAGTTAAGTTAAAATTAGCCCAGTGGTAAAGGAGATGTTGCTTGAAGTTAAGTTAAAATTAGCCCAGTGGTAAAGGAGATGTTGCTTGAAGTTTAAAATTAGCCCAGTGGTAAAGGAGATGTTACTTGAAGTAAGGTTAAATTTAGCCCAGTGGTTAAGAGGATGTTGCTTGAAGTTAGGTTAAAATTAGCCCAGTGGTAAAGGAGATGTTGCTTGAAGTTAGGTAAAAATTAGCCCAGTGGTAAAGGAGATGTTGCTTGAAGTTAGGTTAAATTTAGCCCAGTGGTAAAGGAGATGTTGCTTGAAATTAGGTTAGAATTAGCCCAGTGGTAAAGGAGATGTTGCTTAAAGTAATGTTAAAATTAGCCCAGTGGTAAAGCAGATGTTGCTTGAAGTTAGGTTATTTTAGCCCAGTGGTAAAGGAGATGTTGCTTGAAGTTAAGTTAAAATTAGCCTGTGGTAAACGAGATGTTGCTTGAAGTTAGGTTAAAATTAGCCCAGTGGTAAAGCAGATGTTGCTTGAAGTAAGCTTAAAATTAGCCCAGTGGTAAGGAGATGTTGCTTGAAGTAAGGTTAAAATTAGCCTAGTGGTAAAGGAGATGTTGCTTGAAGTTAAGTTAAAATTAGCCCAGTGGTTAAGGAGATGTTGCTTGAAGTTAGGTTAGAATTAGCCCAGTGGTAAAGGAAATGTTGCTTCAAGTTATGTTAAAATTAGCCCAGTGGTAAAGGAGATGTTGCTTAAAGTTAGGTTAGAATGAGCCCAGTGGTAAAGGAGATGTTGCTTGAAGTAAGGTTAAAATTAGCCCAGTGGTAAAGGAGATGTTGTTTGAAGTTAGGTTAGAATTAGACCAGTGGTAAAGGAGATGTTGCTTGAAGTTAGGTTAGAATAAGCCCAGTGGTAAAGGAAATGTTGCTTGAAGTTTGGTTAAAATTAGCCCAGTGGTAAAGGAGATGTTACTTGAAGTTAGGTTAAAATTAGCCCAGTGGTAAAGGAGATGTTGCATGAAATTAGGTTAGAATTAGCCCAGTGGTAAAGGAGATGATGCTTGAAGTTAGGTAAAACTTAGCCCAGTGGTAAGGGAGATGTTGCTTGAAGTTAGGTTAAAATTAGACCAGTGGTAAAGGAGATGTTGCTTGAAGTTAAGTTAAAGTTAGCCCAGTGGTAAAGGAGATGTTGCTTGAAGTTTAAAATTTGCCCAGTGATAAAGGAGATGTTGCTTGAAGTTAGGTTAAATTTAGCCCAGTGGTAAAGGAGATGTTGCTTGAAGTAAGGTTAAATTTAGCCCAGTGGTAAAGGAAATGTTGCTTGAATTTAGGTTAAAATTAGCCCAGTGGTAAAGGAGATGTTGCTTGAAGTTAGGTTAAAATTAGCCCAGTGGTAAAGGAGATGTTGTTTGAAGTTAGGTTAAAATTAGCCCAGTGGTAAAGGAGATGTTGCTTGAAGTTAGGTTAAAATTAGCCAAGTGGTAAAGGAGATGTTGTTTGAAGTTAGGTTAAAATTAGCCCAGTGGTAAAGGAGATGTTGCTTGAAGTAAGGTTAAAATTAGCCCAGTGGTAAAGGAGATGTTGTTTGAAGTTAGGTTGAAATAAGCCCAGTGGTAAAGGAGATGTTGCTTGAAGTTATGTAAAAATAAGCCCAGTGGTAAAGGAGATGTTGCTTGAAGATTAAAATTAACCCAGTGGTAAAGGAGATGTTGCTTGAAGTTAGGTTAAAATTAGCCCAGTGGTAAAGGAGATGTTGCTTGAAGTAAGGTTAAATTTAGCCCAGTGGTAAAGAGGATGTTGCTTGAAGTTAGGTTAAAATTAGCCAAGTGGTAAAGGAGATGTTGCTTGAAGTTAGGTTAAATTTAGCCGAGTGGTAAAGAGGATGTTGCTTGAAGTTAGGTTAAAACTAGAAATGGGTTTTTGATTGAACAAAAACATATGTCTCCCCCCAGCCAGTTGCTGCAGGTAGTATTGAGTCAGACGATTGTAAAATTTGACATTTAACCTCCAAGTGTGACCTTGACCTTGAGACACCGCACCCGCAAAGTGGGTTCTGCATGTCACCTTGATGAGGTGAACATCTGACCCAAGTTTCATAAAAATCCTTCAAGGGCTATTGAAGATATAGAGCGGACACGATTTTGTGGCATTTGACATTTAACCTCCAAGTGTGACCTTGACCTTGAGACACCACACCCGCAAAGTGGGTTCTGCATGTCGCCTTGATGAGGTGAACATCTGACCCAAGTTTCATAAAAATCCTTCAAGGGCTTTTGAAGATACAGAGCGGACACAATTTTGTGGCATTTGACATTTAACCTCCAAGTGTGACCTTGACCTTGAGACACCACACCCACAAAGTGTGTTCTGCACGTCGCCTTGATGAGGTGAACATCTGACCCAAGTTTCATAAAAATCCTTCAAGGGCTTTGGAAGATACAGAGCGGACACGATTTTGTGGCATTTGACATTTAACCTCCAAGTGTGACCATGCCCTTGAGACACTACACTCGCAAAGTGGGTTCTGCACGTCGCCTTGATGAGGTGAACATCTGACCCAAGTTTCATAAAAATCCTTCAAGGGCTTTGGAAGATACAGAGCGGACACGATTTTGTGACGGACAGACAGACGGACGGACGGACGGACGGACGGACAACCGAGGAAAAAACAATATGTCTCCCCCATTTTTGGAAAGAGACATAATTAGCCAAGTGGTAAAGGAGATGTTGCTTGAAGTTAGGTTAAATTTAGCCCAGTGGTAAAGGAGATGTTGCTTGAAATTAGGTTAGAATTAGCCCAGTGGTAAAGGAGATGTTGTTTGAAGTAATGTTAAAATTAGCCCAGTGGTAAAGCAGATGTTGCTTGAAGTTAGGTTATATTAGCCCAGTGGTAAAGGAGATGTTGCTTGAAGTTAAGTTAAAATTAGCCTGTGGTAAACGAGATGTTGCTTGAAGTTAGGTTAAAATTAGCCCAGTGGTAAAGCAGATGTTGCTTGAAGTAAGCTTACAATTAGCCCAGTGGTAAGGAGATGTTGCTTGAAGTAAGGTTAAAATTAGCCTAGTGGTAAAGGAGATGTTGCTTGAAGTTAAGTTAAAATTAGCCCAGTGGTAAGGGAGATGTTGCTTGAAGTTAGGTTAGAATTAGCCCAGTGGTAAAGGAAATGTTGCTTGAAGTTAGGTTAAATTTAGCCCAGTGGTAAAGGAGATGTTGCTTGAAGTTAGGTTGAAATAAGCCCAGTGGTAAAGGAGATGTTGCTTGAAGTTAAGTTAAAGTTAGCCCAGTGGTAAAGGAGATGTTGCTTGAAGTTTAAAATTTGCCCAGTGATAAAGGAGATGTTGCTTGAAGTTAGGTTAAATTTAGCCCAGTGGTAAAGGAGATGTTGCTTGAAGTAAGGTTAAATTTAGCCCAGTGGTAAAGGAAATGTTGCTTGAAGTTAGGTTAAAATTAGCCCAGTGGTAAAGGAGATGTTGCTTAAAGTGAGGTTAAAATTAGCCAAGTGGTAAAGGAGATGTTGTTTGAAGTTAGGTTAAAATTAGCCCAGTGGTAAAGGAGATGTTGCTTGAAGTTAGGTTAAAATTAGCCCAGTGGTAAAGGAGATGTTGTTTGAAGTTAGGTTAAAATTAGCCCAGTGGTAAAGGAGATGTTGCTTGAAGTTAGGTTAAAATTAGCCCAGTGGTAAAGGAGATGTTGCTTGAAGTTAGGTTAAAATTAGCCCAGTGGTAAAGGAGATGTTGCTTGAAGTTTAGTTAAAATTAGCCCAGTGGTAAAGGAGATGTTGCTTGAAGTAAGGTTAAATTTAGCCCAGTGGTAAAGAGGATGTTGCTTGAAATTAGGTTAGAATTAGCCCAGTGGTAAAGGAGATGTTGCTTGAAGTAATGTTAAAATTAGCCCAGTGGTAAAGGAGATGTTGCTTGAAGTTTAAAATTAACCCAGTGGTAAAGGAGATGTTGCTTGAAGTTAGGTTAAAATTAGCCCAGTGGTAAAGGAGATGTTGCTTGAAGTAAGGTTAAATTTAGCCCAGTGGTAAAGAGGATGTTGCTTGAAATTAGGTTAGAATTAGCCCAGTGGTAAAGGAGATGTTGCTTGAAGTTAATTTAAAATTAGCCCAGTGGTAAAGGAGATGTTGCTTGAAGTTAGGTTAAATTTAGCCCAGTGGTAAAGGAGATGTTGCTTGAAGTAAGGTTAAATTTAGCCCAGTGGTAAAGAGGATGTTGCTTGAAATTAGGTTAGAATTAGCCCAGTGGTAAAGGAGATGTTGCTTGAAGTTAATTTAAAATTAGCCCAGTGGTAAAGGAGATGTTGCTTGAAGTTAGGTTAAATTTAGCCCAGTGGTAAAGGAGATGTTGCTTGAAGTTAAGTTAAAATTAGCCTGTGGTAAACGAGATGTTGCTTGAAGTGAGGTTAAAATTAGCCCAGTGGTAAAGCAGATGTTGCTTGAAGTAAGCTTACAATTAGCCCAGTGGTAAGGAGATGTTGCTTGAAGTAAGGTTAAAATTAGCCTTGTGGTAAAGGAGATGTTGCTTGAAGTAAAGTTAAAATTAGCCCAGTGGTTAAGGAGATGTTGCTTGAAGTTAGGTTAGAATTAGCCCAGTGGTAAAGGAAATGTTGCTTCAAGTAATGTTAAAATTAGCCCAGTGGTAAAGGAGATGTTGCTTAAAGTTAGGTTAGAATGAGCCCAGTGGTAAAGGAGATGTTGCTTGAAGTAAGGTTAAAATTAGACCAGTGGTAAAGGAGATGTTGTTTGAAGTTAGGTTAGAATTAGACCAGTGGTAAAGGAGATGTTGCTTGAAGTTAGGTTAGAATTAGCCCAGTGGTAAAGGAAATGTTGCTTGAAGTTAGGTTAAAATTAGCCCAGTGGTAAAGGAGATGTTACTTGAAGTTAGGTTAAAATTAGCCCAGTGGTAAAGGAGATGTTGTTTGAAGTTAGGTTAAAATTAGCCCAGTGGTAAAGGAGATGTTGCTTGAATATAGGTTAAAATTAGCCCAGTGGTAAAGGAGATGTTGTTTGAAGTTAGGTTAAAATTAGTCCAGTCGTAAAGGAAATGTTGCTTCAAGTGAGGTTAAAATTAGCCCAGTGGTAAAGGAGATGTTGCTTGAAGTTAGGTTAAAATTAGCCCAGTTGTAAAGGAGATGTTGCTTGAAGTTAAGTTAAGATTAGCCCAGTGGTAAAGGAGATGTTGCTTGAAGTTTAAAATTAACCCAGTGGTAAAGGAGATGTTGCTTGAAGTTAGGTTAAAATTAGCCCAGTGGTAAAGGAGATGTTGCTTGAAGTAAGCTTACAATTAGCCCAGTGGTAAAGGAGATGTTGCTTGAAGTTAGGTTAGAATTAGCCCAGTTGTAAAGGAGATGTTGCTTGATGTTAGGTTAAAATTAGCCCAGTGGTAAAGGAGATGTTGCTTGAAGTTAATTTAAAATTATCCCAGTGGTAAAGGAGATGTTGCATGAATGTATGTTAGAATTAGTCCAGTGGTAAAGGAGATGTTGCTTGAAGTTAGGTTAGGATTAGCCCAGTGGTAAGGTACATGTTGCTTGAAGTTAGGTTAGGATTAGCCCAGTTGTAAAGGAGATGTTGCTTGAAGTAAAGCGTTGACGATGGACGACAGACGACGAAAAAGAGATAAAGTGAAAACAGGCCCCCGCCCTCTTGTGACCATATTTTTCAAGGAATCCAAATGGCATGAAGGAATTTGATAAAGGGGCACCTAAGAAACATTTTTGTTTAAATATTTTGAATTCGGCGGGTCAATATAGACATATAGCGAAAACAGACCTCGCCCTTTGTAGGTCATGTTTTTAGGGTCACAAATGGCATGAAGGAATTTGATAAACGGCAACATGAGAAACATTTTTGTTTAATTATTTTGACACTAGGGTGATGATTTCTGAGGGGAAGATTTTCAAAGTTATCAATAGAGTCATAAGGTAAAAACAAGCAGGTCCCGCCCTATGTAGGCCATGCTTTTTAAAGAACCTAAATGGCTTTTAGGAATTTGATTAAGCGCCAAATCAGGATCATTTTTGTATTTTTTTTATATAAATAAGTCATAGAATGAAAACAGCCCCACCCTCTGTAGGTCATGTCTTTAAGGGACCCAGATGACTTCAAGAAATTTGATAGAGGGCCACCTGAGGTACACTTTTGTGATATTATTTTGGAATCAGGCAGTCGGTTTTTGAAGAGAAGATTTTCAAAGTTTTTTTCCATATGGTTGTCATGGCAACCCAAGGTCGGAACGGAACCATTTATTATTTAGGAATTTGAAAAAGAACCAACTGGGAAACAGTGCTGTGAAGTTTGGTTAAAATTAGCTCTGTGGTTTAAGAGGTGATATTGCCTGATGGAAAGTATTTAGGACGGAAGACAGACAACAGACAGTCGCCTATCCTAACAGCTCACCTTTGAGCACTTCTTGCTCAGGTGAGCTAAAAATGCATGTTACTTGGGCTTTCATTGGTAAAAATAAAGTTGAAAGTATTATGTTTGTATTGCTATAAAATGTACGATACAAACAAGTGTCTTCATTACTAAAACAAAGAACGCAAAAAAACCCATACAGAAACATCTACAGAAATCTTTATGAAATATAGCTTCTTTGTAGGCTGTGATATTTTGTTTACCATAAAAGAATATATTACCTTACTGTAGGCAAACTGAGAACATGTGCTTGTGTGTAAAGCGCTTACATTCTTTTTTAAATTTTCTTTTTAAATTTTTAACATTGTTCCAAATAACATTGTTAAGTTTTAAAAGTTACTTTTAGACAAATAAAAATAGATATTGTCATAAAAAATAAGGAAATAATCAATAAGGTATCCCATGTGGGAAATTCAACGTCATAGTCTACTACATGTCAATAATGTCCACCTACACTTACTCTATCATTGGTTCATTTTAACGTGACGTTTTATTTGATTAGTCGACTACTTCTTGTGCGTTTGTTATTGATTTCAATTATTATCTGACCATCATTACTGCTGAGACCCTCGGCAGTTATTGCAAAAATTATGTTGAATCTGACAGTTTTGTCAAAGAGGTAGACAATCCTGCAGCAACAATTGTTGTTTTATTGAGAAATCACATATTACTTGAATGGTTGATAAATATTTTTTTTATGGCACAATATTTTTACAGACCGATATAAACATCAAAATATTTGCATCGGCCGACATTAAAAATAAGACAAGAATGAAAAACTTTGTGTCACAGACAGTTTTCCACACCGGCGTATCGTAAATGTTGCTTTGTGTCACAGACAGTTTTCCACACCGGCGTATCGTAAATGTTGCTTTGTGTCACAGACAGTTTTCCACACCGGCGGATCGTAAATGTTGCTTTGTGTCACAGACAGTTTTCCACACCGGCGGATCGTAAATGGTGCTGACTGCATTTAGTTTACAAATTATTGGTCTATTGTCTTGCAGTCACACATTCGGACTTCTCTTAAACGTTTCAACAGTTTTTATGCACAACAAAATAAGAATAATCCGAAACTAATCTAGCAGCATATTGAAATGTCTCGACGTCAGTGAATTACGCTCACGAGGGAATGCAAATACAACGAGCATTGTAACTCTGTTGCAAGGCTGAGTTGTTTATAATTACTTTATTCCCACAGGATCATTTGCTGAATGTTGAACTCATTACTTTGTCTGGCGACTTCAATCTTTAGATTTTTTCATAAACATACCGCAGTTATGTCTGAGGGGAATGCACATTTAACAAGAAATATAAGTACATTTACGTCGCATTTGTGTAAAGAAATAAGTAAGAATTAACATTCAAGAAATCCACAAGCTCTGAGGAAAACAAGGGTAAGTCTTTAATAAGATGTCACAATTCTTTCTTTATGAATCAGTCGTTTTTGAGTTTTGAAAGAAAAATAAAGAAAATGATTGCTTCAATCCCAAAATTAAAAACAAAATGTATAATTGAACAGTAACTAATGATCCTGTTTCCAGTAATTCAATAGTGTTGTGTTATGTTCGAATACACACACCTATTTGTGTATGACAACTTCGTCAAAGAGTCGGTTACTATATAAAATGACGAAGAAAAATACTAAGTTTATGTTTGTTACATATATTTCAGAAGATTTGTGAAGTTAGCGGCCTAGCGGCCTAGCGGCCTGGCGGCGTGAAGTTAGCGGCCTGGCGGCCTAGCGGCCTGGCGGCGTGAATTTAGCGGCCTAGCGGCCTAGCGGCGTGAAGATGGCTGCCTTTATCACAATTTAGGTTGATCTTAAAAACTGATTGAAAACTATTTTTACAGCATATAATGTAAATTGCAGGGGTGTATAAGAAAGTTATCGACATGATTTAGCTTTTATTTTTTAAAATAAATTATATATTATTATTAGCCGCTAACTTCACAAATCTTATTTCAGAATATTTTTATACGCTTCGTTATGCAAACATAATAATTGTAAGAACAGTTTTCTGTAACATTCTCCTGTCTTTGTACGTGGCTTCTTTCAGAATATTTTTATACGCTTCGTTATGCAAACATAATAATTGTAAGAACAGTTTTCTGTAACATTCTCCTGTCTTTGTACGTGGCTTCTTTCAATATAACCATTGTATAAAATAAATGTACTGTAATCGTTTCTCAAGTAAGTGCAACACTAAGTAGCAGATTAATTACATTGCTTGAAAATGAACGAATGTGTGTACAATGATATTGTTGTTTCGATGGTTGGTAGAAATTTAACAATCTTATTGAGAGACTATAAGCTGCAAATAAGATGACGGTTTTGATTTTCATTTCAGTTTCATATTATATCCACTGTCTGATTCATCTGATGGCTTTAATAATCTCTCTTAGTATGCATATTTATTGTTTGAACAGATATTTCCTCTTCTCGAACGTTGCTTTTTTCATTAAACGTTTCAAGAACTTACGTTTTATAAACGTTTCAGCTTTTGAAATGAATAAAATATTTTAGTTCAACAATTGAATATTCAGTGCTTCCACATGTCGCAGAGGTTTTTTTGTCATAGACTGCCGCAGATCAGTGCGCACTATTTTTATGAGTTTTTCCTAACGTGCGTCGTCGTAGAAAAAGTTGCAGCTGTGTGACAGCGTAGTGATTTCGTGCGACGTTAAACTGACGTCATTCAATCCAATATGGCGTTGCTTTACCCGGTAGAAAAGTCCACCTCCAGAAAACGAAGAATGTTTAAGGACAGAGTTTCCTTTGATACACTTAGAGATTTTAAAATTATGTCAAGGTATCGTTTAGACCAAGACTTAATAGCAGATTTGATAGAATGATAGAAATACTGGCGATACACATGTCTGTTAGTGTATGAAGTTGCTGTCCTGTATATTTTGTGCTGTTTATATTGATTAGCATCCAGAATTTTGTAAAACTTGTCATCGCAATCTCTGACTTGAAAATAAAATGGTTAAAATAATTCTCTCTTTTATTTTTTTTTACTGCCGCGTTTGTCGGACTCTTCTCTGAAGGGAATAGGCATTTCACTCAAACATCCGTGTTTACTGTTAAACCAAGTATCTTTTAAACAAATTTGTCTCCATTCCTGATGATTTTCCTCGGTTATTGTACATAAATCGTGTTTACTTGTCGTGTGTAATTGATACTGATATTGCTTTCTGCGGTTGCTTGTAGTCTAGTCTTTTTTTACACGGACTTTGTAGTTCTTCAGCATCAGTCTCTAGGTATTTGATAGATTTTGTCTTCAAAATACTGTTCATATTTCTGAAACGAACAAAACGAAGAAGAAAAGAAAACACTTCCGAAAATGCACTAGAACTAATATTTTTGGGAAAATCCAACTGGTAAATCCTACAAACAGTTTTAACATAAATGTACTTTCTTACTGTAATAACAATCAAGTGCAATATCATAATTATTTTATAAATAATTTTGTTATAAACTTTATAACAACCTACCATTCTTCGAAATAATGCCGAGAAAACAACCCTGTTTTTCTCCATGTATAGGTGATTTAGCAACAGTCTACAAATAGAACTAGTTTCCAAAACATTGAATTTATTCTGACTACATTCGTACACCGTGTGTTATTCCTACTAAACGAATCATACATTCAATCATACACAGGTTTAGAAAATTATATTTCTCGCTGATTTTCGAATTATCCAAAGCAATCATATTTCTGTTGGTGGACCTTACTGTCTCAGTCCATCAGAAGAAAAACTAAATATCAAACTGCTACTATATGGCTGTTTAATTACTATGATAATCTTCGATTCAGTATATATTTTGTTATCCCCCCGCCGCGAGGGAGTGGAGGGATTCTAGGGGAGGATCTTCGTCAAACTATCTGTCCGTCTGTCCATTTGAATGGATGATTTCATCTATTGAAAAAGGTGGTGTCACTTATTCAAATGGGTGATTTTACAAAATTCAGTTAAAAAGTAAAGCGGCACCCTATATATGCAACTTTTAAACTAACTGAGCGCTAATCCTCTAACACTATATGGTAGAAGGTCATCCATCACCTCACAATGGCGCACTTAATAAAATAACTTACAAGAAAAGCATTGATGCAAAGCATCAAAGGGCGTCCAAAGGAATGTTTAAAAGCAAGAAATGCAGCAAAAGACAATGAACTAGTAGACATCTGATGATCAGATATAGTCTTATAAACTTTTCAATGGTTAATTGGAATTCACCAGGTTTGTAGATACATGAATAGGCAAACGAAATACATAATAACACACTATTTGTTCATCCTGAACTTTGGTTGGTTTGCTAGAGATTAGAATATCAATTTTATTTTCTTTGGAACATAAAAAAACAATAGTCAAAATGTACTAAGTCTGTTTTTTATTTTAAATGTAACAAATATACAATCAGTATAAAAATATTAACAAAAGGACTAATATTGTAATATCACATGCATTTTTTTAATGTCAGATTAAAAAAAATGGTTTCTATTAATACTGGAAGTAGAACACACACTGGAATGAAACATATAGGACGAAAGTCAGTGACGAAATTCAGGACTTTTTTGTAATAAATGCCAACAAAAATAATGGTACATTAAAAATATCAAGAATAAATTTGCATGACATGTTGATATGGTGAATCATTATTTATCAATTCGAGGGAAGACTGAATTTTAGACAGGTATGAGGAAAATGTCAAGAACTAGTATTTGGCACAGTTCAGAATAAAAATTACAAAATCTCACAATAATACATGGTATTTGTGGGACAGATATTATGGAATATATTGCAACTGTTACAACAAGAGCTGATTCAACCGGGTGATGCTCCCCAAAAGTATTTTGTCCATAAAGTGTTTCAGCATAAAGATATTGTTAAAGAAAGTCGTTGGTTAAAATTGCTTAAACATCCAATGAAGAAATGAATAAATAATCTAGTTTCAGAGTTATAACCGGGACAAAGTTCAAAGTGTAAAAAATGAAAAAGGGCAATAACTCCAAGAAAGAAAAAATTCTTAGCAAAAACGGGAGAATGATTCGAAACAACAAATTGTGCACACCTGTTTGTGATACTAGGATCTGTATTCTTTCTGGTACCTTGATCAACTGTTTTTCCCCATGGATTGTTTATGTTTCCGCTTTTTAGAAGTTTCACCAGTTGAGTATGAATTATTCACATTATTATTATTATATTATTATCATATTATTAAATGTATCATACACCATGTCCTGATGTAAAAAAAAACTTGTTTTCTGACACCTCTGATGACATATTCTGACCATTCTTGTTCTGACCTAAATGTTCGTGGGCAATGTCAAACAAATAATCTTGTGAAACAGCAGATGTTTCACTTTCTTGGAAATTATGCAGCAAGAAATTTTCATTTATATTTGCGATGTCTATAAAAACTTGTGTCAAGTCAAAACTTGCTCCTGAATATTCTCTTAACAAAAACAACTAAAGTTCATCTATGGTCTCGAAGCGTAATACAACAGCAGCACCATTTTCTGAATACCTTCCACTAACATCACGTTCATGCGAGTCAAAGATATAAAAGCTACTTGTCATTGGTGATAAATATAGAGCTATTGTTAATTGATTTATTGTCAACAAATGATATGAGGTCAATCTACTACTTTGTTGAATTGCTTCAAAAAAAAACAAAAAAAGAAAAAAAAAAAGAAAAAAAAAAACAAAAAAAAAAAAAAAACGTCTGACCCACAAGTGTGTTTACATTCCTATCAATTACCCAATAATACAGATCATGTAAAAACTGCAGACGGAAGTTTCTGTTGTTAAATGTCACAGTATTTGACAAATCAACATGACTAAGATACCTAATCATACCCAGGTTTCCACTCAAATCACCATAAAATCAATTGCCTTGAATCAAAATGGAATCAACTTCTTGCGGCGAAAATTCGGGTCGATTTAGATATTCACGGTTAAAAAATGCCAGAAGTGCAATCAGGGCCATAGCTGTGCATTGCATGCCGCTAAATGTACAAAAAATATGGCAACCTTGATGCATATTTCTTTAAAAAAACCTCTATCTTGACTCTAAGCTGCTGCAGCTCCAAAAAGTGGCGGGATATTGAAATCACATGACTGTCTCGACTAATCGTAAAATATATATACATGTAGACTGATTCTAGGCTTTCATCGCGCTGACCTCAGGAACCAAACACCAAAAATCGAAGTGCGCGATTAATTAACCGTAAGAACCTACCGCAACAAATATGATAATAATATCATAATAACAGTTCGTAATACGAAATGGTTAAGGTTTAATTATTATCTAAAATATTTTTTTATAAATAAATTTGTAAAAAGTGCAATTTATTGTTGAATATGTTTGCATTTCATTTCATTTCTTGCAAAATTCTCCAGTTCGCTGTTAATAACCATATAGCTCCAAAAAGTGACGGGATATTGAAATCACGTGACTGTCTCGACCAATCGTAAAATATATAAAGACTGTTTCTAGTCTTTCATTGCGCTGACCTTATCTATATATTATCAAAAATAGTTTTCTTATAAATAAATTTGTAAAAAGTGCAATTTATTGTTGAATATGTTTGCATTTCATTTCGTGCAAAATTCTCCAGTTCGCTATTCATAACCATATCGCGACATGAATGACAGTCAATAACAACAACAACTACCCTTTCACAAAATCTGAACTCATTCCATAAAGGGCGTCGCGCTTCGGCGCGGACGCCAAAAATATCTAAATTTCGAGGGTTGTCCGCAATACTGCCTTAGCTACCCTCGGTTACTTAATGCATTTACAAAAGATTTACAACCATCCCTCATCATGGATAAATCGGCGGCTGGGTATAGCTGTCATTAAAACTGCTTTCTTGATTTACATAATAATTTTATTTAACATTATTGATGACAAACGTGCAACATATTTAACTTTTCAAAATAGGTGAGGACTTATGACTATACAAGTCAAAAATTTTACATGTGCCGGTTATAAATGAGTTTAAAAGATAAACTCTAAACGCGAAATGGATTCATTTTACAGAATCAGGGGAATTTATCACTGTAATAGGCATCGACAAGCAATTTGGAATCAAGCAACTGAACGTTGGTGCGAAAATGTTTGAACCTTTTAACATAGAATTAAAGACTGATTTTACCAAGTTTTACGATTTGACTGACTAAATGTGACTTTAGATTATCATAATTACATACGAATTTATGACTACCGTTAACTCTTTTTTTATTATGAAGCTTGTATAAGAAATTTAAGAAATGATAATTATTTATAATAGTATCCCCACAAACAAATTTTGAATAAGTTTGCACAAGAAGAGACCTTGAATTAGCTGGGGGAAAAAACAGATCAGTAAAATGAAAGACAATGTGTTAGTTTAGTGATATTGAAGATGAATTTCATTTCATATAACGGCAACTTTAATACAAGAAAATCTTATATAGATTAACGATACGAACAGCAATTGTCAAAATTAAATACTTTTATCCACGGAAAATAAAATTCTTAGCAATTTTGGAAGGTTGTTAGATTTGAACATTACAGAATCTAGTTTATCGAAAAGGCCTAACATTTTCCTTTATTATCGGAATATTCGTTTCGATGCTAACAGAACTGATGAATATTTTTTTTTAAACTGATAAGTTCTACTTGATATCTGAATGCTTTGCACTTAAAAATGGAATGCATTTTGATACATGTTGACCTCTAGCAACTTTCACGACGAACCTTTAAAAAGCGAAGATAAAAGTTTCACTAAATCGATGATGCTCCTTATGTCCATCTTGTCCCGCACTCTTGCAATAGCTCTGAGAAACTTTTCTCACAGCTATTACAAAAGCGCGGTACAAGATGCAAACATATGGAGCATCATCGATTTAGCGAAACTTTTATCTTTCTCAAGCAGGCCAAATAATAACATTTTCTGACCTTAATTCTGGGAATCTTCTAGGATAAAAGCAGGAAGTTATTTGAACAGTCATGTTAAGTGGCAAGAAATTACTTTAGTTTCGGTCAACAATTCCATCATACAAGAAGAATACTCTGAAGATGTCGGCGATCGAACCAGAAACTAGCAGAGTCACTTATCTTTTTTTAGTTTGAACAATGCTATTCACAAAAAACAATATGATAATATAACAGGCAATTATGATAATAATAATCATCATCATCATCGTGACAGGATTAGTGAAAATCAGTTAAATTGTCTGTTCCTTTCCTACAGGATAAAACGTCTATGATATTCGGTTCCAGAATTTGTAGTGTCAGATATGCACCTACGTAGATGGAATACAAGGATACACGGTAAAAAAATAGGTTATAACGGGAAGACAGAAAGAATTTGAAGGAAGTCTTAGCCAACCTCCAAGGTTACCAGAATTTTTAAGTTACCTCTGAAACATAAAAGGAGACACGGTTTTTCCTCAAGGTATAAAGGTACCTTGAGGAAAAATCTTATCTTCTTTTATGTTTCACAGCCTCGTGTTACGACTTACTTTGCTAGATCTCAATAACTTGGCTGTAAAGTTTGACTCTTTCATGGTTCCAGATTTCTCAAAAGGATTATGCAAATGGTTCACTTGTTTTGTTTGTTTTTCTTTTTTTTAAATTAATTTGCAGCTTCATCAGTTCTGTTAACAAATACAACTCAACTTACCTCGACTGCTTTTCGCGTTTCATTTGTTTTGTTATACCTATATAACTCATGCCAGTTACTTCTCTTAGTAACGGCATACTTATCCGACAATAAATCAGAACATGTCATATGTTTACATAAATTATTAAGATTTTTAACATTGATTGTGTTTTTAGCTCACCTGAGCACAAAGTGCTCAGGGTGAGCTTTTCTGATCGGTCTTTGTCCGTCGTCCGTCCGTCGTCAACTTTTCATTCAAACGACATCTCCTCTGAAACCAATGGGGCAAATTTAATGAAACTTGCCTGGGTTGTTCCTTGCATGAAGCTCTACCAAGATTGTTCAAATAGTTCTGGTCCATTGCATTTCTGGTTCACTGGAGCTAAAAATAGATTTTATAAGTTGGATCTTTAAAAATCTTCTTCTCCGAAACCACAAGGCCTGGAGCTGTGATGTTTGGTATGAAGCATCATCTAGTAGACCTCTACCAAGTTGTTCAAATTATGACCCTGGGTTCAAAACTGACCCCACCCCAGGGGTCAGTTGATTTTACATATACAATGTAGTTATATAGGGAAAACTTGAAAATCTTCTTGTCAGAAACAAGAAGGCCTAGAGTTAAGATATTTGGTATGTAGCATTGCCTAGTGGACCCCTACCAAGTTTGTTCAAATAATGCCCTCTGGGTCAAAAATGGCCCCGCCCCAGGGGTCATTTGTTTTACATAGGGTTATATAGGAAAAACTTTAAAAATCTTCTTGTCAGAAACCGTAAGTTATAGAGCTTAGATATTTGGTGTGTAGCATTATCTAATGGACCTCTACCAAGTGTTTTCAAATAATGGCCTCTGCGTCAAAAATGGCCCCGCCCCAGGTGTCACTTGTTTTACATAGTGTTATATAGGAAACTCTTTAAAAAATCTTCTTGTCAGAAACCGTAAGTTATAGAGCTTAGATATTTGGTGTGTAGCATTGTCTAGTGGACCTCTACCAAGTTTGTTCAAATCATAGCCACTGGGTCAAAACAGGCCCAGCCCTGGGGGTCACTTGTATACATAGAGTTATATAGGAAAAGGTTTTAAAAATCATCACAGAAGAAACCATAAGGCTTAGAGTTAAGATATTTTGTATGAAGCATTGTCTACAGGACCTCTACCAAGTTTTTTAGTCATGGACCCTAGGTCAAAAATGGCCCCGCCCCAAGGGTCACATGTTTTACAGAGTTATATAGGAAAAACTTTAAAAATCTTCTTGTCATAAACAACAAGGGCTAGAGTTAAGATATTTGGTGTGCAGCAATATCTAATGGACCTCTATCAAGTTTGTTCAAATCATGGCCCCTTAGTCAAAATAGGCCCCGCCCTAGGGGTCACATTTTTTACATAGAATTATATAGGAAAAACTTGAAAAATCTTCTTGTCAGAAACCACAAGGCCTAGAGTTAAGATATTTAGTATGCAGCATTGTCTAGTGAACCTCTACCAAGTTTGTTAGAAAAATGTCTCTTGGGTCAGTATTGGCCCCGCCCGAGGGGTCACAAGTTTTAAATGACAATATAGAAGAAAATCTTTAAAAATCTTCTTGTCTGAAACCACAAGGCCTAGAATTTTCAAATTTGGCACAAAGCAAGCTTTATCAAACTTTTCAAATTATTAGATTAGGTTAAAGGTCACGGAGGCTAAAAGTAGATTTATTTACTGTACCTCATAGAGCCTTCTTTATAGACCAATATCTTTGATATTCAGTAGAGAGGTTCCTTGCATGGACCTCTACCCATGGGTAGGGTTTGAGGTCACTGGGTCAAGGTCAAGGTCACCATAGCTTATAATAGATATTTCTGCTTTCTGTCATAGAGCCTTAATTCATTGACTGATATTTTACATATTTGGTTTGTAGGCACTTACATATTTTCAATTAAAAACTGCTTAACAGCAAACCTACAGACAAAGTACTCAGGTGAGCAATACAGGGCCATCATGGCCCTCTTGTTTATTTTACTCCAATTCTGAATATAATAACATAATTTTATTTACAATTTAACAAACAGAAACATTTACACAAATTTACAACTGTACAGTGCAAATTAATATCAGTTAAAACATATAATTTATATTTACTTCGTTTTCAAAACCAGAGTCTTTTATAAGATCCTCTAATATATATCTGCTGATCAATAGCAAAAATCGATACCCCGGTGACATGGTTATATGAAAAATATTCATGGCGGGAAGATTCAAATAGAAGATATACTAACAAAGAGGATTATTGCAATATTATGCATAAATGTACGTGTTTGGAACAGCGTTTGCGTTACATTCAGTCTAGACTTAGTTTTCGAAAACGAAATGAAAATCATATGACATTTGATATGAATACGAAACACTATTAAAACTTGTATATATATCATCAAAATCTATAAACGAAAAATGGTATGAAAGTTAATAGAAATAGGTAAAAACTACACAATAAATAAAACACACCCATTTGAAGCACTTTACACGTGTATATGCATAATCCATTATCCTGAAAAATTCTTCTACTGGTATTCAGTTAAATATATACCATTAAAGTATATCATTTAAGGATCAATTTGGTTTCATTAGCGCATTGAAATAATAACAGATACTTGACCTGTTTAAAGTTCCATACTGACTAATACAATTTTCTCTTGGTTTTTACGTAACAAGATTTCGCAAACATTTTGCAATTGCATAGTTTCTAAGACAAGTACCATCAGTATCTGAACCTTCACGTGAAAATATACCAACATTTCTCTTTCGGACTCATATCGAGAGTTTCACAAAACTTCGGAATCCCTATACTATGCAGCAATACGTCCCATAATTCAAACTGAATCTTGTGATTTTTATGACAGAAAAAAATTAGATGAAAAATAAGATACCCTGACATGTACCACATTTTTGCACTTTTCAACGTATGTCCTTGATGATAAGTTCGCAAAATATTCTATCAGGAATTGACACACGAATAATAGTTTTGGACTGGTCTTTACGACTGACCACAACACGCTAGTTCTTTCGAAAGGAAGTAAATGTGTTAAACTGGATTTATTTCATTCATGCGCTCTGAGCGTTTGAACGATTCTGTATCATTTATATTCCTTTTTATTATATTCTTCCACGAATACTTAGATGGAAAATGCGCGGACTGTATGTAGTAAGAAACAAAATATTCCAGTCCATATTTCTGAAGGATTCGATACGCATCCGTGATAAACCCACAATATTGATCGTCGAAATTTAAAAAGCTTGTTAGTCTATGCACGAAGATTTGCTTGGCTAAGTATATTCCTGGTAAATTATATAGTTGTCCAAATAATTGCAGCTTTTTAAAGTCAATAATTGTTTCGATTGAATACATAATAATATTATCTTATGCCTCCAATACAAAATCGGTACTCACGTTACTTCTTAAGTTCTGTATCAATTTCATGCAAAACCTATGAGAAATCTCAAGAGATAATATATCTGACTTGGAATATATGTTCCATAACTCACATCCGTACATGGCTTTAGGAAAGACAACTGACTTGTAAATAGTTCTAAGAGTCAAAGGATTGAGCGTCTGTGAGTTAATATCGTATTAGGATGCATTCAAAAATGTACCTCTTAATTTCATACATGCTTGGCTGATCGGCAACTTTGTCGACAGGAACTTATCACAGACTAGACCAAGGTGTTTATAGTGTTCAACCTCGGATATCTGCTGATTACCAATCATAAAGAGTCTATCTGTTGCGTCTGTATCGGTTTCGTTAAACACGTTAGTGGCACACTTAAAGGTATTGTACCGAAAACCCCATCGCCTCGTGTAGTCTTCACATTTGGCAATCAAACTGTCAGTACCATATTTTGAAATTGAAATCAATATCATATCATCAGCCACGGTTGGAGAGGACATATTCATTTTGAAAATACACATTACCTAGACCAAATTCCTCCAATTCCCGAATGAGTCCATCAATAAAGACGAGATATAGGAGAGGCCAAGTTTTTCTCCCTTGTAAACAGTATCTGGCAAAACCCGTGCAGATTTATTAGTTTTAAAATTATTAAACGATTCTTGCACACTGTTAGTGACTGTCTTTTTCCAATTCTCGTCAAAATCTACACACTCAGAAGGAGAATACAGATTCTTAGGGTATATATACCCCATTGCTTCGTGAGTTCATTTCTGTCCGGAACTACAACATCGACAAATTTCACTCCCGAACTCATCTTAGACTGACTTTTCTTCTTCCTTGAATTTACAATTTTCCAAAATTGCACTGAATCTACCTCTGCAGTTCTATCCAATTTTTCATCTTGATTTGCCACATACCTGTACACACAAGCATTATGAATTTTTCTAAACACACGCTTTGCAATTTATAAGCATTATAATGGTCACTTAAATTGTCACGTGGTCTCCCTTCACGACACAAGTCACTCCGCATGACTTTTATCTTCATTTGATAATTAGAAAGCTGATCACACCAATACGGCTTATGATATGGTCTAAACATTTTTACTGGAAATGTAGCATTGGCAAAATTTTTCAGTTTTTCAGTCAATGTCTGAACTGCGATATCAATATCATCTTTGTCGAAGTTGCGTCACAATCGGTGTCACCAGAAAACATAACTTTATAATGAACAAATTGCCTATGTGATTTTTTTTCCAGTTGATAATAGAATGGACATTCCCATGATTAAAAAGAATTTGTTCAATATATAGTAAAATCGGCATTACTATAGGCCTGTGTCTAGAAACATTTAAACTGTAGTCATCAACAATTTCACAATATCGTATGAGATCTAACATCTCTACAGGTACAAATATGTGATCAATCAATGAACTATACCGGTTATCATATAAGACATATGTGCAGTTCGCACCAATACATGCTATTAACAGATTGCATGTTACAGTATGACGTGAAATTCTGCAACAATAAAGCTCGTTTGCTCTTCTTGTTGGCCTCTTATTTTGAGTTGAAATCACCTAAAAACAATGTAGAATCATACTGAGAAGACGTGTGGTATAAATCCTACAGTTTTTCTATATAGTTTGAGTAGTTTACAATAGAATAATTAGTACACAACTTGTAGATTTGAAACACAAAAATATATTGTTTTTGGTGCGATTTCCATCTGAATACCAGCTATCCGATCATCATCTATGCTTAGAGGTAATACTGTATTGTCATACTTGCTAAGCCACATTATCGCGACACCACCTTTACCGATTTTGCTTGAACTATTATTGTACAAATCTGAGGCACAAACTGCATGTACATTATAGTCGCTAATCAAGCTATCAAACAATATAAATAATGCGGATACAGCCAATGTTTAGATAAGCCACAAATGTATCTTTGTCTTGCTTTTAAAATGTCGGTTAAATGTGATGCACTGGACCGGTTAAGTTCCATGTCATTATATTTAAATCATACATTATGATTAAAGTTCTATTCAGACACAAATTTGGCAATAGTCACAAGTTCAAAGCTCGTCAACGTCAACTAGTAACTCAAACGGATTAATGTGAATGAGAATGTGCACGCCCTTGGATCGTACCGAGTCTCGATTTCCGCCACTGCCATGTGCTGCAGCCAAAACTTTAGGTCTTGATCTAGATGATCTCGATTTCCATGCTTTACAGGACACATTCCGTGGCCAAAATCGGTCATTTAGTAACAAGTCAGTACTTATCTGCCGCGACGATAACGCGAATGACAAGTCTATCAGGATATTTTTGCATTGGAAACGCTCTGATAGTGTATACTGTCGGACCCTGGCCCTCGCGTATCTCATCACCGATACAACCACTACTACTAATAAAGCCGATCCCGATTCCAAGGTTTTCTATCAGCACACAAAAATGTCGTGTATGTTTACGGGTGGAACTTCAAAGTCACCATTTTCAGCATCTAATTACAGAGTACACACCACTGTTACCAGCATTTATTATATCCTCATCCTCTTTGTTTTTTGCCTTTTTCGGGCTAGGTAAATGATCTGGTGTTGAACTACCTACAACTAACCATTTTCGAAACATTTTGAATAATGGACTGAAGACATAGGAAAGGTAATACTAGTGCGTGAATAGACATGTATTGTTACTGAAAACATCTCACCAAACACCACGATAATTACTAGTACTAACAGCTATACATTGTATTTTAATTCGTAACATCGTCTGCATTCGTTCGTATTTTACACCATTCCAAAATCTTGTAAGAGTAATTTCCATTATTTTTTAATATGAGCGGTCTACGCGAATTTATGTTTTTCGGCAGTCACCTCCGCGAATTCAAAATAGCGCGAATATTTGTATAGACCCCCAAAATGGACCTTTCCGCGAAAATTTGCCTCCGCGAATTCAAATACACGTACAGTATTGGTGTCACTGGATTTCCTCTTGGGAGAATCCAGTATTACGAGAGGATTCTCTGAGGTACATAGAGGAAAATCACTTGGATTCACCAGTTGAGCTGAGTTGTTTTTGTTATGACGATAGGGTCACTAAGAGTTCCTTTTTGATATTCGGAGAGAGGAACAGTTGGGCTATATGCCACGTTAATAACTTCCTGGTACGTAGGTGGATTGTTGAAGGCATTGACGTTTTGTGCGGTCTGTTTTGAAACACCAGTGATCATTTTAGTACACGACTCACCATAACTTATAGTTGACAGATATCACTCCCGGGTGTGGCATTAACGATTTGCATTGGAATGGTCGATACTCTAGCAACGTCACCTGTAAAC
The DNA here is from genome assembly GCA_012932295.1 of Cyclina sinensis. Classification (NCBI taxonomy): domain Eukaryota; kingdom Metazoa; phylum Mollusca; class Bivalvia; order Venerida; family Veneridae; genus Cyclina; species Cyclina sinensis. The sequence continues at coordinate 22,037,767 of JAAONU010000001.1, forward strand.
GATGACGTACCATTTTGATACAAATTATCAGTCATACTAGGTGATTTAATTGGTGAGTCATTACAAACTTTGGGGTCACTATTAAATTGTTCTGTTGGTTGAGCCTTACATTCTCCAACATTATGCGTATTTGGATCGTATATTGGCTGTGCAATGAACAAAGACGAGCTAAATCTTCGAGCTTCGTAATACGATCATTTAAGTTTAGTTCATGCCTTACTATATCACCTTGTCTCTTGTTAATTGCCATTTTAGTTTCCAGGAACATTCTACGCACCGACTGTTTCGAGAATATCGCACTTATACTAGTATTACACAATTCTGCCTTTACATATTTCATTTGACCAGACCTTAAATTGTCGCTTGAATGGAGGGACTGACTGAGTATAACGAATTTGGCCTGGAGTGATGACACTGTATCTTTTAATAACGCTACTTCACTGGCACAAGGCAAGAAGGGTTACTATGTTTATTGCACGTTAGTTCGTTTCTATCTGTTCTAGATGTGCCAGCATCCGTCTCTATCGCAAGGTAGTTGTCCCCAACGGGGCAGGATGTTGGTAAGGAAGGAACACGGGATTTAGAGGTTCTTGGCGTCTGCTGTTGGACAGACACCGATGCACGTTTGCTGGTACTTGAAAGTCTTCACCCTCGTAAATTGATATGAATGCGTACATGTCTTTGGCCAATTTCACGTGCACAGAGTCACCTTGTCAGGTGAATACCCGTCTTTTCAGTTCATTGTTCGGGTCAAACAGAAAATCTGGAAACTCTCGTAATGCATCATACAGCAACTGTCTTATGTTTTCTAAGTAAGATTCACTAGAATGATAGTGTGTCACTACCCGATGAATATATATGCTTTGAGGCACTTCACTGTGCCATTCATTCAAGAGGTTAAACTCCTGAACATACGATTCTCCTTCTGGCGTAGACCCTAGGGAACTTGGGGAAGGGAAGGTAACTTCGACATTTGTGTCTGACACTAGAGTTGTCTTCCGTTAATCCGACCTCGACATATGTCGTTGAGATGACGTCAAGGAAAGTAACTGATTTAAGGCTAGACTATCTTTGGGCTGAGTAAATGGTGTATTTATACTGGTATAGTTCGACAATAAAGCGCTTTTTAATTCAGTCGGATCAACAAAGGATACATTCTTTACCTAATTTTGATCGCATAAATGATAAGTCGCCGGAGGCGTCTCTCCTTCACAGGTAGGCAAATATATTTCAGATTATTTATCTTGACAAAATTAAAAAAAAATACAGAATTTTATTTTTAAATATATTGCTGATGAATTCATGTGCTGTTAACATGAAAGTATGATACATACAACTGGCGAGATATTACATAAGTTAACATTCAATATTTTTGTCGACCCAAAACCAGTGTGTATCATTCCAATTCCGTAAAGAACGATTAGATAGGCTGTGAAAAATCTACTTGGTACAAATGGCATAATTTCTTTAGCAAAATCTTTCAAGAACTGTTATTTAGATGTACTTCATTTGTCTGTCGAATAAAATGTTAATGTTAAGTTCATATTGCTTAGTAAATGTCTGAAAGAAAAATGCCTATTGGGTCAATTCCCGAATAGGACAATAACTCCGAGTTATATTTGAATCTGTAGAAACGGTCCGTCCTAGACGTGCTTGTAGTTCTCTTTATTAAAAAGTGTCAGAGATTGCCAAGAAATATTAGACTTGCAAGACGTTTTTATTGAATCCTAAATGATATAGGTGACCTCTGTCACATGCTCTGTTGTTTATTATTGCTGACCAAAATGGCCGGTTATATTCCTTCAGAGTGTGAGGCAGGATTAGCTTACAACCAGTAATGAAATGATGAGTGTAAGAAGCTACTTCCAATCTTTGTAGTACAGCAATCTACTGACACTTATGTTTGGTGTTAATATGAAATACAGATGATGATGTATGAAACTATGATTGCATATTTGTGCATATACACACAACCATTAGACGATGGATTTATATTTTCAAGACAAAGCAATAGATACTATATATCGTTCTGATAAAAAATGATTAAGTTGTTTAAGTCTTAAATGATTACATATACCAAGGGATAACAAGATAACCTGAAAATAATATTATCTTTTTTTTAACAAATGAAGCAAAATGTAATAAATACTAATTTTTTTGTCCCCCCCCCCCCACCGCAAAAAAAAAAGAAATCTAAAATTGAGCGAATTCTTTCCTTTCAACGATCAAGATTGATTTCTTTTAAGAAAAAGGCCAGTCTTCAATGCTGCTGGCTGAGTAAGAAAACGACAATTTCAATAGGAATACTACAATTGTCGTAGCAGTAAGTGTTTCAATAATCATAATTTTATGGGTTAGTTTACCGAAATTTTGTTTAGACTGTTTTGGACAAAAGCGATTACGCTATAACTTTTTTACCATTCAAGTCATTAAGCGTGTAAAATACGCAATTTAAATCAATAATGGTGCAGATTCCTTGCGCAATTTTAAGCAATCTAAATCATTAGATTACAAGTCATTTGCTCTTGGATCGTGAATCTCTATGGCATGGTAATACTCGTTTTACGGGTTAATCTAAAAACAACGTATTTATTTATTTTCCAAACCTTTTTCAACCGTGTAGTATTGCTCAGTTCAGCTTTAAATGGATCTGTTTTTCGCCAAGTAGTGAAAAGGAATGTTATTCGACGAATCATGTCGTATTAGGCTTTTGTTTCCCATACCGTTAACATCGTATAGTAACTGGGAATTTTTACTCTCGGCATTTTTAGGTTTGCAGAGTCTTACATTGTCAAAACTACGCAGACAAAATCATGTCTCTCGTTTATATTTCTCTTAATCGATTTTGTCTGAGAATTAATCAACAAGGGTGAAAGTTTCCGTCAGAACGATTAACGTTACTTGTTTGATAGTAATCTTATGAATATGTATTAGAATAAATATGACATATTACTGTCTGTGAATCAACGTCTGAGTACAACATATAGATACTATATAAACGGCTTTATTTGTTATACTATCATATTTAGCCCGCCCGCTTAGCTCAATAGGTAGAGCACCGGATTTCTAATATTTGGGTCCCTGGTTCGACCCCTGGGCAGGGCCAAATTTCTCCGTGACAATTGATCTGAGGCATTGTGTCTAATGTTCATTTGTCTTTCACCGCTGATTCAGAGTAGATCAAGTGGGAACGGTGGTCAGTCCACCTAACCGGTTTTCCTGGTTAACTAACCAGTAATTACCAACTTCTCCGCAAGTGACTGACTACCGTTCCCACTATGTTGAAATCGGCGTAAAACCCAAAATACATACATACTATCATATCCGCTGGACTTTTAGTTAGCTTTCAGAGACTAGCGTAACAGCTTCTGTTCCATATCTATATTTGGAAATCGCCTGTTAGTCTGTCCGAACACCTATGTCGCTGTAAGTGACGTATTCAAAATTAATGTGTTAGTGTTTGTAATACAATCTCATAATTGTTGCCTTTTTCAACATAGTCGATTACTTTTGATTTGAACTTCCGTTGAGACGGACGCCTTGCTTACAAAAATCTTTAAAATGTAAACCAATTAGGATTCGATAATCTGAATCACCCTGGGGTCATAATTGGCCCTGCCAGTGGGGTCTATTTCTTTTTTTTATATCTATTTGTATGAAACAATAGTGCCTAGATCTAAGATATTTGGTATGTAACATTGCTTTTTTGACTTCTACCATGATAGATCATGGCCACATTTGATATCATTCGATTTGTTTTTTACTTAGTGACATTTTTTATGCCCCCGAAGGGAGGCATATAGTTTTTGAACTGTCAGTCAGTTCGTCCGAAAATTTTAACATAGGTCATAACTTCCTTATTAGTAAGTGGATTGACTTCATACTTGGACACAACACCCCTTTGGACAAGACCTTCCCACTGTCCTATATTTATTTGACATTGACCCCTGAATGATCTTCACCTTGAAGATCCATTTGTCCAAAAACTTTAACATTGGCAATAACTTCCTTATTAGTAAGTGGATTAATTTCATACTTGGACACAACACCCCTTTGGACAAGACCTTCCCACTGACCTATACTTATTTGACCTTGACCCCTGAGTGACCTTCACCTTGAAAATCCAACTGTCCAAAAACTTTAACATTGGTCATAACTTCCTTATCAGTAAGTGGATGTCTTCATACTTGGACACAGCACCCCTTTGGACAAGACCTTCCCACTGTCATATAATTATTTGACACTGACCCCTGAATGACCTTCACCTTGAAGACCCAGTTGTCTAAAAACTTTAACATTGGTCATAATGTCCTTATTAGTAAGTGAATATACTTCATACTTGGACACAATACACCTTTGAACAAGACCTTCCCATTGATTTATATCTATTTGACCTTGACCCCTGAATGACTGGTCCTCAGCTCAAAGTACCGCTTTCGGGGGCATTGTCATCTTACAATGACAGCTCTTGTTCTTCTTTGGAAAACCTAAAAATGTGGAACCTTCCCCCCACCCCCTCAAAAAAAAAATATGTTATACCATTGAATTTTGATATCACTTGACCTTGACTTTGACCAAGTGACCTACTCTCTTTATTTTGTTAGTCAGCTATGAAATTTGGGATAAATGCACATTTTCAGATGCAGAATTGAACTTTGACATCAGCTGACCTGTATTTTGAAAAAGTGACATACTTTTTTGTGATAGGAGTTACACCCAAATAATTTGGACCACATACTCAACTTTATATGCTATTGAAGTTTAATATAAGTTGACATATATTTTTACCCTGTGACTTACTTTTTAATTTTGAGTTTTAGAAAATGAAATTTGGATCATATGCACAGTTTTTGGTATCAGTTGACCTGGATTCTAACCTGGTGCCTTCTTTTTATTTATAATTATCAGTATTATGTTTCCTTGAGCCTTTTATAGACTGTTCAGCAATGTAGGGCCACCATGGCCCTCTTGTTTTAAGATCTATTTTATGCATTTACCTGAATGCATAAAATAAAAAGAAAATTACATGATGGTGCTATTTTGATGTGTTGTATCACTCTAGCTGACTGCGTAAATTTGTATTCTTTATTCATACAGTGAATTACAAATAAATTACTTGGAATGTATAGGTTATGATGCAGACGCAAAAATAAGTGTAGCAACAATATGTCAGTCACGCAAATGATGTCAGTCACGCAAAGAACCAGTTTTTTTGCACCAACAGCCCATACATATTCAGGTTGCATGTTAACATTTTTTCCTCCCCAATTTGCAGTCCTCAGTTGTTTTTTTAGTTGTGTTTCATCATAATGTATATCAAGTGAAATACAGTGAATAGCTTCTTTTGGCATCAACAATCTTGTTTCACCTGCATTTTATTTTGGATGAATTGAAATCTATTAATTAAATAACAATTATAAGTATTGACAAGGTTTTTCTTAACATTTTGGGAATGTAACCCCCAAAATTGGAAAATTCACAAGTACGCACATTTTAAAATGTGGACTTGCATCATACCATGGATGGGACTGCTCTTTCCCTGACTTGCATCATACTATGGATGGGACTGCTCTTTCCCTGACTTGCATCATACTATGGATGGGACTGCTCTTTCCCTGACTTGCATCATACTATGGATGGGACTGCTCTTTCCCTGACTTGCATCATACTATGGATGGGACTGCTCTTTCCCTGACTTGCATCATAATATGGATGGGACTGCTCTTTCCCTGACTTGCATCATACCATGGATCGGACTGCTCTTTCCCTGACTTGCATTATACCATGGATGGGACTGCTCTTTCCCTGACTTGCATCATACCATGGATGGGACTGCTCTTTCCCTGACTTGCATCATACTATGGATGGGACTGCTCTTTCCCTGACTTGCATCATGCCATGGACTGTATTACTTGTTTTTGCTATTATTTCTTTAATGTTATAACAGGCTCTTTGGTATTTCTCGAGATAATTTAAGGAAGTAATTTAAAGGTTCTCCGTCATGTTGTATAACGAAACAATTAAAACGTTTTCGCTTTCGCCCTTTGATTCAAAGTTAATTACGAAATAAACGCACAAGCCAGATTATCTCTGGTTGAAATTAACTTAAGGTGTCATGTTTCGCCACATTCTTTTCTTTTTCCAGAAATAATTAATGTGTAAAATATTCTAAAGGTTTTCAGAAACAATTGACAATGTATCCGCTTACGTTATGTTTCAGCGGTTTTGTTGTTGTTGTTCTAGTTGTTGTTTTCTTATTGTTGTTGTTATTTTGTTGTTGTTTTTTTTCAATAGCTTTGAACGTGTATCGTTCATATACTCTAAATATTTTATTTAATTATTCTTTAATGCAACATTACTTAAATAGCGCCTGAAAAAAAGTCTCTTAAAACAAGATACTTCAAGATGGAGATTAATTAGTGCGTGCGTCCTCGGTTAGATCGGTTTTTCGACCTCATTTCAACACGTGAGCCTTGTTTGATGAAATAATGTGATTTCTTGCCACTTCACATAGCTATTCAAATAATTTACTGCTTTAATTATGTAAGACTCAGAGAATTTAGGTCAACAACCCGTTTAAGTATTGGAGAATTCTGGCTAGTGTTTTTGAGATTAAGAGCAAACAAGTCTTCATCTACAGACAGACAGACGAACTGATTGACAACGGCAAACTTATTCCAGCGCTTCACCCCCACCTCCTCCAACTTTGAGGGTATGATAACCTTTGTTATTAAGGTCGATTAATTAAGAACATTTTTTTAATTTGTCTTAACCAGCCACGGTAGCTGAACTTTGCTGTATTTTATTCTCAGTAACAGATTCCTTTTCTTAAACAACATATTTTCTACAGAATTGTTAAAACACGGAAAACACTTTGTTATGCGTGATACAAGTAGAAGTAATTAAGAAACTTAAGGCTTGAAACTAAACCTTGTAGTAACCATGAAATTGATGATAATCAACAAAAGAAATAAGATCTCTCATTTATTGAAATATTATAAAACCTTATGTAATAGCCAAACGATAACATCATAAATGTGTATTTACAAAAGTGTTTTGACATACTGAAACTCAAACTCCTTAGAAAAAACAAACGTTCACATAAAACCAAAACGTATGACGCAAGTACCTTCATTTATATATTATATTTCATTTCAGAAGTGTAACCAGTTCTGACCCACGGGAGATGCATAGTTATTTCTGGTAAAGATAAACTGGAACTTTGGATGATATTTTCCAAAACAGGAATACTACTTAATACACTAAATCTTATTTCCTAATGTAATAGCCATTTTTAATTGGAAGGATATGTTAGAATAGAAGAAAATCATTATCCCTGATTTAAGCCAGTGATGCACTGTTCACGAGGACTCTCCGATCTTAGATTTATGAAAAGACGTAGTCCAAACTCTGAAATGAAACGATTCAACACAGCACTTCGTAAATTTTCATGTACAGTTTTTGTTTCTATTTCTATTTACTGTGTTTACATTTTATACGCCCATTTCAAAAATGGGAACGCTCATAGGCGGGCTCGCTGGCGGGCGGGCGGTGTCCAATTTATTCCGGAGGATATCTTCTACATGAATGGTGGGATTTTAGTATTACTTGAAACAATTTTTTGCCATCGTGAGACGTAATGTTGTGCACACAAAACAGGTCCCTAAGTCAAAAGTTAAGGTCACACTTAGAGGTAAGATGAAAACGCTTGTTCGAAGCAAAACTTCAACTTGCATTGAGGGATTTGAATATAATTTTTATGCAAATGTTAACCACTGCAAGGTAAAGGCTTAGGTCCCTGTGGCAAAGGTCAAACACAGAGGTCAAAGGTGAGATAACAATATGAAAATGCGTGTACGGAGCATTTATTCATCATGAATTGAGTGATCTATCACATATGTCCATCTTTATGAGAATGAGCGTTACACGCATTATCCTGTTGCATATATGCAAGGTCAAGGTCATTAGAGATGATGAAGTGTCCAGATTTTGTCCGGAGCATATCTTCTACATGCATGGCGATTTTTAGTATTACTTGACACAAATGTTCACCATTATAAGATGTAGTATCGCGCGCATATGCCAGGTCTTTAGGTCAAAAGTCAAAGTTACACTTAAAGGTCAGATGAAAGCGCTTGTCCGGAGCAAACTTTTACTTACATAGAGAGATTTTAATATAACTTGGCACAAATATTCACTATTGTAAAGTAAAATGCTGCATGCAAATTAGTTCATGTGGCCAATGCCAAGGTCACACAAAGAGGTTAATGGCCAGATAAAAGTATGAAAATGTGTGTACGGACCATTTGGTCATCATGAATTGAGGGATTCTATCACAAATGTTCACAATCATGAGACTTAGCATGGCATGCATAATGCATTGTCGAGATGACACAAAGCCCGTGAAATATTATCACCAGCTATATGCATCATACAAAACCTTGCTAAGCCTGTAATTGCAAACACGAATGATTAATCTTGTTTTTCTTGTGATGTGATGTTACTGTTTTTTCATGTCAAAAAAAAAGATATTTTGGACACGTCTTATCCATAGATTTCCAAAATCTATCCCTTAAAAGTGATATGTCACAGAACTCTATTTTCATTTGATATGTTTGATGCTTTACATTTACGTAAGCATGGCATTTATGAATGAGTGTTGGTATTTTATACAGTATACAAAAATGCAGTTTATTCCATTGATTCGAATCCATGCTCTTTATATCATTTTATTGTTGAAGTCTTTCATATCTAGGACATAAAAAGGTTTCAGACATGCAGAAGTTTAATGTCTGTTATACACGTTTGAACATTTTCTGGTAACGACTATTGCAAATTACTGTAATTATTCTATAAGCTATTCTTTCTGTGGTAGAATTTATAACACACTGATCTTAAAAAGTGCTGTATGAACTCTTAAGACGTCCACATGCAGAGAACTTTTCTGGACTAAATAAGATAGTTTTGTACACGAGCATTTCTTCTGTGAAATTATATATTTGGAAAGAGAGGTCTTGGTAACTTTCTCATTCGACTGAATGATAATAAAAATATGTGAAGAATATGTATTTCCTTTCATAATAACGCAACAAAAAGCTATAGTTTATATGAAATTATATATGAATATATGCTTTTATTTTATGCCTACCAATGAAATATAGGGAAATATCAGTGAGATAAAAGTGATAATTCACTGTTTTGAATCAGTGAAATTACCATTTTGATAATCCACTGTTTGTGCCGGAACTACTTTTCCCCACCACGTAAATACAAGAGAATCCGCTGTATTTCAGACAGTGACAGCGAGTGAAATTTATTTACCTTGTTAAATCCAGTTATAATATTGAATTCCTGAGCCTAAATAGTTGTGAAAAATGATGAAATTCGCCATAAATTATTTAAAATATCTGATTTGTTTACATAACTCACATGGACAATATCCAATATGGCCGACTTTCAATTCAATTGATTGAATATTACTCGGTATTAATCCGCTTTTATAATTAAAGTATGTATGGCTAAAATTCAATAAATATTGATAAGCTGTGTAGAGAAAAATAAATGTTATTTGATGAAAGTGTATTCAGTTTATTTCAGCAGAAGTAAAGTTATCATATGTATTGGAGATTGTCTGCACTTTTTTTGTGCGGAGTAACCAAAGTACGCATTAACTGATTTGGGGCTCACCATGGGGAATTTATTGAAGGCCCTGAGTAAAAATGTCATAAAATACCCATTTTTGACGTGTTGGCATAAAATAAAAAGAAAATTTGTTTGTTTTTTAGTGGAAGATGGGAATTTATTTCATCTCGTGAACACCATATGTTGATATTTTCACTCGTGGCTGCGCCACTCGTGAAAATATCACATATGGTGTTCACTCGATGAAATAAATTCTCATCTTCCACAAAAACAAACAAATATCCTCTATATAGTTGATGTTAACTGACCTATTGAATGCAGTAGAACCAACATTAGCAACTTTGTCATGTCATTTTGATATATGTAATTAATTGTGTGATAATATTGATTCTATGAGTCATGATTGGTTTATTTCATAATAAAAGAGTATCTTTCTGTGATAATACATTACTTTTTTATGTGTAACACTTTTACAATGAAGGTACTCTTCACGACATTAGTAGAGAGATGAAAACTTGTGGAAAATTGTTGTAATAGATAAACGACTAATCGCATTTAATATTTTGTAGGAAGCCAATAATTCACAAATTTGAAAATAAAGCTCAAGTAAATTGCTCGTTACTAATGAAATAAATAACAAAAGTCCCTTTAGGCAAATAGGAAAATAAATTACATTACTGCTCTGCAGATGTCATTAGTAACGACTTAGTTAGGAATAGCGTATTGTAGATTTGATCTTATTCAATGGAAGTGGACCTGTAAAACTTTTGGAAGATATGGAATATTTTTGTATTCTCAAGCCTTCTATATAACAAGTGGCTAAATATACATAAATCCTCAATATCTTGTATATTAGACAGTACTTTCAGCGACCTTAGTAGGAGACATCAAATAGATTTAAATCTTACGTCTTTTGCCCATATTGCATATCTGGAATATATATTCCGTCATTGAATCATAGCTATTTGTCTAAATACACTTAACCAAGCTCTGTTTCTAAACATATTACCTTATTTTTCTGTTCAAGCCTTTTCCATGTCAGTTTGATCGGCAAAGAAAATAACTATTGTCTAGAAATATTTGGTAAATTAAGACAGTCAGACAGAGATTTCCGTAAACAGTTTTTGTTTGTGGTCAATATGCGTGCCTTTATTTATTACATTTGTTACGACCTATATCTTTTTGCCTTTGTGAATCGTGAGACTTTTACACATAATGAATTTGATTTGTGTTTTATCTGTGCTCGGTTCTTTTGCTCCAGGGCCTTATCTCACATTTGTGTCGTAAATTGTAGTTCCGTTCTCACATAAAGGTTTAACATGCAACAGTGTGAAGCAATAAAATAAATAGGAAGTTTGAGGCTCTAAAATAGTATTTAATCATTACGAATATATGACTTCAGGAAAATGTTGATTCCATTTTGTAATTCAAATAGTTACAATGCATACAGGAACTTGTCTGCAACAAAAGTGATAAGCAAACGACTTTGCAAGTGTTAAAAATATTCTTAAATATGTAAAGAAAAAATGAAATGATTGCGGCTTGTAAGTTTGTGTCCTTGCTCTTAACCTACAAATAACAATTGTAAATAAAAACATCATGTTTTTCATTTAATAAGATTGTTTTGAATAGTTTCTGTCTGAAAGTAAAAAAAAAAACAATTTGTGCAATAACCTCTCATTTGCAAGAAAATGTTTAATTACCAGTACTTCTAAGATTTGTGTACATGAAAAAAATAATGACTTCTTTAATAATGACTTTGTAGTGTAAACAATACTCAGACAACTGACCATTAACAATGACAGAGGCTCGTCAGTTTTACAACTACAAGATTGAATTATGATAGTATCAATCCAGAGGTGAAGTACCTGGTTCATCTTCCTAATATTTCAAGGCACGTTTCAGCACATAGGGATAATTTCTAAATTCATAAACACATGTTTCCATAGGGACATTATACTGATGGTATATGATTCTCTTAGTAAACAGTATATAGCAGATTTTTCCTTAGATTGCTGCAGTTTGGAAAATTCTGTTTTGCTGGTTAAAACATAAGATAATCGACAGAAATACTTTTTGTAAGACTTTCTAGGCACCACAGTGATTCTGCACATTAATTAAAATCATGCATTCAAAGGTTCTAAAAGTATGACTGACGCTCGCTGTTACACGGTCACAGCAACCTAAATGTAGGGAAAATACAGTGGAGGAGAAAACAAATATGATATACAGTATTATGGCTTTATCAGTTCACACAGTAATAGATTAAATCCAACGAGCTAAAATTGGAATTGGTAGGACATTATACGAAATCTGATTTGTATTTCGAAAAAGGTACCTCAAATAATACAAGGCACATTTGAATAAGACCAACCAGATTCATTTCCCGGATTATCCAAATGAGGTTAACGACCCTCTATTGAATTAGACCAGCCAGATTCATTTTCCGGGTTATCCAAATGTGGTAAACGACCCTCTGTTGAATTATACCAGCCAGATTCATTTTCCAGATTATCGAAATACAAGGCACAGTTGAATTAGACCAGCCAGATACATTTCCCGGATTATCCAAATACAAGGCACCGTTGAATTAGACAAACCAGATACATTTCCCGAATTATCCAAATACAAGACACAGTTGCATTAGACAAACCAGATTCATTCCCCGGATTATCTAAATGTGGTAAACTACCCTCTGTTGAATTAGACCAGCCAGATTCATTTTCCAGATTATCCATATACAAGGCACGGTTGAATTATACCAGCCAGATTCATTTCCCTGATTATCCAAATACAAGACACTGTTGAATTAGACCAACAAGATTCATTTCCCGGATTATCCAAATACAAGGCACAGTTGAATTAGACCAACCAGATTCATTTTGCCGGATCATCCAAATGAGGTTAGCGACCGTCTGTTGAATAAGACCAACCAGATTCATTTCCCGGATTATCCAAATTCAAGGCACATTTGAATTAGACCAACCAGATTCCTTTCGTCTGATAATCAAAATGAGGTAAACGACCGTCTGTTGAATTAGACCAACCTGATTCATTTCTTGGAATATCCAAATGTGGTAAGCGACCGTCTGTTGAATAAGACCAACCTGATTCATTTCTTGGATTATCCAAATGTGGTAAGCGACCGTCTGTTGAATAAGACCAACCTGATTCATTTCTTGGATTATCCAAATGTGGTAAGCGACCGTCTGTTGAATTAGACCAACCTGATTCATTTCTTGGATTATCCAAATGTGGTAAGCGCCCGTCTGTTGAATTAGACCAACCAGATTCATTTCTTGGAATATCCAAATGTGGTAAACGACCGTCCGTTGAATTAGACCAACCAGATTCATTTCCCGGAATATCCAAATGTGGTAAGCGACCGTCTGTTGAATTAGACCAACCAGATTCATTTCTTGGAATATCCAAATGTGGTAAGCGACCGTCTGTTGAATTAGACCAACCAGATTCATTTCCCGGAATATCCAAATGTGGTAAACGACCGTCTGTTGAATTAGACCAACCTGATTCATTTCTTGGAATATCCAAATGTGGTAAACGACCGTCTGTTGAATTAGACCAACCAGATTCATTTCCCGGGTTATCCAAATGTGGTAAACGACCGTCTGTTGAATTAGACCAACCAGATTCATTTCCCGGGTTACCCAAATGGGGTAAACGACCGTCTGTTGAATTAGACCAACCAGATTCATTTCCCGGGTTATCCAAATGTGGTAAACGACCGTCTGTTGAATTAGACCAACCAGATTCATTTCCCGGGTTATCCAAATGTGGTAAACGACCGTCTGTTGAATTAGACCAACCAGATTCATTTCCCGGGTTACCCAAATGGGGTAAACGACCGTCTGTTAAATAAGACCAACAGATTCATTTCCCGGGTTATCCAAATGTGGTAAACGACCGTCTGTTGAATTAGACCAACCAGATTCATTTCCCGGGTTACCCAAATGGGGTAAACGACCGTCTGTTAAATAAGACTAACAGATTCATTTCCCGGGTTATCCAAATGTGGTAAACGACCGTCTGTTGCACTTACCCCCTTTTATGACTATGACCGTTTTGCCACTTCTGTAAGACGCTGATCAAAACTGAAGAGAACTTTGCCATGTGGTAACGAAGGTCATGTCCATGATTGATTAAGTGAACCTATTGTAAATCAATTCTCTGTAGTATGATTTTATATTGAAGAATTATTTTTCGTTAAATAAATTCTCGTTATCAGGTCGTCATATCAGACAAGCAGTTTTATTTTATGCCTACCAATGAAATATAGGGAAATATCAGTGAGATAAAAGTGATAATACACTGTTTTGAATCAGTGAAATTACCATTTTGATAATACACTGTTTGTGCCCGAACTATTTTTACCTGATTCAGCCAAGAACCACGCTGCTCCAATGATTGCAGGAAATAGTGAATCTGGTCCTGCACCAAGAGGATTTTTCATGAACAGTCACTTTCATGGAAATGTTACTTTCAATTTCAATTCCTCTAAAACTGCAACCCAGCAACTATCTCAACAGGTCATAAATTCCAGTCCAAAAGCTGGCCTGCTTGATGAAACTTCAGGAATTTCCCCACCACGTAAATACAAGAGAATCCGCTGTATTTCAGACAGTGACAGCGAGTGAAATTTATTTACCTTGTTAAATCCAGTTATAATATTGAATTCCTAGTTGTGAACAATGATGAAATTCGCCATAAATTATTTAAAATGTCTGATTTGTTTACATAACTCACATGGACAATATCCAATATGGCCGACTTTCAATTCAATTGATTGAATATTGAATATCGAGTATTAATCCGCTTTTTATAATTAAAGTATGTATGGCAAAAATTCAATAAATATTGATAAACTGTGTAGACAAAAATAAATGTTATTTGATGAAAGTGTATTCAGTTTATTTCAGCAGAAGTAAAGTTATCATATGTATTGGAGATTGTCTGCACTTTCTTTTTTGCACAGTAACCAAAGTACGCATTAACTGATTTGGGGCTCACCATGGGGAATTTATTGAAGGCCCTGATTAAAAATGTCATAAAAAACCCATTTTTGACGTGTTGGCATAAAATAAAAAGAAAACTTGTTTTTTAGTGGAAGATGGGAATTTATTTCATCTTGTGAACACCATATGTTGATATTTTCACATATGGTGTTCACTCGATGAAATAAATTCTCATCTTCCACAAAAGCAAACAAATATCCTCTATATATTTATGGAAATATCACAAACAAACCCAGTTGTTTTCATAAGGTTTCACGTATGTTAAACTCCGTCGTTTATTCATAGGTCTATCTTGTTTTTTGTTTGGTTTTTCTTAATGTGCATCATAACTTATGAGGGAAGCATGTCAGATATGTCATTTCTTAGTCATGAAAATTATGCTTTTCTGCATTCAAATAGTAAAAACATTAATACATAATTAACTTACGCATACAAGTCAATTATATAGCACAACAATCATGACCGCAATGGAAACAAGTTGGCTTCCTTTAAAAAGAAAGCCAAAGAGAGGTCAGCAGATGTCGTCACTGACAGAATGAATCTACTTGTTTCCAAGATCATTTTGAATTTTTTAAACGTTCTGTGACTTAAATAATTATAAAAACTAGTAACCTAACTATTATTAATAATTAATACCTTATTAGGCAAAATGAGAGAAACTGACTATAATTTAGTTATTTCAAATGTTTTATAGTGGCGTATCTATCATTTAAATAAATGAAACAAATTAAGATAACCTCATGTATTTCATACCTTGTAGAATCTTGGGGATCTTCTTATAAGCCCCTAAGGCTTTACTCCCCCCTCTTTTACAACAATGCATGTAGTTGTTGTAGCCAGAACTCCCATGTTAAGCTGCTGCTTTTTTAGACTCATTAAGTTTTGTTTTCCCTTTCAAGCTTTTATTACACCTTTCTTAGTCCAAATATTTTACAAAATAATCAGCGATAGTATCTGTTAAGCTGGACTAAATATTAAAAGGGCGTAAATTTGATCTAAATCGAGGAAATGGACTTGTCAAAATGCTTTGAAATTCGTAAAAAATATTTACCATTTTTTCATGAACATGGCTAAATATTAATTTGTTCAACAGGCTGATGAGTTTCTCAGAAAAAAAATGCATTTTAGAATTTGTAGTTTTTAAAAAGTAGCATGCATTATAAGAAATGCATCCCTATAATTGTATTTTCTGTGTTTAGTTAAGGGAATACAAAATTATTCTGTACGTTCTGTTCATAAAGGGCCGTTTTAATCATGGGCCGTTTTGACCCGATGTTAAATTTTGATTTCGTTTAAATAAATTCGTATTTTGATTCGGAGCATGCGCATAACTATCTTTGTAGACTGGTTTTCATGATTTTAGGCTTAATATGAGATCATTAACTAAAATTTGATACGCAAAAATGGATGCCGCCAGCAATTAAAGCCAACACTGTGGAGAGGTCTGATGACCTCTCCAATAAGAGAGTTTTACACTCACTTTTTTGTGTTATCCTGGGTATATGACAGCATATCCTGGTACAGTTAAATGTTATTAAAACTAAAGCTAGCTTTTGTTTGATATATCCATAAGGCATTTCAGTATGTGATATTTTTAAATTAATGTGATATATGTATGTCTTTCAATATATTGATTTATATATTTTTATAATGTACCATGCCATGTATCATATGCTGAAAATAAATTATTAGTATTACTATTATAATTATTATTATTATATACAACCAACCTCATTTGTTCTTGTAATGATATCATCAAATGGAAGCGATGAAACAAACTATGTGCTAACAACTCATGAAGCATATGTTTACTTTTTATAGTTTAGTTGTTTATTGTAGTGCTCTGAGTTGTAATTTGCGTAATATTAGCTGCGTTAATGGTTAAACATGAAACCCGACTCACTGCACATTCATATTACCATTCATATTTCTGGTAAGGCATGGTTCAATCAAAAACAAGAATACAAGAAAAGAGAAAAGTTAATAAAAGGGAACCGAGCAAACTCAGTTTTGGAATTCTTGTTGAAAAAAGTCATATGACTTTAAAACTTTCAAGGATACTTTGGAAATGACAACCTTAAAAATATCGTGTGAAAATCATTATACAAATTTTAAAATTTAATATGGGAATGTTGTATTTTGCCTTTGGTATTAAACTAGTAAAAACAATATTAAATCACAATTTAGATAAAGGTGGAATAACACAAAGTGTCAAAAAGCAATTCAAAACAGAAAACATATAATTAATGTTTAAACGTCTTCACAGTAAAATCAAATTAACTAGATAATTTGCAAAATAAATACGTTTCAATTTCGATAATTACCTGCTCAATAAATAATTGTCATAGAGCTTACAAACTTTTTCTATCGGACAAACCACATTATTTTGCTTGGACAAAACTACGCTTTTAATTATCACATAAGCATATGCGTCTAAGCCAATATAAAGTATCACGTACTCACGCATATCCAGAACTCGTCAGTGATAGATAAGCAGTTGTCAAGAACGCCTATAATGAGGGCAATGGCCCAATTAGTGACCAATAAATAAGACACGGTTTAACGAGCCTTGTTTGTAGAGGCAATAATTTGACCTTCTTTTCCTCAGATCGATAATTCGGAATGGAATAATAACATATTCTATCTCAGTGATTGTGCATGTAGAAACACATGATTAATTGTGTGAGGATGTAATTTCTTCCGTATCCATGGTAAACTAGGAATAGCAGCACTAGCCCTTTCTCTTATAACATCAGGCATATTACGACGGATGTTACGTGTTACGTCTCTTATCTGGCTTATATTAGTTTTAATACCCAGTATTTGATCGTAGAAACACTGACTCGGTAAATGTGTGCCCGTAACTTATATTTTTTTTTATCGCACACTTCATTTTTCATCGTCGGCCCATCTGTGAGTCAGTCGCTTTAAGTCATTCACTGGTTGTCATGAAAATATAATGAAGGTGAAAGTGTCTTTACAAGACTTGTGGAAAAGCTTGAGGTGTAAATACAGTCTTCGACATTCCAAAATGTTTTTGTTTTCCAAAAAAAATAGGCATAATGATTGACCTTTATATCAATGAACTCTAAATTCTTTCATATATTTATACACTTTAACAATGGTGAAAAAATAGCATGAATAAAAAAAGGCACCAAATAGTCCGGCATATAAAGTACCTTCACATGATACACACCGTCAGAACAAGAATCTTTCTTTTTTTCCAGATACGAATAAATCTAAATAATGATGCAAAAAAAACTTTGTAAACAATTTAAGAGAAAAAATACGAAGTAAGAAATGTTACAAATTGTCAAACGAAGCTTTCATTTATCTTACAAAACTATCAAGCAAAATGAATAACATCACAAAATTTTCAAGCATTCGAATAAGCACCTATATATCGGATATTACAATACCTCAGATAAATGTGACGATATCGGATTAGTTAAGACCATCCGTTTCATCTCGATGCTGTAGTAATTCAAAGCAATGTTTTTCCCCGAAGAGCCTCGACGCTTTCTCGATTTCTGATTGGATACTTATTCTCATTGTTTTGCTTATACAAAAACAAAATGGCAGCCATTTTTTCTTTCGATTCGAAAATTTAAGCAACAAGTCTGTTAGGCATGAGTCTGTCAAGTTTCCAAGACAATGAAGAGGAATCGAAAATTTAACTTAATTTTGTGTGATTAAGATAAGATTCTGATATACCGATATATAAATCAAAAACAAATTGTGAACAAAAACACATTGAGTTTATTCCGGAAATGCCACTGAAGAAGACGAAAAAAAAGAGGTCAGGGGCCACATCAGGGTAGTACACAAGTGAAAGAAAATGGTCACATTATATGTGGAAAATAGTCCTGGCGTTCCAGGTCATATGGATTCGACTAAGCTATGTTGAACCTCAATTTTCACAAACCGCAATCGTCACACCGTGTGACAAATGCGTGCGAATACGTCACAAAAATAGTGATAAATACGTTCGGACACATATTTCATACGAACTTAAAAACGCATTTGTCACACCTCAGAATCTTGTTTAAAAATGTGAGAAAAATTGTGAGTTTTTTAACTCGAACGTATATGTCACACATGTGATTTTTTATTTTACTTCGAACGTATATGTCACACATGCAAGATTTAGTTGACAGCACAATCATGTTAAGTCTCCAAACAGCTTCTCAAGAAACGGCACTCCGTCCGTCTGTACACCCTTCCACTGACTTGTTTTTTTTCTCTTTCCTTGGTATTTGGTGGTCATTTGGTTCAGAATCGGAAGAATAACGGACGCTTATCGAACGACTATCCGGATTTTCCGTTACCTTTACAACTATTACAAACATTCACTTAAAAACTTGGAATATTTGTTTACTATCAAAAGGGAATTTCATTTCTAAAGGGCAAGTTACACTATAAGTCATGTCTGCAGAGTACATGTAATACGACCCTGTTTAACTATCGAAATGCGAATTATTGAAAAAGATAACCATAAAATTCGTTTCTAAACAGTTATTAGCCCGTTTTAACGTAGGATTATTATTTTATTTCTTTTGATTTCTGAAAAAAATCTTTTATAGTCTACACTTGAAACATAAAAATACTTGCTTATTATCTAAAGGGCAATTTATTTAAAATCGTAGGAAACCTTAAAAAATCTACAGTAATGCGTCCTTCTTTACCAAAAAAAAAAAGGAAACAGGGAAATTTCCGATGGTGATGATCGGTTCAGAACGAAACAATTCATCTTTATTTTACAGTTTTCTCTGAAAATCAATATCATCTAAGATTTAGAGTAAGGGTGGCGCGTTCGAACCAAACAGCCTACGTTATATGACAGGTGTTAAGCGTCGTGTGGTTACTGTAACTTCTCTTCAGTGTAGTCATCCGTTCTTGATTACTCTCAAAATTATACTTGCAAAATTGCAAAACCCGCAAAATGTTCAACATAGATAGGACCAGTATATAAGCATGCTTAAAACTTTTCTACTGAGAATATGGATGGCACGTTCTATGTCTGACAATTTTCATGGTTTGATAGGCACTTCCGTCGTATATGCCTAGCTTTGGAATTATTCCCCTTTAATAGGAAAATAGTATTATAGGTACTGATCGGATAGATGTTTTACGTTAAGCTATTTAGCTCCATTAACTTTTTTTTATTTGCCTCTAAATGCAACCTACCCCTTGTGGCTGAGGGGCGCCTTTTAAGGTTAAGGGCTAGAATTGCAGCCACCGTTCAACCCTGCGTGATCGTAAGAGGCGACTAAATGGGTTTAAACGGGTGGAGTCTACGTATCTCGTAGCCCCAGCAGGTGGGGTGGTTTTGACCCCGGGTGTTGCTTTTAAATTCGTAACACCCGAGGTTAGCCAAAATCATCTTTCCTGTTCGGCACCATATGACCTTAACTGTATTGCGGCGCCGTAAAACCCAACAAATCATTCAATCAATCAGTCAATCAATCTAAATGCAACCTGCAAACTAGACACTAGACGACCGACTCAAACGCTCATTTCTTTTAAGGTCAAAGTCAAAATATAAATATATGTAGAAGGTCCTTGTCTCTTGTAAGAATTATGTCTGATACGAGGACGACTATGACGCAGTTATCTCAAGAGATGGTCTTTTCATCATCACCATCATCATCATCAAGATACATTATGCTTGTATCTCTTACCATCATTTGAAGATAATGGTTCGTATGTATTAGTTGCATTAAAAAAAGTATCTTGTATGATCCACTAAGAAATGTAGAACACAAAGTGCAAAAAGTGTAATAATGTAATGATGTAATGTAATAATGTATACAATCTTTATTATTTTTAAAACCTAAGTTGTCAATTATTGTTTTAACACAAATTGAACAATCATTGGGAATATAGTAACAATATGCAAATGGACAAAACAAAGAAAAAATAATTCAGTGAACAGTAATTACTGCATAATTGTAGAAACAAAATTAAAAAGTATGCGATGTTACTCAAGTTGAACTTGATATACTCCCGTTCTTTTTTCCACGTTTTTGAACGATTTAGAAGGCAGATTTACTAGGGATAGATTTTGATATGTTCAAAGTATTTTTCGATTTTATATGCCGATGATATTGTTGTTTTTGCCAATACAAAAGCAGAGATACAAAACAAGTCTAAATATTCTTTCTGATTAAACTTAGTGTTACCAAGACAAAAATAACGATATTTAGAAAAGGTGGTATATAAACCGAAAATTTCAATTTTATATCCCGTACTCCTAAAGAGATCAGACAATATTTCCGAGTAATCTCTGAATACATCTGAATATAACCCTGGTGCCTCATGAATTCTGCTGAGATAAAATAATTTCCAGGTAGATTAATGATCAAATCATCTTCTTTTCAGTCTTAAACAATGTATAAACGTGCGATTTTGTTTCATATATAGTAAAATGAGAAAGACTTCATTTTTATGCAATATCATTGCAAAACTTACTATACACTATATTTCTTATATATAAGCAATGATTTAAAAGTCAATGTCAGGAATGTTTTGGTACAAATAATTACCATTTTCTTTCGTAAAACATCCTTTTCTTTAAAATAGACTACTTGTACATGAGATCATGGGACTTTAATGAAAATTGCAATAAGGTTTTAGACTTTTAGATTATTTTAACCCTTTCTTTGTAATTATTCTGTAGATCAGGATCTTGGTCACTATAACAATCCTTCCTTACACTTGTTCGTGCTTGAAAATGTTTCA
The DNA here is from genome assembly GCA_012932295.1 of Cyclina sinensis. Classification (NCBI taxonomy): domain Eukaryota; kingdom Metazoa; phylum Mollusca; class Bivalvia; order Venerida; family Veneridae; genus Cyclina; species Cyclina sinensis. Next base: position 22,059,183 of record JAAONU010000001.1, read on the forward strand.
AACTTGAACTTAAATTTATCGATTTAAAATTTAATCTTTGACTGTGCTTTTTAACTTCTGAGGGTTTTGTCAAGAATTTTTCCTGCAACAAGCGAACAATTTGAAAACCAAGTTGCAGATGTTTTACGCTTTGTATTTAGAATACTTATGGTGAATATAACAGACACTCTAAACAGCGTGGAACCTAACCAGATGCCAAGTAAATTTTGCGTCTGGTCAGGTTCCACGCTGTTTACGTTAGACACTTTTTCTACCAAATTTTCTGAAAATTAAATAAAATCTACAAAATTAATGTGACGACATCTTGAACAGGCGACAAAATTCCCTCGTCTCAGCATAAACACGACACATATTATACAGGATATAAGTGCCGTGAGCTCAGTCAGGGCACATGCTTTTCACATGAGGATTTGGTTGACTTCACCACTGTTTTAAGTAAACACTCGATAGGTAACTGCCCGCCGGTAAATAAGAGAAATGATCTTAAAAACAAGCGTTAACCCCCCTCCCCCCCCCTCAAAAAAAATAAATAAATAAATAAATAAATAAAGCACAATCATTTACAGAAAAAATGCCCAGCAAGTCTCGAAAAAGGATGAAGTATACTTTTAGGTAAAATGCATGACCCTGTTCCCGGCAGCACCCATGTCTGAATATTAAAACTACAGTCTGTACAAAGATTCGAACATTGGGTGTGACAATTACGTTCGAACTAAAAACCGAAAAAAAAGTCAAACGTATACGTCACATTGGCGATTTGTGACGACCTCGCACGTATTTGTCACACAGGTGTGACGTATTCGCACGTAATTGTCACACGGTGTGACGATTGCGTTTTGTGAAAATTGAGGTTCATACCCCGTCAAGAATCTATATAATTAATAGTATACAAAACGGCTAGATTCTATTAAAATAAGATATATGCAGCTAATAATGTTTTCGATGACACAAAAGCTTTGTGTCACTGGAAAACAACTCCGACTTGAAGCTTTTATCAAAATAATACCATCATCAAGATTATCGTATTTCCCTGTAACAATTAATAAAGCATACACAGTCGTCAACCTAATAAAGGGTAATGCGCAAATCACGCCAACTGGAGGCTGCTGTTCCAGTTCCCACCAGGGATGGGGTCTCCAGTGATTTTCTGCATTCCACACTTGATTCCCACCAGAGATGGGTTCTCCAGTAACTTTCCGTACTCCACACTTCCGGTGCTAGTTTGGTTTTAGGAAAGAAAACAAGTCATCGAGCCGGATTAGCATAAGGAGCAAGAACTTGATCCTTGTCCATGTACAACTGATGCAGATATAAGAAAGATCACATGAACAGGAAATCTGAATAGTGAAAGATGACATTTTTCATGCTACTTATCAACAAAAAGAGACACAATATTTACTACTAAGTAATAATGATGTTTTTCCAGTTCACTAAATAGAGCAAATTATTAGCATACAACCGTGTCTTTCATGTTTCTTATTTTGCCAATAAACTGATACAAGTAATTATTCAATAAGCATGGGTAATGTTTCCTCTCTGTTTCAGCTTTCTTGCTTTGGCACTCTATCTCGCCTTCTCGTGAAACTTGGTTTATTTTAGTCAAATACCCCCGGGGGGGGGGGGGGGGGGCACTCGCTATATATAAGGTGGTGGGGAGGTTCTGACAAACGGGGGTATTTGTTTCATATTTTTGTCTACAATGGGGTATGTCATTTTTACTGTGTCTCTGAAGGGGTCTGTAAAATCTAGTCTCTAATGGGGTTATAATTAGCAAAGATAATTCTACCATGGGGTTGTAATTGAATCTTAATCATAGCAGGTCAGCATCTTTATTGGATTATAACAGTACCCTGTCATTTTAGAGCTTATCTCATCATTATCATATAAATTACATCCCTTATCACAATCTCTAAGTATTGCACAGAAGGAAATAACATCTGGAACAAACTACAAGCAGTCCATGGCATGCCTACTGTCTTATATCCATTTACTTGACATGAAATGGACAAGGGTATTTATACATGTGCATGGAATAATATTAATCATTTTACCTCGAATTGCTCTGAAATTTTAAATGATATTTTTTTGTTGCTAAAATGGAATTTGGTATTCAGGTTAATAACCAACCTGTGCAAGCCACTGTTGTTGCACCACCCAGACAAGAAAGTGGTGAAAGGCGGTCAATGAGAGCAAGGACTGTCATTGAGTTTACGTCTTAATTAATCTTGTTAAAATAAAATTATGCTTCATACTGTCTTAAAATTTTATGATATAAATGTATGAACACCTGAAAAAGGGTTGTATGATTTTGCATGTTGGTCTACAATGGGGTTTCTAAGATGCCTAAAAAGTCTACAATGGGGTTGCGTATTCAGGAAAAAGTAGTCTACAATGGGGTCGGGGTTCAAGACCTCTATCCGAACCCCCCCCCCCCCCCGCCAAAAATTTTGGGAGTGCCCCCCCCCCCCCCCCGGGAAAATACCAAACAAAAAGGAACTGGCTAGCAATAAAATAATAAAAACTGCAAATCTTTCGAGATTATAAAACTGGTCTTCGCCATGGAATTTCCTTTAAAAATAAACAAAACAATTAGAAAATAAACACCCTGACAATCGAGAAAAAAAATCGAAGATAACAGCCAGAACCCACATAGCTATTCTGAAGATACGAGAGATCTGTAAAAAAATATGTCAAGACTATCTTCATCGATTCGAAATTGCACAATAGCTTTTGAAAATGCTTCAATAAGAAGGTTCAACTGAAAGTAAGACTTATTGAATGAATAAGTAACAGTCGAAAAACATATAGACTTTAGAAGTTATGGATTGATGTACCTTTAATCTCGCATTGACAAGTATGTTGTCACTTTAAATTTAAGTTGTGGGCACTTAACTTACTTTAATTCCAAATTAGCTGATTTTTGTGTCACACCTTGTTTAACAACCTCACTAATATACCATGTATATTTGCCCTGCAATATGACTGAATTCTGTTTCAACATACAGACGTATTTTGAGCAAAAGCCTAATTTACAGCAAATGTAAAGGAAAAGCTTAGATCATTCTTTTAAAAACACTTGTGTTGTTTTATATGTTGCATTAAATGTTGCACCTGTCCGTCCGTCTGTCCGTCCGTTCATGCGTCCACATGTGTCTTATAAAACTTAAGATTCTTTTCAGAAATTGGCATGACATCTCAAATTTTATGACAGTTATGGCCTTTTTTACTTAATTTCTGTAAATGAAGTTTCCGTCCTTTTATTAGGAAAATGCTTCCACAAATTTCATTCATACGCTACGTCTTTATGTATCTTATGAAACTACAGGTTCCTTTCGAAATTAGGCGTGACATTTTCAATTTTATAACAGTTATGACACTTTTCCGACATAATCTCTGATAAACCCTGAATTTCTTCACATTTAAAGAACTATGTCACGTTTGCAGTATTCTGTCAATTACATACTTTCAACAGTTAATACTGCTTTCAACATTCCACCTGCCTCCTACTTTTTAAACATCTGCTTTTGATATTCTGTCAACATTTGAGCATGACGGTGTCATCTGTGTCCCATGGACACATTTTAAGTCTGTACAAGTTTGTACAAGTTTTCATTTTGTGGTTTGATAATAGGCTTTCCTTGAATCCTTTATTCATTAAGTCTTTCTGTGAAATTAAGCGTTTCGTTCAGCCCTAACAGAAGTCTATGATTTGCCTTATAAATATTTTCAGACGATAAACAAGAAATTCTCAGAAGATTTAGGTTGTAGGCAAACCATTTCTATTTATTTTTACGTGATTTGTCCCAGTAAATTGCATTTTTTAATACAAGTAAGTACAAAGAGGATGATTGAATGCAAGCATGCATGGACTAGAGTTCCGATGAATTAAGCTTATGGGTTTTTTATTCAATTGCAAATTCACGGAGAATTCCAAATCCGTATCAGGGAAGGCTTTAAAGATTTTTATGCAATCTTTGTGTCTGAATATGACAAACGTTCATACAATATCACAATTTCAATTGCCTTAATACTACAAATGGTGCACTGATAAAAAGGTATTTGTGTAAAATGATTTTATAAAATATGTGTTATTCTGACTAGAAATGTCTCATTTAGACAGAGTGACAAAATTACAAATTTAAAGTATAATGAACATTTTTTCCGTGACTAACATTTACTGACAGATTAACACAAAGATACAAGATATCAAATAAAATATAGCTAAACATAATTTTTAGATATCTACATTTTTATTGAATAAAAGTTGAAAGAAGCAATTTGATGTTTTAAAGAACCAAGATAATGAAGTTAAAAAGTCACCTAAATACAAACCATACTGAACATCTTGAAATTAGTGACGTTATAATAAGACGTTATTATTTTTAACGTTCTTAAATGTAACAAGAGAATCTGTTATATTTATCGTAATAAATTTCTTTTTTTTTCTTTTCCTTACAACACGCATTGTAATTTGTTAAATCACAGTTTCTAGTTTCTTGTTTTACTCTACTGCAATACCATTTTATTTTATGCCTACCAATGAAATATAGGGAAATATCAGTGAGATAAAAGTGATAATCCACTGTTTTGAATCAGTGAAATTACCATTTTGATAATCCACTGTTTGTGCCGGAACTACTTTTCCCCACCACGTAAATACAAGAGAATCCGCTGTATTTCAGACAGTGACAGCGAGTGAAATTTATTTACCTTGTTAAACCAAAACAAAAACAGACAAAGAATGATCAGACAATGGCTCAAAAAGGCGGTAATATCGGACAAGATGGATCGTATGGGATTAGTGGATTGAATAGTGGACATATTCAGGCAAGTCAGTCGTATAATATGAACACAAATGTAGCATCTCCGTACCTATATAACGGTAACTTTTCCCAGATGAACTCAGGATCGCCTTTATTTCACCAGCAATTATGCAGTACCCCCACACAGAATACATCAAACCCAGATGTCCTGTCCCTCATTCTACAAAGACTAGACTCTGTTGATAACAAACTGACCCAATTAGATACCATTCAGAAAAACTTTCACGAGCTTTCAGTGCGAGTTGATAAAATGGATCAAAAGATCAATTTGATAGAAAATAGAATGTCTGATATTGAAAGGAGTCGTAGTTTTGACAGTAGTCTAACTGATGAAATGTCAAAAAGACAGAAAGATATAGAAAAAATTATGCAAGATCTGAGAAAGAAAGATGAACAGCAGCGTTCATTAGAGGCAGAAATGAAAGCAGAAATTATAGACTTGAAAAGTAGGAGCATGCGTGATAATTTGCTCTTTTATAAAATTGCAGAAGAAAAGGATGAAAACTGTGAGATAAAAATACAAAATTTTATGAAAGAAAATCTCAAAATTGAAACTGCAAGCAATATCAAAATTCAACGAGCACACAGAGTGAGAAAGTACAACGGTTCAAAAACAAGGCCAATAGTAGTGAAGTTTGCTTTCTACCCCGACAGAGAACGAGTACGAAAGGCGGCGGTAAATCTGAAAGGCACTGAATACGGTATATCGGAACAGTATCCAAGAGAAGTAATGGAAACAAGAAAAAAGCTTATACCAGTTATGAAGAAGGCGAGGGAAGAAGGAAAAGAGGCTTTTATAAATGTTGATAAGTTGTATATAGACAAAAGGTTATATGTCCCTAGTAATTAGAACGATTGTGAGAGTGTTTTAAGTTGTTTATCCTGGAATGTAGAGGGGCTGTCTCGAGCAAAACGGTCGTCCACTGACTTCGAAGAATACTTATCAAATTATGATATTGTGTGTTTAAGCGAAACCTGGACGAGTAAATCTACCAACATTAAACTCAATGGATATAATAATCCTTTACACTTTCCCAGAATTTTTCAGAATAGACGGGCTAGGCGAGCGAGCGGTGGGCTGATTATTTACATAAAAAATGCTATAAGAAAAGGGGTTAAATTGATAAAAAATGATTTTGATTGTATAGTATGGTTAAAAATGGACAAAAATTTCTTTCTCATCGAAGATGATATATAATTTGCATTTGTATATATCCCGCCTGAAAACTCACCAATTTACAATACATACGATATAGATATTTTTAGACAGCTAGAATTTGATGTCAATCGTTTTAAAGGAAACGGCAAAATTTTTATTGCAGGTGATACTAATAGCAGGATAGGAAACAAATCAGATTACATTCAATATGATCGGCCTATAAATCATGATTTTGGGAATGTCAGTGACCCAGTTTTACCCCGAGCTAGTTGTGATAGCGGGTCTAATCGGTTTGGTGATCTTTTGTTAGATTTGTTGAAGTCCACAAATTTACGGATTGGTAACGGCAGATTGCATTGTGATAAATATATTGGTAAATTTACATGCATGACCCATAATGGTCAAAGTACAGTCGACTATTTGTTGACTGAATCATGTAATTTTGAGATGATTTCAGACTTTTGTGTTCATGATTTTACTGAGTTTTCAAATCACGCACCATTAACTTTTTCTTTAAAAGTCAAGACGAGCTTAAATAGCAAACAGAATTATGTTAAGACATATATAAAGTGGAATTCTGAGTACAAGGAATTATTTTTAAATGATATTTCACAGAATATTTCCGAACTTGAAAATAATTTAATTGAAGGTATTAACCGCGAATGCGATACAGATCTTTTGGTCAGGAATGTTACTGATTTTTTCAATAGATATGGCAAAGAGTATTTTGAGAAAACAGTTACTGTAAAAAACATATCTTTCATCGACAAAGAAAGAAATACAAACAAATGGTTTGATTCAGAATGCCGCACGAGACGAGATAAGTTTAAACAAGCTATTGCAGAATTTAACCGTGTAAAATCGAACGAAGCGCGTCAACAATTGTATCTAGCGCGAAAAGATTATAAATATTACTGTAGAAAGAAAAGGTTAGAGTATAACAAAGAAACGAGTAAAAAAATGAATAATATGCGTCGTAAAAGCCCACGGGAATTCTGGAAAATGTTTAAACCAAATAATAATTCAAATATAGGTGACGACATAACAATTGAAAATTTTCATGACCATTTTAAGAATCTAGCATCGGAATCTGTTATAACAGATAATATCGAATTACGTGACTTTCTGGAGCAATTTGACAATGGTTCTGTAACTATAACCTTCGCGGAACTCGATTGTCCTATTACGTCAGAAGAGATTAGAAATGCGTGTAAACGATTAGGAAACAATAAAGCTTGCGCAACAGACAATATTATATACGAATATTTTAAAGAAAGTATTGATATTACATGCAGTAGTTTGAAATTGTTGTTTAATTATATTTTAAATACAGGAGAATTTCCTAAAAGTTGGTCTTCCGGTGTTATCATACCTATTTTCAAAAAAGGCGATGCGTCGAATACAAATAATTATAGAGGAATAACGTTGATAAGTTCTTTTGCTAAATTATTTAATAGCATTATAAATGAACGGCTAAAGCAGTGGGCTATAAGAAACGATGTGGTGACAGACGCACAGTTTGGATTCAAAACAGATTATAGTACGGTTGACGCTATCTTCATACTGCATTCATTAATTGAAAAACAGCTGTATAATAAAAGGAGGTTATTCTGTTGTTTTGTGGATTTCAAAAAGGCATATGATTTAATTGACAGAAATGCATTGTGGTATAAACTTATTAAAGCTGGAATTGATGGAAAAATACTAAAAATTATCCGATCAATGTATAACAACGTTAAACTTTGTGTGAAGCACTTGAACAAATTGTCGGATGTCTTTAACAGTAATGTTGGTCTCTTTCAAGGGGAAATAACTTCACCGATTCTTTTTAGTCTCTTTCTTAATGATATTGAAAATGAGTTACAAAATAGTACCGATGCTGGATTATCACTTGATCAGATATCAATATATTTACTTCTCTTTGCGGATGACGCTGTTCTTATTTCAGAAACAAAAGAAGGGTTACAAGAAACACTGAATAATTTAGAACAATATTGCCGTAAATGGAATTTAACGGTAAATATAGATAAAACAAAAAATTGTTGTATTTCGGAAAGGAGGTGTTTTAAGCCAAAATTACACGTGGTCTTATGAGGGGAAACATATTGACGTAGTTAACAATTTTAATTTCTTAGGTCTTGTTTTGTCGTCCAGTAATTCATTTATGCAAGCGCTCAAAACACTTTCGGGTAAAGCACTGCGAGCTTTGAACTCTTTATTCTGTATGACGAGAAATAAAGAAATCCCAGTTAATATCATGTTTAATTTATTTGATTCATACATTCTATCTATCATTAATTACGGTTCTGAAATATGGGGATTTCTCAAGTCAGAAATTTTAGAGAGAATACATAAAAAGTTCTGCAAGTGGATTGTAAATGTAAAAATGTCAACTAACACGTTGGCGCTATATTCAGAATTTGGCCGTTTTCCATTATATATTGACAGGTACATACGAATAATCAAGTACTGGCTAAATCTTAATCAAACTAAGACCTCTAATTGTATATTACACACTATTATGGCACAACAGAGGTTAGATGTTGAAACAAAAAATGATAAAACGTCTTGGTCTTTTAAAGTAAAAGATCTATTACAGAAGTCAGGGTTTGCCGATGTTTGGTTATTCCCATCGTCAGTAAAAATAAATAGTTTTTTACCTGTATTAAAAAATAGATTAAGGGATTTGTACGTGTTAGATTGGAGAATAGGAATTGAACAATGCTCTTCTCTTTATATTTACAAGGAATTAAAAAATTCTTTTGAGAGATCTGATTATCTAAATATTGTTGAGAACTCAAAGTTTAGAAATGTTCTAGCTAAAATAGACTTTCGTCACATAAGTTATTTGTTGAAACTGGCAGACATAGAAATATTCCTAGAAATGATAGAAAATGTACTCTTTGCAATCTGAATGATATAGAAGACGAATTTCATTTCATCCTTGTGTGCCCGTATTATCAAGCATTAAGACAAACGTATATATCCAGGTTCTATACAAATAGGCCTTGCAAAAATTTATAGACTTAGTAAACTCATCTAAAAAAGGTACACTTAATAGACTGGCATTGTTTTGTATTAAAGCTTTTAAACAAAGAGGTTTAGCTGTTAATATTTGATTTTCTAAAACGCCTCTCTACCTGTTATCGTTGGGTACTATGTTTAAAATATTTGATGTATTTTATTTTTCCTTTTTTGTCAATATTCAATTTCAAGAAAAAAACATGTAAAACCGTGTTCCAAGGTAAACATTCTCACAAATACTAATGGGTGTAATTACTGTTTCTACCACTGTATTGTTATATATTCTCATTGCATGCATTGTGTAATGTATTGTTGTATGACGATGAGCCTATGTGCTTAAGTCACAATAAACTTCTGTTCTGTTCTGTTCTGTTCTGTTAAATCCAGTTATAATATTGAATTCCTGAGCCTAACTAGTTGTGAACAATGATGAAATTCGCCAATTAATTATTTAAAATGTCTGATTTGTTTACATAACTCACATGGACAATATCCAATATGGCCGACTTTCAATTCAATTGATTGAATATTACTCGGTATTAATCCGCTTTTATAATTAAAGTATGTATGGCTAAAATTCAATAAATATTGATAAACTGTGTAGAGAAAAATAAATGTTATTTGATGAACGTGTATTCAGTTTATTTCAGCAGAAGTAAAGTTATCATATGTATTGGAGATTGTCTGCACTTTTTTTGTGCGGAGTTACGGTTTGACCAAAGTACGCATTAACTGATTTGGGGCTCACCATGGGGAATTTATTGAAGGCTATGAGTAAAAATGTCATAAAATACCCATTTTTGACGTGTTGGCATAAAATAAAAAGAAAATTTGTTTGTTTTTTAGTGGAAGATGGGAATTTATTTCATCTCGTGAACACCATATGTTTATATTTTCACGAGTGGCGCAGCCACTCGTGAAAATATCACATATGGTGTTCACTCGATGAAATAAATTCTCATCTTCCACAAAAACAAACAAATATCCTCTATTTCTTTTTCCAGCTAGCGTTACTAAATAGCTTCACTAATAGATAACACCAGACTGTTTTAAATTTCTGGCGTTTTTGTTTTCTATGCCTATACAAGAACCAATGCTCTGCAATCTGTATGATCTCGTACCCCATCATCTACTTGACGGAGCTTATTTGGAGAAAAAAGTATTCGGATTGAAGAACCAAAACATAATCGGCAATGATTAAGAGGATACTGTCCTTATTACTTGCCAAATAAATTAGTTTCGCGGTCACTATACCAATTTGATGAGAATTGTTTGCTTCTTTCAAATTGATGGTCCGTTTTCTGTCAAAAGATAATTGAAAATGACGTATTTTTTCCTTGGTCGTGGAGAAAAGAGAAACCTCAGTTGAACTAATTGGTTTATTTTCCTCTGCTTAACGCCCTTGAGCAAATTTGCAGCTTGGGGACAGTATATTTAATCCATTGCTTACTGTAGAATAATTAGACCAGAACAGAAATTTCAATTCGGTGATCGAGATATCGATCTCTCGCTTCAGCGTTTAACACTCAATAGTTTTGGACTTTTCTATGCGTAGGAAACTTTTTCTTATCTCGTATACAGTGTCGGTCAGATGAAGATAACTACAGACAGGGAGAAACTACACATTGTTCACGCCTAACTTTTAAGCTGATGGCTACGAACAAATTACTGACCGAATCGAATCTTAGAGTAAAAACCGTGAACTGAATTATCAGTTAAGATTACCAATTTAATTACCGGTATCTGACTATATAAACAGTATGTTTGTGAACCAGCATACAGTCAAGTCCAAGTGGCTGGAAAATGTTAAAAACCTTATTGAGCAGAATGGTTTTGCTTACTTATGGAATATTTTTTCCAATGTTGACGCTAAGATATTTCCAATATTGTTCAAACAGAAAGTTAAAGATCAATATATGCAAAAATGGAATGATGTAATAATGAATACTTCAAGTGCAAACTGTTATAAGCTAGTAAAAAATAGATTTACTCAAAGTAACTATGTTAAATTATTATCAAACAAATGGTGTAAAAAAATGGTAGCTTTCTTGTGTAGAAATCACAGATTACCAATTGAGGTTGGCAGATGGCATGGTATCCCTACAGCAGAAAGAAAATGTCAACTTTGTAACCAATCATTAGGTGATGAATTTCATTATGTACTTGAATGTAAAAATTTCACAAACGACAGGAAAAAATATGTAAAGTAATACTTTTATAGAAATCCAAATGTATTAAAATTTAATCAATTGTTTAACAATGATAATAAAATAGAACTAATCAAACTATGTAAGTTTTTAGAAATAATAATGAAAAATGTGAAAACGAACTATGTTTAAGTTTTAAAAAGCCTATTTGTAAGATAATTTTATATATATAGATTATTTTGTAGATGTTATATGTATTTAAGTATACATGAATGTAATATATTCACATATATTGTGTGTTAATTTACTAAATATGGGCTACAAGAATGCTAGGACATGTATGTAAATAGCCTTCTTACATTTCGTTTCGGTAAGATTGCTAAAAGATTACAGTTGGCATGTCAAAGATTTCGACAAATGATCAAAATATATATATATAAACAGTGTAAACCCGGTTTTTTTGTATACTAAATCTGATGCTGAATGATAGAAAAAAAACCAATGATCTGATGATTACATGTATACCTTGTTGTAGAAATAATATTTATTTTTTCCGTGTTGATATTTCCTGTTAAACTGAAGATATTGTATGTATATTATGTTTGATGTCTGTCTGTCTGTCCGTATGTATGTATGTATGTATGTATATATAATACTTAAAATGGTTTCTGGAAATTTTTTAAGGACAAATAAGTAATACAAGCCTATAAATTATATAATAGTAAGTTGTTACAATAGTAAATAACATACATTATTAGAAAAAATATACTCACAATGTAGTGACAAAAATTCACATCAACTGTGGTCACATCATCTACAGGTCACTCTCGCATTATGAGCTTTTTGTTTAGAAATTAAATCCAAAGCGAATGTCACACACCATTAAACATTGAAACTCAAATTACGAATTTCAAACAAGGTCAAATAACATATTTAATTTAATTTAAGCACATTTTAAAATCCACATAATATTAGTAGAAGCAAACAACAATAATCCAAAAAGAGTTATCTAGAACCACACACAACACAACAACGACAATAAATCATAAATAAAACTTTAAATCCATTCACCACAATAACACGACACACTTCAACTAGGTACACGTGGTTAAATCCCAGCATGAATATCACGGACAACACGACCTTAGAAACGTGTCCATAATTAACCAATCAGATAAATATAATTAATCACATGTCACATGACCTAATTGTGTATTACAAACCCAGTAGACACATTGAGATTAAATTTAATTTCCTCATTGAAGCAAATCTTTCTTCCTTTACTAAAACAACAATAGAACGCTCTTATCAAAACAATGAAGAGTAGGCCCTATACAGAAAAAATATAATGTACTGTTTAAATAAAAAAAAAAGAAAAACAATAAAAAATAAATTGAAATACAAGTGTATGATATATGAAAAATATTTATTAGATAAAAGTCTGATTGTTCTCTGTTTTATGCCAATTGCATCGCTGTATTTTACTTTGTTTTATTTAATACCCCTTGTTTATATGTTACATGTCATATACTGGGAGAAATAAAGAATTGAATTGAATTGAAAAATTGTAAAATATTTAACAAATATCGGAAATATTGGGTTCGAAACAGCTGTTGGACTAGAAATGTAGAAAAGCCAGTATAATCATTCAGACATTCGTTTTTATATAATGGTCAAAGATAACATGCATTTGTCAGATCTCTGAAAATGTTCTCGGCAAATAAAGTTATACTTGTAGCGTTTACATATATCTATCTACATTCTGTCTAGACACTTCATTCATTTTGATCGAGGACTAGAAATATACTGTGTGACTGCAATCATTTTGTATGAATTGCAATAATTTCTGTCATTCAGTAGCATTAATTATATTTATCGGTTCCCATTAAAGACGGTAAGCTTGTAATTACGATAAAAAGTCTAAATATGCATTGATTAATAACGGTTGTACAATAGTTTATCCAGATTTTTAATAACTGATTCTCTTCGGTTAGTTCTTATAGCATTCCAAAACGATACAAAGGGCTACCCTAAAGGTTTTAAGAAGTTTTCTGGCTTTCATTTTTTATTTAATATAAATAAAATTAGGAGCAAGCTTTCCTTGATTACGTCAAATTTTACTTAAAATGTAAGGTAGTTTGGCTATAAAAGCAACAGTTTCAGTCTATTATTATAGTGTTACCGGGTGTATATTAATATTTACTTAATAAACTTTCTTGCTCTAGTACATTGTTTATATATTGTTGATATATCTTCAAGTCGGTGTTGTCTGATTTCTGTTTCTCTAAGCAAATCTTATTTCAGTAAGCATTTCAATGATTTTAGTGTTAATCAGTTCCCTATTTTATTTTAATGCTGTAGTAATTCACAGTCTCGAGAAAAACAAATATTTAGTTTTTGCTTTCTTAATCGAGTCTGCTTCAAGTAAAGACCACAGAAAACAAGGGTACGTAACTACCTTCTGACTTTCTCCTCTCTTTAATGGTCAGGCTGGCTTGAAGTGTTTTTGTGTCGCCTGCTACACAGTAGCTGCGGCATGCTACAAAGTAGCTGTGACATGTAGGGATCACTCCTCCGTCGTCTGTCTGTCTGTCTGTCCGGCCGTCTGACCGTCCGTCACAAAATTTTTACGGATTACTCCTCAAAAACTATTGGTGCAATTTCATCCAAACTTTACAGGAATGATCAGTACCAAGACTAGTTGTGCATATCGTCGGCATTTTCCAGTTCAGTGACTTTTGTCATAGTTATGGCCCTTTAATATTTTTATTTTTAATGTTGCCCGGACTACTTTGACAGTCAAGTTGAAATAGTGTACATCCACTGTTTATCCATATCTTCTCTGTTTATGCAAAGCCTAATACAAAGCTGAAAACCATTACAAAAGACATTAGTTCTGCATTGGAAGGTTTTTCTGGGTTAGTCAGTGTGATGGGAGATTTCAACTGTGAAGGACAGAGGAAACAGCAGTTAGAAACACACATGGAAACATATGGGCTGCAGCAAAAAATTCACATGCCTACAACTAACAACAAGAACACCACCCTGGATCTGGTCTTCACTAATATAGAAGAAACCAATTTAGGTATACTTGAAACTTCAGCTACCACAAAACTGTGTTTCTAACTGTGCCCACCCATGGAACATAATGGTATCCTCCAAAAGTACAATGTTCAACATTATCAGTTGGGTAATTTCTTATTTTCTCCAAATTACAGAAAACACTCAAACATCCATACAGTCAATTTACATTTCCAACAAACTGTCTATTCACCCCTCAATACAACTGGCTATCATCAGGCGACACATGTGATCACTGATCGCTCTTGTTGTCCCTCCATTATTAAAATCTGGAATTTTTACCTTTCTGGAAAGATATTATTTAAATCTGAGTTATACTATTAAATGTTTAATTAAAACACCATTTTTTTCAGACAAATTTTCTAATTCTTGAATGCAGTTACAAACATTTATGTTGCAACAATAGGTTGACATTTAAGATTGGCATTACTGTACTGAATTTAATTACCTTTCAAACATTTTTTCAAAGACTGAGTTCGCTAAGTTATATGAGAAAGTACATCGTCTGATATTCATAAGGCGTTTCAAACATTATTCAGGAAATAAACAATTTATGTTTCTAATGTGTTTCGTGTGTATTCTATTACGATTTTAAAAGCCAAATTTAAGACAGTACACAAAGTAGATTTGTTTTTGTTTCTCATCCACTAACACCACAGGGTATATTTTTGAAAAATTAAGACACTTCAAATTCATTGGGTAGAAAAAATGCTATGAACCTAAAAACTGTCATTTTTTGCTAAAGGCAAAATGACAAAGACTCAAAAATATTCAGGCTGAAATGATTTCTGTTCTTGATAAAGCCTAAATCCTTGTTAGTTAAAGCAACCAAGAAATTGGCTGATTTTGAAAAAAAGGTATTACAAGGGCTTATAATGTCATGTATTAATTACACAAGAAAACGTTTTGTTCAATAATACATTTACTTTCATTACTAATACAAAACAAAGATATTTAAAACAAAATTGTGTCTCATCTACTTGCAATTAATTTATTCCTGAATAAAGTTCTCTAAATTTATATTTGCCTTTCTCCTTTAAATTTTGATCGAATATTTAAGAATTGTGAGAATGTGGTGGGATGCAAGTTGAAAAAGCATTCATTGATTGAATAAATTCACCAATCCTAAAAAGTTAACTTCATGATATGTTTCATATTCAACTCTATCTTTTTACAATTGTTACAACGTATTTGTCTCAGCTTTAGTATCATACTTGTGGTTTGTTACATGTGTATAAATAATGAACTGGATAAGCATTGTATCTGTGTTCCTATTTTACATGGGGATCATACCTCAAATACTTGTAAAATGTAACAATGTTGCTTCGTAGCGAAAAGATAAAAGGATTCTTTTTGCCCCATTATTGTTTTTTTCTTAAACTAACTTACATCCACTAGGAATGTAGACGTATCGATAAAACAAAAGTATCTTTGAAGAACAGTAGTTTCTGTGAGAGACAGGGCGCTGATTTTAATATTAAGTAATGAAAAGAATTGAGTTAAACATAAATGTTCTGTATTTATGTGTGTGAAGAAAGCTCTGAATACGACATTCGACATTGGCAGAAACGACATCGTATTAGCTGAACATTAGACATTCGACTTTGGTAAAAGCCAATGTTGTGCTAGCACTACATTAGGCATTCGACATTTAAGTCGAATGTTGTGCTACCATAACATTCACAATTCATGAGTTACGAATGTTGAATTTTGAATGTCCTGCTAGCACAATGTCAAACTTTATCATTTGTTTTCTTTCGAATTTCGAAACTCGTGTTTGCACAACATTTAAAGTTCATGAAATACGAATGTCGTTTGTGGGATGATGAGCTGGCACAACATTCAAATTAAATGTTTTTCGAATGTCGTGCTATCAGAACTTTCAAATTTCAAGTCTTTCGAATGTCTTATATCGAATGTCGTGCTAGCATAACATTCACACCAAATATTTATAATTTGAATGTCGTATGCGAATGTCGTGCTATCACAATATTGGCTTTTGCCAAAATCGAATGTCTAATATTGGGGTAATACGAAATTCGTTTTGGACAATGTCGAATGCCGTATGTTGAGCTAACTGCTCAAACATAGCACAACATTCAAACTCGATCATTTAAAATTTGAATGTCGAATGTCGTGTTAGCACAACTTTCGAATTTTGCTTGTTTCGAATGTCGAATGTCGTGCTGGCACAATTTTTTAATTATCATAAGAATCGAATTTCGTGAGTCGAATGACGTCATGGAATAAGAGTTACGAATGTCAAATGTCCTGCTACCACAACATCCAAATGTCATGAGTTACGAAAGAAGAACGTGAAATGTCGTGCTGGCACAACATTCAAATTTTGGCTGTTTTGAATGTCGAATGTAGTGTTTGGGCAACATTCAAAATTTCGGTTGTTTCAAATTTCTTATGTCATGCTAGCAAAACATCCAAAGTCCTCGAGTTATGAATGTCGCATGTCGAATGTTGTGTAGGCACAACCTTTCATGTTACATGTGTTTCGAATGTCGAATTTCCTGCAAGCACAACACTGAATTTTCATGAAAAACGAGTGTTTTGGTTATATCGAATGTCAAATTATTAGTGTTTCCAATGTCGAATGTCGAATTTCGTGCTAGAACAACATTCAAATTTTATCGGTTACGAATGTCTTATTTTGAATGTCGTGCTGTGACAACATTCATGTAACATATGTTTCGAATGTCGAATTTTCTGCTAGCACAACACTGAATTTTCATGAAAAACGAATGTCGTATGTCGAATGTCGTGCTTGCACAATATTCAAATTTTGGTTATATCGAATGTGAAATGTCAAATGTCGTGCTAGCACAATATTCTAATTTCTTGAGTAACGAATCTCATATGTCAAATATCATGCTGGCACAACATTAAATTTACAAGTGTTTCGAATGTCGAATGTCATGCTAGCATAACATTCAAATTTCATGAGTAACGAATGTCGTATGTCGAATGTCTTGCTGTCATAACATTTAAATTTCATGATTTTTGGACGTCGAATGTCGTGCTAGCACAACAATCAAACTTTATCAACTACGAAGTCGAATGTCGTGCTGGAACAATATTCAATTTTTGGTTGATTCAAATGTCAAATGTTGAATATCGTGCTTGCATATCATTCAAATTGCGTGAGTTAAGAATGTCGTATGCCGAATGTTGTGCTGGCGCAACATTCAAAATAAAAGGGTTCCGAATGTCGAATGTCGTGCTACCACAACATTAAAATTTTCAAGTGTTTCGAATGTCGAATACCGACTAGCACACAGTTCAAACCAAATAATTCAAAATTTGAATTCGTATGTCGAATGTTGTCCTAGGACAACATTGGCTTTTGCTAAAGTCGAATGTCTAATGTTGAGCTAACTTCACACACATAGCACAACTTTCAAACCCAATCTTTTAAAATTTGAATGTCGTATGTAGAATGTCGTGCTAGAACAACATTCAAATTTTGGTTTTTTCGAATGTCGTTTGTCAAATGTGCTAGCATTGCATTCAAATTTCATGAATTACGAATGTCGTATGTCGAATGCCGTGCTGACACAACATTCAAATAACAATTGCTTCGAATTTCGAATGTCGTTTTTGTTCAACATACAAATTTCATGAAAAACGAATGTAGAATGTCGTGTTGGCACAACATTGAAATTTTGATTGTTTTGTATGTCGAATATCGTGCTAATACAACATTCAAATTTCATGAGTAACGAATGTCATATGTCGCATGTCGTGCTGTGGAAACATTCAAATTTCAAGTGTTTCGAATGTCGAATGTCATGCTAGCACAACATTCAAACCACTTCATTTATAATTTGAATGTCGTATGTCGAATGTCGTGCTAGCACAACATAGGCTTTTGCCAAAGTCGAATGTCTAAGTTTGTGTTGATACGACATTTGTTTCCGCCAATGTCGAAATGTCGAATGTCGTATGTTGAGCTAACTTTATACACATTGTATATTTTATAATGCTTCACTTCTTTGTCGTTTCTGATCAGATGATTTTGCATAGAGAGCATACATGCTTACTCGTTAGACGTAAATGAGATGAAAGAATATTCAGTATCACGTTCCCAATCATATATTGCAATGGTCAGTAATGAATATAAATCTGCCAAGAACTCCAATTACCTGAACAATGAATGACCTGATTTCTGGCAAAATAAATTAGGCTTCCCGAATAAGTGTCATTTGTTATGGAAATTAATTTTCGTAATTTCGTTTCTTTAGAGGTCTTCTTTGTAGCCAAAAAAAAAATAGTGATAAAAATGATATTTTCGATTTCTATATTTTGGCAAGTGGAAGTATTAGTTGCGTGAGTTTGCATAGACTGCACTCTGTTGTACTGTTAAATCGTTTCACAGTTGGGAAATGTGTCTCTCTATCCTATATTACTAAAGAGTAAATGCAGCATGAGCACTTTTATGCTCTCGGCTCAATCAACGAATCAATACTGAAAAGCGATACTAGTAACCTTTAAAGGAATGAACAGGGAAACATTTTTGTTCTAAAATATCTAAATGCTTGCCCATATAAGAAAAGACGACTAAAAATGCAGAAAAGGGCCACTGAAACACGAATAAACAATATCTTATCAAATTAGGCCTATAAGAGTTTTTGACAAATGAACAGGACTTTTTGACGTGTATATTTTGTACAAATATATAAATCTGCTGTTTAACTATTGCAATGAGTAAATTTTTAAGGTAAATGTTGTTATTATTCTCATGCACATTATTGGCATGATCTATTGAATTAAACATCACTTTTGGGTATTTTCAATGCTATATTTCCTGTCTCTCACCAAAAAGAGGACCGTGTCTGACAGGTTGATAAAAACTGTCCAGTTTTGAAGCCAAAAATCCGACTGATAATCCAGTTTTGGCACAGTGATGTTATTACATGTATCTGATACGATCGGATTGTTTGCAGTTGACTTTTTTTAAACCATAGCGGGACAGTAAGTCATTAACAAACATTAACGTTGGCTCTACGAGTTTACATGTTTGCAAATCATTTACATACATTTTTCACGTCTAAAGCTAAGTTTCAATTACAGTTAAATTAAAAAGCTATTGTTTTTGCTGTCACTTATGGTCTATTCTAGACGTTTCAGGTCTGACTGAAACCTTTAATCGATAGTATATTGCACAAACTACTCTGATTTAAACTTTTACGACAATCTCCCCTCTGTTTACATTCAAAATTGATATTTTCAAACAAAAATTTCGAAGAAGACATGTTAATAAAGATCTAGGAGTATTGGGACGTTTTACACGAGGTCTTTTCTTTGACGTGTGTTGTCCCAGTAAATTAACTATTACTTGAATACAAATGGTTTCAAAGCTCCAAGGAAACTGATTTACAAATGTCCCAGATATCAATGAACTTTTACTTGGCAGTGTCTTAATATCTTATTTACATAAATGGTGGCACAATCGTGTCAAAGAAAGGTTTACCTCAAGTGATATGCAATTGTGGCGTCAATATAAGAAAATTACTAGACGAGTAAAGTGACCTTCCAGGGAAATGAAATATTTAAAGTATATAAAGTAGATTGAGTGATAGCTGTACAATGAAATATTCCAAAGAAGAAAACGCACAGTGTATCTGTGCGACATTAAAAATAATTTTAACACTTGTGCAAACGGAGACATAATTTAGGATTGTTCTAACCATATCAAATTATTACAATAGCTTCTGATAAAGAAGTGGCAATATTTTTTTTAAAGACCGACCTGAAGATTTGCATTAAAAATGTAGTGTTCGAACTTTTTGATTGTTTTCGAATATGAAAGTTATAATTAAGGTCAAAATCTAATCGAAAATAAAAGAAAATATGTTAATACATTAAATACAAATGAAGACATTATTTAATGTTCATGAAAAATATACAAAGCAAAATGATTTTATTTACAATACAAATGAAACATCATTATAGACTATTGCAACATTTCATATGCCATAGAAATCTTTATGCTACTCACATGCAACCAAAAAGAACAAGTTTTACGATCTATAACTATTCACATCGGCTTATTTACTCTTTTCCTGAACCTTTACATAAATCACTTCTAATGATATCATAAGTAAACGGCTTCCGTACTTTTTCATTCTGACAAACAGGTTACTTTGCAAAAAAACCTGTTTTTTCGGGTCTATGGCAAACTAGACCATTTGTCACTGCTAGATTGGTACACATAAACGGGGTTAATGAGTTTAATGAGTTTAAGTTTCACGTAGGCAAATGCGAATGATAAAATGCATAATGCTATAACAATCTTCTTAGGACGACGCTTTTCGTGTTACCGACAGATTCTTTTAAGTGTAAATGTATCAAGCATGCTATGCTGAGGAATTTGAGGAATATCTTCATCATTTTGCTTGGTTTTCAATCAATAAATTATTAACGATTTGAAAAGTGATACATTCTGTTTACTTAATTCATCAATGGAAAATAATTTGTTGTTACCGTTTTGTTTAACGCATCTCATTGCACTTAAACGGAAGCGCGGTTTACGTCAGCAGTCGTGAGTCAGATGTATCTGGGTAACAGTCTTTCTTTCGTATTATTAAAAGACAATCTGCTTCATAGAATCATTAAGTTGTAGGACATATGAACTAATATGGCAAGAGGTTTTTTAATTTGGCAACGGTAACTGCTCAATCATGTTTTTAGAAACACATGGATAGTTTCACTACCAGATAAAAAGATAAAAACTAACATATTCTTGTGAGTTTTTCTAAAAAAATGTGAAAACAAATATATACGCTTTCAATTCAAACTTATCAAAATTGTAAATCAGAATCAGAAATACCAGTGCCAAACTCAAACAAACTTAACAGACTTATTGTACAATTGTCAAAGAGATATTACATCTGTCAGACTTGGCTATGTTGTCCTGACAAATAAATATGTTCATAGAGTGATCATATTGCTGTCTAGACATATTTATTTATTTATTTCTATCAAGAACTCGTTTATAATATTTGCCTACAAGCGAAATAAATCCAAACACCTTCCTGATACAATTCCTGTCACTCTGGAACATAAATCGAAGAGAGTTAACAGAAAAGACAACAAAGAAATTAATAAATAGATATATTACAAACAGGTTCATCAGTTCTGTTACAGTGATTGAAATAAACATCCTGGTGCCTAGCAACGAAAAAAAAACAACGATGACAAACTTGCATCGTGTAAAAAGTAAACTATATATATGTATATAACACAAAATATAACATTAATAATATATAGCTGTACCAGACACAAAATGTTTCGTGCTCCATTTTGACAAAAAAGAGAACGTGTAAACGCCTTTTTACATTCTCAGTTTTCAGGATTTGAGAAATTATATCTTTACATTTTGGCTATTGATTTGCAACCGCCTCATTCTTTTCAATGATATGCAAGAACTAAGTCTATTGTTTTGTCAGTCATGTATTGTCCTTACAAAAAAATGAAATCATTTGATAGTGTTTCGGCTGATAGGGTGGAAGAGCAACTACTACTTCAGTTAAAGAACGTCGAAGTATTTCTTTTATTAGTCTCCCAGGAAGAAGCTAGAAAAAACAAGACACAACCACAGGCCGATCAAAAATCAGATGGTATAACGACAATGCAACAAAATATTACAACACTCAACAAATCAAACCTTAACAACACTGCAAAAGAAAAAAAATAGAAAAGTTTGAGTAGGGAAACCTTCAATAATCGCATGATCAAATCCCGCTCCAGCAAAACGACTGCCCTGCCCTCAACAGCAATCAGAATTACATGATCAAATCCCGCTCCAGCAAAACGACTGCCCTGCCCTCAACAGAAACCAGAATTACATGATCAAATCCCGCTTCAGAAAACGACTGCCCTGCCCTCAACAGAAGCCAGAATTACATGATCAAATCCCGCTCCAGCAAAACGACTGTCCTGCCCTCAACAGAAACCAGAATTACATGATCAAATCCCGCTCCAGCAAAACGACTGCCCTGCCCTCAACAGAAGCCAGAATTACATGATCAAATCCCGCTCCAGCAAAACGACTGCCCTGCCCTCAACAGAAGCCAGAATTACATGATCAAATCCCGCTCCAGCAAAACGACTGCCCTGCCCTCAACAGAAACAAGAATTACATGATCAAATCCCGCTCCAGCAAAACGACTGCCCTACCCTCAACAGAAGCCAGAATTACATGATCAAATCCTGCTCCAGCAAAACGACTGCCCTGTCCTCAACAGAAACCAGAATAACATTATCAAATCCCGCTCCAGCAAAACGACAGCCCTGCCTTCAACAGAAGCCAGAATTACATGATCAAATCCCGCTCCAGCAAAACGACTGCCCTGCCCTCAACAAAAACCAGAATTACATGATCAAATCCCGCTCCAGCAAAACGACTGCCCGGCCCTCAACAGAAGCCAGAAATACATAATCAAATCCCGCTCGAGCAAAACGACTGCCCTGCCCTCAACAGAAACCAGACTTACTTGATCAAATCCTGCTCCAGCAAAACGACTGCCCTGCCCTCAACAGAAACCAGAATTATATGATCAAATCCTGCTCCAGCAAAACGACTGCCCTGCCCTCAACAGAAACCAGAATTACATGATCAAATCCCGCTACAGCAAAACGACTGCCCTGTCCTCAACAGAAACCAGAATTACATGATCAAATTCCGCTCCAGCAAAACGACTGCCCTGCCCTTAACAAAAACCAGAATTACATGATCAAATCCCGCTCGAGCAAAACGACTGCCCTGCCCTCAACAGAAACCAGAATTACATGATCAAATCCCGCTCCAGCAAAACGACTGCCCTGCCCTCAACAGAATCCAGAATTACATGATCAAATCCCGCTCCATCAAAAGGACTGCCCTGCCCTCAACAAAAACCAGAATTACATGATCAACTCCGCTCCAGCAAAACGACTGCCCTGCCCTCAACAGAAGCCAGAAATACATAATCAAATCCCGCTCGAGCAAAACGACTCCCCTGCCCTCAAAAGAAACCAGAATTACATGATCAAATCCCGCTCCAGCAAAACGACTGCCCTGCCCTCAACAGAAACCAGAATTACATGATCAAATCCTGCTCCAGCAAAACGTCTGCCCTGCCCTCAACAGACGCCAGAATTACATGATCAAATCCCGCTCCAGCAAAACGACTGCCCTGCCCTCAACAGATGCCAGAATTACAGGCAACATAGGTCCAAAGTTCTTTAGTTCACAAGTATTTCATTGATCTTTTAATTACCTTTTGTCAATACCCCCTAAAATTACTGAGGAAAAAATCATTATATTGCATAGTTAAAAACGATATCAATTTCTCAAATGCTCCAAAAATGATCCCTTTTTATTCCTTTCAGGCTTTCATTTTAGTGTGAAGAGGCTTCCATTTACCGTGTTCTTGCAACAACAATATACAAAGTAATGCCAACATGATACAAGACTGATCTTTTGAAGGATTATTTAAAGAATTACACATTCGATGAAACCATTATTAAAATATATTCGATTCCCATTGGTTATATACTATTTTCCAATATAAATAAATAAATAAATAGATAAATAAATAAATAAAAAGATATATACTGGACGATCAGGTTCGATATTGATATGACCAGTACAATCTGGTTCGACATGGACATGACTTACACAATCTGATTCGATATTAATTATGACTAAAACAACCTGGTTCGCTATAAAATGACAAAAACAATCTTGTCCGTCATTAACCTTCAATATTGACATGATCAGGGCAATAAGGTTCAATACTGACATGATCAGGACAATAAGGTTTAATACTGACATGATCAGGACAAAAAGGTTCAATATTGACATTATCAGGACATTAAGGTTCAATACTGGCATGATCAGGACAAAAAGGTTCAATATTAACATGATCAGGACAATAAGGTTCAATATTGATATGATCAGGATAAAAAGGTTCAATATTGATATGATCAAGACAATAAGGTTCAATATTGATATGATCAGGACAATAAGGTTCAATATTAACATGATCAGGACAATAAGGTTCAAAATTGATATTATCAGAACAATAAGGTTCAATATTGACATGATCAGGACAATAAGGTTAATTTTTGATATGATAAAGACGAAAAGGTTCAATATTGGTATGATCAGGACAATAAGGTTCAATATTATCATGATCAGGACAATAAGGTTCAATACTGACATGATCAAGACAATAAGGTTCAATACTGCCATGATCAGGACAATAAGGTTCAATACTGCCATGATCAGGACAATAAGGTTCAATACTGACATGATCAGGACAATAAGGTTCAATACTGCCATGTTCAGGACAATAAGGTTCAATACTGACATGATCAGGACAATAAGGTTCAATATTGATATGATCAGGACAATCAGGTTCAATACTGACATGATCAGGACAATAAGGTTCAAAACCGACATGATCAGGACAATAAGGTTCAATATTAACATCATCAGGATAATAAAGTTCAATATTGACATGATCAGGACAATAAGGTTCAATACTGATATGATCAGGACAATAAGGTTCAATATTGACATGATCAGGACAATAAGGTTCAATACTGATATGATCAGGATAATAAAGTTCAATATTGACATGATCAGGACAATAAGGTTCAATATTAACATCATCAGGATAATAAAGTTCAATATTGACATGATCAGGACAATAAGGTTCAATATTAACATCATCAGGATCATAAAGTTCAATATTGACATGATCAGGACAATAAGGTTCAATATTAACATCATCAGGATAATAAAGTTCAATATTGACATGATCAGGACAATAAGGTTCAATATTAACATCATCAGGATAATAAAGTTCAATATTGACATGATCAGGACAATAAGGTTCAATACTGCCATGTTCAGGACAATAAGGTTCAATACTGACATGATCAGGACAATAAGGTTCAATATTGATATGATCAGGACAATCAGGTTCAATACTGACATGATCAGGACAATAAGGTTTAATACCGACATGATCAGGACAATAAGGTTCAATATTAACATCATCAGGATAATAAAGTTCAATATTGACATGATCAGGACAATAAGGTTCAATATTAACATCATCAGGATAATAAAGTTCAATATTGACATGATCAGGACAATAAGGTTCAATACCGACATGATCAGGACAATAAGGTTCAATATTAACATCATCAGGATAATAAAGTTCAATATTGACATGATCAGGACAATAAAGTTCAATACTGATATGATCAGGACAATAAGGTTCAATATTGACATGATCAGGACAATAAGGTTCAATACTGACATGACCAGGACAATTATGTTCAATATTGACATGATCAGGACAATAAGATTCAGTTCTGACATGATCAGGACAATAAGGTTCAATATTGATATGACCAAGACAATACATGTGTGGTTTGACATTGGCATGACTTAGACAGTCCGGTTCGACATTAACATGACTTAAACAGTCTGGGTCGCTATAAACATCACCAGGTAATTGTATTGACAACACTGTACTTCAAAAGACATCTAGATATCTCACCTTTCTTACTTTCTGTTAACGACAATCAAACAGGGAAGACAAATATTACGTTTTTAGAGCCTTTCAGCTGTCAATTTTGAACAAAAACTTACAACTATGGTAATTTAAATGGAAAAAAGCTAGATAAATACTTTAGCCAGAATTCAGCTTAATAAACAAGATCCTGCGAACAGTTCAAGATTTATTTTTCTATCTATTCGAGTGACTTAACCACATTACTTTCAATCAAGGAATGGAAATCTATTATATTGTAAAGGCGAGGACAATAATCACGATCGTGTCAGATCTAATTTTGTCACTTGTAACGCAAATAGTATTTATCTGTTACGTTTACAGAATAAGCAGACAGGAAGAAAATGCAAACATTGGTTAAGTCGTCAAAATATGTATAAGGAATATACATGTTTGAAGATCAGATGTTCAGTCCAAAAATGATTACTTTGTTCATCCGGGTCGAGATAAATTGATGTCAAAACTTCTAAGTGAAAACATGATAAAAGTAAAGTTTTGGAAGATTCAGATAATAGACTTTAAACTATACTTCAAATGAATTAAAAAGATGGGTTATGTTAACCTATTACACCATTTTAGATTATCTCTCTGCATTGACTTAAAAATATAATGTCTTAAACGGGTTTTCCGCTATACATTTCTTCTTTTCTTCAAGCTGTTGTATTTTCCACTCATAACAATTCACATAAGTTACGCATGTGATAGTTAAGTTTTGAAATAGTCCGTTTTAAAATGCTATAAAAAGACTTATAAAACATTTGTACTTTCATTAGAATTCCCAGAAAGAAAGGAAAGGAAATGTTTGATACTTCTTGTAGAAATTTTATTTTAAAAAATATGTAATGTCACGCGACTTATTGCTATATCATAGATTGTGCCATCAACTAAAATATGTTTAATCATTCCGGTTGTACCACTTCGTTTCTTTCGGTTGACATTAGTACATTATTGGATTATTTGTTTGTTTTGTGTAGTTTTTTTTTCTTTTTCAGTATGTCTGAGGGCGAAATATGCCAGTCTTATCTAATATAATTTTACACGCAATTCTGAAGTATTTTTGTGATAAAAATACTTTAAATGGTTCCGTAATGTGTGTATATACATGCGACGTTTGAAATTGACACCAGAAAAAACCTATAATCAAATTAGCATGCAACAGATAAAAAACGTTCATCCCTCTTATCTTACTGGCAGGACTTAAAAAATTATACGAATATTTTAATATCAGAAAGTATTCTACATTTAAAAACAGATTTTTTTTCCAGCTAATGGCTTTTATACCTAAGTAAATTCAAATCGATGTTTCTGCAGTAGTAAAATGAAAATAAGTAAATTCAAAAGGAAATCGCACGAAAAAGCATAATGAAAAGAAGTAATTTTAACGATATGTAACACGAACAATAAATTTTCAATTTATCGCACAAACGATAAAACGAGAAGTAGTCAGTTCGAAACAATAAAGTACGAACCATAGAAAAAAAAGAAGTTACTATAACAGTCACGAACAATAGAAGAAAACAAAGTTTATCAAAAAAAATTGCACAAGCAATAAAATGAGAACAAGTGAATTCAAATGAAAACAAGTAAATTCTAAACAATTAGGATGACTTACCAAATGAAAACAAGTAAATTTAAAACAATTAACATGACTTTTGACATACAGATAATTCTTAATATTAACGGGACAACCTTGTTTTCAGCCGTACATTTCAGTGGTCTGTTATGTAGGTCAGAAAGCAGGTAAGACATCTACGCCAAAAAAGAATCCACTTAAATTCTGCTTTATTGTTGTTGTTTTTTCATTAGATTTGAAAATTTGGAGTATTGCTGGAAAAGGCAGGCGGTTCTTGGTTTTATAAGCTCACCTGAGAAAATGCTCAGGGTAAGCAATTTTGATTACCCTGTGTCCGGCGTCCGTCCTCAGTCGTCCGTCGTCAACATTTAACTTTAAATGTCATCTTCTCCTAAACCACAAGGCTATTTTTAACCAGATTTTATAGAAATGTTGCTTATATTGCCCTTTTCTAAAATTGCTGAAACCGTTCCTCTCCATTGCACATAAAGGCTGCAAATACTAAAAATAGAAAAAAAAATCAAACAACATCTCCTTCTAAACTGCAAATTAATTTTCCAAATTTCACAGAAATGTTCCTTATATAGCCCTCTATTCAAATTGCTAAAATGTTTCGGATCCATTTAACCAATTGACTGCCAGAGTTAAAATAGATTTTTGTCAACATTTGGCCTCAAATGACATCTCCTCCAAAACCACACGGTTATTTTAAACCATATTTGACAGGAATGTTCTTTATATTGCCCTTTCCAAAAATTGCTCAAACCGTTGCGCTCCATTGCTCATTAGGGCTGCAAAAGCTAAAATAAGATGAAATTCAAACAGTATCTCCTCTTAAACGGCAGTGATTTTCCACAAAACAGCCCTCTCTTCAAATTGCTAAAAAGGTTCGGCGTAATTAAAGAAACTGGCCGCCATAGCTAAAAAAAAGTTTTTTTTCAATATTTGGCTCAAAATGACAAAACTACTGGGGAATTTTGAACCAAACTTGACAGATATGATCCTTAGATTGCCTTTTTCTTAAATTGCTCCAACTGTTCAGCTCTTTTGCAAGAAAATGGCTACAAAAGCTAAAAATAGAAAAAAATCAAACAAAATTTCCTCCTAAACCGCTTCATTAAACAAATGGTCGCCAGAGATAAAAATAGATTTTCATCCAAATGATGAAATGATCCTGAAAGTGTTCCTAATATTGCCTTTTTCTATAAATTGCTCAAACGGTTCCGCTCCATTGCACATACGACTGCAAAAGCTATAAATAGAAAAAATCAAACAACATCTTCATCAAAACGGCAAAGTGATTTTCCCCGAAATTTCACAGAAATGTTCCTTACATTAACCCTATATCAAACTTACTAAAAAGGCTCTGATCCATTTAACAAAATTTCGTAAATAATTTGCTTTAATGACATCTCTTCTGAAGCTACTATCTCGACATTGCGTCTGCTCCATGGGTTTTGTTTGTATATATAATACAATATCTTTGAAAATATTCAATTAGAAAATGTAATGTTGCATCTGATGTTTCCTTAACAATAGACCCTCAACCAAAGTACTCAGGTGAGCAATCTAGGGCCATTATGACCCTCTTGTTTCCTGAATAGATGCAATTCATTTAATGCTATGAAGCTGATCACGAAACAAAAATACATTCGGAAAAATGAAACTTGTTAAATAGCAGTGAAAATGCTGTTTTAATAGGTAGTATTCTACATGAAACGACTCAGAACATGTAGCTGAAGAAGTTTTGGATAGATTCATGTATTTGGTAGAAACTTTATCATTCTCCTTGATATCATGGATATTGTCTTGCTTCTCTTTGTTTCTTTTTATGCCCCCGGCATCTAGAAATTGAACCGTCCGTCCGTACGTCCGTCCGGTTAACCTGTTTCGCCAAGTTGGATATTTCTCAGTTTCTACAAAGAGAGTGGCATGGAAGTTTATGCATTTATTTAACAGTGCACAGGTCATGACCTTGGCAAGCTACATAACTGTGGCTACCTTATTTCTTGGATAATCGTCCCATTTTGTACTTAGAGAAATGGTTAACCTGTTTCGGCAAGTTGGATATTTCTCAATTTCTACATATAGCGATGGCATGAAAGTTTACATATTTATTTAACAGTGCACAGGTCATGATCGTGACAAGTAACATAACTGTGGCTACCTTTTTATGCCCCTGGCATCTAGTGTTTGAACCGTTCGTCCGTACGTTCGTTCGTCCGTCCGGTTAACCTGAACTCGGTAAGTTTGACATTTCTCCTTTTCTATAAACAGCAGTGGCATGAACATTTACACACTTTCTTAACAGTGCACAGGTCATGACACTGACAAGTTACATAACTATAGCTATCGTATTTCTAAGGTGTACTTAGAAAAATAGTTAACCTTTTTCGGCAAGTTGGATATATCTCAATTTCTACAAATAGAAGTCGCATGAAAGTTTACACACTTACTTAACAGTGCACAGGTCATGACCTGACAAGTTTACATAACAAGTTACGTACCTTTTCCTTGGAAACTCTCATGATCCTGACAGATTACATACTTGCTGCTACCTCTTTTCTTAGGTAATCTCCCCTTTTTAAACTTCGAAAAATGGTTAGCCTGTTTCAGCAATTTGGATATTTCTCAGTTTCTACAAATAGCATTTGCATAATACTTTACATTCTTGCTTATTTATACACTGGTCATGACACTGGTAAGATACACAACTATGGCTGCCTGTTTTCGGGTAATCTGCCTTTTTATGTACTTAAAGTATAGGTTAACCAAATTTGGCAGTTGGAAAGTCCCTTCACTTCTACCAATAGCACTGACATGGCAGTCTGAACACTTACTTACCAGTGCACAGATCTTGACCCAGATAAGGTACATAAATATGGCAACCTTTTTATTAGGTAATCTCCCCTTTTTATACCTAAAAATAAAAGGTTCATCTATTTCAGAAGACTGGATATTTTTCAGTTGAGACTTCATTGCAGTGGTTAACAGTCTTGCAAAGATATGATCTGTGTGTCTTGATTTTTGAACTAAAGTTATCTGCTTGCGAAATTTAAAATATAGCATTCTTATTTTACAATTTCCATGAAAATGCTTGTCTCTGGAGATCTTCAACTAGCAATCAGCTCATTTGGGTCTGTTGCTATTCCAAAGGAGATACTCCCAACTAAATGGACATATTACAAACTTACTTATCAATTCAAGGACTGGTAATGACTCTGGTAAGATACATAACTGAGGCTATCTGTTTTTAGGTAATCCGCGTTAATAGTTTAATGTATATTTATTAGAAGTGGCCTGATACTTAACAGTACAAAAGATCATGACCCTGTCAAGATGAAACAATCAGCTACTTTTTGTTAGCTTTCAAGTACAAAGTTTTGGCCTTGAACAGTTAGATAATTGTTGCAACTTTTTTCTTGAATAATCTGCTCTTTATAATCTTACATTATAAGTTACTTTACTTGATTTTTATGTTAAATTCTTTTAATGTACATTTTCTGGCACCAGAAAGTTATTTTCATTCTAACTTGTGATTTCAGCTGCTGTTTTACCAATGTGCTGTCATTTTAAATTTGTGACAAAATATGCTTCCGAGGGCATATGTGTTTTCTGAACACAGCGTCTTGTTTTACTCAAATCATTTGTTTGCATGAATATGCCAGCTTTAAACCTAGGAAAACAGTATGTATTGTTTTTGTTATTTGTATATATTACAATTAATGGGTAACCTGATTTCCATAATGATATTATGTATCGTATATTGTTTCACGTCTCGTAACACTCGTCTGAAAGGAAACATATATAAAACAAATGTAGGTTTACACGACAACCTGATGTAATTTGAAATAATGTACGCATGACAAACGCCAGTATTGTCTTGACAAATGTCATATTCTGAAACCTATGAATAACAACGAAGAATCGACTTTTTTTTTTAAAGTGTGTTTGCTGTATACTACAGTATTTCCTCTCGACTCGCATCGTGTGCAACGTGCAGTCTTTCTGGATACTCGATTCTTGTATGGCTTTCTACGATTTTATATCGAAACGTAAAATATTGCAACTATTACTGAACACAACTAGAAGTTGAATAATGGAGTACTTTTTTGGAATAGTTTTCACTTTTTCGAACTACTGTAAGAATAAAAGTAGATATGTTTGGTTTCAGCACAACGTCGATTTTGTTAATTGGTGATTGGCAGAAATGTTTTACTGGCCGTTATAATTCAGAAAACATATTTTTGTTATGGCCCCGTAGGAGGGCATATAGTTTTTAACCTGTCCGACCAAAAGTACGTCATTCCGTCCAAAAACTTTAACATTGCCAATAACTTCCTTATTAGTAAATAAATTTACTTCATACTTGAACACAACACCTTTCAAAATTACTTAATACGGGCCATAACTCCCTTATAACTCAACAGATTTAGTTCATGTTTGCGCACAACAATTTTTTTTCCTTCAAAATGAATTATATTTTTTCTTCCTTGACCCTTAAATCAAACACCCCACTATTTTGAAGGATCTACAATTTTTCTTCTCTGGTCCTCAGTTCAAATGTCAAACCTTCACTTCGGGGGAATTGTCATCTTTCAGAGACAGTTCTCTTGTTTTTATTCTATATCATTCAGTTAAAATATGCGTAACCATAACTCCATCTGTTGCTAAGCAATTGTGCGATTTGGTTTGGTGTGACAACATGGTGTGACAACATGGTACTTGGTATAAGCATACAACGACATAAAAATGGAAAGGTATGGTTCAATAAACTGACGAAACTTGCGTCGAGAAATAGGATTTGTTAAACAGGAAATGGAATGAAATGAGAATTCTCTCTAACGACTTTTCTGAAAATTCTAACAAATTGGTAATGACTTCTGTAATCTTAATTGTATAAGATAAAGCATGAGACAGCTTGGTTGAGCAAGACCTTTAAAAAAAACTTAGTTTGAAGTTAATGTTTTGCTAAGGCGCAATTGTACCGCCATCGTGATTTCTACCAAAATTCAAGTATAAAATGGGAAATTTCTCTTTTCTTTTCGCGTTTGCATACTTGCATCTTATGGATATCTCGATGGGGTAAACAGAATTCCGTAAGACGCTGCAATGCTGCTGATTGTGTTTTACTTTTTGTTAGACATATTCCTCTAATTATACACTAATTATTCCTCTTTTGTCCCTTAAGCCATCGGACGGTCAAATAGAAATTAGCTTTTGGTGTCGTAGGATTGATGAAAAAAAGGTAATGATAGTTTACTGATGATCAATCGACCATAAAATACCCTGTGATACTCATCCTTCCATTTGCATATACCAGCTATAACATACTACCATAACTGGATCTTGTGTTAGCTATATTCCGTCAGTATCTATGTTCTTATTTATTCTAATTAGTTATAAAGTTGAAAAAACGAAACCAAAATGGCATGGTCGTAATTTTTATTCTATTTTATCTTGCATTAGTACAGCAAAAAGCCTGAGAAAGTTGAAAATCTGTAGATATCAGTCTCATGCACTGCATGTGTTGTCCACCTGTATTTAGATACACCCACACTTGTTGACCTTTCTGCAAAGAGACAATCACAAAATACCCGCCTTGAACTTCGTGGTTTTCGTGGAATGTATCAGATACCCCATCTACCTGGTTAACGCCGTCAAACACTAGCTTTGTGACCAACTGCCTCACGCCAGCTGTCGAGACGGAGAAATAAAATGAGTAGATCAAATCCACTAGGCATGTAAACATACTTGCAAGATGTATTTTGTACCTATATACGATATTTTGTACCTAGTGTTTACCTGAATTATTTCTGTCAATTATCTTCCAGCACTTTGCGATTGTGAAACGAAGGATAGCAAGCTTATATCATTTTTGTACCTAGTTTTGAACTCAAGTATTTCTGTCAATGATCTTCCGGTTATGACATACTAGTACTTCAAATATTTATATAACAGATACAGACGAATACAGACTTTCCCCAAGTGTGAGGACAGTGTTAAATGTAGCTTTCTGCCCAAATACGTACCTGATCGTAAACTAGATTCTTTATTGTTTTAGTTAAAAAGTATTTTATAAACCCAGTAGCAATGACTTAACATCATTTTTTGTGTATCATTATTTTCACCATCATGAAGTGTAGGTTTACTAGCAATAATGTTATACGAACAATGCCATCATATTTTTTTTTAAAAAGTAAATCAATAAATCCTGCAATACTTTTTTCTGTCAAAACAACTTTTCAATATAACCCAATATGCATTGTAACGCCGTGTACGGCTCCCGCCATAAATAGCTCCCCGGGGATGTATAGGAACTGAGCAGTAGCAGTACACAGTAGTAGGAAAACGTGATGTTTGCAGTAGCAGTAAGAGCAGTAGCAGTAGGAAAGACGAGAAGTTGGCAGTAGCAGTTAGTTTAGTTTAAACATATTTTATTATCAAGATAATAATTGTAAGTGATGATGTACAAACAATTATCAAGTTTTCAAGATAAATGGATTGAATCGAAAGCTTAATAGCTTATTGTGATTCGCACCAAGCAATATTAAGTGTTGGTACTAAATATGACGATTTTCGAATTTGGGAAAGGGTAAATTTAAAGAATGACCGAAGAATTAAATATGTTAAACATAAATGATATAAATCAGAATTGTAGAGGTGTTGAGAAAACAACAACAACAACAACAAAACAAAAACAAATTGGAGCTAACTGGGAGGCTTACGTCAATGTCAGTAAATAAATTCATAACCTCAGTCGAATCTCTTAGATTTTTCAATATAGTTATGAACTGCTAGAAAAATATTTTCATTCATTACATCTGATAATGATGCATTTCCAAACAGAATAGTTGAGAGAGAAACTCTACAATATTGGTTTATAGTGTTAATCATTATTGCTCTAATGGCATTATACTTTCGACAGTGGAGGAAATAATGAGCCACTGTTTCACGCTGCCCACAAGTACAAAGCGGAGAAGGAACGATATTTTTAGTGAAAAGGTGAACTATATTTGTTCGAAGACGAGTATGTAGAATCTGGCATCTCCTCTTTCCGAAATAAAAATATTGAGGAACGTTATTCGATGTCGTAAATAGTTGTCGTTTGAAAGCCGAAACTGATGCTGCATTTCCTACAGACAATGAAAGGTCATTAAAGGCCCTGGTAATTGAAGGGAGAAAAGATTCTTGGTAAAGTGTAGTTCTAGCTCTTGGTACTCGGTAATCATCCCAATTGCGTAGTAGATAGTTTTCATTTTGGGCGGGTGCCGGAGGTATGTCAGATAGATAGGCCGGAGTAAGATTATTTTTCATTTTGTAGAAAAGTAAAAGCTTGTGCTTTTGGCGTCTAGACTCTAAAGTATCCCATCCAATTTCGTCTCTAAGTTTACGTAGAGAAACAAGTTTTGTTGTACCAGTCACTATATGGGCGGCCTCATACTGAACTTTTTCAATGGTGTTTTTTTGTTCGTTTGTACAGTTATTACAAACAACGTCTCCATATTCTAAGATAGGCCGAATAAACGAAATATATATAGTTTCTAGTGATCGCCGATCAAGAATAAATTTCAGTTTACGCATTATGTTTATACGTTTGATATGCTTTTTCCACTATATGATCTATGTGGGTGTTCCATTTTAAGTTGTTTGAAAAGTAGAGACCAAGATGCTTATGACTCGTAACTTCCTGTACTTCAACATCATTCATATAGGGAGTTTGGTGAGAATCTTGATTCATTCTGCGTGAAAAGATAAGAGACTGTTTTGCGCGGGTTAAATTTTACTTACCATTGAGATGCCCAGTTAGAAAGTTTCAGTAAGTCAAAGTTTAGTGTTTCTGTAGCAGAACCTGGATCGTCCACCGCGAGATAAAGACTGTTATCGTCTGCAAATAGACGTATGTTTGCATTAAACTCAACAACAATATCGTTAACAAAGATAATCCTTGAGGGACACTGGCTCGAATATATGCCAAATCAGATTTTGCACCAGGAATAAAGACTCTTTGCTTCCTATCGGTAAGATAAGACGAAAACCAGTGGAGAAGTCTGCCCGAAACACCAACGGTTTTTAGCTTATGAAGAATTCCTGAATGCCATACCCGGTCGAAGGCCTTACTGATATCACAGAACACAGCCCAGACCTCCTTTCCAGAGTCAATTACCTCTGTGAAAAAGTTATACAAATAAGCTAACTGATTAATGGTAGAATTACCTGGAACAAAACCAGACTGAGCAGATGTTAAGAGATCATGTGTGTTAATGTGATTATAGACATGCTTGAAGACTATTCTTTCGAAAACTTTACCAATTGTACATAGAAGTGAAACTGGACGGTAATTTCCTGGTGAATATCTGTCTCCCGATTTAAAAATAGGCATAACATGTGCTTCTTTCCAGGATTCTGGAAAGTGAGATGTGCGTAAAGATTGGTTAAAAAGGTCAGATAGAGGAGATGATATTTCGGTAGATAACTCTTTTAAAATCCTGTTGTTAATAGCGTTTGGTCCTGGAGCTTTTCCCACGGGCAAGGATTTGAGAATTACTTCAACCTCATCTGAAGATGTAACTATTGTTTCCAAAGCGAACGGCGGACTTTCTTCTTGGTCAAGAGCAGGAGCATTGTCATCGTTTAGGATGGTTTGGTCACGAAAGAAATTGTTCAAAATATTAGCTTTGGTTGTCTCGTCATCAGCAAACTCACCATCATGTTGTAATACTGGAATTGTTGAAGAGCTGTTTGAATGTTTTATGAAAGCTTTAAGCAGGACCACCAGGACGAAGATGAATGTGATACACTTTTCAGGTTATCTACTAGTTTCTGCATATGATTATTCTTAGCCATCCTAATCTCAGATACTATCTTATTGCACAAGGTTCTAAACTTGCCCCAGGCAGCCTCCGTGTTTGATTGCTTAGCCTTTCTATACGCTCTACGCCTACGTCTAATAAGAAGTTTTAAATGTGATGTTATCCATGGAGGTTCGCCTGGAAGAACAGTTATGTACCTGTTTGCGATACATCATCTGGAGTTATTTAGAATGACATTTGTTAAATTAGTAGCATATGTATTAATGTTTTGGTCTTTAACGTCGTTCCATTGGGCAGTTGCTAATTTTTCTCGGAGAAGATGATAATTACCTCTTTCAAAGAGCCAGACATGACTTTCAAATATTTCTTGTTTTGGCTTCTTGAATGTTAGAAGACCATAGACAGGACAGTGGTAACGTAATGATTGATCAAAACAAGGTTCACCCTCTCCTGACTGACTTATTATTGATGGAGTACTTGTAAGTATTTTGTCAATAATAGAAGAATAATTTTCTGTAAAGTGTGTAGGCTCAGATATGCACTGGACTGGAGAGAATTGTTGACAGAGTGCTTTTATTTTCCTTGATGAAGTTTGGTTGATCAAGTCAGTTAGGTGTATATTCACATTTTGATAATAACACAGACTGCTGCACATTCACATTATCAAGATAATACAGCTAGATGTACATTCACATTATCAAGATAATACAGCTAGGTGTACATTCACATTATCAAGATAATACAGCTAGGTGTACATTCACATTATTATAATAACACAGACTGATGCACATTCACATTATCAAGATAATACAGATAGGTGTACATTCACATTCTCATGATAGCAAACCTAGGCCTAAATTTATATTATCATGGTAATACAACTATGTTTACATTCACATTATCATGATAACACAGTAAGATTTACGTTCACATTATCATGACAACACAGCTAGATGTACATTCAGATTATCATGATAATACAGCAAGGTTTACATTCACATATTCATGATAACACAGATAGATGAACATTCACATTATCTGATAAAACAGTTATACATACACATTATCATGATAACACAGTAAGATTTTCGTTCACATTTTCATGACAATACAGCTAGATGTACATTCAGATTATCATGATAATACAGCTAGGTGTATATTCACATATTCATGATAACACAGATAGATGAACATTCACATTATCTGATAAAACAGGTATACATTTACATTATCATGATAACACAGTTAGGTGTATATTCACATTATAATCATTACACAGCAAGATGTACATTCACATTAACATGATAAGACAGCTATGTGTACATTCACATTATCAAGATAGCACAGATTGATGCACATTCACATTATCAAGATAATACAACTAAGTGTACATTCACATCATACAGATAATACAGTTGGGTGTACATTCACATCATCAAGATAATACAGTAAGGTGTACATTCACATTATCATGATAAAACAGCTAGGTGTACATTCACATTAACATGATAAAACAGTTAGGTGTACATTCACATTAACATGATAATACAGCTAGGTGTACATTCACATTAACATGATAATACATCTAGGTGTACATTCACATTGACATAATAATACAGATACGTGTACATTCACATTAACATGATAACACAGACTGATGCACATTCACATTATCATGTTAATACAGCTAGGTGAACATTCACATTATCATCACAACACAGCTAGGTCTACATTAACATTAACATGATAACACGGACTGATGCACATTCACATTATCATGATAATACAGCTTGGTGTAAATTTACATTAACATGATAATACAGCTTGGTGTACATTCACATTTACAAGTTAACACAGTTAGGTGTACATTCACATTAACATGTAATACAGCTAGGTGTACATTCACATTAACATGATAACACAGATAGGTGTACATTCACATCAACATGATAACACAGCTAGGTGTACATTTACATTAACATAATAACACATACTGATGCACATTCACATTATCATGATAATACAGCTAGGTGAACATTCACATTATCATGACAACACAGCTAGGTGCACATTTAAATTATCATGATAATACAGCTTGGTGTACATTCACATTTACAAGTAAACACAGTTAGGTGTACATTCACATTAACTTGAATACAGCTAGGTGTACATTCACATTAACATGATAACACAGTTAGGTGTACATTCACATTAACATGATAATACAGCTAGGTGTGCATTCACATTAACATGACAATACAGATACGTGTACATTCACATTAACATGATTACACAGACTGATGCACATTCACATTATCATGATAATACAGCTAGGTGTACATTCACATTTACATGATAACACAGTTAGGTGTACATTCACATTAATATGATAACACAGTTAGGTGTAATTCACATTAACATGATAACACAGCTAGGTGTTATTCAAATTAACATGATAATACAGCTTGGTGTACATTCACATTAACATGATAATACAGCTAGGTGTACATTAACATGATAACACGGACTGATGCACATTCACATTATCATGATAATACAGCTAGGTGTACATTAACATTAACATGATAATACAGCTAGGTGTACATTAACATTAACATGATAACACGGACTGATGCACATTTACATTATCATGATAATACAGCTTGGTGTACATTCACATTTACAGGTTAACACA
This sequence comes from Cyclina sinensis, assembly GCA_012932295.1. Lineage (NCBI taxonomy): Eukaryota > Metazoa > Mollusca > Bivalvia > Venerida > Veneridae > Cyclina > Cyclina sinensis. Next base: position 22,098,080 of record JAAONU010000001.1, read on the forward strand.
GTTAGGTTTACATTCACATTAACATGATAATACAGGTAGGTGTAATTCACATTAACATGGTAACACAGCTAGGTGTTATTCACATTAACATGATAACACAGCTTGGTGTACATTCACATTATCATGACAACACAGCTAGGTGTACATTCACATTAACATGATAATACAGCTAGGTGTACATTCACATTAACAAGATAATACAGCTTAGTGTACATTAACATGATAATACAGCTAGGTGTACATTTACATTAACATGATAACACAGACTGATGCACATTCACATTATCATGATAATACAGCTAGGTGAACATTCACATTATCATGACAACACAGCTAGGTGCACATTTACATTAGCATGATAATACAGCTTGGTGTACATTCACATTTACAAGTTAACACAGTTAGGTGTACATTCACATTAATATGATAACACATTTAGGTGTAATTCACATTAACATGATAACACAGCTAGGTGTACATTCACATTAACATGATAACACAGTTAGGTGTACATTCACATTAACATGTAATACAGCTAGGTGTACATTCACATTAACATGATAACACAGTTAGGTGTACATTCACATTAACATGTTATACAGCTAGGTGTACATTCACGTTAACATGATAACACAGTTAGGTGTAATTCACATTAACATGATAACACAGCTAGGTATACATTCACATTAACATGATAACACAGTTAGGTGTACATTCACATTAACATGACAATACAGATACGTGTACATTCACATTAACATAATTATTACAGCTAGGTGAACATTCACACTAACATGATAATACATCTAGGTGTATATTCACATTAAGATGATAATACAGCTAGGTGTACATTCACATTAACATGATAACACAGTTAGGTGTACATTCACATTAACATGATAATACACCTACCGTACATTCACATTAACATGATAATACAGCTAGGTGTACATTCACATTATCATGATAACACAGATAGATGGCCATTCACATCATCATCATGATATTGCTAGGTGCACATTCACATTTTCATTTGAACATAGCTAGGTAAACAATCACGTTATGTTGATAATGTAGCTAAATCTACTTTCACATTATTGTAACAGCAAGTTTTTCATTAACATAGTCGGTCAATAGCTATACATAGCTAATGTTGTATTATTGACTTAACCGACTTTAAATGAATTTGTATTTAACATTATCAAGTAGAATTCAATAAAATGAGAAAACTGAAAATTGTTTTCGTTCTATTTTAATAGTAAAAGGTTACAAAAATTCGGATTTTTTCTCTACGGTTTCATTCTGTTACCCTTTTCTTTGAACGGCCACATAATGTCAGGAACCATGAACAATTGTATTACTTTATCAGTTTTTATTCTATGGTTTCTTTTTAACATAAAACCGTAAGTCTGAGTTGTTTTGTTGGCTGTAGAATGTACATGTATGAATGCTCAATTTCATAACAATATAGTATTTTTATTTGGAAAAAACGGCTTACTAGTGCCGAAACGTCTAACACAGTGACCTACAAATTTAAAGTTTAAAGATTAATTAGGCACGAATCAACTTAAGCTACTGGGATGTGAAAACAGAGATTAAACTTTGCCAATTCATTAACAAGGACGAAGAAATTTGTTTCTCAGGGGGAAAAAATACAGCAAGTGTGATGAAGTTGAAAATTGCCTCTCATGCCCTCTGGTCTTGTTAAAGACATAAAATTACTGAGGAAGTTGTTTTACACTAATTGTGAAGAAAACTAGTCAATATGAAGTATTGTGGCACCTATTTGTTGAAACTGATTAATGTGAAATTCATAGCCTATTGTGAAATATGATTAATGGAATTGTGTAGTAGTATTAAAATATCTCATATTTCTGTATATAAAGGTTTGTGTGCTTGCTATGCGCACTGTGTAGTCTTTTGATATATTGTGGCATGTAGAGTGAGAATCACTAAACCTAAGGTAGTGGGAGTGATATGTTGTACCTCCTAACAGAAGGGTACTCAATTCCATCGTTGATATAAGACCGTTTCACTGAAGGTTGTTGGTTCGATCCTCAATCGAGCCATTTTATTTCTTCTGAAGTGGGTAAGGATATACTGGTACATTTTTTTGTAACCACAGACTTACAAAAAGACGTTTGCCTGATTGCTCGACACTCCTATTAAGTCTGGAGACATTTTAAGTTCATATCTTTAAAATCTGTTGGCAAATGTGTTTTACATTGTCTATATTTTGTCATTTTATAGTTTGTTTCTTAAATCAGATCACTAAACCGAGTGTTGAAAAAAGGTCCATTATCCCCCTTCTAGCGATAGGCCAGTGCTAACCTCTCGTATTCCCTTCTTATTCTATATGTAGTCATAAAAGTTTAAAACTGACTCCTGCGTGTGTATTTTCTTTATTTATTAAATCAAACCTAAATCACAAGAACAGTATTTTGACAACTAGAATATTTTTGTGAACAAACACATCGTACCTCTTTATCGAACCATCTTGATTTGATTTTATTCATTTTAATGTTTGAAAGCAAGTTAACATTAAAATTAAAAGATATATAAAAAAAAAAGCCATTTTTGTTTTGAGAATGAAAAATAAGTAATAAGATTTTATTCCCCCACCACTTGGGTTGCGGGAGGGGAATATAGATTTGCCCGTGTCCGTCCGTCCGGCTGTCGCGCTGTCCGTACATAGACCGGTTTGTGTCGCGTGAAACTCCAAATGTATAACTGCTAGAGCCATGAAACTTTCTAAGATGTGAACTTACGCACCTGGGTATTTTGACTCAAACTTATTGGAGACCGGCAGAGTAATGCCCCCTTATAAAGCAAAAAATAGCATTTTAGATTTTGTGACGCTTGTAACTCAAAACGTATAACTGCTAGAGCCATGACACTTTCTAAGAACAGTTGTCAGCATGTGAACTTACGCACCTGGGTATCGACGCAAATTTATTGGAGATCGTCAGAATTATGCCCCCTGACTAAGCAAAAAATTGCTTTTTTAAACGTGTCTCCAAACGTATAACAACTGATAAAATGGCGGATTTCGTGACAATACGAACAGGAAGTATTTAAAGTATTTTTTTCAAAGTGGGAAGCTTTTATCACCGCACATGTAGCAATCTCACGTTCTGCGTCTCCGCTACACATTGCAATTCACTTAACTTCTTTGATAAACAGCAGAGTTCCGCATGGGATTATTTCATCAACAATACACAGTATTAAGTGGGCGCATTCGATAAAAAAATCCAGATCCAACGTAACTTCGTTGTACACATGTATATAAGTTAATACATTGTACACATGCAATAAGTTAATGCGTTGCTCCACACAGGTTTCTCCACACAGTTGGGTTTCAGCACTTCCTGAATCATTTGCACTTTATGACTTGCCTCGTCATTATTCACATCACTTACATCACTACATTCAACTTCGTACATATTTTCCTTATCCTCAATGCTTTCCGTGATAGTTGAAGAGATGCTTTAGTCTAGTAATATCAGGTACATTTTCAAGTGCATTTTAATTGTTTTATGATGTTTTATCGGGGAAATTTCGAGTTATCTGCATTGTAGTACGTTTTTACATGTACTTCTTCAAATGTAATCATCAGTCTGTCAATACAGATTAGTGGTAGGTGGTGGAAAATTACATTGAGCATCTCAGGGGTCAGGAAGTCTTGGATCATTAATCTACTTTTGTATTTTTCAAGATTTAAAGGAGACATGTTAGCTTTGGTGCTGTAATTTATTTCATTCGAAATGGACAGTTACTGTATTAGCTTTCTTAGAGGGGATATCGATAAAATGAGAAGAAATGTACTTTTGCAACACTTTCTCTCTCAGTGACATCTAAAACTAAATTACACATTTTACATTGTCGGAAGCCATTTGACCTTTATCAGCTGCACTCTTAACTTTGACTTCTGGTACGTGAATACAACGACTTTTGACAAATTTTAGGCCTTGCTTATGATCGGGAACAGTGGCTTACATTTTACATATATAAGTTATCATATGAATAGCATACAGTCATGATTAATAGTTTTGGTAATGTTTAGGCATTTTAAGTGTGACATACAGCTCAATGACACAACAAGCTGTTCAGTGTTTTCTTCTTTATTTTCACATACATTTTTTTTCTTTTTGTCGTCGTTATTGTTTGTGTTGTTGTTATGATCTATTGATAAATATATGCTATCTTTTCCCTTACCTTTTGACTGTGTAGAAAGGCTGCGTTTTCCGACTGTTTTCCCCCCACTTTTTTGTTATATGAATATAAATTCATTAAGCGTGACAGTACTGATAACATGATTCCATGTTATCCCTCTGTTACTGTGGTATCTATTTGAATTTCCAGACATCCTATAATAAGGAATTTCTTCATGGAGCAATGTACTGTGTGCACAAAGGTAACAATCAATCAACGCAAAAAAATATGTTGTAAATCTTCACCTTTCCAAATAAGTAAGGTAAGAAAGTGGTTAAGTATTTGAAAACAGTTTTTGATAGCAGTTATAGAATGAATTATTAAAAAAGAAATTTCTTCAGACTGAATATGCAGAAATTTTTAACTAGGATATCTTTTTATAGAAGGTCTCATAATCATAACAAGTGGTGTATCTCTTTTCACGTTAAACCAGTCGAACTGGCTTTGTTTTTCTCACTAACCAGATGGAAAAATTTGTTAAAAATACTAAAAAAAATCGTTTTATCCACTTAATCTTTGTTTATCTCACACTCCAAGTACGAACTTCTTTTACGCGACAACGGAAGGGTAGTAATGCAGTTTTTAACTATTTAGTAAATGATTTAGGAGTTACCCCCCTTATGATAGAAAGAACGACCTATTCCGGTTGGAGACACCGTGCAAGTTGGTTTGAATGGATGAAAAGGCAAAATGTTTGATCTGTTTGGTATAAAGTAAAGTTTTTTTCAGACCATAAAATCTTTTGATAATCGAATATATCAGCTTTTCTGCAGGGCTTTGGTTTAATCAGCCTTCGACTGAGATAGAAAGTAGAATTAATGAACGAGTATTTTGGTTGACATGATTTGCTTCCCTTTATTTACTCTCGACAGAAGGACTTCTTCCTTTCTTTGATATGCCGTATTTTACGTCAATCTTTAAATCATCTGTTTTCGTGCTAATTTCTTAGTTTTTGTTTGACACGAATATAGTTACTTGATTTTTTTTTTGCCCCACCCGCCAACCTATTTTTTTAAATAAATAAATGAAATAAGAGTTTGATAACAGGGTAGTTATACGTATGTTCCTTGGCAATCCAAATGAAACTGAACTGTCAGAAAACTAACCCTTGATAAATCTTATATTTATTTTTTATTTACAAAGACTGAAACGTTTTGATAGAAATATCAAATTAAACAGTTTTCCCGTATTTATTTGTTTTCTGTACGGAAAATTGCCAGTATTATATTCCTATATGTACAATTGGAGCGGGGTTACTGTTATCCAATATTATGTAATTCTATGTTTTGATTGGCTGTTAGAAGATCCGATTATTGCCGAAGCATTACATATTTTTACGATGTATTACCTGTTGAATCAATTTTCGAAGTTGTGTTGTTCCGGAAATCCTCGGACAAATCACGTGACTGTCTGGTAATTGTGTAGGAACATTGAATGTTATTATTTTGAAATCTATTAATAGTAACTAGTAACTGATAAGAGACACAGGTTCGCAAAAATATGGCGGTTGATAAAATGCAAAACATAGCAATTTTGTAATTACAGTTACAAAGTCATTTTTCATCAAACAATTCAATATCTTATATCTTTTAAATGGTCTGTGAACTCATATTTTACACATTTAAAAAATAATTGTCAAAACTGTTCACTTTCTTGTTTGTAAATGGTTAAACTTAGTGCATCTAGGCTGCTAGACAAATGCTGAAAAAATGCTGAAACGACAGGTATAAATTAGTTTTATTTTCTTTTTTAAAAGCAAAAATTCAAAATCTGCTTATATTTTCAAAATATGAATTTAAAAAGCTTTCAAATGATGTAAAATGATACATATTTATGTTTAATGTTTTCAAATAATAGAATTCGGCTCACGAAGAAAAAAGATATCTAAAGTTAAAAATTCAGTCTGGTTCCCGGTGGTACTTTGCTACGACAGTGACTGTTCCTCACCTGGTCTTTAATATGTTGAATTATATCAAAGTAATCAAAGCATGGTCATAGTTTATCATCATAATTGATATTACAAATATATTTGTTATTCTACTCAAGCATGTTTGTTATTCTGTTCAAGCATGTTATTCCATGAAATTCATGTTATTTTGTTACTTAACAAAACAAGCAATGTTTCAGTATCATAATTATCACCATTAACATCAAGAGATATATGGAAATAAAAGGTTGAACAAATATGTTGTTATTGTTCTTCAAAAAATGTGCATTACCTTAGTTATAATTTGTCTGAACAGACAGGTCTTCAGTTTAAAGATATATATTAAATTTCTTTTTATTATTATCTGCAAACAAAATAGAGTGCTGTAGCTTAAGGTTCCTTAAAAATACAGAAAAACTGCACACTCAAATGGACTCAAGTCCATTTGAAATTTCCTTGTTTTTGCTTTTTTGTTGTTGTTTATTTTTTCACTTTGTTTTTTTTTTTCTTAAAATCTATTGGGGTGTCTCCAGTTAGTATAAATTTAATATAGTACTAAGTACGTTAAACTATGAAATTCGTACAAATACTTAGCGAATAAAAAGAGAGAAAAGATATAAAATGGCACTTGTATTAACTAAAATTAGAAAGAATGCTTAGAAGAAAAAAGTTGCTTTGCTTAGTGATCATATGATAATTATGTAACTTTAATATAATTTAGACCACGTAAGAACAAATACATGTATGCTGTTTTTACTAATTAAAACTATGTCCGTTGTGAAGGGGGATGCCCTCGACTTTCAAATACCTATGCACGAGGAAAATATATTCCATCACTAAAAAGAGAAAAAAATGAGAAAAAAATACAAGAACGGGATCAAGTAATGTTCTAGAATGGCTTGTTTCTCGAGTCGGTTCCATTTTATGATTTTCTAGATTATATAAAAAACATAATTTGTCTGAGATTCCCATCTGGCATAATCTGGTCTTCATTTACATCAACTATTTTAATGTTAGTATTACATCCAAACGTACTTCCTATCATTATTTCAAAATTAATAAGAATGATATTAAGGAATTTGGTAGCCGATAAACGCAGCATAACGAAAAATTACTTTTACCAGTACTTACTTCTACCCAGATACAGTCTAACATACGATGTTCTAATTCAGGTTTACGAAAGGAAATCTTTTTTTCTGATACATATGATGTGAAAAGTAAGTAATTTAACATAAGAAAGGATGTATTTTTAGCTCACCTGTCACGTAGTGACAGAGTGAGCTTTTCTGATCACCTTTTGTCCGTCGTCCGTCCGTCCGTCCACAATTAGTTCGTTAACACTCTAGTGGTCACATTTTTGCCACAATTGTCATGAAACTTGGTCAGGATGTTTGTCTCATTGATATCTCGGACGAGTTCGAACATGGGTTATCAGGGTTGGAAAAGTAGGTCACAGAGCCCAAATATAGAAAAACCTTGTTAACACTCTAAAGGCTACTTTTTCAGTCCAAATATCCTGGAAATTTGTCAGAAAGGTTCTATTGATGATTTCTAGCTCAAGTGCAAATATGGGTCATCTGGGTTCAAAAACTAGGTCACGAAGCCCAAAAATAGAAAAATCTTGTTAACACTCTAGATGCTACATTTTCAGCCCAAATAATCTGGAAATTTGTCAGAAAGGTTGCTTTGACGATTTCTAGGTCAAGTTCAAATATGGGTCATCTGGGTCAAGAACTAGGTTACAGAGCCCAAATATTGAAAAACCTTGTTAACACTCTAGAGGTAACATTTTCAGCCCAAATAATCTGGAAATTTGTCAGAAAGGTTGCTTTGACGATTTCTAGGTCAAGTTCAAATATGGGTCATCTGGGGTCAAAAACTAGGTTACAGAGCCCAAATATTGAAAAACCTTGTTAACACTCTAGAGGTAACATTTTCAGTCCAAATTATCTGGAAATTTGTCAGAAAGGTTGTTTCTATGATTTCTAGGTCAAGTTCAAATATGGGTTTTTTGGGTTCAAAAACTAGGTCACAGAGCCCAAAAATAGAAACATCTTGTTAACACTCTAGAGGTTACATTTTCAGCCCAAAAATCTGGAAATTTGTCAGAAAGGTTGCTTTAAAGATACCTAGCACAAGTTCAAATATGGGTCATCTGGGTTCATAAACTAGGTCACAGAGTCCAAATATGGAAAAAACCTTGTTTACATTCTAAAGGCTACAATTTCAGTCCAAATAACCTGAAAATTTGTCAGAAAGGTTCTATCGATGAGTTCTAGCTCATTTTTGAATATAGGTTTTCTGGGGTCAAAAACTAGGTCACAGAGCCCGAAAGTAGAAAAACCTTGTTAATGCTCTAGAGGTTACATTTGTAGTCCAAATGTCCTTGAAATTTGTCAGAAAGGTTGTTTCAATGATTTCTAGCTCAAATTTGGATATGGGTTATCTGGGATCAAAAACTAGGTCACATGGCCCAAAAATAGAAAAATCTTGTTAACATTCTAGAGGTAACATTTTCAGCCAAAATAATCTGAAAAATTGTCAGAAAGGTTGCTTTGACAATTTCTAGCTCAGATTGAAGTATGGGTCATCTTGGGTCAAAAACTAGGTCACAGAGCCCAAATATGGAAAAACCTTGTTAACACTCTAGAGGTAACATTATAATTCCAAACAACCTGGAAATTTGTCAGAAAGCTTAATTCTATGGTTTCTATTTTAAGTTCGAATATGGGACATCTAGGTTAAAAAGCTAGGTTATAGAGCTCAAATATGGAAAAACCTTGTTAACACTCTAGAGGTAACATTTTCAGTACAAATAACCTTGAAATTTGTCAAAGAGATTGTTTCAATAATTTCTAGGTCAAGTTTGAATATGGGTCATCTGGGGTTAATTAACCAGGTCCATAGCAACTTTGTTAAAAGCAGTCATTCTCAGGTGAGCGATACAGGGCCATCATGGCCCTCTTGTTTTAATTGGCCTCCTTTTTTAGATAAAATCCCTTCTTGGGGGTATTTACATGAAAGAAAAGTCCTTTTATATGGTTTTATAAAACAAAACAAAGCCAAAGGAACATTTAATTTTTATTTCATACAAATCCATTTAAAACTTACAAAGTTATTAAATTTCTTGTGTGGTATATAAATTCAAACAAAATTGCTGTCCGAGAAGGTATTTCGAGCGATATAGGTGCCTTCACCAAACCTTAGATACACCGAAGAAATTTAATCAATTTGACTTTTTTTTCTGAAGGCATGTTTCTAGATTGCCCAGAAGTATGAAGGTATCAAATTTATTAATACAAAACCTGTAAAGAGTTACATACAGGTGTCACTCCAGAATGGAATCACTTACGGGGCGTAGGGCGCTAAAATAGTGCCAAGTAGAATTTACAGCTTGAATATTGTATGTGCATTGCTGCTAGGAAAAGTTGTTTTAATTGCCAAACAGTTTTTTTTCTGTTTAACTTCAATGCTTTCTTGATGTGTTTGAAGTATTTGCTTTGTTATTTACAGGAATGTTTTCTGAGATTGGAAGAATCCAGAAGTACAGGTACGTCATCCGAATCGTTGGTCGTCCGAGAAGTTGAAATTGTCCTAGTGACTGTTTTCAAATGTGTATGTTAGAGAGAAAAAACAAACATAATGCTGCCACTTCCAGATGAATTTCTGAAGATCAATGAATGAACTTGATGGATTAATAGGCCAAAATGCAGTTGGAATATTAGAATGACTCCTAGGAATGACAGAAAAGTGCCAGTTTTGCTATATGTTTAATGTGCAAAAAAGTTACTGGAGTGACACCATATGTTAATATTCCGCTATGTACACATGCGCTGTTACATCAAAGCGGTAAGGTAATGTATACCCATCTAAATTAAAGTACTGAAAGTACTAATCAAAGCACAGAGCGTGCTGTGAGAAGCGAAAGTTAAAATGTTTGAAGAATGTTCTTTGTCACTTCATCCATGTGATAAGAATCATATTAATTGCTTCAACTTTTTTTAGATATGCTCTAGAAAAGCAAAATTTCAACATAAAAGTAATGGAGATAATCTAAAAACGAGCCAAGGTAGAGTCATTGTTCGGACTTCCTTGGCACCTAAGTGTGACCATTGTATAAAGTATGAACTCAATCCCACAAGTATTTTCTGAGTTGTGACGTACAGATGTGACGGGAGATACTATGGTCATTTGAGACTCAAATAAGAGTAGTACATGCCGTGCCAATGCTTGTATGTTAAGAGCAACGACTTAATAAAATTAATTTCAAGAGTGTTATGGTGCTATTTAATAACTCCTATTATGCACTTCACTTAAGATAAATAACTTTGTGATTGTAAATACTCAAGATATTAGTACTGATACAAACGTTTAATTGTTGAAATGCCGTTGTGGCATGCTTCGATCACTTGCTCGGGTGTCACTTTAGACCACTCGGGAATCACGACGTCTGTACTATTACATGTGTCAATAACATTTAGGAAACATATTTCTGTCTCTAACATTTGTTCAAATTTGAACCACAACTGGCAATACTTGGAAAAAGGATTCCTCTTAAGCCAGACAGAGTGCTCAGCAACAGGTATGTTTTTTTTAAATATATTGGGTCCGTTTGACTACAATCCATATACGCCGTCCACAAAATTCCGTCACTAACTCTATGACAGTCTGCGCACGCGCGATTCTTGTAAATTCTACCAGTTGAACTCGAGTAGATCGGATAAAGACTTCCCCATGGAGCAATACGGATATTTCCACAATCTTCTCTACTCTCAGTTCCAGGAACATATTATTCAGCTGGACATGTTGTTGTCATATAGTAGAACTTATGTTTGTAGTTCTCAGTCGAGGGGAATGGGGATTTTTTGGTCGTTGGAGGTATGCACTCTTGGTATTTTCGACGATTGTTTTCTAGATACAGTTCTGCAGCAGTCTTAAAGCAACAGTCACCTCGGAGTTTACAGCTATCATCACACGAGCAATCTAGAAATCACAATTAAGTCTTGTAAGACAAAATATACTTCAAAAGGCTTTAACAATACTCTTGACCCTAACAAGCTGAAGTTACACTTTAATTCGAACGAATATCATAAAGTAAGAAACCAAAGGCTTATTCCATATACATGTATAATCGACACATAGACCCTTCTTTGAAAATGTATCTTATTACAAGCTTATTATATAATACATTTATATTTAATATCATAAGTATTATATTTTATCTCTAAATCTTTAGACCATGTTTAATCATCAATATTTTAAGAAATAATGAGGAAAATAAAACAGTTGAAAAGCTGTAGTAACAGTTTGTCGTGATAAATATTGTTTTCTTAAAACATACCCTTGCAGCAACACGTCAAATGTCGTTCTTTATCCATTTCTGAAATGTTAGCTCTACAAATGCTGGCAGTTCGGCACAACCGGCTGGCTTCCTCCAGCATTAGATGTGTTACATCCGTAACATTAAGCTTCACCTCTTCTACTGTAGTTGGCATAGCCTCTGAATATATCGCGAGGCAAAGATATTTCAAATAAAAACTGGCAAAAGAAACGATGCTCATAATCGCTGGCCTATTTATCAAAAATTAAAAACAAACTTATTCTTGCAACTTTGTACGACAGGCAGAGCTGTGTTTGAATTAATGCGCGATTTCAAAAAAAAAAGTAATCATTGAAGCACTAAAGATTTTATTTGCCCTTGCTGACTTATACAGGTATAAAAATTCAGGACGATTAAAAAAGTATTGATACTGAGAACAATATGATTATATGCTTTTCTCTCACTTGCCTTTTTGCAGAGCAAGACATTAAAAGTATAAAAAAGATATAGACAATATATATGACAAAGTTAAAAAAATGATATAATTACAAAATTATATCACTTTATTAAGAGTCCGTTGGCAGTAAGTTTATACTTTGTTGGCTGTTACTTGTATCTTAGACGCAAGTAAATGTGTTGCTTGTATTTTACACGCAAGTAACTTGTAATTTGTATCTTACAGGCATATAAATCTGTTACATGAATCACACACACACAATTTAATTTGTTACTTGTCAATTACAGACATGTTAATATGTATGTGTATCTTGCAGATTCGTTTCTTTTTTTTCTTAGATGCAAACAGATTTTTATCTATTTTTATACACTAGTCAATGTTTTTCTTGTTTCTTACACCCAGGTCAATTACTTTCTGTTTCTTGCATTCAACATGAGTTGTTTCTAGTTTTCGTTTACGCATGTGCAAGTCTGTTACAATGTACTAGCAACCTTCTTCCAAAACAGTTGGTTTTTACTTCATATCTTATTAGGGCCACTACATTTTATTCAACCTTTTTATCAATGCCGTTTTGCTTCGCTTTGAATATTTCCGAACAGCCCTCGGAAATTGAAGTATTCCCTGTGTTTGCATTGAAATACAAAGGCGACTGTAGTTTTAGCTGAAAGCTTAATAATTATCAGCTAACGGTAGTAAATGCTTTATTAAGTCATATTCTATTAGTACGCCTCAAATATATAATCTTATATATATATAATTAATGACAGAGCATGACTGTTTATTAGTTGTTTCTTTGAAGAGAAAAAAGGACGTATTAAAACTGAGTAAATAAATCAAGAACACCTGTTATCAGGTTTTCCAAATAATTTCAAATTATTCCATATGCTGACAGACGAGATATGTCATTCTTTATTATTATGATATTTTTAAAGGATGCCGAAGAAACTGATCGCTGGCTTATACTCGTGCGTATTTTTAGTCAGCTATAATGAGGTTGCCAACCGTTTTCATTTACATACATTGATATTTAAATGCATTTCGTCTTATATATTGACATTTTACCGTACGTATCTTCATTGAACATAATTTCCTTGAAACCTCAATACCAAAATCGGGGTTCGACGTTTTCAACTCAGTGAAAGAACATGTACGTTTATCAAGTTCAGACCCAACATACTTTTGGCAATTTTGATAGAAGTCTTTCCTTAGGAAAAAAAGCTACTTTTCTAAAGCCAAAATAAGAAGCCCAGCTAAGTTGATTGTCATGTATTCTACTTCTATTGATTATTTTCTATTCTCAACATCTCTTTGGTGAACCACACATGCACGCTGGCGCCTCGCGCGCAAACACAGCATTAGTTAAAAACAGGGTAAAGTAATTAGATGTATGATTTTAAACCAGCGAAATAACATTTACGGCATATTTGCCTGAAATTCTACCAAAATATATATTTTTTAAAGCACGGACAAGATCCAGTTTCTGATAATTTAGATGATATTTGCTAAAAAAAGACAGAAGCTTTAGTACCATCGGTCTTACAGAATTCACTTCTTTTGAATATCAGTACACCAGAAACCTCATATCTATTAATTAATAGAAGAATCTCAAGACCTTCTATTTCAGTTATTTCTTTGCTTTGTTTAAAAAAATAATAAAAAAGCCCCTACTGATGTAACATTCCAAATCAAATTAATGATACTTTATGCTATGATTTAAGTCCAACAATGTTTCATGTATCAGTAGTTTGTCTTTCAGATATACTGGTAACGATCTATTTGTTTTATGTAGTAATTACACAAAACGTCAAAGAATATTTCAAATTTTAAAGATTTATATCCCAGTTCAAGATTTGTCGCTGTTAATGATACCTATATATTGTATAATGCATTTGAATATGATAAACATTAAATCAAATAAACAAGTTTCAAGTTACATGCGCAGTTCAATTTATAATCAGAAAACGAGACAAACTTATGGTAACTTTCTATCTGAGAAGGTGTGGTGAACCTTTAGGTTTACTGTTAACAGACTTCTTAGTTGCCATGGTAACCTTGATATATCCATTATAGTTTTTCGTAAGACATGCCTCAAGCTAATCATTCAAGATTTCGTTTTAAATGCCAGTACATAATATTAATCAACACTGTCATCAGAAGAGGTCATGATACTGAAAATAATGTTTACATCTCCGGCGTCATATATCGTATGCAACTTTTTTGCATCATCTTGATTTGCCGTGGACTAAAATTGCCGGGTCATGCCTTTAACCCATCTACGGCCATCTTGAAAATAAAAATGGAAATATAGCCAACATGTGCTCTGGTTTTGGCTTAGCCGTAACTTATGGCGCCTGACAAGGTACGGCTGACAAGATAGCTATGTTCAGGCAAGACGTTGTCGGAGACAGTTTAGTATTTCACGTTATTGATTGTTTAATAACGCAGTTCCCGTGCTCAATTATCATGATTATAAGCGGTGCCTCATCCTTGTTATTTTGCTGCTTCTAACACAATAGATTCCGTGATTCAGTCAGGTAATAGGTATTTTTTATATTTCCTTTTCGTTTTAGGTTCTCTTGTTATTTGTGTACCACGGCTTGCCACTGTCCATTCCAGTGGCCATACTTTTTTTTTTCTTGAAGAGTAGTAATTTGAATTTTATCCTTTTATAAGTAGTTTTTGGCTCCACATATTTGTGTCCGTATTCAAAGACCTGAAAACCTGTGGCTAAAGCATATCTAAACAAGAACTGTCGCTGTAAGATGACATTACTCCTTGACATTTGAGCTCAAGACCAGTCATTCAGGGGTCAAGGTTAAATAAATATAGGTCACTGAGAAGGTCTTGTCCAAGTATATATGAAGAATATCCACTTACTAATAAGAAAGTTATAGCCAATGTTCTAGTTTTTGGACAATTGGATCTTCAAGGTGAAGGTCATTCAAGGGTCAAGGTCAAATAAATATAGGTCAGTTTGACGGTCTTGTCTAAAGGGGTGTTGTGTCCAAGTATGAAGTAAATGCACCAACAAATAAGGAAGTTATGGCCAATGTTAAAGGTTTTGGACAAATAGATCTTCAAGGTGAAGGTCATTCAGGGGTCAATATCAAATAAAGATTTGTTTCAGATTTTAAAAGTATTGTATAAACAGCTCGGTTTCTATATTTTACACGAATTCGGCATTCATTTTTAATTTAAAAAACGTAAAAATATGAATTATCTTAATTAAGTTTAGAAGTATGGTTCAAGATTAGAAGTTGTCGAGAGGTTAGAACAACATACTCTCGTTTCAAAGGTCGCTGGTTCGGATCCCAACTGGGGTGTTAGTCTACAGTGACTTTCAGCATTCCTCACTTCCGACGCGAGTGCTGGTTTGAACCCAGGAAGCAGGCATCGAGAAAGATTATTTAAGTTGCAAGAACTTGCTTCCCAACCGACGTAAAATAATTCTAGTTCGATTTGTCAGTTTGACATTTTTATTGTCAAAGTTGCCCTCGAGGAACCCAAACCACCTAAATATTTTACAATCATGTTGTTAACTGTTTAGCTTTTTAAGTGAACTGAAAGTAGGCAATTTGAAATTGTCACAGTATTTAATTTTCTTACCGAACAGTATCATAATGTCGGAAGGGGAGAAGTAAAGGTAAAAAACTAATTTCTGGAAATCGTCTTTTATATTTCTAGACATTTTTAGGTATTTTGGTCTGTTATTAAAAAGAGTCAATTTTGTTTTTAATTTAATCTTAGATCCAGTTCAGACATTGAAATCTTTGTGGAGTCTGTCGAAGGAAATCAGCAAAAGAGTCAACAATATAAAATAAAATCACCCAAAAGTAGAGGGCAAACATATTCAGAAGTATCTTTAAATAATAATTGGTATACCTTGAAGTGAACTAATTAATTTTCTACTTAGTTTCTTAGAGTTGTAGATTTAAGTTTATTCACAACAATTTACTTACGACGCAAAACACATCTGGTCTCGATTGTGGCATGAACAAAGGTGTGTCGGCTTATGCACATGGTTTAACTAGTCTTAGTCACTTATGCAAAAGAAAATAAATTGTTGTATGAGCAAATTTCTAACACGAAGTGCATAATGTCATCGGTATCATATCAACTACTACAATTTGATATTTTCTTATTTTCAGCAGTGCCACTTAATTACTAATCTGTACGAAGATTACCTTTTTCTTACTTTCTAGCTTCAAAACCATACATTGTCGATTTGATATTTTGATATTAGACTTGCACTGAATTTGTCTTGCATACAGTTCTAAGTATCTCTCAGAAGTAAAACCGCTTCAACAAGTCAGGCATGGAAAAAATAGTATATAATTAGTTGAACAAAATACTTACCTTCGTTTTTAGTATACGTATAAGTCTTTTGAATACTTGATGAAATTATTCTTGCATTTTTAAGTTATTATTTAACTTAATGAATGATATTCAGCTGCGTTCAATTAATAATCTGTTTTACTGTTGAACTATATTAGGATGAAATGCAAATAACAACGCATTGTATCTTTAGTCGAGAAAGCCCTTATAAGTGTTTTGTATACATTATGCTAAAACTGCAAAATATCTGTTAACAAGAAGTCTATGTATAATTTACTTAAAACAAATCAAAGAACATGAACTAAAATACATGCACTAAAAATATGTTTTCTAGCCATTAGAAACACACCTAATAGGAATAATGAAAAAGAAAAGTGTTCTCATAAAAATGGACCATTTCATACAATTAAAACATATAAATATATGACTTTACAGTGTTCTTTACATGTAGTTGGGTGGCCGATATTTGTGGCGTATTCTCTGTATTTGTCCTACAAAAACAGCCTTGTCGATCAGAAATGTAAAAGAAGATTAAGACTAGCTACACTACTATTGTGGTATGCATCGATCACTTGCTCTGGCGTCAACCAGACTACACAGGAATCACGTTATCCTTACATTCACAGGTGTCGAAACATCTTCCCTTTTTTAACGTTTGATCGAATCTGAATCGCAACTGACAAAATTTCGAAATTGTTTTTTTTTCCAAGCCAGACAAAAGTTCCGCTTAAGTGTACCGCTGGGCGCATTGTTCTTATGTAGTAGAAAGTATGTTTTTTATTTTTAAGGAAGTAAATTCTTTGGTCGTTGGAGCGATACACAATTGATATTTTCGAAGGTCAATTTTAAACTTATGTTTTCGACGGTAGGAAAATTATAGTCATCCCAGAGTCAAAAATTTTCGTCGCATGAGCATTCTAGAAAAAGTACAAACCAATAAATACACCTTTCAGTTATTTTACAAATAATTGTATCAAGTCGTTCCAAGACGTTCCAAGACGTTCATCGCACGAGCGGTCAAGAAAGTTTGCAAACCCATTGATCCCACTTGTATTTTTTGTCAATAATAATATAAGCAATTGAGCCAAATAAAAACTTAAAACGGGTCTGTGTGATGGCTTTACTTTGAATCAATTAGGCATTATTTCGTCGATTCACTGCTATCATCACTACATATTATATCTGTTATTATCATGAGCTGAAGAAATAATAAAGTTAATATCTATAATGTTTAGAAAAAATCCTGTCGATACATTAAAAAAAAGAACTGAAAACATTGCGCTACGCTAATTTCTTCTATTATCTCGAACACATTGAATCAGTTCCACACAATAGCTTAGCTTTCTTTAACATAACAGTTAAATTATTCAAAATTATATATCAATTACAACCAATTTCTTTGTTAAATTTAACAACATAATTTACCTAAAACCACCAACAAATATTTACCAATCACGGTGAAAAAAATTCCAATCAAATTCAATACACTGAATGCAGCTGCTTCTTTCATTTTTTTAACTCTCGCTCATTAACATTTATTTAGAGAAAACTAATGATTGCGCATCGTTAAACTAAGGCCATAAATGGGACCGCAGTTAGGACTTCATGGCCGCAGAATAAGGATGTTCGAAAATCTCCGGCTCCAGACGCTCTGCTGCATATTTATTGTCAACAGACTTTCGGATGAGACGTTAAACCGAGGTCCCATATATCGGTGCTATACACTGAGCATATAAAAGAGCCAGGGGTGTCTCTGGAATGGGATGCTTTCTGTATCTTGCACTACCCCCACAACATCTTCAACTAATCTCTTCAGGGGGCGTCGGTCATATTGGAAACCGGTACCGACGATAAATAAGCTCAAATAGATAGATGTCGCAGTTCGAAAACTCGCAACTATACTGATTGATGCCCTAAGGGGCCTACCCTTCATGAAAAGTAAAAAAAAAAGATAAAAATAATAATAAAATAAACAGTCTATACGCTCTAAGGTAACAAGATATTTGTCGACTCAAATCATCATTTAGCTCCATCAAAAATTATATGCTGACAAAAATTTCGTGAAAGAATTTAGAAAACTTGTTGTCGTTTACTGTCTTTCTGTGGATAAAGTGAAAGAATTTAATTTTCTTTCTCATGAAACAGTCCATTTTCTTCCCGAGAAAAAAAATAATGAAAATTACAGTTTTTATCGGTTGCTTATTACCAGATACAGACACGAAAGTACAAACTTTAGTTCATTTTACGATGAAACTGGCCGAAACTTATCCTGTGGTTTCAGCCGGCTAAACTTTTTTCAATTTCTTTATGATTTCATTTTAAAGGCACAAAATAAATGTTACATTCTTATAGTAAAAGAATGATATAATGGTACAGTAGAAAAAAACGTAACAATTATCTTCATCCTTGTAGTGGTTAACGGTTTTATTTCTGAAAGTTTAATTATAACACATATTTGATTTATATACACATTTATATTTCTAATTCCTGTTTGGTTTTGTCAGGGTTGGTAAATACAAGTAGAAGTAATTTAGTTTGCAGTTGGTGAGGTTTGAAATGAAATAAAGTTTTGACTTTTTTAATATGCAAAACGTGTTTTAAGTTTATTGCATTGTTGAATTTGGTAATACTTAGTTGTTGAGATGTTTGACATTCAAATTAAACTTAAACATTTCAAAGTGTAAAATAGCTTACCTTTGTTACGACGCAAATTGTAATAAAAACGCAAATTGTAATAATTATTACAATTTGCGTTTTTGTTACAATTTGCGTTACAAACGTAACGTAAATTGTAATAACGCAAATTGTAATAAAAAGTCAAAATCGTGAATTTAGGGTTATTGCAATGTATTTTTATATAAAATGGCTATATAATCCATTTCAAGACATTTCCCGGGAAATTCACTTCTTCTAGAATATATCGAATACTACCGTTATAAGGGAGAAAAAGTTTATTACAATTTGCGTTTTATTACAATTTGCGTTGCAAACGTAACGCAAATTGTAATAACGCATATTGTAATAAAAATCCAAAATCGGAATCCAAGGTGGATTTAAGGTTATTGCAATGTATTATTATATAACATGGCTCTAAAATCCATTTTATGACATTTCCCGGGAAGTTCACTACTTCTAGAATATATCGAATACTATCCCTACAAGGGAGAAAAAAAATTATTACAATTTGCGTTTTATTACAATTTGCGTTGCAAACGTAACGCAAATTGTAATTAGGCAAATTGTTATAAAAATCCAAAATCGGAATTCAAGGTGCATTTAAGGTTATTGCAATGTGTTATTAAATAACATGGCTCTAAAATCCAATTTATGACATTTCCCGGGAAAATCACTACTTTTAGAATATATCGAATACTATCGTTGAGGAAGAAAAAAGTTTATTACAATTTGTGTTTTGTTACAATTTGCGTTGCAAACAGTAACGCAAATTGTAATAACGCAAATTGTAATAAAAATTCAAAATCTGAATTCAAGGTGGATTTAAGGCTATTGCAATGTATTACTATATAAAATGGCTATATAATCCATTCTAAGACATTTCCCGGGAAATTCACTACTTCTAGAATATATCGAATACAACCGTTATAAGGGAGAAAAAGTTTATTACAATTTGCGTTTTATTACAATTTGCGTTGCAAACGTAACGCAAATTGTAATAACGCAAATTGTAATAAAACGCAAATTGTAATAAACTTTTTTTTTGTAAAAAACCTGTGCTTGATTGCTACACGTTTGTTCCTACAGTTTTGAGGAAAATGAAATGATGAACCTTTGACCTGAAAATTTGCTTGAGTTACAACTTGGAGTAAAGTATGAAAGCTATCCTACAGTCGACTATTAAAATCATGACGATTAAAAGTACTAAAGGCCTCAAATAAGGTCCGATAATTCTATTCCACAGACACTGCCCAAAAATGGATGTTGTACACATGCTGTGACCCACTACAGTTCATAACAAACATGTTTTCCCATCAAACGGCACTTCAGAAAAATGCTCATTTTTCACTATATGGCTATTATAACATAAAGATGCAGAGCTTCTCAATTAAATTCACTCTCATCACCTTGCCTGTTGGTTGGATGTGAATTTAATTCGTCAGTGCATAAAAAACTGGCGCCCGGTTCAAAATGCTTTAGACGGACTCGGAAGAAACCGGTATCCATTCGCCCGATTCAGTAACTGAAAGTAGAAAACGTGTAAATTTGGAAATCAGAGTTGATTCTTCTTAGTAACAGCAGGAACTCGAAGCAGTCCTGATTTCTGCGTGGAGATTAATGTATGGCCTCTTGATTGACACTGGAAATTTTGAGGTAGGTGTATGTTACTGTCTTGAAATGACGAGTGAAACAGGGCACCCGTGTTTTGCCCGATTGAGAAGCTTTGCATCTTTGTGTTATAATAGCCATATAGTGAAAAATGAGCATTTTTCTGAAGTGCCGTTTGATGAGCAAAACATGTTTGTTATGAACTGTAGGGGGTCACAGGACAAGATCCATTTTGGGGCAGGAACCGCTCTACTGCATCCAAGTGTCTGTGTTCTATTCCATTCCTCATCTTGGTATTTTGGTACTGTGTTTAACTGACGTTACGATTAATTCATTTAAGTCATTAGGTAATTATTTTATTTAATTTGAATTTTTGATTGACTGACCATAATTCAATATGTATCAAGTTCCAAGACAATCGTTTAATTTCTTTTTCATACTGAATGTGGCCACACCAAATGGCCCCCAAAAGATTATAATACTTTCACTTTATCTACAGAAAATAACCAATATTTGTTCAACAAGTTTTCTGTATTCTTTCACGAAAGAAAATGTTGTCAGCATACATATTTTCGATGGAGCTAAAATTTGAATTGAGCCGAAGAATATCTAAGAAACTTAGAGCATATAAATTGGATTTTTTATTGAATATTTATGCAGAAGACAGAAAAGAAGAAAAAGCTATGATATAATTTTTCAACTTTGCAAATAAATGTGTATACCTTTAGAACAGTGCTAACTGCTCACGCTTGTCATTGTTGTACACGCCTACTGTCATCCTGTCCAATGAAAAGAAACAAGTACTTCTGACTATTGATAAACGTATTTAAGAAGTTTTATTTACACTGTAACTCTCAGCAACTAAAGATTACATTAAATGTTTTCGATAAATGAATTTGAATTAATGATGAAATACCAAACAGTTATCATTTGTTATTTCTATTTAACTTCTTGTTGCTTTGCAACACTGTCAGGGTATGAGCAAACTGCAGAGAGAGACTTGAAACCAGATGAAAAAGATAATTCAACTGTTATGTTAACAGAAGCTAGCCGATTGTGTGGATCTGCTTCAATATGTTGGTCAAACAATTCAGAAATGGATACGGCGCAATGTTGCAAGGGTATGTTGTTTTTGTTGATTTGTTTCAGATTTAAAAATGTATCTGTCGTACAACATTTTTCAAAATACTTTAAACATTTTCTTTGCATTTTTTCCAGCTAATAATGATAATAATAATAATAATGACGGGGCGGCTAAGGAAAGTATTGATGATATATATGATTCAGCGACGTAATAATGCCTGATTGCATTCAACGTAAAGCTATCACACAGACCTGATATACGAGCGGTATCCCGGAATTACGTAGACTTTTGTTATAACTCAAAAATGAATGGTTATTAAAAACAAGCAAAAACTATCGCGACCAGAATGCATCTTTATTGCATAAGTGCAGCAAATTTCTCGTCTGTACGGCATCTGAGTCGGAATCTATACATGTTAGGCATACACAGGGGACAGCGTATTCGCGGCAGCTCGTCAAGTCAAGTCACGAAGTTATAACGCCATTCCTTCAGCGCAACTATTTTCACGTCAAGCTGTGACGTTAGAGTTTTTACTAACTCGATGTAGTCACCGCCTAAGTCAATACATTTATTGTGTCGGCGAACCCACTGGTCAAAAACACTCCTGCACCAGTCTTGAACAACCTGCACTGTCATAGACAGTTCATGGAACGAATCAAATTTCCTTCCTTTCAGTGCAGCTTTGATAACCGGGAAGACGCGGAAGTCCATCGGAACCATATCGGGTGAATAGGGGGCGTGTTCTACAACCTGGAAGTCCAGCAGACTATTCTCCAGTTGGGTAGATGCGGCCGAATGGCTCGGTGCGTTGTCCTGGTTTAGCAATGCCCTGTCCAGTTGGAGTGATGGTCGCTTACGGCTTAAGGCTCGCACTAAATCACGCCGGAATACTTGATAAACAGACAAGTGATAATAAGAAATGAAGTGTGCCGTACATTTATCAACAGTATTTAGTATATAGTTGAATTTACATTTTAAAATCAAGTATTATTTGTATTTTTAAACAGTATTTGCAATAAGTTTTACCTTTGAATAGTACTCGGCGTTCACAGTGGTGTTTAGGGGTACTGCATGCTGTAATATCATCCCCACCTTGTCTATTTAGAAGATGTACATTTGTTTTCCGATGGACTTTGATCTTCTCGCCTTCCTTGGAAGTGGAGACTCGTCTGTCTTCCATTGCGGGGATTGTTTCTTGGTTTCAGGGCTGAACAGGAATATCCATGTCCCGTCGGTAGTAATAATATGGTCCAGATAGTCGTCTCCATCCTTGCGATACTGTGCGAAAAACCTTCTTGAGACAGCCGCTCTCTTTTCCTTATGCATTTGTGTAAGAAGTCTAGGGACCCATTGCGAACTAAGTTTCTTCATGTTTAGATCCGTTAATATGCAATTAACTGTTCCCCTACTCATTCAAACATCACGATATACCGCCGGTCTCTTTCAATGATGTCCTTGACGGCCCTATCTGACGTCACAGTCAAGGTTGATTTTCTTCCCCGACCCTTGTCATGTTCAATGCGCTCCTGGCCATCGCTAAAATGCTTGTGCCACTTAAAAAGTAAAGCCCGGCAAACAGGAGGCATAACTTTAGCAGTCTCTAGCATTTTCCGCGTCTGCATGGGCGTCTTCCCGAGATTCACACAAAACTTAATAATAGTGCGATGTTCAGCATAATCCGTTGACATTACTTTTCCCCGATTTCTATAAGCAGCGGTTGTTAGTTTTCTTCGATTTAACAACAACGGTACGGATAAGACGTCGTGCTTTTCAGTGTACATTGACATGCCGTCATTCATGAATCGTACGACATCGCGCTATTTTTGCATAATAAACGCGGAAGATATACATGATAGAAGCTTTCAGGAACATAACAAAAATTGGTCTGCCTAACTGATACTTGGTTACTATGATGACATGAAAAATGAGTGTATTGTGTTTGCAAAAAGAAAACAATATCATTACTCTATTCAAAAAGGTTTAAAGATATTGTATGTAAAGATGAGTCACAATATCCCAATAAAAAATGGCAAAAAAGTACATAATTCTGGGACACCCCTCTTATATTTTTTAAAATGACTGAGTTGCTGATACAGTTATTGTCAAATAAATAAAAGGGAATTTATGGGTTTGTATTATTTCTAGACTGCTCGTCCGATGAAGGTTGCGGACTGTTGTTTCGCTTCAAGTTATATAAAGAAAAACACGACTGTCAAACATATCATTCAAATAGCCTGATACGATTATTGATTAAAACTTAAAAGGTTTATTTATGGGATCGTATCTTTTCTAGATTGTTTCTGCGACGAAGGTTGTGGACACAGGGGTGACTGTTGTTTCTCTACCGTCGAAAATATACATTTAAAGAACGACCTTCGAAAATATCAAATGTGTATCGCTCCAACGACTAATGAATTTACTTCGTCAGAAAAACACAGACAAAATTTCTACTACATGACAACAATGTGTCCAACGGGTACGGAAGGAAGAGAAGATTGTGGAAATATCCGTATTGCTTCATGGGGAAGTCTTTATCCGATCTACTCTCGTTCAACTGGAAAAATCTACAAGAATCGAGCATGTGCAGACTGTCATGGAGTACGTGACGGAGTTTCTTGGATAGCGTATATGGATTGCAAAAATACTGATTTCATCGGATCCATTGAAATACCTTTAGCAGAAAACTTTGCCTGGCTTGGAAAGAATTCCATTTCGAAATTTTGTCAGATGCGATTCTAATTCGATCAAACGTTGAAAACGGAAAGATGTTTCCTCGGTGTAATCGACACTTGTGAAGGTACGGATGTCGTCATTCCTGAATGGTCTAAAATGACACCCGACCAAGTGATCGATGTATGCCACAACGGTATTGAAGCTATTTTCCAAGGTTACAGGCAATACTTGAACGTGTTTTGTTATTTATGCAACGGCGGGAGGTTTGCAGAAAGATGTCCGGGAATCGATATGGGTTCATTAGCACCTTCCTCTTCTTTTACTTTCCTGCTTAATGATGATGTTCTTGTAGAACAAACAAAGAGAGACAACGTCGCAAACAGAAGTCACCCAACTGCATGTTTAAATTCGGCTATGAAAAACACGGTCAGTTTGATATCTATCTTTTTAGGTAGTAGGAAATGATGCAATAATGATACTTATGAAAACGGATTTTTCCCTAACATTATTTTTATCTGGCGTGTTTCTCATTGCTAGAAATCATTATTCTAATGCAAGTATTTTAGTTTCTGTAAAGATGTTTATCATAAATTAATTTAAGATTTCTTGTTTATGGATATTTTTCGCATTAACCTTCAATGTTAATCTTACTTTCTCGACTGAAAATACAATCCGTTTTTATTTGCATTTCATAGCATTGTATAACAGTTAAACGTATTCTTATTGATATCATTCACTACGTTTACAATAATAATTCTGATAAGTACTCCAGCATATTAAATCTTAAATGCAAAGGAAAGTATTTGTCTTTGTAGTCACATAGTATTTCGCCTAGCCCTAGCAAGCTGAAACAGTCTTACTTCTGAGAGACACTTAGGTCTCCACACAAGGCAAGAGTGAATCAGTTCTAAATAAAGACACAGGTTCGAAAATGGCCAGTCCTGAAGTAGAAAAAGATAGAAATATTTGTATAAATTAGTAATTGAGTGGCACTGCTGAATAAAGAAAATAGCAAAATGTGGAAGTAGACAATATAATACCTTATGAATTTCAAACTGGCAATTAAATTTGAACACAAGTGCATTTAATTACCTTCTCGCAAGAGACTACGGCTGTCACACATGAGTTTGGATAAATAAGTGAAATCTAATAAAATCACTTACTTTGTTAACAATGTCTTAAAAACATGAAATTTTTTTTACAGGTTAATGACTGTGTGCCAATTCTTTGTCCATCTGGACAGGTCTACAACATGAACTTTCATTGCGTTCAGGTAGTTTCGGCCTGGATAAGTCCATATTATAACATTGTTCTCCGTCTAAGCTTTGTGTCTGACAAGTTGAATAGATCTACTTTAGCAACAATAACACGAAAAAGCAACTCTTGGCTCGTCTCACCGTGGCCTAGGTGGTGGACGGTAAAAAACTTATATTATGAAACAGAAAGTGACGAAAATACCACTTATGTGAAAAGCTTGCTTGTGTTCATTACCTCCCGCCCCTTTAAGAGACACATTGCTTTCATCAGAGAAATAAAGCAACATATAAAAATGTCATGGACACTAAACCATACAGCCAAATTAATTGAACTGTCAGCAGACTTTTTGGAATATAACATAGAAATGGCCAATGACTATGAGATAATGTTTGCACCTAGCTGGTATGTCAGAGGATTTGGAAATCTGCCAGCGCAATATCTTGAAATGTTTAAAAAACAATCAATACAGCCAATTTTTCTGGAAGCATATGAAATCCCTTTTTACAGAGTAACTAAAACTTTCTTCTGTCGTCAGATATCATTGGGAAGAGATACCTCAGATTATGAACTGTTAGCGTACAACAGTTTGCTACACTATAATGGAAAGTATTTACTTTGATGGAGAGTTCGACCTTGTCAGTGGAATAGATGGTGCATTTGAACCTAGGATATGTCTTTCTGACAGTCCGTACAAGGAAGTACACGAGGAGAAGTTTAATTGTGCTCCAAAGCCAGTTGTTATCGTTATATACATACAATTTTTGCGTTTACTTTTCCGTCTTACAGGTGCAGCATAGAATTTGAATGGACTTTGTCCTTTTGATGTTGTTTTTCATTTTGTTGTTGTTTTTCCCTCACTTGAAATGTTTATATTTCGTGGATTCTTTTCGCAATATTTAATGGTCGAATGTTTTACGATAAAAAATCTGTCCAAAGCGACAGGTAAACATCGGTCTTAAGTAAAAACAAAGGCAAAATGTTCTATTTTTGCACCTAAATAACATCAGTATCACTATCTGTGAATACCATAAAAGTGTAGACATCGCCAACGTGACAACCAATGCATTAATGTAGAAATGACCCTGTTTTAATTGGTCATGGGATTTTCAATTTATTTATTTATCGAGTTTAATGTCCATCAGTACAATTTTACATTCATTTTGAGAATTGTATAATAGTGCTGCACCTTTTACAAAACGCTTTAATTGTTCAGGCGCACAGTTATGTACATATAAACGTCTCCTTGACACAGCATGAAATAGTTGGAAAGTTTTATTGTAAAAAGTAGCACAAAAAAGAATAAATATATATTTTTTATTTTTATTCTTATCTACAAGTTAGTAGGGGTGCTAGTTAAAACGTCCTCACGTAAAAACGGCCTCAAGTTGGTAATATATTTTTTATTTTTTATTCTTATCTGCAAGTTAAGAGGGGTGCTAGTTAAAACGTCCTCACGTAAAAACGGTTTCAAGTTGGGGTGCTAGTTAAAACGTCCTCACGTAAAAACGGTCTCAAGTTGGTAAAAACGGCCTCACTGTTCTGTCAAAACGGCCTCACTTTTTTTATTTGTTGGTTAAATCGGCCTCACTTTTGGTCAAAACGGCCGCAGTTTTGGTTAAAACGGCCTCACTTAGCTAAAACGCCTCACTGATCTTTTTATTATATTCGGAGAAACTATGAAAGGACATTCATGTTAAATGTGGAAATCGAATTTTTTAGGTTTTTAGGTACAATTTCATGTAAACTGTTTCAAATAAACTATGCTTAGCAAATGCACATTTTATATCTACACAGGTAACTTCCATTTTTCATTTAAAAATTTATGACCATGAGTGAGGTTTGTAAAGGCTTTTAGTTTTTAAAAATATAATAAAATCTTTGTGTATTATGAAAAAAATAATGCAATTACTTGAAATTTTAGATGCGCTTGCTCCGGAAACTATGACTGCCAATTATTCAACAATCATTAACATGCAGCCTGTTGTATTGTCCCAACAAAATATCCACACCTGAAAAAATGAGAAAATATACGAACAATAATAATATAACGAGTAAACAGATTCAAAATGTCGTGAGCTGTAAAATGACAAGCATGATAAAGTGTATATACAAAGATGTTCAGTCCTGTGTTAGGTTATCTAGTACAATGGAGTTGTCCAACTTTTTCAATGTTACTAATGGTGTAAAACAATGGGAACCATTATCTCCCCCTTTGTTTGTTTTAATTAAAACTGATATCGGTCAGAATATTAATTTTAATACCTTAACTTAAAAGGATCTTGATCTATTATCGATGTATCTTATTCTCTTTGCGGATGATATAGTTATATTTACAACAGATCCACATAGTCTGCAGGCGCAAATTGATATTATATACCAGCATTCTGTAAAATGGGGCTTAAAGATAAATGTTAAAAAAAAACAAAAATATGTGTCTTTGAAAAGAGAAAAGGGAACAGAGATCAGGAATTTTATATTAATAATGAAAAAATTGAATGTGTCGATAATTTTACTTATCTTGGTGTAAGGTTTTCATATCCGGGGAATATGTTTAATGCTGTTAAAGCATTATATGACCAGGCTTTAAGAGCTTATCATAATTTGCTATCTCTGTTAGATAAAGTCAGTCTCGACATTCAAACGAAATTATCTTTATTTGATTCCATGATTGTGCCTATCCTGTTATATGGTTCTGAAGTATGGGGTGTGTATAATTATAAAGATGTTGATAAGTTGCACATTAGGTTTTGTAAAAATATCTTAGGTGTAAAACAACAAACCCCAAACTGTGCTATTTTGGGGGAGCTAGGGAAATTCCCATTGTCTGTTATTTGCAAAGAAAGGTAGATTAAGTTTTGGTTGAAAATTATGAAAAACTCTGAGTCTAATTTATATACTGTGTACAGAGATCTATGTGATAATGTAAATAGAAACTGCTTGGCGACTCGTGTTAATTCTATTATTGATCATCTTGGATTTTCTAATGTTCGGTTACACTTTGATAAAAGTGCTAATTATTTTACTACATTGAAATGTAGGTTACGCGATCAGTACAAACAAGATTGGAATGTAGCTATTAATTCCTCACCGAAATTGGAGTATTACAGTAAATTTAAAAAAACATTTCGGATTAGAAGATTACCTTAATAAAATTGCGAATGATAAACTTAGGAAGGGGCTGACTCGCTTTAGACTAGGTACACATCAGTTAGAGATTGAAAGAGGAAGATTTTATGGTATAACAACGGATAATAGATTGTGTAAATTATGTAATCAAAATGCTGTGGAATCTGAATATCATTTTTTCATGTATTGTAAAAAAAATAGTGATTTAAGAAAAAAATATTTAGGGTCTATTGCTTGGCCGTGTAAACAAAAATTCTATTGTATTATGTCAACGAGAAATAAACGAAAATTGATAAATATTGCAAAATTTGTTAACGAGGCGATGATAATAAGAACAAATACCCTGATTATGTAAACTGTTTCTCTATTGTATGTATGTTCTCTATATGCTTATGTTTGTATATGTGTTGTCTTTGCCATACATGTATGTAAATGGCCAAAGGCAATGTTTATTACCGATTTGCCAATAAAATTTGAAACCTTTTGAATAATCAGTTGATTGAAATTAATATATTTGTGATAATTAGACTTATTTATTTGTTTGTACAGCAATGCTATTGTAAGGCAACTGCTTTCATCAAAAGATGATGGGGTGATTATCACACATTATATCCAGGATCACGCTACATTAAATGGATATAATCTAACTATCCTGCAATTAGTTTGAACGGGTCCCACGTTTTACCGGAATCGACCATCATATATATATACATATATATATAGTTGCATGTTTTTGAGAACTGCCACTCTGAAAAAGCAGACAGGAATTTTCAATATCCGTTTTCCTTAACATTTAATGTGTTCCTTTATTTTGGTAGAAATAAAAATAAACATGTCAGATGCTCTGTCTTCCTAGAAGAAACAAAACAGTTTATATTTCAACTGTATTAAAAAAAAAAGAATCGGACATACTAGTAGTAAAAGTCTAGTAGTAAAACGGTGAATGTACAGTTGGTTGGTAGCACAGGCGGCTAGACCCCAGTAGTTGGTAGCTGGCTATTTCTTATTCGAACTTAAATAAGATATTAATAAACATTTCTTTAGCCATAAGATACGTTGATATAAATGTATATGAAGTAAGCATCTCAACGCAACAGTACTGCTTTCGCCCATCTGGATTGATCAGATCTGGTTATTCGCTCGAATCCCCAACTTACCTTCCTGAAGGTGACGATGGTACATTTATAATCAACACACAATTAATTTACTAATCATACAACATTTGTTTTATAAAATGGAAAAACACCAGGGAACAGGAAGGGACAAGTTAAAACAGAAATAAGTAGATGGTGGTTTCTACGGAGGACCAGCAGTGACATAATTTATCATACTGCACGAAATTTCATGATGACCTAAGAACGTCGATTTTGATACCAAATTTCGAAACATGGTGATAATAATACATGTATTTAATATAAGTGAGGTGATCAATTTTGTGTTTGGTTAGTCAAGTGAGCATCCTTCAGCGGTATGGAACATAATGCAGGTTTATACGAGCAGCTTCTTCATCTAATGGTCCAGGGAATGGGCTTTAACAGAGTTCAACGCCCTTTTAGAGTCAAAGTCATATCGGGCAAGCAGTTTAGTTAATCATCATTCCTATACAGGACCAGTACTAGACTCCCGTTCTCCAAAAGAAAATGCCATATTTCACACACAGCGGCTCTTGAACCCATGACTGTCAATCAGAGAGGTTTAGTAATTTGAAGTCGGTGACTTTCACCACTCAATCACTTAAAATGGTCAAGAGAAATAGCCATTACAGACTCTTTTTCCACCTACGAACACTAGAAACCTTCGCACACTGTGACTGGCAACAAAGTTGAACCAGAAATACTAATCAAACAGGCAGAGTACTTAGTAAGAAACCGACCAAAGTCACTCAATTGTAGAGGCAATTTTAAGTGTTTATTGTTGCTTAGTTCTTTCAGATGATCATTTGACGCATGACCAACAAATGAATTTAAATCCTAAACAATAGCATGATAATACTGAAACAAGAGGGTCATGATGGCCCTGGATCCCTCACTTGAATACTTTGGCTTTTGGTTTGCTGTTGAGCAAACATCAGAAGCATTTTTAAAGTTCTCCCATATAAATCAAAATGAATTCAAGTTACCCCAGGAAGTGCCAATTTTCACCCAAGGGGCATAATTTGAATAAAACTGGTAGCAAACCTCTATGCAAAATATTTAAGTTCTATGCCTTGTTGTTTCAGACAAGATTTTTATAGTCTTCACTTTATAAGCCTATGTAAAACAAAGTGACCCAAGGGCGGGGCCATTAACGACCATAGGGGTTTAATTTGAACAAACTTGCGGGAGGACCTCTAGCTGGTGTTCCAGGAAAAAAGTCTTAGCCTTTGGCTCTATGGTTTTAGACAAGGAGATTTTTTTATGGTTTTACCATGTTTACCTAACAGAAGTCAATGTAAAATAAAATGACCCCCAGGGAAAGGCCAATTTTGACCCAAGGAGCATAATTTGAACAAACTTGGTAGAGGACCGCACGCTGATGCTACCTATAAAATTATCTAAGTTCTAGGTCTTGTGCTTTTGGACAAGAGGATTTCTTAAGGTTTTCCATATATAAGCCTATGTAAAATCAATTGATCACATGGATGGGGCGAATTTTGACCCAAGGAGCACCTTTAGCTTGTGCTCAATGCAAAACATTCAAACTCTAAGCCTTGTGTTTTCAGACAAGAAGATTTAAAAAAAATCCTACATAAGCCTATATAAAATCAAGTGACTGCCTAGGGCAAGGCTATTAATGATCCAAGGGGCATCAACAATCTTAGTCTTGAACAATCTTAGTAGAAGACCTTCAGATGATGCTCCATGCGTTAAATCTTAAGTCTCAATTTACATTTTCTGGCATGAATATTTTGAACGGCCACGACGGATAATCAATGATCACAAAAGCTCATCCAAGTTCACTGTGATCAATAGTTGTCATCTACTGATCATGACAAACCTACATACTAAGTCTGACGAACCTGTGCCCAAGGATTCCCTAGATATTCTGCAGAAACTGTTTTGCTTTTCAAGTTTACTGTGACCATGACCTTTGACCTAATAACCCTAAAAACTACAAAGGTCATCTAATTGTCATGACAAACTTACCTATGAAGGTTTGAGGAACTAGGCCTAAACATTTTATAGTAATTGATTGGACACTATTTTGCTATAGAAGGTAACTGTGACCTTGATCTTTGACTAAAAAGCTATAGGGGTCATCTACTGGTCATGCCCAACCTATACACAAAGTTTGAGGAACCTGGAACCAAGCAATCTATAGTTATTAACTGGAAATCATTTTGCTTTTCTAGGTCACTGTGATCTTGACCTTTGACCTGGGGATCTGAAAAACTATAAGGGTCATCTACTAGTCATGAGCAACCTACAAACAAAGTTTGAAGAACCTGGGACCAAGTGTTCTATAGTTATTGATTGGAAACCGTTTTGCTGTTCAAGGTCACTGTGACCTTGACCTTTAACCTGGATATCTGAAAAACTATAGGGGTCGTTTAATTGTCATGACCAACCTACACACTAAGCTTGAACAACCTAGGACAAAGGGTTCTTTAGTTAGTGATTGGAAACCGTTGCACTATTCAAGGTCAGAGTGACCTTGACCTTTGACCTGGATTCCTGAAAAACTATAGGGGTCATCCACTTGTCATGACCAACCTGCACACTAAGTTTGAACAACCAGGGACCAAGGGTTCTACAGTTATTGATCAGAAACTGTTTTGCTTTTCAAGGCCACTGTGATCTTGACCTTTGACCTTGTGAAGTGAAAAACTATAGGGATCTTCTTCTGGTCATGACCAATCTATAAACTAAGTTTGAACAACCTTGGACCAAGCGTTCTATAGTTATTTAATGGAAACCATTTTGCTATTCAAGGTCACTGTGACCTTGACCTTTGACCTGGTGACCCGAAAAACTAAACACCTACTAGTCATGAGCAACCTATATACTAAGTCTGAGGAAGGTGGGTCTAAGTGTTCTCTAGATATTGATCAGAAACCAAAGTGTCTACCGACTGACATTTGCAAAATGATATGCCCCCTCATCTTCGATAGGGGGCATTAAATGATACTCTAAACCGCACATACTTCTGTTCACAAGCTTCAAATAAGTACAAGAAATGAGTTCTAGGTCTTCTGTTAAAATCATCTCATCAGTTTTAGGGGGGTGTCATGAGAGGTAGACAAAGCTATGCATTATCAATACAGCAAGAAAATCAACATTTACTTGCCACCTCAACATTCCTATTGATTGCTAAAAGCAAATGAAAACAAGCCATTATGCAACTTGCGGAAGTTTATTTTTCATATGAACTTTTATGTCAATACTGAAAATACGAGAGCACAATGAACCAAAAAAATGGACACAAAAAAATGACAATGATTTGTTATACACATAAACATTTATTTTTCAGTCAGTTTGCAAACTGATTTTAAGTTAGTAAGAGCAGACCAATTTCTAGAAAGTGGAACAATATCAATGTCTTGGAACATTGTACATTTACTAAAATTTTTACTCAGTCTGAAAGCAAACTTATTTTTCAGTTCATGATTACATAAAAACTTTCATAACAGAAACATTGTTAATGTCTTGGTATACAATAATCATACCAGAACTCTTGTGAAGAAGTTTTCTTCAAACAATTAAGCTGTTAAGACAATTTAAACTCTGTCTTCAAATAATTCGCAAGTACATTTCAACAATATCCAAGTGAGTTTGTAAGTGAGGACTGCATTTGTTTCTACAGACAGAGACTGACAACAAATCTGTGTGAATAAAAACAGGATCATTGTACCAAGGACCTTGAAACTTAATATAACTTTATAAATACAATGTATTTCAATTATCATTATGACATAGGAACAACAGCAAGATTGTCACCAATATATAGTTATGATGTAAAATGAACACAGAATGCTGAAAAGTCTAAATGTATACATGATTTCTTTTACATGAATTGAAGTCGACTTTAATGTTTGAATGTCATAATTTTCTTTACACTTCCTCTCACTGGTCTCTATAACTGTGTGGAGTTTCAATGAGATATATTTGATAGTTTTGAAGTTGTACCCATGAGAAGCATTATTAAACATTTTAAGTATCATTAAGGGAGATAATCAAAAAAATTAAGCAAAGTAGACATATGGTTATTGAACAGTGCACTTTCACACGCTAGTATCTATGACTGTGGGAAGTTTTAATCAAATTCCTTCAATACTTTTCAAATAAATATCTGGACAAGCATTTTTAAGTATTATAAAGGGAGATAATTCAAAAACTAAGTAAATCTGAGTTATGGTTCTTCCATACTGCACTTCCTCTGACTAGTTTCTATAACTGTGTGAAGTTTCAATGAGATATCATGGACAATTTAGGAGACAACCATTATTAACTTAAGGGAGATACTTAAAAAAATGTGCAAGGTAGAATTATGGTTCTTGGACACTGCACTTCCTCTCACTGGTCTCTATCAATGTGTAAAGTTTCAATAAAATTCCTTCAATAGTTTTCAAGTTATTCTACAGACAAGTGTGACGGACAGACGGAAGGACGGAAAAGTTGGCGACTACATGGTCTCCATACAGGGAGCATAATAAATCATTATTAGAAAGCAACCTGACATTTCTTAAATTGATTTACCTTCCAATCAACAACAACTTCCAGTGGTCAAAAATGATGTTGAAAAAATTCAATTCTAACTTCTGTTTATTCTTCTCTTTAAATGTACTTAAACATTTGTAGTGAAAATATTTTCACTATAAATGTGTTATGAGTGAAAATATTTTCACTATAAATGTATTATGAGTGAAAATATTTTCACTATAAATGTGTTATGTTGATTACGGCATCTTGTTTTTGACCCACCCAGACAAAAATTAAATGTACAACTACACAGAAAGGACTTGTTACATTCATATTCTTTAAAGAATTGTAAAAAAGCCTTTGTTACTTCTAGCTTTTACATTATTTCTGGATTTCTTCTGTTTCAGCATTACCTTGACCAACATAATATTTGTCATTTTGAACATGAATATAACTCAAAAGCCACAAACTATATTTCAAGTATGTATAATACTAACATGTTTTTAATGAGTATTTCAGCTGCTACAGAGAGCTCAATTACTTCAACAAATTACAAACAAGAGGGCCATGATGGCCCTAGATCGCTCACCTGAATACTTTGCCTTAGGGTCTGCTACTGAGCTAACATCAAAAGCTTTTTTAAGAATATCCAAAGATAAATCTATATCAATATAAGTGACCCCCAGGGCAGGGCCAAATTTCACTCTAGAGGCATAATTTGAACAAACTTCGTAGATGACCTCTATCTGATGCTCCATTAAAAATATCTAAGTTCTAGCCTCTGTGGTTTCAGACAAGAGGTTTTTTTAAAGTTTTGCCTATATAAGCTTATGTAACATCAACTGACCCCCAGGGTGGGGCCAAAATTGATCAAGTGGCATAATTTGAACAAATTTGGTAGAGGTCCACTAGACAATGCTACATACCAAATCTTAAGGCTCAGTGCTTTGTGGTTTCAGGCAAGAAGATTTTCAAAATTTTCCTTAAATTAGCCTATGTAAAATCAATTGACCCCCGGGGTGGTGCCAAATCTGACCCCAGGGGCATATTTTGAACAAACTTGGTACAGGTCCAGTAGACAATGTTTTATACCAAATCTTAAGGCTCAGAGCCTTGTGGTTTTAGACAAGAAGATTTTCAAAGTTTTTCCTATATAAGCCTATGTAAAACCAATGACCCCAGGGTGGGGCCAAATTTGACCCCAGTGGTATGATTTGAACAAACTTTGTTGAGGTCCAAAATTTGACCCCAGTGGTATGATTTGAACAAACTTGGTTGAGGTCCACTGAGACAATGCTACATACCAAATCTTAAGGCTCAGGGCCTTGTTGTTTCAGGCAAGAAGATTTTCAAAGTGTTTTTTTTTCAGTTGCCATACCAGAGTTCTTGATGGAATTGAATTCTTTGAACAACTTCAGTAGAGCTTCATGCAAGGTATAACCCAGGCATGTTTTGTCAATGTTGGCTTAACGGTTTAGGAGAAGAAGTCGTTCAAGTCAAATTGTTGACGATGCACGTAGATGCACGCCGGACAATCAACGATCCCAAAAAGGGCCAATATCTGATTTCTTTTATTCTATAAGACTTTAAACTGTAATGAGCTTTACAGGGAACTAGTACTCTAGTCAAATCCCTTAAATCAGTTACAGGCTTACCACCTACAACCAAGAGACCCTGAACAAAATGGCTATCTGTTTATATTACACTTTCATAGTCAAAATCCAGTGGAAGGATGTGTCTGTATAACACAATGAAGCATTTTTATATAATAGAAAAGGAAGTGATCAATAATTCCCTTTCAACAGAAATGAAAGAACAAGTGTCTATATGTTCACAGTAAATGTAACAGGTTTAGAAGGTGCTGATGAGCCTATTTTAAACAAGGCTTTATGCAATGTTGACACATCTACATCACTCTTATCTGGAACTTTCCCTTTGATGCCTGTCCCTTTGCTAAACCTGAAACAAAAGCATAACACCATTACTCTAGCACCATTAACAGGACAAGAGCACCGCTGGGCAGAGCATATATGCCCAAAGGGTGTTTTTTCTAAGTATGATGCATTTGTGATATAAGGGAGGAAACCTAAGGCGTTGGAATAAAATGATTTGCTTTAAATTTTGAATTTTTTGTTTCAGATTTGTAATATTTTGATTTTTAACATTTTATAATTATAATTTTAGAGTTTTATAGATCTTTATCATATCTGAATTTTAGGTTTTATAATTTGGATAAATGTCAATCTTTCAGAAGTTAGGATGTTCATGCTACTGTTTAGTTGATTGTCACCTTGACCTTTTATGTACTTACCCAAAACAGTATAGGGGTCATGTAATCAATGATGGCAATCATCCTAAGAAGATTGAAGTCTGTATGGGAAGTAGTTGCCAAGTTATACAGCAGAATTGCTTTTCAGTGTTTAGGTCACTGTGACCTTGACATCTGACCTACTGATCCTAAGATGTATGGGGGTCATTTTCTCAATATAATCAATCATTATATGAAGTTTGAAGTCTGTATGACAAATGGTTATAAGGTTTTACAGCGGAAATAGTTTTCAGCAAATCAATAGTAAATCAATAGTAAACAAGAAATGTTTGTAAAACATAAATGCCCCCCAGCAGCACCTAATTGCTTGTGGTTGGGCCAAAGCGTTCTCTAGTTACTGATCGGAAACCGTTTAAAGGATGAAAGTCTCTGTGATCTTGACCTTTGACCTCGAAGTCAATAGGGGTCATCTACTGGTGATGACCAACCGGCATACCAAGTTTGGTGAACCTAGGTCAAAGCGTTCTCTAGTTATTGATTGGAAACCATTCTTAGGATGAAGGTCCCTGTGAGCTTGACCTTTGACCTAATGACTTCAAAATCAATAGGGGTCATCTACTGGTGATAACCAACCAGCATACCAAGTTTGGTGAACCTAGGTCAAAGCATTCTCTAGTTATTGATCGGAAACCGTTTTTAGGATGAAGGTCCCTGTGATCTTGACCTTTGACCTAATGACTTCAAAATCAATAGGGGTCATCTACTGGTGATGACCAACCAGCATACCAAGTTTGGTGAACCTAGGTCAAAGCGTTCTCTAGTTATTGGTCGGAAACCGTTTCTACCTACAAGGTCAATGTGACCTGGACCTTTGACCCCTTGACCCCAAAATCAATAGGGGTCATCTACTGGTGATGGACAATCATCCTACCAAGTTTGAAGTTCCTAGGCCTAAGCGTTCTTTAGTTATTGGTCGGAAACCGTTTCTACCTACAAGGTCAATGTGACCTGGACCTTTGACCCCTTGACCCCAAAATCAATAGGGGTCATCTACTGGTGATGGACAATCATCCTACCAAGTTTGAAGTTCCTAGGCCTAAGCATTCTTTAGTTATTGGTCGGAAACCATTTGGTCTATGGACCGACGGACAGACAGACAAATGCAAAGCAATATACCCCCACTTCTTTGAAGAGGGGGCATAATAATAAAATATCAATTCACTCAATGTGTGAAACCATTATATGAATTTTGAAGTCTCTGTGACAAATGGTTGTCGAGTTACTGAGTGTAAATGATTCTAATTATTTAGGTCACTGTGACCCTGACCTTTGACATACTGGCTCCACATGAATAGGGGTCATCCACTCAATGTTTGCAATCATGATATAAAGTTTGAAGTCTCTATAACAAATAATTGTCAAGTTACATGGTAGAAATAGGTTTCAATGTTAAGGTCTCAGTGACCTTGACCTATGAGCTACAGACTCCAAAATCAGTAGGGGTCATGCTCTCAATGCGGGCAATCATCAAATGAAGTTAAACGACTGTAGGCCAAGCAGTTCTCAAGTTATTCTCCAGAAACTAAATTGCTAATGGACGGACGGAAGCCCAGAACCATAACATAATATGCCCCTTTGGGCATATAAAAGAAATTCTATAATGCGGTCACATAAAACATACCTTTATCTACTTAAATTCATAAATCAAATTCAATACATATAATGTTCCACTGTCTATACAACATAAATTATTTCAAAACTAGATAATAATCACCAATCTGATAAAGAGAATCCAAACTTTTAAGCAAACAAGGTCAGCTGTTATGACAGATTAAATAAGATACCACTTCTTGACTGGTAGCAGGACTCAATCTGATTAAAATCAGCTCCTAAATTACGTTCTGCTATTAGGATCTCAATGTCACCAAAAGAGTCACCTTATCATGACCTTTCAACCTACCAATCACTAGCTTTCAAGTTTTTGAAGGTAAATTAATTGCTATTTTTATCCAGTTGTGCAAAGTTGAGTGAAAAATCTATTTTTAACTGGGATCCCAAATAACTCAGTCGTTTTCTGCCATATACATCACAGTTGATTGAGGAAATCTTGTAAAATGTTGAGATAATTGAATGTTTGGGAAAATTTCCAGTAGCTTTTGACATTTGATAGATACTGCATGTATACCAAAATAAACAGGCCTGTTAACTTGAATATTTTTGTCACCATGCTCATACCCTGATTAATAATCATTAAGAACATACAAACTGAAAATTTAATAAACTTATATTAATTAAAAGAGATTTCAGTTATTCTGTGAAATGCAAAATATTTTCGAAATATTCAAAATGATTTAAACAAGCTATAGAAGTTTACACACTCAACATTTACATGCTTTGTGTACATGTAATCTGTAATACACACTCAACATTTACATGCTTTGTGTACATGTAATCTGTAAAGACGCGTCATAATATGTAGTCTTATTGGCTGGGATATAAATAACAATATTGGAAATCCAGATTATCTAGAAGATAGAATTAAATGGGTCGCCATCAGATCTAACCATAGTTAGATCGTGTACTTGGGTCAGATTGAGTAAAACTTTACTGTAAATGTATTTTTTGTAACTACTTGTACTACAGTCTACATTTATATGACTGATGTTTTATCAAACCTTAATTAAAGGGACATACCCCAAAATTAACCTTATTCATTTCTAAAATGAAATATAAATTATAATTTAGAGAAGAATATATGATGAAAAAAAATTCTTCTGGCCTTTAGATACAAAAATATGTTTAGAATAAATGACTATCCAGCCAAAAATGGTACAACAATTCTTGTTTTGGTTCAGCTATTGTACTAAGAACTTTTACTGATGACTCAACATTGGGTAATATTTCACATTGACATGACTTTAAGGAAAATGAATACACAAACATTTAGGATAACTATGCTTCTTTAAGTATGTCTTCTATGTGAACATACTGAAACTAAATAAGTCAAGAGTTTCCACATACTAGTATGAAAACTGAAGACAGAGAATAAATGTTTTACTTTCTTCAGAGAGAATGAAAGAGAAAGTTTTTACTTCCTTAAAGAATGAACAGAGGGAACATCTTACCCTAAATGTTTTACTTACTTGAGAGGTGATGAAGCTAGTGGCTTGACTGATGCTGGCAGTTTCTCTGGCACCTCCTTTATTCTAGCTGATACAGGTGTTACCAACTTTACTACCATAGGCTCACCTGTATGTTAACAGAACTAATAGCAATGAAAGATGAAAGCCACAGTACTGACCTAATACCACTTCTGAATTAACAATAAATTAGCCTTAAAAACCATTCAACCAGGTGCATGTTTGCTTACTAAAGAAAATCACATCACAGCCAAACTAATATAGAAGACACTCCTTCATTGTTGCCATATTAATGATTTATGACAAAATATTTCTTTTTGAAAACTTAACAATACATCTAGGGAAACATCTACAATTTAAGGACCATCACACCTTCTATACTTCAACCAGCCAGCCCATTTTCCGAGTTTGTTCCAAAATTGTAAGTTCTCATGTATGCTTAGCTACACCAAAAAAATTGCCCCTTAATAGTCTCGACTGCAACAAACTGAAGAAGGAGCAAGGTCTATGGTTTAAAGGGCTGGACTTCTGATCAAGTGATCACTGGTTTGAATGAGATTATACAGTGACTTTCCACATTCCACACTTCTGGCGAGGACTTGGTTGAATGCAGGAAACAGTCATTGAGCAGGAATATTATAAGTTGCAAGAGCTTGTTTCACAACAGTTGTAAAATAAATGGGTTTAATCAAATTGAATCTAAGCAATGGGCTCATACAGCAGAAATACAGGACCTAAAAATGTATAGTATAGGTAATAATTAATAAAGAATGACTAGAATTAGAAAGGCCCATATTAAAGCCTTAAGGCTTGAATGGGGAACTAATAACCGTACATACTCACTTATAAGACGCCCTTGCCTGTAAGACGCACCCCTACTTTTACACTCGTCACTGGGGAATTTTATGTAGACCCTCGTATAAGACGCAGCCATATTACTGCCGTACTGGCTGATACTGGTTAATCGATTCTGCCGTGCACAATCGCCGAAATTTCGTCAGTTTTGATAAAGTTATAATCCAAAATTTTAAAATATAATGGAAGTCGGAAAGAAGCAGTTTTTATATTGTAAAAGTTCATGAAAGAAAAGTAAAATTTGTCTAAACTGACGATTTTAGACGATCGGTGCTTACGGCAATTTAACAGGGCCGAATATATTAAGGGCTTTCAGATTATCATAACCATACTGCTGCTATTCAATGTTTACTTGTGATAATTTTTCAGTTGCTGATGCTGATATTTCAGGTCATAGCTGCCGAACGCTGTAGCGTAAGTGCAGACGAAGTTAGACAAAGTGTTTCTGCTGCCCAAATGTTGTAATTGACGTGGGATGAAACAGGGACTAATGTCTTTATCACATTGTCAAAATACAAATACTGATTATTAATACGATGTTGTCTTGTTAATGACTGCTGTTTCATTGTCATGCGTTTTCAAAAAAAACCAAAAAAAACCCCAAAAAACATAGGTGGGACCTATTATTTTCAAACTTGCCCTGCGTATAATGAGTAAATCAATGAGTAAATCAATTTCACCAATTTAACCATCGTATTTCACGCTAGTTCGAAAAAAAAAACCCAACAAAATATCATTTAACAACCAATTATTTCATTTTACGAGAAAAACAATGAGATAACCGATAATAACATGTCAAATATTCAACACAATACAGTATATATCTACTAAATCTATCGGTAAACAAACTAGTGCACAGTCATTACAAATATCAAACAAATGACCAAAATAAACGTAATGTCGATCGAATTTTGACCAGCCCGCTATTGTTTCTAACCAATAGAAAGTCTATCACTTCATCCAAGCGTGGCTTGAATTAACAATACAACCGACCTTAGGCATGTTTTTTCCGAAGTGCGGTCAAGGGTTAAATTGACACTGATAACCAAACAATGCTGTACAATTACCACGGTTCTTTGTGATTTTAAGTCGTCGAATGTGATGACAAACTGTAATTAACTCTGGCATATTATGATATAAAAAACTATTGTCTCGCCTTTCTACTTGTCAAACTATTTATTTTTTTCTTTTCATTAAAACTTCTAACAAAAACAAATATAAAACAAAATACTTTAAAAAGGATAAAATGAAAAAATCGTTTCTCTTTTATGTACCGCGCTTCATGAATACAGTTTTGAAACAGGGTCTGACTTTTACTATGCAGAGTAATGGCTACAAAATGTTAAAAAATAAATAATCACCGACTCTCATTTTTTCTGTAACTTTATGAGTGTTCTTTGGTGTTTGCAATAACAAAATGATACAATGCATTGATTTCCACCAGATATCCAGATATTCTTAGCTTGGGGCATACGATTCGGCAGTACAAAGTGTTTACGGTGTCGGTGAATGATAATTAATGATGCAGAATGTCCTTATGCGGGTTCCATTTGAATAAGATGCGGCTTTTCTTCAGTAACCTACGAGTAATAAGACGCTTATAAGACGCAGACCCTACTTTTAAATGAAATCTGGAAGGCCAAAAGTGCGTCTTATAAGTGAGTATGTACGGTAAGCAGTTCTCCAATGCTCACATGAATTAAGATGTTAAAATACAATGCATATTTCTCTACTTGACTAGATAGCGCTCATGCACAGTATTTGATCAGGCGAAGAGATAAAGTACAAAAAATGTGTACTTGTTTACTTAACAATCCGTAACTGTATGTACTGATGATTATTCTTACCATCAAGTTCCCTGTCATGGTATGTGTTTATAGCCTGTGAAGCCACCTCTTTCTTGACATATATCACCTCAGCAGTGCCTGGCTTCAAAACTTTAACACTCTTTACAGCTCCAATGGCACCAAACAGTTCCTAGTGACACACAAGAACAAAAAGATTATTGTTTATCTTAGGAAAAGAAGAAATGGTATATGTTGCACTTAGAAAAACATGAAAACCATCTTGCATTTTGTTTTGTTTTGCTTAAAACTGTACAATGTGAAAGTACACAAGATCCAAATGAAGCATTCAGATTAAAACAAAATGAAGTGTCTCTGCTCTTAGTTATAAGCTACATTTAAAAAATGATCTATTTGTCAAAAATATATGTCCATCCTTTCCTTTTAAAGAATCTACCCATACATGATATCAGAAGTCTTTTAAAAGAAATTCCTTAAACAAGTCTACAAGAATCTGCATTTATGTAAAACATGATCTCAAGGATTCCAGCTCAAAACATGTAAAGGAAATAATTTGAACAGTCTTTGTAACAAGAGGGCCATGATGGCCCTGAATCGCTCACCTGATAGACCATGAAACGATATTGTAGACATAATGAGGAGAGAATTGGTGAAAGAAGGGCATGTGTCCACACTTGCTGATTGGTGAAGTTTTAACTTTACATGAACTGTTTTAATAATTTCCAGTTTACCTCATTTCGTCTAGATGATAAATACATGGAAAATGTTAACATTTCAAAGTCATTAGACTTTCGATACATTTTTTTTTTTCTTTGTAAGTTAACATGAAACTATTGTATGAAGTACAAATTGAAATATGGATATCTGAAACAGGTGTAATGTTTTCATTTTGGCTGAAGGTAGTTTCCTTCAGAAATGTACAGTCTAGAAGTGACTTTTGTGTTAGGGTATATGCTATTTTGAGACAGTATTTAAGTTACATAATGGTATGCAGTTAACCTGTGTTGGTAAATTCTGTACCAGTACAGAATTTGAGAGCACGTTATGACACACAAGATAGGTGATCCACAGACCATGGACTGTACGTACTGAACTCAGCAGTTGGGAAGACCGAAGCAAACTTTGCAGACTAAGATCAGATGGCTATATAAACTATATATAAAATGAATTGACTATGGGGCGGGGTCAATTTGACCCCGGGGATCATGATTTAAGCAAACTTGGTAAAGGTCTACTAGGTAATGCTACATGCAAAATATCTAAGCTCCAGGCTTTGTGGTTCTGGAGAAGAAGATTTTTGAAGTTTTTCCTATATA
Organism: Cyclina sinensis; assembly: GCA_012932295.1. Taxonomy (NCBI): domain Eukaryota; kingdom Metazoa; phylum Mollusca; class Bivalvia; order Venerida; family Veneridae; genus Cyclina; species Cyclina sinensis. The sequence continues at coordinate 22,141,758 of JAAONU010000001.1, forward strand.
AACTCTATATAAAATCAATTGACCCCCGGGCGGGGTCAACTTGACCCCGGGGATCATGATTTGAGCAAACTTGGTAGAAGTCTACTAGGTAATGCTACATGCAAAATATCTAAGCTCCAGGCTTTGTGGTTCTGGAGAAGAAGATTTTTGAAGTTTTTCCTATATAAACTCTATATAAAATCAATTGACCCCCGGGGCGGGGTCAATCTGACCCCGGGGATCATGATTTGAGCAAACTTGGTTAAGGTCTACTTGGTTATGCTACATGCAAAATATCTAAGCTCTAGCCTTTGTGGTTCTGGAGAAGAAGATTTTTGAAGTTTTTCCTATATAAACTCTATATAAAATTAACTGACCCCCGGGCGGGATCAACTTGACCCCGGGGATCATGATTTGAGCAAACTTGGTAGAAGTCTACTAGTTAATGCTACATGCAAAATATCTAAGCGCCAGGCTTTGTGGTTCTGGAGAAGAAGATTTTTGAAGTTTTTCCTATATAAATTCTAAGTAAAATCTATTTACCCCCGGGGCTGAACCAGTTTGACCCCGGAAGTCATGATTTGAGCAAACTTGACAGAGGTCCCCTAGATGATGCTTCATACCAAATATGAAAGCTCTGGGCCTTGTTATTTCAGACAAGAAGATTTTTGAAATTTCCATTTTAAAAACACCTTTTAGGGCCTCTCAGCCATATTGTGCATTGGACCGGAACCATTTGAGCAAACTTGGTAAAGGGACATCTAAGGACCATTAGTATGAAGTTATTTTAAAATTGGGCCAGGGGTTTAGGAGGAGATGTCATTTAAAGAAAATGTTGACGACGGACGACGGACGACGGACGGACGACGGACGCCGGACACAAGGGTATCCTAATAGCTCACTCTGTCACTGCGTGACAGGTGAGCTAACAAGGCAATAGGAATGGCTAACAAGGGTGCCACCGTCACAAAATATGCCCGTCACAAAAGCTTTGCAGAAGATGTGGGCATAATGGATAAACAAGAGGGCCATGATGGCCCTGGATTGCTCACCTGAGTACTTTGGCTGTAGGTTTGCTGTTAAGCAGTATTTCATTTTTTAATTGAAAATATGTAAGTGCCTACAAACCAAATATGTAAAATATCAGTCAATAAATAAAGGCTCTATGACAGAAAGTAGAAATATCTATTATAAGCTATGGTGACCTTGACCTTGACCCAGTGACCTCAAACCCTACCCATGCAAGGAACCTATTATATACTGAATATCAAAGATATTGGTCTATAACCGAAGGCTTTTATGAGGTACAGTAGATAAATCTATTTTTAGCCTCCGTGACCCAAACCTAATCCAATAATTTGAAAAAGCTTGATAAAGCTTGCTTCATGCCAAATTTTAAAATTCAAGGTCTTGTGGTTTCAGACAAGAAGATTTTTAAAGATTTCCTTTTTAACATATTAAGGGCCCCCGTGGCGGGGCAAATTTTGACCCAAGGGCCAATATTTAAACAATATTAGTAAAGGTTCTTTACACAATACTCAACACCAAATATCTACAGTACGCGCCAGGAGGAACTCACATTTTCCGCTTTATTTCGCGGACGCGGAAAAAAAATATCCGCCACGACATCGAGGAAAAAAAAACGGATTTCCTCGATGCCTCGACATCGCGAAATATCGCGGCGATATTTGACGACCAGAGCGAAAATAATTAGGGTCCTAACTCACCTGGATAAGCTGAACATTTAATGAAATGATCGTAATGAAACTGTGCATTTTACGTCTGCCAATTATGTAACATTTGGTAAAATTAAAACCAAATTTCTAATACATTTGCTGTGTAGTATTATGTGTACTTCTGTAGTTGAAAACGCTCGTTATTGTATAGCAAAATCGATTAATAATTTTGTCAAGCGCATAGACGATACAGATGTCGCAGTAGGGTTTACCTGTTGTATGTTTTCTTTAAATATATGGAAGCAGTTTAACACGTGTAAATCAGAAATAAGTCAATTTATTTTCTGAAAATAGGGTCAGCTGTTCCGAGAAGCAATTACTTTCGGTTTTGAATTGTCATTCTTTCTGTTAACAAATATGAGCAATCGTAAACAAATGCATCAGAATGACAGTTTTATACATTCAAATGATATTTTAAAGCGTAAAATTTGCCGAAATGCGTGTAATCAGGAACTTTGTGAGCCTCGATACGTCAATTCTTACCTGTGAAAAAGTTCGCGGAATCATTTAGCGGACGTCCGCCGCGATATTTGGTGACCATGTCCGCGGCGGTGATTCTCGAAATGCGGCGGATCTGGTCGCGTATTAAGGAATGAGTAGTGTTCGACGACCTCGAGGAAAACGAGAGTTCCTCCTGGCACGTACTGTAAGGTCTACACCTATTTGTTTTGGAGAAAAATTATTTTTCATGTTTTTCCTATATAACTATACGTAAACCAAGAGAACCCTGGGGCGTGGCCAATTTTGACCCAGGGGACATAATTTGAACAAACTTGGTAGACATCCACTAGACAATGCTACATACCAAATATTAAAGCTGTAGGCACTGTGGTTTCTGAGAAGAAGATTTTTAAAGATTTCCTATATAAGTCTATGTAAAAGGAAGTGACCCCTGGGACGGGGCCAATTTTGACCCCAAGGAAATAATTTGAACAATTTTTGTAGAGTTCCATTAGAGGGTGCTAAATGCCAAATATCTAAGCTCTAGGCCTTGTGGTTTCAGACAAGAAGATTTTCAAAGTTTTTCCTTTAAGTTGTCATAGCAACCAGAGTTCTGCATGGAATTCAATTCTTTAAACAATTTTCAAAGGGGACCACCCAAGAAACATTCATGGGAAGTTTGGATGAAAATGGCTTAGCGGTTTATGAGAAGATGTCGTTTAAAGTAAAAGTTTACGGACGGACGACGGACGGACGGACAGACGCTGGACAAATTGCGATCACAAAAGCTCACCTTGTCACTATGTGACAGGTGAGCTAAAAATAGGTGTTAGTAAGGAAGCAAGTTTGACTATTTCTAGTGCTGGATGGTGAAACAAACATTTGAAATGAACTTCTGACCTCTAATTTTGACACTGACTTTTGACCTAGAGACCTGGTTCATGCCCACAACACTATGTTTCATGATGGTGAACTTAATACTAAAATCCCTCAATGCAGACAGAAGATATATTTCCCGACAAAATCATCATCTCTAGTGACCTTGACCTTACATATACAGACCAGGATTATGCGAGTAACCCTCAGTCTCATGATAGTGAATATAAATGTTTGAATCCCTCAATTCATGATAACTAAATGGTCTTTACTCATATTTTTATCTGACCTTTGACCTCTACGTGTGACCCTTACCTTGGCAACAGGGATCTGAATTTTGTGCACAACACACAGCCTTACAATGGTCATTATTTGTGTCAAGTTATATAAAAACCTCTCCATACATGTACAAGTTTTGCACCAGACAAGCACTTTCCACTGACCTCTAGGTGTTGACCTTTGACCTACAGACCTGGTTCATGCGCATAACACTATGTTCCATGATGGTGAACTTTAGTATCAAGTAATAATAAAATATATCCATGCATGTAGAAGATATGTTCCCCCACAAAATCTGTACATTTCATAGTGACCTTGACCTTACAAATATGGACCAAGATTATGTGTTTAATGCTACATGTAAGTCTCAAGATGGTGAACATTTTTTATAGAATACCTCAATTCATGATGACTAAATGGTCCATACACAAATTTTCATATATTTTTATCTGACTTTTAACCTCCATGTGTGACCCTTACCTCAGCGACAGGGACCTGAATTTTGCATGCGACAAGCCGCCTCACAAAGATGAACATTTATGCCAAGTTATATTAAAATCTGTCAATGCATGTAGAAGTTTTGCTCCGGACAAGCGTTTCTCTCTGACTTCTAAGTGTGACTTTGACATTTGATTTAGAGACCTGGTTCATGCACGCTACACTAAACCCCCTGATGGTGAACCTTGGTAGCAAGTATCATTAAAATCCATCCATGTACTCAATGTTTTTAGCAGAAATAGTTTTACTCTACAGGTCCCAGTGACTTTGACCTACAGACCCCAAAACCGATAGGGTTCTTCTAATATACATGTAATTACCCTATAAAGTTTGAAGGTTCTGGGTGTAATGATACTCCAGTTACTGAGAAGAAATAGTTTTCACTCTACAGGTCCCTGTGACTTTGAACTTTGACCTACTGACCCCAAAAATGATTGGGTTCTTTTACTGAGTAAAGACAATCATTCTATGAAGTTTGTAGGCTCTGGGTAAAATGGTACTCCAGTTACTGAGCAGAAACAGTTTTCACTCTACAGGTCCCTGTGAACTTAACCTTTGACATATGGACCCTAAAAACAATAGGGTTCTTCTAATACAATTATCTTATAAAGTTTGAAGGCTCTGGGTGTAATGGTACTACAGTTACTCTCCAGAAATAGTTTTCACTCTACAGGTCCCTGTGACCCTGACCTTTGACATACTAGCCCCAAAAACAACATGGTTTTTCTATTTACTAAAAGCAATCATCCTATGAAGTTTGGAGGCTCTGGGCAAAATGGTAATCCTGTAGTTGAGTGGAAATGGTTTTCACTAAAGAGGTCCCCTGACCTTGACCTTTGACCTACTGACCCAAAACACAAAAGGGATTTTTTGTACTCAATAAGGGCAATAACCCTGTGAAGTTTGAAGGCTTTGGGTCAACTGGTACTCAAGTTATTGAAAGGAAACAGAGTGTGAAAAACAGACAAACAGACACCCATGGACAAGGCAAGTACAATATGTCTCCATCAGAAAGGCAGGGTTGGGGGAAGACATAACAACAAACAATTGAAGGTTTAGCCCTTGGTGTTTCAGATTTTTTAAGTCTTCTCTATATAAATCCATGTGTAAAATCAAATGACCCCCCCTGTGGGGCCAGTTTTGACCACAGAGTCATGATTTGAACAAACTTGGTAGAGGTCCAGTAGACAATGCTGTACACCAAATATCTAAACTCTAGGCAATGTGGTTTCTGACAAGAGAATTTTAAAAACTTTTCCTATATAACTCTATGTAAAACATGTGACCCCTGGGGCGGGGCTATTTTTTATCCAGGGACCATGATTTGAACAAACTTGGTAGAGGTCCTCTTGACAATGCTACATACAAAATATCTAAGCTCTATGCCTTTTGGTTTCTGATGTGAAGATTTTTAAAGTTTTTCCTATATAACTCTGTGTAAACAAGTAACCCCCAGGGCAGGGCCTATTTTGACCCAGTGGCTATGATGTGACCCCTGGGGCTGGGCCATTTTTGACCCAGGAGCCATGATTTGAACAAACTTGGTAAAGGTCCACTGGACAATGCTGCACACCAAATATCTAAACTTTATGCCTTGTGGTTTCTGACAAGAAGATTTTTAAGTTTTCCCTATATAAATCTATGTAAAATCAACTGACCCCTTGGGTGGGGTCAGTTTTGACCCCGCGGTCATAATTTGAACAAACTTGGTAGAGGTCCACTAGATGATGTTTCATACCAAATATCTAAGCTCAAGGCCTTGAGCTTTCGGAGAAGAAGATTTTTAAAGATCCAACTTTTAAAATCTAATTTTAGCTCCAGTGAACCAGAAATACAATGGACCAGAACCATTTGAACACTCTTGGTAGAGCTTCATGCAGGGAACATCCCAGGTAAGTTTCATTTATTTTGGCCCTTTGGTTTCAGAAGAGATGTCATTTGAATGAAAAGTTGACGACGGATGGACGACGGACAAAGACTGATCAGAAAAGCTCACTTTGAGCTCAGGTGAGCTATAAACATTTCATTTATGAAATCTAGCAGCTTAACTTAGCAGTGTTCCAGCTAGTATTTAAGAAGGGTAAGAAGCTGCATGCAAAAACAAGGGGGCCATTGGCCCCAAAGCGCTCACCTGAGGACAGACTGTTATTTGTGTGGAAGCTATCATTATTTCTTGTAAATCTAAGCTCTAGCCTTTGAAGCTTCAAAGGATAATTTTCTTATAAGTTTTTACTATACGCAAATAATGAATATCTATGACCCCCAGGCAGGCCCAATTTTTACCCCAGATATAATTTGTACAAACTTGGAACAGGTTCACTAGACAATATTTCATGCCAAATAATTAAGCTTAAGACTGTGTCATTTCAGAGGAGAAGATTTTTTTTAAGGAAAACCTAAACCAAGGGGGTGGGGCCAATTTTGGCACTAAGGGCATAATTTGAACAACTTGGTAGAGGACCTAAAGATGATGTCATATACCAAATATCAAAGCTCTAGCCTTTGTCATTTCAGAGGAGAAGATTTTTTAAGTTTTTACTATATAAATATAAGAAAAACCTATGACCCCCAGGGGAGGGGCCAATTTAGCACTAGGGGCATAATTTGAACAACTTTGGTAGAGGACCTATAGCTGATGTCATATACCAAATATCAAAGCTCTTGGCCTTGTGCTTTCTGACAGGAAGATTTTTTTAATTTGCATTTTTGGAACTTCTTTTTTGGCCCTGTGACCTACTTATGCAACAGACCAGAACCATTTGAACAACTTTGAAAGGGGACCACCCAAGGATCATTCCTGTGTAGTTTGGTTAATGTGCAGTCATTGGTTTCAGAGGAGATGTTGTTTTTATGAAATTGTTGACAAAGGATGAAGCACGACGGAAGCCGGACACAGGGGGATCACAAAAGCTCACCATGAGCGCGTTGTGCTCAGGTGAGCTAAAAATGGAAACTTCGACCACAGACTTACTGATTTTAAGATTTAAAGCAGGGTGCAGAAAAGGGCCAGGGTGCACAATAAAAGGGGCAGCATGCTGCATCCTACTCTTTTGTACTAGCTGTACCACTGCTTTGAAACCTCCTCATTGTGGTATCACTGGATTTGTAAGAAAAGACAGTTCCAGTACTTACAATTATATCATCTTGTGTCACTGAGTGGGCTAGATTCGTAATTGCTACCTTGAACCCTTGCAATGGGCTTATCACATTTTCATCTTCCTGAAAATACAAAACAGCTTACTTTGTTTGTTACAGAGCTCCATATAAAGAAATTCATTACAGTAATTCAGTAACCATAACCAAAATATCATATCTAACATATCATATAACTTTTACCTGGACATCTTATTAAGTACAAGAGCTCCATGATTTTTACTTTCTAACTGAAGATATGTAGGTACCTACAAACCAAATATCTAAAATATCAGCTTATACATGTACATGTGAATAAAGGCTCTATGACAGAAAGTAAGAATATCTATTATTAACTATAGTGACCTTGACCATGACCCAGTGACCTCAAACCCCACCTATGAGAAGATGTCCATGCAAGGAACCTATACACCAAATATCAAAGATATTGGTCTATGAGGTAAAGTATGAGGTAAAGTAGATATATCTTTTTTTTAGCCTCGGTGACCTTTAATCTAATCTAATAATTTAAAAAAGCTTAACAGCGGTCCATTAGACAATGCTTCATGCCAAATTTTAAAATTCTAGGCCTTGTGGTTTCAGACAAGAATATTTTTTACATACTGCTATGTAAAACTTGTGACTCCTCAGGCAGAGCAAACAGTGACCCCAGGGATAAAATTTGAACTAGAAATGTGTCCAAAGGACACAGATGCCATTGCTAAATGACACTGGACACAAACTAAATGAACAGGTAAGTGGTGCATTTTCAAAGACAAGTTCAGCAGCCTCTTACAAGTATAAAATCTTCAGTCTCTCTAATATCCTTTATGAGATTGCATCAAGGCAACAAAATGGTGAGAGATAAAACCTACATAGCAATCTACTGTTATTTTCTGTTGCGGCCATATAATAATTATATCAAAGCACACATACCTGCAGCCCACTACAAATGTCTATTACATTCATATATGTTGCTGCTGCCTTACTAAAATGACATGATGACCATGCTCAAAGTGTTGAAATTATGACCAAGAAACAAGAATTATCATGGTCGGGATGTGTCCTCATCATATGATAACTATATGTTTTTGTAAAAAAACACATGTCTCCCTCATTGAAACATGGGCACAGAATAGATGAGAGAGGTCAGCTAGCTACAGAATTATGAACTGGAGAACAGGAATGAGTGTGTTGGAAAAAGGCCATGGTATAACAAGGAGTACTACTGTTGCAGAAGATAAGGTCACTATGACCTTGACTACTGATCAGCTGACCCAAGGCTTCTTCTACTCAACAAGGACAATCATGTAATGCAGTTTGAAGACTCTGGGTCAAAAAGAACTCAAGTTATTGAGTGGAAACCATTTTCAAGTTAAAGATAACTGTGACCTTGACCTTTGACCTACTGCAACCGAAATCAATAGGCTTCTTCAATTCATTAAGGACAATCATCCTGTGAAGTTTGAAGACTCTGGGTCAAATAGAACTACATAATCAACACATTTAAATTTAAATCCCACCATGCATGAGGAAGTAATGACCTGGACACAAACAAATTTTGCACCATATCCATATAAGGAATTAGCCAAAACTTCAAGTGTCTACTGTCTACTGTAACTTTGACCTTTGAGCAAGCAACATATTTCTTGCACGCAACACATCGACTTCTTAGATGATCACTTATACCAAATTATTAAACAAGAGGGCCATGATGGCCCTGGATCGCTCACCTAAGTAGTTTGACTGTAGGTTTGCTGTTAAGCAACTATTTCATTTTTTCATTGAAAATATAAGTGCCTACAAACCAAATATGTAAAATATCAGTCAATAAATAAAGGCTCTATGACAGAAAGTAGAAATATCTATTATAAGCTATGGTGACCTTGACCTTGACCCAGTGACCTAAAACCCTACCCAAGCGTAGAGGTCCATGCAAGCAACCTCTATAATGAATATCAAAGATATTGTTCTATAAATGAAGGCTCTATGAGGTACAGTAATAAATCTACTTTTAGCCTCTGTGACCTTTAAGCTAATCTAATAATTTGAAAAAGCTTGATAAAGCTTGCTTCGTGCCAAATTTTAAAATTCTAGGCCTTGTGGCTTCAGACAAGAAGATTTTTCAAGTTTTTGCTATATAATTCTATGTAAAACATGTGACCCCTAGGGCGGGGCCTATTTTGACCAAGGGGCCATGATTTGAACAAATTTGATAGAGGTCCATTAGATAATGCTGCACACCAAATATCTTAACTCTAGGCCTTGTTGTTTATGACAAGAAGATTTTTAAAGTTTTTCCTATATAACTCTGTAAAACATGTGACCCCTGGGGCGTGGCCATTTTTGACCTAGGGTCCATGACTTGAACAAACTTGGTAGAGGTCCTCTAGACAATGCTTCATACAAAATATCTTAACTCTAAGCCTTATGGTTTCTTCCGTGAAGATTTTTAAAACCTTTTCCTATATAACTCTATGTAAACAAGTGACCCCCAGGGCTGGGCTTATTTTGACCCAGTGGCTATGATTTGAACAAACTTATTAGAGGTCCATTAAACAATGCTACGCACCAAATATCTAAGCTCTATGCCTTACAGTTTCTGACAAGAAGATTTTTAAAGTTTTTCCTATATAAATCTATGTAAAACAAGTGTCCCCCGGCGCGGGGCCATTTTTGACCCAGAGGCTATGATTTGAACAAACTTCGTAGAGGTCCAATAGACAATGCTACACACCAAATATCTAAGCTCTATGCCTTACGGTTTCTGACAAGAAGATTTTTAAAGTTTTTCCTTTATAACTCTATACGTAAAACAAGTGACCCCTGGGGCAGGGCCATTTTTGACCCAGAGGCCATGATTTGAACATACTTGGTAGAGGTCCACTAGACAATGCTACACACTACATATCTAAGCTCTACAACTTATGGTTTTTGACAAAATGATTTTTTAAGATTTTCCTATATAACTCTATGTAAAACAAGTGACCCCTGGGGCGGGGCCATTTTTGACCCAGAGGCCATGATTTGAACAAACTTGGTAGTGGTCCACTAGACAATGCTACACACCAAATATCTAAGCTCTATAACTTATGGTTGCTGACAAGAAGATTTTTAAAGTTTTTTCCTTAATAACTCTATGTAAAACAAGTGACCCCCGGGGCGGGGCTATTTTTTACCCAGAGGCCATGATTTGAACAAACTTGGTAGAGGACCACTCTACCATGCTACAAACCAAAACAACTAAGCTCTAGGCCTTGTAGTTTCAGACAAGAAGATTTTTAAAGTTTTTCCTATGTAATTCTATGTAAAACTAGTGACCCCTGGGGCAGGGCCATTTTTGACCCAGGGGTCATGATTTGAACAAACTTGGTAAAGGTCCACCTGATGATGCTTCATACCAAATATCTAAGTTCAAGGCCTTGTAGTTCTGGAGAAGAAGATTTTTAAAGTTCAAACTTTGAAAATCTATTTTTAGCTCCTGTGGCTTAGAAATGCAATGGACCTGAACCATTTGAACAATTTTGGTAAAGCTTCATGCAAGTAACATTCCTGCCAAGTATCAGCAAGATTAGCCCAGCAGTTCAGGAGAAGAAGTTATTTGAAGAAAAAGTTGACAACGCACAGACGGACGGATGACGGACATCAGGCGATCACAAAAGCTCACCATGAGCACTTTGTGCTCAGGTGAGCTAAAAATCTAACCATACACAACAAAGTAATGAACCGGACACAAACAACTTTTTCACTCTATCCATATAAGGAATAAGCCAAAACTTCAAGTGTCCACTGTGATCTTGACCTTTGAGCGAGGGACATGTTTCTTGCCTGCGACACTTCAACCTCATATGATAATCACTTTTGCCAAATTATTTCGAAATCCAACCATGCACAACAGAGTTATGAGCCGAACAGGAACATCTGTTGTATGTGCCCACACACACACACGCACGGACAGGGTAAACACTAGATGCCCGCTTGCCATCATCATGGTGGGGGCATAACAAACCTTATAGAGAGAGGTCCACTAGGCAATGCTTCATGCCAAATTTTAAAAATCTAGGCCGTGTGGTTTCAGACAAGAAGATTTTTAAAGATTTTCTTCTATACTGCTATGTAAAACTTGTGACCCCTCAGACGGGACCAATCGTGACCCCAGGGACATTACTAGAACAAATTTGGTAGAGGTCCACTAGAAAATGCTCCATGCTAATTTTCAGACCTTAGACCTCTTCATGGAAGGGAATTCTTTTAACAATCATGCAAGGAACATTCCTGTAAAGTTTAATCATCTTTCACCTAGTAGTTAAGGAGGAGATGTTGTTTAAAGTAAAGATGTATGGTGCACAACGCACGATGGACACAGGGCAATCATAAAAGCTCACTTTGAGCACAAAGTGCTCAGGTGAGCTAAAAACATTCAAATGTAATTCTCTTTTTTCAAATAATCAAAACACTCAGGATATCCAACAATTTGCTTGTTTTCATCAAAACCAAAAAAATCCAATCGCTCATGTGATGGTATGGATGTGAAACACATAAAGGTATTTTCCAAATATTCAAGATCATTAATCTCTGCTGATTTTAATGCTAAAAAAAGTTTACACATTCAATTTACATGTGGCATACAGAGATAACCTATCAAGACACTTCTTAAGATACAATTTCATTAGCTGGTACTGTATATAAATAACAATATTTGAAATGCATGTTTTTAAGATGATGGTTGCCTTCAGATCTAACAGCTGGGAGATTATGTACTTCACCTTATATTCTCCTGTCTTTTCACAGTCGATATGAAAAGAATCTATTATAGCCCCTATATATTCTATCTGGGAGTATAGATTTACTGTAGTGTATAACTTTTTCAGAAATAATGCCAAAACAAGAGCAATCAAATCATAATGAACAATTAAAATATCATATAATATGATGTTATTTAGAATGTATAGAATATTAAGACACTATTTCAACACATCAGAAAAGATCTGAATATAAGAAGAAAGAAAAAATATAAATTTAACTGGGTAAAATACCTCTTCTTTCAGCCTCTTTGCTAGTGGCTCACCAGGTGCAGTTATTTTTGTTAACTTTGTCTTCTGTAACCTTGAACATTCAGTGCTTCCAGCAACTTCAATTATTGGTATATAACTTGTACTTGATGACCTCAGGGGACCTGCTGAAGTTGACTGTCTTGGAGGCTCTCCTGTCAATTTTCTTTTCAATGGTAATGTTTGTAATTCACTTTGTTGTTCAGGCAGAATATCATTTACTATTGTTCTTTTAAATACTGGAGCATCTGCTTCACTAGTTAACCTTGCCTGTGGGTGTATGACAGGCTGTTGTGTTGCTGTTTCATATGGCACTTGCTGTACATGTGGCGGGTACACATACTGTGGCTGGGGAGGAGCATACTGCTGTGCAGGCGGTGCATACTGTTGTGGAGGTGGAGCATACTGCTGAGGAGGTGGAGCATATTGTGTATACTGTGGCTCTGGAGGCCGGTACTGGTCATTTTGAACTTGGATTCTGGGCATCGCTCTAGCAGAATGAGCAGTCTGCAACTAAGAAAAACCTTTAATTCAACACTCTAGAACAATATGAGCTTGATATACATTGTAAATATAAGAAACAAGATGATTCTTTTCATAAAAAGTAGAAAAAAATGAATTTTCTGATTTTAGGAAATCTGTACATTTTATTCTTAAATCAAAATAAGAAACAAAAAGCTAACAATGCAGGGAATGAGCAAAATAAACATGGTATAAGAAACACAAACAGAAAATACACTACATGTATACTGTAACTCAACCTACCTGCTGCCCTGTCACAACTGGATCATTGATTGGATAGGGTGGACCTTGCACTGGGGGTGGATGCTGGGGCATTATCCTTGTAGGAAGGGGAGGTTGTGGGTAATTGGGCTCAGTCTGTGGAGAGTACGGATATGGGGCCGTTTGAGAAGGTGGTGGGTAATGCTGGGGTATAGCTCCATGGTAAATTACTGAAGTTTCGTGAGGAGGCATGCCAGGAGTCGGCTCATGTGATACAGGCTGGATTTCAAAACTTGAAGGTGAGCAGCGAGACGGCTGAGGAATTTGATGCTGAACAGTTTGGAGATTGGATATTGTCCTTGTTATTGTTGGTATGCTTGTATTTTGAGATCCAAATTTCACACTCGTATTTGGCCCAGGAGGTACTCCTGAACTTGTGAGTTTGCTTGACTGTGGTCCCAGTCTGTTTTTCACACCAGATGGTCCCAGTGAATTTGCGCCTTTAGGTTCAAAATTTGTTGTTGGCCCAACAATATTCTCATAACCAGGTGGCATGACTTTAGTCAACTGTGAGTAGAAGAAAATGAATCTTTCAATGTGATGTAATGAAGTTCATTTAAAGAGAACTTTCTCTTACTTTAAATATTACTGTTTTTGTTTAACTAACTCCCCCCAAACCCATACCACCCCTTTCCACCCACAAAACTTTAATTCATTACAAAATTTTAGTCGAAACCATTAATTTTTTATGTATTTTGAAACAAAGATGTAACAGACATTTGTCATACCACCTATGATTAAAAGTATATACAGGACCATTTCAAAGTTAAAATGCTGATTACTGTTAGTTTGATATCCGTATTTATAAACATGTCTAACTTGCTAATCATTTGAAACAAGTATTTATATAATATTGACCTGTGGTGTTAACAAATGATAAATAGTGAAATGCAAACATAAACATATAAGGAATACACACTGTTTTTGTTATGTGGATGTCACCCCTAGGACCTGGTGTCAACTGAATATTGTTGTTGTTGTTGTTTGAAACCTGGACAATCAAAAACGAAAAAAAAAAATGAACAAAGGTTAGGCAAAAATTTCTCGACAGAAAGTTAGTTAGTACTGTGATTAGCATAAGATTCAAGTACATTTTAAGCATAAATTAACTAATATTCACATTTCAACATGATGTAGTTGATCAGAACATTATAAATTTAAAGCTGAATACCTTCTCAAAAATTAAGTATAATTTTCGTTAGAATTGACAATACCTACATATCAGCCTTTCTAATGACCCAAACTTTGAACAAACTAAGTGAAATCCTCGCAAAAATTCCTTGCCAATAAACCCGTATTAGAAACATCAATTCTTAAGCAAACAGTTACCGTTCTTGTGAGAGTGAATGTCCCATTCTGAGACTGTGATTGGCCAGCTTGTAGTTGTTTTTTGGCTTGTATCTTAGCACGAGCATCTTGTGGCTCCTTCTGAGACCTGATTGTCATAAGCTTCTGTCTGGCGTCTGTACTCTGAGCTTTCTGATTCAGTTTATCTCTAGCGTCTGCTGGTTTATTTTTGGACACAAGTCTTTCCCTGGCATCCCGCAGCTGATTTGTACGATTGTTGTGAGGCCGTGTTTTCTGCACTGCTGGAACAGTGACTGATACATCAGTGACTTTGTTGCCTTGAAACCCCCCAGTGAACCTCTTCTTACTCTGGAACCCCACCCCTATATTAGGCTTGTTCACCAAGTTTCCCTTTAGTTTGGAATTCCTGAAATGATATTCAATTATCGTGCTAAACTTGTCATTTTCTAAAATCAAAGCTTCTATCATTAGTTCCTCGTATTCCTCTTGGAGGTAAATGATGAAAATTTCATCATGATTCCTTAATATGAATGCCTTAATACATGAACTTTGTCCAGTGGGGTCCAGGATTTGAACTCTATGAAGGGTGAACTTTTCTCCCTTGACTAACTTAATTGGTGTCTGAAGGAAAAGGCAGGAGTGTCTATAAGCACTTGCTGAAGTCAGTGAGGGAGGAGTGTAGTACCAACATGGGTACAATCACTGGAAGCTGCCCATATCCTGAAATCACTCAACTGGTAGCGCTGCCAACTAGCTGCAGATCAAAATTGACTTTACATTTTTACTGAGGGACAAGGAGGTGTTTGGGGGAATTTTCATGCGCAATAACCCTTGACTTTGAGAGAATCAAACCCTATTTTTAACCATCATTTACCTTTCCACTAACAACTTAAGGTATGACCTTTAATTACAGTTACAGACTGCTCTAATGTCAATAATATGTCATGTCTAACTTTGAAACTTTCAATTTAATATCTAAACTAGAAATGTGTCCAAAGGACACACGTGCCCCTTCTTAATGACACTGGACACAAACTAAATGAAAAGGTAAGTAGTGCATTTTTAAAGACAAGTTCAGCAGTCTCTTTAAGTATAAAATCTTCAGTCTCTCTAATATCTTTAAGAGATTGCATCAAGGCAACAAAATAGTAAGTGATAAAACCTAGGCAGCAATCTACTGTTATCTCTGTTACAGTACGTGCCAGGAGGAACTCTCATTTTCCTTGAGGTCGTCACGGACTACCCATTCCTTAAAACGCGACCAAATCCACCGCATTTCGAGGATCACCGCCGGGGACATGGTCCCCAAGTATCGCGGCAGAAATCCGCTAAATGGTTCCGCGAACTTTTTCACAGGTAAGAATTGACGTATCGAGGCTCACAAAGTTCCTGATTACACGCATTTCTGCGAATTGTACGCTTTGAAATATCATTTAAATGTATTAAACTCTCATTCTGATGCATTTGTTTACGAATGCTCGTATTTGTTAACAGAAGGAATGACAATTCAAAACCGAAAGTAATTGTTGCTTCTCGGAACGGCTGACCCTATTTTCAGAAAATAAACTGACTGGTTTCCGATTTACATGTGTATAAACTGCTTTCCTATATAAAGAAAACATACAACATGTAAACCATACTGCGACATCTGTATCGTCTATGCGCTTGACAAAATTATTGATCGATTTTGCTATACAATAACAAGCGTTTTCAAAGACAGAAGTACACATAAACCTACACAGCAAATGTATTAGAAATTTGGTTTTAATTTTACCAAATGTCATAGAGTTGGCAGACGTAAAATGCACAGTTTCATTACGGTCATTTCATTAAATGTTCAGCTTATCCAGGTGAGTTATGACCCTAATTATTTTCACGCTGGTCGTCAAATAGCGCTGAGATATTTCGCAATGTCAAGACATCAAGGAATTCTGTTTTTTTTACTCGATGTCGCGGCGGATTTTTTTTCCGCGTCCGCGAAATAAAGCGGAAAATGTGAGTTCCTCCTGGTTCGTACTGTATGTTCATATAATAATTATACCAAAGAACACATACGTGCAGCCCACTACAAATGTCTATCACATTCATGTACGTTCTTTATTGCTCACTTGCCTTGTGTAATAATTCCATATTCAACATCTTCTACCTTACTAAAATGACATGATGACCATGCTGAGTGTTGAAATTATGGGCGAGAAACAAGAAATTATCATGTTGGGGATGTGTCATCATCATACGATAACTAGATGTTTTTGTAAAAAACGCATGTCTCGCCCAGCGCATCATTGAAACAGGGGCACAGAATAGATGAGAGAGGTCAGCTAGTGACAGAATTGTAAACTTGAGAATAGGAATGAGTGTGTTGGAAAAAGGCCTAGTATAACAAGGAGTACTATTGTTGCGGAAGATAAGGTCACTTGCCTTTTGATCAGCTGACCCCAAAAACTACAGGCTTCTTCTACTCAACAAGGACAATCATCCTATGCTGTTTGAAGACTCTAGGTCAAATAGAACTCAAATTATTGAGCAGAAACCATTCTCAAGTTAAAGATCACCGTGACCTTGACCTTTGATCGGCAGACACCAAAATGATTAGGCTTCTTCTACTCATTAAGGGCAATCATCCTATGAAGTTTGAAGACTCTGAGTCAAAGAAGTGTTCGTGGTTTTGGCATTTGCTTGTATATAACTGACTTAAATAACCTAAGAGTGACGATTATTTTCAACTTATATTCAGTAAACTTTTCTGCATCGTCGGAAACCCACGTTCGATCCATTCCATTTCACTCTATTTATCTACCATGGGACAATTGGCTGGTAAAATTTCGTACTCATGAATAATTCATTACCTACTTTCATTGGTTTCCGTAAGATTTCCCTTGCGGAATCTCAGCCAATGAAATTACTTGTTACAATTTGCCTTCCGCGCCTATGTTTAAATCCTGGGAAATATGTCTATTTTAAGTAACTTGTCATTATGCCTACTCTCCACACTGAAGTGTGTTTATTTGTAATGC
The DNA here is from genome assembly GCA_012932295.1 of Cyclina sinensis. Taxonomy (NCBI): domain Eukaryota; kingdom Metazoa; phylum Mollusca; class Bivalvia; order Venerida; family Veneridae; genus Cyclina; species Cyclina sinensis. Next base: position 22,158,858 of record JAAONU010000001.1, read on the forward strand.
GGCATCTCATTTGACGAAGAGTTACATCCCTTTGCTAATAAATATTCATGAAAACGAATAATCAGCAGTCAATTATCCCACGGTACATAATGTAGTTATGCGGGATATGTACCGGGGGTCACCGACGATGCCTTTTCTGACAATATCTGAAATCCAATTTTATGCTTTCGAAATGAGGAACATACCGTTGTCATCTTGTGTAGATTTTTTAAATAGAGAGCATTCATTTATAGGTGAACATTAAATCTTCATGACAAATGACCCTTTCTTATATACATTTTTATAGATTCTACATACTTTTTACTTATATCAAATAATCATGATCTCATGTACTCTTGAACATAAACAACAACCTTAAAAGTCATGGTGTAAAAGAGGTAAAGTTGGAGCTATGTTCCAGATATTCCATTTGACCCTTGAAGAGGGGTTTCGACCCCTGAAATTTCATAATGACCCCATTTTGACCCTATATCATGACTGTAAGTCATTTTGTCTTAAAATAAGGTAAATTCAGATATTTTTTACTGCAATTTTTGTAAGTTACTCGAAAAGATACCTTCACAAAATGTCATTTCTTTAGTGCCTGCTGGACGACAATGATATTTCTCAACCTGCATTACCCGGATTTATTCAGATTTTGCAGTCCAAAGAAATTAAATTTTAAGTTTCAGTATTTAATTTTCAAAATAAGTTTTGCTGAAAGAACAACGGAATGGTAAAAGAATGAACTAAAGCTGAAATGGCTTTATGTAGTAGAAATATAAACAGCATCAGGTCAGTTAAAAGAAGGTCCGTATCCCTAGACATTCCTTAACATCTGATGACCTGTCGTAGTTCAAATATGGTACACTGCAAAGTATGATTTGCCATATAGTAAGAACTGACCGTTTTAAAAATTAAAGGATACCTCATCTAATTTTGTTTTTCGAAAAAATCATAAACAGTCATGAATACAGAATGTCTGGTCCATATAATTGTACTCAAAACGTTGAATATCGTGCTATTTTTTAATGGTCGATATCCGCCTGAAGTCGCATAATTTATCAGTACCGAACTTTAACGATATCCGTTATAAGTGTCTAGGGCATTCTATTACAATATGCCAATGAGATAAAGGAAGATTATAATGTAAACATGTAAAATACATAAAATAATTATAAGTTTACCCTATCTTTATCTTAAAATTTGACTTAGAAATGTAAGAATCAAGTGACTCGTCCATTTTGTAAAGCTTCGGTCTTGTATTATTCACAACTACTTCCGCTCGATAAATTATCGTTGTCAGCGCAAGAGTGAGTCCACAATATATAGTTATCTGCCCTTGATTCTAAATTCATGATAGAAGGAAGACAGGTTACGCAGGGCATACAATGGAAGCATTGCTATTTTGTTTGCTTGTGTTTATTTCCATCAATGACACAATAAATAACGTCATGACGAGGTTCACTCTGTAAAGAAATGAGACATTAAATGGTTTGTGAAGGATGACCGGGCATTCCAATTCAGTAAACAAATACAGTTCAAATGGGATCTTCAAACTATAAAAAAGGAACTTAAGTTTAAACAAAGAAAATCACCAATTTAGCATGAAATACATATGAATTTGTTGAAAACGGAGAAGTTATATTCAACGATCTGCAGTTGCCCATTGAAGATCACAAAGTCATGTGAATATATAAAAAGATGTAGAAAGCACACATGAAAAAGAAAATGTGTAAACATCAAGCTGTTAGTTGCACTTCCAAAATAGAAAGAAAAAGAACACCCCCTCCCCATTCACATTTCTCTCCGTCACAGGATGCTACAAGGCCTAGGGAAATGAGTTCTAGAGATTGCTTTTCACAGCAGAGAAAGTTTCGCCCGTAGCTATTTTCAGTAATAAATAAGGACCGTGTTGAAAATAAGTCTTATGTCTTTATGGGCAGTCCTTTGCATAGCAACTTTCTTAAGGAGTTTTTGTCAATTTTTATTTAAGCAAATATAAGGACTAGACTGATCATTTCTGCGATAGACATGATGTTGTAATATTTTTAATTTGCTTTTATTACAGATATCACTGTTTTATCAAATATGATATGTAAATATATGATATTGTTATTCAAGAAGATGTCTGCCTGTCTGTTTGCCCTACCCTATATACCATACCTACCTAACCTACCTACCCACCTATCTGTTATCCTTGAAACTTCAGCTGTATTTTTGTATACGAGTGTACGATTTTTTTAATCATGTAAATAACCAAAAGTTTGTAAAACCATTGCTGTTATTGTTCTTTTTTTCTATGTGATGGTTACTTAAAGTAAAGTTTTATCATGATAGATTAACACTAGTGTTCTTTCTTGTATTTTTCAATTTTCTTTGTATTTAATAACCAGATTGATGCTGGATACAATGATGAAGCAAAAAATATTAAAACCTCCAAGTGTATGTTTAGTGTGTAAAACTTTTTTTTTAATTTGCAACTGTGTACAGGTACACCGTTAAATTTAAGAAAAAATGTGAAGTTTATTTGAGCTTCAAATCAGTCGTAACACCCAATTGTTTAACCTTTATTTTAAATTCTATTTCGATATCATTAAGTTTGGAAGACATATAGTTAAGCTTTGTATTTCTGATATTTCGAGTCTTTTTGTATATTCAGTGGTTATAAAGTAAAATAAAATTGATAGCTGCATAGTGTTTTATTTAATACTTTCACTGCAACTAATGAAAAGGAATTTATTGTAAAATATCAAAACCAAACCGTAAATAAAACGGTCCTCAGGGTGTATGAAAAGACAACATTCATTTATAATTACTGTAAAACATGTGTTTTCATTTAGCTTTGTTTTCGCTCTAGAGTTTAAAATGGATATTAGTATCATTATCTAAGACAAATGTTTGCATGTTTTTTTCCTAAATAAAAAATATCTAATCGTCTTGGAATAGCTGCTTTAGATTAAAGACCCAGTTTCACTTTATATAAAAGATGAAATATACTTGCACTCAAAAAATAGCATTTACATTTTTTGTTATAATTATGCTTCTAGCGAACATCCCCGTTCTCATTCTTCAAACAGCTAAATATATCTCAATATGAAGAACTCTGCAAGAAACACCTATGGGTTAACTAACTTGATGTTACGTTAACTAAATGCTAATTAGCTATGGTCCTGTGGGTAATCACGAGCTTAATCTATTACAAAACAAGAACGGTCACTGTAAGATGACAATGCCCTCGAAGTGGTGCTTTGACCTTTGAGCTGAGGATCAGTCATTCAGGCGTCAAGGAAGTAAAATAAATATAAGTCAATGGGAAAAACGGTGTTGTGTCCAAGTATGAAGTAAATCCACCTACTAATAAGGAAGTTATGCCCAATGTTAAAGTTTTCGGATGAAATGTAGACGGACTGACTGACGAACGGGCGGACAGTTCGAAACTATAAACCTCCCTTTGGGGGCCTAAAAACCATAACAAATGTCTAATTTCTCATTTAGGGTCGGAACAATGGTCAGGTGGTATAAAGATGGGTTGCAAACACGATACAAGGTGTCGCAAGGTCGATCTCTAGCTCATCCACTAAAAGTACTAGCTGTCGCCCGGATTACACGTTAAACGAGGTTACATGTTTCAGTTCTCGATCTCTAGCTCATCCACTAAAAGTACTAGCTGTCGCCCGGATTACACGTTAAACGAGGTTACATGTTTCAGTTCTCGATCTCTAGCTCATCCACTAAAAGTACTAGCTGTCGCCCGGATTACACGTTAAACGAGGTTACATGTTTCAGTGCGATACACTGGGCATGGAAAAGAACCAGTGGTGTCTCTGGAATGGGGTGTTGTATGTATCTTTAACGTTCTACCCAAAACCTAAAATAACCATCATAATTATGGGCAACGTGTACCGAAGATAAATAAACTCAGATAGATGGAAAGAATGGCTGTTATTAATTTAGGAACTTGTCAACACATATGAAAATAAAACCTTTTAGACGTTTACAGGTAAGTGAAACTAGATCTTCAAACATTATATTCTTGCATGTAAATTTCATTTCGATTAGGCTGCAGATTTACCGACATTGAGAACAAATATATAAAACAAAACAACAAAATATTGTGCACTATTCTGTAAAATCGTGACATATTTCAAAGAAATCTAACACTGTTATTATTACCAATAACATTTAATTGTAACGCTGATGCATTCTATAGTTGTTGTTATTGTTTAATGATTATAATGATGTGTAATGATTATTATCAATATTATAATCAAGATGGTTATGATGATATATTTATGATTGTTGTTATTATTATGACTTTCTTTCATATGTTCTATCATATTTATCTGTTAAAGAAGACTGTATTCCACAGCAGTCGTTGTGTAGCTTATGGATTTAAAATCATTATGCAAGTCCATTCATACCACACACTGTTTCTTCACCAGAAAAACATACCAATCATTTTGTTCTTAATAAAGCTGTCAGTATGGGTTATTGACGTAAGTAAAACATCATTAATCAATTGTTTTCCCCATCATTATTTAAGACAGACAAAAATATACAGAATTTTGTAAAGGTATTCTGGTTAAAACGCAAACATTTTACTGCGATGCTTTTTGAGCTAGCCGGTTCAACAACTTACAACATTTTTTTTTTGTAAAAATCTTACAGCAATATATGTCGTTGAAATTAAAGTTTGTCCAATCACATTGCAGTATTTTTCAAATTCATTGACAGTTTATATGAATAAGTCAACATATACCAGAGGTTCTGTTAACCAAGGCTGGGGCTGGTGACCAAGTTTTAATTAGACTAAAGGTTTATATTTCCAGAATTTACAAGTACAGAGATCCTTTGAAATTCTTAATATGAGAATGACTGTGAGCGTTTAAGACCGAAAAGATCACATTATGCTTAACTTGTAGCATTCTGCACATTTATGCATCTAACTGGACCCTCTTCATATTAAGCACGTGTCTGAGATACCTAGAGTATTAACGTATATCCGAATGGATTTGCTGTTATCATCATCGACACATTGCATATAACCAACTTGTTTCTTAACTGTCAGGATTTATACACCAGCTTGAAATTCATACCGATATAAAAGCAGTTAAAGACTACAAAATCATTTTCAGTGGCGATGTCTTAAGTTAAAGGTACCATTATCAGTATGTACACCAGTCTTCATTTTCAAACAAAACTTAAGTTGTAGCTATGATCCAATAATGACCCTGAAAAAAAATCTCGAAAACTCGTCCGATATATCATCAGAGCAAGTTTCATTAAGACTTGAAATGTGGTCCCTAGAGTGTTAAGGTAAATTGTTGACGCAGCTCGACAGACCGTGACTGACAAGAGACCCAACACATAAGATCCCCCTGAATTTCTCTTTTGAATTTGAATAAGAATTTAAAATGATGATTTTATTTTTATTTGTAAGTTCAAGGAATATTTCATCCGTGGTTATTTGTTTGCAATATTATCTTATTTTTATTTTTTATTATCTTTCAAAATCTCTTGTTATACGCCTATCTATTAACATTTGATGAATTAATGTAATGTTAAATGATCTATGAAGCTAGAACAAAGATTGACATACGCTTCTGTGATAACACGTACCACTTCAAGAAGTCTGAAAAAGTTTCATGTTATGTCTGTTACATTGTTATCCTGCTTAATTGTTCGTTACAAGAATAATATTTCATCATATGGTTTCTGACAGCATAACAAAAACCCAGTAAATCAAGCATGAGGAAAGAAGATCTCTTCCGTTAAAAAAGATTATATATTCTAGTCACCATCATAGACCGGAGAAATACCCTAACAAATTTATTTAACATTCATTTATTCATATTTCTGTTGAAAAGTTGACAAATTGTTACATCTTCATGACAAAGTGAAATGCGAGGAGAATGAAATATAAAATCATCTCAACAACTGCTTTTGTTTACTTTAATTCAATGGTGCATGTCTTGCAAACTTACTGTCTGTTGTTTTTATAGTACGGACATGGCAGTTTTTTACACTTTCAGACTATCAAGTCATTGATTTTTAACATTTCCTTCCGAAATTCCCTGGCATTTAACACGGTAACTTGTAATATCAGACGTTAAGGTAAAACTGAAGCTTTTCTCAGGTTATCTCGAATGCTGTCGAGATAATAACGCGGTTCACTTCTTTTCAAGGCGATCTGACACACGTTATTGCACCTTTGCATCACACACTGTCATGGCAAGGCAGATATCTTATCTAAAAAACTACAGGTTACCATTATATCACAGCATAAAATATTTTTCTTCCTCTTAGTACGCCAAGTTCATATATACTTATTCTACATTATAAATTTACAAATGTTATTGACAGAAAGCATCTATCCATAGTTCCAACATAGAGGGTAAAACATTACAAGAGACTGTTTAAAAGACTGCAAACAAATAAGGATAGTTGAGTATCTTCTGTCTTTCAGCATATTTATTAATCCTTCTGCAAACAAACAACTGTAAACAGGCAGTATGTAATCATCCTATAACATCTTTAATAGAGCTGTCAGTCATCAGTTAATGATGCGATAAAATGCTGACTTCTCTGACATTTATTTATTACCTTCCACACTCTCCATATGATGAGAAAAAGCTAAAAGTCTATGTCCTGATTTGCACAGCCTGAATACATGTATATGCTAAATTTTCTTTAGTATATCGCACTGATTTTCCATTTGATATATTAATATTTCTGTTGGAAGAAAATATTTATACATACTGCTCTTTTTCCTACCCGCTAGAAATGTGAACAAGCACCACTATACTGAACGCTTTTTGTGTTCGTTATTGGCAGATTTTGATAACATGGATTAATGTCGAAAGAAAACCAATGGAATTCACGATTGTTGTTGCTATATTTTTAAGAGAATGAGCTGACTGCTGGTTGAATTTGAATTTAATCTAGACATTTACTATTTGCCTTATTCCTGAAAACAAATGACATTTATTCAGACGTTAAATAATTAAGGACATTAAATCAAAAGAAAAAACTACTGGGAAATGAATGTTTGTAGTAGAATTCTTCTTTGTCAAACTGATACTAAATCTGTAAAGCAACTAACAGATTTTGTAAAACATTAACATCGCCCAAAGTAGCCAAATTTGCATAAAAAATTGTAAACTCTATTAATTCCCTAAACTGTTGTTTTTTTCTCTTTACGTGGACAACGAATCCAAATGCCAAGGTAAAAACAGAGATATCGAAATGATTTTTTGCAACATAAATTTCCTATCTCGCAATATTCTGTCCAGATGGCGTGTCATCTAAGGCTTATGGTACTGTCGTTCACTGTTTAAATAAGATCTGAAATCATTAGTAGATGACATATTTATGAACTAAAATATTTACATCATACGGTCAAAACACACAAATTTAATTTTGGCAAAGATTCGGTGAGAATACAGCTCAGGGAAACATCTCAGCTCTAAAATGATTGTCAATCTTTAAACAAACAATTATCACCTATCGACCAGGAAACAGAGAACTAATTAGACGAACAGACCAAACCTGTGTTACAGACAACAGGTTACAAGCACTGCGCGTGCATTATCGGTAGCGACACCTAAACATCAAAGAGGAGCGGTCAGTTTCTGAATGTAATATAAGAAGGCAAAATACAAGAAAGCGCCATTGAATTCATACTTTTTTGTAATCATTTAAGTTCATCATACAGTCTGTATTGTTCTTACGTATGGCATAATTTACAAGTTTATAATTACCAAGTCACTAGTTTTTAAACAAAGAAGGTCCTCAAAGAGCTAAACATAATGATTATCTATCTGTTAGCATATTACATACTTACTAGCCTTAATTTGCCTTCACATAGTCATGATCTTTCTTTTTATGCTGTTAGACGTTTGCACCCCTAAGTGCTAGACGTTTACACTCCTAAGTGCTAGACGTTTACACTCCCAAGTGCTAGACGTTTACATTCCTAAGTGCTAGACGTTTACACTTCTAAGTGCTAGACGTTAACACTCCTAAGTGCTAGACGTTTACACTCACAAGTGCTAGACGTTTACACACCCAAGTGCTAGACGTTTACACTCCTAAGTGCTAGACGTTTACACTCCCAAGTGCTAGACGTTTACATTCCTAAGTGCGAGACGTTTACACTCCTAAGTGCTAGACGTTAACACTCTTAAGTGCTAGACGTTTACACTCACAAGTGCTAGACGTTTACACACCCAAGTGCTAGACGTTTACACTCCCAAGTGCTAGACGTTTACACTCCTAAGTGCTAGACGTTTACTATCCCAAGTGCTAGACGTTTACAATCCCAAGTGCTAGACGTTTACACTCCCAAGTGCTAGACGTTTACACTCCTAAGTGCTAGACGTTAATACTTTTAAGTGCTAAACGTTTTACAATCCCAAGTGCTAGACGTTTACACTCCCAAGTGCTAGACGTCTACACTCCCAAGTGCTAGACGTTTACACTCCCAAGTGCTAGACGTTTACATTCCTAAGTGCTAGACGTTTACACTTCTAAGTGCTAGACGTTAACACTCCTAAGTGCTAGACTTTTACACTCACAAGTGCTAGACGTTTACACACCCAAGTGCTAGACGTTTACACTCCTAAGTGCTAGACGTTTACACTCCCAAGTGCTAGACGTTTACATTCCTAAGTGCTAGACGTTTACACTCCTAAGTGCTAGACGTTAACACTCCTAAGTGCTAGACGTTTACACTCACAAGTGCTAGACGTTTACACACTCAAGTGCTAGACGTTTACACTCCCAAGTGCTAGACGTTTACACTCCTAAGTGATAGACGTTTACAATCCCAAGTGCTAGACGTTTACACTCCCAAGTGCTAGACGTCTACACTCCCAAGTGCTAGACGTGTACACTCCCAAGTGCTAGACGTTTACACTCCTAAGTGCTAGACGTTAATACTTTTAAGTGCTAAACCTTTTACAATCCCAAGTGCTAGACGTTTACACTCCCAAGTGCTAGACGTCTACACTCCCAAGTGCTAGACGTTTACACTCACAAGTGCTAGACGTTTACACACCCAAGTGCTAAACGTTTACAATCCCAAGTGCTAGACATTAACACTCCCAAGTGCTAGACGTCTACACTCACAAGTGCTAGACGTTTACACTCCCAAGTGCTAGACGTTTACTCTCCCAAGTGCTAGGCGTTTTCACTCACAAGTGCTAGACGTTTACACTCCCAAGTGCTAGACGTCTACACTCCCAAGTGCTAGACGTTTACACTCCCAAGTGCTAGACATTTACTAAGTGCTAAACGTTTACAATCCCAAGTGCTAGACGTTAACACTCCCAAGTGCTAGACGTCTGCACTCCCAAGTGCTAGGCGTTTACACTCCCATGTGCTAGACGTTTACTCTCCAAAGTGCTAGACGTTTACTCTCCTAAGTGCTAGACGTTTACACTCCTAAGTGCTAGACGTTAATACTCCTAAGTGCTAGACGTTTACAATCCCTTGGAAGTGCTAGACGTTTATACTCCCAAGTGCTAGACGTTAACACTCCTAAGTATTTTTCTGGTGAGGTTTGTAAGTTCTCGTCAGACTTACAATTACAATATCTCAGCCTGCTTTTTTCTTAAAACTGTTAATTGCAAAAAAGCACTAGACTAATTCATTAAAAATGATTTTCCAGTAAAAGTGGTAACACTTGCTATTTTAATGTCAGAGTTGTAATACTAGTATTTGACTTTCTGTGATAACAACCTGCACTTTCGTCTATAATTTACATACCTACGAATTTTTCATAATTTCCATAATACGTTACATCCAGCTTATTAGTAATGTAGATGGGAAAATATTTTACAATGCAACATAAGATCTCTTCCACTCTAAAACGCTGGTAGTCAAAAATCGATTGCAATTTCAGATTAGGTAATGCTGTGTACTAATATCAGTTATGTCATGAAGAAAATCAATAAAATACGAAAAGAAGACGGGAATCGGAAAAAATGTGGTACAGGCTTTTTTCATATTCAGGTATCAAATGTTCGCAGTGATTAGGAAGAATCTTGAATAAGAGAAGAGAATTAATTCGCATTTAGAAATATATTTTGAATGATAATTTAACATTTAATTTCAGAACAGAAGCCAGCATTGTTTTAGTACTGCCATAGTAAATAACCGGAAAATGTTGAGTACATCTCCCCACTAACAGTAATTTGTGCAGCATCAATTGCCTTAACCCAGACCTGAGACCCGACCTTCAGGTTCAAGAACACTGTATTGGCTCCCTGGTCACGATGCATACCCTGTTGCGCATAGGCAAAAACATTTGCGGCTGGATGCCCACCGACCATAATAGATGCGTGTAGTTTAGCGTTGACGTGGTGGCTGGTTCCCTGGTCCGCTAATAAGGAACAAGTGAACAAATATACCCCGGCACGAGGGGCTGTAAAGATCCCGGTAGCGTTGTCATAACCTCCTCCGAGATCAGTAACGCGGGTTGAAAAGTTGATGGCGGTACCTTCGTGGATATTTAGTCTCAGTTTGTCCACTCTGTACGTAAAAACATAAGGCCCTTCGTATTGTCTGCGGATTAAGGATTTTTCAAGCTCTAGAAGTGTAGAAGAGTGCTCAGAATTAATTGATCGACAAATATAAACCATTTCATACAAACTATATACAGCCTTTATGGTAGTTTTCAGATATTTTTAGATTTTGGTGAAATACTGTATGTAATAATGCATAAACTTAAAGAGATTAAACCTTTAGTGATACTTAGTAGTAAAAACATTAAAGGGCTGTTGTGGTACAGCAGATATAAGTATAATTGTAATTTAAAGTTTAAGGATGAGTTACCAGTAAGAGTTGCAACTTAAAATGATGAAGGTGATCTAAGTAAAAAATCAACAACAAAAACAGCAACAACATTCACACCATTCCCACAACAACAACAACGACAACAAAATAACCACTTACGTTCTGAAAAAAGAGAAGTAATCCAGATGGAACATAGCATTACCTGCAGTTTCATAGGCTGACAGTCTTCTTTCCAGATTGTTAACGACATCAAACAGTCGTGCATTTTGTGCTTTTAGTGATTTTACTTCTTGCACCAGGTCAATAGAAACACAAATTTTGAAATAAATCAGTAGAACAAACGAAACTAAACATACTGCTGTCTTCATCGTGACGGCAGCAGTATTAATCAGTGAATGTTTCTATACTCAGTTTGTTTACGAAATATTACCGAATACATGTTATCTGATGAACTTTGATCAACTCGTAAACCTTAAAAGTTCAATTTCTGGTAGCTGTTTAACTCGAGGTGGTTAGAAGCGGGTTAAACAAGACCCTATATAAAAAGTATCTGCTGATTTCAATGAAGAAATGAAATATGTCATTCAATTGAGAACAAATGCGAGTTGTTGAGATGGGTGGCTGTCCCTGATCAGTCGTTGGCCATCCATCCGTTCGTCGTCAACATTTCATTTAAACGACATCTCACCTAAACATTCGGAACAGTTTAAAAGAAGCTTCACAGGAATGTTCCTTAATTAGTTCAGTTTCATATTATTAAAAATGAAATAGCATAGTTCAAAAGGAACTCTGGTTGCGGGGGTCAAAATTTGATGTGTTCCAGGGGGTTCTGTTTGTGTAAAATTATCTTGTCTGAAACTCCAAACACTGAAGCTTATATACACCAGGTACGTAGTTTTGGCATGTGGACGTCTACTAAGATTTTTCAAATTATTACTCTTGTGTTCAGTTGATCTCCTGGCCTAATTTCTTCGGATCATGTATACAGTTTTGCATGTAGATTTTTATTTTGACATTTTCAAACCTTGACCTTGACTTCCTTACATACTTTCCCATTTTTGACGCTACGACAACGAAACATGAAATGGATGCACAGGTTTGAATGTATTTTTACAATCATGACTGGCTGACCTAGATCTTAATTTACCGATCTATTTCAAGTTTTTGAAGCGATAGTAGAAACATAAATAAAATACAAGGACAGTTTTGAATATAGTTTCAACCTTGACCTAGGCTGACCTTGACAAACTGACCTACTTTCTATTTTGTAAAGTTACAGCAATGGAATTTGATTCATATGTACATGGAACTCAGGAAGCGATATAGAGGCATCATGACCCTCTTGTTGTTTTTATTTATATGAAAAGAGTAGATTTTTGCATATTAAAAGATAGTTTGCAATTTATTTGGTACGTATTGACAGAAATTAGATTGCATTGATTAAGTTTGCGATTATATACGTAGTGCAGTCCACTTTTAACTTTTACATAAAAAAAAATGTTGAAATAAATCAGCATCATGAAGTCCGTAACATGATGCGTTGAATTTATTATGGCATATATCTTGCTTTTACAAGTTAAATCGCAGACACTATCAATCGCAAGGATTTCCAAGAGGGGAAAAGTAAAGAAATGAACTTTTTAAACCTGCTTGATCAAATATTCAATGTATACATCGAAGTGTTACACACAAACATTATCTGGCTTATCTAAAATTTGCTTTAACTGAGGACATTTTTCCAAAGAGTCCTCGCATAAGTGATATGCCGTTTATATTGATTTTTCTGTTTTTTAACAAGTGTTTGAACTTTGATATAAAAGCTTTTTTCGTCATGATAATATTTCATCCTTAATAGAAATAGGCAAATTCTGATTAAAATGACGTCTTTTCTCGATGACGTCAAATTGGCCATAAAGCTGACTTTGTTATGTCACGTCACATGTAATGAATTTATGAGTAAAATCGCCACCTTATACTTTCAAAGATGTAAATCCAAATCAAAGTTTTAGACCATATCACTTTCCGTCGGTAATATACTGGAAAAAAAATAAACTAGGGATTTTAGAAGAAATATATCATTAATTTCATTTTTAAAAGAACAAAAGCCTTAAATATTTCATTCCGAAAAAGTAACTAATGCAACTTAAAAATAGTTTGGTTTTTTCTTGATATCAGTCGTTCAACAAATCATTTATTGTCCTGCTAACAGGCTTCATTCATATCACTTCTGGGAAAAAGGCTTTTAAAACTACTTTACCGATCGTTTACACTATTGTAATAATCCCCACGATTGTTGGAAAGCGGTCAAGTCTCACTAGTTATTTGCTAAAGGCACAAACATGTTTTCTATAGAATCAAATGACAGTAGTAAATGCTTAAAAATATTTTTTTTAAATGTTGAAAATTTGTCAAACCATATGATTTTTTTTTGCATCTAAACGGTGTAACCCGAGAACGAAGGAAGAATTCAAGAAAATGTATCTGATACACTTTATAATGTAACGTCTACGTCTTGTTACTGTTTACCTTCTGTTTTGTGCATGCTTTTAGTTCATGAATGAAAGACTCATTACTTTCTGAAAACTGCGATATTCGTTGAAGCAATCAGTACACATAATTCGATTGCAGTAACAGTGAAGCTATTTTCATAAATAAAGGTACAGACATGCATGTGGATAAACGAATTTGCACCTAATTGATATTACAAAATCAAAGCGCTGAAAACGCTGAAGTTGTTTGGTACTGATCTCAGATATAAGGTTTAAAAACTAAACAGTCCTTGAAGAAACAACATTTGTTAATCAAATTGACTGACTTCAAAACCAATCATTTTACAATTGTAGCGAGATAAATTCTGAAGGTTAAAGACCCTTGATCAAAGGTTGTTTGAGGTATTGGTCAGATCGGTAACTTTCAGCTTTGAGTAAAATCCCAAAAAATAACAGGGGTCATCAACAATTTTATAATGTTGAAAGCTGTACCTGATATAGACATACAGTTAAAGGACTGAAACAATCATTTTACCGTTTAGGCCAGTTAAACTTCGAAGGTTAAAGAAAATTAGTCAATGGGTGGATGCACTTTAAACTTCAAGTAAAATTCAACAAAACAATAAGGGCAATCTAATCATAACGTTCAACAATTTTATAAAGTGGAAAGCTGTTACCTAGAAATACAGCTGTGTGACTGAAACAAAGTATGACATACATAGAGGATAAAATATAAAAAAAAACCTCTTTTTAGAGAAAATCTTTTTATTGGTTTCTTGTACCAAAGTTAAGTTCAAGTTAAGGAAATTTGATGCTTTACAAGGTTTATAAAGCTTTAAGGATAACCAAATGGACAGCAATCTTTAAGCTGATCAGAGGCATTATCATTACAAACGAAATAAAAGAAACATAGACAATATAAAAAAAACACTTTATTTTGCATACAATGTTTTTCTGTAATCAGTCACATAAGTAAATATCAATTACCGGTGTGACAACCGGTATTGTATTTAACATAGAACATACATCGAGAAAAACTGTAAAAAAATAAAGTACTGGGTGGAATTCAGTTGCTAAGGGGTCATAACTCTGGAACCCATGATGGAATCAGGTTGCTTCATTGAAAACAAGAAAAAATTATTTTCAGAAATAAAATTAAACAAGAGCTATCATTACTGGTGATGAATACCCCCAGATACAGCCTTGACACACCAGTTTCTACATTTATAGTTTTTCTGCCATAATATAAAAATGGCTGTAAATTTCAAAACTCAAACTTCTGTGGAAAATTAACTCAGCAGAATAAGTCAACCATATTGATAAACACACAAAATTTAACCATCATGCAAAAAAAGAATAAAAAAACAATAACTACAAACGAAGTTTAATTATACTCTTATTAACAGCATAGACAAACTTACACTGGACAAACTTCTTATCTTTTATCCAGCTAAAGTCAAAGTTTTTCATTCTTGTTGCCATAGCAACCAGAGTTCTTTATGGAATGGAATTGAACAAACTTGGTATAGGTCCATTAGAGAATGCTTCATGCCAAATTTCAGACCTCTGGGCTTAACAGTTTTAAACAAGACAATTTTTAACCTTTCTTCATTTTTGTTGCCATAGCAACAATAGTTCTTCATGGAATGGAATCATTGTCAATCGATGTCGAATTTTTTCAACATTTGTTTTGTTTTTCGTACTCTTCCAAAGAAGTTCAAATAATATGATATTTACAGTATTAAAATAAAACCAAATAAACTCACCTAATATCATCATTTCTCCTCGACTGATTTAAAAACAGACACAGTTTCAATCCGTCAAGAACAGAAAACGTAGTAAATTTGCTAGCCTGGTTCCCGGCCTCAAGTGGTAATATCCATGTTTACCGTTTACATCATATGTTCGACGCGGATGTAGACATTTATAATCCGATCAAAACAGTTGTTTTAGTGTATCTATACTGAGTATTGCATTTTGTCGATATAAATGTTAGCATGTATTGACTTAGTTTTATTCAAATGGAAATAAAAAGCTTTTAACTCAAACAGCATGCGAGAAAATTGGGGACTATATTGACCGATTCATTCTTGAAAAAAAAGTAGTTTCCGTACAAAACTGCTGAAATACCGTATTGTATATTGTTAACTATAGTTGTTCGTACCTCACAACTAAAAATGACTTTTGGTATGAAAATATGAACGGAAGTGTTTTCACACGTTTCATGTACACATGTTTGCACTTCACTCGCCATTCAGGCAAGTTGAGCTCAGCCTGATTTCTTTCTTAGTCTTTGCTATGGTGCATGAAAATAAAGCTGATGAAAATAAATCACGTCAGAAGGAAATGTGAGACTCTTTTTAGTTTTGATATTTACTTTTATGTATTTACATAGAAGACAATATATAAATAACACATGGCTGTCGGAGTGATGGTGGATATTGTCAACCCGAGAACTGATATATTACCCCGAGGCGCGGCCGAGATCTATGGAAGACATACATTGAAGAATATATTGAGGTATAATAATACAAAATTTATTAAATTCATTAATTCTACATAATAAATACTATGATTTAAAGAAGAACTTATGGTTTTCATTTTTTTATCTTCAGTCATATGACACTAAGAAAGAGTTTATATAAAATAAATTTCAGTCCACCCGAATACAACAGCAACTTTGTAAATAACGTCTGGCATAAATGTATTTGCCTTCTCTTGTACGAAGCATTTTGACTGAGACCTTAATATTAGTAAACAATATGATCAGTACCATTCAAATTTACACACTTTGAAAATGTCCTAAATTTACGGTCACACTTCTTTGATATAACTGGCGCACCTTTTCAGGTTCAATATCAAATTACACTATCTTTAGTTACCAGGAGTATCCGTGTGGTAGTTGTTAGCCTGTTTTTTAACAAAAGTATAGGGTACTATACAGCTTCCTACTATTACTATTTAAGGGGTGCTTCAAAAGCAGGATAGATTAACTTTCAGGAACACCTTCAAGTACATTTGTGAAATTCATTTCTTCTTCAAACTAAAATGACACATCCTAAATATCCTTCGACTTTATAACTCTCTACAGACAAGGCACAACAATACAAACTAGTCTTTATAAGACTTAGATGATACATCATAATATGGTGCTTGATTATGGACATTTCGAACTTTCGACGCGCGCGACGGAACGAAATAATGACATTTTAAAATTTGGAATTTTCGTAATGGCGAGCGCGACAAAACAAACAACGACATATTGATGTTTCGAAGTTTGGTATTGGCGCGCGACAGAACGAAATAACGACATTTTGATGTTTTAAAGTTCGGTATTGGCGCGCGACAGAACGAAACAACGACTTTTTGATGTTTCGAAGTCTGATATTGGCGCGCGACAGAACAAAAATAATGACATGTTGAAGTTTCGAAGTTTGGCATTGGCGCGAAACATAACGAAACAACGACATTTTGATGTTTCGAAGTTTGGTATTGGGCGCGACAGAACAAAATAATGAAATTTTGTAGTTTCGAAGTTTGGTATTGGCGCACGACAGAACAAAAATAATGACATTTTGATGTTTCGAAGTTTCGTATTGGCGCGCGACAGAACAAAAATAATGACATTTATATGTTTCGTAGTTTCGTATTGGCGCGCGACAGAACAAAAATAATGACATTTATATGTTTCGAAGTTTCGTATTTGCGCGCGACAGAACAAAAATAATGACATTTATATGTTTCGTAGTTTCGTATTTGCGCGCGACAGAACAAAAATAATGACATGTTGATGTTTCGAAGTTTCGTATTTGCGCGCGACAGAACAAAAATAAGACATTTTGATGTTTCGAAGTTTCGTATTGGCGCGCGACAGAACAAAAATAATGACATTTATATGTTTCGTAGTTTCGTATTTGCGCGCGACAGAACAAAAATAATGACATGTTGATGTTTCGAAGTTTCGTATTTGCGCGCGACAGAACAAAAATAAGACATTTTGATGTTTCGAAGTTTCGTATTGGCGCGCGACAGAACAAAAATAATGACATTTTGATGTTTCGAAGTTTCGTATTGGCGCGCGACAGAACAAAAATAATGACATTTATATGTTTCGTAGTTTCGTATTGGCGCGCGACAGAACAAAAATAATGACATTTATATGTTTCGAAGTTTCGTATTTGCGCGCGACAGAACAAAAATAATGACATTTATATGTTTCGAAGTTTCGTATTTGCGCGCGACAGAACAAAAATAATGACATGTTGATGTTTCGAAGTTTCGTATTTGCGCGCGACAGAACAAAAATAAGACATTTTGATGTTTCGAAGTTTCGTATTGGCGCGCGACAGAACAAAAATAATGACATTTTGATGTTTCGAAGTTTTTTTTAACATTGGCACGTGCGATAGAACGAAAGGACTCGTTGGATTCGTGAATATTCTTTTTGCCTTATAATGATTAAAGTTAGTATTTTACAGGAAAATACGCAGTTAGGGGCCTCAAAAGAGATAATAGGAAAATCTGTTGAAATACATGAAGTATATTTACAGTTAATATTAAAACTCTATTATCTCTCAGAAAAAAAAATCATTTAAATACATTATATGAGTAGTTTGATAACAGTCCTTCATTAATATTAGAAATAAGTCAAATAATTCACTCTCGGATATAATATTTTTAAAACCTAGTATTTGTTAACTTCCGAAATGAGCGAGGAATAACGATCGTTGCAGTACAACATAGTACAACATAGAAAACACTCGAAATTACAAATGAAGTCAAATTTACTATTTTGAAATCCATGCAAAATACAAAAGCTGGTTTTACATCTGATATTTGTAAGCAACAATACGAAACTGGAGATCAGATATGCGTTATTTCATTACTACATGACATTGTATTTATCTTTTTTATATAATCAAAAACTGCCTGGCCTGTTTGGAATTCGAGAATACTGTCATTTGTTTTAGAAATTACGAGGCTTTAAGTGACGTATGACGTGACTCAACAATGATTGATATCATATTGATATCATACGTAAGACTTCAAGAAGTTTGTAAAAGTTTAATGTTTTGTCTGTTAAATCGTTATCCTGCTTAATTTTTCGGTATAAGAATAATATTTCATCATAATCCGAAGAACAATCCAGATTCAATATCTAAAAAACTAGACCTCTTATGTAAAAAGCAATCATCAGATCTAATCCACAGCAGTGACCTGAGATATATGTTCGAAGCTCCTGCTCTTTTATCTTGAATGTTGCCAAGATAATAACGCAGTTCACTTCTTTTCAGGGCGATCTGGCACGTTATTGCACCTTTTCAATCGTACAGTATCATGGCAAAACAGACATGTTATAAAAAAACTGTAGATTATCATTATATAGTAGGTTATCATTATATAACTTCGTTAAATATTTTTCTTTCTCTTCACTGCTAAGTACGCCAAGTTCATATTTTTTCCTACGATATATGAAGACTGGTATCGTACAAAAGGCAAGAAACCTCAAGGTAATACGTTATTCCAGCACTGATTAAGAAACTCTAAAATAACGAGGAATGTAACATACGTGTTTGGTATGAGAGCGATTTCTGTGATAACCATGAATATTCTGCTTTTCAGCACATTTATTAATCTTTGTCAACTTTGTACGTCTGAAAATAAACAACTGTTAAAAGGCAGTATGTAATCATCCTAAAACATCTTTAATAGAGCTGTCAGTCATCAGTTAATGATGCAATAAAATGCTGACTTCTCTGACATTTATTTATTACCTTCCACTCTTCATGTAATAAGAAAGAGCTAATAATCTATGCCATGATTTTAAGAGTTGAAGATATGCTTAACTTTCCTTGGTTTATCATACTGATTTTCCGTTTGATAGATAAATTCTTCCTTCGCGAAAAAGAAAAAAAAACTAGCTCAAAAAATTGCTCCTTTTTCTGCCAGAAATATATATTAAACTGCCTCAAAGCTATTACGACTATATAATAACTTCATTAATACTGTACCTGTAAATTTGTTCTTAAACCTCTGTCATTTCAGACTTTTAGATATATCTAAAACTGCCTGTTGTTTCTCAGAGTCGAATCTGTTTTACTAAATACAGAAGCAGAAAACATTATGTAATGCACTGTGGGTAACCCAGTCAGCCAGCTTTCTATCTTTCTAGACAAGATTATATACTTGACTCGTGTTCACCTCTGCAATATCTGATTATCTATCTCTGGTACAAAAAGTAGCGACACATTGGAAATAACAAAAAGCCTTTATACATAAAATCAGTGGACAGGGGAATGCAAAAAAAGACAGATGCTTGAAAAAAAAAAAACATCCAATGACCCAAAACTGAAATGTGCTATGTATGACTATCATTATCCAGATTAGCCAATTCTGAATTATTTGGAAATGGCACCTATGTTTACGATTCCTGCTAGAATTATTTCAAAGTTTCAGTATGTTAAAAAAACTCTTTATTTTTTCTACTATTTTTAAAACAGAAGTTTTGAGGTTAAATTCAGTGTTTTAAAATTTACAAACATAAAAAAAGAACTTGTATGTTTTACAATTATCAGTCGATAATATTTTTTTCTTATCATTTTCATACTTTGTACTATAAAAAGCGAATACACCGAATACACATATGTTGTTTAAAGAAATATATATATATATATATATACGCTCGTACGTAGATTTTAATCCGTTGCGTTTAGTCCAAGACAACGGAACAACGGGTTGAGACCTTGCACACTCCCTTGTTTTTGAAATAGCTCAATTTTAAGCCGTTTGAATTTTGAAATATTTCTTAGATGCGTAGTCGTAACAAATAAATTCTGGTATATATCTTATCTTTGTAGTGATACGAGCTACTTGTTATACCTTTCAATCAAGTGTAACAGTTTTGCAAGAGTAGTATTCAGGGTTGAAAAAGGGCAATTTTGTCAGACAGATAAGAGTTATTTGTGTTTAAATGAAGAAAAGAATGCCTTCTCAGAAATTAAGCAGTCACGTGTAACAGATCAAGCTGTTTGAAGTATCATTTGCCTTCAATCATGTAACATCAGTAACAATGTATTTTCTATTACTGTAAAAGATGTATACCTGAGCTGGCGCCTGTAAGATATATTTTGCTACTCTGCATAGCGCTGGTAAATATAGAAGAAAACAATATGCACAAACAAATGTAATTATCACTAAGGGTTAAATATTCTTTGTTAAGGATCTAAAGAATAATGCATTTTCAGCATAATTCCGTAGTAACAGAAAAATGTATTTTTTGATAGTTTTTTTTTTGTTTGTTTCGTTTCTGATAAGAATTCTAAAAACTCGCATATGTTAATATTTATTTTAATCGTCTTTGCATGATATAAGCACCATTACAAAAACATACCTACAATTATTCAGTTTTCTAATAACGTATCATTCATTCATTCATTCATTCATTCATTTATTGCAAACAAAATAATATTTCGTTATATATATATATATATATATATATATATATATATATATATATATATATATATATATATATATATATATATATATATATATATATATATATATATATATATATTCTTTAACGAAAAATTCTATTGCGTTCGTACGAACGAATATGCATTTGATTTTAATTTAAATTTACGGAATACATGTATTATTAATGTAACAATACGGACTTAAATTACAGAATTAAACCGAAATTTCAGGTGCAAATATGACAAGCAAACCTCCATGTGCGCACGTTAAATGATTATTCAATTACAGAATGCACCTCCTCACATGCAAACACGTTTTTGTAGCACTCTGGTGGTATTAGCAGTTAATTACTTTACTTAAAACTGCAACATAGATTGATTTGTCATTCAAGAACACTTTGCCCTAAACATCTGTAATTCAAAACGAAATCATTTTTCAAAGTATCTCTCTCTTTCAAGGATTAATCATTCTGTTTCTATATTCTTTTCAGGTATATTAGGAAAATAATTCTAGGAAATAGCATTTTAGAAATATCAGACTGTTGAAGCAGTGATTTTGACTTTGTTTATATATAAAACAGTTAAAAGTCCCTGATAAATAGTTAAACGTATTTGAACATTTCAAACAATAGTCATGCATTGTGCAAATATTTCATTACATTAATTGCTCTTCACAAACTAGCAATACTCGAGCAGTTTGTCTCTCTGATTAACGTGAATATCATGCTGACGTCTGAAAGGAATAATTGTCAGGCTACCAAGCGCATGCAACTGTAAAAGACAATCATATTTCTATTCAATTTCTTTTCCTAAAAGGTGGTCGTTTGTATTCTCTTGGTTAAGAGTTAAGGAAAAGTACAGGTCTTATAACTATAAATGCTAGAGGCGAAAATATATATTCTACATACGTTTTTTACCTGGTGATTTCAACTAGGTATTTTGCAAATAAGTCTTTGTTTTTGATGTGCCTGTAACATCATTATCAAACTCAAAGTCGTAAAGTGCAGTTGATAAATAAACATATGTACATAAGTTAATCATTTAATTTATCATTTTTTCAAATGATTTGATTTCGACGGTTAATTTACACAATTCTAAGTCATGAAACTATTTCAAAATAATAATCTGCTTTAAAGCGACTGACTCACAGAATTTAGCCGAAAATGGTTTTCTTCAAAATTTAAGAGAAGTTAACATACTATGAAAAAAACAAGATAATATTATGCTTCTATACATCATGAAAAGTGAAAAAAAAAGTTTAGACTCAATCAGGATTCGAACCCATGACGTTTCGGTCGTTAAAAATATAAAGCGACGATCTACAACACTGTGCCACAGAGACTAGTTATAAAGTTTCGTCAAATTTTATGTTATAACTAAAGTATCTACCCCGTGACTAACGTGGTAAATTTTCTATCAATAAAAGTGTGTAAAATTTTATATTTTGATGTTTTTCTATAATATAAAATGAGTCAGTAACTTAGTTTAGATATTCTTCTTTTACATATATTTACAGACAGAGGCAATTTTGCATGAACAGTTTTTGTGCACTGTTTGCCATGTGAATCAGTAAGCTTAATGTTTTCATCTCCAGTAATAAAAATTATCTAGAATTTGCTGTTGATGCCTTTCATTTGTTTAAGATTAAATAATTTAACAATTCCTGTTCAATAACATCTGTGTGAATAGTCAATTCTTTTAGTTCCAACCCAAAATACCAACTGGAAAAAAGAAGAAAAAACAACAACCTTTTATAGGTATAGTTTCCTCTCTCTACCCCTATGCAGTATTAAAGACCCTTTTCAACATCATTTGGTCGTATTGTTACGTTCCGCTGATCAAGGTTAAGTAATGTTCTGTCTCAGAATTCTCAATTGACTGTAAGCCCGGTAGTGTATTTAAATAGGCAAACTATTTGACTCCAGTTTACTTCTGTTGAAAGGAGGGGTCTAAAACTGCACAGAAAAGTGAACACCATTTTAGGTCTGGTTTTGTTCTCGGTTCACTGTGAGCCACGTCAAAATGTTGAACCTTAACCAGGACACAAGACAGACGGACAAACAGGGATTGCTGACTAGGTTATTGGGGCATCAAAGTTATTGGGGCATCAAAGTTATCAAAGTTATTGGGGCATCAAAGTTATTGGGGCATCAAAGTTATTAGGGCACTCTTTTTCTACTACTAAGACAAACAAGGATTAAGCTCATAAATGTCTTTTATTTTAGACACTCTAAGAGTAATCAAACTACCGAAATTTGTAAATTCTATAATGTATTTGATAATTATTATTTATACTGACTTTAAAATACCTAACAAGTTCAAGCTAATGAATCTGACTTAATAACAAAATAACCGGTGATGTCGCGAGGCAACCAACCCTTAAAACAAACGAACTGTCAGTATTCCAAAAGACTATAAAAAATCTGTACAAAAGAAAATGTTTAAAAAAATCAAATTATTATATATAGTTTAGACAGATCTATGTTACGATTTTAAAAGAAAATATGTAAAAATAAGCACACCTATAACTAAGTTGAATTTTAAGTTTTGAGGAAATCTTAAACAAAATAATGATGTGTGCATTCTAAACGTTCACATGCCAAAAGCCCCCTGTTCTGAGTTACAGACAGGGTTTATATACTTTCACAGACTTTCCACAGCCCACAGTGTGCATCACAAGTGGAACCATGAATAACACTGCCCAGTTCTGTAAAATCCACAACTGGGATGCTCCCCAAAAAACCTAGTGAACCACAGTTAGCGCTGTGTAAAAAAGCACTTTCAGCTAAAATTACCTGCATAAATGGGTAAACCTTTTAAAATTTAGTAAAGAATAGATAGAATAAATGATATTAACCTTATATTTTCTTTTGCGTGAAGCAAGTTGAGCAAACTTTGCTTAATTCGTTTGTATGCAGGATCGAGACTGTCAAAAATGTAAACACCAGGTTGCTAAGCGAATATTTACAGTAAAAATCAATATGGCCGACAAGAATTCATGAACAAGTGCTCTGAAAATATAACAGACTGTTATTTAATAACTACAAGGAAACAGTGTTGTATGAAAACATGGAGTTTACAAAACAGACTAGAAAATACTGACTAGATAAATGTCAATGATGTAAACTGAAAACTGAAACAAGGTCGTGAAAACTCGTGATTATACTGTGAATATTCTTGAACACTGGATGTAAAGAAATACTGGCACAATACGTAAGGCTGAGTTGTTGATCTGTGTGTTTTATGAAGGACAACAGCCAGCTTAATGTGGTGTAGCCAGTAAAAATCAACAATGTAAGCAAGTAAAAAACTAGTTGAAGAATGACAAAAGAATAAAGAAGCAAACAAATACAGGTAAAATGCTGGGGCATTACAATATATCTTGCAGACGTGAGGACTATAGCCGATAGCGAGCCGATTCAAAATGAAAACCCCTTCCTACAAACAGTCCGCCATTCAAAGGAAAACTGAACAACTTTCTTTCAAAATCCAGACAGTAAAATGCATAAAAAAGGAGTAAGGGAAATGATTCGCCATTATTATCTGTTGGCCAAAAATGGTCTCATAGTTGATAACACTAACTTGCATTATGAATCTAAGACAGGTTAAGGTTCAGTCATCTTTATCATTGCAAACATATTGACTTTCGTCATTTTAGGTTAAATCATCTAAGAAAACAAATACTAACGATTGAAAGTACATCGTAATTTGACTTACTCTGTTACACAAGAACTTTTTTTATTTCTTTATTAATAAGGTACTGGTCTGCCTTCCTTTGATCTTTTTAATAGTAAATAAATACTGGTCTTCAAAAGTTAATTCCCTTCTTTTGAACAACCTATTTTATAGTTAATAAACCTATTTTTATTCTCCCATAGACCTTGCATGAGCACTTTTAGTGCTTAATCTAACAACGTTAAAGTCTTTGTTTGTGTCTTGTTTATGGCTTATTTCTTTTTACAACAGGTTGTTATTTTATCAAGCATAATCTTATCAAAACCACTCTTCTTACGCTGACATTATATAAAAAAATGCTTTTGGCAGAAAAATGATAATTCTTAACTCTTTTCAACAAATTCTCTTCAAAGCAATGCCTTTGCAAGTATATGAAATGATTAAAAACGTTTAATTTTGGAGCTTTTAATTGCATAGTTTCAAAGCTTTTCTAGGCTAGTTTTTCTGACAAGTTTTGCAACGCAACTATCTTAAAAGTCACATAAATAATTTAAATTTTGCATAAAGTCCTCTATTATATCTAATATGTGGACACATTTGTTTTAAAATTAAAACGCAAGAAAAAAAATGATAAAGTCATTTGACGGAAGTATGAATTTGGAGTAAAGCATGTTTTTTTATTCCTCTTCTTCAATCGATCAAATTGAACCGTTGTAAATAAACTATTACATTTTCCTCTCAGAAACCCGAATCTCTCGAGCTTGGATATTTGAAATGATATCCAAATGCCCCGTCGTTTACTTCAGTCAGATATTCAGTATCAGTATACAGAGGTGCTCGAATGTAACGATCTTTGGTTTCCTCGTCTATAATATCATTATGCTAAAATAAGCTTTATTCATCTAACAAAATTTTATTACAGAGTAAACTCCACTAAGATTTGTAACGACATACTGCCTGTACTGAAGATTGTGTCGGGGTTCAAACTCCAGCATTCTTTTTATCTGTAGTTATGATGGTATAATGTAGGTGCCGACACAGGTTAACATTTATACAGAATTACAGCTTAAATGATTGTTATGATTAGCATAATTAGTTTTAACCAACTCGACGGTAAGAAAAATTAAAATTGTGAGAGCAGTTTCTCTAACTGTTGAATTTTGAGAGGGGTTATCTTGAGATAGAATGAAATAGAACTTGTCTGCATTATTTTATCAACTAGTTAAACCTTTAAGCATTCATCTCTGAGTAGAATAGTAATTACATTTTGTTTTATATTATAAGCATACACTCGTCAACATTTCTAAGTACTCTTCTATTACAAGCGGAGTACTTCATAGTTAATGTAACTATTGTTTTGGAGTAAAAAAAATACAACTATCAAACGTTTATCGACAACACATTAAATGTTTATAAGACCATGGAATATTGTAGTTACTAGTGGTGGGCAACATATTTGTTCCATTTTCCTTTCTTCCTGCCATAAAAATCACACTTCTATATTAACCTTTATGCAAGGAACGCCTTGCCGAGTTTCATCAACTAGTTAAGTAGTCACTTAAAGGAAATTGTTGACAGACAAAAAAAATATCACGATGAACAATCTACATTATCACATTAATCAGACATGATGAACAATGTACATTATCACATAAATCAGACATGATGAACAATGTACATTATCACATAAATCAGACATCATGAACAATGTACATTATCACATTAATCAGACATCATGAACAATGTACATCATCACATTAATCAGACATCATGAACAATGTTCATCATCACATTAATAAGACATCATGAACAATGTACATCATCACATTAATCAGACATGATGAACAATGTACAGAATCACATTAATCAGACATCATGAACAATGTACATCATCACATTAATCAGACATGATGAACAATGTACATAATCACATTAATCAGACATGATGAACAATCTACATCATCACATTAATCAGACATCATGAACAATGTACATCATCACATTAATCAGACATGATGAACAATGTACATAATCACATTAATCAGACATGATGAACAATCTACATCATCACATTAATCAGACATGATGAACAATGTACATAATCACATTAATCAGACATGATGAACAATCTACATCATCACATTAATCAGACATGATGAACAATGTACATAATCACATTAATCAGACATGATGAACAATGTACATAATCACATTAATAAGACATCATGAACAATGTACATCATCACATTAATCAGACATCATGAACAATGTACATCATCACATTAATCCGACATGATGAACAATGTTCATCATCACATTAATCAGACATGATGAACAATGTACATCATCACATTAATCAGACATGATGAACAATGTACATAATCACATTAATCAGACATCATGAACAATGTACATAATCACATTAATCAGACTTGATGAACAATGTGCATTATCACATTAATCAGACATGATGAACAATGTACATCATCACATTAATCCGACATGATGAACAATGTACATAATCACATTAATCAGACATGATGAACAATGTACATAATCACATTAATCAGACATGATGAACAATGTACATAATCACATTAATCAGACATCATGAACAATGTACATCATCACATTAATCAGACTTGATGAACAATGTGCATTATCACATTAATCAGACATGATGAACAATGTACATCATCACACTAATCAGACATCATGAACAATGTACATCATCACATTAATCAGACTTGATGAACAATGTGCATTATCACATTAATCAGACATGATGAACAATGTACATTATAACATTAATCAGACATGATGAACAATGTACATCATCACACTAATCAGACATCATGAACAATGTACATAATCACATCAATCAGACATCATGAACAATGTACATCATCACATTAATCAGACATGATGAACAATGTACAGAATCACATTAATCAGACATCATGAACAATGTACATCATCACATTAATCAGACTTGATGAACAATGTGCATTATCACATTAATCAGACATGATGAACAATGTACATCATCACACTAATCAGACATCATGAACAATGTACATCATCACATTAATCAGACTTGATGAACAATGTGCATTATCACATTAATCAGACATGATGAACAATGTACATAATCACATTAATCAGACATGATGAACAATGTACATCATCACACTAATCAGACATCATGAACAATGTACATCATCACATTAATCAGACATCATGAACAATGTGCATTATCACATTAATCAGACATGATGAACAATGTACATCATCACACTAATCAGACATGATGAACAATGTACATCATCACATTAATCAGACATGATGAACAATGTACATAATCACATTAATCAGACATCATGAACAATGTACATCATCACATTAATCAGACTTGATGAACAATGTGCATTATCACATTAATCAGACATGATGAACAATGTACATTATCACATTAATCAGACATGATGAACAATGTACATCATCACACTAATCAGACATCATGAACAATGTACATCATCACATTAATCAGGCATCATAAACAATGTCCATCATCAGATTAATCATACATAATGAACAATGTACATCATCACATTAATCAGACATGATGAACAATGTACATCATCACATTAATCAGACATGATGAACAATGTACATCATCACATTAATCAGACATCGTAAAAGAAAAAATAATAAAAATATAAGATAAAATAAAACAAGCCATATACTAAGGTGGTACAGTATCTTAAGAAACTCTTACGCAAGGAGTGCTTTTATCAATTTATGTAACAACATCTAAAGAAATATATGCAGACACCAGATCGTAAAATCACTTGTTTTTTTCACAGCAATAAAATTTTCTACATTCAGTTGATAAGAGCAGCTCTTTTAAAGCTAAGTGTTTCTTTAAACTGCCAATTAATTTGTCATGAAGTAAGCTTACTTTTATCTGTATACACCATTCTTAAACACTGTGTGAGCTCCATACAACAGCAGTACAAGTTTCCTCACATGTCTTAGTAATGGAATATCAAAGTTTCCACTAAATGCCTTAAATATGTTATTTTTGTTTCATTTAATTATTATACTCATTAAAAC
Organism: Cyclina sinensis; assembly: GCA_012932295.1. Taxonomy (NCBI): domain Eukaryota; kingdom Metazoa; phylum Mollusca; class Bivalvia; order Venerida; family Veneridae; genus Cyclina; species Cyclina sinensis. Next base: position 22,187,392 of record JAAONU010000001.1, read on the forward strand.
CTACGAAATTTTACTTTCATTTCATGTAATTCGCGTGTGTCACGAGAGAGAGATTACATATCAATTGTATTATTAGCTCATTTATTACGTTTTCCTTAAAGATTTCATTCTTGCTTGCACTGGATTATAGACAATTCCCTTAAATACTTCAATGTGCCGACTTTATTTCACTTCGCTTAAAGTTGAATATTGTAGCAAATGACTAGAACGCTTTTGACTCATTTTGAGACCTTAGGTTTAGTAAATGAAATAGATAAAAACGCATAGAGAATGTTTTTTGCATGGAACTTAACAGAAACAATTTGTTGCAATAATAGTATACACACAAAGATTTATCCGATCAAATTAAGTTATCATTCACAAGAGCAATACAATCCCGTCATGTCTTTCCTCTCCTACACTATTTTTAATCGTCTCATTTATATAGGAACTTACATTCTAAAGTTGTAGAAGTTTGAGTGTTTCTGTTTTAACGTAACAATTGCCTCTACTTTTGTTGTTGGCGAAAAACTCTAAACGGTTAGGTCAATTTTTAAAAGTGTTTTCAGTAAACATCATAGTATTAAAATCTCTAATACAGTTGTCAGTTAACAGTAAATTGCAGCTTAAAAAAGCTCTCTCTGATCTAGAAAACACACATTATTCAGGACGCATTCATTGAGCGGGATTAACGTAAGTTCAAAGAACTTGTTTTTAAATCAACATATAATAAAACTGCTAGAACGAGTTTGTGTAATGAAGAGATTTCTTTTCTCATTTATTTTTATTTCATGATATAACGAAGTCTTTTCTCGAATGGTCCCAGGTATCATTTTTTTGTCATAAAAGCAAATTCATGTCGAAAAACTGGGAAAGAAAGCAATCTAGAGCTTTATTAAAAGAGTCATTTGACCTTTGCAAGCTTATCTTATAATCTGACGTATTTTATTATGCCTTAGAGGGTTACATTGTATTTTTCTTAAATGAAAGCATTTTGATATGGTGGCTAATTTCTGCCATTAAGTTCTGTCGTGTTGGCGGGGCGAAGACACAACAACATGACAGAACGACACATGTAGCATTTGTCATAATGGCTTGCTCATTTGTAGTTCTTTCGTGTTGACGTGTTTTCATCCCGCCAACAAAACAGAACGTTATTTTGAGGGCGTCAAGTCAACATTTCCACCAACACGACAAAACAAAAACTGTGGGCACCAATATGACAAATGCTACATTTGTCGTTCTGTCGTGTTGTTCCCCACCAAACCTCAAACACGACACTATATTTTGACGTTGTATTTGTGATATTTCAGTGATCAAACATTTTGGTTTATAAACAGTTGTATAGATGCTTTTATCAATCGTTTAATATTACGAAATCAAACAAAACTAGTTATGTATAAAAATTTTAAAAATCCATAGATTTAAGGACCGTGATTATATGAATTAGTCTTTGTCTATATTATTTTGAAGTTGAAATAATTTCGACAATCTACCAAACATACTTAAAATTAGGATTGTATGTGAAATTTAAATTTAAAATTTGAAAGTATAATTTTCAAGCCTTTGAGTGAAGGGACCATTATTTAAAACACTACCGCCCTGTTTTTCTAAGTCGAACTAACTAGGTTGTTGTTCTTTCCACCATTTAACAAAATGGCGAGAATTAGGACGCTCGGATAAACTACTCATTGCATTATGGTTCATTAAAATACTTTCACAAACATTCTAACATTTTAGACTTTCAATGCTAATTAGTTTATACGAAAATGTTTCTCTTAGGGAGGCCCATTAGCCTATTAAAATTTACATCAAGTGTTTATGAAACAATTGTATAACAGCATGAAACTTATTGTTACAAAATATCTAAAATCATATTTAGTTTTTTTTTTTAAATAATAGAATTATGTTTACTTGCAGTTTGTGCAAAACCCTCAATACAGTTTATGATTAACAACATTAGTAGCTTTACGAAAGATAATGTGTTTGGTATGTTGCAAAATTCAAATCAATCAGTATGAAGCATTTTTTCTTCATGGCAAATTCAAGACATGCCTGTCTGGAGTTCAAACCCGGTGCTGTTTATTTTGGTAGAAACTGTATACCCGTTAGTATTCCAGATAGATGCATCAGTTCTTGTTTATGCGGTAGGTAGGGAGCATGTAAAAACTATGATATCCCACAGTGTGGTAATTTAGTTCATTCGTAAATGATCTAAGGAAATACAGATGCCTTATCAGCATGACTGCACAAGCAAAAGGTCTAATTTATGGGATATTTTATTTTCGCAGATCTCAATATATGTACTTGAAGCCGTAACTTAACTCTTTATTAAAAAGTACAAGTCAAAGTCCTTCCTGAACTTAAATTTTAAAGGTTAATATCGACAAAAATATCCAATGTGTGTCACTGATCAATAAAAAGGTCGGCGAACATCGTGTACAGAGAGCCGACAACTACCTGACAATCTGACCAGTAACAGCTCTTAAAAGTGATCTTATCAAGCGTATAAATAACCGTACGAAAATCATTCACTACCTTAAAATAATAATTTTTTGTTGAAAAAAGTGTCTAAGTAACACCTCACAATCGCTATTCTATAAGCATTCTGGCAAAGCTAAATAGTTCCTGCATGTGTTGAATTTATTCTTAATATATACCGCAGAAGTTTTTCTTTATGCCCTTGTTCCATTTTCAGAGAAAGCTAAGAACTCAGTGGAAGACTCTTTTAACTCCACAAGGCTGGCTTACTAAAATACTTGATTATAAAACCACTGTTTATACAATGTGTGAAGATGAAACGTGCAGACACCAGTATTGAAACTCACATATGCACTTTTATTACAGGACTGAATGAAGCAAAAGAACACACATGCATAAGTCAAAAACATGAATCGTAACGCAACTACTTAAGTGTCTATATCATAGAGTTAAAGCCCCTCAAAATGCCAAGTGTTTCCCTTGCACACGACTTTATGATCATCATGCTGTTTAGATAGTGCTAGTGTTCAAAGGGTTTCTGAATAATGAAAGTATTATTCTTACAGATTAACGTTATGTTAGCTTGCAGTTTAGGTTATTAAGTTTTATATTGTAGACATTTATCCCGGACTGACAAATATGTAGTAGGATTTTGGTATTCAAATTTATCCACGACTGACAAATAAAATGTACGGATTATGAGTTTACCCCGGTCTTCAAAATTGCACGGATTTTGTACTCAAAGTTTCCCCGGGCTGACAAATTGTACGGATTTTGCATTCAAATTTACTCCGGACTGACAAAGCATACGAATTCAAATTTACCTTGGATTGACACATAAATCAAACAGATTTTCTCGTTTTTATTTCCCTCTTGTAAAACCTCAAGTAAATAATGCAAAGTTTAATCAGAATTTCAGAATGGTATATTAGTGTTGCTCCACTGGGTAGATAATCGGCTTTCATTTAACGGAGTGTCTATTACCGGTAGTGCACCAGTTTCTGTTGCTATTGATTTCCTACTACCAGACTTTTATCAGTTAAGTGTATTATATAAACAGGTTATGTCTGGGAAAAGATCAAAATAGAAACGAATTATTCGCATCCTGACTCTTTATTTTGATAAAGTCTTCAAATCGAGAACAGTGTAAAGATAAGAGACCGTATGTTTTGCATCAAGGGAAAATTTATTATCATTATACAAGAAAATCCCATTCATTAGTTTTTATTGATGGATTCAAGAACGATTCCGAATTCCATCCTTTAAGTAAAATTTTCAGAGAGCAATTCATTATCTAACGAGTATTACTTTTAATTCATCTTTACGACACCGCCACTGTAAAATATCAAAACATAACATTATAATGTTTTTTCCCTTGAACTTGCTTTTTTAGGCCATAAAGTAGAATATTTACAAATGTGAAGATAGTTTGGTTGCGAAACTACTTATTCTGTCGTAACAAATGCATAAACATGTTCTTTGCTTTCGCATTGAGTTTTACCGTAAAATTAACTAGTATGTCCGTTTAAATTCGGTATTTTTGTTGATATGTACCTAGCAAAACACTTTTTCGAGTCTCTGTATTGAAAATTAATTCAATACTGCAGATATTTTTGTGACTCCCGACTCGATGAAAGTTTTACTCAAGAGATGCAGATTTTGATTAATATGTTTAATAATCATAAATTATCTCAGGATAATTTGCGCACATGTAGGTGGCCATACCGCGTGGTTTATGATCTCATTTAGGCTGTCGCGAGCAGCATTTTTCTGGACACGATTCGGAGGAGAAAACTGCTTTTATTTCTTCATCAATTTAAATGATATATAACGCATGCGAAGCGTAATATTTTGCCCTACACATTGGCCCGCATGATTCTTTTGTCAGATGTACAGAATTTTATAACATTCGGAAAAACTGATGCGTTTTTTGCGATAGCAAACATATTGTTACGAACTCTTTATTTCGCGAATGTTAAGAAAAACTGTACATCAGACAAAAGAGTCATAAGGGCCTGTATGTAGGGCACAATTTCCGCCTTGCATGCACTATGCCCCATTTATATTGATGTAGAAATAAAATACTTACAGCAGTTTTCTCCTCCGAATCGAGTCTCGTGACTTCATATACCACGTGGTATGACTACCCTGTATTGGGCACTATCGCAATATTTGATGAGATTAACATGTAAACAGTGCTTCATAATTCCAGATTTGAAGCCATTACTTTTAAGCTGCTCAATTAGTTTTCACAAGTGGAGTGTAAAAATTCACTTAAAGCGACTGACTCACAGAATTTTACTGATTTTTTACCTCTAAAATGTAAGTGAAGTTAATAATATACTACGGAAAAAAACATAATATTATGCTTCTATACACCAAGAAAACTGAAAAAGAAGTTATGACTTTAACAAGATTTGAACCCATACCCACTTTCGGTCAGTAAAATATTGAACGACTTTCTACAACACTGAACCACAGAGACTAGTTATTACATTTTGTCAAAATTAATAACATAACTAAAGTATCTACCACGTGACAACCGGGGTCAATTTTGTACCGATAAAAGTGTGTATAACTTTATATTGTGATGTGTTTCAAAAAAATGGGTAAGTCACTTAGTTCAGATATGTTCTTCATATTCCAATTACTACTAGAATTTCTATATGTATAAACATTTTCTGTATTTTCAATTTTCATCGTCGGCCCATCTGTGAGTCAGTCGCTTTAACGCGCACTTACAAGAGTGAATGATCGAAGCTGAACTCGCACTAACTATGATATGTTTCTTGCTTACTCGAATGGGTCTTTTGAATCAGTGATCAAGCTGTTTTCACATCTGGTTTCTTAACTGATTGGTTATCGTAATGTTTACATCATTTCTATCCTGGTATATATATTATGCATTTAGCTCCCAGAAGGCTCATAACAAGTTTTCGATATAAAATCAAATGTAACAATAATGTCATGTAAAAAGGGTCAAAAGTAGGGCAGTGAAATAATAAGTACAAGCCAAAGGAAGAAAAACAGCAGAAAACTAAACATGAGCAAGATCATCATGCATTGTTTGCTCCCTGCTGTAGCACATTATCTAACATCATTGATCAGCAATATAAAAGAAAACTCTTCATATAAAAAAACGAAAAAAAGGAAACATGAAAGGAAACATCAAAATTGTAATAATACTAGTTTATACAAGTATTGGTCATCCTTAAAATGATCGAATTTCTGATTCTTTATTCAAAACTGTAAAGAGCTGGTCTAAAACTGAACAGACATTCATAATACAAACTTATGAAAATCTTGTTTTCACATTAATTTTACCTAGATGTTTGAAACATATAGATGGTTTTGAAAAAAAAAAATCTATGTGTTAAAGTTGGTTAGGCAAAGGTTAAGCTTACCTGTCAATATATTCGTTATGCAGCTTACCAAATATATAAAATTCTATTTAAATTGTCATTTTAGAAAATTATACTGAACAATTTGATAGCAGAGAACCATCTTCCTATCTCATTTTAATTTGCCATCTTCATCAAAGCAGCAATTGCCTGTATGATTGAAAAGTTCCTCTTCTCGTTACACACATAAACTGGAATGATAAGAAAATCTGCGGTTAAGCGTCTCATTAGATACTTACCGATCACTGCTTGTTTGCGATTGGTGCGTAGTATTTTGGCAGGTCACGTGATATACCTGCAGTCACATGCCTTGTTCTACGAAAGTTTTCTGGCTGTCTTATCCCTTTATATATTACTTAGGAATACAATTACCTCAATTGCAGAGATTCAATCCATAGTGGATGTATGCGTTAAGATAAAGTGCATCAATATAACTGCAAAAACAAATGTAACAGAAATGGAGAGAGACGAAAAAGAAAAGCACAAAAGTTATGACATTATAGAAATGATTGATTATGGAAGTTTTGGGGACATCCTCAAAGTCAGATGTGAATCGGATAAAAAAATATATGCCATGAAACAAATCAAGTTTCGAGGTAATTTTCAAGACGACTTGTATATAATAAGTGAAATTTATTGTCTTACTAAACTAAAGCACAAAAACATCATACGATTACAGGAAATCATCATTGACGTCCAGGAGATTCATATCATTATGGAATATGCTGAGAATGAAAACCTTGAACGATACTTGTGTGATAACAAACACCTTGAATTTCACCAAAAGTACAAAATATATGCTCAGATTTTGGAGGGCGTTAAATTTTGTCATGACATGGACGTAGCACACAGAGATCTTACACCTGCTAATATCTTGTTGACGGAGGACCTTGTGATTAAAATTGCAGATTTTGGACTTGCGGTGAAATGCTTCGTAGGTAAGCAGTCTGTTTTTAACGCCTAAATTACCATTTTGTTTAAATTTACCTTTTCTGAATTCTGTTGAAAAGAAATGGCATTTTCGGTAGTTTTAAAATATTTTTCTTAATGCATGGATGTCATGATCTGGCATCAGGCAAGAGATCTGAACGACATCAAAAATTGCTTGCAAGGGCTGTTTGCAGCTAAGTTACTCCGATACATAAACACGTCTCTTTATAAAAAAAATTGAACTTTATTGTTTGCGTGTTTCTCGAATTAGAAACAGCCTAGCTTTTTATCGACAACGTTCAACGTTAGGAATACAATTACCTCAATTGCAGAGATTCAATCCATAGTGGATGTATGCGTTAAGATAAAGTGCATCAATATAACTGCAAAAAAGAGAGTAAAAAATGAAGTTTGAGATAGATCAAACATTTTTACGTGTTAAATAATAAATCAGTGCACACGGTGATTGAAGGAACGGAAGAGAATTCATTTCTCTTATCATCCGTTCGAATTCCAAAATGATATGACGCAGCTTACAGGAAAATGTTTGCAGGTGCGATCGAGTTATAGCTGTATAAAAATATCTGTGCATATAATTATTAAAAGCATCAGTTACTGAATCTTCAGATTAGTGCAAGCTATCATTTTTCTTCAATACATAACATGAGACTGTTTCATGTTAATGAAAAGATAGCCTCAAATACTCCTAACACAAGATTTATAAAAAGTACTTTATTGCGTCGTTATACAAATTTCAATAATCACAGAATAACTGTTTACTGGACGTAAAGACTTATTTTCAAAAACCTAGCTGCTTGTAAAACAAAGAGGGCATTTGCGTTTTTCAAGTCTTATAATGCTAAAACACAGTCATTGAAATTGCAAATAAGCATATAAGAGGGTAGAAGATTTTACGTGGTTTGAATAATATTGTATAATGGCTTAAATAGCGCTTTCATGTTAATAGCTATTTCAAATGTTTCCTTTGTAGGCAATGACAAAACGTTGCTTTGTACAGACTACTTAGGTCGAGCATCTTATCTGGCACCGGAAGTTCTTTCACACAACCCATTCCTACCGAAACCAGCTGACATTTGGAGCCTTGGGGTCACACTGCTCTTTATCCTGTTTAGACATATTCCGTTTAGTGGATTTCACCAAGACGTTCTTGAGGAACAAAGGAACGTTTCCTGTGAAGAATTCATACTTAAAAACACAATGGAATCAAGTGTTTTACTTAGATCAATTATAAGAGAATCTCTAAAGGGACAGCTTCAACTCGATTTCAAACAGAGACCAGACATACATGAACTCATTAAGCAATGGCACACTGTAAGTCCAGAAACTATGTATGAAAGCGATGTTACATAGAAAACAGAAGAGTTAACATGGAGTTGTAGTCATAGTATAGCTAAGAGCATAAATTCAGTTTGACTGAAGCAAGTTAATGCGCGTGAGGAAGAAAATAAAGTAAAACAAGTGAAGAAACAATAGGCGAAGTTAAAATGGCAGTCATAACTTAATGGGACAATTCGAGCCGTAGGACATGATATGATTGTTTCAGTTTACTTTTTCAGTCATGTTACACGAAAGTGAAAATGAATGATAATTCTACTTGATTGTAGCTGTAAAAAGTCAGGAAAATGATTGAAAAGAATATATACATAGCAAGCAATTATGCCAATTAATTTCTGCATCGTCGCGTAATGAAAATTAGAAATCAAGATAAAACCAAGTTGTTGGTTTCTCCAAAGCTGTTTACAGGGCGACAACCAGGAAAATGACTGTGGCAAATTGTGAAATCGAAAGGTTTTTGTTTTCGTTACGGCGTTGAGTCAATATAAATGTTATGTATCTGCACCTCGCCACCACACATTGTGAAAACACGTGAAATTATTTGTCGCATTCTATGCTATTGGAATAACACAGTATGGCAGAAATTTGACATTGGGATAAGTAAGGTTTTGCTGGTAAAGTGTTGTTTAGTTTTGGTTTCTCAAGTTCATGGAATTTTGGATTTATCGGCAAAAGATTTTAAAATATCAAGCATTTATGAAACGTGTTGATATTTGTGTCAATTCTTGTAATTAAGTAAATTAGGTTAAATAAGTTTATATTTTCAAATAGAAAAGAAAGACATATTATCTTTAAAGCAGCAAACGTTTACGTTTTTACACTACCAGTGTAGTTTTAAATTATTATTTCTTCTTTATTTTCAAATCGATGGATGGATCATATACATGATTAATGGTTCTTGATTATAGATTATGTGTAATGTCCTTTAATGGAGAGTTACAATTAAGTACCAAACGAATTAATGACAGTTTTCATTATTTCAACTAGTATTTTGTTGATAACTTACTTTCTGAAAACAAATAAAGGGTGATTTAAACATATATGTAAATGATAAATAAATATTTTAATAAATACACGTATAATTGTTCTTGATCTTTATAATACCTCTGTGAGTCATGGATAAAAATCAAGGACTTGCAAAGCAAGTATGTGTTTCTGAAGGAAGACCATGCCAATTATATAGTTTTCTATCAAACATGTTGTCATCAAGTGCAATGCATAAAACCCGTTTGGCATTTGTTTCAAACTGTGTTCCATCGATTTAAAAAGTTTCAAACCCTGTAACTTTTGTTTCAATTCCGCATCGTGATCTGATTATATCAAAAAAGACTTGCACATTTGTTTTTATATTCGTTTGTACAGTATCTTGACTAAATTGATTGATAAAAGTTGCTGTCTTTTAAATATCCCTTAATAATTAAAATATTAATTTACTAAACGATAATTCCTTGTATCTAGAATTAATAGATATTTAGAAAAACTACATTTGAATTATACAATAATATATTTCTACTGTTACGGTCTAGTGCATACTTTCCTAAAATTGTAACAGCGTCAGGGATTCGATTCTTTGGCTCGGTGGTTAGAGTGTTGGCCAGTCACGAAGTAAATCGGAGTTCAAATCCCGCTCTAGATTCTAGATGCGCTGCATCTTTCTGTTACGGACTTTAATGTGCATAAGATTAGAGCTCGGCCGGGATAACCCCTACTGAACTTAGTTATAAAAATTAAATAAAAAAGAATCTTTCAAGATTTCTGCCTGATCTTCTGATCTAAAAATATAAAAAAAAATACACAACATCATTCGTCATCAAAATTGATGACTTTCGCAAGAGGGGATGTGTTACAGTCTAGTGCATACCTACGTAAAATTATATAAATACAACCTCTGACAACTGCGCCAGGGAACCGATTCTTTTGCTCAGTCGTTAGAGTGTTGGTCTGTTACGCGGGAGATAGGAGTTCAAATCCCGCTCTGGGGTGTGCATTCTAAGATGCGCTGCATCTTTCTGTTAGGGACTTTCAGATTCTTACCGTAATAATACAAAAAACTAAGGTGAACATTAGACTCAAACGTATATAATCTTATACATGAATCAGTTATTATACAGATGTACATAAGTTCATGAGATTAAATTAATGTTAATAATCATTGTAAAAATATGAAGTTAATGAGCTTTAAGCTACTGTAAATTCGTTAGGGAATTGATTTTACATCTGGTAAACTGGAATGAATCTAAAAACGTAATGGAAAACCTAGGGTGTCTTGGCATTAAATATTTTCCTACCTGTTTCTGATGTTATAATGTCGTGTAACACAGCTTTTCACAGATTTACTATTTTGATCTTAAGTTTTTCAATAATCTTATTGCTTTATATATTAATTGAAAAGATAAACAATGTACGTTAAAAAGAACATAATTAAAAGGAAAACACAATTTAACTATTGGGAAAAAGAACATTCATTCAAGATAAAAGAGTTAGACAGACTACAAAATACAAATGTGATAGACATCTTATATTAATAAGAAGTTGTGACACCCTTTGAAATAGTCTCCTTCCACATTTTAAGAAAATACGATACACTTTTAACTGTAACCAACTTTTAAAATCCAATAAGTGATTGTCTAGTATCATTCTATCTAAAAAATCCTATTTATTCAGTGCATCAACTAATAATTTATAATTTACAATCTAACATAAAAAAGACATTTTAGACTTCAACCACAGTATTTTATTATGTATTGCTTCGGCTAATACTAACCATACAAAGTTGAAAATTGTAACCGTTGATCTGCCAGATTTAAAATATTCTTTCAATTTTATGATATTCAGATGTAACATGAACAAAAATGAGATAAGCAAAATTGCTTGACGAAGTTTGGTCAAAACTTAGAAACTTTAATATGGTAAAGGTGCAAACTGCATTATGTAGAAAGCTTTATGACTGGTGTTTTTATTTTTGTATTAAAAACTATACTTGGAACAAACAAATCCACAAGCAGTAAATGGAACTCATAAATTCTTTAAAAAAACACATCGAAATCATTAAGAAAAGAAAACCCTGTTCTTAGAAGATTGGTATGGTATTTGTATTGCCCTTGATATCAAGGACTCTAAATACATACAATCTGAACTTGAAATGAACTCTGTTAAACAGTATATCTCATACCCAATGCTCATGTCAGATAAGTAAACGATCAGTTTCAATTACATCAAAAGCGCCTGCAACCATATTATTGATAAAACTAAATTGGAAACCAGTGCAAAGGTAAATAGAGAGTATTACTCGAGCAAAACATGTAAACAAATAGAAATTGCATTTGGTAAACATAAAACTTTTAAGGTTGTATATTTTTTATTCATTGAAAGAAAAATGAATTGTTTTTATTTGTTATTTACACTGTTTTGTACTTTTGAACTTTTGTCATATTCCTTATATTCAATGATTAAAAATGTAAAGATTTAAGCAAAAATGCATAATTAAAATTCAATTAATAAATTTTCTTCAAAAATCATGTAAAATCGAATAGTATTGAACATGTTGAATGAATTATTTCGCAGTGTCACGGTATCAGTCGAAACATTCTAAGTAAAATCAGCAAACTGAATGCACTATATTTGCCTTAAGGAAATATTTTTAGTTCAGGTTCTTGTTAAGATAATTTTGTAGAGAATGAGTCTCATGAAAAAGATATATACTATATTATCGGTAAATTTTACGGTATTTTTCCTTAAAATAAATGTTCCAATGACAAGTGTTCGGTTACAAATCTGACCGTTTGATTATGCAGTCCATGTTCAACCTGTACGTATGTACAATATGGTCAGTTTATGTCCATAATGTGGTTCAGTATTTTATTTTTAACCAGCGAAGCTGGTTTTACTCAAATCAATCAGAGCCGAAGTACTACCTGGAAAAAATGAACAGCTTATTTCAACATTACTTATAAATACCTAACAAAATATGAATAAACTATTTTCTATCAAGATGTCATTTATATTGCGATAATAATTCTTATAAACAATTTCTTAATTTTTGCTTAAAAGCTCCTCTATTAAATGAACAATTTTTTTTCTTACTTCGTTTGCTGCCATTGGCACAGGAATGGGAAATTCCACTTTGTAGTCATCCGCCTTTGATCAAACCGACTGGGATTCCCCGAATTCATGTAATACGAAGACGCGAAGCGTCGAAAATCAGCTGATAACTCGGTAGATAAAATGAAATTAACCAAAATATTAATAGTAATAAACGACTATGGAAGGGGATATCCGCCAGTGTATGCATACTGCTGTATGACAACTGCATATTGCTTTGTTTAATTCTTTATTATAATCTGCATTTCCCCGTGCCTTTGAGTTTATTTTCTCTGCTTGTTGCAAATATCTTGCAGCTTTTGCAAATCGATGTATGTAAATCAAACAATTTTTGTAAATGTAAAAAGGAAAATGCATATTCGTTTGTTATTCGATTGTGTATAACCTTGAAATGTTGATGCTTATAAGTTCTTACTACTTTTGACGTGATTCTTTGTGACTATATCTCGTTTAATACACACATAAGCTTTTAAACATCTATTATTTCCTTTCGGTAATTTCGACGTTGAATATTTATTTCAGAAGACTTTTAAAGTACACGATTCAGCCTGGAATTTATGTTTTGTACTCAGTTATGTGTAATGCTTATTAATGTATTAAAACAAATTTTCATATTCACTTAAAGATATCAGTTAGCACAAAGCAATAGCAAACATGAAACTAACCGAATGCATCTGTAACATGTATTCATATAACGCTGGGAACCATTTTTTTCGGCAGTTTCCGTAAAAAGGTTAAACATGCACGGTGTATTGTCAAAAAAAATACCAGGCAAACTAGTGCAATCCCAAACGGACAATACAACAGGACACAAAGGTAAATTGCTTTTTCAAAAGTTTATTTCGTTGAGAAATTTGCACTTTCCTCCCGACATAAGTACTTCAGGCAACTACATTTTCACTGACCGACTATTATTTCCGTCGTCATCACGTACGTTAGTAAACTCGTAACAATAATTTTCTCTTATTATACTCTATAAAACTAAAAGTAGCAAGAGCATAAGCTGACCAATGCAAATAATCTATCAGCTACATTAATTATAAATTTGACTTTCTGTATTTATTTCATCAATAAAAAGTAACAAGGTAAGAGTTGACCATTTCAAAAAGTCACTGAGGTACAAGTTGACCTAATTAAGTATACAAGCTGAAAACTTTGTTATTCATTCTTTTTTTGAATGCTATAAAGGCACGTTCCCAATTGAAAAATCCCACTTTTTTCAAAATTTTGATATATAATTTCTCAAAAATATAATGCTACAATTTTCAGTATATTAGACTGTGCAGCCTACCAGGACTCAAACTCCATACCGTTGGAATACTGTTTCGCTGATCTATTGTCTGAGCTACCCAGCCTCATACAGGTTATCTTCACTCTTAAGGAACAGTTCTGAACAGTTCTACACACTTAAGCATTTTTGATAAAATCACTCATTTTAATGTTCACTCAAAAACAAAGCTTAATCATAAAACATACAAAATGACATTTAAAACATTTTCATGACAATTTATTTTTCAATTAGCTGAAAAAATACCAGAAAATGAAAAAGACTCCTGATTTTTTTTTATATTCATCTCAGAGTTAAGTCATTCAACCAGTTCCGATTGACATTTTGACTAAATACTCAAATGGTGTCTTTAACTTATAGACATATCTATCTACAGTCAGGTTCTCTTTTAAAGACCCTGCTACAATGTAGTGGTTTAGGCCACTTCCAACAACCTTGTTGTTGCCAACAGTGTTGGAGCTTCATGAAAGCGGTTGGGGTTCAATTCCCGTGAGAACCCTTAGGTTTATTTTCTCTACTTATGTACTTCAACAATTTTCTCAGTCATATAGACGCTATGCATAAGTTATAATTTCTTTATAGTTTTCCTTCATTCCGTTAAGAAGGGGTGATTTGCCCAGAAAAATGGAAAAGTTTTCTCAAACCTAATCGGTCCACAGACCACATTGTTTTAATATAATCCTATTATACATGTATATAGTATTTTCATACATGTTTGAAAATGATGTGAGATGTGGCCTGTGTCTGTGAATCTGTCAAGAAAGCTATAATATAAACAAATAACCAGATTTCTACCTCTAATCAGGGACCGTAAGTCCCAGCTCTAATCTTCATTATTTGACCCACTTTTCCGAGAATTTCATATAATGGTTGCACTTATTGAGTGAATGACCCCTAATAATTTTAGGGTCAATAGGTCAAAGGTCAGAAAAATTTAAAATTTAAAGCAAATCATTTACGTTCAAAGCCTAAGGTTTCCTCCCTTATATCACAAATGTATCATAATTAGAAAAAAACACCTTTCGGGCATATAATGCTCCCTGCGGCGATGCTCTTGTTTCGGATTGTATCACTCCGTCGAGTAAAAATAGATTTTTCTATGTCAGCAGATGCCATTTCGAAGCCGATTTTGTTATAATATTTCCGTTTTAAACTTCTCACATTGATTGTTACTTTTCAGTCACAGAGTAATAATAACAAGAAGCTTGTCTAGCTTTTCTTTATGATAATATTAATTGTAGTTTTCAAGCATTTTTATTGTAAACAATTAACTATTTCATTTGTCATTTTGTCAGAACTTGTGGATTTAATTTAAGCATCCTTTTTTGTTAGTCTCCGTTTTGCAACTTCAGGCAGGATATTCAACTTTTCGAGTAAAATTGGACTACCATGAATTATGTCTATCATTTTTGGGAGACATATTTTTTTTGCCTTCACCGCCCGTCTGTCCGTCCGTCCGTTCGTCTGCATTAAGCTTGTCCGGCTTTCACAGATCAACTGCTGGCGGGATTTCGACGAAACTTCACAGGAGTGATCAGGAATAACCTTTGTTGTGCATATCACCGGCACGTTCCGCTTCGCTGCATAAAAAGGCCGCCAGAACTAAAAATAGAAAAATCTTGTCCGGCGTTCAAAGGTCAAACTGCTGGCGGGATTTCGACGAAACTTCACAGGAGTGATCGGTACTAACTTTAGTTGTGCATATCGCCGGCACGTTCCGCTTCGCTGCACAAAAAGGGCACTAGAGCTAAAAATAGAAAAACCTTGTCCGGCTTTCACAGGCCAAACTGCTGGCGGGATTTCGACGAAACTTCACAGGAATGATCAGTACCAAGCCTTGTTAGGCAAATCGCCGGCACGTTCCTCTTCGCCGGACAAAATGGCCACCAGAGCTAAAAATAGAAAAACCTTGTCCGGCATGTTGAATTATTCAAGAATGACCTTGACCTTTAAATGACCTTGACTGTCAAGGTCAAATTATAATATTTTGCTGAAATTTTTAATAACTTTCTCATTTATTTACGGAATTGGTTCATTCTTGGACAAAACAACATTTACAACAACTCTGACATTTTAATTTATTCAAGTATGACTTAACCTTAAAATGACCTTGACCGTCAATGACAAGTTATTGAATTTTGCTATAATTGGCCATAACATTGTAATTATTTATGGATTTGATTCATACACGGACAAGACAACACTTATGATAAAACTAACATCTTGAGTTATTTAGGTGTGTCCTTGACCTGAAAATGACCTTGACTGTCAAGGTCAAATTATTGAATTTTGCAAAACAGCCAAATCGTTGTTATTTATGGACGGATTTGATTCATTTTGGGACAAAACAACACTGAGAATAAAACGAACATGCTGAATAATTCAAGTAATACCTTGACTTTTAAATGACCTTGACACCGTTAAAATTTGCTATATCTTTGTTATTAATGGTTTTCATACTTGGGACATAACTACCTTCTAGACAATACCTCCAAAGGAGGTAAAACTGAAACTGACATTGATCTTTATTTGGCCTTGACTTTCAAGGTCAAATTATTGAATATTGCTAAAATTGGCCATGACTTTGTTATTTATAGATGGATTTGATAATTATATTTCCAAATGATGTTGCCTTAGAAAACTCTTCACCACAATTTGCTTCCTCTGATGTGTTTGCCTTTGGAAATGGGAAAAAAGTCGAGTGTGGCCCCCAATTGCGGTGGCTCTTGTTCTGATTAATCTTGACTCGTCTTGTATAGATAATTTAACTGAACTCAAGGCTGATCCTTTTAATATTGCTCACCTTTTACTAACCAGTTTAACTTGTATTTAGACAAGCATGTAGCTTTTCAAATGTTAGAATAAAACTTAAAATTTCATCATTTCTTTGTTGCGTTATTTCTATGTCTGGCAGGAAAGCAAAAGCAAAAAATCGTAATAGTGTCCTTCAGTCTGTCCTTTATCTATGCCATAATCATGGACAGACTTCTGATTTGGAATAGATTTTGTTATACTCGTGAATGGGCAAGCATAGTTGCCGCTTTTAGAACTTTCAGTCAATACATCTTGAAGTTGAAAGTTTAGGTTAAATTCATCCTACCATGATTGTTTATGTGAGAAAGTTAGTTTCTAACAGAAGATGGGGTCAAGTACAGGTCAAGATATGACTGAAAGTGAACCATAATTTTTTCTACAAGAGCTATATTCTTTTTTATAAAAATATTAATTTTGTAATGGCTTCATTAAGTCTTTGTGCTTCCAAATAGCATCAGGCACTAAGACTCAAATACAAGAAATCCAGGTTCGATACCCTAGCTCTTGCAAGTTGATCCATTTGTTCTTAACACAGTCCATTAAAGCAATACAAGCATGTCATGTGAATATTATGTCTTCAACCCTTCAACCACAAAGTGGTCAGGAGACTTTCAATTTGTCCATGTCTGTCTGCCACAAAGTTTGTTAGAAATGTTCAGTACCTATTGTAGTTATTGCAGGAGATATGGGACTTCTTAGACTTCCATGTGTGTGTGTGTGTGTGTGTGTGTGTGCGTGTGTGTGTGCGTGTGTGTGTGTATGTGTGTTTTGTCAGATTCTCCTCCAATATGCATCATTGATTTTTGAAGATGCCTTACAGAAATGTTCAGTGCCTAGTGTAGTTGTGGATATTGTGAGGATTTTCATGTTGTGTTTGTTTGTTTTTTGTTTGTTTTTTAAGGTGGGTGGAGATATGGGAGTTTATTGACTTTAGGTGGTGTAATTTTTCTTATGTTTCTGTTTTTAAACACATCATTTTAGTTTCAAACTGTTGACATAACATTTGGAAACGTAACAGGTTGAACTGCTTGACTTGCACTGCAACCCAAAACTCCTTCGCTGATTTTTAGTACTTTCAGTACTTTGATTTCAATATATTGCCTACATGTTTTTAGAAACAGCAGATTTTTCAAAAGTTGTCCTAAGGTTCCATCCCGAAGCTCAGATATTTGACATAGCCATATATGCATAAACCCAGACACCATATGGCTGAGAACATTTAACTTATGGTATGTAGTATTGTCTTTGAATCCTCTATAAAATTATGTGTCTAATTATGTCATTTAAATTATGCTTCTTGGTCATTTATTTGCTCCTCCTAAGGGGTACATTTTCAAGGAAAATCTTTAAAACTCTAAGTCTAAATTCAGAAGGACTGGGGGTTCTGAAATTTTGCATTAAGCACTGCCCAGTGGACCTCTACTGTGGCCATTTTTTGCTTCCAATCCCGAGGTCAGATGTTTAATCTAGGCTTATCCGGACAATTTAAAAATGGCATTGTCAACAACTATATAATAGAAATGAGACGTCAGAGATTTATTATACCCCCGCTTCGAAGAAGTGGGGGGTATACTGTTTTACCCTTGTCCGTGTGTCCGTCCGTCCGTCCATCCGTCCGTCCGTAACAAATTTCCGTTGCAGTTTTCTCAGCAACTATAACATGCAGAAGCCTGATATTTCACATATTGCTATACCCTATAGTCCCATATGGTGTAAAGTGATTTTATGCTACATGCTCATCTACTTCCTGTTTACCGAATATTTTTAGATTTTGTCACTATATAGGTGCATTACATCAACCAAACAACATCTTTATTTTCCGTCGCAGTTTTCTAAGCAACTAGAGCATGCAGCCGCCTGATATTTTGCATACTGCTTTATCTTATAGTCCCATATGGTGTAAAGCGATTTTATGCTCCTTGCTCATCTACTTCCTGTTTACCGTATACTTAGATTTTTACACATAGTTCACATACATTCACAATTTCCGTCACAGTTTTCTCAGCAACTATAAGATGCAGCAGCCTGATATTTTGCATATTGCTTTATCCTATAGTCCCATATGATGTAAAGCGATTTTATGCTCCTTGCTCATCTACTTCCTGTTTACCGAATACTTAGATTTTTACACATAGTTGACTTACATTCACAATTTCCGTCACAGTTTTCTCAGCAACTATAAGATGCAGCAGCCTGATATTTTGCATATTGCTTTATCCTTTAGTCCCATATGGTGTAAAGCGATTATATGCTCCTTGCTCATCTACTTTCTGTTTAGCGAATACTTAGATTTTTACACATAGTTGACATACATTCACAATTTCCGTCACAGTTTTCTCAGCAACTATAAGATGCAGCAGCCTGATATTTTGCATATTGCTTTATCCTATATTCTCATATGGTATAAAGCGATTATATGCTCCTTGCTCATCTACTTCCTGTTTACCGAATACTTAGAAGTTACCAACACACAGGAAAGGAGGTTCACTTGATCGTGTTTTTGTGAATAAAGACTTCGATGAATCAGAAATCACAGATGTAATACCTGTTCATTATTCTGACCATTTTCATATTCATCTAGCTGTGCCTTGGATGAAGTTGTATTAAGTTCAGGTAAATACTCAGAAAAATTTGACACTCTTTATACATATGACAAATGCAAATTACATTATGAAAGTCAAATTTCTGATAGCGGGGGTATCACTAGTGAGCATTAGCTCACAAATTTACTTGTTGATAATGATGTATTGTCTAGTGATTCTCTTCCAGTATTGTTCAAATAATGCTACATACTTCATGAGTGGGTGCACCTCAGGGGGGCCACATGCATAACATGTAAAATAGTGATTAAAAAACGACAAAACAACACTTCTTCTTTGTAAAAACAAAGACAAGATTGCATGACACTTTGCCTTTACTAAGACTGTTTAAAATTTCGGGGTTTTTTTTGGCTCCACAGTGATAGTTTGGATGTTTTACATGGACTTATGTATACAAACCCATTGACGTTTTTCCATAAAGATGTAAATTATCAAATACAAATATAAATTGATTTAATACAAATGTAGACATATTAAAATACTAATATACATCACCCTTTGTTTTAATTTTATAATACAAATGAAAAAAAAAATGAATATTGCGATGTTTATCATTCCATAACTTGCAGAATTTATTAGTTATTTCTTTCAATGAGATAAAACGCACATTGCATTATAAAATTGCACTTTTATTATTTAGGGCCATTTTGGTCCTCTTGTTCGTTTCCTGAGAAATTTTATTTCGTTAACAATTAAAATAAATCTATTGCAAATAAAAAAAAAGTTTGAATGTGTCAAACTGTGTTTTTAAAGCTAGTATAACAAAACGGACTGGATTGTTTAGAACCTTATAATCATAATAAATCGTTTAGAACGTCAAAATTAATCAGTTTTTGTGTCGCCCTTTCGAAGAAAAGGCGATACATAGGGATCGCTTTGTCCGTCGGTCAGTCGGTCCGTCACGAAAACTTAACGTTGGCTATAACTTTGCCATTTCTAAACATTATCTTATCAAACTTTCAAATTGTATTGCTTATGACAACAGGGTTGGGTTGATGCCAAAATTTCTAGGTCAAAGTCAAATTTGACAGAGTTATGCCCCCTTTTATACATGGATTTTGTCATGAAAACTTAACGTTGGGAATAACTTTGCCATTTCTTAACATTTCAACATCAAACTTTCAAATTATATTGCTTACGACAACAGAGTCGTGATGATGCCAAAATGTGTAGGTCAAGGTCACAATTGACAGAGTTATGCCCCTTTGTGTACTTGGATTTTGTCATGAAAACTTAACATTGGCTATAACTATGCAATTTCTTAATGTTTCTTCATCAAACTTTCCAGTTGTAATGCTTACAATTGTATCACTTAAGACAACACCATTTCTTAAGGGAAGATAACCCTCAAATTTATTTTTGCAATGTTATGCCCCTTTTTCAAGTAACAATTTCTTGGTTAACCTTTTTCTTTATGTCCATGTCTCAAAAAGTGTCAAGGATATTCCATTCAAACTTGGAATACTTGATCACCAGCAAGAGCCCTGCAAAGATTGTTGGTACCCATGTCCCTGGGGTCACAGTTAGCCCCACCCCCAGGGGTTACTTGATTTTGCTTATACTTATATATAGCAAAGAAACGTCTTAGGCATAGAAATAAAATATTAACTGACATGAGATGGGTAAATACTTCCCCCCCCCCACCGTCCCCTCTTTATGGGGACCTCCCCCCCCCCCCCGATTTTATTTACCCCCGGACCCTATTTTTCTTTAAATTCTAAAACATAGGTACTTAACTCTCCATCCTACCTCAACCCCCACCCCCCAACCAGTCACCCCCCCCCCCCCAGGTTCTTTTTTTTAATTTTTTTTTTTGAATACCCAACTACTTGCTTGTAATTCAAATATAACGTATGCTGGTGTATTTGGTCCGAACTACAAGCTGAATACCCAACTACAAGCGTGTAATTCAAATATTGTGTATGCTGGTGTATCTGGTCCGAACTACAAGCTGAATACCCAACTACAAGCTTCTAATTCAAACATAACGTATGCTGGTGTATCTGGTCCGAACTACAAGCTGAATACCCAACTACTATCTTGTAATTCAAATATAACGTATGCTGGTGTATCTGGTCCGAACTACAAGCTGAATACCCAACTACTATCTTGTAATTCAAATATAAAGTATGCTGATGTATCTGGGTTGAACTACAAGCTGAATACCCAACTACTATCTTGTAATTCAAATATAACGTATGCTGATGTATCTGGGTTGAACTACAAGCTGAATACCCAACTACTATCTTGTAATTCAAATATAAAGTATGCTGATGTATCTGGGTTGAACTACAAGCTGAATACCCAACTACTAGCTTGTAATTCAAATATAAAGTATGCTGATGTATCTGGGTTGAACTACAAGCTGAATACCCAACTACTATCTTGTAATTCAAATATAAAGTATGCTGATGTATCTGGGTTGAACTACAAGCTGAATACCCAACTACTAGCTTGTAATTCAAATATAAAGTATGCTGATGTATCTGGGTTGAACTACAAGCTGAATACCCAACTACTATCTTGTAATTCAAATATAAAGTATGCTGATGTATCGGGGTTGAACTACAAGCTGAATACCCAACTACTATCTTGTAATTCAAATATAAAGTATGCTGATGTATCTGGGTTGAACTACAAGCTGAATACCCAACTACTAGCTTGTAATTCAAATATAAAGTATGCTGATGTATCTGGGTTGAACTACAAGCTGAATACCCAACTACTATCTTGTAATTCAAATATAAAGTATGCTGATGTATCTGGGTTGAACTACAAGCTGAATACCCAGCTACTAGCTTGTAATTGGCGAATTACAAGCTGAACTACGATGTACAATGTACAAGCCAACTTCACATACTTGAAAAAAGTAGAAATAATATTTCATCATATACACAATGTGTATGTACATTAGTCTTGAGTTACAATCTGACTGAAGTTCACGATCTCTTTTAATTTATCTTAAGATATATACAAACACCTTTCTCTAAATAAAAAGAAAACAAGGACAATTAATCCGTATGTTTAAATAGTCTGATTCATTCTTGCAGAGGGAAAAAGTGACTTAAAAAAGACCATTAATATCATTGTAAATATGAAAAAGAGCGTTGTTCGGGTAAAGTGAATATTGTTTTTTATTTACATAATTTCAATTGCCTTGTTGTTAGTGCCAGTTTTGCCTCACAGGCGACTCATCTCGTCACTATAAACAGGGTCGGTATTTTTTACAGCTGCAAATATGTCGAAGATTGCCTTTAGTTTAAATTTAATTTAAAAAACTCAAACAATCAGTTCAACTTTTCTGCTGTAACATGCCAGAGTTGTATATACAAGCATTAAAATTTATTAATAAATGCTGTTGTTTTCATTTTTTAGTCAAATGCTTGAAAATAGCTTCTAACCTTTCTGATATGACCTTAATCTGATTCATACACAAAACACAAACAGTTGTGCCCTAGTGCCAAAAGACTTGTGTAATACATCAAATAACACGTTAAAATCTGTTGCACGTACATTTGCCGACATACTGAAATGTTCCCGGGTAACTGTGAAGCTCAAAGTGATGTGTTCAGATAATAAGTACCTACACAACCGATCTCCGCCAATTTTGTATGTATTTTTTTTTTATGGTGGTTACCGGTTTTCCATATGGCCGAAGCCCTATGAAGAATTTAAATATTTCAAGTTGAGAGGGATGTTCAGTAAACCTTATGCTTCTTTAACATTCTCAGTACGTAGCACTGATATTAGAAACCTCGGTTTCAGTGTCTGATCCAAAGGCAGTAGTGTTAGTTGAGAAGCTGGGGATCGAACTCACGATGCCGCCTGGATAACGAGATCAGTGCGTTACACCTGATCCTGTTTTTACGTACGTATTTGTCTCCCTTACAAAAGGTAAGCTTACCGTTATTATGGTTGGAACTGAATTTCTTAAAAGCACTAAAATTAATCACTGAAAAGAACCAACGGCAAATGCAGTCTTGTAAAGCAAGCTAATTCCTTTATCTACAGTCGAACAAAAGAGGGTATTTGTCAACATCGGCTACGTATTCTATCTTACTTGAGTACGACCGAACTGGACAGCAGATAATGTAAAATAAACAGTTTTCTTAACGTATGTGAAAACTTGTGTCGTATATGCACTAGCCACTGAAATAGTATTTTTTTTATTAACTTAAACGATAACGATGTGAACATGTCATCAAAACATGTACTGTCATTAAAAAGTATTTAATTAAAGCGACTGACTAACAGAATTTAGCTGGAAATATTTTTCTTTAACATTTAAGAGAAGTTAATATAATATGGACAAAACATTATATTATACACCATGAAAAATGAAAAGAAAAGATTGCTTTCACCAGGATTCGAACCCATGCCCTTGCGGTCAATAAAATACAGAACGACAATCTACCCCACTGAGACAGTGAGGCAGGTTATAACGTTTCGTCAAAATTAATAATATAATTCAAGTATCTACCCCGTAACTAACGGAGTAAATTTTCTACCGATAAAAGTGTGTAAAACTTTGTATTTTGATTTTTTTTTCTGTACCAAAAAGTGAGTCAGTACCTAAGTTAAAATATGTTCTCCACAATTACGGCTAGACTTTCTAAATGTACAAACATGTTCTTTTTTTCAATGTCGGCTCATCGCTTTAAGTATTTAAGTTGACGATTTTGTATTGAGGCTTTTGTTGCGTCTGAAATCCCGTTTGACTGCAGAAATTTACATAAAAGCCCCGTGTATATATGTTTTATAAGAATCATTTGGGTTACTTTTCCATGATGAAACTTAATAGATTTTCCGTAACAACATAATTCAGTAGAACTCATTTGTATAACTATTATATTATAGTTGGTATTGATAGCATCATCAGAATAACCATCTTTTAAAGCTGTCAACAGTATTAATGATTTGCGTAGATCATGACATCAAAACTCAATATTTGTTAAGTGGCGTTCTTGTAAGCACTTAGACATGTTTTAAAGAAAACAAATATTTGCATGACACTAAATAATCTGCTAGAATCAAACATCCCTATTTAATGGTGTAAGTGGCAGGAAGTGTATACCATTAAGACCATTCCTATTTTGCCATTATTACGATAATGTTCGGTTTTTACAAGCGGAGGAGTCCTAAAAAAGTACACTTGATATATTTTAGCACTACTCCCTAAAGTAAAGCCAAACCTTTTCTGACGACATCGGTTAAGTGACATTAACGAAGCTGTTTGCAAGCACAGCAACGCTTAAAAACATTTCGATAACATCTTTTAATATTTGTAAGAACGCACTTAAGTTGCGTTACGTATCTCCACAAATATGTTAAAACATTAGATATTTATTAGGGACGACGTATGCTTTATTTTAGTTTAATGGTAGTTGTGCAATTCAGACATCACATGAGCTTAATTATGTCAGAAACTGTAATAAGTATAGTATGGATATCTGGTTTTATTGTGATAGCTGTATCAATTATAATCGGAAATGGATTAATACTGTTAAGTATAGCAGCATCTAAGAGACTACGGTCTAATATGTATCTTCTGATCGGAAATTTGGCAGTTTCTGATATTCTTGTTGGTGTTGT
This sequence comes from Cyclina sinensis, assembly GCA_012932295.1. Classification (NCBI taxonomy): domain Eukaryota; kingdom Metazoa; phylum Mollusca; class Bivalvia; order Venerida; family Veneridae; genus Cyclina; species Cyclina sinensis. The sequence goes on from JAAONU010000001.1 coordinate 22,211,934, forward strand.
GTTGATTCCTTACTTCCTTCTTGTTGATGGATGGAAGGTTGATAGTGGGAATGGAATTATATTACGGAGTAAATATGTATGTTTAGGAAAGTTTTCAGTTTTTGTGATTTGCCTGGGATCATCCTGCATGGGTCTTTTGAATATTTCTATAGAAAGGCTTGCATCTCTAGTTTACCCAATCAAGGCAAAAATTTATTTTACAAGACGGAAGACCATTTCTATAATTGCTATCGGTTGGTTTATTGTTATTGTAAACGGAACGCTGCATACATACGCCTTCAACACCTACGACATTTCTAATAGCACAGAGTGTGTTAGTGACGAAATTCTGTCGTCGGAATACAAAATCATCATCAACTGGGAGCTTATATTTGCTCTGAGTGTCAATGTTATAACGTATGCAATTTCAATACGAATTGCCTTGAAGACATTGTCTGCAAGAGCTGTTGAAAATGGCCTCACTATTCACTCAAAAACAGAGAAAGAAGTTCACCAGGTCGTCACAGTGGCCATAGTATTTGGGATCTTTTTAGTTTGCTGGTTACCATATGTTTGTGCTGCATTGACAACAACTTTTTACGAGACACCTTTGACGCAACAGTTTCGAAGATATACACTGATCCCTGGTCTTTTGAATTCGGCTTTTAATTGGATAATATACGGCTTCAGAAATAAAAACTTTCGGAAAACATTCAAGTCCATAATTACATGCAATGGATCCAACAGTCATTTAAAGTGTTCGTACGAAAATGGAGTTTCACAACCAAGCAATGTGTCTCACTGATGCCTAATTTTGACTCAAATTTTGCCTTCTGTTGTATTTAGAATGTACAACTACTGATGATTACTTTTGTTCAGGTATTTATTGTTAATGAGATATAATTCATTTCCTTAAAGTTATCTGGTTTATCGTTTAAATAGAATTTAATAGATTTGACATTAAACTTGTGCTTTGATTTCCACTTTAAATCAGTTTGTTTTTAAAGAATTTGAAGTATGAGTATATCAATTATTTCTTGTGAACTGATACCAACCTTCAGTTAATATATAGAAAAAAGATTGGGCGAACATTTAATAACCGCACAATTACTTTGCTCTTTAATGTGAATAAATAAGACCTGCTATTTAAATTTTGAGTAATTATGATTATAACTCTCTCTGAACGAAAGCTCAAAATTCCAAGTCAAGGAAGAATTGACAATTTCTAGAAGTACAAACGTTTTTCTTCGTAATAATAGTTTTTTTTAATTCCCATGGGCAGTGCTTTTTTTCATTTACAGTACAAGACTTGCAGTAGATAGGATATAGATATAAGTTGCTTTTCTAAGGAATTATATAGTTTTACATGTTGTACATTTCTTTTGCTACAGATACAAAGTTATTAAACCAACAATTTACTGGTAAGCGTCCTTCTAATCAGTTAAGTTTACTCTTATTTGAGACTTTGTAAACAAATTAGGAGTTACAGCGCTGGGTTCCCAATCCAGAATTCGTAGTACGAATGCAGGCAAGGATAAAAGTTTCTAGTGACTTTCCACAATCCACACTTTCAGTGTGAGTATAGGTTTGAACCAAGGAAGCAGTCATCGAAAGGGATTAAATATGTGTTGCAATTACTTTCTTCATAGTCAACGAGCTATAGATCACCCACTTATAGTCAAAGCGTTTGATGCTACATCCTGAATGTTAAAGGCAGTCTGATTATCGGTGTCCGACCCTGTTAGACGGGTGAAGGATGCGTTTGTTTTCCATGGTTAAAAAATGAATCTTACAGTTACACGAAAAATTCTCGAATGTGTGTGTTCCATAAATGTTTGAGATAGTTTTATATTTTTTTATGTATGATGTCAGTTATGTCCTTAAATAAAAATGAATATATAATTAAAAAAAACAGCAACAGTATAATCACAATAAAAAAGTGTTTAAAGACTGGAGAAACTATTTAAGATTTACTTCATAATTATTTATCCTTAATGTATTTGTTTGCTATCCCTGCAATAGCCTGTCGTGTGATAAGATATAACAAAAGCATTACAGAACAGATGCACCATACGCCCTTCAACCTAGGCCGCCAACTGATGATGCCAGACATAAATGGCACTGCACAAATATTTGCAAATCTTCAGAATCAACAAGAATATTTTACAGCTGTGTGTTGAAATGACATTTAAAGACTCTTTATTAATATACCATTTAATATCAATATACTGGTACGGTCTAGTGCACACCTACCTATAATTGTATAAATACAACCTCTGACAACTGTGTCAGGGAATCGATTCTTTGGCTCAGTGGTTAAAGCGTTGACGTGTCACGCGGGAGGTAGGAGTTTGAATCCCGCTCTGGGTTGTGAATTTTTAGATGCATTCTGACTTTCATGTTCGTAAGAATATAAAAACAATTTAAGTGAGGAGATAATTTTAAAAAATGAAACCTGATACAAATATGTTTCTTGCACTTCGACTTCTTACCACATATGTTTATTTTAAGTAATAAGACAATCCCTTTCGTAATGTTCAAGTTATACTATGGACAAAAGATTTTTTATAAAACCAAAGAAACATAGATACTTACAACTTAAAACTGGATAAATTAGAGTTACGCTTCTTGGGCAATTCACTTCTCCTTGTCGCCAGCTATCAATATTTGACGTTTCTCGTCAGTTCACTTCATAGTTTAAAAACTATGCTCTGGACAAAATTTTTATAAGAAGAAAGATAATTCAAAACAGGATAAGGTTGAGTTATGCTTCTTGGGCACTGCACTTTTCCTTGTCATAAGCCATCTTTATTTTATGTTTCTACATCAACTCACTTTATATTTTAAAAATTATGCTTCGGACAAGCATTTTTCAAGAGCGGAACTAATTCTTTTTAAAAAAGGACCAGATAGAGTAATGGTTATTGTGCACTGCACTTTTCTTTATTTCAAGAAAGCTGCACAGCAAGGTTGACGTCAGTCAGACAATTAGCAACAGAGTTATGGCCCAGTCAAAGTCAGTCTTTGACAGGCGTATAAAAAGGAATAAAGTATTCGTCTTCTTTTCGATTTAGCTACTATCATGAAATAACAAATATATTATCAATAGATGGTTATACTTTCTTAAATGTTGTGCATGTACAATAAACACATCACTTACAGTTTAGTATAATGAAGGCGTGTTGTTTTCCGTAGAAAATGAAAGGAGCAGAAATAATGAAAAGGAAAAGACATTAAAGAAATTTGTTTTATTTACAATGGACTCCTAAACCCATCATAGAATGTTGACAGTCGTTATTGAAACTAAGTATGTATTGCTATTTTTATACCATTAATGTACAAACATCATGTATTTTTAACCGTTTCAAATATCCTCATTATCAAACAAAACAGAGAGAAAATGATGCCACATGCCTTAAATCAAGATCTTTGATAGAACGACAATTGTCTTGAATGCAAAGCATCTTAAATGTCTTAAGACAAGCAGAATGAACAGCCTCAGTAAAACCTTCTTTAAAACTTTGCTTAAAGCTAATCAAAAATGCCGCCTATCTACATTATATTTATGCAGCATAGTATATATCTTCAATTCTAAAATTTACTGCTAAGCACTTGATAGATACTCAAAAGTATCATTGTGAAACTCGACAATGTCGCAATGGCCACATAATTTACATTGTGCACACACATAATATATTTATCACCGTCTGTACAAATCCATCTTCCATTGATTCTTACACATAGCTGAACCTTGCATTTTGCAATACTCACACATTTGTTATTCGATTCTTGTGTAAGTGTACCATCTCCTTCTAATAATCTAATCTCTTAAAACACCACTAGGCAGAGCTTTAGCACCTTTGTTATGGCATATGTTCAGTTTTGCTCAACTTTTCTATCTGATCACATTTTCAAGCATAGTCGCCGGACTTACATTGTGCCAGATCTTGATTAGATCATGTATGTCTTTTCTCATTTTAAAATCTACTTGAAGCTGGGCCTGAAGAGTTTCTGTGATAGAAAGTTTAAGTTTCATATTTGGTTCTGCAGTGTTTTCATGAATGAAATCGTCCCATGAATAGGTCATTTGTTGTTCAAGAACGTCTTTGTGAAAACCACTAAATGGAATACTTCCAAACAAGATGAACAGAAGTGTGACACCAAGACTCCAGATGTCAGCTGGTTTCGGCAGGAATGGTGTTTTAGACAGGACTTCCGGCGGAAGGTACGACGGACGACCGAGGTAGTCTTTGCAAATCAGCGTTTTTTCATTGCCTGAAACGAATGAAGTCAAACGCGATTTACAATAGTTTGAAAGCGATTTAATTACATATTTTGCATGATCCTCATGGCACATTATTAACTCATAAACACTTATTTTCAAACAGATATCGATATTTGTTAAAGTCTCTATCCTACCTTCTAATATATTTTGCGCACGTTTTTTTTTTTTTTTTTTTTTACCACAATAATGCACACATCAGTTATTTCATTAGCCGCTTAATAATGATATTCAAAATTGTAAGTTAATATTCATCTGTTATTGATTTAATGTTTTCCTAGAAATCTTTCTTCCTCTCTCTGCCGTAAATTTTGAATCTGATGGTAATTCCCTGTAAATGTTTTAAATACACGAAAGCACGATTTAAGTTATTGATCACTATATCACTATTACAATTATAAGAAATTATTAAAATATTTAACTTGAATTAAAACTTTGACACAACTTTTTTCGCATGCGTTCTTCAGGTTTGAAGAAACAGGTTGCGTAATGGTGATTTGCTCAGCATTTTTATCTCTGAGGTGTTAAAAGATATGATTTTTTAAAGATAAATAATCTAAGTTTAGTGTAAAATGAACAAAATACGTTTTTTAATATATATTCTAAAACAATATTTTGAAAATTCGAAAATTAATTCTTCCAATCTTTAGTGCGGTAAAATGCCTTAACGTACACTGTTTCTTGGAAATACTCTTTGTTCGAAGTATATGTCGATGTATATATTAGTTAACCAGTTTGCATTGTTGATTGTTCAAAAAAGCGAGCTTGATTGAAAGTACGATATGTAACCTTTCCTAAAATTAGTCGAAAACAGATGCATTGCTTACCTACGGAGCATTTCACCGCAAGTCCAAAATCTGCAATTTTAATCACAAGGTCCTCCGTCAACAAAATATTCGCAGGTGTAAGATCTCTGTGTGCTACGTCCATGTCATGACAAAATTTAACACCCTCCAAAATCTGGGCATATATTTTGTACTTCTGGTGAAATTCGAGGTTTTTGTTTACACACATGTATCGCTCAAGGTTTTCATTCTCTGCATATTCCATAACGATATGAATCTCCTGGATGTCAATGATGATTTCATGTAAGCGTATGATGTTTCTGTGCTTTAGTTTAGTAAGACAATACATTTCGCTTATTATAAAAGGATCATCCCTAAAATTACCTCGGAATCTGATTTGTTTCAAACCATATATTGTGTTGTCTAGTGCACTTCTGACTTTGTGAATACCTCCAAAACTTCCATAATCAATAACTTTTATCATTTCATAACGACTGTGTTTTTCTTTTCCAGCAATTTCCATCTTCTTCACTATTCTTCTCAACACAACTGAAAACAACATCAAATTTATTATAGCATTTGTATTAGCACCCTTTCGTTCCGAATGAATATGTTAAATGCAAAGATTGCCAAAACTTTCATAGTACGAGGCAAGTTTCTGCAAATATATCACGTGGTTTGGCAAAGCACTTCACCCCAATCACAGGTAAGACAGTAATTCCTCTGAGATAACGTAAAGTATCTAACCAGACGATTAACCATATATTTGCGGGTAAAGAGATCATAAACACGCCATTCAAGCAAATGCTGACAGTTTCGACAAAGTTGACAAATTGATGGGTTTTTTTACAGAATATGAATTATTTCATTACCAGTCTTGTGACAAGTGTCGGGAGTTGCGCATAATGTTTCAAATCGTTACATTTACTGTATTAGTAAGAACAGCAAGAGAAATTTACTGTATAAGTAAAAACAACAAGAGCAAAATATGAAACTTGAGTTGATAATTTTTATCTTTTCAAGTACAAATTTATTTCACTTTAATTCATTTTCATTTAAGACAAAACTATAGCTTTTATTATTCTATTGGTTTTCGATATATAAATAAACAAAATGAACAAATAATAAAGCTTCTTACATCAGTTATTTGAATTTAAATGATCTTCACATATTGATCCCCCGCAAATTAACATATAAGTTGAAAATTTAATAAGACATTAAAATGTATTCATTCAATAATATAACGATGATTTTACAGTGTATAAAACATCCAACCCTGCATTTAATATGAATATACATGAATTTCAGCTAATTTTATAAATTTTAAAGTTAATCAAATGCTGCAACATCAACACTACTTATCCAGCCACTAACGTGCTAAAACTGAACGTGTAAGCAAGAAACAAAATCATAGTTGACGGTAAGAGCCGATTATGCGTGTTAACGATATTTTCCTCGGTAGCATGGGTAAGTATTAAACAGTAGATGTTGAGGTAGCAGTAGAAGAAGTACTAGTAGTGCTAGTTGTAGTAGAAGTTGTTTGTGTGATTGTTACTTTTTATAGTTATAATTGTTATCTAGTCATCATGGCAGATATATTATAGAAACATTAAACATTAATATGTAACTTCCAATCTCTAAAATCTTTAGTAGTTACTTTCCTAACTTAAGTATTATTTATTTTGTTCCTTTTATAGTCCAATTATAGAAAGTATTAATTCAAGGATCTCATCAGAAATAAGCCTTTGGGCGTTCATGGGCTATCCTAGGATTTTACACACTATACACTTCAAGTGATTTCATTTTGTTTCTTTCGTTTTCCAATATTTCATACTGAAGTTGCAGGTTGTTTCTATAATATATCAAAATCGTATCATATAGTATCATATATACTTTATATCTAAATCGGTAAATTTCCACCTTTTAAATGTGAGGTAGTTGCTCTTGTTCCCTTCAAATCTAATTTGCGGTTATACGCTTCTTGAAGTCTTTTTTTAATTGTCGCACTTTTGTGCTTATTTTCATTACTGTGATTAAGAAAACGAGTTATCAAATAATGTCAGTAGATATCACAGTTTAAACACACTTTTGGTGTTTTACTTTCATTTTTTTGTACAAGGAAAAGTACAAATAGTTATTGGCCCAAGTTCTTTTTTGCTGACTGGAACTTCATACGTCATTAACAATTCGCTTCAGCACACTAATTATTTGTCATTATTGTTCTTTCCAGTTTCTCTGATGTTGATAGTCACGTTTTTTTACTGACAAACCCTGCTTTTGCTAAAAAATCATGATAACTTCCTAGTCCTAGAATGTCTTGGATTCCACTCACAGTGATACCATAATGCAACAAAACGGTACTATTGGATTTTTTTCTTTTTATTAAGAGATACTTCGGACAACACCTTAGTTGTACGGTGGCACAGATGTGACATTTTTGTGTTTTTATTTATCTCGTGCGCACGAGATACAATGTCGTGGCCACGAGTTACTAAGTCGTAGCCACGAGTTACTAAGTCGTGCGCACAAGATAATTAACTGGTGCGCACGACATACTATGTCGTGGCCACGAGTTACTAAGTCGTGCGCACGAGATAGTTAACTGGTGCGCACGAGATACTATGTCGACATAGTATCTCGAGCGCACGAGATAAATAAAAACGCACAAATGTCACCTCTGCGCCACCGTATAGTTGACATTGCATTCAATTTTTTATTTTTTTCGAGCAAGGAAAAAGATGCTTACATTACAAAAGACCGTTCTATAAATGATAAATTGACCGCCACAATTATGAAGGTCACGTGACCGTCTGCCGTTAAAGGGCTGCTCAACCTCGCTATGATGAACTTCCGTATAACTTTAGCACATTTCAAGGTGACATACTGCCTTATTTCGATTGAATTTTGTGACAGAATAAACATCTTTTTAGTATTACTATTTTGTATTTTTTTATTTCTGTATCTACAGCACTACAGCTAAAGGGACACTCGTAACAGCAAGTTTCCAGTCTTATGGGCGCAACACCACGTCTAAATGACCTGTGAGCATATGGCAAAAGTATTTTACAATAGTGTTCAATACAAAATAGTCTGTCTTAAACATTCTATATGTTTATGTTTATTGAAGCCTACACCATTTACACCTGTCGTTGGCTGACTATAAAATGAGAACTGTTCAATGAATCTCCTCAATATCACAACAGATCAGCATGGAACAAATCATTGAACAACCCACACACTTTACAGAATCGTCCGAATCTTTTATAGATCTCGTATTTGTATCCAAGAAAAACAGTGTTATTAAATCTGGCGTAGGAGAACACATTCTTGAACAAGAGCATCGCTACCATACTCCAGTATACTGTCTACTGAAGTTCAGTAAACCCAAACAATCTTGCTTCCAACGTACTGGGAGTAGAGTCGTGGTGACTACGAAAAACTACGAAAGGACTTTCGAAATTTTCAGTGGCAAGAATGCTATAATCTTAATATCAATAAGTACGAAGAAAATGTTGCAACTCAAATTCTGAATATCGCTGAAGGTAATACACCAAATGAAAATATATAAATTAGGCCACTATATGCTCCTTGGATGACAAATACTGTTAGGTCAAATATTAGTAAGCAGAAACGATTATATAGAAAAGCAAGACAAACCCACTCCCCAAATCACTGGCGGAAATTTAAAAAAAATACGAAATGAAACAATCTTTCTGATAAGAGAGGCAAAGCTTACTTATTATTCAAATTTATCTGAAAAGTTAAAATATGGATCTTTATCTTCAAAGTACAGGTGGAAAACACTAAAATCCTTTTTCTCTTCATCTCAAACAACCTCGATTCCTCTACTACAGAATCTACAAACCCAGTAAATCATGTTCTCAGACTACCAGAAACCAAACTTGCTAAATCACTTTTTCCTCAAGCAAACTTATATCGACAACACTAATAGACCTGTACCCAATGTAGGTCAGCCAATAGCGGCGACCATCCTTAATGACCTAATCATAAATACACCAGAAACAGAATATAAACTTAGGTCGCTAAAATAGACAAAGCATCGGGACCCGATGGCATTAGCAACAGAATTCTGCGTAAGGCCTCTCATGAACTATCTATACCTTTAACTAATCTACTGCTATTTTCAAAAAAAGACGATGCTACACTAGCAAGTAACTATAGACCTATTTCATTGTTAAATACAATTGAAAAAGTTTTTGAACACCTTTTCAATCATTTGAAAGAAAACAAAATTCTTAATCTAATACAGTCTGTTTTCATACCGGGAGATTCAACTGTAAACCACTTGTATCTTTCTATGATACCCTATGCAAAGCACTTGCCAATGGCCTGGAAGCTCGAGTAATCTTTTTTGACATAATTAAGGCTTTCGATAAAGTCTGGCATAAAGGCATTCTTTGTAAACTTAATTACTATTGAGTCCCTGGAAATCTTTTCGATTGGTTCCAGGACTATTTGTGCAGCAGACATCAACGTGTTGTTCTAACAAATTCTTAATCTACTTGGGGTACTCTATCTGCTGGTGTCCCGAAAGGCTCCATCATTGGTCCTCTACATTTTCTGATTTTTTTCAACGACATTGTTCAAGATCTCCAATCTAATGTTAATCTTTTCGCAGCTGACACAAGTCTTTATCTTGTTACTGAAAATCCACAGATCGCAGCCCAACAATTGCAGTCAGATATTCAAAAAATTAAAGCATGGGCAGATAGATGGTTCGTCACCTTTAACCCATCAAAGTCAGATTCACTGATAGTCTTTAGGTTTTACGCTTAGGTTTTACTTTTTTGCAAAATGACAAATATAGCATTATTTTTAGCTATATTTCTTAAGAAAACAAGGACTTAAGTTAAGAAAAGAAGAACAAAACGACTAACATGATTTATCCAGGGTGGCCATACCACGTGGTATATGATGTCATTTAGGCTGTCGCGAGCAGCATTTTTTTGACTCGATTCTGAGGAGAAAACTGCTGTAAGTATTTTTTCTCAATAAATATGCGTTTTACACATAAAATCTTTCTACAAAATTTTGTATGCGTTAACGCTTTATCCAGTCCAGTATGGTACCCCGTACTTCCGCGCAGTAGTTAAGTGTGGACGATATAAGAGTATCAAACAGATATATTTCTTGAGAAACAGGCAGTTCTAACTGGTTATTAACAATAAATAGGTTATGAAGAGAAATTTGAGCATGTTGAGTTATACGCCGTTGTGCACGATTCCAAATGGACACCTAGATATTTGAATGACTGGACAATATCGTGAGTTATATATATAGAAATCATATAACGTTTTCCGACCGTTTTCAAATATCATTATTTTTTATTTATTTACATTTAACCAAGGTCTCCGTGTATTACAATAAATCTCTACATCATTTAGCATTGACTGTAGATTGTGGGGGTCATCTGCAAATAGTGCTCCGTCATCATTGAACAATAATAAAAATATTTTTACATCATCGATACTAACAATTCCGTTTAAATTACTATTTATATTATCTAGAATAATATCATTTAGAAAAAAAGAGAAAGAGTATGCTGCTAGCCGGATCGCCCTGTTTTACCCGGACAAGTGATGAAATTGGTTCAACTGATTTTACAACTAAAGATATGTACATTGATTTGATAACTGTAATAAGTTTAGTGCTTACATTTTCTGTTATTATTTTTTGCCACCACATTACTCGGTATATTCGGTCAAACATTTTTTCATAGTCAAGAAAAGCCACATATAACTTCTTCTTCAAACATAATGTCTTTGATATAAAAGAGTGAAGAACGAAAACACAGTCATGAGTAGATTTTGACATTTGGAAACCATATTGACAATCTATTAGTACTGAGTTTCCATCCGCCCACTTTGTAAGTCTATTAATCAACATTTTAGAATAAATTGTTGACAAAATATTATTCAGTATGATTCCACGAAAGTTTTTCGCTTCAAAAGGCCCGCTTTTGAATATTAGTACTATTATTCCTTGCTGCCAATTTTGAGGAAAGATACCGTCAATAAATAATTTGTTGTACAGATTAAGTAAAAATCAAAAATGATATCAAATGAGTATTTGAATACCTCGACTATTTACTGATCTTTCCCGGGGCTTTCCGAATTATATTGTCAAAGCACTGCGTTTTTAATGCGATAACATAAATAACGTTGAATAATTCAACCTATTGGTCTGCGCTATTGGTCCGCGCTATTGGTGCGTAAATCATCCGTTATTTGATCGAGTTGTACTTTGTGATTTATTAGATTACTTCTGAATAAATCAATACGCGCATTAACCCATGATATATATAACTCATGACTATTTACATCATGATTATGTGATATAGGACGGCGACATGCCTTGCCTTGAATGTGAATATGTGTAGCGTTATCTGAGAATTCGGTCGGTTTCATAACCGTAAAATGGGTTATTATATTAAAATTTACTCTATGCGTTAGCAAATAGTTAACTGTTGATAAACCGTTTTACCTATATATGTAAATTCGCCTATATTCCTATCATTATGGAGTCGGCCAGTACATATTAACATATTTGTTGTTTTACACAATTCTATCAGTCGTTTTCCATAAACATCTAATACTGTATCTTTGTTTACTCTAGGCATCGTATTGTCGTTAGCTAAAAGATCAATATCATTATCTAGAAATCTATCACATATAATAAAATCAGACTTCCTTACCGTTCTAGAGTTTAAATCCCTAGTTACAAAGACTTTACTTTGAACTTTATATTTTTCAATATCTAACTCAATTTGCTCAAATATATCATATTCATTATGATAAACTACTTTTGAATGATAAAGTGGAATATATGTACAGCAAATAAAAACATCATTATCAAATTAAATATAGATTTGCAAAGTTTTATCCACGCTGTTGTTCTTCGATAAAGTTAATTTTTTCACTTAGTTGTGATTTATAATCATTAAACCGTCTTATAAGTTAATCAGTTTTCACTTATAAAGGCTGATAGTTTGACCGTGTGGTGTTCAAACAGATTGTCTTTGATAAAAAAATATTGTCTTCTTATCTGAATTATCACTCTGATTGATACCTTTTCCACAACAACAAACGAACATCGACCTCAGGCAATTTTGAATACTGTGTTCATTTTAGGATTTTTATTTGTTAATATAATACACCATACTGTGAACTGCTGGAAGCTTTGAAGTTTATTTTGTTAGTATTATGGAGGGATTTTTTGTCAGTTGCAAAATGTGTTTGTTATATAAGAGGCGGAAAAAAATTGTGTTTTTATGTTTTGAAAAAGACATATGTTTGACTTCTGATGCGGCCTATCATCTTAAACAACAAATATATTCTGTTCAGCTTTAACTTAACTTAATTCGTCCAGTATCTAACATGAACTTGGTTATAACTAATAAATTATCATTATTACTATAAATTATCAACCGCTGTAACTTTTCTTTTCTTTTATTCTTAAGTATACGTTAAGTTCTACGTCTAAGTGCACAGTTTTCATCACTGTGTTGCCTGTTCCATGGTTTGCTAAATTATTGTTCAACAATGCTAGTCTATGTTTATCTTGATGCCTTTTATCACATTTAAACAAAGATCAATTTAATTAAAAGCCTGGAAAAACTAACTGAAAATATCTGCCGCCCGATACATTTGCAATCTGATTAAAATCATATCCTTAAATCGCAATGTTGACTTTTGTGTACTTCCGTCATATTGAAACATTTGATATTCCACATTAAGTACGTAAAAGACGTAGACAAAACTGACAAAACTTACAGATTTTGTGACAAATATTATAGTTATGATAAAGAAAGGAAAATGCACTTTTCACGCGTTATCTTATAGCTTTCATAACCAGATTATTTTAATCATGAGTTTCAGTAATATAAAATCATTCAAATTGCTTGATTACGAGGGTTGTCCCAAAACAGCTTTTAATTTTAACCTAGTTCAGTTTTGTGTCATTCTAGAAAAATGACACTCTCAAATAATGATTATAAAGTATTTTGAGACACTACTGTAAAATATGATTTATGTCCAGCGTATACTTAGTGTTTGACGTTGCTGAGTTTGGGCCAGAAAGCAGTCAGTCACTCCGATGAAATATCCGTAGAAAACTTAAACTTGTTTAATTTCGCCAGTTTTTTTAAAAAAGGATGCAGATACTGATAATATACCGTTCTCCTCGCTTTTGTGATTTAACAATTATACGCTATTTTGGGACAACCCTCGTATATATGAACATAAGATCTTTTTATGAAACATAAATAATGACAGAAATATAGAAATAGTTGACTTAAGTTGAAAAAACCTATGTTGAAGATTAATGTTATTTTTTTTTTTTTTCGTTTTACATGTCAGTTGTTTAAATGGTAAATACATCGCCCCAATTCTGTCGTGTTCGAACATGAGAGCAAATTTTGTATCAGAGTTGACTTGATTTTATTTTGCATTAATACGTTAACATGACTATTCCTATTCTGAAAACAGATTAAACCAAAAATCAAACATCATGTTTAGACTGAAACAAAAACACCAGTTTGAAAAAAAAACCTGTACAATGTCGACTCTTCAAGTAAACGGACGGGCTTTTTTATCGACAATAAAATATTTGTTCCAGAAGATAAATGTTTGTACTTCGAGGGAAACTGTTGAAGAAACTATCTAGATCTATATTTACTCGACCGACGCGTTGCAGCTAACTCTACTAAATTACAATTGTAGCATAGCTTTTTGCGAGTTATTTACTTACAAAAAAAATGGAAAATTAACGTCAGGAATGATAGGTTTCGTATATGCCATTGACTGTTAACTGACATCTTCATTACGAATATTAATTGAACTTTCCTGTTTATACGAAATCCTTTTCTTACTGAACGACATTCTGTGTTTTTTGGCTAAAAATATTTTGCAGGAAACGTTTGAACACAGATACAGCGTTAGCCTCTAAATGCTAGTTGAAGACTGATTACTGAAAGTGTTCATCCAAATGAGAAGCAAAGTTAGAAAATTAATGTTCTTGCAATACTTAACAAACACTAGAAACAATTATCAACCTTCTCAGACAGTCTCTTCAACACAATAGAGAGCCACAGTTAACGTGTTAAAAGTCATCAAGTAAATATACAGAAGTAATTACGAAAATTATGCAGAAAATAGAACGTCAACATAGTACGTTATATCCGCTAGTCTCAATATACCGTAGACGTCAAGCGTGTCCCATGTCTAGTAAAATTATCGTAAAATGTGATTTATTTAACAATGATTCGTATGCCTGAGGTAAGGACATTGAACCTCGTGTACATAGCATGAGAAAAGAGCCTTGGCGTTGTGAGAACAGCCCAATTACTGTCAAGTAGGCACATACCTTCATGTGCATGACAGGATGCAAACAAACCATTATCCTGGATAAGAATCAAGATGAAATTAACGTGGAAATTCAACATAACAGTGAAACCACTTAAATTTACTGAATTCTGATACATTTATCGCTTCACTTTAAACTTTTCATTTTTTTCCATCAAATTGCGCAAACTGTGTACTTTTTTATAATATGTGAAAAACTTTGGTATGTATACATTTTTGCAGGTTCTCTTTTCTATATTGCCTTTTATAATATTTAAAAGTTTTGGCGTAATGTACTTCAAGACACCATTGGAAATTGACTTTGAAATAATTTCACGAGGTATTGGCCTAGTGATCCTTGAGGTAAATAACATTTAAAATTCAGACCATTATAATAAAAGTGTATCCTTGCGTGAGTGTTTGCTGTTTAGCATTTTAAATTCACAAAAACCTAATTTGCCATCATAGTTCAATGGTTAGCAGTTAGGCAGATAAAAACCAAAAATATTGCTTGCAGGAAGTCACAAGCGAAAATATATCAACTGCAAGAACTTGTTTCCTAATCGATTAAAATAAATATTTTAAAGTCAATTTGAAAAAAAAATCATGATCATCAATGACTACAAAATTTATTTCATAAAACATAAACGATAAGGTATATATTAGGTGCTTTAATGCAGACATAAAGAATATAAAGCTATTTTAAATTGCATTATCATTAATTTATATTTCGATCGCATGACTGATTTTTAAAACAGCTGCAAAGATAACAAAAGGTGATTATTTAATTTGAAAACAAATTCTACAAGCATTTTTTATCGTTAAAGTGTTTTTTAAATGTGAATTTCACGAGTCATCTTAGGAATTTCTAATTTACACCATAACCTCGCTTTAATTTGTAGCATCTAGATGATTTAACGTTAAATCGTTTTATTCTCTTAAGGAGTAGTTTCTAAGTATTTTGGGATGGTAAAAAGTAGTCGATTGGCACAATGAAAAAACACATACAAGAAACACTTTGGATCAAATCAGTTTGTACTGCGACGTATGCCCCATAAAATATCATCTTTACCTTTTTTACACAAGGGCAAGTCATTTCACACACACACACACAAAATAAAGTTTGAAAAAAAAATAAACGAGAAAAGACTAGAATGCATACATAGTGTATGAAATACAGAATTTCTGAGATATTGGTTTTTCTATAATGATATGTAGGTATACTTGACCATAAGCAATAATACTATAGATCTCTGAGTTATTTTTCCCACCTTTGCCGAAACGAAAAGAAAGAAAACAAGATACACAGGTTACAGTTACATCATTACACTTGTATACAGAGCAGATGCTTTTTTGATGAAAATGAGAAAATGAAAATAAAGAAAAAATAAAAATAAGATTTGACGTTTCATGATGACTTCCGAGTTATTTCCGTAACGCAGTGACAGAACTGAATCATGGATATAACGAACGTTTGAAAGGAAAGACATCGTTCAATGAAACACGTAAACAGTTGAATACTACTCTAAAAGTGCAGCATATTAGTTACTAACCATTTTAAACATTTCAAATTTGTCCAAAATAGTCACAAAAGTATTAACCTAAAACCGTTGCAAGTTACATATGAGATTTTAGTAATGAGTTAAATTTTCCTTTTCCAATGAATCTTTTGATTTTGTTCAAGATCTTCATTTTCATCAAACCAGCTGCACACTTTCTCGCTCAGATGCATACCCAGCAACAACGAATTAATATCTATTTGACATAGAAGAATGAAAATAACGGCATTGTGAGCATGTGTTGAGGCAGGCAAATCTTACAAAATCCAGAGAGATAGTTTTTAGAAGCAAAAAAAGCTGCACACCAGATTTTGTAGTTACAATCACATGCCCGCCTCTTATCCATACATTCGCGTTGAAAGACAGTACCACTCGTTGTATAAGTTTTCATTGCAATTTTCATTAAATATACTGCAGAATTCTGTTGATAATGAAAGCATGAGGTATAATTTCAATTTTTTAGTAAGTCAAACTGTAAAACTAACAAGTTATTAATTTAGTTTTTATCAACAAAAGTTCCATTCATAAAAATTACTACGCATTGAAAAAATTGCAACTTCTCGGCCCTTTGCTAATCAGCGAGGTATTCCGAATGCGTGTAATGAGATCACGTAAACAAGAAAGCGTACACGAACAACCAATCATGCTTTTGACTCTGTTGATAATACTTTTTTGTTGTTTTGTTGCCAGATCAATCAAAAATAACTCAAGTGTTTTCCTCTAATAAATGTGCTTAAACTATTTTTAACATCCATGCTTTTAGTTTGCATGTTCATTAGATTATCAATGTCAATATATTTATCTGTTTTCACGAATGCTGATAGAAAAATACGACCCTTGCTATATTGTCAACTGTCCGTATTTATGGCAATAATTCACTTTTTAAAAAACGGAATATATTATGATTATGCCAATCACAAGAAGTATTTCAGGCTTCCATTAAACAAGCCATTTCTTCATTAATCACAGCAGTTTCCCGAGCCATGTTATTCTGAACGAAAACAGTTAAACAGTACCTTTTTTCGGATACCTATCGAATCCCTACCTTTTGATAACCTTTTACTTGTATATAATAATGTATATATTTTAATGCTTTTCTTGAAACACGGTCAGTTGATTACTATTAAGCACAGATCTCAAAATATCTTGGTCATCAAGAATGTAAGGATTAAAACATTTCAATGAAAATGTTTGGGGTTTCATCATGACCATGTTTTGATTTAAATTAATTTCATGCCACATTTCTTATACAAAAGATAAGATCCAGTTTGAAACTATTAATATCTTAAAAAGTTTGTTTTTAAGTATCTGATTGAATAAGACTATTTATGCAAGTTTACGTGATGTAAGATAGGATGTATGTGTCACATTATAAAACTTGTCACAAGAGGTTATTCTACATAGTCATTGTGTAGGTTTAGGGCAAATCTGAGTAGATTGATATCCAAATTACATTTAGTAAAACAGCACTGAATGTTTTGAACATGGTCATGGAGTCAAGAAATTAGTTTCTGTTTACTTCTTTGTTGTCAGTATAATTGCATTTGAGGCCACGATATATATTTGCATTTTTATTTTTATACATTTCAGGTAATTTATCTACTGTTTTCACATCTTAATTATTTGCTCACATGATTTTTTTACATTTTTATGAACAGTTTACGTACGTAACAAGAAATTGGTAAAACCAAATAATGCTCCCCGAAGTATGTTTTGTTCAGAATGGTAGAAAAGTAAGAAATGTAAGAAATTAGACTGCCCTTACAAATGTGTTTTTATACTATAAATCCTAAAATATGTTTCATCATGAGAAACCATACTATAACTTAAAAAGTATTTATTGCAAAGTTTACCTGCTACTGTTTAATCTGTGAATGTTTGCCAGAATTTTTATGATCACATCAAGATGTCAAGTCTTGGCTAGCAGGTGTAAAAAGTAGACCTGTACTTCATATGATCAGTCTTGTTCTCTAGAATTAAAAACTAACTTATCTAAAGTGATGGTTTTTTAACATAGCACTTCCTCTCATTGCTCTTTATAACTTAGTGAAGTGAAGTTTTATTCAATTTCCTTCAATACTTTTCAAATTATTTTCCTAACAAGCATTATGAAGTATTATAAAGGGAGTTAATTAAAAAAACTAAGTAATTTAGAGCGGTTGTTTTTAACACTGCACTTCGTCTCACTAGTTTCTATAATTGTGTGAAGATATAATGAGATATCATTGATACTTTGGAAGTTATACTCAAGACAAGCATTATTTAACTTTTGCAATAATAATAAAGGGAGATAATTTAAAAGAATTAAGCAAGGTAGAATTAAGATTAAAATACTGCACTTCCTCGTACTTTCTATATCAATGTGTGATGTTTTATTAAAATTCCTTAAACAGTTTTGAAGTTCTCATCTGGACAAGAATAACTAAGTACCATAAAGGGAGATAATTCATAAAATAAGTAATGCAGGGTTATAGTTCTTTGACCCTCCACTACTTCTTCTCACTAGTCTCTATAACTGTGTGGAGTTTCACTGAAATATCATTGATAGTTTAGAAGTTGCACTCCGGACAAGCATTATTAAACATTTTACGTATCATTTAGGGAGATAATTCAAAAATTAAGCAAGGTAGACAAATGGTTATTGAACAGTGCACTTTCTCTCACTAGTTTCTATGACTGTGTGAAGTTTTATTCAAATTCCTTCAATACTTTTCAAATTGATATCCAGACAAGCATTATTAAGTATTACCAAGGGTGACAATTCAAAATCTAAGTAACTTAGAGTTATGGTTCTTTAACATTACACTTTTTCTGACTAGTTTCTATAATTGCGTGAAGTTTCAATGAGATATCATGGACAGTTTAGGAGTAATATTCCAGACAAGCACTTTTAACTTAAGGGAGATAATTCAAAAGTTATGCGAGGCAAATTTATAGTTCTTGGACAATGCACTTCCCTACACTGGCCTCTATTATTTATTATGTGTCATTCAAATTCCCTTAATACTTTTCAAGTTATTCTGCAGACAAGAGTGTGACGGGCGGACGGACAGAAGGAAGGACAAGGCGGCGACTATATGCTCTCCCATCGGGGAGCAAACAATATTTGATTTCTGTGTTGCTCTTGGCTTGGATATAAGCAACTGTCAAGTATTTCAGTTTAATAGAGATCACCATGGTATTTCTTCTATTTTTAGCTCATCTGTTTCGAAGAAAAACTCGAGCTTTTATGATCGCTAGATCGTCTTCTTTGTCATGCAAAAACTTCGATGTAACCCGTTACTGAAACACTTAATAGTCCCCACAAAACTTAGAATACTTGCTTATAATGAAAAGGTGCAGTCGTAAGACAATTGGCATTATTCTGAAAAGGTATCAATATGAAATTTGGAATATTTGCTTATAATGACAGGACACAGTCGTAAGACAAGGGGCATTACTCTGAAACCTATTTATAGAGTTCTGCCCCATTTCAACCTGAAATTTTTGTTGAAATTGGTTAATGATATAGAAAATTTTGAAAACTGTCAAAAATATTGTACTCATTCTTGGCAAACTTGCTACTGGGGACAAGGCACATCTGTACCACAAGGGACATTAATAAGTGATTAGTGTTTCTAGAGTTATCCCCTCTTTCACATGGAAAGTAATTAAACTTTTGTATAGATACTAATATCTTGAACATTCACATTCCAAAGTTATTCATCTTAAGTGAAGTGCATAACAGCAATAATTGAGTAACACCATAACACTCTTGAAATTAATATTATTCAGTCGTTGCTCTTAACATACGAGTATTGGCACCGCATGCGATGCTCTTATTAGAGTCTCAAATGACCATAGTATCTCCCGTCACATCTGTACGTCACAACTCAGAAAATACTTGAGGAATTGAGTTTATACTGTGTACAATGGTCACACTTTAGTGACAAGGATGTCCGAACAATGATTCTACCTTGGTTCATTTTTGGATTATCTCCATTACTTTTATGCTGAAATTATGCTTTTCTAGAGCATATCTGAAAAAGCAATTGAAGGAATTGATATGATTCTTATCACATGGGTGCAGTGACAAAGAACAATCTTTACAGAAAACATTTTTACTTTCGCTTCTGACAGCACTCTGGAACAATTTACCAGCCAGTATTACTCACTCAAAATCTCTGCCAGCTTTTAAGCTTGCTGTGAAACAGTACTTTTAAATAAATTGAATTAAATTAATTGAATTATGACTGTATATGTTTTCAGGATAAATTTTGGCATGAGTCATGCATGAATGATTTTCTTTTATAATATATCTTTTTAGATAAATGTGTCTTAACTGTTAGGCAGATCCTGAGGTTAAATTATATATTTAGATATTTATTAAAATACAATACTTAACTATCTGTGATATAAATGTTTTCTTTTGTTTGTTATTATAATAGGATTGAATCAAGTCTTATGGATTGTATATTTTAGTATCAACATAATTCTTAGTATTAGTGATAAATTGTATGTGATAGTATTTTTTGTGATATTTTCTGTGATACTTTCCATCAAATACTAACATTGCCTCTCTATGCCATGCCATCAACGCTTAGGGACCACAATGGTAATAAGGGTTTTCCCTTTTTTGTGTTATCCCTGGTGTTGGTGTACATGTCATGGTTTTTGTGCTCATGTATGTGTTATACTATTTATCATTTCATGTGTTTAAATACCATGTATGTACATTATGCCAAAATAAATCTTATCTTATCTTATATTACTCTCTGTGCTTTGATTACCTATGAATTACAAAAAAAACAACAGATATTTGTCAGAAGATGACAATTTAAGAACATATGAATAAAACCTTTTGGATTTGTTCCATTAAAAATTGGCTGAAAACCTTCAGCTTGAAACATCACTATGAGAAAAAAAACTTAGCACCGAAATTAGAACCTAACAGCAAATACGTTTTTGCTTACACTAACATAGAATTCAATGACTTTTTGATGTTTTGTATTGCCAACCAACCTTTGTTTATGACAATTAAAAATTACAATTAAAAGCCCTTATACAAAATAAGCTGATTATCAATAAAAAAAGAAGTATCGTTTAATTTCTGAATATTAAAGAATGTAAAAGTTCAACTGTAGGTTTTGAAATTAAGTAATCAAAAAATAATAATAATAAATAATCAGGGCAATAAAAAGACATTAGTTTCTTTTTTTAATACAAATACTTTTGTTACGGAATATTAAACTGAACGATAATTACATTAACAGTATACTCTAAATCTTCAACAGATTACTTGTAGTATTTTTTGTATAACTGGGATCTCATTTTGCCCGTCTTGTCGAGCAATCCTTGTTCATGCTAAGTGAAAAAAAAATAATTGAATATAACAATAGATAATAAAGCAGGTAAAAAAAGTACATCAGATTTAACACAAATGTATTTGCTATCTTTGCAATATCTTGATTGGTTTAAGCAAAAACGAAAACAGTGAAAGGCAAAGTGTGGTATTTTTATCCCAAAAACATTAAAAAAAAATATTGTTTATAATAAACCATGATATAATAAAGACATCGACAGCAATGAGGTTTTCAAATAAACGTTAGCTTACAAAAATGATTGCCTGTAAACGTGAACATATTTAAACAGCTGGTACAATATTGTTTTTAAAAATATGCAAACTTCAGTCATAAACTTATTTTATCGTCTATTCTATGAATTTATTACGGCCACCCAAAAAGATGCTCTATTTACATTTCTATAGATTTGCTTTTTTTTAAGTTTTCTTCCTGCGTTGATTCGTATGTATGAGCACTATGCCCACTTCAAAACGCCATTTCAATAATTATTATTCACTTAGAGCGAGGCGGTTAAACAAAATTTTAGTACCAATTAGATGAAGCGCTTTAATAGCTTTCTATTTTGTAATATCTTCGTCGCAGTAGTTCTCGTTTCGTGTCTGTCTTCTCTTTAAGGACGTTTGTTTGCTTGTTTAAATATTTTAACCCGATATAAAATACCGTAAGCTGTCTCAGCCTTGAATTTTTGATGTTGCACCAGTAATACAAATTGATAAATTTCATTTCAGCTAGACACTTGGCTACTTATTGTCAAGGTTAGGTTTTTGTGAAAGATAATGCAAAAAATGTCGTTAAATCTGTAGTCAAGTATGAGTTACACTAGTAATTCATTTCTTATAACATTCAAACTTTTCCTTAATTTTAAAGTTTTCATATATAGCTATTTCATAAGTGTCCAGGGAAGAGTAAAAAAATGTTGTACGTTGTTGAGTGAATGAGTTTTGCTCTAGACCAATAGGCCGAGGGTTACAGTCGAAAATGTCATTCGCAACACTGAGAATCAAGTTTGAAAATTTCAAAAAGTTCTGTGAAATAATTGTTTTATTACCTGAAGTTATTCAGATCAAACAGGTGATTTAATAAGTACATGATAATACCTCAAAATGTCAAAATGCTTTTCAAACTGCCGTTGATAATAAAGGGAAAACATGGCTTCAAATTATTGAATAAATCCCCTCCTTGAGCATCTTTTTGTTTTCTTTACTTTAAGATCATTAAATACTTGACTGTGCACATGACGTCGACAGAAATAAAAAAATAAGTTAAAGTTTTTGTCAACCGCCAACATTGAATTTTCTTTGAAGTACATTCATGAGTTATGTATTCTTTACCTACTAAACTGTTTTAGATGTTATTTACAATTCTGTAATTAACTATCACAAGTATGATACGTGCAGCAAATATTTGTTTCTGCAGAAACAAAACACCTGACAAATGTCCTTTCAGACCTTGACTGCACAGGTAAAATAACATTGTATTACTCTCTATATTGCAACAAGCTGCACCACAAACGAAAACTGCATGACAGACATTTTAGAATATCGTCTGAGTGAAAAATATAACATATTCTTAAATAATCAATGTTAAAGAACGACTTAGTGTTAAACTATTATAACGAAATGTGTAAGATGTAAGAAAAAAAGAGTATATAACAAAATCAAAATAGTCATTCGAATCTTCTTGGTGTCCACCTGTCTGCATAAAATTCAAGTCACTTACAGGTTGATCCTCAGTGATCACTTCCTTGTTGGGCATTTTACCTGTGCGCATGCGCCGTTCGCTCCGTTCACCACGATGCAAGAAAGAAAGTTCCAATTCTGCCAAATATCACAGTTCAAAACGCACCACAACCCTCAATCAAACCAATATTTTCCGATCGTTCATACTCGAGCGAAAATTTTACGTCTTGGCTATACACCGTAGTAGTAACATTTTATTCGTGTTTAGTGGTATTCTCCTCCATAAATACAACTGAAATACACACATTGAAAATACCATCTACTTTCATTGAACATTTTTCCCTTTTGTTTGGAGTGACAAAGATATCACTGACGATAAAAGGGTAATGCAACGTCTGATTGTTCCAAGGAAGAAATTTTAAGAGCTGTTTTCCTTATCTGTCAGGTTTTGATTAGAAAGATAGGACTTGAAGATGGAGCCTGTGGCTTGATATACTTGTGAGGAAAGTAGATTAAGTGCAGATAATTTTATGATGTAATTTTATTTTACAGCTAAAAATAATAGAAACAACTGACCTAAATTCAAATACTTTACTAAAATATAAAGTTTTGTTTCAAGATGGCTTTAATGAACGCAGTATATGTTGTTACATATATCTGAAGCTTTGGAAATAACATGTGTGCTCTCTTAAATTACTATATTTCTTCGATGGAAGCCAATATTTAATTTCGAAGATACGGAATTTGAAAAACTTCTTAACAAAGTAACGTCCTTGAAACCGTTATTGCCAAGCAGATTGCAATAAAGATACTCTAAAACTGTAAGCTGTTCAAGTGTTCATTTCTTTAGCAGTATAATGTCTAAATAATGTTGTTTTTCTTATACAGTTAACTGACTTATGCTAAGTATTATAATGTCTTAAAACTATTATTTTACAATGGATTATATGTTCATATCTTTAAACTTGGCATGAAAGCAATGGGATAAAGAGAAATTCTCTCACATGTCAAAAGTAATAATGAAAATTAGCAAGACGCCTTTGCTTTAATAAAAAGAAAAAAGAAAATATTGCAATTGTACAAACAGCAGTACATCTGGTTACATTAATCTACAAGATAGTTATTTCGTATCTACATCTTATTGTTACATTAGATTTGCTCTAAAACGTCGAATTGTGTTTTGTGAACATTAATTTTGTGAGAAACGAAGAAAATTTTCAATCGTTCAATAATTCAATTTTTGGCAGAAGTTTTGGATATGACTTACACAAATGTATCAAAATGTTTTAAAGAATTTGTTTTGCACATAGGTTTTCTGACATCATGTCTCTTTTTTCTTTGGTATAAAGTGTCATTCATTGTTTTTATATTTTCTGTGACATTTTTAAAGGAAACGAAAAAAAAAAGAAAAATAACAGGATATAATATTTTACCCGTCAAATTTGAATGTTATTGGAATATCCAATGATACATGACGTTGCAAGTGAACAACAAGAGCTGTCACTGGAAACTGACATATTCCCCCGACATGTAGCTTTGAAATGAAACTGGTGTAAATATATAATTGAAGATGCCTGTGGAAAACAGATCAGACAAAAAATAGAGCATGAACTAAAGGTAAATGGTAAAGTAATGTTTTCTGCTTCAGATTCTTATATGAAGGTTGAAGACATAATTATTCAATGAAATAGAAAGCTGTGAGTTTGGCCTTGAATACGAACAAAATTGTTTTATTCTCAACCCCTACTGATGTTTATATATAACAAGGCTTGGTGACAAAACATTCTTGTTTCAATAAGCGGTTTTAGAGATGTAGCTTGAACAAGATTTTAATATAGAAGTTTTAGTAAAAAATGACTAAGGGCCCAATAACACTGCCAAAAATAATCCGACCAGAAACTCCTGACGATATGCTCAGCTAGGGTTGGTGACAAACATTCCTGTGTAATTTCAATGATATCCTCCAATGGTTTTGGAGATGAAGAGTGGACAAGATTTTAATATAGAAGTTAGAGTAAAAAATGACTAAGTGCCTATAACTCTGCCAAAAATAATCCGAGCAGAGCAGAAACTCCTGACGATATGCACAAAAATACTTGATGACAAACATTCCTGTGAAGTTTCAATGAAATCCTCCAAGCAGTTTTGGAACTGAAGTGTTGAGAAGACTTTAATATAGAAGTTATAGTAAAAGTGACTAAGTGCCCATAACTCTGCCAAAAATAATCCGAGCAGAATCTCCAGACGATCTGCACAACTAGGCTTGGTGACAAACATTCCTGTGTAGTTTCAATGAAATTCTCCAAGCGGTTTTGGAGATGAAGTGTGGACAAGACTTTAATATAGAAGTTAGGGTAAAAAAATGACTAAGTGCAAATAACTCTGCCAAAAATAACTCGAGCGGAATCTCCTGACGATATGCACAACTAGACTGTTTAGTTTCAATGAAATCCCTCAAGCGGTTTTGGAGATGAAGCGAGGACAAGATTTTACAGGACAGACAAACGGACGGCCGGCCGGATGGACGGACAGACAGTGCGATTACTTTATGCCTCCCTCCGGGGGCATACAAATGTTCATCGACTAAACAGGGAAATGTTATCTCAGACATTAATACATGATAATGTAATACATCAATATATCTAAAAAAGAGGAATCATGTCTGTAAGACCGCTTATTTCTGAAACTTTCATTGCAAAAATGTCTGTATACATTCATAATTATTGCTTAAAATACATTTCAGAAAAAATCTGTTCTTTTTCTTTGATGATAGTCGGAGTTACATTATTAGAGAGAACATACAGGACTCATTGAATCAATGAGAACTTATTATTCACGTATATTCGTTTTTTGATAGACATCTCACGGCATGACCTAATATGTTTTTAAACCACCTGCAAAGAACATTATTACATAGATTGTGGGAAATAATGAAGATATTGTGAGTGCACCAGTCAGTATTAATGTTCTGAGAGAGACGTCAAAAGAATAATATACAATGTTATGATATTTAATGTACGTTATGTTTTGTAGCATGAATTTCTAAATTCAGTGTTTAGTCATCTATGCTTTTGTAAAATAATTCGTGATTATTTTCTTTGTGAATATTTCATCAAACAATATGATTCTAAATATTAAAGCGCATTTGTACTACTCTAAATATGACTTGAACAATTAAAGTGAAAAGTTAAATACATGCATCACTGCAACATGATAGTTCCTAACTCCTAAATACTAAGTCAAATGGACATAAAAATCAACAGCACTATTCCAGGTGATCTGTCATTTTACTGCATGTTTGTAATTGTGAGGTACGAACAACTATAGTTAACAATATACAACACGAGAATTCAGCATTTTTGTACGGAAACTGCTTTTTTTCAAGCGTTATTCGGTCAAAATACTCCTGAAGTTTCTCGCGAGCTGTTTGAGGTAAAAGCTTTTTATTTCTATTTGAATAATACCAAATCAATACATGCTTATATTTGTAACGGACACAAAAAAGATATTCTTTCTAATTACTCTAAAACAAGTGTGTTGATCGGATCATAAATGTCTACATCCGCGCCAAACACATGGTGTCAACGGTAAACATGCAGATTCTCACCTGCGACCGGGAACCAGACTTGCAAATTTACTACGTTTCTGGTTCTTGTCGGATTTAAACTGTTTTTAAATCAATCAAGGAGAAATGATGGTGTTAGATGAGTTTATTTGATGTTATTCTAATGTTGTAAATATTATATTATTTGATCTTCCTTGGAATAGTATGAAAAAAAATCAAATGTTGAAACTAGAAATGTGTCCAAAGGACACAGATGCCCCCGCTAAATGACACTGGACACAAACTAAAAGAAAGGGTAAGTGGTGCATTTTCAAAGACAAGTTCAGCAGTCTCTTACAAGTGTAAAATCTTCAGTCTCTCTAATATCCTTTGCATTAAGGTAACAAAATGTTAAGGGATAAAACCTACGTAACAATCTACTGTTATTTCTGTTGCGTTCATATAATAATTATACCAAAGTACACATACGTGCAGCCCACTACAAATGTCTATTACATTCATGTATGTTCTTTGTTGCTCACCTGACTTGTGTGATAATTCCATATTTTACGTCTGCTACCTTACTAAAATGACATGATGAGCATGCTCAAAGTGTTGAAAATATGGGCAAGGAACAAGAAATTATCATGGCGGGGATGTGTTCTCATCATATGATAACTAGATGTTTTTGTAAAAAAAACGCATGTATTTCCCAGCAAATCAGGATCAAGCTCAAAGCCCAAAAACAATAGGCTTCTTCTACTCAACAAGAAAAATCATCCTATGAAGTTTGAAGACTCTGGGTCAAATAGAACTCAAATTATTAAGCGGAAACCATTTTCAAGTTAAAGATCACTGTGACCTTGACCTTTGACTGACTGACCCCGAAATCAGTAGGCTTCTTTTACTTATTAAGGACAATCATCCTATGAAATTAAGAGCCTCTGTGTCAAAAACTCTAGTTATTAAGCGGAAACCATTTTCAAGTTAAAGATCACTGTGACCTTGACCTTTGACCGATTGACTCCAAAGTCAATAGACTTCTGAAACTTAATAAGGATCGTTATCCTATTAAGTTTGAAGACACTAGGTCAAATAGAACTCTAGTTATTGAGCAGAAACCATTTTCACATTTAAGGTCACTGAGACCTTGACCTTTGACCTGCATATTTCTAAAACAGAAGGCTTCTGTAACTCAATAAGGGCAATCATTCCATCAAGTTTGCAGACTCTAGTTAAAAAGTTAAAAAAGTTAAAAAGTAACGGAAATGAAGTGTGACAGACGGACTGACTGATCGCGCAAAAACAATATGTCCCCCCCCCCCCCCCGCAGACGGGAGAGGCAAAATCAACACTTTTTTCTTTGAAATCCCACCACGCATGAGGGAGTTTTGAGCCGGATACAAACAACTTTTTTCTCTATATCCATATAAGAAATTAGTCAAAAATTCAAGTGTCCACTGTGACCTTGAACTTTGAGCGAGCGACATGTTTCTTGCACGCGACACGTCGACTTCATATGATGATCACTTATGCCAAATTATTTCGAAATCCAACCATGCACAACAAAGTTATGAGCCGGAGACGAACATCTATTATATGTGCCCACACACACACACAGGTAAACAATGTATAGGAAGTGAGCAGTAGCAGTACGCAGCAGTAAAAAAACGTGAAGTTGGCAGTAGCAGTACGAGCAGTAGCAGTAAACTAAAACGTGAAGTTGGCAGTAGCAGTACGAGCAGTAGCAGTAAACTAAAACGTGAAGTTGGCAGTAGCAGTACGAGCAGTAGCAGTAAACTAAAACGTGAAGTTGGCAGTAGCAGTAACAGCAGTAGCAGTAAATAAAACGTGAAGCTGACAGTAGCAGTAACAGCAGTAGCAGTAGGAAAGTCTTAAAAGTCTTGAAAGTTTCAATGAAAATAAAACATGTTTAAACATAAACAGACCCTCCCGAGTCTATTGCGTAGTTCTGCGACTGTTTCTGACACTCTTGCAAATTTTCATGAATTTCAATGCCAATCCGAAAAATGTCATTTTTAATGTCTAGGGACCCTTCCTTGTCGATTTTACCGGTCTGCGACTGTTTCTGACACACTCGCAGACTTTCAGGAATTTTGGTGCCACTTGGGAAAATGTCATTTTTAATGTCTAGGGACCCTCCCGTGTCGATTTTACCGGTCTGCGACTGTTTCTGACACACTCGCAGACTTTCAGGAATTTTGGTGCCACTTGGGGAAATGTCATTTTTAATGTCTAGGGACCCTCCGAAGTCGATTTTACCGGTCTGCGACTGTTTCGGACACTCTCGCAGACTTTCAGGAATTTTGGTGCCAATAGGGAAAATGTCGTATTTAAGGTCTAGCCATCCTCCCGGGTCAATTTTACCGGTCTGCTACTGCCAACTTCACGTTTGATTTAAATTCTAATGCCAACTGCTACTGCTTACTGCTACTGCCAACTTCCTATTAGTAGGTAAACACTATATGACCCGCTCGCCATCACCATGGAGGGGGTATAAAAAAGCTCAGTACTGTAACAGGTCACATACACACACGGACAGGCTAAACACTATATGCCCGCTCGCTATTATCATGGCGGGGGCATAAAAAATCTACATCGGTTAAAAAGTTCAGTATTGTAACGGGTTTAACTTTAGTTTGTTTACATTGTCAGTGAAAATACGGAAAATACGCATTTTATTTCATCAATATTTCTCAATATTTTATAAATAAGTAAATAATAAATTGGTTTACATATTTAACAGAGATTTTAATAATTTGCTGTAGTAATATTTATCTATTGTTTGTACTATTTGTGAATACTAGTTTTGTAAAATCAATCTAGAATAATTTTAAGAATATATTTTAATAAGCAACTGGCTAGGTATAAATGTTGTACTTTCCTCACTTTTTCATGCACTTAATACCAAGCACTGGTTTGATGTTGTTTTTAGAAATACTTAAATATACAAAAAAGTTTTAGTTAACATATGTTTCTAAAAATGTTGAAATGGGGGTCGAACTGTCTTACCGGTTTTGGGGAGTGCAGTGTCTTGGGGTTGAACTGTCTGAAATTTTGAGGGGTGATGTATCTGGAGGCTGAAATGTCTGAGATTTTTTGGTATTAAGTTTCCAAATTTGGATTTTGGCAATCTGAAGCACTTTGATTTATAAAACCAAAGAAAAAGCTGTCAGAATTTTAATTTACATTTTCAGTCAAAGATAAGAGAAGTTGTTCAAAAGTGCTCTTACCAATGCTATGTACTTAATATACATTTCTTTTCTAAAGTGATATATGTGCATGTACATGTATACATTTCATTTATACAATGTACATTTAAAACTTACAGACATATTATGTTGTACCAAACAGTATTAATCATTTTGGTCAAATAACAGACTGTTAATTTTGATGGAGATTAGATGTTGTCTGATTATTTGTTGTGCATTTGAAGTTAAGAGAATATGAAATATTCTACGAAAATCATATTTTTTACATTCAAATTAGGGTGGAGTGAATTCTTAATTTCAATCATTTTTAATCATAGATTGAACCTATCTTCTTCAACAAAGCTAGTGAGTCAGTGTACCTGTGTTGTTGTTGAGGCTTCAGGTAAGGATAGCTTTTACAAGTTCTTTTTATTTTATTGTAGAAAAGGAATTGAGTGTTAATGCCTTGTACTCATTTAAAATCAATCATGAAATAAATCATGCAATTTACATGTAGTTACTAAAATATGTTATGTTTTACTGTTATAAAGTTATCACACAATCATTTATATTAATAATAATTTTTGGTCCAGTCCAATCTTCCCTGTTAGCCTCTTTTATACGTAATCATACGTAATCACAATATTTTCATAATAATATAATCAGAAATCATTTTTAACAAAACAGCAATTCTAGATAAAATATTTACTGAGATTAACACATACAGGAAAGAATGAGTTAAATTTTAACATTGAATAGAATAGTATGAAACATGGTATAACTTGACATGATTGTAAGTGTTAAGAAATATTCAGATATCTGAGTTAGATAGAAGGAATTTCCCAGTATTTAATGTATTTACTTCTAATGCTAGAGAGGGTTTCAGCTTGACTGATTTCATCTGACTATGAATTCCAGATTTTAATTCCAGAATATTAAAACTTTCCAAAAAAACTCTACTCTTGGTATTGGGACATGCAAGTTCAGTTTTAAGGCTGTTGAGATTTTAAGTATATTGATATATTTTGTATATTCTGACTGTGTGTAAACCTTAAGGTATATAAGTTCATATGTTTTTCCATGGCAAAGAAGTGTTGCATCTTAATGGCATGTTCATATATACATGTATTCTTTTGCAGGATTATGAATGACATACGTTAAGAGAGTATCATAGCTTACTGGAATCTGGACATACTTTTCCCAAAATGTTTTTAGTGTGTGAAAAGTAATATTTTTGTTTGTAAAGAACCAATGTCTTGTAAACTAAAGCAATGTACATGTAGTAACAATTTAGAGAAGAATGATCTTTTTATCTCACCTGAGCCGTAGGCTTATGGTGAGCTAGTAGGATCGATCAATGTTCGTCGTCGGTCGGACGTCCACACTTAGTTTGTTAACACTCTAGTGGTCACATGTTTGCCTTAATTGTCATGAAACTTAGTCAGGATGTTTGTCCTAGTAATTACTCAGACAAGTGTAAATATGGGTTATCTGGGTTGAAAAACTAGGCCACATGGCCCGAAAATAGAAAAAAATCTTTTTTAACAAACTAGAGGCTAATTTTTCAGCCCAGATATCCTGGAAATTTGTCAGAAAGGTTGTTTCGTTGATTTCTAGCTCAAATTTGTATATGTCATCTGGGTTCAAAAACTAGGTCAGATATTCCAAATATGGGAAAACCTTGTTAACATTCTAGAGGTAACTTTTTCAGCCCAGATATACTGGAGATTTGTCAGAAAGGTTGCTTCAATAATTTCTAGGTCAAGTTCGAATATAGGTTATCTAGGGTCAAAAACTAGGTCACAGAGCCAAAATATGGAAAACCTTGTTAACACTACCGATAACATTTCCAGTCCAAATATACTGGAAATTTGTCGGAAATGTTTTTTCGAAAATTTCTAGGTCAAGTTCTAACATGGGTCATCTGGTGTCAAAAACTAGGTCACATGGCCTAAAAGAAAAACCTTGTTAACACTCTGGAGGTTACGTTTTTCAGCCAAATTTTCCTAGAAATTGATGGATCCCTGACCCCTCACTTTGCATGAATTAACAAAGAAGTAGAGTTTTATTTTCACCACAAACAAGTATATAACAAAAGAGCACATGGTTATGTTGGTGGGTAAAACCTGTTGTTGTAAGACTTAAGATTCATGCTGTGGATCCATGAATTTGTCAGAAAGGTTGCTTCGATAATTTCTAGGTCAAGTTCGAATATAAGTCATCTGGGCCAAAATTTAGGTCACAGAGTCCAAAGATGGAAAAAACCCTGTTAACACTATAGAGGTTACATTTTCTGTCCAAATATACTGGAAATT
Organism: Cyclina sinensis; assembly: GCA_012932295.1. Lineage (NCBI taxonomy): Eukaryota > Metazoa > Mollusca > Bivalvia > Venerida > Veneridae > Cyclina > Cyclina sinensis. The sequence goes on from JAAONU010000001.1 coordinate 22,243,993, forward strand.
TGTCAGGAAAATTGTTTCAATGATTTCTAGGTCAGCTTTGAATATGGGCCATCTGGAGTCAAAAACGAGGTCACGGAGCCCTAATATGGAAAAATTTAATTAACATTCTAGAGGTAACATTTTCAGTCCAAATAACCTTGAAATTTCTCAGAAAGGTTGTTTCGATAATTTCTAGTTCAAGTTCGAATATAGGTCATCTGGGGTCAATTAAGCAGGTCCATATAAATTTCAGTAAAAGAAGTCATACTTAGGTGAGCGTTATAGGGCCATTTTGAAATGTTTTGAAAAGTTTTCAGTTAATCAGGAAAAACATCTGAACTCATTAGATGTTGACATTCAGAAGCAGGCAAAAAATGTCAGTTAGTCACACAAACTAACGAAAGAAATGTGACATACTAAAAGTTATGAATATTTTTAGGTCTGCTGAAAGAGGTATAACAGATAAAGCCGTGAACTGCGAGAAGTGCTACCAAACACTGCCTTCAGTGACGACGGACATACCAAAGTTTTAGGCATCAAGCAAAAATTATTATTTCAAATGCCAGGATCAAATGCTACAGAATTTCAAGAGCTTGAATTTATAATTCAACAGTTCAACATATGATTTCAACTTTGACTTTAGCTGACAATGACTTTGAACTACTGACCTACTTTTAGTGTTTGGAGCTTATGTATGGTAATTTGAGTTATTCTTATAACTTAGACCCTAGCTGACATTGACTTTCACGCACTGATATTCTTTCTTGTTTTTTGCAGCTTGAGTATGATAATCTGACTTCTGCTTATAATTTTGCAGGGAGATTGCAGCACTGATATAAGCTGACATTGATCTTGAAATATTTTCTTGTTTCTCAGCTATAGTATAGAAATATGAATTTTAATTTTGCATGGGGATTTCGACTTTGTCCTCAGCTGATATTGACCTTATATTGCTGACCAACTTACTGTTTTTGAACTGTCTATGAAATTCGGATTTTATTTATGTACAATTTTTGTAGATTTTATTCATACATTCGGTGATATTACCTAAATTCCTTCATTGGGTCTTACTATTGTAACTAGTGGTACTTAGGTCGATGATAGAGGACCGCCATGTTGCCTTCTAGTTTTTTTTTGTGCTGTTCATTTTCAATTTAATAAATATGAATGTGTATATATTATTCTCCTTATAGGCAGCTGGATTGTTATCGTTTGGTATCCGTTTGTCTTTTTAGCTCGCCTGAACACAAATTGCTCGTCTGAGCTTTTAGGATCGTTGTTTGTATCGTTGTCTGTCTGTCGTCCTTCATCAACTATTACTTAAAAGATCATCTCCCCTGAAACCACCACGCCAAATTTAATAAAACTTGCCAAGAATGTTTCTTGCATGAAGTTCTAATGGTGCCAGTCCATTACAGATCTGGGCCACAGGAGCTATAAAAAGATCTTAAAAGTGAAAACTTTAAAAAAATCAGGGCTTTGAGCTTAGAAATTTCATCTGTAGCATCGCCTAGTAGACCTCTACCAACTTTGTTCAAATCGTGGCCCAGGGGTCAAAATTTGCTCTGTGTAAGGGTCCGTATGTTTTAAGCCCATGTTGAGCTTTTGTGATCCCCCTCTGCCAGTCGTGCATCGTCAACAATTTCTTTAAACATCTACTCCTTGAGCGGTAGGCTTTGATTGATCAATGTCCGTCGTCTGTCCACACTTAGTTTGTTAACACACTAGTGGTCACATTTTGCCTCAGTTGTCATGAAACTTAGTCAGGATGTTATCCCCAGTAATTACTCGGACTACTTTGAATATGGGTCATCTGGGATGAAAGTTAGGTCACATGGCCAAAAAATAGAAAAATCTTGTTAACAATCTAGAGGATACTTTTTCAATCCAAATATCCTGGAAATTTGTCAGAAAGGATGATTCGATTATTTCTAGCTCAAGTTCGAATATAGGTTATCTAGGGTCAAAAACTAGGTCACAGAGCCAAAATATGGAAAAACCTTGTTAACAGTCTAGAGGTAACATTTTCAGCCGAAATATCCTGGAAATTTGTCAGAAAGGTTGGATTGATAATTTCTATGTATGATTTTAATTGAATCATTTGGGGTCAAAAACAAGGTCACATGACCCTAGTATTTAAAAATCTTAATTATTTAGAGGTTACATTTTCGGTCCAAATTTCCTGGAAATTTGTCAGAAAAGTTGTTTTGATGATTTCTAGGTCAGATTCCATTATGGGTAATCTGGGAACAAGCCAAAATATGGAAAAACTTTGTGTTCACTCTAGAGGCTACATTTTCACCTCAAATATCCTAGAAATTTGCCAGACATGTTGTTAACTCACCTGAGCGGTAGGCTCATGTCGAGCTTTTAGGATCGATCAATGTCACCGATTTACAATTAGATTTTTCTTAATAATGACGTAGTGTTATGTGCACATTCGCTCAATTTTGAACCAAACTTTCACAAAACATTTATAAAAATAGATCTTATTTTTTCAGTAAAACAGCTTGATCCCGTCATGGGTTTAAGAGTTATGGCTCCTTCGCAATTAGACCCCGGTGAGTGATTTAGGACCATAATTGTCCTCTTGTAATGAAACGTGACCGAAGTACTGTTGGACATGTTTTATTGGCAAATAGCTGTTTCCTAAACCCAACCAAGTACTTTCTTTCTTAAAGTTTTGCTCAATTCATATTCTATGTTAAATAAAAGTCTGGTTGTCACTTCAGTAAACCTCGATACAATGTATTTACTTATGTAACTGATGTCAGGAAAAAAAAACATTTTATGCATAATAAAGTTTCGATTTTCATTGACTCTCTACGTTTCTTTTATTTCATTTGTGCTCTCTGGTCAGCTCAAAGATTGCTGTGCGCATGATTATCCTAAAAACTGTATTAACCTTGTAAAGCATCATATTTCCTTAACTTGAACTTAACTTTGGCACAAGAAACCAATATAAATTTATTCTCTCTAGAGAGGTCATTATTTTATCACGTGTGTACGTCATACTTTGTTTCAGCCAAACAACTGTATTTCTTTGCAAATAACAGCTTTCAACTTCCTACAGCAGATGACCCTTATTGTTTTGTTGAATTTTACTTGAAGTTCAAAGTACATCCACCCATTTCACCAACGGTCTTTAACCTTCGAAGTTTATCTGGCTCAGTGGTAAAATGATTTTTCCGTCCTTAAACTATATTTCTATATAAGCTACAGCTTTCAACATTATAGAATTGTTGATGACCCCCTATTTTTTTTTTTTTTTTTTTTTTTTTTTTGAATTTCACTCAAAGCTGAAAGTTACCGATCTGACCAATACCTCAAACACCCTTTGATGAAGTGTCTTCAACCTTCAAAATTTATCCCGCTACAATGGTTAAATGATTGGATTTGAAGTCAGTCAATTTGCTTAACAAATGTTGTTTTTTCAAGGACTGTTTAGTTTTTAAACCTTACGTCTGTGTTCAGACCGAACAACTTCAGTGCTCTCAGCGCTTTGATTTTTATTTTTTGTGAAGTGCGCCGCTAAGATTATGTTTTCTTTCAGATTCAACATAGATTAGATAATACAAATTCCAAACTGCTAGAAACACCAAAAGCTTAGATACCTGACACAAAAAAGAATGATAAGAAAATAAAGAATTACTGAGGGATGAGTAAGAGAGAGAAAACAAAATTGTTGGTCGCAGATATTTTTAAGAAAATAAAGAACTTATTTGTTGTTGAGCTGGAAGTGATAAATACCTTGGTAACTCGTGTTTTAATTGTCGTGCAATGTTGGATGCTTTTCTAAATGAGTTTATTGTTTATTATTATTGTATCGAATTAAAGCGCAAATTCATTATCCGGTTTTTTTTTCTATTTAAACTGTGCTGTTTTCCTAGATATTATAAATTAGTTAATAGTTCATATACAGACAAGTTCAAGATAAATTTCCGCAAAGGAATGGTTTGTCCTCTGATCGCTGTAAAAGATCCAGTTTCATTTGCTAAAATAAAGGATACTAAAATATTAGGATTTACATTTGTCTAGCAACTGCTCTTTCAACGAACATCTAAAATCTATAATAGACATTCATTATAATTGTAATAAATTAAGATCAGCCTCAGTGTTTGTGACTTCCCACATGACTGTAACTATTTTGCATTTTTCGTACTCTTTAAATTGCTCTATGCTCGTTTTTGATTTTATATTTACATTTAGTGTAACTCATATACATAATTATCTGTTTTGATAATGTCTGTTTCGGTATGCATTCTTGTGCAGAACAGCAACTATTCTGGTGCAATAGTTTTTGCTTATTTTGTGCATTTATTTACAGAGCAGAATGTCTGGAAATTATTGAACTGTTAACTTACACGAAACCAATATGAAAAGAAAATACGCATCTAATTAAAATGATAAATTACTCATGGCGATACAGGGTGAAGCTTATAATTGCTAGTAAATGTGAATGAATACCAGTTATTTTTTCATTATTGAAATATCTTTGATGGGATGAAAATGTGTGTACGTATCCTTTTTTTCTGGCGAACAAATCTCTCTCTCTCTCTCTCTATCTCGATAGCCGAGCTCGGAGCGAGCGGCGGAGGAGAGCGAGTAGGAGTAGTGGGGAGGAGGGGGGGGAGAGAGAGAGAGCGAGCCGCGAGTTTGATATCGCTGCTCTCTCGCCTCTTCTCTCTATCTCTCTCATCTTCATTCTCTACTATTTCTTTCTTTACTCTCTCTCTTGCGCTCTTTTCTCTCTCTCTATCTCTCTGCCTCTCTCTCTCTCTCTCTCTCTCTCTCGTTCTCTTCTCTCTCTGCTAAGTCTCTTTCTGACTTTCGTCTTTCTTTGTCTCTTTGAATGAAAACGGAAGTAAGACATACACTTAGAACAGCCTAACTTTTTAGTTTGCGTGCAAACATTCAGCTGATGCCTCTCAAGATATTCTAGTTAACGGCTAATTAATAAAAAGGAACGTTGTGTTGACAGTTATTAATTAGCTGTAAGTGTTTTACCAGTATAATATTTTGTAAAACGTCTATGATATGATTGTTATTTAGTGAGTAATTTCATTTCCAAACGTAAAGTTCTAGTCATTGAAACGATATGATATTATACTTTACTGTCATGCATTTGTATTTCCTTTATTTTAAAAAAATGACATGTTTTGCGACTAAACTAACAAATATACTATATCAGCAAAAAGATTTACATATAATGTTTCCGAAAACATTTTAGTAACGAAAGAGCTAATGTTAAGAATAAGTGAAGTATTGATTGAAAAAGAAAGCTCGCCTAAATTTCTTGTAACAATCTGACTTAAATCCCCTTTCCAATATCCTTTGATCGAGAGCAGTCCTCTTTATTCCTTTTATAAAGTAATATAGTTATAAAGTAAAAGGTGAAAATTAAACGCCGGAAAAAAGAGTATATTATCAAATTTTTGCCGAATTTCAAATCTACGTTTGGAATGTCACTTATACGACCTTGAAAAATTTGCCAAAGATCTTAAGGATCTTCTTTTGACGTGACAAATTTAATAAAGCATAGAGACACGGCAGACATTTATATGTCAAGTCTTTGAGTTTAGACAACATTCAGACAAACTAGTGGACTCATTTTAATCCTGTTTAAAAAATACATAAAACAAAGTAGTAAGAAATTACTCAAAAGTTTCATTTTTAATCCTTTCATTTGTTATAAGTCAAAATATAAAAGTCTATCCAATGTATCTGTTCTATTACTTGTTTGAGTTAAAATAATCTATTTTACAGTGCATAAATACTCGTACTTGGTTACAAGAATAAACCATGAAAAAAGCCAAACAGTGATATAAGAAATAAGCTGATAGGGCCTTCATAAATCTGATACCTGCGTGATAACGCATTACATTTAGTATAGTTCTAGTATATTTCTATCATGCATTATCAAATTATGACGAAAATTGTGCACCTGGCATTCTTCTGAACTAATTTTCTCAAGAGAAAATGCTGATTTACATTTCACTCCTACTGACAAGAAAATAACAGAAGGAGCTCTGTTATAAGTTGTTGCAAGTTTTCTGGAGGAAGTACTCGCAATATATTCAGCTCTAAATTTATTTGAGTTCTTTTTAAGTTTTGACTTCATAAAGAATTTAAATTCAGTTATGTTGTTTATATTAAGTGAATATCAACAAGAACTTATGTACAAACATACAGTTATTGTTGTTGAACACTTTGAATGTTTCTATCCTTCGACACAGGAACGATTTCGAAGCATTGTACATGTGCTTTCATGTTTCAATGTGTAAATATGTTTGCATGTCCTAGATGCATTGTCAGTTGCTCTGGACACAAAGAAACTGGCACATTAATTTAGCAAGGTGAGGTCGTATTTTTTAATTAATTTCTTATTGCTTTATTGATATATATTAAAACACTCATATAGACGGTCGTTTTTTATATATCCGGACAAAATGAAGAAATCAAAATGAGTACAATCTAGTACAATTAAGAATGTCTTGCATCAAATGATTATTCCATTTAAAAAGCCTCTACCTATTTTCAGTCAAAAAGTATATAATGTTGGGAAAAGGGGTCATATCAGTCTTCATTCTGGATATATATATTTTATATATCTTAAAAGATAGTTCAGCAAAAAACTTCAAAAAGGCATACGTTCTTACAAATTTTATTTATTTGTGTGAACAGTTATAGAAAAATAAGAATTTTCCTCTGGTTTAAAAACAGGATCCGATAAATACATCAGATTTTATGAATGGAAGTGTTTTTCTTTTATCTCGATAATGGCAAATTCTGGATCTTTTCAGTGAATTGATTTTAAACCTTTTACTGCTACTTATATATTTCAAACACTTGCGAAAGCATGTACTTCTATATCAAAAATCTACTTTTTATGACAACGTAAAGATACTGGCATGCGTCTTTATTTCATTTAATCTTTCATGCTAGCTACTTAAAATTTAAGTTAAAATAGTTTATTTTATGCTTTCCAGTGTTTGATTGTAAAATATCAGATGATTATATTCTGATAAACCACTAGTGAAATTAACAAAGTATAATTTTCACTTTGCCGGACTACTTTTTTCCCCTCACTGCACCCCAGTTACAAAGAAACACAGTTCGACCGGCATATAAACGTATCCGCATGATAGAATCAGATGACAGTGATTGAATTTTTAATTAAACACTTAATCAAATCCAGATGAATATGAAAACACTTTTTATTTTGTTCAGTTATCGTTTAAAGAGCTTAGTGGACCAGAACGCGATTTTACTGTTAAAGAAACTGTAAACAATATGGCGGACGTTTCAATTTTGCGTCAATTCCTGACGCGGAGGAATATATTTCATTGATGTATTTGCAGTTTCTGTAATTTGCGTTAGATTGAATGAATATTAAAAATGTTTTGTTAAAATGTTATTTTTGTGCTTATGAGTGAAGAAATAAACACTGAAAGCCCTGATTTTCATTATTTGTATCGAATTTCTTGGAACTACTTTGAATAGCGTCTCGCATCTGCAGACATAGAAAATATTGGGGTGCATAATATATAAATATATAAATCTGATGGTTACTCGTGAAATAAATTTTCGATCACACACTGAAAAAATCAAGTATCCTCTATATATATTCACAGTCTTACAGATAGGCCCCAAATTTTCCTCTCTAGTGAACATGCCTGTACCGTTACTTCAAGAATTACCATGAGTTCATCAAGTGGTCAGTGTGAATAGTAGCACAGCATGAGAGCAATTAATTTCCAATTCCAATCTGATAAGCCAAAAACATACACCACACAATATTTGTCTGTAAAAATATTATCAGTTTGATAAAATTGCTAACAAATGCAGATGCAATTACAGAGAATTTTTTTTCATACAGGAAGCAATTATTAATATGGATAAATTTTAAACAGTGGCATGTAGATCTACATTTGAAAAGGTAAGAAAACTAATCTTCTTTTAACTGGAATTCATAATTGCAGTCTTATTTAATAATCAAAGCGCTTAATTTCATTGAGTTTGTTGACCAGCGTACAAACAGATATACAGGCATACTACAAACTTGCTGGTCAGGATCTGCACTGTTTGATGGCTACACATGGACTGTTAGACTGACATGGTTAAGTGGAAGAGGATCGAATTCTATACAGACTGTGCATGGCAGAACGAGCTTTCTGATTAGCATGTATATGTAGGGTGGGACAGGATGTACGTGTGGTGGGTGGATTTTGTTACATCTTTTCTGTATATTGCAAGCTTGAAATTCACCACAGTCGGGTGTGTAATTATGAATTGTATTTACTGGATTGTGTTAGAGAGTTGGGAAACTCTTTGCATGTTTCAAATGCCTCAAATTTTACAGGGGTGTGCTGAATCCGCCGGTGAAGACTGTTGTTCTCTATCTATTTGAGATTTATCGTCGGTACCGGTTGCCCATATGACCGACGCCCCCTGAAGAGGTTAGTTATTTTAGGTTGTGGGGGTAGTGCAAGATACAGAAAGAATCCCATTCCAGAGACACCCCTGGTTCTTTTGCATACTCAGTGTATAGCACTGATACATGGGACCTCGGTTTAAAGTCTCATCCGAAAGACTATTAGTAATTTTAGTGGAGGAGCGGGGGATCGAACTCGGGACCCCTGGTATACCAGTCCAGCGCGTTACCACTGGACCACATCTGCTCCTTGTTGTTCTGTCGGTTTACAGTTTTTATACACAACAATTATATCACTCAAACTGTCTGGAAAAAAGTCCAAGCCAAACAAAGAATAATTCAATTGCGATTTTTTGCCGTGTTTGTCACTTGTCAATACTGACAACAATTAAAATGTGAATGTTGGCGATGAGCTAATCAAAGGTGTAAAAATGTTTTATCGCTTCGGTAATTATGTCGAGTCATTGCAGCAAAATTTAAAATGATTTTGATTGGTAGGGATTAAACGCAAGTGTTGAGTCAGCGCATTTTTCGAGTCAGCGAATTTCGACTCACTGTATTCAATTTATTTGGAAAATATAGGGAAAAATAACGGGACCGAGCGACAGCTTCGAGTCAGACCGACCTGTCGAGGCATTGCATGTTGACTCATCGCAAAACCACTGTATTTTAGAATTTGTGACAGAAGTTTCTGTGAAGACCCAAATAAGATACCCCGGAGTGCGGCGTCTGATCTGGTCTCTGTTGTTTGCCAATTAATGTCTACTTTTGTAGACGTTAAGCATAAATGGGTTGAAATATGAAATAACATGTTATGATATTTAATTCATCAAACTATGTATTTTTTATGCCTACGCCATTAGGTGTTGCACCCGTTCGTCTGTGATTACATCCGTGATTCCGTCCCTCCACATTTCGTTTCCGCATATTTAAAAGAAAACGCTTGCACAGATTTCATTTACATTTTACATGTTTATGTATCTTATTAAGACAAAGGTTCCTTTCCAACATCCAATTTTAGTGTAGGTACGGCCCTTTTCGACTTAATTTCTGTGAAAATTGAGGTTTTAAAATTGTCCTTTCCTGATTTCAAGATATTGTTTTTTTAGGTGAAACTATTTGCGGGGACACATTTTTAGTTAAGGTAAAACACAAACCTACTCGTATATTCACTCCAAATTATTATTCATCATAGATATTTATGCAGATTTAACCAGAAATGGGGACAATATTGTAAAATACAATTTAAAGCGAGCTCTTAATACTTTTCAAGGCGGTACAAGAACATATCTTGGTGAAGACTGTGCAACAGTACTATCAGTGTTCAAATATTTATGACAACATAATTCAAAGAACTCTTGTAAAAAGATACTGGGACTTATTGAACAAGAACTTGTTTGCGGACAGAGCACTTCTCTGACAACATCTTCGGAACTTTATAAATTAATTGCCAAACACAGATATTAAGAACATCTACTTTATCTAAACTTTAATTATTAATGAAAATGATACTCCTACATTAGTCGTGGACTGTACTGATCATAATTAGTTATGTTATCCAGATATTCACCAACAATGAAATTACCAGCACAGCGATGAAAAATGTGCATCGATGCTATTGTATGGTAGTAAGTGCCTCACGAATACGATAGTTATAGAAGAAAACTTTGCTAGATTTATGGCACTCAAACTTTATTCCATATAAACTTTAAACCAGTCACACTTTTCACAAATTGCTTGTTGTCTACGCATAAATTTTGATTTTAAATTTTATGCTTTTTTTATCAAATTAATAATCAAAGTATGTAGGTTGGAATGAGAAATGCAAAGCAAACGTGAGTAGCCCGTTTGATACCACAAACGTTTAGTTGGAAAGATATACGTGATGCGTTTCTGACAGTCGCCTTTTTTACTTCTAAGACACCATGCAGAACAGCTTTCTATCACATTGTGAAATAATTACGTGAATTGTCGTAAGGTTTTACAAAGAGGTGTTTGATTTTAAGCAAACACGTGCAATGTAATCAGTTTTAGATTATAAACAGTTGTTGTTGATGATATTGTTTTTTATGTTTGCTGAAACAGTCTCGAAGAGCTATCAGTCAGGGGAGGATTGTTTTGTAGCGAAACAATTTGTTTATAATTTTGTCAGAAAGAACACTTTTATTTTATGCCTACCAATGAAATATAGGGAAATATCAGTGAGATAAAAGTGATAATACACTGTTTTGAATCAGTGAAATTACCATTTTGATAATACACTGTTTGTGCCGGAACTACACTGCTTGATGAAACTTCAGGAATTTCCCCACCACAAGAGAATCCGCTGTATTTCAGACTGTGACAGCGAGTGAAATTTATTTACCTTGTTAAATCCAGTTATAATATTGAATTCCTGAGCCTAACTAGTTGTGAACAATGATGAAATTCGTCATAAATTATTTAAAATGTCTGATTTGTTTATATAACTCACATGGACAATATCCAATATGGCCGACTTTCAATTCAATTGATTGAATATTACTCGGTATTAATCCGCTTTTATAATTAAAGTATGTATGGCAAAAATTCAATAAATATTGATAAACTGTGTAGACAAAAATAAATGTTATTTGATGAAAGTGTATTCAGTTTATTTCAGCAGAAGTAAAGTTATCATATGTATTGGAGATTGTCTGCACTTTTTTTTGGTGCGGAGTAACCAAAGTACGCATTAACTGATTTGGGGCTAACCATGGGGAATTTATTGAAGGCCCTGATTAAAAATATCATAAAAAACCCATTTTTGACGTGTTGGCATAAAATAAAAAGAAAATTTGTTTGTTTTTTAGTGGAAGATGGGAATTCATTTCATCGAGTGAACACCATATGTGATATTTTCACGAGTGGCGCAGCCACGAGTGAAAATATCAACATATGGTGTTCACGAGATGAAATAAATTCTCATCTTCCACAAAAACAAACAAATATCCTCTATTTAATCTTTTCTAAAAATATCAGTATTAGTGGTTTGTTTTGTTAACTGGCTGCCATAAGAATGTATATGTAAGTACAACAAACAAGTCAGTTAAACAAACGGTAGTTTTCTTACACTGTTGTTTATCAGGTTCTGTTTATGAGATATGTATAAAACTATCAACAATTTTGTCTTCAGTAGAATAATAATAAACTAACAAATACTAATTATTGACCATATTAAACCCTATGAAAAGCTCTTTTCTAAGTTACAACCATTTGATACATGCATAGCATTATTCTCAAAACAAGACATTTAAAAATTGAGATATCATGAACACTGCTGTTTCGGGCAAATCATTCCAGCATTTTTAATTATCATTTTTCTTTTGTTTTTTGTTTTTGTTGTTGTTTTTTTTTCAATTATCATTTCTATACTTTCAGTTTTTCGAACATTTGTACTCTGATTAACACTTCTCTATTGTGTGGTATGCGGAATAAACAGAGTTTTATTTGATAACAAAACGTTCTGCTAACAGAACCTAACAATTATCTAACATAAGCATCCACATGTCTAGAGCAACATTTATTTACAATTACATTTTTCAACTTTTTATTTGTCCTCTAGCGCTCATGTATGTATATCTTGTTCATAAAGATTTAATAGAATATCTCGAAGATTTAATAGATTATCTCGAAGACTTCTTCGGGATATGTTTTATTATTCATTATAATCAAAACGATATCTACTTAATAAATTCGCAATATATATAATCTAAATTTTGCAACATAAGTGATACTATATTCATAAAAATATTAAATCATAGAAACATCGTGTAAAGCAATGCAGATTTTAACTAGACAGAAGAATGTAAAAGTTTTTTCATGTTCTTATCCGACTAGCTGCTAATGTGTAGTTGATTTTGTCTCGAGTAAACAGGTAGAGACTGAAAATAATTATTAGCAATTTTTTGATAGAACCAAATAAGAGAGAAAGAGACGAGTAAAAAAGCATATGATTTTGCATCAAAGCAAATCGTTTAGAAATTTATCCAAATATTTACCACTAAAACGAAAACATGTTTTATGACATAATGTTTTTTGTGTTGTTTTTTTCAAACAGAGCTTCAAGTCCCTTTTGCGTCGAATCGTTCATTGATTTCGGAGGCAAGCTGCGTTGAATCTTTTGAAATCAGACAAAACAAGCAAAGGTTACAATTATTTGGTATAATTCTTAGTTGATTTCAATGCTTATGACATTTCTCATTGACATTTTCCTGTACATGAGAGTTAACAAAGATACCCATAGCAGTCAAATCATACTAAATATTCTTTGCACAATATATTACTTGGCATGCGCAGTAAACCTAGTTATACACAGTTCCAATTATTTGTACATGATCAGACAGTTTTGGTTATACAAAATACCTAAATATTACTGTGAAAAAAAAAAACATTTCGTAATAATTAATCAATTTTTCCCGATTCATATATTTGTTGTGTTTTTATATGCAATTTGTTACTATATATGTAGAAATATGCATAGCGTTGTCTATGAAAGACGAATGATTAATATGTTGTATACAAAAGTTCAGAAACATTTTAAGTTGGCGTTTAAAGTAACATAAAGAAATATACCTTATTTACATATAATATAATTTTTTGTGCATTTTCCTGTACACTAAACTTAGAGCAAAGCTTTATAACGTATATACATAAATACATTAAGTAGTTGTACATTTCCCTGCACACTAGTCACAAAGCAAAGTCTTAAGACGCACATGCTTATTTTATAAGAAGTTGTTCATCTCTCTGTACACCAGTCACAAATCAAGGCCTTTAACCAAAGTTGGTATTTGTGAAAACCTATTTCTAATTATAACAACAGTCCATAACACATGTTTGTAGCTTCGGAACTGCACATGTTTTAACCAGCAATGTTGTGTTTGTTGCTTATTCCAACATCCTTTCGTTTCTTATTGATTCCTTGGTTCAAACTAGTTTTCGTATTGATTAGTTATGTGATGGTTGTTACAGAATTAAAATCCTCCTAAATATTTACGCTAAATAAATAAATGATAATTAACTCCTCTTAATAATATGCAGGTGGGCAAATATCACTCTTCAGTACAAACTGTATACATTTTTAAAAGATAAATAAATAAATAAACCTTATCGAAATATTTATTTGCCGACAAAAGAAAACAGGAAAAATACACAAACGTTTCAAAACGAAAATATTACTCCATTGCTCTTTAACCCATATAATATGTAGCATTTTAATTTTTAAAAAACCCACATTAATTCAAATGAGTAAATTTTGGGAACTGTAGGACATAAAAAATACAATATGCTCCAGAAATGTTCCTAAATAAAGATATCAGTTAGATCTCACACGGAATTGAAATAAAAAGGTCTTTATCATTTCAACACAGTTGTTTCAGTCAAAGAATTCATGGAGAATAGTAATATAACAAATCAAAATCTTAAAGTAAAATCCTACAACGATTATTTATAGTTTGTTTTGTCTGTTGCAATAAAAACATAACAATTTGCCAACTTCGTCAAAATAGTGTTGGTAAAATTCTCTACAGAAATCTGCGGTTAACCGTCTTATTAGATACTTACCTATTGCCAGAGGAGTAAATGTCTGTTGTGTGATTAGTGCAAGGCGTTTTGGCAAATCACGTGATAGACCTCCAATCACGTGTCTTTTACTATATATGATATATAACTACTATAGAACACAACGATCATTCTTGTATACGACAGAGGATAAGGAACATATATGTTTAACTTTCTACCGTAAACTTGAAGAACGCGTTTTGATATCGTAAGGAAATGGAAATTGAAGGAACGGGAGAATACAGACATTATGCAATAGTTAAAGTGATTGATTATGGAAGTTTTGGAGACATTCTGAAAGTTAAATGTGAATCAGATAATACAGTTTATGCCATGAAACAAATTAGATTCCGAGGTAATTTTCAAGATGATCCTTATATAATAAGTGAAATTTATTGTCTTACAAAACTAAAGCACAAAAACATCATACGATTACAAGAAATTATAATCCACGTTCAGGAGATTCATATCGTCATGGAATATGCTGAGAATGAAAACCTTGAACGATACTTGTGTGATAACAAAAACCTCGAATTTCACCAAAAGTACAAAATATATGCTCAGATTTTGGAGGGTGTTAAATTTTGTCATGACATGGACGTAGCACACAGAGATCTTACACCTGCTAATATTTTGTTGACGGAGGACCTTGTGATTAAAATTGCAGATTTTGGACTTGCAGTGAAATGCTCTGTAGGTAAGCAAACGTCAATTTTCAGTAAATATTTAGTTACATAAAATGTTACACTTTGCAGAAATCTAAAATGTCGTTTCAGTAAGATCGTAAATAGGAAAAACATATACGGTATATTTAGAGGGAAATAGTTATTGTTTTTATTCTGTAAGTATCTACATTTTTCTCTCGGAGTTTATATCATCATTACACAATTCTAAAGATTTAAGACATATATTAGCGTAAGGTTTTATTTTTCGAGTTTCCCTTCTTTGATGTAGAATGATGTTTTTCTTATGTAAAAAGTTAAGAAAGGCACATGTGCACGATGCATATCTGTTGTCTTTATTTTACTTTTTGCGTATAGACTATTTGATAATTAATGAATAAATGTGTTAATTGAAATGACCTCCGGTAACAATTCAAATTTCTTTTACTTTAGGAATGCAGAGAAAATATCTGCATATTCATATTAATCGTTCACTACTTTGAAAATTGTAAAACGAACTGTTTTATTTCGTGTAACAAAGCGATAAATAAAAACAATGATTAAACGTACTTCTTTGTTGAAATGAACTGCTGATTCTACGCTAAATTTATCAAAGCATTACCAGTGCATCAACTATTGTAGTTGCCATTCGCAACTAATGAGGAACAATTAAGAAAGTGGATTATAATGAATATTAATACATATTAAATTATTTATGTTTTAGGGGAGGACAAAGCTCTACTTTGCACATACTACCTAGGTCGTCCGTTCTACCTTTCACCAGAAGTCCTTTCTCAAAAACCATTCCTGCCAAAACCAGCAGATATTTGGAGTCTTGGTGTCACACTGCTGTTTATTTTGTTTGGAAGAATTCCGTTTAGTGGTTTTCACGAAGATGTTCTTTCACAACAACTGACCAATACATGGAAAGCATTCTTACAAGCAAACACTGCTAATGCAAACGCTCCACTTAAACATACACTTCTAGAAACTCTACAGGCCCAGCTCCAGTTTGAATTTGGAAACAGAGTCGATATAAATGGGCTTATAAAGATATGGCATACTGTTGGTCCAGAAACCATGTTTGAGAGCGGTATAAATTAGCACGAGAACACCCTACGATAACGAAAGTAGGAAGATCTTAAGGATGAAAACAATACATTGTTAATATATCTACTTTACGTGGAGGAGAGTGTGAACAGGTTAACATCTGTTAAACTGCAAGCTTAATTAAGTTGGTTTAATACGATAGAGACAAATAAGTAAGTTAACAGTTTTCACTAAAATGAAGAATAAAATGGTATATGAATACCGTTTAGAGGAAAATGCTGATTGGTGATATTAAAGTAGTAAAATTATTTCTTGTGTACAAACTTGATTCTGTTCCTTGTTTAGGCAACTTTACAGTATACCTTTGTTACTTCCTGAGGTCTACTAGGTATAATATTTACACCAATAGACCTTCGGGAACTTGTCAGTGAATATTGTTCATCAACAATCCGAAAATATAGAGAATCGACAACTTGTAACAATATCAAAATACTGAAGTTTAATGCAATATTATGGTTAAAAGAACATAACAATTTTGTTAATCAAAAATAATTTTATTTTTTATTTTTTTATACATTTTTTGTTGAAATCTCTTAAAGCAACATTTAATAAAAAGTAATCCGTTTGCCACTTTCAATTCAGTCTTCCATGTGAGTTTATGGTTAAGCAGTGGGAAAAATGTATAAAGACTTAACATTTATTAAAAGATTTGAGATTGGTTCTTGGTTGAGTGCAATGCACTTCGAAATATTCAATTGATGTGTATATTATAACAGTATCTTAAATCACAGAGTGACTTGGTATGCAATATATTTAAACCTGGCAATGTGATAAACCATGCAATTTATATACAACTGTACATTTGCTACCATAATTTAATAGAACAGAACAGAACATACAGTTTATTGTCGTATGCATGGTACAGCATATAGACATATACAAACAATATAAACAAAGCAATGCATGGCAATAATAATAATAATAACAACACAAATACATTATTTGTGAAAATACCTAATTACATATCTGAGAGAGTATTGTAATTTAATCACACGTAATCAAATCTTTTCTTTTTTGAAATGACTTTAACAGGTATGATGCTAAATTATGAAGTAAACGTTTATTATCGGTTTTCATCAATTCCACAAATTTCATCATGCTTGGTCTCTGTCTATAATATCTAGGGATATAGTGTATTCGAAAATCATTATAAACATTACACTCTAGCACAAAATGGTATTCGTCCTCAATTGTTTCCATATCGCAAAGTTCGCATAGCCTATTCCGCCTCTCTATGTTCCTGTGTCTTCCATACTCAATATTCAAACAATGTGAAGACATTCTAAGTTTTGATATGATTTGTCTATGTTTGAAATTATTTATATTCCTGAGATATCCAGATAACTCTAAGTTTTCTTTCAATTCCCTAAACAAGGTTAAACTTGGGCTATTATCCGTGCGAATTCTACATTCTGTAATAAAATTATCAATCAGTCTACGTTTTAGTACATGTAAGAATACATTAGTATTAACAGAAGTTGGAAATAACCAAACTTCTTCAAGTCCAATTTGAGATAATACCATAATTTAATTAACATTGAAGATCTTTTTTTCAAATATCCCGTTTAGCAGCAAATAACTATATAAATTTGTAAATAATGAATATTTATTACTTGATTACATTTAACTGTGCCTTTATATATTTGAGAAGAAAAATGGTAAGCGTACGCTCATTTATTTCTTATCTTGCTTAATTAGGATTTTACTTTAGTGAATTTCACATGTCTCATTCGATCTTAGATACAGCAAAAGTATCAATGCAGTCAGCGTATTGACAACGAAAATTAAATATTATTCTCTTTTTATCTTTTTTCTTCAAAGCTATGAAATGGTCTGTCGAAATAAATTAAGGCAAATATAGTATAAACAGGAAAAAAGTATTTTCAGTGTCTGCTATAGACAAAACCTTTATTTTGTAAACAAATACAAATAATGTTCCCACAAAAAAGAAGACATATGCCATTTGTTTAGGATAACAGTCTGTTAAATAATCGTAAAATACAACTGAAGATACAATTGCTCAACGGTTATTTTGATTTATTTACAGAAGACATTTCGAAATAAATAGGACCTTAAAATTACAAAGTGGTAATAAATATTACAACAATATCAATAAATCGGTTTTTATGTTCAATTTCAAAAGTGATTTTATGATTCCGCACTTTTAGAAGCAGTGTTATGGAATTAGATTTTATGTTACAGGCTTATCTACCATTTTGGCTGGAATGGAATCAAGTAGGGATTATTACTGTATCAAATAGACTTATGCCTAATGTGAGAAATACACGTGTATTCGATAATAAAGGATACCTTATGCCTGTACGTTTAATAACTGCGATTAACTTATTGAATTTTACGTTCATTTGAGATCAGGTTTTAAATCAGTATTGATGGAAGTTATACAGAAAACACGTTAAGTCAGCTTAAACTGTCTCAGAATCAACCACAATAGAACATTCACTCTATTCCTGTTAATCATAACTGCACCTCTATTAAACATCTCGGTGAGGCATTTGTTTGAATCATTTTAGAGCTATTTTAATAAATACGACTCTCTGTCTGTTAAGTGCAATGAACCGACTGCCATTTCAATGTCATTTTTTAAATACTATTTTACTTATTTCTTAAAATCATAATACTGAGTACTACATAAAGTCTAAATTCTAAAGTCTAAAGTCCCTCAGCTGGTTTCTGTGACTGTCAGTCAAACGGTGATACTAATTTAAGATCCCTTGATGGACGAAATTCTTTAACGTCAGTCAAAACATGAAAGACTCCAAATATACAATTATCATACACAAACCTTGAACCCAACAAAATAAAATATAAAGCCTGGCGATTGAAGCCACTGAAATTAACTTAAGCCCAAGATAAGTGGTACATTATTTTTGAAGAAGGCAATATTTAGCTTTAAATGCCGCTGAACGCCGCTGACCAAAAACAAAAAACACGTCCAATCTTTGTATATAGAATGTAATCTGAAGAAATAAACTGTACAAAGGTATACCTACTGCTCAATGACTATGTCAGATAGTGTTTACTGCTCAATGACTATGTCAGATAGTGTTTACTGCTCAATGACTATGTCAGATAGTGTTTACTGCTCAATGACTATGTCAGATAGAGTTTAGATGATTTTCAATTATATCACAGCCGGTCTCTAGCATCTTTGTGACTACCATGTATCAGAAAGTACGAACTATAGAAGGCTTACTGCTTGTAAAACAACAACACAGGCATGTGAACTTACACTTGGTTGAGATGTGTTTGATTATTCTCCAACTTATGATGGCTCACCATTGATAAACTTTCATAAAAAGAAACGAAAACGCGATATACAGGGTTTCAGGGTTTTACATTCCTATATTAAAACAAATATGTTTGAAAATTGAAATGATTAATGCCTGACCTTAACGTAACGAAAATTCGAAATTCGTACCTATACAGTCATGATGAAGAAACTCTTTTTTTTCCTTCTTTCTTTTAAAACTAAAATATTGAAATTGTAAAGAAACCGTAACTCCGCATGTTATGCATATAACCTAATTATGTCAGCTTCACAATCGCAAACAAACACAACATTTTAAACAAAACAACTGACTCATTACCTTTCCCTAAAAATAAATTAATGTATCACAAGTGATCAATTAGTTGTTAACTGTTATTGTGTATATTTCACAATGCCATCCTTCATTTGCTGCCTGTTTATTTCAGCTGCAGCTATATAACAAAGGCGTGCTGTGTCAAACACAGTAAAGGGTATATACCATTCTTTAATTTTTTTTCATTTGATTTTTGTAGGAATGGCTTATGGTTATACTGACAAAGTACAAACCAGGACGAGAAAAGCTATAGCGAGTGGTTGTTCTGAAGAAGCTGCAGCTGAACAGAAACACGTTCATTGGATGAATTTATGAGATCATTATCAACTGATAGTAGATGTCACTTTATAACGAAAAAATAAGCTGTAAGCTGCCTTTAAATAAACGCCAACACTAAAACTTCCTAAGAAAAGATTATTGAATCCTGTTTTGGACCATTTTTGTGGTCAACAATTAGTCTGTTTACGGAAACAACACGGGGATACACCTAACAACAAACCATACAGAAGTATCCTGACGCTATTACATATAACATATGAGAAATCATTATACCTTTCAAGTTAGTTCAAACTATTGGATAATTTATCGCATTATTAATGATATTATGTTGAACATATGTAACCTATCATTCATGACCTATGTAGATTAACTGGTTGTTTTTCAAAATCTCCAAAACATCTATCGTACTCTGTTAAGATATGCATTATAACACACACATTGGTTTATCTGCTTGACTAATTTACGTCAATTTCGCCCGCCACAGGCGTTAGACTTATTCATTCAAGAGCTGATCAGTAATCCTATTTCATCAAGTGTTATCTTAACCGTTCTTCTTCTTAATAATGAGTTCACTTCCGCGATACCCGTTTCAATGAATAAAAGCCAACTTTTTAAAAAATAGGTGTCAAGATATGATGTTGTTTTAAAGCAGATTTTACATCAACTAGAAATGTGTCCATACAACGCAGATGCCCCAACATTCCGCTGTATTGTCACAAAAAATCCTGTACAATTACAGTTGTGTAAAACATTAAGGAGTCTAAAAAGCTATTTTTGCTTAATCAGGGGCATAACTCTGTCGATCTCTAATAAATTTGCGTCTAAATATCCAGGTGCGTAAGATTACGTTCTGACAACTATTCTTGAAAGTTTCATGTCTCTAGCAGTTATAAATTTGTAGCTACATGCGAGACAAGTCTAATTTTTTTTTCTTTTTGCTTAATCTGGGGGAAAGCGCTACCCATCTCCAATCAGTTTGCGTCAAAATACCCAGGTGCGTATGTTCACATGCTGATAACTATTGTTAGAAAGTTTCATGGTTCTAGCAGTTATACTTTTTACATGCGACACAAGTTATAGGCGTGACAGCGTGACAGTGGGACAGCGGACGGACGGACAAGGGCAAATCAATGTCAGCCCGCCTAAAACAATGGTGGGGGCATAGTATCTATCTATGTGAGTTTGTTTATCGTCGGTACCGGTAATTCTAGTGGTGGAGGAGCAGGGGATTGATCTCGAGACCCCTGGGTCACTAGTCCAGCGTAACCGTTGGACCACTGAACCGCAACTTTATGTATATCTCTTTAAGTTTATTTATCGTAGGTACCGGTTCCCCATATGACCGACGGCCCCTGCAGAGATTAGTTATTTTATGCTGTGGGGGATAGTGCAAGATACGGAAAGCATCAAATTTCAGAGACACCCCTGGTTCTTTTGCATGCCCAGTGTGTAGCACTAATACATGGGACCTCGGTTTAAGGTCTCATCAAAAAGACAATTAGTAATGTTAGTGGAGGAACGGGGGATCGATCTCGGAACCTCTGGGTTACCAGTCCAGCGCGTTACCACTGGACCACTGATTCGATCCTTCTTTATGTATATTTAAGAGGTTAGGATTATTCAAACAAAGCGAGCATGCACTTATGCGTAACGATGTTTATAAAAAGAGGTATCGTTACGCATAAGTGCATACTGAATAATCAGTATGTATGAATAACCCCAACCTCTCACGACTGAGTCAGATAGTTAAGTATTTGGCTTGGGTTGCTCTTGTTATCTCCAGAAGTTTCTAAAATGATGATTACCGGTCCATGGATTTCAACAATAACGGGGAAAGGGTATGTTGCGGATTTGTGTACGCGTACTTTGATTAGAATGAACCAAATCTCTGAAAACTATGTCATGAAATCGATTATCTGTCAAGAACGTTTAATTTCGTTGCAAATTTGCCTGCAAAAAATTGACATCGAATAAGGTGGGGACTATGATTGCTTTCTGATGCATTGCATCTTTGTGTAACAGGCAACTGGTCGTAAGATCATGTTTATTTTCTTCGGTATACAGTTCAGTTAAAATATGAAATTTGATAAGAAAATGAAAAACTATAAATTACCAGTTACAACAATACTGCTCAGTAAGACCTAAACATTGTAATATGAAATAAAACGGGCAGTTCCGTCATGTCTTTTGATACGGTCAAGTGCACACCTTCCGATAATTGTATAAATACAACCTCTGACAACTGCGTCAGCTAATCGATTCTTTGGCTCAGTGGTTAGACTATTGGCGTGTGACGCGGGAGATCTGGGTTCAATTTTACGGACTTTCATGTTCGTAAAATGGGGGATAGTCCGGGATAACCTCTCCTGGACTTAGTTGTAAACATTAAAATAAAAATTAAAAATCTTTCAAGATTTCTGTCTGATCCATTTATCTAAAATAATACACAACACCATTCGTCATCATCAAGAGGGGATGTGTTACGGTCTAGTGCACACCTTCCGATAATTGCATAAATACAACCTCTGACAAGTTCGTCAGTAAATCGATTCTTTCGCTCAGTGGTTAGAGTGTTGACGTGTCACGCGGGAGATCGGGGTTCGATTCCCTCTCTGGGTTGTGTATTCTAAGATGCATTGCATCTTTCTGTTACGGACTTTGTTTTTGTAAGATCTTCAACAATCATTTCAGTAGTTAGACATATCCGATAAAAGAACAACTTATGTATCGATAACAGACAGATTAGAATGTACAGAATTTGTCCAAATACCAATAGGAAATCTAACAGACATTTACAATTCAACATTACTGGCAAGTAGCAAGTAGTCAACATTTACAGTTCATCATAACTGGCGATTAGCAAGTATTCATCATTTACAGTTCAACATTACTGGCAAGTAGCAAGTAGTCGACATTTACAGTTCCACATAAGTGGCGAGTAGCAAGTAGTCGACATTTACAGTTCAACATTACTGGCAAGTAGCAAGTAGTCGACATTCACAGTTAAACATTACTGGCAAGTAGCAAGAAGTCGACATTCACAGTTCAACATTACTGGCAAGTAGCAAGTAGTCGACATTCAAAGTTCAACAATACCGGCAAGTAGCAAAAAGTCGACATTCACAGTTCAACATAACTGGCAAGCAGCAAGTAGTCGACATTCACAGTTCAACATTACCGGCAAGTAGCAAGTAGTCGACATTCACAGTTCAACATTACTGGCAAGAAGCAAGTAGTCGACATTCACAGTTCAACATTACTGGCAAGTAGCAAGTAGTCGACATTCACAGTTCAACATTACAGGCAAGTAGCAAGTAGTCGACATTCACAGTTCAACATTACTGGCAAGTACCAAGTAGTCGACATTCACAGTTCAACATTACTGGCAAGTAGTCGACATTCACAGTTCAACATTACTGGCATGTAGCAAGTAGTCGACATTCACAGTTCAACATTACTGGCAAGTAGCAAGTAGTCGACATTCACAGTTCAACATTACTGGCAAATAGCAAGTGGTCGACATTCACAGTTCAACATAACTGGCATGTAGCAAGTAGTCGACATTCACAGTTCAACATTACAGGCAAGTAGCAAGTAGTCGACATTATTTATATTTACGTGCGCTCATGATTCACGATTGAACATGCGCAGTTTGTTCAGGTCCTTTCACAGACAGGTAGTCTTTGAATTCCACACCTTCTTCAAACTAGAAACGATGATAATATACGTGTCATAGTATTATTTCACCAGCAGTTAGTCCTTCCAGTGCAGGAAGTCTTAGCAGACATTATCTTATTATGCAAGAGTATAGTAAATCTGCTTCATTTATTGTCTTGAAGATGCATGTATTATCATTCTTGAAAAGTGCCTGTCTCTTTACTATGTTATACACATGTAATTACTGATGCCTTTTCTTCTGCAGAACAGAAATAGAAAAGGTAAGTACATGTTATTTTAAGAATTTGAATTTGGTTGTTTATCTTTGTAGAAAAAGTGAACGAAATCTGATTTCCTCAGTTTACCTCAGTAAACATGCCAAATTTGTCGGGTCTATCGCCACATCTGCACAACTTCCTGTAAACGACGGCTTCTGAGCCGGAAGCTATAAACTAGTCGAAAAACACACATCTTGGTTGAGAAAGGCGTCGTAAGGAACATTTTCTTTGAACTTTTATAATATTAATTAAATACTGTACAGGTATTCACTGGCTAATTCTCATAATGATTAAAATGATTGATAATGTAACAAAAAAATATGTTTATATTTGTTCCTGGACATAAATATTAGTATATAAGTTATTCGCAATTCGCAATTTCTGACTGTCACTTAACATAGGGTTACAATTTGTTCAGTACCTTTCTCATTTACATGTTTCTGAAAGAAACCGAATGCTCTGTTATAGCTTGCGTCTCTATAACTGAAAAAATAACTGTAATGATAGTCGCAATAATATTACGACATTATGCTTAACTTCTATTGAACAATCTGCAAAGCTCATAGTTGGCTTACAACGTTTGTTCACAACCAAATAGCATAAAAGAAGAATTTAAAATGCAGAAAATAAAATGGCTATAAATCTTTGTATTGTTTATTTATTGACCAATAAGAAATCACAGGATATCTGTTTATATAAATAAATTTTTCATGTTATACATACAAGAACTGCATCCTAATGATTTATTGATACATTTGCGAAAATAAAATTCACTCCCTTTAGAACAATAACCGGCATTACAAACACTTTCACAAGGACATTCCTTGTAATTATAAAGTACTGAGCTTTACCTTATATAAATAACTCAGCTATATCTGACGTAAATGTCTTTAAAAAGACCAAAATTAATACTTACTCGTATATTCATTCTTAACACACAAAAAATGTATTACGAAAAACAGGTTTTGTGAGATTTCTTTTTTTAAAAAAAAAGAAAGACAAAACTGTGAACAGTACGTTTATATCTGTTTTTTAAAAGATTCTTTACTTTCGCTATATTTCATAAACATTTGTCACAAGCTCACCATCAAGCAAGTGATTTGTATTAATCTTTTATTAATTTTATTGTTCCGTAAGAGGGAACAATAAAATTAACTTAGTCTACTTATTCATCTTAACGTGTCTCAATGTCTTTTTTTCTACAGTGAACTTTGTCTTAACTATTCTTAAACTGTTAGAAACAAAATTTGACATATTTGTTCGAGCATAACAAACAATAAAAAAAACTCACTTTGCTATAACACATGGTTTACTTTCTCCCGCAGTGACGTCAACAGCTGCTAAAATCATAAATGCTAACACGACACGGGTCATTTGTACTGTAAAATATCCTGAAATACATAGCGTGTTGATAATAATTATTTACAAAAATGTTATTTCGCCTGCTTTATAGAAAGAACAAAAACTGAGAGCTATTTTCATCTTCATTCTCTTTTTTTTCAGACAAAAAACTGCATTTCACCGCAAGACGCAAGGAAAAGAACTCACGTTCAAAATGGAAATGACCATTAACAGGGAATAATGGTTACTTTTATTTTATATTATATTGAAACTACAATTTTTACACAGTGTTCATTAAAATTATTTAATTTAACGCTAATCATTCATTTGAATATGGCGATCAAAATATTTTCGTTAAACCATCTAGACATAAATACAAATGAAGTTTTGAGCATTACAACGATAAAAACAGCAATATCTATTTACACACCATTTACACAACATAAACCCGTAACAAACCCGCAACTAAAACTATACTATTCTAAACTTCCAACGTTCGCTCTAAATTTGTGATATCTTTAGAATGATTTCACCAGTTGCAACCATACTTTCATAAAATCTTGCGAGACAGCAACGTTAATGTGCTTGAGTGCCCCGCGTTTTCACTTGACTTGTCAGTAATTGAACATCTCTGGGATGAACTTGGGAGACGTGTCAGTAGACGTCTTGTGACGCCACGAATAATTCCTGATCTCGAAAATGCACTAATTGAGGAATGGAATGCCATCCCCAATCACACCATTACCAGCTTGATCAACTAAGTGAGAGATTAGTACTACCATCAATGCAATAGGGGTCACACAAGGTACTAAACATTGTGATTTTGGGAAATGACCCCATTTGTGAAAACCATCTAATATTTGTTCTGGCTGAATGCGATAATTTTGTTTTGCTTCTGCATTTGTTTCATAATGAATTGATTTTGTTACCATTTAAATTTCAAATCTATACTAACTTTGGTTATTTCAAAAAATGCTCGTTTATCAAGACGAGTGTTATAACTTTTTATTAGCATACATTGCATGTACGTCATTTTATATATGAAAAACGGCAATCTTTTTGCCACAGGTGACGTTTAACAGCCATGACACGTTCACGGCTGCTACCAGCAAACATCCTCTGTGTAGTGGTCAACTATAGCCATATACAAAAGTGGCCACAATGAGTGTCACGATATGTATGGTGGAAATACAATAGTGCCAAGAAGCAAAATAAACTATACAAAACATTATATTCATTGTTTTCCTTTGTGAATTAGTTAAATCACGTGATTAGTTGTCTAAATTCAGACAGATTCTTCGTGATTTTGTGTGACTGATTTGAGTGATTACTTCGAGAAATATACACTATCACCTTACATTGTGCAAGTTACACTATGAAGAAACATCTTTTTATGATTTTAAGATTCTAAAATTCAATTACAGCTTTTTTCTTGTTTTGTTTTTTTGTTTTTTTTTTCTTCAACAAAATGATTTTAGTATTGTATTAGATCTGTGTGTTCATTTTCAAAGCATTTTATAGATGAAATAGCTTGCAAAAGAAGAAAAAGTATAATGTCTTTAAAGAATGTAAATTTCAAAAGTATTAGAGTAGCACTTGAGCACATGATTGTCTTTAAACCAGTAACTTGAAGTAAAACACTGTAAGAGAGGTGTTCAACTTCTATTTGAACATAATAAAGACCTCGATTTGCTCGTGCACGTTTACACACCTAATGATAAATGTAGTTACTCCTTCACCCTTTACTGTCATACCGTTGAAAGTACAAACAATGGCAAATACAAATATATACGATAAAATTGAAGGTATTGTAGTTATGACGGCTAAACATAGCTATAGAAGCTTAGTGTTTCTTTGGGCACAATTAATAATATTCGTCATCAAAATGGCTTACAACGAAATATAACTTCAACTCAGCCTTCTGCTACAAAATTTAAAGAACGTCCATCTGTGGCTACATCCAACATCGTACGAAAGACCTCTTTTATCAGCATTATCATCAAAATAATCAATCCGCCAACGAAACGTGAGATGGTTTCCGAGTTGAATGTATCACTTGGAACTGTCAATCGTGTTATTCGCCAGGTACTTTACGCAAAACTCTGGAAAAGTGCAGAGTCCATCAACTCAACACTGCCCAAACAACGCCAACGGTCTTGGAAGCTCTACCGGAAGTTGAGTGATGGCAAATGGAAGAATGCCGTGAAGTCCGATGAAGCCATTTTTTATCTAGGCCGTCGTAAAGTTTCATACCTTCGTAAGGTGTATAACGTCGAGGAAAAACTCCGGTTTGTTAAGCGTGATGCCTTTACAGCAGAGTTCATGACATGGGATGTGTATGTCATAATGGCAAAACAGATATCAGAATCATTTACATAGGTACTTAAAGTCAACTCAGACTACTATATTAATAATGTTCTTAAGCCATTCCTGGACAAAGATGTCCCTAGATGGTTTCCTGGTGTTTCATCAGGACAGTGTCTCTAGCCACACTACCAAAACACATTAAGCTACTTCAAATCTAGGGGAGTAACAACAGAGAAATCTTGACACAACTCCAATGGACTGTGGAATCTTGGGTATTTTAATACCAAGACTTCAGAGGAGAAATATTAACACAATAAGTCTTAAACAAGCCCTGAAGCAAGAGTGGGAAAATCTGTATCAAAACATTATTTTGCCGAATGATCTACTACTGTCATGGTTCACATATCGAACATATATTGCAATGAAACACCTATACATGAAGAACACTGGTGTTATTTTGTTCAAATATAAGTTGAACACCTC
The DNA here is from genome assembly GCA_012932295.1 of Cyclina sinensis. Classification (NCBI taxonomy): domain Eukaryota; kingdom Metazoa; phylum Mollusca; class Bivalvia; order Venerida; family Veneridae; genus Cyclina; species Cyclina sinensis. The sequence goes on from JAAONU010000001.1 coordinate 22,271,705, forward strand.
TCGTAAACTAATACCCCATCCAGGACTACCTATTTTCGTAAAATCGAAAGACTACATGAGTTCCTGAAGAAGTCATTTCATGTGTGTTTAAAAGATGATTATCAATAGAGCGAGTTTACAGAATGTGGTTGTCGAGGGACAATTTAGAACATGAATCAGGATATGAAATATTTAAAGTTTCAATACAAATTCAAAGATATACGAACTTTGGTAACAGAAAAACTTTTAGCATAAACACCAGTATAGAAAAAAGAAGCACTTTGTCCTTCCTTCGTCAAAAAGGAAGGACACATTTTTCGGAATGTACAAACAACACTTCACGTAATTAACCTGATAATAAGTTTAGGTATCGGAATGACTTTGCTCTTGTAGAAAACAATACTAATATAAATTCATCACTTTATCTTGTTTGTCTGATTTCGTTATATCAAGTGCAAATTTGTTTGAACCTTGATATAATTACGACTTCATAGAAATACAAAAATTATTATACCTGTTTATTAAATTTGCTTAACGAGACTACGGCAATTATCCTACAACAATTAGTCTTTCGTTCATAAATGGCATAATAACAAGCACAAACGTGACACAGATGAAAGTATAAATATAAGAGGTTAATTGTCTCATTATTGAGTATATGAAATGTGTTTTTTTTTTCTCGGTCTCACGTTCGTTTTACGTATTAAGGAAAAAAACATGTTTCTAATTATTCTAATCACAGCGTCAAAACGTGAATGTACCTAGAATGATCCGATATCAAAGAGTGTAGATTTTGACCCGCCATGGTTCTTACTGTATTTAAAGGGTATTCGTGTCAACAAATGACGTCATTAGAAAGTTTTATTAATTGTAAAATATCCTGCAGTTTCAAAGAAAGGCAGTAAATATTATGTTCTGATACTTTTCTATTAAAATTCAAACATTGTAATGGAATGTTGGCTACCATGGAATGTCATACATTTAATAGACTGTCTCACTAAGTTTGAATACTGTGTATAAAGTGTGTAACAGGACACGCTGAAAGAAATTAAAATTTATTCTTTACTAATTAGGGCTGCAAAAGACATTTCGTGAATTAGAGTCATTAATATTACAGACAACAACTGACCTTCAATACAAAAAATACAACTGATTAAAAGTTTTTGTACCATCATTCCGTTAACAGTCAAGATACAATGAACAATGGTTACGGTGCCAAGGAATGATTTAACTATCACACCCTCCTACTTTAAATGCGTCAGCTCATAACCAAACATAACTAACAATAACACGTGTGACTTTTCAAATCAAAGCACTGAATGCACTGGATTTGTTCCGGTCACAGAACCAGTATTCAGTGTTGCCAATATTTTCTTTTCCTTCCATTTTGTAGAAAGGTACACATACATCAATGAATAGAGGTAGTTTTTTGAAGATAATCGTTTTAATTTGCAGCACAAAAAGGCCTAATGCATCTTCAATTTACAACACTAATAGCTCAAGTGTCTGTACGGTACCTCTCATTTTTGTCGAGCCCGCTTGCGGTGAGCTCGACTTAGTCGCCACTTTTGGCGTATAATTCGGTGTATGTGCGTCCGTCCGGATTTGTCCGCTCTATATCTTGCTCATTCTTTGAAGGATTACAAAATAATTTGGTAGAAATGTTCACCATGATGGGGTTGTGCGTCGCACACAAAACCCAGGTCCGCCGCTCAAAGATCAAGGTCATTCTTGGGGGTCAGCGCAAAACCCGTGTCCGGAGCGTAACTTCTACATGCATGGAGGGATTTTAATATAACTTGGGACAAATATTCTCCATAGTGAGGCGGGGTGTCGCACGAAAAATTCAGGTGTTTGTGGCAAAGGTCAAGGTCACACTTAGGGTCAAAAGTCAAATAACAAGATAAACATTATTTGTGAATTTAACTTCTATATACATGGATGGATTTTAATATAACTTAGCACAGATGTTCTCCATGTTGAGTTGAGTTGTCTCGCGCAAAATGAAGGTCAATGGCACAAGAGGTCAAAGGTCAAATAAAAATATTAAAATTTGTTTGTTGGCGCTGTATCGTGCATATGCTTTGAAGTATTATGCTTAGTGGTCAGAGGATTTGAAAAGTTTAAGTGTCTGTGGCAAAGGTCAAGGTCATATTTAGAAGTCAAAGGTCAAATAACAAGATAAAAACATTCATTTAAGGGTATAACTTCTATGAATCTTTCTTATGCTTTAAAGTATTATGCTTAGTGGTCAGAGGATTTTGAAATTGTTAAGCCCCCTTGTGGTGAGGTCGACTTAGTCACTGCTTTTCACTTTTTGTGGTTTGGTGTACGTGCGTCCGTCAGTCTGTGTGTTTGTCTATATTTGTCCAGTCTATATCTTGCTCATTTTTTGAAGGATTACAAAATAGTTTGATACAAATGTTCACCATGATGGGATGGTGTGTCACACGCAAAACCAAGGTCCGCCGCTCAAATGTCAAGGTCACATTTGAAGGGTCAGCTCAGTACCCGTGCTCGGAGCATAACTTTTACATGGGTGGCGGGATTTTAATATAACTTTGGACAAATGTTCTCCATAGTGAGGCGGAGTGTCGCACGAAAAATTCAGTGTCTGTGATAAAGGTCAAGGTCTTACTTCAGGGTCAAAGTTCAAATAACAAATTAAAACATTCATTTGTGAGTATATTTCTTTATACATGGATGGATTTTTATATAAGTTATAACAAATGTTCTCCATAGTGAGTTGAGTTGTCTTGCGCAAAATGAAGGTCAAGGTCACAAGAGGTCAAAGATCAAATAAAAATATCAAAATGTTCAAATAACATGATTTGAGTTTTTTAGGCACAAATGTTAATCATGAGACTTCGTGTCATGCACATGAACCAGTTCACCAGGTCAGAGGTCAAGGTCACCTAAGATGATGCAATGTCAAAATTTTGCCTTGGGTATAAAGAGGATGTGCTGCGCACATCTCACCTATGTATACATCTTTCTCCTTGATCTGAAGCTAATAGGTTCAGGTTTGAATTAAGACGAGCGGGCTCGACATTCTGCCCGTGGGCATGTCTTGTTTATCTAACTTGTCTGCAAATACAGTTTAGCTGTCTTGTCCTCCACACCTACAGCTTTCACCTCCACAACTTTAATTTCTACTGGGGCATCACACTTCTGGAAAATGTTATCATATTCAGTACATAGGAAACAAAGAAGGTAATGAACAAATAAACTCATTAAACAGCAAAATTACATTTTAAATAGTCATCAAAATTTCGAAGGGAGTGGTGAGGATACTGGAATCAACTTGACCAGCTAACTGCCTGGTTGGGTTATTTGTCGAGGGCATAATTCAAAAAGTATTGGCGGTATCAATTTGAAACTTCTTTGATGAAACGACATGGATAGATCTCATTGGGAAAATATATATCTCTTTTGCACAACTTTAGAGTTATTGCCATTTGTAATTTATCAAACTTGCCTACATAGACGGACATATCTTACTGAGGAGATCGCAGTGTCCAAGAACCACAACTTTCTAATGCATAATTTTGCAGTTATTGTCCTTTGTGATTTTTCATCCTTAATTTATGGCCGGTGAATCACTCAGAAGAATATATCAACTTGAAACTTCACACTTTGATAAATTTTATTGATAAAGTGCAGTGTCATATGAACCATGACGTTCTTATGCATAATTTTGCATAATTAATTCCTTTGTATTTTTCGTATTTCATTATTGTTCATAATTTTAAGTTAATATCATATATTAACATGAAACTACATAATACTCTACTGACAAAGTGACATGTGGGAGTATTTTTGACAGAACAGTGGTTTTCAAAGTTCAATACCGAGTACACTTGTGCATATAAGTTTTGCAGCATGTAGAGGAGTATTCAGCCTCTTACAGGATCAGCCAATAATTATGAAATATGAACACTCTTAAACAACCTTTCTGCAAAATGGAAGGAAAAGAAAATATTGGCAATACTGATTTTTTGTTCTGTGACCCAAACAAATTCAGTGCCTTCAGTGCTTTGATTAATCATTTGAATCACTTTTATGAGCGTTGTTGCCTTGAACGGGATGATAAACGTAAAACTGACACAAAACATTGTAAGGTATACCAGCTTCGGACATGTCGTATTCCTGCTAAGTCGAATTAATTTACTCGGTCCGCCCGATTTCGAGACTTCAAGGCTTTCTCTAAGACTTAAGTTTTAATGACACCTTGGTATATTTTATTAAAAGAAAAAGAAGAGCAAGGAAGAGGTATTTAGCAATAATTTCAAGACATATTTTAAGAAACTTCACTGTTTTTATGCCCCCAACAACTTTGCGGGGAGCGGGGTGCATATTACTGGTTCTACTTTAAGTTCAACATTTTGTAAGAATGCTGTTCATTAAATCAAAGCTGAGATCGATGTCCCTCCACTGTAGGGGCAGCCTCAAGCTAGACAGTAACTTGCCTTGAATGGAGATATTGTGCTTTTCATACATTTCAGATTATTTATCTACTGTTTTCACATCTTAATTATTTGCTCACATGATTTTGTTTCTTTTTTTATGAACAGTTTACTTAACACATGAAAATACATATTTTTATTTCTGCTCTTGACTTGGATATAAGCAACAGTCAAGTATTTCAGTTTAATAGAGATCACCATAGTATACCCCTATTTTTAACTTTTTTTCTTTTTCGCAGAAAAACTCGACCTGTTATGATGGCTATGTCGTCTACTTTGTCGTGCAAAAACTTTGATGTAACCCGTTACTGGTTTCACCAGAAAACTTGGAATACTTGCTTATAATGAAAAGGCGCAGTTGTAAGACAATGGGCATTACTCTGAAATATATTTTTGGAGTTAAGCCCCTTTTTAATTTAGACTGTTTGTCAAAATTGATTATTAAATGGAATGATTTCAAATCTATCAAAGGTATCAATATGAAACTTGGAATATTTTCTTATTATGACAGGGCACAGTTGCAAGACAAGGGGCATTACTCTGAAAGCTGTTTTTAGAGTTCTGCGCCATTTCAATTTTTGTTGAAATTGGTTATTGATATAGAAAATTTCGAAAACTCTGAAAAATATTGTAGTCATTCTTGGCATACTTGCTACTGGGGACAGCATGCTTGCTACTGGAGGCAAGGCACATCTATACCACAAGGGACATTATTAAGTGATCATTGTTTCTAGAGTTATTCCCCTTTTACACATAGAAAATAATTAAACTTTTGTATAAATACTAATATCTTGATCATTCACAATCACAAAGTTACACAACTTAAGTGAAGTGCATAACAGTTATAATTGAGTAGCACCATAACACTCTTGGAATTAATTTTATAAAGTCGTTGCTCTTAACATACGAGCGTTGTTTTTTCTTTCTTCATCTTTAAGCCCGTTATCTCTATGCCGACATATATCTTAATTTCTTCAGCCATTTATTCCCTTATAGCATCTCTAACTGTAACAATGCTATACACTCTTTCTTCGAGACGAATTGTAATTTGTCAGTATGCTTTTAGCACTGCAAATTTATTGCCGCATTCGTTAAGTATAACAACGATAGTAAATGATTTATTCTACCTATACCTTGTCAACACTTACGGTGCACTATTAACCCTACTCATTATTGTCAGATGTTCTGCACATTTTCACCACGTATAAACGCAACAAACGATATGCCAGGTGTGATGCACATTTTCACCACGTATAAACGCAACAAACGATATGCCAGGTGTGATGCGCATTTTATGATACAAGAAACTGCATTTTATTTTGCTCAAAACAAATGAACGACAGGGAAAGAAGTTGTCAAATTTTATAGAAATGGAGAATAAATGGTAAAACTCAGGTGCATGATACCAAGAATATATCAAATTGCAGTGCAAAAAGGTCTTAGTAAGATCTTAATCCAAAGATAATCTTTGTAACACTTTGCGGAAGTTTCAAATACTTGTGATCAATGGGACGATGATACGATGAACAGTATTCATTATTCAGTATGGAATTTTCAATATCTGATCACGAAACAAAAGAGAAAATTAAACAAAAGATACAAAGTTACGTTGAGATAGAATGTTTCTAAAATGAATTCTTTATGATGCAAATGTCCAGTTTATTGTCAGGTCGCCCTGTATAAATACTGCATTAAACGTTCAAGAAATCAAAGCTGAAAGATTAACAAAGCTAAAAATACCTTTATCGTGTTTGTCAGTTTGTATTACATATATTGCTGAAAGATAATAGCAATTGCTTTCACAATGATATTATTGTGCATTTATTTTGTGGCCTGCAACTACGGATTTTGACCTTTCTGTATTCAGCCCTAAGCAGTCTATATTACATAAATATCTTGAGAAAAAGAAGATGATAAAAACTATTTTAATCCAAAAATAAATAAATAAATAATCTAGTAATGATTTGAAGTAAATTTTGATTGTTAGAAGTAAGCTGAACATTCTTTAAAGATATTGAGATATTTAGGATGTTCTGATACTTTATTTACAGTCCGAAAGGCTTTTTGTCTATGTTTTTTATTTTTGTGTGTCTGTGTTTCCTTGTAATATAGACTATTTCATATAACTATAAATCATGCATCATTTAAATTCATTATGATGATATATATACAACACGTTAGAATGATCTGTTAGATACTCGTATCTCATTGAAAATTCCATTTGTGCACGTGTGCTCTGAAACTTGCGCATTATTCTTTGAAAAGCTAAGAACAGGTACATCTTTATGGTAAATTTAAAACAATAAATCCAACAAATTGAATCAAAGCAAATACGACAATGATAAACACATTTATCAAAAATGTTAACTTCTAACATTTACAGAAATCCCCGAAATGTTTGTGTAACTCACAGGCTAGACAGAAAAACAAGATTTAGAATACCAGAATGAGGAAGCTTAGCGGCGTTTGTTACGTTTCAGTTTTCCAATAAATTGGAATACAGAATAAAAAAGTATTTTCGTAAACTCTGTACCATCTGTTCTTCTTATCAATTTATTTGGTTTGTTTTGTTTTCGTGAAACAGCCGAAAGCCATCAACTCACTGCATGTTTACGTTTACATCAGAAGTATCGGATGTATGTTTTTGCTGTTCCGCATTGTTTTCTTGTATGCTTCTTTAAGCTTTTTAAGTCTTATGACTTTGATGATTGATGATTTTATTACTTTATTTTTGTATTTGATGGTAATCTTTGGGTAATTTGCGTAATCTTGAAATGGATCATCGCTAACACACTTATGTTCATGTACTTCATTTATATTTTATTTATTTTATTTTATTTAACTTATATTTATAAGTTTTTTAAAGGGTTCTTACACTTGCGTTCCGTCAATAAAACAGTAATAACAATGAAATACAACAACTAACAGAAATATCTGGGGTTTTTTGCTGCAACCGATTGTATTTGAGGCTTACGTACTCTCAAGTTGTATACATATCTAAACTGCATGAGTTTAGTTATTGTTGAGTCTTTGATTGTTAAGTAACCGTTACACTATACAATGCATTTGTTCAATACAATGTTCAATCTTCAATTAAAACCATTTCTTGTCTAGACGTAAAGAGAATAGGTTTCAGGGGGAAGAAACAATAAAACATGCTCATTCTAAAAAGTAATGGTACAAGCGTATCTCAACGTATCTATATGTTATTTGCTGTCGACGCCCTTTCAGAACTGATGAACATAATATTACAATGAAAGAAATGAACCTTTCACAGAGGTGAAGAAATATTTGTGTTAAAGATTTGATGTATGTTGCAAACCGTTAGTAAAATTAAACTTACGCCATAGATTTAATGAATTTACAATGCCTAGGAACAGAACGGAAACTTTGAGTCAATTAACGAAGCGACAGTCGCAAACACATTTCTAGATTCATGCTTTGCCATATTGAAATTGTGTATCTAGATTAGAGTCCAATATTAATCTCCTTCAATCTAATATTATGACTTACATTTGACCACACAATTAGTATTGGTACAACACGTTGTGGGCACATGCGTGATGAAAAGGGGAAAAAACATATACAAAGAGATGACATAAAAAATGTCATTAAATATATATATAGTGACATTTCATTACTTTGCTTCCGTAATGGAATAGTTTGTGTGATGCTGAAATTAAATCTCGTTTCACCAGACCTATTTCACAATCTGGACAGACGGAAAAGTGATAGCGGGTTGTAACTGGAAGTCTTATGTATGAATGATGAAAGTAGCAGAAGTTATTTGTATGATAACAAAAAAATGAAGATTTATTAGGCAACGAAAGATTAAGAAACCAAACGATCTTGCAGACATGATATTTTATGAAGTTATTTAGAAAATCTTGATCGATTATTAATAACCCACAAGACATTGATCTGTATTGTCAATCTATTTTTTTTTCTTTTTTTTGCTGCGCCATAATGCATGGTAAAACATCCAAAATGAACCCAGAGTTACTGATACAGGTTAAAGCTCGTATATTAGAATTTCAAACAAAGTAAAAACCAGAGAGTGATAGTGACTGAAGCAATTAGTTCGTTTTTAAACAATTAGAATTTTAATTCTGTGTATGAGGTTTAGTCCGACTTCTGGTTAACATCGCCCTTTTTCATGTGGCTATTCTGATGCATTTTGATCTGATGCTTGAAAACTTTTTATCATTGACATACAGTATGAACCATGGTGATGGGGGATGCTGTTTTTGAGATATTTTAGAAATGTTCAGTTTAACACATATGTAAGACTAAATGAGGCTAAATGTTGGTATTGAAAATAAATATGTATATAAATAAACCTGCTTCTATAATGATCTTATGTCAGTGACTAAATAAAGTTTTTTAGGAAAGAACAATTACATCTTAGCCTTAATAAAGTTTATTCTGAATTAATTGATAGTTATATAGTCTAAAAAGAAATACAACACAAGGAAAAATTCAATAAGAACGTGATATTAAGAAAAGGCTGCCACTTGGGTTAATCAGAGAAAGCAACATATCATGCATATGGCATCTATAGAATCTGAGGAAAACGTTTGATGTTAAATGCTTTGGTTAAATATTACATATTAAAGTTGTACAGCTCAGTATTTCAGTTTTCATCCATAATTTCATTTTATGCGCTTTTGCAGGGAGCAATCCCTTTGCTGATTTCTGGAAAAAAAATAAACATTTTGAAATAAATTCTATTCACATTTAACCAAAGCACGGCAAATCAATTTTCATAGTATCACTTTTCGAAGATCACCATTTTAAAACATATCCAGTAAATATCAATCAATGGCTTTTGCCTGCTTTCAGTTTGTTCCTTCATGTTTATATTGTTTTCTAATGTTCAGAACAACCTTTCCATTTCTTACCATTCTGACAGAACTCTTTCAACTTACAGCTCCGCACAAAACCCTAGTCAGCACTGACTGGTTCACAGCACGGATTTGGTTGTGTTAAACCTTCGATAGTCTCTGTTGTATTTTGGCTTTACTTTGTGAATGCAGCTGATTCGTTTAACGCATTGAACAAATTATACAAAAGCAAAGTGCATTCTTCTGAAACCTGCATCATTTACTAAAATATAATAGAGTTTGACATCTAAAAATTATTTAAGCTATACATGTTAAATGTTCATATCCGGAAACAAAATTATTCCCTTCTATGGCCAGTTTTGATCCAAAACGATCACTCTTACTAAAAGTTCAGTTTAAACCATTTCAATAATACGAATAATTCTCTACATTAAAATGATAATAATATGTGTAAACGTTGTAACGCGTTTTATCGTTCTATTACGAAGGCATGCAAGAAAGAAATCGCGCCACGTTCGGCCATTTCGATTTTTATTTTTAACGTTCTTTTCATAGAAAATGTAGTCATCTTCTTCGCTTGCCCCGCTCATCCGTTCATTGGTTACTATAGCAATGTATCGGAGACGTTTATACATCTCAAAAATTAGTATTACTTTAGTATGTTGTAAATAAATATTTCAACTGTATATTGACACAGTTACAAGGTACTGGACACAAAGATAAAATATTTAGAGCAAAAGTCTCAATAATTTTCGATCAACCCAGTTGCCAGTTTAGCCCGTTACCACTAGACCACTGCTCTAAATAATAACTAAACTCTTCAGAGTGTGTTGGCCGTATGGACAACCAGTAACAGCGATTAACAAACTCAAATAGAGTAACACACTCTATATGACCCAGTATTTATTATATCTAGCCAGATGCCTTTGATATGCTTAAATCAATGAACGCAGCAGCAACAAAAATTTCTACATTCTAAATATCACGAAATAGACATTCTTTGAAAACAGAGAATACCAGGTTTTGGCAATGGCGTTTGCTTGCAAATGTAAAATGCATTGAAAATTTGGCTCTAAAATGGGACTGTTGCACTTTCTGTGTTTTTCCAAACCTTATAATTAGAACTATATAATTAGCGTGCTGTGATCTTCTCCTGCAAAATAATGAAGGCTCAAACTTACGAAATCACAGAAAATTGAATAAATCTTAATCATAAAGTGCTAATTAAAGTAGTTCATCATGTGTTTGAAATAATCTGTGTAGAAAAGTTATGTGATTGTCAAAATCATGCATCTGGCATCTGCATCAAGAAATAGTTCTACATCGAATAATTGGTACTAAGTCTTTGTTATATAATATGAAAATTACAAGAGATAACATATGTACTTTTTGTAAGAAGGAAGTAGAAACTATTCTACATTTGTTTTGGTATTGTAATTGTATCCAGAAAATGCTACAAGAGTTAAAAGAAATTTTGAGAAGTAAAGGAATATGCATACAGTTGACCTGTAAGGACTTTATTTTGGGGAGTAATGACAGGAAAACAAAAGGAAATTATGTACTTTTTCTTGAAATTAAACGATATATCTACTTATGTAAAAAGAAAGAAATAATACCTAGTTATAATGGACTTAAGAGTAGCCTTTTCTACAACTGGCAATTTTATAAAAACACAAAATTAACAGAAAAATAGAAAGATAATTGGGCAGTTGTACAAATACTCTTAAACAATACAATTTCAGATTGTTAATTAATAACTTACAGCTCTTACTACAGAGGGATATTTTATAATTACAAATGCTGATATTCTAAGACACTAATTTTAAACACCTTTGTTTTTGTTGTTGTTTTTTTTTCTCTTTTATTTTCCTTTTGTTTCTTTTGAACATAATTTTTTGGGGGTTAGTCTTTCAGTAAACCAATTTTTAGTATAATTTGGCTAAGTTTATTTTCTCATAGCACTACATGAACATAATGTTTTATGTTTTAATAATGTTGCCTTTCTTTATAGTTTAACACATGTATACTAATAACTATTTTACGGTGTGGAGGGGGATGCCCTCGACCCCCACATACCTATGTACGAGGACAATAAAGATATTACACCCCTGAAAAAAAAAGAAATAGTTCTAAAGGAAACACTATCTCATCCAATGAACTTAAATGAATGAATGGACAGACTTTTAAAGAAAATTACTGCATAAATGTTCAGCTAGTCAATGAGTTAACGTTACAGTACGTATGTCTGAACTAATGGCACAGTTACTGGGGTAAAAGTGGAAATGTCGAATGCAACCCTCAATTCCTACGCATGAAAATTCTATTCTTCCAGAAATTTACGATTTGATGATTTAGTTATGAAAGCTTTATTCATCCTAGTTTGACAGGTATTTCTGTTTCTTTCTGAGTGTCAGTACGCGTTTTTCTCTTCATTGTTAATAAACATTTTTTTCTTCCTGTGTGTTATTATGTGTATTTTTTAAATCACTGTAATTGTTTTTTTTTCAATTGTTCCTAATTTGTCTGAGTATTAACAGGCGATTTTCCTGTGTGTTAAGAGACATTTTCTTTCCTGGTTGGTGATAGGTATTTTCGCCGGGTATTTTCTTCTAGAGGTTGACAAGCATTTTTCTTCCTGAGAGTCAGGCATTTTTCCTGGCTGGTAACATGACATTTTATAGAGACAGATATCTTTTCTTCCTCTGTGTTCGTTCCGATTCCGTCTACGTCACCTCAAAGTATGTGGGATCAATAAGATTCGTTTGCATTGTGATACAATACATCAAACGTTTTTCTGCTTTTGTCATTTTTACACGTTTATTTTTCAATCATATATAACTACTTTAAAGATTTCAGTTTTATAATACGAAATTAACTTTACCTGTAAAGTAGCATGACGGAATATGTTATTTCTTTAACTACTTTGCAGAATTGAAGTAAATATGCTAGGTTTTTGATTTTTGATAATACATAATTATATTTAAGTGTTCAAATAAGAATATTCATCAGATCACATCTCAAGGCAGTAATCTTACAAATGAAGAATCATATGATGCTATTTTTTTTAAAGAAAATCATCCATGATCACTTTTTATATCCTATAAACTGTGCATTCATTGTCAACTTTACCCGCTGGCATGTTTCTGTTTATTTTGCTCGTTTAAGCGGCTCACCTTGCCAGTTCCTTGATTGAATATTTGCAGTAATGTAGTGCATATCTATTGTTTTGTTTGTTTGTTTATAGAAGGGTCCCATCATATTCTTTTTTTATCATTTCGATCACAGACAGTTCAACGTTTTTATTTTTACAACAAAACAACAGATGTATGGGCTTGAACAATTCTATCCACTTCAATATTTTGTAAGTACTTATACACCTTGACAATAAATTGTAATAAAGATAGTGGTAATAACAAAAGCTGCAATAATGATGCCAGCCCAAACATTTTGATGCATCTTTATTGCAATTAAGTGATTTCTTTCGCGTTATCAAGAGTGTTTTCTCTATTCACTGATGTATTTGCAGACTGAATCATCGCTTAATCTTAAGCCTAATGTAAGATGCTACTCGTATTTGGCGGGCTTTGCCAAAGATTTTCACTTTTTCCGGATACTGTTCAAGATTGTATCCGTCAAGTGCTTGAGCAGAAGTGCAGAAATGTTCGATCATTAACAATGTTTGCAGCACTGGTTCCAAACTGTTTGTTTTTGTAGGTCTTGATATATAAAAATTTATTAATTTATTAATCATTTAGATATTATTTATTCATTTTTTATTCCTCGTTTTAAGCTTCGAATGGTCTTCTGTTCTGAAAAGTGTTTCATGCGTTGATAAGAAAACACTAGACTGTAAAACAACCTATAACCTACGTAACGTCGTAAAAATCATTTAAATCTAATAGCTAAACACTGTAGCGCCGATATATGTCCAAACGACGATAAATGTCCAAAAATTGATGATAAATGTCTCAATCGCCGATAAATGTAATTTTATTGTATTGGAAAAACGTCTATCCAACTAACCCGTGATTTTACCCTCTGGTTTACACCCGACGTACAATGTATCATACATTATTGTGCGTGGCCAGTTGCAGATCTGGATGGGGCGCGAGGGGCATGTGCCTTCTTAACTCACCGAAGCAATACGTTTTAGCATTGTTTGTGTTCTTCAATATTTTTGTGCCCCATATAGCGTTGCCCTTGTCCGTCCGAGTGTCCAAGTGTCCGTCCCGAAAGTTTGTGAACGCTATAGGGGCGTGGACAGTGTTGCATATTCCTTTACTGTCTTTAAACAGACTCAATGAAACCGAGTCTGCTGATTTCTATATTTTGTTTGTTTTCATTCCTTTTAAATGATCAACATTTGTTTGGAATTTTGTTAATATGAGAAGAATCAGCGCCGCTGCCATTTATTATAATCTGAAAACCAAAAGTCAATTTGCTTGGCCAAATTTGACAGACAGGTCACAAACAGTACACTAATAACCCGGTACATCGACATCATTAGTTGATAACCGTCGATGGCGAAGCGCTCCTTTAAGCTCAAAACAAAGCAGTCAACCTGTATAAACAAACAAAGCAGTTAACCTGTTTAAACCATGTGAGCTAATCAATGGGTTAACTGCTTTGCCAGTTAAAATCTGACCTACTGATTCAACAGCGAACAGTGCAGTCCTTGACAAGATGACGCATTTGCTTGTCGGCGGATCTGGTTCGACAATGGTCGTTATAAGCATACACGCAACACGTGTTAAATGGGTTTTGTGACTTTTCTCTTTAAGTGCTGCGAAGACGGTCCTTCTCATGCTAGATTGATTTAAGACATTTGTATTTGATTATTACTCATCCGCGCGTGGTGGACTAAACGCCACTGCGGGGCCGCCGCCTTATAAATACAGAGTTTTGAAAGGCTCCCTACATGTATCCCACCAGTGTCGACCCAGATCAGTCTGCACGCAAACGCGTCACCAGATGAGGGTATACGCTATTAAACACCAGTAATTGGTAGTTAAGGTTGTGTGAGTCCCTACAGTGTGGCACTTTCAAGAATAACCTACATGGTTATACATGAATATAATGTATATATAATCAAGTATAAAATGTTTAACTAAATAAGGGGAAGTAACTACTATGTTACCATTTTACAGCTTCTAATTGGCTATAATTATATCGTGGGAACAAGATATTATCTCGTGGGAACAAGATAATTATTTCGTGGGAACAAGATAATATCTTGTGGGAACAAGATAATTATTTCGTGGGAACAAATTCATCAACTGTTAAGAAAAATATTAGTTTATGTGCATCAACTGAATAAATGAATATGGTTGAAATAAGCATACCTCTTTTTCTGTCCAAAATGTTTCACATTTTCAAGTTATATTACTGTTCACTATTAATCAAACTGCGCTTTAGTCGTGAAAATAACTCAAAACCTGATTAATACATTTTTAAAAAACGTAGAATAAATTAATTCTGTCGATAGACTTCTGCAATTTGATGGTAGAAGCAAGAATATACTTTAAATATAGATGAATTATTATTGTACACAGGCCACTTAGCTCATTAGTCAACGTTTTATTCTGCAAATCATTTTCAAAAGTACATGTACAAATGATGTCTGTACCAAACTCATATTTATGATACTTTCAAATCAATACTTATCTATCTATCTTAAGATAAGTTATCTTACTTGAAATCCAATTGATATACATAATGAATTATGTAATTATTGTATATTTTATTGAACAGATCACCTATAACAGTGATTTAACGGGTGATTTGGTTCTCAAACCTTCCTCGGGTAAGTCGAGGAAGACTTTCAACTATGAATACCAATTCTACACTTGAGTTCACCTTGACCAAGGCGTCCTCAAGTCGTCCTTAAGGAAGCCTTTCCCGAGTTTGATTGGAGGTTGAGTTCGAGTGACGACTCTGAATATAGCCATTAGTGTAGAGTAGCGCAATGCAGATGTTAATAACTTATTTTATTTGACTTTTTTATCGTTGGCACCGGTTGACCATATGACCAACGCCCCCTGAAGATTGTTAGTATATTATTTTTCGGGGGATAGTGCATGATACAGAAGACGCCCCGTTCCAGAGGCGACCCTGGTTCTTTTAAGTGCCCGGTGTAAAGCACCTCGGTTTAACGTCTCATGCGAAAGACAAGTTAGAAAGTTAGTGGTGCAGCGGGGGATCGAACCAGCGACCCCTGGATTGGTAAGCCAGCGCGTTACCACTGAACCACGGATCCGCTACATTTAATAACTTATTTCTTTTTTCCCTTTTATTAAATGGTAAGGGAGACTGTATCCAACAATCAACTTATTTTCCAAAACATTTTTTAAACTTTTTTACAGTCTCAAAAGCATCCCGCTAGAGTCCCGGTGGTCGGTCGGGTGATCCAGGAACGACCGGGGTACGTCCGTAACTCTGTCGGCAACGTCCGGGATGATCCGGGGCTGTGCCGGGGCTCTACCGGTGACTGTCGGCACTCTATCTGACCGTACCGGGGCTCTGCCAGGATCATCCGGGACTCTGCCGACATCATCCGGGGCTGTGCTAGCATCGATCTCAGCTTTTATGATCTCTTTGATCGAAGACTTAACAGCGTTTGAATATCGTGTTAGGACATCCGTCGTCCACTTACTATCTGCATTATCCGTAGTTTCACCAGGACTCTGCATGGATGGTCCGGAGTTCATCCTGGTTGTTATAAGTATGGAAATTGGGTATCGCCGTAGTGCTACCGGGGTTAGTGAGACTGCAACAATATTTTCATCCCGGATCGTCTGGGGTGGTCCGGGGCTTTGCCGGGATGCTGGTGAGAACGCTACTTAAATCGGTACTTTTAATCCCTATGGAAACCTTTATAACTGACTGATGCATTACTGTTGATCATAGAAATAAATGCAATTAACATATGAAAAGTTGAGACATTTATCGTTAACCGATTTGAACATTTATGAGCACCTAATTTGTTGCGACATTTTTCGTTAATTTTTGGACATTTATCGTTAAAGGAGTTTTGGACATTTATCGGCGATTGAGACATTTATCGTCAATTTTTGGACATTTATCGTCGTTTGGACATTTTTCGACGTTTGGACATATATCGGCGCTACAAACACGTATCGCATCTTTTTTGGCTTACATCTGTAACGAATAGAAACAAAATCTTCAGATGAAGAAAGAATTTTGCTATTGGTTAAAAGAGTTGCTGTTAGGAACTTTAGGGCAGCATTCGTAATTGTTAGTTTAATTTGCGTCTGAAAATAATGCAATAATAATAACATTAATACAGCCGCAATTTAAATATCAAAACCATGAATAATTATACTAAATGGAATAAAGAAGAAGAAGAAAAAAAACGTTCATTTTTCACTTAAGCTACATGTTTCTTGTGATTAACATATATACAAGCAAGCATACATATAATGTCATGAAAAGTACACATGTCATGGAAATTAACATGATATTAAGTGGATGGACGAAACTAAATAAACAATGGCATATGAATGAAAATATGATAATACATACTTCCTTATACACAGTAAAAACTTTTCATTAATTTGGACTGTGAGGCAAACATAAAAGTAGTTTTAATTACATATACATATATATTATCTAAACATTAATAATCTGGTAACGCAATTTGAACGCTTCATTTATATATTGACAAAACATTTTTGTTTCTTTATTTATATCACTTCGTAATTATTGCACAAACTTAAACATACTTGGTCTATTTCTATAATAATTCTTAATATATATATATTTCTTAAATTTTCATCTGCAGGACACTTAAACACAAAATGGAACTCATCGTCAATTTCATTTGTATTACAAATTAAACAATATCTCAAATTACGATCAACTCTTTCACGTGAATTTGTCTGTATTCTAAGATTATGAGCTGAAAATACGCACTTTTGTTAAAGCTAATCTAAGACTTCTTGATACAATATTTTCTAAATAAGGTGTCATTCCAAAACTGTCTTTAACCGATTTATACAAAAATAATACATCACTAGAATTAATACTAGCTCTCCATTCGTGTGTCCAAAAAGCCATATTTTTCTAAAAGACTTCGTACATTTGCAAACTTATTTGTATACCCTTTGTTATACGGAATACCGTTAGGGCCATCAGGGTTAGAAGTTATAATCCAGAGGGCGACAATTCGATAGTGCGATTATGCGATGACAACAGTGCGATAATGCGAAGCCGACAGTGCGATAACGCGATAATGCGATGGCGACAATGCGATAATGCGATGGCGACAATGCGATAACGCGATAGTGCGATGGGTACAATGCGATAGTCATATCGTACTGTCGCCATCGCATCATCGCATTGTCGCCATCGCATTATCGCACTATCGTATTGTCGCCCTCTGGATTATAACGTCTAACCACGATGGCCCTGACGGTATTTCGTATTATAAAGCCATCCATTTAATGTTTCTGTAATTGTTTTTATTTCGTAAAAATCGCTTGTGTACATACAAAAAAAAAATTTGCGCATGTGTACCGGAAGGCGATAGTCGACAATGCGATAGTGCGATAACGCGACAATGCGATAGTGCGATAACGCGACAATGCGATAGTGCGATGGCGACAGTGCGATAATGCGATGGCGACAATGCGATAATGTGATGGCGACAGTACGATAATGCGATGGCGACAGTGCGATAATGCGATGACGACAGTACGATAATACGAAAACGCGAACGTGCGATGCCGACAGTGCGATAGTGCGATGGCGACAATGCGATGATGCGATAGCGACAGTACGATATGACTATTGCATTGTCGCCATCGCACTATCGCGTTATCGCATTGTCGCCATCGCATTATCGCATTGTCGCCATCGCATTATCGCACTATCGCATTGTCGCCCTCTGGATTATAATGTCTAACCACGATGGCTCTAACGGTATTCCGTAATGTTAATATCAGACATACATGAATTAACAATTCAATTTATAATAATATTATTTGAACTTATTATCTTAAACCAAAATTTTACAGTTCGAACATATCTGTTTATATTCAGCGGATATCTTAGTTAGTTCTCCGTACACAGCTACGTTATTATATTATAGTAGATTTTCTAACACCAAGAATAGTTTTACAAAATTTCATATGAACATTTTCTAACTTTTTTGACTTACAAAAACCCCATGTTTCACTTGCATACATTAAAATAGAACTAACAAAAGAGTCAAACAACTGTAAGGCTATTTTTGGTTTTGTTTCATTTTTATAAAATTGCTACCACACTATCAGAAATAGTCAAACAAAATGATTCCAGCAAAAAAAGTACACAGATTAGGGCAAAAATGTTAAAAATAGCCAAGAAAACTGAGAACTATTTCTAGCCGCCATTATGCGGGTACCATTTTTTGAGCTGAATTGGTGGTTTCATACCTATAAGAAAACTTTTTTTTTCTGATACTGTGATTTTTTGGTTTCTACATCAAGAGTGACTAATTTCAACTTAAGAAAATCAAATTTCAGTCCAGAAATACTAGTACTTTTCATAAAATGAAGCTTTTAAAATGACTCAAAATGTCTGTGCGGATTGTGAACAAGAGCAGCAAAATGAAAGAAAGTGTCTGTGGTGAAATTACTCTGTTATTTTTTAAAACGCGTTATATATTTGAACCAAATCTGTCTCAGCTTATGTGTGAATACTTAATTTATCCAATTTTATCAAATTTAGGGTTACACATTAGTAGAAAATACATAATATTCTTAGTTGCATGAAGATTTTTTGGGAAAAAAGGCAAATTTTTCAAATTATTTTGACTTTCAAGTCATATTTTGTCCTAATAAGCATGACTGAACTGCAATTCTCTATCTTGTATGTGAAAAGGCATCACACTAGATTGTTTCAAGAGGTTACTGTTATACCTCCAGGTCAAAAATCAGCAAATAGATTTCAAAAGCTATGGTTCTTCTGTCTGCCAAAAAAGATCAAAATTTCTCTGGTCCTTCTCTGTCTTGTATCCCCATCTGTCTCAAATGATAGTTTATGCTGTCCATGCCTTCTTTAAACCTAAGAACTGAAGTATTTATATACAATATAACAGAATAAATGCTACATTTTTCTTCTTTCATGCCAATTACACCTCTTTGAAGGAGGAAATTTTAACAATTTTAATTCGGGAAAAGTTCAGGAACACCACCTGAATGTTAGACATGTATTCAACATACAAAAATTTTATTTTTCATCTATCATATACTGTCTTTACACTGATATAAATTGTTCTTTTTACTTCTTGAGCAATGTTTAACTGTAAGTATGAATGAAAATGACTGTTTACTTACTAAAAATGGCAATGATAGATCTTCAACATGGGCTCCACCTCCCCATGGCCAGTGTGTAGTCATGTGAGTACATCTGATATGTGCAAAAGGCAAAGCAATCCTTGAGTCCTAAACACAGATACAACCAAAGGAAGGGATTTTTCTAACTGATTAGAAGAATATTTCACTCTGAAAATAGAAAATGCATATATTGGTAGCTACTGCATGTAACATATACCCACAAAATTTAAACTTTACTTTTCTACCTAATTAGCATGTTCCCTTTCAAGATCACTTCATACCCTTACAATATAGCATAAACAGTCAAGCAAATGTTATAAATTGTATGAAATTGATGTGGAACACAGTTTTGGCTAAAGCAATGTAGCTGCAGTGGATAGGTTTCCAGAAAATAGCATTGCTTTAGCCTGAAAATTTCCAAATACAAGTACTGTTCCTCCATCCATACCTTGTATGCAAACTGTCAAACTAGAATAATAGCACTGGTTATGTGAAAATACTGTAGCCTAACAAAGATGAAAGCTTACACAATAAAAGTATTAACAGAATCAGAAAACAGATTCCAAGAGTAATATTATTTTGTTAGCTTTGAGGTACCTGTCTTTGTGAACCAGCCACAAATATTATACCACTGTCTGCTTAAGACTTCCCAAAGCCTCAACTACACACTATCTTAATCAAATATCATGAAAACTTGAAAGAAGCTTAATTCCCTTTCTTCTTATCCATAAACAGACTAATATAAAACATAAACAGAAGCTCAATGACCATAAGAAACATTGTTTGACTGAATTAAGTCCTACTGTGCAGTAAAACCTGACATTACCAAACTTCTTGTTCTCATCATACACATGAATTTTGAACTCAGCTAACTGTTTCATGTTCACTAAATAAGCTAAACTACACTAAATGGCTCTTGTGAGCACTCTGGCAGCTTACAAAACTTACTCATTGCCAAAAATATCAGGTTTGTGTACACAAAAATTCTGTTTACAGTTTTACAAGGACAATTTTCCTGCAATTTTACCATAATGGCTTAACTGCAGTATGAAAAGTTTGAAAACTCACTAAATCCACTCCTGGCATACTTCTTTACAGCATTTTAGCAATAAAAACATCAAAATTCTACATTCTGGCAAGTTTAAAAGTTTTCATATGCAGACAACAGGAAATGAAATTTTTCTTATAGGTGTGAAACCACCAAATAGATTCCTTCTTTATTCTATATAAAATTCATAAAGTTCACAGGGCTGTAAAACATAGCAAAACCTTTTTTAAATAGCTTTAACTTACATATTCTTGTAGATCTATATCTGTACTCATGAAAAATAGCCAGAAAAGTGGGGGTTGTGTTTCAAACAAGAAAGATATTTCTGCTCATGTAAACTTACCCATAAAATTAACAAAAAATCTGAGCCAATTTTCAGATTGGGGTATGGCAAATTTGACACTAAATTATTTAGGACTTTCAGACCTTTACCATATAAAGTTAGAGTATTTAAGTTGAAATTGACTTTATAATTCAATGTGACACATAGATAATTAAAATCATTTATAACCTCTATATTTTCTTGACCGTATAACCAGTTTTCTCCAGCTCTTAAACCACCTCTCTTACGAAAAACTACTATTTTTGTTTTCTTTTTCATTAACTTCTATTCCCCATTTATTACAATATTTAAGAAGCTTATTTAATGAACACTTGAGATCTAGGGGATTTCCACCAATTAATACCATATCGTCAGCAAACAAAAGTAAAATGAAGCAAATATATTGAAGGATTATACCAGAATTTAAATTATTTTGCAAATAAAGTTCTAGATTCTTCAATAAACAAGGAAAGCATAACTGGTGCAATTATCTCCCCTTGACGTAATCCAATCGAAATATAAAAAAAAATCAGAATAATTACCACAGGACTTTACATAAGATTTAACAGAGTTTTACATACTTCTTATTATTCTTAATAATTTACCATTCAAACCAGCATAATACATCTTAAACCAAAGCGCATTCCTGTATATGGAATCAAAACAACGTTTTAAATCAATGCACAATACAATCTTTTATTCTGGTTAAAATATTTTTCAACTATAGAATGTAATATAAAAACCGAATCCGTAGTAGAGCTGCCTTTTTTACCACCGAACTGAGCATCAGAAATAATGTTATTTTCATTACACCATTTAGTTATTCTTTGATTAAAGATACTAGTAAACAGTTTACCAAGATGACTCAATAAAGTTATTCCTCTGTAATTTTGTACATTTTCTTTATTTCCTTTTTTATGTAATGGTATTATACAACCTCTTGTCCAAATTTCAGGAAAAATGCCAGATTCTAAAAGATTGATATATAGTTCTGTTATATGTCCAGATAAAATATCACTTGTTTCTATAAAATATTCGTTTAAAAGATTATCTGTCCCAGCCGCTTTATTTCTTTTAAGCACAGAAATTGCCTTAAGTATTTCCTGTAACGTAATATTTTCATCTAATTCTGAAAAGACAGGGTTAAAATCATTAAAATCATGGACATTGTTAAAATCGTTCAATGGTATTTCACAGTTATTACTTCCCTTTTTTTAAAAAAAAAAATAGCCCCAAAAATCACATGGCTTACTCTTTTTTAAATTTTCAAAATTTTTGGTTTGTTGCCATTTAAAAGAACGACGCTTTTTCTTAACAACATATTTATACATTACCAAGTGTATGACATATTAAACTGTTTTAATGCATTTTTGTACAAGCGCTTTTTTTCCATACAGTCTAAATCAAACCATTTAGAAGAATCATCAATTTCAGTTACCTCAAATCTTGGAAATGTAAAATGTACAACCTTGTCTTTAAAAAGAGGCTCTACCACTTCCCTCACAACACTCGTGAATAAATTCACCGTATTATTTACACTGTTTACATTATTGACATCACATTTCAGTAATAATCATTCAAAACTGGCAATTTTGCTATTAATCCAGAACGATATAATTCTTTATCATCATCGCTCCATTTTATATACTCATAATGAAATACTTTGGATCCAATTGCGTTTGCGGAGTTACACAAAATGTCAAAATTTAAAGCAGCATGGTCGGCTGAATTCATTAAAGTTACAGACATGAAAATTATTTAACATTTCAAAATCTTTTTCAAACATTAATAGATAATCAATCAAGCTAGCACCATTGTAATTATAGCATGTAAAAACACCTTTACCGAAATCATCCCCTAAGCGACCGTTTGTTATTCTAAGGGAGGTAGCTTTGCACATGTCTATTAATTTTTTTGCTATATGAGTTACTTCCCTTGTCGATTGAAAATCTTGGCAAGGGTGTATCAATATATTAATAATCATCGGAGTCGATGTCGGGCACAATTTGATCACATAATATATAGTCATGTTTGCATGATGTCCTTGCATTACAATCTTAAAATGTTCTATATCTTTTTGCAAACAGTCGAACAAATCTATATCTATCAAATTTACAATGGGTGAGTTTTCTCCCCATAAATAAACTGCAGCTAAATAAGAATGTCAGAAGAATTTTATTAAAGAAATAAATAAACATATAATAGATATGACTAAATATTCAATGTATTTCATTGAAAATCATTTCTTTGTTTATAACCTAAACTGTTATGGAAATTGGGCATTCGATAACTATGCATCGATATGTTGAATACTTCCAACTAACGATTTCAAAATCCTTCAATGGTTTTAAGAGATATGGAGCGAACAAATATTAGGACCAACAGACTTTTTTAGTAGCAGTAGTGACTTTACCATTGAACGGAATCGGCCGAAATGTACAGTTTATCCTGTCAATTGATATATATTCTAGACAGTATTTTATTTTAAGAGATGTGGAGCGGAAAAAATGGAGTAAAAACGGACGATCAGATCAATGGCCCCTTTCTGGAGCAATATATTTCCAAAGGCTGATGTGGCCTTTACGTTTTTTTTCTTTCTTTTTTGTTCATTTCACGCACACATCGTATTTTACAAAGAAAACAATGAATCGTCGGCAACCTGATGATGAACCATTGTACTGACCTCCGATCCAAAACTCTACTGCGGCGTCAAATTTGAATTTATATCTAATGTAACTAGCTAATCGATACTGCTTTAAAATTTAAGATTTGTCAGTAAATAACATTTTATTATAAGTTTGGCTTTATTCAGTAAAGTAAAGTAATCGATACGTGCTATTTACATAAAATTTGATATCAAAAAGAGGGGCAATTAAATACAATGCAATTGTTCTATAAATATGCACTGACGTATTACAAACGGGATCATGTGACAAAAGCAGGGAATATTTCAAAATATAGCTTTTGATTATACGATCTTACCGTCAGAATGGGTGAGTTGATTTCATTTTATTTCCATTGCTTCTTATTTATATCTCGTCCCAATGATTCTCTCTTAGAAATAATGCACTTTATATACATGTATATATATTTTTTTGCTTCTTTATTGCCTTCAAATACACGCAGATTGATCATTGTCGGTAAATTAGTAAGATTTATAATCAATATCCTTATGACTATGAATGAACCAGGAAGAACTGAAGGAAGGACAGTTTTCTTTTCGAAATTTATACGGGTAGGGGAAAAACCCTACCGTTTAGAAATCCTGAATGCTTGTTATTAAAAAAAAGCACAAAGGTCACTCACGTTTTAAACTAAGAGGACGATTTCCAGAAGTAAATATTTTCAAAAAGATTTGTTTGTTTTGTAACAAATATTTACAAACATGTAGACACACTCATTTAATTCAATATCTACGAAAACCATGTAGCGACTAATTTTATTCGTCATAAACAGTTATGTAGTTTTGCCTTATTTCCTGTAATGTGCGAATTAAACAAAGCGAAATTTTAGAAGTAGAAATCTATAAGTTTTAATCAATTTTTCATTGCATTTAGGATACTTATGTAAAGGGAAATAAATACGTTACGTGTCATTTTTCAGTTTCATTATTTATTTCATGCGATTACGACTTATCAATATAATAACCACAGTTAATATATCAAATTTGTAAATACCCAACAGACAGAACAGAGAAATATAACTGTTTCAGATACAATGCAACACAGTTAAACCGTGGTTCAGACTGGGAGGAACTGGCTAATACCGCATTAAATTCATATCATTACCCTGCAAAAAAGTCAAGTTAAAGTTACACTTGCGTTCAAAATGGCCAAGATGCATGACAGTCAAGATACATGCTGGTTACACAGTAAATGTCCACATATCATGTGAATTAGAAATTACAAAGACTTCTTTCAATCTATGATAGATAGAAATGAAAAGAATAGTTGTAAATAGTTCAAGAATAGTTGTAAATCTAATTCATGACTGGGGCAGTCATACAAGGATATAATTTTACATGACTATTACCATACAGGAATCTTAAGTACAGAAGACCTCGAAAAGTAAACTGAAACTTATTGTGATATTTACTAGTAATATTTTTTTTCCACAGAGAACCAACCAACGAACATAAGTCCCCCACCTTCATACTGTGAAACTCCTGGTGAGGCGTGCACTGCAGAGTCAAGCAAACAAACACTTTACTTTGGTCAGCCTAAGAACTTATTTGTAGCAGGGGCCCGATTTGACGGAATTTCAAGAATGAAGATACATGTATGTTGTTTATTTTTAACCCTAACCATGCTAAACGTCTAAAAGAGACTTGTCCATTTTTCAATTTGGACAGATCCATTGATTGTTTGTGTGCAGCTTGTCGAAAATTTACTGACTGGATGGCGAATAGTGCAGACTGTGTTTAGAAAGCTAAGATGCGCAGACTGATCTTGGTCTGCACTGGTCGCAAAGGCAGGGTCAATTGCCTCCAAAACTGCAGCAGTGTAAAGGGTAATATATTGATATTCATTAACATATGAAAAAAAGTTCCTGCTTTGTTTAATAATTAGTAAGCGTTCATGTGTACATCTTATGATTTGACTGGTTTCTCTTCTTCCTTCCACTACGTCCAGTGAATAATCTGTGTACATTTTCCATATATTTTAGAACAACAAGAAAAATGAATGGCCATATTTCAAAGTGTTCTCATAAAATGTTCTCTTTCAGCCGCCACCGCCAGGATGTAAGCCGAATGAATACCAATCCATGCTCATGGACAACAATAAAATAATTTTCAAACCAGCACCGAAAAGACAATGTGAAAAAGGTCTGATCAAACCTTCAGCAAAGATATCTCCAGATATAACTCAAGAAACAGGAATCCCTTTTTTGTTAAGGTAGCTAGTGCATTGTGTTGCTTCACTTGGATTATGCAGGTACAACGTTCAATAACTGTTTTAACGCAAAGTAAGCAGTCGACGGCGGTCTGAAAGACATGAAAATCTATTATTTTTATTCGTGTGTTTGCCAAAAAAAAACAAAAAAAAAACACATAAACAAAAACAAAAACTTGTAGAAGTTGTGGCCAAATCAATTATACTCACGGATGACATTTTCCTGTGAATGTGTAAAGGTGGTTTTAGGCCTAAACTGTTGTAGCATCAACTTCTGTGCCTCTTACCTATGCGGATTTATTGTAATTCCATATTTGACCTTAATGGTTAAATATTACACCTCTATATTTACATATTGACTGTTATGAAATATTCATCGAGCGAATAATAAAGTTTAAGCTGTGTACATGCACTTGCCATAACCCCTTAAAATAAAATAAAATCCACTGCAAATATTTACATTGAATGTTGATATTAAATATATGATATAATTTTTATCGATCTCTTTAAAGCAAAATATCAAACTTTGAATTTCTTTGATTTTTAGTTCGTCTGTTTTCGAAGAAAAAAAATCAAGCTATTATTGTCACTGAGTCGGCGGGCGTCGTGTAAAAACTTTAATGTAGCTGATTATTCATAAACCATAAGGCTAAGAGTTTTGATATTTGGTGTGTAACAATTGCTAGTGGACCTCTGCCATGTTTGTTCAAATCATGTCTCTCAGTCAATACTGGCCCCGTCCTGGGGCTTATATAGTTATATATATATATATATTTTACCTTTTAAAATCTTTTCGAAAACCGCTTGACACAGAGCTTAATCATTTGATAAGAGGCATCCTCTTGTAGACCTCTGCCAAGATTGTTAATATTATATCCCAGAGGACACATGATTTTGCATAGACTAATGTAGCAAAAAAACTTTTAATGGGAAAGGAAAAGGCCTAGTACTTAATTATTTTCTTACATGGGATGGGAAGGAACTTCATACCCACTCCCAAACCCGCCCCATGGGACCCTCCGTTCCCCCCACCCACCCGAAAAAAACAATTTTTCATTGTTTTTTTATGTTGGGTTTTTATTTATTATTTATGCTTTATGCGAAGGTACTTACTCCCCCCCCCCCCCCCTCACACACACACACACCCCACAACCAACCAAAAAAAAAAACACACATATTTTTTCTCATTTCTATTTTATTTTATTTTTTCAGTTTCTTTAGTTTTTGGGTGGCAGGTCATAAAAAATTCTCTCTCTCTCTATTTGTTTCTCTCTCTCTCTCTATTTGTTTCTCTCTCTCTCTCTCTATTTGTTTCTCTCTCTCTCTCATTTCCTTATTTTGTTTTGCTTTTTTGGATAGGTAGGTACTTGCAATCTCGATTACGATAATTAAAAAAAAGATGAGCGTTGGTACCGCTCCGCAGTGCTCTTGTTTACTTTTTATTTAACTCCTCACAGATTAAGAGAGATAGTTTTATTCGTTAGCAAGTTTTGGTAACAAAAAAAGAGTCAAAAATTCAATTATTGCACCTAAGAGGAATAACATATACTGTAGAGGATTTTAACAGTGTAAGAGTGGTTTCCCTTAAGTTGTAGTTGCTTTTTCAAGGCTTTTTTCTGTACGGAAAATTGCCAGTATTATATTCCTATATGTACAATTGGAGCGGGGTTAGTGTTATCCGATATTATGTAATGCTATGTTTTGATTGGCTGTTAGAAGATCCGATTATTGCCGAAGCATTACGGATTTTTACGATGTACTACCTGTTAGTTGTGTTATTCCGGAAATCCTCGGACAGAATTACGGACAGAATCACGTGACTGTCTGGTAATATTGTATGTTATTGTTTTGAAATCTATTAATAGTAACAAGTAACTGATAAGAGATACAGGTAACTTTTTGAAGGCTGGCAAAAATATGGCGGTTGATAAAAATGCAAAACATAGTAATTTTGTAATTACAGTTACAAAGTCATTTTTCATCAAATAATTCAATATTTTATATCATTTAAAAGGTCTGTAAACTCATATTTTAAATATTAAAAAAATAGTTGTCATAACTGTTTACTTTTTTGTTTGTAAATGGTTAAACATAGTGAATCTGAGCTGCTAGAAAAATGCTGAAATGACAGGTTTAAATTAGTTTAGTTTTTTTC
Organism: Cyclina sinensis; assembly: GCA_012932295.1. Lineage (NCBI taxonomy): Eukaryota > Metazoa > Mollusca > Bivalvia > Venerida > Veneridae > Cyclina > Cyclina sinensis. The sequence continues at coordinate 22,299,748 of JAAONU010000001.1, forward strand.
TTTAAAAGCAAAAATTCAAAATCTGCTTATATTTTAAAAATATGAATTTAAAGAGCTTTCAAATGATATAAGAATCTTAAAATTCGGCTGACAAAGAAAAAAGTTATCTAAAATTAAAAATTCTGCTGCTATCAAATGTATATAAATATTGGTTCCTTTTGCCAACAAGTAGTTCAGCTATATTTTGGTAACAGGTGCTTGTGATGTCATCAGTCAATGTGTCTATAGCCGTGTATATTACACAATGTACCGTATATTCGGCGGCACGGATTATCAGAGAGTTCTCCAGACTGATCATGATGTATAGTTTTCAAGCGTCTAGTAACCTTGACGTATTTGATAAAGTTGTTAAATGAGCGTCTGCTGGCCATGATCAGTTGCCTGATGATATTGTGCAAACTCCAATCGTAATAACTCGGCCTTTTCCGACAATTTCGTATAAATCCATATTGAAGTCGCCCGAGGTGTTCCGAATGGTGCAAACTCCATTCCATTACCACTGCCGACAGTCATGTCACGTGATGATGGTCGAAAGTAAATAAACAAAATTTTAAACTTTTTTTCAAGTCACATTTTTCTAAAATTTCATTACACACAGGCATGATTAATCGATGCAATTCTAATTGTAACTAAACTAAACAGAGAAAAAAATAAATTCTTAAAAAAGTTCATACATGTTTATATAGCTGAAATCCAGGTAAGGTTAACCCGTGTCTGCAGAGATCTTTCCAAAGAATGAAGGGGAGATCACTGCGAGGAGATTGGATAATGTGATGTTATTTGTAATGAAAATTAATTTATTGATAAATTATTTGTTTCAGAGGACTTTATAAATATAAAATAAAAAAGTTAAAACCTGTCACATGTTTTTTGCTTTAGTTGAACATTTCAAAGAATACCAAGTATATTTCTTTTAAATTCTCACACAAATTTCACTATATTTTTATGCCTAAAATGCACCAAAATGAGCCATTTACTCCACCTGTTTAGACAATTTTCTTGGGTTTTTCTTGTTTCTTTTCATTTTCGCCTTTTTTTCAGAAAGCTTTCGACAGGTGTTTAAATTAAAGAGCAAATTGTTTGAAACATTTAGGAAGCAAAGAATTATTCTTGCACAAATGTAATTGTGTTATAAAAAGATTATTGAGTGCAACTTTATTTTTATTTTCATGTTTCAAGAGTTCCGGTCACTCTGGGTCAGTGACACAGATTTAGATATTTAACTTCCACTTTCAGTTTTAAGTGGAAAAAAATCAAACGATGCATCATATTAATATATAGGTTGGCTAACTATTTAAGGTGTATAAGCAAAGTTTTACATTAATAGTAAATAAGGAAAAAAGGCTACAAGTATAAAATGCAGAAATTTTGAACACCTGTCTCCCTAATTAAAAACAGTACATTAGCAGAAAATGTGGAATGTTGAAAGTCACGTCTTGTACATTCAATCTATCGTTTTTCAGTTAGGCGGGGTTTGACTTTCCACCCCTCTACTACCGTCCTCTTCAGTGACGGCATATACTTTTTTCTGTACGCACTTTCTTTCTTTACGGACAATTTAAAAATAACAAAAAAAAAGAAAAATAAAGCAATTACAAAAAAAACAACAACAGCAGAATCAGCAAAAAGGTGTATTTAAAAGTTAAATATCTACATTCATACAAGATATAAATTCTATCATTGGACAGCTCCGATTCATATGAACAAACAAACAAACAAACAAACGAACGAACGAACGAACAAACAAACGAACAGACAAACGAGCAGACAGACGATGTAGTTTGAAAGAAATTCTCTGGATCACCTAATCAAACAAACTTATGTCATATAAATGATGCCTTTTGTTGCATTACATATCAGCCTGTAGGAATAAATTTTTCATTACATTTTTTCGTAGTAGAACATTTATTTATAATCAGGACAGCATTTTGAAATGAAATCTTGGTACTTATACAGTAATTAATGTGGAAATGTGGAATCGAAAACTTGAAAAAGAAATAATGAAGGAAAGATAAAGAAAAAAGAAAGACAGAAAACTCCATGCGTCTTTGTAAAGGTAAGGATATTGTATTCATTGCAATCAATTTTATCAATTTCATGATTTTTTACGGGATCTAGTATTTTAAACCTATCAATGCCAGTATTTTTCATGATTTACAATCTTTACGAATGTATCAATTTCATTGCGCATGCGTGTAGGTGATATCCGTTGAGAACTAAAAAAGAAATAAATATTTTAGAAAGACGTAGAAAATACTGATTTTCTCTTTAGATTTTATTATCTTGAAAATAAATCTCCTGGAAAGCTTTAAAAGAAACCATGGCCCATCAAGAGGGCCAACAGAATGACCATATGGCAGACAGCTGGCTTAATGATTTTGAGGAAGAATGTCTTGAAGATTTGGAAAGTTCAGAAACAAATATGGAGGACAGCGTTCAGAGAGATACGGATTTCGCCTTGCAGAAACTGTTCTTACAATTTCAAAATTCTGCAACAGCAATTGCTCAATTGTATAAAGGTAGTTAATACTTGAGCCTACCATATCCCTAGCAAGTGACAAAAAATAACTAAGCGATAAAATTGATGTTGATGTTTGTTACACAGTTATTATTTCACAATTTTGTGTACTGTATTTTACATTTATTACCAAACTGCACATGATAATTAACTTGTATTTTCTTCTGATGTTATTTCCAAGGGTTTCTAATTTTGTATATTACACTTCTAATTTTCAAATTACATGTACCGTAAAGGGTGCTGGAGTTTTCGTCACACTACCGGTTCGTAAGCTTATTTTTCTGTACAAAACAGGTTGAGGTTTCGTCACAATTAATTGACAAGGTGTTAATAACAAGCAATTATTTTATATGATCTGAATGTCTTATTTGATCTAGTTTTTAGAAGCATTATTAATATAATTTAAATTGCAAAAATTGAACAAATTTTAGTCATGTTTTGCTCTTTAATGATCTTTTATGCATCAAAATAAAAGATGTTTTCGAAGATGCTTAGAATTGAAATACTAAAGTTGTTATTTCTGGATGATATTTCTTCAAAAGGCAATCTTTGAGCCGTTTCCTATTAAATCAAAAAATATTCAATATCTTTTTGGTACTGTTTCCAGCATCATTTTAACCTCTGTTTCTATTAAATCAAAAAAATATTCAGTATATATTTTTGCTTCTGTTTCCAGCATAATTTTAACTTTAATCAACACTAATTATGTTAAATATGCCGCAGTTTGATTCATCATAATTCAATAACACCCTTGCATTAATAGCTTACTGCTTTAATAATCAATATTTTATGATTGCATTCAATATACAATAGGTGTGAATTACTCTATAATATCATTGTGACGAAACCTCTTTTCTGTCACTATATAAAATAAGTGTGACGAAACCTCCGTAATTCTACCGTAAAACTTGCTTAACGACCAACTCAAATGACATATTTACATGTATTCAGAACTCAAAATTACGACTATGCAATCGGCTGATCAAAACAAATGAAAAAAACTGTGTTACATTTTAATCTCACCTTGGGGGTATTTCATTCCAGATTATGACCTGCATTTTTACAACACTTATGCTTTACATAATTAATGACACCATGTCTCTGTTGGTAATTGGAAAATGTGTCAAAACTGTCAAACTCATTTGCAAAATGATTTTTCCACAGACAGGTGTAAGATTATGATGAAATTTGATTAAAAGATTTGGCATTTAGCTTTTAGATCCTCTATTCTCGTACCATCTTGTTTGTTGCATTGTCGATGGATCACTGAACTGCTAGAAGTTGAAAACTGAGAATTTCTGTACATGCATGTTTAAAGATACGCACAACTTGATTGGCACTGTACGAAAATTAATTGCAGATTATTATCGTTGATTTAATCCTATTATGACATTCGTCTGCTGTTTGTAATTTTGTCATTTCTTAACGAAAAGTGTTAGAATAAACAATGAAGAAAATTGGTTATTTCTGATGTTATTAAAGTTGATATTTATTTAAATGCATTTATTTAAACTGTCATAAATTCCTAGAAACACTTGGTTATTCAGTATTGAGATGTTCCAAATGTTAACGGTAATCCTTGAATTGGAAAATTTGGTCAGCCCGCTATTAAGACCACTTTATTCAGGAACTATTGGTGGTCTTTATAGCGGGTTTCCACTGTAAACATGATTAAACCTGCATTTCTTATCTTAATGTCATACCATTCATTAGCTGGAGGGTTCCTAATACTTTTGTAGATGGTACTTTTTATCTGATCTGCATTAATGTACTAATAATAGATTTCAATTTTATGTAGAAAGTGGATACTTATAGTATTGAGAATAAGCATATGAACTGCAATATTTAGCCGATTCTGATAGTCAGTGTTTCTTGTGATTGTTTGATTAAAGTGTATACGTTTTATTTTCACAGATCGTACCAACGGGCTTTCACTTTGGATTCCATTTCAAAATGCTGCATCGTCAGTTACTACCCTGTATAAAGGTATGTACATGTATGTCACATGTTTGCTGTGAAACACTTCTGCTTTGAAAAGTGATCGTATTTACATTTCTTTGTGCTTTAAAAAGCTGAAATTTTCATCTTGTGCTTGTATCTGGTTCATTTAACTACAAACAATTTCTCAAGGAATAAGTTAATGTCTGACTGATCAGTCAGATCAAGGGGTGAATTTGATGAAAATTTCTGTTTCATTATTTTATAGTGCTTAGAACCTTTTTTGCATTCAGCCCTTGAGATGTTATGACAGTCTTGTGAGACTGAATTTTTTTTGTGTGTACATGTATAAAGAACGCCTTTCAGCATTATTCTAAATGGAAAGTCTATGTAGGTGAGGAACAGTGCAGAATTTTTCTGTGTGGCTCATGATAAACATCTGTCCATAATTTGATGTCTGCAGCAGTATTTTTAGCTCCACTTTTTCGAAAAGAAAGCTATTGCTACAGTCATGGTGTCGTTGCCTTTGCTGTTTTAACATTGATCATAACTATTTATTTCTTAATGAATTGTCTTCATACTTGGACACAATAACCTTTTGGACAAGACCTTCAAGAAGACCAGACTGAACTTGACCATGGCTCATAAATGACCTTCACCTTCAAGGTCAGATTATTGAATTTTGCTAAAGTTTGCCTAACTTTGTTATTTTTGGTTGGATTTGATTCATACTAGGACAAAACAACACATATGACAAAACTGACATGTTCAATAATTCAAGTGTGACCTTGACCTTTAAGGTCAAATGACTGAATTTTGCTTAAATTGTCTAACATGTAACTTTGTCGTTTATTTATGGATTTGATTCATACTTGGACAAAACAACTCTTTTGACAAAACCTACATGTTTCATTATTCAAGTATGACCTTGACCTTAAAATGACCTTGACTGTCAAGGTCAAATTGTTGAATTTTGCTAAAATTGCCAAATTTTTGTTATTTATAGACAGATTTGATTTATCATGGGACAAAACAACACTGAGATTAAAACGAACATGTTGATTAATTCAAGTATTACCTTGACCTTTAAATGACTTTGACATTGCTTAACTTTGCTATATCTTGTAATGTCTTCATGTTTGGACATAACTACCTTTTAGACAGTACCTCCATAGAAAGTAGGACTGAACTTGACCTTGTCTTTTAAGTTAAGATTTCTGAATGTTGCTAAAATTGACCATAACTTTTATTAATGGATGAATTTGATAACTATATTTCCAAATGATGTTTCATTTGAAATCCCTTCACCACAATACAGTACTGTATGCTTCCTCTGATACGTTTGCCTTTGGAAATAAAAATGTCGAGTGTGGCCCTTGCTTGTAGTGGCTCTTGTTATTATGCCCCCCTTCAAAGAAGTGGGTGTATATTGCTTTGCATTTGTCTGTCAGTCGGTCCGTAGACCACATGGTTTCGGACCAATAACTAAAGAATGCTTAGGCCTAGGAACTTCAAACTTGGTAGGATGATGGTCCATCACCAGTAGATGACCCCTATTGATTTTGGGGTCAAGGGGTCAGAGGTCAAGGTCACATTGGCCTTGTAGGTATAAACGCTTTCCGACCAATAACTAAAGAACGCTTAGGCCTAGGAACCCTAAACTTGGTAAGATGATTGTCCATCACCAGTAGATGACCCCTATTGATTTTGGGGTCAAGGGGTCAAATGTCAAGGTCACATTGACCTTGTAAGTAGAAACATTTTCCGACCAATAACTAGAGAACACTTTGACCTAGGTTCACCAAACTTGGTATGCTGGTTGGTCATCACCAGTAGATGACCCCTATTGATTTTGAGGTCAAAGGTCAAGATCACAGGGACCTTCATCCTAAAAATGGTTTCCGATCAATAACTAGAGAATGCTTTGACCTAGGTTCACCAAACTTGGTATGCTGGTTGGTCATCACCAGTTAGATGACCCCTATTGATTTTGAGGTCATTAGGGCAAAGGTCAAGCTCACAGGGACCTTCATTCTAAAAATGGTTTCCGATCAATAACTAGAGAACGCTTTGACCTAGGTTCACCAAACTTGGTATGCTGGTTGGTCATCACCAGTAGATGACCCCTATTGACTTTGAGGTCATTAGGTCAAAGGTCAAGATCACAGAGACTTTCATCCTTAAAACAGTTTCCGATCAATAACTAGAGAACGCTTTGACCTAGGTTCACCAAACTTGGTATGGTTCACCAAACTTGGTATGCTGGTTGGTCATCACCAGTAGATGACCCCTATTGATTTTGAGGTCATTAGGTCAAAGGTCAAGCTCACAGGGACCTTCATCCTAAAAGCGGTTTCTGATCAATAACTAGAGAACGCTTTGACCTAGGTTCACCAAACTTGGTATACTGGTTGGTCATCACCAGTAGATGACCCCTATTGACTTTGAGGTCATTAGGTCAAAGGTCAATATCACAGAGACTTTCATCTTAATAACGGTTTCCGATCAATAACTAGAGAATGCTTTGACCTAGGTTCACCAATCTTGGTATGCTGGTTGGTCATCACCAGTAGATGACCCCCTATTGATTTTGAGGTCATTAGATCAAAGGTCAAGCTCACAGAGACTTTGACTCTAAAAACAATTTCCAATCAATAACTAGAGAATGCTTTGACCTAGGTTCACCAAACTTGGTATGCTGGTTGATCATGACCAGTAAATGACCCCTATTGATTTTGAGGTCATTAGGTCAAAGGTCAAGGCCACAGGGACCTTGATCCTAAAAGCGGTTTCTGATCAATAACTAGAGAACGCTTTGACCTAGGTTCACCAAACTTGGTATACTGGTTGGTCATCACCAGTAGATGACCCCTATTGACTTTGAGGTCATTAGGTCAAAGGTCAATATCACAGAGACTTTCATCTTAATAACGGTTTCCGATCAATAACTAGAGAATGCTTTGACCTAGGTTCACCAATCTTGGTATGCTGGTTGGTCATCACCAGTAGATGACCCCTATTGATTTTGAGGTCATTAGGGCAAAGGTCAAGCTCACAGGGACCTTCATTCTAAAAATGGTTTCCGATCAATAACTAGAGAACGCTTTGACCTAGGTTCACCAAACTTGGTATGCTGGTTGGTCATCACCAGTAGATGACCCCTATTGACTTTGAGGTCATTAGGTCAAAGGTCAAGATCACAGAGACTTTCATCCTTAAAACAGTTTCCGATCAATAACTAGAGAACGCTTTGACCTAGGTTCACCAAACTTGGTATGGTTCACCAAACTTGGTATGCTGGTTGGTCATCACCAGTAGATGACCCCTATTGATTTTGAGGTCATTAGGTCAAAGGTCAAGCTCACAGGGACCTTCATCCTAAAAGCGGTTTCTGATCAATAACTAGAGAACGCTTTGACCTAGGTTCACCAAACTTGGTATACTGGTTGGTCATCACCAGTAGATGACCCCTATTGACTTTGAGGTCATTAGGTCAAAGGTCAATATCACAGAGACTTTCATCTTAATAACGGTTTCCGATCAATAACTAGAGAATGCTTTGACCTAGGTTCACCAATCTTGGTATGCTGGTTGGTCATCACCAGTAGATGACCCCCTATTGATTTTGAGGTCATTAGATCAAAGGTCAAGCTCACAGAGACTTTGACTCTAAAAACAATTTCCAATCAATAACTAGAGAATGCTTTGACCTAGGTTCACCAAACTTGGTATGCTGGTTGATCATGACCAGTAAATGACCCCTATTGATTTTGAGGTCATTAGGTCAAAGGTCAAGGCCACAGGGACCTTGATCCTAAAAGCGGTTTCTGATCAATAACTAGAGAACGCTTTGGCCCAACTAAAAGCAATTAGGTGCTGCCGGGGGGCATTTATGTTTTACAAACATTTCTTGTTATTATTTTTTAAGGAGTTATCTGTGTAAAATTTTACAGACAGTGTGGATACAGCCAAACATTGTATGGAATCTGGTGTTCAAAGAGGCCGACAGCGGCAACTCAAAGACATTGTATCCTGGGTTAAAAAGAGAAGACGGCATATAAGACGTGAGGATTTGTTAGCTTTTCTTAGTGGTAAAAATCCACCACAGAGGACTAAAATATCAGGCAGTGTTGTTAGACACAGTGCTTCATACCCAAGGTTCCCATCTACGGAAAACTTACCTCGGAATACAGAGGCGGACCTGCAGTGCTTCAGAGAAGCTATTGCCTTACAAGGTATGAAATCTGTATGAATTTTTAAATAAGTGAACAAGAAAATTTATCAGGTGCAAGATGTTTTGTCTCTCAGGGGCTATAAGGCATTTAAACAGTACAGGTTAGTATGGAAACGGAGATTATTTTACCCATACTCCTAATTACATGTAAAATGGGGTCAAGACTTTATATTCTGTTACAAGAAAGGATGTCAAATTTTTATTATGCGCCCAGAGGGAGCATGTTGTTTTTTGGTCGGTCTGTCTTTTTGTCAAAAAACTTTAACCTTGACCATAATATGGAAGTCTCTCCACCTACAGCCTCCAACCTCAGGTGCATGCTCCTTGTTGAGCTCTATCAGTTCGACCCACTTGGAGGTCACTGAGTAAAGGTCAAGGTCACTGTGACCTTCAAATATCAAATATTAACTGTGGCCATAAAACAGAAGTCATCAATCCACAGCCTTCAAACTTCACAGATGTTTGCACCTTGATACGCTCTACCAGCACTTCCCACTGAGAGGTCATGGGGTCAAAAGTCACCATGACTCCAAATAGCAAATATATAATTTGAGCATAAAATATACATGCGTCTTGATGAGCTCTATCTGCCAGACCCATTTAAAGGTCACAGGGTCAAACGTTAAGATCACCATGACCTCCAAATATCAAATATTAACCATGGCCATAAAACAGAAGTTCTTCCAGCCACAGACTTCACAGATGTATGCACCTTGATGGATTCTACCGATTCTTGTTGGCCTTTGTCACTCTGAAAATTTACAGAGCAGTGTTGTGACTGTTGAATTTAATCTGTGATTACAAAATAAAGGTTCATTTTACCATTAGTACAAATTGAAAATTTTTGAAGATTATAGTATTATGTGTGTAAATTTACAAAGAACTTAGCTAGGAGAAACTAAGAATACATGTACCTTTCTCTTTCAGGTCTCGATGGAGCTATGTCAAACATCAGTGTTGGATTTCGACCACATAATAATTCAAATCCTGCATCTCTCACTGGCCTGCCGAAAACCAATTTAGAGGAACTGAATTCTTTTATTTTAGATGAATTTTCACGTAACTGTGATTCTAGAAAAAGATCAGCTACACCTGATGTGAATATGGACTCTCCAACAAGAAAGAAAAACAGACTGTTATAAATAAGTTGTGAAAATGCTGTCAAGGAATAAAGTGCAAAGTTGCCGCAACTTCTGTTCCATAAAACCAGATCTTAACAATTTAAGACAGGAACTTTGCAATAGATTTTGGGCATTTTGACAACATTTAAATCTTTTTTAGCTCACCTGAGCACAAAGTGCTCAGAGATGAGCTTTTAGGATCATTGATTGTCTGTGTCCGTCATGCGTCGTCAACAATTTGACTTGTAAGACTTCTTTTCCTAAACCACTAAGTCAACTTTGATGAAACATACCTGGGTTATTTGTTGCATGGAGCTGTATAAAAGTTGTTCAAAGAATTGTATTCCATCAAGAACTCTGGTTGCTGTGGTAACTGAAAGGAAATCTTCTTGTCTGAAACCAGAAGGCCCTGAGCCTTAAGATTTGATATGTAGCATTGTCTAGTAGACTTCTATCAAGTTTGTTCAAAATATACCTCTGGGGTTAAATTTGTCCCCACCCAGGGGTCAATTGATTTTACATAGGCTTCAATGGAGAAAACTTTGAAAATCTTCCTGTCTGAAACCTCAAAGCCTAGAACTTAGATATCTTTAATGGAGTATCAGCTAGAGATCATCTACCAAGTTTGTTCAAATAATGTCCCTTGAGTGAAAATTGGTTCTAGCTTGGTGGTCACTTGAATTCATATAGATTTATATAGGGAGAAACTTAAAAAAAGGCTTTTGATGTATGCTCAACAGCAGACCAAAAGGCAAAGAATTCAGGTGAGTGATCTAGGGCCATCATGGCCCTCCTTTTATATTTAGGTGTTTGGTAGTATTCAGTGTTATGTAAGGTTTAAAGTGAATGACTCACAGAATTTAGCTGAAATTTTTTTCTTTAAAATTGAAGCGAAGTTAATATACTATTGAAAAAAATATGATATTATGCTTCTACACATTATGAAAACTGAAAAAAGTTTTGATTTAACCAGGATTCGAACCCATGCCCTTTCCTTCAGTAAAATAAAGAGCAACGATCTACAACACTGAGACACAGAATTATCAAGTTTGGTCAAATTAATAATATAGCTGAAATATCTACCCCGTGATTAACTGTAAAACTTTATATTGTGATGTTTTTTGGTAACAAAAATTGATTCAGTAATATAGTTTAGATTCTTTCTTCACATTTGCACCTAGAATTTCTAGATGTATAAACATTTTTTTCTTTTTTTTCATAGTCAGCCTGTCTGTGAGTCAGTCCCTTTAATAATGTAAATAAACTCTGATTGAACAGTATAATAGGACTTATTGCTAAATAGTATTGTTTCAGTGATTTTACTACTGCTAGTAGGAAATTAAAATCTGTTTCATTCATATTCATTCTGGGAATTGTATACAACTGTAAGCATGATTTTTATATTATTTTGCATCAACATTTAGGAGAATTTGAAAAATGATCTAACTGATTAATTAGGCATGTCCTCTTGAGTGAACACGTCTCCTTATATAGTGCTCTAGCTATTACAAAACATCAGAATGCAGCAACCTGCACTTTTTGTTTCACACCCTGTTGTTTTCTTAGGCAGCCTGGTGTGCCTTTTAAGACAGAAATTTCCCTTCGCCAATATCATGTGGATTTCATGACTAAATCATAGTAAATGGGCAATTGTCTTGAAATACATAGCGCTAAGAGTTTGAAGAAAAGAAGACATATCTAAATTAGCATTGAAATATTTATTCAAAATCATTTGAGTCAGAGGGTACTGTTTTTGAAGTTTTCATTTTTTCCAAGTGCCCTTGTTCCAGCAGCACACTGACCTTCAGTCCAAGCTTGAGCTGGGATAGGTCATACATAGTGGGTTACCAAGCACTTGACTTATTTTCTGTTGAAAATACTGTTTGAAATGTTTTGGTGAACTAATCATATTTGTGTAGTTTGGTTTTGATGTATGCTTTTAGTTCAATCCTTACCTTGTTTATACATGTAAATGTACAAATGTATGTATTGAAAATCAGGTAAGCTTGCCACACCTCATCAGGTTATGAGGCACAAATGTTGCTTGTGGATTGTTGAAACTTTCTTACTGCTTGAAACACACACACAAAAAATACCATATAATAATTTCTTTTACATGAAATATTTGTGTTTGGGCGAGTATACTTGATAAGACCATGATAGATTCTATGAAACTGAATAAAAAAACTATAATTTAGGTTTTTTGGGTTCTTTATTTTCATTTTTTTTGTTTATTGAAACCTGTTTTTCAGTTTGTGCAAGAGTTTCAAACGTCTGTCAAATAGTTCTAAAAGAAAGAATCATATTCATGATAGTTTTTGTGTGTGTTTTTTTTTAAGCTCACCTGAGCAAATCCACAGAGTGAGATGTTGTGATCACCCAGTGTCTGTCGTCAGTTGTCCATCATCAACATTTTAATTCAAATGACATCTCCTCCTAAACTACAAGGCTATTTTTACACTTACTTTATAGAAATGTTTCTTATATTGCCCTTTTCTAAAATTGCTCAAACCATTCCACTGCATTGTACATGTACATGAGGGCTGCAAAAGCCAAAAATAGAAAAAAATTCAAGCAACTTCTACTCCTAAACAGCAAGGTGATTTTCCACCAAATTTCATAGAAATGTTCCTTTCATAACCCTTTATTAAAATTTTTAAAACGGTTCTGCTCCATTGAACAAAATGGCCACCAGAGCTAAAAATAGATTTTCATCAATATTTGGCTTCAAATGACATCTCCTCCGAAACCACTTAACCATTTTAAACCAAATTTAATAGAAATGTTCTTTATATTGCCCTTTTCTAAAATTGCTCAAACTGTTTTGCTCTGTTGCACATAAGGGCTGCAAAAGCTAAAAATTTAAAAATATTCAAACAACATCAACAATGTATTAAATTGCATGGTGATTTTCCACCAAATTTCAAAGAAATGATCCTTACATAGCCTTGTATTAAAATTGCTAAAACAGTTCAGCTCCGTTGAACAAAATGGCCACCAGAGCTAGAAATAGATTTTCATCAATATTTGGCTTCAAATGACATCTCCTCCAAAACCACTTCGCCACGGTTCTGTTCCATTAAACAGAAAAAGCTAAAATAGATTTTTATTAATATTTGGCTTCAAATGATATCTCCTCAAAAGCTGCTATCTCGAAATTTCCTCTGCCCCATGGGTTTTATTTGCATAAAATACGAGGTCTTTGAAAATGTTATGTTGCATCTGATGTTTGCTCAACAGCAGACCCTCAGCCGGAGTACTCAGGTGAGCGATCCAGGGCCATCATGGCGCTCTTGTTTTCATTTTTGTCAAGTGGAATTTAGTTGTTTCTTAAAGTCGGTTAAGGTTATATAAGCTTAATTATGACCCCATTCAAAGATGAGGTGGCATATAGTTTTGCAATTGTTGGTCGGTTGGTCGGTCTGTTGGTAGACACTTTGGTTTCCGATCAGAGAAATCTAGAGAACCCTTGGACCCACCTTTCACAGACCAGGTATTTAGGTTGATCATGACTAGTAGATGACCCCTATAGTTTTTCAGGTCAAAGGTCAAGGTCAGAGTGACGTTGAATAGCAAAATGGTTTCCAATTAATAACTAAAGAACGCTTGGTCCCAGGTTGTTCAAAATTAGTATATAGATTGATCATGATTAGAAGATGACTCATATATTTTTTTACTTCAGCAGGTCAAAGGTCAAGGTCACAGTGACCTTTAGTAGCAAAACAGTTTACGATAAATGACTAAAGGACCCTTGGTCCCACATTATTTAAACTTATTATTTTGGTTAGTCATGACCAGTAGACGACCCCTATAGTTTTTCAGGTCACCTGGTCAAAGTTCAAGGTCACAGTGACCTTGTATAGAAAAATAGTGCCCGATCAATTACTATAGAAAACTTGAGCCCAGCTCCTCAAAACTTCATTAACTTCATAGGTAGGTTGGTCATGACAATTAGGTGACCCCTTATTCTCTAGGGAATCCTTGGGCCCAGGTTTGTCAGATTTAGTATGTAGTTTTGTCATGATCAGAAGATGACAACTGTCATTTTTCTGGTCACAGTGTCCTTGAATAGCAAAATGGTTTCTGATCAATAACTATAGAGTGCGTGGTCCTAGCTCCTCAAAACTTCATGGCTGCCCCTGGGGATAAGGTGCTGGGGGGGGGGGGCATATATGTTTTACAAACATCTCTTGTTTAATTGTTGCATTGTAGAAAAGATATCATATAATACAAGTTTGTTATAGAGTATGATTGGAAAATTAATTTGTGTAAATAAAGTATGTATTCAGTTAAACATGTATAAGATAAAAGTTAAATGTTTTAGTTGAAATTATTGTTTATAGGGAGAATATATAAATTTTGTATCCATTAGAAGTTAAAGTGAGGTTGCATGAGTGGTTTATTTATATTTTAAACTGTGAAGTTTTGTTACAGCTCAGTGATAATTCTGAGGAGTGGTTCTTATCATCCTTAGTAAGTAAATCTCTGTGACTTGTTATAATAAATAAAAAATGTGCTGACAATTTCAGGGTATACATGTACAATTCTTTAACAAATTTTTTCTGGTTGATACTTGAGTTGTCTACCTTGAATGACAAAATTGTAAGCAGTTTTCACATCTAAGTTTAAGGTATGGTGTATGTTTCTTTATTGGAACTATGAAGAGATTTTTCAATTTAAACCCTGAATATTTTCATTTGTATTTTTAAATGTAGTTTCTTCTCACAAGTCATGTACAGTTTAATCATATTGTTTTTTCTGGTCTTGAAAGTTAAGTAGACTGTCAGGAAAACTTGTACTTTGCAGAATTTTACACATTAAAACATTTTTTTTAGGAAATATTGACACATTAAAAACAGTAATCAAAGCAAGATGAAAAATGCCTCTGTGTTTAACTTCTAGAGCTGTTATAATTTCATCTTATTTGAGAGATTTAAAATGATTCGACATCGTGCAGAAAAGAAGATTTGCAACTGTTAAATTATACTGTAAAAGCCCAGGATTTTTAAATGAAAATGTTGTAAGGAATGTTTTGTATGTTAGTACATTTTAGGCTGGTCAAGTTTATAAATATAGTCATTTTCTAACAGTTTTAAGTTCCTTTAATAGACCAAATGAGTTTAACGAGGATAAAATATTCACGAATTTCAAGTTGGAGTTTAGTATTTAGATTATACAGGTATATTGTTCTTTTTTCTATGCTAACATCAGATCATTTAAGGTTTTAAACAAGCTAAAAGAAAACAAAGTTTCAGCTTGTCATATTATTCAATACTTAAATGATTCTGAATGGTGAATGGTAAATAAATTCTTACATTCAGGTATAAATCAGTGGAACATACCTGTTTTAGGGTATATTTTCATTTTGTTTTATATTTACTGAGTGGTTGATATCAATAAATAAGTTGTTTTTGATTTAGGCCAGTGAAGTGTGCTTAAATTTAATGGTATCTCTGACATAGACTCAGATAGATTCCAATCTTATAGACAGTGCGTGTTTGTTAGTTTAATAAAAATTTAAAAATGTTTTTTACTTAAATTTAATTCAATAAATAATCTGATAACCAAATCAAGGTGTGAATGTGAAAAGGTACTAAATGCTTTAATAAAATAAAAAGGCAGATAGCTCTTTTTTGCATTCATCCCTTGATGTATAATTTAAACTACGGGTCAGTACACTTGTTTTCATAGTAAATGTGCACATGCGAAACAGGGTGCTCAGGTATACAAATAATTTTTGTATACCTTGTCCCTATAAAATTAATGAATAACAAAGGTTACTTTTACTTTCTTTGCATTTGATAAAAGTAATGAAGAGGTATGGTTAATTTTTGGCTGTTTTAGAAGTATAATCTGGTTGGAAACACTAAAA
This sequence comes from Cyclina sinensis, assembly GCA_012932295.1. Classification (NCBI taxonomy): domain Eukaryota; kingdom Metazoa; phylum Mollusca; class Bivalvia; order Venerida; family Veneridae; genus Cyclina; species Cyclina sinensis. The sequence continues at coordinate 22,315,431 of JAAONU010000001.1, forward strand.
AAATTATCAGAAAGAATAGCAATTGTTTTGTAAATACTTCTTTGAATTCATTTACAATTAAATGTTCCATTTGATCACAATCTGCCTTTTTTTAGGTTCAAAGCTTCTTTGGTGTAAACAACATTTTGTATAACAGTTAGATGGTTTTGTAAATTTTCTTACATGGTTGAGTTTACTATTGCTGAAGTTTATTTTGCAATTATAATTATGTTGGTTTTTCCTGGAGTCAGTAAATCAGGAAATATTCACTGTTTAATTGGAATGAATCTAGCAAATTAGCAAATCTGTGTCATGATTTAATGTTGAAATGAGAAAAACAGCTTTGATATTTGAAAAAAGCAAGTTATGTTAAGAGATCTTAACTTAGTTTAAAAAATGTTTTTGAAATACTTTGTGGTAAGCAATGCTGTTATAGGTAATATTTCACCTGAAGTGGCTTCAAAAAAAATTAAAATGCTTTATTATGGTGAATCAAGTGATAATTTCCTGATCAGCTGCGTAAACTGTTGGTGATATTATAAAAATTATCATTCGTTGAAAGTGTTTTTTTTTTATATAAAGGAAGTTTTCAGTAATTGCTCTGTACATGTGCTTTGCTATTTCTTATGATCACATTATGATATTTGTTTATGACAATAAAATACCATTTACAGCAGTACTGTTTTTTATGGTTGAGTTTGTCCCTAGATTTTGTAACACTTCCTTTAAGTGTACTCTTTTTACTGTCAAATGCTTAAGGACACCTATGGGTTTGAGCCCATTATCTCTCGTGAACTGTTGTATTAGAAAGTCGTCGGTTTGCTACAAAGGTTGTGCAGAGAGATACTAGTTATCTGTACTAGGTCACAAAGGAAGCAATTGTTAAGAAAATAACTTCAGAAGATAACTAGATCTATGAGAACTTTATCCCTTTTAATACATTGCTTCAAAACATAACTAGATCTATAGGAATGTAATGCCTTTTAATACTCAAGATAAAAGCAGTATGATTTTAATTGAATTTTAGTCTTCTTGTGAAAGTATGTAAACATCTGTCTTTCCATTTACTATTTGGTGTCAACTCTTGTGGATTAATTATACCACCTACACAAACTTTGAGGTTGGGGGGAGTGGGGGTGGTGGTGGGGGGGGAGGTATGTAGGAGTCACTTGGTCAGGCGGTCTGTTGCAATTTCCTTGTCCAGAGTAAAACTTGAAAACTAATGGTTTGAATTCAATGCAACTTCATACAATTGTTAATCAATATAGCAGGAAGTGCAATGTTAAAGAATCATAACTCCATCTTCACTATTTGCAGAGTTATTGCCTTTTGTTGGTGTTTCTTGTCTAGGGCATAACTTGAAAACTAATAGTTGGAATTCAATGCAACTTCATACAATGACAGGAAGTGCAATGTTCAAGAATCGTAACTCCATCTTCAGTATTTACAGAGTTATTGCCCTTTGTTGGTTTTCCTTGTCTGGAGCATAACTTGAAAACAAATGGTTGGAATTCAGTGCAACTCATACAATGGTCAAGCACAACGAGAGGAAGTGCAATGTACAAGAGCTATAGCTCTATCTTCACTATTTGCAGTTATTGCCCTTTGTTGGTTTTCCTTGTCTGGAGCATAACTTGAAAACTGATTGTTTGAATTAAATGCAACTTCATAAAATGGTCAAGCACTATGACAGGAAGTGCACTGTGAAGAGCAATAACTCCATCTTCAGTATTTGCAGAGTTATTGACCTTCGTTGGTTTTCCTTGTCCGGAGCATAACTTGAAAACTGATGGTTTGAATTAAATGCAACTTCATACAATGGTCAAGCACAATTACAGGAAGCGCACTGTACAAGAGCCATAACTCCATCTTCACTATTTTGCAGAGTTATTGCCCTTGGTTGGTTTTCCTTGTCAGGAGCGTAACTTGAAAACTAATGGTTGGAATTCAATGCAACTTCATACAATGGTCAACCACAGTGAAAGGAAATGCATGTACAAGAACCACAACTATTTTTAATTGCCCACAACCATAACTCTATTTCAATTATTTTACAAAGTATTCTGTTACTAATAACTTCATCAATTCCGAAGCAGTCTTGCACAGTGGTATTAATCACATTTACTGATAGCTCTAGTTTTGATAAATTTTACAACATTTCATTAGGCCTTAACGGTGTGTTTGGTGCATCAACCAGGCATGTGTTCTCAAGGTTAAGGTCGATGCAGCTGAGACTGGAAAGGTATCTGATAATGAATAGCCATGCCGTATGTTATGTCTACTCCTTAACTCATGGACTGCTTAAGATGGTGCGTGAAATCAAGGTCAAAGTCAATGTAGGAACTAAAATATTTCTTGGGTGTAATACAGTATAATTAGCTTATATAATACTAAACTCAGAAGACACTTGCACGCGTGTAGAATGTTTACTTCTTATTTTCAGCATTCATGGATGGATTTCCACATCCCCACTCCGCCCCAGTATGTAGGTCACATACTGTCTTTTGGCAGGTGGTATCTGTCTGTTCGTCTGTATCATTGTGTTGTGCGTATCTCAAAAAAGTATGAGGCACATTGATGAAACTTCATATCTGATGTGCACTTGGCGTCTGGCGTGTCTTTTTATCCATCTGTCTGTCTGAAAGTCTCAAACTTGTGTCACGCGTATCTGAAAAAAAGTAACTGAGCCGCAAAATTGTGACATCATCGGAATCTTAAACAAGTTAACATCATGTCTGTCAGTCAAAATCCCTAGTTGATTCCCTTTTGTGACTTTCCGTGTCTTACTGTGCGGCTATAAGGTGTTAAAGTCACAATAGTATTAGCTATGATAAAATGCTATACTATTAGTCATGTCCACTCGACATCTTCGCCATTCAAAGTTTGGTTTTGATATACACGTAGCTTCATAATCACGAGGATTTTTCACGTGTAGTCATTAGCCCTGAAACGGCCAAAATGTCTTAAACGCGCAATTAAAGCAGTAAATTAATATTATATCTAAAGATAATACGAATATAATGTTAAAAAGGATGCCCATTGCTGTTAAACGCAATTTTGTGAAATTTCATCAACACATTTTATTTTAGTGAAACAAAGCTGAAAAATGAAGTATTTCAAGAAAAAACATCTTATCAACGATCGTTTAACTGTTCACTTAACTAATACATATGAAGTGGGAAAACTTTTTCATAAAAAATAAAAATGATTAATACATACAATTCACTGAAGATGAGATCGCGTGTTCAACTTGTATGTCGTCTGGTAAAATGTTTCGTCTAAAAAAATCATTCTTCTCTGTAACAGGCCAACACTTTATTTCTGGAACGCAGCGTTAGGACAGGCCTTCATTTGATTTTATTTTATTTATTTATTTGTGGTTTGTAAGAATTGAGTTTTTAAAATGTTCTTAAGTGTTGTACATGATGTTTGATATGGTCGATAGGCCGCCGGAACGCATACGTTAGAGCCTCCGGGTTCCGAACTTCACGAGCATCCGGGAGAAGAGTAAAACTTACTTACTTGTTTTAATCAGCTCGAGCATTTTGTAGCCAGTAAAGTAAACATCCTTATCACGATATATATAACTGTATAATGGTATAAAAACTAGATAAAATAATAACAATGTAAAATTAATGAAATTTTAATATACACATTAAGAATACAATTCTGCTCTTCGTAAAAGTGCCAGTTACTGACGACAACAACAAAATAAGAAGTGATTGAATGGAAATGAACGTGTTTAGTACGAATGGTGTAAAAGTACTGACTCTGTTTTGCTATTATAAAAGACAATAATCTAGCAAATATACTGGGTACAGTTTTCGACGCCCCATACGAAATACCTGTACAGTAATTAAATAATAGTTCGTGTCGTAAATTAGGACTGACGCAAATGAAAGCATATTAACTATTTATTCACAGCGTTCTCAAGTAATTGATTGGAAACTTTTTTGGTCAAGAGACAAACAGAAATTAGCAAAACTTCTACGAAGAGTCAGTATGATAATTATTGTTTTGTATTTTGTATGTCTTGGCAATATTTGTGTGTTTTTAAATGCCAAAAGATATGTTTTTTGACCAGTTTTCCGTTGAATAAAGGTTAAATGGCTGAAAGGATAATAAATTAAATAAAAATTGACGTTTCCTAGAAATTTGCATTCAGATCTGTGTCTTTTTAGATAGCAAAATCATCATTGATGTAGAGACCGTTGCAACATTTGATACACCTTTGATTATTGTCTAAATGCGTAAATTAAAGTCTGACAGGCACACATATTCACTTGAATTCGTTTTCTAACAGTAATGCGATAAACTTTGCGTGCATTTGTTTAGCATGTGCTGCATCTTCACTTTTCGACACACGTCTAAACACCTCGTTCTTTTCTATAATCTCTTTAACTCCAAGTTTCGGTATTTTAATATCATCAACTGTCATCAAAGTATTTGTAAGAGCTACATATCTTGGGTCGTCAACAGAGGTATCGAATTTTTCCCCAAAACTCTTGAACGCTCGTGGGGATTGGGCCCATTTTGGAGTAGAAGGCTCGCTATATATGACTGACTTCCGTGGCCCTTCAGGAAGTCCTGCGTATCTTACAGTCTTTGAGGGACTTGTTGATCTGGCACGTTCACAAACAGCTGATTGTTTGTTCCTGCCACTCCTCTGGTTATCTGACACAAGAACTGACGGTAAACGAGTTCCTTTCCTGATATCATCGGTCTGAAAATCTTTCTCAGCAATGTTACTCGTGTTAACATAAAATCCTCTACTTAAAGCATTAGTTCTGTCAGCTACAGCAGAGTCAATATGTTTGTTTTTTATTGTGTCACTTTCACCAAAAGCACTTTTAGAAGCACTTTTCAAATCTTTATTTCCATTCATTTTTTTCTTTGTGGGTGTTTTAAGAGAACTTCTTAAAGCGTACTTATTGAGGACTTTACTGTCCCGAGAAGGACTTTGTTCAACGCGCGAGACATCATTAGAAAACTCTGCTTTCTTTTCTGCCTTTGAACTAACTCTACTTATCCTAGAATCAATCCTGGTAGCCTGCTCTTCAATAATAGGGCTGCTTCGGACACTGTTGTCGTCCATTTGCGGAATCTTTATCGTCAATGTCCGTTTTGGCTTTTCTGAATATGTCTTTTCTATGACTTTCCTTGCAGATGCCATAAACTGTTTCATCATCTTATCTTTTATCTGCTGTCTCTCAACAAATTTCTGCTTCTCGTATGCATGATTTGTCAGAAATTTGTATCTTTCTCGACCAAGGTCTAGCTGCCTCGAGTACAACATTCTCTCCTCTGTAACATTTTCTGTTAAGCTACTTATTCCACGTGAACAGGTCCGCGAAAAATGGTCGTTATAACCCTTACTTATCCATTTATTTATTTCCTTAATGGTCGAAGATTTATCGTTTTTTGAAGGTCCCTTTCGCCTCACTGTGGGGGCGCTTTTCGAAATTCCCTTTCTTTCCATTTTTATACGTGAAAAAAGTGTTTGAATTTCGTCACGTATGCTCTCATGTCATATGTGTCATCACCATAAGCGTCTTTTTCATGCTTTGATTTATCCGTAGCACACAAATCAATCAAAACAAGTGTAAATATTACAAAACAGAATCTTCTCTATGAAATTTATATAGATAAACAGTTTTGTTTTTCAGTATCTACATTCACTCGAAAGTCTTGACAAAATGGATTAAGTTTAATCGTTGTTCAAGTAAGGAATTAAAATTAAATCTATGAACCTGCTAGATTAGAATAATCCACCCCGCTGACGCAGTGAATCAAGTTGCACAGGATTAACCCCGCCAGACAACCATTTCACACGTTCATTTTGCCAGTTAAATGTCACAAAGTGATTATAGGAATATCTTATGGCTTATTTTTACCTAGAGAAATAATTTGTAGTCTTTGTTTAAGATCTTTAATGAGGCTATGACAACAATACGACATTTTCCCATTGGTGCTGAGTCGTCTGTTACAAACAGGCGTCTAAAAATGTGTATGGGTCTTTATTAAATACATGCGTCTAAAAGCTTTCAGTGGTCTGTGTTACATAAAGGCGTCTAAAACTATAAATGGTCTACATTACATACATGCTTCTAAATGTTTTAAGTGGTCTATGTAACGTTATGGCGTCTAAAAGTTTCAAGTGGTCTATGTTACATACAGAAGTCTACAAGTGTTTAGTGGTCTATGTTACATTCATGCGTCTAAAAGCTTTTAGTTTTCTATTTTACAAGCAAGCGTTTGTTTGTGTAAGGTGGTCTATGTCACAAAAATGCGCCAGTTTGTGTTAAGCAGTCTATGTCACATACAAACGTGTGTTTGTGTTAAGTGCTGTATGTCAAAAAGTAGCGTGTGTTTGTGTAAAGCGGTGCGTGTCACAAACTGGTGTCTGTTTGTATTAAGCGGTCTATGTCATAAACTAGCGTCTGTTTGTGTTGAGTGGTCAATATTTTAACAAGCGTCTGTTTGTGTTAAGTGGTCTATGCTATGTTCTAGCGTTTGATTGTGTTAAGTTGTCAATGCTACATACTAGCTTTTTTTAAGTTAAGTGGTCTATTTAACATTTCAGCGTTTGTTTGTATTAAGTGGTCTGTGTTACATTCTAGCGCCTGTTTGTTGGAAGTGGTCTATGTTACATACGAACGTCTTTTTTTGTTAAGTGGTCTATGTTACACACTTGCGACTGTTTGTGTTGAGTGCTCTTTTTATATAACTAGCGTCAGTTTTATGTTAATTGCTCTATGTAACATATTAGTGTCTGATAGTGTTGAGTGGTCTTTGTTTAAATTCTAACGTCTGTTTTATAGGCACTCGGTGTCAGGACAAAAGAATTATGTCTTCGATCGTTTGAATGACTGATTTGGTCGAACTTCAGCCTAAATCTTTGATAAATACCCACAGAAACTTCTTTACAACAAGAATACATTACTACAAGGTATCTCTCTCGCCATATTTTCAAGCAACGGAAGTTGGTAGACTGATTTGTTTTTGACATGGGACCCAGCACGCCGTAATACAAATAGGGACTGCGGGGAACCAATACTGTTTTTTTTTTAAACAGACGATTTTAACTTCCAGCTTTTAAAGTTATACATTAAACATTGGTAAGAATGAGCTTTTAGTGGCAACATGTAAAACAATAAATAGTAATTTATACGACAGATACTGAATTTTTCCATCTTGTTGTAAAGAAGTTTCTGTGGGGATTTATCAAAGATTTGGGCTAAAGTTTGACCAAATCAGTCATTCAAACGATCGAAGACATAATTCTTTTGTCCTGACACCGAGTGCCCATGGTCTGTTTGTGTTAGGTGAACTTAATTTCATAGTAATGTCAGTTTGTGTAAAGTGGTCTTTGTTACCTTCTAGCGTATGTCTGTGTTCAGTGGTCTATGCTACATTCTATAGCCTGTTTGTGTCAAGTGGTCTATGTTACATACTGGCGTCTGTTTATGTTTATTTGTCTATGTTTAATCTAGCCTCTGAAAATGTTATGCGATCTATGTTACACACTTGTGTCTGTTTCTGTTGAGTGGTCTTTGTTAAAACTAGCATCAGTTTGTGTTAAGTGGTCTTTGTTTAAACTAGCATCAGTTTGTGTTAAGTGGTCTTTGTTTAAACTAGCGTCTGTTTGTATTATGCAGTCTTTGTTACATTCTACTGTCTGTTTGTGTTAAGTGGTCTATGTTACATTCTAGCATCTGTTTGTATTAAGTGGTCTATGTTACATTCTAGCATCTGTTTGTATTAAGTGGTCTATGTTACATTCCAGCATCTGTTCGTGTCAAGTGGTCTATGATACACACTAGCATTTGTTTGTGTTATGTGGTCTATGCTGCATACTGGCGTCTGTTTGTTTAAAGTGGTCTATCTTACATTCTAGTGTCTGTCTGTGTTGCGTGGTCTATGTTACATTCTGACGTATGTTTGTGTTAGTGGTCTATGTTACATACAAGCGTTCGTTTGCGTTAAACGATCTTTGTTACATTCTAACGACTGTTTGTATTAAGTGGTCTATATTACATTCAAGCGTCTGTTTGTGTCAAGTGGTCTTTGTTACATACTGGCATCTTTTTGTGTTAATTAGTCTATTTTACATATTAGCGTCAGTTTATTTAAATGGTCTTTGTCACATTCTAACGTCGGTTTATGTTAAGCGGTCTGTGTAACGTACAAGCGTTTGTTGGTGTTGAACAGTCTATGTTACATTCTAATGTCTGTTTGTGTCAAGTGGTTTTTGTTACATACTGGCATCTATTTGTGTTAATTAGTCTATTTTACATATTAGCGTCAGTTTATTTAAATGGTCTATGTTACATTCTAATGTCGGTTTATGTTAAGCGGTCTGTGTAACCTACAAGCGTTTGTTGGTGTTGAACAGTCCATGTTACATTCAAGCGTCCGTCAATGCTAAGCGGTGTATGTTACTTTAACTGTTCATGGGTATTAAATGGCCTGTGTTACTTTGGCCAGGGCCTCAATTAAGGCCCCGCCTCGGGTGACAGTATTTCTCCGAAGGTTGACAAAATGTACTGTCCCACTCAAAAGCCATATGATTTTTATTTTATTTTGCAAAAAAATACAAAAAAAAAACAAAAACAAAAAACAGAAAATAGTTTTAGCAAATCTGATAAATGTTAAAACTTTGTCGTTTGATGCAAGCGGATGTTTACAACACGAAAGGTACGCCTGCGCAGGGTGATCACTTCCGTTATAAAAATAGAAATAGAACTAGGATTCCAGAATTGGGAAATCTGTAAATCTAAATTTAGCAACAGCGGTGACAGTAAAAACTGTCGCACGGCTGACAGTATATTTCTCTGACTCTTGTAACCAATGTATATACACCGGTCTCTCAAATCGACCTGTTATGTGTCGTACGACGCGTTACTCACCTCCATTAGGGGTTAAAAGACTCCGTCATAAAGTAGTCCGCGTAGGGATGGCGATTTTTTTTATAAAACACATTATATCTTTTTAAATGATTAAAATGGTTTACTAATTTAGCAGCGGTCTTAAAATTGAAAATAGAATTGACAGTTCGACCGTGTTACTATTTATTCAAATATTTAAAACTATGTACTTTCACTTTCGGTTTTAAACTAACAATAACTTGATGCTCTTCTGCTTATATTTAGAAAATACTTCTTGAGTTTATGACCCTTTCCCATAGATAATGAAATTATTTAATTACCTAGAGAGTCTGGTTCTCAAATCACGTTCGACACTGCCACTGCCCTAGCACACGCGTTTCATATCCCAGTTTCAACAGTTCAATACATTCTTATCAATTATGTATACAAATATAAGATCTGTTTCAACAAAATACAATAAACGAACAATTAAATAAATTAAATAAATCATTATCTGTAGTAGATCCCACAAACGGCGTTTAAATTTAATTGCTTTTCGCTTTATAATTGTAGTGTTAAATCACTTCCGTATTCAAGCTGCCATGTTGAAAAAGTAGTGCGTTTTCCATCATGCTTAGAGTGGTTTCACACAGGTCTTACTGACCGGTGTACACATTAGTTAGTAACAGTAAGAATACTTACTGGTCGTCTTTTGGGAATTTACATGGGTGATAAAATTGAAGAATAATAATGTTGAATGTCGAACAGTACTGAGCGGTCTATGTTACATGTAGTGTTTAGCATCTGCTCACACTTCTGTATTGAAGTGCACTGTTTTCAGGTTTCCATTTAAATCTCGTTATGTACAGAGAACGCTCGGTATTTGTTTATAAAGTGGACTTGTATTTGCGAGGCACGTACGGTAAACGATATAAAAACAACCCTCATTGCACAGCTTTAAATACCGTACGGTATTGCAAAATTTACATAGCAACGCAAAAATTTCTAGCAGGAATTTAAGATGTATGTAAGATTTTCTTTCCCCCAGATATTGGAACAGATACATATTTCTGTGTGTCAGCGTGTCCTAGTAGTCTTTTTATTAGCCCATATACTTTCTAACTGAGACGCCTGAATACTTCTCAGCAATTCTAACCTCTCGTTATTAGATTGTCGAGCTTCCAAACATATGTCATGAAGTAAAAAAAATTGATGTCTATGGAAATAAATTCCGTAAATTCCAGAGTACTTTTATTTTTTATTTTGCCTCCTTAATCGAGTGGTTGCCGCTGCCGATTTGTAACTCGGTGTAACCAATGTCTGACTGAACGTCAGAGGTTCAAGATACGTGCAAATCATCCTCGCACTGAGAAATTTTGCAGTTTCATTCACAAGGCAGTTGTCTAGAACTGGTACTTCCGAAATACTCTTTAACGTACATTGTCTGAACAAAGAAAAAAAAACTAATTTATCAGGCCTTTCATATAAGTAAATGCAAATACTGAAAAAAATTAACAAAATAATAAATAATTAGTGTTTAAATACTTGTGTAATGAATTGTATATGCACAGGAAAAAGTACGGCCATGCTATAACAGCAAAACGTCAGTATAAAAATATTCCAGTTTTAATTACATTTAAAGATTATCCGACATTTTCTGCTATGGGGTTTCAGAACACTATATTATTCTCCTCCATAAACGCTTTAATTTTCAGTTCTAATTCCTTTCGTGCCTCTTTGCTGCTTATTTTCACAGGTTTTCTTAAAGCCTCAATGTTCTTAATGATTGTTGGCACATCTGTTTTGCAGTCCGATATATAACTGTTTGACAATGCTTTTTCCAATCCAGAAAATCTGGGTTCGTTTGCAATTCTTGTTTGATTTGTTCCTTTATTTTTCATTGTATGGTATGTAGGAACACTTACAGCGGAAGTTGGCCTGCTTACAAGAGCAGTTGACGGCCTTGACCATTCGTTAGACACTGCCAGAGGAGTCCATTCCTCAACTGTTACAGAGGGATTAAGCATAGTTGTTTTCGTCGGCACTGTCTGTGGTCGGTTGTTATCAATTCCGGTTTTGAGGTATTCACCGCGTGATAGATCAGCTTCGAACTGAACCGTTTTTGGTCGGATGACTGGCGTGATTAGCATAAGAGATGATGCAGAACGCGGATTACTTCTTGACATTTCTGAAACAATTCCACCTTCTGCGGACGAGAATCTTGCACTCTGTGGTCTGTTAAATTTAATTCTAAAACCTTTCCGTTTCTGTTTATCCTTAAACGTTTGTATTTCATGCTCACATTTTGCTAAGATTTTATACCGCTCTTTTCCAAGTTCCATCATTCTAGCGCGCAGCAATCTTTCCTCCGTTATATTTTCTGCAAGCTGTCCTGAATGAATTCTAGAAGTTTCAGGCTCGTGCTCTTTGCCGCTTAAAACCCATTCTTCAATCTCTTTTAGAACCGACGTTTTCTTTGATCTTGGTCTACCAGCAGGAGCGCTCCTTATTCTCGGAGGATGCATTATGTATGTGGTCTAAGCTTAATGATGATTCTCCCTACTGAAATGTACACATTATCCTTTTTATTGATTTACTACTGAGAACGCCAAGAAAAAAACAACAGTTTTATGCTTTTTATTACAAAAATATCGTCTTTTCCGACAGCAATTTATATTCAAAGTTAATGAAAAAGTTCTCGCGCCAGAGTAAAACCTTTTAAAAAGAATGAAAGAATAACAGTGTAAAAATGATAAAATAATATTTGCATACCATATATTTCAATAGTTCAATAGAGAAGTGGTTCCCGTCTTCTTGTTTCGAAATTTAATTTAGAAAAATCCAAAGTTTATAAAATCATTGTGGTCTTATTGACAATTTATCAATAAATGCCAACTGCTGTTCCTTAATTGAATTGTTATGGGGGCACCCTCTTAAACTATTGTCATTATCACCAACAATCGTCCCACGGTTTTTCGTACAAAAATCTGAATACCATGTCACGTTCATGTGTGCCCCGTCTATTGTCCTTACAACCAAACTTTGTAACAAATGATGTTCCGTGAATAAAGTGTCATTCAAGACTCTATTGATATTCTAATGCTCTTTTCTGATCCATATTGGCCTATCAAAGTTGAAACAATGGAAGATAAACAGGATTCACGATACAGTCTTTGCTAACTCATTGAACAATCCCACGTTTCGAATTTCATATATGTAGTCTAAACATTTTGTCAGCGTTAAGTGGTCCGGATATTATTTGTGTTTTCACGATCCTCTGCATCTCCCCGTAGCTTTATTTCCAGTTCCTCACCTAGAGCAGATTCCAGAGATTAGGTTATTCTGCATTACATTTATTTATTTACAACAGTTCGCCAATTGTTTACAAAATAACCCCCTCCGTGAATTAAATGCCTTAAAGCAAATAATGATATTCACACAATAAAATAATCTTATCTTAATCGTAAATATTTCTATGAAAAAAAGGTTTGAAATGACACGCTCTGTAAAAAAGATAATCATAAAATGTTTGCTAAGTAACTTTGGATAAGGTGTCCTATAAGATCGGAAAGAAATTGGTTTAGCGAATCAACTAATACATTTAGGACATTTATAAACCTTCTCAATAAATTTTCGAACAAACAGAATGATTACGATTTGTTTGTTTTATTTAAACATCTTACAGTAGTTTTAAGTCCGGGTGATTTATTTAAAGATGGCACAAGTAGTGTGTCTAAAACCAGTAGAACGGATATATTAACACAACGATGGTACATAAAACTATTTGGTAAATATTAATTTCTTACCTCATGGAGCTGTAAAAATTTTGAACTTTATCAATTTTTGATAAATACTCATTTTCATTTTAGACAAAAAATTCTTTGACATCTGAAGTGCTGAGAATGAATGAATTGAAAAAGGCCCTGATTTATTTAAATGAATTCTCAGTTTGACTCGCGTTTACGGCTTAACTGATGGACCCCTTAGTTTTACACTACCCTTATTCCGTCTGTTAACTCACTGGCAAAACTAATTTTAAAAGACGTAAATTATGAGTAGAGTTAAAATCACCCTTGGTCACGGTCAAGAATGAAACTTCATATTCCGAATATGCTTGGGTCTATAGTATATGGTAACTGATTTGAGCCACGGCGTATGAGCGTTATGAGCGTTTCCGGAGCGAAAATGCGAATCGTCGATAACACGACAGTCACCGTGTGACCAAAAACACGCTCATACTCATACGACATGATACAAATCAGCCACCATATTATATACCATAATTAATGCAAGACTATCCCTGTATAGTACAAAATTAAGAACATCTTTCTGTACATTTAGCGTAACCGTATAACAATACACTTCACCTGTACTACACATTACAAAAAAATATACAAGTTTGTAACATAAAAAGTAGTGTTTGTACTTTTGTGTTTTAGAGCTAATTCTATAGCTATTTGAAGGAAGTGTACGTTTTATATCAAGTGTTTTAGAGAGAAATAGATATATCTACTTTATCCACAATATTTCCCATCTTTTTTTTGTTCTTCTTTTTTTAACATTAATCATACTAGGCACGACAATCAAACATATGTTACTGAAATTCTTTCGTTAATATTTGTAATGTTTGCCATTGCTATTTCAGGCCAAAAATACTTTTTATTAAAGTTTAGTTAAGAGCTTAGACGTTCAATTTTACATTCTTTTTAAAGGGACATACACTAAAACTAGCCGACGATATACGGCATATGCATATTTTGGCCCATTCTCTGTTATAAAAAAAATAATATAAAGAAGTACATATGTTAAAAATTCCTTTGGCATAGAGACTCTACAAAAGTGTTCATTTGTAGTAAAACGCTATCCGCCCGAATAGTGTATAAAAAATTGCATATAGACTCTACGAAAGTGTTCATTTGTAGTAAAACGCTATCCGCCCAAATAGTGTACAAAAAATTCCTATGGCATAGAGACTCTACGGAAGTGTTCATTCGAAATAAAACGCTATCCACCCGAATAGTGAACAAAAAATTCCTAAGGCATAGAGACTCTACGAAAGTGTTCATTTGTAGTAAAACGCTATCCGCCCAAATAGTGTACAAAAAATTCCTATGGCATAGAGACTCTACGGAAGTGTTCATTCGAAGTAAAACGCTATCCGCCCGAATAGTGTACAAAAAAATTCCTAAGGCATAGAGACTCTACGAAATTGTTCATTTGTAGTAAAACTTTATCCGCCCGAATGTGTACAAAAAAATTCCTAAGACATAGAGACTCTACGAAAGTGTTCATTTGTAGTAAAGCGCTAACAGCCCAAATAGTATACAAGAAAACTTCCGAAGGCATAAAGACTCTACAAAAGTGTTTATTTGTAGTGAAACGCTATCCACCCGAAAAGTGTACAAAAAAATTCCTATGACATAGAGACTCTACGAAAGTGTTCATTTGTAGTAAAATGCTATCCGCCCGAATAGTGTACAAAAAATATCTAAGGCATAGAGACTCTACGAAAGTGTTCGTTTGTAGTAAAACGCTATCCACCTGAATAGTGTACAAAAAAGTCCTATGGCATAGAGACTCTACGAAAGTGTTCATTTGTAGTAAAACGCTATCCGCCCGAATAGTGTAAAAAAAATCCTATGGCATAGAGACTCTAAGAAAGTGTTCATTTGTGGTAAAACGCTATCCACCTGAATAGTGTAGAAAAAATTGCATATAGACTCTACGAAAGTGTTCATTTGTAGTAAAACGCTATCCGCCCAAATAGTGTACTAAAAATTCCTATGGCATAGAGACTCTACGGAAGTGTTCATTCGAAGTAAAACGCTATCCACTCGAATAGTGTACAAAAAATTCCTAAGGCATAGAGACTCTATGAAAGTGTTCATTTGTAGTAAAACGTTATCCGCTCGAATAGTGTACAAAAAAAATTCCTAAGGCATAGAGACTCTACGAAAGTGTTCATTTGTAGTAAAACGTTATCCGCCCGAATGTGTACAAAACAAATCCTAAGACATAGAGACTCTACGAAAGTGTTTATTTGTAGTAAAACGCTATCCGCCCGAATAGTGTACAAAACAATTCCTTTGGCATAGAGACTCTACGAAAGTGTTCATTTGTAGTAAAGCGCTATCCGCCCAAATAGTGTACAAAAAATTCCTATGGCATAGAGACTCTACGAAAGTGTTCATTTGTAGTAAAACGCTATCCGCCCGAATAGTGTACAAAAAATTCCTAAGGCATAGAGACTCTACGAAAGTGTTCATTTGTGGTAAAACGCTATCCACCCGAATAGTGTACAAAAAAATTCCTAAGGCATAGAGACTCTACAAAAGTATTCATTTGTAGTAAAACGCTATCCACCTGAATAGTGTACAAAAAATTCTTAGGCATAGAGACTCTACGAAAGTGTTCAATTGTGGTAAAACGCTATCCACCCGAATAGTGTACAAAAGAATTCCTAAGGCATAGAGATTCTACGAAAGTGTTCATTTGTAGTAAAACGCTATCCACCCGAATAGTGTACAAAAAAATTCCTAAGGCATAGAAACTCTACGAAAGTGTTCATTTGTAGTAAAACGCTATCCGCCCGAATAGTGTACAAACAAATTCCTAATGCATAGAGACTCTACGAAAGTGTTCATTTGTAGTAAAACGCTATCCGCCCGAATAGTGTACAAAAAAATTCCTAAGGCATAGAGACTCTACGAAAGTGTTCATTTGTAGTAAAACCCTATGCGCCTGAATAGTGTACAAAAGCAGCTCTATATATAATGGCTGGGATCTATACAGTCCATTTACCTGTTGTACGTAGCACTTTTGTTTGAAACCTTTAAATCGAATAGTATTAGTTCAATGTCATTCTCATGAAGGAAATCAAACTTAATTTAATTTTAGAGCATACGTCGCTTTAATGTACATGCTTTAACCGGTATAGGCTTGTCTATAACACCTTTAACATTATTATATACATGTAAAGGCAATCGATACGGCATTTTATCCGCCGTGCAAAGAGATTTGTATTCCTTGTGATTAATAATACACGATAACTTTATATAATCATAAAACCATAAACGAATACGATAGGCGTATAATTTATCAACCTGGTTGTTAGGCCTTATTGAACGTGCAATAGTAGATTTTCTACCCGACTGATCATTAGTTTAAAAGTATTGACAGATTTAAAACATTGGATTTCGACTTTTAGAGTATCAAATAATTGAAACTTTCATGTACACTTTTTAAATTGTTTGTAAAATTAAGTGTGTAGCTTTAAACGTCCGATAAATGATTTTCAGAGACTGGAGTTAAAGGTAAGGATTATCTTTTTATTCACTGTGTGAGACAATGATTTAGATTTTAGCATCAACTTTTGGAAAAAAAATGATAATGATAAACTGTATAATCTGTATAATAACGAAAGCATCAGAGGTACGTTTGAGTTGGTCATTTGCTAAAAGAAGAACGATGGAGAAAGAAAGAAATAAAACGATTTCTAATTGCTGTTTCAAATATTAAACATGTTTTGCACTAAGTAATCATCATTATCATTACAATAACCATCACCATCATTATAATCATCACCAACATTGTCATCGTTATCATCACTATCATCGTCATGATTACCATCTACAACTTCATTATCATCATTATCACCGTCATCATCATCAACAATAACAACGAAATCAGCAACATCATCATTTAAGATCTGTCGTTTGATTTTATATTTGCCAACGTTTCGGGTTTGCAAACAACATACTTTTGCAATTTCACAGAAACCTGACGATGGCAAATCGAGTTGCATCCCCTGATACTGCATCAAGTTCAGCTGATCTACCCAATGTACATGGACTGAGCAAGGCTGCTCCCCTCCCGGAAGAATGGACTCTGCCACATGAATGGAATATTGAAAAGAGAGAAATGTTTGAGGTACAGATCAATATTTTCTAACAAAGTCAACAGTTTTGGGAGAATTATGTCCCCTTTTCAGGTAACTGTCTGACCCAAGTTTTGATCGACTAGATAGACCAGTCAAATGTGTGACTAAAAACGAGGTGACAATGCCGACTGAATGTTACTATGATGGTCGTTGGTGGGGCTCGAACTTTTCAAACAGAGAGAGGTTAAGTATCTGCAAGTCAGTGTCACACTTTTAACCATTAGAGCACGGAAGCTGGTCTGTTGTTAAGAGTATAGGCAAAAAGTAGTTTACTGGCTTTATTCATATGATCGGACAGAAAACTGTAAACAGTAAACTAATAAAGTCATTCCCTCGCGAGATTGTAACTGTTCAACAATTATCACCAAGTAACTGTTCCACAAATATGGACAACAAACATGGTGAAACCTTATAAAGCCGGAATGTTGTTAATTGTGAAGAAATATTTCAGCACCGTCATAGCAATGTAGAATGCCTGCTTGCTACAGTTGAAAACATTTCAACTCCAGATAAAAAGAAATCAGACATTTAAAGTATCTTTGTTAAGTTTTCGGATAACTAATTGGCCGGTTAATTGATATGATGTCAATTATAAACTTCATGAACAGACTAAAATGACGTACCTACTTCCCCTTTACAGTTCCCAGCAGCGCAGAATATCTTTTAAAATATTTTTCTTGTTAATCTTGAACAGAAAAGCGAATGATGTTTAGAATTATGATAAAAGTTATATAATATTATTATGGGTATTTTAAGAGTAACGGGGGTGTTATGTCTTTCAGCGTTTTTGAATACACAACAAGAACCTGAATGTATTAAATACACGTGTACATTGTATTTGATTTGATCAGTGTAAACTAGATTTGACTTCCACGTGCATATTACTACTGACGTGCCAATGTTAATCCTTTGCAGAACTGGAAAATGGATGTTCAGAATCAAATATCAAATCTTGCTGGGATGTTGGTAAGCATAACTTGCATTTTTTTTTGTTACTCAGTTTATGTTGTTAAGAACTTTTATATGTTAATAATTCAGGAGGAAATAAACAAAAGTTCTTTTCTAAGTTTATGAATCGCCTATTCAAATGATTTTGTATTAAGTCCTACATGTACAAGAAACAAAGTATTCAATTAGATCTTGCTCTGAGTGAATTTGTGATAATGACATTGCCAATGTGAAACTTTCACTCCGCCATTCATTAGAATTTTTAAAAAATCATTGAATATTTAGTCAGCATGTGTCTTTTCCAGACTTCAATCTGGATATATTTTTTTTTCTTGCATTAACTGATATATGCGATAGGAGAGAAGATGCGCGATCTCTTGTCTGTCTGCCTGTCTGTCTGTCGTAAACCCAGAACCTCTCACGGGTACATAGATATTCTTCCATGGATAATTTTATCTGTTTATTAAAATGAAAGAATACCCGTCGAGACATCATGTCCCCTAGCCTCGGTTTATACTGCCTTTACCGGATTAGAAAAGTTATATTACATATAATATATTTATGATTTAATCCATTTACATACGTCTCTTGTAGTTAGAACTAGGTGAAGAATTTACGGGCCATTTTCTCTATCCGAGAATAAAACTGCCTTTAAGTTGATGAAAAAATTTATACTAGTCAGCAATTCTTTAGTTTGGCTTTTTAAGAGAAAGCTGATACAAGCACAACTCCAAAATCTAAAAAAAGGCGTTTTATGCTTATGCTGCCAGGTTTACTGAAAGTGAAGTTGCCGGACTTTAAAAGAGCAAGTAAAAATTTGAAGTTAATGTTACAGCTCATTTACATCGGCTGAATAAAAGATTTTCACTTTAAGTTACACAGACAACTTTCATAGAAGACGGGCACATTAAGAGCTACATGTATGTACTAATTAAGATACAGGATAATACACACTCGAATACGTAGACTCAGCACAGGAAAATACAATCCATGCTAGCGCTTTCACTGCTTCGTTTACAACGGTGACTTTCTGCACAACCCACTCATTCCTTTTCCTAACAGTTTATTTTTTTTTAATTGATCTCTAGAAAAGAAATTTTTTTACTTTACATGAATTTACCTGCAAAGAGAGCGCCTCGTGCCAGTTGTCCGTTGAAAGCATTCTAGAACTATCTTAACAGAATTTTGTTCTGGCATGTTCGTTCTTTCTGTTCCAGTGCAATTCTCTGCAAAAACATCCTCGGTCTGATGTGGAAAAATTTGACTACTCCGACGCCATAGAAGACAACGAGGTTAGAAAAGAGGTGATACAAAAGGAACGACAAGCAGGGAATACATTACACTATGGACTTGCAAGAGTTCCCGTTCCTGATAGGTAACAGACGGAAAGGAAAAATTAGTTTTATTTCGGTCGCTGGGATCATATTATGTTTGACTAATTGTATAAGGCATTGAAGCTGCAATTCTTGCTTGCAGCTTTGTTTTCTTTTATGAGTATTATCATTCATCCAGAGTGTGTATTGGCATTTTCCAGTGGGTCAGTTTTCTGTAATTATGTAGTATTGCTTGATGAATGTTTTACATAATTATCAATATTATAATTAAAAGATTACGACCTAAGTGTGGCATTTAAGTCCATCTTACACCAGATTTGTCCATAACATAAATACTACAACCCGTTATTTATTGTCGCTCTAATATCAGTCTCAAACATGTTCTGGTAGTGCTTGAAAAAAGCTGAAAGGAAAACATAGTCCGGGTAATATTAACTGTAGGAAAATGTTTTAACCATATGAGAACATCAACAAAGGAGGAGTATTTACAAGGTAGTAGAACACAGAAAACATGAGATAAATGAACAGTTACAAGGTAGTAGAACACAGAACACATGCGATAAATGAACAGTTACAAGGTAGTAGAACACAGAACACATGCGATAAATGAACAGTTACAAGGTAGTAGAACACAGAACACATGAGATAAATGAACAGTTACAAGGTAGTAGAACACAGAACACATGAGATAAATGAACAGTTACAAGGTAGTAGAACACAGAAAACATGAGATAAATGAACAGTTACAAGTTAGTAGAACACAGAAAACATGAGATAAATGAACAGTTACAAGGTAGTAGAACACAGAACACATGAGATAAATGAACAGTTAACTGGGAAACAAGAATGTACAAGGCTGTTTATCCATTCCTCATTGCTCTAGTTATGTTACATGTCCACTATAGTATTTGACTAAACCAGACAGGTACTTTACCTTAACCATCAGTTTTTGAAAGAACTATTTCTTGATATCCAGTTTTGACATGAGAAATTGCCAGCTTTCTATGAAAAAAAAGATGTCAGTAGAAGCTAGGCTCTACCATAAGTTTCCTCTTTCAATTAAATGCTACAATGATGTGTAAATCTGTAACCTTGACCACTGAACAACAAACTATAAATTATGGATGGTTCTATTCCAATATGTATAAATTTTGAATCCGATATCTTCTTTGTGGTGTGCTGTTACAATATTTTAAAATCAGAAAAAAATCACTTCTCAGACAAGATAGCAGTCTATAATTTACTATTTAAGTGGTCAGTTTTTCGTGATGGTGAAATATTCACATTTTTTGCGAATGACCTTTTATCGCCAAATATTATACAATAAATTGCACGAGATTATCGTGGTTTATCTCGAGTGGTGAAATCAAAACGGTTCTAACGGCATTGAATTACACATGTAACCAGATAGAAACTTTTCAATATAACCCCTCGATCTAAATTACAACACTTAAGTTTCAGACAATCCTAAAATCACAAACACTTCCATAAGTGAAATGTCCAGAGCTTAAGATTCCCGACAGTTTCGACACATACAGATCGAAGACCTCCTTATCAAGTGCACAGACATACATATTATCTAAAAATGTTAAGACTAAAAACAATTCATTCATTTTTATGTATTCCGTGATGCAAAATCGTCTTCTGTGATTTTTACATACATTGTAATTTATACTGGTGGAAACGCGAAGGCAACATTGTCTAAATCTTACTTACTTTTTACTTTTTAATGATTTCTTTTGTAACCTAAAATTATGATTATATAAAACAAATTATGTTACTGTGGGTACACAAATTAGATAATCACCCATAGCACAGCAACAATTTCTTTCATTGAAAATATTAGTTGAACCCAGTCATTACAACTGTTTAAACATAAATAAAATGAAAGTATATTAATTTAATAATATCAGAACATGACAGGAACATTGTCCATGCTCCTATTATCCCATTAAGGTGTAGTGCTTTATATGTATCTGCACACTGTTGACTACCATAAAGTTATTATGTTGTTACCATGTTTATGCAGCTCTGATATCTATCCACTGTTTTAGCAACTATGGAAACCCTGGACTGCAATTTTGACTTGTGACCAATGACTTATGACTTGTGACTTATGACATGAGTGAAATTAAATGATACCACAGTTACATTTTTGTAACCACTTTTGTAAACTAAAAACAAAACAGTAATTAATACAATTATGTATGATAATCACACTTTATAAATCTTGATAAAATAACAACCAATGAAAAGCTGTCTGGTCTTAGGTAAATATTTCCTGAACAACAACAACACCTTCAAGTGACTTATGTACGGAAACGCTGGAGGGTCATTTAGGACTTACGACCTCTAACTTACTTAACAGTTAAGACTTACAACGACTGAACCACTAGACCACGGAGGCGGTCCCAAAAGTGTACATATTTTTGCCATAATTCATCCAAAAGTTATGGGAGTCAAAGCTATAACATTATTTAATTGGCTGGATAATATATCTGAAATTTCAGACAATTTTTGATAACATTGGATATATCATATCCCATGCAAAAAATAAACAACGGATTTATCATCTTACATGCTAAACTTTAACCACGATTTTGTAAAATCAGAAAAGGTGCATGATTTTGTCCCAATTCAAGATATAGTTACAGAACTTAATCTGAGGTTGGTTAATCAGATTAAATAGAAAACCAAAATTTCAAAGTCCTAAGTATTTTAACCATGGATATATGTACTTTGGTAGAGATCTACTAGTTGATGCAAAATACAAAATAACAATGCTCTAGGCCTTATGCTTTCAGAGAAGATTTTTTTTTTTACTTTTTACTTTATGTCTCCTTGTAACAAGTTCAGGCCCTTTCAGGGGCCGTAACTCTGGTTGGTTTAAGAAAAGAACAAAGATCATATGATGATACAAGTTTGGTGAAAATTAAATAATAAATGAATCCTCTATCATGCAGACAAGACCAAATAACAAATTTTGGGTCCTTTCAGGGCCCATAACTCTAGAACCCAAAATGGGATATAGCTGGTTCAAGAAAGCAACCGAGATATAATGTTGATTTGTGTGCAAGTTTTGTTAAAATCAATCAAATGATAAATAAAACCTCTATCGTGCAGACATGAAATTGTTGGCAGACGACTGGACGGACGGACGGACGGACTGACGGACGGACGAACGAAGGGCGATCACAGAAGCTCACCTTGTCACCTTTCTTCTGATAAATTACACGAGTCATAAGTGTTAAGTGTTAACTCTCAAGTCGTAAGATGTAAGTCGTAACTATTAAGTCGTAAGTTCAAAGTCGTAAGTCCTAAATGTCCCTCCAGCTAGCGTGTCCGTACTTATGTCTTTCAACTTGTGACTTACAACTTATGACTTAGAACTTGTTACTTTCAACTTGTGACTTTCAACTTGTTACTTTCAACTTGTGACTTAAAACTTGTGACTTTCAACTTGTTACTTGTGACGTAACTTGTGACTTGTACATTAAAGCTAGTCACTATTTGTCTCTTCTCTAAGTACACTGCCAATCTTTATTGCTGTGGGACGCAATTACATTTCAACTGTAACTAAATAAATAGAAATCTTACAGCAGCTGACGACATTCATTGCTATTTTTTGGAAAACACCATACCAAAACCAGTTAGATCTAGCACTTTTTAAAGACTTACTTCACCAGAGTCGTTAATCTGCCATCTTTTCTAAACAGAAATGCGCGCAAAAATCTCTTCGAAGTCATAAGTGACATGTCATAAGTCACAAGTCATAAGTCATTAGTCACAAGTCAAAATTGCAGTCCAGAGCTTCCATAGGGTAACACCAGTTAGAAATTAATCGGCTATTTTAAACCAGAATTTACGCAATCATATTCTCAGAGAAAGGGTATAAAATTGTTGGATAAACATAATTCGCAAAGGTAAGTGGTTATTATTTTATAAATGAACAATGAAGTTAAATATACCTACGTGAGTTCAGTCAATAAGTTAAAGGGTATTACTTTTTTAAATGCCTTATTGCAGTTTTTATGAAGTTATAATTCCACTTGCACTTTTTCTATCTTGATTAATAAAAGCAAAGACCATTCATCCATTAATTTATTTCAAGCCTCAGATGTTTGTGTCTGACGACAAGCTGTTACTAGCTGACTTGGTTGACGTAAACACCTTCAGACATTTAGGAAGATTTTATAATCTACCATTAAGCTAAAACAATGTCAGCGACACCCCTCTGATACAGCTTTCGTGTTTTTGAGAAGCAGAAAACGCAGAGCTGGCGTGTTTGATCGCTACACGTACACACATGCAAAGGGTCACAACCAGGCATTTACCTGTTTGAAACATTCAGAAGTGAGTGGTCTGAAAGCGAACATCACCAGTATAACTTTACCTCCCTATATATAAGAATATGTGAAAAAAAGTTTTGGACACGATTATGGAATGACCAAAAGATCTGTACATTTCTGAACAGAATTTCCGAAAAAGGGTTTGTAGACAACAACGTTCTGTTTTAATTTGACATTAAAGTGTGCAGGGATGCTTGCAAATGTGTTAGTTGTGAGGTACGAACAACTATAGTTAAGATATTAGAATACCAATAAACATTTTGTCAGCCCTCAATAAATCGACCTTCTTTAAGAAATATACTATTCTAGGACAAAATATAGACAATATAAGACACTTTTACCGTAGGGGTTACAAGAAATGACTAATATTTACTTCAAACCTCACCCGACTTAATGGGTTTATAAGGTATAGAGAAACACAATGATTTTTTCTAAGACAGAATATAAAAATAACTGTTTCTTGGTATGTAATCATTCATATTATGAAGACCTGCTGACAAAAAACAGATAAAATGAAAAGCCAGACGTGAAAAGAAACGAAATATGATTATAAGCATAGCACGAATTTACCCCTCCGACCAAAAGGTCATGGGTTCGAATCCTGGTTAAGGCAAAACTATTTTTTTCAGTTTTCATGGTGTATAGAAGCATATTATGTTTTCCATAGTATATTTACTTCTCTTAAGTTTTAAAGAAAAAAATCAGCTAAATTCTGTGAGTCAGTCGCTTTAATATTTTGTACGTAGCATTGTCTAATGGACATCTACAAAGTTTGTTCAAATTATGCCCCTGGGGTCAAATTTGACCCCACCCCGGGGGTCAATTAATTTTACGTAGGCTTTTATTGGCAAAACTTTAAAAAAAATCTTCTTGTCTGAAACCACAAAGCCTAAAACTTGTTCAGTTTATGTCCCTTAAGTGAAAATTGGCTCTACCCTGGGGGTCACTTGAATTCATATAGATTTATTTTGGGAGAATCTTAAAAAGGCTTCCGATGTTTGCTCAACAGCAGACCCCAGGCAAAGTATTCAGGTGAGCGATCTAGGGCCATCATGGCCCTCTTGTTTTACAGTTTGCACCTAACATCTTCAGAAAAGCTAGCAAGTCAGTGTGCCTGTGTTGTTGTTGAGGATTCAGGTAAGCATAGCTTTTGCAAGTTTTACATATTTTATTGTAGAAAAGTAATTGAATGTTAATAATGTGTACTCATTTAAAATCAAACATTAACGTCAATCATGCAACTTAGTTACCCAAAAAATGCTATGTTTTACTGTTTGTAAGTTTTCACACAATCGTGTGATAATAATTATGATGAGTTTATTTTGAGAGGCAACAC
Organism: Cyclina sinensis; assembly: GCA_012932295.1. Classification (NCBI taxonomy): domain Eukaryota; kingdom Metazoa; phylum Mollusca; class Bivalvia; order Venerida; family Veneridae; genus Cyclina; species Cyclina sinensis. The sequence goes on from JAAONU010000001.1 coordinate 22,340,183, forward strand.
AGTTTGGTCTTCTTTTATACATAATCACAACATATACAACAATATAATCAGAAATCATTTTAACAATAAATTTGGGAGCGGATCCGTGGTCTAGTGGTTACACGCTGGACTGGTACCCCAGGGGTCCTGAGATCGATCTCCCACTCCTGTACTAACATTACTAAATGTCTTTTGGTTGAGATGTTAAACCGAGGCCCCATGTATCCATGCTGTACACTGAGCATGCAAAAGAACCAGGGGTGTCTCTGGAATGGGATGCTTTCTGTATCTTGCACTACCCCCCACAAAATAATATAACTAATCTCTGCAGGAGGCGTCGGTCATACTGGCACCGACGATAATTAAACTTAAATAGAGAGACAATACAGCAATATTAGAGAAAATATTTACAGATACACATACAGAAAAGAATGAGTAACATTTTAACACTGAAAAGAATAGAATGAAACAATTACATGGTACCACTTGACATGATTATAAGTGTTAAGAAATATTCATATATCTGAGACAGATAAAGGGCATTTCCCAGTATGCAATGTATTTTCTTTTAAAGCTAAAGAGGGTTTCAGCGTAATGGGTTTCATTGGACAATGAATTCCAGTTATTAGTTCCAGAATATTCAAAACTTTTCCTAAATATTATGTTTTCTGGGCTTTGGGACATGTAAGTTTAGTTTTGAGCTTGTTGATCTGAGATTTATAGTGTGTATATTACTAGTATGCCTGTGGTAAGTATTGGGGACAGATACTGTTGAATATAAGTTCATTTATTTTTCCATGGCAAAGAAATGTTGCATCTTAATAGCATGTACATATAAACATTTTTTTTGCAGGATTATGAATGACATACATCAAGAAAGTATCACAGCCTACTGTATTCTGGCAATTCTTGTTCCAAAATGTTTTTGTATGTTGAAGGTAAAATTACCAATACTTTTTGTTTTGCCCGGGGAGTCAGTTTATTTTACCTAGGCTTATATAGGGAAAACTTTGAAAATCTTCTTGGCTGAAACCACAAGGTCTTACGCCTTAAGATTTGATATTCAGCATTGTCTAGTGGACCTCTACCAAATTTGTTCAAATTATAACCATGATTTCAAATTTGACCCACCCCGGGGGTCAATTGATTTTACATAGACTTATATAGGGAAAACATTGAAAATCCTCTTGTCTGAAACCACAGGACCCTGAGCCTTAAGCCTTTACGTAGCATTGTCTAGCTGACCTCTATCAAGTTTGTTCAAATTATACATCTTGGGTCATATTTGGTCCACCCCGGGGGTCAATTGATTTTACGTTGGCTTTTATAGGGAAAACTTCGAAAAGCCTCTTGTTTTAAACCACAAGGCCCTGAGCCTTAAGATTTGGTTTGTAGCATTGTCTAGAGGAGCTCTACTAAGTTTGTTCAAATTATGCCTCTTGGGTCAAAGTTGGCCCTGCCCCGGGGCTCAATTGATTTTACATAGGCTTATATAGGTAAAACCACAAAGTCTAGAACTTAGATATTTTTAATGGAGGATCAACTAGAGGTCATCTACCAAGTTTGTTCAAATCATGCCCCTTAAGTGAAAATTTACTCTACCCTGCGGTCACTTGAATTCATACTGATTTATATCGGAAGAATCTTAAAAAATCTTCTATGTTTGCTCAACAGCATACCCAAAGGCAATGAATTCAGGTGAGCGATCTAGGGCCATCATGGCCCTCTTGTTTATTTTATCCTGTGTGTAAGTCACACAGCCGTATTCCTAGGTAACAGCTTTCAACTTTATAAAATTGTTGAACGTTATGAGTAGATTCCCCTTATTGTTTTTTTTGAATTTTACATGAAGTTCAAAGTGCATGCACCCATTTGACCAATTGCCTTTAACCTTCAAAGTTTAACTGGCTTAAATGGTAAAATGATTGTTTCAGTCCTTTAACTGTATGTCTATATAAGCTACAGCTTTCAACATAGAATTGTTGATGACCCTATTATTTTTTGGGATTTTACTCAAAGCTGAAAGTTACCGATTTGACTAATACCTCAATACCCTTTGATCAAGGGTCTTTAACCCACAAGGGGTAAGTGGGGGGGGGGGGGGTGTTATGGTAGCCCTGCTTCTATTATTTTGGCGTTAATTCATGCACAACCGTAATGTTTCCCTGAATTTGCTTATTGTTTTAAGGGTAAATTAATCTGATAAATAATGTTTGTTTTTATTCTCAGACTTACTGCTACTGCGTGAAAGTATAACTATTTTATTCTCAAAACTATATAATTGACTGTTTTCCTTTTTCTATTTTAATTCAAATTAAGCTTAAAAATAAGGTTTAAAACATATTTCAAATATGTTGTGTAAATGGAATGCCATAAAACCGCGACAAGCGATTTTAATCTTGAATGAATGTTTTTATATATATATATAGAATATATACAGAATTTATTTGTAGAAAAATACTAACACAAACAAATGAGTTGACTTCTTTTGTTCATGTGGACATAAAAAATGAATAATCTAACTCTGTGGTTATTATCGACTACATCCCAGCGTCACAATTAAAAAAAATCTTCTTGTAAGAAACCAAAAAGCTTTGATCTCTGAAATTTATGATACGTAGCATTGTCTTGTCAACCTCTGATTGCCCCTAGGGCCATAGCTAACTCAAAGCCTGGAACTCGTGTTAAAACTCTTCTTGTCTGAAACCACAAGGCCTTGAGTATTTAAATTGTTCCTACATCATTGCCTCTTCCAAGATTGCTCAAACTTATTTTTGAATCAGTTGTGGCTCCACCCTGGTACTGGTGTCAATTGTTTTAAGTAGACTAATACATATTCTTGTCAGAATCCATAGGTTTTAGTCTTCTGAAATTTCGTATGTAGCAATGTCTTGTGAACGTTTACAAAGATTGTTCAAATAATGCCCCAGTCATCATTATTGGCTATAACCCGGGGGTCACATGTCTACCATATAGAAATGTCAAAAACCACGATACCAAGACATCTAAAATTTGTATAAAACGTATATTTATATAAGGCCTAGTAGACCTCTCCAAAGATTGTTCAAACTTGATGTTCTTCATCACTTTGCATATTCTTTCCCGCCTTTATTCTTCAATTATAGTTGAGACCATTCTTGCCACAAGGTACACTACCCCGTCATTCTTCAACACATTGATGACTAAATATTTATCGACCACTTTTGTGGTATTTGACTGCAAAACCGGAAAACATTAATAATAAAACTTTTATTTTGGATGAACACAATTTTTGACAATATTTTACAAGTTTTTATGACCTTCTACTACTATAGTTCCGGTCAATCTTTTATGTCCCATGTCAACTATTTTATGGTTAACTTGTTTTCTTCATGGTATTCTCTCTTGAAATTATTTTGGTTTTCGAAATTACAAACATTTATTTCCACGAAAACATAAAAAGAAAACGCGCTGACAGGCCTGATATCGCACTAACGTATTGCGTTGTTGCGACTTTGGATCGTATTTTCGTGTGTTCGCATCGTCTTCTAGTTGTTTTGGCTTCGGGGTGGAGTCATCTAAGTAACAAAAACACAATGCAAAATCACAAAGAAACGATGCGATAACCTGCTAATAACATTGTGTTTTCGTGCTGTCACATCGTATCTACGTGTCTTTGTATCGTGTTATCATACTTTTAAGCGCCAGAGCGAAAATGCGATGGCCCTAACGACACCATGCTTTCGCATCGTTTTATCATTCATTCGCCGTCAGGGCCTAAAGGCGATGACACGAGATTACGATGCGAGGACACGATAACACAATGTGAAAGCGCGACATTAATATTGCACTTTCTTATCTCGGTGTCTCTATTTCGCTCGCATTTTCACGTTTTCGCATCGTCTTTTCGTTGTTTCGCCCTCGGGCTTGAATGGGTGAAGTAACGAAAATACGATGCGAAGTCGCGAAGATTCGATGCGATAGCGCGATATTGATAGCGCGTTTCGCATCGTGTTTTCGTGCTGTCGCGTCTTGTTATCGCACGTTCGCCTTACCGGTACCAGAGCGAAACTACGGTGGTCTTATCGGGACACCGTACCCAACATATTATAATGTGTGCCATTTATTTACTTCAAGAATTTACTGGTGACATACTGCACATTGTTTCATTCTCTTCAAAATGAAAAATGTTTGATCATTAATCATCAAAAGAACATACTCAAAAATATTTTGTCAAAGCATATAGCAACAAAGTAATTGTTTATTTGTAGTAAATGGCTATCTAACCAAATATGGTACAACAATTCTCAAAAGACTAATATTGATGCATTCAGTCAACTTGTTCTACTTACACCTTGACATCATGTAATAATTCATGCATTACGGGGGATTACCATATACATTTGAAAGTAAAATACTCCAAAGTTTAGCGTATGTCTCTCTAAGGAACGTTTGACTGTTTGACACATTTTTCGTCATATTCTACAAAGTTTGTTCTTAATGTTCTGATAGTTCTGTAGTAGGTTGCTTCATTCTACTAACATATACTTTTCCTGTCTTTCCTTCGTTGAACCTGGTCAGATGTATAACTGAAGTTGTAATATTTTAACAACGCTGATTGCGTGTATTGAAATTAATAAATATTATAAATGAACAGAATTATTGAAACATCCGCAGTCAACAGGGAAAACAATTTAATTTTGTGAGTATCAACTTGGTTTCTGTTTCTGAATAAAAGTTATAAGAAAATAATTATGTGAATGGATATTTTTAACAATCATTCAATGCCAATCATGATTTTCGCTTTCTCAAACAACATGGAAGTATATACTTCCATGAAAGTCCTTTATGCAAACAGTGCAGACCCAGATCAGACACCGCTGACCAGGATCTACACTGTTTGCATAAAGGACTTTCTTCCTTGAATAAAATAAAATTGAAAATCTATACCAGAAATCCTTCTAATTGAAAATGGACATGTCAAAGTGATAAGGACAGAATAATCCATTAGGCATAAATGGGTTAAACTGAATAGGTTCAATTACGATTGCACATGTGTAACAGTTTCTGCCAGGTTATGCCCAGAGAGCAATATCTGTCTAGTTATGGACCGCGCTAATCTCTATTTAGATGGTTTATTTTATTAACGCCCTCTGCAACTGTTGAAAGATTTTATCTAAACTGACTGATAGACAAGTGCATTTGAATAATTCACCAATAATGATTCAGTTTAAGACATAATGCGGTTTCTTTAAAATGCATGAGATGACAATTTCAGTGCAGGAAAACCATCAGAGGGTTTCATGTAAGTAAACCACACAGCGGTTGTTTTTTTTTCAAAATATGCATATAGAACATGCAGTACACAAAAGCATTTGCATCTTTAAAAAAAATGCAAACTAGCCACAACAACATTGATAATTAAAATTTGGATTTTAGAACACTTTATATGTATTGTAAGTTATCTCTTCCCTCTGCCCAAAGCTGCCAACAAATAAGATATCTCCGACTCTTTTTAAATAAACGTTCTATATTATAATTTTTCTAAAGAAATCTAATCAGTTATTACGCGTGATTTACATGCAGTCAAGATCGAGCGAGGACAGTGCGAACAGTCGAAAACTGACAGAAATAAATACCTATGACTAGAATATACCAAGGTTTCGGACAAGTCTAACACTTTTCGAAAATAAACTTCTTGAAAATAACATCATAATACGACTGATCCTAATAATTCAAACCAGAAATGAAATATGGTACATACATTTCTAGTCTCTTCTCTCTAAAGTTATTGTTACCCCGAAAACATTTTGTTGGACAAAATCCAGAAGCACCATAGATCTATTATACATGACCCATCGATGTTTTTGTATTTAATTTAAGAAAATTTCATTCTTTACCTGTCCTTGAGACTCCACCTCCTATCAAATTGTATTGTCTCGAAATAAATTATCTGGCCTGTCATTGTACTCAAAGAGCTTAAAGTCGGCGGCGTATATAGTTCGAATCATTTCTAAGTCACTTTTTGTTACGGTGGAAAACAACTTCAGAAAATGTTCTTGTTGTAACTGTTTCCTTTCTTTAGATGTAGATTTCTCACGTGATTTTATGGCCAGCTGAATAAACATCGACTCCGTAAGTTTCTTGGCTTCGGATTCCTTCAGTGGAAAATCTTGTCTTCCGATGAGTCCACGTATTCGCATCTTTTTCCAGGATCTTTTCAGTGCTTCGTAGAAGCTTATGCAATTGATATATTCTTTTCTGAAGTTAGTATCAAAGGGCTGGTGTGCCGTGTCTTTCAATGCATCCATCCATGCATATTTCCCCCCTTCCTCCTCAATGAGTTTCATGGTTTCTTGAGACATATTTAAATGCCGTAGGAGTTCCAAGGAATCCGTGGTGAATGATTCCATTTTACCAATGAAGTTATAATTAACACTGCAAGGTTTGCACAATGACGTCATTCTGTCGAAATGTCCATCTACCTTTGCACCTTTGTGTCTTGGATTCATGGCTTTTATAACATAATTAACATATTCATGAAACTCCAGGTCGTGTCCGCAACTTAAGCTGAGTTTATCTGGCTTTTGTCGAGTAGCCCTGATCGCGGGAACACCTATTATCTGCCAGTACACGGGATTCGGTGCCAAAAGTTTATCAACATATCCAGAAACAAGCCTATTGTAAGGGTTCCGCACAAACATAAAACGAGTCACGGACGGATTTTTACTAATATAACCTTTAGGAAGGTACCGCTTGTCAAAACGAATTTCATACGGATTAATTAAGTGGCTATACTGGGGTAATCTTTTCATCATATACATTCTTTTAATAGCTGTGGTGCCAATTTTCCAGATGATGCATGTCTCTACAGATCTCCACTCATAGCTTCCAAAGACCTTTTCCCTTTTTTTCGCACGCATGGTTGTATTGCACTTTTTGTTCAGTCTCTCTGCAAGGTTGTAGCCATCCGAGGAATTCTTTATAGTGGACGTTAAACCTTCTTTTGAAATATGATGAGGCTGGAAAAAAACAGTTATAACTGATCAACAGTTGTGTAAAAGTATTATGCATCAAACTAAATTATAGAACAAGTTACTTTTTTATTAAGTCGGTATGTTTAACTTATATACAACCAATGTAAAATTCCTATGCAACTGTTTAATAAGCAAATTACATGTATGTGTTAAACTTTACATGAAATAATTCAGTACGTGATATTTCTTTCAAAAAAGAGACAAATCTACTGCTTTCAATTTGCTGCAAAAACGTTATTTACTTTCTAAAGAATTCAGCCTTACAGAAGTGCGATTGAACTAATGTTTGCTAGTAAAACACTGCGTAAAGTCAAACGATATTTGGTCAGTTGTGATCACTATAGGTTAAATATTTACATTTAAAAATCCTATTGAAGCATTCTGTTTACTGTTGTAGAAAAGCTGGGTACGGTCAATTCCTCTTCGAGCAATGTCGCCTGAAAACGGAAGAAACATTGAAACTGTAATACTACTTCAGTTTAAACCATTATGTTATAGGAATAAAAGTCAAACTACGTTTTACTGGGTCGATACTTGGGTGATACAGCTTTTAATGTACAATCAACGGTGTGACAACCTTTTTTTACCAGTATATTCAACGCCTTTGTTAAAGTATAGGATACGCAAACAAAAATATTGATAAAGCGAATCAATATCTATCAAAGAAAACTTGCTTTATTTACCTTTAAAGTTTAGATTGTTTGTTACCACGACTAAAGCTCCTACAACTGGAAGCCATTTTAGCGAACTTCGTTTCAGACACTTCATTTCTGCTTTACTGAAATGTTTTCAGAAAACATTTCTCTAAAAGTTATTTCGTGGCCAGTATGCATGACTTTCTAATTGTAAAAAGAGTGTTTTTTAACTGTTTAAAAGCTGCTCTATGTTTTTTGAATAAGTCTGATATGATTTTTACTACTCTTATACGAATTTTTGCGATGCGATACTTTAAAATGTGAGACAACAAGTGTGAATAACAAAAAAAATACTAGTAGTGTGTTGCAAAATATATATTTTTTATAAATATCTTGCATCAGTTCTACCAAGAACACTCATAACATTGCGTATATCTAAACGCTACTTCCAAACTTAAATGACATAGTTACACTGTATTTAATGAAAAAACAAAAATCATGTCAAATCATACCTTATACACCTTCATTAATCCGAATGTCCAAAACATTCCTTTGTAATTCTAAGCTGACCGCGACGATTTGTAAAAAAGATGGAACAATCGAATTAATTACAACTACATGTTTTAAATATTTCCGGGGAAAAACCTATATCAAGTTCGATCGGATCGACTTTTTAGTCCTGTAAAAATTTGCTTATGAGACTTAACGGAAACATTTCTATATGGTCATTATATAAGTGTACAAATGCAGTCAATGATATAACCCGTTTTCACAAATATATACGTTCGATTTATTTTCAATGGCGAACACACAACATACGGTAATAAGAGAAAAGTACACAAGAAGGAAATAAATTGATCACGTTGGCTAGTGTGGCGCCGTTATACATGTCGCAACACCGCTAAATGTCGCATTTGCCGCTAAATGTCGCAGCATTGCGCTAAATGTTGCAATCGCCGCTAAATGTCGCAAAACCTTCTGCCGTTAAATGTCGCAATGGTAACGTTAAATGTCGCACGATTTTCTCATATCGTTAAATGTCGCAACTCTACCGCTAAATGTCGCAAGAAGTTCAATTGAAATTCAATCATAGATAGATTCTTATTATATTGATTTTGTGCTTCAAGCATTTTTACCAGCGATGTTAAAGGGGCTGTGCTCCAGATGACAAAAAAAAGAAAGTTTTCTTGTATTATAAATTTCTTGTAATATTTATGACTAATGCTTAAAAAATACCTTACTGACAAAAAATAAGTCAAATAATTACATCATAAATTGATTTTTTTCCCTTTCAAAGTGCTATACCGTATAAGATTTAAAGTGAATATCTGTAATATCTCATGCGGCGATGGTGGTGACAGTAAAAGCGTTGGAAATATTTTGTTAACATGAGGGTCCAGAGTTCCAATCAGGCTGGAGCGAAAATATTTTTTTTATTCTATTTTGACTTTTATAATCAGTTTTGAAGTAAAATATTATATTGTTATAATCTCACGGCATCTAAATATATAATTTATGAAATTTTCTTTTTATGTCAAATCTGGAGTACAGCTTCTTTAAAGTATTATCAGTACTCAAACTCAAGGATCCGTGGTTCATATCTAAACACTTTTCTTTCTGGCCCATCCTGGCGGGCTGATGCTTGTAAAATATTATTCTGAATTAAATATCAAATAAAATATCACATGATCGTAGTTAGACTTCTAGTACTTTGCTTCACGATTTTTTTATTTGTACAACCAAAGCAACATTAAAGCACTGCCAGCACAGACAAAAAGTCGTGCTAATACGACAGTCATTCGACGACACAAGAAAACAGATGCAGTAAGTTGCAAATAAAAGAGAGTTAGATCTAATTTACACTTATTATGTGCCGGAAATTGAGCAAGCAGACGTCGGTTTTAGAAAACATACATGCACAGCCAAATCCGAATGAGTGGTCACACCTGAACAGATGCCAATTTGTGAATTGTAGCAACTTTAATGCCTTCCCTTCAGTGACTGCTGTACTCAGATTTGATTGGTTTTATTGGGGTTAAACGCCAATTTAACACTTAAGGTCATATCCCGGCGGTCACACAGATTTGACTGTATATTGTAAATTTTAACAAATTTTTACATCGTAGACGCTTGCAAATAATGCGGGGATAATAATGTCCTAGTTTAGTACATTTAAAATGGGTTACTCCAGCGAATGAATTACGGGGAAATCTCATTTTGTCTTTGGTGAAAGAAAAAGAAAATTAAGAAACAAAAATCAAATAGATAGGGAATATTCCACGAATGTATTATTCCGTTGGGTTGTATCGCTCGAGTCGATTGTATAAAGTTGTATTCTCACGAGCCCGCAGGGTGAGGTATTAATACAACAGGTTCTTTTTTCGACACAGACAGTCCCAAAATCCGGTGTGCGGCTTCCCTGACTGATTTAACCCAAGTAGAATCACAAGGATTAGAATTAAAACCGGCCAAATCATGAGCCCATTTTACTGAATAATAAACTTCATCAACAGAAACGGGAGAATTTGATCTCTGAATAACTGATATAAGATATAAAGCCAAATTCAAATCACTAGCTGGTACAGATTCGACACCGTGTCTCCGTGCCTAAAAACACCATTTTCCGAAAACTCTTTGATACTTTTTCACAGTGTTAGAAGCTTTAGATTTCAATATGAAACTAGAAATGGGTTTTTGATTGAACAAAAACATATGTCTCCCCCATGCCAGTTGCTGCAGGTAGTATTGAGTCAGACGATTGTAAAATTTGACATTTAACCTCAAAATGTGACCTTGACGTTGAGACACCACACCTGCAAAGTGGGTTCTTCATGTCGCCTTGATGAGGTGAACATCTGACCCAAGTTTCATAAAAATCCTTCAAGGGCTTTTGAAGATACAGAGCGGACACGATTTTGTGGCATTTGACCTCCAAGTGTGACCTTGACCTTGAGACACCACACCCGCAAAGTGGGTTCTGCACGTCGCCTTGATGAGGTGAACATCTGACCCAAGTTTCATAAAAATCCTTCAAGGGCTTTGGAAGATACAGAGCGGACACGATTTTGTGACGGACAGACAGACAGACGGACGGACGGACGGACGGACAACCGGGGGAAAAACAATATGTCTCCCCCATTTTTGGGGGGAGACATAATTTGGTAATTCAGCAGCCAAGGAAGACAACTCCGGATCTTGAAAATCAACTGTATTGACCTTTCAAACGATCAGATCTGTAAAATGTATAAAAAGAAACACAATAAATAAGTGCGTGTTAAAAAAAAAAAAAAAAAAAAAAACTATGTTAAACAAAATTTGTAATACAAAGTACACTGTAACACACAAATTTTAAGTAACGAGATTAGCTGTGCAAAAATGATCAGTCAATCTGTCTATGACTTTGTCCTTTCTCAACAAAAAACAAATAAAACAGTGCATTTAATACTATGCCAACCTGTCTATGGCATAAATCAATCTGGAAACAAAAAATATTACAACTGCCAACCTGTCTATGGCAAAACAAACAATCTTTCAAAAATAAACTTCTGATAATGCATTCATGCAACGATATACCGATATAAACAAGCACGAAAAATCACTGCAATTGTAGAAAACATGCAACACTTCAAATTGTCCCGTTATAAACACAAGACTATCCAAAAAACTTAAAACGCAAATCTGAAAGCTAAAACCTTACTGTTAAATTTCTCTGAACCGAAAATGGTATTCTTATTTAGATATTGTACAAAAATGTTCTATCTTTTGAAAAAAGCAGCATGTCCGCAATATATGGTTTTACTTGACTGTGATCTCCCGTTAACATAGGCCAAAAAGGTGCTGAAGGCCAGTAAGGGGCTATCAAAGTCCCTGAAGCTTTACAAGCCAACAAAAAAATTATAACGCTGGGAACTAAAGCTACAGGTGGTACTAACCAGTTATTTTCATTTGCCCAATTGACAGAAAAAGCGTCAACTTTCTATGTATATAAAGATGGTTCCTTATTCCTTTTTCGAATAAGGAATAAGGAACCAGTTCCTTATTCCTTTTTCAAATCAGGAATAGGGAACTAGTTCCTGATTCCTTATTCATATCTAAATAAGGAACAGCAAAATAAGTATTTATAAAAAATAAATATTTATGGTTGATCAGCAACATAGAACCACACTGAAAACACTGAAAAAGGAACAGAAGATACAGCAACTGCACTAACATTTTTTTATAACTGCATTAAAATCATTGCATAAAGAATCTAAATAAAAGTATTTTGAAAAAATGTTCAAGTCGAATAATGAATAAGAAACCAGTTCCTTATTCCTTATTGAACTCCGAATAAGGAACAGAAGAAGATACGCAAAGAGAGAACGCAATTGCAATTATTTCTGATAAATCTGCTTTAGAACTGCAAGAATCAAACATCAAAATCATTTCATAAAGCATCTAAATATTAATATTTTGAAAAAACATGTTCAAATCGAATAAGGAATAAGGAACCAGTTCCTTATTCCTTATTCAACTCCGAATAAGGAACAGAAGAAGATACGCAAAAAAGAACGCAATTACAATTATTTCTGATAAATCTGCTTTAGAATTGCAAGAATCAAACATCAAAATCATTTCATAAAGCATCTAAATAAAATATTTTGAAGAAAATGTTCAAGTCGAATAAGGAATAAGGAACCAGTTCCTTATTCCTTATTCAACTCCGAATAAGGAACAGAAGAAGATACGCAAAAAAGAACGCAATTACAATTATTTCTGATAAATCTGCTTTAGAATTGCAAGAATCAAACACCAAAATCATTTGATAAAACATCTTAATAAAAATATTTTGAAAAAATGTTCAAGTGGAATAAGGAATAAGGAACCAGTTTCTTATTCCTTTTTCAACTTTAAATAAAGAAACAGAAGAAGATACGCAAAGAGAGAACGCAATTGCAATTATTTCTGATAAATCTGCATTAGAATTGCAAAAATCAAACATCAAAATCATTTCATGAAGCATCTAAATAAAAATATTTTGAAAAAATGTTCAAGTCGAATAAGGAACCAGTTCCTTATTCCTTATTCAACTCCGAATAAGGAATAGAAGAAGATACGCAAAGAGAAAACGCAATTGCAATTATTTCTGATTAATCTGCTTTAGAACTGCAGAATCAAACACCAAATCATTTCATAAAGCATCTAAATAAAAATATTTTGAAAAAAAATGTTCAAGTCGAATAAGGAGAAGGAACCAGTTCCTTATTCCTTATTCAAGTCTGAACAAGAAACAGAAGAAGATACGCAAAGAGAGAACGCAATTGCAATTATTTCTGATAAATCTGCTTTACAACTGCAAGAATCAAACATCAAAATCATTTCATAAAGCATCTAAATAAAACTATTTTGAAATGCTCAAGTTCACCAGTAGATGACAACTTTTGATTTTGAGGTCATTAGGTCAAAGGTCAAGCTCACAGGGACCTTCATCCTAAAAACGGTTTCCGATCAATAACTAGAGAACGCTTTGACCTAGGTTCACCAAACTTGGTATGCTGGTTGGTCATCACCTGTAGATGACCCCCTATTGATTTTGAGGTCATTAGGTCAAAGTTCAAGCTCACAGAGACTTTGACTCTAAAAACGGTTTCTGGTCAATAACTAGAGAACGCTTTGGCCCAACCACAAGCAATTAGGTGCTGCCGGGGGGCATTTATGTTTTACAAACATTTCTTGTTCTTTGATTATCAATAATTAATGAACGAACAGTTCTTAGTTCATCTCGGATATTGTAGAATAAGGAATATGATATTTTTTCTTCATCATCAACCTTACATAATAGAATAATAACAATAATCAACTTCAGTTTTATACCATTTATTCAAAACATTTACATTTATTATAAAACTATGTCATACAAATACCAAATTATTTAAAGTATCATGCATTCACATTGCAAAAACGGATACTCTAGTTTTGAAGTTAATAACTTTGTGTTATCTCGAAGTCAAATCGAAAAAGAACAAGTTTGCAATATACATCAACCCAGGAAAGGCAATTTGACAACTGTAGGAGGATTTATAGAACGTATTTAAACATAGTAAAACAAGGTTGTTATGTAAGGCAGTACTATATGAAAAGTGATATATTGTTCTTGTAATTTTGACTTCAAGTGTCTGTTTTAATAAGTAAACATGTGGAACATGGGGCTGCAATAAACTGGACAATTCGTCTGTTTATTTGTTGTAACTGTTGCATGTGCTCCTTAAAGTGAAGTTCAGTCCTGTGTGAATTGAAATGCATCTGTCACAGATGTCAGTTATAATATATGTAAAACACATGTATCAATTTTAGTTCTTTAAACAAATTATTAAATTTATGTCCACACTTTTTTCATTCAAAGAAGGTTTTTCAAATACGAACTAAATTAGAAAAGATCATAAAAACCGGAATATCTACTAAAATGTAAAAAAAAAAGTGAAATTAAACGCAACCTCGTAGACATTTTTACACAACAGAATGTAATGATAACTGGAAATTAAAAAAAATCCTGCACTTAACTGTGCTTTGAAAAGCAATCGGAATAAAAATAGAAGAATATAATTGTGCTAAAACTTATGGAAAAATGAGTAAGTTGAAACTGTTTAAAAGAAGAAATTCGGTAGAACCGTTGGCTACTGCCCATAGTAGCACTATTTCAAAATGGGTGTAATCTTTTTCTAAGTATAAATTGGAGTTAAAATACTACTATAAAATAAGCTAAAGCTATCACTGATTGTGATTAATATCCCCCAATATACCACCTTGTCAAGGAACAATGGTGAGGGGGCAATTACCTACGTTTAGAAAAAAAAACATGGATGGGGCCAGATTAGGAGGGTGGGGGGGGGGGGGGCGTGGTGATTGGGTGGGTAGGGGAAACAAGTATGTATCTATAAGAAAAGTTAAAAAATCTAAAAGAAAAACAATTGCACGGGATGGGTGGGTGGAGAGGCAGGGAACGTGATGGTGCGTAAGTACCTACGTATAAAAAAGACAAGTGTAAAAAACAAAAAAATGGGGTGGGGCTATGAGAGGGGAGGGGGTGTGCCTACACATAAAAAATGGAGGTGGGGCAGATAATGGGGTCCGATGCAGGAGTGGGATAGGGTAGTACCGTCCCATCCCATGTTAGTAAATAGTAAAGTTCTAGGATTTGTGCTTTCTCATTTATAAGTCTATGCCTAACCAAGTGTCCCTTAGGGTGCAGCTAATTTTTACCCCAAGGGCATAATATGAACAATCTTGGTAGAGGTCTACTTGAGGACGCCTCACATCAAATTACAAAGTTCTGTTGCAATCGGTTTTAGAGAAAAAGATTTTTATTTTTTTCCTAAATAACTCTATACAAGTCTCAAGGGCGGGGCCGATACTGACCCTGGAGTCATGATTTGAAGCAACTTGGTAGAGATCTACTAGACAATGCGAAACACCAAATATCAATATCTAAGCCTTACGATTTATGAATGATCAGAACATTAATTTAAAGTTTTTGCACGTCACCGCCCATGACGCCCCCTGATGAATAATCAACCATAATACTTTTCCAGAAAAAAAACAGGCGTAAAATGAGGGGCAGCTAATGTTATCGTTCTTAAACACTGCATTTCCTGCCACTCCCCTCAATCTATGTGCCAAATAATAACTAAATGCCTTTAATAGTTTTAAAGTTGTGTCTACGGCAAGCAAAATATACTAAGCTGAGATAATGAGAAAACTAGTCAAGAAGAGTTATGGTTTTTGTTCATATCTTTGCGTATCTTTTTCTGTTCCTTATTCGGAGTTGAATAAGGAATAAGGAACTAGTTCCTTATTCCTTATTGGACTTGAACATTTTTTCAAATTTTTTTTATTTAGATGCTTTATGAAATGATTTTAATGTTTGATTCTTGCAGTTCTATAGCAAATTTATCAGAAATAATTGCAATTGCGTTCTCTCTTTGCGTATCTTCTTCTGTTCCTTTTTCGGAATTGAATAAGGAATACGGAACTGGTTCCTTATTCCTTATTCGACTTGAACATTTTTTCAAAATAGTTTTGTTTAGATGCTTTATGAAATGATTTTGATGTTTGATTCTTGCAGTTCTAAAGTAGATTTATCAGAAATAATTGCAATTGCGTTCTCTCTTTGCGTACCTTATTCTGTTCCTTATTCGGAGTTGAATAAGGAATAAGGAACTTGTTCCTTATTCTTTTTCGACTTGAACATTTTTTCAAAATATTTTCTATTTAGATGCTTTATGAAATGATTTTCATGTTTGATTCTTGCAGTTCTAAAGCAGATTTATCAAATAATTGCAATTGCGTTCTCTCTTTGCCTACCTTCTTCTGTTCCTTATTCGGAGTTGAATAAGGAATTAGGAACTGGTTCCTTATTCCTTATTCGACTTGAACATTTTTTCAAAATACTTTTATTTAGATGCTTTTTGCAATGATTTTGATGATTGATTTTTGCAATTCTAATGCAGAGTTATAAAAAAAATGTTTGTGAAGTTGCTGTATCTTCTGTTCCTTTTCCAGTGTTTTCAGTGTGGTTCTATGTTGCTGATCAACCATAAATATTTATTTTTTATAAATACTTATTCTGCTGTTACTCATTTAGATATGAATAAGGAATCGGGAACTAGTTCCCTATTCCTTATTTGAAAAAGGAATCAGGAACTGGTTCCTTATTCCTTATTCGAAAAAGGAATAAGGAATAAGGAATAAGGAACTAACTTTATATACATCAACTATCTCAGTTCCCGGAACCCAAACTAAACTGTTAAAACGAACAATTTTTCGAGTGTAATGGTTCGCAAACCGATCTACTGTATGAGGCCCCCACATAGAATCAATAAGATAAAAAAACTCGCCTGAGACGCCCCAATCATCAACAACACATAATTTACTATAATAATCAGCTAAAACGTTAGACTATCGGGGAGCCCTTGACATATGTAATGAAATCTGATGTTTTATGCACAAGTCAAATATATTTAAAGCGATCTTGTGTAAATCTAATTTCGTACTTCCCCCTTCAACAATATGAACACAATTCTGGTTATCGGTGCACCATCTCACAGTTAACCCCGCTATAAAAGGTAAAAAACTGTTTAAGGCGAATAAAATAGCAGTTAACTCGCGCCATGTGGAACTGGTGTCCCTTTCAGACTGTGACCAATTCCTATGACAAATTTTATCTCAATAACCTTCAATATAAGCAACAGTTACTGACTCAATACCAGTACTGAACAAACGTCTGGTTGGTTTACTAATTACTTTCTTTTTCCAGAATTTGGTTTCTCGAATAGCTCCCTCAGACCAGAGTCCCAGACCCCATTTCTAGATTCAATGACATGATGCAAATGTTTTGTCATTAATTTACAAATATTACCAATAACGGGCATTAATGAAATAATTTTCCCTGTAAACTTTGCTATTTCTCGTGCACTTAAAAAAGGAAGTTTCGCACAACATACTTCAGTATAATCGGACACATTACATATCCGCCTGGCTGGTTATCTTTTAAATTCCATAAAAGCCCCAGCCATTCAAGAATTTGTACTGGTTCTAAAACGCACTTATTCAAATTAATAAAAAAACCTGACCTAATCAAAACTGACTTCACAAACATGACGTCATTCTTAGCCAAATGAAGTGTTTTATTGATCACCCAGCCGTCATCTAAAAATAGTACAAAAAAAATATACCATTTTCCCTGATATGTTTCACAATTGGCCTTAAACACTCTGTCCAGATAAATGGAGCCGATGTAAGTCCAAAAGGTAAAACAGTGAAAACATAATATTTTGTAAAACCGTTTTAAATCCACGAAAACCCTAAAAATGTTTGCTGAGATGGAGCTATATCTCTATGGTGATAGGCTGAGGTTACATCAAATTTGTACATGAAACCTCCCGGATACAAATATTCAAAAGCGACTGACCAGTCCTCGAACTTAAAATGTTCTTTCCAAACATATCTATTCATAACGCTTAAATCAAGAATAAGACGTTTTTTGCCTTAACTATTGACAGACACTGACAACAGATTAACTAAATAAGGAAGAAAAGGAACTTCTAAAACACAACCAGAATGAACTAAGTCAGTGATAGCACCCGAAACAAAATCACAATGTTCAAGAGCAGACTTGTTGTTTTTGAGAAGATAACTAACAGGAATTTCATAAAATAGAATAATATAACCGTTTTGAACCACATCAATTACATAGTTAGAAGCTTTTAAAATATTTCTCCAAAATTCAACATGAGACCGTAACCTACCCTTAACAGACCGATTTTTGCTATGAGAAAACGTCATTTTGTATTCAAAATAATTAGTTTGTGCTAAAATAATGTCCTCTAAAACACAGCGAAATACAATCATTTGAAAAATACTCATCTTCACAATAAGCCGGGTCTTGGTTCAGTTGCGGTTGGGTGTTGCTTGCCCGAGACTGCTTGCTGTTTGTGGACCTTGACTGTTTGACCTTGTAAAGGGAAGGCGCTTCCGAGAACGGGATAATATCCGACACCTTGGGGTTGGCGTAATCTTGGGCAGTTCGACCGGAAGTGTCTAAAACCACCGCAGGCGTAACATTGGATGAGTTGCTTGTTGTTTCGTCGAAAAGTACGAAAAGAACTGAGGACACCCCTGGCAGTGTCACCAACATAACCCGTATCACGCGACGACTCCAAAACTGACTGTGGAGGTTGCAGGTTTCGAACCCGAACGAAATTTTTTCTATGCCAAAGCTCGCTTTTCAGCACGACGGATCTTATCATCGTCGCTATCGCTGGCGATTTCATCCGACTCGTATTCAGCAACCGTATCCCAGCCGCCGGGACTTTTATCAACTAATTTGATAAGTTTATTCCTGTGAGTCAGGCTTTTGACGATACCAGCAACTTTATCTAATGATCTACGTTCTTCCGTCGTTCTGAATAAAACTGGAAACCGACTCTAACTGTTCAATTAGTCCCGAGTTAAATTCAAACTGTTTTCGATTACTTGTCCATTTAAAGTCCCTTGCACAAGAACTTTCTTTCAATTTTTTGAACTGCTTGTCATTGGACACTAATAAATCGTCTCTTAATTCACGCTTAAGCGAAGAAAACTTATTGTCTAAATATTCCTGAAAAGCGACCACAGAATCTGCAGAACCGCCTCTATCGTTACCACGTGGCCGCCCGGCGTTTTCGCTATCACTATCCATTTAAGAGAGAAAAAAGAACATGTGCACCAAGCAATGCAATTACCTCGAGTGATTTGAAAACACCTTTCGATACTTATATAGAAATCCGATACGCTTAGTGAATGCACGAAAATCTCGTGCAAGACAGTCTGTACATAGTTACTATATTACAACATATCTTAATAGCTCTGACAAGAATAAATACATATCGACGATTGCAAACATACCTTTTAACTTATATGTATATAATAAATGACAAGATATATAGTTCATTTTACAAATATTTATTCTTTTAAATATGTACAAACTAGATGCTATGTTGTCATAAGTTGCACCAAACAACGCTAATTTTCAAGTTTATCTGGAACACATAAATTAAAAAAACTATTTTCTATTTTTAAGTCAAAAAGTATTTAAAACAACAACATTAAAATTCAAAATAGGAAATAGTTGTTATAATTTATGTGTCCCAGATAATAGAAAGAATATATAGCTTTCAAAAAGATAATCCCAAATAAGTGATATGAAACTGAATAAACAAAACTGCATCTTCACTCTTCATTAAGCTAAAGTCCATAGAAAAAATCACATTAATAATCATGTATAGTTTACCAATAGCTTATATAAAGCATTTTTTCCTAATTAAAGATCTATTACACAAACTACACATATCATATGTAAACTGAGTTTTCAGTCTGTAATTTAAAACTACCTAGTATGCAAACAAACACGTAAACAAAATGTTATATTTTAAAATCTGTACCTGTTGTCTGTTGTTTCCTATCTTGAAAAGTAAGTTATTATTATCATTTTTACCTAACTTTCCTACAAAAACAATTTTTGTTGAATTGTACTACAATAATTCACATGTTCATGACAATGATTTCCGTGTAAATTCAATAATGACGTAGTACCGTGTATCTATCTTAGTAAAAGAAGTAAAAGTAGACCGTGAGCAAGGGCCGATCTAGAAATTCAGGCTGCGGGGCCCGATACCAATTCCAGGAATCCGACCGATTTTAGGAGGAAAAACGCAATATTTCAGGGGATTTTGGAACATCTACGGGGATTCGGACTAGCCTGACCCCAAAACCACCGGAAACCAAGGTGTGCATTCACGAGAATCGAACAGCAAGCTCAAGGGTCACGATACTTCGCGAGGAGGTGTTTCGGGGGCTCGAAATACTACGACTAGGGGGTCAGTTTAAAAAGAAAACAAAATCCATCCTATGGCGCTCGCTTTACTACGTAAAACTGGCCTTGAAAGCTAATGCACGCAGGTTTCTTTAGTAGGACCAGGGATTATCATATGATACGTTATGTTGAAGAAGGTACCGGGTATAAATGTTAGTATGTTTTGCTGTATATTTTGGCAAAATGTTGAAATTGTTTGACTTACTGTATCACATGTCTCACGCATAATGTTTTAGAAATAGTAAAGTAATGCTAAAATGGCTAGCATTGGCGATAAAATGGTACTTGTCTGAGTCACAAGTTTGTTATGATTATGTTTTTAACCGATATGTTATTTGCTAATAATAAAAGATCAGCTAATTGAAGAATGTTCAAGGGCATGTGCATTTTTCCTCTGACAGTTCTCCAAGAGTTCTAGACAGCATGCCACCTGGCAAGTAGTACTCACGTTTTAAAACGATCAACGATTTAACATTAAAAGTGAAGAATAACAAAAACGTTTGATTTCATAAATTTGTTATGCATGCATGTACCTTCCTCGTCTCCAAGTACTGCATAGTAGAATTAAAAATCGAGCAATTTCAATACAAGCAAAATCATCGCACATTCAGACAGTAACGATTGTCTTTAAAGGGATATACCCGAAATAAATCACTGATATAATGTCTTATATCCTGAGAAAATTTTCGTTTCTAATAAATTGTTCTCCAGCCATAAATCATAAGAAGACATCCCTCTATATATAGGGACTAGTTTAATGCCTTCAGTTTACCTGTTGTACTTAGAATTTTGGACTGCATCTTCCGATTTATTACTTCAATAACATTCATATATATACATGCTTTTTTTTCCACTCCCTGTATTCGTAGAGCGGGACGTCAATTTTTTTTACCCATTTTGGATAATCTCTGTAAAATAATCATCACGTCTTTTTGACAAGTTTAAACACGCCAGTCGAGGAATGGTTGCAAAAAAATTGAATAAATAAATAAAGAAAGAAATAAAGAAGCGGATAAAAACCTTTCGCTCATGAGAGTAACCGAAATTAATTTCATGAAATCACTGAAAGTCGTAATATTGCTCATATGTTACAAGCACGGAATGCACGGACTTCTTGCGAAAAAAGCACGGATTTCGTTAATTGTACGAAACATGAATTCATAATGTTGTAAATCGTTTTGCTCGCGAAAACATCTTTTGTAAATAACAAAATGGTATTCAAAGGAATTGAATAGCCATGGAAAACACGTATATTATATACTGTGGTCACTACTCTAAAAATAAGGATTGCAATTATTATTCAATGGGCGCTAAAGGGGATTTAGCATGAGAACTGTTCTTATAAATTCAGTTTATCATAAGTGTTTAGCTATATTTAACAATATAGGGGGCTTCCCCAAAATTATTTTTGCAAAGTCTTTATCACATAAACGATATATCTGACAGTGCACTTCAAGGACACATAATATGAATTGCCCGTCTTCAAAATGTGATGGTACCTCTATATCTGAACATTGGTACCTTTGTATTTTTAAACATGTATACAGATATATATCAGAAAATACATAATTACCTTGAAAATCAAGAACAACCATGTGAAAATGCAAACATTGAGTAAACAAATAAATCAATAAAAATAAAATGACTTCGAGTTCCACAGATCTTTTAAAGAATATGGTTGATTGAAAGTAAATGATGTTTTCCTAAACTCAATTAATTGAAAACAGGGTTCAAGTAAGAATTGTCTGGTCAAAGAAATACCATGTGCTATTCACCTATTTTGATAATTTATCACCGATACTCTTGTCCACATGGCAAGCTCCACCTGATCGTTTTACTTAATGTTTTGGTATAGAACAGGAAGTGTCTGAGTTCAAGAGGTATCTCTGGTTCGTTCACGTGCTCAGCAGACAGCACTGATACACGGTGCACTTCCAAAAGACGGTTAACTTTGTAACTAAACCACCATGACGTCATCACCGATATACTCCGGAAATCATCTCAGTTTGTATTATTACGAAGACTTGATGGAACATCTTTCAATATTTCGTGTAATATGGACGCGTGATATTCTGGATTTTTGGTGTATGCTTGAGCCTTATTATCCACGAGTTAATTCTTAAGTAGAATTCGCATGACAGTCGAGTTGAAACGAGTAGAGGTCAAACTTACCATCCCTTCAATTTCCATCTAGCGCTCATTACTCACACAATTGACACCATGTCTCACTATCGAAATACTGGAAATAGACATCAGCAACATTTTTATAATTAAATTTCTTAAAATAAAAATATTTTCTTTCAATTAATGCACATCTACTTTTTAATACCATGTTTGTGCTTTTGAATCGTGAATAATGCTGTATTCTATAATAAACGCCAAATAAGCTCCTTCAGTGCTTTGATTCATTTTTTTCTGCGGATACGTGTTTTTGCGTTTGTTTCTTGGCACTGTGCGAGTTTATACACACAAGACATATATAAAGCTTCCAACATAACTTTAGAAACACTGTTGTCAAAAAAGTAAACAAAATTTACCATTCCAATTTAAATTGGTTTCTGTAAAACTATATAATGTCGTTCAATAAGAGTTGGCCTGAAGAAATTAACAAAAACAAAACTTAATTATTGGTCTAAACTAAGTCCAAATATTAGGACCCATGTCCAAACCACGATATCCGCGGCTTTTATGAGACCAACAGCGGTATTATTTTGCAAGGTTATCGCAGCTGCTATAACTTATATACATAAGAATTTGTAGAATATACTAAAACTTGAATAAGTCTCAGCAAAACTGCCCATGATAATGTAATTCAGCGGCCAAAATAAAAGTAAAGAACTTTTTGTAAAGAACAAATTAACATAACTGTAGCGGTGTTCTCCTTAAGTTTATCTGCAGTTGACACATTTTTGCCAATGTCCCTTTGAGGGAATGAATGGGAGCTTGTTTTCCAATCAGAAATTACAAGTGTGATCATGTTATTTGGCTGTATAAAAACCAAGGAACAATATTTCAAATACAAAAAGATTTATGTCTTTGCTCTGTTGTCGTTCCATACGCTTAAATTAAGCAGAACAACTTTATTACAAAACTATTTTGAAACGACCCCTTATGGTGTTTTCTTTTTTGAAAGAGCGCCTCATTTGTCCCCTTTCTCTGGGGCCTCAGCTGACCTTGCAAAGTCAGGTGTATCAGTATTGACATGCTGATCTTTTTAGCGCCACCAATTCAGCTCTCGGAACACTACGGCAACCGTCGCAAATACTTGTATAGGATTTGTACAAAGTAGGCGGAAATAACCGAGTGGTTACGATCATGACTTGCACGAGGATCTGAGGTGAACATATGTAAAAAATTTTCACGCTTGTTTCACTTTGTTCACTTACTATAAAAAGAAGGTCAAATCTGGAATTTCAGTCATAAACTTTCTTTTTCTCTGATAGCATACCTTAGTTTGTTTACTATGTTAACTAAGTAATAGTGGAACTGCTTTGGCTTTTGAATGAAGGTAAGTTGGTTTACTACCGTACACTGTTACTTTTCAAAAATTCTATTGAGACGAGTTATTCTGATATTTTTCTGCTTCTTCGTCAATAATTTTTTGAAATTCAAATTTAGGAAAAATTCTCGTTCTTTTTTTTCATTTTGATTTTTGGCGAAATTGAACACAAAGTTGAAAAAAAAACATTTGTCGGTTCCATTTTATTTCTGTTCTCATAGTCTCTCTCTGTTCTTTTTAAAATCTGTTAAAATCTTTATTGCCAGTTTGTTTTCTTAATTCAGAGTTTTTGTTTTCAGTTTCCTTTCTTACCCTAGATTACTTGGACGCTTGTGTTGCACAGACTTAGACTTATGTAAAAATGATATGCATACAACAGTCAGGTTTCACTCCAAATGGTAATTCTTCTATTTTCAGAGTGAAATAGTACTTTGACTAGTTTGAGAAAGTACCTGTGATGTCTACCTGTAAACAAGGGTTGAGGGACAAGAAAACAGCCCTGTATGCTGAACTGATTTGTTGTAAGCACATAAATTACAGTTCCCTCTCCAAGAAGTGTAGTAAAATATTGTCAAGAGAGGGGTAAGTAAAATAGCCATTTTCATTAAACTCACTTTAGGTTAGGCTAGCCCAATCTAATATACTTACAGGGAGAGAGACATTCACAGAATTATACAGACTCTTGCTTTTTACATTTCAGCGATCCTGTCAGCTTGAAAGAGTACTTGAAACCTAATATTTCTGAATACCATTAGATTAGGAAGAAGTAATCGTTCTGAGTTTGTTTGCTGTAATATTGTCTTTACCTAAAGTATACATATGACTATCTTTCCTTTGCAGAGGTTTAGTACTGGCTTTTTGCCCAAGAAAACTGCCAAACTGTGCTCTTGTTACTGAAATGACTCTAAAAAATAGTTTTTTGACCTTGCCTGTACATTATTTGAACTAAAGCCAGTTCAAAGTTGATAAAATTTGTCAACTAAAGAGTGCATCTTTATGTTTAGCTCACCTGGGCACAAAGTGCACATGGTAAGCTTTTGTGATCAGTCATTTTCCGTCATTGTTTAATGTTGGTCAATTTTTTCTGCATTGTCCTTCAACAACTGACCAACAAATGGCATTCTTTTTCTAAATCATAAAGTTGATAAAATAAGGCATAGCTGTTGATTGCCAAGATCATTTTAGGCCATATGTTTTTATAAACATTGTGTAGCTGTCTGTCTGTCTGTCTGGAGTGTAACTCAAAAACCATAAATGAAGGTATTTACTTCAAGACATTG
Organism: Cyclina sinensis; assembly: GCA_012932295.1. Lineage (NCBI taxonomy): Eukaryota > Metazoa > Mollusca > Bivalvia > Venerida > Veneridae > Cyclina > Cyclina sinensis. The sequence continues at coordinate 22,364,980 of JAAONU010000001.1, forward strand.
AGAGTAAGTGCAGTGCACAAGAACCATATCATTCATCTTGTCTAGTTATTGCATTATCTCCCTTTAGTACATTTTGCATGTCCAGGGTATAACTCTAAAACTATTGATGGCAATTAGTTAAAATTGGGCACATTGTCAAAGTGAAGTTGTTTAAGAACTATGACTCTAAATGCCCCTATTTTAGAGTTTATTCCCTTTATAATTTCTGTAAATGTAATAATGCTTGTCCAGAGCATAATTCTAAAATAATTTTATTATACAAGGAATTTAGTTGATATTAAAGAAATTGATAGTGTATACATGAAGTGCATTGTTGAATAAATATAATTCTGCATTCATTCTTCACTCATCTCCCTTTATTTTATTTTTAATGCTTGTGCTGAGCATAACTCTGAAAGTATTCAACAGGTTTAGTTACTATAATACATGTTGATAGAGGGCAAAAGAAGTGCATTATCAAAGAACTAACTCTACCATGCCAGTTTTTTTTTTTTAAATTCCCTCCCTTTGTTATCTGTTTATTCAGAGAAATAAAAGCTGTTGATTGTATATGCTTGATATTCAAAACAATGATTGAAGTGCAGTGTTTAAAAATAATAACACTGCCATGCCCATTTTTTAATTACCTCCCTTTATTATTTTTTATTACGCTTATTCAGAGAAAATTTTAAAAACTGTTGAAGGTATATGCTTGATAATCAAAACAATGCTTGAAAATAGTGTTTTAAAATAGTAACACTATCTGGCTATGTTCACAAATTAAATTATTTTCCTTACATAACTCCAACAGGTTTCAAGGAATTAAGTTGATATTATATATGTTAATAGAGGACAAATAGAGGAAGTGTAGTATCAAAGAACTATAGCTCTAACATGCCATTTAAAAATATTCTCACACTTCATAATTTTTCATTATGCTTACTTAAGAGAACAACTTAAAAACTGTTGAATGTATATTCCTGATGTTGAAAATAATGATTGAAAGTGGTGTTTAAACATCATTAAACCACTGGCCATAAGCCCATTTTAAATTAGTGCTACTCTGGGGAGCATCCAACAGTTCTGCCAATTTTCTTGTTCAAATTATATCCTATAGTGTCTAGTTTTTGCCACACCCTGAGGGTCATGTGTTACAAGAAATACATGTTTACAAAAAATAGTCTATGAGACTGTTACATTAAAAACCTAGCTGGTCAAAAGCAAAATTGCCTAGAACTTGGATATTTTATGTGATTTTTTTTTTGAAGACATTCCACTATCAAGACTGTTCAAATTATGCCCTTTGTTTTAAATATATACTCAACCCTGGGTCACATGTTTAGACTTATTTAAGAAATGTCTGAAAAGAAAAGGACTTAATAGAGTTTGTAGCATCATTTCATTGACCTCTGTAAAATTATCTAAATCATATGATCCAGGTTTCACTATTTCTTAAAGTTTGAAAAGCTTATCAAAAACCAAATAGTCTGTCTTTCTTCGTGTTGTATTATCTCTGGAACTGTAAGAGCTATATTGATGGTGTTTCATAGGAATGTCAGGTAGCATCTTGTGCCCAACTTTTTCATGATCACTCTGTAACTTTGACATTTATGTTTAAGTTTTATTCAACAAATAATGCAGATGTGGCTTTATAAATAATGCATAAGCTCTATTAGGTCTTGCATGGTCACAGTGTGCGCTGTTGCACTTAAAGACAAACATTCTGCATGTGTATATTTCAAGATTTCTGTCTATTGAATTTTTGCAATTTGACTACTTATTTACTTCATCTTTGTAAGGAAAATTGACTATGAATAATTCTAACACTATCCGCAATTCGCCGACAATAAACAAAGAAGGAATTGAGCGTGACATATCAAATATATTAGATAACGCTGCAAAAAAGCGTGCGCCCGCTGACGTCACTGCAAACTACTTTCGGCTGTTCTTATTTTTCATTGTAAACCAAAAATTGTTTTTAAATATTTTTATAGTGAAATATTGTTTTAGACTAAATTATCTTCTTTGATGTTCATCTTTGATAAAATTATAGATATTTGTTTAAACGTAAATTATTGAGTGATAAGCTAAAATAACCTTGTTGTTTTCATTTTCACGTGGGAAATGAATAGCGGGGTAAACAGAATAGCCTGTCAGGGTCAATAACCGTTAAATATGGCATGATAAGTAGTGCACATAATTGTGTCCCTTATAACTATACATATGTGTTAGAATTGAAATAGATTTTAAAGTTTTTGTGTTCTACCGTCGAATATAGCACGGTATCTCGTTCAGATGTGTAATAATTTAATCAATCAGGCCTATGGCCTTCGTGATTAAATTAATACGCATCTGAACTCGACACCGTGCTATATTTGACGGTAGAACACTCAAACTTAAAATCTATTTCCTAAATATTGTATTGTGTATTGTATTATAGGTAGAATATACTTGCTATGGCAACAAGAATAAAAAAAATTCTAAAATCTTCTTATTTAAAACCAAATGCCTAGAAATAAGCATTTTGTAGTAGATGGATGACCTGTACAAATTGTTCAGAATATGTATCTTGGATCTCTGTTGGCCACACCAGAAGTTCACGCTTTACATAGAAATGTATAAGAAAAAGCATCTTTTATGAATCTAGATGGAATCCTGGAATGGAATCTTGGAACTGAACCAAAAGCAAAATACGGATGTAGAACTGAGGACCAAAACTTTTCCTGGGCTTATCATACTGATGTTATATTTACAATTCTCATGAAAATAGATTACAAATTACCATTTAGTTGATACCTTCTATTTTATTTTTAAACTGGATACAAAGAATAGGACATGACAAAATACAAGATCTGAAACCTTCTTATTGAATAGATAATTTACTTACTTTTACATGTAACTTCCAGCTTATTTAAAGTAAATCACAATAATAAACAAAAGCTGTCACTGGAAATTGACATATGCCCCCGAAATGTAGCTTGGAATTGAAACTGGTGTAAATATATAATTGAATATGCCTGTGGAAAAGAGATCAAACAAAAAATAGAGCATGAACTGAAGGTAAATGGTAAAATAATGTTTTTCTGCTTCAGATTCTTATATGAAGGTTGAAGACATAATTATTCAATGAAATAGAAAGCTGTGAGTTTGGTCTTGAATATGAACAATATTGTTTTATTCCCAACCCCTACTGGTGTTTTATATATAACAAGGCTTGGTAACAAACATTCTGGTTTCAATAAAATCCCCAAAGCAGTTTTGGAGATGAAGCTTAGACAAGATTTTAATACAGAGGTTATAGTAAACAAGACCTGTCTGCAGACAGCATGTTCCACTTTTCTCAGTGCTGGATAGTAAATTATAAACCAAGTCAAACAAGAGGCCCAAGTGAAAAACATATTTGAGTAGGGGAGGGCAAGTACCTAGTCATATAAATAAGATAAAAAAAATTTGGGTGGGAAACATGATGGGGAGGTAAGAGAGGAGGTCTCCCATGCATCTGAGAGTTAAGTACCTATGTATTTAAAAAAAAATAATGGAAAAAATTGGTTTATAAAAAAAGTTTATTTCAAAGCTTAAGAAGGTCTTTTCCAATATAGGAGAAAAAAAGAATTTTATTAATTATTTTTTTTGCCGGGGTGGGGGGGATGGGTAAAGTAACTTCATACCTACATAATTTTTTTTTTTAAAAATGAGAATTTATTTTTTTGAGGGCGAGGGGGAAGGGGGTCCCATACATGGTGTGGGCGGGGAAGTCAATTACCTACATATTTTATAAAAAAGATAATTATAATGAAAAAAAATTATGGGGGGGGGGGGGGGGGGGGTAATGCTAGGGCTGGGGGTCCCCAAGCAGAGGGGAGGTTGGAGGAGGGGGGGAGGGGAAGTACTTATCCATCCTACGTAAGTTGAAGTTTATTTCTAGGCTTAAGAAGTTTTTTCCTTATATATAAGTAAAATCAAGTGTCCCCTGGGGTGAGGCTAATTTTGACCCCCAGGGACATGGGTGCCAACAATCCTTGCAGGGTTCTTGCTGGTGATCAAGTATTGGAGATGAAGTGTGGACAAGACTTTAATATAGCAGTTAGAGTAAAAAAATGACTAAGTGCCAATAACTCTGCCAAAAACAATCTAAGCGAAATCGCCTGACGATATGCACAACTAGACTTGGTGACAAACACTCATTTTAAGTTTCAATGAAATCCCTCCAGCGGTTTTTGAGATGAAGCAAGGACAAGATTTTACAGGACAGATGGACGGACGGAGAGTGCGATTACTATATGCCTCCCTTCAGGGGGCATAAAAACAACTATCCGTTTAAACCAATTTTAGTCATGTTTGCTTTGAAGTTTATTATCCAAATCATGCATACAGTTCTTTTATACATTCTTTGCATTAATGAATTTTTCATTCACAGAATAATTAAAATGCTCACAGGATATGTTATCCTTGATGATTGTTCATCTTGCAACTGTCACATTATCTGGAAAAAAAAAAAATTTTAAGTATCATTTTATTACAAAGAAACCCCATTGCATATAAATGCATTAGAATTTATTGTACTGTACCCTCTGGTCAGTGACAACAGCTGATATAATTTGGACAGTTCTACATCTACATTTCTAATATATCATGACAAATTACTGTAGGTACTAATGTTCAGAAATGAATGACACTGAGTCCAGAATTTTTTTTTCACTTATTTTCAGCTTAATTACCAAATTTCTGCAATGCAGCATAAAACTGTGGTACCTCAGTCTTTATTTTTTTTGTTGGTTCAAAATCAACCCTTGCAATGTAAATTCTAAATGACATGAGCTAGGAATTGTTTGTTCACTTTTTCATGAACGGTCATCTGCCACAGCAGCAAAACTTCTGTAATGGTCAGATTACATTGTTGTGAAATATTTTCACATCTCAATTCGATGAGTAAATTGCTATCTGAAGCTTATCAAGGTTAATAAAGGTGTAAGTGATCTAGATTTTTCATGTTAACAATTGCTCCTGATGTGCTCTTAGAATGTTACACTAATTTATCTTGAATAAGTACTTTGAATATTTTTGAGTAGAAGTCATTTTACATTAACTTGCTAAATAATACAATCGCAAACTGACGCATGTAATGAAAACAAATATGCAGAAAAACAAATAAGCTGTTGCTTAATTACATTTTAAAAATTTCAACCTGTTAGTTTTAAGAGAAATGATGCTGGAAATCTTTCTAAATTATATTTTATTATATTCGAATCCAGAAATCTTATTTGAATATATATAAGGAATGCTAATATTCAAATACTCTTATTTGTTGACATCCCAAAATTTAATATTTATAGGATAAGGGTATTAACTTTTCACCATTCTGTAACAAAACACTTTCCATCAAATAAAACTGCAGCTGACATCAATAAGGAATCCAGTGTCTGTATGTCCACTAGGTTGTGATGTAAAGAAGCACTTATTTTTTCTTCAAGCCAGCCTTGTCTGACTTTAATTTCTCTAAATCAATCTTATTTCAAACAGAAACAGAAAACAAGGGTATGTTACTACTTTCAATCTCTCTTCTCTCCTTCTTAAATGGTTAGGTTAGGTTAGGTTAGGTTTGGTTAGGTTAGGGATGGCGTGCTTGAAGTGTTTTTTTTTTTTTTTTTAATTTTTTTGTTCTTTTTCCCGTTCCTGAAGTAAACGGTTTCTCCGCAAGGTCATTTGCTATACACTAAATTCCTTATATTGTCGCATTTCATGTCATGTCGGAGCTACCGAAGCTGGTGCCACTGCTGAAGAGTCAACAGTTCCTGAAGAAAAAGGTAAGCAACTGTGCTCCTTCTTGGATCTTTTTCTTCAAGCCGGCTGCCTCTGAGTTCTGTTTCTCTAAGTTAATCCCTTTTCAGTAAGCATTTCAAGGATTTTAATGTTAATTTGTTCCGTTTCTCTAAGTAAATCAAGCATTTTATGTTGATCTGGTCCCTGTTTTAAGTATTTCATCTTGATGCTGTAGTAATTCACAGTCTCGAGAGAAAATAAATGTTTATTTTTGCGTTTTCTTAGTCGAATTTCACTCATGTTTTTTTGCGTTTTCTCTTTTCATTTGATGTGCGAGCGCCTGCTTCCAAGTGGATGGTGAAACAGAAAACAAGGGTAAGTAACTCCTTTCCATCTCTCTTCTCTCCTTAAATGGTTAGGTTAGGTTTGGTAACGTTAGGTTAGGTTAGGTCTGGCTGGCTTGAAGTGTTTTTATTTTTTTCTTCTTTTTTTGTTCATTTTTGCATTCCTGAATTAATCGCTTTTTTCTCAAGGTCATTTGCTATACACTAAATTCCTTGTATTTTCTCTTTTCATGTCGTGTCGTGTCGGAGCTGGTGAAGCTGGTGCGGCTGCTGAAGAGTCAACAGTTCCTGAAAAAAGGTAAGCAACTATGGTCCTTTCTGGATTTTTTCTTCAAGCCGGCCGCCTCCGAGTTCAGTTTCTCTAAGTAAATCCCTTTTCAGTAAGCATTTCAAGGATTTTAATGTTAATTTGTTCCGTTTCTCTAAGTAAATCTCTTTTCAGTACGCGTTCCAAGGATTTTAATGTTGATCTGGTCCCTGTTTTAAGTATTTCATGATGATGCTATAGTAATTCACAGTCTCGAGAGAAAATAAATGTTTATTTTTGCGTTTTCTTAGTCGAATTCACTCATGCTTTATTGTGTTTTCTCTTTTCATTTGATGTGCCGCCGAGCGCCTGCTTCCAAGTGGATGGTGAAACAGAAAACAAGGGTAAGTAACTCCTTTCCATCTCTCTTCTCTCCTTCTTAAATGGTTAGGTTAGGTTAGGTAACGTTAGGTTAGGTTAGGTCTGGCTGGCTTGAAGTGTTTTTATTTTTTTCTTCTTTTTTTGTTCATTTTTGCATTCCTGAAGTAATCGCTTTTTTCACAAGGTCATTTGCTATACACTAAATTCCTTGTGTTTTCTCTTTTCATGTCGTTTCGTCTCGGAGCTGGCGAAGCTGGTGCCGCTGCTGAAGAGTCAATAGTTCCTGAAGAAAAAGGTAAGCAACTGTGGTCCTTCCTGGACTTTTTCTTCAAGCCAGCCGCCTCCGACTTCTGTTTCTCTCAGTAAATCCCTTTTCAGGAAGCATTTCAAGGATTTTAATGTTAATTTGTTCCGTTTCTATAAGTAAATCTCTTTCCAGTACGCGTTCCAAGGATTTTAATGTTGATCTGGTCCCTGTTTTAAGTATTTCATGATGATGCTATAGTAATTCACAGTCTCGAGAGAAAATAAATGTTTATTTTTGCGTTTTCTTAGTCGAATTTCACTCATGCTTTATTGCGTTTTCTCTTTTCATTTGATGTGCCGCCGAGCGCCTGACTCCAAGTGGATGGTGAAACAGAAAACAAGGGTAAGTAACTCCTTTCCATCTCTCTTCTCTCCTTCTTAAATGGTTAGGTTAGGTTAGGTAACGTTAGGTTAGGTTAGGTCTGGCTGGCTGGCTTGAAGTGTTTTCATTTTTTTTCTTCTATTTTTGTTCATTTTTGCATTCGTGAAGTAATGGCTTTTTTCACAAGGTCATTTGCTATACATTAAATTCCTAGTGTATTCTCTTTTCATGTCGTGTTGTGTCGGAGCTGGCGAAGCTGGTGCGGCTGCTGAAGAGTCAACAGTTCCTGAAGAAAAAGGTAAGCAACTGCGTTCCTTCCTGGATTTTTTCTTCAAGCCGGCCATCTCCGAGTTCTGTTTCTCTAAGTAAATCCCTTTCGGTAAGGATTTCAAGGATTTTAATGTTAATTTATTCCGTTTCTCTAAGTAAATCTCTTTTCAGTACGCGTTCCAAGGATTTTATTGATAATCTGGTCCCTGTTTTAAGTATTTCATCTTGATGCTGTAGTAATTCACAGTCTCGAGAGAAAATAAATGTTTATTTTTGCGTTTTCTTAGTCGAATTTCACTCATGCTTTATTGCGTTTTCTCTTTTCATTTGATGTGCTGAGGGCCTGCTTCCAAGTGGATGGTGAAACAGAAAACAAGGGTAAGTAACTCCTTTCCATCTCTCTTCTCTCCTTCTTAAATGGTTAGGTTAGGTTAGGTAACGTTGGGTTAGGTTAGGTATGGCTGGCTTGAAGATTTTTAATTTTTTTTTCCTTTTTTGTTCATTTTTGCATTCCTGCATTAATCACTTTTTTTACAAGGTCATTTGCTATACACTTAATTCCTTGTATTTTCTCTTTTCATGTCGTGTCGTGTCGGAGCTGGCGAAGCTTGTGCGGCTGCTGAAGAGTTCTTTTTCTCTAAGTAAATCCCTTTTCAGTGAGCATTTCAAGGATCTTAATTTTAATTTGTTCCTTTTCTCTAAGTAAATCTCTTTTTAGTACGCGTTCCAAGGATTTTAATGTTGATCTGGTCCCTGTTTTAAGTATTTCATCTTGATGCTGTAGTAATTCAGTCTGAAGAAAAAATAAATGTTTATTTTTCCGTTTTCTTAGTCGAATTTCACTCATGCTTTATTGCGTTTTCTCTTTTCATTTGATGTGCCGCCGAGCGCCTGCTTCTAAGTGGATGGTGAAACAGAAGACAAGGGTAAGTAACTCTTTTCCATCTCTCTCCTCTCCTTCTTAAATGGTTACGTTAGGTTAGGTAACGTAAGGTTAGGTTAGGTCTGGCTGGCTTGAAGTGTTTTCATTTTTTTTTATTTTTTTGTTCGTTTTTGCATTCCTGAAGTAATCGCTTTTTTCACAAGGTCATTTGCTATACACTAAATTCCTTGTGTTTTCTCTTTTCATGTCGTTTCGTGTCGGAGCTGGTGAAGCTGGTGCGGCTGCTGAAGAGTCAACAGTTCCTGAAGAAAAAGGTAAGCAACTGTGGTCCTTCCTGGACTTTTTCTTCAAGCCAGCCGCCTCCGAGTTCTGTTTCTCTAAGTAAATCTCTTTTCAGTAAGCATTTCAAGGATTTTAATGATAATTTGTTCCGTTTCTCTAAGTAAACCTCTTTTCAGTATGTGTTCCAAGGATTTTAATGTTGATCTGGTCCCTGTTTTAAGTATTTCATGATGATGCTATAGTAATTCACAGTCTCGAGAGAAAATAAATGTTTATTTTTGCGTTTTCTTACTCGAATTTCACTCGTGCTTTATTGCGTTTTCTCTTTTCATTTGATGTGCCGCCGAGCGCCTGCTTCCAAGTGGATGGTGAAACAGAAAACAAGGGTAAAGAAGTCCTTTCCATCTCTCTTCTAGCCTTCTTAAATGGTTAGGTTAGGTTAGGTAACGTTAGGTTAGGTTAGGTCTGCCTGGCTTGAAGAGTTTTCATTTTTTTTTTCTTTTTTTTCATTTTTGCATTCCTGAATTAATCGCTTTTTTCACAAGGTCATTTGCTATACACTTAATTCCTTGTATTTTCTCTTTTCATATCGTGTCGTGTCGGAGCTGGCGAAGCTGGTGCGGCTGCTGAAGAGTCAACAGTTCCTGAAGAAAAAGGTAAGCAACTGTGGTCCTTCCTGGATTTTTTCTTCAAGCCGGCCGCCTCTGAGTTCTTTTTCTCTAAGTAAATCCCTTTTCAGTAAGCATTTCAAGGATTTTAATGTTAATTTGTTCCGTTTCTCTAAGTAAATCTCTTTTCAGTACGCGTTCCAAGGTTTTTAATGTTGATCTGGTCCCTGTTTTAAGTATTTCATCTTGATGCTGTAGTTATTCAGTCTCAAGAAAAAATAAATGTTTATTTTTGCGTTTTCTTAGTCGAATTTCACTCATGCTTTATTGCGTTTTCTCTTTTCATTTGATGTGCCGCCTAGCGCCTGACTCCAAGTGGATGGTGAAACAGAAAACAAGGGTAAATAACTCCTTTCCATCTCTGTTCTCTCCTTCTTAAATGGTTAGGTTAGGTAACGTTAGGTTAGGTTAGGTATGGCTGGCTTGAAGATTTTTAATTTTTTTTTTCCTTTTTTGTTCATTTTTGCATTCCTGAATTAATCACTTTTTTTACAAGGTCATTTGCTATACACTTAATTCCTTGTATTTTCTCTTTTCATGTCGTGTCGTGTCGGAGCTGGCGAAGCTGGTGCAGCTGCTGAAGAGTCAACAGTTCCTGAAGAAAAAGGTAAGCAACTGTGGTCCTTCCTGGCTTTTTTCTTCAAGCCGGCCGCCTCTGAGTTCTTTTTCTTTAAGTAAATCCCTTTTCAGTAAGCATTTCAAGGATCTTAATTTTAATTTGTTCCGTTTCTCTAAGTAAATCTCTTTTCAGTACGCGTTCCAAGGATTTTAATGTTGATCTGGTCCCTGTTTTAAGTATTTCATCTTGATGCTGTAGTAATTCTCAGTCTAGAGAGAAAATAAATGTTTATTTTTGCGTTTTCTTAGTCGAATTTCACTCGTGCTTTATTGCGTTTTCTCTTTTCATTTGATGTGCCGCCGAGCGCCTGCTTCTAAGTGGATGGTGAAACAGAAGAGAAGGGTAAGTAACTCCTTTCCATCTCTCTTCTCTCCTTCTTAAATGGTTAGGTCTGGCTGGCTTGAAGTGTTTTCATTTTTTTTTTCTTTTTTTGTTCATTTTTGCATTCCTGAAGTAATCGCTTTTTTCACAAGGTCATTTGCTATACATTAAATTCCTTGTGTTTTCTCTTTTCATGTCGTTTCGTGTCGGAGATGGCGAAGCTGGTGCGGCTGCTGAAGAGTCAACAGTTCCTGAAGAAAAAGGTAAGCAACTGTGGTCCTTCCTGAACTTTTCCTTCAAGGCGGCTGCCTCCGAGTTCTGTTTCTCTAAGTAAATCCCTTTTCAGTAAGCATTTCAAGGATATTAATGTAAATTTGTTCCGTTTCTCTAAGTAAATCTCTTTTCAGTACGCGTTCCAAGGATTTATCAGTTAATCTGGTCCCTGTTTTAAGTATTTCATCTTGATGCTGTAGTAATTCAGTCTGAAGAAAAAATAAATGTTTATTTTTGCGTTTTCTTAGTTGAATTTCACTCATGCTTTTTTGCGTTTTCTCTTTTCTTTTGATGTGCCCAGCGCCTGCTTCCAAGTAAATGGTGAAACAGAAAACAAGGGTAAGTAACTCCTTTCCATCTCTCTTCTCTCCTTAAATGGTTAGGTTAGGTTTGGTAACGTTAGGTTAGGTTAGGTCTGGCTGGCTTGAAGAGTTTTCATTTTTTTTTTTTTTTTTTTTTCATTTTTGCATTCCTGAATTAATCGCTTTTTTCTCAAGGTCATTTGCTATACACTAAATTCCTTGTATTTTCTCTTTTCATGTCGTGTCGTGTCGGAGCTGGTGAAGCTGGTGCGGCTGCTGAAGAGTCAACAGTTCCTGAAGAAAAAGGTAAGCAACTAGTGGTCCTTCCTGGATTTTTTCTTCAAGCCGGCCGCCTCCGAGTTCAGTTTCTCTAAGTAAATCCCTTTTCAGTAAGCATTTCAAGGATTTTAATGTTAATTTGTTCCGTTTCTCTAAGTAAATCTCTTTTCAGTACGCGTTCCAAGGATTTTAATGTTGATCTGGTCCCTGTTTTAATTATTTCATCTTGATGCTGTAGTAATTCACAGTCTCGAGAGAAAATAAATGTTTATTTTTGCGTTTTCTTAGTCGAATTTCACTCATGCTTTATTGCGTTTTCTCTTTTCATTTGATGTGCCGCCGAGCGCCTGCTTCCAAGTGGATGGTGAAACAGAAAACAAGGGTAAGTAACTCCTTTCCATCTCTCTTCTCTCCTTCTTAAATGGTTAGGTTAGGTTAGGTAACGTTAGGTTAGGTTAGGTCTGGCTGGCTTGAAGTGTTTTTATTTTTTTCTTCTTTTTTTGTTCATTTTTGCATTCGTGAAGTAATGGCTTTTTTCACAAGGTCATTTGCTATACACTAAATTCCTTGTGTTTTCTCTTTTCATGTCGTTTCGTCTCGGAGCTGGCGAAGCTGGTGCGGCTGCTGAAGAGTCAACAGTTCCTGAAGAAAAAGGTAAGCAACTGTGTTCCTTCCTGGATTTTTCTCTTCAAGCCGGCCATCTCCGAGTTCTGTTTCTCTAAGTAAATCCCTTTCGGTAAGGATTTCAAGGATTTTAATGTTAATTTATTCCGTTTCTCTAAGTAAATCTCTTTTCAGTACGCGTTCCAAGGATTTTAATGATAATCTGGTCCCTGTTTTAAGTATTTCATCTTGATGCTGTAGTAATTCACAGTCTCGAGAGAAAATAAATGTTTATTTTTGCGTTTTAGTAGTCGAATTTCACTCATGCTTTTTTGCGTTTTCTCTTTTCATTTGATGTGCTGAGCGCCTGCTTCCAAGTGGATGGTGAAACAGAAAACAAGGGTAAGTAACTCCTTTCCATCTCTCTTCTCTCCTTCTTAAATGGTTAGGTTAGGTTTGGTAACGTTAGGTTAGGTTAGGTCTGGCTGGCTTAAAGAGTTTTCTTTTTTTTTTTTTCTTTTTTTTTCATTTTTGCATTCCTGAATTAATCGCTTTTTTCTCAAGGTCATTTGCTATACACTAAATTCCTTGTATTTTCTCTTTTCATGTTGTGTCGTGTCGGAGCTGGCGAAGCTGGTGCGGCTGCTGAAGAGTCAACAGTTCCTGAAGAAAAAGGTAAGCAACTGTGGTCCTTCCTGGATTTTTTCTTCAAGCCGACCGCCTCCGAGTTCAGTTTCTCTAAGTAAATCCCTTTTCAGTAAGCATTTCAAGGATTTTAATGTTAATTTGTTCCGTTTCTCTAAGTAAATCTCTTTTCAGTACGAGTTCCAAGCATTTTAATGTTGATCTGGTCCCTGTTTTAAGTATTTCATCTTGATGCTGTAGTAATTCACAGTCTCGAGAGAAAATAAATGTTTATTTTTGCGTTTTCTTAGTCGAATTTCACTCATGCTTTATTGCGTTTTCTCTTTTCATTTGATGTGCCACCGAGCGCCTGCTTCCAAGTGAATGGTGAAACAGAAAACAAGGGTAAGTAACTCCTTTCCATCTCTCTTCTCTCCTTCTTAAATGGTTAGGTTAGGTTAGGTAACGTTGGGTTAGGTTAGGTATGGCTGGCTTGAAGATTTTTAATTTTTTTTTCCTTTTTTGTTCATTTCTGCATTCCTGAATTAATCACTTTTTTTACAAGGTCATTTGCTATACACTTAATTCCTTGTATTTTCTCTTTTCATGTCGTGTCGTGTCGGAGCTGGCGAAGCTTGTGCGGCTGCTGAAGAGTTCTTTTTCTCTAAGTAAATCCCTTTTCAGTGAGCATTTCAAGGATCTTAATTTTAATTTGTTCCGTTTCTCTAAGTAAATCTCTTTTCAGTACGCATTCCAAGGATTTTAATGTTGATCTGGTCCCTGTTTTAAGTATTTCATCTTGATGCTGTAGTAATTCAGTCTGAAGAAAAAATAAATGTTTATTTTTGCGTTTTCTTAGTCGAATTTCACTCATGCTTTATTGCGTTTTCTCTTTTCATTTGATGTGCCGCCGAGCGCCTGCTTCTAAGTGGATGGTGAAACAGAAGACAAGGGTAAGTAACTCTTTTCCATCTCTCTTCTCTCCTTCTTAAATGGTTACGTTAGGTTAGGTAACGTAAGGTTAGGTTAGGTCTGGCTGGCTTGAAGTGTTTTCATTTTTTTTTATTTTTTTGTTCGTTTTTGCATTCCTGAAGTAATCGCTTTTTTCACAAGGTCATTTGCTATACACTAAATTCCTTGTAGTTTTCTCTTTTATGTCGTGTCGTGTCGGAGCTGGCTGAAGCTGGTGCGGCTGCTGAAGAGTCAACAGTTCCTGAAGAAAAAGGTAAGCAACTGTGGTCCTTCCTGGACTTTTTCTTCAAGCCAGCTGCCTCCGAGTTCTGTTTCTCTAAGTAAATCCCTTTTCAGTAAGCATTTCAAGGATTTTAATGATAATTTGTTCCGTTTCTCTAAGTAAATCTCTTTTCAGTATGTGTTCCAAGGATTTTAATGTTGATCTGGTCCCTGTTTTAAGTATTTCATCTTGATGCTATAGTAATTCACAGTCTCGAGAGAAAATAAATGTTTATTTTTGCGTTTTCTTAGTCGAATTTCACTCATGCTTTATTGCGTTTTCTCTTTTCATTTGATGTGCCGCCGAGCGCCTGCTTCCAAGTGGATGGTGAAACAGAAAACAAGGGTAAGTAACTCCTTTCCATCTCTCTTCTATCCTTCTTAAATGGTTAGGTTAGGTTAGGTAACGTAAGGTTAGGTTAGGTCTGCCTGGCTTGAAGAGTTTTCATTTTTTTTTCTTTTTTTTCATTTTTGCATTCCTGAATTAATCGCTTTTTTCACAAGGTCATTTGCTATACACTTAATTCCTTGTATTTTCTCTTTTCATATCGTGTCGTGTCGGAGCTGGCGAAGCTGGTGCGGCTGCTGAAGAGTCAACAGTTCCTGAAGAAAAAGGTAAGCAACTGTGCTCCTTCTTGGATCTTTTTCTTCAAGCCGGCTGCCTCTGAGTTCTGTTTCTCTAAGTTAATCCCTTTTCAGTAAGCATTTCAAGGATTTTAATGTTAATTTGTTCCGTTTCTCTAAGTAAATCAAGCATTTTATGTTGATCTGGTCCCTGTTTTAAGTATTTCATCTTGATGCTGTAGTAATTCACAGTCTCGAGAGAAAATAAATGTTTATTTTTGCGTTTTCTTAGTCGAATTTCACTCATGCTTTTTTGCGTTTTCTCTTTTCATTTGATGTGCGAGCGCCTGCTTCCAAGTGGATGGTGAAACAGAAAACAAGGGTAAGTAACTCCTTTGCATCTCTCTTCTCACCTTAAATGGTTAGGTTAGGTTTGGTAACGTTAGGTTAGGTTAGGTCTGGCTTGCTTGAAGAGTTTTCATTTTTTTTTTTTTTTTTTTTTTCATTTTTGCATTCCTGAATTAATCGCTTTTTTCTCAAGGTCATTTGCTATACACTAAATTCCTTGTATTTTCTCTTTTCATGTCGTGTCGTGTCGGAGCTGGCTGAAGCTGGTGCGGCTGCTGAAGAGTCGACAGTTCCTGAAGAAAAAGGTAAGCAACTGTGGTCCTTCCTGGATTTTTTCTTCAAGCCGGCCGCCTCCGAGTTCAGTTTCTCTAAGTAAATCCCTTTTCAGTAAGCATTTCAAGGATTTTAATGTTAATTTGTTCCGTTTCTCTAAGTAAATCTCTTTTCAGTACGCGTTCCAAGGATTTTAATGTTAATCTGGTCCCTGTTTTAAGTATTTCATCTTGATGCTGTAGTAATTCACAGTCTCGAGAGAAAATAAATGTTTATTTTTGCATTTTCTTAGTCGAATTCACTCATGCTTTATTGTGTTTTCTCTTTTCATTTGATGTGCCGCCGAGCGCCTGCTTCCAAGTGGATGGTGAAACAGAAAACAAGGGTAAGTAACTCCTTTCCATCTCTCTTCTCTCCTTCTTAAATGGTTAGGTTAGGTTAGGTAACGTTAGGTTAGGTTAGGTCTGGCTGGCTTGAAGTGTTTTCATTTTTTTCTTCTTTTTTTGTTCATTTTTGCATTCCTGAAGTAATCGCTTTTTTCACAAGGTCATTTGCTATACACTAAATTCCTTGTATTTTCTCTTTTCATGTCGTGTCGTGTCGGAGCTGGCGAAGCTGGTGCGGCTGCTGAAGAGTCAACAGTTCCTGAAGAAAAAGGTAAGCAACTGTGGTCCTTCCTGGACTTTTTCTTCAAGCCGGCCGCCTCCGAGTTCTGTTTCTCTAAGTAAATCCCTTTTCAGTAAGCATTTCAAGGATTTAATGTTAATTTGTTCCGTTTCTCTAAGTAAATCTCTTTTCAGTACGCGTTCCAAGGATTTCAATGTTAATCTGGTCCCTGTTTTAAGTATTTCATCTTGATGCTGTAGTAATTCACAGTCTCGAGAGAAAATAAATGTTTATTTGTGCGTTTTCTTAGTCGAATTTCACTCATGCTTTTTTGCGTTTTCTCTTTTCATTTGATGTGCCGCCGAGCGCCTGACTCCAAGTGGATGGTGAAACAGAAAACAAGGGTAAGTAACTCCTTTCCATCTCTCTTCTCTCCTTCTTAAATGGTTAGGTTAGGTTAGGTAACGTTAGGTTAGGTTAGGTCTGGCTGGCTGGCTTGAAGTGTTTTCATTTTTTTTCTTCTATTTTTGTTCATTTTTGCATTCGTGAAGTAATTGCTTTTTTCACAAGGTCATTTGCTATACATTAAATTCCTAGTGTTTTCTCTTTTCATGTCGTGTTGTGTCGGAGCTGGCGAAGCTGGTGCGGCTGCTGAAGAGTCAACAGTTCCTGAAGAAAAAGGTAAGCAACTGTGTTCCTTCCTGGATTTTTTCTTCAAGCCGGCCATCTCCGAGTTCTGTTTCTCTAAGTAAATCCCTTTCAGGTAAGGCATTTCAAGGATTTTAATGTTAATTTATTCCGTTTCTCTAAGTAAATCTCTTTTCAGTACGCGTTCCAAGGATTTTAATGATAATCTGGTCCCTGTTTTAAGTATTTCATCTTGATGCTGTAGTAATTCACAGTCTCGAGAGAAAATAAATGTTTATTTTTGCGTTTTCTTAGTCGAATTTCACTCATGCTTTATTGCGTTTTCTCTTTTCATTTGATGTGCTGAGCGCCTGCTTCCAAGTGGATGGTGAAACAGAAAACAAGGGTAAGTAACTCCTTTCCATCTCTCTTCTCTCCTTCTTAAATGGTTAGGTTAGGTTAGGTAACGTTGGGTTAGGTTAGGTATGGCTGGCTTGAAGATTTTTAATTTTTTTTTCCTTTTTTGTTCATTTTTGCATTCCTGAATTAATAACTTTTTTTACAAGGTCATTTGCTATACACTTAATTCCTTGTATTTTCTCTTTTCATGTCGTGTCGTGTCGGAGCTGGCGAAGCTTGTGCGGCTGCTGAAGAGTTCTTTTTCTCTAAGTAAATCCCTTTTCAGTGAGCATTTCAAGGATCTTAATTTTAATTTGTTCCGTTTCTCTAAGTAAATCTCTTTTCAGTACGCGTTCCAAGGATTTTAATGTTGATCTGGTCCCTGTTTTAAGTATTTCATCTTGATGCTGTAGTAATTCACAGTCTCGAGAGAAAAATAAATGTTTATTTTTGCGTTTTCTTAGTCGAATTTCACTCATGCTTTATTGCGTTTTCTCTTTTCATTTGATGTGCCGCCGAGCGCCTGCTTCTAAGTGGATGGTGAAACAGAAAACAAGGGTAAGTAACTCCTTTCCATCTCTCTTCTCTCCTTCTTAAATGGTTACGGTTAGGTTAGGTAACGTTAAGGTTAGGTTAGGTCTGGCTGGCTTGAAGTGTTTTCATTTTTTTTTATTTTTTTGTTCAGTTTTTGCATTCCTGAAGTAATCGCTTTTTTCACAAGGTCATTTGCTATACACTAAATTCCTTGTATTTTCTCTTTTTCATGTCGTGTCGTGTCGGAGCTGGCTGAAGCTGGTGCGGCTGCTGAAGAGTCAACAGTTCCTGAAGAAAAAGGTAAGCAACTGTGGTCCTTCCTGGACTTTTTCTTCAAGCCAGCTGCCTCCGAGTTCTGTTTCTCTAAGTAAATCCCTTTTCAGTAAGCATTTCAAGGATTTTAATGATAATTAATTCCGTTTCTCTAAGTAAATCTCTTTTCAGTATGTGTTCCAAGGATTTTAATGTTGATCTGGTCCCTGTTTTAAGTATTTCATGATGATGCTATAGTAATTCACAGTCTCGAGAGAAAATAAATGTTTATTTTTGCGTTTTCTTACTCGAATTTCACTCGTGCTTTATTGCGTTTTCTCTTTTCATTTGATGTGCCGCCGAGCGCCTGCTTCCAAGTGGATGGTGAAACAGAAAACAAGGGTAAAGAAGTCCTTTCCATCTCTCTTCTATCCTTCTTAAATGGTTAGGTTAGGTTAGGTAACGTTAGGTTAGGTTAGGTCTGCCTGGCTTGAAGAGTTTTCATTTTTTTTTCTTTTTTTTCATTTTTGCATTCCTGAATTAATCGCTTTTTTCACAAGGTCATTTGCTATACACTTAATTCCTTGTATTTTCTCTTTTCATATCGTGTCGTGTCGAAGCTGGTGAAGCTGGTGCGGCTGCTGAAGTGTCAACAGTTCCTGAAGAAAAAGGTAAGCAACTGTGCTCCTTCTTGGATCTTTTTCTTCAAGCCGGCTGCCTCTGAGTTCTGTTTCTCTAAGTTAATCCCTTTTCAGTAAGCATTTCAAGGATTTTAATGTTAATTTGTTCCGTTTCTCTAAGTAAATCAAGCATTTTATGTTGATCTGGTCCCTGTTTTAAGTATTTCATCTTGATGCTGTAGTAATTCACAGTCTCGAGAGAAAATAAATGTTTATTTTTGCGTTTTCTTAGTCGAATTTCACTCATGCTTTTTTGCGTTTTCTCTTTTCATTTGATGTGCGAGCGCCTGCTTCCAAGTGGATGGTGAAACAGAAAACAAGGGTAAGTAACTCCTTTCCATCTCTCTTCTCTCCTTAAATGGTTAGGTTAGGTTTGGTAACGTTAGGTTAGGTTAGGTCTGGCTTGCTTGAAGAGTTTTCATTTTTTTTTTTTTTTTTTTTCATTTTTGCATTCCTGAATTAATCGCTTTTTTCTCAAGGTCATTTGCTATACACTAAATTCCTTGTGTTTTCTCTTTTCATGTCATTTCGTGTCGGAGCTGGTGAAGCTGGTGCGGCTGCTGAAGAGTCAACAGTTCCTGAAGAAAAAGGTAAGCAACTGTGGTCCTTCCTGGACTTTTTCTTCAAGCCAGCTGCCTCCGAGTTCTGTTTCTCTAAGTAAATCCCTTTTCAGTAAGCATTTCAAGGATTTTAATGATAATTTGTTCCGTTTCTCTAAGTAAATCTCTTTTCAGTATGTGTTCCAAGGATTTTAATGTTGATCTGGTCCCTGTTTTAAGTATTTCATGATGATGCTATAGTAATTCACAGTCTCGAGAGAAAATAAATGTTTATTTTTGCGTTTTCTTACTCGAATTTCACTCGTGCTTTATTGCGTTTTCTCTTTTCATTTGATGTGCCGCCGAGCGCCTGCTTCCAAGTGGATGGTGAAACAGAAAACAAGGGTAAGTAACTCCTTTCCATCTCTCTTCTATCCTTCTTAAATGGTTAGGTTAGGTTAGGTAACAGTTAGGTTAGGTTAGGTCTGCCTGGCTTGAAGAGTTTTCATTTTTTTTTCTTTTTTTTCATTTTTGCATTCCTGAATTAATCGCTTTTTTCACAAGGTCATTTGCTATACACTTAATTCCTTGTATTTTCTCTTTTCATATCGTGTCGTGTCGGAGCTGGCGAAGCTGGTGCGGCTGCTGAAGAGTCAACAGTTCCTGAAGAAAAAGGTAAGCAACTGTGGTCCTTCCTGGATTTTTTCTTCAAGCCGGCCGCCTCTGAGTTCTTTTTCTCTAAGTAAATCCCTTTTCAGTAAGCATTTCAAGGATTTTAATGTTAATTTGTTCCGTTTCTCTAAGTAAATCTCTTTTCAGTACGCGTTCCAAGGTTTTTAATGTTGATCTGCTCCCTGTTTTAGGTATTTCATCTTGATGCTGTAGTTATTCAGTCTCAAGAAAAAATAAATGTTTATTTTTGCGTTTTCTTAGTCGAATTTCACTCATGCTTTATTGCGTTTTCTCTTTTCATTTGATGTGCTGCCGAGCGCCTGACTCCAAGTGGATGGTGAAACAGAAAACAAGGGTAAATAACTCCTTTCCATCTCTTTTCTCTCCTTCTTAAATGGTTAGGTTAGGTTAGGTAACGTTAGGTTAGGTTAGGTATGGCTGGCTTGAAGATTTTTCATTTTTTTTTTCCTTTTTTGTTCATTTTTGCATTCCTGAATTAATCACTTTTTTTACAAGGTCATTTGCTATACACTTAATTCCTTGTATTTTCTCTTTTCATGTCGTGTCGTGTCGGAGCTGGTGCGGCTGCTGAAGAGTCAACAGTTCCTGAAGAAAAAGGTAAGCAACTGTGGTCCTTCCTGGCTTTTTTCTTCAAGCCGGCCGCCTCTGAGTTCTTTTTCTCTAAGTAAATCCCTTTTCAGTAAGCATTTCAAGGATCTTAATTTTAATTTGTTCCGTTTCTCTAAGTAAATCTCTTTTCAGTACGCGTTCCAAGGATTTTAATGTTGATCTGGTCCCTGTTTTAAGTATTTCATCTTGATGCTGTAGTAATTCTCAGTCTAGAGAGAAAATAAATGTTTATTTTTGCGTTTTCTTAGTCGAATTTCACTCGTGCTTTATTGCGTTTTCTCTTTTCATTTGATGTGCCCCCGAGCGCCTGCTTCTAAGTGGATGGTGAAACAGAAGAGAAGGGTAAGTAACTCCTTTCCATCTCTCTTCTCTCGTTCTTAAATGGTTAGGTCTGGCTGGCTTGAAGTGTTTTCATTTTTTTTTTCTTTTTTTTTTCATTTTTGCATTCCTGAAGTAATCGCTTTTTTCACAAGGTCATTTGCTATACATTAAATTCCTTGTGTTTTCTCTTTTCATGTCGTGTCGTGTCGGAGCTGGCCAAGCTGGTGCGGCTGCTGAAGAGTCAACAGTTCCTGAAGAAAAAGGTAAGCAACTGTGGTCCTTCCTGAACTTTTCCTTCAAGGCGGCTGCCTCCGAGTTCTGTTTCTCTAAGTAAATCCCTTTTCAGTAAGCATTTCAAGGATTTTAATGTAAATTTGTTCCGTTTCTCTAAGTAAATCTCTTTTCAGTACGCGTTCCAAGGATTTATCAGTTAATCTGGTCCCTGTTTTAAGTATTTCATCTTGATGCTGTAGTAATTCTCAGTCTAGAGAGAAAATAAATGTTTATTTTTGCGTTTTCTTAGTTGAATTTCACTCATGCTTTTTTGCATTTTCTCTTTTCTTTTGATGTGCCCAGTGCCTGCTTCCAAGTAAATGGTGAAACAGAAAACAAGGGTAAGTAACTCCTTTCCATCTCTCTTCTCTCCTTAAATGGTTAGGTTAGGTTTGGTAACGTTAGGTTAGGTTAGGTCTGGCTGGCTTGAAGAGTTTTCATTTTTTTTTTCTTTTTTTGTTCATTTTTGCATTCCTGAAGTAATCGCTTTTTTCACAAGGTCATTTGCTATACACTAAATTCCTTGTATTTTCTCTTTTCATGTCGTGTCGTGTCGGAGCTGGCGAAGCTGGTGCGGCTGCTGAAGAGTCAACAGTTCCTGAAGAAAAAGGTAAGCAACTGTGGTCCTTCCTGGACTTTTTCTTCAAGCCGGCCGCCTCCGAGTTCTGTTTCTCTAAGTAAATCCCTTTTCAGTAAGCATTTCAAGGATTTTAATGTTAATTTGTTCCGTTTCTCTAAGTAAATCTCTTTTCAGTACGCGTTCCAAGGATTTAATGTTAATCTGGTCCCTGTTTTAAGTATTTCATCTTGATGCTGTAGTAATTCACAGTCTCGAGAGAAAATAAATGTTTATTTTTGCGTTTTCTTAGTCGAATTTCACTCATGCTTTTTTGCGTTTTCTCTTTTCATTTGATGTGCCGAGCGCCTGCTTCCAAGTGGATGGTGAAACAGAAAACAAGGGTAAGTAACTCCTTTCCATCTCTCTTCTCTCCTTCTTAAATGGTTAGGTTAGGTTAGGTAACGTTAGGTTAGGTTAGGTCTGGCTGGCTTGAAGTGTTTTCATTTTTTTCTTCTTTTTTTGTTCATTTTTGCATTCCTGAAGTAATCGCTTTTTTCACAAGGTCATTTGCTATACACTAAATTCCTTGTATTTTCTCTTTTCATGTCGTGTCGTGTCGGAGCTGGCGAAGCTGGTGCGGCTGCTGAAGAGTCAACAGTTCCTGAAGAAAAAGGTAAGCAACTGTGGTCCTTCCTGGATTTTTTCTTCAAGCCAGGCCGCCTCCGAGTTCTGTTTCTCTCAGTAAATCCGTTTTCAGTAAGCATTTCAAGGATTTTAATGTTAATTTGTTCCGTTTCTCTAAGTAAATCTCTTTTCAGTACGCGTTCCAAGGATTTCAATGTTAATCTGGTCCCTGTTTTAAGTATTTCATCTTGATGCTGTAGTAATTCACAGTCTCGAGAGAAAATAAATGTTTATTTGTGCGTTTTCTTAGTCGAATTTCACTCATGCTTTTTGCGTTTTCTCTTTTCATTTGATGTGCCGAGCGCCTGACTTCCAAGTGGATGGTGAAACAGAAAACAAGGGTAAGTAACTCCTTTCCATCTCTCTTCTCTCCTTCTTAAATGGTTAGGTTAGGTTAGGTAACGTTAGGTTAGGTTAGGTCTGGCTGGCTTGAAGTGTTTTCATTTTTTTTCTTCTTTTTTTGTTCATTTTTGCATTCCTGAAGTAATCGCTTTTTTCACAAGGTCATTTGCTATACACTAAATTCCTTGTATTTTCTCTTTTCATGTCGTGTCGTGTCGGAGCTGGCGAAGCTGGTGCGGCTGCTGAAGAGTCAACAGTTCCTGAAGAAAAAGGTAAGCAATCTGTGGTCCTTCCTGGATTTTTTCTTCAAGCCGGCCGCCTCCGAGTTCTGTTTCTCTCAGTAAATCCCTTTTCAGTAAGCATTTCAAGGATTTTAATGTTAATTTGTTCCGTTTCTCTAAGTAAATCTCTTTTCAGTACGCGTTCCAAGGATTTTAATGTTAATCTGGTCCCTGTTTTAAGTATTTCATCTTGATGCTGTAGTAATTCACAGTCTCGAGAGAAAATAAATGTTTATTTTTGCGTTTTCTTAGTCGAATTTCACTCATGCTTTTTTGCGTTTTCTCTTTTCATTTGATGTGCCGAGCGCCTGCTTCCAAGTGGATGGTGAAACAGAAAACAAGGGTAAGTAACTCCTTTCCATCTCTCTTCTCTCCTTCTTAAATGGTTAGGTTAGGTTAGGTAACGTTAGGTTAGGTTAGGTCTGGCTGGCTTGAAGTGTTTTCATTTTTTTTTTTTCTTTTTTTGTTCATTTTTGCATTCCTGAAGTAATCGCTTTTTTCACAAGGTCATTTGCTATACACTAAATTCCTTGTATTTTCTCTTTTCATGTCGTGTCGTGTCGGAGCTGGCGAAGCTGGTGCGGCTGCTGAAGAGTCAACAGTTCCTGAAGAAAAAGGTAAGCAACTGTGGTCCTTCCTGGATTTTTTCTTCAAGCCGACCGCCTCCAAGTTCAGTTTCTCTAAGTAAATCCCTTTTCAGTAAGCATTTCAAGGATTTTAATGTTAATTTGTTCCGTTTCTCTAAGTAAATCTCTTTTCAGTACGAGTTCCAAGCATTTTAATGTTGATCTGGTCCCTGTTTTAAGTATTTCATCTTGATGCTGTAGTAATTCACAGTCTCGAGAGAAAATAAATGTTTATTTTTGCGTTTTCTTAGTCGAATTTCACTCATGCTTTATTGCGTTTTCTCTTTTCATTTGATGTGCTGCCGAGCGCCTGCTTCCAAGTGAATGGTGAAACAGAAAACAAGGGTAAGTAACTCCTTTCCATCTCTCTTCTCTCCTTCTTAAATGGTTAGGTTAGGTTAGGTAACGTTGGGTTAGGTTAGGTATGGCTGGCTTGAAGATTTTTAATTTTTTTTTCCTTTTTTGTTCATTTTTGCATTCCTGAATTAATCACTTTTTTCACCAGGTCATTTGCTATACACTAAATTCCTTGTATTTTCTCTTTTCATGTCGTGTCGTGTCGGAGCTGGTGCGGCTGCTGAAGAGTCAACAGTTCCTGAAGAAAAAGGTAAGCAACTGTGGTCCTTCCTGGATTTTTTCTTCAAGCCGGCCGCCTCCGAGTTCTGTTTCTCTAAGTAAATCCCTTTTCAGTAAGCATTTCAAGGATTTTAATGTTAATTTGTTCCGTTTCTCTAAGTAAATCTCTTTTCAGTACGCGTTCCAAGGATTTTAATGTTAATCTGGTCCCTGTTTTAAGTATTTCATCTTGATGCTGTAGTAATTCACAGTCTCGAGAGAAAATAAATGTTTATTTTTGCGTTTTCTTAGTCGAATTTCACTCATGCTTTTTTGCGTTTTCTCTTTTCATTTGATGTGCCGAGCGCCTGCTTCCAAGTGGATGGTGAAACAGAAAACAAGGGTAAGTAACTCCTTTCCATCTCTCTTCTCTCCTTCTTAAATGGTTAGGTTAGGTTAGGTAACGTTAGGTTAGGTTAGGTCTGGCTGGCTTGAAGTGTTTTCATTCTTTTTTTCTTTTTTTGTTCATTTTTGCATTCCTGAAGTAATCGCTTTTTTCACAAGGTCATTTGCTATACACTAAATTCCTTGTATTTTCTCTTTTCATGTCGTGTCGTGTCGGAGCTGGCGAAGCTGGTGCGGCTGCTGAAGAGTCAACAGTTCCTGAAGAAAAAGGTAAGCAACTGTGGTCCTTCCTGGATTTTTTCTTCAAGCCGGCCCGCCTCCGAGTTCTGTTTCTCTAAGTAAATCCCTTTTCAGTAAGCATTTCAAGGATTTTAATGTTAATTTGTTCCGTTTCTCTAAGTAAATCTCTTTTCAGTACGCGTTCCAAGGATTTTAATGTTAATCTGGTCCCTGTTTTAAGTATTTCATCTTGATGCTGTAGTAATTCACAGTCTCGAGAGAAAATAAATGTTTATTTTTGCGTTTTCTTAGTCGAATTTCACTCATGCTTTTTTGCGTTTTCTCTTTTCATTTGATGTGCCGAGCGCCTGCTTCCAAGTGGATGGTGAAACAGAAAACAAGGGTAAGTAACTCCTTTCCATCTCTCTTCTCTCCTTCTTAAATGGTTAGGTTAGGTTAGGTAATGTTAGGTTAGGTTAGGTCTGGCTGGCTTGAAGTGTTTTCATTTTTTTTTCTTTTTTGTTCATTTTTGCATTCCTGAAGTAATCGCTTTTTTCACAAGGTCATTTGCTATACACTAAATTCCTTGTATTTTCTCTTTTCATGTCGTGTCGTGTCGGAGCTGGCGAAGCTGGTGCGGCTGCTGAAGAGTCAACAGTTCCTGAAGAAAAAGGTAAGCAACTGTGGTCCTTCCTGGATTTTTTCTTCAAGCCGGCCGCCTCCGAGTTCTGTTTCTCTAAGTAAATCCCTTTTCAGTAAGCATTTCAAGGATTTTAATGTTAATTTGTTCCGTTTCTCTAAGTAAATCTCTTTTCAGTACGCGTTCCAAGGATTTTAATGTTAATCTGGTCCCTGTTTTAAGTATTTCATCTTGATGCTGTAGTAATTCACAGTCTCGAGAGAAAATAAATGTTTATTTTTGCGTTTTCTTAGTCGAATTTCACTCATGCTTTATTGCGTTTTCTCTTTTCATTTGATGTGCCGAGCGCCTGCTTCCAAGTGGATGGTGAAACAGAAAACAAGGGTAAGTAACTCCTTTCCATCTCTCTTCTCTCCTTCTTAAATGGTTAGGTTAGGTTAGGTAACGTTAGGTTAGGTAACGTTAGGTTAGGTCTGGCTGGCTTGAAGTGTTTTCATTTTTTTTTATTTTTTTGTTCATTTTTGCATTCCTGAATTAATCGCTTTTTTCACAAGGTCATTTGCTATACATTAATTTCCTTGTATTTCTCTTTTCATGTCGTGTCGTGTTGGAGCTGGCGAAGCTGGTGCGGCTGCTGAAGAGTCAACAGTTCCTGAAAAACATGGTAAGCAACTGTGGTCCTTCCTGGATTTTTTTTTCAAGCCGGCCGCCTCCGAGTTCTGTTTCTCTAAGTAAATCCCTTTTCAGTAAGCATTTCAAGGATTTTAATGTTAATTTGTTCCGTTTCTCTAGGTAAATCTCTTTTCAGTACGCGTTTCAAGGATTTTAATGTTGATCTGGTCCCTGTTTTAAGTATTTCATCTTGATGCTGTAGTAATTCACAGTCTCGAGAGAAAATAAATGTTTATTTTTGCATTTTCTTAGTCGAATTTCACTCATGCTTTATTGCGTTTTCTCTTTTCATTTGATGTGCCGCCGAGCGCCTGCTTCCAAGTGGATGGTGAAACAGAAAACAAGGGTAAGTAACTCCTTTCCATCTCTCTTCTCTCCTTCTTAAATGGTTAGGTTAGGTTAGGTAACATTAGGTTAGGTTAGGTCTGGCTGGCTTGAAGAGTTTTCTTTTTTTTTTCTTTTTTTGTTCATTTTTGCATTCCTGAATTAATCGCTTTTTTCACAAGGTCATTTGCTATACACTAAATTCCTAGTGTTTTCTCTTTTCATGTCGTGTCGTGTCGGAGCTGGCGAAGCTGGTGCAGCTGCTGAAGAGTCAACAGTTCCTGAAGAAAAAGGTAAGTAACTGTGGTCCTTCCTGGATTTTTTCTTCAAGCCGGCCGCCTCCGAGTTCTGTTTCTCTAAGTAAATCCCTTTTCAGTAAGCATTTCAAGGATTTTAATGTTAATTTGTTCCGTTTCTCTAAGTAAATCTCTTTACAGTACGCGTTCCAAGGATTTTAATGTTGATCTGGTCCCTGTTTTAAGTATTTCATCTTGATGCTGTAGTAATTCACAGTCTCGAGAGAAAATAAATGTTTATTTTTGCGTTTTCTTAGTCGAATTTCACTCATGCTTTTTTGCGTTTTCTCTTTTCATTTGATGTGCCGCCGAGCACCTGCTTCCAAGTGGATGGTGAAACAGAAAACAAGGGTAAGTAACTCCTTTCCATCTCTCTTCTCTCCTTCTTAAATGGTTAGGTTAGGTTAGGTTAGGTAAGTTTGGTTTGGTTAGGTTAGGTCAGGCTGGCTTGAAGTGTTTTCATTTTTTTTCCTTTTTTTGTTCATTTTTGCATTCCTGAAGTAAACACTTTATCCGCAAGGTCATTTGCTATACACTAAATTCCTTGTATTTTCTCTTTTCATGTCGTGTCGGAGCTGGCGAAGCTGGTGCGGCTGCTGAAGAGTCGACAGTTCCTGAAGAAAAAGGTAAGCAACTGTGCTCCTTCCTGGATTTTTTCTTCAAGCCGGCCGCCTCTGAGTTTTGTTTCTCTTAGTAAAACCCTTTTCAGTAAGCATTTCAAGGATTTTAATGTTAATTTGTTCTGTTTCTCTAAGTAAATCAAGCATTTTAATATTAATCTGGTCCCTGTTTTAAGTATTTCATCTTGATGCTGTAGTAATTCAGTCTCAAGAGAAAATAAATGTTTATTTTTGCGTTTTCTTAGTCGAATTTCACTCATTCTTTTTTTGCGTTTTCTCTTTTCATGTGATGTGCCGAACGCCTGCTTCCAAGTTGATGGTGAAACTTAATTGAAATTCTTAACACTGATACCATACAGAGAGCTGTTTGCTTGAGTTCAACTTATTCCAAATTTGTGTGTGCCAAGATGCATTCAGATAAAACAGCTTAATCGATAAACAATATTTTTAGTTTAACATTCAATAAAAGCATCATGTAGTGTCTGTACCAAGATTGTGTTTGAGCAAGATCGAAGTTGTAATAATTTGTTAGAAAAAAAAATTATTGTTGTTAATAAGAACTGGAATAAGTTGCATTTAGATAACTGATGCAGATTATGTTGAAAGAAAAAAAGAATAAAACTTGAAGATTTTATGGAATAAAAGATGAACAATGAAGAAGTTATCTTTTATTAATCCATCCAGTCCTTTGTAAATGGAAAGCCCCCTCTTGAAAAAAAATAATGTCTAACTTATTATTATAACTTAAAACTTGCAATGATTTTTAAATTTAATGTCCAAAAAAAAAAAAAAAAGCGCTGCCATGCGACGAAACCAGGTTTTCAACAACCAAGTATTGATGTGACAGGAATTTGGAATGAAATATAGCAGTGAAGAGAAAAGTGATGCTGTTATTTTGGTTGCATGCAGATCGTGATCTAAGTAGGATTAGTAAAAATCCTGCCTCAAGCTGCCTCTTGATATAAGCTACCCACACACCAAGTTTGGCCTCAATAGGCCAAAGCAAACTCGTTATTGAGTGGAAACCAAAAGATGACGCCCGCCCGCCCGCCAACTTCAGCATTACAAAGCAAACAAACATGAAAAACATTATTATAAAGACCACAATTTATGGATCCACAGCATGACTCTTAAATCTTAATACAATAGGTTTTACCTACAAACATGACCATAATTATGCTCTTTTGTTATATACTTGTTTGTGGTGAAAATATAACCACTTCTTTGTTAAATCATGCAAATGTGAGAGGTCATGCATCCACCTATGATCAACTGCTTTAAAAACCACTTGGCCAACAGCTTTAGTGGAATACTGACACAGGCCTTTTCTATCGATGCATGCTTTTGAATGTCAGATTCTAAAATCTATATTCGTCTATTGTAAAGTTAGCTTCAGGCAAATGACCCTAACCATTAGTGGTCTATTCTTGGTGAAATATACCAGCCATTGTATAAGGAGACAGGGAAACCAAAGGGAATTGGTATGTAGGGGTTAACTGACCCTAAAATAAGTAGTCTAATAAACCACATTTCTCCCAAATCCTTTGAAAACATGTTTACTGGATTTGGGAGAAATGTGGTTTATTAGTTATATACTCTAGGGTCAGTTAACCTCTATGTACCGATTCCCTGTGAGGGAATCACTAAGGGGGCAAGGGACAGATGACAACATCCAAGTCACATAGGCACTCAGTTTCACTGGACTAGAACCTGAATATAAAATGACTTTGTCAGAGATCCCAAAATGATACTTCTATTCAGCAGAAGATGATGAGAATAAGTATGTCAGTCTTCAACAAATCTGGTTAAAGAACAGCAAGTTCCAATACTGGCAACTTTCATAGAATGTTTCATGGCTCTAGCAGTAAACTTGGAGTTACATGTGACACATACCGGTCACTGGACAAAAATACAGCAGGTTGGACAGACAGAAATACAGAGTTAATAAATATGTCCTCAAAAATAGTTTGAGCATAAAATAATAGTACTTTTGTATGTAATAAATATCTTATATTGTCTGTCAGCCATTCTCTTTCTTTAAGTGACCTGATGTCAGTATCGGTCACACATACTTAAAAAATCTTTGCCACTGGAATGTTAAAACTTTGAGGAAGAGACCACAGTTCCCTAATTTTAGCACCTGATGTAAACAGAATTTTTTTTTAACAAAACATGGATGGTTAAGAGACTGAACAGATATATTTTTCAGAAGACATTTACACCAACTTAGGTTTAATCATACAGCTATTTTTAGTGTTAACAGAGAGAGATGCAAACAGCTTATTTACATGTAAGATAATAACCATTTCCTGTGGTTTATGTGTTGTTAAGAAATGGTTTTTAGAAGTCACAGACAGATACTATTTAAATGTCCTGCATTTTTTCTACATAATTACATCTACTCTTGAATGATAGTACTTGATTAAAAACTCCAAAAAGAGAAATCTAGCTGTCAAGTGAAATTCTTTATAGTTAATACATTAACTGTCCAATGTTTTTGATATTTGTGTTGTTTTTTTTTCTTGCATGACTGCTAAATTATTTTTATTAACATTCTCATATTGAGGAAAATACATAATTTCTTTCTTCATGCTGGCTTATCTGACTTACAGGAAAAACATTCTGCTTGAAGGCTGTCTTCATCCATCATCACCTGTCCATCATGCTCAACACTGGACAAAGTATCATCTGTACAATATTCAAGTGTACATAGTAACTTTAATATCTTTTCTCAATAAATAGCAAATACTAAACCATGAAAAAGTTTAAGATGATTGTCTGCATACTGGAACATTTCATTAGTTGCCACATAATAATTTGAAATCGATAAAGCGGCTTCTTAAAGTGTGTACTTCTGTAAAATGTAGAAAGATAATTACATGTATGTTACTGGCTCCGCTAAAATAAATATAGTAGTCATTTGGTGCTTACGCATTTCAGTAACAACAGTAGACAAATTCACATTCATTACCCAAAATATTAGCCTTTTGCTGCTTTCGCATCTTGTCAGCCTTAAGACCAGACCTCCTTGAAAACTTTTTGAAGGATTTTTGTTTGGCCAGTGAAATGGGTCTTCTTTGCAGTCTGTTTTTGCAATACTGGGAATATAATCTTTCCAAGGAAGTCTTCAAGGTTTTTAAAGACTGCTTGTCTTGAAGGTTGTATTTCAGGCAACTAATTTGTTTTAGGGACTCTCTGCAGGAGACTTGAAGACTTTTCACTGACAGTTACTCTACCTTTGGACTGTCTGAAACTAATCAAAATATCATAAATTAAAAATACAAATTCTGGTATATGAAGACTGTGTAATAATTACAAAATTTGCCATACAACAGAAAAACTGAATTCAAGTACTTGCATGAGAATCAAAGTTTCTACTACATATTTTTAATCAGTAAAAAATGGCAGTTCTTTTTTATCCAAAGAACAAGCTGTTGTGCACTAAGCCATTCTATTTGCAGTAATTATTAAAAAGGAAAAGCTTGTTTTGTCTTGCATTTTTTGTATGTTTATAAGCATGTAAATCTTGCAAAAACTGGAACTTCTGCCAAAGGCACTGGAATTAAAAGTCCTTTTTTTTCACATGATGTACTATTGCTTTTTATTCATATACATCAGGGACTGAAAACATCTTAACATTTTCTGATGCTCATAGTTGTTGAGGAGCGCCACTTCTATCTTCTGACAAATGCTCATCTGTAGCTAAAATAGGTACGTGTCCCTGATTGCATTTTCCGTAAAATATATTTAAAATTAAAAAAAAACACCAGAACTGGGTTTGAGCTGCTATCAATGATCCAAATCACTTTTGCAGAAATCAATATATTTTCTTTTGCATGACAATGATTAAGTTTACTCATCCCAGAAATAAGGTTTGTTCATTGCTGATTTTTTTTGGTGTTCTCTCCCTTTTATCATCTCACAAACCTGATCCTACTTCAATAACATTAGTTGGGTTAAATGTATCAGTTTAGCTATAATAGTAAAATCCCGTGTAGCACATTCACAAGGGCAAGGGCAGTGGTCCAGTAGTAACACAGCTGAGAATGAATGCAGGGACTGCAAGTCCAATCCCCAACTATTCCAGCAAGTTTCATATGACTTAAATTGCTTTTTTTTCTAATTTGAGTTTTTCTCTAAAATAGATGGAAATGTCATATGCTTTAGTGACATATAAAATAGGCAAAAGCAATACTTGTTCAATTGTTTCAATATGTCAATGCATTTAAATTAAAGTTCTTATGCAAATGCAAGATTGCAATTATAGGAAAATTAAACTGAAATAAATGCACCAAATTTATATCTTACATTTTGATTGAATAACATGGTTGTCTAAGGTTAAAAATGGTGACTCAGTCAGGAGTGTTGAAATTTTGATCCAGTCAAATATTCCACCATCAGATAGTACAGCAAACACGTGCTTGAAGGGCAGATGATTCCACTCCCAGTCAGCACAGGTGCATGATGGATATAAGGTTCTATTACCAAGCGTCACAAAGTATCTTTCCCTCTGTTGTTACAGTAAATACACCTGCATGAGCCTGTGTGTTTTCTCTTTAAATTAAGATCAGAATATGTTGTCAGTACAAAGAACATGCAAAATGATACAACCAGTTTCATTACATGTGAATTAAAAAAGTAGTTTTTAATGAAGCAACATGTGCTACTTTTACTTGCTCAGCATACAGCAGGTTCTCCAATCAGAAGTCAATCAAGGCATTCTGAAGATACATTACATAGATGGTACACTATGTTTCCTGATGGTGAATAATTGTATCCAATCATACTGAAATACCTATATGCATGTAGAAAATATATACTTCAAACACAAATTAATGCCCACCCCCTTAAACATCTGCCCTATTATATCGTTTGAAGATGGGCATAAAAAATATATGTTTTGAACAATTAAACTGCCTTTCTAGTAATTTTACAAGATTTATCTGATGACAGTAAAGATGTTTTTTTCCTACAGGCATTTAAAAGGTTATAGTTTACAAAAATCAATTTTATGAAGAAAAAGATCTCATTTCTCTACCTACCTTTGAACTCAACCTCAATTGTCTTTATTTTAGATTCATCAAAATCTGTCATAAAGTATGATGGCTTCCAGTTCTTATTATTTTCTTAAAATATGTGCAGGGCCTCTTTTATGGACTCCGAAGTTTCATTTTCGGTCATGACACTCGCAACAACTTGACAATTTACATTTGTTTTAACGGAAAGGAAAAACAAAGGCAAATCAAACAACGCTGTCTTGTATGTTGTGTCTTGGAGTACCATACAACCATACCTACAAAAGCCTCAGCTGTTCTTTAGATTGATGGATGAATAGGAACTTGTTCTCTGGAATAGAAAGAAATACAAGTTTGTTAAAAAATGAACTAATCATTAAAAATAAAACATAACTGAAAAGATTATGTATACTATAGTAAATGTTAGATTTATAGTGCAGCTTTTGTACTTTGCATTTTTTCAAAATATCTAAGCACTTTCAATCTCCGCTAATAAACATTGTTATGCTAGAGGAGTTAACACGATGTTTGAACATGCATTGTGTACAGGTAGGCTATGGAGACACATCATAATCTGCAGTGTCATTGGCTGAGATATAAATAAAATAGTGGGAATTCCAGGTTATAGAGAAGACAGAAATGAATGCGTCGTCTTCAGATCTAACTGTAGGGAGTTCGAGAACTTCAGTCAGATTGTATTCAGACAAAGCTCAAAGCTTTGAAATTTTGCTGTACCTTGTCCAATAAAAATTTTATGTGCATGGGTTTTAAGTATTCATTCTGTTTCTTTGCATGGTAATAAGGACTTTAATTGCACATAAAATGATAAAATAACAAGAGCTTGTAGAACAGGAAATGCCCCCCCTCCCCCCTAGATGCATTCAGTACACTGTTTTTGGCTTTTGTTACCTTGACCTTTGACCTACTGACCTCAAAATCAATAGTGGTAACCCCACAGCTGTGACAAACTATTAATTTTTATGATCCTAGGCCTAAGGGTTCTTGAGTTATCACCTGAAAACCATTTTACTGCTACAGTTCTCTGTGACCTTGACCTTTGACCAACTGACATCAAATCAATAGGGGTCACCTAATGGTTATGATCAAGTTACATATCAACTTTAATGATCCTAAGCCAAAATGTTCTTGACTTATCATCCAGAAACCATTTTCATGTTTCAGGTCATTGTGACCTTGACTTTGGGTCAGCTGAACCCAAAAGTAATAGAGGTCATCTGCTGGTCATGACCAGCCTACAAGTCAACTTTCATGATCCTAGGCCAAAGTGTTCTTGACTTACTGGTATCATCCGGAAACCATTATCTTCAGGGCATTGTGACCCTGACCTTGGGCCAACTGATCCCAAAAACAATACAGGTCATTTGCTGGTCATGACCAACCTACATATTAACCTTCATGAATCTAGGCCAAATCATCCTTGAGTTATCATCCAGAAACCATTGGTCTACAGACCCACCAACTGAACGACATTTGCAAAACAATATACCCCACCGTATTTAAAGGGAAGCATAATAAATTATTGTGATTATGGATGTATATGACTACTTATGTTAATCATTTTACAAGAATGTAGTTCAATTCTTACACACCATTAACAACTTGAATGGTGAACTTCCTCTATTTTCACTGAGCTGACTTATTTTCCAAACACAATAATTATCAAACTTTATTTACAATTATGATGTCAATAGTGACAATTCATTTGTGACTTATCTTATGATATGTTTGATTTGTATAAACTCACTAATATAAAAAGAGGAATATGTTGGAATCTGTTTTAGCAGCTAATTAATGTAAGACTTATTTCATATTCATTTACAAATATTCATAATAAATAAAAGATGAAAGTGTTTATTTCTTATTTTCAATTTACTGTAATTCACAGAAATTTACCTCAGATTGATTTGCTGTCCTTTCCTTTCTATCTTTCCTGAATTAGCAATCAAAATCTTTTTGGCCAAGGATAACAAAGGGAACTCCAGTAAAGTCTTGCCTCCCATATTTAACTGAGCACCTATCTTGCCAATACACTTTTTTGGCATTCTGAATTTCTAAGAAAAAACAGTGATTTTCTAAGGCATTTTGGGGACAAAATTAGGCCCCATTCCCTACCTAAAAAGGTATATTTTTTTCCCCAAATGTAGAACAAGTTTCCCCTCAAAAAAAATATATCATGAAACGTTTTTGTGTGAAAACTTACGAAAACAGTTCAGAATAGTACCGGAATATCTGCGCTTTACACTTAC
The DNA here is from genome assembly GCA_012932295.1 of Cyclina sinensis. Classification (NCBI taxonomy): domain Eukaryota; kingdom Metazoa; phylum Mollusca; class Bivalvia; order Venerida; family Veneridae; genus Cyclina; species Cyclina sinensis. The sequence goes on from JAAONU010000001.1 coordinate 22,398,899, forward strand.
AAACAGTAGCCTCCCTTGTTTGATCACGCAGGTGCTCATATTTTACTTGCATATTATTTACGCTTATATGTAAGCGTCTGTTGATCGGAAATTAAATAGAGGTCACTGACGTTTTCCGTTTAAAAATGTTGCATAATTTAAGTTGTTATCGCAAGATTAATAAAAAAGCTGCAGAAGGGACAAAGCATATTATTTTTGTCCTTAAACAGAAAGTTTTAGATGAAGCCGTTGTTCATGGACAACATGGTTAGGGTTAGGGAGGGACATTTTTTTATAAAAAAAAAAAATTAATTAAATAAAGAACATCCGTTTATGTTCAGTTGAAAGACAATTATTGAATTCTAAACAACTCTGTAACAATGAAAATTGAACAGATTAGTCAGATTTCCCCAAAACCACTATTTTTCCCCACCTGATGGGCCTCGCCACCTTTCCCAAAAATGTGAAAAAAAAATCACTGAAAAAGGTAGGTGTCCAAAATTACAATGTTGAAAGAGTTAGCAACAGCATGAAAAAATAACTCATCATAACTTAGTCGATTATCACATGTTTTTCAGGTCTTTATTTGCTGTTTAACTATTTTCATATATTGTCATAATTAAAGATGAAACACACTAACTTCATGCATATTTTATATGACCTGATACTGGAACTTGAATATAAACCCATACCTGCCATAATTTTCCTGGCTATTTCTGGGATTTTGATATCGAATTTCCGGGATTTGAGCCGATTTTCTGGGACATACAACTATTCATACACTTTCAATGCCCTACCTTGGCAGTACACAAAATTGGACGGGATTCAGTTTTTGGCGGGAAAAGCTGTGCACGTGTTTCAAATACACATCAGTACCATCAGTTTCATACCTTTTATTTAAGTTGCAAGAGCATAGTAATTGTGTAGCAGTAATCATAAAATAATAACTGTGTACCATAAATTAATAAACATCATAAACTAGAATTCAAGTTGAATCACAGGCTTTTGATGACAGCGTCGTCTATGCTTCGTATTACAAGTATCAGCGCGATTTGATCGAAATTACAATATTCATCACGAATACATTTAAACTTACTTTTTCTTAGCGGACCGATATGTGAAAAACTCAGTTTAATTTTAAGAAGCATCTCTATTGACCCCAAATTCCGAGACAGCAAACAAACCACAAACAAGTTAATGATTTAAAAATCATAGTCTTTGTCGGCGCGTTTGCATTCAATCTAATTTTAAGTAGCATCTCTATTAACACCAATTACCGCGGCGACAGTCTTTGAAAGGGGCAGATATCTTACAAATTAATAAATGCACCGCAAGTCAATAAATGATAGCCAGTAGCGGTCATTTGTTAATTGGTTATCAATGACATGCAGTGTATTCGCCAATTCGCGACATATTATCATAACGAATAAAAAAAGAATTAGCGGCGTGTCAAAAATTTGACTGGCCTGATCAAAGGTATGCGTGTTTTTCATGTTTTCTGGGACATCGGGTGTCTTTCCAGGATTCTTGGATGGGCCCTCGATTTCCGGGACAATCCCGGACGATCCGAGACGTATGGCAGGTATGTAAACCATTTCAAGATTACTATAATGAGCAATTTGTTAGCTCCTACATATTTTATTCTTAGAACTTTATTTCAAGGACACATCTTCCTACCATTGTATTTTGTACAGCTTTTTGTTCTCCGTTTCAAACTGATCTGAACTGAATCTTATATATGTGTTCAAGTTCAACTTATTACTGCCAATAGTCAATTCTGACTATACTAGGCAGGCAAGTTCTTGCAACTTACTGCTGTATAAGAATATTTTGATAATTGAAAATAATAATGTTTACAAAAATTAATCAAGCCACTAAAATGGCTACATCTGTATCCCATTCATAGCAATTGAAAAAGGCTTCAAGTTACAGATTAAATTACTTTGAGGGTTTTATTTTTTTTTGGAATATAATTATGTGTTGAGATAATGACGGACATTACAGCCTCCATTAAAAGTCCATAAAATATGCCAAATAAGTCTTCCCTCAGGACTGTACTCCAGGTGAAAACTGTCCAAGAAAAAGTATGTTTGTCACATGTACTGTATACAAATCAAATACAACCCAAATTATAATATATAGTTCTTTATTTTTAACAAGTCTACCCTCTATCTCTCTCAATTCCAAGAGATAACTCAATAAACAAGATTTAAAATGTTTAACCTATACTTCCAAACCCTTTTGTAGCTTTGGTGGTACAATATCTGTACCTTTTTTCAGATTCATGCTTCTGTACAGTAGACTTTCTGAAGCTTCTTCTAAGCTGGTACAAGTAATTGTTGATCCTGTCATGATCCTAAAAAAAATCAGAAAGAATTGATAAGATGCTGATCATTACAGCTTCCATTAAGGAAATAGATCTTAATTGTGCATACACTGTTGTTTGATATTGCACATTTTAGAGTTCAGATGTGCAGTAATATAATCATGAGGTCGAAGGATTATTGACACTGAGTAGGCATACAGTCTATGATATATAATTTACAATTAATATCAACAAATACTGATAAATGAATATTGATAATGCAATAAAAATATCTTCATTTTTTTAACACGTGCACAATACACATTTTACTAACTTCATTAGTTTTCAGACGATTTTACTGAAACTTGAGAGAGACAGGCCTAACAGATTTTCCATACAGCTTTCTGTGCAATTGAGAATTCTATAAATTTTTAATATTTAGCACTAAACTACTTTTATATGTATTCTGAAAGATAAATCGTAGAGAAATAATTCACTGTGTCTGCGTTCTCGATAGTGGCGGAGATGATACAAAGGGAATTAATCCTGTTTAAGCACTTGGTTTTTGTACTTCAATAACGGGTCAAAGGTTGTAGTTTGAATCGCTGAATTCTTGGACGTTTGTTACATAGGCACTCGGTGTCATGAAAAAAGAATTATGTCTTCGATCGTTTGAATGACTGATTTGGTCGAACTTTGATAAATCCACACAGAAACTTCTTTACAACAAGATGGTAAAATTCGGTATCCGTCGTATAAATAATTTATTTATTTGAACTTATTTTATATCGATCATGTTTCTTATTCAAATTGTATTGTACCTGATTTCTACGGTAGTCAATGATTTTGTTTTCAGTTGATAATAATTTACCACTGAGGGCTTCAGTATTCTGGTTACATGACGAATCATTTTTAACCTTCCATTTTACGGATGCTGAGTAATGAAAAAAAATATCTGAGTGTTGCCTGTTTGACAAACTGTCCGTTCGTCAGCAATGATATACCAGACGTTGTAGAGGACTACATACAATGCTCCAATGAATAAACATGTTTCATTCTTTATGCACACAAATAAGAAGTAAACTCATTTTTTTGTACTGTGTAAAGGGGAAGTAACACGATCCAATGCAGTGTAACCATTTTAAGGTTATGATCACTTATCCTTCTTGGAACTTACAATTGATTCATAGACTAAATGAGTAGAACTAAACACATGCTTTATTTACAGAAACGGACGCTGTGCCCCGTCAGGTCAGCTTCCTAAAATACCATATTTTAGGTCTTTGTTGAGAACATCGTTGTTTTTCCTTGTCGACCTGTTGATTTTTAAGAGCAATATCATAACATGACGACACAAATACACCAGTCGAAGGCATGATAGCACGACCCAGTTGACGACATAGAAAATTTAAACCGCATAATTTATCAGGTTAAAAGAACTACATCAATTCAGAACAGTCTGCAAATTTATCACACAGACACACGCAGGTAAAAGTTCTCACGCATTCTAAGTAATAAAAAAAAATACAAATCTAGAATCGTCGACCAGAATCGGTAATAAACACCCAACAGAAAACAGTCTTAATTTTTATTATTATGATCTTGATCTGTTTAAACACAAAGAAATTATTACACTGAATACACAAACGTTATACTTTAAATGTTACTACCTGTATTGCGTCTTTGAACAGCATCATATGGACTACGCGCGACCTTGGTCCTAACCACTGGTAACTTTTTCTGGAAATCCTTTATAAATCTTTACATTTTCAGGCTTTGTTATCTCTATACCCACAGCTCTTGTTGAATAGTGACATGGAAGGCAACAGTGTACTGCCACATTACACAGATTTTATATTAAAATATGAAGCAATGGTGATACATGGATATTCCAAAGAAACATGGGGGACCTCTTTAACTCCACCGGTAGATATGTTTGACCTTGACTACATATTAGCCAAACGCATATCAATCTAATGCGATCTTTGGAACTATCAAGCTATTTTCTAAGTGGCAGTATCTCCACATATTGAATTAAAACTATCTGTACATGTATCCGAAATCTGTGTACGTTAGACTATTTTCAACTAAGACACATTATACTAAATTAGTGCCATTTTTGTTACTATTGGATTGCTAGAAAAACGTTAAAGAGGCTGTACTCCAGATTTGGTATAAAAATATTTTTTACAAAATTTAAATATCTAGATGCCGTGAGATTATAACAACATGATTTTTTACTTCAAAACTGTTTATAAAAGTAAAAATAGAACAAAAAAAAATATATTCGCTCCAGCCTGATTTGAACTCTGGACCCTCATGTTAACAAAATATTTCCAACGCTTTAACTGTCACCACTATCGCTGCATGTGAAAGAACATTTATTTACTTTAAATCTTATACAATATAGTTATACCGTCGCGTTACGGTATAGCACTATGATAGGAAAAAAAAATCAATTTATAATGTGATTATCTGACTTATGTTTTGTCAGTAAGTTAGTTTTTAAGTATTAGTCATAAATATTAAAAGAAATTTATAATACAAGAAAACTTTCTCTTTTTTCTCATCTGGAGGCCAGCCCCTTTAAGATACGTGAAGAAATTAAGAAGATATCGATCAAGTCTTACTATTCGGTTGAGTTGTGCTCGTTTCATTTACAATACTGGCACTACTTTTAACGACAAAAAGAAACGACACAAACGATTTTCTTTCTTTAAAAAAGGCACACCACATCAAGTTCTACTGAGATCTTTTCAGCAAAGCACTGTGAACACATGTTTTCTGAAAGGACATGAATGATATAAATTCCATATAGGTTATAAGATCTAGGATTTGGCCTAAAGTAGTACTTTGCTCTTATCAAGCCACAATGTTTGTTGTGTATAAATTTATAGTAAGTCGCTTGTCAACACCACATTAGTAAATGTTTCATCAAAACTGTGAATTCTGAATTAAACGTACCATGTTTGTCATGAAACTATCTCTGAATTTAAAAAAAAAGTTATAATCACCGGTTATAATTTTAAAACAAAAGTTCTTTGGCGAAAATCACCCAGATATATATGGCACTGTGGCCGTATATCGATAGGTAGGTAGACAGATAGATAAATATCGTGTTCATTCGATATTTTGTCAATTTAATAACAAAATTGAATCTTATTAGTTCAGTTATTTATGTTTTTTCTCAGGAAATTTCTCCTCTCTCTCTCTCTCTCTCTCTCTCTCTCTCTCTCTCTCTCTCTCATGAAGCCAACAAAAATCAAGCATGTAATTTACTTTGAGCAAGTGCGAGTTCCTCATAATTACAATGTGAGCAGCTTTACAAGGGGAAATAAAGTGATACATGTAAACAACTTTATGTATATGTTTAACCAAATACAGCTAAACTATGTAAGCTTCGGAACAATATACATGTAACCCAGACATGTTAAGTCGAGCACAGTTTTGTAGGTTGATTAAATTATGCAACGTTCATTAAATGCAATAAATTTAAATTCCTTCTTCTTAAGAAGTCGACCCACGACAGACATGCCAGATTTCCTGCCCGTTACTGTACTTGCGGAAGAAATTCAGACCATGCCTCAGTTTTACAAAAAAAAGAAAACAACAACAACAAAAACTTAGTAGATGCTCAGTACATTTCTTGTTGATTTTGGTACTTTTCAATGACTCCGCTTAACGAAAACAAAAATGTCTAGTCAACCAAAAACATATTCATCTACGTTATACATTCTTCAGAAAAAAAGAATTTTCATTTTCTGGTATAAAACTTATTTCAGTTACAACTAAGATATAAAAATGTAACTCAAACACATTTTTCCTGCTGATAGTGCTGTTACTATTATTATACATATTCATTACTTAACTATCTCAAAACTTAAAAGCATATAAGGCCTTCAGTGAAAAAAACGTCAGAAAAAAAGTTTGATAATCAGTGCAGAAAAAATATACTTTTAATATAGTTAACTCTGCTCAGTAAATACTTAAGTATTTTTGTGAACTTAGCGGAATTTGAATATCAATGGGTTTGTAGTATAGAATAAAAGAAAAGCGGTAACGCATTCAACCATGTAAGACATAATACAGGTAGGGATGCATATTTTTAGTATTCAAAAGTAAACACCATGAAAATGAAAATGCATGACTTCTCACACTGAAAAGGATATTGGATATTTTCCTTTAATAGTCTACGTATTTCATCCGATCAGTTAATCTGAGTATAAATACAGAACAGTTGTTTTTATATTAAACTCAGATGAAGTGCAATTTAAGGATAGTGGGCGTGTCGCTGATTTCCGAGTGAACCTGTGATGTAAATCAAAAAAGGCTACAAAGGCAAATGTAAAATCGAAATGGCGACGAAAATGGTGTATCGGGTAAGCTTTTTTTTGTTGATTTATCTTTTAAAAAGATTGGAGAAGTATGCTAAGATACTTTAACCCTAACCTGAATTGACTTGACCATGATTCTATTGCCTAGTGCAGTTTATGACTATGTACATAGCGGCAGACGATCAGACAACATGCATAACGACAGACGATCAGACTACATGCATAACGACAGACGATCAGACTACTTGCATAACGACAGACGATCAGAATATATGCATAACGACAGACGATCAGACTACATGCATAACGACAGACGATCAGACTACATGCATAACGACAGACGATCAGACTATATGCATAACGACAGACGATCAGACTATATGCATAACGACAGACGATCAGACTACATGCATAACGACAGACGATCAGAATATATGCATAACGACAGACGATCAGACTACATGCATAACGACAGACGATCAGACTACATGCATAACGACAGACGATCAGACTATATGCATAACGACAGACGATCAGACTATATGCATAACGACAGACAATCAGACAACTTGCATAACGACAGACGATCAGACAACTTGCATAACGACAGACGATCAGACTACATGCATAACGACAGACGATCAGACAACTTGCATAACGACAGACGATCAGACTACATGTCTAACGACAGACGATCAGACTGCTTGCATAACGACAGACGATCAATATGGCGCTTACAACATTATTTCCGAGGTGACTTATTGAAGTCGCCCGAGGTGTTCCGAATGCCTCATCGAGTGCGTCCAAAAAAGAGATTATCGAAGCCAAATTTTGCAAACGGGATTTCTGTCTGCGACTATGGGTTTGTTTACTTGATATTACGAAAGCCTCATTTTAATGATTTAACTTAGCAACACCTCAAAAAATAACTAGTCCACATGCGGCAATCGTAACAACTCGGCCTTTTCCGACAACTTATTGAAGTCACTCAAGGTGTTCCGAATGCACAAGCGGCTCGTTTATTACTTACGTAAACTTCCGTCACAATGTCCTAGCCATTGTACTAGTTACTTAAAATGACAAAGCTTAAATCCGCTCGATTCTGGATAAAATGTTGCCAGTGAAATAATCCCAACACTATTTGCGATTTTTCATTCAAACACGTATCATCTCGGTAAATATAAAAACTACTTTATGAAAAGAAGCTTGAATATGTAAAATGTAATTATTTGAATATTCAAAGGCATACAGTGCATGTAGACAAACATGTGTAATATAATGTATTCAATAAAACAAAAATAAGTAATTAATATATAGTATATTAATTGATTTTTACTTGAGTACATTTTCACTGTATATTCTTGTTTGTTTTCTTTTCTTTATTAGAACGATCGCTTACTTTTCCGACCAAATTGTTGTTTAATGACAGCATTGAGCGACCTATATCCCTGATCAAGAAGGCGATATAGAATTATGAATGCCAGCGATGGAGGTTCTTTTTTTACACGATCTTAACATTTTGTAATTACTTGTACTGTTTGTAGTACATTACACTTTACTTTTCAGCTGCGAAATGTGTCGATCGTTCTTTGTATTGGTTATGCCATTGTTGGGCTTTCACTGTGGTTCACAACCCAGACGAAGAATTCATTTACCAAAGAAAAGTTTGACAAGGGTAAGTCGGCTGTTACATCACGTCTTAATAAAGGTTAAGTTTAGTACAATTTTTGTGAAGAGTTAGGGTTGTTGTAAAATTCCAGTTAATTTAAGCATAATGTATGGCTAACAAACGTTTCGAGGCAATACAGTTTAGGATTATACACCAAGGAAACATAAAACTAGAATTTTGTCCACAGGACACGGGCCCCAATTCTGCGCCATATATCAGTATGCTAGTTATTGCAGTTGATGTAGGCTGGTTGGCATCTGGAAGTTGGTGGCTATGTTTTCGTATAATGGCCGTAAGAGGAGTCCTGTAGAAGATAGCAGAAAGGTGGGGCATATGTGTGGTAGAGGAACTACTATGTACAGCGAAGAGTAGGGGCGGGGGATGCGAAAACCTAGATGCAGAACTTCACATGCTAATATATACATTGGGGTGAAATAGTTTTTCATCAGCATGCGACATAAGATCAAAATAAACCTTTAAAAAATCGAGGGCCATAACTTTCTCATTTCGTGGCAAGAGGACGCGATACTCACTATATCTCTTTGGGCACAATAGACGTTTTACTCAGAATAAGGCAAAAGTTAAAATATACCTACTTTGAAACAATCAACTCTATAATTACTCGACATAGGGGAACGCTAAAACCTCAGGTGCGTCACTTCTCATGCTGATATATATTCCCCTGTTCAAGTTTCATAACCCAAAGCCATGTAGTTTTTCCTCAGCATGGATCTCAAACTCAAATACTCTGCAATCACTCAAGGGACATAAGTCTGTTATTCCTTGGCACAAGGGGATACTAATCTCAGGTGCGCAACTGAACAAATATGAAAAATACTCCTGTTGAAGTTTCAAAACTCAATGTCATATATTTTCCCATATTTTAAGTTTTGCGACCCCAAAATATATCTGAAATTTAAGAAAAATTTAAATTCAGCTTGAGCCTGGTTAAAACACGGGCCTGCTAAGATTATTTTTATGAATATTAAAGACGAGAAATGAATAAACAGATTTTTAAAGAAGAAAAAAAAAGACAAACATTAGATACTAATGATTATAAACGCAATTTCACTGTAGTATTATTATTTTTAGGAGGCCAGCTGTCATTAAGGTACCAGCAGCCTTCTTTCACGCCAGTGGTAATCGTTGCATACATGCGCACTGGTTCTACCCTCACCGGCAACCTCATTCAGCAAGATCCAAGTGTTTTCTACGTGTTCGAACCCCTGATCGACATGATTCGCCAGTTTCAACATGAACAAATGGAAAAATTTCCGGATATAAAATTCCTGTAAGTGTGATAACTTTTGCTGCGATGTTTAAAGAATAAGACAGTTTCTTATATGGTTGCGTTAATTTTTTTTAGTTTTTCTTATTTCGTATGTGTCTAATCGTGGATGCCAGACAGTTAAGAATAATTCCGCTTTTAAGGTCAAGCGCGTGCTATTTAGAGGTGTACCGTTCACACTCACGTGTGAATCTTACATGTATGTAAGGTGAATGTTACCAATCGAGTTTATTAGAAGTGTAGCTCTCTTAATAACAATAAACGTCTGTTTTATTAGTGAATGCTTTGCAAAGAAAAAGTACTGATAGTCATTTTTAGCTGTTTCTATTATCCATTTCTCTAGTCATAATTATCAAATACACATTCAAGCCATCTTCCACTGAAAAAACAGTCAAATGTTCTGTGGGAATAACGTAGAAAATCGCTGGTCACGTAAGAGTGAGTAACAAAGTCGTGGAACAGACGCTTGACAAAGATTCAGATGATTTCTATCTCATTTTCAATCATAATTTCTTAAAAATTTCAGATCAGACCGTCCAATGATGTTGGTGAAGGAAGAGGTTGAACAACTGTACAGGGCTTGGTTCACATGCGATATGGAGTATATTTTATCCGACATGCGTCGCTACCACGTCAGCTTTTTAAAGTTTGGACTTAAAACAAAACTATTATTAGATTGTTTGGATGATGCGTCCAATACCGTGTACCAACGTAACAAAATGCCGTGCACTGACATGTTACGGAATTTATGTCTAGAATCAAAACGAAGAGTATTCAAAACAATACGTACACCTCTAGTCTGGCTGAAAGAACTCATGGACGAATTTCCCACTATGAAAATCGTACATTTAGTTCGTGATCCCCGTGCAGTTATCATGTCGCAGCGCAGGTTTGGCGAATGTTCCCGCGAAAAACACGGAGGTATTGCGGGATGTTCAAAACGCTTGTGTTCGAGTTTAGAAGAAGATATAACTTCCGCTGAAATGTTTTCAAAATTATATCCAGGGCGGATTTTTACACTTAAGTATGAGGATTTAGCATTGACGCCTGGAGAAAAGACAAAAGAATTGTATGATTTTTTAGATATGAATTATACAGACAAAATCAAAAACTACGTGGTGAATATTACAATGTCAGGAAATAACGCTAGTTATATGTTAGATTCAGTGAGACCGGACTCAAGAGTCATAGTTGATAAATGGCGGACAAACATTAGTGACGTCACTCTAGAAATCGTTCAAATCATGTGCAAGTATGTCATGAGAAAGTTATCGTATCATCATTTTATAAAGCCTGTATAAAAAGATAATATATATATTTATACCATTGAACTTTGAATAAAACGGGGAAAGGTCAACGTGTGTTCTAAACTTCTAGCATAGCCAGTGAGTATATAAAACATTGTCAGTTATTTAGAAAGAGCTATAATCAACATTTTGGACTCAAAACTCTTTCAAAGATCACAAGTGGATCTAACTATGTGTATGAGAGATGAGTAGTGTCATAAAGTTCAAAACGACAACAATTATATGTTTTAAAATGACAGACGTACATTTAGGAGGAATCTTTAGAAATGTAAAAAAAATATTTTTAAAACATTATACCTTCATTTTTTAAAGCGACTCGCCGAATTCGAAACTCTTATATCATTTCATTTCAGCTTACCCCATATTAATGAGCTTTTGGGTTTTCATTGCAACTGTGTTGATTCAGTTTTAGTCAAAATGCAATTTGAAAAGAACAACAACAACAAAAAAATGTGTGTAGAGCTGTAGATTTTTAGACTGTTCTTCTTATGTTCATAAAATGTCAGAAAACTAAAACTGTGTTTGCTAAATTTGTAAAGCACAAAAATATAGCCATGTGAGTAACGAAAAACGCCGACATCCTGAAATAAACGGGAAATGTTCTCACGTTAAATATTGACGTTACGTCATTTCTTGTAAACGAAAAAAAAATGGCGACGTCCATTATTTATGTAACTTATAGACACAGGCTTAGAATAATATGCCACGTAGCTAAAATGATACTCTGATGGCGATCGTCCTTCCAAAAAAGAAAAAACGGGTAGATATTTTTGCACCCAGAAAATCTGTGCAAGATGCCAAAGAAAAACTAGGACCGGCATTCTTCGATCCGTCGCTTCTTGAATGTTCAAGAAATGCAGTTGAACTAACGAAGCTAGTAAACAAATGGGAGGACATAGACAAAGAAAAGGTAAAGTTTATGCGCGAGCTCTCTCGGGAGCAAAATGCTATGATTAAATTATACAGGAAAAATCTCATGGCAAAGAAAGATGAAAGACAAACTGAGAATGAATCTTTTGAAGATTGTACAGAAACACACGACGGCAAACAGATTCCGCCGGGTTTTAGATTTAGATCAAACGGTGACCTTAAACCTTCATTGGTGTCAATGCCACATTTGTCTGTATCAGACCTAGCTGAAGATATAGATGACCAGACAAACCAGACTGAATTAACAGACGCAAATTCAAAATCAAATACGAATATTCTTGTCAAAGACCGCTCAAGTTATGATGCAGTAAACTATACACGGGAAATTGATGCATTAAGAGGAGTGATTATAGAATTATGTGAAGAATTGTCCAAAAGTAAAATTAGTTTGTCAAAATCACATTCAGGAAGTATAAGAAGTTTTCTTAGAAGTCACACAACTGAATACACGAGTGTTACAGACTTCGGAGGGGAACTTGACCGAAGTCCTAACGACCGATTTGCGTTTCAGCCGGGATCTTCAGACAGGCGCAATTTGTATAAACAGACGCTTAAAACCCCTTCATCAAGAGTGTGTACCGGATGCCAGTTTAAATTAAAACAACAGAGCGACGACTTACAAAAACTCAAAGTGAAACAAGAGAAAGATATATTGAAACGAAGATGGAGCTATGTTCCAACGGGAAAATACGTACAATCTTCAGCGGCCCTCTCTTCAACATCTTTACACAGGTCAGGCTCTTTGTCAAGACCTAGCAATGAGGATCAAATTGAGAGTAAAAACTCAAAACCGTCTCTAGTGCAATTCAGGGTAGATTCAGAGATAGTTTCAAAGAAAGCAGTCCTAACCAGCAAAATAGGCGGTGAACAAACACAAGCTAAGGGTCGGTCTAAAAGTTCTCCCCTTTTAAACCGTCGGGCACATTCGGCTGTGGTCATTGGGAGCACACCTGTTTTAACAAATGACCGATCTGTTGCGCGAAAGGATTCGGAACTGAATGAGAGACGGAGTTTACATTCTTCTCTCTCAAAAAGATCGACCTTAAAAAGTGGGTCGTCTGCTACTTCGGAAACGTACGGATTGCGACGGAGTTTATGGTCATCTCTTTCCTGTGGGTCTAGCGTTAGAGCAAGAACAAGTTCCAGACTTCTCACTGACTATGATTCACGTCTGAGCTTGCTAAAAGAATATCAGGTAAGTTGAGATTTTTCATTTAACCAACATAAAGCCTTCAATAATTTTTGTTGTTTTTGACCGACGTAAATAAAGAAGTCATGCATTTATGTACCCTTCCATTGATGAGATTTGCATAAACCCTACAATCATTCATTTGGATCATTTTATCAGCATCTTTTGAACGACACTGTTTTCGGAGAATGCGTATTGGCGCCGTTCTTTTACTGCTATTTTAACTGGCAAATAAAATTAAGTTCGAACATGATTTTTTATTAAAATATCTAGTTTGGAGACGTTGTTTATTCAGTATGACGTACTATGAACAGACGGGCAGAAGGATAAAAAGGATACAGCATAAAGTATTTTTCTACCTCTGAATGAATAAACGCGTCATTGTCGATTTTATACCATACTAAAGAATGAAGTTTCTAACTACCTAGGGCGGTACAAATAAAAGTCCGACATACTGTTACAATCATTTTATCTTCTACGCTTCAAAAGGTACATAAATAGAAGCTTTTTCAAAAGAAACACTTAGATGAAATCTTAAAAAAAACGAACCATTAGTTTTCTTACTATATTTTTATGGCTTAAAACGACAATCATCAACGCTGGTTCATGGTCTTCCAGTAAACCTTGGCGAAACAAAATATTAAAACGAAACCATATTATATATACCTTGAAAATTTTCGCACGACCTGATTTATATTAAGAAGCTACAATATACTTAGTTAAGGTCACGGTTAGTAATCTATGTTTGTTATAGTGACAAACTATGATTCAAGCGATTGCCCCCTCCTACAAGCAGTACTTTAAAAAAGGGACCAACTATTTTAAATTATTTTTATTTCAAGAAGAGTAGTAATTGAGAGGTAAATTGCATGAATCCTAATCCAGATAGTTGATTGGAATCCTAGAAGGGGGGAGATTTTCCAATGTCTTTCCATTCCTCATTTCACACGTTCAGACCGAACATTTGAACGAACCCAGGAAGCACTTGTAAGCTAAAATAAATTGTTTCAAATTCGATTCCCAACAGGTATATTCAAAGTTATATTTATTTTCATATTTTCAGGTAGAACAGAAGAAGCAGTGTGACTCAAAGGTTAAAAAATTCCTTCACGATCTAGACTCCGTTCAAAAAGAAGGGACATAACCTATTCTCGTAAAAAAAGTGCCGTGACCTGTTCAGTCGTCGTGGACAACCATTATACTGCTTAAGACAGAACAACGCGGAGTGTGACAATATAAATCTACTTTTTTGTGTGTGATCGTAGCCTAAAAATGATACATGATATCGTTCTATTTTTCGACAGAGTGTAGTCGTATTTTTTTGTAAAATATTTACATTTGTCACGGTTCAAAAAATATCTTGAATAAATGATAATTTGGTTTGAAAAGACTTAACAGTTTGTTTCCAAAATGGAAAAAAATGTTAAAATAATTTAAAAGAACAACAACCGGTAACTTGTTGTTAAATGGCGTGAAGAGTAGTGTTTAAAAAAAGATGTGCATGTATTGTTTTTGTACTTTGCACTATTTGTACGAATAATATTATACCCCCTATAAAAATATGTTCCTTCTTTGTAAACCGGTATCTAAGAAACAACAGTCGCTAAAATAGTGTGGCGAATGGGTTGAATATCATCGACCCGCTCAGCTGGCCACTATCTCAGCAAAGGAGCCCAAAGAGATATAGATGTTTGTGACCTCGGACTTAAAGAAATTCACACAACGTATTTATAATCAGCGTGGTAAATGGGCCCACTCAGCCGCCAATATCTCAGCCTAAGTTCTCAGAAACAATAGTTTATCAAATCAAGACGTCTGACCTGTTCTGAAAAAAAGGAAAATCGGCTATAAAAAACACAGTCACTTGAAGTTGGGACCTCGCTCCTGCCCCTGTCCCCGTCCCCCGTTTTTACAGCCCTTGCACAAGAGTTTTGTAGCGTAACTGCCCTTGCACAAGAGTGTTGTAGCGTAACTACCCTTGCACAATAAATTTACAAAGGCTGGGTATTTTGTTTTTCTTTTTGTTGTGTAACCTCTGAATAAGATTTAGACTTTTGCATGTGTACAGTTCGTTCACGATAGCACATCCGAGAAAATGAATGTTGTTGTGAAACTTTTTACTGTATCTGCTCTTTTGCCAACGGTCCAGGGTGTGCGACGTCATTTAGCAACTACTGATGTTGCTCGGGCGGTGCTGTTGATCGTGACCTCACGTCACGTTGGATTTACGCAACGTGAGGTGGCCACCGTTCTAGACGTTTATCGTAGCGTTGTTGCCAGGTTGTGGAGTCGTTTTCACGAGATTCGAGAATTCACAAGAAGACCTGAGCAAGGTCGTCACCGCATTAAAACACCTCTTCAGGACCGATATCCCTCAGGAATCGTCAGTATACTGCTACTGCCAAAGGACCAATTCTGACCGTAGCTCACCGAAGAGCTCGCTTAGAGTTTGCCCAGGAACACGTCACTTGGCAACTGCGCCACTGTCGATCTGTGCTCTTCACAGACGAGAGCCGCTACAATTTTTCGACCTGTGACAGGCGTGTGAGGGTGTGGTGTCGCCGAGGAGAGAGGTATGCGGAATGTAACATTATTCCATATGACAGGTTTGGCGGTGGGTCAGTTATGGTGTGGGCAGGGATATCCATTGGCGGGCGCACAGACCTTTATGTGATTCCAGGAGGTAGTGTGACGGCCCTGAGATATCGAGACGAGATTCTAGAACCAATTGTTAGGCCATATGCTGGTGCAATAGGTGAAACTATTCGTTTAGTGCAAGATATTTTTCGAGCACACACTGCAAGAATCGTCCGAAACTTCTTTGATGATGAAGGTATTGAGGTCATAATCCTATAGAGCATGCCTAGGCCATTCTTTCTCGTAGACTTTCTTTACGTCCGAACCCTGTGCAGTACGTCCGTGAGCTTTCTCATGCTCTTGTAGTAGAATGGGATGCCATACCACAGGATATGATCAGACGTGTCATCAGGAGCATGCCCAGACATGCAGAGAGTGCCTAAACGCCCGAGGGGGAGACACTCATTACTGACACTGACTATGAAACGATTACAGGCCTGAATCTGTTTTTACAGACATTGCTTGTTCTCCTGTAAGACCACCATTTCAAAGCTAATTTGATAGTGTTCATATCCTGGACACTGTTCAGGAATGTGCCTGTTGGCGATGAAATTGCTGATTTGTTTTTGTAAAAAGAACGATTTTGTTATTTCTGTAAAAGATATTCATAAATCTACTCAACGCGTATGGGTTTCTTTAGATTATATGGGCGCTCCTTTAATTAATTTGTGCAGTGTAGATAAAATTTGCCTTCATATGTATTTTTGTTATGCTATATCTGAATCAATTTCGTTCCAAATTTGACTCAGATGATTTTCCCCCACTTGATAAAACAAGAAGGCCATGATGGCCCTGTATCGCTCACCTGAGTATGACTGCTTTTAACAAAGTTGCTATAGACCTGGTTAATTGGCCCTAGATGACCCATATTCGAACTTGACCTAGATATTATTGAAACAATCTTTCTGACAAATTTCCAGGTTATTTGGACTGAGAATGTTACCTCTAAAGTGTTAACAAGGTTTTTCCATATTTGGGCTCTGTGACCTAGTTTTTGAACCTAGATGACCCATATTCGATCTTGAGCTAGAAATTATCAAAACAACGTCTCTGACAAATTTGCAGGATATTTGGACTGAAAAAAGAGCATCTAAAGTGTTAACAAGGTTTTTCAATATTTGGGCTCTGTAACCTAGTTTTTGATCCCAGATGACCAATATTCGAATTTGAGCTAGAAATTATCTAAACAACGTTTCTTACAAATTTGCAGGATATTTGGACTGAAAACAGAGCCTCTAGAGTGTTAACAAGGTTTTTCCAGATGACCCATATCAAAATTTGAGCTAGAAGTCATTGAAACAACCTTCCCAACAAATTCCAAGCATATTTGGACTGAAAATGTTACCTCTAGAGCATTAACAAGGTTTTTCTACTTTTGGGCTCCGTGACCTAGTTTTTGAACCCAGATAACCCATATTCAAATTTGAGCTAGAAATATTGAAACAATCTTTCTCACAAATTTCCAGGTTATTTGGCTAAAATCATTAAAACAACTTTCCAGGATATTTGGACTGAAAATGTAACCTCTAGAGTGTTAACATGGTTTTTCCATATTTGGGCATTGCGACCTAGTTTTTGAACCCAGAAGACCCATATTCGAACTTGACCTAGAAATCATCAAATCAACCTTTCAGACAAATTTCCAGGATATTCTGACTGTAAATGTAGCCTCTAGAGTGCTAACAAAGTTTTTCCATATTTGGGCATTGTGACCTAGTTTTTGATCCCAGATGACCCATGATCGAACTCGTCCGAGAAATCATTTGGTCAAACATCCTGACCAAGTTTTAAAACAATTGAGGCAAATTGTGACCGCTAGAGCGTTAACGAACTAAGTGTGGACTGACGACATACGACGAACTAATAGCTCACCATGAGCCTATGGCTCAGGTGAGCTAAAAAGAAAATCCTTAAACGTTTTCCTAATACATTTATATTGGATTATATTATTTTCGCACAAGTATTTATAGTAGTTAGAAGTCCTTAGAATTCCTATATGTCGTGAATGGAAATAAGTTTATCTGGTTCGGCTCTGAAATTTATTTGAGTTCACCTTTGGTTCAGCAAATTCCTACGCCTTGCCAGTCCACGACACCAACCAGTTATTCTCTATATATTTTTGCATTATACCCTACATAGTAAAATAACTAAACTCGCCAGACAGTGTTGCTCCTATGGGCAACGGGTTACTGACGATAAATAAACTCATTTCAAATTAGCAATAACTGATATAACAGTTTTATATTGTCTTTATTTAAGATTTAAAGTTTTGAGTGCAACAATATGAAACATTTCTGCAACTCATTTGTATGAAGAAAATATAGTTTAAAAGGCAAACTCAGCTGATTTGTACTTGCTATTTCGTCAAAAGAGGGACAACTTTTAATCATTGCAAACTATCTCAATCTTATTTCATGTACATGGGTGAAAGTTTTCAGGATTATTCCTGATTTTCAGACTCCCTAAAGCTCTCTTTCTTCTATTTAAACTATACAAAATAATGCTTAATTTAGGATTTTCAGGATTTTTCAAATTTCCATCTTTCAGCCATGTATGTATATTATGTGCCCAAATAAAAATACTTACTGAACACATACATCTTGAAATACATAAAGATGTAAAGAGGGTTTTGATAATAACAGCAAAACATAAGCTTATGAATTTTAATAAATCTTTTTTTCTAATAACATATCTTTATAACAATTATTAAAATCACCTAAAAGCTTATTTCATTTCCAACAGATGGAAAGCTACAAATCTTCAATAATTACTGTGTGTATTCATAAAACAACAATATAACACTTGATTACAGTTTTACAAGCATTAATTATGTACCTCAAAATAAAAATTTTGAGTTAATAAGTCAATCAGTAACAACTCATTTTATTTAACAGATATTTCCTTTACAAGTAGACTTCTTCTTTTTCCATATGGATTGAACCTCTCTTTGTTCTCAGTGGTGTAAATTTACACCGATTTACTTTCATAATCAGGTAGACATTATACCAGAACATTTTGTGGTCTACATGAAAACTAGATACTGTAAAATCTAACATTTCAGTCCAGTCAGTAACTAGAACTATCGCTGAATGCGATTCATACCCCCACCAATGTCCTTGACAGAAGACGACATGGAAAGGTGGTTAAGGGAATAACTTTAGTGGCACAACTACATATACATAAAAAGAAATTATCTCTGGTGAAAAAAACAAACAAATTGTACAGGTAATAGTATAAATATATATTGTCAAATCATGTTCGAAACAGTTACAAATAACCTTTCATTTTCGTGAATATCTGTTCTAGTTTCAGAAACATTTAAGTATTAATGGTTATATCAGAACATTTTCTAAGCCTAAAAGGGGCATAACTTGTGTCATAATTCAATGGAATTGTAGAATTTTCGTCATCTGAGCTTGCTTGTAACCATTTATATAAATTTTAAGTTTCAAGTAAATATCTGTTCTGGTTTAAGAAATATTATAGTAAATAAATTTAAAGACATAAAAATGGACTTAACTTTGTCAAAATACAATACAAAGTTATCCCCCCCCCCCCACTTTTTTTTTAGTTATGAAACTTGACCTGCATATCTTACTTGCGACACTTCGTATATATTTGAAGTTTCAAATGATTATCTGTTCTAGTTTTAGAAATATTCAAGTACATGTTAAAATTTCAGAACATTTTCTAAGTCAATTTTTGACCTTCAAGTGTGGCCTTGACCTTAAGCTGGCACAAGGGTAAGATGGGTTCTGCACATTGCCCAGTTGGCGTGAACATTTGAGTCAAGTTTGAAGAAAATCCTTCCATTAGTATAGAATTTATAGAGCGGACACGACATATTGTCTAGTATTGATAGTAAGTAAATTCAAAGACTTAAAAAGGGGCATAACTTTGTCAAAATGCAATACAGAGTTATGAAACTTGACCTGCATATCTAACTTGTGATACCTCATATATCTTTTAAGTTTCAAGCAAATACGTTTTCTAGTTTCAGAAATATTCAAATACATGTTAAAATTTAAGAACATTTTCTAAGTCAATTTTGACCTTCAAGTGTGACCTTGACCTTAAGCCGACACAAAGGTAACATGGGTTCTGCACATAACCTTGTTGAGTTAAACATTTGAGTAAAGTTTGAAGAAAATTCTTCCATTAGTATAGGATTTATAGAGCGGACCCGACATATTGTCTAATATTTGATTGTATGTAAATTTGAAGACTTAAAAAGGGGCATAACTTTGTCAAAATGCAATACAGAGTTATGAAACTTGACCTGCGTATCCTAATTGTGACACTTCATATATATTTTAAGTTTCAAGCAAATACGTTCTCTAGTTTCAGAAATATTCAAATACATGTTAAAATTTAAGAATATTTTCTAAGTCAATTTTTGACCTTCAAGTGTGACCTTGACCTTAAGCTGGCAAAAGGGTAACATGGGTTCTGCACATCCCCTTGTTGAGGTGAACATTTGAGCCAAGATTAAAGAAAATCTTTCAATTAGTGTAGGACTTACAGAGCGGACACGACATAATGTCTAATATTTGACTGTTTGATATTTGACCTTCAATTGTGACCTTGACCTTGAGCTGACACATGGGCAACATGGGTTCTGCACATCCCCTTGTTGAGGTGAACATTTCAGCCAAGTTTGAAGAAAATCCTTCAGTTGGTATAGGATTTATAGAGTGGACACGATAATGGAGACGGACGGACCGACGGACGGATGGACGGACGGACCGACGGACGGACGCGACAAAGCGAATCCATTATAGCCCCCCCCCCCACATTTTGTGGTGGGGGTATAATAAGAAGAGTGTGTAAACTCTGCATCTGCTTCATTTCTAAATTGGACTTGTCCGTCATTTAATCTGAACAGACCAAATTATTATTAAGTATCAATCTGCACAGACCTATTTATCATTCACTATAATTCTGAACAGACCAATTATCATTCAGTATTAATCTGAACAGAACAATAATCATTCAGTATTTAATTAAACAGATCAATTATCATTAAGTCTTAATCTGAACAGACCAATTTTCATTCAGTCTTAATCGAAGTGACCAATTTTCATTCAGTCTAAATCTGAACAGACCCATTATCATTAAGTCTTAATCTGAACAGACCAATTATTAAGAACTCTTTATCTGACCTGATCAATTATCATTTAGAATTAATCTGAACAGACCTATTTATCATTCAGTATTAATCTGAGCACACCTATTTATCATTCAGTATTAATCTGAACTGGCCTATTTATCATTCAGTATTAATCTGAACACACCTATTTATCATTCAGTATTAATCTGAACAGACCATTATCATTAAGTCTTAAACTGAACAGACCAATTATCACTCAGTCTTAATCTGAACAGACCAATTATTAAGAACTCTTTATCTGAACTGATCAAATATTAATAACTCTTGATCTGAACTGACCTATTTATCATTAAGCATTAATCTAAACAGACCAATTATCATTCAGTATTAATCTAAGCAGACCAATAACAATTCAGTATTAATCTGAACAGACCAATTATCATTCAGTATTAATCTAAACAGACCAATGATCATTCAGTATTAATCTGAACAGACCAATTATCATTAAGTCTGAATATGATGAGATCAATTATCATTAAGTCTTAATCTGAATAGACCAATTATCATTAAGACTTAATGTTAACAGACCAATTATCATTCAGTTTATAAGCAGACCAATTATAATTAAATCTTTATCTGAACAGATAAATTATCATTAAGTATTAATCTGAACATACCAATTATCATTTAGTATTAATCTGAACAAACCAATTATCATTCAGTCTTAATCTGAACAGCCCATTTATCATAAAGTATTCATCTGAACAGACCAATAATCATTAAGTATTAATCTGAACAGACCAATTATCACCCAGTCTTAATCTGAACAGACCAATTATTAAGAACTCTTAATCTGAATAGACCTATTTATCATTCAGTATTAATCTGAACAGACCTTTTTATTATTCAGTATTAATCTGAACAGACCTATTTATCATTCAGTATTAATCTGAACAGACCTATGTATCATTCAGTATTAATCTGAACAGACCCATTATCATTAAGTCTTAAACTGAACAGACCAATTATCACTCAGTCTTAATCTGAACAGACCAATTATTAATAACTCTTTATCTGAACTGATCAATTATCATTAAGTATTAATCTAAACAGATCTATTTATCATTAAGTATTAATCTGAACAGACCGATTATCATTCAGTATTAATCTAAACAGACCAATAACAATTCAGTATTAATCTGAACAGACCCATTATCATTAAGTCTTAAACTGAACAGACCAATTATCACTCAGTCTTAATCTGAACAGACCAATTATTAATAACTCTTTATCTGAACTGATCAATTATCATTAAGTATTAATCTAAACAGATCTATTTATCATTAAGTATTAATCTGAACAGACCGATTATCATTCAGTATTAATCTAAACAGACCAATAACAATTCAGTATTACTCTGAACAGACCAATTATCATTCAGAATTGATCTAGACAGACCAATGATCATTCAGTATTAATCTGAACAGACCAATTATCATTAAGTCTGAATATGATGAGATCAATTATCATTAAGTATTAATCTGAATATACCTATTATCATTAAGACTTAATGTTAACAGACCAACTATCATTCAGTATTAATCTGACCAGACCAGTTATCACTAAGTCTTTATCTGAACAGACAAATTATCATTAAGTATTAATCTGAACAGACCTGTTTATCATATCTTTATCTGAACAGACAAATTATCATTAAGTATTAATCTGAACAGACCTGTTTATCATTAAGTATTCATCTGAACAGACTCATTTAACATTAAGCATTTATCTGAACAGACCAATTTATCATTAAAGTGACTGACTCACAGAATTAAGGTTTACCTTTTTCTTAAAGAAAAGTTAATATGCTATGGATAAAATGTAATATAATTCTTTCATT
Source organism: Cyclina sinensis (assembly GCA_012932295.1). Lineage (NCBI taxonomy): Eukaryota > Metazoa > Mollusca > Bivalvia > Venerida > Veneridae > Cyclina > Cyclina sinensis. Next base: position 22,421,547 of record JAAONU010000001.1, read on the forward strand.
CACCAAGAAAACTGACAAAAAAAGAAATCTCCCAGATTTGAACCCTAGAAAGTATAAAATAATAGACCATATAATAGTCTGCACTAATTCCACTAGCCAAAACAAAATTGTCTGAAAAAAATCTTAAGCAGGAGACTGAAATTTTGTCAGTACTGGTTACTGATTATTGTTAATGCTTATTATTGTGACATACAATATGCTATTCATCATAAATATAAATCAAAACAAGAGCCATGTTGACATGACCATCCCCCGCCAAATGTGTTTGCTTAGCTTTTGTGCACAGCATTCCTCCCCAATGAAATTTATCAACCTATGAAGTTTCAAGCTGATATATAAAACACCTTTTGAGCTATTGCCAGAACAAAAATAAAGAATGAACAATAACAAAGGGCAATAACTAAAAAATTATGAAAGGTAAAGTTATCATTCTTGTGCTCTGCACTCCATTTTAATAAGATCTATCCAAATATGAAGTTTCAAGTTGATAACACAAATACCTTTCGAATTATGCTCTGGACAAAAATTAAGCTTGAAAAATAACAAAGGGCATTGACTCAAAAATTATGAAGGGCCAAGTTATCATTCTTGTGCTCTGCACTACTCCTAAAACAGATCTATCCACCTATGAAGCTTCAAGCTGATATCTAAAACACCTTTTGAGCTATTGCCCAAACAAATATTAAGCATGAAAGTAACAAAAGGCAAAACTAAAAAATTAAGAAAGGAAGAGTTATCATTCTTGTGCTCAGCACTCCTCCTTAATGAGATCTATCCAAAAATGAAGTTTCAAGTTGATAACACAAATACCTTTCGAATTATGCTCTGGATAGACATTAAGCTTGAAAAGTAACAAAAGGACAATAACTAAAAATTTCGGACGGAAGGAGACTTTTACCATATCCCTTGCTGCCTTTTCAGTGGGGGATAATATGAATTGTGATGAATAATTTAAAAATGGTTGAAACACTTTTTATGACAAAAAAGGGAATGTCTGTATCAGGCAAAATGTGACAAAATTAATCTGGCTGTAACGCCAACGCTTAAACTTAAATGTGTCCAACCACTACATGAATTTTGAAGTCTTTATGACAAATGGTTGTTGAGTTACAAAGTGTAAATGATTCAACATATTTAGGTCACTGTGACCCTGACCTTTGACATACTGACCCCAAAATGTATAGGGGTCATCCACTCAATGTGTGCAATCATGAAATAATGTTTAAAGTCTCTATAACAAATGATTGTCAAGTTACATGTCGGAAATGGTTTTCAATGTTATGGTCTATGTGACCTTAACCTTTAGCTACTGACTTCAAAATCAATATGGGTCATCCACTCAATGTGGGCAATAATAGAGTACTCATGTTATCCTCCAGAAACCAAATTGCTAATGGACTGACAGACAGACAGACGGATGCCCTGGACAATAACATAATATGCCCCCTTCAGGCATATAAAAATAATGAAAAATTAACTAGCAGGCAATAAATCTGCACCAAGAGATATGAAGTTAATGCCAATTCCATCATTCAGCATTTTACGAAAGTTTTAAACAATTCGGCAATTAAATTAAAAATGACAGTATAAATGCACATCACTCTCTCTATTAAAACCAGATACCAGGTACTGCTGTGGCAGTCAAAATGAACAAAAAACAATTTAACAAATATATTGCACAAGCACTAACAATTAACATCTAGTTAAAATAGCACTGAAAACTAAGTACACCACTGTAATTGATTTCAAATCTCAAATCAACATAGAAAAGTCCAAAATCGACCTATTTTATGGTTATTCTTAAAGTATCAAAATGACTGAATTTCAAATTGCTATGCTTTGGTACATATCACTTTAGCCAGGTTTGCAAATGATATTCATCTCATCAACATTCAATACATGTGTATAATTTCTACATGGTTAACATCACATTATAACACTGCATAATATCACTTCTAAAACAGATACACTACATACCCACAGTATCAAACTAACATTCTCTATGTACTGAATGAATTCAATTTTAAAGTTAATTTGAGCATAGTTTACTTTTTACATGGGAAGGTATAAAACTAAAATTTACTCAACACATGTACTTCAAATATTCAAAATGAACACTGTAAAATGTATGCATAAAATACTTAAGAAAACGAAAACACTTCTGTTTCAATGTAAAATTTCCATCAAACGTCACTTACACCTAAAAGATATAAGGCTAATAAGCACAGACCCTGACTTTAAACAGAACACCTATTTAATTTCGAATCTCTCTATGTATGGTAGGCTAGCACAATTTTATTTTCCAAACACCTGTCCACTCATCTTTCCTACAAAAGAACACTTAAAGAGATCATAGATTGGATCTGTCAAAAACCTCATAACATTCATTCAGTTTTATATTGTTCACACAACATTTAAATTAGTTACCATACTAAGATAAGTATCTGGGCTTCTAGCATGTCCCATATGTACATCTTGCATACCATCTCGTATTTACAAAACAATGACTTGACTTATAACCTGCTACAATATCACTCCACTTTCCCAAGAATGGTTGTGAGAAAATGGCAACACTAAACATTTTCATTAAGAGCCAGTTTTTAGAGTATCACAGATTCAATATCTATTCAACTTTCTAGAATTTATTTCTAAATGTCCAGTTTAATAATACTCCCAATGTCTTGGTTCCCATGTCAATAAGTACGTGAGAGGTTTTGATAGGTTATTTATCTCCGTCGTTTCCTCAGGGCTTGATCTTGCATCAGCTAAAGACCAGCCATCCTGAGTGTCCCTGCGCAACAATGCTTGCTTCTTAAGACATGTTACACGATTTATCATGTCAACATAACCACAGCCTACTGTAACGATTCCCTGTTTTTTATCATTTTCATACTGCAGACCTTCTCTGCTTTCTTTTTGTAAAGAGTTTTGTCTTGCAGTTCTCCTGTATAAGGTTTCTGCTAATCTTTGATCAGGTACTTGTGAATGAGTGGTTACTTGCTCGGGTATTATTAATGGACCAAGCTGTAATATTGCTTTACAGTAGAATTCTTCAGCACTATGGCAACGAAACACACTGTATGGCTCCATTGAAACTGCGTCTGCTACAATGACACATCCCCAAGTTGTTGCAACATATAAATACTTCCCAACAACTGCAAGTGCTGTAACCTGGTAATGATTGGCTGAAATAAAAAGGTTCTTGCAATAGTAACATTTTACTAAAATTTCTAATATATCTGAAATGCAATCAGATGAATCCCAACAGACTCCAGAGACTACACATTCCACACTTTCGATGTGATACTTGTTTAAAGCCAGGACAGTCTGTGAGTGGGAAAACCAGAAGTTGTAAGAGCTTGTTTCCCAATCCATGTTCTAAATAAGCTGAATTCAAGTAGCTTCAATGAAAAAAAAAAAAAAACTATTTGTGCCTATAAACAAGCTTAAGATTAAGAAATGTTTTGACCACAATACTTTGATAATTCTTCATGTTTCAAAAAAGTAACCAATGAACCAGTGAGAGTTAATGAAATATAATACCCTCAATTTTTCCCATCCTCTGTACATTATGGCTTTCCACAGCTGGTATCTTATTTGCACAATCCAACACAGCCTCCACATGCTCTTTGTCTGTGTCCCAACGAAATACTTTACTTCCTGTATTAGACAAAATATACAAACAAGAGGGCCTTGATGGTAATAAATCACTCACCTGAGAAAAGCTACTCCAACTTTCCTAAATAACTCAATGTAAAATGAATTGGCAGGGCCAATATTACTCTAAGGGGCATGAATTTAGTGTTCTTTCTAAAGTCCACCAGGCAATAGGCAACACTTCATGCCACACATTAAAGCCTTATATATATAATATATATAGGCCTTGTGGTTTCAGAAAACAAGATTTTAGTTTTTATACAGCTACTAGTCACTCCAGGGGATGGCCAGCATAAACTTCAGGGAAATGACTTAAGCAATTTTTATGAAGGTTTTTATTCAAGAATACTTGCCAAATACCAAATATTTAGGCCCTTTCTTTTCAGACAAGAAATTTTTTAGCACTCTGAAATTTTTTTACATGGCAAAGATGAATGCCATAGATCTTATGATTTCAGACAAGAAGATTTTTCCTACATAATGACCCAAGGGGTATCACTGAAACAATCTTTGTCAAGATCCAAACGAAAATACCTTACAGCAAATATGAAAGCACTAGGCCATTTTGATTAAGATAAGAAGATTTATTTATTTGCTTTATATCTCTTATATGTAAAACAAGTAACCACACAGTTCGGCCAATAATATCCCATGGAGCATTTAATTTGCAGTCTTTTTTTTTTCGGTTGACTACAATAACAAACTGTATAAGTGGTAAAATGAAGGTGAGTTTGTCACATAACAAACTTTAAGGAAGGTTAACAAAACACTTTTCAGTAGTTTTACCATACAATTGTTTACAGCTCGCGTTATATACTAGAATATAACATTATTGTGTTAAATGTACTGTTATCTATATATCAACATAGTGATAATCACATAGTTACTGCAATATCGTCAGCAAAATATGCTTAACCAGATATTATAAAGAAAACAGTTGTAATAAAACAAATAATGCATTATATTTGCAGTAAAGTGGTCTATATGATGTGTATTTATTACGTGTACTAATTTCGGAGATTTCCACGACAAATGCTTTTATCGGTGTGCAAATTTTACGCAGTCAATGATTCGGAATTCGCAAACATTTCCATTCGTGCAACTTCTGAAAACTTCTTAAATTGATTTTGTGAACTTTCTGTTGCACAAAAATATCCACTTAAAAAGTACATGTCAAACAATCATGAAAACTCTAAACCTTATGGTTTCCGACAAAAATTATGTTAAGTATGTGTCTATATATCTCTCTGTGTAAAACAACTGACCCCTGGAGTGGTGCCAATAAAGTCACCAGGGACATGATCTTAGCAATATTTGTAAAAGTCAATCACAAGGAACAGAAAAATCTGTAAATGTGTTGTTTCAGACGAGAACACTTAAAAATTTTTGTTTTTGCTATTATATCTCTATGTGAAACACGTGACACCCAGGGCAGTAGGAATTTTGACTCCAGGGTTATGATTTTAGGAAAAACTAAATACTAAAACAATACTTAATTTCAGGGCTTTTTAAAAGTTTTTCTTTCAGTTCCCATATCCGCCAGAGTTCTGTGAAATGGAATTTTATTAGCAATCTTATTGGAGCTTTATGCAAGGAACATCCCAGCCAAGTTTCATAAACTTCTTTGAGTAGCAATAGGAGAAGCTGCTATGCCTAAAATGTTGACAATGCCAGACAACTGACAATGGAGAAACACCCACCACATAAGCTAACCTTCAGTACCTTGTGAGAGCTTAAATAACAGACACACACAAAATCAATGCTTATGATGCCTGGCGATGGACAATGGACTACATCTACCATATACCATATATACTTGCTTATAAGACGCCCTTGGTTATAAGATGCATCCCTAACTTTTGGTCGAAAATCTGTACTTTTTGCATTGAGTCTCTTATAAGACACACTATGAAAGGCATTGTTATTGGATGTTTTAAATATAATGTAAAAGCGATAAAAGTTTTGGTCACATCAGCACTCTCATTCAGCTTCTGCAATGATTCCAACCACAAATTAGTAGGTTGCTTTCATATCATCAAGAATGGCTCTTGAACCATTGATGGTATATATATATATATGTTAGCTAGCAGTTGATAATGGTTGGCGAAAGTCATTTTGGGAGTCTGAAAAGATTTTTTCACTTGTATGACCCCCTCCTCCCCCTAATCTTAGTTTGAATTTTGAGTACAAAATGTGCTTCTTATATGCGAGTATATACAGTAAGCTCAGCTTGTCTTTCTGTCCCTATGTGTGTGTCATGAGCAATTTTACCAAAGCAAACATTATCAGGAAGATCAATATTGAGATTGCTGCTGTGGGTTTACTGCTCTGATCAGATCACTTTCAAATAAAAGTCTGCTCTTTGGGAAAATAATATGCATGTGGTTTTCATAATAAAAAAACAAACATATTTTTAAGGGATGTCCATCGTTGGATACCCACAGTCGGTCCATCAAGTGATACTTCATTCATATATACTGTAGTGTAAATAGAATTATTATATACAATGGGTATTTGATGATGTGGGATGTCATTCTTTGAAAGGTTTTAATGTATACTTTATACAAATATTGAAGTAATAAGGAAAGAGAAAGATATGTACAAACCAGGATAGTTGTATGTCCATGCAGTGTGTGTATTTGCAATGTTCACAGCAGCGATGATAAAGCAAGTGTTTTGTTTTCCGACATGATCTTCATATGCATATATACTCCTTGTATCTTCATCTGAATTGTTGACTGACCTTACCACCACTGCACTACTGTTGGCTTCTCCATGCCATAGTTTGTATCTACAGAAAAAATCAAAGTTAAAAAAACATGATGGATTGATTGCCTTTGAATCCACATTAGAGTTTCTTGTAAACTAGTCACATACCGCACACGTTTTTCATACTGTGTGATCTCATTTTTACAAACCTGGCCACATTTTGTAAGCCTGCAAACCTGGCCACATTTTGTAAGTCTGCAAACCTGGCCACATTTTGTAAGTCTGCAAACCTGGTCACATTTTGTAAGTCTGCAAACCTGGTCACATTTTGTAAGTCGGCAAACCTGGTCACATTTTGTAAGTCGGCAAACCTGGTCACATTTTGTAAGTCTGCAAACCTGGCCACATTTTGTAAGCCTGCAAACCTGGTCACATTTTGTAAGACTGCAAACCTGGCCACATTTTGTAAGCCTGCAAACCTGGCCACATTTTGTAAGGCTGCAAACCTGGTCACATTTTGTAAGTCTGCAAACCTGGTCACATTTTGTAAGCCTGCAAACCTGGCCACATTTTGTAAGGCTGCAAACCTGGTCACATTTTGTAAGTCTGCAAACCTGGTCACATTTTGTAAGCCTGCAAACCTGGTCACATTTTGTAAGCCTGCAAACCTGGTCACATTTTGTAAGCCTGCAAACCTGGCCACATTTTGTAAGCCTGCAAACCTGGCCACATTTTGTAAGTCTGCAAACCTGGCCACATTTTGTAAGTCTGCAAACCTGGTCACATTTTGTAAGTCTGCAAACCTGGTCACATTTTGTAAGTCTGCAAACCTGGTCACATTTTGTAAGTCTGCAAACCTGGCCACATTTTGTAAGCCTGCAAACCTGGTCACATTTTGTAAGTCTGCAAACCTGGCCACATTTTGTAAGTCTGCAAACCTGGCCACATTTTGTAAGCCTGCAAACCTGGCCACATTTTGTAAGGCTGCAAACCTGGTCACATTTTGTAAGTCTGCAAACCTGGTCACATTTTGTAAGCCTGCAAACCTGGTCACATTTTGTAAGCCTGCAAACCTGGTCACATTTTGTAAGTCTGCAAACCTGGCCACATTTTGTAAGCCTGCAAACCTGGTCACATTTTGTAAGTCGGCAAACCTGGCCACATTTTGTAAGCCTGCAAACCTGGCCACATTTTGTAAGTCTGCAAACCTGGCCACATTTTGTAAGCCTGCAAACCTGGCCACATTTTGTAAGCCTGCAAACCTGGTCACATTTTGTAAGTCTGCAAACCTGGTCACATTTTGTAAGTCTGCTTTAGAGATTAAAAGTCTAAACAGATGGATAAAATTATTATGTAAGTAGGTTAAAAGTCTAAACAAATGGATAAAATTACTATGTAAATTTCATCAGATAATTCAATAATTAAGAATAAGTAATCAAAGCAAAACAGTCACTGCTATCTACATTCAAAATTTCAAATCATAACATTTGTTTAACGATGCTTATCTTCTAATCAAACTTAATCTAGCGTATCTAGACCAGGTCATAACCAGAACACACAGGAGTAGGCTAGTAGATGATGAATAATGTCTATTCTAAAAATAGCAATGACCTTGTATCACTACAATACAAAGAACATTAGACAGCAAATTTAACAAGAGCACCACTGGGCAGAGCATAATTATATGCCCAAAGGGTGTTTTTTCTAAGAATGATGCATTTGTGATGTAAGGAAGGAAACAGGCTTTGGAAATAAATGATTTGCTTTAAAAAAATTTTTTTTTTTATTTATAATATTTTGACTTTTTAACATTTTATAGTCTTAATTTAGATTTTATAGATTTTCATCATATCTGAATTTTAGTTTTTATAATTTGTATAAATGTCAGCCCTTCAGAAGTTATCATGTTCATGCTGTGATGCATGGTAATCAAAGTTACAGTGCATAATTATTGATTGTTTAGTTGATTGTCACCTTGATCTTTTATGTACTTACCCCAAATAGTACAGGGGTCATGTAATCAATGATGGCAATCTGAAAGAGGTCTGAAGTCTGTATGGGAAGTAGTTGCCAAGTTATACAGCAGAAATGCTTTTTAAGTGTTTAAGTCATTGTGACCTTTACATCTGACCTACTGATCCTAAGATGTACAGGGGTCATTTTCTCAATGTAATCAATCATCATATGAAGTTTGAAGTCTGTATGACAAATGGTTATAAAGTTTTACAGAGGAAATAGTTTTTAGTGCTTAGGTCATTGTGACCAAGACCTTTGACCTAATGACCACAAAATCAAAAGGGGACATTCACTCAATGTGTGTAAACAGAGTGTAAATGATTCTAAACATTAAGGTCACTGTTACCTTGATCTTTGACATACTGACCCCAAAATGTATAGGGGTCATCCACTCAATGTGTGGAATCATGAAATAACATTTGAAGTCTCTAAAACAAAGTTACAAACCATGGTTAAGAAATGTATTGAATTAGGTAATTTCTATATTGCTAACTGACCACTGAACTTTTAAGTAGGTAAATGTTGTTTTAAACATTTGAATTGATAAAACTATTTGTTTTGATGGTAGCTGGAAAATTCTGTTTGCTAATAGGTGATTTGTAATACGCCTAGATATATAACATTGGATCAATTGTGTGACAATCGACCCAAAACAATTTTACAGACAATCTACAGTCAAAAAACACAGTCAAACAAATAGCTATAAAATAAACTGTTTCATTCCTTTCTGATTTTTTTGCTATAAACAAATGATATGATAAAATGAAAAATGCAATGTCTCTCACAAAAATTATCCTGTCTTTGTCAACTCAAAGAATAAGATACCAATGTCCAAAGCAAAACTTCAACTTGTAAAAAAGTATTTATGATTTTAAACTGTATGGAATAGAATATGTGAAGTGATGGCAGAGATCATATTTGAAAATGTCAAAGTTTTTTGCATGCAGACACAGATGCTGATGCAGATGACAAGGGAGCTGTGACAGTACCTTGGTGTTTTCTTCAAAAACATCTAACTAAAAATATATGCATCATAGTAAATTTTATACAAAACTGCAATCAATTATTTTTTTGCACACAAAACCTTAACCAAAATTAATAATCTTAAAAGGGGCAATAATTTAAAATAAATTTGGCCAAGAGTTAATTTACTTGGAGGTCTGATGTCCTTTAACAACATTTCAAGTCCATTTCATTAATGATTGCTGAGAAATAAGCTTGATAGTATGTTGCATGCAAAACTTTAACCAAGATATTTAAGTCAGAAAGGGTCATAATTTGCCATAATTTTAGTCAGAGTTATCTAACTTGTTTGTTTAATACCCCTGAATAAATATGTGAAGTATTAAACCAGTAAGCATTGCTGGTTACTAAAATATATGCATGATAGTAAGTTGCATGCCGAGCTTAACAAAAGCGTGACATCCCCGATACCAGGTTTGGAGGAATAGCTCAACATACTTTGCATAGCCAAGCTAAAAACAACATAAAAACATTATTCACTTAAAAAAAAAAAGTTTCTATACCTGTCACCTGATGACACAACAGATGCGCAGTAACAGTCACCCACCACACTGATTGGCTGAAGCTTGTCACATGACTGCAGCATTTCAACTTTGAAGCAGAAGATGGAAGCTGAACGTTTCTGACGTTCTTTCACAACAATAGTGACATACCCACTTTCCTGATGGTATGACATAGCACGTAAATCTTTTAGTGTATTAACATGGAGGCTGTATTGATCTATGTTCTCCATCTTCGAAGGGCTAAAAGTTAAAGCAATATCCTCTATGAAAAGAAAGCCTACTAATAGACAGAATAGTACTGACTCTTTGATACTGAAAAGTTTGGGTTTAGAAGTATATCATCTGTTAGAACAGTGAGTTACAAATACAGATTTCACTGTAGGTATATAAATGATGTTGTAACATATTATCAACAAATCATGCATTTCAGCATATTAGTTTACGCTGAATTTAGTCTCTGATTCATTTTTTCTTTCCTAAATGTGTATTTCTGATGTATCAGACTATGAAGTTGATCTACTTAAAGTCCATTTTGAACTAAGCAAAACCTCAACTAAATGAACTTTTTCTGCTATCTGTATTGATTCTTCACCTTATGATGTTTTTTTATAAAATATCCATCTGACATAATTATCATTCTTATGTATATTTTCAGAAACTGAATTACTTGTATAACCACCTTGACTAGATCTAGACTACTTCTAAGTTCATTGTATTTTCTTGTTAATTCCATTAATCTAGTTTTTAGCATGAAAGTATATCTCACAAGGCTGCAATATTCAGATATTTCTTTCATCTTAAAAATTCAATTTAAACATGCTGACAAATAAGTAATTATCTTCTTAAAAAGTTATTTTTAAGTTAATGACAGGATTAGACAGAACATGTCAATATATTAACTTAATACTTTCAAAGGCAGCAAGTTACTGGCTTGAATAATAACTAAAGAAATAAATCAGTAATATTATTTTGTCATAAAAACATTTCTGACCAATTAATGTATAGAGAACACAGTGTACATGTATTTTTAAATGTGTAATCAATGTGTAATCAATGACATCAGCATGACACTACAATAATAAGCTACATAATCCTTTGATGTCTATTACCCAAAGGCTGTATTCCAACCTAATAAAGTACAGGGTTTTTTCTAAGTATTTTGGGAACATGACCCATACCCTTGGGATTGGGTATTTCAGTGATGTTTTGCTAAAAATTGGGAAAAACGTCAGTTTTGCAAGTTTTAAATGAACACTAACAATAACTGTCTATGATGGAAACTTTCAATCCTTCTATCTTGTTTTTGTAGATTTTAGTTACGAAAATACTTCTGTATATATGTGCGATAATGCACTAAACAGTTTATCCTGGGGGACATGCTATCCCAGACTCCTCTACTTACACCAGTATTAACAGTCTTTCAAATGAGACAATAAACTAAGGTCACATTTATTGGTGCTATACTCTGAGCATGTACAAGAACCATGTTTGTTTCTGGAATAAGATGCTTTCTGTATCTTACACTTTCCTCCTATATATTAAAGCCCATTAACAACAAGTAAGACTATTGCAAACCAAAAAAAGTCCCCTACTGAAAAGGGCATTGTCACACTAAATAGAACCAAAATTCAAATACTGACAGTAAGTTAGCTGAAATCAATAGTTTGTTTTAACGATAGATGAAGGAATGTTTTATACAACAGGTAATCAAAAGATCACATGCCTAGTAAGTGGGTGTAGTGTTATAAATAAAATATTCGCAGGTAATACAAATGAATGTCTCAATTTTTCAAGACAAACAACAGACCTATAAATGCATCTTGCTGACCAAAGTTGTATAGGTTCTATGTAAGTTCAAAAGTAATTGGAAGAAAAACATTCAAGAGAATAAACAATTTGCTATACTTTCTAAGTAAAACAGGGCACAATTTTGTCAATATAAGGGAAAAGGTTATGGAACATATTGTGTAAATAATAACACCAATAAGTTTTGTATAAAGTCTCAATCAAATGCATCAATAGGTTCCAGAAATAATCAAGGAAATGTAGATTTTTGGAAAATGTTCAATGTGAAAAAGGGGGATAACATTGTGAAATCCAATGTCAGAATTATGGGACATAACATGTGAACTGGTCTTTTCAGTATCAACACATGTAGCAAGTTTAAAATGGATATTTATAGGGCTTCAAAAGTATATCACCATTTTTGCAACATTTGAAAATATTCCAAGTACTTCTTAAATTATCGCAGGATCCAGTTTTTTTGCAGATGGATGGACTGACAGATGGACAGTAGGGTGGATGGACGGACAGACGGAAGGCAAACTTATAGTCCCCTCTGGTGAAAGTGGTAGGGGACTAAAAATATAACATTATCACCAATTTATGCAAATATCGCACTAATGGATAGAAAATTTGTTAAAAAGAAAATATGCTGTTTATTTTCACTGATAACTTGGCTCTGTTCATGGATGTCAGAGGATATAAAAATACCAACTTTCTTTTTTCTGTAACTTCTCCACCATTGGTCAGATTTAGTCAGAAGATACTAATTTGCATACATAAGTTATTTTTAGAAACAACATTTAAGGAATCTGGACAGCTCATACTTCTTCTCCTGTAATTTTTTACAGCCTTTTCTCAGTATTGTATAGGTTTTGACGACCACACTTCTGAGTACGTTTTGGTCTATCTATCTTTTTTAATTAATTTGTTTTGAATGATCCACTATTGTTGTCTACATTACATTTTCAAAAGTGATCACATGACAACAATAGCTCATTTTACGGATATTGGCAAAGTTCGTTCAGCATTACCAAAACAGTTTAGGACCAGTAGGTCATAAAGTATTTTTAATAATTTAATTCTGATATATCTTAAACACATCTTGCCATCCATGAAAAATAACCATGGAGATAGGGTGTTGATAATGTTACTAATCATTCTAGAGTTCTAATTTGGTTTATTTTTTATGACAATTATAGCCAGTATTGTAACTTTAAATAACTACAGCTATCACTGAAAGTGATTAATACCCCCATAATACCACTTTGTCAGAGGACAAGGGGAAATAATAGAATGCAAATAAAGTTTAGACGGAATATAACTAAACTCTTAAAGGGGCATATGGGAAACCCATACTGACAATAAATATACTCAGTATTTCAGTATTTTCCTAAAATTGCAGCCTTACCATCAAGACAAAAAACAAGAACGATTAGAAATGAAAGCAATTGGGAGACAAGACATTGTATTTTGAACATTACTTGTAGATGTGTATAGTTCCATCTTGATCTAGACACCATATATTCTTCTCCACTGTACAAACAGCCAACACCACTGTCTCATGCTTCAGTTTCTTAAAAAAAAAAGTAATGCTCATACATGTATATGAATAACAGAAATTTTCAGCTCCACTGCCAAATTACAGGTTTTTTAGGTCTATTACAGAACTGCCATCTATTTACTAAAGCACAGTATCTAAAGCACATAAAGGGCATTTTTTCACATGTCTTAGTTCGAACTAAATATATAATATGAGATTTTGGTAACAAAAACAGTAACTGCTGTCAGAACTCAGTACTGAGGTGTGTATAGGTATAATGACATGGTTTTTTTGGGTTTTTTTTACAAAATGTGTGACACAAAGATACACAGAAAATAGCCAGTTTTTGTGTGAACCATCAAAAAGTTTTTATCTAGAACATCCAGAAAGCCTTTATTTCAGTTTCTCAGAAGGAACTTGATTCAACTATGTCATAAATGTCAGTCTTAAATGAAGTTTATGAGTTGTGCAGAAGCCTTACTTAATGTCTGCCAGTGGAAAGCTTGCAATGATTGGAATTCAGCATAAGACAAGAAAACAAAGCTCTTATGATGAAAATGTTACCTGATATGCTGTGCATTTGTTGCTGGTACTGAAGGAGAGAATCTCTATTTGTTTTTGACCAAAATAATCAGACACCAACCACACCTGGCTATGGTCATTGGACTGCTCTCCTGTTGCACATAAAACATGAAAAAGTTAATTCAAAAAGTTAATTTAGTTAAGAGTTAAGTCAAAAAGAAAATCTACCAATAATGGCTGCATTTATATTAAGCCAACTTGCAGGTGTTTCTGACAAATAATCCAGCATGTATGATCAGGTCTGACAGCCAAATTACCAAAACATTTTACTTAAGTAAAGTCAGCAAACAATAGATACACACCAGAGATAACAGGTAGCTCTGTAAGCAAAGGCAGATCCAATGCTTCCAAGAAACTTACAGTCTGTTATGCTAGGGCTAATTCCTGATTTTACTGTTGGAACACCTGAACACTGACTGTCAAATCACCTTTGCAATCAATTACAGACTGAAGGCATCTAAAGGTTTTAATAATATTATGGCTAAATAACTCACGATCTGTATCAGAAAGCCCAAGGTTCTCAACAAACACTGAACATGCAGACAGCACTACAGAGTCAGTTTCTGTGGTAACAGCATCACTAAGGTGACAGAACTGTGGACTACTGGCTATAAGGCGAATGTGAGCAGCAGACGGACGACACTCAGGATCATGGGCCCAACAGATGTTCATCAAATCTAACATATGGGAGGGGTAAGCAGCCTCCTGTAATAGATAATATTAATTTTAGTTTAACTGTTTGATTTTATTATTGTTTAATAATCTTCATGTTTTTCCACATCAAGTACAATCAGGCAATAGTAAAAGCTCTTTGTATCATTAGGGCACTGTACAACAAAATGTACAACAATTTATCAGAAAGATATGTCATAAAGAATCCAAATCGTTTTGATGAATACTAGTTAAAATATTTGTTATGGTCAAAAAAAGGGATAGGTCATATGCTTTATCCATCATTCTAACACTACATGCAATTTGCCAACAATAAACAAAGAAGAAATTGACCATAAAATATTCTACACATTATATCACAATGAATACAGTGCACAACTGCTGATTTCACTGGTAAATAGTGCACATATGTGCACCCCTTAAATCTTTTTCCTTAACATAAATTCTGTTCAGAGGAATATTGTAAAGAAAAAAGAAAACCAGAAGTGTAAATGAGACTTACAAGTTGTAAAACAAAGCAAAATGTATTCAAGTTATAGTCAAATGAGTCAAACAAAGGTCAAGGTCATATCTCTTTGTGTCACATAAAAATAATTTCCCAACACACTATCATTGTTGTATCAGACTGTTTCAAAAAATGACATGTAATAGAAATAATAAAGCAAGTGGTTTAAAATGAAACATATTCAAAAATGTTTTAAGTCGATCGTACTGGTCTTACCTCTGTTTTGAGTGTAGGTCTACCTCCATGGACAACATGTACATTAATGTTGTTTACATCTGATAGGGGCTGGCGACAGGTCAACAGTTCAAACATGAACATTCCAAATGAGAAAATGTCAACCTGAAAATATAATGTTAACTTAGAGAAAACTAGAGATGTGTCTGTAGGACACGGATGCCCCCAAATTCTGCTGTATTGTCACAAAAAATCCTGTAAAGTTACAGGTGCATATAAACATTGTCCTTAACAGTAAGGACTCTAAAAATGCTATTTTTGCTTAATCAGGGGGCATAACTCTGTCGATCACTAATAAATTTGTGTCAAAATACCCAGGTGCATAAGTTTACATGCTGACAACTATTCTTAGAAAGTTTCATGGCTGTAGCAGTTATATGTTGAGAGTTACACGTAACACAAGTCTAACTAGAACTGTGTCCATAGGACACGGATGCCCCAACTATGCATAAGTGCTCATAAACAAGAGCATGTATGGTATTTATATGGTATATAGTGAAAAAATCAACAAAGGGCCATAATTCTGTTAAATTTGGTCGCAGCAAAAATTCCTTCCTTTACTACCATCTACACATTAAGGTTGTTCATCCCTGGAAGTTTAAGCAAAATCTGCCATCCGGTTTAAGAGGAGTTGCGTTCACAAAATTTCTAGTGAAAAAATCAACAAAGGGCCATAATTCTGTTAAATTTGGTCGCAGCAAAAATTCCTTCCTTTACTACAATCTACACATTAAGGTTGTTCATCCCTGGAAGTTTAAGCAAAGTCTGCCATCCGGTTTAAGAGGAGTTGCGTTCACAAGATTTCGGGACGTACGGACGGACAGACAAGTGCAACACTATATGCACCCCACTTTGTGGGGGCATAAAAATACTAGTTTTTGCTTAATGAGGTAGCTTAACTCTGCCAATCTCCAATAAATTTGTGTTAAAATACTTAGATGCATAAGTTCACATGCTGTAAACTATTCTTAGAAAGTTTCATGGCTTTAGCAATTATACATTTGAAGTCACATGCAACACAAGTCTTAAAATGCTACTTTGCTTACTCCGGGCATAACTCTGCCAATTTCAAAACAATTTGCATCAAAATACCCAGGTGCATAAGTTACACATTTCGAGTTACAGGCAACACTAAGATAGTCTCACGCTTCTGACTGGCAATCAGTATGCTTTTGAAATATTCACCTGTCAGTGTCCAAGAAAATCTGGATGTCACAAACACATCATCCAAGTGGGTTTTGCTTTAAACAGGCTACAATGCTACATGTATGTCTTATAACTATTTCTGACTATTGACAGTATCTTCTATGAAAATAGGTTATCTTCAAAGTTTCATGTCATGCTTTTGAAAATTTTTAAATTAAACGAATTATCAGCATGTCTTATATCTATACATGTACATACCTTTTCAGTGTAAGTGTCTCTCCCTGTGTGCATTAAAATCTCTGGAGCAATAAATCTATACATGTACATACCTTTTCAGTATAAGTGTCTCTCCCTGTGTGCATTAAAATCTCTGGAGCAATAAATCTATACATGTACATACCTTTTCAGTATAAGTGTCTCTCCCTGTGTGCATTAAAATCTCTGGAGCAATAAAAGGAGGGGTTCCACCAAAGCCTTTTGTCCCTCCTGGCAACACTGATTTACTGATACCATAATCAGCAAGTTTCACTAATACAGGTTGTCTGGGATCAAGGTCATTGGGGCCTGGTAGGTTCCATGCAAGGACATTGTCTGATTTGAGATCCCTGTAGATAATACTACGTTCATGCAGGTAATGTAATGCATCTGCAACCTACAGATAAAAATTATTAATAAGAAATTATGTAATTTTGACATAGAGACGCAAACTGTAAGAACTTCAGAACACTTGAATGAAGATCTATATATTTTTCACCATATTTTATCGATGACAAACTGGTCTGATGTCTACAGTTTCCAAAGTTTCATTTCAGAATGAGAGAACAAGAGGCTCTTATGTATTACAGTAAGTGAAACACTCAAGGTTCACAAACTAAAGACAGGAGAGGTAGGGGTGAGGGATGTTTAAAAATTGTTTTCCAGCACTTAAAAATAGCCATGTGATGCAATGTAGCAATTCAATTATCAATATTATATGATTCATTGTCTTATATATCACAATTATAGTTTTGTTTTCTTTTGCCAAAAAGCAAAATACTTTTTTTCTATAATTTTTAGTTCACTGTCTGTACAGAACAAAAAACAAGTAAATCAACTGCAATGAACATGTAGTAAGTGTTTTAAATTGTAGTTATATTTCATCAAGACCTAAAAAATACCCAAAACATCCACCTACTTGTATCACTATTTGCTTTATCACCCACACTTGCAGACGTAATCCATCTTTATGCCTGTCCTCAAATATGCTATTCAGAGATCCAAGAGGGGCCAGGGAGAGGAGCAGAGCCAGTGGTCGCCTTGAGAGTCCAAGTAGCGGTACAATATGAGGGTGTTCTACAGTCTGAAGGATGCTGACTTCCTGTCGAGCTGTTGTATACGCTGCACAAATTGTCTCCAGGCAAATTTGGGTTGTCTGATTGGTCTGTGGATTGAAAAAATAAGATCATATGCCATATATACTGCTGGAAATACTAATTCAAAAATCTGATAAGGACATGTTAGTTACAGTTGAAAAGCAATCAAACAAGAAGTGAAAAAATAATATGAAGGTATTTTATGATAACTTTGTTAACTGAATATTGTACAAGAAAAATCAGGTATATTTTGCTAAGCATGAAAGATACAGTATGAAAATAGTTTCCTACAAAAAACAATACGAGTTCTTTTGCAAATTCAAAGAATCATTTTTTAACTTTTTGATTAATGGTTTTACTTTATTTTAGTGTCTTCATGGCATATGGTTTTGCACACTTACTTAGCAAAATACGAAATGACTAAACACTGTACATTAAATATATAAGAATATCAGAGACATACAGTACCCTGCAGTAGTCTGTTACCTTTTTACGGTTCTTAACGCTAGGATCATAGAGCACCTTCACTGCAACATCAAACACTGCCTGCTCACTCTGAAATAAATTCATACTTTAAGCCAACTCTGTCCTTAAGGAAACCTTAAACAATATTTATCAGAACAAGCATTTAAAGGCTAAAATACATAAATATTCTATTTTTATACTGAATGGTTTCTTAACAACCTCTAGACTTTTTAAGGTTAATCAGCAAGTTTTGAGAGTATCTCATTACACTACTTAAGATGCTATTCCACTGCTCAAGTTGGTTAAAAAATCTTGTATCTTTTACATAGTTACAGAAGAACTTTGCATTAATGAATCTCGAGACAGTAAATTTTGGTAAGTCAAGAGAGTTAACATCATACATAAGATGACAATGATAATTAATTACTACAGTTGATATATATACTGTTACCCTTTTCAGTACTCCTTTTGACACAGTTCCAAATGCTCCCTGACCTAGTTTGTCTGTGACATGTACCACATCATCTTCAACAACAAATGCTTCATCCAAATCTTGAAACACCTTGAATATAAATATTTTATTGTTTTAGTGCGTCATGAATATTGTTCCTTTTAAATGAAAGATGAATATTGTACATAAAAAATCAGGTATATTGCACAGTGGAACTGAAAGATGAATACTGTACTGTAAAACAAACCTAAGCTATCACTGATTGGGATTTATACCCCACCCCCACTTATATGCATAGAGTGAAATAGGTTTGAAAAGATGGGAAAGGTCTTGGGATTAATATGTTATAACCACTGTATTCTAACAATATCAACCATTCGCCAACAATAAACAAAGAAGGAATTAACTGTGATATATCCTATACATTTCATCATGATGAATACAAGCAAGCAAGTGGCAAATACAAATACAGAAATATTAAAATAAACCAATACTAACTATCATGAATTCCATCTTTATTAAAGAATTTCTTGTTTGCATGATATTCATAAAATAATTTCAGAAAATTGTAAATTTAGGGACATTTTCTAAGCAAAAGGGGCATTTTTGTCTAAAAGCAAGTCACAATAAAAATAAAAGTTGCCTTATGGAACTTGCTTGTAACCCTTCATATAAGTTTTAAGTTAATATGTACAGGTTTCAGAGAAATTCAAGAAAACGTATATTTTAGGATAAATTCTAAATAAAAAAGGGGCATTACTACACAAAAGTAAGAGTTTTCAAACTGGGGACATGGAGTTGCACTGTGATCTTCCATATATGTTTTAATTTCAAGTTAAAGCTATACTGATTCCTCAGATATTCAAATAAAATGTAAATTTTGGGACATATTTTACATGAAAAAGAAGAAGTAAATAAATACAGCTAGAGCTTTTGCTGAATGTGATTAAAACCCCCACTGATGTCCTCGATGGAGATGGGAATTACTCTTGTGGCAAAAAGAATAATGTAAAAAGAAATTATCTCTAGTGAAAAGAAAGACAACATTAAACAGATAATTGTATCAAGTAAGATTTTCAATCATCAAAACAAGTTTGAAACTGGTAAAATGAAAAGAAACCAAAACTATGTAAACATTTAGTGGTCTGTGCCGAAATTTGAAATCAACCTGTATTTAATGATGTTACATTTTAGTACAAAATATAATTACAATCCACTGACTCCTTGAAGAGTTATCATCTGGAAAACATCTCTTTGCAAAATAACAGATGAAAATAACTATGAAAGTATTTTAGTGGTCTGAATCCAAACTTGACCTGTACCTTTCGTTGTTTCATCTGTGTACCAAAAATAATTTTAATCCAGTGACTCCTTAAAGGATTATCATGTGTAAACCATTTTATTTCTGTGCAAAACTGAAGATGAAAAAATGTCAAAATTTAGTGGTCTGAACCCAAATTCGAGCTCCACCTGTATTTAATGATGTTACATCTGTGTACCCAAAATACTTTCAATCCATTGACTCCTTAAACAGTTATCATCTAGAAATGATTTTTTTTGCAAAACTTAAGATGAAAAGGGGCCATAACTCTGTAAAAATTTAGTGGTCTGAATACAAATTCGAACTTGACCTGTATTTTATGATGATTTACCTGTGTACTAAAAAAACTAGAAATGGGTTTTTGATTGAACAAAAACATATGTCTCCCCCCAGCCAGTTGCTGCAGGCAGTACTGAGTCAGACGATTGTAAAATTTGACATTTAACCTCCAAGTGTGACCTTGACCTTGAGACACCACACCCGCAAAGTGGTTTCTGCATGTCGCCTTGATGAGGTGAACATCTGACCAAAGTTTCATAAAAATCCTTCAAGGGCTTTTGAAGATACAGAGTGGACATGATTTTGTGGCAATTGACATTTAACCTCCAAGTGTGACCTTGACCTTGAGACACCACACCCGCAAAGTGGGTTCTGCACGTCGCCTTGATGAAATGAACATCTGACCCAAGTTTCATAGAAATCCTTCAAGGGCTTTGGAAGATACAGAGCGGACACGATTTTGTGACGGACAGACGGACAACCAGGGGAAAAACAATATGTCTCCCCCATTTTTGGGGGGAGACATAATTACAATCCACTGACTCCTTCAAGAGTTATCATCTGAACACCATGAAATGGACTGACTGACGGACGAACGGACCTACTGACAAGCTCACTCCTATATACCCCCACTTAACTTTGTTAACAATAATGGTATGCAATATTAACTAAGCTTCAAAATATACAAAAAGATGAATGAAAAATAACATATGACCAAATCATTGTAGTGTTTTGTGTCACTTACACTGACTATTCAAAGAAAAGTGATAGTTCATACAGTTTTTTTTATCTGAAAGGTAGTGGTCATGCTTCAAAGCTATTTCATGAAATTTAAGCAAAATAGCAACTTTCCTACAACTGATAATGGTAAAAAAATGTGTGTGCTATGAGACTATCCCTGCAGACTTACCGCATCTGGTGCTATATGTATCAGCCTGGTAACCCCATCTTGACCTGGCATAAAGCTTGGTGACACTGCACCATGAATCTTGCAAATCTCATCCAAACCCTCTAGAACATTTTTTATACATTTTTCTACCAGGAATGTACACATAATTCTCTTTGAAGTGCTTATCTCCACTTCTTCTGGGTCCACGGTCCCAATATTCTGTGTAGAGTCTGCTTGGTTAGTAGAAATGCTCACTGGCTGGCTTTGTTGAGAAACTCCTGAATACAGTTGCCATGCACCTTCTGGGTTTTTTTGATGCTGGGATTCAGCTTGCAAGCATAATGGGCAAAGAACCACTCTTGTCACCAGGTATCTGCCTTGGCAACTTTGAATGAACCTAGATTCCCCAATTTCTGGGAACCAGTCTTGCAACAATGAGTCAATGTGCTCTACAATTTTTGCCAGAACTGCTGTTTTGGCTTTTTCATCATGGTATACATCTCTTGGTTCAATACAGCTAAAATTGGTTCCACCACTCAATTCAGCATGGCCTAAAAAGAAAGTTATTTTGTCTGCTTTGAATGAAATTTCTAAAATAACACTGTCCTTCACATCAAGTTCTCCCCACTCATTGTCAAAGTGACATTCTATCGAAAGATTTTCATCCAAGTAATCACACATCCCATGAGCAAAGTTTGAAGGGTCTTTTACTTCCTTTACCTGCATTATCACATTGTTAAAATACACAAGTTCGAAACCAGTCTGCCAACATCTCCAGCTGGGGGTTTCCTTTTGAATATCAGGGCACCTTTCAACAATTTCCTGTGGAAACTGGTACATTTTCATGGCTGGTTCATAAAAACACTCATCAGCAAGAATTCTAGTGATAAGTCTTGGCCAGAACCCACTAGGAAAGTAAGTGAGCAGGTAAAGTCGAGTGTTTGAGAAAGCTGGGTTCGTTGTTGGCTCAGATGAAACAACGGATAGGAGTTTTTCGCCTCTCATTGCCAAGTTTGAAGAACTGAAAAGCATACTGATACTGCTGGGGTTATATACACTGCCTGCCATTGCATTCTGAGAATCAGACAAACCCTTTCGTCTTAGTGGAATCTGTAAAATCGACAAAAAATTCATTTAGGATTACAAAAGCGATATCACATTCAAATCAATGAATAATTAAACAGATTTAAAAACAGCACAAAGATAATGCCTTCTCTGAAATTGTACGTAATAAAGCTAAATGCAAGAATTATTATCTGACCCACTTAGATTCTACCAAAACATCAAATAAGGGCTAAAATGACTTTAAAAGTTTTAAAACACTACTTCTTGAACAAGTTAGGATCTCCAACTGCTAAAATTACTAGATCTGATACAACTACAGCTAACACTGTAAGTGATTAATATCCCCATATTCTGTCTTTTCACAGGAGCAAGCAAAGGACAAACAAAATGCAATCCCAAACAAAAAGTGCATAAAAGCTACTTACATTTATTGTATTGTACAAGGACATTCTACATTGAAGTTATTGATCAGAAACTTTTTTATTTCTAGTAAAAGTAACCTTGCCCTTGACATCCCCAGTTGCAATTCAAAGTGACAATTGTATACAGGCCACTTACACACAAAGGTTCATTGCAATATATTAGTAAGTGACGTTATTGATCAGAAACCATTTGTTTATGAAATGTTTTGATATCTTTTTTTTTTTTTATTAATAGTAACAGTGACCTTGAGGACATACAACCCAAGGCTCCAGAAAACCAAAACTTTGTTGGTTTTTACCGATTTTCAGCCTCCTGGACCAATTTTTATGTTCAACACTACTTTAAAAATTAGTCCATATATTTTCCAAAAAAATCAAATGAAAGATTCTGACATTTTGAAAATTTCCGCAGCCTTGAAACTTCCTATATGCAATCCAACGTGACAATTCAATACAAACTACTTACACTTGAAGTTTTGTTTCAATACACAATTAAGGAGTGAAGTTACTGACAGAAAAAGAAAATTCTACTTTTTTGTTACAATGACCTTGACCTTAAAAGCAGACAATCCAAACAAAATCCCACCTTAACTTCAAAACAAGCTACATTCACATAAAGTTTCATTAAGGTATAGCATTCCTGTTTTCTTTCTATTATCTGGAACAGGTAAAAACTTACAGAAGGACTGACCAACCAAGTAGCTGACTCCTACATATTCCTCAAACTTGAAGTTTGATGGGGGTTTTAAAATGAATTAGGTTCAAACGTACATTCAAACCCATCTCAGTTCTTTTTTTCTGAAGAAAACATTTAGTAAAGAATGAGAGAAAGTTTTAGGAAATTGCAGAAGATCTACCTCTTTCATAATAGTTCTATCTTGCGAAAGATCTTCATCCCTCGGCAAAAGGGATGGGAGTAGAAGATGCTCATTATCAAACTGCAGAGCCACCTCAAACTTGTTCAATAGGCTGAGGATATAGCGACCCAGTTTGTCAGAGTCCTTGTACAACTTGTACATGTCACTTAACCTCATGACACCTGAATCAAAAAGTGAATTTTTGCTTTAACAATTAAAAATGAACAGAAAACTTTAAATGTTACACAATATACTTGTAAGCAATAGATGATACATAAAATTGCTACAGGTAAAAATCTATTTAGCAACTCCTGATACTCAAAATAACTTGCAAGAAAACTGGTAGCTTCATATATGACAGTCTGGTAAATATTCTCTTTTAGGGGGGATAATGCCAGATACAGTGACATTCAGATTTAACTTAAAATATAGTAAAGTTATATTTGGCTGACAGCAATTTATTCTAGACTTTTAGTCTGTGATCAGAGCAGAAAATGACCAGCCTGCACTTTCATGCCATCTGATCATGATCTGCATTTTCTCACAGTCCAGTAAGTAGATTTTCAGTTAACATCCCTTTGATCAATAGATGGTTTTGTCAAAACTGAATAATGGACAGATCTACTGAATGAAGTTAGCAGGTACAGGGTTAGACACAATTGGCTTTAGCATCACTAATTGCCTGATAAGTAACTAAATCAGAAGTCTGAGGAGGCACTGTGGTCCAGGGGTAGAGCGCAAGGCTACGGATCAAGAGGTCGGGGGGTTGAATCCCGTCAAAGGTGAGATTCTCTCACCATCTTCACATTCCTTCATGCTGCAAGAATACTGGTATGGAACCCAGGAAGCAGTCACTGAGCATGATAAATCTAAGTTGTAAGAACCTGTATCACAATCGATGTAAAATAAATGAGTCTAAACTAATCAGAAGGAACAGAGATGATGCATTCCATTTTCATAGGCAGATCATCTTGAGATCACGATATAAGTTATGTTTGCATTCCATTTTCATGGGCAGATCATCTTGAGGTCACGATATAAGTTATGTTTGCATGCAACTGGTTTATTGTTATACTGAGCAGTTGAAATGTAAACATGAATAAATGTCAAAAAATGAAGAAAAATCATTTTACCATTTTTACTATACTGCTGTACTTCTTTAATTGAGACAACCCTGGCCAACTGGTCACACAGCCACTGAGGATCCAGAAAGTACTGATCCTTCAAGGACAAATCCTCAAAATGGCACAACACACCTAGAAAAGTTGCAGGCATTTAGTGAAAGCACTTTATATAAATTATAATTTATAATAAATATATATGTAAATGAAAGTACTTATTTAAACAAATATTTTGAATTCATGTTATTAGACATTTCATTGTTATATTCTGTTTTTATAGCAATGCAGGTTTTTTTGGAAAACAAATCAACAGGGCTTTGCTTCAGGACATCTGGGTTTGAAAAAAAACCTATGGAACCAAAAATAAATGGGAATTCATTCCATGCCATTTACCTCTTGCATTTGTACCCTTGCACAACTAAACGATCTAGGAATTTATGTTTTCAGGGAATAGTGCAATCTGTTTTAATTCAGTAGTTTTTAGCACCACTGGTTCTTTTAAAAGCAAAGATACACTGGACCTGTTAATATTTAAAAAGATCTAGGTAATTCTGAAGCAGAGAATCAAACCTGTAACCACTCTTTTGTTTTCCACGTGACTTTTATCGGCAAACTTAGAATACAAACTCAGGTTCAATGTTCCCTTCAACACTGAATGTCATATGGGGACTGGCCTGTCAGAGAATGAACCTTATCTCCTGATGGTTTATAGTCAGATGTGCTACAGGCCACTCAGAACAGGTACTTAAATATGAATCCTAATAAGTTAGGCACAAGAAAGTATCTGCCCAAACAAACAAAAAAACAGCATGTATTTACTTGAGCTTAAACTTGTAATAAAGTTATCTCAAATCTTATACCAGAACTATAACAATTGCATCATTATTAACATTGTTATAACAATAACAATCTCACTGACCATTTTCATGGAGGAATCTTGTAGCTTGATTGAGATCTTCTTTGTTTCTGAAGCCTGTAAGTGAGTCATCTTTTGACATTTCTTCCATCACTGTCAGACTGGAAGAGTTTATACATCAAAAGCAATTACAAGGTTTAGAGTTACTATTCTTAGCTTATGTCAAGCATGACTAAATTGAACACATTTCTGTTGTCTGAAGAAGTTAGAGCAAAATCAGTGGTACTTTTTTAACCCTTTAGCTTAAATCTGTAGTGCACATTTCACATATCTGTTCAACAAAAAGTAACAGTAACATTACAAAAAAGAGTTCTTGTGTGTAAAAACATGATTTCTTTTTCCCTCAAAGATATCACAATAATTTTTTTTCATTCCCTTGCCTTCAACAATAATCTTTTTATCTGCTAACAGAAGACTTACAAATTGTTTTCTTACAAATTTTTTTCTTTTAATTTAGTCAACTAAAAATGTGTTGCCAGTCTGTGAAGAAATATCAATATCTTTGAACCTTGCTGTCTTCCACATGATAAAAAAAACATACACTATAATTTAAGTCCCCATGAATTCATTTACTGTTCCCTTCACTTTGAATTGTGAATTAAAACATTTTTTTAATATACCTAAGAGAACTGTAACTACATTATCCAAATGCATTTGCATTTTGCAAATTTATGAAAAATGAATAAATGATATAGTTTTCAAATCCTTTTATCAACAACAGAAACTTCTATTTACTTGGTGACTGTTTCCTTCAGGACTGAAATGTCAACCGTTAATGATTTAACAACACAACAATTAATCTGCCCAACAGTAATAAAAGCCTAATTATTTAAGAGTGCTATCATAAAGTATGCTTACAGCATCAGATTGTGACTGGAAGGAAGTGTACGAATGGGTTTAGTTTAAACCTATTTAACCCTTTGTAAAAATCCACAGGAATGTTATATATCTACTTCTGACAAAATATTTTCTACTAAGAGAATGGAAGTCTTTTTTGGCATATTTTGTACAACTCAAGGGCTTTAACTGTAGAGTTCCAGGAGTGATTTGACTGGTTACTGAACTTGGCTGAGATAACATGCTGACAAACATTATCAACAAGTTTGGTGATGATCAGATGACAGAAAGCAGATAAGGTTAATTTCACCAATGCTGGATAATTTAAAAGCCATAACTCTAAGCAGGGTTTGACTAGTTATTCATCTTGGCAGAGATATTATACCCACAAATATTATCACCAAGTCTGATGAATATCAGATGAAAACTCTTGAACTCTGAGAACAGACAAGGCTAATTTAGTCAATTTTGGGTAACTGAAGGGCTAAAACTCTATCATCGTCGGAAACCCACTTTCAATCCATTCCGTTTCACTCTATTTATCTACTGTGGGACAAGTGGTTGGTAAAATTTCGTACTCATGAATAATTCATTACCCACTTTCATTGGTTTCCGAAAGATTTCCCTTGCGCAATCTCAACCAATGAAAGTACTCGTTACAATTTGCCTTTCCCACCCATGTTTAAATCTTGGGAAATACGTCTATTTTAAGTAACTTATTATTTGTCATTATTACTACTCTTCACACTGAAGAGTATCTATTTGTATTGCGGAATCTCATTCGATGAGGAGTTACTTCCCTTTGCTAATAAATATTCATGAAAATGAATAATCTGCAGTCAATTATCCCACGGTACATAATGTAGTTGTGCAGATGTACCGGGGGTCACCGATGATCAAACTCTATAGTCTCTGGGGGATTTTTATTGATTATCAAATTTAGCTCAGAAATTATACCTACAATCTCAGTAAATCTGGTGAAGATCAGATAGAAAATTTTTGATTTAGAGAAAGGAAAAGGCTGAATTTGCCTATGTTGAATAATTCAATTCTACAGCCTCTGAAGAGATTTAACTGGTTATTGAACCTGGCTGAGATATTATGCATAAAACATTATCACCAAGTCTGGTGAAGATTGGATGTCTTTGTTTTAGAGAGCTGACATGGCTAATTTTTCCAAATTCAGATATTTCAAAGGTCAAACCTGAAAGTGCCTGAAGGGATAAGGCTGGTTATCAAAAATAGCCTAGATATTAGGCATACAAACACTATCACCAAGTTTTATGAAGATCAGAAGAAAAGCTGACACTTGTGGAAGATGTCCAACTGCCCACCCACATGCTCAACATTTGTGTTCATATAGTATGTTCCATTGTTTGACAGGAATATACAAATTATTATTACCCCATGCAAAATCAGCTTTGGTACATTTTGTATTTTGCTTGGATGGAAAAAAACATGATGATGGTCCTTAAAACTTTGGTACTTTGAATTAATTTCAAAGAAACAATTCAGTTCACTGGAGTCTGTAAAGCATCATTTAATTAAATAATGCCAACACCTTTTTTATGCATAAATTAATGGCCAACCATGGCAACAAGTGTTACTCATCAAAAATCAAGGTCTATAATCTTACTACTCATAACATTTGTAAATATAGTCAAAATTATTTTTTTCTGTGAGAGAATTTGCCTTTAAAGTAAGGGTACCTATCAATTGGTGACACTGATTAACCAACAAGCCAATAAATCATCCTTAAACTAACTAAAACCTACAGGTATGAATTGGAGTCAAGAACTGGTTCTTTGTTGTTGTTTTTTCTTTGCCTCACAATCTCAGTTATCACTGACTGTAGTTTCATGTACTTCTTGGGAACCTTGTGGCCAAGCAGGGCCTCAGTTTTCCTAGCTGAAAATGCAATTCAGTGAAATTAAATTTTAATGTTACCTGAAGGCCTATCTTGGCAGCAACCAAATAATATATAATTCTGATTCTGTATACAATCAAAACATGATCAAACAAATTGAGAGCAAAATCATTAAGTACTATATTAAACACTCCTTCATCCCTTCACCATTTCTCACTAGGAAGCAGCAGTGATGACAGCTTGTAAATGACAGCAAAAGGATGGACTGGAATAGTTCAAAACACTAGTAAGAAAGTCAAAATAAAAGTGGAACAAAGATTTCTCTGTTACCTGGATGTTTTAACTGGAAGACTGTATCATATATCTTCTTCTGTAGTTTCTCAATATTTGTTGCCTTCTTTGATGCCGAAACATTCACAATGTCAATGACACGTGGGAGTCCAATATTGTCATTATCAATCCTTTTATACTTTTCAAGAATCAATTTTGTCATCGACGCCTCCCAGTTGGGTGGAAAGCCTCTCTTCCTAACCTGAATTTCATCCAAGTGTGTACCAACTATTATGACAGGAGAACCTGGGGCTTGGGCCTAGAATATAACAAAATGTGAACTTATCACAAAAGAAACAAGAGATGTTTGTAAAACATATATACCCCCTAGCACCTTATCCCTAGAGGCAGCCATGAAATTTTGAGAAGCTGGGACCAAGCCTTCTATAGTTACTGATAGGAAACCATTTTGCTATTCAAGGACACTGTGACCATGACCTTTGACCTTGTGATCTGAAAAACTAAACGGCTCATCTACAAATCATGAACAACTTATATACAAAGTTTGTAGAACATGGGCCCAAGCATTCTACACTTATTCATCAGAAACCATTTTGTTTTTCAAGGTCAATGTGACCCTTGACCTTTGAACCAATGAACTGAAAAACGATAGTTGTCATCTACTGATCATGACAAACCCACATACTAAGTCTGACAAATCTTGGCCCAAGGATTCCCTAGATATTCAGCAGAAACTGTTTTGCTTTTCAAGGTTACTGTGACCTTGACCTTTGACCTAATAACCCTAAAAACTACTGAGGTCATCTAACTGTCATGACCAACCTACTTTGAAGTTTTGAGGAGTTTAGCCCAGCCTTCTATAGTAATTGATTGGACACTATTGTGCTCTAAAAGGCCAATGTGACCTTGGCCTTTGACCAGAATAGCTATAGGGGTCATCTACTTGTCATGGCAAACCTATAAACCAATTGGAGGAACCTGGGCCCAAGCGTTCCAAAGTTATTTATTGGAAATCTTTTTGCTTTACAAGGTCACTGTGACCTTGGCCTTTGACCTGGTGACCTGAAAAACTATTTATCTATTAGTCATGACCAACCTACACACCAAGTTTGAAGAACCTGGGAGCAAGATTTCTACAGTTATTAATTGGAAACTGTTTAGCCATTCAAGGTCACTATGAACTTGACCTTTGACTTGGTGACCCGAAAAACTTTAGGGGTCATTACTTGCCATGGTCAACCTACAAACTAAGTTTGAACAACCTGGGGACAAGGGTTCTATAGTTATTGATCGGAAACCATTTTGCTATTCAAGGTCAATGTGACCTTGACCTTTCACCTGGTGACGTGAAAAACTACAGGGGTCATCTACTGGCCATGTACAACCTATACACTAAACATGAAGAACCTGGGACCAAACCTTCTCGGAAACCGTTTTGCTTTTCAAGCTCACTGTCACCTTTACCTTTAACCTGATGACCTGAAAAACTGTAAGGGTCATCTACTAGTCATGACCAACCTACACACTAAGTTTAAACAACCTGGATCCAAGGGTTCTATGCTATTGATCAGAAACTGTTTGTTCTTCAAGGTTACTGTTACCTTGACATTTGATCTGGTGACATAAAAAACTATAGGGGACATCTCCTGGTCACAGTTAACCTACACACTAAGTATAAACAATCTGGGACCAAGGGTTCTATAGTTATTGATCATAAACCATTTTACTATTCAAGGTCACTTTGACCTTGACCTTTGACTTGGTGACTTACTGTTACCTTGACATTTGATCTGGTGACATAAAAAACTACAGGGAACATCTACTGGTCATGATCAACCTACACACTAAGTTTGAACAATCTGGGACCAAGGGTTCTATAGTTATTTAACAGAAACTGTTTGAGCCAAGTTTGAAGAAAATCCTTCAAGGCGTATAGGATTTACAGGGTGGACACGAAAATTATCTGACCTTCCAGTGTGAACTTGACCTTTATCTGACACAAAGGCAACATGGGTTCTGCACAATGCCTTTTGAGTTGAATATTTGAGCCAAGTAAGAACAAAATCCTTCAAGGGGTAAAAAATTTACTGAGCAAACAAGACACATTGTCTTTTTTAAATTTTCAGATATTTGACCTTCCAGTGTGACCTTGACCTTGAGCTGACACAAGGGCAATATGGGTTATTCACACTGCCTTGTTGAGATGAACATTTGAGCAAAGTTAGAAGAAAATCCTTGTCCTATAATTCATTGTAAAAAATTTGACCTTCAAGTGTGACCCTGACCTTGAGCTGGTACAAGGTCAACATAGGTTCTGCACAACGCTATCTTGAGGTAAACATTTGAGCCAAGTTTGAAGAAAATCCTTCAAGGGGTATAGGATACACAGAGTGGACACGAAAATTATCTGACATTCCAGTGTGACCTTGACCTAGACCTGACACAAAGGCAACATGGGTTCTGCACATTCCCATGTTGAGGTAAACATCAAAGCCAAGTTTGAAGAAAATCCTTCCGTTAGTATATGATTTACTGAGTGGACAAGGTGGAGACTGACCGACCGGACGGACTGACTGACCGATGCGACAAAGTGATTCCAGTATACCCCCCACCC
The DNA here is from genome assembly GCA_012932295.1 of Cyclina sinensis. Classification (NCBI taxonomy): domain Eukaryota; kingdom Metazoa; phylum Mollusca; class Bivalvia; order Venerida; family Veneridae; genus Cyclina; species Cyclina sinensis. The sequence continues at coordinate 22,452,666 of JAAONU010000001.1, forward strand.
CACATTTGTGGTGGGGGTATAATAACCATGGCTACACTTCCATATATAAAAAGTGTTAGAACACGATACAGAAATACACTTAGGAGGGACATTGAAAATGGACAGTCAATTTTAGACAGTGACACAGAAATATGTGACAGAAATGAGCTGATAAGCAAAGCAAGTAAGCATCTTGAAATATTAAAAACCTATAATGAAAATTTGGAAATTCAGATAAATTAGCCAGTGCTATGATAGATGCTGAAGTTGAGGTCTTAGAACAAATTGCAGATGAAAATTGTGGATTATGTTCAAATGCTATGGAGTGTTTTGTTGATTTGGAAGTGTTTCGAGATAAAATCTCTGCAATGAAAGAATCACCCAAAACGGTAGCTTACCCTGAGCAAATGGAAATGCTAGAAATGCAGCGCAAAATTCAGTTAATTGCTACAAAGCAATTGCAACAGAAACAAGAATTTTATGCCAAACAAGAAAGAAATGGGGACATTATTGAACAATTCTATTCAAAAATATTACAATTGTTGTTATTACATTTTGTATAATCTGGTATTTTTTGGTATATTTTGTATTAATTATTATTGCTAGAATGTTAAATTCTACTGTTTTTTCACATGTATGATTATTCCATTCACGGGAGTGTTGCAAATAGTGATCTATAATTAACTATGTCCGCCCGAGTTCATCGTCAGAGTTTCCATCAGAGAGCGTCATCTTAGACAACTTTGTGCAAGTCATGTCTTGCCAGCTTTTGGCGGTATTGTTTACAATATATAAGGTATGTATTATATTGGATAAGGGTGGCTAGAGTAAGGTGATACGATAGAAAATGTTACGTTGCTGCGATAAAATAATACTAAAGTGTTATTAAAATATGAAATAAGTTTAGATTGGATACTTTAGCAAATGCATTAAATTGGATTTAAATTGAAATTTTTCTTATTGAATAAATATCCAGTGTGGCAAGAAATAGAATAAATTAAATGTCAGCAATTAAAGAACTCAGCCACACCACCTTAGCAAAGTCTATCTACCGACAAAGAGTCTGTGACTTTTATACTTCAGGAATAATTGTCAAGACATAATTTATATATTAACATGTCACTGTGACCTTGACCTTCAAGCAAAGGACATAGGTCTTGTACGTGACACACTGTCTTATTAAGATGGACAAATATGGCAAGGAATTTCAAAATCCTGCAATGAATGAGAAGTTATGGTGCAGAAAATGCCTATCATAAACAGTTTTAACCTTTAAGCTGTCACTGTGTCCTTGACCTTTGAGCTAAGAAACTGGGTCTTGCATGTGCCATGCCGTCTCATCAAGGTGAACAAAAGTGCCAAGGTATTTTAAAAAAAAGTGTAACAAATTTTGACCTATGACCCCTAAGTACGACCTTGATTTTTAAGTGACCATCTGGTTCTTGCATGCAACACACTCATTAAGGCAAACATTTGTGCTAAGGGATTACTCAATGAATGAGCAAGTTACAACCTAGGCAAGCAATACTGCATTAAACTTTGACCTTTGACCCCTAAGTATAACTCTGATCCTTGGACAAACAATGTGGTTCCTGTGTGTTGAGAATCCCTCTATCCAATGTTAAGTTACACCTTTGACAAACTCTTACAGATGCATGCAAAATGCACTAAAGCATGCTGAAACACCGAACTACTGTTGTGACAACTATGTCAAGCTTATTACAAGCGGGCTCAACAAACGATTTAGTACTTATAATCACAAACAAACATAGAATATTTTTAACAATAATCAATGAGTTCCTGAAAAGGTACTTTCTACACAGTTCTTACCTGAATGTTAACAAGCCATTGTCTGAGTTCATCTACTCCTGGTTCCCCACGTGTTAGGTTCCATACAACTAAATACAGAGATCTTGGACTCAAGAAATACTGGTGGGTAGCATAATATTCAGTCTGAAAAGAAAAAAAAAAAAAATTCACAGATAATAATTTTTTTAGTTTTTTGGTTCTGAAATGTAACAGATATTGCAATCATTTTCAGCAGTGTCAGAAGATGACTTCAGCCAAACAATATTTTCTACACTGTTATATAAGGGACTTCTTTTTTTTCAACATCTTCAAATGAATTTTTGTCAGTCAAAAGAGTTCGAAAAAAAAACAAGAGGGCCATGATGGTTCTATACTGCTCACCAGAGCATAACTGATCATGAGTGAGGGGTCAGAACTTTGTTCCATGAAAGAGGAAGAACAAAGACTGTAAAAAAAACATTTTTCAATACTTTTTGATAATTCAGACTTCAATTTCCATGGAACCTGTAGGTTTTTAACACAAATAGACATGCAAAATATGAATGAAATACTTCCATGAGTTTTTCTTTGAATGCGTGGAAATGAAATGTGGACAGATGGAATCACAGACAGATGAACAGCTGCAACTTAATGCCCTTCACCATTCTTGGAATGACAGTCTATGTAAAACATGTGATCCCTTTGGTAGGGCCAATTTTGACCCAAGAGCCATTATTTGAACAACATCGGTGAAAGTCCACTAGACAATGATACAAATTAAATTTCTTAGCTCTAGTACTTGCTGTCTTCACAAGACAATTTTTGACGTTTTTTTCTTAATAAAATATATGCCCCCCCCTGGAGTGAACAACTTCTGTACATATCTACTAGACAATGCTAAATATCTTAGCTCTGTGACTTGCTATTCTTTACAAGGAGATTTTAAAAGTTTTCCTTATATAAGTCTATGTAAAACATGTTATCCCTAAAACTGGGCCAATATTGACCAAGGGGCAAAAATCTGAGCAGCTATGATACAGATTTACTAAAACTTTAGACAATGCTTCATATTAAACATTTAAGGTCTGTGACAGTTCTTGACAAGAAGGTTTTATAAGTTTTTCACTTGTCTTGCACTAGCAACAAAAGTTCTGAATGGAATTCAATTCAATAAGTGTGCCCCCTGCCCCCCTCCCCTCACCTTCCTCCATTGGCTTAAAAATGTTCTTTTAAATAGTCCTTTTAATGTTGAAAATGTAGTTGTAATATTGTAATACACCAATGTGTGCCACTAACCTTTCCACCCAAAGTTAGGTGGTTATAGCTCTGCAGTATATATATAATGGCCACCGAAATGTGTCAATCCATAAACTTGTTTTGTATCATCCCTTTCTTTCACCTTTACTATTCAAAACTAAACAAGACATACCTGACCAGCAAAGTCCCATGTCCTAAATTCAACAGTACCATGTTTGCCATCTAGGAAAAGTTGACAAATGTCTATACCAACTGTAGATAATGGTTTACCATCCTTTGTATAGAATGTGGCTGTACTGTCTTGTCTCTGGCTGTAGTTCTACAGATAGATACATACATATCTAATAAACAGAGTATAAGATGAAGGTAAAAAATGATAAGGGCGATCAGTGATCACATGTGTCGCCTGATGATAGCCAATTAAACAGTGGTATTGAGAGGTGATTGGACAGTTTGTAGGCTAAAACGCATTTTTTTTATTCAAGGGCCATAACTCTGCCAAAAATCATTCAACCGAAAAATCTGTAAGACATGCGCAAGTACTTGAGGTACAAAACAATCCTGTACCATTTCATTAAAATTGCTTTAGTAGTATAAGAGAAGTAGTCCGGAGAAACTTAAAAAATAAAAAAGTATTAAAGGGCCATAACTCTGAAAAAAATCATTGAACTGGAAAATGCTGACAATATGAACAACTAGACTTGGTACTGATCATTCCTGTAAAGTTTGGAAGAAATCGCACAGGTAGTTTCTGAGGAGTAGTCTGGACAAGTTTTATGATGGACAGACAGACAGACGGCTGGACGGACAGATAGATGATGGAGAAATGATCCCTATATGTCATGGCTACTTTTTAGCAACACAAAATTCATTATTTGGCCAAAACGCCTTTTTCATTCAAGGGCCATAACTCAGCCAAAAATCATTCAACCTTAAAACCCGTTAGATATGCGCAAGTACTTGAGGTACTGATCAATCTTGTAAAATTTCATTCAAATTGCATTAGTAGTATAAGAGAAGTAGTCCGGAAAAACTTAATAAATAAAAATCATAAAAGGGCCATTACTCTCACAAAAATCATTGCACTGGGAAATGCCGATGATATGCACAACTACACTTGGTACTGATCATTCCTGTAAAGTTTGGATGAAATCGCACCAGAAGTTTCTGAGGAGTAGTCCTGACAAGTTTTGTGATGGACAGACAGATGGATGGATAGACGGACGGACAGACAGACAACGGAGAATTGATCCCTTTATGTATCGTGGCTACTCTGTAGCAGGCGACACAAAAATCGATCAATCGGCAATATCTGTAGGTTTTCTTTTGATAACTTACAATTTAAGAGAGAATTTTTAGTCTGAAATCTGACAATATCTGAGAGGTTTTTTTTTCATTAAATGACAATATCTGAGAGGTATATATATCTCATATGACTGTATCTGAGAAGGCATCTTTTTGAAATATTTGTGAAGGGCTGACCAGAAAAACTGAACTGAGAAAGTTTTCTTTCAAATCTGACAATATCTGAGAGGTATTTCTTTCAATTCATGATAATATCTGAGAGGTATATCTCATCTGACAATAACTGAGAAGGTATCCTTTCAAATTATTTGTGTAACCCTGAAAAGGGCTGACCAGGAAAACTGGTCTGAGTTCAGAAGTGTAGAAGTGTTTTCATGGGCTTGTTAATACTCATATCCAGTAGCTGCAAAATTGAAGTCATCCCCCTGGAACTGTGGTTAGAGTTGTCTTAAATTCGTCCTCCAGTGACTTCCTCACTTCTTCTGACCTGTGTGCAAGGAAAGCATTGAGCACTAGAAGTGACTGCCCACCTTGTCCCTTGGCCCAGACATTTCTTACCCAGTCCAAGTCTGTGGTCCATCCATCCCTTTCCTTGGCACCTAACAACGATATCTTTGGCCATATCATGGGAGGGCTTTCTTTTGAAGATGACAAAGGGGGGCAGCTTTCTATCATCAGCTAAACATGCTAACATAATGGTAAATTGATTATTTTCATTCCCTGTTGTGTTTACTGTTACACATGGTTCACCTTTGCAGTGGATTGTAGAAAAGGAGGCAGGTTAAGAGTCATAGGGGTCTAGTTGGCAATGCCAACTTGGGCCAATTCAAAGCCATGCTGTTTAAGCATCTTTATTACAAAGAACTGGAACTCTAGTTATCTTGTCCTCGTAAACTTAGGTAGCTTCTGTGCTATTTGAGTTCACTGGTGAATTGATAATTTATTACATCGCAGAAAAGTGTAGACCCATGACTGCAAAGCTTTGAAGTTTTCTATAATCTTCTTGGCTTGAATGTGTATCTCAATAGTAAACGCCTCTATTCCTTGGCTATGCCTCTCCATCACAAAACTGATCAGTTTCTTCTCGAGGGCAGGGTTACAATGCTGACTTTCCTCTATTAGCTCTGCGTGTCTTCTTCTTTTTGCAGACGCCATTGCTGAACGTTCTTCTAGGTGGTGTTGAACTCATGGCCAGCAGCTTTGTTACTATAGGCTTCTGCATAGGTGACGGCAGCTAACTTGTCTAAAACCATATACGAAGCCAGTAATCAGCCCACACTGGCAAGTTATTTGTATATAAAATGTGTATTTGATTGATAAGTGACAAGTGTCAATTGGTTATGCAAACATAACTTTGCAAACATGTGTTATCAGTCATATAATTAGCTGAATGTTTGTTAATGATTCATCATTTCACATTAGCTATATCCTTTTTTATTGATTTGAAAAAAAATTCAGGTTTGTTGGTTATTTTTCATTTAATAGCTAATGGTAATTACAAGTATCGGTAATATTCAGTAGTACAACAAGAAAGTTTTCTCCCTTCAATGCAACATTTTGGACATCATTTGGACAACATTTGGACATCATTTGGACAACATTTGGACATCATTTGGACAACATTTGGACATCATTTGGACAACATTTTGGACATCATTTGGACAACATTTGGACATCATTTGGACAACATTTTAGATAGTTTGGGGGTTAGAATATATTATACAAAACATATATTTATAATGTTAAGACCCTAACAAGAGTAATACTCACCACAACTGTACTAACATTTACACTTACAAAACTGAATATATTGGCTGGTTCTGGTCGTGAGGTAATTTTTCAAAAATCCCTTATACTGTGTATAGGTCACACAGAATTTATTAAATACATAAATCTAAAGAATTTGTGCATGCAATACACACACGAATACTGTAAGTGAATGTAACCTGAAGTTATAGAAATGTTTAAATTTAGTAACATAAATGCATTATGTAGTCTTTTACAGAAGAGTTTCCAAGAATTCAGAGAAAAACAGGAATGTTTTAAATTTAACATGCTCATTCTAAAGTAAAACATTGATAACTCGAAGTCCTATGTGGACATGCAGAATGTGCAAGTTATCAGAGGTCTCAACCTACCGGAAATCTGCTATATTTTCAATAGTTACAAACTCCTTAAGCCCCCGCTGATGTGCTAAATCGCACAGTCGTTTGATTATGAACAAAGTAGCAGATTTTAAACTTATTTTTCTCTCTTCTCCAGATCTGTTTACATTAGATTTTATCTACATTTTAAAATGCAAACTACTTGAGGTTGCTACAGTGATGCATCATATTAATGCACTTATGATACTTTCACAAAAAGTGTTGATTTGCTATCTATGATAGATAAACGCTATCTACAATTGTTCAACACTTCAATATGTTATGTGTAAGTGTCATGTGTATAAAGCACCTTTGGTCGGACATGAGGAAGGATTATATCAGCAGTTATCGTCTGGTATTTCTGTCCAGAAGGTAGTGTTTCTTGTCACATCGGTCAGGTAAGCCAAACCAGTGTGCATCATAGCAGGTATAGTATGAATGGAACAAGTTTATGAAACTCTGAAGTGATTTCAAGTTTTCTTTAATTAGTGTCAATAAAAACAACACTCGTGCAACATGTGAAAAATATGTGTTTACTTTTACCTGTTGGCACCAGCATAAGTGATTATGATGATTGTAAGGGATAAAATTTTTTACAGGTATGCTCGAGTTATACAACAAGAAAAAAAAACATGACCTCGAGACTATTGCTCAAGTGATTCAGTTATTGATGCTCAAATAATCCAGTGTAATTTTCCGTTAAACATACATGAATTTGGCTAGGTCCAGATGATGTCCTTGAGTAATCCAGGGTTTTCAAGTTATCGATGCTTGAGCAAATAGTGTTTTATTGTATTTACCTTCATTTGACTATTAGACCTTCCTTTCCTCATCAACTGTTGTAGAAGGGATGTCTTTCCAATCCCAACAAGCCCAACAATCATAAGGTTCATACTATTATACTGCTCTGACCTGTGGTAGAAATCATGACATTATGTAGCTACATTTCCCTAAAGGGTCATGAAACTGACCATTGAAAACCATTAAACATTTACGTAATCCTGGACACATCAATGTGATTTTTAACACTCCATTACACTAATTCAGTGAAAATAAATTTCCACTTTTATGCTCTCATGCAATTTTAGTGGACAAGTGCCTTCACTAGTTATTTTTTGTACAACATTTTCAGAATTAAGTGCCAATACTAGTTTATGTTATACAGTAGTTTCAGATTTTGCATGGTACCTTTATAATGACAAATGAGCAATAATTCTGAAGGTCAAGGTCAAATAAAGGTGAATGTCAAGTTCAGTTTAAACTTCTTTGGAAGTATTCTATAGAAGGCAGTTATGTCCAACTATGAAGATACAACATCCATTAATAACAAAGATATTCCAAAGTCAAGCAATGTCAAGGTCATTTAAAGGTCAAGGTAATACTTGCTTTGTTCATTTTATTCTCAGTGTTGTTTAGTCCCAGTAAGAATCAAATTGGTCCATAAATAACAAAGTTTTGGCTATTTTAGCAAAATTTAATAATTTGACCTTGACAGTCAAGGTTATTTCAAGGTTATGGTCAAACCTGAATTGTTCAACGTGTCAGTTTTGTCATAAGCATTGTTTTGTGCAAGTATGAATCAAATCAAATAAATAAATGACAAAGTTATTACAATTTAAGCAAAATTCAACAATTCGACCTGGATGTTTAAGGTCATTTAAAGGTCAAGGTAATACTTGCTTTATTCTATTTGTTCATTTTATTCTCAGTGTTGTTAAGTCCCAGTAAGAATCAAATCGGTCCATAAATAACAAAGTTTTGGCTATTTTAGCAAAATTTAATAATTTGACCTTAACAGTGAAGGTTATTTAAAGGTCATGGTCAAACCTGAATTGTTAAACGTGTCAGTTTTGTCATAAGCATTGTTTTGTGCAAGTATGAATCAAATCAAATAAATAAATGACAAAGTTATTACAATTAAAGCAAAATTCAACAATTCGACCTGGATGGTCAAGGTCATTTAAAGGTCAAGGTAATACTTGCTTTATTCTATTTGTTCATTTCATTCTCAGTGTTGTTAAGTCCCAGTAAGAATCAAATCGGTCCATAAATAACCAAGTTTTGGCTATTTTAGCAAAATTTAATAATTTGACCTTAACAGTCAAGGTTATTTCAAGGTCAGGGTCAAACTTGAATTGTTCAACGTGTCAGTTTTGTCATAAGCATTGTTTTGTGCAAGTATGAATCAAATCAAATAAATAAATGACAAAGTTATTACAATTAAAGCAAAATTCAACAATTCGACCTGGATGGTCAAGGTCATTTAAAGGTCAAGGTCATGCTTCTTCACTATGTAGGTTTTGTCATAAGTGTTGTTTTTTCAAAGTATGAATCAAATCCAACCGCAAATAACAAAGTTAGGGCAAATTTTAGAAAAATTCAATAATTTGACCTTGACAGTGAAGGTCATTTATGAGCCAAGGTCAGTGTTGTCTACTTAAAGGTCTTGTACAAAGGGTTGTTGTGTCCAAGTATGAAGACAATCCATTTAGAAATAAAAAAGTTATAATCAATGTTAAAGTTTTCAGATGGGAATGGTAGCTACACCATGACTGTAGCGACAGGTCTATTTTTTATTCGAAAAAATCAAGGTAAAAAACCACTTCCGTTTGCTTAGAAAAGAAAACACTCTCCTCTGCCACTGACACTGGCCTGTATCAAATATCGCGGGCAATATTTTCAAGCTTTAAACAAATTAAATACTCATAGGCTTGAAAAGAAACAGAAACCAACAACTCACTCTTCCAGTACTGATCTCAGGAAGCCTGTGATATCTGACGCCTTACTTGATGCTCCTTTTATAACATCCTGAATGGGGCCCTCTAAAGGGCAAAGGTCAACCTCAATACGCTGTAGACGTTCAAGCAAACCCAAAGCTGGGGGAAGCTGAAATTTTTTCAAAACAAGAATAACATGAAAATTCTGTCCAATGTTTAATAAATGGAGCAAAAAAAAGAAAAGTACATCTTTTAAAAATTCACGAAATAGGAAAGATAAAAAATGTAATTTCATTAGCATCATCTCAATAAACTCAATCGGGTGCAAAGTGAAGGCATATTTTGATTACTCTAAGTTGACTTCGAAGTAGCAAAGTGTTAACACACCTCCTTGAGTTTCATATTTTTCTTGAGTGACAGTGTTTTCAGCGTCCTCATTTCTTTAATATCTTCTGGTAACTGGGTCAGCTGGTTCATATCCAAACTGAGGCTGGTTATGTTTGGAAAGAGTAACTTCCCTTGGATATCTTTTTCAAGTGCCTCCCTGTCTTGAAGCTAGAACAATTGAGTAGACAATGCTAAGTTATGTACAATATATGTGTTATGTATCTCAAGAAAAAAAATCAAAGGACTTCATTTGCATTTCAGATATTAATTAATTTCAATAAAAGAGGTCACGTGCATGATCAAGATATTGAATCCACTCGTAAAATTGGAATACATCCTCAAACATTGCTTTTGTGATAGTATAAACTTTGCCTATCATAAGAATTTAACATGTATTTAAATAGCTTTCATATACAACTAATTCTATCTTCTTTTTACTTTGTATAACAGATTACAATATAATTACTCCATTTACATTATAAGTACTATAACTTCTATCAAAAAACTGCAAAGAATTCAAATTTGAGTTTCCTGTATAGAGATGACTGTTTCTGATAGCCTCATTAATATGTTTATTATACTGTTTATTTTCTATATATATCTAAGCTGAACTTAAAAAGTTCTCCTAATTAGTTCAACCAGTTGTACATGGGAAAAACTACTTCTATGAAACAGACACTTCTGTCACTGGTTCACATTAGTTCACTTTCATGTAGTTAACTAAAGCTTTTGTTACACAACTATTCTGAATGATTCACCTAAGATTTAAACCCGAGACCTTTTGCATTGGAGATGAAAGCCCTAACCACATAAGCACTGAGGTCCAGATTATAAAGGAATTACTTAAGAAGATCTATGTGTAGAGTAGTGAAAACCATCCAGAGAAGTCATTGTTTGTGGTTAATTGAACAATATGTTAAATGTATAAATGATGTATAAGACATATAACTGAACATACATTTGCAGCCTGAGAGTGAGTGATGCCAGACTTTCTCAGTACTATGAATGTAGACAGGTTGTTTGATGACAAATCTAGTGAATCCAAGTTCTCCAGTTTGGTGTGGCTACGATGTAGACAAGAGCTCACAGCCATGCTTTGACCAAAAACTCCAGAACCTACCAAAGAAACTCTGAAAAAGAAAATCATGAGCAAGTTGCATTCACTGAAAAATAAGTTTTCAAACATATCTTAAATATGGGCTCTATTAATTCCTATAAGGAAAGTGCTGACACCTCTTCCATAAGCATTAATTAGTTCCTATGTCAATCCATCTTTTAAACTGTGATTGTTTTAACAAAGTTAAACATCCCCTTCGACAGACAATGTAATATAAGACAGACAGTTTACCTAACCATCATTCTTAGAAAGGACCAGTACTTGACTCCCATTCCCCATGAGAAACTGCAAATTTTCTCACATAAATAATCATAGTGGGTAGTGAGACTCCATTAGCCTGTGACCATCAATCTGTGAGAGGTTAAGTGATTTGTCAATGACAAATAATCTACCAAGGATACAGTCACTATTTGATAGCAACTTTCACAGAAGTAAGAACTAGAGCTACCAATGAAGGTGTTTAATTCTCCCACCACACTGCTTTGACCAAAAGATTTCAGAATTAATTAATCAATTCAAAAATTAGGAAATGGAGAGTTATGGGTCTTGTATTCTGCACTACCTCTCATTGTCCTCTACACCTGTGCAAAATTTCAAAAATGTTGCCTATGTACTTTATCAGGTAAACTCTGAACAACTAAAATCAATAAAGAGAAGTAATTAAAAAAAAAAACAAGAGCACCACTGAGTGGAGTGTTATATGCCTGAAGTGTGTTTTTTTCTAAGTATGATGTATCTGTGATAATAGGGAGGAAACCTTAGGCTTTGGAATTAAATTATTTGCTTTAAATTTTGTATTTTTTCTTATTTATTAAATTTTGATTTTTAACATTTTATAATTTTAATTTTAGAGTTTTATAGATCTTCATCATATCTGAATTCTAGATTTTATAACTTGTATAATGTCAGTCTTGCAGAAGTTGTTCATGCTGTGATGCATGGTTATCATGTTATAAAGTTTTTGTTTTCTATTATTGTGTGAAGTTTCAAGTAAGCGTTTCTTATGCTTACTGAGTTATGCTCCAGTCAAAAATATATCAATTAAGGGAAGTAATCTGAAAATAACCTAAAGCATAGTTACAGCTCTTGGTATATAAGTTCAAACAGTCATGGTTAAGACATTTTTGAACTATCAAGTCTGTATGAAAAAGCCCTTTATGGAATAACATTTAAATGGGGCATAAATCAGCGAAAATAAAGGCAGAGTCATAGTACTTCGTACAGGTCAGTTAGTGGTAACAAAAATGTATGCCAGGTATTAGAGTTTTATCTGTAATAATTTCTAAGGAAAGGCCCTAGACCCGATTTAAGTGACATACGGACAGAAATAGGTGATTCCAATATAGACCCCATCACCACTGATGGTATAATAAACCTATATACTTACTGTCTTGGTGCACAAAAGCATCTTTTCCTGTCATCCTCAAGCTGCCAATCTCCCATACTTTCTATCTTGTTTTGGCTCAAATCCAACATTTTCAACTGTCTGGGATAAGCTCCCAGATTTCCCACAGCTGTCAAACAATTTTTCTGCATTTCAAGACTTTCAAGCTGTGGGCAACAGCATGATAAAAATTCTGGAAATACTTTCATGCAATTAAACCCCAGTTTCAGAGTTTTTAAACCTTTTTTGTAGTTCTCTGCTGCCCGTACAGCTTCATCACAAACCACTATGGTATCTGTCCAGTGATTGGCTCTTTTCACTTCATGGAAGGTAACATGACTATCAGTGCTAGATTCTGATTGCTCATTTTCAAATGATAAGCTGTCATCTAGATTTTCACCTGTATGGCTTTCCTCTGATACTTTCCTTCCAGTATTTGCGACTGGCTTCGGCAAATTTTCAATAATATTATGACTTAGATCAACAGATTTCAAATAATCTGACTGCCAAATGCTGACTGGCAAATTCTGTATTCTATTGTGGCTTGCATTTAAGACCCTCAAGCGAGGTAGTGTAAAAATATAATCAGGGATGGTAGGCAAGTTGTTAAACTGAACATTTAACTCCTCCAGAAACTGACATCCAAGAGTAAAGTTAACCTGTGATGGGAATTCAGTGATTTCGTTGTGAGCAACTGTCAGTGTACTGAGGGATGGGAGCTGAAGTAATGCTATGGGAACCATGGTGATCTTATTATAGGACACATTAACTCTTGTCACAGCAAACAATGGAATTCTTTCATTCAAGGTCGTCATGGCTGGATTTAACATGTTCACAGCCCTTGTTAGCCAAACTGGTTCAACAGTTGACAACACTTTCAGGTTCTGCCATCTGAGGCTCACTGATTCAATAGGAAATATCTGTTTATATTTCGGATCTGTGGATGTAAGTCTCTCCATGTTTCCCAAATTCCCTGTTGACACTGCATACTCCTTCTTCATCAATTTCTTGTTTATATGACTTGCTTTGTCTTCGCTTGCTTTATACTTGAGAAAATGAGCAATAAAATCCGGATATGACCTCACTGCTTCCTCGAAAACAAAATTATTTAAATCTTGAACACCCAATGACAGAAGTTTGTCCAGCATTAATAAATCTCTGTTATCTAGGGCAAGCTTCAGTAACAATGAATACTCTACGTCTTTCTCTCGTGCTGTCAAGTCAAGTCTCACACCTGCAGATGCTAATATTTCAACAATCTGAAGATGGCGGTTTTTCACTGTGATGTAAGAACATGTCAATGTCTTACTTAATGGAACAGTGACATCAGTTCTTCTGTACACTACTTCAGAAATGCCATTTTCTCCTGTTAAATACACTGGACTTAAATTCTGGTTGTCCCAACTTGAATCTATATGAACTGGCTTAACATTTACTTCTGAATCATCCATCTGAGGGAAACCAACACCAACACTTGGAAAACCATCACTGCTTCCTTCGGCTTCTGAATGTCTTTCAACATATTTACCTTTCACTGTAAAGTTTAGCAAGTATTCAACAATCTCCTCATGTCCCTCTTCACAAGCAAGATACAGAGCAGACTTTCCATCTGCAGTTAACCCATCAATAGGAAATGGCAGTCTATATTCTACTAGCTTCTGCTGATCAAGAACAGACTGGTACACAGATTCTGGGTAATCCCATTCCAACAGAAGCTTGACGACTTCAAACGAACCAGTCTGACATGCAACATGGAAAGGTAATTGGTGGTATTCATCCTTCAGTTTACAACATTCTGGAAATTTCTGAAAACAAAAAAGCATACAATATGCTGCTCAATAGACACTGATTTTTTTCATGTACACAAATTGCTAAATATCAATTCATACAAACCCATACATGTCATATATTAAACTTATTAAACTAATATTAAACATACTCCTGAAAGTATTGCTTCCAAGTGAATTAAAAGTTAAAAACAAAGTGCATGGGCACAGCCATGTTTGTTCAACAGTAATATCTTTTTGTCATGAGAATTACTCACAGGTCATGTAATGTAATTTTTGCCAGCCATCAAACAAAAAAACACAGTATTCTATGCCAATTTTCATTCATCCATCAGATGCATATCATGTTAGTGAATAGAAAAATGTACCAAACATAACAACTTGTTTATTGATAAATAAATGATTTAGGATCTGCTAATTGAAAAGGGCTGTATACCATTAATGACACTCACCGATAAATGATGGCGAATTTAACTCATTGACTAAAACCAATTGTTAATTGAAGATGCATGCAGTAATGATAAACGTGGATAACCAATAACTGGAAGGGCTGTATACCAATAATCTTGTGTCAATGTTTCTTGTGTATTGTGTATTACTAAGTCACAGAAAGTGTCCCAGTTCCAGCATCCCTGAATACTTAATATTTACAGAATACTGGGATGTTGTTTTTTTTCCAGGACACAATCTTTCCTGGGACACCTCTGGGGCAGACACCCAATTTCATGACATTATGGCATGTCTGTACAAACCAAACAAATATTTCATATTTTCTACCAAGGCTTCTATAAAAAGTTCATCTACTGAGAAACTTCAGCAAAATAATGACAAAAATAAGAGATGTTTGTAAAACATAGATGCCCCTTTGCACCTTATTGCTAGAGGCAGCCATAAAATAATTGGAAGGTAGAAGAAGGACAGGGACTTTAGTCAGTACATTAAAGCTAAAAGGGCAGATGACAGAGGCTTCTGATATCAAGGGCTATTGGCTATGGCAAGTTGATGACTGAGAGGAACTGTAGATTATGTCAATAATGCTTGGGTTATGAAATGTACTGGAGAACAGGAAAGAGTACAGGAACTGCATGAGTAGGTAGGCAGGAAGTTTTGAAGCAGCAAGGCCCAACGGTACTCTAGTTATCAATCAGACTCTGTTTTCCTCTTTATGGTTTATGGCCTCTGTGATTTTGGCCTTTAACCTAGTGACCTCAAAAAATATGGGTCATCATACATGCCGTTCTCCCGTTACTCGCCGAGTTCTCCCGATATTTAGACCCTTACCCCGGCGCCCCGGCGAAGCACCAAAATCTCCCGATAAATCAACATTTTGCCTTGAAAGAAAAAAAAATCCATAAAATTCGTTGAATCCAGACAGTATAAAAATCTGCCTAAAACGAATCCACAACATAATCCACAACATAAGTCCCGGACCGTCTGTGTATATCACACCTCGCTAATCCGTTGCAATGACACCCTAATAAACTTGTCAAAGACCAAATGACCGTGAAAAACAAGTTCGATAATTAATAGCTTCTGTCGGTGCCTTTGAATTAATAAATGAAATCCTTTAGCCTAATGTTTGCAGCTAGCACTACGTCAGCCCACGTGTTCGTAGAAGTCGGCTCCTTTGAAGTCTGTTGAAAGATGAACGACCTCTACACAGTTACTTTTGAGCTGAATAAGCGGTGCGTTTTTTGTGCTCCATACTGTTTGATGTTTGGAAATTGAGTAACAAAGCGAGATATTTTCGAAATACACCATTTAAAAGTGTATTTTTTATTACATGCAGTTACACACTGCATCAATGTGTAAATAAAACAGAAGGCGGTAGGCAATTATTTTGTATTCGCAAGTCTTTTATACGTATCAATCCAGGGAACAAATTTTTCATTCAGTGACGACGACGAGTGACCAAAATTTCTACTCGTCCTACATCACCATCACCAGTCCTAGAGACATACCGGTAGGAGAAAAAAGATCAACGGTACGGTGCGGTTAAAAAGGCGCAGTGCTCCCCCTTACTCACGCTTCCAGTTTCGTTTTGACAGCGTATTGCAGGTCAAGCGATCAGATATACTCGTTCTGATACGAGCGAACGTTTTTTTTTTTTTTTTTTTTTTTTTTTTTGGTTTTCGTTTTTACCCCGTTGTGATGTCCAAAAACCCGGCGATTTTCCACAAATCCCCCGTTAATGATCCAACTCTAAACGGCAGGTATGTGGGTCATCTCCTGAACAGATCAACCTGCACAGCAAGTCTGCAGAGCCATTGCCAAAGGGATCTTTAGTTATTGATTTTAAAATTTTTTTCTTTTAATGGTCACTCTGACCTTGAACTTTGACCAAGTGACCCCAAAAGCAATATGAGTCATCAACGAGTTGATCATTATCAACCTGCACTGCAAGAATAAGGACCCTACCCAAGCATTTTATAGTTATTCAATATAACCTTGACCTTTGATGTTGTGACCTTAAAAACTAGAGGGAAAACCATTGACCATGACTGACATGCTTATGAAGGAAGCCTGGGCCCAAGGATTCTAGTTATTGATCTGAAGCTGTTTTCATTTTCAAGGTCACTGTGACCTTGGCCTTTGACCTAGTGACCTGAAAATCTATACAGATCATCTACTGGTCATGACCAACCTACATACGAAGTTTGAGGAAGGTGAGTCTAAGGGTTCTTTAGATATTGATTGGAAACGATGTGTCTACTGACCAACCAACCTACATTTGCAAAACAATTGGCCCCTACTCCTATGCATTTTAGGAAAAATGAAAATACACTGTAAAAACATGCTTAAGTCCGTTTTCTACCTGTTGCTATGAATGAAAGATATGCTGCATCAGTGGTGAATTTCGCGCTGTGGAAATGTTTGTGATTTTCACAAATTCATATAAATCCTATAAATATCCGCCAGTTTAAATTTCATCATTCAGAAAAATTTATTTCTACCAATGCACTGTGTAGCCAGTACTTGTAATTTCTTTAAAGAACTAATATTTTCTTATTTATTGAATTGTATATATAAATAGTAGATCAATTTAATTTTCCTAGAAATGATAAAACTGAGAGAAACCAATTTGAAAAAAAAGTTTATTTTGATTATCATCATGTGACATTCTTGGTTACTGAAAGGGAAGTAACTTTTGCATGGTTTAGTAATATACAGATTCAACAAGAACTGTCACTGTAAGATGATAATGCCCCCGAAAGTGGTGCTTTGACCTTTGAGCTGAGGACCAGTCATTCAGGAGTCAAGGACAAATAAATGGGAAGGTCTTACCTAAAGGGGTGATGTGTCCAAGTATGAAGTAAATCCACTTAGTAATAAGGAAGTTATGACCAATGTTAAAGTTTTTGAACAATTGGATCTTCAAGGTGAAGGTCAATCAGGGGTAAAGGTCAAATAAATATAAGTCAGTGGAAAGAACTTGTCCAAAGGGGTATTGTGTCTCAGTATAAAGTAAATCCACTTACTAATAAGGAAGTTATGGCCAATGTTAAAGTTTTTGGACAGACTGTCGGACGGATGTCCTGCCGAAACTGGATAGGGGGCCTTTTCTTTTGTGATTTTGTTATATTTAATAGAGGGCCATTGGACTTTACTGTTCTCTTTTGTTATGTTTACAGTTAGATGGCCCCCTATTTATTTTCAGTAGTGCGGACTGACTGGTGGGCTGACGGACAAAGTTCAAAAACCTTCTTTCGGGGGCATAAAAACTATTTACTATTTACTTGATGATGTTTTCACACCTTATAAATTAAATCTCGTACAACCATGCCATGCAACAAAGCGATGCATTGTGTAATTACAAAAAGAAATCACACAACTGAATGCAAGCTTGTCACATAACAAAAGAAGGTAACAAAAATAAGTTTTGACTGATTGTTTACAACTCATAGGCTAAAATATAAAATTACTGTGTATTTCTATATAGTGATAATCACATAGTTACTGTGAAATCATCAGTAAATAATGTTTAAATTTTGTGAACTTTTTGACACGCGAAAATATCTATTTTTACAGTAACACAACAGAAAATGCAATTCAACAGTAAAATGTTTAGATCTGTTGCAAATTTGAAGAATTGTATTTCAACTATATCTATTACTGAAAACAAAGTCCTTATGATGAAAATTCCTTAACACCTTTATCCAAAAATGAATTGTTGACAAAACAAAGGTTTAAGTCTTCAATTTGTAAATCTGAAGTACTCTATATATTTAAGTATTCTATAAGACCTGTAACAGCTGTCTGACAATCTCTACTTGAGCCAGTTCCACAGCAAGATGTATGATGGATGGCTGGGAGGGTAGCTGGGTTATTGTGCCGAGAAGTTCAGATGTTATTTCAGGGTCTCCCTTCAATATTGCACTGAAACAGTACCATTCACTTTAATAACAATCAAAGCACTGAGGTGCTGAAGGTGATGAAGTGAAATCATCATGGAAAGATACAATGTAAAGATACAATGACAATAGGAACTAAACTAAATCATTTTAAATCCTTCTGATTACAACCTAAAGCATTCATAGCAATTAACCATACAATATTACTGATACATCTATGTATCTGAGAAGTGTTTCAAATACTGACAAAATGGCTCCATTTAAAAAGTGGAAGTATGAAAGGCATATTAAACACTTCAAATAAAACTTTCAGCTTATTAAAAAAAGTAGACTTTTGTTCGTATTTGTAAACAAAATTTCAATTTCCATTATCAAATGCCAGTGAAGAGTCATTCAGTATATCTCTATATATCCTCAAGTTCACCTTTTCAGATTCTGGTCTATTAGATGATAGACACAACTCACTTCCTCATGATAACAGTAAGATCAGAAGCCTAAACCTATTTTTCTTGAGCATCCAAAAGCTGTCAAAGCTTATGTATTTCAAAGACAGCTACATGTATTTGTACAGTAATACTTTTTTTCTACAAAATCTTTTTTGATGAATACCATATAAACCAAGTTATAGTATTGTCTCCGAAACACACACAATAATGAGTCATCATTTAAAAAAAACCCATCTTTTAAAGTAATAATCTACAAGAAATGTGTCACTGACACAAATGCCCCGAAACATGGCAATGATCACAGTCATGGTAGCTTATAACTTGATGTTACCTTGATCATTTGTGCAAAAAAAATTTGCAGTCTGTGAAAACTAGAACTGCCACTGTACTGGCGCTAATACCCCCCCCCCCCCCCCCCCCCCCCCACCCCCAACATGCCACTTTTTCAATAGGGTATTGATATATGGGAACATGTTACTTTATGCCCGGACTAAAATAAAAGTATGAAAAATTAAAAAGGGCAATAATTCCAAAATTAAGCAAAAAACAGTTATGGTTCTAGGGCACGGCACTTCTGCTCAATGAGATCTATTCATCAATGAAGTTTCAAGTTGATACCTGCAATAGCTTTTGAGTTATGCCCCAGAAAAACAAAACCCGACAGCTACAAAATTATGCTAAAGAGAGTTGTTGTTCTTAGGCACTGCACTTCTCCTCAATGAGATCTATTTATCTAAGATGTTACAAGTTGATACCTCTAATGCTTTTTGAGTTATGCCTCGGACAAAAATTAAATATGAAACATTTCAAGGGCCAATAATTCCAAAATTATGGTAAAAAGAGTTAAGGTTCTTGGGCAGTAAATCTATCCATCTATGAAGTTTCAAGTTGATACATCCAATACTTCATATACACCCCTTGAAAACGGAACATATTATGGGATCACCCATGGCAGATCGGCAGACGAGCGGTGTGGATAGATCTCACTGAAACAAATTGCTCAATTGATGGGCATATTTTGCTTCGCCTTGCAGGGCTCTTGTTGAGTTCTGCCCTGGAAGAAATCAAGTATGAAAATTTTCAAAGGGCAATAATTCCAAAATTATGCAAAAGAGAGTTATGGTTCCTTGGCACTGCACTTTTCCTCAACGAGATCTATTTATCTAAGCAGTTTCATGTTGATATCTCCAATACTTTTTTAGCTATGCCCCAGACAAGCAATACATGTAATTACAAAGGAAGATTATTCAAAATGTAAGTGATCTGGAGTTCTGGTTCTTGTGCACTGCACTCTGCCTCATCATCAACAACCTAAGTTTGAAGCCAATCCCATGTATACCTGTGAGAAAATGGCCAGACAAGGAAAACTGAAAAAAGGAGATAACTCAAGATTTAGTATGGCAAGAGTAATGGTTTTTGTGCACTGCACTTTTCCTCCTCATCATTAAGCTATATTCCAAGTTTGAAGTCAATGCCTTGTATACTTTTGGAGTTATGCTCCGGAAAAAATGGGGATGGTCGGACGGATGCCCTTCGGGGGCACAATAAATGAAAAACAAACAAAAAACAAGACCTTACCTTACCTTAGCCCCCAAAGCCATACTTAGGACAAGAACATGTCTTTCACCGGAAATAAAGGCCAGACAGTATAGGAAAGTGTGAAAGAAGAAGTGTGAAAGTAGAAAGGAATGTTAGCAAACACGTCAGTAGGTTGGTCTAGGCACACATTTAATAAAATATAAATTACTAAACATACTTATAGTTTGGAGTTACCTGTTTGTAAAATTGCTGGTGTCAGCTAAAGCACAAGCACCTTTTACATCTGATCACTGTATCATTTATTTTTAACTTGTATCATTTTTGCGAGCATAGGAAGTAGATGTGTTTACCCACTGTTAAATTTGTACTACCATAAATAATTATACTGATAGTAATTATCATAAATGACAACAAACAACAAACTATGCACAAAATATGACCATCTATTGACATACAAGTGTGACCTTAACCATTGAGGTGGGGGCCTGATTCTTGCGTGCCACAAGTCGTCATCATGTCCAACACATTTATGCCAAGTCATTTAAAAATACATCCAAGGATGTCAGAACTGTTTACTGGACTTGACCATCAATGCACTTTTATGAAAATTTTCTTTCAAGTCCAAGTGTGACTTTGACAAACCTGGGTCTTGCATAAGACACATTGTCTCAATGTGCCACACATTTATGCCAAATTATTTCAAAATCCATCCATGACTGACAAAGTTATGTACTGGACAAAAAGAGGACAGACTGACAAGCAGACAGATGAACGTACAGACAATTCAAAAACTACATGCCTCCCTTCAGGGGCATAAAAGTCAGATGTGATAATTGGTCATTTATAATACAGTCACAGATTTAGTTTTAAAGTTCTTAAAGCTTTGGACATTAGTGTTCTTAAAATCTATCACTATCTTACATAGTCAGAGGTGTTTGTCCTTTTCCTGACACCTCTATGTTAGCTAGCTCCCAACCAGCAGGGGGCGGGACTCTCAGTATGTCCTTGACCTTAGACAGATCCCCTTCCTCACAGGCAGAATAGAAATCTACAGGAATAATAAAAGATGTCAAAAAGGAGTTAGAATCTTCCTACATAGTTACTTTGTTACACAGATTTCAACAGATTTTACTTCTGTCAAAACTACAGTATCAAAAAAAACATTGCTAAGGAAACAAAAACATATGAACCACACTCTTTTGTTTTCTTAAAATGCATAAGGCCAGTATTCCATAGTTCAATGATCTGTAATCCGTGTCCCTGGTCTGCATCCGCATCCGTGAAGCTTTGTTCAACAAAGAATGCGTAAGGTACATTCCATATGTCCGATCCATGTCTGGGTCCATGTCTGCAACAATTTGCTCGGTGAGTGATTTTTCACGGACACAGACAGTTCCTAGAAAGGTCACGACCTGACAAGATGCCTTGTCACTCTTATAACTAAAACAAGAGCTCAGCAAAGTGGTGCCAATGCTCGTCGGTTTTAGATGTCGACAATGGGGGCCATAGTTATGGTTCTTGTGCACTACTCCTGAAGGAGGTCTATATACCTCTGACATTTCATGTCAAGATGTTGATATTGTTCATATTGATACTGTTGATGATTCAACTTAATAAGCAATTTTGACAAAAAAATTTAAGTTAAAAAGGGGCATAACTCCAAAAATATAGCTTTCAGAATAATACCCCTTATGATACAACTGCCTCTTGTCATGATATGCAAGCAGTCCAATAATCATATTGATATCTTTGATAGTTTTGAAATCATTCAACTTAATAAGCATTTTTTACAAAACTTTTAAGTTAAAAAGGGGCATAACTCCAAAAATATAGCTTTCAGAACAATGCCCCTTGTGTTACAACTGCCTCTTGTCATGATAAGCAAGCGGTCCAAGTTTCATATTGATATCTTTGATAGATTTGAAAAAATTCAACTTAATAAGCAATTTTGACAAAAAATTTAAGTTAAAAAAGGACATAACTCCAAAAATATAGCTTTAAGAATAATGCCCCTTGTGTTACATGTAGCTCTTCTCGAGATAAGCAAGCATTCAAAGTTTCATAGTGATACCTTTTAAATTGTTTGAGTTATGGGCTACATTAAAGTTTTTGCACGACGACGCAGGGATCATAATAGCTCGCCTTCTATTTGAATCAGACAAGCTAAAAACTACAGAAAAACTTATTGATATAGTGCAGGAATACCCATCTTTGTATGGTGCTACACTGCCAGAATATACAGACTTGTCAGTGATCAAAAATATTTGGATTTCCGTGGCAAGGGAGCTTAATATTGAAGACATGACTGGTATTTACTGTATTACTGTTTTTTAAACACTTTAGATCAAACCTTCTATATTTTGCATATTATACACAGAGCTTATCACTGGTCTTGTCATGGACATATGAAATAGGTACCCACACACATACGGTGGACGCGGACACGGACCATAGAACTATGGAATAGCGACCTTAGATATTTCAATCCACTTTAAATAATACCTATAAAGTTAAAAAACATTCTATCAAACAGAATTTTCAATTCTACATTTAATTTTTTTTGTTAAAGTTGAATTTTGAAATTTCTTTTTACAAGATGTTAAACTCCTGTGATTCATCAAATTTCTGTGTCTCTGGAATCCAGCCGGTCTTAATCAGAAAAAAATGTATTCTATTTTTCAATAAACAATTACACAGACCATACAGTCAGGCACACTTCAAAATATAAAGTAAGCCTTGCATGACAAGATGAATATAGTAACACTAATGACTTTTAGACAAATAGTCCATAACAGAAAGTTGCAATGCATCAGAAAATAACCACACTTGTCCTGGAATCAAACTCATGCATGCTTTGCCATAAGAAGTGAGAACAAGAGGGCCATGATGGCCCTTTATTACTCTCCTGAGTGCCTTTGCACTAAACATCAAAGATAAAGTAGGTCAAGGTCTTAGTTTGACAAGTAAACAAATGCAATGTGCAAGCACAATTTTACAAATAGTTCAAATTTTAACACTTATGCTTAGAAAATGAGGAAGAAGGTTAAGGTACAGTTAAACAAATGTTGAAGTTGAAATGAACATAGGAAACTGAACAGATGATTCAGATTTCACTGATGTAGCTACAAATAAACATTAGGTCATGGTCAAGGTCTGCTAAGGTCAAAGTCAAAATCTGCATGGAAAATTATATGAACAGTTGAAATTTCTATGCTGTAGCTGCAAAACATGGAGGCAGTTCATACAGTCAAAGTAATGGTCACAGTGACATAAAGGTCAAGGTAAAAAATGTTGGCATGAAATTTCCATCCAAAAATTATAAAACATCAATTAGTTTTAGTAGAAGTCCACTAGATGCTGCAACATACCGAATACGAAAGTGCTAGGACTTGAAGTCTACTAGACAATGATTTGTGCAAAATTTTAGAACTCTGTGCCATATGGTTCCATACAAAAGGAATTTTAAAGATTTTCCAATATATTTCTATGCAGGACATATAACCCCTTGGGTAGGGCAGTTACCCAAGGGACATACATTGTAATTCAAAAAAATCTACCAGGCATTGCTGCAAACCAAATTTTAGAGCGCTGGCCCCGGTGGCATCAAACGAGAAGATTTTTTTAATTTTGAGTGCGAAAATCTATTTTATTTCTTCTCTGACCTAGACATCAAATGAACAAGAACAATTTGAAAACTTTGGAAAGGACTACCCAAAGAGTGTTCCTGTGAAGTTTTGTCAAAATACATCTTGTCCTGTAGGAGAAGATGCAGTTTAAGAAAAATGTTGACAACTGACAGGGCAAACTTTACACTACTGAACCAAAGAATCAATTCTTTGCAATTCTTTGGCTCAATTGTCTAGACTGTTGGTTCTGCAAGTAATCTCTGACCTAAAAGTCATGAGTTCAAATCCTGTTGGAACCAGGATTTTCTGATGCATTGCATCTTTCTGTTGCAATTAGAAGTTTGTTAAAGTTTATATATCAAGTAACTTTACCTGCAACAACTCTCATGGCATTTTCTCTTCTTCTTTCTATAAAACAAAGTACCATAATCTTGAGTATAAATGGGTAAAAAATATACATAAACTAAACTGTGTCAATGCATCATTGAATAATACTTAAACACACATAAAAAGTCTGTGACTGTATGTGTGAGAATTTTACCCTTGACATGTCTCAAAAATCTCTCTAACCATTAAAAATTGTTCTAAAATTGTTGTGATTTCCATGAAATAATAGCTGTCATACTATTTCACAAATAGTATAAAAGTGTCTGCACAAAACATCAGTAAACTGCAGCTTTTGTTAAGAAATTTCATTATCAAAACACTAAATCCTCAAACCTCTTTTTTAATCGAACGGGGAGTAACTATGTGTTAAACCAAATTTCAACCTTGTATCATTTTTCTCTAAACGAAAAAAATGCTGTAAAACACTGAAAGATAACTTGACTTTCAAGCAAAGTTTCAAAGAAATGGGTACAGAAGATACACAACTTCATAATAGGGACAAACACTTACGATCTTCTTTCTCAAATATATCTATGTACTCCTGGCTCCCGATATTTCTGGCAAGACTCACCGGGGTTAGTCCCGACTTGTCACAAAGATTTAGATCTGCACCATACTGCAGTAACAATCTAATGGCATCCAATTTAAACTCAATCAATGCCTGGTGTAAAGGTGTCTGAAATAATCATAAGCCATACAAAGTAAGGCCTCTGAAATAAATGTCATATCAAAATTAGGCATCTGAAATTAATGCCATACCAAACTGAAAGTAAGGCATCTGAAATATATGCCATACCAAAGAAAGGCATCTGAAATAAATGCCATACCAAAGTTAGGCATCTACAATAAAGTCATACCAAAGAAAGGCACCTGAAATAAATGCCATACCAAAGTAAGGCATCTAAAATAAAGCCATACCAAATTTAGGTATCTGAAAAAAATGCCATACCAATATCAGGCATCTGAAGTAAATGTCATAATAAAGTTAGACATCTGAAATAAATGTAACCAAAGTAAGTCTTCTGAAAAGCATAATGCAATAGTAAGATATCTGGTGTAAATAATGCCAAATTAAGCATTCTGAAATTAATGGAACTTATGTAAGTTGCCTTAAACAAAGCGTGGCCAGCGTGGCCGAGTGGTTAACGCGTCAAACTAGTAGTCAAAGGATTGCTAGCCGCACCGGTTCAAACCCAGTCAGGGGCAAGCTGTTGTTTCCTTGAGCAAGAAACTTTACATTCATTGCTTAGTACTGGTTGGTTCCAGGAACGAATTCGAGAGTGTGTCTATAAGCTAAGAGCTTCCTACACAATCGAACTAAAATAAATTTGGTATAAACTAAAATACTAAACAAACAAAAGTTAAATAGGTATGTATAATGTACAGTTCCAATGTAAACCATCACAAATGAAATGTATGATAACAAAGTTTATACTTTCTGCCTACAAAATGAAACAAGTTTTTGAAGCACAAGTCATTGGAGCCTGTTACTAAAGCAAATTTACAGGCCAAAGTCAAATGCCAGACCATTATGTTTGAAAGAAAGGGATAATAAACACATTCACTATCTTAAGATGTCTAGTAAATTTTGGAAAGTTAAACATGTTAATGAATTATTTTGCATTGAACTTTTTCAATGCATTTGCTATCTGAAGTTTTAAGGCCAATTATGCCTACAGTCTTATAATGTATGTAAAATTACATCCCGTGGGGCCAGGGGACTTCTTCACACAGATTTCCAGGATTCAATTCTCCTTCATTACAAGACATGTATATAAGGAAGTAACATACCATATTATTGACCCTTTCTCCACCAGGAATGCTAGGATCAGCTGCAAAAAAGTAGACATTTTGAAAGTCAGTTAATATTTCTCCAACATCAAATATCCTTTCCACAACTGTGAACTTTCTATTTTTCTATTTTCTCTGAAAGAAAACTTAGACTGCATACTATTACTTAGGTCTGTACCTACTTTATTACACACAAATATAAAAGTTGTAAAACCACTGGCTTTTCGTCAACTTCTTTATCTCAAAGCTGTTTTAATCAGGGTTGGCACCAATCGACCGCCCCTGGTTTTAACCAGCGGTTTTAACCGGTTAAAACCGTCCCGGTCAATACTCCCCCAAGTGGTCAATACTGGTCAATACTGGTCAGTTGAACTTTTTTTCAAGATTTTTATAAAAGAAAGGAAGAAAACAAACAATTAAACATTTATTTCATTTCTAATCAAGTTACAAAGTATATGCTTGTATTAGAATTCATACTAATAAAATAAAGAATGAAAATTTGCAACACATAACAGTATTCCAACAAAAAGATTTAAACTTTTAGCACACAGTATTCCAACAAAATGATAGAAACATTTAGCAGCACCATGTCCACCACCATACATATCTGTTCTGGCATAAACATTAAAAATACATGCTTAAATAGCAATATTTCACACTGGTTAATGACCAGTTCTACCAGTCAAGCTCATCACTACCTCTAAGGAAGCGGTAACACACAACAAGTTTTGCTGCTCTCTGAATTCCTAGTCTATTCCTAAGTTTTGTTTGTACAGTTCCAAACTTCTGTTGTTTATTGGACCAGGGAACATTTCAATTAAGATGCTAATATTTATTTAAGGATTATCCAATAACCATAAAGTAGGTGTTATACACTTGTCAATTAACACTTGTGTATGACAAAGGATGGTCAGGACACTGAGGGGTCATGACTTGCACTTCTATTGTTTATCGAACATGGGAACATACCAATTAAAATATTATGTTTACTTAAGGATTATCCAATATTAAACCATAAATGAAGTAACATCTTGGCCCTACCAATGTCTATTGTAAGGGCCTAAAGGATTTAACTGTTTTAACATGATTCTAAGAACATTATGGACAGTTTTGTAGTGAATAAAATTGAATTGACCAGTATTGACCAGAAATGACCACTATTGACCAGTATTGACCAATAATGACCAGTATTGACCACCGGCCCGGTCAATACTCAATCGACCGGTCAATAAGCCAACCCTGGTTTTAATTACTATCAATGAATGTGTGTAGAGACCTTGCAAAAAAAAAAAAAAGGAATTTCCGAATTACCAAACATTTTGCATATAAACTCATGCAAAAAAGCCTTAACATACTGTTTCAAGAAAATTTGGTAGATATAATCATGTACATGTTTTTTTAATAAAAAATATCTGACACTGAAACCTGAAGAAATGGTAATATCTAAATGTCTTTGGTTGCTAGGCAACACATTTAATAACTTAAGTTAGAATTGTACGAGACATATAGAAATACTTTTTAGATCAAATAGAAAGCTTAAAGCAGATGCTTGTTTTTTTCCCCTATCAAATCTTAAAGCTTTTATTACCTGTTTGTTTGACTATCCAATCAATAATGCCATTGGCTGAAAATGATGTCAACATGACATCACAAATATTGAATGTATTTATGCTTACACTTAAAGAAAATGGCATAACTTTGAGAGTTTTGATGATTCCCTACTAAAGTTTTCTGAGTTTACTCCTTACATGTTACAGATTTCAGAAATCAAAAAAAGTGAAAATGGAAATTTTGGTCAATAAGCCCCATTTTTGCATTCCACGACACAAAATTTAATGACAATTTGCCAACATTCACTTTCTCACAATATGATCAGTTGATTTAAGGCTCAAATTTGTGACTGTTTATCAGCAAGTGGTTACACACTTACATAGGTTTCCAATCAGTGACCCTGACCTTGGCCAAAAGACACAGACTTTTTCACCAATACATATTCCCTGTAAATCTGGGGCACACTATTTGAAACACGAACATTTTGCAAAGATAATATCAAACAGAATGTTTAGTACAAGTATTATCTTTACATCATTACCATAACTTTTTTTCAACCAATAAATGTTTCAATACAGCTTCCACACACTGTGATATACACACTCAACCAATGCACTATCACAAAATAGATGGCAGCTTACCTAGTATATAGCCAAGTTTAAACGGTTGTAAGCTAATAAAATCTCAGCCAGTTGGAAGGTGGAGTTAAAAATGTGACCTCTAAATTTAAGGTTTTACTCTGATCTCACTTGGAGAAATAGTTTGATCCAGTTAAAACCTGTTCCAGAGATCATAAAGACAAGCATTATGAACAAGTTTCTTAAAGACTGAGTAGTTTGATTTTTAGAGAGTTCACAATGTTTCCCTTTGATTCTGAGAAGGTGACCTAGTTCTGAGCAAATTTTGTTGTAAGGCTGGATCATGAATGTGGCCTCTCTAGAGTGTTCACAAAGTATAATACTGATGACGCAGAACAGACAAAGTCTTACCACAAAAGTTCATCCTGAACACACTTTGCACAGCTGAGCAAATAACATAAAGCAAGTGTGTATGTGTGTATTAGGTGGAAGGTATTCAATACCTTAATTTATATTTTAGAAAAAACAGATCTAGAGGGTTTTTTTAAGTCATGAGGCAATAATCTACATCTCACCAAAAATCTAATATGTAAAATCTCATTTTTTTCAAACAACATTTTAAAAGATATACCAGCATTAATTTAACAGCCATAAATTCTGAATCTTTACCTCCATGTTGGAGAAGGATTTCCAAAGATTTTATACTGTTGTTAGATACAGCTGTGTAAACTGGTGTCCGACCACACTTATCCGGTGCATTGATATTTCTCCGCTCCTCGCCCTGAAGAATGTCCAACATGGCATCACTGCGATCAAATATGGCATACTGGTGTAACCTCTGCCCTGGCCACTCATCTGCCATGCTTGTTATGTTTCAGTTGCTGTCCTAGACCAAATCACCTGTCTTTATTAAAATTCTTGAAATAAACGTGTCTGCATTTACCGTACCTGGAAATGTAATTAAATTTTAACAGCAGTTTCCTACAAAAAACAAATACTGTGTTAAGATTTTTAACATGTGGATTAATTTTTATATTGAACAAGCATTATCAATCATCATGACAAAAGAGTATCCACCATAACAAAGAGTTTTAAAAAGTTTGCTCTGTAGTCTATAGCACATTTGTTGCAAATATTGAAGCTTTGAGCATCTGCATTCGTGAATTGCTTCTAAAATTCATTGACACTTCTGTCTGGCATCTAACTGTAATACTAAAATGTTATCTATCAGCCAAGTAGTTCTGCATCTAATTTCTTTCTGATCTTTAAATGCTGACATTTAGCATCTAATTTATAAAGCAACAACATGATTTAGTTCTAAAGAAAAGAGTTGGAACTTGCTATTTGTTTCAAGTTGAACACTTCAGACAAACTCAAACAGAATAAGCTGCAATGGCTTATATTTTGACTACTGTTCTGGGTTGTTTTTGTTTTTTAAATAACAAATAACTAAACGCAAAACTAAAAGCACCACAAAAACTCCTCCCATTTTTAAGAATTCATACATGATGAAATGTCAAGTAACAGCAAGTAAATAAGTACTGCAGTTGTGTTACTGTTACAGCACTATATGGTGAAACGTTTTGGCAGAGAAATGACAGCTTAATTTCTGAAGAATAATACTACAGCTTTCTGCGAAGTCCTGACATCACATGATGTTTAAGGAAGCAAAATAAAACGCAAAATTCCCTATTATCGTTTTAGAAAAATACTATTCTACCAACATATCCGTGAATTCCGAATAATTCAATATCACCTTGAGCCCGACTCTCGTGATACAATTTACTGTAATCAAGGAACCAAACATTAGAATCCAAAATGGAAACCAGTAATACAAATGAATTTCCAGAAGAAAGTCAGGTAAAGGGATGTTTTTCTCACGAGTAGGGAAACAAGCATATTGCTTCTACTTACATGCCCTATACTCCAGTGTTACTTATCAAGACTTAACGTCATTGACACATATGCTCAAAATTGCTTTGGATTAGATATTCGCTTCGTCCCAAAGCCTTTTCGTACGGACGTTTATTTTAAATTTTATAAATCAGAAATATACACGAATAACACTGAAGGACCCGTACTGTAGTACTTAATTCAAAAATCTAGTTGAAGTTAAATTTTTCAGCGATTTTATTAGCATACATAATTTGAGAAAGTAATAAAAGTTTTACATGATTTTTTTCAGTTTTGAGGAGCTATTAAGCTAGTCCAGCTAATTGTACGCAAGTCGAGATATTGTGTAATTTTTTGTATGGATCAATATCTCGCCTCTGAGATTCTGACCCATAACAAAAATATCTCAGAATTTGCTCAAGACATCACATGAATTATTTTGACTGGTATTGAGCTAATTTGTGTTTAGCATTGATATCTCCATGTGTTGTCGGCCTTTAATAGAACCGCGGTAAGCACCCAACTAGCTCAGTAGATAGAGGGCTAGTTTCCTAAGGGGTCATGGGTTCAAGTCCAATGTCTGGTCACAGGAGCTTGAAATTGTATTTTTTAATTATTCAAGAGCTTCAAAACTGTGTACATGGCTAGTTTTCTGTATGTAAAAACAACAGGGATGAAACACCCCTGCCCCACCCACTAAGAATTTAGGCAGCATCTGCTTAATGTGCCTAGGTGCAAATATCTATCAGACCTGTGGACTATGCTTCACTGATGCTAACAATTACAATATAACTCAGAAGCAAATTGCAGCAAGCTAAACAGTCCCATTGACTTCATACATGTACATGGTAATTAAATGAGAAAAACACACACTAAAGGTTAGATTTTTCCCGTAAATAGCTCCTAGTTTTTCCTAAAATTTTCCTAATTTTTGTGTAGCCACGAAGTAGCTGCGACATATAGGGATCACTTCTCCATCATCTGTCTGCCCGTCCATCCATCACAAAACTTGTCCGGACTACTACTCAGAAACTACTAGTGCGATTTCATCAAAACTTTACAGGAATGATCAGTACCAAGTCTTATTGTGCATTTCTTCAGCATTTTTCAGTTCAATGATTTTTGTCAGAGTTATGGCCCTTTAATGATTTTTTTTTTTAAAGTTTGTCTGGACTACTTCTCTTATACTACTATTGCAATTTGAATGAAATTTTACAGGATTAATCAGTACCTCAAGTACTTGCGCATATCTATCGGGTTTTTCTGATAAATGATTTTTGGCTGAGTTATGGCCCTTGAATGAAAAGGCGTTTTGGCCAAATAATGAATTTTGTGTTGCAGGCTTCACAGTAGCTGCGACATGCTAAAAAGTAGCCATGACATATAGGAATCACTTCCCCATCATCTGTCTGTCTGTCCGTCTGTCTGTCTGTGCATCACAAAACTTGTACGGACTACTCAGAAACTACTGGTGCGATTTCATCCAAACTTTACAGAAATGATCAGTACCAAGTCTAATAGTGCATTTCTTCAGCATTTTTCAGTTCCTTGATTTTTGTCAGAGTTATGGCCCTTTAATGATTTTTATGCCCCCTCTTCAAAGAAGTGGGGGTATATTGCTTTGCATTTGTCTGTCGGTCGGTCCGTAGACCAAATGGTTTCCGACCAATAACTAAAGAATGCTTAGGCCTAGGAACTTCAAACTTGGTAGGATGATTGTCCATCACCAGTAGATGACCCCTTTTGATTTTGGGGTCAAGAGGTCAAAGGTCAAGGTCACATTGACCTTGTAGGTAGAAACGGTTTCCGACCAATAACTAAAGAACGCTTAGGCTTAGGAACTTCAAACTTGGTAGGATGATTGTCCATCACCAGTAGATGACCCCTATTGAATTTAAGGTCAAGGGGTCAAAGGTCAAGGTCACATTGACCTTGTAGGTACAAACAGTTTCCAACCAGTAACTAAAGAACGCTTAGGCCTAAGAACTTCAAACTTGGTAGGATGATTGTCCATCACCAGTAGATGACCCCTATTGATTTTGGGGTCAAAGGTAAAGGTCACATTGACCTTGTAGGTAGAAAGGGTTTCCGACCAATAACTAGAGAACGCTTTGACCTAGGTTCACCAAACTTGGTATGCTGGTCGGTCATCACCAGTAGATGACCCCTATTGACTTTGAGGTTATTAGGTCAAAGGTCAAGATCACAGGGACCTTCATCCTTAAAACAGTTTCCGATCAATAACTAGAGAACGCTTTTACCTAGGTTCAACAAACTTGGTATGCTGGTTGGTCATCACCAGTAGATGACCCCTATTGACTTTGAGGTCATTAGGTCAAAGGTCAAGCTCACAGGGACCTTCATCCTAAAAACGGTTTCTGATCAATAACTAGAGAACGCTTTGACCTAGGTTCACCAAACTTGGTATACTGGTTGGTAATCACCAGTAGATGACCCCTATTGACTTTGAGGTCATTAGGTCAAAGGTCAAGACCACAGAGACTTTCATCTTAAAAACGGTTTCCGATCAATAACTAGAGAACGCTTTGACCTAGGTTCACCAAACTTGGTATGCTGGTTGGTCATCACCAGTAGATGACCCTCTATTTATTTTGAGGTCATTAGGTCAAAGGTCAAGCTCACAGAGACTTTGACTCTAAAAACGGTTTCCGATCAATAACTAGAGAATGCTTTGACCTGGGTTCACCAAACTTGGTGTGCTGGTTGGTCATGACCAGTAAATGACCCTTATTGATTTTGAGGTCATTAGGTCAAAGGTCAAGGCCACAGGGACCTTGATCCTAAAAACGGTTTCTGATCAATAACTAGAGAACACTTTGGCCCAACCACAAGCAATTAGGTGCTGCCAGGGGGCATTTATGTTTTACAAACATTTCTTGTTATTTTTAAAGTTTGTCTGGACTACTTCTCTTATACTACTAAAGCAATTTAAATGAAATGTTACAGGATTGTTCTGTTCCTCAAGTACTTGCGCATGTGTTACAGGTTTTTTGGTTGAATGATTTTTGGCTGAGTTATGGTCCTTGAATAAAGAAATGCGTTTTAGCCTACAAACTGTCCAATCACCTCAATACTACTGTTTAATTGGCTATCATCAGGCGACACATGTGATCACTGATCGCCCTTGTTTTTATTTTGCTTCCCTAGTTTTCTTCCAATTTTTTATTATTAATTTTTTTTTTTTTTTTTTTTTTTTTTTTTTTTACAAATAAACTGCTGGAGAGCCTGCTTATTCAGTGACGGGCTTATGACTATTGTGTACTACTGCTGTAAGTAGTAACATCAGATTACTTCAGGTGAAAAGGTCAGGGTGCATGATCCTGCTGCATATCAGACATATACAGTGGAGGAACACCAATGATTATTCACTTTGTTAGACTGGTCATTTTCAGGGCTGGTAGTAAAATATTTATCAGAATACTTGCTTTTGACTAAAGTGTCTTGCAGGCCCAATAAGCAGTATAAGCCTGATCAGGCTTTTAACATGATTTAAACATAACTAAGGAATTTTTGTACTTACAGAACATTGTTTTGAGCATTCTTTTTAAAAAAAAATGTATTTCTTCAAAGATTACTTAGTAAACAGAAGTTTCATTATATTTTTCATAGCCTCAGCGGCCAACTGACCCTCTGTCACAGATCAAACATGATTTAGAAGGATGGAGAGAAGTTCTATTACCTCTCAACAACCTGCTGAATTGGGATAAAGCAGTGTACCCAGGCATAATTGTTGGATTCACAACATTCTTATTTTTGTAAGTCAGTGATATACTTGTGGTCTTTAGTAATATTAACAATAAAATGCCTCATGACAGTTTTCATTATTAGTTATTCTTAGAGTGTTTACAGAGAAACCATATCTAGATCATTGGAATACAGATACAAAAGAAGATTCTGATAATGAATTTAT
The DNA here is from genome assembly GCA_012932295.1 of Cyclina sinensis. Taxonomy (NCBI): domain Eukaryota; kingdom Metazoa; phylum Mollusca; class Bivalvia; order Venerida; family Veneridae; genus Cyclina; species Cyclina sinensis. The sequence continues at coordinate 22,486,625 of JAAONU010000001.1, forward strand.
AATTTATGGCCAAAGTAGTAAAATTAAGATAGATTGCTCATGTAATTTAAAAGTAGCAACTCGCCCTTTAAGGCTTGTTTACTTTATTTGACTTTGTAGCCTCCATTTATTCTAGACTTTTTTGGCATTATGCTAAAACAATGCATGCTCTTTAGGAAAACAACAACTTGTTGAAAGTGAAATCCTCTTGAAGGAAAACTTGTATTTTTTTGTTTACAGGTTGATCTGGTACTTTGAACCCTCAGTCCTGACAACATTCTCACTTCTTGGACTGACCTTAAGTCTCATTGACTTCCTTGTACCACTTGTTGGACCAAGTGTTCTAGGTGGAAGCAAGTGGTATGTGTTCAGATTGTTTTTTGTTATTGTGTAAGAGCTAATTGTGGAAGAAAATGTCAGTGTTCTAAATTCTAAGTACTAGTACATTGTATTTGTGCAGATTGTTCTAGGTGGAACATATGGTAGGTGTTCAAATTTATAAAGTCAGTGGTAGGTGTCCTAACTTCTGTTCAGCAATATTTGTACCAGGACAGTACTCTAGGTAGAAGTGGGTGGAAGGGGTACTCTTTTCTGGGTAGTAGTGATTTTTGCCAACTGCAGAGATCTAGGTAGAAATCAGTGGCAGGTTTGCTTATTTCGTGTAGTAGTATTTGTACCAACTGCTCTATGTAGAAGCAAGAAGTAGGTGTCCTAATGTCTCTGTAGTAGTATTTGTACCAACTGCTGTAGGAAGAAGTCAGTGATTAGTGTCTTTTTTTTATCTGTAGTAGTATTTGTACCATTGAACTGCTATAGGAAGAAGTCAGTAATTCGTGTCCTAATTTCTTTGTAGTAGTATTTGTACCAGCTATTCTATAAAAGGCAAGTGGTTAGTGTCCTTATTTCTCTGTAGTATAGTATTTGTACCAACTGCTCAAAGAAGAAATTCAGTGATTAGTTACCTTATTTATTTGTAGTAGTCGTTGTACAAACTTCTCTAGGAAGAAGCCAATGGTTAGTGTCCTTATTTTTCTGTAGTAGTATTTGTACCAACTGCTCTATGTAGAAGGCAGTGGTTAATGTCCCTCTTTCTCTGTAGTAGTATTTGTACCAACTGCTCTTTGTAGAAGCCTGTAGTTAGTGTCCTTCTTTCTCTGTAGTAGTATTTGTACCAACTGCTCTATGTAGAAGCCTGTAGTTAGTGCCCTTCTTTCTCTGTAGTAGTATTTGTACCAACTGCTCTATGTAGAAGCCTGTAGTTAGTGTCCTTCTTTCTCTGTAGTAGTATTTGTACCAACTGCTCTATGTAGAAGCCTGTAGTTAGTGTCCTTCTTTCTCTGAAATAATATTTGTACCAACTGCTCTATGTAGAAGCCTGTAGTTAGTGTCGTTCTTTCTCTGTAGTAGTATTTGTACCAACTGCTCTATGTAGAAGCCTGTAGTTAGTGTCGTTCTTTCTCTGTAGTAGTATTTGTACCAACTGCTCTATGTAGAAGCCTGTAGTTAGTGTCGTTCTTTCTCTGTAGTAGTATTTGTACCAACTGCTCTATGTAGAAGCCTGTGGTTAGTGTCCTTCTTTCTCTGAAGTAGTATTTGTACCAACTGCTCTATGTAGAAGCCTGTAGTTAGTGTCCTTCTTTCTCTGTAGTAGTATTTGTACCAACTGCTCTATGTAGAAGCCTGTAGTTAGTGTCCTTCTTTCTCTGTAGTAGTATTTGTACCAACTGCTCTATGTAGAAACCTGTAGTTAGTGTCCTTCTTTCTCTGTAGTAGTATTTGTACCAACTGCTCTATGTAGAAACCTGTAGTTAGTGTCCTTCTTTCTCTGTAGTAGTATTTGTACCAACTGCTTTATGTAGAAGCCTGTAGTTAGTGTCGTTCTTTCTCTGTAGTAGTATTTGTACCAACTGCTCTATGTAGAAGCCTGTCGTTAGTGTCCTTCTTTCTCTGAAATAGTATTTGTACCAACTGCTCTATGTAGAAGCCTGTAGTTAGTGTCCTTCTTTCTCTGTAGTAGTATTTGTACCAACTTCTCTATGTAGAAGCCAGTGGTTCATTTCCTGATTTCTTTTTAGCAGTAATTGTAACAACTGCTCTAGGAAGAAGTCAGTGATTGGTGTCCTTATTTCTTTGTAGTAGTATTTGTACCAAGTGCTGTAGGTAGAAACCATTGGTAGATGTCCACATTTCTGTTTAGTACCAAGTGGTAGTGGTGGAAGCAAAAAATAATGGTTGACACAGCAAAAGTTTGAGTCTGTTGATTGTTGAACTAGTATTAGTGTCCAGAAGAAAGGGGCACTATATTGCTACCACTTTATAACAAACCATATTTTACCACTAGATAGCAGATCTACGCACAGTGAATTACTGTTTTAAAGACTGATATATGGAAATATGAATGTGATTGATATATCTGATTTTCAGAAAATAACAAGCTTTGTTTTGTACATTTTCTCTTTTTATTGCACTTTTATTCTTTTGGCCATGAATAAATCTTTTGATCTGAATATGATAAAACTTAGGTCCCACTTAAAAGATTTTGGATCAGCCTGTAATAAAAGTTTGAATCTGTATATTACTAACTTTTTTCTGTATATGATAAGACATTGGATCTGTATATAAATTATAGTAGAACTTTGAGTAAATTATAAACTTTGGTTCTGTCTGTGTAAAAAATAAACCCTTAATTTTGAACATTTTTTACAAGGAATGAACAGGATACAGTGTTGTAAGAATAATTTTACCGTTTCTTTATGTTTTATCCATGCAACAATTAGTTCTAAACAATCCTTTTGTTAACTAAATAAATTCAGTCATTTTACTTCAAGGTTTTAAGAAGTTTCACATGGGTTCAGGTACTAATCAAATTACAACTGTTCTACTAACTACATGATTGAATGCATTGCTTATGCACATTGCTTTTTCAAGTTTTATTAATTGTTGATGCCGATTTATGAATTTCTAGAGTAACTTTTTGGCTTGGTTAAGAAATATGAACATTATTATAAACAGGTATTTCACTTAAATTGTAACTTAGTCTGTGTGAATAATTATTAGATTACTAACTTTTAGTTGCAATACCAGTTGCTATTTATGCAAAATTGTCACTTACATTTGATGTTTCTTTGCACATTTAGGTGTTCAATGTACCAGTAATATATGTATGTTCATTTTCCAAAGAAAATTCCTTCATTAATTTATTTCAAAAGTAATTTTCACTCATCGTCTTAAGTGGTTTATTTTTCAAAAGAAAATTCTTCACATAATTTACGGCAATTTTATTTTCAGGACGGGTGTACAGGAAAAGCAGTATGAGCAGATCTGTATCCGGATTCTCAACTTCAGGTACCACATCTCCGACATGACCGATACCTTAGTGACACTTAAAAATGAGCGACCAAAAGTTGTAAGTTACCATTCCTTAAATAAAACATAGCCGAAAAGTCTTCCTAAAACTTCATTTGTTTCATTCATTATAAATTTCTTTCCACATCAGTTCTCAAGTTGTTTTAAATTTGTAAATTTCAGTAATTGCTAACCAGTATAGACTTGTTGGTTGTAGTCACAGGCACATGCATGGTATGTGTGGGGCTACAGTTGATATAAAAAACCAAAACATTATGAAATACCCAGATCTACAACAGATATATACTTAGGGGAAGTAAAAACTTACTATAAGGTGAGCTTTTGAACTCTAGATGTATGCCAAAACACACCATTTAACATTCGGAATAGAAAAATTTTTTGGAGGAAGCATTACCCTGTGCCCAAATCAGAGGTTGAACCAGATACATGAGGTGTCTCCATGGCCAAGTGGTTTGTGCGTTTGGCGAATAAGCTAACAAACCCGGTTCGAATCCAGGTAGAGTCTGGGTTACTGACTGATTTGTGATTTCCCTAGACAGGGTTGTATTAACCTAATGGGGTACTGTTGCCAGCAGTATCAGCCTGGACTGGGGTCGGGGAGGTAAATGCATGCATCTTGAGCTCATCTGGAAATAATTTGTGGCACCCACATCAGGTGGAGACTTTCGTTGACAACTGACATTAAATAAAAAAACTTCTGCCTTTACCACACCTTCATATAAGCCAAGCAGTTTTTGATTGATCATGCCTGTGAGAAAGTTGAAAGTTTCAATTGATTTGTGATTTTATGTTGAACAGTGTTAACAGATTTTAATTAAGACCAGATGCAAATATATAAAGTTAGTATCATTATCAGAAAGTAAACCATCTTCACTCACCTTTTATGATAAATCAATGTCAAGAGTGAACTACCTTAGCAGCAAAGGTTATAGACCTATAAAATTAGGTAACTATCTTCTGAGTAACTGCCATCTTAAAACTTGAATCATCTTTAATTTCTCTGTTAATAGTTTCCCGATTTTAGCAAATGCCTATTAGGATCGTTTAGTAATTCGTTGTAACCATATTTGTACATTGAGGGCTGAATGGGAGAAAGTGCTTTCCCTTTTTGAAATTGATAGTACTTAGAACGTTTTCCTATTCAGCCAATGACATATTTTTTTCTTATTCAAGTAATATCCTGTTAGATCATATATTTGAATGTTGACTATGTCAGATGTTTTTCATTTTTCCTGTTCAAACAAATTTACTACATCATATTCAGTATACTACAGAACATGAAAAACAATACCAAACAATAGGATTCTTGAAACTTAAAACTTCCGTTTAGTTTAAACTTCCTTCGAAACACAAATGTTTATTGACAGACTAAGATCATTAGTCACTCAAGGTGACTGAGTTTATGTGAGGACTTATCATTTAGGGGTTGCATTGTTTGTCAAGTAAATGCCCAGATTTTTGTAATGGTAAACTAGAAATTAATGCATTAAATACTAGTGGTCTTCCTCTGAACCACGTATATAAAAAAATAAAACGAATTTAGGTTACCAAATCTCAAGGAAAATATGATGTGCTGATTTCATCATTGATGATTGAATGAAGCACATCGCTTACAGTGCATCAGTTTTCATAATTCTTAGGCACCCTGACTTACCAGCTACGCTCCGCGAACGGCACTACGCCACGATCACGGCATATGCAACGCTCGTAACCGGCATAACCGGTGTCAACGTAGAATATTTTTGAGGGTCAGGTAAGAAAATTTCAGAGTTTTTACTAGATTTTAAAATGATAGCCTGACAGTTAGGCTCATACGGCTGCCAAGTCATGGAACTTTATGTTTCTAGTCTCCTCAGCGTCCAGGACTTAGTAGTTTGTTCAATCATTCGTGAGAATGGACCGATATATGATGCGAAATGTTGTGCAATAACGGTTCAAACATACATTTCTTGGGCTAAGCTGTAGTATAGTGAAGAACTTTGATTGCATAGAATTACTGGGATAAGATAGAAACGCAGTGTGGAATTTAAATGTGTTGAATCTGTAGTTTGCATGTTTTATTAAAAAAAATGTGAAGTCACGTACAGTACACCGGCACCTTCATTTTGCTACGCTGCGTAGCACGGCATTTTAATGCGATCAAATATTGTTAACTGCGAACTCCACACCAAACATTTGATGGTTCCAGGAATGGATTCGAAAGTGTGTCTATAAGCTAAAAGCTTCCCACACAATCGAATTGAAATAAATTTGGTATAAACTAATTATTTGATGGTCAGAATACTTCGGATGGTTTCTTCAGGCATAATTCTGACATCAAACTCTTTTTTAGCTTCTTATAATAAAGGAAACAGAGAAAAGCGTCCAAGTCAGATATTCTTACGTGTAAGCATATTGGTCTGTATGGACTTATTCTTAAGTATAATAATTCAACGCCTTGATGTTTACATTTCGAGTTTTGGAACTTAATTTCAAAATTGAGCTTATAATTAAAATGTACAAATCTATCACTTCTGACACTTCGGTGTTCAATGTTTTCATATCTGCTTATGTAAGCATATTCATTGGTTGAGCATAGCTTTATTTGGTCCTAAATTATATTTGATTCATTTTTACGGTACAAACTTCGTAACGTTATTTCTTTCTCTTGGAAAAACAAGTATCTCTTGGTAATATTTATAAGTTTTTGACTGTAAAGCCTGAATGCTACATGCATGATATTTTATTCTATTTCAGTATTCCAAAAAAACTGAATATTGAGCACGTTGATTAATTTTCTCTCTATCCTTTGCCACTATATAGCGTTTGTTTAATTTTTTTAAACTCAAGATTGAAAAAAAAAAAAGGTTTTCGTGGTCCTGCCAGAACTGCTAAGTTAACCTGCAATTATTTTTTGCTAATATATTTACATCATGCTGCGCCGCGAATGATTTAACCAGTCCAAATTCTAAATTAGGCAATCTGTTTATTTACACAGAAATATGAGGAAGAAATCATCGCTAGGTGTATACCAGTCAAAAGTTAAAAGACGACGTGGATCTGCGAAGACTCTTACCCAAAAGACATTCTGATCGCCGTTGAAAAGACTATCCACTCCGATACAATTCAAGCGAAAAGATTTGTGTTCAACGCCATAAACAAACGCCCCTAAGAGATTCCATCGTGACGTGCACGTCCGATCTTCTCCGAAAATTTTCGCGCCAATTTTAAAATAGCTAACATTGTTGCGCAACCAAAATAGAAAACCTAACAATTTGTGAAGAATTGCCGTTTTATTTGGGTTGGTATGAGTCAACTTTTGCAACTAAAAAAATATAAAAAAACCCTCAGATTCACCACCTTTAATACTGCAATGCGGCCACAAGCGCAAAGACAGCACAAATTGATTTCTGCAAAAAGATAGCTCAAATCAGCTTGTCAATGTAAATATTTCAACCATATCTATAATGTACAAGACAACAAAACTACAGCCCAAATATATCTGAAGAAACCGTCAACAATATTCTGACAATTAAAATATATTAAATTCCAGTGTCATATAAAGTGCTGTGTTACTCAACGTAGCAAATTTAAAGTTCCGGTGTACGGTGCGTGGCCTCACTTGTTTTGAAAAAGGCCTGCAAACTACAAATGAAAGGCATTCAAGATCCATACTCTGTAGCTCTCTAGTGTCGATAAGTTCTATGCAACCATAGTTTTTATGCCCCCGAAGGGAGGCATATAGTTTTTGAACTGTCCGTCCGTCCGTCCGTCAGTTCGTCCGTTAGTCAGTCCGTCCGTCAGTCCGTCCGAAAACTTTAACATTGGCAATAACTTTCTTATTAGTAAATGGATTTACTTCATACTTGGACACAACACCCCTTTGGACAAGCCCTTTCCACTACCTATATTTATTTGACCTTGACCCCTGAATGACCTTTACCTTGAAGATCCAATTGTCCAAAAACTAACATTGGCAATAACTTCTTTATTAGTAAGTGGATTTACTTCATACTTGGACACAGCACCCCTTTGGACAAGACCTTTCCACTGACCTGCATTTTTTTACCTTGACCCCTGAATGACCTTTACCTTGAATATCCAATTGTCCAAAAACTTCAACATTGCCCATAACTTCCTTATAAGTAAGTGGATTTACTTCATACTTGGACACAACACCCCTTTGGACAAGACCTTCCCACTGACCTTTAATTATTTGACCTTGACCCCTGAATATCCAATTGTCCAAAAACTAATATTTGGCCATAACTTCCAAACTGGTAAGTGGATACACTTCATACTTAAACACAACACCCCTTTGGACAAGGCCTTCCCACTGACCTATATTTGTTTGACCTTGACCCCTGAATGACCTTCACCTTAAAGATCCAATTGTCCAAAAACTTTAACATTGCCCATAACTGCCTTATAAGTAAATGAAATTACTTCATACTTGGACACAACCCCCTTTGGATAAGACCTTCCCACTGACCTATATTTATTTGACCTTGACCACTGAATGACATGTTCTCAGTTCAAAGGTCAAAGCACCACGTTCGGGGGCATTGTCATCTTACAGTGACAGTTCTTGTTCACTATACTTAAGCTTATCTCATGCAAAGAACGTTTGAACCGTTATTACACAACATTTCGCATCATATATCGGTCCATTCTCATGAATGATTGAACAAACTACTAAGTCCTGGACGCTGAGGAGACTAGAAACATAAAGTTCCATGACTTGGCAGCCGTATGAGCCTTACTGTTAAGTGATCATTTTAAAATCTAGTAAAAACTCTGAAATTTTCTTACCTGACCCTCAAAAACATTCTGCGTTGACACCGGTTATGCCGGTTACGAGCGTTGCATATGCCGTGATCGCGGCGTAGTACCGTTCACGGAGCGTAGCTGGTTAGTCAGGGTGTTAGGGTAAAGCTTTTCTCAAAAATAAACCACCTCAGAGACAGAAAAAACAACACAAAACATTAATCGTCTATATTGTTGTTTCAGTATTTCTTTCTGGTGATGGGCTTCCTGGCATTGTTTGCTTGGATTGGCAGCAAGATGGACAATCTTCTTCTCACCTACCTTATGTGTAAGTCATGTTGAAGAATTTTAAGTAGTAAACATAACATTGTTCCTTGAATCAAGGACATAAGTAATTCTTAGTACAGTGTAAAAAAATCTAGTCAGCTGTAGTAAACATAACATTGTTCCTTGAATCAAGGACATAAGTAATTCTTGGTTCGTTGATTATATAAGTATATATAAACACCATTGATTAAAGTAATTACTACAAAATGGGATGTCGCGTTATGTCCCAGCAGTTTGCAAGATGAATAAACACATTAAAGGGCGTGCGACAGATAGACGCTTTATCAGTAAACCAATTAAGGGATATGCCGCGGGCGGTCAATAGACGCGATTATGTTTAGCGTTATGAAATTGCCAGTGTTTGAATTTATTTTATCTGAGTTAAATTTCACTGTTGTTTTTTTTTTTTGTATACGAATATTCGGATAGCAAATTTGTATCCGGATACCGACACAGTATCCGGATATCCGAGTACTCGGATACTCGTTGACATCCCTAGTTTTTTTAAAGATATTTCATTTTTCTCTTCAAATGATAGAATAATTGCTACCCCACATACCTGAAATTATTGATGTTAATTACAAAAGAAATAAGATGTAGGAAACACAGGTATTATGAAGTTTAATATTAACAAGTTACTTTTGATTTCAGTGAATCTTACCCTACTAATGCCAGGGATGCGTCAACAGAAGGTCATCCAGGGTTACCTGAACAAGATTGGGGCTGTTTTCAAGAAGACAGTTCTTGGAAAAGTGAAGTCAAAGTAGATAAGGAAACATCCAGTTTTCAAACTCACAGGACATTTAATGTTAGTCATTGTGCAATATATGTTGCTTGTATTACAGTTCTAAGAGGTTTAAGCTGTTATAAATATAGTAATTGTTCAAGGGTCTTTTTTATGTCTTTTCAGTGGTATCCAAGTATTGTAGAAACTGTTTAGTTATGGTTACAGCTTGATTAGGGTGCAGTATATGTACGAGAATATCTTAGTATTGTTAGTCTGGTGAGTGGTCTGTTTTGCATTACAACTAGATTTTTAGAAGGCTTTGAAAATGTTTGAAGTAGCTACGTATGACTTGTGAATATGGTAAAAGTTTGCCTGTTTCTCAGTAGTTTGAAGTATCAACCAAGGGATGAAAGGAAAATAGTTTTATATACTTCTTTATTCGAAAGTACTTATATTCTTTTTGCTTTGATTGCATTGTATTCTTCATTGGATTCTACTCTTATAGGGGATGAAAGTAAAGAAAGTTCAGTAGAAACTTGTGTATGTTATTTTAAGCCTAGTGGTGCTAATTACATTAATGTATGCACCTAGAAACTAAACAAGGTGCTTTTTGATATCAATCTGTTGACATTCTATATATTGAGGAAAGGGGGTTGTACAGTCACCAATGTATAAGTAAATATTAATGCATGAATACTCTATACTAACGTCCCAGAATCACAATTACAAGTAGAGCTTACATTACCAAGAAAGGTGTTCTGTTGGCAGAAATGATCATTATTTGTACTGTGCTTTTTAAACCAGTAAACATGTAAGAAATATAGTGTGGTAAGTTTTTCAATGATGTTGCAAAAAATATATATGAAAGGCTTTTTCATTGAGAAATGGCTTGAATATGACAGAAAAACATAAGTAAACATTGTGAATAGACTATGGTTCAATCATTATCCTATATCAGTACATTTATTTTTTTATATCAGTAAAGTCAGTGTGATACTGGGACTTTAAGGGTGAATGGTGTGTGTAAGACATCAAGAAAATGTTGGAGTGGATGTTTAGGGTTAATAGCTGTTTTGATTGGGGTGGGAAGAAAGCAAAATTAGGGGAGAAAAATGGAATCAGCATTTGTACTAGAAGCAATGAAAATCAAGCAACAAGTGATCATTTTTCTTCAAAAAAAAAACTTAGGTACAAAAAAGAGTGGTTAAGGTCCCTAATACATGTAATTGAGATATTGGATACTTTTTTCATCAGAATTATTGTAGAAAAGGTTTTAAAAAAGTGAATATGAGCCTCCCTTTTCACTTTGCTTAGTAATAATCAGTTTAGTTGCATATTTAGTGCCTTCACTTGTTTCGATATGTAAAATAATATTATATGCATTTCATTTTTTTTTCATGAAATCTGCCATTCCATATTTGTGTTAAACTGATACCACCATCCATCTTTTCTGATGTAAACAGAATCTGTTTGTTATTTTCAAAGATGTTGGTTCATTTATTTATACAGGCTAGTGGTATAACAGTATAAATTTTCATTTCATTTCAGTATATTTGCATTTTCATTTTCATCATTTGTTTGCCATGTGTATAATTTTCATTTGACAGAAATATGTGCCAAAGTCATTGTTTTGTTATATTAAGTTATATTACACTCCCTCTCTATGTGACTATTTATGACTTTCTCTTCATTTTTGCTTTCTTGTTGGCGGGGATGACAGATGAATGGTTGGCCTGGCTTTGTTTTGCCTTTTATATACAAAGCATGAATGTCTTCCAACCTTGTACTTCTGGACAAGGCTCCTAAAAACCAGAAATTTGTCGTTTTTACCAAATTTCAGCTTCCTGGACTGATTTTCATGTCCAAAACTCCTTAAACAGTCGGTCCATATATTTTCCAAAAAATCAAATTTAAGTATAACAACATTAAAATGCAAACATTTCACACCTAAATCCCAATCAGTCACTGACACAGTCCTTCACACCTATCATAAACCCATAAAATTGTCATCACCACCAGTGGCCCGAGGCAATTACCAGCAGTTAACTGATTAACACTTCAATAAGTGTTCTTTAATAAATTGCACTACTTCCCTTTTTTACTTTCACTTTGAACCAATGGGTTTTTTTTTTGCGATATCTACAAATTAACTAATGATTCAATCAGTTAATAATTCAGTTTTAGTTGTCAGTGATGATAAATTGTTAATATTTTTCAGTAAGAGAAAAAGCCTTGAAATTATAAAGTAGGCAAACTAACGTTAAAGGTTGTTTTTTTCTTTGTTTATTTTTTTTAGGATTTATTTTCATGTTTTTTGGTGTGGAGGGGAGTCTTGGACCGACTGAGATTTGAAAATTTCTTCAGGGGTGTGCTTTATAAGGGGGGTTGGTCATTCTGAGTTTACAGGTGTCATGGGAACTTCTTACTTTTAAGATTGAGATCAAAGATATACATGTATATCACATTGCAAGCCTTTTAGTAACAGGTCTTTGACTTTGTCAAATGAATGTCTGTAAAAGAAAGAAAATCATCACAACTGTTGATTTGCTTAAACAGTCTCATAAACACAGGCGTTTAGAAATGTATGGTGTTTGAAATAACCACTCCTTGAAAAAAATATAAAGCAAAAGAGTACCTCCTTTTTACCATATACCCCCTTTTAAATGCCCCTGGGGGCAATGCATTTTGCAACTAGGGGGTGTTTATTTTGCACCAAAAATGCAAAAAGTAATGTTTTTGAAAAGTGCTTAAGTAATTTAAATTTCTGTAGAAAGTGGTCAGCACTCTGTTTAAACATCAAATATGCTTTAAAAAACCTACAAATCCACAAGTAAATAAGTTCTTCACCACTTTTAAAATGATTACAGTGACCTTACTTAACTGAGTTCTAGAACATGTAATACACACCACCTGTCACTAGGCAGGCATCTCACTGAAGCTGTGTTATTCATTTATTAGCCAATGAAATTTCGCCATCAAAAACTACACTCGTGTAACAGCTGATTTAGGCTAGTACATTGTGATTACCATATTAAGATATTTGTACTGTCTACAGGAGTTAAATAACATTTGGATTTACCACATTCTGCCCCAAGAGCCACTCACAGAGCTGGTTTACAAGTCAGTATTTTTGGATAGAAAGGGGGGGGGCATTTAAATGGGGGTATACGATACTGAAAATTGTTCTCAAAAGGTTATGTACTGTTGTTAAGTTCTGGTTTAAGTTTAATATTAGGGTCTAGAGTTGCCTGAAATGTTTCATGTTCATAGTCATAAGGGTTTATCTAATTGCAACACAATTATGTATTTAAAAACATAATGGAAGGGGCTTTGTTTTGTAGTTTTAGGCTGTTGAGTTTTTTTTGGTCAGTTTAAATAAAAAGATTGACCTGTAATCTAATTTCCTCAACTGATTTACATGTGAATCTCATAACCTTATTATATTTTATAAGGTTTATTATATTCTATAAGGTCAGATTGAGTGTATAGTTTAGTAGAGTTAAAGGATAGAGGCTTAAATTGAAAACAAAATAACCATGTTGCTTTTAAATGTTGTAAATTTTTATACTTTGTGTTCATTGCTGTGTGTGTATTTCTAAAGTGGCCAACTGTAGCGTTGTATGTTATGGTCTTGGGTGTAGAATATATATCAGCTGTATTGTCTTACCGTATATGTTGATGTTGTTTGTGTGTGTTTTTAACAAACAGACCAATTGTATTTGAAGATGTTTTTCTTTGCATATAAATCAGTAAGATATACCGAATGAATTTTTTCGCAACCATCGTGAATTTGCTAAAAAAATAAACACCAAAAAAATCTCAACTTTATTTTCGCGAAGTGTACTTTCTGCCATATTGTTTGACTGTATGGTACCCTTGATTAAAACAGCCGTGGCAATTTCTTTATGTTCCGGGTTAATCGAGTGTATCCCAAAGTGCACAAATTTAGTAATCGCTTAAAGCGGATTAGATAAGTACCGCTACAATTAATAGTTCATGTTCTGTTGAATAAATTTGAGCCTTCTTTTTGTAGTTGTTTATATGTTCATGCAATATAATTGAGAGTAAACTTCAGCCCTTTGTTTATAGTTGTTTCTTTTCCTGTGATTCTTATTCAGTCAAGATTACAAAAAAGGTAGCAGAGCTTAAGCAAATTGCCCAATATGTATGCACCGCAATCAGTAAAAACACGAAAATTAATTTCTGCGGGCACAAATTTCCTAAAATGACAATTGCAAAAATTTAAATTATGTCAAAATTGTGAAAATTTTCAGTCGCGAAAAAATCCCATTATACACTACTTTGTGTAACGTTCACATGTTTTTGTTTGTTCACAGGATTTAAGTCACTTTGAAATATTTGTATATGCTTATTAATGGTCCTCCTTTTTCCCAGTCAGTATCAGGTATTGTGGTATTCTGTAATTCAAGATATCTTCATTCATGTTGAGGAATAGTTCATTTGGACATGTAGTACTAGTATATATATCAAACGTACAGTACTTTACTTCTTTGTTTTCATGTTTACCTCGTTTTAAACAGACTATATAGTGAGGTAAAAGTTAAATGATTTTTGGTTTTGCCTTCGCTAATTCATAAAAAAGCTGTGTAACCACATAATGGTTTTTTCTGTTTTCTTGTATTATTGTAAGTATTATTGTTAACTGGTCAGATATTTTACATGCAACATATACTGTTGTATTAGGGAGAGTGTGTGATGTTGGTGGGAGGGGAAACATTTTTTTTATAAAGAATGATAGTACTATGAAGCCTGTAGTATATTAGATTTTTTTTTCTCAGACAAAAAATGCCTCTGCGATCTTGTCAGCTAACACTTTAAAATGTGGCTTGCATTAAAATGCCTGATATTCAATATTATTACCAGGCTTTACTGTTTCAAAGATATTTGTGAAACAATATGTTCAAAATATATCAGTCAGTTCGATCACAGCATTTGAATTTTAATTAATGCATCCAGTAATTTGCAGATTTTAATTAAAAGGCATAGTCGGATACCCACAGCTGATCCATTAACATTTATCAGTGGTTTGATTACATGTAATAATCAACCGTGGGTGTCTGACGATGTTAAAAGGCTGTCAGTACTCTAGTATCAGGTATGGTACAGTTAACCATTCTCAGTTTTGTAAAAATGAAAATTATCGTACATCATCAAAAAAATTTAACATTGAAGACGAAAAGTTAGATTTTCATGATGAAGTGTAAAAAGATATCTTTTGCAGTGTAGTTGCATTATATGTATCTTTTTACATGATGTGTTACTATTTTGGGTTTGAATGGGTAATAAGTTGTAAAGTTTTTTTTTTAACTGGATATATATTCCAGTAAGTAACTAAACATCATTGCATTCTTTGTCATAAAAATTGTCATCGAAATAATTTTATTAAATCTTTGACTGTCAATTAAATAAAGGCATTGGATTTTAGAAATGTGCTCAGTTATTCATAAAACTTTTTACATCAGTATATGATGGAACTCCAAGTAGTAAATTAAATTGAAAAGGAGCAGACTTTAAATAATACTTTTCTAAGTTTCTGGCAGTTTCAGTAGCCTCTTTTTGTATGGTATCTATTGAGGCAAGGTGTGTTAAACCACTCAGCCATAATATTTACAGGAATAAGACTTATTCAGGAACATATAACATGTACCCAGGTTAAATAATCTAATAAATTTAAAAAAAGACTTTATATTGTAAGAAGAAGTTGCCTGTGTTTTTCTTGAACAAAATATTACATTGTTTTCTGTACTTGTGCTGTTAAGTGATTGCTGTAGGTGTTTGGACATTGGTACTTTTATAAGCTAAAGTTGGCTTGTGTGCAAGTGAGCATTTACACATGTATGATAATGTGTTTTGAAACTTAAACATCTCAACTGCCATCCCTCTTCAAAATTCCTAGAAGCAGCAAAAGTACTAGTAATATTGTGTGTATAAACAAGGCTCTCAACTGTAAACAATGCTAAATGGTCTTCTGATGAAGAACATGGTCTACAATGCTCAGCTTAACAGAATTATGTCGTAACACAAGCTTAACACATAGTTAGTTCTCCTATTGTATCAGTGACTTGACTGTAAGGAAATGGGCTCAGAGTTTGGTTTGTGGTTGTCAGTGATATAGAGGCTGTCGAAACATCTAGAACTTACATTGAGGCTGTGTCTTGGACTAAGTACATATTACTTCTTTATTAGGAAATTGTAAATTCATGCCTTTAACTCTGGTTTCTTATGCAAATAATGTTAACTTACATACATTTATATTTTCAAATACATGTCTTGTGTCAGTGTTTCAAAATTCCTGGTATAGGAATTATTATAACTCAAAATTTCAAACACCACTTCTCAGTAAAGAATAAAAATGCTTATGAACCTGTAAACAAGTGAGTTTCTTCACTTTTTAATTTAGGATGTCATTAATGCCTTTGTTTCAGAATCTTTGTTTGTTTACCAGAATTTGTATGACTAGCAAGTGTTGTAAGAAAAAACAAACTGGCATTTGTGCTTACCATGTTCTTGTTTCACATGAAGGCTATACCAGTGTCCAAAACTACATGATGCATTATGCTTTAGTTCAGTACCTTTGGTATGTGATTGAGGCAGAAATATAATATGCTTTATAATAAATAATTCCACCATTCTGATATTATGCTGTTATTGTGAGTCTTGTTTCTGTATTTTCATATAGAATCTACTAATAAAGGTGTTATAGTGCTTGTTTTACTCATGTTTTATCTGCACAAAAAATCATTTGTGAATAATGTACCAATTACTTGTATCTTTGCTTTTATACAATGTGGGCCTTTCTGGTCCAGGCGGTTTTGGACCAATCCTTTTTGGTAGTGACTCAAAAATAGTCAAGCCAAATGATTACAGCCAAAATATCCACGTACTAAGGAAAACATATGCAAACAGCCAAGAAAACTAAAACTATCTGTAGTCTGCATGGGTGGTCTCAAAGACCTAAATATCACGGTATGTAATCTTTCCAGGCTGATTTGGATAATTTTCCCGTTGCCGAACTGATCTGGAGTTTTCAGCACCCCACCGGACTTATTAAGGCAAAGATGGAATACACTTCTGATGAGCAACAGAAAATTAGAAATAAAAGCATTTACTGCAGTAACTGTTTAAATATTAGTTGCACAGAACATTAGAATATTGAAGAAATTTACACACAATGTTATTAGGCTTTTCACCGCTATTAAAACTGTCTATATATGAAAACCAATTTCATATTTGGATAAAAAAAGTTGTAAACAGGTACAATTATTTCCGAACAATCATTGTAATGTTCGGTTTCTTCAATATTTTATGGTTTGGAAAATTAAAAAACAAATTCCGTGACACATAGATGCTCTTAATAAAATAGTGTGTCAGGTAATGAATTTATAAACAGAGCTTATGGTAAAAGCAAAATAAATTAGATTTACCTCAGATTAATAAAAATGTAAAGAAATTCATAATATTTGATAAATTAAATTACTTTTGCAAATAAAATACGAATTGGCCTATACATTTCATATTCACGAAATAACACTTTTTCTTTTTTACGCAATAACGCGATTTCATTATCTCAAAATAACATTTTTTAAGGAAATAAAATCATTTAAACGAAATAACATTAACATTTCATTTTAACGAATTAACGAATAAGTTATTGCGATCGAACAACATTCCATTTAAAGTAACAACATATCGTTATTAGGTTAAAACCAAATGTTGTTGTTAAAACGAAATGGCGTAAAATTATTTAAACGAAATAGCATTATATCATTAAAACGAAATGTTGTTATTTCGATATCTCGACACCATTTTCAATCAAGCGACATAAGTCCTGTCACTCTTGAAAATCTCCCTTGCCCACTTTGATGAGACATTACTTGTCATTTTAAATGTTTCTAGTCGAGGTTACATCTCTTATTACCTGAACGCCATTTGCAATCACGGGATCTAACTCGTGTAGGCCTTAATTTTGCCGATACAGTCGGGTCGATAATCACGCTCACCTTCTGTCTAATGAAAGATTATCTTTCTTTATGTAAAACGCGAAAAATAAATAGGAAATCGTTAATGTTACATTTTGTATGAAAACTTTGATGTACGCGAAAATAACCCGATATACGTTTTTTCCCAGTGTGATCTCCCAATATCATGACGCTATTTATAAAAAGTGAAATTTTTATTGTCCATCTTAATTTTTGTCGGTGTTAATCCCTTTCCTTTCTTGTCGCATTTTCCAATCAGGGGACCTTACTCATGATAGTGTGGTTTTACCAATCAGGGTTATATCCCTTTTTCACGGGGACGCCATTTGCAATCAGGGGTCCAGACGCTTCTTCTTCTTCTCTTCTTCTTCTTTGTACTGCACTCCCTCAGAATTGAGGATTTTGTGCAGGCGCTGGTTAAGAGAGAACTTTTTTTTATATTTAAACAGAGAGTTAAACTTTGTTTTTACAGTACAGATGTACATTTAATAGAATATCAAATTTACAGGTGTTAAGTTGAAACTATGTACATTGGTTGCAATTTAGGCAATAATGGATGAGATGATAACAGGCACAGTGACAACTGTTTTGAAGGCTTGAACAGTTGGCGCTTCATGTGCAACTATTGGTAACATGTTCCACTGACTTATGGTTCTGGGATAAAAAAGAGTCTTTATAGGAGTCTTTAGATGTTCCGATATGCCGGTAACTGTGTGTGTTACTACATCTTGTTCTAGAATCTGAGGTTAATAGTAAATTGTTTTCTGGATAAATAGCGACAACATGATGGATTATTTTGTAGAACATTATTAGTCGAGCTCTTATTCTTCTTACTTCAAGCGTTGGCCAATTTAAATCTTTGATCATTTCTGAGACAGAGCTTCTATTATGGAAACGACTGGTGACAAATCTCGCTGCCCGCCTTTGGACTTTTTCAATCTGATTTATTTGGTTTTTGGTATATGGGTCCCACACTGTTGATGAATATTCTAATTTGGGTCTTACTATTGCTTTGTAAGCATGTTCTTTAACTTTAGAATAGTTGATTTTCAAATTTCTTCGCAAGAACCCAAGTGATTGATTTGCTTTATTTGTGATAGAGTTTATATGTTTATCCCATTTTAGATTGTTTTGAAGTGTAACACCTAAATATTTAGATGACTCTACTTTTTCGAGGATATGACCATGCAATTTGCTGTAAATAATAGGTTTCTTTTTTGTGTTACACTGAGGATGTTACATTTATCAGGGTGGAAGTGCATCAACCAGTCCTGTTCCCACCTACCAGCAGCTTCCAAATCTGACTGAAGAAGTTTGGCATCGTTTAGGTTCTTAATTTCTTTATATATAATACTGTCGTCCGCAAATAATCTAAGGGTGCTATGCTGTATGTAATCTGCAAAATCGTTTATATAGATGAGGAAAATGATTGGGCCCAGGACAGTGCCCTGGGGGACTCCAGAGGTTACAGGTGCCTTTTTTGACATTTCGCCTTCCAGGACAAGTGTCTGGGTCCTGTTTTCAAGAAAATCAGCAATCCAGTTCAAAGCATTGCATCTTACACCATAGTATTCTAGTTTATACAGAAGATGTCTATGGGATACCTTGTCAAAAGCTTTGGCAAAGTCATTATAATAATGTCAGTTTGAATGTTACTGTTATTAGACTGGCTTATATTTTGAATAAAAGAAATAAGTTGAGTTTCACATGATCTTGATGATCTAAAACCATGTTGCAAATCATATAGAATGTTGTTACTTTCCCAGTGAGACATAAGATTACTAGAGATTACATGTTCTAAGATTTTGCAGCAAATACAAGTTAAAGAAATTGGTCTGTAGTTAATTGCATAATGTTTATCTCCTTTTTTGAATACAGGACAAACATTTGCATGTTTCCAGTCTAAGGGGATTTTGCCTGAAGCTAGAGATTTATTGAATATTATGTTTAAAATTGGAGAAATTGTTTCTTTGCATTCCTTTAAGATTTTTGCATGAATGCCATCTGGTCCAGAGGCTTTATGAGGATTGATGTTCGCCAATAATTTAGTAATACCATTCTGGGTGATGTAAACATCTGACATGTTAGGATGGGGACTAGGTCCTTTATCTGGCATCCTCTGGGATGTTATTGGTGTGAATGCTTTCTGGAACTGGTTGTTTAAGATGTTAGCTTTAGCGGTAGAGTCTGATTTTAGTACTCCATTTTCCCGTAGGGGTGGTATATTGGAAGATTCTGTTTTTTGAGCTTTTATGTATGAAAATAAATTTTTTCGTGATTTACTTATTTTGGGGTTATCTTGGTCCGGGATTTGTATATCAAATATCATGTTTTCTATGTATTTCCAACATGCATTTCTTTGTTCTTTTTGAATTTCTGCCTTTAATTGTTTCAATTTGGTGGACTTACTTTGGTACTTATTACGTCGTGTAAATTTGCGTTTATATTTATTCATTTTCTTTCTTAATTCATGTGAAATCCAAGGCAGTTTATTTGTTTTATGGAGTTTTGTTGGTATATGTTTAGAAACAGAGGTCTGTAGATCATTTTTGAATGTATTCCACAATTCATCTACATTTTTATGATCTTGTTCTTTTGAAATTTGGGTATATGATGTTTTTAGATCTTCCTTAATACCGTCCCAGTTTGCCTTTGAATACTGTCGGTATTTATTTTATTCAGTCAGGGTTACTTCCGAATTCCTCGCAGTGAACTCCCTTCCATTCTTCGGAAATGATGGGTTTCCCATGTATGAACTTTTTTAAGGGAACTATTTTTTCTTACTTTGTTTAGTAATTAAACTTAATTAATTCCTCGCAGTGAACTCTCCTTCCATTCTTCGGAAATGATGGGTTTCCCATGTATGAATTTTTTTAAGGGAACTTTTTTTTCTTACTTTGTTTAGTAATTAAACTTAATTAAATTGAATTTTTAATTAATTTTAAGCTTTACCCCATTTTTCCGTCGACGCAACTTGCAATAAGGAATCCTCAGGCTACTCTGTCTTTTTCCAGTCAGTGTTACCTCCCTTTATTTTTCACCCTTGGCCTACTTAGCAAAATTCTTAACAGCCACCTCAGATCAATAAAAGAGATATGGCGTTATTTTGTTGAGTAATGCTTTCTATTCGAAAAATTCTAAACAACAAAAAACAAGAGTAAGATATTACTTGTAGTCTAAACAAACAGTTCTGAGTTAGCTTTTTCTTGCCAATATTTAAAAATAAATAACAAACTCTGAATTCGAATATCCTACTGACTGTCTTGTAGTTCGAAGTTATTTGAAACCAACTCTTCAGCTTGAACAGTAACGATCATTATATTGCCACCATCATCATCATCATCATCATTATCAACAACAACAACAGCAGCAACAACAACAATTTCACATCCACATTCTTCATCATAATTATCATCAAACATTATTATTACTATTCATAGTATTGTTGTCATTTATATCCTGTATATTACATTGTTTGTGAAAACATTAAGTCAGGTTGCTCACATGCTAGGCTTTTTTATCATAATTAACGAGGAGATGACATGTAACGATGCAAATCGCCTCTAGCGACAGTCTACAAACACTTTGTTTGTAGCAATTTATATATATATACATATACTTTTAATATTGTTAACCAAATGAAGTCTTCGTTACATCAAAGAAACAGGTTTTTCATGTTTAGCGAAGTTGGTTAGTAAAGTTTAGGTTGAGAACACATACGTGTGTGCTAATATGGGAATAGCAGTTATATTGTGTTTATTCCTGTGTTGTCATCTTGGATCTAGCGTGGGGCGTTGGGATGTTTTCTCTACCAAGACCTTATATGAGTGGGCCCATGACGTAAAAGAGCCTGTGTTTTCTAACGAATACAATCATGTGGGCGTTGGTTCAACGTTATGCAAAGCAGTCCACGTTAATATGGTGGTGAGGCACGGGGCCCGGAACCCGACGTTGAAAAATATGAAGAAAATTAAAGCTTTACACGAGAAAATCATGAAATCAAAAGATCCTACAAAATTCCCAGAGCTTTCAAACTGGAAATACAAATATGATTTTGAACAGGGTGGCGAGCTGGTCAGTAAAGGGATAACAGAACAGAATGACCTTGGGGCTAGAATTGGGGCAAGGTTCAGCCACCTCTTCGGAACGAACGGAAAATATGTGAAGTTTGTCTCTTCAAGAAAATCGAGAGCAAAGGACAGTGCTAAACATTTTCACGGTGGACTTTCAGACATCCTAAAGACAATACCATCACTGAATACCGAGATTAACAATGAAACGATGCGATTTTACGACGGCTGTTATAACTATGAGAATCAAGTAGAAGACAATGTCACACATTTTAGGCAGTTTCATGATTTCTCCAAAACTCCGCAGTTTATTAACATTGCCAAGTCAGTGAAAAATAAACTGGGCGTTACATTCTCTCTCTCAGAAGGTTTGCTTTTTTTCTTTAATTGATTGACAATTATCAAACTGTTCATTCACTCTTCCCTCACTCAATCATTTGTACGCTCTCTCTTTTTCAGATATTTTCCCATGACAGTTTTAAATATCTTTAGAGAAACCTTAATATACTATCGAACTATGCATATTATCTTAACATCAAGTTATAACAAAACCCTGTGTTCAGTCAAGTGACACATGTCTTCTTAACATTAAACTCATAATTAAAGAGGTCATCTGTATTTTCGACTGCGCTTCTTCAAATTAAATGCTAATTTTAAAGTTACAACGCGTACGCGCTCATTTAAAACTTGGCATTTTAGGTCTTTGCAAAGCAGTTTGCATGAAGTTTTCATTTCATATATATACTTTCAAATTAGTACTTCACATTTTCTGATTTATCTGCAACTTCGAAGAGAATTTAAACCCATTACCAGTTGAAAATAAACGATTCATTTTTTTTGTTTTGTTTGTTTGTTTGTTTTTAA
This sequence comes from Cyclina sinensis, assembly GCA_012932295.1. Lineage (NCBI taxonomy): Eukaryota > Metazoa > Mollusca > Bivalvia > Venerida > Veneridae > Cyclina > Cyclina sinensis. Next base: position 22,508,704 of record JAAONU010000001.1, read on the forward strand.
AGAGAACAATATACTGAAAAATCTTTCTTTTTTTCCAGATGATGTATACCAGATCTACGAGATGTGTGCATACGAAACCTACATGTTTACCGACATGACATGGTGTAAACTTCTGTCAGATGAGGAGAGACGAGTTCTTGAATATGGACAAGATTTAGAGGTAAAAAATAACTACTGTTTTCATGTTTTCCCGGATGTAAATCCGGGAGTTTCACATATTTTCCGTAGTGGTGAATCATGCACTGGCTACTTTTGTGCGTCAACTTGAAATTCCGAGAAATTACTGAATATGCAATACTAAAATAACAGTATCTAACATCACAAGTATCACAACTATGCTTCTATCCCCATCATTCAAACAGCTACATTTGTAACCCATATCAACTTTGGTTTAACTTAATGATACACCCACTAAATGTAAATAAGCTACAGTCACGTGCCAAGTCACGACATCTTAGACAGATACAGTCTTTGTTACAGACACCAAGTTGCTTGTTAGAAGTATTGTTGTAGCACATACGTTAACCCTTTTATTTTAGTATATTGAATCTTTGCGAGTAAAACTTGATCTTTAAAGCTGACATTTTCCTCTGGTTATAACCATCTCCTAAAAGGAAAAGATGCCCCACCGTTCATGGTCTTTTAAATGGGACGTATATCAGTGCGACTGCTCAATGCAGTTATCATATCGTCGGGAGTTAACAATTAATGAAAAAAATTCAAACCCATAACGGCAAAAATAAATTTTCTTCTTCATGAGTTTTCTACAGACTTCAGCGGTTACAAGAAAGGTCTTTTGAATGGGACGTATTTTTATCAATACGACTTTACTGTAAGGTCATCATGTCATCGGAAGTTCGAACGAAATTCTAAACCATACCGGCAAAAAAAACCCACTATCTTCTGCGTGGGTTCTTTACAGATTTAAGCGGTAACCAGAAATCCAAGTTTTCATTTGGTCTTGAATATTAGTTGTTACATGTTTCGCCAAGTTTTGATTTATTATTTGTCATTATTTGCTTGCATTCTTTTTTCACTTAGTGTTAACTGATAAAATAAATAATTTCCAGAAATACTACGAATCATCCTACGGGCACACTATCAACTCAGAAATGGCGTGCCCACTGGTCAGAGACATATTCCAGTCGATTGACAACTCAGTAAACAGCAGCTGGGACTATGAAAACCTTGGTGACATGAGCAACACAAGGTAATGAACTTTTATATCAATCGGAACACTTCGGGTAATCTTCGTAGAGTAGCCTTCATGGCCGCCGATATATATAGATTCTACGTTATATATAATGGGTTTTTCAAATAGCAACAGCAAATATTTAAAAGACCCTGGTTATATGTATAAAAGCTCAAACTTATTGCCAGATTGCGTTAGAACTCGTTTGAAATTAAACGATTAAAAAGCTGCAACATCTACATCAAAATCATTTAGATCTAGATTTAAAAAGAAAAAAGTTGAAAGAGTTCTCATCATAAATGCTTTAATTTTAATTTTACACAAATGAATACCTGTAGACGCGTCCTTTTATAGCTTGGTGTAATCGGTGCAAATTACTTGAAGATGTCATGTTTTACGTGTTGTTTCTTGCAACACTACTTACCTCAATTATTTGGATAGATTTTTTCCTTTCAGCTATTTGGCGGGAAAGTTTCAGTTTGGTCATTCGGAAACCCTGGTACCCTTAATGACGGCCTTAGGACTTTATAAAGACAACTCGCCCCTTCTAGCGACAAATTTTGAAACCATGTCGGGACGAAAATTCCGTACAAGTAATATAGGTCCGTATTCCGCAAATATTGCCTTTGCCGTATACGCCTGTAATAGCATTAAAACCTTGGAAACCAGTGTGTCTGCACCCGGGAACCAGACTTTTGTTTTAAAAATGTTTGTGAACGAAAAAGAAGTGACTATACCAGCATGCAATGGATGGCTGTGTTATTATGACAAAGTGAAAGAGAAATACAAAGATTACATTAACAACTGTGACATTGTCAAAGTGTGTGGAACAAAGCCTGATGAAAATGGAGATTCAACTGGTAATATGGCAAACAAAATTTTCCAGGAATTTGGAATTTTATTTTGGGTGTCTGCACTTATTTACATTTATTAAAAACATTTTGCAAAAAAGCCATCTTTCACACACAGACATTGTATACAAGTGTATTTCAGTATGACAGTGCATTATAGACTCTTGCAATTTAAAGTGATCTTTGAATTTACCTACAACTTTGTACTACTTGGACCAGTATTTCAAATTTGATCTTAAAACTGATTTAACAGGCGATTCAATGTGGTCTGGCTTGGTTTGATGGAGTTGAATGTCCTTCTAACATTCAGTCATATCACTCAACCACAGAGACGGGTGACAACTCCACATGTGTGTCAGTTCAAACAAATATTACTCATACAAAAAAGACTTCATTTTTTTATTTTGTGTACAAAATTATACATACACATAACTATATATAAATGAATAAATATACAAACAACAATATGTCTGAACCATTACTGTCTATTCTACTCTTTCAGTGCAGTGTGAAGCATGCTGTTATTTACCTTAACACTCTAAGTTTTAAGTACTCTACCATAAATAAAAACAAAAAAGGAAAAAATGGAAGAAAGAAAAATTATCAAAGGTTAAATACACTGCATTGCAGAACTATTGCATCTCCTTACTATTTAAGTAGTCACAATAGTAGTGCACTTATTAACCCTTGAAATGTAAATTTGTTTCTGTTTCATACAAGAATTCAGTTTCCTTTTCTTTCCATAATTGTTACTTTTCCTCTCTTTTTGCGACACATGCCATACAGGTTGACTTTCAATGGCTCATAAAGTCTTACCGATATATATGAGATGTCAGTGACAACTTGCCTATACATGCGTAATGTATCACTGAACCAATAATAATTCAATGATATATTTATTATGTCAATCAAATGTATATCCAAATCTGTCATATCACTCTCTCATTGATAAGTAAATAAATCAGTTGTGTATATTATCACAGTTATGCTCTGGCAAACTTGATGATAAAGTCAACATGTGATAAATATCCAAATTCTTCTCTCCACATGTTGTTTTTTTTTAAGTTCAGAGTTTAACTTTCCGCTGGTGCTACTTGCAAAGTCGTTAAATAGGTTTTTTGTCTTCTACTGACCATTATTTTCGTCCACCTTTCACTACTAATGCTTCTGTTATATGATTTACATTTCCTGAGGCTGAAATACAGAAGGACATATAATACATATACCAGTAGTATCTTTTATTTCTACCATAAAGAAGAACATGAAATAAATGTATTGTTTTCTTAAATATATATCATAATGAAGCAGGGAAGCAATGATCAGTCTAAAAAATACCTGGTGTGGACAGCCCGCTCGACTTCTCTCAGAGCTGAATAGTAAATTATAACCCAAGTCAAACAAAAGGCCCAACTGGGCCTATATTGCTCACCCGAGGAAAGGTGAAAGGTGAAATAGTTTATTAAAAGATCTCGCCAATATGTTGATGAGAAGAAATTACACTAAAACATAGAATTAATATCTCTTATTAGAACAGGGCCAGAATTCTGTCAAAATACAGTTATAAAACCTTATCAGCTATCTTAAAAATTGCTCCCAAAAGATCTGAGAAGTGCAAGTGCTTGAGAAGTTTCTTAGATATGATGCAGGATAGTATAACTTGCAGAAGGGGCATAACGGTGGAAATATGTATTATAGAATAGGGTTACCTGTTCTTTTGAAATGCATTTCAGTTTTGATGGTGATCCAGTATTCCAAGTTTGGAGAGAATAATTTTGAGTTTCTGAGAACTGGAACTTAACAAAATGGTTAACCAAGAAATTCTATGATGAAAAAGGGGCATATTGGTGCAAAAATGAATTATACAATTATCTGCCCTTTGGAAATGCATTTCAATTTTGGTGGTGAACAAGCACTCCAAGTTAAAAGAGAGTATCTTTGATAGTTTTTTGAGAAATGGACCTTAACAAAAAGGTTAACCAAAAGATTCTAAGTCGAAAAGGGGGCATAACTTTGCAAAAATAAATCTGAGGGTTATCTGCCCTTCAAAAATGGTGCTACATTTTGAAAGTGAACAAGTATTCCAAATTTGAAGTTTAACAACTTTGATAGTTTCTGAGAAATGGACCTTAACAAAAAGGTTAATCAACACAGATGCCAACGAGACAGTCATGAAAATGGCTCCACCTTTTTTCTTCAAAACTGGAGCTAAAAAGGAGCAATTAATAAAATAAAAATATAAATTTATAAGAATTATAAAGAATATTAATTATAAACTTTTTTCGGGGCTAGGTGGGAGGGAGAGATATATGTTCACTCAAGTATCACAAGTTTTGTTACAATGACTAAACAAAAGGGCCATGATGGTCCTGGATTGCTCACCTTAGTACTTTAGCTGTGGTCTGCTATTAAGCAAACATCAAACGCAGTACTACATTTTCTAATTTAAGATTTTCAAAAATCTTATATCTTATACAAATAAAACACACTGGGCACAGGCAATTTTGAGCTAGAAGGTTCTGAGGATATGTCATTTGAAGCCAAACATAAAAGAAAATCTATTTTTAGTTCTGGAGGCCATTTTGAGCAAAGAGCAAAACAATCTGAGCGATTTTAATCGAAAGCTTTATAAGGAACATTTCTGTAAAATTGGGTAGAGAATTCCTACCTTTTAGATGGAGACATTGTTTGATTTTTTTCTATTTTTAGATTTTTGCATCCCTTATGTGCAATGAAGAGGAATGGGTTGAGCAGTTTTAGAAAGGGGCAATATAAGTAAATATTAAAAGGAACATTTTTGTCAAGTTTGATTTTAAATGACCTAGTCTTTTATGAGATGTCATTTGAAGCCAAATATTGATGAAAATTTATTTTTAGCTCTGGTGGCCATTTTGTTCAATGGAGCAAAATAATCTGAGCAATTTTAATAGAGAGCTATGCAAGGAACATTTCTGTGAAATATGGTGGAAAATTACCTTGCAGTTTAGGAGGAGATGCTTTTTTTCTGTCTAAACCTTTTGCAATCTTTTTGTGTAATGGAGAATGGAGCAGAACAGTTTAAGCAATTTTAGAAAGGGGCAATATAAGGAAAATTTCTGTCAAATTTCATTTAAAATGGCCAAGTGGGTTTGAGAAGATGTCATTTGAAGCCAAATATTTTTGAAAATCTATTTTTAGCTCAGGCAGCCATTCTGTTGAATGGAGTGGAACCGTCTGAGCAATTTAAATAGAGGGCTATGTAAGGAACATTTCTGTAGAAGTGGATGTGGTCCAGTGATAACGCGCTGGACTGGTATACCAGGGGTCCTGAGTTCGATCCCCCTGTCCTGTACTTACATTACTTATAGTCTTTTGGATGTGATGTTAAACCGAGGTCCCATGTATCAGTGCTATACACTGAGCATGTAAAAGAACCAGGGGTGTCTCTGGAATGGGATGCTTTCTGTATCTTGCACTACCCCCATAACACAAAATAACTCATCTCTGCAGGGGGTGTCAGTCATATGGGCAACCGGTACCAACGGTAAATAAGCTCAAATAGAAAAATAGAGAACATTTCTGTCAAATATGGTGGAAAATTACCTTGAAGTTTAGAAGATGCTGTTTTTTTTCGATTTTAAGCTTTTGTAGCCTGTTTGTGCAATGAAGTGGAATGGTTTGAGAAATTTTAGAAAAGGGCAGTATCTGGAACATTTCTATCATGTTTGGTTTAAAATGGGCAGGTGGTTTTGAGGAGATGTCATTTGAAGCAAAATATTGATGAAAATCTTTTTTAGCTCAGGCAGCATTTTGTTTAATGGAGCGGAACTGTCTGAGCAATTTTAATAGAGGGCTATGTACGGAATATTTTTGTGAAAATTGGTGGAAAATAACTGTACCGTTTAGGAGATGTTTAAATTTTTTAATATTTTTTTGCTTTTGCAGCCCTTATATGCAATGGAGCAGAATGGTTTGAGCAAATTTAGAAAAGGGCAGTATAGGGAACATTTCTATCAAGTTTGATTTTAAACAGCCTGGTGGTTTAGAAGGAGATGTAACTAACAGAAAACTTCAGAATTTAGATTGTCATACTTAATTTTTTTTTTACTCTTTTGCAATTTACACAGAGTGAGTCTTATGATGAATGTCAAATGGTTAGTACATGTTGTACACATGATTCTTTTAAAAGGCTTTTTTTTCATAATCAGTATTAGTTCATTTGTTTGTTTTTTTGTTTGTCTTTTTTTGTAGGACTCAAACACGTGGCTATATACTAGTAAGAAATTTCAGTGGTTGATACATTTGCAACTTTTGCAGCTTTACTGTGGACTCATTATACTTAAAACTTACCCATATCATTTTCTAACTCTTCCAGAAATCTTGAACTTTGACCTCTATTCTGCATGGCTAATCTTGTGCTTTTCCCTCTATTTTTATTCATGAACTGTGCAACAAGGCTGTATAAAAGAGGTCTGAAAGGAAAAACAAAAATATGGGTTATAACCTAAAACAAAGAAAAACAAATTTGGAGTTACTTTCCAGGGTTCAACGGTCCTAAAGTGTAAATGTATCATCACAGGATCAATTTCAATGTTTCTGACAACTCAAATGTCTTGGCATAACAAGCAAAAGCTGTCATAAAGATATACATGTATTCTTGGAATCTGACAGATTTTGTCATTTTTTGGGGTAGAAAATGCAATTTTTGTTTCTACTAGTAAAAAGTGCCAAAGTATTGTTTCCTAGTACACTGTTATTCTGTATCATGATTCATACCAAACTTACATGTACCTTGTAATCTTGACCGAAAGCACTTCAGTTGACTACATAATTCATAAGTTATGTGATCAGATCATTAATACACTCATTTACATGTATAAAACATTGAAGAGCTGAAGTTTGTAAGTCTTATTAATTGCAACTGCAGTCATGAATTAAGCAAGTAAACATACACTTGACTACTATTTTTATCATCCTCTACATTTAATTCCTCTGCAAGAAATCCCCTGTCTAGTGGCTGTTTCGGTTGCCCAGTCTCTACAAGAAAAGAAAAGCATACTATTCCTAATTGAACAGTAAACGAATAAGAATGAAAATAGTTTCTATCATCATTCATGGAACAACTTGATATGAAATATAAATAAACACTCATTCTGATACAAAAGAGTAAATCTTGAACACTGCTTCATTGTTTTAGGTTTGGACAGTTGAAATAATACAGAAAGAATATGTCTTATGTCCACGAATCAAAGAAATGCTATGTATGCTAATTATCAATCATTTAAGCAGATAAATTAAGGCCAGCTTATTATATAACAATCATTTAACAAGATCAATTAAAGTAATGCTCCTAAAACTTCATTATATGATACATAAAACAATATACCTGCAACCATTACAGATGCTGTGTAATTATATTTGTTGAATTCTAGATATTCCCTGATCAGTTCATTTATTATCATATTCTCATTACTGAGAGGTGGCTTAGATTCACTGTGGTCATCTAGCGAGTTAAATACTTCGGCTCTAATCCTAGCCTTTATCTGACCCAGGACACCCCTGTTTTCTAATGTCTCCTTAATAACTGGAAAAAAAAAAAACATGAATAAAAAACTTCCATGACAACAAATAATCTAGTCAAAATTAACTGTTGTGAAATTAGCAAATACAAGAGACTTACATGTAGGAAGAAATCTTAAACCAAAGCAGAAATTATAAATTCACAAGTTAATCATCATATTCATCAATTCTGTTCAAAATACCTCTTTCTCTGTAGTTCAAAACTTGTCAAAGTTTACACCTTTGACTGACAAGCATTTATGAGTAGTCTGCTAGTGTATTTCAGTAATACAAATACTGTTTCAACTTAGTAAAGATTACAACTTTAATTCCGACATGTATCCGACAGATATTGTCTTGGGTAGAAAAAAACTTTTCTCTATTTGATTTTATTTCGCACTGGTTGCACATATGACCAACACCCTCCCCAGAGTTAGGTTATTTTAGATTGTGAGGGATAGTGCAAGGTACACATCCAAATCCAAAGACACTCCTGGTTCTTTTCAATACTAAATGTAGGCTAAAGCACCGTTACATAAGACCCGAGGTTAAAGTCTCACCCAAAAGATAAACTATAAGTAATGTAGGTGCTTTAGGAATATTTGACATCTGTATGTATACCTTCATCTTGACTAGCTGTAAATAAGAATTTCTAAAACACTTTCTGAAGTTTCACAGTATTTTTTTTCTATGATAATGATTTCCAATTAGATTATATATACTGGTTATTTTGAAGTTAATTGCCTACTTTGGCTCATAAAGGAGATTTTTATCTGTTGAATTACATCTACATCTACATTGTACTGCTTCACAATCAACAATTGATTATACTAAGCAGGCGTGTTGTCTGGGAATAGCTGTTAAGATATGTTAAGTGCAAAGTTAGTAGTTACTAGAATTTCAAAATAAAAGAAACTACAAAACTAAAGTTAAAAAGGTAAAAACAGTGTATAGATTTAGAACTGGATGAAAGGATGCAGCTGCCCAGTAAAGGTGTCTATACTGGGACTAGCTTGCAAGGACACAGGTAGACCACTCACAGATGAATACTTCTTGGGAAGAATGAGTGGGAATGATATTGTGTCCTTGAATGTGGTATAAGATAGTTCAGGTTTCTTGTGGGTGTCAGGTGGTGATGGTCAACCCTAACAAGATTGTGTTGGATCTTATACAAAAAAGTGACAGAGCTGATGTTACATCTTTGTTCTAAGGTTTGCCATTTTAGATCCAACAACATTTGGGACACACTACTGGTGTAATTATAATCATTAGTTACATATCTGGCGGCTGATCTTTGAACTTGTTCTAATTTATAGATTAAATATTTTTGCCAAGGATGCCAAACCATAGAACAGTATTCTAAATGGGGCCTTACATAAGTTTTGTAGGCAGGTTTCTTTGACCTTTTTATTTGAAGTTTTAACATTTCTTTTAATGAACCTGAGTGAATTTTTGGCTTTAAATGTTATGTTGTTGATGTGATTGGTCCAGGAAAGGTCTTTACTTATTGTTACGCCTAAATATTTAGATTTATATTTAGATTTCTGAAATTCAGATTTCTAAACATATCAGAATAGTTTAAGTACGAACATTCTGAGAGCGAAAATGTGGATTTGCTTGTGTCAACATGCTTTTTCGTGTAATAAGTCCTGAAATTAATCATTTCTGTAAAGTTTTAAATAAGATTCGGTTTCAGACCTTCGAAGAAATAAGAGCTAGATTTATTTTAGCGTAAAACTTTCCAAGGTCTGTTGAAAAAGTTAACTTTACCATCTTTCAATTCGTGTGTTGTTGACATTTTGTTATACCGCTTGTGAAAAAGGGTCTCACTTAATGCAATCGTTGTGAAATGCACAAAGCAATCTATGAATAGGTTATAAAATACTAAATTTTGTAACTAAATAAACGTATAGTACTTACTGTTTTGTAACTAAATAAACGTGAAGTACAGTACATACTGTTATTGTTTTTTTTTCAGTGATTGCTCTGTCCGTCTGTCCGTACACCCTTCTGTTCGTCTGTCCGTCCGGCTCTATATGTGAACAATTAGATTTAAATAAAATTTTCGTAAAAGCACGGAAATCTACACTGTGTATAATACGAATTAAGCCTTATCTCAAATAACTACAAATTGCAATGAATATGTCATGTTTATGACCCTTGATTGGAAAATAAAAATCTATTCTATTCTACCGCTATTATATATACAGGCGTTGATGAAAATTCATGATGCAATCTATGACAATGTCTGACCAAATACTGCTATTATATATACAGGCGTTGATGGAATTTCATGATGCAATCTATGACAATGTCCCTGACCAAATACCGCTATTATATAGACAGGCGCTGATGGAATTTCATGCTGCAATCTTTGACAATGTCCCTTACAATATACCGCGATTATATATACAGGCGTTGATGAAATTTCATGATGCAATCTATCACAATGTTTCTGACCGAATACCACGATTATAAATTACAGTGTTGATGGAATTTCATGATGCAATCTATGACTATGTCCCGGACCAAAAGCGGCTATAATATACAGGCGCTGATAGAATTTCATGATGCAATATTTGACACTGTCCCTGACCATATACCTCGATTATATATACAGGCGTTTATGAAATTTTATGATGCAATCTATCACAATGTCTCTGACCAAATACAACGATTATATATTACAGTGTTAATGAAATTTCATGATGCAATCTATGACTATGTTCCTGACCAAATACCGGGATTATATATAGAGGCGCAGAATGAATTTCATGATGCAATCTATAAAAATGTCCCTGACCAAAAACGGCTATTATATATACAGGCGATGAAGGAATTTCATGATGCAATCTTTGACAATGTCCCTGACCATATGCAGCGATTATATATACAGGCATTGATGAAATTTCATTATGCAACCTATCACAATGTTTCTGACCAAATACCACGATTATATATTACGGTGTTGATGAAATTTCATGATGCAATCTATGACTATGTCCCGACCAAATACCGCTATTATAAATAGAGGCATTGATGAAATTTCATGATGCAATCCATTACAAGGTCTTTGACCAAATACCGCGATTATATATAGAGGCGCTGATTGAATTTCATGATGCAATCTATGACAATGTCCCTGACCAAAAACGGCTATTATATATACAGGCACTGATGGAATTTCATGATGCAATCTATGACAAAGTCCCTGACCAATTACCGCTATTATTTAGCCAGGCGCTGATGGAATTCCATGATGCAATATATGACAATGTCCCTGACCAAATACCGCTATAATATATATAGGCGCAGATACAATTTTCCGGATGCAATCTATGACAATGTCCCTGGCCAAATACCGCTATTATATATACAGGCGCTGATGGAATTTCATGATGCAATATATGACTATGTCGCTGACCAAATACCGCTATTATATAGACAAGCACTGATGGAATTCCATGATGCAATCCATTTCCATGTCTCTGACCAAAAACCGCGATTATATATACAGGCGCTGATGAAATTTCATGATGCAATCTATGACTATGTCCCAGACCAAATACCGCTATTATATAGACAGGCACTGATGAAATTTCATGATGCAATTTTTGACAATGTCCCTTACCAAATAACGCGATTATATATGGAGGCGTTAATGAAATTTCATAATGCAATCTATGACTATGTCCCTGACTAAATATCGCGATTATATATAGAGGCGTTGATGAAATTTCATGATGCAATCTATGACTATGTCCCTGACAAAATACTGCTATTAAATATACAGGCGCTCATGAAATTTCATGATGCAATCTATGACAATGTCACTGACCAATTACCATTATTATATACACAGGCGCTGATGGAATTTCATGATGTAATATATGACACTGTCCTAGACTAAATACCGCAATTATATATACAGATACTGATGTAATTTCATGACGCTATCTATGACAATGTCCCTGACCAAATACCACGATTATATATAAAGGTGCTGATGAAATTGCATGATGCAATCTATGACAAAGACCCTGACCAATTTCCGCTTTTATATAGACAGGCAATTATGAAATATTATGATGCAATCTATGACAATGTCTTTGACAAAATACTGGGATTACATAGACAGGCGCTGATGAAATTTCATGATGCAATCTATGACAATGTCCTTGACCAAATACTGCGATTATATATACAGACGCTGATGGAATTTCATGATGCAATCTATGACAATGTCCCTGACCAAATACTGCGATTATATATAAAGGCGCTGATGAAATTTCATAATGCAATCTATGACAATGTCTCTGACCAAATACCGTGATTATATATAAAGGCGGTGATAAAATTTCATAAGGCAATCTATGACAATGTCCCTGACCAAAACCGCATTTATATATAAAGGTGTTGATAAAATTTCATGATGCAATCGATGACAATGGCCCTGACCAATTACCGCCATTATATAGACAGGCGATGATGGAAATTCATTATGGTATCTATGACATTGTCTCTGAACAAATACCACGATTATATATAAAGGCGTTTATGAAATTTCATGATGCAATCTATGACAATGTCTCTGACTAAATACTGCTATTATATATAAAGGCGCTGATGAAATTTCATAATGCAATCGATGACAAAGTCCCTGACCAATTACCGCTGTTATATAGACAGGCGTTGATGAAATTTCATGATGCAATCTATGACAATGCCAATGACTAAATACCGCTATTATACATACAGGCGCTTATGGAATTTCATGATGCAATCTATGACTATGTCTCTGACCAAATACCTCTATTATATAGACAGGCACTGATGGAATTTCATGATGCAATTTTTGACAATGTCCCTGACCAAATACCTCTATTATATAGACAGGCACTGATGGAATTTCATGATGCAATTTTTGACAATGTCCCTGACCAAATACCTCTATTATATAGACAGGCACTGATGGAATTTCATGATGCAATTTTTGACAATATCCCTGATTAAATACCGCGATTATATATAGAGGCGTTGATGAAATTTCATGATGCAATCTATGACAATGTCCCTGACTAAATACCGCGATTATATATAGAGGCGTTGATGAAATTTCATGATGCAATCTATGACTATGTCCTGACCGATTACCACGATTATATATAAAGGCGTTAATGAAATTTCATAATGCAATCTATGACTATGTCCCTGACTAAATACGGCGATTATATATAAAGGCGTTGATGAAATTTTATGATGCAATCTATAACTATGTCCCCAACTAAATACGGCGATTATATATACAGGCGCTCATGAAATTTCATGATGCAATCTATGACACTGTCACTGACCAATTACCATTATTATATATACAGGCGCTGATGGAATGTCATGATGTAATCTATGACACTGTCACTGACCAATTACCATTATTATATATACAGGCGCTGATGGAATGTCATGATGTAATCTATGACACTGTCCTTGACCAAATACCGCAATTATATATACAGATACTGATGTAATTGCATGACGTTGTCTCTGACCAAATACCACGAATACGTTGACTGAATTTCATTATGCATTCTATGACAATGTCTCTAACTATATATATCAATGGTACGTATAGGCGTTAGTGATATTTCATGATGCAATCTATGACTATGTGTCTAAACATATATATCAACGATACCGATAAGCGTTAGTGATATTTCATGATGTAATCTATGACTATGTCTCTAACTATATATGTCAACGGTACGTATAGGCGTTAGTGATATTTCATGATGCAATCTATGACTATGTCTCTAACTATATATATCAACGGTACGTATAGGCGTTAGTGATATTTCATGATGCAATCTATGACTATGTCTTTAACTATATATATCTATGGTACGTATAGGCGTTAGTGATATAACATGATGCAATCTATGAGTATGTCTCTAACTATATATATCAACGGTACGTATAGGCGTTAGTGATATTTCATGATGCAATCTATGAGTATGTCTCTATATATATGAACGGTACGAGTAGGCATTTGTGATATTTCATGATGCAATCTATGAGAATGTCTCTAACTATATATATCAACGGTACGTATAGGCGTTAGTGATATTTTATGATGCAATCTATGACTTTGTCTCCAACTATATATTTCAATGGTACGTATAGGCGTTAGTGATATTTCACGATGCAATCTATGAGTATGTCTCTATATATATGAACAGTACGAATAGGCATTAGTGATATTTCATGATGCAATCTATGAGTATGCCTCTTTTAAACTAAATATATCAACGGTACGTATAGGCGTAAGTGATATTTCATGATGCAATCTATGACTATGTCTCTAACTATATATATCAACGGTACGTATATGCGTTAATGATATTTTATGATCCAATCTATGACTATGTCTCTAACTATATATATCAATCGTACGTACAGGCGTTAGTGATATTTCATGATGCAATCTATGACTATGTCTCTAACTATATATATCAACGGTACGTATAGGCGTTAATGATATTTTACGATGCAATCTATGACTATGTCTCTAACTATATATATCTATGGTACGTACAGGCGTTAGTGGTATTTCATGATGCAATCTATGACTATGTCTCTAACTATATATATCAACGGTACGTATAGGCGTGAGTGATATTTCATGATGCAATCTATGACTATGTTTCTAACTATATATATCAACGGTACGTATAGGCGTTAATGATATTTTATGATGCAATCTATGACTATGTCTCTAACTATATATATCAGTGGTACGTACAGGCATTAATGATATTTAATGATGCAATCTATGTCTATGTCTCTAACTATATATATCAACGGTACGTATAGGCGTTAATGATATTTCATGATGCAATCTATGACTATGTCTCTAACTATATATATCTATGGTACGTACAGGCGTTAGTGGTATTTCATGATGCAATCTATGACTATGTCTCTAACTATATATATCAACGGTACGTATAGGCGTGAGTGATATTTCATGATGCAATCTATGACTATGTTTCTAACTATATATATCAACGGTACGTATAGGCGTTAATGATATTTTATGATGCAATCTATGACTATGTCTCTAACTATATATATCAGTGGTACGTACAGGCATTAATGATATTTAATGATGCAATCTATGTCTATGTCTCTAACTATATATATCAACGGTACGTATAGGCGTTAATGATATTTCATGATGCAATCTATGACTATGTCTCTAACTATATATATCTATGGTACGTATAGGCGTTAGTGATATAACATGATGCAATCTATGAGTATGTCTCTAACTATATATATCAACGGTACGTATAGGCGTTAGTGATATTTCATGATGCATTCTATGAGTATGTCTCTTACTATATATTTATCAACGGTACGTATAGGTGTTAGTGATATTTCATGATGCAATCTATGACTATGTCTCTATATATATATATCAACGGTACGTATAGCCGTTAGTGATATTTCATGATGCAATCTATGACCATGTCTCTAAATATATATATCAACGGTACGTATAGGCGTTAGTGATATTTCATGATGCATTTTATGAGTATGTCTCTTACTATATATTTATCAACGGTACGTATAGGCGTTAGTGGTATTTCATGATGCAATCTATGACTATGTCTCTAACTATTAATATCAATGGTACGTACAGGCGTTAGTGATATTTCATGATGCAATCTATGACTATGTCTCTAACTATATATATCAACGGTACGTATAGGCTTTAATGATATTTCATGATGCAATTTATGACTATGTCTGTAACTATATATATCTATGGTACGTACAGGCGTAAGTGATATTTCATGATGCAATCTATGACTATGTCTCTTACTATATATATCAACGGTACGTATAGGCGTTAGTGATATTTCATGGTGCAATCTATGACCATGTCTCTTACTCTATATATTAACGGTACGTATAGCCGTTAGTGATATTTCATGATGCAATCTATGACCATGTCTCTAACTATATATATCCACGGTACTTATAGGCGTTAATGATATTTCATGATGCAATCTATGACTATGACTCTAACTATATATATATCAACGGTACGTATAGGCGTTAGGGGTATTTCATGATGCAATCTATGACTATGTCTCTAACTATTAATATCAATGGTACGTACAGGCGTTAGTGATATTTCATGATGCAATCTATGACTATGTCTCTAACTATATATATCAACGGTACGTATAGGCGTTAGTGATATTTCATGATGCAATCTATGACTATGTCTCTAACTATATATATCTATGGTACGTACAGGCGTTAGTGATATTTCATGATGCAATCTATGACTATGTCTCTAACTATATATATCAACGGTACGTATAGGCGTTAATGATATTTAATGATGCAATCTATGACTATGTCTCTAACTATATATATCAATGGTACGTACAGGCGTAAGTGATATTTCATGATGCAATCTATGACTATGTCTCTAACTTTATATATCAACGGTACGTATAGGCGATAGTGATATTTCATGATGCAATATATGACTATGTCTCTAACTTTATATTTCTACGGTACGTACAGGCGTTAGTGATATTTCACGATGCAATCTATGAAAATGTCTCTTACTATATATATCAACGGTACGTATAGGCGTTAATGATATTTCATGATGCAATCTATGACTATGTCTCTAACTATATATATCAATGGTACGTATAGGCGTTAATGATATTTCATGATGCAATCTATGACTATGTCTCTAACTATATATATCAACGGTACGTATAGGCGTTAGTGATATTTTATGATGCAATCTATGACTATGTCTCTAACAATATATATCAATGGTACGTACAGGCGTAAGTGATATTTCATGATGCAATCTATGACTATGTCTCTAACTTTATATATCAACGGTACGTATAGGCGTTAGTGATATTTCATGATGCAATATATGACTATGTCTCTAACTTTATATTTCTACGGTACGTACAGGCGTTAGTGATATTTCACGATGCAATCTATGAAAATGTCTCTTACTATATATATCAACGGTACGTATAGGCGTTAATGATATTTCATGATGCAATCTATGACTATGTGTCTAAACATATATATCAACGATACCGATAAGCGTTAGTGATATTTCATGATGTAATCTATGACTATGTCTCTAACTATATATATCAACGGTACGTATAGGCGTTAGTGATATTTCATGATGCAATCTATGACTATGTCTCTAAATATATATATCAACGGTACGTATAGGCGTTTGTAATATTTCATGATGCAATATATGAGTATGTCTCTAAGTATAATATATCTACGGGAGGTATAGGCGTTAGTGATATTTCATGATGCAATCTATGACTATGTCTCTAACTATATATATCAACGGTACATATAGGCGTTAGTGATATTTCATGATGCAATCTATGAGTATGTCTCTATATATATGAACGGTACGAGTAGGCATTTATGATATTTCATGATGCAATCTATGAGTATGTCTCTAACTATATATATCAACGGTACGTATAGGCGTTAGTGATATTTCATGATGCAATCTATGACTATGTCTCTAACTATATATTTCAATGGTACGTAAAGGCGTTAGTGATATTTCATGATGCAATCTATGAGTATGTCTCTATATATATGAACGGTACGAATAGGCATTAGTGATATTTCATGATGCAATCTATGAGTATGTCTCTTTTAAACTAAATATATCAACGGTACGTATAGGCGTAAGTGATATTTCATGATGCAATCTATGACTATGTCTCTAACTATATATATCAACGGTACGTATAGGCGTTAGTGATATTTCATGATGCAAAATAAGACTATGTCTCTTACTTTATATTTCAACGGTACGTATAGGCATTAGTGATATTTTATGATGCAATCTATGAGTATGTCTCTAACTATATATATCAACGGTACGTATAGGCGTTAGTGATATTTCATGATGCAATCTATGAGTATGTCTTTTACTATATATATATCAACGGTACTTATAACTGTAAGTGATATTTCATTATGCAATTTATGAGTATGTCTCTAACTATATATATATCAACGGTACGTATAGGCGTTAGTGATATTTCATGATGCAATATATGACTATGTCTCTAGCTATATATATCAATGGTACATATAGGCGTTTGTGATATTTCATGATGCAATCTATGACTATTTCTCAGACAATATATCGCAATGGTACATATAGGTGCATGTGATATTTCATGATGCAATCTATGACTATGTCTCTAACTCTATATATCAACGGTCTCAGACTACATATCGCAATGGTAGATAGAAGCACTAGTAATATTTCATGATGCAATCTATGGCTATGTCTCTAAGTATATATATATGTATATCAACAATACCTATAGGCGCTAGTGATATTTCATGATGCAATCTATGACTATGGTATTTATAGGCGTTGGTAAATTTAGTAAAATAACACATTGTGTTCAATAGTGCAAATAAAATAAACGAGAAAATAAATATTCATAAATTTTCTTAATAGTAAATACATGTACGAATACACATGTACTAACATGAGTGAAAACAACCCTTGGTTTAACTGTTTCACATCTGTTACATCTTAATATAAATTTTAATTTGAATGACTTTAAGTACATGGTTATTTTATATTTTATACAGAATACACTTGCATTCAATTCCTATGTAGCCGAAAAGGCACTAAGTTCATAACAAGTATATAGAGGATATTCAAGTTTTTTCTATAAATACAGGATTTATTTTCATCGAGTGGTATGAAAATAAATATTTCACGAGTGGCGATAGCCACGAGTGAAATATGATAATTTTCGTACCACGAGAAAATACGGAAAATATGTTTCACTGCAGTGAAAAATAAATTTTTACAGTGAAAATACGGAAAATGAAAATACGCAATTTATTTCATCAATATTTCTCAATATTTCATTTACAAGTACATAATAAACCTGTATATTTAACAATATGTAAGAAAGTTCTATTCAAAAAAATACATGATTATCCTGAATGTCAATGATGTTTTCTTTAAGATTTGCAATATGGTTTATAATTGCACTGATATATTCCTGTTAGTTGAAACATAATAATGTTAACCTTGTTAACCATGTTGTATTTCCATTATAATTAAGAAACATTTATTTGTTCAGAAATACCACATTGTTATTATTATGATGCCACACAGATATAGATACATACATAGGAATATATACATAAACACGTTTTCCTGTTCTTACACAAAATACAACAGTACATGGATAAATTGGAACTTTGGAGATGTGTTGACAGTTCTCACGAATTTACTTGTCAAACAATCGAGACTGCTGATTTTGTGATGTTTTGATATAAAAAATTGTTAAGGGGTCAGAACATGGAAAATCTTAATATTTCGATATTCAAAATATCACTCTGTAACAACATTTTAATTTGATAGTTTGCTGTAACAAGCAGAATGCTTCTGTACTTTGAAAATGTACAATGGCTCCTCTACAAGTCCGTTTCTTTTTTAATGTACTTCACACCTTCAACACGACTGAAGGAAGCTACCTCTCTCATTGATCATATCTGTAATACATTTTAAATAAAAAAAACTCCATGATTAAATGTTTAGCTTACAATCATTATTTCCAATACAAATTAACATTAAAGTGGAAAAAAGAATTAACAAAAAGTTATTTCAGGCTACACACAGGTCATCTACCAGTATGCCTGTAAGCAGGGCCTTAATTAAGGCCCTGCTGTAAGACACTCCATCTAGCAGTTATGAACTATCTTGTTGTAACCAATATTAAATATTTCCTAAACGAGTACAGCACAAGTCTGTGAATGCAGACAATAAAAATAGAACTTGATGATTTGTCTTTGGTATTGAACAAGTTACTCACAGTTAAGTATAAGTTTATTAGCTGTTAACAATTTCCTGCTCTCTGTTTTTTGTAACTCCTGCTCAACTGTTACATACTCCTTTCCGGTTAACTATTTAAATATAGAATAATATGTATTCATATTAAGACATCTGTATTTTTTGTAAGAAAACACATTTTCTAAGATATTAATTTACATAATAATTTAATTCACATTTAAGTATCAATATCAACTTGAGAAGGCACAGTGGTCAGGGGCAGATTGCAGGACTCCGATCCCGGAGGTCGCGGGTTGGACTCCATTTCATAACCTTACCCAATCTTAAATGCCTGCAATGCTAAGCTAAGTAATTCTGTGGTTATCTGATTTCATATTAAATATGACTTAAAAAAACATTCTTATCGTTATTGTAATGGAAAATTTGTCACTTATAGTGCAGTATATAGTAATGGCTTCCTTTATGTTACCTCTTGCATTATGACTATCATAGCCTCTTTCAGCAGTACTTGATCAATGTAATTTTCTGACTGACTGAAAGAAAATTAAAAACCTTCCTTTGTAAACTAACAGACGCATGCATTCAGTTTATGTAATGCTGCAACAATTAAAAAAGAACCAATACCAAAATTTGCTATCAATGCAGAACTTACCTCCATTTTTAAGAATACATGGTCATTCTTTTTATTTAAGTTTTATCCATTATCAAAGAATACTGTATCCGTATACCCCAAAGTTAAGCAGCCTTATAAATGTGTTTAGCATGGATTTAGATACATTTCTATTAAACTTTGTCATTGTAACTTCAGTATCTTGGTTCAGGAAGACCCAAGGTGCCCTTGAAAATCTTATGCCAGATATAATAGTTACCGCACTATGCAATTTTATAAATTACCATGTTATCATCTTCAATCCTGAAGCCACACTTTGGACAGCTGTCGGTTATGTAATCTAAAAATGTATAAATTTATGGAAGCTGGATGACACTTATTCAAGAAAGAATGTATAAAGAAAAAAATGAAGTCATAATAAATATGAGTTTTATTCCACTTAGAGATACAATTAAAACATGACTGATTTGTATATACACATTCAATTTCCCTGAAATAATACTGCAATCAAACATGTGCAGTTTAATGATTTGAAGTTTCTGGTGCTATCTCACAGCCTCTCATTGGTAACTGTAAATAGTGCAGTATGTGAAAATTACATTGTATTTGGTTATAACAACCATATATCTCTGAATTTAATAAACAGTATGTAAAAAATCACTTAAAAATCCAGGTACATGAAACCAAGGTACATAAACTTGTAGTCTCAGAATTACCTCCTAACACTGAGTTCTGTTATAATTACTGATATAATTACTACGTTATCTACATAATGTTACATTGTATTTCATAATAACCTAAAATATTTAGAAATTCAATTATAAAGTAAAAACAAATTATCTTTAATGGAACTACACATAGAATTCAGCAAAGCTGAGCCGTCTGTAGACCACAAATATTTACATTTAACAGAAAAATTCTTAAAAACTACCTTCAAACATCAAACATCAAACATCAAAACTTTTTCCGCAATACATCTTCTGAACTGTATTAATTTCTCGTCAGATATTAGGTCCATTCCACTTTGACTTTTTAGATGCTTTTCTGCAATCTACATGTCATTAAAATCTTAGTGTCAAGCAAATGCTACTGTTATGCATTCAATGTTAAGGTAATTCAACTATTAATTTTATTCCTTTTTTCTCATTTTATGTTAATTTTTTTAACATTAACTTATTTTCAGAATATTTTTAACCAAAGTTTATATTTCCATAAAGTAAGAATTAATCTTTTAACAGTATCTTGTTTGGGATCCACTGTTAAGGTGATTATCTTGTTGCATTAAGATTATCTTTGAAAGGAAAATTATCAAAGAATGGAACAATTTTATAAATGTTTCTCAATGAGCTTCATTGGGAAGAAGAGCCATAAGTATTATTACTATTGAAAACTAAACAAAATTCAGTTTTACCAGCAGACAGAAAACTCCACAACTGCACCCATCTCTCTGCAGAGTGTGTGCTTTTGTTCTAATTATCCACTCTGTAGGAAGGTGATCATTGCACACTGAATTGTATTGTTCTATGAATGTCCTTTAAAGCAAGACAAACGTTTTTAAAAATGTATAACACAATCTACAATGTCTTTTGCAAGAAAACACTGAAAAAGTATGGCATTTATAAATGAAAAGCATGCATGGCTTTCAGTAAGTCATATCATTATATCTGGCTGTTTTTTTATGTTTAGAGTTAAGTAATAAACAAATACTAGTACATTTAACAATATGGGAACTTACATGTGAATACATTTTAGTATACTCATTAGTTTAGAGAAATGAAATGTTGATACATATGAATATATTGTGTATCTCACTTCCAGTTAGCCAAGATGAGTCCCATTTCATCATTGCATTCCCCAGTTGGATTATAGAAATAAACTGTGCAGGCAGAAATATTGACGATCTGTAATATAACTAAATCTTATAGTACTCTTTTAATTTAAAACCTATGCTATACCCTTAAATGATATTGCTGGAATCTGTTATTACAAAGAACAATTCTAATATCAAGCATTGCATTTACAATACTGAACACAGTCTTTTGTTTATGAAACTCATTAAGAAAAAATAGGCAACATACATTGATAATATTTGGTCTAAAAAATACTTCCAAACATAAGTTACAAATAATTAATTCGAATTCATTTGACTTACTAAAAGAGTCCAATGTGATGCACGACCATAAATTCCAGCAAGACTATCATAATCACTGAGCTATAACAGAACAAAATCTCATTAAATACTCCAATTATCCAGTTTTATTGCAACATGATATTTCAAACCATCAGAACTGCTTTCATTAGTGATCTGACTTAGGTCTCATGCACTGAATTTCATAAGTAGTAATCAAAGTAACTGTAATCATTAGATGCCAATAAGTGTTGAAATTTACATTAAGATAATCAAGCATTTTTATAGAGAGTTAAAGAAGAGGGCCATGATGGCCCTGGATCGCTCACCTGAGTACTTTGGCTGTAGGTTTGCTGTTAAGCAGTATTTCATTTTTTAATTGAAAATATGTAAGTGCCTACAAACCAATTATGTAAAATATCAGTCAATAAATAAAGGCTCTATGACAGAAAGTAGAAATTTCTATTATAAGCTATGGTGACCTTGACCTTGACCCCGTGACTTCAAACCCTACCCATGGGTAGAGGTCCATGCAAGGAACCTCTATCCTGAATATCAAAGATATTGGTCTATAAATGAAGACTCTATGAGATACAGCAGATAAATCTACTTTTAGCCTCCGTGACCTTTAACCGAATCTAATAATTTGAAAAAGCTTGATAAAGCCAATTTTAAAATTCTAGGCCTTGTGGTTTCAGACTTGTGACAAGAAGATTTTTTAAGATTTTCCTATATAACTCTATGTAAAACAAGGGACCCCTGGGGCGGGGCCATTTTTGACCCAGAGGCCATGATTTGAACAAACTTGGTAAAGGTCCACTAGACAATGCTATACACCAAATATCTAAGCTCTATAACTTACGGTTTCTGACAAGAAGATTTTTTAAGATTTTCCTGTATAACTCAATGTAAAACAAGTGACCCCCGGGGCGGGGCCATTTTTGACCCAGAGGCCATGATTTGAACAAACTTGGTAGAGGTCCACTAGACAATGCTACATACGAAGTATCTTAACTCTAGGCCTTCTTGTTTCTGACAAGAAGATTTTCAAGTTTTCCCTATATAACTCTATGTAAAATCAACTGACCCCTGGGGTGGGGTCAGTTTTGTCCCCAAGGACATAATTTGAACAAACTTGATAGAGGTCCACTAGATGATGCTTCATACCAAATATCAAAGCTTCAGGCCTTGTCGTTTCGGAGAAGAAGATTTTTAAAGATCCAACTTATAAAATATATTTTTAGCTCCAGTGACCCAGACATGCAATGGACCAGAACCATTTGAACAATCTTGGTAGAGCTTCATGCAAGGAACATCCCAGGCAAGTTTCATTAAATTTGCCCCATTGGTTTCAGAGGAGATGTCGTTTGAATGAAAAGTTGACGACGGACGGACGGACAATGGACAAAGACCGATCAGAAAAGCTCACCCTGAGCACTTTGTGCTCAGATGAGCTAAAAACATACGACATCAGTAAAATTATGAGTAAGCTTAATAAATTCTTATGCTAATATATCTTAGAGAATTATTTATTAAATACACATATACAACAAATGAGACTTTATATTGTTTACTTTATGTCGAAATCCTCTTGTAGGATTCATTTTATATTTCCCTGATACAATGGATGTCATAAGAGAGGTCACTATAGGTAAGACTTTTTGCTTTGGAACTTGCTCTCTCAGTTCTGTGGAAAGCATGTTGAGATAACAATCCAAAATCTGAAATTTATATCATGCCTTTGATTATAACTACTGCAAGGTGGTACTATATTTTAATGAACTAAACAGTGGCGCCTATTAGGTTCCTTTGCTTGGGAGATTATCAAAGTTGGGGATGAGGAGAGTTACAGTTCTAGCCCATTGCACATATATTAAAATTTTGTTTAAGTTAGCAGAACAGAATACACGAATAAATAGCATATTTATAATGGAGATAATTAAAAAAAAAAACAAATAATTTACAATGATGAAATTACTTTGCACAGTAATATACCGAGTAATATTTCTAGAAATTAAGCGTTTAGAGTTTCATACATTGTCTGTCAGCCATCCACCGGGTTTCAAAGATCTAATGTCGGTATCAGTTACCACCATTCCGTAAGGTTTTGCCACTGGTGTGTTCAGGTCGGCATTTAAAGTCCAAATTTTATTCACAAGTTTTGTCACTGAAAATAAAAGACAGTTGCATATGATGTAGGACAATTAATCAATAAATTACATCATTCATTAACATTCAAGTTTCTAGCAAGTAATATATGCAGAGAGATAAACAAATTCAAAGAATATGTCTATTTCATTTTACTATATTACTTAAGTGAATTTTTTTCTTTAAAACTTCAGGATCCAGTTAGAGCATTGTTATTATTTGTTTGTTTCATGCATGTTTAGACTCAAATATGCGTTAAGACTATTTTTAAAAAAGATATGTGAGAAAATAAATAAATGTAGAATTAAATTATTTTTCAAACCATTAAAGAGGCTGTACTCCAGATTTGACATAAAAAAAATTTTTCCATAAATTATATATTTAGATGCCGTGAGATTATAACAACATTATATTTTACTTCAAAACTGATTATAAAAGTCAAAATAGAATAAAAAAAATATTTTCGCTCTAGCCTGATTTGAACTCTGGACCCTCATGTTAACAAAATATTTCCAACGCTTTTACTGTCACCACCAGCACCGCATTTGATATTACAGATATTTACTTCAAATCTTATACGATATAGTTATACCGTCGCGTTACGGTATAGCACTTTGAAAGGGAAAAAAATCAATTTATAATGTAATTATTTGACTTATTTTTTGTCAGTAAGTTATTTTTTAAGCATTAGTCATAAATATTACAAGAAATTTATCATACAAGAAAATTTTCTTACTTTTGTCATCTGGAGCACAGCCCCTTTAAGAACAAGGTTATTACTAAAATATGCTTCAGATTGTTTAGCTTTTCCCTCTTTTATGCCATGTACTGAAAGTCATATATTTACCCATTACTGTTTCTTGATGATCTCTGACCACAGACTGTGGTGTCTTGATGTGATCTCTGACCACATTCTGTGGTGTATCGGAGTGATCTCTGACCACGTTTTGTGGTGTCTCATAGTTGAGAGCTGTGTCAATGCAAGTTTTTTGTATTAATATTATGTTCATTTAAAATGAGGTGTGGATAATTGTTACATTGCTTTTCCTCATTCTGGCATAATTGACTCTTATGCATTACAGAATTAACGTGTTGCTGTTTTCTACAAATGTATCCGGATATTCATCATTGAGACTCACAGAACAACTTTACTGCCTAACCACATAAGCAGTACTTACTAGTTACAATATACAATTTTTATTACTAATGTTATTGTATTTCTTTTACCATTTCATTCCCCAAAAGTTGGTTAAAATCATAACTTCTTGTTACCTTCACTTTGTGAGTTACTAGTATCTCCATGCAGTATGTCGAAGTTATCTTCAGTCAGAATAACATCTGAAATTAATATATATGTAAATAAGACATGCACTGGTTACTTTAAATATTAATTTTTACAATGATCCATTTTTGTCATGACTATTTCTTTGATCAATATTTTTAGTAAAATTACTGTACTGTTATGAACAAGAATGAAATTTGCATGATTAAGAACTTGTTTATTATGAACATTTAAATATTTAAGTAACCAAAGTATTAAGGATGCATGTTCATTGATTAAGGATTACCTCATCTGTTGTTAATACAGTTATTATAAATTATAAAAATAAGATAACAATTTGAAAGCTCTTTACCATCTCCTAAAAAATCGGACCAAATTTCCTGCACAGTTTCAACATTTTCCTCCACATTAGTGTGTGAAGAATGCCAATCACCTGATAAGTTCAAAATTTAATTAACTTAATAATTGCTGCAGTAACTGTTCGCCAATTCAAATCTATAACTATTTAAGAATGCTTGATATTATGTTCAAGGTTGAAACTGTAAACATGCAAATCCAATGAGTGGGTATCATATTGAACGATATGAGCCACGGTGGTCAATGAAAAGGAGAGAGGTAGGTATCATCCTTTCTCAAATCAATTAAAACATATACTGTTGTCTGTGCAAACACAAGGATTAACACATTCTTTAAGAAGAGGAACTTAATGTCCAGGAAACATTATACAAATAAACAAGTCAAATATTGTTGAAAAAGTGTTTTTTCACAATTTAGGACTAAATAAATACATACATTTTTAACTTGTATTAACTATGAAAACTGAGGAAAAGTGTAAATGAACTTGTACTTGTGATGAATTACATGAAATATTTCATGTTGAAACAAGAAAAAAACAAATCACCTTTACTTGCTTTCTTCTTTCGTTTCTTTGACAATGATAGCCGTTTTCTTTGTTTTAATATTGCTGATCGCCTCGGCAAAGGCAACATTGGTGGCTCTGCATTAACCTCATGTTTGGACACTATCGCCATCACTTGGGTTTCTATCTCTCTCAATATGTTTTTATTGAAAATGTTGTAGGTTAAATTATTAAGTATCTGTATCTTCTCCCGTGTTTTTGCCTGGGCTGTTTTCACAGACACTTAAAAATATAGTTAATTGTACAATCCTAAACACCTGTAAGTTTATGTCTAATGAAAAGGAACATATCAGCTATAATAACTACTGATTTGTTTAAATATTACATATCAGCCATTTAGCATATCAATGATGAGGTAATTCGAAAATCATACAAATGTATTAAAATTAAGCTGATACACTGCATCCTACAAGGAATGACACCCTGCAATGTTTGTACTTTGCATATTACCATAAAGGAATGTAATGTTATTCAACTTACTATTAGAATCAACGTCTTGGACTTCATCCTCAAATGTTTCTAGTATTGGAATCTCAGGTGAGTGTGCTGGGCCATCATCCATTGTTAGATTTTTAGAAAATGAAAATAAAATATGTTAATTAGTAAAGGCTTTGAAAAGATGTTTAGCACAGTAGGAAACAAGGCGAGGTCTTTAAATTAAGGAAATATAATATGTTAATAAGTGACTGAGAGGTTCTATGATTACAAGTCAGCGACTCTAACTACTAGACCACGGAGGCGCGTCCAGGGAAAATGCACAATTTAATAACTTTGAAACACCATACTCCATGAGCACAACTTAAGAAGTAGGTAGTAGAAATAAATGAAAAATATCTGATACAGAAGGACTACACATTTAAGGTGAACATAATTGCTGAACAGAAATATCTAGGTGTAGTTATTGATTGAATGGAGATGACCCTTGCATGAGCGAAAAATAGAACAAACAAAAAACCAAAAAACAAATAAGCTCTTTCTGCATACAGAAGATTATTTACATGACATTAATGAATAAAAACTGTCTTGAAGATGCCATTCAGGATGAAAACCTTAAAAAAAGGACCTCTGTCTGCAGGTATTAACATTACCAGAACTTTTGGAAACAACTTCTTGGACTTCATCTTCAAATGTTTCTAGGACAGTAATCTCAGGTGAGTGTGCTGGGCCATCATCCATTGTTAGATCTTTAGAAAATGAAAATAAGATATGTTAATTAGTAAAGGCTTTGAAAAGATGTTTAGCACAGTAGGAAACAAGGCGATTGGTAAAACTGACATATGCTCTCCGAAGTAGGAGCCAAAGCTGTTCAATGCCATGTACCAGTGTGTGAAGTTTAAAGTAATCATCTCATATAGTTTTCTAGTTATGCTCCATACAAGTTTTTTTTTCAAATGGGAGATAATACAAGAACTGGGAAAATAGAGTTATTGTTCTTGGGCACTGCACTCCACCTCAATGCCTTTCACCACTGTGTTCAGTTTAAACAAATTATGTCTAAGGGTTTTCAAGTTATACTCCAGACAAGCACCCAGGACGGACATACGGACAAGGTGGCGACTATATGCTCTCCCTTCAAAGAGCATAAAACTGAGGATGTAGGATGTTAAAGGAAAAAATGTATGACCTAATATTTTGAAACACCATACTCCATGGGCACAACTTAATAAGTAGGAAGTAGAACTAAATGGAAATTACCTGATATAAAAGGACTGCACATTTAAGGTGAACGTAATTTCTAAACAAAATTGTATAGGTGTGGTAATTGATTTCTGTCCCACAAAGGAATTACCTGAGATGATTCTTGCAAGAGAAAAAAAATAACAACAAAAAAACAAAAGAAACACAAAACCAATTTAAGCTATTTCTGTACACAATAGATTATTTACATGACCTTTACATGACATTAATGGAAATAAATGGTCTTGAAGATGCACTTCATGATGAACACCTTATGCATTAAGAAAGGACCTTTGTCTGCGGGTATTGACATTACCAGAATTTCCCCCCTAGTGGGAACTGTTTAGCTCCTGGCTGTTCCAAGGCAGTAACCCCATCAAGGTCTTGTTTTCATTAAATATTTTGTCTAGATGCATTATTTGAAACCTTTCATTTAAACTGAAATAAGTGGAGAAGATAAAACTTTGCTTTACTAATAATACATTCAAGTAATATAAAAAATCACCATCAACAGTGCAATAAACAGACTCCAAGTACAAAGGGCTGAGTAGTGACCACTGAATTTCTGTTCCATTGTTCATAGCAGCCAATATGTGTTCACAAGGCATTTGGAACTTATACCACGTTTCACAATTACAGCATGGCATTTCCTTTTCATTTCCAAGGGTAACTCTGTATGTTCTGCCATCTGTTGAAACACTGAACATTCCGTCAGTTTCTGTTACATTACTTCTGGAAAGTCATTAAAAAATTTAGTATATGATATGTATGTTACAGTGTATTTTGGATTTGTTATTAATGCCCCCTCTCCTTTTGATGGACAAATCCAACTTACCTGTAACATACATAATACATACTACTCTTAGAGTTTAAACCACAACACTTTTGCAAGACTACCTCGCATAATAAGAATGACAGACTGCTTCAAGAAAATGTTTAGCATAAATGTAATAAGTGCCTGTGTATGATTATGCCCTGAACAGCAAGAAAAAGCAGGAAACTGAAATGACCCACAAATCTGAATGTCAATTCAAAACATTAGAAATATATCACATTTGCATAATGTATTTCTTTACTCTATCTATGATTTATTACCTTAATATATAATATTCCAAATATTTACTTAATTCCAAGAAAAAAATGTTAGTTTGAAACTAACCTGGCTATAGAATTTGATAACTCTATGCCTTGCATGCAATGCCTAATAAATTCCCGTGGCCGTTTCTGTATTGCAGCAGGAATTTCCTTGGAATACTTTCTGTATCGTCCAGAGAAAGTTAAATTCAGGTCATTATATCTGCAAATGGAAACTTTGGTTCAGATAAAAAATATTGAGGGAACTCCAAAACCGTGCAGATATGGTGGCAGCGCCTGGTCACAAATGCAATATTCCTACACAGAACATATCATCCGTATCACCCAAAAATGATGTTTTATGTATGGTTAAATACTGTTCCTTAAAAGGAATGATATTCTGCATGGTTTGAAATAAGCATATTACAATAAAGTGGTGTAATTGCAACTGATAATTACAATGAAATGAAGTAACAGTATAACCACAGATTGTCTTGTATAAATCCATAATATGTTTTATTTATATTCTGTTTAATTCAAGTTTGAAAACATATAGGAAGGAGACATAATGAGGCCCTTAATCTTGCATTCTAAAATAAAGCGAAGAGGGACAGAATTTCATTTCTAAACTTATAATTTAACTATTCCTTAAGTTCTTTTTTCGAATAAAGTTTTAATAGAAATACATTCTCCATGCTAATTAAATGTGTCTCAATTGAGCAGGAATTGCTACCCTCAAATTATATAGCATCAACAAACATTAACACACTTATTTCATTGTTAATTCTTCGAACTTGTTCAATATCATAATGATGTGTTTCAAGCGAAATCAAAGAAGTCAAATATTTACATCTTCATTCTTGAAGGAAAGAAGTCTTGAATTAAAATCTTGAGCATAGTAGCTAAACTGTATGTTGTTTTTCTCTGAAGGAATTTGGACTTGAAAACTTTGTGTTGTGCTTCAATCCCATTGTTGGTTGCAGCTACAATGTCAACAAGTCCTGTTCTGAATGCTTTAGACCATCTCTGTGAATAAAAAGAGCAGTACAAGACATGAGTCATAGTTTTGCAAAGCAAAGGAACTTAAAAAAAGTGAGAGCAACTATGTAGAATTATTTGATATTTTAGTCAGAACAGCATTCTGCAGGCTTGGTGATATGCCCTTCTACAGTTGATTGCTTTGCTTGTCTCTATGGCTGCACGACGGTGGCAGGGATTTGAGAATTTATGAAAATTGTTATGGAAATATTTTCTTGAAAATAAAGTAAAAGCTTGATCAATTTCTTTCATACTCAAGAAGTTCAACGTATTATGTAATGCTGTATTGAGTTTTAAATGTCTTTAAAATATTTTTAATGAAATGAGATTTATTTCATTTAATTACTTTACCAAAATTAAGGCTTTTGGATTATTTTAATATGGATTGTAAAGCAGTCTTTTTATACATACGTTCGAGAATATTGAAATAGTATCATATCATTCATTTAAAATGCAGTTTCAGTTATTTTCCTCCCAGATTTCGATTCCAAAGAAATAATTGATATTTAAAACCTTCTTATGTGGCAACCAAACTTTTTCCATATAATGCTGCACTTTCACTGTCCAAAATGGAGATGCACGAAATTCTTCAAGCGTAAAATCAAACTGCTCTGGATCACTGGCTTGGCCTAATCGCATGAACCATGACATTACATCTTTGCCCTGTTCATGAACATTTTCCTTTGTTCTTGTCCACCTATCCCAGGCTCTGTTGCGGTGGACATCACACAGGAGAACTGTTGCATCTGAAAGTTTATTTTCAATGAAACTTGTGTGTGTTTGTTTGATTAAGAAGCCACCTTTATCACAAACCTGTTCCTTTGACAATAAAAGTGCAAAATAAATTGACAAAAAAGAAATGCCAGGTAACCTATAAAGATAGTTTTAAAGGGTATAGTGTAATATTATATTAATTGTTATATTCATTTTTTGTATAAAATTTCATTTTTATGGAACCAGTGGAGAATACCTGCCACCATTGCCTCCTAGGAAAAGTTCTGCTACTAATCAGGCTGAACGGCATTGGCGAAGCACAGTAGGTAGGGCCAGTCCAACAAAGGAGCATCAAGTTGTAAGGATAATCTGTTTCAAACCGTATTAGGATAAATATAATTATTATGACTGCCTATATTGTAATCTGCAGTTTCATTAGATGTGAGATGGCGATTATGGAAGTGAGTCAGTGTTATTAATCGATCCTGATGTCAATTCGTGGAGAGGATAGGTAGTGTGTGATAGGTAATGTACACCTTTGAACACTACATCAATCTGACCAATTTTCATTACTCTAGGCCAAGCAATAAAATATGTGTTGCAAATTTTATGTACTGGCACTTCTTTTTCATCCTAGCATATATGTAAAGTTTAATAGCTTTTAGTCAACTGTACTTGAGAAGCAGCACTAATTACTAATATACTAATATACTAACCGAAGGGTGAAAACTCTGAGTTAGCACTAAAATGTAAATGCCCAACATTTTCTCCTTATGAAAATGTGTGTAAGGTTTGGTAAGTTGATGTCATTTATTACAAAAGCAGGATTAAGAATGCTTCAACTTGTAAATCATACCCTATCACAAAAGGGTTAATTGCAAGGTATAGAAAGTGATATTCATGTGTACAACATTACACATCAAAATAAAAGTATTCTTCTCGTATGTTTTTTTATATTTTAAGTAAATAACAAGAACAGTGCATGGAACGGATTTTAGATGCATGTGTCAGACATTAAAGCCCTAAAAATAATAATTTTAGATAAAATCTCTCCTATGACAGCCAGAATGTATGACATATTTTACAACTACTTCCTATAAAATTTGCACCAAAAAACCCATATTAGTCTAAAGACACAATATAAAAAGTAAGTCTTGTCTTAAAAGGTGTGTTAAAAAAGGGTGACTGTTTAATCTTGTAAAGGAAAATATCTATATAATGAAAATCTATTAGGAGGTTGTGAATCTGCAAATCTGTTAAAAAACCCTTTTGGGAACTTTGTAAAACTTAAAAGCATTCTAAAAATTTTACCTGGAAAAATCCTTTCAAGAGCTGAAATTTCACTCTCCTGAAAGTCACAGAGGAAATATTTCGGCTTCCATGCTTGACAGTTGTCTCTGATGACTTGAATTCCTTCTGCTATAGCTTCTGAAGTTTCGTTTTCGCAAATAAAAGTACCTACAACCTGATACCCTACATTTGTGCGAACTGCTACAAAGAACAGGGGCAGGTCATACAAGGTTGTTTTGTATGTGGCATCAAGAAAACACATTTTTCCATAACGCCTCAACAGTCTCCTCTGTTCCTTTGACTGGTATACCAGCAAGAACTTGTCACCATACTAAAAAAACATAAATTAATAAGTTTTTACATAAACTGAAAACAACAACTCAATCATTCAAGAATACTTTTTAGTCTTAGAAAATACAAGTTTGATTAGCACCAAAATTAAAGAAAAATCAACTAAAATATAATATTAATGCTGATATGTTTCTATAGGATTTTGTTATGTATTAATTATCGATATCATATTTATTACCTATCAGTATTAAGTTTTCTCAAGGCAATGACTGTCTTAAAAGATACTGTAATGAAGAAATGGATAAGTAACAAGTGATATTATCATACTATATGCTGAACTTTGTAATAAAATATTTTACCTGAGATTACCTTTACTGTAACATTCTAACCCAAAAATATCTTTCAGAACATGGCAGTTCTAGTAAGACACTCCATAAGAAGTATTACTGTATTGGCCTGTAACTTGGCAAGTTTTATATACATGTATATAGATGAATTTCTTAAAAAAAAGGAAACCAACTCAGTGACAAGGTTTGACAAGTTTATTTTAGTTAAGTCAGAGACCCAAGTGAAGTTTACAAACTAGCCTACTTCCTGTTTTCCCAAGAAAGTTTCAAGTTGAGATATAAAAACGAATAAGAGACTTATAAAACAGGTAATAATACTATTCAGAACAACTTCTCAACTCTGTATAAACATATGCACTTTGTGTTGGCCATGAACTTTTTAAAAATTTTTCTTATTTCTAAGCTTCATTCATATATAGGTCACTAAGTGTCAAAAACTAGGTCACAGTTATGAATGATCACTGTACGTGTCATTTGGTGTAAAAAAATAGGTACTAAGAAAGATTTCAAGATGAAAATATGTCTTCCATTATCTAGTGACCAATCATAACTGAACATCCATCTTCCATACTTTGTGATCTTCTCATTATATTATGGCAGAGACAACACATCTGCAAAAAATAACAGATAACAGAACAAGAGGGCCATGATGGCCCTAGATCGCTCACCAGAATACTTTGCCTTTGAGTCTGCTATTGAGCTAAAATCAAAAGCTTCTTAAGAATCTCCCTATATAAATCTATAGGAATACAAGTGACCCCAAGGGCAGGGCAAAATTTCACTCAAGGGGCATAATTTGAACAAACTTCGCAGATGACCTCTAGCTGATGATCCATTAAAATATCTAAGTTCTAGGCTCTGTGGTTTCAGGCAAGAGGTTTCTTTTAAGGTTTTGCTTATATAAGCCTATGCCGGGACAAGGCCAAATTTGACCAAAGGGGCATAATTTAAAGAAACTGGAAAAGGTCCACTAGACAATGCTACATTCCAAATCTTAAGGCTCCGGGGCTTTGTGGTTTCAGACAAGAAGACAATGACATCTTCAGCTTTGTCAATAAAAGTGGCATCTATAATTATGCAGATGACAATACTCTTTCTTATGCAGACATTTCTTTGCAGAATGTTATAAAAACTCTTGAGGAAGACAGTCTCTCACTTATAAACTGGTTCTCAAATAATAAGATGCAGGCTAACCCACACGAATTTCAAGCTATAGCTTTAGGTAACAAAACACAAAGTGATAATGTTGAATTCAAATTTAATGATGATGTTATCACATGTGCAGAAGAAGTAAAGCTTTTAGGAGTCACCTTTGATTTTAGATTAAATTTTAACACACATATATCAAACATATGTAAGAAGGCCAGCAAACAACTAAATGTGCTTAAAAGAATTGGTGGTAGCTTCGTCGTTCAAGTAAAATTGTTGACGACGCATGACGCACGCCGACGCATGCCGGACAATTAACAATCCTAAAAGCTCACCCTGAGCAGTGCTCAGGTGAGCTAAAAACTGAACATCTCAGGTCAGGTAGCAATAGTATTAATGATATACAGACAACAAAGTTATCAAGGAAAACTGCATTCCTAAGTTAAATAGAAATATGTTCATTTAAATTCATCAGACTTTGTTCATGCAGAATGAATCTGCTTTAAAGAAAGAAACTATTTGGTCCAATCATTAATAAAATATACAAAATGCTTCACATTAAAATTCAATAAGTATTCTGTACTTTTACAACATACAGAATTTTTTTCATGTAAGCTATTGCTCCCATCAAAGAAACTGAAACTATGAAAACTAACTTAGAATATGTGTCCAAGTCTAACCTTTTAGGTCCAGAGATCCCATTATCAGATATTAAATTAAGTGTTAAATCATATTCTCTTATTGCTAATTTTGAGTAAGACAGCTAGGAAGATTGTTATTGTGACCAATTGTAATTACTCTAACCCATTTTTAGAGAATACTGCTACGAAGAAGTTACCATTTAGAAGGAACTGAGAAATGCAAAAGCGTGTTTACCTAACTGACTCACTAAGTTCAAAATACAGAAGCTTTTCAAAGTTTTGTCCACTTCATTAACATTTATAGGTGTAATGGAGATCAGTCTTGTTCATTTTTTCAAAATGTATGCATATTATACTTTATAAGTAACATAGAAATCAGATTATGAATTCATTACTGACAGAGCCCACATTTGCAGCTTTAGACACATTTCTAATTAAGAACAACAGTGTGTAACTGAAACATGTTCCTTTCAAATACTGAAAAAGAAACATGCAGATTGGTAACATTACAAGAAACTGTAATAAGTAAATCAGGATCAATGAAATGCCTACTCCATCATATGCTGTGACTTCCACTCCATCATTTATATATATCAATATGATATATATAAAGATCTTATAAAAAAAACTGCTGTTCTCACATGCATGTCATATATTATTATTTTTAAAAGGGTGTGTGTTTGTCAAAAATACAAGAATGATTTTCTCAAAGAAATCAATGGAAGAGGCTTTCTTTTTTGAATTCCTGCAAAAATTATTTTACAAAACAACGTTAAACAGACCTTTACAGAGTTTCTTGTATCATAACTCTCTTTTTTTGTTGTGGCATCTTTGCATTTAAGCTGTGCAAACACAAAGTCTCCTTTGTTTTGCCATTCATTTACCTGAAGGCCATGTATATATTGAAAGAAATTAGAAGAGAGACCACTTTGTACTTGGTAAAAATCACAAATATAACAAAGCAAAGATAGGAATAAAGCACAATGAATTGGACATTTGATATATATATTTTTTTACTTTTGAATTTGTTTTTAATATGAGAGACAACTTTACACAAGAGCAAAAATTTTGAAAAGCCTACCAGGCAAATTAGTGATTGTTGTTCATCTCCTTTTTTGTGACTGCCAGCATAGATATGGTTGGAAATTACCTTATCACTTGGATAAAACCTGTAACTCTTTGGGTTTGGTAGAGGATTGCAAATTTCCCGGACATATGAGTGTAAGACACTTTTGACAGTTTGGATGTCTGTTTGACCCCCTTGACTTAATTCCTTTATTTTTTGGGCAAGACGAGGGTCTATGGGCTCTGGTGCAACCTAAGTAAGGAAGTGAATACTTTATTAAATAAAGAGGCACCACAAACTGAACTATATATTAAAATGGAATACATAGCAAATAACCAATCACAAATAACTGAAAGTGAAAAGTGTATGTGTCAAGAATCTTCAACAACTGCTGAATTATATAGAATGATCTCAAAATTGCCTGTGAAAATATTGTTTCTATTTATTGTTGTACTACAGATTGTAAACTACTTAGCTCTGAAACACTTCTTAAAATGTTCTCATCTTGCAACTGTATAAAAACACAGCAAAATTACAAATAACAAGAGGGTATTACATGGATATGATCATATGCTAAACATTGTCAACGATATTACACATACTACCTTACTTTGTATGGAAATATCATATATCCTTTTACACATGTCTTTATTTACATTTGTTATTCCATTTGTTAGGGCAAGTAAATCCAAATTTTCTATATAGTACATAATTTTTTTAAGACACACTTTACAACGAATTTTACCTCTTCAGCTGCATGGCATGTGTGGACATTTATGTCAGGGAGACAAACAACAATTACACGTTCGTAATCAATATCGTCCCCATTCCTCAGTCTAACTAGTAAATCTTCTGCCCGTGTTTTTAAATTAAATGGCGTAGCATCTTCAGAAATCTGTTAAAAGAGTATGCATCAAAGGAGCTGCTATAACTATATAACTACATAACTTATAATTCTATTTCAGGTTTCCTGTTACAGTGAGAATTATTTTCTCACAAGTATTTTTTGATCTTCTATTTTAATTCTGTTCACTATTCTCTAAGAAATAATTTTAATAAAAAAAAATTATGACATTTCATTAAACAGCATATTTAAACAGAACCAGAGAAGCATTGTACCATTTAATATTCCGTGTTTTCAAGGCGTTTATGTAATTATTAATATGTTTTCTAACCAGTGCTCACAGCCTGTATGACATTATCAAATGTTCAAAACAATTTCAAATCTTTAGTGCTGATTGCACATGAAAAAGTGTGCTACAAAAATGTTCATTTATAAACAAGAAATGTTTGTATAACCTGGTATGATGGAAATCTGCAGATCTCCCTGAACACACACCTTGCTGGACATTCTAGTTTCTTTGTGTCTTGAACAATGAATTTTCTCCCCTTCCTATAACCAGTGTGATCATCCTCAGGCTAAGAAATTAAAATTACCTTTTATTTCTTAATGTTTGACTGTGGAGGATACAAGGGAAGTTTTAAGAAAAAAAGGTCAAAATCATAGGATAAGAAAGGCCAAGTGCAAAATTGTGCTTCATTAAAAAAGATGTAAAAAGCTAAGACATTCAGTGGTTTGATCCATTTGATGTAGTTCATTTTGAAGTACAATTATCTAATAAAAATTGTAAAAATATTTTGCAACCTCTTCTCAGGGGATGTCCAGCTTTTTCTGACAAGGCTAGTGGTACTTAATATATAAAATGTTTGACAAAATGTTTAAGAGCCTACCAACATTACATAGTATAAAGATTAAGGAAGATAATTCTATTGTAAGTGTTTGATCCAAAATTAAACCAATAAATATAAATATACAATGACATTATATATATATATAACAATATACAACTAACAATATACATATATATATATATTGAAGTGGCGTATAAATGTTAAATTTTTTTTTTCAAGAAGATGTATTGGTTATGTAATAATTTTAATAAATTTGCAGTTCAATAACAGACAGTTATGTGAAACAAAACAGCAGTTTTCCAGACTGGGATTTGAACCCAGGTCTTCTGTCAGTAGTAACAGATATTCTAACCACTGAACTATCTGGATGATCAACTGATGCGTTTTGTCTTCAACTGTCATTGTTAAAGTAAACCATGAAATATTTAAAATTTTGGGGTTAACTGGCTTCTGATATAAAAATTTCCTTTTTTTATTTCTAGTTAAATGGAAATGAAAAAAAATCACAATCACGAAAGAGGTATTATTAGAGAAAAGCTGCCAAGTATAAGAAAAGTACCTTAAGCTTTCTCTTTCTTTCTTTTTCTCTAACATGTCTGTCCTTTCCAAACTGACAATCAAGGACTTTCTGGCCAAGGACAACAAATGGCACTCCTGAAAACTCTTGCCTACCTGCTGTTACATTGCTTTGGTCCTTCCAATAAACCTTTTTGGCAGATCTTACATCTGAAATGGAAATACTTACCAAACTATTTTTATTTGGTAACACTATTAATGCACTATAAGAAAATTTAACCTTAATAATTAGAAAGAAATGAAATAAGCATATGGCTTTTTGTTGGAGATAGAGTTTATGCAGAGTACTGTTGGCTTTAAAAAAAGGAAGAAATGAATTTTGAAATTAAGAATGGACTATTTATCCCATGTGATCTACTCTAGATCTAGGAGAGACAAATGGCCATTAGACATAATTTCCGAGATCAATCATCACGGAGAAAATTGCAACTAGCCTGGGGATCAAATCAGCAACATCTGGATTACTAATACAGTGCTCTAACTAATGAGCTAACTGAGCAGATTTATATAAAGGTAATAGTTTAGTCAAATGAGTATCAACATTTCAACTGAAATATGCTAAAATTGTTATGTACACTCAGATCAAAGAAATACCTATTTAGGACCATGAATATAAATTATTTGATCTTGCATGCAAAACAAATAAAACTTCTATTTATTACATGTTTTTATATTAGAATTTAAGTCATTTTTTACTTATTAATGCTGCGCTCTATCATACTCTATGCTACATGACTTCATCAAATCATGATGTCACATGTTCATTTGAAACAAATAATTCTGTAGATTTTCTTCTAATTTTTGTTAAAACAATTTCACAGGATGAATGAAAGAAATTATACGCTTCCTTGATTTAAATAATATTAGACAATTTTACATATGACTGAGTGTTTTTGGGATGAAATTTTCATTCATTTATGATTTATTCTTTTCATATGCAATTTATCCTAAATTCGCATTTATCCAGAATAGAGTATTTCTGGTTTTGATATTATACTTATAGTGAGATTCTGACACATAACAAATGATATCACAGAATTAGCTCAAGACGTCATTTTAATTATTTTGATTTTTTTAGAATAAAAACTGCAGCATGTGCACTGTGACAAAAACTTCCGTAAATCTTCTATAATGATAAACTTCAGCCAAACAATGATTACAATCAATTTAGAAATATTATACTATTGGTTCCAAAATTCTTTGTTGATTTGAAGACACAGTATCTGGTGTTATGTGATATTTCGTGCTTAGTGACTTCATCTAGAGCCTCTATTACTGTCTTGCACTCCAAAGTCGCCATTTTTTGGATGTGTAATAATCTTTCTATCTTTTTTTTTAAAAAAAATGGACAAAGGGAGGTAACTTAAATATTTAGTTACTCTATACCGGTGCAAAGGTAACTTTCAGTAATTCACACGGATTGCAAAAAGGCACCGCCGTGAAAAACGTCAACAATTTTGTGGTTGCTGTGCTTGATTATTTTTGAAAAAAAAAACGAAGAAGAAAATTTGCTAAGCGAAGAATATGGAATGACCCCTCATGTAAATTACACATTATCTTATTTGATGAAAATGGTGATGATGGGGATATGGTAGTGTCAGGGACTCAATTAAGGTCCTCGTGGTGTTTTTAATGATACTAATGCTGATGATAATAATCTGCACAACAATGATAATGATGATGATTATGTCGGTAATAATGGTGATGATGCAAGACAAGACAAATAACTCAAGACAAATTTAATTTAAAGTCGGTAGAATCCACGTGATAAACATTTGCTATGTATAACTATTGACCGACTACATAACAAAGCGCCTCCCAGTTATCAATATAGTCAGTATTGATTGCTCGGTAGTATCAAGTAGAAGTAGAAGTAGAAATAATAAATTACATACATAAAAGCATAAATACATAACGATCAAAATTCCTTAATTAGACATTATATACAGCACATACGAGCAAATGAATTACATACTTAAAACCTGAGTAAATTACACCATTATTGCATATCGTATCTATTTGTTCATTCATTATATTTTGAAGCAAAGAATTAAGTGATAAAGTATAATCGTGTCATTCGTTCTTTGATATAGTCAAAAGAAATATCTCTCCGGGTATCTGTTTAAGGAAGACCATATTATTTTTTCCTACCCTGGATATAGAATTTACCAATTCTTGAAAGTGGATATGGTGTTTGAAATACTTCCATTTTTCTCGGTAAGAGATAGATTTTGTCTTTATAGTTTTAGTTATTCCTCCAATAATATTTGTAACGTGTAAATTGTATAGAATCGGGAACATAATAATAACAGAAAATCTTTTTAATTGTTTTTAATTTTACTGGAACTGCATTGTTGACTGACTATCATTTCCGTTGTGTTTAAGCGGAGAACATCTACTTAAATTATAAGAAAGATTTTCAACAAAATTGCTGTAACTAATAAATAGATTTTGTGTGTTACCGATGGCGAACTGAAACTGACTGCATGATTGTGCGTGACCATGCGTGGCTAATTAAGCATGCGTGTCAAAAAATCACCAATGATTGGATCATGTTGTTTGGATTTTCATGTTTGAATAGTTCAATAATTTGATTAAATCGGATGTTATCGAAGTCGAACTGACACAGATTAGTTCGGAGGTTTTTTTTCCCAAACATTTGCATTGTAACATATAATAATATAATAATAATAATAATAATAATAATAATGTTTATAGATAATGATAATTAGAGATCATATGTGATGTTTCTTATATTTACAGGTTGTAGTTGTAGTGGTTGGTACGATTTGACTTTGAAAAAATAGAATCACCTTCTTTCTTGCTTTTCTAAAAAAAAAAATTCAATTTCCTAAAATAGAAATGATGCCAAACATGCCATGCAAAGCCACTACTATCAATGTAATGAAATTGAACGATAGAGGATGTAGAGTGAAGTGGTCTCACAAAAACTGTGTCGGATATATAGATACTGTTAAGGGCAAAATGGTTTTGTAACCACTGTAATTGGTAAAGGTGACTATTTAATTGTAAGATGTTCATGAATATAACTCTGATGGATTATATGTTATGTAGTTATTTATTATCAGCTGTTGTTGTTGTTATGTTTCATAAACTTTGATCTCTATATAATTAAATGAAGTTCACTCCAAATGTCCGTACAATCGGGCAATATCATCATCAAATTAAACTTACTTAACAACAATAAATCAAATGTATTTTCATAAATGTTTCATATTGTAGAGTATACTAAATACATATGTTTTTTTTTTTAAAAATAAAATGTATCCTTATTATTTTTACTTATAGCATGTTGATTGATTTTCGGAAAATCGATGTTTTTACCACGTTTTTCGTGGGCTATTTCTTTATCAATTTAAACTTACCTATCATCATTAAATCAAGATTATTTTCATAAAGGTTTGATATTGAAAGGTAATTTAAACATATATAGTATTTTCTTTAATCTATCTCTATTCTTTTTTACTAAGAGCGTCTAAAAAATGATGACAATATCGTTACAGAAGGGTATGTAGAAAAAGCACACAGCGATTTTCTCCAATTCTTGTGAAGCTGGCTCTGAATATTGTGACTGAAGTTGTGAGAAGTGACTGCACGTACTGCACTAAAGTGCTCGTCTACGAAAATTAGGATCAACCATTGGAATAAAACAGTGCATATGAACTATTTTTGTCAGCGTTGCATTGAATGTTGCACTCCCTTATATCCAGTTCCGTATGTCGCCTGCCTATAATAGGCAGTAATAAATTGAAGTTGAGAAGTCTCCTTAAAAAACGCATGGTTTTTAATAGTATTCTGACAGATCTACTCTACACCCTTCCACGCCAACCTGGGTCCTAATATTAGAAACAATCGATCAATAATTAAATAAAAATATAAATCAGTCAATAAAAATAAATAAATAAAATAAACGAACGGACGAACGAACGAACGTTTCTCGATTGACCAAGAAGGTCTACATTTTAGCACAATTTTACATAGCCAGAATAAGATTTCAACTTCAACTTCAACTTATTACTGCCAAAAGTCAATATTGACTATACTAGGCAGGCGTGTGTCAGGAACATTAAAAGATAATAACAACGAAAACAAGATTTTACTAAAGATTTTACTTAATCATTTATTTTGAATGTTTAAAATCTATAAAACTTGTTCAGTCCACTGATAAAAGCTGGCACAGTTGGGATAGCGTTTATCTCGGTCGGTACTTTCTTCCAGAGTCGTATAGTCCTTGGAAGAATGAGTTCATGTGATGTTGTGTTTTTGATTGCGGGAAGAGGAATTTGTTGTTTCTTGTGTTTGTAAGATGATTGTGATCGACATTGACTTGTTTGTTTTTTATTTTGTGTAGCATGACCAGGCTGGCATGGTTTCGCCTTTGTTCTAATGTTGACCATTTTAATTTTTTAATCATGTTTGTTACACTGCTTGTATAGTGGTAATCATTATGAACGTACCTTGCAGCTGACCCCTGGACCATTTCTATTCGGTGAATGAGATATTTCTGTCATGGGTGCCATATGGTTTAGCAGTATTCGACCTGTGGTCTTATATATGTTTTGTATGCTGATTCTTTGAGTTGTTTGTTTTGTGTTTTGACATTTCGTCTGATGAACCTTAAGCTGTTTTTTGCTTTGTTTGTGATGTCGTTTATGCGGGATGACCAGTTTAGGTTACTACTTATAGTAAATCCTAAGCATTTTGAATTTCTGTGGTTTTCAGAATAGTGCTATGTAGGGTGTAGGGAAAGATGACCGGTTTCTTTTTCCTGTGTATTCTGAGTACTTTACACTTGTCAAAGTTAAATTCCATTGATCATTCTTTTTCCCATATTTTAAGATTATGCAAGTCATTTTGTAGGGTTTGTGCAGATGCTTGTGATTTAATTGTTGAATAAACTATGATGTCGTCCGCAAATAGACGCACCTGACTCCTGACACTTCCTGGTAGGTCTGCGAGAAAAAGGCACGGACCTAAGACCGATCCCTACGGGACGCCAGAAAGCACAGGGAGCCTGTTAGAGACCTTGTTTTCCACTAATACTTTTTGTGATCTGTTTTTGATAAAGTTTTGAATCCATGAACAGATGTGTG
This sequence comes from Cyclina sinensis, assembly GCA_012932295.1. Lineage (NCBI taxonomy): Eukaryota > Metazoa > Mollusca > Bivalvia > Venerida > Veneridae > Cyclina > Cyclina sinensis. The sequence continues at coordinate 22,551,955 of JAAONU010000001.1, forward strand.
GATGAACCCCCATATGTGTTTCAGCTTGTGTATGAGTTTGTTGTGGTCTACTTTGTCGAAAGTTTTACCGAAGTCCATAACAATGACATCGGTTTGTTGAACTTCATCTAGGTTGTCAGATATTTCTTGTGTGAATCCGATGAGCTGTGTCTCACAGCTATGTTTTGACCTGAATCCATGTTGCTGGGTAAAAAATATGTTGTGTTTGTCAAAGTAATCCATCATGTTTGAAACAATGATGTGTTCCATTAGTTTTGATGCTATACATGTGAGTGATATTGGTCTGTAGTTGCTAGGTTTTGATTTTGACTCTTTTTTGTATGCTGGTGTGATGATGGCATGTTTCCAATCATTAGGAACAATACCTATGTCAAGTGACCTTTGGAATATTATTTTGAGGATTAGTACTATCTCTGTGTGTAGTTCTTTGAGTAACCTAGGTGGGATCTCATCTGGACCTTGGGCTTTATGGGGGTTTTGTCCTGTCAATAACTTATCAACTCCTTGAACTGAGATGGATATGGGAGCCATAGAAGGGTGACCAAGTGATGACATTGAGCTTTTAGATATTTGTTTAAGACTGAGTGGCAAAGGCTTTGAGAAGACTGATTCAGACTGTTTGTTTAGTATGTTCGCCTTCGACACTGGGTCAATGTTAGTATGACCATCAGTGCTGAGTGGTGCAATTCCTGTGTTTTCAGGATTTTGTGTTCAATAAAGTTGTAGAACTTTTTTTATGGCCTGGATCTGTATTATCTGAGATGATTGACTCTAGATATGACCAATAAGCATTTCTTGTTTGTTTTTGCACTGATGCTTTAAGATGTTTGAAATTCTTCATGTTCTGACTATTCTGTGACCGAGACTTTCTTCTTATTTTTATGAAAGTTTGTTCGATTTTTTCAAACCATCATGTTGGTCTTTGTGTAGAATTTTTGTTATAAATAAATATTACAAGATTTTAATTCATATATGTTTTCATGCAGTTTCTCTTGTAAAAAAAAAAACATTTATATTAATAATTTCTCCAGAATGTACACGGTTGGTCATATCTTTTGAAACATTCTTCGATTATAGGTTCTGGCTGTGATAGTAACCAAACCTATTAAAATGGCGACGCCCATGGAAAGCGTTGCTTTCTGTACTATTTTAAATGAAGTGGATTTTCTCTGTGTTTCTGAGGCGTTTACTGAAGACACTGTGATAATATCATCAAAGAGAAAATTGTTTGATATTTACAAGGTATGAAAATTTCCGTGTTAAAGGATATTGGATAAAGTCTTTAGAGTCATTAGTATTCGCGACATATAGTGATTTGAAACAAGTATGAATTTCTAGTTTTCCACATAATATATAATAAAAAAAAAAAAATTATATATATAAAGATCCTTTTTTCCAGTTCAATCAGGATTGTCTTAGCTAATTTAAATCCCTTTGGAATCATTTTAGCTATTTTCTAGAAATTTATATTCCATTTAAAAGTGCTCTTGTTTATTCATATGAGAGATCATGCTTTAAAATTCTCGGCTTTACACATCCGGGTATTTTTTAAAAGTAGTATATCTGTACTTGGGTGTAACTCAGATTTTATCGTTGAGCTATATGTAACTTCAAGATTAAAAATTACAAAAACTAAAACATATAACAAAAGAAACTGTCTTAATTTCCGAGACCTACAGCCTGATAAGTGCATTTTTAATGATTCTAATCAATTAAAGTTGTTAGGATTCATAACAAACGACTTTAAAGTCACATAGGCTCCAACGATAAAGTCTGAGGAACGACTGACAACCGAATGCTTAAATTAGTAAGTTACTGTTATCTGATTGGTTAATGGCTAGAATCACATCATGCTTAAGCCGAGAATTAAAGAATAAACTTCATGAATAAATAAACGTGTATTTATTTTTATTCTCAGTCAGGGTAGTTTCAGTTTATAATTGCCTTCCTGAATCACCATCTTTAAATTATTTGATACAGTACACGCAGTGCGGACTTTGACGTTGTTAAAATTGTCGCGGGGTGTTGTGACTCTGTTTTTTTGACTCCCCGGACACCGCAAACCCCTGTGATCCGACGCTGCGACACTGCGCAGTACTGATCACAGCGAACGGCCGCACTGATCACCGCGTTTTATACGAATGAACACTCGACGCGGTGGTCATTTTAGTCCTCAACACGGACAGTAAAATCGCGGGGATGGGTGTTCATCGTCAAAGTATGGGCTGCGTGTACTGTAAATCATTTTAAGACTGATTAGTTGGAGAAGATCAGTGCCTGGTTCATTCAGGGTTTAATGTATTGGTATCAGTTATCAAGGGTGGGTTTCATAAGACAACATAGACTTTAGACTGAACAAGAATTAAGTTAATAAGTAAGGTAAATATTTATATTTTTAGTTACTGTACTCATCAGTTAAGATATTTTCTAGATTTCAGATCAGAAGTCAGTGAAGAGTTGGTCACTGAGACATGGCATAACCTTGACTAGCCCAGTCCTGTGGAGTAAAAACCTTGACAAATTTGTCACTGTAACAAATAATCAGGTTAGAAAAATGTGAAGCATCATCGTTACATAAGAAATGATATAATATATAATACAAGAAAGGGTCATGGTGATAAAAAATCTAAGTAAGTGGTTTGTAACACATCAAATTCTCTGGTCAAGCTCAAAGGTCATGGTACCTTTTAATTTTCAAAGTTAATGTGATCACTGACACTGTCTTATGAGGCAAGGAATTGGTTCAGTAAATTGCCAGTTTAACTGTTTTTTGGTGTATGTTTTCAGTAAAGTGGTATTTAGAAAATTAGAGGTAAAAAGGTGTTTTCTATATGTTATATTATGCTGCACACTAAAAAGTCATTATTTCATTAGTCCAAAAATAATGATATAGTAACATGACCAACAATCAACAACTTTATAAGCAGTCGATTTGCTTTGACAGTGCTTGAAAATTCAATGATATTTTTGAGATTTCCTTACACTTACCGAATAGGTGATATACACCTAATAGAGCCACTGTGCTCTATTATATTATATATTATATAATGGCCCAGCAAACAAGTTACTTGTTTCATTACACTGATTTAAGGCTTGATATTTCACATATATGCTGAAAAGAATCAAAGTTGTGTAACAGATGCTATTAAAGGTTATGAAATGACATACATTTTTACTTGTTTCTTTCTTTGTTTATTTTAGGATGTGCGTACATGGGACAAAGAAAATACTGATTTCGAAAAGTCAAAGAAAAAACAGGTATAAAGATTGCCCTTATTTATGCATTTGTATTCAACATTTCAGTTCATACAATTTTATTTCTTTAACTACTTATAAAATAAACTATGGCATTGCAGATTCCATATTCAGTATGTTTTTCAGTCTTTATAAATTAAGCACCCTTTTTACATACATGTAACTTGTTTGCTTAAAAACCTATAACATCTTATTTCTTTTGTGAAAGACTGAAGACATATTATCATAGAAATTGTGTTTCTTACCCAAAGGTAGCTTGATGGAACAAATTAACACAAAATGGTAAATCTTTTAACATTGTGTCTTTCAGGCAAACTCAAAAATCCATGAAGTAATGTCTGCTGATGGTTATGAACCAGTGATTCTGTTCAGTAATGGAAGTATAGATTTCTTGAGCAAAATAAAAGAGGACCATAGTTCAGGACCTTTTACAGACAAGCAGAAAATATTCTGGTGCAAGGCATTGAACCAACAGTCAACCATTTTAGTGCTTTTTACAATAATAACACAGGTGGGGTATTAAACATAAGTTTCTTATATGAACTTATCTGTTGGTACATATCATCATAAAATAGTATGGTACACTGAAAAAAAAATCATTATGATCTGCCTTTGTCAAATTGGCAGAAACAAAAGCAACCTGATCATGTTTTACCCATTTGCAGGGGCAGAAACAATAACAGGTTGATCATGGTTTGTTCTTGTCACCTTGGTAGAAACAGTAGCAGATTGATTATGGTTTACCCTTGTCACATTGGCAAAAACAGTAGCGGATTAATCATGGTTTACCCTTGTCATACTGGCAGAAACAGTAGCAGATTGATCATGGTTTACCCTTGTCACATTGGCAGAAACAGTAGCAGATTGATCATGGTTTACCCTTGTCATACTGGCAGAAACAGTAGCAGATTGATCATGGTTTACCCTTGTCACATTGGCAGAAACAGTAGCAGATTAATCATGGTTTACCCTTGTCATACTGGCAGAAACAGTAGCAGATTAATCATGGTTTACCCTTGTCATACTGGCAGAAACAGTAGCAGATTAATCATGGTTTACCCTTGTCATACTGGCAGAAACAGTAGCAGATTGATCATGGTTTACCCTTGTCACATTGGCAGAAACAGTAGCAGATTGATCATGGTTTACCCTTGTCACATTGGCAGAAACAGTAGCAGATTAATCATGGTTTGTCTTTGTTACAAGGGGAAAAACAGTAGCAGATGATCAAGGTTTGCTCTTGTTACACAGGCAGAATCAGTAGCAGATTGATCAAGGTTTGCCCTTGTTACACTGACAGAAACAGTAGCAGATTGATCATGGTTTGCCCTTGTTACACATGCAGAAAAAGTATTAACTTATGTTTGCAATGCTCCTTTACTACCATGTCCCGGTTTTAAGGTATCATATGAACATCAGACTATCAATTTAATTAAAATTACAATAGCATCCGAAAACAGTCTTTTTAACTGGTACATTGTATTTGTGATTTTTATGTAGTTTCATGTAGTTAAGGGTTTTTCATTCTACATTTTGTATAACTTTATGAAGTCTGGTAAGGCACATTCTACAGTTGTAACTCAGGTGAGCAATATGACCCATAGGCCTTCCAGGTTTTTTTTTAGGCTGATTTTATAGCCGATATTGGGTCATATTCCCAATTGAAAATAGTATCTTTTTTTCCCAAAAAATCAGAAAAAAAATCCCAATTGAAACTTCAAAGAACAAAAAAAAAAAAAAAACTAAAATCCACGAAAACAAGAGATCTTTCACTATAATAGACTTGTTAGGATTGAAAGTTTCCATCATAGACACTAATTGTTAGTGTTCATTTAAAACTTGCAAAACTGAAGTCATGCATTTTTCCCAATTTTTAGCAAAACATCGCTGGATTTCCCAATCCCATGGGTATGGGTCATGTTCCCAAAATACTGAGAAAAAACCCTGCCTTCTGTTTAATATGATAGGGTTGATAAAACTTTATTCTCATTATCTTTGTTGGAATGGTGTAAAATGTTTTATGTCTAGTTCTCTACACTGAATAAAGGAAAGGCTTAACTGTTTCTTCCTTAAATATCATGTGATTGCTTGCTACTAGGTTTTTTTTTTGACGTCATGTTTTATGTTTATTCAATGCAGTTTGTTTACGCTGATGAATATACTAAGCTTCAAATATTTGTGACGCTTTTAGAAATTACTGATCTAGGCATTTTTGAAGCTGAAATTATGTAATTTAGTCTGAAAAAGAAAAAAATATGTTATTGTTTATTAACAAAATGATTTGGAACAACCTTAGATTTAATTTGTTTTTTCTTTGTTTCAGGATGGTGCGAAGTTGCACACAAACAGATATAATGCTGACAAGAACACTTGGCATCACAGTGTAATACCTGTACCAATACCAGACAGTGCCACTGACCTGTGTTCCTGTGATGCTGCTACAAACTCGGATGCTGTAAATGTTTTCTTTCTCTGTAAGTATTCCATTATATATTGTAAATTTGAATTGCTTTTTGGGTGTCAGATTTCACAAGGGGTACTGGGTCTGGGTATTGAATCTGTTTATGGATCTGATAGATTTAAAAAAGACAAACAGTTGAAAGCAAATACAAGTAATTGTTATTTTCTTGTAAACATATAACTGTAGACTAAACATTTATAATCTGTCAGTGACTTGGGATGATTTGAAATGAGTCCAGTGAAAGTCTTATTGCTGTTTTCAGAAAACTAACAAAAAAGTGGTTAGGGCCATCCAGTAAAACATATAACCCACCACAGGAAGAATTCTAAATTGGATAAACCCCCTGTATAAGTTTATTTGACAAGAAAAGACCCCCACTCAAGGCCGTCGTCGATGGTCCGGCCGGTCCGGCCTTGGCCGGACCAATATTTTGGCCAAAAATGAGTAAAAAAAAAACAACAAACAAAACAAAAAAAAACACGCATCGCTGATTAGCAATTTGACACTTACTGCCCCCTTATGCAATGCGCGGTAATATACAAACATGACGCGAAACAACTGAACACTGTTAATTGACCAGGTATATGTAGGGGTACTATGAAGACAAGTGTGAAGTTATCTTAATTGGCATTAATTGACATTGACGTGGCTCCGGACAGTTCACCGTATATATATATATATATATATATATATATATTTATTTATTTATTCAAAATATTACATCACAATTTTTTAACTTTTACTTCTGTTCACATACAAGTATTTTAATATGAATAATTTAAGATAGTAAAATATCATGATGTTTGACACATTCCATCGGAACCAAATCAACCAAAATCATTTTCGTTTCCAAAACGAACATTTGGTGAGTACATTTTTTCATCAATGTTATATATATGATGATAAAACAAAAAAAGAAAAGAAAAAAAAAGAACAGTGCATGAGATTTGCAATATACATTATGAATATCTTAAACTAGTAATGCCTGAATTCTCCGAGAACTTGATAACATTTTATTGATTGTATACGGCAACCGTTCAAAAGTCATACCGTGCCGTTTTTGCGACTCCGTAAAAATGGTATTGCACGGCCGTGCATATATTTTGACGTGACGTCATATGCGTTATACACACTAAATGTTAGCGTTTTTCTATAGGTGCGTCAATGAAAAATGGTTCTTTTTCACTTCAAACGATCTTTATTTTTGGTCATATGAGACTCATTTGTACACCTGTCCGTCCGTTATGCGAACCTTAAATTTCACCCTTAAAACTTACGACGCACAAATCTGTAAAAAATCGCGGACATATTACTATAACATGTACTAGCGACAGGCTGTAAACTGTGCCAAATATACGGGAAAACTCCCCTGAGAGCATCCTAGAATAAAAAATTTTCCGGGGGAGCATGCCCCCGTACCCCCCTAGATTCTGGCTAAAACCAACCAACTTGGCCGCACCAATCACAAAATTGTGACCACGGGCCTGCCACTGTATAAAAAGACAACACTCTTTATTTTGCCCTATTGGAGATAGGATATATGTTTTATTGGAATTGACCTTAGGTACTTTTTGGAAACATATACAAACACCTAAATTGACTTAGTAAATAACTAAATATCTGAAACATAATAAGAATGCATAAGACATCCTGAATTCCATCCCCAGAAAGGTCCATTTTGCTCCAGGTATATTTCTATTGGAGTAAGCAAAGAAATTCCTGAAAAACTCACTCTTCACCTCAGCTCCTAGAACTAGTTGGAAAATACAGTGGCAGAAAAATAGTTTGGCAGTTTACTGTGTGAAAATTTCTTACTGAAAAGGTGTTGACTTACGAAGATGCAAACGTCTATTGCAGGGACAGATGGAAAGTTGAACACAGTGACAGTAAAACAAGGGTACAGTTCTCCAGGACCTTGTCATACAATCTCTGGAACTAGCAACAACAGTTCTATTCTGGCTGTAGATGATTTTCACATAGCAGTAGCTGGTGTTATTAAGGATGGAAATAAGGGTAGATTGTGTTAAAATTTAATTGCGAACTATCTTGATTTAACAGCCACTTTTCCAGAACAGATGCACTGGACATATCTTTAAAGATATGATATTACAGTAAACAGTATCAATAAACAAAGAAACATATGTGAACATATTTCCTTAGTTATTACTGTAGCTTATTTTTGGCAAACTTAGACTTCGCTTGTTCGTCAGTAAAAATACAGCATTGATTTGTAAAATTCCTAAAAAATTCAAACATTTTCTTGCTGAAATGAAAAATTGAATTTACTTCATTTTTAGATGGTCTTGGTGTTTTTGATACAAAGTTTGGACTGTTGAAGTCTTGGCAGCCATTTCCTGACAAATGTCTTTGCAAACCAAAGGTATGTCAATGAATGCTTTTTGTACTTAATTATACACCCATCTAAGATGAGGGGGCATATAATCTTGCAAATGTCGGTCAGTCAGTAGACACTTTGGTTTCTGATCAATATCTAGAGAAACCTTGGACCCACTTTCCTCAGTCTTGGTATGTAGGTTGGTCATGACTAGTAGATGACCCCTACAGGTTTTCAGGTCAAAGGTCAAGGTCATAGTGACCTTGAATAGCAAAATGGTTTCCGATCAATCACTATAGAATGCTTTTTGCCATGTTGTGTAGGTTGGTCATGTCAGATGACCCCTGTAGTTTTTCACGTCATAGGTCAAAGGTCAAGGTCACAGTGACCTTGAATAGCAAAACAGTTTCCAGTCAGTAACTAAAGAACCCTTGGTCCCAAGTTGTTCAGTCTTAGTATATATGTTGATCATGACCAGCAGATGACCCCTATAGTTTTTCACATCACCAGCTAAATCTTAAGGTAACAATGACTTTGAATAGCAAAAGGGTTCCCGATCAATACTTAAAGAACCCTTGGTCCCAGGTTGTTCAATCTTAGTATCTAGGTTGATCATGACCAGTAGATGACCCCTATAGTTTTTCAGGTCACCAGGTCGAAGATCAAGGTCTCTGATCTATAATTAAAGAACCCTTGCTCCAAGGTTGTTTAAACTAAGTTTGTAGGTTGGACATGACCAGTAGATGACCCCTATAGTTTTTCAGGTCACCAGGTCAAAGGTCAAGGTCTCTGTGACCTTGAAGAGCAAAACAGTTTCTGATCAATAACTGTAGAACCCTTAGTCCCAGGTTGTTCAGACTTAGTGTGTAGGTTGGTCATGACTAGTAGATGACCCCATATAGTTTTTTTTACATCACCAGGTGAAAGGTCAGATCACAGTGACCTTGAATAGCAAAAAGGTTTCTGATCTATAATTAAAGAACCCTTGCTCCAAGGTTGTTTAAACTAAGTTTGTAGGTTGGACATGACCAGTAGATGACCCCTATAGTTTTTCAGGTCACCAGGTCAAAGGTCAAGGTCTCTGTGACCTTGAAGAGTAAAACAGTTTCTGATCAATAACTATAAAACCCTTTGTTCCAGGTTGTTCATACTAAGTGGGTAGGTTGGTCATGTCCAGTAAATGACCCCTTAACCTTTTCATGTCACCAGGTCAATGGTCAAGGTAATAGTAACCTTGAATAGCAAAAGGGTTTCAGATCAATAACTATAGAACCCTTAGTCTCAGGTTGTTCAAACTTAGTATATAGGTTGGTCATTACTAGTAGATGACCCTTACAGTTTTTCAGGTCACCAAGTCAAAGGCCAAGGTCACAGTGACCTTTAAAAGCAAAATGATTTCCAATGAAAAACTATAGAATGCTTGGGCCCAGGTTCCTCAAACTTGGTATATAGGTTGGTCATGACTAGTAGATGACCCCTTAAGCTTTTCGTGTCAAAGGTCAAGGTCACAGTGACCTTGTATAGCAAAATAGTGTCCAATCAATTACTATAGAAGGCTTCTAACATTCATAGGTAGGTTTGTAACAACAGTTAGATGTCTCCTATATGTTTTAGGGTTATTAGGTCAAAGGTCAAGTGTCACAGTGACCTTTAAAAGCAAAACAGTTTCTGCTGAATATCTAGGTAATCCTTTGACCCAGGTTTGTCAGACTTAGCATGTAGGCTTGTCATGATCAGTAGATAACAACTATCTTTTTTCAGGTCATTGGGTCAAAGGTCAAGGGTCACAGTGACCTTTAAAAGCAAAATGGTTTCAGATGAATAAGTAAAGAATGCTTGGGCCCATTTTCCTCAAACTGTATAAAAGTTGTTCATGACTTGTAAATAAGCACTTTAGTTTTTCAGATCACCAGGTCAAAGGCCATGGATACAGTGTCCTTGAATAGTAAAATGGTTTCCAGTTAATAACTATAGAATGCTTGGTCCCAGCTCCTCGAAACTTCATGGCTGCCTCTAGGGATAAGGTGCTGGGGGGGGGGGGAAGGGGGGAATATATGTTTTAAAAAAATCTCTTGTTTTAAATTTTAGTAATGAATGAATAAAAAAAAGTGTAGTAACTGTGTAAAACAAAACCTCTAAGGTTCCTTCCTCACTGTTTGCTAGGAGCAAATGATGGGATGAAATTAAAAATGCAACTATGGAAAACGTCTTGTCACCAGTTTGAAGAATTACGTTTGAACTTTGGAATTAGCCAGTACCTTTTATTACTGTAATTTGTTTAGAGCTGCGTGAAGAGAGGAAAAGGAGGCATTATGTGGCTCACTTTGTGACATGTATTTTTCTTTGACAGAGGTTTAAACTTGGGACCAAGTGAACCAACTATAACACTCTCTCTAGGCTATTCAGGGGTTAATTGACATAATATATTGCATTGTTACCAAACTGGTGACAGTGACAAGATTTCTTTTTTCATCAGTAAGTAACATTAACTTGTTGTTAAATTTAAAAAGCTTTGAAAGTGAACAGAGCTACTTTTCCTGTGAAAGAAAATTTTTAGTTGAGAGGAAAAATTCTGTTGGTTCTATATTAGAAAGTATTACTTCTGAAATTTTATTCTAAATATCTTGTCATGAAAGTATTGTCATGAAAGAACGGAATTTGATTCTTAATGTAGAAATACTATCAATATAGATGCAGATGGCAAGGATTCTACATTCCGATAGGTAAGGGTAACTGGGCTTGTAAGGTACAGTTCAGGGGCTTGACGAAATACAAGCTTCCTGATGTGAGTTGGTATATTATGTATTATCAAGTGTGTGAATGTGTTTGAACTAAGTATGTAAATGGAATAATAGTAGGTTATTATTTTGTTCATATTGTATACAATGTTAAGGTCAGTTTCAGCATGTTTGATCACAAGTTCTTGAGACACTCTTGTTCTTCTATTCAGATGTACAAAGTTCGAGACCACTTGTTCCTGCCCTGTGGCACAACACTGTACAGATACAAGTACGAATGTGAACCTTCGACTGTGATAAGCCTGCTTGCACAGGGTAATACAGCAGACCAAGTACCAATGCACTATTTTTGGAACCCTACAAAAACGGTATACAGATTTTTCAGTTCTATGTATTCTTCAGTTTTTTAACTTAAGTTTTTTGAAGAGAACTGCATAGATTAATGGGTTGTTGTCCACAGGTGTTTCTTGCAACTTCTGAAGAATGACTTGTTAGACTGTATAAACAGGTTTTTCAGCACATGACCTCAATTGAAATTAAACAAATTTATAATGAGTGCCCTAAAATAGTCTGGAAAAGTTGCTGCTTTTGAATAAAATTGGGGCTCGCATGGAATTTAAACAAATTATACATGTGAAGACTTTGTCTAGAAAAATTGCTATTAAATGTCAATTTTTACTTGAGTGTAGACTTCAGCTTGTAATAAAATTCCTTGAATATATTTTTCTCTAGCCATTATCCTGCTTGCAGCAATTGTTTAAACATTTGAAGCCAGAACATATGATGACCTGTCTGCACATGTATGCCGCTTGATCATGGTCTGTTTGGTTTCACCATTGAAGCCAGAACATATGATGACCTGTCTGCACATGTATGCCGCTTGATCATGGTCTGTTTGGTTTCACCATTGAAGCCAGAACATATGATGACCTGTCTGTACATGTATGCCGCTTGATCATGGTCTGTTTGGTTTCACCATTGAAGCCAGAACATATGATGACCTGTCTGCACATGTATGCCGCTTGATCATGGTCTGTTTGGTTTCACCATTGAAGCCAGAACATATGATGACCTGTCTGCACATGTATGCCGCTTGATCATGGTCTGTTTGGTTTCACCATTGAAGCCAGAACATATGATGACCTGTCTGCACATGTATGCCGCTTGATCATGGTCTGTTTGGTTTCACCATTGAAGCCAGAGCAGATTATGACCTGTCTGCACATGTATGCCGCTTGATCATGGTCTGTTTGGTTTAACCATTGAAGCCAGAACACATGATGACCAGTCTGCACACTCATGTCAGTTGATCATTGTCTGTTTGGTTAACTCTACAATCAGAATGTTTTTGGTTTATACCCAGAACATGATAAATGGTAGAGTCCAAATTGAAGGATAAACAAGTCTATTTTAGAAATTTAACAGGGTCAGTTTGTTAGTGAAATGGTTTTGTTGCCTAAGTAATGATTACTTTCCTTTTTTGCAGCCTATTTTGAGTAAAAGATCTTCAGAACTTGCGGAAGCACTCAGCTGTCTTTCAGATCCTGCTTTGGTAAGCATAGATTGTTAGAATATACTGGCTTTAAATGTTTTACATAACTGCTGTTTACATGTATGTATCACAGGGAGAGACAGGTAAACTAGATATTGTTAAATTTCTTTGTTTTTGTGCATCTTGACCTCGTATTGACTGCAGGCTTATAAAAACAACCGGTAATTTCTTCGAGGCAATCAGAAAAAAGAGGCATGACTGGCTTGCAAAGAAATATTTGAAATTAAGCTATTAATATGCAAGGTTTTTGTGAGTGATTAAAAATTTGAAAAACTTATACAGAACAGTTTATATATCTTACTGTTTTTACATTGTATAATTATTGTATGCAGCTTAGCTTCTTTCTTGTAAAACATTTTGCAGGATGATTGGATTGTATGATTCCAGTGTTCTGTTGTTGTTGTTCTTTTCAGAACTACACACAATTCAAAGAGAAATTTACTACTCTTTTACCTGAGCTGAAAAAGATTGAGAATCATCATTGGTTGTCCACAAGTCACATGACCTCACTGCTGCAAAGGATTATGGGAGACAAAAAGTTCTGGGCACAGGAAGAGATGTGTCAGTTAATTAAACTAAAATGCATACCACTGAGGTACTTGTACATTTTTCTTTTTTTACAAAAACAGTTGTTAGGTTTTTTTTTGGCAACCAGTGCAGGTAGTTTTTAGTTTTCAGCTTAATTTTATTTCATTTTATCGCAAGTCTGTATTTTCTGATATAGTGTGCAATAAATGTGGTATCCATGGTAAATACTTTATTGAACTACATTCATGTGGCACATTGCCATGATCCTCATTGATGATATTCATGAAATTTTTTTAGTAAATTTTGGTTAACAATAATGGCTTGTTATTTTGAGAATCATGTTGGTTGCCATCAGTTACAAATAAAATGCTAAAATCTACACTATTGTTTTCTGAACCTTCTTTATTTTATTTCAAGTATGGGTAGTTAAAGGTTATTTGCTTTGCATATACATGTTTGTGCACTCCTTCTGCGGAGTGATAAAATGACGCTCTTCAGAAGTGGAATGATATTATAGTACTCCACAGGAAGAACTCATGTAGATCTCAGTACAAAACAAAAAACCTGTAAATTACATAATTTCTTGGATGGCATATTGACTATATAGTACTTTACATTTTTTATTTGACTTTATATTGCATTTTTTATTGCAGCATTATGGATGAGTTGTTTGGATTCTTAGTACAGAAGTCCGAGATATCCTTGCTTCATATGATCATACAAACATTGCCAAATATACCAGAGAAATGTATTTGTAGGGCTCTGTCATTCTTCCTTCAGTAAGTAGTTTTTACTGGAATTACACTTTGCTTGTGGTACGATGCCAGCTGCAACAGGCCGTCAGTTGATTATTGGCTAAATTAACCTGTTGTTTATTGGCGGGAGTACTCAGTTGTTACACGGTCCATTGTTCCTGGAATAGACCTGTTATACTCTTGGAATAGACCTGTTATACTTTTCAGAAAAGCTAACTTTTGCTCAGTCAGAGACATGGTTGGTAGCAGTTTTTGAACCCAAACACCTGCTATCATTCAGAGGTTACAGTTATTTGACGTCTGTCGCCTTAACCACTTGACTGTAGCAGCAGGTTTAATATTTAATGCACATTTAATGCCAAGAGGACTGTAACTGCTTTAGAGGAAGAAGAATAAAGCTTTTGTTCGAAATTCTGATGATGCAAAAAGGACATCATCTGGTACGAAACTACACAGAAGCACCATTTTATTTACACATAAGTGATTCTTATGCTTCAGAAAATAAGTGATTAATCTTTAAACCTATACTACCATTCTCTGTAAGGAATGGCTAACCTTCTCAATAATGATGGTGGGGCTCAAACCCTTCACCAATCATTAGTGAGAATTTAAGTGATTTAAAGTCAGCAACTTTAAGCACTCGGCCAGGGAGATGGTCTATTTGAAATATGTTCCAATGTAATGCTTTTTGTCTCTTGTGATTTTTTTTTGGTGTATCTGTATTTAGTAAAGAGAAGTCATGAATTGTATGTGTAATTACAGATGTGATGAAGAAAAATTGCCCTCTAAAGATAGAGAGAAGGACAAGCCTGAAGAAAAAAGTGATGGAAAAACATGTGTCTGTCCTTTAAGTTACAGAAGATCAGCAATCATGTATCCTTCAGTTATGTTTGTACAAATTGGATGATTATTCAAGAAACTTCTGATCAGATTTTCGATGAAATTTTTTACGTAATTTTCAATAACTTTATACTTGACTCCATGAAATTGTATTCATTGTCTTATTTAAAGAAGCATCCTAAAATATAAATGCTTATATACTGCATAGGTATTTTACTGTCAATGTAAAATGATGTACTGCATAGGTATTTTACTGTAAATGTAAAATGATACACTGCATAGGTATTTTACTGTCAATGTAAAATGATCTGCTGCATAGGTATTTTACTGTAAATGTAAAATAATGTACTGCATAGGTATTTTACTGTACATGTAAAATGATGTACTGCATGGGTATTTTACTGTAAATGTAAAATGATGTACTGCATAGGTATTTTACTGTAAATGTAAAATAATGTACTGCATAGGTATTTTACTGTAAATGTAAAATTATACACTGCATAGGTATTTTACTGTCAATGTAAAATGATGTACTGCATAGGTATTTTACTGTAAATGTAAAATAATGTACTGCATAGGTATTTTACTGTAAATGTAAAATGATGTACTGCATAGGTATTTTACTGTAAATGTAAAATGATGTACTGCATCGGTATTTTACTGTAAATGTAAAAATTGTACTGCATAGGTATATTACTGTAAATGTAAAATGATACACTGCATAGGTATTTTACTGTGACTGTAAAATGATGCCCTGCATAGGTATTTTACTGTGACTGTAAAATGATGCGCTGCATAGGTATTTTACTGTGACTGTAAAATGATGCGCTGCATAGGTATTTTACTGTGACTGTAAAATGATGCGCTGCATAGGTATTTTACTGTGACTGTAAAATGATGCGCTGCATAGGTAGTTTACTGTGACTGTAAAATGATGTGCTGCATAGGTATTTTACTGTACATGTAAAATGATGTGCTGCATAGGTATTTTACTGTACATGTAAAATGATGTGCTGCATAGGTATTTTACTGTCAATGTAAAATGATGTACTGCATAGGTATTTTACTGTACATGTAAAATGATGTGCTGCATAGGTATTTTACTGTACATGTAAAATGATGTGCTGCATAGGTAGTTTACTGTACATGTAAAATGATGTGCTGCATAGGTATTTTACTGTACATGTAAAATGATGTGCTGCATAGGTAGTTTACTGTACATGTAGAATGATGTGCTGCATAGGTAGTTTACTGTACATGTAAAATGATGTGCTGCATAGGTAGTTTACTGTCAATGTAAAATGATGTGCTGCATAGGTAGTTTACTGTCAATGTAAAATGATGTGCTGCATAGGTAGTTTACTGTCAATGTAAAATGATGTGCTGCATAGGTAGTTTACTGTACATGTAAAATGATGTGCTGCATAGGTAGTTTACTGTACATGTAAAATGATGTGCTGCATAGGTAGTTTACTGTACATGTAAAATGATGTGCTGCATAGGTAGTTTACTGTGACTGTAAAATGATGCGCTGCATAGGTATTTTACTGTGACTGTAAAATGATGCGCTGCATAGCTATTTTACTGTGACTGTAAAATGATGCGCTGCATAGCTATTTTACTGTGACTGTAAAATGATGCGCTGCATAGGTATTTTACTGTGACTGTAAAATGATGCGCTGCATAGGTATTTTACTGTGACTGTAAAATGATGCGCTGCATAGCTATTTTACTGTGACTGTAAAATGATGCGCTGGATAGGTATTTTACTGTGACTGTAAAATGATGCGCTGTATAGGTATTTTACTGTGACTGTTAAATGATGCGCTGTATAGGTATTTTACTGTGACTGTAAAATGATGCGCTGCATAAGTATTTTACTGTGACTGTAAAATGATGTGCTGCATAGGTAGTTTACTGTGACTGTAAAATGATGTGCTGCATAGGTAGTTTACTGTGACTGTAAAATGATGCGCTGCATAGGTATTTTACTGTGACTGTAAAATGATGCGCTGCATAGGTATTTTACTGTGACTGTAAAATGATGCGCTGCATAGGTATTTTACTGTGACTGTAAAATGATGTGCTGCATAGGTAGTTTACTGTGACTGTAAAATGATGCACTGCATAGGTATTTTACTGTGACTGTAAAATGATGCGCTGCATAGGTATTTTACTGTGACTGTAAAATGATGCGCTGCATAGGTATTTTACTGTGACTGTAAAATGATGCGCTGTATAGATATTTTACTGTGACTGTAAAATGATGCGCTGTATAGGTATTTTACTGTGACTGTAAACTGATGCACTGTATAGGTATTTTACTGTGACTGTAAACTGATGCACTGTATAGGTATTTTACTGTGACTGTAAACTGATGCACTGTATAGGTATTTTACTGTGACTGTAAACTGATGCACTGTATAGGTATTTTACTGTGACTGTAAAATGATGCGCTGTATAGGTATTTTACTGTGACTGTAAACTGATGCACTGTATAGGTATTTTACTGTGACTGTAAACTGATGCACTTTATAGGTATTTTACTGTGACTGTAAAATGATGCGCTGTATAGGTATTTTACTGTGACTGTAAAATGATGTACTGTATAGGTATTTTACTGTGACTGTAAAATGATGTACTGTATAGGTATTTTACTGTGACTGTAAACTGATGCACTGTATAGGTATTTTACTGGCTTATTCTTGATAAAATGAAAAATAATTGATAATGTCAACAACATATATTCAAAGCTTTTTTCATATTACTTAGAGACATCAAGAAAAGGTACAATTTGTAATAAAAAGCAGTCCACCCCAAATTGTACAAAAACTACTCTATTTTATAAAGACTAAAAAAAGTGTTACTGTTGAACTTTGAATTTTGACATACACCTTTAAGTCCAGTAATGATTCATTCAATATCATTCATGTCTTTATGATTTTCAAGGAAAAGCAATTCTCTTAATTTTATGGTATATTTCTTTACAACAAACAGCTACAGAATGAAAGCAAGCTTCCAACGTGTAAATGTAACCCAAGGGTTGGGGGGGAGGGAGGAATGTGGATACTGTCCCCCCATACCATGTTGCCCCACAAGTGAATTTTATTTAACACTAAAGGGTTGACTTGTTAGATGGTTGTAAGATATAGAACTGTAAAGACACATTCCTTTCAACTTTTAAGCAGGTATGATAACAGTAATTAATAGGATGAAGAGGGGTCTTTCAGCTAGATAAAGTTGATCATTGTTGTTACAAAAATTTCAAATGTTTATCAACTCTTCCACAATTATGAAATTCAGGATCTATAGACAAGCCCTAAGATATTATCTTTATGGTAATGAAGTATGTGTAATATGAGTTTTCTTTGCCAGTGGCAAATTTCACTAGCAATGATAGTTATTATTTTCCTTAATGATTTCACAGCAATGAGATACTGTGTTTGCCCTATAGTGATACATTTCTGTTGGAGTGTCTGAGAAAGATTTCATTTAAAGATGCATTGGTAAGTGAAGAGTTCGTTATTATGATATTAATTGCGATATTTTAACCTAAGATAGCAGAGTAAAAGGTGACTTAGATTCAGATACTTTGTTTTATAGAAATACTGAAAAGTTTTACTCTTCACTCAAATGCATGGGAGAAAGATTTCTGTATATAGAGTATATCTGTCAGACTTCTTTGTGCCAGTGTATTTAAGAAGTTCTCAGTTGTTGAGTATACTGTTAAAATTGTGATGGGTCAAATTAACCAAGTGTATTTGTACAGGCTCTCAGCAGCAAGGTTGTGGTACAAAATCAGATAGGTCACAAAATGAAAGTAAATCTTAGGTATAAAAAAAAGCTAAATGTGTTGTGAAGTGTTTTAAAACAAAAATGGGTGAAAAATACCCAGATGTTTTCAGTAATGTTATTCCTCATATAAATAAATGGCATGTTTTTTTTCCAGAAACTGATGGAGTTTTTGTGCTATTTATTGGAATCCAAATCTGGTTTCTTAAAAAAGGACAAGAAAGGCAAACGAAAGCTGTCACAGATTCAGGTATGTTGGTTTATCTAGAACATACTTCAGTATTACAGACACCTTTTAGACACTTTGAATTTACAATTTTATTTCACTTTTGATATAAAAAGGTTTGGCCCCAGATTACCATCATGATGTATTTGTATTGTAAACGTTCAACAAAATCCATTTACTTCCATTTCTACTTGACGAGTCAATATTTTTACAGAATATTTTTCTATATTCTTGGTTTGGGATAAATTGGATACCTTATGTTTAAACTTACATGGACAGCATTTCTGTTTAATATAATCAAGTACGTTATCTCTCTAGCATCAGGCTGAACCCCCATTGTTCATAGAGACCATTCTTTATATACATGTACAAATGTAGCCGACGACTTATTTGCACATTTAGAAAGTTGAATATTACCCGAATTTACAAATACTGCTCCTAACAACAGACAAAATAAGGATATTTATACTCTGTTTACTTCAGATTGTGGACTGGTTGTGTTTGGTGCTAGATGCTCACATCACACAGTTTGTCCTGTCACCTGACTGTCACATGACCATTGTCAAGTTGAAGTCAGTTGTGAGTGAACAGGTAAAAGCTTCATAGCCTATTATTTATATTTTAAATGTAATTGTCTATTAAATATTTTTTTAAAGTACTGTAAAAACTTTGCTTGATTTAAGTGCTAAGTAATCATGCACAATGTTTTTACAAGTACTGTAAGAAACAAAAAATGCAAAAAGTCTTACACACTGTGTTGACTATACCCTTTGTGTGCGTATTTTCATTAATAGTGAAAGGTTAAGGTTGCTGATTGGAAAGTTATAGTAACCACTTACTGAGGATTAGGGTATAAAATCTCACCACAGTCGTGACTAAATAAAGTGAGAGGGATATCAGTTTCTTATTAGTTGGTTATCTACTGTTAGTGCACCAATGTTAAGTAAACTAACGCTAAACTAAGTCTCTGAGAGATAGACAACACTCAGTTTTGAACTTTTTATTTATAAGAAAGTACTTACCTATTTTGATCTACCTTTTGGCACAGGTTCAGTTTTTTGATGGCCTTGTGACTTTAGAAGCTTTATTGGAACATTTTAAAGCAAAAAGTGCACTTCCACAGGAAAAGAAGATTGGACATTATTGTATAGAGGTGCTTCATGTGTACTGATAACAGGCCAGTGTTCAGTTTGTATAGGGATATACAGCAAATTTTGTCATCACAGAAACTATGAAATGTTTACCTGAGAATAAAATTGTCAATTGTTTCAAGTTGTGTTCTTTTCTTGATGCATTTGCCTTCTTCTGCATGAGGATCTGTCTGTCCATTTGCCTTCTTCTGCATGAGGATCTGTCTGTCCATTTGCCTTCTCCTGCATGAGGATCTGTCTGTCCATTTGCCTTCTCCTGCATGAGGATCTGTCTGTCCATTTGCCTTCTCCTGCATGACGATCTGTCTGTCCATTTGCCTTCTCCTGCATGACGATCTGTCTGTCCATTTAATACCCCTTAAGAATAGTTAACCTCAGTATGGTTATGCATTAAGAGTACAATGTACATGTAATTGAGACTTCTAATAGAGTTAGAGGTGTTTAAGCATTTTAGGGCAGAATTCTCAAAACTTGACAGGAATTTTAGATATTTATCTATTAGACTTTGCAAGGCAGTTTTATTAGGAACATTTTGACCAAAGTAGTTTCATTGAAAACATGGTCTAGAACTCTGTGAGGACAGGGAGATACACATATAAAAACATTTTAACCTGATCAATTTGAAGTGACATATTTGTCTTTGCTCTGTGCTAGATGTACATTACAAGATAAGTCTATTTTTCTTAGTAACTATTAAATCAAATATTTCAGTTAATTATGTTTTATACTTTAAGATACAAACAGAATATTTAAACAGTGTGGTAATAGGAATGGTGTGGGGGATGTTGGGTGGGGTGTGGTCTTGTTCACTGGGTAGGTGGAGCCTTGATTGCAGTTGACAGGACACACAACCAATCAGAAAGATCTTGACCTAGTTACTTATAATATATTAATTCTGAATTCTTTCTAACATAGAAGTAGGAGTGGTCCAGTGGTAACACGCTGGACTGTAACCCAGGGGTCCCAAGATCTATTTCCCGCTCCTCCACTAACATTACTGTCTTTTGGATGAGACGTTAAACTAGGGTCCCATGTATCAGTGCTGTACACTAAGCATGCGAAAGAACCAGGGGTGTCTCTGGAATGGGATACTTCTGTATCTTGCACTGTCCCCCACAACATAAAATAACTAATCTTTGCAGAGGGTGTTGGTCATATGGGAAACCAGAACCGAAAATAGATAAACTCAGACAGTTTTTCTCAGGTGAAATAAGTAATAGCAATACTTGTACAAGAAAAAAAACAGGGACAATAAAAACAGGCTGTCAACCAATTCCTATATTTTGAGAAATATCCCTATATTTTTTAGTATGACTTTTGCGAAAAAATGAGAGAGTCTGAATATTGTTTTGATACTGCTTTAAACTTGTTTATTTTACAGGTAAGAGAAGTTATTTGTCTTCCACAGCATCACCATCCCCGTCAGATAATGTTGTAGTGCACTTCTTTATCATCTGAGTGGTCACCTTGAAAAGCAGCGTGATTGTCGACATTTTATTAGGTTAGTCAAACTGAACTTATAAGATTACATTAGTTTCAGTTATCAGTTTTAATTATAAATGTCATGCTTTATTGAGTCATCTTGATGCTGCCATTGACATTGGTTTATAATTGTAACACTTTGTGGTACAAGCCTAAAGGAACAGATATTCCAGACGTGATACATAATTATCTGCTCTTAAATTTGTCATAATTTAACTTAAGTTATTATGCTTCATCATAGCATATTGTCATTTATTGAATCCTTGTTGTAATGTGTTCTTTTGTTAAAATAAAAAAAACCCAAACATTTCAGGTGCCCATTCAGATGATGATGATGTACTATGCAGCAGTCTTCTCTTTGGATTGTGATGCTGTTGAAGTGGACAGTTAATGTAATGTAGAGATTGTAATTTTTAAGACCTTTTAAAACTGGTAGCGTACAGGTAAGAATTGATAGGGTTAGTGCCTGTAAAGAATACAGTTTTCTGTTTAAAAAATCCCATATTTTGCCTCAAAAGTGTCCAAAAACTCCTATATTTTTGGTAAAAATATTCCTATATTTCTCCTATTTTTTAAGACTTCTTTGACAGCCTGTAAAAACTATGTCGCTCATTGTAAAGTCCTTCTTCACTTGGTGACACAAAATAAAAACAAGACATTTGTTATTTAATGATAAAGTTTAATAACTGTAATGAAAATAGAATTAACAACATCACAGAAAACATTTGTTACATATTTATAGCTTTAAAAGTAAACTGTCTATAGTTGTGTAACCATATCACAGAAATGTAACAGACAAGAGAATCCTTTTCTCCATAATGGTATCATTTACATAGAAATATTGCCTACAATGGTAACATTTACATTTAAAGTATTGCCTTTAATTTTAATATTTATAAGCAAATAATTGCCTGTAATTCTAACATTTACATTTGAAGTTTTGCCTTTAATTGTAAATTTTCATAAGCAAATCATTTCCTGTAATTGTAACATTTACATTTAAAGTTTTGCCTACAATTGTAACATTTACATAAAAAGTATGGCTTTACATAAAACATCCCTATATTTAATCGCAGATAAGGCCCGGAGTTGTCATTTAATTTTTAAAGTATTTCCCTTAGTTGCTTATTCTGTATTCACATTTTTACAAATATTTTGCACATAACTTTTTTTCACAGTCTAAATAAAGAATCACAATATCTGCATAGCTTCGGGTGAATATTATCTTATCAAGGCAGCATGCATTTCTCCAAAAGCTCAAGTTGGGGTAAAGGTGTTCAAGCAAACAGCTTTCATTTGTTGTGTGCGTTTAGTATAAGATAAGCTATGTTTTCAACAAAATGACTTGTATTTGCATCTTGACAAAATAATGACAGAATTCAAAATACATTATAACTTGTTTTATGTCGACCTTTTTTTCAATTTATCGTTCCCAATTTTATGCGAAAAATAATTCGAGTAAATTAAATTGATTCAAGTAAATAATATTTTGCATAAGGAGACAGAGGTTCCCAGAAATGAATGCATATTCAACCTTGAAACAGTTGCAAAATAAATGCATTCATACTTTTCATAGAATGTACATTTGCTCATACTGTCACATATACAGACAAAAAAACAACAACATGAATATGCAGGAAAACAAATCAGATATGAATTGGTAGTAAAGAAAGAACATTTAAGGTGTTACTTAAAGACTATACCAAGAGATTAAAATACCTTTTTAAGATATATGTATGTAGAGAAAATTATAAAGGATAAAGCAGGAATACTTCATTGTCTGTCTAAATGGACATCGTTTATTTTCTGGAACTGTTAGAAATGAGAAAAGGATTTGTTTGTTTGCTTTTTTTTAACCAAGATAAATTTTTCAACAGTACTGTTACACTAACACAATGATGTATTTTATGTAAAAATGTACCAGTAAATCTATAACTCAAATATTGCAAGTAATTATATACTTTATCCATGAATGTATAAGAAAACTAGTTTAAACCTGTTTATTTTTCATGCTGAAGGAAACAAGGTCTGTGACTTAAATTTATTCGCTTCGATGACTTCCTTGGTTCAAACCATCTCTCGCGCCGGAAGTGTGGAATACATAAAGTCACTGATACCATTAATGGGATTCAAACCAGAGACATACGGATAGAGAGTGTGTCCCGCTACCCATTAACCACTTCCATAAGAAGAATTATGGCAAAGGAAACGAAGAAGTGTTAGTAACATTTTCTGTGTATGACAAAGTTTCAAATCCAAAAAAGTCATAGAAATCCGAGAAAAATAATGCACAGATAAAATGGCTGAGGATGAAAACTAGCAATATTAACAGACCTATTCCTTTTCCGGATGCAATTTATATGAATATGATATATTTATAATAATCACGAATACAATTTAAATGTCATTCTTTCCGTTATTTTGACCGCTACATTCCTTAAGTGTTCTACATGTTAAACGTATAGTTTGTTTTCATTGAACAGCATAAGTCCTTACTGATTCTTACAATCTTTAAGATACTTAAGCAAAGAGTTGCTGTAAAATACGTGGAAAAGTTCGGACGTTTCTCTCTCGTCCAAATAATTGTACTCAAAAGGTTAAATATCGTTCTGTTTTTTGAATGGTAGATATCCGCCTTCCGGAAATAAGTTTTAAAAGGTTTTGAAAGTTTACTCTGAAAATTTTGTATCTGAGTCAGTTGGGACCAACATAAACTTATATCATATAGTTTTTTACAAAACAGGGTGGGATGATTTTAGCTTTAGATTTTGACAAGAAAGGTATCATTTTCTAACAAAGTAATGCTCTATTGCATGATGCAGTTTATATATACCAATCTTAAATACTTTTTTAGATATTACAGTTTTATTGCAAAGAAGACGTTGAGGAATCTTATTTACCTGCTGCGAGGTTTTGTGAGATTTACACGATGTAACCACTCTGATATTTTAGGTCTTTGCTTTGAGTCTTTTACAAAAGATATGACCTATTAAATTTAACGAAAGATTTCTTACAAAAGGATCGACATAAATATAGATCATTGTAATTTGTAAGTTTATTGCCTTCACAAAATGATATTACCTATAATACTGTGATTACGTCACTTTAAAGACACTCGCCATCTTTCAATGTAACAAACTCCACGCAGCAGATACGTAATGCGACACCGGAAGTACCTCTGTTTCGAATTTAACGATGCAAGCGCATTTTGTTCGTTGTTACTCAGTTCAAAGAACACTTGGCACTGATAATAATTTTCACTGTTAAATTTTATGATTCGCTACATCGTTAGTTTAATTTCCTTCAAATTATGTGAAGAAAAACCGATTAAAAATGTCATGTGCCCTTTCCACATGACCGTGCATATTTGATCATTGAACAGAAGTTAGGAATTTTAAGGAGCATTTAGAATTCAGCATTTTTTATGATTTTTCCCAAAGTAAGAAATTATATTTATGAAGCAAATTTGTGCATCTTTACTAAAATACATAAGTAATATTTGTATTGTTGATGAAAAGTCGAATATCTTGTTTGTTTTCACTGTAAACATCTGCATTGATTAAATTTCTAACATATCTATAAATAATTCTAAAAATCATAAAACGATGCCGCATTTTTTCTTTACAATTACATTGATTAAAATAGATGTATGTCTTTCATACTCACTAACAATTGTTTAAATCATAAAAGGATGTGACATCTATCTTCTTTACATCTACATTGATAAATTATTGATTAGTGTCTCTCATATTAAAATCATTTAAGGATGCAGCATCCTGAATCATACTTAATCTCAGAAGTATGCGGCATTTACCTTTTTCACATCTACATTGATCAATAATACAATAACGTGTCCTATATTCAATAATGACTGTAAAAATCATAAATTAAATTAATTTTCTTTGAACTTTGTTAACTTCATATAAGGATTAAAAATTAAAAAAAATATGTTAAATTAGGACATTTCTTTTTATTCTTTCAACTGGATCTATTCACAGTAGTCTGGGCATCTGCTGGTCATACCCCACAAGCATGGTGATGAGAAGTATGTAGTAATAATTATAATGTTTATACACATCTATAAAAAGAACTGTGTGCTTTCTTAACAAAAATGCATATTCATACACTCATGTAATGCAAAGTTAAGCAAAAATCAAAGAAATCACGTAACAGTTATATCGTCCTCTTGACAAGCTGACCTATCGTCTGCATATCGATGTTATTAACCAATCTAACGTCTGAACTTCACATGTTTTGTGTTTTGTTCAGACACCGGTGTTGTAAAATCTGAAAAAAAGTACAAAACGTTAAATATTATATATCTTTTCCCGGTGAACTTTGAAATTTTCAAAGGTGGATGAATTGTGAAGCTGTAACGCGTTGGACTGGTATTCTAGACTAACTTTACTGATTATATTTCGGATGAGGCATTAAACCGAGATCCCATGTATCAGTGCTTTACACTGAGTATAGAAAAACGACCAAGGGTGTCTCACTATCGCCTACATCCTAAAATAACTCTACTCTGTTGGGGTTACCGGTAACATGGGCCACCGATACCGACGATAAATTTTCCCAAATAGACAGAACAACAGATTAGATTTTTTTCTATCGAGACACTATTAATGTTCTGCTAATATCCGTCATAAGACTTCTTTGATATTATTTTTTCAAAATCATGCAAAATCGGCAACTTATGGAAAGAAGTCTTAAAATTAGCACAGCTACGGTTAACTGTAAGGCCGCCATTTTTGATAGGTCTATAAAATGGAACTTATCTGTATATACTGATACAAGAAAAAAGATGCTGATAGCTTAAAACAAAGACAGAATAAGGTATGGTCCAACATTTAGCCAAAATCGCTATTTTCTGGTTATTCAAGGTCAATTAGTGTAGGAAATGATTCAGCATTTCTTCCTAGTCTGGATGTAGTTTTAGACCTAGTCAAATTTTACATAAAGTTTAGTGAACAAAGTTTACTTATATCATATCTCATTATCTGAAGCAATAAGAAGTATATGGTGGCCTTCAGCAACTACAGTAATTTTAAATACCAAATGTTCCTAAAATGAACCCACAAAATGTTTGTCAAAAGTTTTTAAACGAATTCCTCAAAAGCAAGTTGAACAAGTTGTTTCCTAAGTACCAGAAAAACATGTTCTTAGCTACACAGTCGGGACGCAAATTGCTGACTAGTAACTTGACGCGCTCCTTCATCAAAAAGGCAACCACTTTTTTAAAATCCTCTGAGGGGTACATGTAATTGCAGGGCAACCACTTTTTTAAATCCTCTGAGGGGTACATGTAATTGCAGGGGCGGATAAGTGGTCCAGTGGAAACAGGACTTGTAATCCAGGGACTGATTTCGAATTGTATCATTCCTTCTTCACTATGATCCAATGTATCGATGCTATACACCAAACACGTTAGAGAACCAGCACCGACTCTGATATTTGATATTTTCTATAAAATGTATCATGCACACTCCTCAATAACCTGAAATAACTAAACGCTCAAGGGGCGTCGGTCATACGCGCATCTGGTACTGAAGATAAATAATCTCAGACGGAATGCTGGATGGATTTACCTCTGGCGTTGCCTGTGATGGCCTGGTGCATAGACTCTCTTATTTCTTGCAGTATTTCACGGTTGGTAGCCTTGTCGAATCTTCTTGCCTTCCCCTTACCACCCAAAGCTGTATTGTTGCGATTCCAAGGCGCTGGTTTTACTGTAAGGACGAAGATATATAAAAAAAAACTTGCAACACTTTTTTAAAATTTAAAACAGGGTATTGTTCAGAAGTAAAACTATTATTTTATTGTGTTAAAGCTACGACATTTCACCAGCCAATGGCCAAAAAGATAAATCCAAAATACAGATTGCATTTTATTATAAACCTAAAAATAATCGTTTTATCATCTGAATGAAAATTAATACGCATGATTTAATAAATTTTATTTTCATCTGAAAAAACAACGCAAACAGATACAATTAAACTGGATTTTTTTCTATACAAAATTAAATCCATACACTATAGTTTCGGCATCAACCACAGTCTTCAGTTGTGTCATAATTTTTAAAGAAAACTATATTATTGAATTTCTTTTTCTGTCATTGTTTTTTTTATCTTTTTTGATATTTTGCTCGCTTTAATTACCGACTTCATGACTACTGGTCGAAAACCATACAATTGTTTACCACTATAACGCCCTAACAGCTTTTTTTTTAAACACAGACTTACCTGTTCCCTTCTTAGAAGTGCTCCCATAGGACAATAAACCTTTCATTTTCTTTAAGAAGTAGTCCACCATTTCATCAGTCTTATCTTCCTTTGTTTCCGCGTGCACCTGATCTATCGCTTTAGAGAGTACAGCCAAAAACATCGTTAAGATCATGTAGACGACGAAGAAGATAAAACACATGAAATAAATTTTGGAGAATATTGGATCTGTCTCTTCAATTTCTGTAAATCGACTCTTCCCAATCATACTAATGAACAAGGTTCCCATTGCTTTAAAGACGTTTTTGTAGGAAGTTAGCTTCCATCCGAACAAAAGGAATCCGAATGCCGCGTAACAGGTAAAGACATAGGAGAAAAACAGACCAAACCAAAGTAGGTCATTCGCAGCTTTTGTAAAGACTCTTGCCACGGCATTGATTCGTTTGTTGTAACCAAGAATATTCAGCATTCTCAGCGTTGCCATGAACACCAGAACGCCAATTAAAAGAACGAGAATGGTGTTCCACAAGGCCAGGTGATAAAAGTTGACAAATGCCTTTTTGTCCTCTCTGAAAATGTCTAAACTCATATTCGTGAAAACTACTTGGATGAGATTCATCACTATAGCAACGTAAGATAAAATGATAAAAATGAGTTCATAAACTTGCCAGCCTTGCTTGAAGAAATCTTTTTTCTGTTGGACAATCTGCACAATGACCATCACCGTTAAAACGATCAGATAAAGCACAAAAATGACCTCACACAGAAGGGTATAAAGACCAAGAGGTCCTTGATGGAGG
Source organism: Cyclina sinensis (assembly GCA_012932295.1). Lineage (NCBI taxonomy): Eukaryota > Metazoa > Mollusca > Bivalvia > Venerida > Veneridae > Cyclina > Cyclina sinensis. The sequence continues at coordinate 22,580,091 of JAAONU010000001.1, forward strand.
TACACTCGCATTGGGAATACCACAAAATACGGGAAAGCTCCACCAGTTTCAGGGAACTCGACCATAAACATGTTATATGTAAAAATGTTCGCATTCAGACAATATAGGGTGAACTCAAACAGTACCGCCCTTGTCTGTCTGTCTACCCAGGAGTTGTCAAACAATTCGTTTAGAATCAGCTGGCTAACTTGTCGATTGACATTCAATTCAGCTATGTAACCACCTCCACCATATGTTGTATAGTAGCCAGCTATTGGCAAACCCCAAATGTCGAAGGCGGAAGTGAAGCTCCAAGCGTCTGAAGAGAACTTATAGACGGATTCCTCAGGGTCACACGGGGGATCTTTCCAGCCAATACAATAAGATCCGGTCTCCTCCGAGGGTTCTTGATATTTCTTGAAACAATTTTCTGTAGGAAAGGGTGAATTCGTGCAAGATTCTGAAAAAATGAAACAGAACTTTATATTTTCACTGTCGTATTTAAATTTGGTCTAGAGCTGGTGATTAAATTTAGCGAGTGATTAGTCTCTCGCAAATCAAAAAGAACATGAAATCATGGTTTACTTTCAACGTTCCTTTTAAATGGCTGTAAAAAGGTTTCATTTTGTGCAGTAAATCATTCATGGTATGCTCAGACAAAAGCGCTTAAATCAAGTAGCTGTCTTTGCTCGTAACGCAAAGAAACAAGTGATATAATATTCTCCAAGTAAAACGAAAAAAATTGATTTATTAACCTGCGTCAGAGTCCGATATTTCAAAGAAATAGATCGACTGTTAATTAAGGTTTAAATTTTTCTAAAGACATTTCGTGTTTCAGTTATTTACCATTTATAGCTAAAGAAATGCATGTGTAACATGGATATTGCTGTTATGCAGAAATAACATGAAGTCATGAACAATTCTCTCCATAAATCTCCTCCGACATGTTGGGATCACTTTTGACCTAATACGGTCGAATCACCGGTATCGGATTTTTTAAGATATAATTTTATGCCTTATTAACTATGAGGTCACTCTCACGAACAGTAAGTTGGCACAATTCATATATACATATGTACTACTCTAATGCAAAGATATGTAAACAGTCAGAAATAATAAGATAACAATACCTTTTGTTGTCCGTAGCTGCCGAAGTCGGGGAGGACCGACCCTGAAAAGTGTTCCACCTTCTATAAACTGACGCACTCTCCAGTGTAAAGGCGTGTTGTTTCCATCCTTTTCGTATTCCGGAAATGCGTTGATAATTACAGTGTTGTTCAGCCAGTTAAAGAAATCTTCGGTAGTTTTTATCTACAAAGGTAAAGTATTTACATTCATTTAAGTCTCCCGTGATATAAAAGTGCAAGTAAATAAATAAAACATAGTAAATAAAGAGTTAAAATCACAAGACAAATCTGTAAAAAATTAGCATTCTTTATTAATAAAAAACAAAACCAGTCCATTCAATGAAAATAGATTACAAATCTATTCTCACGAATTAGACCGATTAAAATCTACTTATAAGTAACAATAGAGGTTACAAATAATGTTAAATGTTACAAATAAAAGAAACAGGAGTAATAACATACATTTGTTTGTAAGAAACGAATTTTAAATACGGTCTCCGTTATATATTTAAGTGAAAGAAACTAAACAAGACTAAGCACAGTCCCCTGGCTGTATACATGAGATCATATAATATTTATTTAATTGAATCCAAGTAAAGTTTTCTTTTTATTACATGACGTTCTCAAAACATGAGTTTTGTCAGTTATCACTGAATATGTTGGAGCCCAATATTTCTGCATTTGTCCACAACCCTATCCAGGACTTGGATATCTGGGTCACAGTCTCAGCAAAACATCCTTCTTAAAACATGAAGATTGAAGATCCCAAATATGAAATTTTAGGGGTGTCTGGTAGAAACAACGTCCTAGCTTACCGTTGCGAATGAAGGCATATTGACTGGCTGAAGAAGCCTGTCCACCACCTCCTGGTGCATGTAGTAAGACCTAGAGTCCCTGTTGCTGAAACTAATACTGAACAGTATCCAAATGATGACAATGTTGACGATTATGTCTCGTAGCGCTTTTTTCATCAACAAATCACGTTGCCTCTCTTCTCGGACTTTCTCGAGTTTTTTCTCATCCAGAGGTGGTGCCGGAAGTCGAAGACCGCCTGTGAAAGATAATTACAGAGCATGATTGTTACGTTGCAATACAAGCGCAGATACATGCAAAATGTTAAAAAATAGATATTTCACTGACTGAACCCGTAACGCCTTGTCCGACATAAATAGTTTTAAAGTAGTGTCTTGACCTTTATACATGTTCAACGCTGCTCCTGTTTGCGCTTTTCTTTTATCGTCTTTTATCGTCTTTAACAGTAAAATCGAAAGAAAAAAAAAATAAAAACGCTTGCCACACGTAGTTTCAAAGCCTAAATTCATAAGGTATTTTTTAAAAGAAAAATTTGAGTATATAAAGTCTCATTATATGGATTATATGAATTGTGTCAAAGGACATACCGGATTTACCACGGAGGCTTGTAGAATATTTCTTCATTATTGTGCTCCTGTTCACAGGGGACTGTGACTCTTTTGCCGAACGAAAAATGAGAGCTAAAATTATAGCCATTACTGCAACCTAAACAAAGAACAATCATTATATTAATTATGCCAGATTAACGTGTTTTCTACTGGGAGGAGCTGGCTTTTATGAGAAAGAAACGCTTTACTTTCAGACAATAAGAAGTTAGCAAGCCGGTAACTTTAAAAACAAGACATGTTTTCCATTTTTCAATGAAACCAAAGTTTTTTTTTTCAGTTTTGTTCAGAGAGTTTCTTGCTTGAGAGATACTGCTATCTGTGCTGATTTAGGACAATAACCTGTAGTCAGTCAGTGTTATAGAGTGACATTTTTGCGAGTTTTAACTTCTTCATTTTACATCCACCGGAAAACTAGTTCAGTTGCAACTTATGTAAGTGCCGATCAGTAAGTTCTTCCTTGATTCAAAACTCGTGCTTGAAAGCAGAAGTGTGAAATGCATAAAATCTTTGGAAATTCTAATCGAAGGCTTGGTTCGAACCGAGGATCTCCGGACCGGGAGTCCGGCAGTTCTAACTCTCGACACACTTCCTCTACGTTAAAATAACATTGTGGCTGTTTCTAAGAACCGAGAAGTCAAAAGAAATATTGGGAAATCAGTTTTAACATTACACCCCACGCCTACTCCAACTAGTTTTTAGACACTTTTTTAAACATCAAATTGCTTTGGAACTAAAGCAACGCCTATTGCTGTCATTTGCTGTATTTAAAGGACCATCCTACCATGAACACTGGGTGGTAACACCTGCTCCAGTAATAGTTTGAACACAGGAGGTAGGCATTAAGCTGCATCAATATACTAGTCGGATGTAAGACAAAGCCAAGCAACACTTGCTACAAAATGTTTAACATATTTTATAACTCACTTTCGCTGGGTCCAGACAGAATACTGATTCGAAGAAAGACAAGTAAGAAGGTGGTAATCCATTCCTCTGACTTCTGTTTCCCCCATTCCATACTGTATAACATGATGAAGAAGGCACAGAGAAAACATGATACCAAAATAATGAACCAGGCGATACGGGCACACCAATGGGGCAGTGAGAAACCCTGCAGAAATAAATAAAACAAAAGAAATATAAATTCATTTTATGTAAAAAATATAACAAACACAATACATTCAAACCTTCTCTCCTTAGAAAAGGCAATTACAAAAAGCATACATTTATTTATAAGTTATTTTACATTAACATTACATTTTACTTTGATTTCAATTAAACCTGCAAAGTTTTTTAAAGAGTATCTTTTTGTTAAAAATGTCCAATAAAAATCTGCTTGGTAATTCTTCAACTAATGTCTATAGAATCCCCGTTGTGAATTTCTACAAAAGCTCTTTAATATTTCTCTCAAACGAGACACTTTTTTCATGTTACGTTTTCCAAACAGTTTCGATAAAATTTCACGTCACTTCAAAGATTTAATTAGTAGTATATTATTTTTTTTTCTGTTAAATGCTCATGCCATATTTCTACGTTAGTTACAGGGACAGCCCTTTGAGACTTATGAACTCGTACTTCGCTGTTAGGGAATCCTTTCTCCACTAGGTGGCGCTCGAGCTCTATGCTTCGTTTTTGTTCCCTCTCCAACCAGTCGTTCATGAAGGGAATTTTATAGCGGCTAGCTTTGTCTTTGGGTTTAAACAGGGTTTGGTTTTTGTCAATCCGTGGTTTTGATAACTTGAACAAGTAAATGACAAGAATGGTTCCTGGGGTGACTATCAGGGCACACACAAATGATATATAGATCTGGAATATTGAAGGCGTCTGGATTAGTGCCAAGTTTATGCTATCATGACAGCTTGTCTACTGTCAGAAACAATTTTAGAACACTCGATTTAGAGTCACATTTTGTTAAGTGAATGCTAAATCATTTAAAACTGATAGATATTTTTGCTCGAAATACACAGTCAATCTGCAACAATTTGGCTGCAACTCAAACTGAAGCAAATTGAACAAATTCAATGGAAAGGACAATGACGAATTGTCCCGCCAGTATGTTCTGAAACGGACAAATACAAAACATATTTGGTTACAAATATTTTTTTCTTTGAAATGGCATTCAAAACCCTTTTTCAACCTTTCTTTTAACTATTTTTACGACTCCTAATTACAAACAAACTGTCGATATATATATATGGCGCACACTGAAGAATATATTCTGTAACTGACCTGCTTTAGAGAAAATCTAAACGGTCCCACTTCTAGCTCCGAAGGAGTTTCGTAATTTTCCTCGTTCGAACTCTTAAAGAACATGGCATTTGCTATCATTGTTAGCATGATGAACAGTAGGGCACAAGACGCCCTCTGGGTTCTTGTGAAATTACTGGCTTGTGGTCGGTATGCCACAGAAATCCATATATGACTGTCTGTAACATAAATTAAACATTTGTACAAAGCAATAAAGTATAACTGAATATTGAAAAACGCCAGTTGATATAAAAGTTACGCGATTCTGTTTGCGAAGCGAGTTAAAGTCATTGCTTGATATACACTATTTTTTCTATATATGCAATTTTGACTGAAACAAAATAAAACAAAGAACAAAAAGATTTCAGATGTGAATAACGCAGACACAAATTTTCTCATGCTTGGTTAAAAGCCGACCGTTCTGATAGTAATGCAATACTGGGATTTTTCTACAGTAACGGAATTTGTTTTTTTTTTTACCAAAAAATTACACTACTGCGTCATAAGCGACTTTCTCTGAAAATCGCCTCTGAAGTTATACTGAGGTCAATTAGAAGTACTTTCATTCTATTCTATGCCAAGCGCGAATCACATTTATTTGATATTTTGAATAATCTTAGGTTTATTATCTACGAGGTTTCTCTCACGGAAATTTTGGGAGCCCGAGTTGGTACAATTGTGAAAACACTCGTTCAGTCTCCAAAATAACGCCATCATTTCTTCAGTCAATTCATATCATTTTGTTACTCATCACCTTACTTCAAAATCAACTGCATCATACCGGCAAGATTATCCTTTGCATTCAGGAAGAAACGGTTCTTGAAAACATTAAGATTTTCTGTTTTGCAGACCGGAAGTACACACTCAAGAAGACCATCTTCTTTCTCCACTGCCAGCCATCTCTCTCCAAGAAATGTAAATCTATAAATACATCTTAACATCATTAGCTAATTTCTAGACATTTCATTTTCTCACATGATAAATTTAATTTCTAATGTACAAGAGTCAAAACGTACTTCTTTTACTTTGTTTCCCCACAAGTTTGTTGTAACTGCTAAATTTGTGGCTTATTTACTTCTAATCACTTTCTAGACGACTGAATTTCGTGTAAGTTAAAAAAATTGTGTTACAACTATTTTTTGATAATACAGATAGATTACAATTTCAGTTCGATCAGTCAGTTTAATCTATGCCCATGTTTTTTTTTTATCAAGGCTTCTTTACAATGAAGTGTTTCCGTCACTTGATAAAAAGAGTCTGACATTTTCTATTACAACTTCCTGCAAACATTAATAACAATTTCGCTCTGAAAAATGACATATAAGTTAACCAATATCTCAAATAAATTATTTTTTTAACAAGCAACAAGATTAAGTAATACAATCCCTTCTTACAGATTTTCCTAGAGATTCTGCACTGCATGTATAAATGCATGAAAAAGGTTAGGTGAATAAGGGAAAAGAAAAAAAATCTTACGATTCGTTCCTCTGTACGTCATGAATTTCAATCTTGCTCAAATACCAAGACGCGTAATTTCCGCTTCCGGAGTTATCATGCCATATTCGGATGTACTCTAAGTCGCCGAGATACACAGTTGTAGACATAAGGAAGTTCATAACACTTCCGGTTGAAAATTCCTAGAAATTAAAAATATATTCAAGAAAGATTTGCAGGTACCTTTTCGGTTCTAGCTTTGTTAACGACGCTGTGGAAACTCTGACGGTAATTGCCACAAGAAATGAATATAATAGAATCGTAATTATAAATCGCAGCTTTGATTACTGTAGTAAATCCAGAACTAATATTTATTTGTTCTATTTTATCTGCAAGATTATCCATGCAAGAAAACACTTCTTGAAAACAGGGTTAACACTGCCTGCCTTTATCTTCCATTTTCGCATTAAAACAGCGCGAATTCTTCAAAATATGCCTGGATACTTTTAAATATACATGTATATGTATATCATCTTGTGATAATTTTTGCAAATATAGTTAAACGATTTAGAAATGAGTGACGTTGGCAACTGCTACGTCTTGTGATTAGATTATCATATTTATATAAGGCGTGACAAGAAACCATATTATATTTTTTCACCCATTAACAGCATACCTCTCTGACACCGTCCGCTAACTCTCTGACGCCAGAATCCATTTCGTCTCCTGCTAGTACCATGCAGACACGTGACCTGGTACCAGCACCCGGCCTCATGCCGGTAAACACTTTAATGACGTAGAAATAGTTGTCTTCCATGAAATTGTCCGAAAGAGGCGTAATCCCCCACTGAAGGAAAAATCATGCATTTGAAGCTTAATATCTAAACATCGTTCTTTTACTAACTTTTTATTCCACCCGTCCTGAATGAACAGAAACGTCATTAGCTGATTACATGATCAAACCAAACACATCTATTTTTAGACCAGCAAAGTTTGAAATCACGACACGTGTTTAAATATCCTACATTGTACCTGAGACCGCTGAACTGCAAATCATTATATATTTCAGCTGTGCTGCCCATGGACTATTGGTACCGCGACAGTTACCGTATGTGTGAAACGACTTAAGCCCTGTGACATTTATGTTCATTAAAATAAACACAAACAGACCTTAGGTTTGAAAAAAATACTAGATTCCCTAAAGTAATATGCCATTTTACATTTTTTAAAATAACGATTCGGTATAACAAATTAGTTAATGATATCTCTTTTAGACGAAAACACATTTCAAAAAAATGAAATCAAGCAAAGGCGATTTTTAGACACTGTTATGACAATATTTCTTAAAATTTAAAATGTCCTTTTTTGGATTTGCATTTTTGTGACAATGAAAAATTGCTTCCGAATCGTTAGTTTCGTAAAAACGAAATGTTAACTCGTATTTAGAAATTATCATTCTTTAAGAGTAAATAATCTCTTAAAAATCAAATCACCTCTTCGTAATGACGGAATTTTACATTGGTTTTATGCAATACTTTTCATAATTCCAAATTAATATTTCTTTTTTATTTCTTCACGAAATAATCTTCCGTTATAAAGTTCAAAATATAATAGGTGTACAATGTCACTTAAGAAGCTCCATAAAATGCAAGAATACAATACCTTTAACAGGTCTTTTCTGTCTTGGCGTCTGGTCCAGATAATGATAATTATGTAAATTAGAAAAATTAAAATAAGCGTTGCCATGACCGCAGCTTGATTCAGGGGAGAGAACTTCAGGAACACGGAACTGAAATCGATTTTGTTTGGAGCGACGTAGAATGAATTAGCAAAGGTAAGTTCCTTCTTGGGTGCACAGTCACACTCAAGCTCACCAGAATCCGGCTTCCAATTTCCCTGTTTTAAAAAAGAAAGGTTATTTACTATTAGAACTGGTAAATAAAACAAACAAGTTTGTTCTCACAAACTTGCGGTCATTGTACTTGAAACTGAAATATTTAAATTAATCAGAATGAAAAGAAATGCGAGTGAATAGTGATTTCTATTTACTTCTGTTACAAGATTCTGTTCAACAGAAATACTTTGAAATATGTCCGTTTTTATTTTACCACACATTCGTCCGTTCTCCAAGAGTCTGTGCTATCATCCCAAGTCATACAAGCCATTGTTGCGCTCGCAAAATTCAAAGATGGCGCTGTACTGTTGCTTGCAGCACGTTTTTTCCGCGCTCCTTCGGTCACCTTTGCGTCTGAAATAAAAGAATTAGCGAGCTACATTTTCCATCCAGTGCGAGGGCTCAAATATTGAAATTATACCATTCTTCTTTAGATGTATAAAAGGCCAATTTTAAGTTCTATTAAAAATATCGTTTAGAACGCTTTATATCGATCTGAAATAAAGTGACAGGAGCTAGAAGCATGCACAGTGAGTAGATTTCCGAAATTCTGAAGAATACATTTAGAACTAGACTTGTCCTTCAGACACTGATGCCCCCACAATTAGGAATTTGTCACAAAAGGGAATTCATTACAAGGGAAAACAGTGGATATATAGCTAATTGCTTGATAGGCTAAGAGTACTTCACTTTACAAATAAACCTCTTTCAAAATGTCTCAGCTGCGATACTTATTTCACAAGGTCTTACTTCCATAACTCATTAATAATGCCTTTCTTCCATAACTCATTCACCTATTTAACAATATTTTAATTATTTTATATAACTATGAAGGGAGGAGGATTCGGGGGTGGGGAGGGAGGGGTTACTCATTCAAGATAATATTATTTTGTGTGTGTGTGGGGCGGGGGTGGTGGTCTGGTAACGGGTGGGGGATGGAGAATCGAGTACCTACAAATTAAAAAAAAACTGCGGACTGGCTAATTTTGACCCCAATGACATGGGTACCAACAATCATTATAGGGTTCTTGCTGGTGATCAAGTATTCCAAGTTTGAAGGGAAGATCTTTGACACTTTATAAGAATTGGACATTAACAAAAAGGTTAAAAAAGAAACATTAAGTTGAAAAAGGGACATAACTTTGAAAAAATAAATGTGAGGGTTATCAGTCCTTTTGATAGTAAACATGTATTCTTTATTTAAAGTAAATAGCTTTGATAGTTTCAGGGAAATGTACCTTAACAAAAAGGTTAACCAACGCTGACGCCTACGCTGACGCCGAAAGGGTGGTCTTGACATTAGTTCCACTTTTTTCTTCGAAAAGTTGAGATAATAAGTATGCAAACATTTAAACATGGTTGTAGGAGGAGTTGCGCACACAAAATTTACTATATATGGCATGTATGAAAAAACAACAAAGGGCAATAATCCAGTGAAAACTGATCAGAGAAAAAAAATCTTTACTTCTTGCACAACTACGCATCGTGGTCTATTATGTGTGCGAGTTTGGTTTCAATCGACCTATGGGTGTAAGAGAAGTTGCGCACACAATATTTACTATATATGGCATGTATGAAAAAACAAACAAACAAAGGGCAGTAATCCAGTGAAAATGTCATCCGTCCCAGGCTCGTACCCGGTAGAGTAGGGGTGAAGATGAGCAAACTTCATGTGTTTTACTACGTTTATTTGCCTGGACCGGTATCTGATCTAAAAGGCAATAAGAATTCTACACTATGCAATAAAATCATTTCATTTCAATTAAAGATGAATATAACGGGTTTTGCATGAACTACGCAGCATGGTCTATTATGTGTGCGCGTTTGGTTTCAATCCATCTATGGGTGTAGCAGGAGTTGCACACACAATATTTACAATATATTGCATGTACAAAAAACCAACAAAGTGCAATAATCCAATGAAAACTGACCTGAGAAAAAATTCTTAATTTCTTGCACAACAACCCATCATGGTCTATCATGTGAGCGAGTTTGGTTCCAGTCCATCTATGAGTGAAGGAGGAGTTGCGCACAAAAGAAACGGTGCGTAAGCACGTACGGACGAGTGCAAATTCATTTGCCCCAACACTATGTGGTGTGGGGGACACAAATTTAAACAGTATAAAGCACCTGGTCGGTTGCTACAAATACTTCCCTTGTTGCCTCTTTACAGAAAATCTTATAGTTATTTCTTTTGTCGTAACAAAGGATGCAATGAATCGAGATTACGTAAAACAATAGAACGTAGAACGGGTATATTTTCAAAGCATTTATAAATGTGAAAATATGTCGAAAGGCGACAATACGAAGAAAAATTCTATTCAAATGTAAGCTCATATCATTTAACATTGTAGACTAATTATCCGACTATGGATTCACTTTACTACAGTTTGGTACAAATTCTCTTTCTTTCCATTTCACTGTAAGACGACATCATCTATTGACACCGAGTGTTGTTAGCGGATAGAGCTGACGTCACAGGAATGACTTTCTAAACGAAGTCACTAAAGTGATTTCACTTACACAGATATTGAAAATGCTTAGGTAACTCGATCAAAAATTTAAAAATCCATGGCTGCTGATTCGATCAAAAATACAGAAAGAGGAGGAGTGAACTATAAATAGAGGTCTAAAATGAGAAAACATGACCTTTAACCTACACTTGAAATGCTAAACTATGAGTTTTGGTCCAACTTATTGATCTTGTGATAAAATAAAATCCATGGCCTAGTGCAAAAAGGCGGTAAGTACTTCTTAAAAGTTACACATTATCGACATTTTCTCCATGTTTAGCCTAGAGGTAACAATAACTATGAACAAAACGTATTGAAGAAGTAGAAATCCAGTCACCTGCAGTTATCATCTCTACTCCAATACTATAGATACCAGATACTTCTCCACCTCGTTGAGAGGGCGGGAACTTTATCAACCAGTCGGGGGCTCGAGCCGTTCCCTTGGCAGTGTAGGTTAATTTTGAGACACTTACTTCATCTTTAGTATCAGCATTTTCCTAGAAAGAGTAAACAGTTTTCTAAAGCAAAACAAATAAAGAAAAGAATATAAATAAATACATTGAACAAGACAAGAAACATATTCATTTTAATCATAGATGTAAAGTAAAACATCAAAACAAAATATAGCTAAATTAGCTTTGTGAAGATACACGCTTCTCACGTTTGTAAATTTTACAAGGCGTTAATATAACGGACACATGCAAATCAGCTTCATGATGTTATGACACGGATGATCCAGAACTCATCTACGTATCATTATCAATTATAATCAATCATCACGAGTAATCTTTTCAAGATAAATGGTCATGAGTGCAATTGTTTAGAGTTATTAATTTGAGACCGCTGTCAATTATTGTGACCTTGGTGGGAAAAGCAGTGAACCTCAGATAAACAGGGGCTATCTACTGACCATATATAGTTAAGACTCTAGGGTTAGGCTTTTCTTGAGTTATTCACTGGATACCATTTTCGAGGTGATCGATACGATGACCTTGAACTTTGACGTAGTTGAATTGTCACCTACTTACCATTTCCAGTGATACCATGAAGCTTTAGGGATAAGAGTGAAGTTGTTCCTGATTTACGGGTTGCAAACCGTTTCTGATGTCACAAAAATCGTGAACTAAAGTTTTTACGCTAAGATTCACAAAATCAATAAGAGATGTCTACCATGACGTCATCATTGTATGGTAAGGTTCGATTTTCTAGACCAAGGTTGTTTTAGTTAAGAATTGAAAACCATGAATCGACAGCAATTTGCAATTTTTTGTACTATCTCCAGCCTTTGAAGGAGGCATACATTTAGTATTTAATGAAAGGATTAATTAAGTTCAAAATAAACATTATGTAAGTTATTTTTAGCTTTTGAACAATTAGCGTGCTTTCAACGTTCTAATACTATCTATGAATTTATTCTGGGCGGCGTCAACAACATACTTCAAAATTTCATCAAACTATTTCATTGCATCACTTAAACTTACCACAAACAATATATACACGTCAATCCGTTCTACTGTGACGTCAGCCTCGGGATCAGGACGTACAATGATGTTTAAATCGTCATATTCATGGGCGACATAAGCTATCAAATACATAAATCCAGAGGCATCGTCGGGGTCAACAATTACCTCTAGTTTTTCTGTAGCAATCATGTCAACCTGCAGATTTTTCAATAAATTGTTAAGACATCCAACGCTCATTTCTTTTCCAAGTATAACATTTGCACCGACAGAAACGTGAAGAAACAACAAAAACAAAAACTACTGCAAAACCAGGATAACTGTTTGTTCCAGCGTTTTGATTGAGAAATATTTACGAAGAAAACATTCTGCTAGATTCAAGCTAGATAACACAGTAAAATTTATATCCTGATAATTTCACTGAAAAGCTTAACAAGATTCAGTCTTTACAGTATATTATAGTAAACGAAGACATTTTATTAGACGTAAAACACGTTTGTATTAACAGCGCACACAACGTCATAACGTTCACTGCACAAAATAAAAAATAACTAAATAATATGTAAAAAAATACATATGTTCAAAAGATTTTTTCTCATGGCATACCGAAAATCGAACTTAGAAAGTGTTCAAATGTGACTAAAAGGTGGTACAAGATCTCTGTAAATAAGGACTAATATTAATGCATCCAGCTTACCTGGTTTAAAATATCACTCACATCTGGAAAATGTGGAAAGAAATGAAACGCTTTTAATCTTCCATTTCGTACTTTTCGTTTTATGTCCATGTCCTTTATCATGTTTTCGCACATTTTGCTTAATTTTCATACCTTTCGATTAATTTTCTTACCTTTCGATTGATTTTCATACCTTTCGATTGATTTTCATACCTTTCGATTGATTTTCGTACCTTTTGTGTGATTTTTAATGTACCCGTGAGATCCTCATTGGTATCAACTAGGAGCGTCGTCTCTCTTGACGTGATTCCACCGGCTTTATTTTGTTTATCAAGATGATTCACGGAGTCTTGTTCAAATAGCTAAAATAATAATAAAAAATATAAATGCTTACGAAATTTCCAAAGAATGATGTTGAGACCATTAGCATGCTTTTGAAATTAAAATCTTAACTTGTACCAAACAGTTACTCTATGGCAATAGGCAATTATCTAAAGTCTACAAAGATTTAAAGGGTATGTCTGTTGAAAGTTTAGTTTTTAATTTATGTGCAAGTTAAGGCTTTATTGTGTTGGCGAAATGAGTCTTATTTATCTAGGAGATATGACTTTGTAATCAGAATTATTCTCAAAAGAATTATGACTCGTAATAATAGATCTCGCCATGACAGTTCAACAAAAATTGAGTTATTCAAAATCATTGAAGAAAAACAACAACAAACAAACAAAAGCACCATTGTCACTGTAAAAAGTTACATTGTGACATTAGAAATTTTCATAATGCAGCACACAGCATTTCCATGTACTTTAAAGTCACTTACTGAAAAACGAGAATTTTGATACCCTGACAACCCTTATCATGGTATCTAAATTGTACTTATCCATCTTTCGATTTGGACGGATCCATTAATTGTTTATTAGGGTGCTTATTTAAAATTTCTGACGAATGTGCAGGCTGATCTTGGTTTGCACTGGTTGCAAATCCAGAGTCGGTTGCCTCCAGCGGGATAAAAGTTACATATGAAGGTTAAAACTATGATACTAAAGAAACTCACAGCAATGGTGGTTTTTGCTATTCCCGATTTATTTAAACTCGGTGCTTGAACACTTGATTTCTCTGAGCTTAGCACTTTTTTTGCTAGATTTTCTGATGTATCACGTGTTATGGCGGAGTTGGCTTCTGACGTTCCGACTATATTTACGTTTCCGTCACTCAACTGCGTGGACCTAACAATATTTTTCTGATATTCGGTTTTATTTTTAGCAAAGTTGTTACTCTGAAAAATAAAACAACAACAAAATTGAAGTGTTGGCAAATATAACACAAACAAAGTAGGCAATAAATTAATGATGAAATAAAGACTTTCATTCCCTTTCTGTCCGAAAAAAAACGTATCATTAACTGTCTTTTAATTTGGCATAAAATATTTTGGCAACAAAATAAAAAATACAATAAGACGTGTATTTAACTACAAACGCAACACCAAAATGCCGTTTAATTTGGCATATTTTACATAACAAAACAAAATTTAAAAAATGATACATAACAAATTGATAATGAATTTGAATGGTCATATTTTTACAATATAAAAAGTAAAAATAAAAGAAAAAAATGCCCACTGATTGGTAATATTTTGTATATATTTAAAACACAAATACATGCACAAAAATCCATTTTTATTGAAAGTATCTTTTTATTAATAAAGACATTAAATAAAATGCATCGAAAATACCCCCAAAAAGGATTAATGAAATTCACAAGTATGCACCTTATCATAGTTTTTATATCAATTGACACCATCTTCATCTAAAATAATATACTCAATTTTGTCAAAATCTCACCAGATTTCTTCTTTCATCTACATCTAGTTGTTGTATTTTACCCGTCCGTGCCTTGAAAAACCGTGTTTCGTCTTCGCTAATTATTCCATCCTCGACGGCAGCTTTCGTCTCCTCGTTTGCAAAAAGTGCCTCGTTTTCACTTCGTTGTCTTTCACTTTTTACACTTGCGTCCTTGACAACACCCTCTAAGTCAGGTTGCATCGCCTTGGATCACCTTCCCGATCATTGACAACATTCCTAAATACATATTTAGTTACAGAACTATTCAGGTCGCGCACTTATCAAAACAATATATATAAAGATTGAACGACTAGTTCAGCTGTAATTCGCAATTACAGCTGTATTGTATTCAGCTGTGTTCAACCAATCACCAGCATAACATTTTAATTACAGCTAGTAGATGGGTACAGCTTGTAGTTAACAGTAACTAGCATACACAATATTTGTTAAGTTGTATATTCACTTGTATTCGGACCCCATCAGCATACGTAATATTTGAATTACAAGCTAGTAGTTGGGTATTCAGCTTGTAGTTCGGACCAAATACACCAGCATGCGTTATATTTGAATTACAAGCTAGTAGTTTGGTATTCAGCTTGTAGTTCGGACCAAATACACCAGCATACGTGATATTTGAATTACAAGCTAGTAGTTGGGTATTCAGCTTGTAGTTCGGACCAAATACACCAGCATGCGTTATATTTGAATTACAAGCTAGTAGTTGGGTATTCAGCTTGTAGTTCGGACCAAATACACCAGCATACGTAATATTTGAATTACAAGCTAGTAGTTGGGTATTCAGCTTGTAGTTCGGACCAAATACACCAGCATACGTAATATTTGAATTACAAGCTAGTAGTTGGGTATTCAGCTTGTAGTTCGGACCAAATACACCAGCATACGTAATATTTGAATTACAAGCTAGTAGTTGGGTATTCAGCTTGTAGTTTGGACCCAATACATCAGCATACACAATATTTGAATTACAAGCTAGTAGATGGGTATTCAGCTTGTAGTTCGGACCAAATACACCAGCATACTTTATATTTGAATTACAAGCTAGTAGTTGGGTATTCAGCTTGTAGTTCAGCCCAGATACACCAGCATGCGTTATATTTGAATTACAAGCTAGTAGTTAGGTATTCAGCTTGTAGTTCGGACCAGATACACCAGCATACGTTATATTTGAATTACAAGCTAGTAGTTGGGTATTCAGCTTGTAGTTCAGCCCAAGCTGAATACCCAACTACTAGCTTGTAATTCAAATATTGTATATGCTGGTGTATCTGGGCTGAACTGCAAGCTGAATACCCAACTACTAGCTTGTAATTCAAATATTGTATATGCTGATGTATTTGGTCCGAACTGCAAGCTGAATACCCAACTACTAGCTTGTAATTCAAATATTGTATATGCTGATGTATTTGGTCCGAACTGCAAGCTGAATACCCAACTACTAGCTTGTAATTCAAATATAACGTATGCTGGTGTATCTGGTCCGAACTGGAAGCTGAATACCCAACTACTAGCTTGTAATTCAAATATTATGTATGCTGGTGTATATGGTCCGAACTGCAAGCTGAATACCCAACTACAAGCTTGTAATTCAAATATTGTATATGCTGATGTATTTGGTCCGAACTGCAAGCTGAATACCCAACTACTAGCTTGTAATTCAAATATAACGTATGCTGGTGTATCTGGTCCGAACTGGAAGCTGAATACCCAACTACTAGCTTGTAATTGGCGAATTACAAGCTGAACTACGATGTACAATGTACAAGCCAACTTCACATATGTCACATATTAGCAGATCCTTTCCCTGATAAATATTTACCACGAAAGGATGATTTCCAAATAGTGGTTTCACAGCCTTATCTCTCTACACTGTCTTAAGCTGCAGAAGGAGGACATCTGGTTACAAAACTAAGACCTCAGTGTGTAAATATAGTAACTAGCAGGAAATGATATTTGTTTGTTTTTAAACCAACTGGGAATTCTAACTTGTTTTTTCCTTTTCGTTTCTCTCTTAGTAATAGTCTCTCTGAAGTTGTTTTTATAGTTCTACATTTTAGACCAATCAAAATTATGGTCAAAACGATATACTGGACAGCCTTACATAGTAATCACTTAAATAAAGGATTAATCAAAATGATAGTTACCGTTGATGAAAAAATCAAACTCAGGTGTCCCACCGACTGCACCTTTTGTGTTTTCAAATAAGGCATCAGTTGTGTCTTTCATAACAGCCTATTGTTAATAATAAAGAAACTATGAAACAGAGTGTTTAAATACGCTTATTATCTTTACATTACCATTACAAAATTAGTTCATTTAGGAAGCATCTACAGAATGGACAGAGTTGAGTTAAACATGCAATAACAAAATTAAGATTATTAAAGAAAATTAAGAATGAGCTGTTATATGAGCCTACAAGTTTTAAATCAAACTCTAACATGTATTTTTGAGGATATATAACCAACAAAAAACCTAATCATTTACCAGTGTAGATTCATTTATATTAATCTTTTGAACGGCTAGTCCAGTCAACGCACGGATGACCCCATTTTGGGCCGTAATGTCTTTTTTACTGTCCTCGCTCTGACTTGACACAGTTTGTCGCATTGCATTTGCCAGCTGTGCCGTAAACTGAAAGAACAATGACCTTTTCCCGTGATGATTTCAAAAACGAATTTGCGAAAACTAAAATATTCATTTTTTTTTAAAATGTACTGGATAAAATGTTAAAAAAGATAAACAAGGATATAAATCGAAGGCTTTCTATATACATGTATGTCTGCAAAGGTGCGGCAAGGCCAGGAGTAATTACCGTTAGTGGAAGATACTACATGTCCCTATGTTTCATTTTGTTATCATTCTCGATTAAAGAAATAATCAAAGCGCAGCAACGTTGATCATTGCTTGTCAACCTTCTGAAAATCTTTTCACCTGACGTATATCATAATGAACCCCAAAAAATACTAACGACTATTGCCATAATTATATTCGCTGTAATGACAGCCAGTGTTTGATTCTTTTTCTTGCATATCACATGTAAATCATATTTCTGATGGAAATTACGAAGTAGTCTATGAATTTACAACTTCATTCATAAGGGCGAAATAACGTCATTATAAGCACGAGTTTTTCTAGCACCGGTGTAAATAGTAGAAAATCCTGTCTGATATGAAAGAAAAACATTTCTGAACTTTCATTTGAAAGAAAACAGAAAAAAATATCAACATCTATTCGGTTCGAAAATTTCACACACTGTATTAAGTACACTTGTAAGCAACGGTGACATGCTAAAACTTTAATCGTAAAAATGAATCAAAGATACGCTAAATTGATTCGTTTTATGTCAGCCATGAATACAAAGTCTTGCATCTGATATTACCTTCGTTTGAAGACTGATTCTTAGAGTCAAACTAGTTCTTGAATCAGTACTTGAAACCAGAACTCGAATCAGTATTCGAAACCAGTACTCAACCCAGTACTGGAAACCACTATTCTAACTTTCGAACCAGCGACTTCCGGATCTGAAGTACGGTATGATACCAGTCCGGTCGTGATCTGTACTGTTTGCAAAGGGGAAAATATTACAGTAAAAGTTAACTGTTAAACAGTGTAGGAATATTTCAGCTGTCACACTTACTTGCTTGCATCTTGCCGTAGTGGGATCATCTTCTTTCTTTGTCAAGCTACTCAGAACATCATTCGGTGAAATTTGGCTCCCATCTGCTTTTGTCCCGACATAGAAACCACCAGACTCAGGCGATTCTTTCGGTTCAATTGGTTCCTCTATCGGTGTCTGAAAAAAGAATCCAGCATATATCGAGAAGTGGATGCTAAAGAGTGCTATCTGCTTCGTTACATTACATTACATTACACTTAGAACATTTTCGCATTCACCCCTCTATACGGTGCAAGTAAAACTGTACTTCGTTCGCTTTCTCCTTCGTTCTCAGTTAATGAATACAACAGAACAAGAGAATAACCTTTTAAGTGTAATAATGAAATATCGAAGAATGAAATGTCGAAATGTTAATATCTGTTTTGACAAGTGATTTCAAAATACACGATTATTACGACCACTCGTATCCAACCAGTTATAGCACAGAACACGCTATTTCGCCTTTACGTCTCTGACGTCACTATTCTCAGTGTAGCAATACCACGTGACCAATATAAGCTTTCTACGGAATATATGATCTCCATCAGCAGCTGAGTCATTTTTACAAGCACTACGTGAAACCTTTCATACAAACAAATTCCAAGGTTTCACCAGGCTGTCAATTTAAGCCCTGGTTTCACGTAGTGCTTGAAAAAACGGCTCAGCTGGTGATGGATATGCAATATTCCGTAGAATCCTTAGACTCACACATGTCCCATAGAAATCGATGAAGAAATGAAATACTTATTGCTAATTTTCTAGCGGAGCTAATGTTGACAATTTGTCTTCATTTTGATGCCTTTAGTGACGTCATAGTGACGTGGTATTGCTACACTTCATATAGACGATTAGACCCAAAACAATTCTTTCAGGAACGGATGTGGTCCAGTGGTAACGCGCTGGACTGGTAAACCAGGGGTCCCGAGTTCGATCCCCCGCTCCTCTACTAACGTTACTATTAGTCTTTCGGATGAGACGTTAAACCGAGGTCCCATGTGTCAGTGCTACACACTGAGTATGCAAATGAACCAGGGGTGTCTCTGGAATGGGATGCTTTCTGTACCTTGCACTTCCCCCACAAATAAAATAACTAATCTCTTCAAGGGGCGTCGGTCATATGGGCAACCGTTACCGACGATAAATAAGCTCAAATAGATAATTCCTTAATTAGATCCGAGCTTCCAGTGTAATTGCTTTTCCATACTGATAAACACTTTTTTCTGCGTATAGAACGTGGAAGTATATCCAGCCCTGCTTATACTGCACGATTCGTCAGTGGCTATTTTCCGGAATGCAACGGAACAGAACCGATGGGGCATCTTAAGAAGGAAAAGACGAGAAATGTCTATGCTTTCTTGATGATATTTTATTTTGATTTCCGATTTTTATCAATATAAGCAGTGTAAGTTAATTTTACATATAAAAGTGTAACTGAAATTCCAATATACTGAACTTTTACATAACTGGTGTAACTTACACGCCCGAAAACAAGTCTAATGGACATGAAAGTCCGTAACAGAAAGATGCAATGCATGTTAGAACACACAACCCTGAGAGGGATTCGAACTCCATTCTCCCGCGTGACACGCCAACTCTCTAAACACAGAGGTAATATTTATACAATTATACGAAGGTGTGCACTAGACCGTAACACAAGACATAAAACATCATCAAAACTGCATAGACATATCTTTTTTTTTAATGTTTTTTTTTTCTCTTTTTTACGCCTTAAGGTGCCCCATCATTGGATCTGTTGTGTTACAGAGAATACCTAAAGCCCCCAAGTAACAGAAAAGTGCGCGTTTCCTTTTAAGAGTTTTACAAGAAGAGACGGAAAACTTACATCTGTTGGAAAGGCGTTGACAGTTTGTTCGACAGCAGTACTCAATGCTTGCATATCATTCAGTTTTAAAGCATTTTCAATATCACTTTGAGTGCTCTCAAATACTTTATCAACCGCCTGGACACCGGCTTCACCGCTTGCATCATTGGCAACGGCAGGTTTAATCTATTGTATAAATATTTGTTAACACACGTAGATAGACAAATATTCAGTCCATATTATATAAAAGACGATGTCTATTATAAACGGACCACTTTTTATGTCAAAGCTATTTAGCTAGAGATAATTTTTCCTTTCGATACCGTTTTGATTAAAAACATAGACTTTTTATTCCGTGAGTGATCTCTTGACACAATTTGGTTGTATCATAATCATTGCTGTATCAAAGTCTAATACGTCTTTTCATGTCGAGAAAAGTTCTTCTCAAAATAAACCGAAAGACGATTGTTATAACCTAATAGGTGTCAACTGAATGAGTCATTTCTTTGCAATAAAACACAATGATACTATACCAAAAGACAACAACTTTCCCTAAGTTACATCTGATTTTATATATAGATTTTACCTCAACGTCTGCGAGATGAACTGCAACATACGGTGGTCCAATATGGTCTTTAATCCATACAACCACTCGCGTATTTGTGACCCTCTCGTCCGGCGATTTAAGCAGTTTGAACTTCTGTTCCACATTGGCTGAAATATAATATCAGTTGTAGTCTTTATTACAGTTAAATGTGTAAAACAATCTTTATCACCTTTAAAGACGTTTCACACAGAAACAGATACTGGAAAGTCCGGTACCGAGATTAAATACGTGATAAGTGGATTCTCCTCTACAAACATAAAACCAAACTTCATTGTTTTAAATTTTTTTTTTTGAAATTCTGATAAACATCAATTGTATTACATTGAACGCACTAAAGGCTGAAGCAATTTTCGCTAAAACAGACTGGTTGGAAAAGGAAATTTCTCAATATGTATCAAGATTTCGCCCAAAAAAGAAATAGCTTTAATCCTGTTTGAACAATCCAGCCAGCCCGCCAGTAATTAAGCCAACCAGACGACAAAATGCAATTTTCAAGGGGGATAGTATGGTACTTATATGAGAATATTGGAATAAGTATCATTCATTTACACATAATGGTTGATAATTTCCAAATTTGAAGGTACATGATCTTCAATTGACGGAGGTTTTTAGATGTCGGTTACTAAAACATGCCGTTCGCCGGCACACATGTTACGGTTAAAAAACTGTTAGCCAAAACGTTGTTCCTATTTCATTAACGTCGTCGAGTTGTATTACTAAATGTTTTGCAATGATTTGTCATTTTTTTCAGAGTTATACCTTTAAAGTCATGCACATTTCTAGGAATACTTGTGTTGACTTCATTGAATTCGTCTAGGAATTCTTGCACCAAGGCGTATTGCAGGGAGCCACCATTGTCCGAGCTTGAACGCTCTATATTATCACCCTCGTCTTTCCATCCAGAACATGTGAAAGACAGCTCGGTTAATGTGGCTTGAACTGTAAAAAATAATCTTACAGGTGAACGGTTGGTTGTTGTTTTCTTCGCCTCGAAGTTTATTCGTTTAAACAGGCATATGCTAAAATTTAGAGTATTCGAATAAAAAACAATCATAATAATGTGAATGATATTGCTGAATTATTACCGAAGGTTTCAGTAAAAAGATCTAATTAGAGTAGGTTAACTGAAGAAATTTACGTCAGTCTTTTAAAACGGGAGCTGTTCTTGTATCACTTTGAGTGAGTGGTTATTTATTCCACTTTCTAAGTGCCATAATGCCTTGAGGAAATTTTTTCTACATATATCAAATAATCAATTACTTTTTTCACTTAGTAGCAAATGGGCCCATTAATAACATATATGCAATATTTTGTCGGTTAGTTTTCAGGTATGTCCCTTTAATGCTAATATATGATTTTTTTTTCATAATACCGCAGATAGATTTGACGACATCTAATTGGTTAAGACCATTCGTATACGATGCCGTATATACCGTGAGCAAACCCTGTATATACCGTGAGCAAACCCTGTATATACCCGTGAGCAAACCCTGTATATACCGTGAGCAAACCCTGTATATACCGTGAGCAAACCCTGTATATACCGTGAGCAAACCCTGTATATACCCGTGAGCAAACCCTGTATATATCCGTGAGCAAACCCTGTATATACCCGTGAGCAAACCCTGTATATACCGTGAGCAAACCCTGTATATACCGTGAGCAAACCCTGTATATACCCGTGAGCAAACCCTGCATATACCGTGAGCAAAACCCGTATATACCGTGAGCAATTATTTTCCCCAAAAGAGCTTCGACAATTTCTCGACATCTCATTGGATACTCATTCTCATTGCTTTCTTGTAAATACCAGAATGGCAGCCATCTTTTCCTTCGATTCAAAAATTTAAACAACAGTAAGTTCACTTTAATTGTCTCTTAGGCATAAATCAGTCCAGTATCCAAGACAATGAAGAGAAATACAACATATACTTACGATTTACAAGAATAATGCCTACATTATAGAGTACTAGACCAACTACATGTACCTAAGCTTATCCTATTCCCTGTTTGAAGTACTAGACCAACTACATGTACCTAAGCTTATCCTATTCCCTGTTTGAAGTACTAGACCAACTACATGTACCTAAGCTTATCCTATTCCCTGTTTGAAGTACTAGACCAACTACATGTACCTAAGCTTATCCTATTCCCTGCTTGAAGTACAAGACCAACTTCATGTACCTAAGCTTATCCTATTCCCTGTTTGAAGTACTAGACCAACTACATGTACCTAAGCTTATCCTATTCCCTGTTTGAAGTACTAGACCAACTACATGTACCTAAGCTTATCCTATTCCCTGTTTGAAGTACTAGACCAACTACATGTACCTAAGCTTATCCTATTCCCTGTTTGAAGTACTAGACCAACTACATGTACCTAAGCTTATCCTATTCCCTGCTTGAAGTACTAGACCAACTTCATGTACCAAAGCTTATCCTATTGCCTGCTTGAAGTACTAGACCAACTTCATGTACCTAAGCTTATCCTATTGCCTGCTTGAAGTACTAGACCAACTACATGTACCTAAGCTTATCCTATTCCCTGCTTGAAGTACTAGACCAACTACATGTACCTAAGCTTATCCTGTTGCCTGTTTGAAGTACTAGACCAACTACATGTACCTAAGCTTATCCTGTTGCCTATTTGAAGTACTAGACCAACTTCATGTACCTAAGCTTATCCTGTTGCCTGCTTGAAGTACTAGACCAACTTCATGTACCTAAGCTTATCCTGTTGCCTGCTTGAAGTACTAGACCAACTTCATGTACCTAAGCTTATCCTATTCCCTGTTTGAAGTACTAGACCAACTTCATGTACCTAAGCTTATCCTATTCCCTGCTTGAAGTACTAGACCAACTACATGTACCTAAGCTTATCCTATTCCCTGCTTGAAGTACTAGACCAACTTCATGTACCTAAGCTTATCCTATTCCCTGTTTGAAGTACTAGACCAACTACATGTACCTAAGCTTATCCTGTTGCCTGCTTGAAGTACTAGACCAACTTCATGTACCTAAGCTTATCCTGTTGCCTGCTTGAAGTACTAGACCAACTTCATGTACCTAAGCTTATCCTATTCCCTGCTTGAAGTACTAGACCAACTTCATGTACCTAAGCTTATCCTATTCCCTGCTTGAAGTACTAGACCAACTACATGTACCTAAGCTTATCCTATTCCCTGCTTGAAGTACTAGACCAACTACATGTACCTAAGCTTATCCTATTCCCTGCTTGAAGTACTAGACCAACTACATGTACCTAAGCTTATCCTATTCCCTGCTTGAAGTACTAGACCAACTACATGTACCTAAGCTTATCCTATTCCCTGTTTGAAGTACTAGACCAACTACATGTACCTAAGCTTATCCTGTTGCCTGTTTGAAGTACTAGACCAACTTCATGTACCTAAGCTTATCCTATTCCCTGCTTGAAGTACTAGACCAACTACATGTACCTAAGCTTATCCTGTTGCCTGCTTGAAGTACTAGACCAACTTCATGTACCTAAGCTTATCCTATTCCCTGTTTGAAGTTCAAGATGAATGAGCAAACCTTATTTTTTGTGTTTCTTCCACAAGCAATGAAGATCATTCATCTAATCAAACCTTTGGATAGACTTACATACGTATGCTGCCTGTTATTATAAACTCAGCTGGGGTATTCATTTCTGAAGTGGCAATGTGAATTGCACACTGAAGATTACTATAGTAAAATTATTTCAAAATTTCATTTCAATTTATACCGTTATTCGTCCAGCATAAAGCGTAAATATTATCCTTTTGCACAGCTGTCAGAGTCTATTAATCCACAACATAATAATAATAATAATAAAAGGTTCAAGTAAAAGTTCTCAGAATCATTAAGGTGACATTGTATTGACGTCCTTAAAAAATTACCAAAGACAGCAATGAATAAGTTTGTTGTTTCTTAGAAATAAATAAATCTGAATTGAACCACCGACGATTAGATTCTGAAATATCTATTAAGAAATCAAAAACAAATTGTGAACAAAAACTGTCTGGTTTATTCCGGAAATATCACGGAGGAACACGAAAGAAAGAGGTCAGGAAGGCTCATTAGGGAGTAAACAAATAAAAGTAAATGCTCATATCCTATGTAAAAATGACTAGAATTTGTTTAAAACATAATCTGCAGTATTATAAATTCGTTAGAGTCTTGGCTGGATATACGGCCTCGTATAGCCTGTTCGAAGCCTGGCGACTCGGGTTATATCAATTCGACCAGGCTATACGAGGCCGTATACTACTTGTGTGGTAAGGCTTGGTAAGTATGTTAATCGGCAAAACATTTGAAAACCCCTGGATGTTGATTCGCCCAAGAACAAAGGTATACGATGAGTGAACTAAAAAAAACAACAACAAAATAATGCCTACGAAACTGTAAGTTAACAACTTTGTTTAGTTTTACCGATTTATCTTATTTGGATATCATATAGCTAAATTAAATACCCCCCTTTTTAATGAAAATGAAAAATTACCTTCGCCCGGTGGTATTGCAAGCGTGCATGATCCGCCATAGGGTGGAAGGTTCATTCTATATTGCTGACTTTTCGTTGTTACTGCAAAATTATCAGCTTCCACAGTGCACGTGACCAGGTACAGCGATCCATTTAGTGTCTCCATTTTCGTCTTTGAGAACTTAAAGCCAGTGCTAGTCAAATCTGTCAGAGATATCAATCACATTTACTTTGAATGATAGAAAAAAAACACGCTACAAAGTAGGTTCGGAAATTAATATTATTTCTCATTCGCATTGCAATATTTTTCAAATTCATTGACGCTTTAGCGCAGTTTTATCGATCAATATTAGTCGTTGAACTTTTATTTTATGTTTAATTGCACTACAGTATTTTTTCAGATTTGTGGTCAGTTTGCATTCACCGTCCGTCGACAAAGTATGATTTCAAACACCTGCTTTTTGGTGCTTTTAAGTGAGCAATGATAAAAATAATATTATATACAGTAAATTAGATATTGTAAAATTAAGCTGACCAATTTTATCTTTAAAATACTTATACACACTAACATGTACTTGGTCAATAAACAAACTTATAATTTCAACCAATTAGCAAAGCTGAATTACAAATCATAATGACAGGTTCAATCATACAGATTAAAACCTTGACAATTTTTTTCGGTATTTGGGCAATTACTGCCAGTCCCCATGTACCATTATCTAAATGAAAATATTTAAAACAAGAAATTGGTAAAAGCAAATAATGCTCCCCGACGTAAATTGTGTTCAGAATGACAGAAAAGTAAGAAATGTACTATCAATGGTATTTCAATGACATGTGAAATTAAATTATATCTAAGTTATTTCAGGATTTATAGTATAAAAAACACATTTGTAAGGACAGTTGATTTATTGCAAAATTTACCTGCTACTTGTTTAATCTGTGAATGTTTGCCAGAATTTTTATAATCACAACAAGAGGTGTCAAGTGCTTGGCTGGCAGGTGTAAAAAGTACACCTGTACTTCATATAGTCAGTATTGTTCTCCAGAATTCCAGCTGATAAGCCATTGATTTATCTACCGATTGGGGTTGCTATATTAAGTTTTACAAATGGAGATAATTAAAAAACTAACTGATCTAAAGTGATGGTTCTTTAACACTACCTCTTATTGTTTTTATAGTTGTGTGAAGTTTTATTCAATTTGCCTTCAATACTTTTCAAGTTATTTTCCTAACAAGCATTATTAGGTATTATAAAGGGAGACAATTAAAAAAACAAAGTAATGTAGAGTGATGGTTTTTTAACACTGCACTTCCTCTCACTAGTCTCTATAACTGTCTGAAGATATAATGAGATATTGTTGATACTTTAGAAATTAAACTCCAGACAAGCATTATTTAACTTTAAATTTTGTAATTATCATTAAGGGAGACAATTAAAAAATTTTGCAAGATAGAATTTAGGTTCGTAAACACTATATTTTCTTTCACTGTGTGAAGTTTTAATAAAATTACTTAAATTGTCTTGAAATTATTCTCCGGACAAGCATAATTAAGTACCATAAAGGGAGATAATTCATAAACTAAGTAATGTAAGGTTATAGTTCTTTGACACTACATTTCCTCTCACTGGTTTCTATAACTGTATGGAGCTTCAATGAAATATCAATGATAGTTTAGAAGTTGTACTCCGGACAAGCATTATTAAACATTTTAAGTATCAATAAGGGAGATAATTAAAAAATTAAGCAAGGTAGACATATGGTTACTGAACAGTGCACTTTCACTTACTAGTATCTATGACTGTGTCAAGTTTTAATCAAATTCCTTCAATACTTTTCAAATTAATATTCGGACAAGCATTTTTAGTAACATAAAGGGAGATAATTAAAAAACTATAAGTAAATTAGAGTTAAGGTTCTTTGACAGTGCACTTCCTCTGACTAGTCGAAACTGTGCGAAGTTTCAATGAGATATCATGGACAGTTTAGGAGTTATATTCCAGACAAGCGTTACTTAACTTTAGGGAGATAATTTAAAAAAAATAAGCAAGGACGAATTATGGTTCTTCGACACTGCTGTTTCTCTCACTGGTCTTTTATCAGAGTGTTAAGTTTCAATCAAATTCCTTCAATACTTTTCAAGCAATTATCCGGTCAAGAGTGTGACGGACAGACGGACGGAAGGACGGACAAGGCGGCGACTATATGCTCTCCCTTCGGGGAGCATTATAAAAATTCGTTGTACATAGCACTTTAAAACTTCATATATGATTCACGTTATTCGACATGATGCATTATGTCAATACGATTCTAAGAAATTAACAACAAAATTTTACTTAGAATTTACTGATTTGTCAAGAGGTTGATATAAAACCGTCACGATAAATTACTGTATCCGTTTAAATGTCAGCACAATAAAATTGTCTTGCACGTAAGACGTTCACTCTCTGAATCTGTTTCCATATTATAAGTCTTTTTTTCCATGCTCATTGTGTAACGCTGATACATGGAACCTCGGTTTAACGTCTTATCCTTGAGGCAATTTAAAAATGTAACTGCAGAGGTGGGGGATCGCACTCGCGACCCATGTATTACTATTCCGATACGTTACCACTGGATCACTAATCCACCCTATGGATCTAGGTCACTTCTTATAAGATATAACATTCGTGACTGCGGGCCTAATCGACCATTGAGCCCATTAGCCTTTGTAACAAAGATTAAACTTGCCTCTATCCTCTATACTGCGACCGTGCTTGATACATTAATTTCATTTTGACGAGCACCACACTAGCGAATTCATATTGTGAAAGCAGTTATTTAAAAAGTGTGTCTTTTAGAACTACACTCTCTCAGTAGACATTACTGTCATTCAAAATAAATAGAAAAATCACTATCAACAACAAAAGTAATGACAAACGAAAAAGGAAAGGAAAACATATTTTTATTAGAAATAATGATATTTCTACATGTATTATGATATGATTATTATTGTTGCCTATTAAAAAATACATTAATAAGAATTGTGATATAACTTATTATCACTTACTTCCACCTATCATATGCGTTTTGTCTACGAAGTTATTTGAATCTTTGTCGAACACTTTCAGTTTCCAGGTGTACCGTAGTGTGTTGTTTTGTACATCCGGGGTATTCACTTTAATGTTAAGCTGTAGGTCAAATAATGTCAAAATATCGACATTGGACGTCCCTTTGTTACAATTTGTCTGACACCTGTAACAAGAAAAGCGATAAGAAGAACATGAACATTAATTTCCACACATCGTAGAAATACTGCTTAGTTAAGATAAATGGTTCCTTTAATGAAAAATATACTTCCCTCATAATACAAACAATTTCGCACGAACACGGTTCTGTATTCTCTCTCGAGATCGCACTGTACTTTTATAAACTGAAAATGCATAAAAGTTTAATTATAGTTCATACCTAAGTGCTTTGTTCGTCATAAAGTGGTTGCCCTTATTAAGTAAAAGACCTCTGTTGTTTTTTTTGGGGGGATCAGTAGGTCAAAGATCAAGGTCACTATCACCTTCAATCAAAAACTAGAGAACACTTACAGTCATAAGAGTTGATGACGGTTGGACATGACCGTTAGATAACCCCAACTGACTTTGAAGTTCGTAGGTCAAAGGTCAAGAACACTTTGGCTTGTAGTCCTCAGATTTAGTAGGTAGGTTTGGTCCTGACCGATAGATGATCTATGTTGGTTTTGAGGTCAGTTGGTCAAAGTTCATGGTCAATCTGACCTTTACCTCAAAAAGCTTGTCCTATAAATATCTAGATAATCTTTTGGCATACGGTCATCAGATTCCGTGGGGGCATTGGTTATCACAGGTAGATGACCAATATTGATTCAGAGGTCAGTAGATCGAAGATGAAGGCCACAGTGACCTTCACCACAAAAGATGGTCTGCAGTCTTCAGATTTGGTAGTGTGGTTAGTCATGACCGGTAGCTGACCCATATTGATTCTGAGGTCAGTAGGTTAAGGTCATTGTCACGTTTAGAAATCCATGTACATGACTAACTGGTTGCCATTAGGGGGAGGTGGTGGTGGTGGTGGTGGGGGGGGGGAAGGGGGCAATCAGTTTCACATTTCTTGTTATATCTTGTTTTTAGGAATTATCGAAGAAATCGACTTTTCACAAACATTTTTTTTTTCCAAAATGCGCTGGCTGTTTTTGCAATATCATTGAAAAAAAATGCTACTAATTTGCACTATTTCTATTTGATGCTCCCGCGTGTGCGTTAAACAGTTAATTATCTTTTAAAAAATGGCGTGTTGTGGTCGACCCACTAAGCCCAAGATAAAAAAAATACGAACATCACAGTGAAGAAAGGAAAACAGAATTGTATGGAAGGTCCCCGAGGATTCTACGTGTTTTGTCTCAAGTCTTAACCCGCTGGAATGTTGATAATGAAGAGTTTGTTGAGTCCGTCATGTTTATGTACAACGAGGCTGGATCGAGAGCACTTGTTTGAGTCTCGTGATCATTATGACGTAATCGAACTATATTTGTTCATGTAGGCCTACTTTCTTTTTTAATATATTTTAAAATTTAGGAGGATCCCGTTAGGAGAGTTTCACATTGATAAACAGTTCGTTATCGATGGTTAGACCTGTTTCTTAATTACACAGATCAATCAAACTTTTGATTAAATGACAAAGATGCTGCCCCTTTGAAGAACCAATGTAGTGTCAGTAAATGCTTGTTTCAATAAATTTCAGCGAAGAAAACAGACAAATGATTTCTAACATTAACATTTAGCGTAAAACAATTATTTAATCTGTATGAAACCGTGTTAGAAAAAAATATTGCTACACTGATAAAGGTATCTAAGAAAACCTGGCTTGGTGAACAGCACGTCTGCTCCACAGTGTATTGGTCGGATATTAACTTCTTACATCGACCTTTCCTACACAGAAAGACCTTGGTACTTGGTCTATTTTATACATATTTACATCAACAAAAGTCTATGTTTTCTTTTTGAGATTCTTGGCGGTGTATACGGCCTTGCATGATATAACCAGAGCCGCGAGGCGATGCTTTATATTAGTTCGATCTTGCTATGCGAGGCCAGGTATTCAAGAGCTCAAGAGTGTATATAATTGATTTATAATACCGCAGATTATTTGATAACTTATCAAATATAACCATTTTCTTTTACTTCCGCCTGTCCGAGGAATAAGTCGAACGTGTTTTAGTTCACAAACTGTTTGTTTTTGTCTTTATTACAATCCATTGTAAACGTCATAAAATGACAGTAATTACGTTGTCTATTCTATCCATTGAAGCAAGAAAGAAACTTTTATTTGAGCCTGGCTTGGATTAGAAATGATTTCAGTGAAATTATTTTTCAGTAATGTGAAGGAATGGTTTAAGTCGCTCAGCTTTATATCCTTTCTGGTAAATATAATCTGAATCGAAAGAAAAAATGGCTCCAATTATGTTTTTGTTTAATGAAAACATTAGTGTTTTTTTTTAAGTCTTTTTAATTCAAAAGGCAGATAACTTCAAGTTAAAGTCCTATGGCTTTAATCACTGAAGTATGTTACGGTCTAGTGCATTGCGGCCTATAATTGTCTATTAAATACAATATCAGCGAATCGATTAATTGGCTCAGTGGTCTAGAGCGTTAGTTTTCGATGCAGGAGGATCTGGGTTCGAATCCGGCTCTGGATGGTCTTTTCCAAGATGAATTGCATCTTTCTGTTACGAATTTTCGTGTCCATATGTGGACTAACTATATGACGAGTGTGAATATCCTTCTGAGAATCGGTATAGCTATAGAGAATAATAGGTAAGTGTCTTAATATGAGAAAGTTTATCTGGCAAGGCGTAGGAATTTATCGGGTGAGCCGAAGGCGAACACGATAAATTCCGCAGCCGAGCCGGATAAACTTTCTCATTTAAGACACTAACCTATTATTCTATTTATCCTGTCACATCTGGCATTTGTCAGTAAATTACTAGGATATTGAAAACCTATCTTTAAAGTGTTTCAAATGTCAAGGTTATCCGCCAGGTGAACATATACACAAAAAATAGTTCCAAAATTTCGATATGTTTTTCCTTAAATGATCATGCTATATCATAAGATCTAGATATTGAAATATTTAATTTTTATTCAAGTAGTCTCTGTTTGTAATAACAACCAATTAATCACTTCCTTCTGATTATAAACACAAAAGTAGTCCATGACGTAGCATGTGCCGTATAAAGCAAAATTTATACGACCCCCCTTTATCGGGTCTGATATGAAATAATTGACAGGATAAAATACTTTACACAGATGCATGATTAGAGGTTTCTTAAATATTTGTATGCATATGCACTATCCATAGACTCTATATGGTATTGTATGTGCATTGGGCAAAAGTCAGTAGACTAATATAAATAACTTCTAACAAGCATCTGTGATACTTTACAGTTATCTATAGATATTCACCTCAAGGAAGTAACACTGACCTCGTTTACAAATACAATATTATTTTATAATAAAACTGTTACTACAATTCTCTCCTCGTTGTAATGGTTGTTCTCCTGTATATTAGTATAGCGTTTTAAGAATTGTAATGTAACGGCATATCTTTTGATGATACTGGTAGCATATGCTTCAAGTCAGAAAGAATGCACCTGTCAGTATCATATTACAGAAACCAGTAAATTTGCTCTTAATTCCTTAAAGGTAATAACTTTATTTGTGGTTATTACACATGAGTACATTAAATATTTCGAATAGATTTTATAAGATTAGGAAGTATTTCCTTTTCAAAAGACAAAGACAGCAATTGTAACCTGTTGCTGTATATATAAACTATAACTATACATGAACTATAACTGTCGCCGTCTGTAGGAATTCGAAAGTAAATATGTGTAAAACGTTCTTACAGAAAATCAAGTTCGAGTGGCTCCTTGTCTATTCCGTAAAGGGCCTGTGCCTTTTTTACAGATCTTCCGGTTGCGGTATGTTCTAGTGTCAAAATTATCACGTACCACACTCCTTCTACAAGTGTCCCGGCAGGGATGGTAAATTCCTTTGCTCCTGAAATAAAATAAATCTCTAAATCTATAAATAACTGCAACGTCATTTAGACTGTTCCCTTTTTACCACACAAATACGAAAGGGAACTAGTCCAACTAATTATTTTCATATTTGCCCTAGCAAATATGCACTAGAATACTCCATGTAAAAAGACTAATTCTTAATTTTCCTATCATGTACATAGATCTTAAGAATCTTATTCTTTTAAACCACATTTTACATTTTCAAATTTATACTGTACATTTTTTCTTGCTATTTTGCCTATGAGAAAAGGCAAGACTGATACATTTTGATGCCGCAGCTCTACCCGTCAGTCAAAGTTGCGAATCAAAACACGATGCACCCTGTCGTTGCGTGTGAGTTCAGCCAATCGGCGGCAACATTAAACATATGTGAGCAGTCGCCGAGGCGAACTAATGCATAATTTGACTAAGTATTAGATGCAAATATCAACGTATAAAACCGACACAAATATATGGGCAGAAAAAACTGTCAAGCGAAAAGTCGATATCATTTTGCAAGGTGTAATATCTATTTTGAATCCCCCTAATACATATTAAGGAATATTACATATTCTTATTAACATGTCATTAGTAGAACTTATAGATTGGTGGTTTTTCAGGGATGACTTACGTTAAATATTTTTAGAAGAAAATGGAAATTCATTTCGAATTCAAATCTCCGACAAATGTGTACTAAATATTATTTACCTTCTTGTAAGATACCCGAACAATCTTCTCCTGCATTAGCTGGCGGGTCATTAAAGTCACCACTACCAAGATAGGTCAATACGTCATTATCAGTTAGAGACCCTCTGTGACATTCCCACACCCTCGTAAGCGCGACTTGGTACGGATTCGCGGCAGCTGGGTCATTCGAAGCACTGCTGTTTAAAAAAGTCTCCGACTGTCTCCATACTTGTTTCACGTCGTTTTCCGTCTTGTCAACTTGTATGGAAACGATTAGTGCTGGAAGAGTGTACTGTATGTATACAAAATCAGTTAGAGACGGTACGAGCGGCGAGTATTCGGGGAAATATGTCGTCAATAATATCTTATGAAGGTTTGCCTCCATCTTAAATTTTTCTAGAGTCAGACGAGCTGCGTTGGGAGTTGTAACATTATCCAAAAACGCATCATTCACTCCGTCAGACGTGTAGATCGTCCAGTAATGTGCCACGGTGCCATTACATGTGTCCGCCAATGCGATACTTGCCGTTATCTGAAACAAAAATATGACAGTCCGTGTTTGTGGTAACTTTATAGCCTTATTAATTTGGCATTGACGCTATGACCCATTTTATAGACATTTTTTTTACTATTGTAAAACCGTAACGCCTAATTTTGACTGTCATTTTTATGCACGGAAGATTTAGTGGCAACACTGCCGGTGATTTTGATCGATTTTTTCTGTTTAAATATAAATTAATCTTCGATTTCCCACAAACATCGGAAAAAACATATATTTAATTACTGTTCTAGTAAAAAAAAACTTCATAAGATCCTATTGCTTTAAAATGTATCTGCGATTTGTTTCACATTTGGACTGGAAAGGCTTTTCCACAGCTATAATGTCGCATGACGTCACCGTAAAATAATATTATATATAAGTAAGGCAGTTAAGCAAAAGCAAAAAAAGAGAGAATGACATACAATAATAATACATACATATTAATACATATTAATGCTCAAAAAGGTCGCCTACTGTGTCAATAAGATATATTTTGTTGCATGACGTAATAATACTATCAGATTGGTTATTTCAATACTATCCGTTGAGAAAAGAATTTTAAGATTAACGCAATCCAAAACATTAAAAGCCTTTAATTACACTACATCTAAATCTCAATTAGTTCAAAAGTAATCTATTCAATGTTTTGACATTAGTTTTCTTTTCTTTTTTTCATGAAATTTGTGCTTTACAAATGCTGAGTTAAAGGATCATTTTACACTCTCTCTCTATTTGAATTTATTTATTGTCGGTACCGCTTGCCCATATGACCGGATCCATCTCGGAATCCCTGGGTTACCAGTCCAGCGCGGACATAAACTGTAAATATGTCAACCACGGTAGTCTCCGCCCCACTACAGCCCAACCTCTCCCTATTCTTCCGCCCACTGTAATTACCACACACTACAAACAACACACTGTAGAAACAAAGGACGCTATTTGGGCATTTCATTACTAAGTCCACATATTTTTGTCCCCCAGTTTTATGTTAACATGACTATTTTTTTCTTATGTAGTTTTTGTATTTGATATCAAAGGGCCTATATCAGTCTCCTTTTTGTCACATATTAAATGAAAATAAAACTCTCTTACCGTCATATCTTGGTTTGTTTTGGATGTAGCGCCTCGCTTGGGTCTTTGTAATACGCTGTCGAAGTAGTATTCGTTAACCCAACAGTCGAAATAAATGGTTAGAATGTCAGCTAACATAACCTTGTCATTCGACAGTTCATTGGCACATTCAGCAGACACACTGTAGTCACCAGCAATAAAACTCTGCATGTGTTCAATATTGTCGATACTCGTGACGTCCCCAGCTTTTGTCACACTTTCACCGCTGACCGTATTTTCAAAGGAAAAGTTGCAGGAAATATTCGAAAGGGGCAAATCATTTGAAGGGTCATTTAACTTTAAATTGAAATTTATTGGTTCTGAGAAGGGGTGATTTGAAAAATTCTTGGAGTCGTGAGTCAGAATGAGGTTTGCGACGGGGTTAAGCACTTTCAATAGAAAGTGAAAATCCATTGTTGTTTTTGTATCCATTAACCAGTTCTGGCAGCTGATTAGAACAATTTATTTTAACAGCGTACCATCTTGCTATGTAAGTATGTGTGAACGAATCTTCTGCTTTATTCAGGGAGGTAAAGTTGAAAGGAAACATGTCAAACAACATTACTTCATTATCTGTTCCATCGTCGTAGGCAATCTCGCAGGTTACATTACCCATGGGTAATTGTGCAGACTGTTCGACAGACACGGTAAATGTAACTGATTCATTGTAGAAGAAAAGCAAACTGCTGACATCAACTGAAAATGCGTTCACGTCGTAAATCACGTTAACTGGTATCACCTTACTGTAAGTACTGACATAATTACTTATATCGATAGTTATATTGTATTCGCCTGGGGAACTGAAAGTGTACATGAGTGACTGTAATGTTGTTTTCTCTACGCAAGTGATACCTTCTATTGCTATAACACTGTCATTGTCTCCTGTCACGGTCAACGAGAGAGTAAGATTGTCACCACCGGTCAACGATATTTCAACTTCCAGCTCTTGGTCTATCATCACGTAGGTAGGATCACTTGATGTGTATTGCTTTAAAACAACCCCTGTTACTGACACAGGCTCTTGTACAGCAAGCAGAACGTGTTTCGTTTGACCATCAGGTTCCAAAGGATTGTTGAAATTTATTGTAAGAGTGTAGAGTCCCGTCGCAAGAAAATTACTCTGTGGAATAGACACGGAATAGGACCCATTATCAACAGCTGTTATCTGGTGACTCCAGTCATTGTGTGGAAGATGAAATGTTATGTTGACATCGGTTCCAGTCAGAAACGAGACTTCGTACACGAGATCTTGAGATGGCGGAAAATCGTATGGAACTGCCATTCCAGTTGAATTATTGCTAATGTCAATCTCCGTGATTGCGTCTCCAATGTAAAAGTTCTCCTCGACAGACGAGAAGAACTCATCCTCCACAAAGCAAGACAGTACAATGTCGAAAACGCCTTTTGTTGTAAAATTTGTCATAATTGGAGCAGCGGATGATACTTCAATTTCATTAGTGACAATGTTCCCATCATCTCCAGTGTCTAAGATACAAGTTAAAACAGAGACGCCACTGAATCCAACTTGAACAGAAAGACCAAAATTTTCACCCGTAGCAGAGAAGATTGGGTCACTAGCATTCAGCTGTGCATTAACATTTTTTCCTGAAACATTCAAAATCTTCGCTATAATATCTGAAATGAAATATACTTAAAACAAGGTCATATATTGCTGTATAATGGTACAGTTTTAAACCATTACTGTAAGGCGTAATTATTGAAAATAAATTAATTAATAACAACAAGAACAAAAGAAAAAAAAAGACAAAGAAAGAAGTTAAAAAGAAGTAAAAGAAAACAAAGACACACATTCAAAGAACAAATAATCGACAGCGATTGGATTTTTCTCTTACATTGTTATCATTATCATTTGCACTAAAATTGTCATCATAATTATTCACATTATTATTTCATCATCATTATAATCACCGTCATCATCGTCATCATTATGAGTGATTAGTGTAATCTCCTTACAAGACAGTGTTTATGATTTGTTTGTCTGAATCATGTTTAAAGTCCAGAATTCAAAATAATCATTTGATTCTTATTTTTGCGTTAGTTTTGCTGTTTTTTTAACTGTACAAAAATTAAACGTAAATGTCAAACATAAACATGGTGAATGAAATTAATGGAACTGAGGGTAAAGACTTGGAAAAAAAAACAAAAAAACAAAACGCGTTAATAACAAGCATTTATTTGAATACTTTTACCTTTTTTAAGATATAAAATAAATGGTTTAGATACTACTGATGCAGATCTTCAGGCCAAGACAGAAAATATAATAATAACAATTATGCCATTCTAGGAATATAAACGAATAAACAAAACAATAACTTTATTTATTTCTAGCGCCATTTTTAGTACAAGATTTTTTAGATTTAAGTTAGTTTGATGAATATAACACATACCTTTAAGCAAGATTAGAAGAAGAACAAGTTTAGCAGTATACATCATTACGTCCATTTTGAGTCTAAAATTTTCTTCGGTATCCCCAAAACTCTACATTATTCCGTTTTCAAATAGGATCCGTAAATGTTACGAAATGTCCCGCAAGGTAGCGCTTCTGCTTCGGCTTGAATGCTTTTTGCGGTATAAAGAGTTGACTGTTTAAAGTGTTCATGAAATATTCATCATTGTTCCACTGATGTCAAGCCATAAATACGATCTGAGCCCTCGATTTTAAACGGTTTCATAGATGCTTATAAACTTATGAGGAGTGAGCTACTCAATACTCTCCTCTATTGTTTCCACAATTGATTGCTATCTGAACAAAGGTAGAAAATTCAGAATGAAAT
This sequence comes from Cyclina sinensis, assembly GCA_012932295.1. NCBI lineage: Eukaryota > Metazoa > Mollusca > Bivalvia > Venerida > Veneridae > Cyclina > Cyclina sinensis. The sequence continues at coordinate 22,617,467 of JAAONU010000001.1, forward strand.
TCAACGCTACCTGAGCTCTCTAGAATTCCATAGGGAGATTGTCAAACCCTGGTTCTGGTTCGATAAAATATGAATATTTTACACATTTGACATGGGTCAGTTAGTGAGAAAAATTGAAATAAAATGGCATCCTTTCATCATTGCCAGTACCTACTAATTAAACCGTTACGCTTCTCACGTTTCGGATATTGTTTTCATCTCGGTAATCGTCTGCTCCCTGAAGCTTCTTTCTATCATTATGAGCTTATTATGCCCATATAACCGACGCTTCTTTCTATCATTATGAGGTTATTATGCCCATATAACCGACGGTCCCGGATGAGTTTTATTAATGGTGTGTGTGTGTGTGGGGGGGGGGGGGGGTGGGGGGGTTGGGGGGAGGAAGGGGGTTGGGGGTGAAGGAAACAGAAAATAATGCACCCCAGATATACCTCTGGTTCTTTTTCCTGCTCAGTAAATAGGTTCCATAACATGGTACCTCAGTTTACTATCATTCAAACGGCATCTGCGAATGACAATAAGAAAAGTGTATGGAGGAGCAGGGGATCGAACTTGAGATCCCAGTCTTCTGTTTTACTAGCTGATCCGTGATCCGTCCATTATCCTGATCTAGAGTAAAAACTTATCCAGTCATGTAAGAAATATGAATGAATCTGAATGAATCAGTAATTATAATCTGATGTCAGAATGCCTTCGAAACCTTTAAGATCAACAGGGCGACTAAATACATTAATTATCATTAGTCTTACTAAATGTAGTTGTGGCTGTAGAGCAGTTTTCGGATAGATAGCACTATAAGGAGTATAAGCAATAACGAATGTTTTAAAATATTTGTTCCTCTATAAAAAAATCAGTTTATTTTTCATTATAGAAGCTGAGCCATTATAATATACACAATGTACATATTTATACATAATATACATGAATAAATTGTTTATTTTAGGGAGTTTCCCTTTAAAGAAGTAGCCACGGTAAGTTTTCAAAGGGAATATGATAAGACCAACAGCAGTTGAACCTCTACCCTGCTGACAACAATTGTTTTAATTGCTTTAATTTATTTCTGCAAACACTAGAGACCGGCCTTCACATCTGTACGGTCTGATCCTGTTTTGTCCCGTTCATTGTTTCAGTCAGCAAGATTTCATTTTGATATAATCTTAAATAGTTTATTCCTTCACCAAATCTGAATAATGTACAAATCAATTCAAAACTTTAACCCCAAAGGGTTTACTGATTCTAGAAATTATAAATCTCTCTTTTTCGTGAAAAGTAATTTTTTCTTCTGGTTCCCGGTTTGATTCTTTTTTAATTTTTAATACTTTTTTTTTACATTTAGTTGCATCAATTTACATATCTAAATACATGTATTTTATTTTTTGCTTGTGTTTTAAAAAATTTGTTCAATTGTCGTCTGCCTCTTACATAGCAACACAAGAAAAAATCAAAATAGTCTTATAAACGTTTAAATTGTTGCAATTGTGAAATGCCACTACAAAGTACACGTGTATTTAAAGAGGCTGAACTCCAGATTTGATATAAAAAATTTTTCTTAAATTAAATATCTAGATGCCGTGAGATTATAACAACATGATATTTTACTTCAAAACTGATTATAAAAGTCAAATTAGAACAAAAAAAAAATATATTCGCTTCAGCCGGATTTGAACTCTGGACCCTGATGTTAACAAAATATTAACAACGCTTTATCTGTCACCACTATCGCCGCATGTGAAATAACTATTGTTTACTTTAAATCTTATACAATATAGTTATACCGTCGCGTTACGGTATAGCACTATGAAAGGAAAAAAAAATCAATTTATGATGTGATTACCTGACTAATTTTTTGTCAGTTAGTCAGTTTTTAAGCATTAATCATAAATATCACAAGAAATTGATATTACAAGAAAACTTTCTTTTTTGTGTCATCTGGAGCACAGCCCCTTTAAACATTGTTACTAGATTTGCATTATATGAATGCATAATCATTAATATCCACAAAGCTATAAAGCTCTAAAATTTCAAACCAATATTGATCTGATACAATCACGTAAAGTAAACAAAATGACTTGTACCAAAAGAAATCCATAGTTCAGTTGTATTTGTTCTCGTGGCAGACGAACCAATTTATTCCTTATTTAATCAACACAGATGAAATTTTATATTCAGATCTGTTTGTTTTATTGTAATTATTCAGCTTATACTCATTGCAATTATTTATCTTTAAATGAATCGAACGCTTGAAATTATAAATGCACTTGTTGAGCACGTTTATAACGCTGTTTGCTTTTAATAATTTATAAGAATTGCAGGCACACATTCATAATGCATCTACATGTAGATGGATTCCTTTTAAGCGGGAAGTGGACCAGACAACATTAGCAATTTTCAAATTGTAATATTTGAGTCAATGATGAGCTTAAAGAAATTGAGCTCAATATTATTTTGTGTCTGATTTTTATTTAGAATATTACAACGGTTTAACATATGTCCGAGTTCCGGTCTTCTCGTGTCGTCTATCACACGTGATAAGTTAGTTTCATCTCAGTAAATCAGACATTGTTGTGATGTTTCATAAAACTGTGTTTAAAAAATACATATACATAATGGGCATAATCGCAGTAAAAAAGCTCTGTGCCCCTGTCTTCATCTTAGATAATTTGTGACGAAAGTCGAGGTGTTTCGAACACAGTAACAGACTAGATTAAGGACAGTTTTACTCATCAAATGTACATTAACAGATAAAAGAATATCAAAGATATAAGAAATAAGAATTCTCGTCACAATTCTGCAAAATAAAAAAAAACATGTATATAGATCTACTATGGATATATCTTCATATTCCTAAACATTGTCATTCACAACACAGACACAAAAACATTAAACGCACCCAGGCATGCATACACAGATACACAATGACGTCATCACAGATTGCGGAGGCATTTGACACTACTGTCAATCTGTTCTTTAAAGTGGTGCACCACATGTCTCGGATTTCTTGTTTAGCCACAGGGATATGCTCGTGAAAATTTTGTTACTGAAAAAATCAAGTAGATGAATTAAAGGAAGGCAGAGTTTAACAAAATAAAATTTAAGGGAGTTTTAGGTAACTGAGGACAGTAACCGATTGTTAGGGTACATGAGGAAATTGTATAGCCTATGATCAGTCAGTGATTATATTCATTGCTTATTATGATCACTCGAAATGAAATCCTTGGAGATGATCGCTTGGAAAGGCATATCATTTTAACTGCAGATCGCCCTTTTCATTTATTAATACCAAATTCAATATAAGCGTTCCGTACGGTTCACTAACCCAAAATTAGTAGCCTTTGACTCTTCGTTCAATAAATCAGCCATTGTGTGACGTAGGTAGTTTCTATGGTACTCAATCGTTTGATTCACGTCAATAAGGCCTGTCCCAATGTTGCGTTTCAGATGTACTTGTTTGTTTTTACTTTCCCGCTAAACAGTACAAGGCTGCATAAATATTACAAGCAGACGTCAATTTCCATTGACGAATTAGATATATCAAACACTTTCTGTCATTTAAGACAAAGTTTACAAATATTAAAAAAGATGTGTCCAAAGTCGTCTGTGAATTTCGAAGCATTCTTGTATTTGTTGATTTAATTTCAAAATAAATAAAAGTATCTCTTTGATTTGTTCATATCTTCTTAGTTTTTTTTTCAATTTTTTTTACACAGAATCGTTTGATATTAGTATGTGTGTCTCAAACGTCAGTATTTTAGATAGAAAATTCAAATTGCTTTATCGTTTGTTTTACATAGTTCATGTCTAATTTAAATCGAAGTGTTAAAACATTAGTTTTTAACTTTTTATTATTATTTTTTAATGTTGTAGCAATAACAGAAAGTATAATGTTAATATTTTGATTCTTTCCAGTGTCACTACGTTGCGTTACGGATTTAGATTCGGATGTAAATACTGTTTTGAATAAAAGTAAATGGATTTTATCTTCAGGAATTGAGAATTAAGCAGACAACTATTAATGCCAAACTTAAAGAAACCAAAACGCAAATTTGAAGGCAATTTCAACCAAAAAGTAATGTCTACTTAAAGCAAAAAAAAATAATAATAATAAAAAATAATATAAAATAAAGGCCGTAACGCTTAAATGCTTAATGGCATTTTTGGTACAAATACATTGCAGAACGTCTGTCGATTATGTATGATTATGAAATAAAATGTCTGCTCTTGAGTGCAGTTTGTTTTGTCAATTATGTTTTGAAATACCTGTAGCAAATTATACATTATACAAAAATTATACAGGAAAAAGGAAATAAAGAAAATAGATAGAAAAAGTTCAAATCAAATTTAAGTCGTGTGTGGATATGTACCTATTACACTTCATAAATATGTAACTTTTTATATTGATTAACATGCTCGCAACCATTATGTTATAGAAACGTATTAAAGTCTTTTGAATAACGAATAAAATACGTTTCTCGCAATATGGACAGCTTGATAACCACCTATACAATATTGACAAGTTTATATTTTTAATCCTTTTTTACATCGACTAGGAGACAGTACTTTCAAATAATGCCAAACCCGCTGTATAACTTCTTCAACAGCCCAAACCAATACTCGAACAACACGATGGAAATGCGGAAAGTCACTGGGGAATCTCGAATCTCTGGCGGGATTCGAACAGCCACCTCCGGTTTCAGAGGTTAAACGTTCAAGTCTCGGTCATAATGCTTTTCCATTACATATTATGACATGTAATGGGTTCAAACCATGGCACCGCTGTAAGAAAGATGAAAGTTTTCTAGGGAATGTCCTGGTCTTTTGTTTGCACTTGGTTCGTTCAATGTATGGCAAACTAATACCCCCCTACCTCGGAACAAATCGATAGCAAGTCATCTCAAAGAAATTCACAATTGCTCTAATAATGGTTTTTTGAACATTTCTCTTTCCAAAGACATTTCCTTGTATTACGTAACTATTCAGACATCAGATTTTGCTGGGTAATAACACCAGTAGCGGGAAGCAATGTTGCGAATTATTCTATTGACAAAAAGCATTATCCCTTCACTTCAGGTATCGAAGGAATCACTAAAAGCTTCTAAATTTTGCATATATCTTGATAATGATTAGTTTACTGCATACTTGTTATGTGGCAAGAGCTAATCAAGATACTGAAACAGACGATGTACAATGTACTTAGGCAGTCGCATCCGGAAGACCTGAAACTATATTTAGGCAAATAGAGATTAATAGTCGCACCCGGAAAACTTAAAACTATATTTTGTAAGGCAAGGGAAATTTAAAAACAAATATTTTGATTAGATAAAAAAGCCCGTTTAACTTTATTTCTATGGATCTAAAAGCAATATTCGTTGTTTACAGCGTATGTAGTATTTCATTTTAATACAATATGTTCTAAGCGTCAGTGATATGCTCCAGATACTTTCTTTTTAAGTCTAACAATTTATCCCTGTATTATACTTCAATATTATTAGTGACCTGCGTGTCGAGTTCAACGCTCCTGTTTTTGTAAACCAGATGCACGTGTAAAAGGTGCATTCTGTACACGCCTTGATCTCAGACCAGTTTGGTGAATATACTGCAATGTCTGTACAATATACCAGCAACGGCAGAAATTCACGTCTAGCCATGGAGCTCTTGGAATGGTGACATGGGGGATGAAGGTGAAATTTCGGTTCTTCGAGAATACTTCAGAACCCCATCCAGAACAGTCTAGGAACTACGTATAAAGTTTAAACTGCCGGAAAGGCGAGGAAATTGGTTTCAGGAATGTCTTAGAACGCCTTCCAGAATAGTTTAGAACTCCATAGGAATCGGGTATAAAGCTTTAACCGCCGGGAAGTCGACAAAATTGCTTAGTTTAGGCCACAAAGACAATGGCAAAGAGTTCTGTTCGACAACCAATCACAATTCTTCATTGACAAAAACAACGAGCGTCATTAGAGAATGGCTATTATTAATTGTTGGAAACGTAACGCCCAACGTTGTGGAGGATGGTATTTGAACGTGGTGGGCATCTTTTTTTTTGCATTACCTCAACGAGAAATTGCAGTCAACTGTAATACCAATTAGACGTTGACGTCACTACACTGAGGTCTTACAACGAGACAAGGCATGGTCAAACTTACCAAGTCTCATATCTGACTTCCTTAGGGTCTTTAATAATGATTTTGTGCCATGGCCGACATTTTCACCTGATCAGTGTCCAGTCGAACATTTATGGTATCTGCTTGGACATAGTGTCAATGATGGTCGCCGTAACGCCAACAACCGCCAAGAACTCACCCAGGCACTTACCTAGAAAGGTACCTAGATATGGGAGGCATACTCTAGTTCCGCATTGAACATTTTATCAGCATTATGCGCTGTTGGTGAAAGTTGTAATAAATTTTGTGAATTTCGTTTCTTCCCAACAGCTGTAAGCGAATGGAAATCCGATGTAACTTTGACATGCAAGCATGCACGCACAAAAACACGCACACACATACATGCACACATGTGCATGCAACACACGTACCCAACACACGCACGCACGCGCACGCACATCACGAATAGATTAACATTGTTTCCGTTTTGATTACGCCCTGATAAAGTACAAGAGTAACGTACTGACGTAATTCAGACCTGTCTTGTGAAGAACATAATTTTATGTCTGCAATAGTACCGTAGAATTTATGCGTGCCAATGAATACCTTATAAAACCATATCTGGTAAACAATACTTTTTAAAATAATAGTTATCACGTTAGCTTAGTAACAAAAATCCCTGAAATTAAAAAAAAGCTTTACGTGCCCTTAAAACATAATGTTATTGTCAGTGTAAACACGCTTGTGTTTTCAAAAATCTTTATACAAAAATACATTGAAACTGAAAATTAGCGGAAATAGTCGGAAAGAAATCGAACAACGACATGTTCAACTGCAAACTGCTGTAAACATGGCGGCTAGAGGCGTGAAGAGCTTTAGCTGAGAAAGACAATAGTGTAATATTGACAAAAGCAAAACTGGTTTTATACAGGCAAAACTGATATCTCCTATTCATGCCTACACGTTATTTTGCTGTTCCGTGATTCCCCGCCTCCTCATCTTTGACATTTTTGTTTTAACTCATTTGTTGCTGTTAAAATTCCATTAGCTATGATGTATATACAGACGCATTATTGAAATAAGCTCTTTGTTTACACATTCATATATCACACTCAATGTACTAGCTTTGTATTTTTGACATTAACGGAAGCTTAGTAATTTCACTAATGCCGATAATTAGTTTGATATGAACATCGTCAATAATACAATACCTTTCAGTTTCGCTTGACAAGCCCTTATGATGAATCTGCATTGTTCTTTAAACTTATTTCAATATTTGTATATTGACGTCATAGGTTTTATTTTCTTATTGAGAATGTCTGTTTTCTCTGTTTTGAATGTCTGTTTTTTATGGATTATGCACTGTACTAATATAGATAACCTGTCCTATTTTGTTATGATATTTTAACCAGGCCTCAATACCTAAAAATACCTTAGTTTTTATTCTGCTTAATTTTCTTCATGTAGATGAATAACATAGTTTTGTTTTTGCTAAATATCTGCACTGAATGTGTCTTATCTTATATATCTGCACTGAATGTGTCCTATCTTATGCATCTGTCCTGAATATGTCCGATCTTATATATCTGCACTGAATGTCTCCTATCTTATACATATGCACTGAATGTGTCCCGTCTTATATATCTGCACTGAATGTGACTTATCTTATACATCTGCACTGAATGTGTCCTATGTTATATATCTGCACTGAATGTGTCCTATCTTATATAGCTGCACTGAATGTGTCCTATTTTATATAGCTGCACTAAATGTGTCCCGTATTATACATCTGTACTGAATGTGTCTTATCTTATACATCTGCACTGAATGTGTCCTATTTTATATGTCTGCACTGAATGTGTCCTATCTTATTAAGCTGCACTGAATGTATCCTATTTTATATAGCTGCTCTGAATGTGTCCTATTTTATACATCTGCACTGAATGTGTCCAGTCATATACAACTGCACTGAATGTGTCCAGTCTTAAACAACTGCACTGAATGTGTCCTATCTTATACATCTGCATTGACTGTGTCCTATCTTAACATAAAAGGTAGTTAGAGAGTGTAATATCAAATTTAGTCCCAACAGAAAATCATATTTGATATACAGTTATAGACTTATGTTGAGGTCAATATGTGTTTTTACACATAAACATGTAGATGAAAAAATTAGTCTTTATGTGTTATATTATATACCCTTCTGAAATGTAGCATGATAGGTTTAAGTGCGCATAATAACTACACGTTCGTGAAAATATTTGGAGTGTTTATCACTTTTTATTGATCCGCACGTGCAACACCCTCGACCAATGAAATGAGCATATTACAGTAGGGTATATGATATTAACAAATATTTGATAAAATGATTACGTATATTTTGTTCCAAAACTCAAAATATTCTGATGAAATAATCATTTAGTGTAAGTCTCTTCCAGAAAATCTGAACGTGTCTGTCTTAGATGAAATTAATTCTGAAAAGTTGTAATAAAAGTATTTCAAGAGAATGAACCCTATTCCAAACAAAACTTCAAAAGGAGAAAACGAATCTTTTATAAAGAGATTCCAAAGTATACTGTCATGCTAGTTATAGTATCTAAAAAATCAATTTAAAAATGATATAACTTAAAGAAAAATCATTTGATATAAAAGATTGTCACACCGATAAATGATCCATTTGAATGTATGAACAATAAATACATTATCCGTTGGAAATTTCAACTGAACTTAAAAACGTCGATTGAATGATAATATTAGATTTTAATTTATACTTCTATCTTTTATCATTTGCTTTCATAAATACATAATTCATAAAACAGAAAAAGGCGTAAGGGACATTCAGCTATTTCAATTGATTGTGAAAACAAGTGTCGACATTTCGCATCAGTGGTATGTATTGCTGCACAGAGCTGCTGGGGCGTAGAGCTCCGGGCGCATAGAGCTTCTGATGTGAATGACGGGAACTGTATGCGTCAAATGTAAAGATCAACTGAAAAGGGACCAGTCACCTTTACGCACCCAGAGAGATCTACTTACTTCAAGGAATCTTATTTATTTTGGCTGCCACAGTAATCAGCATGACCAAAAATCGTCATCATCTTTTATGGTATCTAAATAATCGTCACCGAAGTAATCTTAGCATCATCATTGTCATCATTTTTACATTCATCGTTCTCGTTGTCGGCTGGTTATTTGATATAACACCCATAATTATGTATAGTTCTCATAACCCTAAAATAAATGCATAACCATCATCACCATCTCAAACTTTCGTTATCATCATCGTAAAATCATTATAATCACCTTGATATCCATCATCTTTAAAATATATCCCATTATCGTCAGGAATAGTAGTAACATCATTTTAGTAGCAGGAAAACCAATCCTGGGAGATTCCTGGGGAGAATCGAGCGCATCCATGGCGAAATAAGAAAAAAATAGGCGGGACGGAAAAAATGTCTTTTTGTTCACTTATTACCCATCCAAACTATCAGGGGAGATGTTAAAGGGTGTTAAAGTTTGTTGTTTTTCAATAGTGCACAGGAAGAAAGAAGTAAACATAAGTTACTGTATGAACATTTGTATGTCATTTGTATCTGACTTTACCCCACCCATCTGACATGGGTAATCATGTATAAATTGGAATAAATGGCTTCTTTAAAGATATTAAAAGCATATACAAAAGACAAAGTTTAAACAAATACATCGAACAATATTTTTTGTAGAATTACAAAAATTATATCAGATCAGAATAAACTTTTAAAAATGTCACAGAGAGGACCTGGAAGGAGAGAGTCAGTGAATAGAGCTTTGGAAGAAAAGCAAAAAAAGAGTGATAAGGAAATGGAGAGAAGAGAGGAGAGAAACACAGGCAATTTTGACAAAGACTTTGACAGGTTTAAAAATGAAATAAGGGCACTATTTCAAACATTTGAAGAGAAAATTGACAAAAAACTAAACAAAATTGAAGAGAAATTCAGTTGTGTTTTTGATGAACTGAAGAAAGAGGTAAATGTCATGAAGGATGAAGTTGTCAGTACTAGAGAAGAAATGGCAGAGATTAAGAAAAAAGTCAATGAAATAGAGAGCAGTGTAGCTTTTCAGGCTGAGAGTTTTGAAGAATCTGTAGATGTTCAAAATTCAAAAGTGGAAAAAATTAAATTTGAGATGGATGAGATGAAAAATAAACTACTGCTTCTTGAGAAACAGGAGAGAAAGTATAATCTCCTGTTCTATGGTTTTCAAGAGGATGAGGAAGATAATCTGCAGGGTAAAATGAAAACTTTCTTTATTGAGAAACTGAAAATAAATGAGGAAAAAGTAAACAAAATGCTCTTCAGCAGTTGTCACAGAATCCCATCAGAAGCAAATGGACCAAAGCCTGTCATAATTAGATTTGCTACTTTTGAAGACAGAGACTTGATTTACTCAAAATTTCTTAGCCCAGTGTTGAGGGAGGAGAAGAAAAGAATTCTTACAGACTTGCCTCTTGAAATGAAGAAAATCAGAGCAAGCCTGGCAAAAGAAGCCTACAACATCAGACAGAAAGAAAACCTGAAAACAAGAATAGTGGAAATAGAAACATCTGTCTTCTTGGAAGTTAGAAAATCAAAAACTGAGCCATGGAGGAGAAGAGAGATAACCCTTTGAATAATGTGTATAAAACCAAAAAGCTATACTATAGACAATGTATATCCAACAAAACTAGTAGTCTTAGATAAATCAAATATGTTACTGTATAATTAATATAACATGTAGCAGATTTAAATTATTGTAAATTTTGCTGTACTTTTTACGGTTAAAACTCTATTTTTAGTGTATTCTACAGGTAAAATGTTACGTCTCTAAAACTAGTAATTAGTTCCCTTTTTTGAATAAGAAACAGAAATATATTACTTAAGTAAGTAACAAAAACTGTATTATCGCATGTGCACCTGAATTTAGGAGGAAAAACACTTGATAAAGTGTGTAGTTACTATACATATAGTCATTGCAAGTTATTTTTATATGTCCTTGATTGTCTGTAAATAACTGGCACAGTTTTGTTGGTGAAATACTGAAGGTAATAATGAAAACAGCATTTTTATATCAGTTACTAACTCTGTTATTTTTTACAGCAGTTATTTTCAGTGAAACATATCTAAGTGAAAATACATATATAGTAAAGATAAAAATGTTGTAAAAGATAGGGCCATACTTCAATTGTATTTATAATGCGAACTGGAGTAAAACAAAAACATACCTCTTTTCATTTTTGCTGTAGCTGTCTTGTATCTTCTACGTGTAATACTGTATGCATTTTTTAATTCCAACATATGAAAGTACTTTGAATGATCACTGAATGATAAAAACACTCTTGTTCAATACTTCTTTTTATTTCTGTTTACAAACATATAGTACACGTGACTGACTGACACCTAACTTTATCGGAACTTTGATGACTCACTGACAAGTTCTATTTTTATCAAATAGTTGGTTTCACAATAAAATACACATGGCCAACTGACACAAATTTAACCGGTCAGCACATACGCATTCAAGGGTGACCCACTGAGTCACTTTCTTAATCTGACAGTTTTTACTGTATTCAAGTCATAAACTTTTTAACATATATCTTGGGTATGTATGCATTTATAAGTGAAATAAGCCATAATTACCTAGGTATAAAATTTTCCTTTCTGTTTATCATGTATGGAGTTAAATTCCATACAAGTTACTGACTCACAGATTGGTTGAAAATGTATAAAAAGAAAATGTTTATACATAAAGAAATTCTGGTTGTAACTGTTTAAAGAACATACCTAAACAAAGTAACTGTATCTTTTTCTGTTGCAGAAAAACACAATATATAGTTAAAAAATACTTGTTTTTATTGATAGAAGTCACGGGTTAGTTACCTTGTTTATATTGCCAAATTTGACGATTGGTATTACTAAGTTGCTATAGTTCAGTTTAGTTTACTGGTCGTGGGTTTGAATCTTGTTGAAATCAAAATCTTTTTTCTTTGTTTTCATGATGTATAGAAACGTAAAAAATATGTTTTTCGTTCTGTTATGAATACAGTGAACAATAAAAGATGTTAGTAAGAGCAAGAGACACTTTGATTCTGTCACCGCTTATATTTGTTTTTTTTTTCCAGTTTTTCTTACGTTTGTTTTGTTTGTCTGTGTTTTGTGTGTGTGTTTTTGTTCTTTTTTTATATTACAACTTTTTTTATTTTTTATTTTTTTTTGGTCACTCCTAATTCACCTCGAGTCATGTTTATGTACATAGAACTATTGTTTGTAAAGGCTGTACAACTTTGTTGCGTATTAAAAATGAATCATCCTTTTTTCTTTCTTGATAACGGATAATGTTAAATTAATTTCGTATAATTGTAGAGGCTTGCATGATGTTAAAAAAAGAGCAGATATTTTTCAGTTTCTGAAAGAGAAAGATGCAGATATTTATTGTTTACAAGACTTACATTTTATATCAAATATGCAAAACACATTATACACTGAATGGAATGGAAATTGTTATTTTAGTTTTGGAAAATCGAATTCAAGGGCGGTAGGCATATTGTTTAAACATAATTTGGATTTTAAAATTCACAATTCATGGACAGATACTGTAGGGAATTATATAGTTGTTGATTTGACTGTTAATACAAAACGCTTTACTTTGATAAACATATATGGGCCAAATGCCGATAATCCATCTTTTTATGAACATATTTTTCAACTAATAGATAAAGCTGGGAATGATACATATATCTGCTGTGGTGATTTCAATCTTGTACTAAATACAGAATTAGATTATGATAATTATATGTCATTAAATAACAATAGAAAAGCTAGGGAATTTCTATGCAATATTGTAAAAGATAGAAATCTTTATGATCCATTTCGAGAATTAAATGGTGACTTAAGGAAATATTCCTGGAGAAGAAGAAATCCCATACAGCAGGCTAGGCTTGATTTCTTTCTAATTACTGAAGATCTTTTACCACATACTAGAAGTTGTATATCTATTAGTTATCGATCAGATCATTCTGTAGTTACACTTTCCCTAAATTTCAATGATATCATACATGGAAAGGGACTTTGGAAATTTAATAACTCACTGCTATATGACAGTGATTACATAGACTGTATTAATAAGAAAATCGAAGAAATCAAAATACAATACAGTGTACCTGTATATAACTTCACGAATATTTCTGAAATTAGCAATGAAAATTTTTGTTTTACGGTTAATGACCAACTTTTCTTAGAAACTCTTTTAATGGAAATCAGGGGGAAAACTATTTCGTACTCTAGTTATAAAGATAAAAGTAGGAAAACTAGAGAAGATTATTTATTGATGAAAATACAAGAGCTTGAAGATAACTTCTGTGAAAATAATAAAGAAAATCTGTTCCTATTACAAACTGAATTACAAAATATAAGACAGGATAAAATGAGAGGTCATTTTATTCGATCAAGGGCTAATTGGATAGACGATGGAGAAAAACCATCAAAATATTTCTGTAATTTAGAGAGAAGTCACTATACAAGTAAAACTATTCCATTTCTGGAAAAAGATGATAAAACAGTTACTTACGATCAAAATGAAATTCTGAACGAAGCAAAACATTTTTATCAAGAACTATATAAGACTGGCTCTTTACAAGATATTAACATAGATGACTACCTAGATAAGGTCAATGTACCAAAGTTGAATGAAAATCAAGCAAATAGTTTAGAAGGATTACTCTCTTTTTCCGAGGTCAATGATACTTTAGAAAGTATGAAAAACGACAAAAGTCCTGGGTCAGATGGTTTCTCTACTAATTTTTTTAAAGTATTTTGGAAGCAGATTGGTCATTTTGTTGTGAGAGCAATTAATTATGCCTTTGTGAACGGAGAATTATCTGTAACACAAAAAGAAGGTATTATAATATGTATACCTAAGGGTAACAAACCAAGACAATTTTTAAAAAATTGGCGTCCCATAACTTTGTTAAACACTGTATATAAATTAGCGTTTGGATCGATAGCAAAGAGATTAAAATCAGTATTAGACATTATTATTAGGACAGATCAAACAGGTTTTATTAAAGGTAGATATATCGGTGAAAACACACGCTTATTGTATGATATTATGCAATTTACAGAAACTAATAATATACCTGGTCTACTGTTGATGATTGATTTTGAAAAGGCCTTTGATACTTTATCCCATGACTTTATTAACAAAACTTTAGATTTTTTAAAATTTGGTCCTATGTTTAAGAGATGGATTTCACTTTTTTATACTGATATAAAAGCATCCATTCAATGGAATGGTTATCTATCAGATTTTTTTATTGTTGGGCGTGGTTGTCGTCAAGGTGATCCAATTAGCCCTTATATTTTTATTCTCTGTGCAGAGGTATTAGCTCACAAGATTCGAAGTAATACAGATATAAAGGGCATCACAATACATGGTACTGAATATAAGATCAATCAGTTCGCTGATGATACTTCCTTATTATTAGATGGAACAGAAAAATCACTGAACTGTGCTCTAAATACTTTAAACGAATTTGGAATGTTCTCAGGTTTAAAGGTGAACTTTGAAAAAACACACGTGGTTTGGATAGGGTCACTGAAATATACCACTAGAGCAATAAAAACTAAGTGGAAATTAAATTGGGATACTACAATGTTTAAGCTTCTTGGACTGGATTTTCATATAGACTTAGAAAAAATGATAGAACTAAACCTTTTAGGCAAAATTGAAAAAATAAAAAATGTTATTACATATTGGAAGAAAAGACAACTTACTCCTATTGGTAGAATAACAGTTATAAAATCCCTGCTTTTACCAATTTTAACACACCTTTTCATATCTTTACCTAATCCGTCAACACACATTTTACAACAAATAGATACCTTATTTTTTGAATTTGTTTGGCAGGGACCTTCAAAAATTAAACGTTCCATCTTTGTTAAAAAATATTCAGAGGGTGGTCTTAAAATGGTTGATATTGTTGCCTATATGAAAAGTTTGAAACTTACATGGTTACGAAGATTAGTTATTTCTGAAAATAGTAAATGCTTTGATTTTATAGATAAGATTTTAGATTTCGAAAAATTATTCAGTTTTGGTAAAGATTATATAGAAATTTTACAGAAGCATTTAAAGAATTACTTCTGGAAGGATTTGTTGTATGCTTATTCTCAGTTAATAGACTGTATATCAGTTAAAACTATGAATAATTTTGTAGAATTGCCACTTTTTTATAATCATATGATAACAATAGATAAAAAGTCAATATACTTAAGAGCTTTTTATGACAAGGAAATAAGATTTATAAAAGATGTTGTTAATAAACATGGTGTTTTTATAGACAGAGAAGAACTGGAAAGAAATTCAGATTTAAAAATCAATTTTCTCACATTTGCAGGAATTAAAAGTGCTATTAAAAAGATTTTGATAAAGACAGAAAAGGATGAAAATACTCTAGTGTATGATGATTTATGTCCTGTAATGCCTTTGTATCTAAAGCCCATAATAAGTGAAAGAAAGGGTATACGTCATATGTACAATATTTTTATAGAAAACAAGGATATTCCCGTATGTATCGAAAAATGGTCACAAGTTTTTCAAATTGAAAATTCAGAATGGAAAAACATAAATAAATTGGTTTTCGAAATTAGTCAAGATACTTATTTACAGTGGTTTCAAACAAGAATAATTCATCGAATATTGGGAACAAATGTATTATTATCAAAAATGCGGATAAGCAAAACAGATCAATGCTCTTTTTGTAAAAATAATAAGGAAACTTTACTCCACTTGTTTTGGGAATGTACATATACACAGTCGTTAATTACAAAAATCCAAACCGCCGTAGAATTATTAGACGCAGATTTTTACATAAATGCTAAATCTTTCATACTTGGATATACAAATCGAAGTTCAATGCATTTTAATATATTATGTTTAGAAATCAAAAAATACATATTTTTGTGTAAAAGACATGGTTTTAAGCCGTCTTTGCAAGGACTTAAAAAAAGCTTAAAGCTTGCCTCTTCAATAAATAAAGAAACCCATAAAACTGGAAAAAAGAAAGAATATTGGTCTCTAGTAGAAAAATTATTTATCCATTAATTATCTTTTCATGAACTTACATTGTATGTGTTACATTTTATATGGTGACTAAGTTAATATTCTGTTCTATGTACTTAATTTTGACTTTTCCTTTTTCATTTTTTTTGGTAAAATAAAACGAGGTTCCTGAATAAAATATTGGATAAGTATCCGTCGATTATAACTTATTATGTGTTAATATTATAATAGTAAGTGAAAACTTTAAAGATATTATGATTTATATATTCTATTCTATGTATTATTGTATTATGATTGTAAGGTTAGTATGGGATGGTTCCCCGACCCATACATAACCAAATGACGGGGAGAATAAAGGGGGTTACCCAAAAGGGGCCTCAAAAAAAAAGAAAAGAAGGAAAACCATTCCTAATTTTTAACTTTAACACCACAATCATCTTGTCTTGGTCACCGTCTGCACCACCATTATCATCTTGACCAACTTATAACTTCAAATTAGTCAAAAGTCATATCAAAATCTCACCTTTCCAAGTATGTGGGCAGACATGATGATTTCTTTTATTGCTTATGTTATTTTTGCTGTTTCGGTGGAAAAAGTAAAATTTGTAGCTATGAACAAGCGAGTCAAGGTATATTTGAATCATTATGCGTATTTATATGTTTCTGTGGTCAGTACATGAAAATAGAGGAGTTGTACCCTGTATGTTCAACATGATCGGGCTTATTACCGCGTGAAGCCCCCAGCTCTAGGGATCGGGGCCGCTATACGGTTTTAGAATTGACAGAAGCCTCATGTGGTCTTAAGAGATTGCTTTTCAGTGACAAGGGCATATGCTGTTAGAATTTAAATCGTATACATATTCGATGAAATTTTAATGCACACACGCAATAACTTAATCAATGCAAAACCGTTAATAATTTTAATTTGACAATAGAAAATAAATATTTATTGCAGTATGTGCGACGATTGATTCAGACGGTCGGATAATTCAAACCTATAGCCTAAGGATGAGTTCAAGTTTTTAAGTTCTTTATTAATGAACTAAACCATTTACAAAAGCAACAATAACATGTAGCAAAGACAAGATATACGTGTTTATTGCAACTAAGCAGAACATATGCCTTTGACCTTCTATAAAAGAAATAATCTATGGTAAAGACAAATTAATATATGATTTTGAATAAGTGATTTGACCTTGGTCAGACATACTGGTTCCGATGACACTTTTTTTTTCAAATTACTTATTCAATGAATCAACACGATTTGCTAGAAATAATTCACTTCTCCTTCAGATCACAAGAATTTGAAGTTACAAATAAGGCTAATCTGTTTTCGAACGCATGCCGTAATAAGATTATTTACACCCACTGAGTTCTGTTTCTCCATATACATGTATAGCTAAAAGATTATTTCCTTTGCAAGTACAAACATTTCTTAAACATTTCGTTATTTCACAAAAACAAAATAGCTGACATTGGACCTTCAATTCAATATCACCTTTACGACTCTCTTATATAAACCAAAACAAATTTTAGGACCAGATACCGAAAGTGTAGTGAAACTGGTTCTATTATCAAAACGTTCAGCATTCTATTTAGTCAGACCTTTAGTATTTGCCAAGGCCAATGTTAAATAATTTTGAATAAATACTTTAATTGTCACTCAGTAAATAACATGCCGCTGGCCATGTACAAAAACAACATTTAGTTATGACTTAGACATGAAGCACAGGAAAGAGAACATATACGTTGTGTAGAATAGAACACAAATTTTATTTTGAGCTCAAACAAGTCTGGCGTTTTCTCCTTATTTTTTCATGACTGAAATACCTTTCCAGCATAGTTTTAAGAAAATTTGAAGAAAAGTATGTTATTTTTAACCAGTTGTTATAAGTAAGTTCTGCAATAAACCTTTATCTAGAATGTTTTGTAATTTATTTCTATGACTCAAATAAAGAGATTTATTTTATGCCTACCAATGAAATATAGGGAAATATCAGTGAGATAAAAGTGATAATCCACTGTTTTGAATCAGTGAAATTACCATTTTGATAATCCACTGTTTGTGCCGGAACTACTTTTGTAACAACGTAAATACAAGAGAATTCGCTGTATTTCAGACAGTGACAGCGAGTGAAATTTATTTACCTTGTTAAATCCAGTTATAATATTGAATTCCTGAGCCTAACTAGTTGTGAACAATGATGAAATTCGCCATAAATTATTTAAAATGTCTGATTTGTTTACATAACTCACACGGACAATATCCAATATGGCCGACTTTCAATTCAATTGATTGAATATTACTCGGTAATACAAGAGAATCCGCTGTATTTCAGACAGTGACAGCGAGTGAAATTTATTTACCTTGTTAAATCCAGTTATAATATTGAATTCCTGAGCCTAACTAGTTGTGAACAATGATGAAATTCGCCATAAATTATTTAAAATGTCTGATTTGTTTACATAACTCACATGGACAATATCCAATATGGCCGACTTTCAATTCAATTGATTGAATATTACCTGGTATTAATCTGCTTTTATAATTAAAGTATGTATGGCTAAAATTCAATAAATATTGATATCCTGTGTAGAGAAAAATAAATGTTATTTGATGAAAGTGTATTCAGTTTATTTCAGCAGAAGTAAAGTTATCATATGTATTGGAGATTTTCTGCACTTTTTTTGTGCGGAGTAACGGTTTGACCAAAGTACGCATTAACTGATTTGGGGCTCACCATGGGGAACTTATTGAAGGCCCTGAGTAAAAATGTCATAAAATACCCATTTTTGACGTGTTGGCATAAAATAAAAAGAAAATTTGTTTGTTTTTTAGTGGAAGATGGGAATATATTTCATCTCGTGAACACCAAATCACATATGGCGTTCACTCGATGAAATAAATTCTCATCTTCCACAAAAACAAACAAATATCCTCTATATAATCATATTAAAACGCATTTAGCAGTATCACCACAAGAGTTACTGTTTCTTACTTCTATATATGACTTATGCTTCTTTGTCAAACTGTGTGTATTGCTTAAGTGACGTATAGAGTACATATATAGTCTAAAATGTTATATATTTTTAGGGACGTCAACCCAATTGTCAACAGTCCTCGCTGACACAACAATTCTGAGTCAATATAGGTTTGATTACATAAATTGCAAAGTTTTACATTTGTGTTAGTTTTATTTCATCTCATAGAATCGATTTCTAAATCGTAAGAGCTCTGACGTCTCCAAGTCGAAATTTAATATCCTCATCATTGTGTAGCAAGCTAAAAGTTTATAGGAAGAAAACGAAATAAGGTTCCATTTCACTTCAGTCAAATTAGAAACTCCTAT
Organism: Cyclina sinensis; assembly: GCA_012932295.1. Classification (NCBI taxonomy): domain Eukaryota; kingdom Metazoa; phylum Mollusca; class Bivalvia; order Venerida; family Veneridae; genus Cyclina; species Cyclina sinensis. The sequence continues at coordinate 22,636,995 of JAAONU010000001.1, forward strand.
GCCTGTAAATGAAAATAATCAGCTATTCTTCTCTTTTCCTATCATATTCTTTCATCCTGGTTTCTCTCGCATCTTCCCATGCTTTACACTCCTTTTCTCCAAGAAGTTCCAGCATTACAGCTTTTATTAGCTTGTCACAGTCACCATGGATACGGCTGCCAACCGGAAGTCCCTTCTCATCCTTCTGACTGCAGTAATCGTCATACGGTGTTCCTTGTCTAAAAATATATACTGCTTTAAGTAACAAAAAGGATAAAGTTAGTCTTTGTGAATAAGTTATCGGACTGAAGCGACTAAATTATTTAACTAGATGGTCAAATATACAACGTATTAGACCACTAAAACATCAGACTGGTCAGTAAATTGTTTACGATGTAATTACTATTAACAATAATGTCCTTTTAGATGTATGAGAAAAATGAAAATGTCTTTGAATGTATTATGAAAGTTTAAAGAACAAGTCTTTCAGATATGCAAAAAACGAAATATGCAAAAAAATTTACATAATATATCGGCGTATTACATAAACGAATTAACTTTCAAAATTTTAAAATTCACATAGTAACAAAAAATATGAAAGAAAATTTAACAACTTTTTAAAATTACTCTCTTTCTTGCAAAGAATTTCTACTAAGACACAGTTAGATTGATATGTCTTTCTGGTCAAGTTACCTGTTACATATCACCAGTCTTAATGGTTTCCGACCCATCTCCACCAGGCTGTTTGCGGGTGACACCATTAATGTAGAACCCAGACAGAACACTATATCAGCCTGTTTGGCATTGTCCTCGGCGCTACCTAATATATGGCTCTCAAGATAGTCTCCAAAATTTATAATGGTATTCAGAAGATAACCACCACACGCCTGAAAAAAACAACAATATTCAAATGACTTCTAAATTCCGATAAAATAAAAATCATTTGCATTTTGAAAGAACTCCAGACGCAACCGTTTAAACTAAGATCGGGACAATTCAATTTTTAAGATTCGAAATTTCATTTTTTAATATTCGAATATTTTCAAATATTTGTTTACAGCGCTTTTCACTTCGAAACCATAATTCCTGGAAAGTGCCAGTAGTAGGTCCCAATCCCTCGTTCAAAACTACCAGGGTATTGTCCATGAGACATTGTAAGCATAGTAATAAATTAACAACAAATAACATGGAAACGTCAGGTAAATCACTTTAATTAAAGGTAAATAATTTACTTTACTTTTCATAAAAACAACACGATATATTTAAATTGCTATAACGACCTGTGCGAATCTTTAAACGGTATTCATTTAGTAACCTCCTTGACGTAGATACCATTATGATTCATACAAGGAAGTGATATTTTGCAGTACATTAATTTCTTGTCGGAAGCTTTAATAAGTTATTTTATTGTCCTCCGAATGCACACGCAGTCTAACTTATTGCATCCTTCAAGATTTTGATATAAAATGCTCGTCTAAATGTTAAAATCTGAATAAAATCTATTAAACAATCTAAAATGATCTATGATCAAAAGCTTAAATCAAAATAAAACCAAAATTTAAATGCCAAAGTCGACATGCAATTATTATATATTGCCTGTTTCATGCAATTATTTAAATTTAATTAAATAGTTTTATCAACCCCGTATCATGACACGATGTATGCTTTGAATATCCTGAAAATATTCAACATATATGCCGCACGCACGCACCTAGTATACTAGTATATCTTACATTTTATCTTGTTAAAAAGTTCCTCATTAAGTAAATAAAAAGTCCTATTTTTCTCTCAGAAACAGTAATTTTCAGTACACTGAAAAGAATTTAATCGCATTTTAGCTCTTCATTAGTTTTAGAAAGACTGATATCTTTCTTAACGTCAGATAACTCCTTTAGTCTCTGACAATCCTCACAACGTAATTTGTTAATTTCTGAGATTTCAAAAGAGTAACGATTATAACTGTAATGATCGTAACTGTAATGATTGTAACTGTAACGATTGTAACAATTGTAACGATTGTAACTGTAACGACGATAACTGTAACGATGATAACTGTAACGATGGTAACTGTAACGATTGTAACTCTAACGATAATAACTGTAACGATCGTAACTGTAACGATAATACCTGTAACTATTATAACTATAACAATCGTTACTGTAACGATGATAACTGTAACAATCGTAACTGTAACGATGATAACTGTAGCGATGATAACTGTAACGATTGTAACTGTAACGATTGTAACTGTAACGATGATAACTGTAACAATAATAACTGTAACGATGATAACTGTAACGATTGTAACTGTAACGATTGTAACTGTAACGATGATAACTGTAACGATTGTAACTGTAACGATTGTAACTGTAACGATGATAACTGTAACGATGATAACTGTCACGATTGTAACTGTAACGATTGTACCATTAACGATTGTAACTGTAACGAAGATAACTGTACGATGATAACTGTAACAATGATAACTGTAGCGATGATAACTGTAACAATGATAACTGTATCGATGATAACTGTAACGATGATAACTGTATTGATAATAACTGTAACGATGATAACTGTAACGATGATAACTGTAACGTTTATAACTGTAACGATTGTAACTGTAACGATTGTAATTGTAACGATGATAACTGTAACGATGATAACTGTAGCGATGATAACTGTATAAATGATAACTGTTACGATGATAACTGTAACGATGATAACTGTAACAATGATAACTTTAGCGATGATAACTGTAACAATGATAACTGTAACGATAATAACTGTAGCGATGATAACTGTAACGATGATAACTGTAACGATGATAACTGTATTGATAATAACTGTAACGATGATAACTGTAACGATGATAACTGTAACGTTTATAACTGTAACGATTGTAACTGTAACGATTGTAATTGAAACGATGATAACTGTAACGATGATAACTGTAGCGATGATAACTGTATAAATGATAACTGTTACGATGATAGCTGTTACGATGATAACTGTAACAATGATAACTGTAACGATAATAACTGTAACGATGATAACTGTAACGATGATAACTGTAACGTTTATAACTGTAACGATTGTAACTGTAACTATTGTAATTGTAACGATGATAACTGTAACGATGAAAATTGTAACGATTATAACTGTAACGTTTGTAACTTTAACGATTGTAACTGTAACGATGATAACTGTAGCGATGATAACTCTATAAATGATAACTGTAATGATGATTACTGTAACAATGATAACTGTAACGACTGTAACTGTAACGATGATAACTGTAACGATGATAACTGTAATGATGATAACTGTAACGATGATAACTGTAACGATTAAAACTGTAACGATGATAACTTTAACGATGAAAACTGTAACGGTTTTAACTGTAACGATTGTAACTTTAACGATTGTAACTGTAACGATCATAACTGTAACGGTTTAAACTGTCACGATTTTAACTGTAACGATTGTAACCGTCACGACTGTAACTGTAATGAACGTCATCTTATTTACAAAACAGTGTGTGCGCAATATCTAAAGATGCATTTTGAATGTCTCTAAAGACGTCATTCTTTTTTACGCAGTTCTGAAGTCTTGCAGTCCGCTTTTAAATGTAAATAATATATCATTTTCCATCCTATCAAAATACAAAAGCTGTTTATACATCGGGTATTGAATAAATGCGTAGCCTTTTTATAATATGAAAAAAAATCATGTGTAGAAATAATGGGGCTTTAAGTACAATCACTGGCATTTGACATATATGATTACTAATTGCCCTTACCTTGTTAGGACATACTTTGCCTGTCCTATGACTTATATGACACCGTTCGCATTTCTGTGGTGGTACTTTCATTACCTCACTCATGGTCATTGCTCTGTGACTTTTGTTCACATCGAAACGTGCTTTGCACTTTTCACATTTCTGTATGAACGCATTTCCATGAAGTTCCGAAATTTTATCGGCCGGAACTCCCGACAAACGGTGCAAACCGTCGGTGTTCTGACTGATGACGTATTTGAACAGCCCCATATCTAAAAGTTTAACTACAGCTTCATGGGTGTATGTGGGCCGTAGAGCCATTATATTATATCCTCTTCCTTTGGATTTCTTACCTCCCTTCGCACCTAAAACCCATAAAACCCATTTAGAGATTGAAACTTACGACAGAGAAATTACCTGGTTAATTTAGTAGAATAAGTTGCTGTATACAGCTTAAATTCCTTAAATGACAAGCAAAAAAAATCAATAAATAAATTAGAAAACAAGAACTGTCACTGTAAGATGACAATGCCCACGAAGTGGTGCTTTGACATTGGGCTGAGGACCAGTCTTTCAAGGTTCAAGGTCAAATAAATATAGGTCAGTGGGAAGGTCTTGTCCACAGGGGTGTTGTGTCCAAGTATGAAGTTAATCGACTTTCTAATAAGGAGGTTAAGGCTAATGTTAAAGTTTTTGGACAATTGGATCCTCAAGGTAAAGGTCATTCAGGGGTTAAGGTCAAATAAGTATAGGTCAGTGGGAAAGACTTGTCAAAAGGTGTGCTGTGTCAAAGTATGAAGTAAATCCAATTACTAATAAAAAAGTTATGGTCAATGTTAAAGTTTTTGGACAAATGAACCTTCAAGGTGAAGGTGATTCAGGGGTCAAGGTCAAATAAAGATAAGTCAGTGGGAAGGTCTTGTCCAAATGGATGTTGTGTTTAAATATGAAGTAAATCCACTAACTAATAAGGAAGTTATGGTCAATGTTAAAGTTTTTGGACGATTGGATTTTCAAGGTAAAGGTCATTCAAGGGTGAAGGTCAAATAAATATAGGTCATTTGGAAGGTCTTGTCTAAAGGGATGTTGTGTCCAAGTATGCAGTAAATCCACTCACTAATAAGGAAGTTATGGCCAATGTTAAAGTTTTCGGACGGACTGACGGACGGACTGTCGGACGGACTGACAGTTCAAAAACTATAGGCCTCCCTTCGGGGGCATAAACAGTAAAAAAAATGCCTATCTATATAGGTTGTTTATCGTTGGAGCCGGTTGCTAACCCACCGAGTTAAGTTATTTATAGTTGTAGGGTATAGTGCATGAATCAGAAATCATCTCATTCTAGAGACAATTTTGGCTCTTTTACATGCTCTGTGTATAGAAGCGCTACACGGATCCCCGTTAGACAATTAATTAGTAGTGTTAGTGAAGGAGCGGGGCTCGAACTTGCGACCTTTGAAGTCCTGCGCGTTACCACTGCAATCTTTGATCTGCCACCTATAATGCACTTACCATGTTCTTTCATCTTATCTCGCGACGTCCATTTTCCGTCTTTTCCTCGGAAGTCACCGATTCCCGCGGCCGTCGAGATACCAGCTCCTGTATAACACAAATTTGAAAACAATCCGCTACTTCGCTTATTTTCTAGAGTAAAGAGTTTGATCCTAGTTTATACATATATAATTTGTCATTTCTCATTGCAGGGAACATAACGCCACTTTGTCAAAGTCAGTCTAGCTGAAATTATAATAATCATTCTCTTTAAAAATCTTTAAAAAAATAATAACCTTTTTTTCTTCCACTGGGAATTTACTTTGAACTTATATCTGAACTGGAATTCACAACTGACTGAATTAGCGTATGATAAATTAGTATGCTTGTACCTGTGAAAAAGATAGGGTATTTCGCTTGTTTTAACATCTGCACAATACGTTTTGCCTCATCTTTGATAAACTGGTCAGAATCATGGTATTCTGCCGTCTTCTTCGCTTCTTTAACTAATCTGACCTCTAGTTCAGTAAGGTCGAATTTCTTGCCGCTAGATGCCGCCTTCGCTGCTTCCTTAAGAGTTGCCCAGCAATCGCGGTGAAATACCGCCTCCCCGTCTTCATCCCAGTCAGCCTATAAATATATTTATTTTATGCCAACCAATGAAATACCGAGTTCTGTCAGTGAAATATATTCCATATCAGTCACAGTGTGACTGATATAGATTCTATATCAGTCACTGTGCCGAACTACTTTTCAGTAACCACAATTTGAAATTTTACAAGTAATATAAAAGATATAAAAATTAATTCTAACATAAAATCCAGAGTCCGACTTTTAAAGAGTCATTGTATGTATATAACAGACCGATCCATTTCGAGAATCCTATGCCATTTCGTTAATTATATGTCACATACTTCAGAGTAGGTGACGCAGGCAAATAATTTATTCCCCAAGATGGCATTTTACGTGAAATCTTAAATTGAATACACATGATTTATGCTATTTGAAAATGTGATGACGTGTATTGCTTCTTGATCAACCTATGGAAGAATCTAGATCTTGTAAGGGCATTTATTTAGGATGAACCTCTGCATTGGCGCTGAATTTTGATTCGTCATTGCACAGGCCATATTTTATATGAATGCCCTGTAAGCAGCAAAATGTGGACAGTAAAAGAAAGAAAATGAAGAAGAATATGCAGGTAGATCTTTGTTTATTTCTATGATTTGTTTGGTGATTAGGTGTAGACTAAATAAATCGTTAGAATGCAACACGTTCCTATGCGAGACAATATTTTTTTATTTCACATTCTCTGTCCTGATGAAAGAAAAAAAATTTCGGCGTTAAACTCTTAAAAAACTTTACCCCTATTGAAAACTGTATTGTATTCCTTCAAATTGAACCAAAAACAATGGGGCTAATATCTACAGAAGACTTTTTACGAGAGTGTTAATGCCGTAAATTGACAGATTTTCGGCGTCCCTCGGTGGAATTTTCAAAATTAGACGTGCTATGAAACAGTTTTGGAAATGTATAAAGTCTGCGAGATTTAACCTATTATGTTTTTACATGTCAGATTTATACATTATTGATTAAATTGGGAGTTTATTTTAGTTATTTTATCGTTTAATTGTTTCCCAAAAAATGTCACTAACTTTCTTGTCCTTACTGTAACAAAGTGTTGTTGAGTGAAAATAATAACTGACCCCTATTACAAATTTTGTATCCAGTACCTCGTTTATAAAGAGTTACCCTCCTTTTGTAAAAGAATAGGTGCCGATTTGTATTTGCTCGGAATTCACTGGAGGAAACTGGATTTAAAGGCGGATTAGTGGAAGCGTATATTTTTGTCTTGTCTTTAATGTAACATGTATATGCTGGATTACAATATAAGTATATATATGAGCACGTAACATTATTTATTATCATTATGATGTTTCTCTGAAACACGTTGTTCCGCTATATATTCGAACGGGAGAAACAATTATTTTGGTAAATAATATGATGTTCGTCCCTTCTGTAACAGTCTCTCCTGTAACGAATAATTTTGTTATAGTAAAGACTCAAGTTGTCTCAGTAGAGACAATCATTTTTTTTTTTCACGCATGAAATCAAAATTTGGACAAAACAGGTGACAAAAGGTTGCCAGTCTATCGCTTACTCGATGTGTTTTATGAAAATGCATATTGAGTACGGATATAAGCATACTGAAAAGTAAAAAATGTATACCATTGCGAACTTGTGTTACACGATGGACATGAATTGTTACACTAGGGACACATATTGGGCTTTTCTTTCTGTTTTTAGGTAGTTTCATGCGTAATATGCCTTATTTATACTTGAGCAATGTACATCAACATTTTTCTTAAATAACAACAGAAATCACAAAAGAAATTGAAATATATTTGACATTTACAATAAATAAGAACTTTTCCACTAGAATGTGTTACATGAGAGACACGAAGGACATCTGCTGTTACATTTATTATTGACCATTTGGACTTTAGTTTAGATTTTAAGTATGTTTTATGCATATAATGCTTAATTTACCAGAGCACAAATACAAACAAATGGACATTATTGAAGTAGACAATAAATATTTACTTTCCTCTTAGAATATGTTACATGAGAGACACTCATTTTAGTAAATAAAAAAATGAAACTATAGTTGTATTTTTGAATACTAAAGTCCTGCTTTGATTTTCGTCTATGAAAACGGTGAAAACGAAGATTTTGTAACATTATACATTTACGAAAACAAGGATGGAGGTTTTGACATTATTTATGAAAACAAAGAATGTCAATCTAGTTTAAAACAGATAGATGTAGATATTAATAACAACAATGAAATTTGTGGAATTATTTGTGAGAATTGTAAGGACACAGATAAAGATGAAGTTACAGATAAAAGTGTACAATATAAGATCCTGAGTGACGCAAAGGGTGTATCGGAAATGGAAACAGATGAGATTTCTGACGATACGACAAGAAATGATGTAGTTGATGACACTGAAAAAGATAACATATTTCGTAAATCAGAAGAAATTGATGAATGTGAAAAGATGGCCACATTTAATGATACCATTAATGACGTAGAAATAGACAAAAAATCGGGTTTGAGCGATATGGGTAAAGATAAAGTTACCGATAAAAGTGTACTATATGAGATCCTGGACGACGCAAAAGAAATATCGGAAATAGAAACAGTAAAGATTTCTAACAATATGACAAGAAATGATCCAATAGATAATATTGAAAAAGATTACATGTATAATAAATCAGAAGAAAACGATTAACGAGAAACAATGGCCACAACTAATGAAAACATTTATAATGTAGAGACAGACAAAAAAGAGGTTTGTAACGATATGGATCAAGATGAGGTTACCGACAAAAGTGTGCCATATGAGATCCTGGACGACGCAAAAGAATTATCGGAAATGGAAAGAGATGAAATTTCTAACGATACGGCAAGAAATGATCTAGGAGATAATAGTGAAAATGGTGACATGTTAAGGAAGCCAGACGAATTGTATGAACCCCCTACAGAAACAATGGTCACAGCTTATGATATCATTAATGATGTAGAGAAAGCAAAACTGAGATTTGTAATGGTGTGGATAAAGATGCAGTTACCGATAAAAGTGTATTATATGAAATCCTAAGTGACTCAAGAGAATTATCAAAAATGGTAAGAGTTAAGATGTTTAATGATACGACAAGAAATGATCTGGCTCAAAATTGTGAAAACGGTGACATGTTTAGGAAATCAGAAGAAATTGATGAACACTTAATGATACCATTAATTGCGTAAAGACAGACAAAAACGCGGTTTTCAGCTATATGGATAAAGATGAAGTTACCGATAAAAATGTATTATATGAAATCCTGAGTGACGCAAAAGAAATATTGGATATGGAAAGAGTTGAGATACGAGAAGAAATGATCTTGTAGATAATAGTAAAAAAGATGACATTTTCAGTAAATCAGAAGAATTGGGTGAAAGAGAAACAATAGTAGCAACTTATGATACCATTAATGATGCAAAGACAGAAAAAAATGAAAAAAATAAAACCAGAAGGAGAATGCGTATAGTAAGAATAAATGAATTAAACAGTAACTTGAAAATGTTGCATAAGAGTGAAATATGTTAAAAATGAATGTTTTAGGCCAAATATCTTTTGCATATGCATTGTTACAATCTTAATATCCTGGGTTATGTTTTAACATGAGTTTCAGTTAATAGTTTTTTGCAGTTTCAAGTGTTAGCTAATTCTGTTATTTTTTCCTGTGTTCCTTAAGTGTGAAAACACTTCAACTGTTGAACAAAATTGTATTATTTCATTTAAACTGCATTGTTAAGAAGAGTATCTTACGGTATTGTTCATATGCATTCGTTCTCTGTCATTACTTAATCCGTAATTGCCCATTCTTTAACAAACTTTTTCTGTGTATAATATTTTAGACCCGATGTTATTATTTTTATATATATATAAACAGTGTCTATCAGGTAACATATTATTGTTGAACAGTTGAACTGATGTATTTTATGAAATGGGTAATGTTTTCATGAAAACATCAAACTAATATTCAAAACTGTTATTGACTCTAAAAATAATTGGTAGTTTTCTTTTTAAATGCTGCTTTAAAACAAAAAAATAATAAATTCTTCGTGTTCATTTTGTCTCTGGTGTAACCAAACCATGTCTATACTGTAACATTATTTGTTGAACTGATGTATTTTATGAAAGAAAAGGGATTTGTTTTCATGAAAGCATCTAAAGAATATTCAAAGTTGTTATTGACTCTAAAAATAAGTGGTTGTTCTCTTTTTAATGCTGCATTAAGAACACAACATTCAATTCTTTTCAATTGTCTCTAGTGTAACAAAACCGTGTCTATCTTGTAACATATTATTGTTTGAACTGATGTATTTAATGAAAGGGGTACTATTTTCATGAAAGCATCTAAAGAATATTTAAAGTTGGCATATGCTCTATGAAGTTTTAGTCGTTGTGTTCGAAAATGTTCAATAAAATATATCCAATTTACGATTTTATTGTTGAAATGTCTTTACAGTAGCAAAAAACCGTCCATCTTGTAACACTGCTTCCCTCCTGTAACTAGCTATTCATCATTCAATATATTAACAACATATGGAAGAAATATACAGGTTGTGAGCTTTGTTGAACCGAACAAAGGTATGGTATTGTTCAGGGCTTGAAATTATTTTAAGTGAATAATGTTCACGAGCAAGGAATGAATAATTAACTTTCAATAATTGTGAGTTTTAATTTGAAGAACGTAGACCTTAAGAAATTAGACTGATTGCATGTTTTACTTTTTTTGCTGTTATTAGCTGATGAAAATTTTATCTAGGCTGTATGTACGACAAATATTAACTTTCTGCATACTACTACAAACATTTTATTTCTTTTCTAAGCAACTGTTACAGTAGGGACATATTGTGCTACCTGTTTGACTTCAAACTTTGTTCCCGATAAACAAAGACGCATTAAGCTTAACCATATTTAAAAACGGATAGAAGATGGATGACGTAAAAATAAATTGTAACAAAAAAATGTATATTCCCATGGTCAGTTTTCAGAAGTTTGAATGAGTGAATTGTGGCATAAAAAAATATTGACTCCTGTATCATGTATAATTCAAGATGGCGGACTGTGTATTGAATTTGAGTTTCATGATCAGGTATTCATACGCGTGTAAGCAAAGAAACAGTTCTAAAAGATTATTGGTATTAGCATAAAATAAATAGAAAATTTGTTTGTTTTTCGAAGATATGGAATATATCTCATCTCAAAGTGATACAATTTTTATATTTTCCCTCGCGCTAGGCGCTCGTGAAAATATTTAATTGTATCACTTCACGATGAGATATATTCCATATCTACGAAAAACAAATGAACGTGAAGCTGGCACATAGATCGCAGCTCTACATCTAGTTCTGCGATCTTATATCATTGCAGAGCTGGGTCGCAGCTCTACATCCAGCTCTGCAATCTTATATCATTGCAGAGCTGGGTCGCAGCTCTACATCCAGCTCTGCAATCTTATATCATTGCATAGCACGGTCGCAGCTCTACATGTAGCTCTGCAATCTTATATCATTGCAGAGCTGGGTCGCAGCTCTACATCCAGCTCTGCATTCTTATATCATTGCAGAGCTGGATCATAGATCGACAACTAGCTCTGCATTATTATTATCATTGCAAAGCTGATTCCCAGCTCTTAATCTAGGCTATCGACATCTAAATTTGCAATCTATGATTAATACAGATCTAGGTATAATATCTAAATATAGCACACTAATCTTGTATCTTTGCTCTAGGAGAACTGTGTCGTAGTTCGACATCAAGTTGCAATTTAACATAAGTGCAGAGGTTGGTCGTTTATAGATATCTAGCTCTGTTATCTAACATAAGTGCAGAGCTGGGTCGTAGATCGACATCTAGGTCTGCAATCTTGTTTCACTGCAGTGCTGGATCTCAGCTCTACATCTAGATCTGCAGTCTTTTTTTCATTGCAGTGCTGGGTCGTAGACAACGAGCTCTTCAAACATTTGTTTTTACTTCTTTTTACATATTCATTATTCAGTTTCAATTAGGTCTGCAAAATTTTAATGGTATTTCAGTATATCTTCACTGTAGAGCGTTATCTTAATGACGTTTCAGATGAGCATAGTTATTTGACCAAATAGATTTGTAATGGGGTTATTATTATACAGAAACAAAAACTGGAAGGATAGAACTTGTTTTAGTTTTGTCTACTTTTCATGTACAGTCATGTAGGTCTATTTACACTTTTGGCGGCTCTTGCAAAGAAATGTTTAATTTTCTCATATCTGCAAGGGGAACTTTGATCTTTTCCCTGCTTTCTTGCTACCTTGTCACTACGGTGGAAAAGAGGTTATACATGTTTAAAAGTAATGTATTCCGTATAAGAAAAACATAAACATTGGATTCGTTTTTTTATCTCGATCCAAAGAAATGCGACGTAGTATATCGTAGTACATTTAACGAGCAACTGAGTCGTGTTGAAACGACATGCAAAGTCAAGTGCATTATTTTCAAGATTACAATAAGATGAGAGACAGATGCGCTCAAGAAGGAATGCATTAAAACAAGAAGTATACACTAGCTATGGCTATGAATACAAAGTGCGTAAAAGATTAGTGTTGATGCAAGCATCAAAAGCGGCGCGCATATTTCTAAAGTATGGTTTAAATTCACCAAAAAATATTATAGTGTTTGTTTTTGATGCTATGAGCAAAATTATTTACTGCTGGGTTGTAACATTTTTGACAGAATTCATGAACTGTTTGTTTTATTGGTTGTTTATGATTTTTCCTTTATATCTAACCAGCAAGTATCAATTTCTCCACAAATGAATGACTTTCTCCACTGTCTCTAACATGAGTTTGAGACAGTGGTGAGAGACGAATGACCTTAAGGCAAAACGTTCGAGATCAATCGTCACAGAGAAATTTACACTCATTCCAGTGATCGAACCTTTGATTCTTTATACAGTACTGTACCAATTGAGCTCAGCAGGTGGGCATCTGTCTTAAAGGAAAATGTAAGAGATCCACGAACGTTTAACTATCAAATAAAGAAGGGTCATCAAATTACACTTCTCGTTGTTTACGGGATAAAATGGAAAACGAAATTTTATCCATTTCGTAGCAAAACATAAAATAAATTAATTTTACTCAATCCAGTTGACAGATACAATGGTATAAAATACATCTGGGTGCTAGTAATTATAGACACAGAATAAGGTTTTCAGCATCGTGCCATCGTCCCATAATAATGTGAATAACGAGTTTTCGAAATTTCTGAGGTTAAGTCTGACTAACTTCGAATTGTGATACTCAATGGCCATACAAAGACTCCGTTGAGTAAAGAACGTAAGTAATCGTTAAAAGGAGTCTGGCGGCTCAAGAAATAAAACTTGTTACCACCTTTAAGTGATAGCTCTCATATAATTATAAAGGAGGTGCGTTCGAATACTTATTCTCATGACTTATCAACAGATTTGTTGTGGGTCGGGGTTAGAGCAGCAGTCATCAACATGCCAAAATAAACAAACGACGTAAATATGAAAATGCCTTTGTCCGCAATTAACATGTGTAAAAATGCTTGAACATTTAAGGCTCTTAGCCTATTCACACACCATACGTGTTGCGATAGACTTTTTGTCCATCCGTAGAATGTAGAAAGAAAAAGAAAGAAATGCAAAAAGTTTATTTACTACAATATGTTTGTAACAACACGGATATAGATTGTTACAAAACTCTTATCAACAAGAGCCATGTTAACATGTGTTTGCTTATTGGAAGAATGTATATGTAGCAGCAGCGCAACATAATTCAATTTCGGTAATGATAACTTATGGCTGAGGTAATTACAGATTTGAAAGTTAAAGGTCAATAACTGAAAAATCATGCATAGTAGCGTTATCATTGTTGTGCGCTGCACTCCTCCACAGTGAGATCTTTCAACCTATGAAGTTTCAAGTAGATACCTGCAATACTTTTGAGATAAGCTCGGGACAAAAAGTATTAAAAATAACAAAGGGCACTAAATCAAACATTATAAAAAGCAGAGTTATCATTCTTGCGCACAACATTCCTCCTCAATAAGATCTATCCACCTATAAAGTTTCATGTGGACATCTCAAAGACATTTTGAGTTCTGCTCCACTCAGGTGAAAATTAAGTATGAAAAAACAAAGATTATTAAGCGTAAAGTTATCACTCTTCTACACTGCACACCTCCTGAGTGCGCTCTATCCACATATTATGATGTTTCATGTTGATAACACAAAGTCTTTTTAAGTAATGCTTTGAAAAATAACAAAAGGCAATAACTGAAAAAAACTATGCAGATGGAGTGATGCAATGAAAAAGATTGCAGAGCTAGATGGAGAAATGCGACCCAGCTCTGCAATGATTTAAGATTGCAGAGCTTGTTGTCGACCTACGACCCAACTCTGCAGCTATACAATTTTTAGAGCTATATGTCGATCTATGATCCAACTCATTGTGATATATGATTGCAGAGCTAGATATTGAACTACGACACAGCTCTGCAATGATATAAGATTGGAAAGCTGGATGTAGACCTGCGACCTAGCTCTGTAATTGTATAAGATTGCAGAGCTAGATGTAAATCTACGACCAAGCTATGCAATGATATAAGATTGCAGAGCTGGATGAAGAGCTGCGACCCAGCTCTGCAATGATATAAGATCGCAGAGCTGGATGTAGAGCTGCGACCCAGCTCTGCAATGATATCGGATTGCAGAGCTGGATGTAGAGCTGCGACCCAGCTCTGCAATGATATAAGATTTCAGAGCTAGATGTAGATCTACGACCCAGCTATGCAATGATATTAGATTGCAGAACTGGGTGTAGAGCTACGACCCAGATCTGCAATGATATAAGATTGCAGAGCTGGATGTAGGTCTGTAATTATATAAGATTGCAGAGCTGGATGTAAGTCTGCGACCCAGCTATGCAATGATATAAGATTGCAGAGCTGGATGTAGAGCTGCGACCCAGGTCTGCAATGATATAAGATTGCAGAGCTAGATGTAGAGCTGCGACCCAGCTCTGCAATTATAAGATTGCAGAGCTGGATGTAGAGCTGCGACCCAGCTCTGCAATGATATAAGATCGCAGAGCTGGATGTAGAGCTGCGAACCAGCTCTGCAATGATATAAGATTGCAGAGCTGGATGTAGAGCTGCGACCCAGCTCTGCAGTGATATAAGATTGCAGAGCTGGATGTAGAGCTGCGACCCAGCTCTGCATTGATATAAGATTGCAGAGCTGGGTGTAGAGCTTCGATCTATGTGCCAACTTCACGTTCATGAAAAACAAACAAATATCCTCTATATATTCGATTTTGTTTTGTTGTTAAGTTTTCATTTTCGACCCCACCAACCGCCATAATTTTGTCAAGTAACTAACCGGACATATACATGAGAAAAGTCATTAAGAGAAAACTAGATAAAATGATTATAATGCGTTTGAGCTTTTTTTTTCGTGTTTTGAATGTCGAACTGGCTCATTATTCAGCACAACATTCGTTTTGAACGTTTTTTTGTGTTTTGAATGTCGAGCCGAATTTCGGGCTGGCTCAACATTCAGCTCGACTTTCGTTTTTTGAGCGTTTTTTTTTTCTTTCTATTTTTAAAAGTCGAGTCGAATGTCGGGCTGGCTCAACATACAGCTCGACATTCGTTTTCGAGCGTTGTTTTCGTTTCTTGAATGTTAAACCGAATGTTGAGCTGGATTTTTTTAACGGATCAGGTACTCCGTATCCGTGTAGCATAATTTCATTAATCATTTTTTCTTTCGATAATGATGCCGTAGGCATATTTTTGATAAACTTGGTAATTCTCTTACTGTTTTTATTATTAAAATTTTAAGATTTCAAGTGTCTTTTTTCAACATTTTCCATTTTATTTGAGTTGACAGGCCAAGAGCAACAAGTATCAACCCCTGTTGCCTGGATTCAAATTCCCAGTACCATCTGCAAATAGTTAGTTATTAATGACAATCGACCATTACAATAAGTATCACCTACCTCGTGATGAATACCTTTTTTGGCGTTAACCAAAGTGGTGGCCAGTATCTAACATAGACCGTTTCAAGCACACGTTTTGCTTGCTTGGCAGTCATTTTGTACAGAGTAACGAATCCCCTCCCATGAAGTCCATGCATGAAGCGTGTGACACGTCTCCTTACTCATCGAAATAGGAGGAAAATATTGCACAGTTATTACAAACTTGCAATCGAATTAATTACGGAACATCGTTCTCACTAGAACAGTATACATGAAATTTGATGAATAATTTTTGCATAGTTATTGTAATCAAAGCTGTTTTCAGTGCGACGCAAGTAATGAATCAGATATTTTTTCTAAAATAGGGCATCTTCATTTGTTCAAAGGAAACGAATTACAGAAAAGAAAACATAATGACTGACCTACTTTCTGCAGTATTTCATCAGTTCAGACAGTAATTGTCTTTGTAATGTTCTGTTGTCGTCACTACGTTTCCGTATGATACGCATTTTTCAATTTTTAGTTGTAATATTTGATTTTTAATTTTGTTTGTTATTTGGCTCTTTAAGCGACTGTGTTAAAGTGAGATTAATAACGTTTACAGTAAAGTTTATTTTATGTTCGTTACATGTTTTTAACGTTTTAATAACGTATATATACGTATTTAGCAGCCGAGTAGCGTAGCAGCCTGGCAGCCTAGCAGCCTTGCAAAATAAAATATTGACTCGCTCTGATAGGGATGTAAATCATATTCAACAGGGAGAAGAAGGTTATTTGAAGGAAATGAAAACAAAAGTATTTAGTTGAAAAGTCGTGCATCCATATATGCCCATATTTGGGCCGAAAATGTTATTACTTCTAAATTTGGAAAAAAATTAAACAGGGACATAAAAGAACGGTTTTGGTTTAAGTTTTGTATCTTGTTTATGTGTCATGGTTAATAGGTCAAATTAACCTCAACTGTAGGTCGGGGTAGGTGTTAAACATATCAAGGGAGATAACTCATCAACTTAATGTAATTGGGGTTACTGCCACTTGAAATAACCGAAAATATTAGTTTGCGCTAATCACTTTAATGTGTTTAGTTTTTAGCACTTTTTATATGGAAAAAATCACTTTCTTTTATAACTACTTTTTAAAACATCTTGATCTATTATTCATTAATATATTCTATAAACTTAAACCAAAATAATGGTTTGAAAGTAATGAAAAAATAAGATTCTTACTTAACGAGTGCGTTATTTTTAGTTAGAGTATGGTCAATTCTTGAAGCTGCCAAGATCAGACAGACGGCTGTATACACATAAAATTCTGTTTAGATGCTATAGGGTAGACCTTGTTCTCTATGTTGGTGTTTTATTTTCAAAAATATTTCAGTAAATAGTACCGTAACAGCGGTTAGTGTTAAATAAAAAATAATGATTTTGTACTTAATAAATATCACAGTTTGCGTTTTCTTAATAAGTTCTGACTTTTATTTTGACTTTATTTTTTTCACATTTATATATAACCTTGTTATACATTATATTAAAGGAAATAACATTAGTAAATAGACAAAATAAATTTGCTATCAATATGTCTGTCCGTCTGTTCAGGATAGTAAGGCAAAACTGTCATCCTTTACGAAAAAGAAATAGCGTTTTCTCACTATATTAAAGTGATTATTTTGACTTTAATTTTAAAGATATAATTAAATATTATACACTATATTCTACAAAAAATAACTGTCTAATATGTACCAATATACTGTATGGTAAAATATGTCTGTCTGTCTGTCCAGGACAGCTATTGAAAGTAACCATAAAACGAGCCGCGCAGAATAAAGAAGTCGAGTATCTGTATTACTCTCAAATGATAATTTTGACTTCATTTTTAAGATATGATTATATACAAGTTTACTTTGCCTTACTTTGCCTAGCTATCCTGAATCATTTTCAAGTAGTTATATTGACGATTAAAAACGAATGTTGAGCCAGCTCGGCATTCGGCTCGACCGTGATTCTAAACACGAAAAAAATTATCAAAAATGAATGTCGAGCTGACTGTTGAGCAAGCTCGACACTCGGCTCGACATTCAGAACTCGAAAAAACGTTCAAAAACGAGTGTCGGGTTGAATGTTGAACCAGCTCGACATCCGGCTCAACATACAAACATATATATAGAAAGGCTCAGAAACGAATGTCAAGTTAAATGTTGAGCCAGCTCGACATCCGGCTCGACATACAAAAATATATATAAAAAGCTCAGAAACGAATGTCTAGTTGAATGTCGATTGCTGATCTCAGAGCTCACTTCACCAACTTAAATATATATTTTACCCTGTCAGTCACGGGATAGAGGCTAACTTCATATTGTAAAAAAAGTGCACAACAATAGTCCTTGTGGAGCAGTAAAAATGCGCAATTTACTAATGGGTTCGAATCCCGCTATACTCACATGATTTTTTCTTTCATATTTATGCCGTAGAGAAACATATAATTATATTTCTGAAATGATATTTTGACTGACCTTTTTTTCTGAGGAAAATTCTCTTAAGCTTAAATCTCGAGGTCAAAAGCTCTAGGATACAAAACTATATCAAGTATGCAGATGCTTTGAATAAATAGACATGACTTATCATACCTTAAGAGATTTCCTTTCATGAGCTGTGACCTGGAAAGCTCGAACCTCCACTTTGCCGGTCTCAGAGGACACTGGGCCTTTGCATGATTTCAGCGCACAAGTTGACATTTTCTTAGAAGTTTAGTATAACTGTATAAATAAGAATAAAAATTCTTTACTTTTATCGAATCAATATTTAATGAAAAATCTAGGTTTGTACATACTCTAATTTCAAAATAAGTATTGCCTGTATTCAAAACTTATATCTTAAAATTAAGTGCCCGTTTCCAAAAGGAAATACATATATTAGTTATCATAACGTCATTTTTTTCCGACTAAATGAGTAATAGATTTTCTTATTGTTTTGACTGATACATCAGCCACTGAAGCTAATATTTTTGTCATGTATTTTTGTTCCCTTTAAACAGAGAAAACTGAAAACATCAATAATAACTATTACTTTTGTCTCTTTTTTCAAAGTGTATTGCACTGATACATGGGACCTAGGTTTAAAGTCTCATCCGAAAGACTGCCACATTTTCTATAGCCACGTGCGGCTTTGAGAGTTTGAGTCCAGCTCGAGGCAGATTTTTCAGGTTTCGATACAGACTGTAGTTTTAACTGAATTTAATGAAACGAGAATTTAATGCTTCGGTATAAAAAAGTATGATTTTGTCGTCGTCCTATCACGCTGAGCATAGTAAAGAACAAGGGGTGTCTCTGGAACAGCATGTTTACTGTATCGTGCACTATCTCCCACAACCTAAAATAATTAACCTCTTCATGGGACGTAGGTCGTAGGGTCAACCGGTACCGACGGTTAAAAAAACTCAGAAGAAAGAAGAGTTATATCTTTGCTTCAAATTTCTACATTGCAAAAAATCATTGATATCTCAACCGATCTTTTAACTTTATTGAAACTTTTAATTTGTAAACAAAGTAAAATTTTCTCAGTCTTACAACAGCGCTGTTCCCACACAAACCCTTTAAACCGATATTTAGAGCATACAGTATTATATTTATATTAATTTTAAAAGGAAAAAAAAATCATACACAAAAAACAGACGTTCCGATAAAGCAAACACCTGTGGGAAATTCACTTAGCGTAACAATCAATGTATTTATCATAGGCCTACTTTTGAAAACCAGTTTTTCTATTAAGTATATCTGAATATCATGGTTTGCAAACGAAATATATCTCACCTTTATTAGTTGTCTATTCCTCTGCTGTTTTAAAAATGACAGGACACTTTATTCACACATAATTTCAACCACATTTAATGTTTGGTTTAATGTAATTTCTAAAAATAGATTGTTTACTAAACACTGTATTAGTAATATAAATTACCCGTCTTCGTACCGAAGAAGGACGGACATTACCGATAACGAATCGACCATCGTTTCACAGGAGTATGTAACCAATACAAACAAAGCGCCATACGCCTGAAATGCATACAGTTAAGGTATATTTTTTATTATGTAATTATGGGCGTAGACTAGAAGGTGATTATAGTATGGCTACCCATACTATACTATACTATACATTTATAATCTGCAGTTTGATTACACCTTGTCAAACATTTGTTTTACATTCACGTGACTTCAGATGTAAGTTTTTCTCATATTTAAAATAGTATGAGAAATGATCAGTGCACGTTTAGAAGTGTTAAGTTAATGTTTTAAAGCGACCTACTCACAGAATTTAGCCGATTTTTTTTCTTTAAAATTTAAGAGAAGTGAATATACTATGGAAAAACAATATATTATGCTTTTATACACCTTGAAAACTGAAAAAAAGTTTTGACTTAAGTGAGTCAGTAACTTAGTTTAGATATGTGCTTCATACTTACAGCAAGAATTACAAGATGTATAAACATAATTTTGCTTTTTTCATCGTCGGCCTATCTGTGAGTCAGTCCCTTTAAGAAAGAGCAGAATAATTCTTGACTGGTACAGAGTTCCTGTATCAACACTGATACATCTACAGAGGTCTCTGCTGAGCAAAATTGAAACAACAATGACTTTGATCTTATACCAGGACCATCTTTACAGCTAGGTTTACACCTATTTGTTTTTATTTTCTACCAACCACGTGATAATAATTTTTGTTTCAACTAGTTACATGATGCACAAGTTTAATGTACAAATTCGTTTGTCGGTTGTCTGTTTGACCTTTGCCTTCTGTAGAGATATTTTTTTCTATTCTTTTTGTGGGATATTGCGAGGCACTGAAATCATATCCTTCAAAAGAAGCTCATATGTCTTTTTACGTGCTCTAAATGTGCAGTATATAGATGACTAGGCCCTTGGTTTAACGTCTAATCTGCTTTTATTGGTGGAGCAGAGTTCAATTTTGTGTGTTTCCGTTTTACCACGGACACAGTTCTGTTGATTTAAAGAAAGCTTATAACCTTTGAAATTCAAAAAGTAAATGTATCTAGACAAAAATATATCTTGAATAGTTCTAAACGTACCATGACTGTTTTTGATTGCATGATTGAGCGTTTTTTTTCTGCACTTTTTCCTTTAAAAATATATATTCTTATTTGACCAATATTTTCATTAAAGAAATTATCATCTTTTTTTTCATAATGATATGCAGTTTATATATAAATACTTGAACCTAAAAGATTCTAAACAGTTAGATGCAAAGTCAGCTGGTTGTTGAAGCAGCTTATAAATCGTCGTTTAATAGAAATACTCCCTTAAGCAGACGTTCTTCCACCTCTCTTTAACACAAGTTATGCGTATATGTCAAGATGATGAATTTGAAATATATATCAAAGGACTTTAAGAAGGTTTTAGTAAATCTTAAATCTCTGTCTAGCTGAATAAAAGTTAAGATGAAATGTTCACGAGTGTCAGATTCCTTTTATTACATGACTAAAACAACCATAAATTGGTCTTAACCGCAGCTTTTTTTATTAGAAGTATAATGAAAAAACATCCACCAATAAAATGTTCCAATTAAATGTCAAAATATGTCGGAAACTTTTACAAACTTTTTAAAGATCAGACGATATTTTTAATGATTTCTGTGTCTAAATTCTAACAGAAAAATGTAATACACACACACACACACACACACACACACACATAAAAAATCGAGTTCCATCTTATAGAATTTAAAACTTAAATTATTTTGATTTTCCTCATTTACAGTGTTGATGTATCTATATCTATCTATATGTTTAAATGTTCACTTTATCATTGACTTATGCAATTGAAAATATCGTAAGGGCAGAATGGGAACCCCGACCTCCTCTGTACCTATGACGGGGAAAATAAATGGGGTTTACCGATAAAAAGGGACCCGAAAAAAAATATGTCGGAAATACAGAATAAATAAGGACATAGGAATAGGATGTCTTTTTGATAACAATAAAAGAACGATGAATAAACGTAATCACTTTGAAGTAAGTCGTTAAATAACACATCTGTTATTAAAACTGTAATGGTTATATTGCATTACAAACAAGGTCGTTTGAAAGGAAGTCTCAATACTGTCATGGAACTTTTATGAGAAAGGATACTATTTTGCTTAAAGAAAAAAAAGGAAGATATTTAATCGGGATTATTACCTCGTTTTCGGCTACACATTTGATTTGATTTCCATGTACGTCAAAAGTTATGTTAGACAACTATGTCGAAATTCTGATTAACCGACTGAAGTAACTTAACTGATGTAAAATATATCTTTCCTAAGCATTTGATGAAGAGCCTTCTTAACCTGTATACGAAGTAATGGAAAGTTAATTACACATCAAGCAAGTTTTTAAGAAATTTGTCAAAATGATAATATGTAAATAATGTATAATTCGGAATTATTTTTTAAAAAAACTATAAAGTTTGCATAGCATTGTCACACCTTCGAGAGCTCAATTCGAATAGCTCCCAGGATAGCTATATTCAAGACGAGTCCATATACAGCTCCCCGGTTATCTCTATTTGCCTAACCAAATGAGGAACTATGTTTGGGTAACTTGTTGTCTTTTTTAAATAGAGTTCTCCAATTATCTGATGCAAGATAAAATTCATTTATTCATTGTATATAAAACCATGCGGTGAAGGAATATGCATTCAGGATGCAGTAGCCATATAGTAATGATATTGTCTGTTTATCTGACTGGCTGTCTGTACATACCCAAAAATACTAAGGGTACGGGGTTACACCGTTATGAGGTTTTCTCAGTTCATTCTGTCATTATAGAGTTAAAATTTGTATTCTGGGGTAAGGAAGTGTATTGTGAGGGTTAAAAATGATCACAGAGATAATTTCACAAAATCCATCTCGTGAGAACGTTTGTCTGACTGTCTGTCTTTTGTTCGTCTATCATGACTTAAAAAATCTACAATACTTTCAAACCTATTAGGGTCATTGGTCTACATGAACAGATAATCCCTATTGTTTTGGGGTCACTTGGTCAAGTGTTCTTCTTACGTTCTGACGGATGAACGGTACTAAAACTGTTAGCCTCTTCCTCAACGAAGGGCATATTGAAATCATCTGGCCAGATAACTCACAGTCAGGTATCTGGCGACTTCTGATTAACAGTAACCAGAATATATCTAATGTTTGGAGATCATTTTAGTTTCTTAATAATTAAACCGTATTTAAAAAAAAACCTTTTTTTTTCGCTAATGTCGATTTTTTTTGTAAAATAAATTGATTTCTAGGACAAAGATATAATTTCTATATTTGTCAAGATGAGTTGGAAAGAGACAGGTCTGTGATTTAATAGGTTGCTGTAGTTCTGTTTTTCAAAGGATTTTTGCGCAATTTTTATTACTGTCAAGCTGTTAGATTGAAACAACATATCTAAATGCTTTATAGCTAGGACGAATTTATGTACGCTAGCTTTTCCTATGAAGAATGAAGGTCAAAACACTTCAATCTATTATTGATGTGCGTTGGAGAGGCAACCTAATAAGATCTGAATCCCAATATGTCAGAACTAACACTAAACACTGACACTTAACAGGATAAAAGTGATGGTAATGTGCCTTCGAACAAGAAAAATAAAAAAACGTAAGGCAGAACTGCTAATATTGTTATTCAATTTATTGATGAGAAGTAACAAAATTCACCACTGTTCTGTTAATTATACAGACCAATTATTTATTTCTGAAAGCAAAGCTGTTGGAGTGTCGACGTCCATATTCTGACCACACTGGAATTTCAAAGTTATATTTTCTGACATAATTTTCCTGCTACAGAAATAGAAAGCTGGGATTCATTTTTCTATGACTATTGATTAGCTGAAACTTTTATAGTTTCTCACGGTTAAGGATTAAGGTTTTCGAATATTTTGGATATATCAATTCATATCCTCTAATCATCTGAATTTCTCCGACGGCGAACAAGAATAATTTACAACTTGTCATGCTAGCTAAATTCAACAAAAACAACATGAATATAATCAAAAACGCATTTTCTTACACTCTTTGTTTAAAGATCAAGTTTCTTTTATTAGGGTAATCCGCCCCTGAACCGAACAGGTTAGAAATCATTGTCACGGTGCTTCGGTAATGTACACACTACACCGTTTCTTGAATACGGAATGTGTTTAGTAACATCCCTGGTCCCCTTTTCGTGTTAAATTCCACTGTATCTCGGACTAATTCCATCAAAGTACATGAAGTACTAAGGAACCTGATATTTGCCCATGAATCGAACAAGGCGCCCTTGAAATGAACAGAAAAAAAATTGCCTGCCTCTGAGACGAACGGGTGAAAACCAATGGAATACACACTTATTTAAAATAATGCCTTTTTATAAACTTTCTGACGATTGGTCATCCGAAAATAGATAAAAGAGCGCCATTTTCAGCCATTTGATTTATTTGGAGTTACAGGCATTGGTAACTGTATCTTTTCATTGAATTATTAATGAAAAATAATGCACTTGTAAAGATAAGTAGCAGAATTATTTGTTACTTAGTATAAATTTAAATTTAATAGTTTTAATTTTAAAAATGTTATGCTTTGCTAGAATTAGGATTAGTCAACATTAGGGGGGGGGGGGGGGGGGCGGGGGGGGGGGGGAGAGAGACTGAGACCAGGGACTGTGGGAGAGAGAGAGAGAGAGAGAGAAGGGACTGTGTCGTTAGTCATAAGAAGTAAGATCAGAGGCAAGCTGAACCCGTGAAATTTATCATTTCAGCTTGCACATACTACCATAGTTAGTAGTTCAAACTTCATTTGACTTAGCCGTATACTATACTTACCTGTAACAACATTTTCTCACTAGGTCTTAATATTTCCTTACATTAAACGCAGCAATGGCAAACATCACACAGATTATATACAGGCGTGAGGTCCTGGTAAAAGGATATGGCAAAGAGAATGTATGGATGGCAATTCAAATGCTAGAAGACCTGTTCGATCATGAATGGTGTTTTGACCATGATTCATTGTATTCTTTGCACGAGATTATCAAGAATTTGGTGATGAAGTGCCCTCGTATTAGAAATGCTGTTACTGACCAAATATGTAAATGGAACGAACAGAAATTTGAATCTGGGGAACCTGTTCCATCCAGCCATGTATTCCTTGTAAACTGCATCAGCCGTTATCTGACTGAAAGTGAGCTACAACAACTTAACAAGTTAACGGATGAAATAAAGCAGTACGGGAATTAAATTTCAGTATAATATGCTATGTGCTCTTAGCATACTACTGTACAAATAAAAAACCAAACACAATTTTATCAGTTCATTGTTGTTTTTCAATGCATCAGGCTTTAAAAGCTTGCTTGTTTTAATCAATACTATTCTATTCTATTTACTAATATTCGATTTACATATTTTCCTTTTCTTTTTTTCCTCCATAGCTTTCAATTTTTGCTCTTTCTTTTGTTCTCTTATCTGTTTTTTCTCTGCTGCCAGTGCAGCCTTTTTCTCTTTCTCTATTTTTTGTTGCAATTTCTCCTGGAAGGCATCATCCGACGAAATCACAAAGTAATGTGATTTCTTTTTCTTACCTTTAGGAAATTCTTGTTTTGGTACTACCAACAGGGGATTACTTGGGGAATTGCTTTTTGGAAAACTATTCATTGTTTGACTTTTATAAAGGGACCATGTAGTGAACATTGAATCATTTTGAATGGAAATGCCTGAATCAAAAGCTGACTGGTATAATTGTTTCTGCTCACTGCTGATAGCAGATTCCACGACTGACAGGGCTAACTCAGCATCGCATTCTCTAACTACACTTCTAGAACTGCTTTCATTAGTAGTGTAGTTCTCAACTTCAGACACATCTTGGTCAGAAGAATGTTGAGGTCCTACCTGTTCCTCAAGAAGCTGTAACATTCCTTGCTCATCTAAACGAACAGGTAAGTCAACAACATTTCCTTCGCCAAGAATGTCCAGGTTGACAATAACACTTGAAGACGATTCGCTGGTATCACGTGTTTCAATAGGCATGGGAATAGAAGCTGATGCACCATAACGTTACAGGTAGGTGAACTCGCTGTCTTGTTAAGAGGTGCTGCAGTGTACATTTCTGGCGGGGTATCAGAGGAAGGAGAAGCAGGAACTGGGACTGAGGGTGTATACAACTCAGCTGGTGCATACGCAACGTCGGGGATCGCACCAGGATTGTACGGACAAATTCCGGTAGCTTCAAAGCCAGCCTTCAAATTTTCAGCGGTCATTGACTGATCCCAAGCTCTTTTCATAGTCCTAAAGAACTGCGCGTGTCCAATCGCCACACCGGTAGCGGATGTAAACTCATGCACAATCTCTCCCCACGATGTTTTGAAGGACTTGAAAACAGACCTGAAAATATACATAAAAATTATTAATATCAATATTCTTACGTTTGACGTAACTTAATTTCAAATATGTCTGAGAAAGACACCGATTTATGAGTAAGTTAGTCTGTTATAAAGAACAATCAAATTAGTAGAAATATCAGTTTCATCAATACATATTAATAAATAACGACAAACCGATTAAGTGGTTTAACCTTTGTTTTGAACTGATTTGATTCAACTTCTCTACTAAGCATGTTGATTTACGTCAATAAAAATAGACTGCAATGCGATTAGATAGAATAATATTTCGAACAGTAACTCTCAATGACCCGGAATTATTAAAGCATATTTTACAGCTTTCTCATACTATAAAATAAAGTGTTTAAACTGAAAATTTACCGCATCGAAATAAATGATATTTGTACGGTGGCGCAGAAGTGACATGCACAACTTTTTTTTTAATTGCACATCTCTTTTTTTTATCTCGTTCCCACGAGATACTAACTCGAGGGAACGACTTAGTATCTCGTTCCCACGAGTTACTAAGTCGTGGGAACGAGATAAAAAAAGAGAAGTGCAATTTAAAAAAAAAAAGTTGTGCATGTCACCTCTGTGCCACTGTATAATTGCAAAGCCTACAAGTTCTTCTAAAAATGTTTTTTTTTATTATTTTTTTCCTGTTACAATCTGTGAGTTCTTGCATCTGATATCAACCTCTCTCGGTTCGGTTGTCCTTAAGTTTTGATCATTATTGGAAATACCGACAGAATGCTGCTGCCTAAATTACGACTTAGATATAATGCTCCAACATTTTGTTTTGCCTCTCTACTTATTTCCAAAGAGAAACACAAAATCTTTGCAAGAGTCGAAAACGAAAAAAAAAAAAGTTAATATAACCTATCTAAAGGCTGTGTGAAGTGGCTTGTCTTGCTGGGTAACTCAACTAAGATTATTCCTTCTTTTCTAGCCTTGTCAATGAACTCGACATGGTGATGCGAATCATGACCATCCAGTATAAGAACCTGCGGTCTTTCGGGCCCAATCATAGGCAAAAATGTATCCACGAACCATAATTCACTAATTCCTTGTTTCGTCCATCCGCTATCCGAGACACTGATTTTTGTACCTAATTGGAATAAATAAATGATAACATAGATCCAGAAAAGTTTGTTAGTGTTATGTGTAAGAAATTTTAATCATTTTTCCGAAAGTTTTACTTTTTTCTCAGAAACAGACCCTATAGGTGTGTAACTTTTATGATTTCGTAACTGAAACAGAAATATTTATTTCAAAATAAGGACAGTCATTTGAGATCCTCAGCACACCAGCTGTGAGTGGGTACCGTAGTTCTTTCAAACTTTCTTTCCGTCACTGCATGTCTCTCGAGCGTTCAGCTGTCATTACAACCACGTTAAAATAAATAAGTAAAATGAATATTTTAAACATCATGTATTTGTATTAAAACAGTACAGAATAAGGTTACTTTTTATTCGAGTCAAATTTATGTGTTGTTGCTGTCATCCTTGCGTCTCTTGAGTACTCTTTTTTCTGAATTGAAGGTAAGTAATATATATAAAATGCGACTTATTGTACGGGTACTTTTATAGACCGTTGGAATTCAAGTAGTTACCAAAAGGGGCATTTTCTGTGTCATAGCCATTCAGGGCCCGCTTGGTCTTTCCAGGCAATATTACATGGGGAGGAATGATGGCCCCGGCTGCATTACCACACGCAATGATGGTGATCGTCTCTCGGGAGCTGCAAGCCTTTGAATGAACAACCTTACTACCCTTCTTGGCAATCACTTTTGGTGTTCTCGGAGCCATTGAAAGTCCTGTTTCATCCATGTTCCATATCAGTCGAGGTTTTTGGTGTAGGTCGTTGTCATCTAAGACTGTCTTCAACTCCCCAAAATAACTGAATAGATAAGACAATTAATCAGTAATCAATCTATTTCTTATTAATTATTAGCACTGACAGTGGAACACTATTGTAGGTCAACGGGCAGTTTTTCGCTAGACTACCAGAGAATTTAGATTAAGGTGAAATTAGGTTAATAATAGTTAATGAAATCATAACTCTTTTGTAATAGTCTTGCGTTTTTGTGCAAAGAAAATGTAATCACGATTCTCCTTATATTTAGAGATATCTATGTGAAAAGAATTGTAACGAAAACTTAATTTGTTATCATTTAACTTTTAACTACCGACTAATAGCAATCCTCGTCATGGCCATGTGCCTCCGAGCGCCAGTTTGTTCTGGTGTTCTGAGTGAAAATTCAGGATGTCGTTTCTTTAATCCCCTCCACCACTTCTCCGTTGCCACCCCACTTTTAAAATACACACCCTCAGATTCAGAAAATTTGGCAGCGAACCTAAGGAAGGTCTGTTTCGAAAACCCTATACCTAAGTCAGCCCGTTTCATGGCATAGGTGATCAGCTCCTTTTCCTTAGCTAATGGCAACAATGTGGCTTTACCCCATTTCGAACCTGGTTGCACTTTACCAGACTTATGATCGTGCAGAGTAGTAACTGGTATTCCGTACTTCTTTGCAGCAGCACGGATACCTAGTGTGCCATGGCATACTTCTATAACTGCACTGCTTAACGCCTCTTTCGTGTATGGCATCTGAAATGCAAGTAGAAATATCAGATGTATACACTTAGAATGTTAAGTGATGTCTAATTTCACCAAAAATTATATATTTCAAGGTTTAAACAATAATGTTACTTGTATGCTTCAAAAAAAAAGGTAAAATAAAAAATGCCCCTGACACGAACACCTGTTCGAGTCAAGGGCAAATGCTGTTCGCTTCAAGGGAAATCGTCTGCATGATAAGGATTTAACTATTATTTTAACTCATTGTGTCGAAATACAAAGATAATAATGTTTTTCTGTTAAAAAAATAATTATTTCAGACAGTGAAGCAACTTACTGTTGGTGGTTTATCTTCTTGTCGCTGTTTATGACGTTTGGGTTAATTGGATTTTGAAAAAAATTCAAATTTCCCGCTTCAAAAACTCACGCAACTGTGACCGTTGCAAGCGCTTAGGTGAAAAGACCGACTGCACAGGATAAAACCTGTCCCGTACGTCCGTACAGGCAAGAAGTGGAAAAACATCATTCACGGGGATATAAGGATATAGACATATTGATTAAAGTGAAAATTGGCCCGAAAAGTGTTCGACTTCAGGGCGAATTCGGCCCGACCTTCTCTGTACCTATGACGGGGAAAATAAATGGGGTTTACCGATAAAAAGGGACCCGAAAAAAAATATGTCGGAAATACAGAATAAATAAGGACATAGGAATAGGATGTCTTTTTGATAACAATAAAAGAACGATGAATAAACGTAATCACTTTGAAGTAAGTCGTTAAATAACACATCTGTTATTAAAACTGTAATGGTTATATTGCATTACAAACAAGGTCGTTTGAAAGCACGTCTCAATACTGTCATGGAACTTTTATGAGAAAGGATACTATTTTGCTTAAAGAAAAAAAGGAAGATATTTAATCGGGATTATTACCTCGTTTTCGGCTACACATTTGATTTGATTTTCATGTACGTCAAAAGTTATGTTAGACAACTATGTCGAAATTCTGATTAACCGACTGAAGTAACTTAACTGATGTAAAATATATCTTTCCTAAGCATTTGATGAAGAGCCTTCTTAACCTGTATACGAAGTAATGGAAAGTTAATTACACATCAAACAAGTTTTTAAGAAATTTGTCAAAATGATAATATGTAAATAATGTATAATTCGGAATTATTTTTTAAAAAAACTATAAAGTTTGCATAGCATTGTCACACCTTCGAGAGCTCAATTCGAATAGCTCCCAGGATAGCTATATTCAAGACGAGTCCATATACAGCTCCCCGGTTATCTCTATTTGCCTAACCAAATGAGGAACTATGTTTGGGTAACTTGTTGTCTTTTTTAAATAGAGTTCTCCAATTATCTGATGCAAGATAAAATTCATTTATTCATTGTATATAAAACCATGCGGTGAAGGAATATGCATTCAGGATGCAGTAGCCATATAGTAATGATATTGTCTGTTTATCTGACTGGCTGTCTGTACATACCCAAAAATACTAAGGGTACGGGGTTACACCGTTATGAGGTTTTCTCAGTTCATTCTGTCATTATAGAGTTAAAATTTGTATTCTGGGGTAAGGAAGTGTATTGTGAGGGTTAAAATGATCACAGAGATAATTTCACAAAATCCATCTCGTGAGAACGTTTGTCTGACTGTCTGTCTTTTGTTCGTCTATCATGACTTAAAAAATCTACAATACTTTCAAACCTATTAGGGTCATTGGTCTACATGAACAGATAATCCCTATTGTTTTGGGGTCACTTGGTCAAGTGTTCTTCTTACGTTCTGACGGATGAACGGTACTAAAACTGTTAGCCTCTTCCTCAACGAAGGGCATATTGAAATCATCTGGCCAGATAACTCACAGTCAGGTATCTGGCGACTTCTGATTAACAGTAACCAGAATATATCTAATGTTTGGAGATCATTTTAGTTTCTTAATAATTAAACCGTATTTAAAAAAAACCTTTTTTTTCGCTAATGTCGATTTTTTTTTGTAAAATAAATTAATTTCTAGGACAAAGATATAATTTCTATATTTGTCAAGATGAGTTGGAAAGAGACAGGTCTGTGATTTAATAGGTTGCTGTAGTTCTGTTTTTCAAAGGATTTTTGCGCAATTTTTATTACTGTCAAGCTGTTAGATTGAAACAACATATCTAAATGCTTTATAGCTAGGACGAATTTATGCACGCTAGCTTTTCCTATGAAGAATGAAGGTCAAAACACTTCAATCTATTATTGATGTGCGTTGGAGAGGCAACCTAATAAGATCTGAATCCCAATATGTC
Organism: Cyclina sinensis; assembly: GCA_012932295.1. Lineage (NCBI taxonomy): Eukaryota > Metazoa > Mollusca > Bivalvia > Venerida > Veneridae > Cyclina > Cyclina sinensis. The sequence continues at coordinate 22,668,097 of JAAONU010000001.1, forward strand.
AGGACTAACACTAAACACTGACACTTAACAGGATAAAAGTGATGGTAATGTGCCTTCGAACAAGAAAAATAAAAACGTAAGGCAGAACTGCTAATATTGTTATTCAATTTATTGATGAGAAGTAACAAAATTCACCACTGTTCTGTTAATTATACAGACCAATTATTTATTTCTGAAAGCAAAGCTGTTGGAGTGTCGACGTCCCTATTCTGACCATTCTGGAATTTCCAAGTTTTATTTTCTGACATAATTTTCCTGCTACAGAAATAGAAAGCTGGGATTCATTTTTCTATGACTATTGATTAGCTGAAACTTTTATAGTTTCTCACGGTTAAGGATTAAGGTTTTCGAATATTCTGGATATATCAATTCATATCCTCTAATCATCTGAATTTCTCCGACGGCGAACAAGAATAATTTACAACTTGTCATGCTAGCTAAATTCAACAAAAACAACATGAATATAATCAAAAACGCATTTTCTTACACTCTTTGTTTAAAGATCAAGTTTCTTTTATTATATATCTAAGATCTCATTCAGATATATCGCACTGGAAAAATTAAGAGGAAAAGTATGATATGTTTAAATGTATTTTGAATTTTTCTGGTTTGCATCTCGTAAAAAGCCAGAGTACAACATAACTTAAATCTGCAGTAGCAGTTAAATTTGCATAACACATCCTACGAACAGCAGTATTTACATATAAAACAAGAACAAGATGACCGTCCCAAGCCATTTCGTTCAATGTATGACGCCAAAGTACAAAACCCGATGACAACATACTTTTTTTTATCATGTTTTTAATATGGTAAGATCTACTTATTAGACTATTAGCCAACACAGCAGATAGATAAATATAGTACATGTATCATTACAAATGGAATTCGTTGCTTTGACAATGATATAGGTATACGTAAAAAATTATTGATTCTTGATCATTAGATAAGAAAACGGTCATTTCTAATCTATTGAACTATTTGTTTTATGGTTTCTGCGATCTCATATGTTATACTTCTATGTATTGTGAAGTTCAAATATGCAAAAACACCAGCGATTTTACTTGAACAGGTCGATTACACATATCAGAACTACAAAAATATTCAAGTAAACAGGTTAAAAGATTATGAATAAGAAATAACTTGTTACAGACCGAAATTTGTTTTTCAAAAATTTCAGTAACGGCTTTATCATGTTGCTGAAGTCATAAACTAGTAATTTCGTTGTGACCGTATTGAGTCGTCTCCACAATAACTTAAATTATACTTTTTTGGCTGATTTTTATTCGTCGGTTGAAGACATTCCACGATAAAACCGAGAAGATCTGGAAACTCTCTTGTTTGACTGACAAGTAACAGACACTCAAATATTTACTTAATACTGCTAATATTGATATTCTCTTATCGTTCCATCAACACGTTCCATCTAATTGGCAAAGAAGATACAGACATATAATACCCCTCAACAATTACCAGTGTTTGAAAAGCACAAGTTTTAAGAGGTCAGAAAAAATATTAATCATCAGTTCTTGACGCCATATCAAACAGTTATACCACTGAAGTGCCAGTGTTTGTGTTTCTCTCGGCTTATTAAATAGCATACAAATCCGTCATGTAATTCATTAACAACATATCTCCAAAGCGCTTACGGCGTTTTTAAACATTATCTGAAAGAAGAAGAAGAAAAAACACGTAAAACAAATGATTTTATCGCTCTCTGTAGGTTATAACTGGAGCACATTGCAGGGCAAACTTGGTGTTTTCTTCATGATATTGATGTCCAGACACTAAATTGCTTGTTCAAACTATCCGACCTGTGCCTTTGTTTCCAACAAAAAGACTTCCTGCTAATGATGATACGACACATCCCAATCTAGACCCTTGGTTTCATTGAAAACTTGGTGAAAAACTGGACTCCTTAGGGAAAGTAAATACGAATATATTTTTGATAATAGAAAATGAAAGTTCAAATTGCATTCATAAATATTTTTATATACAATAGGTCATACATCAAGCTTAGTTAAATCAATGTTTATTTTATTTATAAAGATTTAGACTAAACAATACAAACTAATTTGAGGGCAATCAACAAACAAAGGGCGAACGTATGACTTATTGTTACAGCATTATTTGCATGTTTTATGTTCTTATTAACAAACACAACTAACTTATATCTGAAAAATATCCAGAGAAAAATCACAAGACAAACATAAAGCAAACATTCATACATTGTCTTTTTTTGTCAGATGTACACCACAAATGTGGAAAAATACATTTTCATTCTGAGATACGGAACTCAGTAACCGAAATTTTGTATAAAATATATGCGCGCCTCCTTTTCCTACGCGACTGTTTTCACGAAGACAAAAACAAAGATGTACGTGTTGTGCGGAAAAGGTAGAGCAGTCTTCAAACAATCTATATCGTGAATGACTTAAAAGGTAAAATTTGGAAAATACTAACTTTTATCTATTTTAGCAGATTCGGAGCCTCTTCCTTGAAAATGTTCAACCTTTTCCGCACACATATGCTTAGCCCTTTGAATGTTGCCGAGCACGTGTGTAAATGTGACTATTTTTTAGTTTTTAGTTACATAATTATGATGTCTTTAAAAATGACATGAATGTTAACTGTCATCGAAGGTCGATTAATCATCTTGGCAGAACATATGAGCCCACACTAACTGTTACTTTGTCTGTTTTTTTCTATATTTGATACGTTTGATTGGCAATTGTTTGTACATTACATGCAGTACAATATCTTTAAATCTGACTAAAATTAATTTGAACTTTTTAAAAGTTATTTTTATCGCAATATAGACAAATACTGTAGTAGAAGTGATTAAATAGCCTATTTTGTTAATCAAGTCTAAAGACGTTAGGACGTCATGACTGACATACAACTAATTTTCTTCAACTATGATGTATGAGATTAATACTTGATTGTGCAGCTATGTATGAGATTAATACTTGATTGTGCAGCTATGTATGAGATTAATACTTGATTGTGCAGCTATGTATGAGAAAAATACTTGATTGTGCAGCTATGTATGAGATTAATACTTGATTGTGCAGCTATGTATGAGATTAATACTTGATTGTGCAGCTATGTTAATTTTCGAATACTAAAAACTGGTTTTGCAGTTTTTTTAAACTTATAAAACTAGAATAGTAGAACAAACTCTCCTATTTGTTTTGCTTTTTGAGAAAAGGTCTTTGGTAAATTTGTTTAACATTTAAAACATTCGAAACTGCACATTAAATCAATTATAAAATGCTTTCATTGCATCTGAACAGGAAAGAACACTCTGTATTGTGACAATAATAAAATAGATAACATAATTCTTTGCACAATTGTATTACATTTTTTGTTATAATTGTGTATATTACCATGCTAATAAAATATTATGCTATGCAACATGTTCTTGGTGATAATATTTGTATTTTATTAAGAGGAAAGTTTGTTATGCAATGTTCAGAATAAAATACATCGAAGATTTTTGAACGATTTCTCTTTTCTGACCTTACATCTCGAAAGGTCTATAGATAATTACTCTCCCACCTTTAAGGCTTCTATTGACTGATGAAGAAGATAATTAATATGAATCCCCTTTTCAGCAATATTACGTTCCAAGCCAATGGCACTTTCCTTCTCTCAGTGAATGATTGATTGCGTGACAACATTAACCTCCATTCATAATTTTTCAAATTAAAGTGACTGACTCCCACATGGGGCCGACGATAAAAAAGAAAATGTTTATACATGTAGAACCTCTAACTGTAATGGAGAAGAACATATCTAAACTAAGTCACTGACTCATTTTTTGTTACAGAAAAAACATCAAAATAAAGTTTTACACACTTTTATCGGTAAAACATTCACTCTGTTAGTCACGGTGTAGATATTTAAGTTATATTAATTTTGACGAAACTTGATAACTGGGCTCTTTGGCTCAGTTGTGTAGATCATTACTCAACATTTTACTGACCGAAAGGGCATGGGTTCGAATCCTGGTAAAAGCAAAACTTCTTTTTCCAGTTTTCATAGTGTATAGAAGCATAATATTATGTTTTTTTCCATAGTATATTAACTTCTCTTAAATTTAAAAGAAAAAAAACAGCTAAATTCTGTGAGTCAGTCGCTTTAATGACTTTGACGTATATCTACATGACTTTTGACAATAACAAACATTACACGCATGGCTCTGCATGAGTTGTAAGATTTACAGGAAGGCAATTATACACTCATATGGATAAATGAAATTGTTTAAATAGGAGAAAAGCGACAACGGTATGTTTAAAGTACATAACATAAACACAACTTGAACTTTTTTATTCACCTATATTAGAACGGTATAATTTGAATCGATCTTAAAAGGACAGAATAAATCCAAATTCTGATGCAAAATAAGTCTAAGCTCTAAAAGTATCTTTAAATTAAAAAAGTGTGTTTTCATGTTTTCTTTATTTGTATCATCATATACCCTTTGGACGACGGTAACGTAATAAAACGTATTCGCGAAGATGGCACCTTTAGACCTCCGTAGATCCCACATTAACTTCCCAAATATGGATTCGGCCCCAACATTGAAAAGTACATATGGCAAAATACGGGATGTCACGTGATCAAGGTTCTCTGCTGGACATGCAGATAGGGGAGCCGGAGACTCGAACCTTGGAGTTTAGTCAATCTGGCCAGATACTGGTTAAGCCAATACAGAAAATTAAGACGATTGGCAGATGCATTTCTGGTTAATGCATCCATTTTCTTGGCTGCTCATCCCAATCGGGTCCAAGAAATTTTAAAATATATGAATGTGGTTAGGTTGGCTGCCAAGCAGCATCCTGGTCTTGGTTGGAGATCATATGACCAGCAGTTCAGGTTACCATTGGCAGCTGATCCAACAGGTATCTCTTTTGCTAAAATAGATTATGAGCTTTGGCTGTTGTACATGGGCTCCAGCTTGCCTAGGAATAACACTAGTATTAAAAAATGTTTTGATTATAATTACAGGCAGTGTTTTAAAGTGCAATGTTTGTACAGACATGCTTGTTTAAATTGTAATAGTTTACATCCATCTAACATGTGTAATGTAAATAGGATTCAAGGTCAAGGATTTAGTGGTGTCCGACCAGTCAGGACCTCTGCACCCCAGGGCCAGCGTATGTTTGGGCCACGCGTCAACACAGATGTCAATCAGAGAAGCTTTAGTCGAAAATTTTGATTTAAGTATTGGAAAATCTCCTGTCAATGTTGAATTATTGCGTTCATATTTAGAAATATATCCAAATGAGCGAGATGCTGAAGTACTGAAGTCTGGTTTTTTGCATGGTTTTCGCCTTGGATTTTCGGGGGAAAGGATTCCTATGGAGGCTGTTAATCTAAAGTCTGCGCGTTTGAATTCTGCAATTTTAAAGCAAAAAATTGAAAAGGAAGTAGCATGCGGTAGATTTGCTGGTCCATTTAAAGTCTCGCCAATTGAAAATCTAAGGGTCTCGCCTGTTGGGTTAGTCCCCAAGTCTGATGGGGACTGGAGACTTATTGCTCATTTATCTTATCCGAAAGGGTGTAGTGTAAATGATGGTATAAGTGAAGAGCTAGCTTCAGTCCAATATACATCTTTTGATAAGGTGGCAGATATGATTTTTCAGCTTGGAAAAAATGCTCTTTTTGCAAATCGAGATATAAAATCGGCATTTCGGCTATTGCCAGTATCTCCAGAAGATTTTTGTTTATTAGGTTTGAGGGACAATGAGGGAAACATTTATATTGATAAATTTTTACCAATGGGTTGCAGAATATCCTGTTCTTTGTTTGAAAAATTTGCAACATTTTTGCAATGGTTAGTGGTGTATATTGCAAAAAGAGATACAATGGATCATTATTTAGATGATTTTATTTTGGCAGGCGCTCACAATACAAATGATTGCAGAGAGCTTGTTTGCTCCTTTTCATCAGTCTGTGATTCCCTGGGAGTGCCCATTGCTATGGAGAAATCTGTTGGTCCATGCACGAAATTGATATTTTTGGGTTTGGAGCTTGATTGTGTTTATATGATCATAAGAATACCTTTGCACAAAGTGGAAGAATTGCGTGAAATCATACTTAAGGTAATGGAGAGAAAGAAAGTTGTTTTAAAAAAGTTTCAGTCTTTAGTTGGGAAGTTGGCATTAGGGCCTTTTTAATAAGATTCTATGATGTAATGATTAGAATAAAAAGGCCTCACCATAGGTTGAATATTACAGAATCAATTAAGCAGGACCTTAATATGTGGCTAACATTTTTAGACAATTTTAATGGTGTAACATATATACCTCCTTGTACCTGGTATGAGGATGCGAGTTTGCAGTTATTCACAGATAGTACTGGTTCCTGTGAGCTTGGATGTGGGTGTTTTTATCGAAACGAATGGGTATTTTTTCCCTGGCCTAAAAGTTGGCGCTGTGATGAGCTAATGGCAGATATAACATTTTTAGAAATGGTTCCCGTCATTCTTGATTTAATTTTATGGGGAAAACAATTGCAAAATAAAAAGCTGTTATTAAGAATAGATAATGAGGCTTTAGTCGTTGTGATTAATAAGCAGTCATCTAAATCCAAGCGTCTTATGCAGCTTGTGCGCCATTTTGTATTATTGGCTATGAAATATGGAATAATATTCAAGGCAATGCACATTCCATCGCATTTAATTCAATAGCTGATTCAATTTCTCGTAAACAGTGGGACTGTTTCCGGGTTTTGGCTCCAGATGCAGACAAGGAACCTCAACAGATTCCAGCTCGTTTTCGATCGGTGATTTACAATCTGAAACTGCAAAATTGTTAAATGCTTCGATTTCTGACAATACTATTGATGCTTACAACACAGGCCTTTATTCATTTAAACGTTTTAGGAGTTTATACAATTTGCCAGAGTTGTGGTCACCAACTGTAGAACAAATAGTCATATTTATATCGTGGCTATCTTTGCAAGGTTTAGCACATTCTACGGCACGTTTGTATGTAAAAGCTATTGGATTTCAATGTAAAATGAAAAATGTTAATGATGTGTCAAGACATTATGTTATTGAGAAAGCGTTAGAAGGATTCAAGCGGTCCTCTTGTGGAAAAACCCGCGATTGTAGGTTGCCAATAACACCAAATTTATTACATAAAATTTTGTCGGTCATTCCCGTAGTTTGCTTGAATTTATATGAAAGCTCTCTGTTTTCCGCAGCTTTTTGTCTGGCATTTGCAGCCTTTTTGAGAGTGAGTGAATTGGCTGTTAAGAATATAAAATCGGTTTCGAATGTCTTATTAATGTCTGATGTAGATATTAATATAAAAGAAGGTACGGTAAAAATTGTTATCCGGTATTCTAAAACGGACCAATGTGGTGAAGAATTTATTCTTGAAACTGATCATCGCCCGCTGATCTATTTAAGGAGTAGTAAAGTAGCAAATGCACGCCTTATGCGTTGGGCTTTGTCACAGCCCTACAAATTTCGTATTGAAGCCATACGGGATCGAGATAATGTGGGTGCTGACTGTTTGTCTAGGCTTTAAACTTATCAGTACTGATTTTGGGTGTTCAACAGTGTAAACACTGCTTAACAAGGGGGATGTGTCGCAAAATCAGATTTTGTTTTTATTTCCAAATGGTTTTAAAATCCTTATCTGGGTATACACCTTTATTCACCTGTTCACACCTGAGGAATTTTACTGACCAGTCGTTGGTTTGTTGGTTTGTTTAGTCAGAGGTTTACACATGTTTTGTCAATTTTGCTGTGTGAGACAGAAAATCTTGAACATTTTATGAAGGCTAGCAGACTTATCATAAACAGCTAAAATATGAACTCACAGCATTATTATATATAAGTGACTGAATATCCAGATATTGGGGTAAGTTTTCTACCTTATTTCATAATTTCTTTTTAATTCTCGGTTTTATACAATGTCTTTGTGCACAGAAATTATTCTGGTTCTTTTGAGAGGAACTGTAGTTTCTATTTATCTAATTTGCACAAGTTTCTACTTTACTCATTTTTAATTAGTTTGGTTAAATGCTTGCATTTGTAAATACTGTATAGATTGATGCTACGTAGTTTAATCATGTAATATGTTTTTCATCATGAATAAGAATGCTAGGTGTTTTAAATAGGTCATAGCTTTTGCTGAAGTGTGTATGTGTGTGGCTGCTCTTGTGGTAACAGTCGGAGCATATGACGTTGTTCGCAGCAGACGATACGTCGGTCGTTCACAGACGTGGAAGTTTTCTAAGTATCTGACGATTATTAGACTTTCTTTTCTGTTGACCTTGGTGAAAGGTCGGAGGGGATATTCGAAGTCGCAAATTATTTGACCTCCATGGTCGGAGATTCAGCATTTCATTTATGGACCAAACACGTGGTCGGAGTATCAAAGTACTGTAAGCCTGTGTCAGCATGAATCGTCACTAGAAGACGGAGAACATTCCAGCAACACCGACAACAAATAGATAGCCCTCTGATCAAACAGGAATTTTGTCTTAAGCGTTGTGATTGGATAATTGAACAAATCACTTTTAAACCAGTCAAATAGAAAACAGAGAACGCATACTCTAAGTATACGCAGGCACTGACTCGAGAAATATTTGATATATTAATGATCAAAACGCTTTATTGGCTGGATAGCTAGTATCATGGCCTTTAAGATCTGACCTAAAAGAGGTAGAAGCTTGCGCTAAACCCAAAATAGAAAAAAAATCTATAGCTTTCTGACGCTAACTGTATGGATCTGCTAATTTCTAACAATTGAAGTGGCCCAAATATTACTTTTAGTTTCATTGTAAATGAAATGACTGACATTACCATTAATGAAAGTTACAAAATTAGCCACTTTCCCAACATCAAGATATTTCAAATGCATTATGTGGGCGGTGTCACTCGATTATGGGCACTCAGACTAAAAGTACGCATCGGCAGAAAGTTGGCGTAAAATTTCGAATTGACCTGTTTTCCAGGTCTTATTGTTTTTGTCCATAAATCGATGATTTGTCTTTGTTATCTATATTGATGGACCATTTCAAAATATTTTCCCTTAACATCACTATCTTTTATTCCTGCCATTGTGTTCTTGTTAGTTTGACTCCAAGCGCTCTGGTCTCAATAAGGTCATTGAATACCTATCCTTTTCGCTCACAATGCCATTAGCAAATGTTTTGCCACTGACCGTTCCATGACGGTAACCCCTCTGCTTCTCTTTTCTCGTTAAATGTTTGTGGTGTCTTTTAATTTATCTATAAATAAATTTATGCTCTACCCTTTGACTGTGTAGGGAGGCTGAGTTTTTGACTGTGATTTTTCCTGATATAGCGTTTTTCACTATTTCTTCTAAAATAAAGAATACGACCCTTTCATTGATTTTTAGTAAGTTTTTTTTTCACCGTTGTTAACGTCGTCTGGTGCGGTGTTTTTGAACTTTTGAGCGTGTGAATTAATATCTTATACCTGAAACGGCTATTTGACTTAATAATCTGATAGTATGATTTGACATATCGTCACTGGTCACAATGTCAAAAGGGCAAATTCATTATATATTTCAAAGTTAATTCAATGCCGACAAGAATCACTATCCAAGCGCCTCAACAAAACAATGCAGGGTACTCTCAAATGGAAAATAGTTACTAGTACATAAAAATCATTATCTAAAGATACAACCTTACAATTTCTGTATAAGCCTTTCTACAAGTCTGGGAAGATTGAAGGCATGGCTTGAATAAGTACTTTTTGGGAACCTTTTGAGATAATGTCGTGGACGTTTAAGGAAAAACAAGAAATGTGCCACAGACACGAATGCCCAAACATTGCAATGGTCACAGTCATGGTATTTTTCAACTTTATCTTATCTTCATCATCTGTTCCAAGATGTTTTCATTTGGTGAACTGATCAAAGCACCCGTTATCCAGGGTAAGACATGATATGTCTTTCACCTATTTTACATGGTTGGTAAAATTAATAAATTACAAAAATTGATGTGTTTCAAAAGATCTAGACCACATATCTTTATCAGAAAAATGTGTTTCAAAACATTTTCTTAACTTTTAACATTTTGATTTTTATGCTCCAATTGAACACCATAGGCGAAAATAAAGTTCAATTACAAAATTGAATTGTGCACAGAAGCAAAATTAAGTAAAATTAAACAAAGGGCAATTTCGCCGCCACCAAAAATGATTGAATCGCGAAAGCCTGAGGAGTATATATGCTGCAGCACTTGATAATGATCACTCTGTGAAAGATTGGAGAAACTGCATGAGAAATGTAGAAGGAGTTTTGCACGGAAGCAATACTAAGTAAAACTTAAAAAAGACAATAACATTGCTAAAAATAATCGATTTGCAAAAATCCTGAGTATATGCACTGGGGCACTTGATTATGATCGTTGTGTGAAAGATTGGTGAAATGTAGGAGAAATGTAGGAGGAGTTGTGCAAAGAAGCAATATTAAGTAAAATTTACCAAAAGGCAATAACTATTCTAAATATAATTGATTGGCAAAAGCCAGATTGATGCGCTGCAGCACTAAATAATGATCTTTCTGTGAAAGTTTGGTGAAAATCGCATGGGAAATGTAGGAATTCAACAAAAGAAATATGAAGTAAAATTTAACAAAGGTCAATAACTCTGCTGAAATACCTAAATTGCAAAAGCCGGAGTATATGCGCTGCGAAACTTGAAAATAATCCTTATGTGAAAGATTGGTGTAAATCGCATGGGAAATGTAGGGGGAGTTGTGCAAGAAATATTTAGTAAAATTAAACAAAGGTCAGTAACTTTGCCAAAAATAATCGAATTGCAAAAGCTGAATAATATGTACTGCTAAATTTGATAATAATCATTGTGTGAAAGTTTGGTGAAAACGAAATGAGAATTGTAGGAGTTGCGCACAGAAGATCGGATATGCCACCCAATTCCAGACGTGGGAGCAAGAAGCAGTATCACTAACGAACAGAAGTTATGTTCATAAACAAAAAATAGAAACAAAAACAGGGTACACAGCCTTAAGAAAGACTCTGTTAGATGTTGAATGCCGACAAGTCTACATATAATTATTCAAAGTTTGGCCAACGCTCATGTTATTTTTCTTTATGTCACTAACTTAATATTAATTTGAAAAGTTCTAAAATTCCGAATATTCATGCATATAGAATGGCATAATATAATATACAGTTCTGGACAAAAGACACTGTTCACTTAAGTCAATACTCTTATGGTACATGATAAATTAAGCAACAAAGTCGACACGATTCTGACAAGGCCTCGGGCCACAATATCTTATTATGTTAACACTTACAAAATCTTAAAATTGAAGGGGACATATTTCTTCAAGTTTTGCTGGTAAATTGTAGTATAATCTAAAAGCAAACTTCTAGATAAAATGATAAAAGTGTATTGCCGCTACAAACCCCTTTCTTTAATACTTTTTCTGAGCATATGAAACATTATTCTGTTATTCTGTTTGCAGGAACCCTTTGCTTAATATTTTTCATTCATCATTTGACAAATTATAAAATTCCTGGAGAAAATGCAAATATTGCTATGAAATGCGATAGTTTTCAAAAGGATATTGTTGAACTTTTTATCTATAATCCAAGTATTATTTTAGATTCTCACTATTTTGCGTAAAAAAATAGTTGGACTAGAATAGCTGCAATCTATCTTGATAAAAGACGATCAGAAAATCTTGCAGACATTTTGGTAAGATCACCTTCAATCGTTCGACCTTTTATCATATGAGCTTTAACTTACACTTACTTTCTTAAACGGTGATTTTTGTTTCGTGTTAGTTAAACTACATGTACAAAGTCTTTTTAAAGGCCGCAAGTGCGAGGGGTGGGGCGGTGGGCGCGGGGCGGGGAAGGCTTTACAATTGCTAAAACATAAATGTCTAATGTCTTCGAATATTTCTGCAAAAGGCAGCAAAATAACAGAAAATATGTAATTTGAGAAAAAATAACTGGTGATAAATACTTACATTTGTTTTAACAGATTTACGACAAGAAATAGATCGTTTTGTCATATTAGGCTATTTTTGTGAAGAAAGAGAAATATTGCAAAACGTAGTGTACACTTTAAGCATTTTGAGCATAAGTCAATGGGCATGGATCTTTTTTCCCGTAATATTGTTATGTAACCTCGCAAATGTCAAAACGATGAAATATCTCGTCAAATGGCAAACAATATTTTAAGACATTGAATCAAACAGAATATGTTAAAAGTCAGACGAGAAGAGTATAGAGTACAAACATACTTATAATAAATAGATTGAGAAAGCAATAACAACAACAACAACAACAAAGGTAAAGATAAAATGCCAATCTAAACGTGATCAGTTCCTATGAAACATAAAATTATCATTGCAGACAGTTTATTTTAACACTTTTCTCTCTCGGGACGGCGTATTTGTAAATAATTCTCGGATGGTCGTAGTCTTTAAAGCTGTCACCAGTTTTGTGATATGCAAGCCCATTTTTGTTTGTGTGATAAATAAGTCTTACAAAATCTTTTATCTTCTTAGATTACTGAAGACTTGATAGTACCAAAACTATCATAAGAAATAGTTGTATTAGAATAAAACTGATCTATGATGGCTGATACCTGACGTGTCTTGTTTTTATCTGGCAGGGCGAAAATACAAATGCGAAAATGCCAAAAAAGCGGTTTGTCGTGTTTTCTCCACTTCGCCTGGCAGAAGAGACGCCATGCTACAGGTCTTTGCACGCCGGCGCAACAGAAATGCCCTTCACGTTTTTGCATTTCGGCATTTTCGTCCTCACATACACCATAGTAGGCGAAGACGCGACGGAGTATCTTTCGCTTTTCGTTTGGCGCCCCGCTATGTGTGAAACGAAAACGCGACAAATCGCTTGTTTGTCATGTTCTCGAGTGGCAGGACGAAAAGGCGAATGCGACAATGAAACATGCTATCTGAACCGTCAGAAACAAACAATTGCTATTGCTCCAGTTTTCGCCTGGCGTGACAAAAACTGCTATGGCGAAATGCAAAAGAAAACCGATTTGTTTAGTTTTCGCCGCAATGAGTCGAAATATAAAGACGAATATGCGACGGACCGTTCAAATCGAATTCAAGGCGAAGAGGCATAAACCCGACAAATCGCTGTTTTTTGCATTTTCACCTTGAGGGGCGAAACCGCGACTTGGCAGAAATCACCCACCGTACTAAATAAAAATCGGTCAGTTCTTTAGTCTCATCTTTTATCTTTAATGGCTTTTTTTGGACTGGGTCTAATAGGAATGAAATCTCATTATTTGGAAATGCGAAAAGAATCACGATAAAAGTAAATTAAACGATTTTCTTTGGCAGTTTTCGGGTTTCAGAAGGTTGATAGGTAATTTCCTGTTGACATTTTAAGTCTTCTATTGATTAAAGATAAGAGTTCTTAATATCATGGATTTCTGTGTCAGTAATATTGCCTGTCTTCTCTCTCAAACGCTTGGTACCAGTGCTGGTGGTGTTGAAAGAGCAATTCGAAAAGGTTTGTGCAGCTTTCATCACCATCAACCGTAAACAGGTACAGGTTTAGTACCCTAAAGCATTATATTCCCTTGTGACTTATGTTATACAAATCATTAGCAAATATCAAGTTGCCAGTCAAAACAAATACAGAACAAATATTGAACTAGTATTTGAATTTTCGATTTTTTTTATTTTGAATATTCTAATATTCCATTTCAAGACACTTAAACTTCTGTCCGAGATTGTGATTATTAGAATGTGGGTAGTCTTATCGATTTGGGAATAAGTTTTCAAACCGTACATAACGACTATAAAAGTAAGCCTTTAATATGTCCTTTTTTGTTTTCAATTATTGCATTTTAATTATTTTCTGACAAAAAATCGCCGATGACTAACCACTTGCGCAAAATAGATTTTAAAGATATTGTTGGGTTTTACGTTTGGTAATTTTCTCAATTTTATGAATCTTAATATTTTCGGTAAATGATTGAAAATGTTGATGTTAAACAGAAAAAAGTGAAAGCTTTTTAATTTATTCAGCAAATGACGATGGATGCATTTGTGACGCGAATTAATTATCCTTCCCGTTTCTCATACACACCTTGAAAATGTTAATACTGCTGATATATTTTAGATCGTACATGTTCTTGTTTACGGAGACAACACATTAATTCAGTTAAAAGTTCAGACAATGTGTTAATTGAAATCCTAATGCAAAACTGTAGATGTTATTCAGATTTCACAGACGAAGCTTCAAAAACGAAAATAAGTAACTCATGGTGTAATAATGGTCAAGGTCAGTGTTAAGCAGTACAAGTCTATGTAAAATTAGCTACGGGTTCACTGTTGACCACAAGGCAATAATATGTCTATCTTTGGTGCAAAACCACTAAACAATGCTACACACCAAATAACTAAGATTAAGGCCTAACGGTGTTAAATTTAAGATTTATAAAAGCTACAAGGTTAAGTTTCAGGGAGAGACAGGTTTTGACTGTATATCATAGCTCTAGGTCTTGTATTTTCTGACAAGAAAATAAAAAGATTTGTAATTTTCCCAATGTAAGTCTTTGTAAAAACATGACCCATATTTGGCTTATTTTGACCCTTGGTTTATCATTTGAACAGTATTCTAAAGAATGTTACATACTAAATATCAGGACTCGAGATCCTTTTGTTTTTAAATAAAGTTTTTTGAATTTTTTTTTTGTTCTAAATGTCTTTGTAACAAATGGGCCTCGGGTCGGGTCAAATAGGATCCCATGGGTATAATTTGAAGACTGTTAGCCCATCCTTGAGCATTCTGTGTTCAGGTGAGCTTAAAAGAATATCAGTAATATACTTCACATTATTTAAAATGTTTTTGTAAACACCTATTTTCGGCGTAGCTTAATATACTCGATTTTGACCTAAATTAATTTTGTAACGAATGAAATTTTTAGGTACAAAATCTCAAGCTGATGAAGGAAGTTTGCCATTGGTTAAAAGTATTGGCGTTATAAAATTTAGGACGGAATTCGTAATTGTTAGTTTAATTGCATCAGAAAATAATGCAATATTGATATTATTTATTTTAACACAGTCGTTAATTTAATATCGAAACGTCTTAACCATGAAAAATATACTACATGATATAAATATATAATAAATATAACCAAATATGATTTGAAAATGATATTGACACTTTTAGCATTAAACTTAACGTGTTTTGTATAGCCTATACGACATTGATAACACACGCGTTGTCCGTAAACTATACTCTTATAGGACTTGAATTTTGTACTGTACCTACGCCGATGATCATTTTTAAAGCTCTTTCTTTTTTGAAATGCCTCACATTTTGCGGACTAAATAAATACAGTAACTCATTTCTTGATTAGTAGTTAACAAAAGTCATGTAGTGCATACGTTTGTCATAACAGCAATATGGCATGAAAAGTGTAATCACCGTGTCCATACGTTACCGGTGGAGGTGGTGCAAGTAACGCTGGTGTGCGGTATATAACGCCGGTTTTGTGGAGAAATTGGGACACACAGGTAAGAAAATTAAAACTTTTATGCGGTAGTTTGTTAAGTTTGGCATTGAGACTATGCGCAAGATGATCTCATATTATTTACGAAATCTCGTCTTGGTCTGCTTTCTCCCAGATATTTTCCGTTTTCTGTATCATTCGTGAAAAAGACGATCATTTATGAGAATGCGCTGAAACAGGGCATTGAAAAGTGTCGAAAATACAGTGATAGCGACCCCACGAGGAAAGTCCAGCTTACCTTAACAAGAAAATTCCAACTGGCACTAATTTCCAACCCAGTTTACTTCATTTGACGTGTAAAACTATCGGGAAAGATGTTTTCAGGAGAAAACATATGGTAACGCTGGTGCAGGTGGTGCACGGCCTGATCATGCCTGTAACGCTGGTGGCATGGTGGTTTACTAAAATCGCCTTTCTTTACAGTTTTCGATATTGAATAATCAAATTATAGGCCTGTCTGTCAGCTATTGTCAAAACGAAAATTGTTTTACACACTCTGAGTGGACCACCGTCTTTTCTGATACAGAATGGAGCTCAAAGTTCCTGTTTAGAGTTTGCTATATATTATCGTCTGTGTCTGCGTTCTCCAAGATCTTTGCAGTTAAAAATTGATAGTAGTCTTTCGAGTGGCATCACTTTGGCAAGATCATGGCTATCTTAGTGCGATATAAATCAGGATTTGGATGTAGCATAGTTGGGTTTTGCATTCAACAATTTATCGATTTAGACGTATTTTTAGGTGTTAAACCTTTAGACATACATGGACAAGCGTGTACTAAAACTAATTTCTTTTTGCTTTGAGTTAACACAAGTTTATTGTACGTCGATCTAAAAACATGCTCATGTTTTTTTCTAATCTCGGAAATTTCCTCCAAATGATCCTGATCTGGCCTATAATCATTTGATTGATATATGAAGGTCTTTAACTGGCTGTCATGTAGAAAATTTTCCGATATTTTGGAAAAATAATTCCATTTTAAATGTTGCTTATGGCTTTTACTACATAACTAACGCTGCACACCATTTATTTATGTCACTCAACGTAATTACATATCTTATGAAGTATGTTTTCAGATATGATGCAGTTGACAAATTTTGAAATCAGGCATTTTGATCCTCAACGCAAATCAAACTTTCTGATCAGTATATTGACTTTCGATCATGATTCTGACTTGTGGCTCTTTGTCATGATTTGTCAGTGAGATATAGAGGTAAACTTTTTTCTAGTGTCCGTCTGTCTCTCCGCCCGTTAACATTTTGCTTGTTGACACTCAAAGGTCCACATTCAGCGCTCTTGAAAATGTGATCTGGCCTGAGTTTCAGAAAACTGTTGAAAATCAAATCTTACTCAAATCTTATATACTCAATAACAATTTTTTTTTCACTAACTTAGAAATGAATCTGCTCCGTAATTGTCTTAAGTGGAAATGCTGAATTTATCAAATAATTACCGTTGTAGTGATAACATATTGTCAGACTGATTTTCAAATCTTTAAGAGCCAGATACACCTCAAGCTACAGATATTTTATCATTTATAAAAGTCTGTGCAAACATAACAAAAGTATTCCTCCAAAGAACAAGAGGGCCATGATGGTCCTAAATCGCTCACCAGGGTCTCATTGCTCATGTTACAAGTATCATTACTGGTTATTATGGGTGTTCGTTGTTCGCAAATTTGAATAATATTGCAATAATTTTGAAGACTCTGGGTGTAATGGTACTCAAATTTGTAGCAGAAATAGTTTCATTCTTCAGGTCCCAGTGAACTTGACCTTTAACCTTCAGACCCCAAAAACAATGGGGTTCTTCTATACAATTATCCTATAAAGTGTGAAAGCTCTGGGTGTAATGGTACTACAGTTACTCTGCAGAAATACTTTTCAATTTACAGGTCCCTGTGACCTTGATCTTTGACCTACTAACCCCAAAAACAATATGGTTCTCTATTTAGTAAAAGCAATCATCCCATGAAGTTTGAAGGCTCTAGGTGAAATGGTACCCCTGTTATTGAGTTGAAACGGTTTTCACTCTAGAGGTCCCTCTGACCATGACCTTTGACCTACTGACCCAAAAAAACAAAGCGTTTTTTCTACTTAATAGGGGCAATAACCCTGTGAAGTTTGAAGGCATTGGGTCAACTGTTACTCAAGTTATTGAAAGGAAACAAAGTGTGACAGACAAACAGACAGCCATGGACAGGGCAAAAACAATATATCTCCATCAGAAGGGCGGGGTTGGTTAGGGGGGACATAACAATGAACAGTTGAAGATCTAGTCGTTTGGTGTTTCAGAGCAGCAGATTTTTTAAAGTTTTCCCTGTAATTATAAGTCCTAATGACCCCCTCCCCTGCCACCAGATGGGGGCAGTTTTTACCGGAGGGTATTTCAGTAGGAAAATGTCTATTGCCATATAAAATTTCTTATATATTCCTAATATCTTTTTTTTTCCTTCGATGAATTCAATTTCAAATGTCGACCAATGTTAAATTGTTTGATTAATTATAACTGTACTGTCTCGACTGCGTTCATTTATTTTGTATTATCAAAAAATAGCTTAGTTAAATTACATCGTTACATATCACCTACTAACTTGATTTTCAATGAACAAAGCCAATTTAAGGTGAATGTATATAAATACTACTAGTACTATATTAAAACAAGAGCTGTCAGTGGAGACAGCATGCTCGACTGTTTAAGTACTAGATAGTTAAGAAAGAGATAACTATTAAAATTCAATTCAAGATCTATAGATAAATAGACAAGAATCTTCTGCATGGTTTATGAAATATCATATAATATTTATTATTTCATCATTGAAAATCCATCAAGAAATAAAGAAGTTTTAGTAAAATATTACAGCATTTAAGGAAAATTCTAATTTTAAAGGGGAAATCATTGTGGAAATTTGTGTGCTAGAGTTATGAACCTTACCACATGTGATGTAAGCGATGATAAAGAAACATATATTTGGAGTTTGAAAGTAAATCCCTAAAGAACTAAAGAAGTTATAATAAAACATATTTTACTGCACAAAAACTTTAATCAGAAATCTGGACGCCGACGCCGGGGTAGTAGGATAGCTCTCCAGATACTTCGTATAGTCGAGCTAACAAGGTTTCCTTGCTTGGTAGTTTCCTTATTTTCCTTTTTCTGGAGAGTTTTGACTGTAGTCTTCTTAAACTGTTTAACAATATTTTACATTTTTGCAATGAAAAAGTGATGCCACTCGAAAGACTACTATCAATTTTTAACTGCAAAGATCTTGGAGAACGCAGACACAGACGATAATATATAGCAAACTCTAAACGGCAACTTTGAGCTCCATTCTGCATCAGAAAAGACGGTGGTCCACTCAGACTGTGAAAAACAATTTTCGTTTTAACAATAGTTGACAGGCAGGCCTATAATTTGATTATTCAATATCGAAAACTGTAAAGAAAGGCGATTTTAGTAAACCACCATGCCACCAGCGTTACAGGCATGATCAGGCCGTGCACCACCTGCACCAGCGTTACCATATGTTTTCTCCTGAAAACATCTTTCCCGATAGTTTTACACGTCAAATGAAGTAAACTGGGTTGGAAATTAGTGCCAGTTGGAATTTTCTTGTTAAGGTAAGCTGGACTTTCCTCGTGGGGTCGCTATCACTGTATTTTCGACACTTTTCAATGCCCTGTTTCAGCGCATTCTCATAAATGATCGTCTTTTTCACGAATGATACAGAAAACGGAAAATATCTGGGAGAAAGCAGACCAAGACGAGATTTCGTAAATAATATGAGATCATCTTGCGCATAGTCTCGATGCCAAACTTAACAAACTAACGCATAAAAGTTTTAATTTTCTTACCTGTGTGTTCCAATTCCTCCACAAAACCGGCGTTATATACCGCACACCAGCGTTACTTGCACCACCTCCACCGGTAACGTATGGACACGGTGGTAATATTTTTGTCAGGTTACACTCGCCGATTACCTCACTTTTTCTAGACATTGTAACATGTTTATTGAAGTAAAAGCTAAACACAAGTTGCTGTTGTTGCGAACTTACAATTTAGATGTTTAACCTAAGTGAAAAGAAGTCGAATATGTTTAACATGACATAAGTGTACTGAAGTTTAGAAAAGTAATTTAGAATCAAGAGCTCGTAATGAGTTACTAAACCATCCTAGGGATGAAATGTTGTTATTTTACCATTGATTTTCTAATATATATATTTGTCTTATGGCTTCAGTATCATTTAAAGCTAACATGTTTTCAAAATCAAGTACGCATGTACTGTGCTATTAGGATACTGACCGTCAGGAGGTCAAAACTAGTAACGACTTTTAACATTTTTGAACGTTGTACGTATTTTCTATTAGGTATTTGAGTCGGTTAATTATGCATGTTATCACTTCAGAGTTAATCATTTATCGTACCAACAGCTAATTGATGCAGACATCTATTGAATTGAAAAAAAACAACATTTTATGCCCAGATTCTTGAAAAGAATTTAGACTTAGAACGAATAATGACCATTCAGTAGACAGAAACGTATCTGCTTACGTGTATCACAGACAATGAATCTCGTTGATTACACCACTAAAGTACATTGTATGTAAGATAATCGATATTAAGATGAAGTGAGAAAACGAAGTTGGAAAACCCTGTTAATATCAGTCTTTGGTAGAGACATTAAGAGAACATGACAGAACCCTCCTAAAAATATTCTGACAAAATTAGTTCGCTTTTGATAAACTTGCCAGACATTATTGGCAATATTATTTATCTTATATTACGCATTTACAGTTCTGACTTGTTAACATGTCTCTCAAAAACTTATGAGGTGGGATTTTACTTCAACACTTACGGCAAAGTTTCGAATATCAACAACCGTAAGACTGTCTGGCACCAGTTTCAAATTGTGTATTGAATCTAACAAGAATCTTTTATTGAACTTTACTCTTCAAGGACTATAAGACTGAATGCAGAAGGTTAAAAAAACGCACACTGCGTGGAAAAATGATGGTAAAAAGTGAAAAGAAACTCTGAAATTATTTTAAATGAAATAGTTTTCATTTACAATCAGTATGCTATTTACGCTGTCAACGTACTTCAAAAATGAGCATATGATTTGTTTAGATCACACAGGTTTTAATCTAGCGGGCCATCTACTGCTTAAATGAGCAAAGGCTGTGGAGACCGATGAAATTTTGCCAATTCGCCACACTTATTATTTAAACGTCGTACTTATCAAACATCAGAAATAGTGACCTGCTGAGTGGGCAGATGAGATTCCAAGCATTCACCACACTTTTTAAAGGACAGCTGTTTCTTGTGTATGCAAAGAATGAGCAAATTTTCGAATGATAATAATTTTTACTTAAAAACCTCTTTACATTTTTCAACAGTTACTGTGGTTTCAGCATCATGAACGCTTTTGCTACTTACAAAAAAGCTAAAAAATGAAATTGTATTATTCTACATACTTAAAAGGTACTCACCTCAAAATTTTAACAAAATATTTTTTCTCAAAATGAAGGATAAGTTAAAATGCCATTTCAAAAACTTATAAGTTTTGCTTTAATACAGCTTGAAAACGGAAGAAATGAGTGTTGTTAGAAGCGGGATTCCTAACAGCTTGAAAACGGAAGAAATGAGTGTTGTTAGTAGCGGGATTCCTATACCTGATCTACGAGGGAGTAAAACTGATGAGCTAGCATGCTGCGTCTATCATTGCTCTCTATTCAAGATATAAAGTCTATCCGTGAGTAACAGAGTAGCATATTTACTGATAAAACTAAGAAAAGAACTATTAATTTCGATGTATTTCCGTGACAAAGAAATTAAGAAACTAATACAATTAGAGTTCCTGCATGTACAAATAGCTGCATCTAATACATCCATGAACGATGTGGAGGTGAGTCGCTTTCATGACTCAAAACAAAACATCTCTTTGGAATTGTACTTTTAATTATGTCATAAAATTAGGTCAGTAACTCGTCAGAGCATAAAATAAGAAGTCACTAATGAGAATTGTAGTGTCTTAAGGTGATACTTTATAGGATTCATCAATCTTTGATGATATGTTATCTGTTTTTAAGACAATTTAACAATTATTGAGTCTTTTCCCGACAACAAAGTTTCAGGGCTCTGATCAGAAAGAAGTTTTGTCTTAGAAATTGAGACTGGATAAATGAACATCCTTAACTCGAGGAATTGTCTTGGTAATCTCAAATGATCAACCCATTTCAGGTACGAAAATATGTTTTCCTAATTATCTGATTAAAATGCCAACAATATCATTGAAAGTTTTGTTGTGAAATTTGACTTCAAAGTGGTTGAAAAACTTCTGGTCCGATCCTGAAAATTTTGAGTTTAATGAATATCTCTCTCATAGCTAAAACGAATATTTTGTTACGACAAGAAAGTCTGATATTATGATTTCATATAACATCTTCGATCACACTGTCGAAATGAACCCATCTTAAAGTTAAATTTAACACTGACAATCATCGCTATTTAAGCGTTCGAACAAATCAATGCAAGGTACTCCCCACTGAAAAAAAATAGTTACTATTATATTAAAGAGGAATAACTGTCTATAGATACAATGCTACGATCTCTGTATAAGCCTTTCTACAAGCGTGGACAGATTGAGGACATGGCTTGAATAATTCTCTCTTGTAACTGTTATATCGTGGTCGTTAAAGGAATTAACATCAGTTTTCCCAGACGTCTGAGCAAAATGCAGTATGACTAACGAAGTGAAGTCAAAAACAAAATTTAGGAAAAAAGGGTACACAGTCTTAAGATGTGTTAACTTTAGATCTACAATTAAATTATCCAAATTTTGGCCATGGCTTTTGTTTATTGTCACAAAATTCCGAATGTACATAAATGTAGAACAGAACATAAGATAGATATACATTTCTAGATAAAAGAAAGCATTCAGTTAAGTCGCTATTCTTTTGATACATGACAAAAAGCAAACAAAGCAGACACGATTCTGACAAGATCTCGGGACAAAATTTCTGATAATGTCAACACTTACAAAATTGAAAACGATCTGTTTCTCATTTCTTCTTGTAAACTGTGGTATTGCCGAGTTACAAATAATAGAAGAGTATTGTCAGTATGACCTCTCTACTTTTAATCAGTTCTTGTACCGAGTTACCGTGGTCCTGGGGTAGAGGGCAAGGCTCCGGATCCGGAGGTCGCGGGTTCGAATCCTGTCAGAGGCGAGATTCTCTTACGATCTTCACATTCCTTACCGCTGCGCGAATACTTGTATGGAACCCAGGAAGCAGTCATCGAGAGTGGCGAATCTAAATTGTAAGAACTTGTATCGCAATCGATGTAAAATAAATGAGTCTAAACTAAACTTTTGCTAACTAAATATATGGAATGTTGTTCTGCTTTTCTGCTTGCAATAATCCTTTGCTTACTACTTTCAGTTATTAATTAACTATACAATATTAGGCGCATTTTCACTACAAATGCAGGGCCAATATGAACTTCTCCAAAACATTATTAACACAAAACTCGGCCATTATGAAGAAACTCTTGAATTTTCTGAACTTAAATTTAGATTCTTGTTTGATCCATTTTAACGTCAGATGTTTTTTAGATATCCTAAAGTTGCAACATAATTTCGCGGAATAAGTACGGGTTAAGATCCGGACGGGTTATATACAAGTAATTATTACACCAGACGACACTTTTCCGGCAGCAAAATGACAATGAACGAAGGTGAGCGTATACTGATATTTGTTAACTATATAGTGTTCTTTGGTAAATAATGTATAGTTAATTAACAAAATTTCAATAATTAAGTGTTTTCATAATGGCCTTGTTATTGGGCTTCAGACAGTCATATGACTATCTTCGGCCCAATAGCTAGGCCATTATGAAAACAATTATTAACATTATATTAATATTTGACACATCCGGAAATAATCGGGGAGAAATGCAAAGGTATCTTCGAGTTGCGGTAGTTTTCAAAAGAACATTGATAAAATATTTTTCTAAAATTAAAAAAAAATGTTAGAGAAAAATAACTGTAATCTAACTTAATAAATGACGACTTCAAGTTTTGATGACATTTTTGTAAAAAGTAGTGTGCAAACTTTTAGATTTAATGTACTCTAAGCGAAAGTGATAAATTTCTACTAGAAATAAAAGAAAATTAATTTGTATGGAAGAGTTTACCTAGATGTCCTCTTCGAGGATTGTTCAAGGTATGCCCCTGGGCTTCACTTTTTCCCGATAGGCTAATATAGAGAGAACTTCAACAATCTTCTTTTCTGAAACAACAAGGACTAGGACTAAAGTTTACATGGAGCATCAACTAGAGGTTCTGTGCAAAGATTGCCATGTACACAGATAGTTCAAATTAATCAAAGATTTACGTAGGAAAACCTTTAAAAATCTTCTTGTCTGATACTGTATGCCCTTGAGACTATATATAACTTGCATTTAGGCAAAAGTTTGTTTATCTTTTTCTTATAAACCACCCATATGACACTTGAATGATGCTTACTACTTAAAAGACGGCTAAATGCTGAAAGCTGGATGTTAATGTTATTTCATTTTTCCCGTGAGATTTACAATCGTTAATTTTCTGTGTTTACCACCACTTTATACACTCAGTTGAATGTCTTATTATTATTATCTGTATAACAGACACAATTTTACCACAGTTAAATGTTAATAACAGCCTTTAGACCCAAGTCATGAACACAGCCAAGCATTTCTACCTACCTTGATGCAACCGTTGAAAGTGATGAAATCTCATTTTGAGTAGACTATATATCCATCAATTCAAGTTTACAATTATTTTACAAAGTGCATTTCCCACAGACTACAGTTTGACATGCTTGACCTGATCTTGTGCATCGCTGTAACTGTCAAACTGTATTGTCTTGGTCACTACTTTCTTTTTTCTTCTGATGTTTACTAAACAGCAGACCTAAAGTACTTATGAGCGATCAAAGGCCACATGTATAGCCCTTTGGTTATCATTTCTGTGATAAAGACGTCTACAATTTCTGAAAGCTTATCTGTACAAAAAAAGACTTTGTGCTTTACAAAATATAACAGTAATTACGAGTATTTATGAATAATTTGAACAATCTTCGTAGAGGTCGACTATACAATGATACGTACCGAATACCTAAGGTCTAAGGCATAACATTTCAGAATTAAAGATTTTTAATGATCTTATATTTTATACAAGTAGGAGTCCCGGGGCGTAAGCAATTTTGACCCCAGAGACTTATTTTGTACACACTTTGTATATATACACTAGGATATGTTTCATACAAACCATTTATGCTCTAGAGGCTTAGAGTTTCAGACGAATAGATTTTCAAAGTTTTCCCTACACAACACAGTTTAAAATAACTCAGCTATACAATTCTACAAACTTAATATCAAGGTATAGTGGTGAAACACATTGTCAAGAACATTTTTCGGTGTAGCTGTATTTAAATCGATTTTGACCTACGTCTGTAACAAATGAAATTGCTTGATACAAAATCTTCAGCTGGAGAAGGAAGTTTGCTATTGGGTAAAAAGGTTGATGTTACGAAACTTTAGGGCATAATTCGTAATTGTTAGTTTAAATGCAATGATAATAACATTAATACAGCCGTTAATCAAATATCGAAACGTTTTAACCATGATAAATTATACTAAATGGAATGAATATCCAATTCATATAACTAAATATTTGTTTTATATTACTGAAAATGATATTGATATTTTTTGCATTAAACACACCATTTTTTTTGTTGTTAGTCTTAACTGTTATCGTTATCAGAAATCTATACATATATGGTGCATTAATTTGGTACTAAATCTACGCCGATCATCTTTTTAAAGACATTTCTTGTTTATTTTTCCTTATGTATGCTTATGTCAAATCAAGGGACCACCGAGGTAGGGAGATATATGCCTCCAGGGACAAATATTGAACAATCTTAGTAGATAAGCTCTAGCTGAACCTTCACGCCAAATATCTTAACTCAAGGTTAAAGAAATTAAGATTTTGAAGTCTTCTCTAATTACGTCTATGTAAAATCATATCACCGCTGGGGCAGGGCCAAATTTAACCCGGGGGTAATGATTTGAACAAATTTTGAAAAAGTCGAGTAAACCCGCTACCCACAAAAGACTCTGGTTTCTGAAAGAAGAATAAAAAATCTTAAATAAGCCTATCTTAAATTGTACGATCTCAGGACAGGTCAAACGTTCTAGAGGTCTCCTAGACAATGCTACTAACAAAATATCTCAGATCTAGGCTGTGTGGTTTCGAAAAAGATTTTTCATGTTTTTTTTCCAGCTCCTGTGACTAAGATTTACAACAGACCAAAACCATTTCAACAACTTTGATAGAGCTTTATGCAAGAAACATTCCAGAAAAGTTTCATCATTTATGGCCAGAGGAGAATTCAATACATTCAAATCATTAATGGAAAATAATAAAATTTACCAGTAATTCCCATCTTAAGTGTTGTATACAAAGTTTATTTTTGAAGTTGTTTAACAATTGCAACTATTGTATCTTACGGAGCCTCTAAAGTGGCATGATGCGATCTTGCTGTTGTCACTTTTATTTTGTTTCGTTAAAACGGAATAAGATTTCGTTTAAACGAAATAAAAATTCGTTTAAAAGAAATTACAATTCGTTAAAACGAAATATGATTTCGTATAAACGAATTAATATTTCATTATAACGAAAAAGATATCGTTTAAACGAATAAAAATAAAATTTCGTTAAAACAAGATACTACCTTTTAACGAAATAGGATTTTGTTTAAACAATTTAATAATTCGATTAAACGAAAAGTAATGTTAATTCGTTAAAAACGAAATGAGTTTGTTTCGTTTTAACGAAATCTTATTTCGTTATCATTAAATCTTATTTCGTGTAAACGAATCATTATTTTGTTAAAACGAAATCTTATTCGTTTAAACGAATTCATCTTTCGTTAAAATTTCGTTTAAACGAATTAATATTTCGTTTAATCGAAATAACTTGTCGCTTTAATGTAAACAAAATATTAATTTATTAACGACAATTTATTTCCTTTAAACTGTATTTCTTTAAAACGATATAAAATATATCAACAACAAAAATCAGAGTGTATCGTGTCACTATAGAGGCCCCCTAGTATCTTTACACCGAAGCGTGTACGTTTATAGTTCTGTAAGACGCTCATACACGAAACCAGATAATTTATTTTCGTCTTTCTTTCCCTGAAACTATAGAATTTAATCCTTTTACATCTGTGCAAAGGCAATATAAACTTATGTACAATTTTCAAGACATTTACAACCAAGCAATTTATGTCACGGAAACGGATTTCCTAAAATATATCTTGTTGACCTATCATAAAAATGCTAGAAGAGGTGATAACATTTATTGATGAAATTATTAGTGACATCTGCTTTTGAAGCATCAACAAGAATATTGACCGAGTTATCGATGTAGGTCACGACTGCTAAATGAAGGAACTGACAATGTGCTTTTTTTTCTTTCTCTGACGACTAGATCAGAATATGTAAGTTGAAGATTCAAATATTATGTTAGAGCATAAAATCTACATATGAGACCACAGGCCAAACAAGTTGGACATTTAATATTTTGTACTCATAAAAATCACAATTATTTCTGGCTGATAAACCGAAATATGTCAGGAAGCCGACAGAAGAAATACTGCTTCTGGACGAAGCAGAAATGTATCAACAGTATAAAGTTTTAAAAGGGCGTCCGTGTGATTCACGACACCTCACACCACTAGCTATATATAAATCTAAACCTGTCTTGTGTATTTTAATCATTGAAAGTCAAATCAGTTCTGCTAATTAATTGGATTACCTACCTCAACAGCAAGCATATGTCATGGAAAAGTAAAAAAATAAGATAACCGTCCATGTCAAATTAACATATTAAGAACGAAGGTAATGAATATAAAATCTGTTACAAGCATCATTACACCCAATTATTATACACGCTATTCTTTAAATATGTATCTGAACGTGTCTAATGCCAGGAAAATATTATCACAAAATATCGAATGAAATGTACTTTACTAGACATGACGTATTTGCCTTTGCATTCACAAACATGATCAATACTATTTGCATGAAAACAGCAATTCAGACAGGGTACAGCAAGATTTAATTAACATGATCGTAATAATGTGTTAGTTGTTCACTATCCAAGGGGAAGTCTGTAATGATTATGTTTGCTTTCAATGGAACATCCTTTATAAGCTTTTTACATTTTCTATACTTATATTAGATATAGAAGAAGAACACAGATTCCATATATACTTATTGTTTACATTGTGACTATTATTGTTAATATAGGAAAAGAGCACAGAGTCCATATCAACCTATTGTTCATATTATTAATGTTATTGTTAATATAGGAGAAGAGCACAGAGTCCATATTTACCTACTGTTCATATTGTTAATGTTATTGTTAATATAGGAGAAGAGCACAGAGTCCATATTAACCTATTGTTCATATTGTTAATGTTATTGTTAATATAGAAGAAGAGCACAGAGTCCATATTAACCTATTGTTCATATTGTTACTATGAGTGTTAATATAGGAGAAGATCACACAGTTCATATCAACCTATTGTTCATATTAATACTATAATTAATGTTAATATAGGAGAAGGGCACAGAGTCCATATCAATCTAGCGTTCATATTGTTACTATTATTGTTAATATAGGTGAAGAGCACATAGTTCATATCAACCTATTGTTCATATTGTTACATCTATTGTTCATATTGTTACTATTATTGTTAATATAGGAGAAGAGCACACAACATAGTTCATATCAACCTATTGTTAATATTGTTACTATAATTATTGTTAATATAGGAGAAGAGCACATGTTCCTTATCAACCTATTGTTCATATTGTTACTATTATTGTTAATATAGGAGAAGAGCATACAACACAGTTCATATCAACCTATTGTTCATATTGTTACTATTATCGTCAATATAGGAGAAGAGCACATGTTCCATATCAACCTATTGTTCATATTGTTACTATAATCGTTAATATAGAAGAGCACAGATTCCATATCAACTTATTGTCTATATTGTTACTATTATTGTTACTTTAGAAGAGCGTAGACTCCATAGTCTCTAATTGTTAATATTGTTATTGTCGATATAGGAAAACAGTTTACTTCGAACGACATACTTCTTCAATTGTTTTAATTGTTTATTATCTAATGAACGACAAAATATAGTTTTTTACCATCTACCAAAAGTAACCATATTTCTTAAAATGAGAGTAATTATTTTCATACTACTAGAAAGCGTATTTAAACAACAGCTAGGTGACAAGTACAATTCCTTTAACTCAATAAAAGATTAAAATAAACGAAAATATAAGATGTCAATCTCTAAAAAAGTTCTATTTCACTATCAGGTACATTCCTGACAACTGTTACTTGTACGGAATTCGCGACAGAGCGACTATATAGTTGTTTAAGATAGCTACGTCCTAGTTCTTGTTTATCATTTCCACGATCACGTTAAGTAAAATAACAATTTAAGACATTGCTTCTTGACACTTAAAAGAAATTTGTGGAAATATTGATTTTCTACACCAACGGGTGATTCAAATGAGATCTGAAACTGGATATTTTGGTATAAAGATGCTTCAAGTCATCCCTTTCAGAAACTATTTTCTGAAGGAGAATAAAATTCCTAAACTCATTAACACAAGAGCCTCTGATTTCTGTAAAAAGACTTAGAGAAACCTGTTTTTTTTCAGGATTCCTAATTTAGCAATAAATACATGACTGTTTATTCTGTCCGACCCGAGACTAAAGTATTACTTTTTTTTAATGTAAAATTTTAAATAAGACTTTCTAGCAATATAAACAATTTTGAAACTGTCCTGAAAGAATGTTTTAGTTTTGTATTTGTTTGTTTGTTTGTTTGTTTTTATTTGTGTTTTTTCAAAGTCATTAGATATACGAGTTTACAATCAAGATAATGTTTACAGATGTATTGACATTGTACTCCTGAGAGATCTGAATCTGAAGAATAAGGAGAGCATAATGGATTAAATTTGACCTCAGAGAATTAAGCTGTTAAGAAGAGACAGTGAAGCAACTGGGAACTAAGAATTGAGATACTGATTAATAGTTTCTGATTCAGACATGAAAAAAATGTTTAATGGACAAAAATACTAAAGTCCATTCTCGATATCTCGAATTTTGGGCGGACCGAGTAAATTACTTCGACGTAGCCGGAATTCGACATGTCCGGAGCTGGTATACCTGGCAATGTTTGGTGTCAGTTATAGGTTTGTCTTCCTGTACAAAGCAAGCTATGCTGAAATGCGAGTCCAGTGATTAAAAAGCAGTTAAATTCAAGACTGCAATGTAGAGCATTTTTGATTTTGCATTTTTCAAAAGTAGAAAAAGAGCAGTCGAAACTCGATTCGACGAATCGGCGAAAAACGTATTCACTTTTTCATAGGATCGCATATTACGTTCGTAGCAAAGTTCAGAATAGACCCGGAAATGTTTTCGTTGCACATCTTCAATTCATTTGATTTATTTGATGGCGTTTCGACTTAATACATTTTTATGTATTTGTTTTTCGAATTATCGTCTGCTTTATAATTTTGTAGAGAACATATGGTTATTATCGAGAAGTATAGTTTTTCAGCCGACTTACTGTTATACAAATGAAATGCATAAAAATAATTCCATAAATTTCGTCATGAGATTAGAATGATCACTGATAAAGATTATAATTTATTGAAAATCTCAACAGTTTTCATTAAAATTAAAGTATGTAATTGTTAACTTAGAAATCCTGAGCTTACTCAGATAAAGAACGTCATTGTCAGTTCAAACATGTTTAACAGATATTTTGCATAAATTTATTGGATAATCTTAGACCCACTGTTAAATAGAGTTCTGATACTGGAAATAAGCGTAGATTAAAAACAGTTTTGGGTATCTGCACAAGAATGCGGTTATGTCGACACTCTCTCATATGATAACGTAACAAGCACCAGTTTACACAATCATTGAAAGTAATTGATTTAAAAGTATCCGGTACGTCTGTATCAGAATGAAGTAATGTGTTTCCATGATGCTTCTACAATCCGCTTTTTAGTATTTGAATTCCCAATAAATCTTTATTGAGGAGTTCCTTTGAAGTAGATAGAACTCATACATTTGCTTGAAATGCACGCTGTAAAATTTATATTGTAATGCACGATGTAAAGTAATGAATAAATAGTACAAGATGCAAGCATATCATATATCTAGGTGAAAGACATAAACGTATAAAAGGTATTGTAAGAATTGTATAGAACTGGAACAACATACTCTGAGGCTTGTATGTGGCTATAAGGTATTGCGTTTCTGTCACGGGAGGAACTTACGCATATATCTCAATACAAAGCAAATCACCTATTATTGATGACCTGTAAAAGTTTTCGTTTCCGTTTTTTATTGGTACATCAATGTTTGAAGTAGTCTTAACATAAAATGCAAAAATTGGCTTTTCATAGAATAACGAAATTTTCTGTGAACATGGAATCATTGTGAAATTGTAATTGGAATCAGTCGTACATCTTATTGAAATACCATAAACTTTTGCTATTTGATCATTATGGTCTCAAATTGGTTTTTACATTAGAATTATCTATGAGAACACCTGTTGTTCTATTGTTTTGTTTACTGTTACTGATTTCCTAGGTCCTCTTATAACTTTAAGTGTTCTCAACTGGAGGATTTGTTTGGAGTTTCAGTCAAGCATTACACAATTGTTTGGTGTCTTGTGAAACATCGCTAGCTATTTGAGATTTTACAGAAAAGTATACACGTGCTCTTTTCCTATTGATACATTTTACATTTTTCTTAAGCGAAATTAATGTCTTCGTATCAAATGGTTCCTCTTATCTGCATTTAGGCTTTAAATCAATAAAAAACAAGGGACTAAGGAAAAAATCACTTAACATTACCAAACGAACACTTCAAATCTGTAGATAAATCAATTATAAAATCAACAAAGATAATTCGCTGTCTTAAAATAGGTGCTGACAATGTTAGACAATACTGAATAAAAGAATTTGTTATTATTATTATTATAACAAGATCAAGTCGTATAAGATTATACGAGATGCAGTCAAAGTGTTTGTAGACACAGTGAATTAAACAAAAAGAAGCGTTGGAAAGAAAAAGTACTTTATGTACTAGTTATCTTATTATTACCGCTTGCAAAACTGAGTTTACAACGAGACTCCTCGGTACACCTGTCAAAAAATCAATTAAATCGCCGCCCAATGTGTTTCTTTCAAACTCCGCCTTTTACCTATCAATAGTCTCATTCTAGTGTACGAAGTGGAATAGCGGATAGGAAAAAAATGAGTGAAGATTTCCAGTAGCAACGCAGCGACAATTACGACACAGCAACTTTGGCGCCACCCAGGCACATTTTTCTGGCTGCGGGTACTTTGCAAGACACAGTTTTATTGACAGGTATACCTGAGAAAACTGCCTCACTGTGACTGGATGATCTGTAAAGTGACAGTTTAAGCTACGGAAATAAACATCGTAAAGTCACTTTTTACCGCGTTCCGAATACGCGATTTTGCAAGCGGTAGTAATCGTTTTTTCACAGTTAAACTCTTAGAATAAACATAACGGAGAAAATATTGATCATGCAGTGTTCAAACTGTGGAGCACTTCAAACGCCATGATGTCGCGTTTTAACGTCAATACTTTGTAAAGTTTTCTCCGACTCCCTTTCTCTGACCGAACTACCCTATTTCTTAAGCACGATCCCACCAGGCCGACGTGTGGTTCGGAAATGACGCCTGAACAGCACTACAAAGAACTAATCGAAATTCCCGCTGCTTAGTTCACCCTTCAACTTTGGGGAAGCGCGAAATACAACGGGACGTGGCGCGGCGAATAGGACAAATGTTCCAGGGACTCGCACCCACAGAAGTCGACGATTAGCATAGTCTCACTGGCTTAGCGTAGCAGAGGCATTGTCTTGATAAAATATAAGTGACTCGATCTCACCATCTGGGCTTTTTATAGAATGCTCTGGAAAACTTAACGTCAGCATTTCATAAGTCAAATATCCACAAGAGAATAAAACATAAAATGATTGATTTGTTTTGGTTTCTATTGTTATGGAAGTAAACAGCCATCACAAAGTATATGAAACGTAACTCGTGTAGGTTTTTACAGTACGATTTAGCTTATTAAGAAGCAATTAACAAAATGTCTTAAATGACCATTTGAAGTAAATGTATACAGACCCTTTTTTTTTCAAAGAGTTGAGCAAGCATATATCAAAAGATATGAAATTTGACTTGAACGTTACAAACTGCCATTACAATAGAGCTAGTCTCACTTTTTCGCCTCCGAATGTGAACCCATTTTATAGGCTGATATTTTATAGTTGTTCACCTTCTACGTCTCACTTTGATCTGCATCTGGTTAAGCGGACTCTGTTCGGCACGGTTTTTACCCTGTCCTGGTTATCTATTAACCTAGAACACCGATTATTCCGATTGCCAAATTTTGAATAAAATGGTGGATTAATCAGGTACGAAATAAGTGTTTCATTTCTATACTTATGTATTTGTGTGTTTTCTTGGATTACAGGATCAGGTATGAATTTAATTATCATATTGTATCATATTTTTTTATCATTTTTGCCTTAAACTCTGTGAACTGTTGGACAAACGAGCCATAAAAAGTGCCCAATCGCCTACGATTGGGCGAGTCCGCTTAGCCAGATGCAGATCAAAGTGAGACGTAGAAGTTGAACAACTATAAAATATCAGCCTATAAAATCGGTTCACCTTCGGAGGCGAAATAGTCAGACCACAATAGAGCCATCGATTTTATCAATACAACGTTTAAAATACATTTTCCTAACTCAGAGAACTTCTGTATCATCTTTCTGACGCAAGCATTCAGCCCCCAAAAAAACCTTTGTTCTAATCAAATATTTCAAAGTTCCATGTGTTTCACATTGAGCCCCGAAATCTTCTGTCACAATTTATTACTTCATGTCCCTTTATATAAAACACTAGTTTCCTATCTCATTCAAACATCAACGACTAACCCTGGAAATTGTCATCAAACGTGGTAACTAATTGCAGAGGTTTTATTGCAATTTCTCGACGGCTTCTAATATTGATAATTGTTGACAGATGTATTAATACTGTTAGATTCACAACTGTTTCCTTTCTTTCTTCAGTAATGCTAGTGTCTCATAAAAATCGGCGACACCGACATCTCGGCGTCTTCCCGATTTATGGCCCGTCGGCGGGAAAAACCTTGAAAGCGACATCGGTGCACACTGTTTGTCGAGCGGTCTCATTAATCTGACGTTCCCACGATGTCGGTTTCTTTGATCGCCGACTTGCAGCCACTTCAATCGGAGATCAAACGGTGATGACCCGTCGATTAGCCATTGATTAGTCACCGACTAGTCGAGATAGTATACTACTATATATACCCGGCGAAAACGCAAGTAATCGTTAATATATATCTCAGACTAGCCACGGATTATTTTGCGAGTGATCAATGAATAATCGATGGGCACACGGCGATATGTATACCGTCGGCCGTGACCTACTAGTATTCGGGAGCCTGCAGTACATCGGTAAAGCACGGCGAGATGCCTGCGACAAGTCCCCGATATTGACAAGCGAAAAAGAAATCCGAGACATCGGTATGGAGTGATAAATCGCCAGTAACCCGGCCGAGGGTCGGACGTGATCCGGCCGACCATCGGCGATTAGTCACTGATGCTATAACGATTTCACGGGGTAGAAATTTTCCTCCGATCGATCGGGAAATTTTAACTTGGAGGTAAGTTTTGCCGACATCTTGCCGATCTAAAAAAAAACACCTGTTTTTTTTTTTTGGCCGAGGCGCAGATAAATCGACGATATATCGCAGACTACTCCCCGAAAATGCCACAGATTCCACAAAAACTCGTCGTCACCCCATCGCCGACCCGTCGGACCTTTTATGAGACAGTGGCTTAAGAATGCCATATTTTTGCGATAATCAATACTGCTTTTTCTCATAGAAAATACCAAGGTGCGTTTCGCTTTAAGCTGTCTGTTTATTTGTAGATAGTAACAAAAACATTATGTATCACAAAATGGTATAAATGAATGAATGGAGTTTTATGGCCCGTCGACAACATCACAAAATGGTATGAGTAATTATTGCTGACAGAGTCTATACTAATTTTAAAGACTTGCCAATCAGCAGTGACTGTAAATCACCAATGCCTTTTGTTTTGAAAAAATAGCGTTGTTTTTTTTTTTTTTTACTTTTCTTCATTCAGCTTGTTTCTATTGTGCCCTTTTCTGAAAAGATTCAACACTTATTTTGTACTGGATTTATTTAAAAAACAACATTACATCTGCACACACATGTTAAAGTGTACTAGTATTAAGCATTTCAAGAAACTATTCGACTGTAGCATTATTAAGTTGTATGAGAGAGAGAGAGATGAGAGAGAGAGAGAGAGGAGAGAGAGAGAGAGAGAGAGAGAGAGGAGTTTGACTCTTGAATGTTGATATTTGCGTTTTAGAAACGTAATCACGACAAACTTGCCATGCCTACATCCTTCTGAGCTTCAACGTAGCGCATTGCCAACCTGTTCTGTTTTGGTCAGGTAGCCAAAATAAATATTATAAAATAAAGTCCGTTTATAAGCAATTTATATTCTAAATGAATTATAAAAAAACGTCAAATTTGATTACCTTAAAAAGAATTTCACAGATATATATTAAGGTATACGCTTACTGCTTTGTTGATCTGTGTAAATGCTTTTCAAGCCTCTTTTTATCTCAAGGTTGAAAATATTTCAATCGAAACATGACATGGATATCAAAGCAGTTTTGACAATATCGCTACTGCTTTGTGTGCGAAATCAGCTCAAAAATCGACATTGATCAAACGAATAATCATTTATTTATTTTCGAATTTTGTGCTAGCACGACAGTTGACATTAAAATTTTTCAAAAACTTGAAGTTTAAATGTCGTGCTAGCGAAATAATGAGCCTAATGTAAAATAAAATAGGGAATCGAATGCAAATGTCATAGACAATGTTCCACAATGAATATTTACCATAAGACATCAAAGGTTATTTTTAAGTTTGTTTGACTGTATATTTCTTTGAAATTGTCCACTTAAGTACACTGATGAAGATGGTTATGGGGTCAAAATAATCTAATCATACATATCTGTTACACCTAATAACTGCTCAAAAGTCATCAGTCGGGTCAGCACCTTGTTATAGTCACCTTGTTAAGGTATAAGGAAAATATACAAGTCCTTTTATGTTCATACAACTACAAAAGTTCTAACATAATAGCTATATTACTACGGCTTTGAAACTTAGAATTAAGAAAGACAAATTATTTAGGAGTAAATTAGTGAGTGTTGTACCTGCACAGAAAGGAGCGCAATAAAAACAAAATAGTTTTTATCAGCCTAAGTACATACGATACTTTTTAAAAGGAAAAATATAGCATTTATGTACATGATAATTAGTACAAGTATTTCAAAATTCAATTTTCGAATGCCGTTCCAGTAAAACAGTCAAATAAAAACGAATTGAATTCGAATGTCGAATATCGTGCTAGCACAACGTAAAAATTCAAGTGATCCAAAAGTCAAATGTCGAATTTAAATACAAATTAATAAAGATTGGACTATCTAATGACGAATGTCGTATGTTGAGCTAGCTTCACATACATTATCCTGTTTCACCTTGCCTTGCTGCAGTATATTTTAGGTTTTGATGAACTAAAGCGTTTAATTTTCATAAAATTTGAATATTTGTTTTAATAAGGAAATAATCATCCGCATATATATGCAATGTTTATTTTAAATTCATTTTAGTTTTGAATGTGCAATCAGAATCTAATCTGGTTATTTCACACTGTTTTGTACAATACAGATTATATACTTAGATGGGTACGAAGCTGGAAAAGTCATATATCGATAGCTAGACCGATAGGATTTTGTCCACAATATAGTTCGTATTGTACAGAACCAATGTAAAATAAGTCTTAATTCTATGTATTAGTAGTTTTTTTTCCAGAAAACAATCTTAGCAAAAGAACAGCGTGAAAGTATATGTGAAAATCTGAAATTCTGAAGCCTTTCAGCTCATGAAAGCAAGCTTATGTTTGCAAATAATAATCAAGCATTTAAACAATTACTTTTTCATTCAGTAAGTACACATACAAAGATATTTGGACCGAAAAAACGTTCAATATTGGACGATTACATTGAACAAATCATCGTCGCCAGTTGAATGTGAAAATTAGGATAAGGAGTATATTTCTTATTTTTGACAAAGATCACCAATCAAAAGACATAACAAATTTCCTTTGTGCAGGAAATATGAATTAAGTCGAGTGCTATGATCGAAGCTTTTCTGTTTGATTTTTGTTCCTTCCTTCCAAGGTTTAATATTATTATATTTTCATTATGTGTCATCAATTAATGTAAAATCATCGTGTAGCAATCGCGATATTTGTCATACGAACTAGTTTTAAGTTGCAATTTGCCTTTAAGTTCATTCCGCCTCTTCCTGTGTTCTTGATTCAACCAGGGATTTTCAATTTTTTTGCCGAATAACCTAGGTATTTTTGCAGTATTTGTGAAATTATTACGTTTATTCCTAAGTACAGCTCCGTTCCATCTACACCCGTTGATATTGGACAATTCTTAGTCGTTTCAAAGAGAAAATATATATTTCGGGAGGCCAGTGA
Organism: Cyclina sinensis; assembly: GCA_012932295.1. Taxonomy (NCBI): domain Eukaryota; kingdom Metazoa; phylum Mollusca; class Bivalvia; order Venerida; family Veneridae; genus Cyclina; species Cyclina sinensis. Next base: position 22,705,440 of record JAAONU010000001.1, read on the forward strand.
CATACACTTGTACCAATTTGAAAAACCTACGTCTAAAAGTTAAAGGCAAAACATTTTAGTATTTTATACTGTACAAGTTCATCTTAAATCAAGTAGCTCCCGGGGCAGTGCGATTTATGACCCCCGTCCTTTGAACAATTGTGAACGACGGACGACAGGAGATGGACAGGAGACAGCCCTTGATCGATAAAGCAAAAATGTGTTTCCTTACAAACTGAAGAAAAGCACATTAATATAGAATTCTGCAGGAATAAATTAGGTTTTAACAAGTTAGCATTTAAGCTGGATAGAAAATTATTTCTTTAAAATTGCTGGTTATACTGAACTGGCGTAAAGAGAATATGTATTTACTGACAAGGCTACCATGTATCTTTGCATGAATTGTAACAATGACGTATAGGAAATGTTTCGGTTTAAACAAACGCCACGTGAAACAAGTTCTTTTCAAACTTTATGAGAATTCAATAATTTCAAATCTTTTAGCGAAAGGAATACTTAAACAACTGCAACTGTCATATATCTTTACAGCGATGCGTGTACGTTCATAGTTCTGTAAGACGCTCATCCGATGTTGTTATACAAGAAACCAGACATTAGTTCTTAATCCTTAAACTTCTCGGTGTAAAGTCAGTAGTAAATTATGAGCAAGTTACAAAGCCTTTACAACCGAACAATCAAATCACTCTGTGCTGAAGAGCATTTATGATGACGAACACAGATTTCCTAAAATATATCTTATTGACCTAACAAAAGTACACTAGTAGAGTACGGAAATATTAATGACATAATTCTGCTTTTGAAGCACCAACAAGTATGCTGACCGAGATTTTGATGTAGGTCTCGACTTCAAAATGAAGAAATTGACAATGTTTTTTTTTTGACGACCAGGTCAGAGTCTGTAAGTCGAAGATAGTGGAAAAAGAAAACCCAGATTTATGAACAGGTTTTGTATTGAAGAAGTAAGAAAACAGTCTACAACTTAAACTGTTTGTAATTATAGTTCAGTGACCTACTGTTCTGTGTCAAACGATAATACAGTTATAGGACATATTTTTTATATGTCATCTTGTTACAAAGTTGTTAGTAACTGTTAATTAAAATATAATTTTAGAACCTATACATGGACAAAGCAGAAATGCATCAACAATATAAAGTTACATATTTAGGAATTTCTTATGATTAACTCAAGGCTTTCAAGAATGGCGACTAACACCACTTTCGAATATTATAAATCTAGGCCTGTTAAGTGTTTAATCATTGAAAGTAATAGCCTACAGTGTGGCTGGCTGTCTACAGATTGTATCGATAGACAGCTTATATAATGGAAAACTAAAAATAAGACCTTCTTTTGAATGACATTGCAGGTCAGATCAATATATTAAGAACCAAGCTTACTTAATGAATTTTAGATCTGTTGCGTGCATCACTACACACAGTTAACATTCATACTCTTTTAATTATGTTTCTTAACGTGTCTGGTGCACTGTAAATATTATCATAAAATATTTAACAAAATGTTCGTTGCTAGTCATGACGTATATGCTTAAGCATTAAAAAAATGATCAATACTATTGCCATAAAAACAGCTATTCAGACAGAGTACAGAATCGTTTAAATAACATGATCGTAATTAGTTAGTTATTTACTGTCTTAGGGGAAGTCTGTAAAGTGCGATTACTTTTGTTTTCAATGGAACATCCTTTATTAGCATTTTTACATTTTCTATCCTAAAATAAATGTAGGAGAAGAGCACAGAATCCATATTAAATTATTGATCACTTATTGTTACCAGTATTGTTAATATTGGAGAAGAGCACAGATTCCATATCAACCTATTGTTAATTTTGTTAATATAGAAGAAGCGCACATATTCCATATAAACCTATTGTTCATATTGTTAATATAGAAGAAAGTACAGATTCATATCAACGTATTGGTCATATTGTTATTGTGAAAATAGAAGAAAGTACAGATTCATATCAACGTATTGGTCATATTGTTATTGTGAAAATAGAAGAGTACAGATTCATATCAACGTATTGGTCATATTGCTATAGTGAATATAGAAGAGTACAGATTCGTATCAACGTATTGGTCATAGTGTAAGTGTGAATATTGAAGAGTACAGATTCATTTGTACGTATTGGTCATATTGTTATTGTGAATATTGAAGAGTACAGATTCATATCAACCTAATGGTCATATTGTTTTTTTTGAATACAGGAGAAGAGTACAGATTCATATCAACGTATTGGTCATAGTGTAAGTGTGAATAAAGTATAGGGTACAGATTCATATCAATATATTTGTCATAGTGTTATTGTGAAGTTAAAAGAAGAGTACAGATTCATATCAACCAAATGGTCATATTGTTATTGTGAATAAAGGAGGAGCCGTGCAGGTTCATACCAACTAGTGGTCATATTGTTGTGAATGCAGAAGAGTACAGATTCATATCAACGTATTGGTCATATTGTTATGGTGAATATAGAAGAGTACAGATTCATATCAACCTAATGGTCATATTGTTATTGTGAATATAGAAGAAGAGTACAGATTCATATCAACGTATTGGTCATATTGTTATGGTGAATATAGAAGAGTACAGATTCATATCAACCTAATGGTCATATTGTTATTGTGAATATAGTAGAAGAGTACAGATTCATATCAACATATTGGTCATAGTGTTATTGTGAATATAGTATAAGAGTACAGATCCATATCAACATATTGGTCATAGTGTTATTGTGAATATAGAAGAAGAGTACAGATCCATATCAACATATTGGTCATATTGTTATTGTGAATATAGAAGAAGAGTACAGATCCATACCAACATATTGGTCATAGTGTTATTTTGAATATAGGAGAAGAGTACAGATTCATATCAACATTTTGGTCATAGTGTTATTGTGAATATAGGAGAAGAGTGCCTGAATGTTTATCGAACTTTCCGATACGTATTTGCATTATCCTGTTTGTGGTACTTGCTTGCCTGCTGTGTGGCACATACCACTTTAATACATTATGCAGGTTTGTTAGCTCCAGTCTGGTCACTCTTTCTCCGCCGGCAATCCATTTATCCGCGTCTTTGTTGCTTCGCATCAATGTTTTTCTTGTTTTAATACTAAAATGGTTCTATAAAGTGTATTTATACAATAGCTAGGTAAGCAGTTAAATTCCTACAACTACGATAAAAGATTAAAATGAACGGAAATATAAGACATCAATATCTAAGAAAAATATTTTTCTACCATCTGGAATAGATCAACAACTCCTATTTGAACTGAATTCACGACAGCTATTATTAAGTAATTTTAAGATAGTTACGATCTAGATCCTGTTAACGCAAAGTGTATTATCATTTCCGCGATCACGTAGAATTAAATCACAAGTTGAAGATGAACTCTCTAAAGTAATTTGTGGAGATATTGATTTCGTACGACAAACAGGAAAATTAAATAAGGTCTGGAACTGCGTATTTTATTATGAAAGTGCCTCAAAACATTCCTTCACAAAATATTTTCTAAAGGGAGAATAAAATTCCTAACTCATTAACGAAGGAGCTTCATGGTTATTCTGTCGGCCTTGACACTAAAGTAATACGCAAATGTAAAATATTTTATCAGACTTTCAAGGAATAAACACAAAATCTATCAGTATTCTATGAAAGTGTCGGTAACTATACATGACAAATACTGTACGTCTGCAATCTCGGGAATGTAAACAGATGTTTTGACATTTTACTTCTGAGAGATCTGACTCTGGACAGAAAGGAGAGAGCAAAATGGATTGAAACTTACCTCTGAGAATTAACTTATTAAGAACAGAGAGTTAAGCAACTAAGAACTAAGAATTAAGGTACTGAATGATAGTTTCTGATACATGCCTGAAAAATGCTTCATTGACAAAATACGTTTTTTTGTTAAAGTAGAAACGGTAAAAGTATTAAAAAAAAACAATCGAAAGGCAACTAACCGAAACGGCAATGGACGTATTCACTTTTTCATAAATTGAATTTTTCGTTCGTAGCAAAGTTCAGAAAGGACTAAAAGTATTTCCGTTGTACATCTTCAATTTAATCGATGATGTTACAGCTTAATAAATTTGTCCAGCTAAAGTAAAATCGACACTCTCTCATATTTTAACTGTAACGAACGCAGTTTACACTATCTTTGACTGTATTTGATTTTATTTTAAAATCTTTATTCGCATAAAGTATTGTGTTTCCATGATGTTTCTGAAATCCTTTTTTGTATTTGAAATTTTAGTAATCATTATTTAAGAGTTCCATCGAAGTAGAGATAAAATCATATAAAAAAATTATTTCTAATGCACGGTATAAAATAATAATAAATAAAATAACATGCAGGATAGGTTCTATAACACCTCCCATTGAAAGACGTAAACACTGAATTCAAGGGACATGAAGTTATAAATCGTTACAAAAAAGTTTGGTGATTACAGTGAAATACATTGAATTTAGAAATATTCAATTAGAAACAGATTCTCTGTGACTGAATTCTTGCGTCAGAAGATGATTTGAAGGTCTTTTGAGTTATGGAGTTAATGTGTTTTGAAAACTGAGCAAGATCGATGGCTAGATTGTAATAGCGGTTTGTAACTTTGGAGTCGAATTTAATATCTTTTTCTATATGCTTTCATATATGCTTGCTCAATTTTTGAGCAAAAAGGTTATGTATACGCTACGACTCAAAATGGTGCTTTAAGACTTACCATTTGCTTCTTAATAAGCTAAATGCTACTATTAAAAGATACATACACTTGTTACGTTTTCAATGGTTGCCCTTTTCCATACCAATAGATAACGAAACAAAATCCACCGGTTTTTGTTTTTGTTAAGCGTTCTTCTCAGAGACCTGGTGCATTCTAAGAAGAACCCGAATGACAATATTGCATCTTTAGTATATAAATTTTAAATCACGTGTCATGACTGTCTGAAGTTAGCAAAACTTGAATACTGTGTATACCTTTATGTTTTATGCATGTTTTTTTTCTAAGAAAGTAATTGTGATAAAACGACAAATAAGATAGCTGGTGCAAACAATTTTTTATCATTCAAACGCTTCCGTTTTTAACTCAACTGCAATTTGAGCTTTTAGAGGCTTTCTATTTCCTGTGTGCGTCGTGCGTCTTGCAGTATGCGTCGTTCATTTTTACCTCCTTCACAACCAGGTTAAAGTTAGACCTCTACCAAGATAGTCATATTATGTCCCTGGGGTCATGAATGACCCTGCCCCAGGGGTCAATTAATTCCACAAAGGGTTATATTGGGAAGACTGAAACATTTTTTTAACCACAAATACTAAAGCTTTGGTATTTTGCATGCAGCATCAGCACGAGATCCTCTACCAAGATTGTCAAATTATACCGTTTGGGGCACTTAATTTTACATCGGGTTATATCAGGAAGACTTAAAAAAAATTCTTGTCTGAAATCGTATTCCCCGAAGATTAGATATTTTGTATAATTCGTTATATATAGTACAGCTGTAACAAGTTTGATCAAATTATGTACGTGGGTTAAAATTGGCTACCACCCCGAGGTTCCTAATTATGCAAAATATTCAATCTTTGAAAATCTTCTTGTGAGAAACCGTAAAATTTAGACTTTAGATATTTTGCATGGGGTATCATCTAAAGACCTACAAGAATGTTAAAATTATGTCCCTTGAATCATTAATGGCCCTGACTCGGGGTCACTATATTGTCTAGGAGACCACTACCATGTATGTTAAAAATATGTCATTGGGATCAAAACTGGCTTCCACCCTGGATGTCGTATTTTTGTAAAATATCTAATCTATGAAAACGTTCATGTCAGGAACTGTAAGCCATAGACCTTACATATTCTGTATGTAGCGTTGTGTAGTTGACTTTTACAAACATTATTCAAATTATTTCGATTAGGTCAAAATTGACCCTATCCAGCGGTTACTTGTTTAACATTGGGTTTGTAAATCTTCTTGTCTAAAACTGTATGCCCTCAGAGCTTTAATTGAGAGAGAATGGACACTCCTTATTTATCGAAAGAGTAACCAAAATATGCTGTCGCGCGATCACCTGTATATCCTATAACGGAAAATCGAGCGATAATTATCTATCGTTCGTTAGCGGTAAGTTGGCATGCAATGCTCGCACCTAGTTTGTCTTTTTGTCAATAATAGGTTGATTTTTAGATTTGCAAGAAAGAAGAAACATGGCCTTTTATATCTATTTTCACTTCAACAAAGGAATTTTTTATTTCAAGCCGACGAGTAAAAGACAACTCAATACGTTTTTCTTCTTTTATTTGTTATTATCTATCGTTGGTTAGCGGAAAGTTGGCATGCAATGCTCGCAACTAGTTAATAAAAACATCGGTCTTTTTGTCAAAAATAGGCTTATTTTCAAAATAAAAAAAAATGCAAGACAGAAAGAAACATTGACCCCTTTCAATTTATTTTTTTACTTCAACAACGGAAGTTTTTATTGCAAGCCGACGAGTAAAAGACGACAACTCGATATGTTCTTGTCTTTTCTTTAATTATCTATCGTTGGTTAGCGGAAAGTTGGCATGAAATGCTCTCACCTTATTTACAAAAACATCGGTGTTTTTGTCAATAATGGGCTGATTTCAAAATTCAAAATTTGAAAAGAACATACATTCTCCTTTTATAATATTTACTTCTTACTTTAACAACCGAAGCTTTCTTTGTAAGCGGACGAGTAAAAGACAACAACTCAATTCGTTTTTCTTTTGTTTTTCTTTGTTTGTAAAAAATCTGTCTCAGTTTGATGAAAGGACAATATGCAGTCGTCCATTTTGAAGTTAATATTAAGAGAAGGTCGAAAACCTTATATCCAGATCCCTATATCATCCAAGTAGAGTGCGATGCAATTCATGTTTAGTGTTTTTTATTAAGTCTGTTTGCACATGATACCACCCGAAATTCGGTACGTTGATGATCACTGAATCTCTGTATTTTCGACAAAACTGTTATGTTTATAGCGCTGTATTTTATAAACAAACAAAGATATAGTAATGAAATTCATTGTAGACCTCAGTTCTATGTCCACTTATCAACTTCCATCTAACGCCAACTTTTTGGAACTTCTGATACCCGCTGAAAGTTGACCAGAAAACAAGAATTTGTACATACTTTCCGCCATTTGGAATACGATTCCTTTAAAACTATCGATTTCATTGTTTTTTCAAGCAAAAACTGCGTTGAAAAATAACAAACCAGATAATCTAAACAATATGGGAATATTTATTTTACTAATTCCGCTAGAATCCGTACTGTAATTTCTTATTGTAATTTGCTTTTTTCAGCATTTGATTATACTATCGTTTAAGCAAAAACATATACTATCCGCCATTGCGGTATTTATAAATGCACACGACAGCATATTTTCGGAATTTTCGAGTTTCCATTCCTTCTCAATGAATGCCCTGATGCCCTAGAGCTTAGATATTTTACGTAATATTGAATAATGGATACATGCCAAGCTTGCTCAAATTACGTACGTAGACCGAAATTGACCCTTTCCCAGGGTTCTATTTGTTTAAAGTATTACATCTTTGAAAAATCTTCAATTCAAAACCTTTTTGTTTTGCTTCTAATATTTGCTCAACAGCAACGCAATAGCACTAAGGGGAGATAATGAGAAACTAGTCAAAATGAGTTACAGTTCTTGTGCACTGCAATTACTCTCAATGTCCTTAGTCATCTTATGAAGATATAAGTAAATCCCTTCATTAGTGTTAGAGCTGTACTCTCGACTAAACATGACAGACGGACGGACGGACAGACGGACAAGTCGCCGAATATATGCTCTTACATCGGGGAGAATAAAAAACTTTAAAATTAGAAAATAACATTTCATTTTTTTTGGATTTGATTACAAATCAAATAGATTTAACAACTTAACTTGTAATCTGCAGGAAAAATAAATTCAGTGGGTGCTCTGATTGAAGTTCCTCTGTTTGATTTTTGTACGTTATTTCCTAAGATTTTTGAAAACCTTTAGACTTTGATCTTTTTTTTTTTTGTAGCACTTTTCAAAGAGAAGCTGGATAACGATGTCTGTGCGAAAGACATTCATTTTGTCCCTTGGAAAATAAAATAAATTACAACAAACATTACTGTATCCGTTTCGCGATACTTTATCTGTGTAGTCTGTTTGTCATTCTCTTGATCGTTTCAAATCGTAAAACTAATTACAGTTTAAGACATTATTTACACAATGCCATGTGCTGTTAATTCGTCAATAAATATAGGAGTTGTTGAATTAATCAGACTTGATAACAAGGACTTAATTTTCTCTGTACATAAATCATATCAACTACAGCTAAGTCTTATAGAAATTGAGAACAGGTCATCTGAACAATTAACACTTGAGAACAGTGTGTATATCATTGTTCTAAGCTAGAAAAAAGCGCTAAAACACGTATACTTAATTAGCCCTGGATTTTTCTTGTATCATCTTATAGAAATGTTCACTGACATTTAAGTCAAAAGGCTATATGATTTTCTTATTAATCCCCTGTCGCGTAGCGGGGAGGGGATTATAGGAATGGCCCTGTCTGTCCGTCTGTCCTTCCGTAACTTTGTGTCTGCTTTATAACTTTTAATCCCATGGAAAGTTTTTAAAATAACTCTGTTCAAATGATCACCAGGTTGATACGATGTGCAGAGCGCAACAACCAGGTCGCTTCGCTAGGTCAAGGTCACACTTAAAGGGTATACATAAAAAGTCCACATTTCGTGTCCGCTCCATCACTTTTAAACTGCTTGAAAGTTTTTAAAATTACTTGGCACAAATGATCACCATTATGAGACGATGTACAGAGTGCAACAACCAGGCAGATACCCCCAAGGTCAATGTCACACTTAAAGGTCATATCTAAAAGTGTTTACATTTCTTGTCCGCTCCATAACTTTTAAACTGCTACAAATATGAGGTCCAAATGTAGCTGACCATTTTCTGTAGAAATCATTATCCTATGTCATATTGGGAGGTCTAATCTTCTCTCTTCACACTTGTTATCCATTCCAATGTTCTACTCCGGCAGGGGATGTAGCTGTCCTTCAGAATGCCTTGTGTCTCTATTAAAACAACATTGCTACGACAGTTTCCATTACAAGGGAATGTTCAAAATCATTTTATCTCGGTTTACATTAACAGGTTTAAATAAGGTTAAATTCACATCGCCTATTTTCTTAAATATATGCTTAACAAACATGGCCTAGTCAGCTTCTTTGTTCTGTAATGTTTTAATATTTAAAGAAAAATATTTTGATGTAAGTTTTTATTCGCCATGATAGCCAGCTTTCCATTGTGTTGAGTCTCAGACGTAAATATTTTATAAAAAAATGTACACACAATTATTATTTGTCCTACTGATAATTGTGGCAACTATAACAGATATTTGCAGGAAATGAGAAAAAAATCTCGAGTCGGTAGAAATCCTGTACTGGAGTATTTATCAAAATATTGCAGAAAAATTCTTTTCTTGAGACGGTATCTTTGTTTGAATCATTTCCAAAACTACATGTTTTCTAGTAACAATGATCGAAAGTACTGTCTGCTATCGGTTTGATGTTTTTCTCTCTTAAATCATATTTCAATTCAAGGTAGTTGTGTAGTGCGCATTTCAAGTGTTACGAATATTAGTAAATAAAAACAACAAATGAAAATATTAAGAATACAGTGAGTGTCTTTGAGTTTATTTATCGTCGGTACCGGTTGCCCATATGACAGGCGCCCCATGCAGAGATTACTTATTTAATGTCGTGGGGGATAGTGCAAGATACAGAAAGCATCCCATTCTAGAGACACCCCGGGTTCTTTTGCATGCTCAGTGTATAGCACAGATACATGGGACCTCGGTTTAACGTCTCATCTAAAAGACAAAAAGAATACAGTCTGCCATTGTGTGTTTTTCTAAGAGTACTAGTTAAACCATTTTCAGATAACAGGGTCTTTTTGACCACCACTTTACTACTAGTGTACGAAAATATCTTTTTTTGCAATCGCATTATTAGATTTTATTCTAAATTAAGGCTTTTTATAAACTATAAATATCGTGTTAAGCACTATGATTTTTGCTCTGAGCATACAGCAAACTTAACTTACTGCAGTAGCATGCATATACAATGTAATCTGCCTTGAAAACGACGAGTGAGCTTTTGATAGTTTTTCAAGTTCTTTCAACCGTAAGAAAGAAATAGCATTTATGTCTTGAATATGAAAAGATAGAATCAGAGTAACGAATATATTAGTACTTTGAGAAGAAAAAAGTACAGAACATTGTTGGAAGTTTTTATTTTAAATTGTGCATGTCGAGATAGAAAGAAATGATAGGACAATGTGAAACTTGAATGTTCTCTTATCTTTCGTTACACTTCCAATATGGCTGCTTATTACACTGATATACGTGTATTCTGAAAAGACAAAAACAAAAACAAGATAATGATATGCTTGTTATTTTTTGTAATTTTCACTTTTTATTTAATATCAATTTTACTTATTAACAGAACCGATGTAATTTTCTAAATCAAAGAAATTCTCTTGCATTAAATTCTTTAACCCTTACCATGCTAAATATCTAAAATGGATTTCTCTTTCTTTCTATTTTTGGCAGACCCATTAATAGTTTATGGGGCAGAGTCAATTGTCTCCAATAGGCTCAGGGTTATACATAACTACATATATATTATTACAGTATACATGTTTTTTTTTTTAAACATTCAACGCCTCATTTCAAGTAGACACCTTTTCGAATAAAACTTTTATCACTGTCATTAACCAGAACGGTTCCTGCTTATGATTTCACTACACTGTTGGCTATATTTGATATCGATAGAAAACAAGCATACTTCCTCTATGTATTAATCAAAATAAAGAATCCAAAACGATAGCTTTACACTCTTTCAATATTATCTCTATAATATCTTGTTATCATTGGTATATAATTCAATTATCTATGTTTGCTCTTTTTCACAGGTCTGGTAACACGCATTCAGTATTTGTGTTGCATAAATATCCCTTTCTGTTCAGAAATATAGCATTTTATGTGGTAAGATAGCCTGAAGGATATTGTAAAAAGTCAAAAGAAAACTGATGCCCTACCAAAGATCAACTATTCCAAAATATAAAAAGGTAGATAATTATTTTTGTTTTCTCATTTCTTTAACATGGCTTCCGAAATCCGTCATAATTTAGCAATTTCATCTTAAAGTTTGAGATTTATTGCTAAAATACTCAAGGTTTATTTTCTGGTTTATCTGAGGACATTTAAGAAAGCCAATACTAATTAACGCCATTACTGTGTCGTGTAAAGTTTAATCGAAGTTTACATGGACATTGTAGGATAAATAATCAACTTCGCCAGTAAAATTTAGCTTTTGTCAGTCAGATATCCAAATGAAGGAATTCGGCATCTTCTAAAATACCACCCAAGTTACATACTCCCTAATTAGATTGGCACAGTTTCAACCTTTTTTTGTGTCTGCCTTTTTTGTCTGTACAATCTGAAATTAAGTTCACTAAACAACAACAATTATTATTTATGATCTAAATGCTTGGAATCTTATACGAATTACCAAGTACATTAAGTATTTGCTTGCAATTTTACCAGCAATTTAGATACACAGGTACCAAACAATAAACACTATTGAATCGACAGAACTATATAAATCATTATGCAACAATCAAGCACAATATATACTTCGTTTTTTTGTATAAAGTTATTAATTTTATGTAAGTAATTTACGGAATACCACATGTTAACATAGCTTACCTGTCAGTCATTTACACGTGAAATGACAAATGAACTCACATTATACCTAACTGGAAATTTCCAGTTCACGTACATTCTACTTCTGCCTTTGAAGAGGCATACTCTTAGATGTCGAGTACTTCATATCCTCCAAAATCATTAAAATATGAATGGTAAGAAATGGATTATCATCCGATGTCAATGCGTCAGTCGAAAATGCCAAGTAAATGCCCTTGCATTAGTCTTTATACAGAAAGTGGTTGGAGAGCCACATTTTTACAAATACACTTACTTTATTAAGGAAACATTTTTAAACATACGCTTTTCTAACAGTGTCTTTTACTTTCATTTTAAAGAAAGTAAACAAATAAAATATATACAATTTTTTAAATAGTATAGCAGCGGTCAATTTTAGGGTGCATCCATCTAAAAGAAGAAGAAAAGCATAAATACACATATCTTCTGAATCTGATCATGATGTATATTACATTACGGATAATGTAAGAAGGCAGCGTTAATGGCCCTTTTCCGTTAGTTTCCGTTTAATTACAAGCTGTACAAAAAGAGAAAAACTAAACACAAATAGTTTTGTACTAAAATATTACAATAATGTAACCGAGTAACTGTCCTCTTTTTAATTCTGGTGCCATTTGAAAAAAAGTGGTATTGGATTATTCCATTTCCAAATATGATGACGTGTATAGTAGATTAAAAGCCCGAACAAAAGCTCAACATACAGCTTGTTATTCTTCATGTTAGAAAGAAATAAAAACATCATAAGTTTTTGACAAAAAAAAAAGAACCAAAAAAAAAAAATCCTGTAGATGTAGATTGATTTTCACATCAATGACAACACTTTGGAAGTGTTTATTATTTCAAATTTATAACATATTGTTTCCTGTTTGATTACAACAGCACCACTCTTTCAATAGGGGAAGTGTACACTGAGACAACAAAATCTTTTGAAAATTCATATGCCATAACCTTTATTTGTTTTTGAAAGCTGAATGCTTAGTCAGTATTATCACATCTTTTACATTTATCACATACACACCTAAGCCGAATTTACTTTGTTTTTTTTACACAGCCGTGGTGAGGGAATGTACTCTCTCATTGTCTGCACCTGTATACTTGGATCGCAGTAACTGTGTGTGATTATGAGTTGTTCGTTCCAACGAACCTAAGGAAGAATTTGCTGGAATGAAATACTTTTTACACAATAATGCTAATTTTGACTTAAAACTTTGCAACAATAATGCATACAAAAGAGGGTTCAATATTGTTGACACTTTTGCAAATATAGCTGGAAGAGCTACAGATAATGGTGTTAAAATAGCCCTGTTTCCAAACAATCCTATCCAAGAAACTATGCTGTACGGTGCCCAAGAAAAACAAAAAACAGAAATAAGAATTAATCCAGCTTTGGCAGTTTTCAGTTCATTTCTGTCAAGCGTTCTGTTTCTGCATGTACGCCTAATTGCCGTTTCTTCCAGAGCCCCACTTCCATCGAAATACCTTCGTTCATGACGCCGTACTTTCATGTATATCACAACATAACAGCTTGTAATGCAAGTGATGGGAATGAAGAAAAATACTATTTGTATCATGATATTATAAAATATATTTACAAATGATTTCTTGAAGTAATCCAATGAACCACAAGATATGGTTGTTCCCTTTAAAGCAAACCGGCCATATCCTATGAATGGAAGTCCTGCGCCTACTAAAGCTAGTATCCAAATTCCTACGACAGCTAAGATAGCAACGGGTTTGTCAGAGGAATGTCGCACGGGAAACTGTCGAGTTATAACAACGCAACGGTCAACGGCAAGACAAACAAGTGACCATATTGCGAGGAAGCCAGTAAATGCACCGAGGAATGCATCAAAGTCGCAAACTGAAAAGAGAACAGAAGAAAAGCGTGGATGTCCAGGTCAAAAGATCAATGTTCTTTATAATGATTCGGTAAATTAGGTTTGGAAAGCATATTCAAGAGCTACATCCTTTCGTGCCTCTTATCTGTGCCTCATGCCCCTAACCCACCCACCTTTATTTCTTTACTGACTCATGAATTTTAAAATTTAAAATGTTAGGTCACACGTTTTGTAATTGGTTTCATGTTTCATTCTGAAAACTAAACATATATGCCTGTCTGACACTTTAATGAAAATAAAAAGAAAAAAAGAAATGAAAGTACAAGTTAAAGGAACACATATCAGACTGGTTCAACGTGAACGTGATGAGATGTAATTAATTATCCAAATTTAAGTCATGCATGAAATATGTTGATCATCTTTCTGGCGAACCCCCCGTACCCCCCCCCCCCCCCCCCCCCCAACAAAATGTTTTTAGAAACGTCACTAGCAGAGGCAAGTAAGTTGTTACTCTTTTTTCCTTATATTAAGAGAATGACTGCATTTTTTTTACAAAAATCAAATTAGAATTTCCAAAATACCAAATTCTCCTGCTCTTAATTTTACACTTAGCAAACAATCAATTCGCTCTTAATTTTGATGGTATTAAGAAAAGGTGTGAATGATTTTGCGGAGTTATTTACTAATTATTCTTTAGAACCTTTAAGATGTTTCAGGAGAAAAAAGAACTGGCACTTTGCTTTTTAAGAAGTCACTTTACGGAAATACGCCAGAAAATGTGTCATATATTTTCATCTTGTTGTCGAAATGTTAAGCTTCGTCCGCTTTCCGATAATAGTTTAAAGGGCAACGTTATGTTTATACAAGCTTTTCATCAGTTTGGTTGGAAATTGGAAATCTTATCATTGTTGTCAGGTCAGAGTAGTGTTAATACAATTTCCATACGTGGCTTTATCTGTTGTTAATAAAGGGAATCTTCCAGTTTCTCAGACTTGAGAATGATTAATGAAATATCCATATTCATAAGTCTTAACGGCCTCTTGTTTTGCAGAATCAAAATCAGGACCCGGAAGTAATACGTCTTTCTTCATATTTGATATAACATGCTTCTCGGCAAGATTAATAAATATAACTAGATGTTCATATAAATCAGTAAAAGCAATGTTGAAAGTTTCAGACAAAAAGCCTTGAAGTAATTGCATGCTTATTATTATTAATATTATTATTGCTATAAATATGATTATCCAAGTACGTGCTTTAAAACAACATTCTTTTAATTATTAGGTCTGGTATAAGCCAAGTATATTCCTCCCAACTTGATGTCACTTTGATTTACAGACTTGTCGACGAAACTGGTGGTGTGAAAACACCATTGTTTACCGTCACATACGTCTCATAAAATCTTATTCCAATGCAATGTCTCATTACAATCCAACAAAGTAAACATGGAAATACTCACATAACCTCTCAATACTCTTCCCAGAGTGGCCCCTAAGATAGTTATTTACAAGAGTTGGTAGACATACAATACACATCATTAAGTCAGCTGCCGTCAGGTTGACAACAAATATGTTTGATGTTGTACGTAGGCTTTTGTATCTGAAATGGAAAACAAAAGATTGTTTGATTGCAGCAACAGTAGTTGCTTTATCTATAACTTTCATTCGGCTGATAAATTGTCTTTGACTTCGACAGGAGTATTTGCTTCTATACTTTTCATTCGGCGTCGATGTCTTAGCAATTATCTTGTCTATATGGCAGATCCAGAAAAAATGATTTAGCCGTATGAATCAATACAAAAAATATTCTCGTCATTGTTAACAGAAAGCTACGGGACAATGAATAGTGACACTAAACATAATGCCATAAGCTACTGTAGAATCCTATGAAAACAAGGAAAATTCAAATGGACTTGAGTAAAGTTTTTTTTAAGGAACCTTAAGCTACAGCGCTCTATTTTGTTTGCTGATGCCAATAAAAAGAAATTTAATATATATCTTTAAATTGAAAACCTGTCTGTTCAGACATATTATAACTAAGGTAATGCACATTTTTTGAAGAAGAACAACAACATATTTGTTCAACCTATTATTTCCATTTATCTCTTGATGTTAATGGTGAAAATTATGATACTGAAACATTGTTTGTTTTGTTAAGTAAAAAATAACATGAATTTCATGCTTGAACAAAATAACAGACATGCTTGAATAGAATAACAAATATACTTGTAATTCAATTATGATGATAAACTATGACCATGCTTTGATTACTTTGATATAATTCAACTTAAAGACCAGGTGAGATACAGTCACTGTCGTAGCAAAGTACGACCGGGAACTAGACAAGGCACTTTGACTGATGACATCACAAATACCTGTTACTAGTTTAATAGCTGATCTACTGGTTGGCAAAAAGAATAAATATTTATATACATTTGATAGCAGCAGAATTTTTAACTTTAGATAACTTGAATAACTTTAATCTGTTATTAACGGACATAATTAGTATTCTTTGTTGAATGTCTTAAGCCGAAAGTAATGGCAGAAATAAAAGTAAATATTAAATTCATATTTGTGAACATGGCAAATACATTTCATTACTGGTTGTCATATGTTAAATTTACTCTTATACTGGAAGCTACAGTTTCATCTAAATATCTCTTGGAAGTGAAATATCAATAGTCATTGTCACTTCTAAGTTAACATGACCTCCGATTTTTTGTCAGCACTTTTCCTGACTGTCATGCATCTTGCTTTATTCTTAAAACTTATATCACATCATGGAAAACTACCGCTGAAAATCCCATGTAATTAATTTACTAAAGAAGTACACTGACATTTGTTATCTGTTTAATGTTCATCGACGCGGACTATTTCGTTTGAAAGATATACGTATATGTCTGTTCTTCTTTTATAGTTGTAATCCTCTTGTAAACATTCGCACTATTTATTACTGCGATATATCTTGATGATAATCTGTTACAATTAATCAATCTGACTACAAGACTACGAGATGACGTTGTTACATAATAGTTCGTCTCAGGTCATGACAGGTCATTAGGGTTTAACGTTTACTTTGATAAAGTGGACACATTTTTACATAATGTCTTGTAATTATTATATCTCAATCTGTTCTTACGATTCACTGAATATATATCTTTTTCTCCCCTAAGAGCTTCGATGTAGGAAGACCAGCGACATAAAGGTATAATTTAGGGGGAAAACAGCCCATCAAGAAACGGTAATGGCCATTTGCAGGTTGAATATACCCAAGTATGAATCAGTCAAAGTTTGTACTTAGTTCTAAATATCTCTTTTACCATTTCGTGAGAATGCTGATTACACTTTGTGAAACATTTTGTGATGAAAAATCAAGTATGCAAATCTAGCTGAAACACTCAACAGTTTACGAAAGATATACCACTTGAAATAAAACAGAAGGCCTGGTTAATATTTAATTACGAATGCATAAACACAGCAGATTCTTGGACAGAAATTATTATGAGTCTGGTTATTCCTTGTGTTATACTTACGAACAGACGGACGGACAGAGAAAGACATACACTGAAATGTCCTGGTAGGTTTATCAATAAAAATATGGCAACAAACTTGTTGATACTGGTTTTGAACAAAAGTATCTTTTAAAAAGTTGCATGGATGTGGTGAACGAATTATATTGAGTGCCAGGAAAATGGAAAAACATTTTTTTTTTATAAAGATTCACTAAATTAAAAAAAATATTGTTAAATGTGTTCCTGGGGAAAAGCCTGTTATGAACCTTAAAGGGGCTGTGCTCCAGATGACAAAAAAGAAAGTTTTCTTGTATTAAATATTTCTTGTAATATTTATGACTAATGCTTAAAAATAACTTACTGACAAAAAATAAGTCAAATAATTACATTATAAATTGATTTTTTCCCTTTCAAAGTGCTATACCGTAACGCGACGGTATAACTATAGCGTATAAGATTTAAAGTAAATATCGGTAATATCACACACAGCGATGGTGGTGACAGTAAAAGCGTTGGAAATATTTTCTTAACATGAGGGTCCAGAGTTCAAATTATCCTGGAGCGAAAATATTTTTTTATTGTATTTTGACTTTTATAATCAGTTTTGAAGTAAAATATAATGTTGTTATAATCTCACGGCATCTAAAAATATAATTTATGAAAAAATATTTTTATGTCAAATCTGGAGCACAGCCTCTTTAAACAAATTTACGTACCAACAAATGCTGCAGCAGACAAAACATTGCCATTCATGATAAGAAAACAAAAATACAATGTATCTCATTGATGATTTTTATCGATTGAGCTAAGCCTATCAAAATGTGTATCTAACAGGTACTATAACGCAAACGAAGTTATATAATATTAATACAAGATTTCGAGATTTATTTACATAACTTCCAGTATTCATCTTTATACATAAACATGGTATGACATATTTACAAAACATATATACGAAATGCGAAGACCACGGAGGACAACTGGCAGTTTATACGATATTTAGTAAAATCTACTGATTACCAAATTTTTCACAACACGTGTAAATGAATGCTTTTAAATTGAACATGCTATCTCAAAGAAAATGCTGTAAAATCAAACTGGAATCATGATCATTTGTGAGTTTTTTCCCAGCCATTTTGGACTTTGAACATTAGAGGCATAGAGTAAAAAATAACGTGTCTGGGAATCAGGTAACATGTTTTCGTTGACAGGAAGGAACTTAAGAATATCAAATTCGAGGTGTGATTTTATTCATTAGATACAGTTTTGTGTATCTGAATGAATTATTTGAACATACCGACATTTATTTTATTTTTTTGGTCGAACAATCCTGTCTTTTTCAAGACTGCCCCTTTCACTTTTTTAACTCAACCAGTCAAGACTTACAATTGTACAATCGGCTGACAAGTGACCTTCACCTTTAAGTAGACCTTGAAATAAAGTGAAAACAAACGGCCTATGGCTAAACAAGCGACCTTTTATTTTTAACTGCTTTTCATCTACACAAGCACTCAATAACACCGCAATAATTATTCCATGCTCTGTCATTAGATTGTGCTTGTATTAATTAAGAATAATTGAGTGGTTGAAGCTGCACTTTCACGAACCGCTTTTATTTCTTTCAAATTTATTTAACTACTTCCTTCGTGATAAGTTCCAACAAACTTTACAGCAAGTTTCCTATAGGAAGCCAAGGAAACTGATGCATCCAGATTTCAGATATTAAACATAAAGTACTGATTTTAAGATATACCTGTAAAAGGAGTATTATGCATGAAAACCAGACTTTACCAACATTATTTTAATAAATAAAACATTAGTTTGCATTAAGTCTATCAAGTTCTTATCTATTATTCTTTTCATCACAAGCAGAAACAAGACATCTACATCTGCCGAGCCAAATAAAATAACTTGAAATATTTACTGTAAATACATGTTCTTATAGACGACGTCGCGGGCGTGTAACAAAGCCGTGTTATATTTTTGATATAACACTAATGTAAAAACTCGTTGAATTCAACTTTCACAATATGCTTATGACGTCCGCACGTATACGAACCAAACAGACAGTTTCTGTGCGTTTCTGTCATCATTCAATTACACAACTTCTAATATAAACAGAACATTATAATCGTAGTAATGTAATACGAGTTATATTACAAGACCACTCATTTATATATCCTCTATTTACAGGAACTGTTTTGTTCCTGAATCTGAAACGATGTCATTTATGAACGAACATACTAAAGTAGATATTCAAAATGAAACAAGTTAAAGATCAAACGTTAAGTCGCACGTTATACACATGTCTTTAGTACTTAGTGAACTCAGTTCTAATGAATATATAAAATGCTCATCTGTATTATTTCTATGTCTGAAAAACCTTAAAAATGAAATTATATGAAAGAAAGATGCAACCGGTCTTACATGTAACTGATACCTGTAGAGTGTACTATAAATGTTAAGCCATTGTAATGTCGAAAATCTTAGACGATATGGTATGTTTGTTTTAAATCAAACTTTAATGTTAACTTAGTATGTTAATATCTATTCCCGAGACTACATGTATTGACAGATTACTTATGGTCTTCTATGAAACGACAAAATGCATAATAGTTATTATAAAACCATCACAATATTATTGTGATAAATATCGAAATGACTAAGCGACTGCAATATAAACATATACCCTAAAGAACAACAGAGAAATAGGTTTTATAATATGTTCTGTCACATGTTTGAACATGTATTTTCTACCATAAGTCATGACGGTATACAAAACGTAGCCTACACGCGTTTTTCTAATCAGGCGGTTAACTAACCAAATCAAATTTATAATGTCAAGCTGTCACAAAACAGCTTTGAATAAAGTCAATGACTTAACAGATAAACACGAAATATGGCCCTGGTTCTAATTTCAATTATCCTGAAATATTCTCTTGCGGCCAACGAGTAGGCTCCATACAAATTTATTCTAACAGAACCGAGTCTCTCTGAGGCATACATATTAAAAGTTAATGCACTCTTGTGATTTTCTATTACTGTCAAGCCATCAAATACATTCTGGTAAATAATTTATCTTATTGTAAACGTACTATAAACGAATTAAAGTTAAAAAAAAAACAACTCAAGAGGGCCTTGATGGTCCTAGACCGCTCCCCAGTGTATTTTGGCTGTAGGTTTGCAGTTTAGCAGTATTTCATGTTTTAATTGAAAATATGTAAGTAATGTAAATATAAATATGTAAATATGTAAAATATCAGTCAATAAATAAAGGTTTTATGACAGAAAGTAGAAATATCTATCATAAGCTATGGTGACCTAAAACCCTGCCCATGGGTAGAGGTCCATGCAAGGATCCTATATACCGAATATCAAAGATATTGGTCTTTAAATGAAGGCTCTATGAGGTACAGTATATAAACATATTTTAAGCCTCGGTGACCTTTAACCTAATCTAATAAATAATTCGAAAAAACTTGATAAAGCTTGTTTCATACCAAATCTTAGATCTCAGGGCCTTGTAGTTCAGACAAGAAGATGTTTAAAGTTTTACCATATAAGCCTATGTAAAATCAAATGATCCCTGAGTAGGGGCAAATTTGACCCCAGAGGCATAATTTGAACAAACTTGGTAGAGGTCTACACGACAATGCTACGTGCCAAATCTTAAGGCTGAGGGCCTTGTGGTTTCAGACAAGAAAATTTTAAAGTTTCACTATATAAGCCTATGTAAAATTCATTGGCCCCGGGGCAGGGCCAAATTTGACCCTAGGTGTATAATTTGAACTTTGGTAGAAGTCCACAAGACAATGCTACATACCAAAACTTAAGGCTCAGGTCCTTGTGGTTTCAGACAAGAAGATTTTCAAAGTTTTCCCTATGTAAAATAAGTTGATCCCCGGGGCGGGGCCAGATTTGACCCCATGGACATAATTTGAACAAACTTGGTAGAGGTTCACAAGACAATGCTACATACCAAATCTTAAGGCTCAGGGCCTTGTGGTTTCAGACAAGAAGATTTTTAAAGTTTCACTATATAAGCCTATGTAAAATCCATTGACCCCCGGGGTGGGGCCAAATTTGACCCCAGGGGCATAATTTGAACAAACTTGATAGAGGTCCACTAGAAAATGCTACATACCACATCTTAAGGCCCAGGGCATTGTAGTTTTAGACAAGAAGATTTTCAAAGTTTTTCCTTTAAGTTGCCATAGCAACCAGAGTTCTTGATGGAATAAAATTCTTTGAACAACTTTGGTAGAGCTTCATGCAAGAAACATCCCAGGCAAGTTTCATCAAATTTGGCCCAGAGGTTTCAGAGGAGATGTCGTTTGAATGAAATTGTTGACGGACGACGGACAAAGACCGGTCACAATAGCCCACCATGAGCCATAGGCTCAGGTGAGCTAAAAACAAAACAACAACAACAACACCGCAGAAGTTAGGCCTTCAGCATCGTTATTTGGACTATAAACAATTGACATCAATCAGTACTATCAGAAAGCCTAAAATGAATAAGAATAATCAATGACAGCAATGGAAGAAACATTCCATGCTGATTTTAATGTAATATGATATAATTTTATTATTTTAGGTATAACTAAATAATGCAGAATTTACATTTCATAATTTAAATTCATTGCTATTTCGATTTGACTGCTGAAGGCTCACTTCAGTAATCATTTACGACATTAGTGAAGTCAACAGAAGGCACCTACATGATTAAGCATGTGCCAGGCGGTTATAAATACCTTGTATCATGACCTTTAGTCACGAGCATTAGTGATATGCAAACAAATAATATCAGTATTTATAATAAGGAATTAAGGAATTACGGTTATCTCATTCCCCTAATGAATTACTTGGTATAATCTGAAGTTTCCGGAAACAGCATACCATACCTGTCTAACTAGAATGATTACATTTTAGAACCAAAATAATTAAACTGCCAGTCTCAGGTCAATCTTGATAGAAATGTTGAAAGAAGTCTATATTGTTTCCTTTACAAACTGAACATGTGCCAAAATGCAAAATGAAAATTCCTAATTCTCTTAAATAATTTCAGATTAAACAAATCTATGTTTAAAAATATTATCTCACTATTTCTTCATGGAATTAGACTAGTGCTGATACTTTAACCGCTGCTCATTTTTTTTTAATCTAAAAAGGGTAAATTTGATTGTATAGAGATTCCTGAAGTTAATCTCTATATGCATTTTTAAAACACATGCATTATTTTTAATTCAACGTTCGTGTAAAATATTATGGTCATTTTCTTGCGTAAATAACTTGTTCACTGTGTTTTACTTACTTTACGAACAAAGCCAGGACGGCAATGTTTCCAACAGTCCCCACAACAAATGCCATGATCAGAAATACCGCAAGCAAAACACGGACTGTCAGTGACAATGGCTGTTGATTGTCGAGTATTCCTAAATGGTTTTCTATTTCCGACAATGACGAATTGTTCATTATAAGCACTTATTGCTTACTTTCGTTTCAACAGCATTTGAAGACGCACTAATTTCGATCACTGGTCAAAAATAAAAACTATTTTAATTCTTCTGAACTTTCACATGTTTTTGCTAAACTGTACTGAATAAATATGTAATCATTTCCTTTGAAACTACACTCAAACTAAATTTCAGAGTCATTTTCCATGCAATAGATTAAAACAGACGAGAGCACAATAACAGAAAATAACTTCATGCATCACAAACAGCATTCACTGATAAATAAATCCCAATAACAGTCTTGGAGAGTTTACTACAGCCAACACAGCGCCACGAAAGAACAACGAGACCGTTGTTAACACGATAACTGCTGAAAGAGATAATATGAAATATTGCGCTCTCAGGGGCGATATTATTTGTTTTCATTGAAAGACCTCAGTAGCATACAAGACTTCTACACCGTTATTCTGATCATGTTTCGATCTGCATGTTTAAAAGAATTGTTTATGCATAAAAAAGGGAAAAAAACAAAAGAAGTAAAAAATGCACATTTTTGTCGTATCTGTTTTCTAGATATGATTTTAACATTTGGCGAGGCTGAGAAGTCAGATACAGCTTGTTTCATTTTCTGTCTGTTACGTAGGCCATATTTTACTTTATAGTGAAGTAAGATTAGATAAGATAAGGTAAGATTAATTTGCATTTACATTTCTTGACGTCTTTCGGTTAAACGTACAACCGTTGCTTCCGTTATCCTAAGATATATTGTAGTTCTTAATAAAAGTGATAACGGGTTAGGGTCAACCGCAAAAGTGGACAATTGGCAATGTCCTGAATATTTGATACATAGTAACAACACGATGCTTCTATACAAATGCGTGATTACAGATATTTGATCATAATAAAATGAATGAATTGAACACATAAACATAATCTAACAGAAATATTTTGTACCTGCAACTATTCATAAAATTGTAACTTTTATAAAAACATTGTAACAACATGTACAATCATATCAAGATAATTAACATTTTCGTCAATATTTGTACATAACCCATTAAAAGTAAGATATATAAATAGAATAAATTGTTACACTGTAAAAAGAACGTGACAATTCACAAATGAATGTTATTTTTATCACTGGGTTTCATATCTGTTGAAACATGGTCAGATTATATATAATTGCTAGTTAATTACGTCACAACGCGTCTGTAGCAACAGAATCTATATGCTGCTTCATATTGTTGAAATCTCGCAGGTATCACGTGTCACACTATCACATTCGGCGAAATTCTATTTTCAGCATTGATCTACCAACACTTACTTTAAACAGTGTGAATAATTTACATAATAATAACTATCACAGTAGCACGGCGTAAACGCACTTCACACATATAAGAGATTTACTCAATGCGATAATATATACGTTCGAGGACATCGTCGGAGACCCCCGGTTCATATTCGGCGAAACTACATTATGTATTATGTATGGTCCGAGGAATGATGTTTTGTATTGCTACAGTACATTCACTTTGTTAGTGCCATGGCAACAGAAATTGTTGCAATTAAGCAGAATAATACAGTATTTATTGTTGCCCTAAATAAGGCAAAAAGGACTGAAATATCACCCATGCATCTTTTTTATAAATCTAATATTAAATAAATCAAAGACGTGAAACCGAGTTGGTCACTTTGGAAACCTCGTAATTGTTTTGACTACTAAATTGTATGAATTAAAATATTCTGGATGTATTTAAGAGCTTCTAGAAAACTTATTTTCCTAACTTATTTTGGAGGGTCATGGGTGCCATGATCGTGTGTCCCATTTATTTGCCTCGTAATATGTCGAACCATCACACTGTCTCTATACAAAGAAAGCATTTCAAAACTTACTACATGCGAATGGCTATCACGTACCCAAAGCAAACAGAACTAAGAGACAAAAGAAAGAAAATGTCCATCCTCTTATTCTGTATAACTGCTTAAAGCTTAACAGCAAATCTCATTAAGCCAAAGCTTAATAAACTAATAACTAATAAGCGGAGATCAAACTGGTTTTGCTGAGGATGTTTTTTTTTTTTAAATGCATGTCTTTTATATGACATTTTGTTCAACGTTCAATGCCTTATACAATTTGTAAAATCATCAGCTTCTTGCAAAATTTCCTTCTGGTTTTCCGAAACAGAGCCGTCATTTCTCAATATTTTTCTCTCATCTTTTATCAATAAAATTCCGTTTTCCAAGTTAAAAAAAATAATTTGATGTTTTTTCATTTTTATATATTTTGTATATACAAAAATCTCAAAATGCGTATTTTACTGCTAATTTTCGTCAGAAAAGCTAATTCTCGTTGGAATTATGGGTTAAAACTGCAGAAAATCAGGTTTTATTGCAAAAAGTTCTTTTCTGCCATATCCTTCGAACGACTGACACTTTTGCAAGTATTTTCCTAGAGACCCCCTACCTCCAAGTTTAGTCTCTCAGTCCGATTGGGCCCTAAACTGGGATATTTTAACCTTATGAAAAGGTGATTTAGTGGTGTGTGACATAAATTCGCGCGTAAGAGCTCGTGATTCTAGAACATGACAATGTATACTCGGCCAACTTAACAAAAAAAAAAAAAAAAGAAAGGAATGACCCAGTTTCAGTGAATCCAGCATGCATAGCTTTGTCTCTCTCCTCTACCCTGAATGTTCATCTTTTCGAAAAATACAACATTTTGGTAGGAAAGGTCACGTGACACGCACCTGCTCAGAAACATGTATTGGCGGTAGAAGTCAATTTTTCAATTTTATCGAATTTGCACGGACATACGTTTTTAAATGGATACAGCGGTGTTCCAAAATTCGTCCTTTGACCTTGATCACGTGACATCCCGTATTTTGCTATATATACTTTTCAATGTTGGGGCCGAATCCATATTTGGAAAGTTAATGTGGGATCTACGGAGGCCTAAAGGTGCCATCTTTGCGAAACGTTTTATTACGTTACCGTCGTCCAAAGGATATAGAATATCTTATAATAATACAAAGTTGAAACAAAACGATATTTTAACTCTTCATCATTTTAATAATTAACACTATCTTCCTATGTATGCTGTTCATAATGTAAAAATGACAACTACATATTGTCTGCAATCCACATCCAAATGTCTGGAATATAATAGGTCTCTTATCGGAAAATATCATTTGGAAGCTAAAACAAACTTTAAACATCATTTTGCTACGTCATTCAAGATGTCTGGTATAAAAATATTTATTTTGTTCCGAATCAATTTTGGGTGAAACGATTGTTAAAATTAATCAGATTCACTGGCTTTTAATTACCTTTAATAAGCACTAATAGATAATAATTCCTTTGAACTTATATGGCCTATAAAGTTTGATATATCTCAGGTGAACCAAGAGCGTTAAAAATATATCTATGATTATCAGTGGTTTAAAAGCTTTTATCATGAAGAAAAAAATATAAAAAAAACATATACTTAGGCCTATTTATTTCTACTACGGACTGAAACTGTCTTTTATTTGTAATTATTGTAGATAATTTGCTTATCAGAGTATCTAAGACCATTTTGTCACGAAAGAAATCTATAAAATCTGTTAAGCTTTACAGTGCTGTAACCTGGCTTTGTCAACGGGTGCTGCAAATACACATACTTTCTTGATTTCCTTTTGGCTGCACGTGTTTCTGCGCCAGCTGCACTCTTTTAAATATCAATAAATCAGTTTGACTTATGTAATATGTTAATAATTTCCAGGCAATGATCAACTGTAATCGTCATTGATTATTTCCGATCATATAACAGTTACTCCATTACCAGATACAGAGGTACAAAACATTAATTACAAGAGAGAACTGAAGATCTGACGACAAAATACAATATTCAGAACAAATAAATAAATAGTTAGACAATATAGGACTAAAATCTCAATCTGCAAGACAGATATGAATCTGATGAGACGCAACTGCCGTCTTTTTTTAAGTTTCATGTAACGTCAGTCAATATTATGTTTCTTTCTTTGTGAGCACTGTGTCTTTCAGATAACAGCTTCTGCCCAGCTTATATAACTTACTAAGAATCAAGAATGGATTGCTATTAAAGAAAATGAATCGAAATTAGGATTAATACAGATTTTAGAGCAAGTTAAGTTCAGTGCAATCTGAATAGTCAAAATTAATCATTTCAATAGTTTCAGTTTTTGTCAGGTACAGTCATGTACGTGATTAATCTAACCGTGTTAAATTCTTTAAAGTTGTTTATCTCCTCAGAGTTTCAGGTGTATGGAAGGTTGGAATTAGTTTATCATTTGAATTGATAAATATTGCAGCCTGAAATATTTTCAGTAGCATTACGTAGTATTGACGTTTGTAGTAAACAACAAACATGGAGATCAAACGACTCATTAGTATCTTTGAAATAATGATATCTAGTTCTTCAGATTTATCTGGTACAACTACCTGGGAAGATTGTTTTACGAAATATAACACACCTGATAGAGTTCCGTCAAAATGCTAATAAATAAAGCTCTCTTCCTGTGTTCTCATCGACTTTTAATTATTGGCTGTACATTTAAAAACTTATTTAATAATGCAAAGTATAGATAGTAACAATATTGTTATTAATAATTGTAGCGATAGTAACAATAATTGTAGAGAAAAGTGTCAGGTTTCTATTTTTTTATCTAGAGGCTTCGGAAAAAGTTGTCTATAACTTTCATGCTAACAAACCGTGTACTTATAAAATACATTTATTAACCGACACAGAACTCAAGATTCGTTGCTGTAAACAATCCTTCAGTTATTAGGTTTAGTTATAACGATTTATGGATAATTAATAGTCAAGAATGTTTGACGGTTTTGTTATAATTTTAGCAAAATACATATTGTATGTGCATAATTGTTAATGTGAAATAAAGATCTTTCCTGTGATTTACTTTTAATCAAGAATTCAAGTTTAAAAATAACAACTTTTTTTCCATTTTGTGGAGAAGATGCGTATCGAACTAGATTGCAAGTCCTGCGTTACAACTGGACCTTTGATTAACCCCTAGTCGATTCAATTAATGTTTTTAGCTTTTTAGTACTCGGATGAGTATGGTGTCAAAACGAATGCATGCTGTTAATATGATTATGGAATAAATTACTGTATTTCAATTGTGAAGAGGTTTTGTAACCATAGACTGCTTTATTTTTTTTATTGGTGTAAAGTGGGTTCGATCCTTATTAAACTTTTTACATTTACTAAATTATGAATTATTTATTATTATTTAACGTGCTTATTTAACGTAATTTCAAAAGGGAGTATTAGCTGTTGGGCTACATTTACCTAGACATATGCAAGTATGTTTGCGGGCTAGATGTAACTCTATTTGTTTCTAAACAAAGGGAAATAACACTTTATTCTCGTTAACGACAGAATAATTAATTCAGGCAGAAATAACACTAACAGAAATTACGAGACATGGTTATCAAAGCAAAGTCAAAGGCTGGTTATCATTTGATACTACAAAGGTAAAGATAATAAATAACACTCAATGTAACAGCGTACCATAGTATAAATACAATCTGCTGACTCAGAAATAACACTTGCATTCATTACATTTTTGATAAGCTGAAGATCATAGTTTATCGTGTATTTAATTACGTCTATTCTTTTTTCACCAATAGATACAACTAGCCAATGTATGTCATTGAACGCCGAGTATTGAGACTGTTAACATATTAACACATAGCAAAAATGCATTTTTATAATATTTTCTATCATGTGTTAAAGTTATATAGTAAAATAAAAAGGTTGATCATATTTACTTTTTTTTTTTTGGGGGGGGGAAGGGGGGATCACTAGATATTTCCAAATAGTTGTTGCCTGTCATCATTGACAGTTTCGTGATCGAGATGTATGACCCGAAAGCAAGTGCAATCGTTTATTTTATCGTTTAATCAATATTAACACCAAAAACAAGTTTCATGTTATATTAGTGTATTGCATGACTACAAGTGTAATGGTCATTTGTACGAGAAAAATCACATAACTTTGTCAAATGACTCAGATTTTTTTACGACGTTTCTTGTTGCCACTTCTTACATTAACGGAAATATAACCCATGAAAAATTGATTCATCTTAGGCGCTTCGGCGAGTTTAATGGCAGTCACAGGTTTTGATGGCGGAAAACACTGAATTGTGTCTATACACAAATATATAACCCATTAATTAGCCCACACTTTTTCACTTTTTGTTCGACAACATTTTCTTTAGTCTTATATATGTGTTTTATACAGTTACAGTTTTATCAACAACTTGCCTTATATAAAAATTATTGAATAAAATTGATCTAAGCGAAGGTTAAAGTTGTGGTCGCCTAACAGAAAAGCTCGTAGTAACAGCTTTGATATAAAATCATGCCTTCCCTTGAGGTGTTCACCTGCTTTGTTACTTTGTAGTTTTTCAATTGATGTATTAAGTTCACAACTGTTACCGTTTTCAACTTTATACATTTGATATAGAAACATCTGAGTTTGAAATCTATAATATTTATTCCGATAACCACAAATACATGGATGTTTCATGTCTCAAAAGTAGTTGCAATACTCACATGATTGTGTATGTTTCTCTGAGAAGATGTGCAAAGACGGTATCATGTTTCAGGTTAAACATAGATAAGGTACACATTTGTCCGTAGTCTTGTTTGTTGAAACAAACAATAGCATTTGATTTATTGTTCATGCCAGATCGTAAGGTTGATTGTAGTCATAATGAGCTTAAAACGTATTATATAAATTTGCATATTTAAACTTTGTTTTTGTTTGTAGTACGGATTAATTAGGTACACTTTATATCTTGTTGTTGTTTATAAATGAACAAAAATCATCACGTTATAATTAATGTTTTGCCCATTAATAATGAAAATTATTGCCACGAGATGCATTAAAAATAATAATCACGGGATTCGTTTGAAATCACATCCATTTTACAATCATTTACGTGTCCTCAGCACATAAATGCATTGTTAGTAATGAAAATCAATACTCTAGAAAAATAATTTCTTTTTAATAAAGATTTACTTATCAATTTCCGTTCATTCATAACCGAAATTAACAAGTGGTAATCAAATCGCGTGTCAGTTATTTCAGAAAGTAAAGAGACAACATGAACAAGTTCTATTCAGCATTAATCCACTGAATCAGGAATTGGCCAAACTGACTAATGTAAAAGTTCCATTACTGTAATTAGACTGTAAACTTGCAGCTGTTGAATCAGATATGCAACCTGGATGTTCGTTAGCATCTGTTACGATTCTTAACTTTACATAATAGAGAATTTTAAATTACAAAACACAAATTTTGTGTAGAATAAAGCAAATAAAGTTACAAATTACAAAGTATACAAAGTTACTGAAACGTAAACAAATGCAAAAGGGAAAAAAGAAAGGTTTTACAAAATGTGTCTGCGTTTATTCTTCTTAACTCAATCGTTTAGACCAATCCTGTACGCTGGTTCATAGACGTAGACTTAAATATAATGCTGCAAATTTCAAGGTGGGAAAAATAACTAGTCAGATGTATGGTTAGAATAACACTGCTTAAATGTGATTCCGTAGTTAAAAATAATACCGCAGGGAGTATGGCATAAACAAACGTCTAGTGGTCTACATGGCACATACCATTGTTACAGTCAGTGTTTTCCATATGAAATAGTATATGCATTGATAGCATTGATCCTAGGGCTGCGGTTTCGGTGAAGAAAGTTTTGACTTGTTCGTATATGAAAATTTGGTACAAAAGGGCCATGATGAATTTAACGAACTCAAGAGAGATAGCAGAGCCATTTTCCACTGTCTTGTGTAAAGTGAAACTATGGCTGGTTGAAATTCATTAGTATATACTTAAAATTAATTTCAAACACTAAGTATAACAGTGATTTATGTGATTGTTTTCAAGTGCTAACACGCAATAACAGAACAAAAGGTTTAATTTCTAATATATTTGTAAAAGTTTATCTTCACTATTTAAGCTTCCATAGGCAATCAAAGGCGAGTTTCAGAAATTCTGCTCTAGTGACAAAAGCTCAACCGACATATATCTGGTTCCAAAAATATATGTTTTTCCCATTTTTTAACAAATAAATATTAAGACTTCGATTTGAAAACGTTAAACAGACGGATATTCTAAATATTGCAAACAAGATCTATATTTACAGCTTGATAAGTTTATTTTTCAAATATAATAAATCAAAACGTAGAGACTGTCAGAGAAACGTAATTGAATAATTTGAATTGAGAAATGGTTTCCTGAAAACTCCTGTATATAAATCACTTCTAGAATAAACCAGGAGAGATACAACAATTCTCCAAGTCTCCGTATCTTTTCAAAGCAGACGATTTTTTTCCGAAAGATTTATTATGAAATGTAAATGTTTCTGAAAAAATCTCTTAACTCGCTGAAAGTCAAGAAATAATATTTCAGTTAACTTTAAGTTCTTATCCGAAGGTAACTAATACAGATCGTCTTGATCAATTAATGTTTCTGTGTCATAAACAGAAACCTTTCTAAAAGAATGTTTGAAAAGAATCAAACAGGTTTGTTTCAAGTCTAGGGATAAAAACCTGAGAAAAAATAGTTTACATCAGTAATTAATGGGCAAATAGATGCTGAAATGAACAAGTCAGTATTAGTGTTAAATAGTTACCTACTTTAAAAACAAAACCAGAACGGTCATGTTCCCAAGAGTTCCAACGACGAAAGCTGTGATCAAAAATATTGAAAGCAGAACACGAACTGTCTGTGACAAATGTTGTCCGTCCAACACACCTATTTGGTAATCAATATCCAATGACTGACGAATTGTTCATTTCACGCATTACCATTTCTTGAGATTCATTTATTATTAAAATCATAGCTATTTAATTTGCATCTGAAACCATTGATCGGTAGCAATGCATATTCCTCCACATCTGTTGAACATTTCGGTTGTACTTCTTACACACACGCCATCAGTTTGATAGTATCCATTTCATTTTAAGAATATTTATTTCAAACATTCATTCACTGTGTAATAGAGATATAAAGCTTTAAGTATAAATTTTCAGTTTCTGTCCAGCTGTGCTGTTGCTTAACAGTGAATGATGTTCAGCCAATACAATGTCTAGAGAAATATTATTACTTCGAGATTGTGTGAACCCGATCGATGTAAGAATGAACGCTTCAGATAGATGTGGACTAGAAAACTTTAGGGATGAACTGTGAATTAACAAAATCATTTCGAGTAAACACCATGGTTCTTGTAGAGCTTAGTCTATCTTGCAACTTTGATGCACTGATACATGCAAAAGCTTGAGTTATTCTGAATCATTTAATTGAAGATAAATCTTTTTAAAACAGTGGATTTTTTAAATGATTCTTGATTTGATAACATGGACTGAAATTCAAAAACACATATGATCACACAAAGAATATAAAAAATGCTTTTGTTTTTGTTCGTACATATCTGAAACATTTTTGAAATTATAAAAAAGAGCTCCACGGAGCGGCACAAATGGTAGTCTGTTGTATTTATTTGAAAGGAGATTGCAAGTACCGATTCATCCGAAAAAAAAACTGAAGCAAAATCAGGAAATAAAAAAATGAAGAACAATCAAAAAAAAGAAACAAAAAGAGAAAAAATGCCACCTACCCATCCATAAAACTAAAGAAATGAATGTTTCTTTTTTAGAGTTGGGGGTGGAGGGAAGCAGCAAGTACCCCCTCATCATTCATCCCTTGATAAAAAAAATTGTTTACTACCTACCCATCCAAAAAAAACCCCTAAAGAAATGATTTTATTTCAATTTGACAGGGTGTGTGTGTGTTGGAGAGGGTGGGTGGGGGGGCAGCACGAGGGGAAGAGGACAGCAAGGGTAGCAAGTACGCTCTCATCCCTGACAATAATTGGGGAAGGAGCGGGGGCTGTGGGGCCGCAAGTACCTATTCATAAAAAAATCAAAGCGCTGCAAGCACTAGGGTATTCCCTTATCCTGATAAGGCTACTATGAGCCTACAAATATGATTAAGTAGTAACAATTTTTTGCTGGCCTTAACCAGAACCAGTGATTTCAAATTTAAGTCAGGTCTCAGCACTTATATATTGATATACTAATTGTTAATTTTAAACTGAATATGCAATTCAAAGGCAAGTGCAGTATCAGCAAATCAGCAGGTCATATCTACTTGCACAATACAGGAAATGGAGAAAAAAAACAACAAAGAACCTTTTTTTTTCAATTTTCAATTCCAGCATTTTAATACAAACAATCTCAAGATAACAAAATACTTTGCTAGCATGCTCGTAATATGTCTACTACACAGTAAATGGACAAATAACAAGTAAGATACAGATAAATGTGTAAAATGAATATCTCAGGAGAGCGCCGACCAATATATATTATATTATAAATCATTAAAACTTAACCACGATATTAATCTGAAAATGTTATGAAATACTTCATCGGTATGTACTTGAAAATATCATGTTTGATGATTCTCAACATATTCCTTACATTCCGTACCCTAATATTAATTAATATAATAATACAACCTTGCCCTACGCATTAATCTCCCTTTATTCAGGAAAGTAACTGTTGTGTGGTGTGGTGCTACATATCACGAAATTAAAACTCAGTAAATATCGGCCAATATGATTCCAGCCATTTATTTCTGCCTGTTGTAGTTATATTGCAAAGCATCATTCATCTAAAACAAGAGCCACCGCAAGCGGGGGCCACGCTCGACTTTTTCCTATTTCCAAAGACAAACACATCAGAGGAAGCACATTGTGGTGAAGGGATTTCAAATGAAACATCATTTGGAAATAAAATTATACTTAACAAAGTTATGGCCAATTTTAGCAACATTCAGAAATTTGATCTTAAAGGTCAAGGTCAAGTTCAGTTTAACCTTCTTTGGAGGTATTGTCTAAAAGGTAGTTATGTCCAAGCATGAAGACACTACATCCATTAACAACAAAGATATAGCCAAGTTAAGTAATATCAAGGGTCCATTCAAAGGTCAAGGTAATGGTTGAATTGTTCAACACGTTTGTTTTATTCTCAATGTTGTTTTGTCCGTGTTTAGATCAAATCCGTCCATAAATATCAAAAGTCTGGCTATTTTAGCAAAATGCAATAATTCGAACTTGACTGTAAAGGTCATTTAAAGGTTGAGGTCATACTTGAATAATTTAACATGTAGGTTTTGTCATGAGCATTATTTTGTCCAAGTATTAATACAAAAGAACTAAAAATGACGTTATGGCCAATATTAGCAAAATTCAATATTTTGACCTTGATGGTCAGGGTCATTTGAAGTTCAAGGTCACAGTTGAATGATTCAATGTGTCAGTTTTGTCTTAAGTGTTGTTTTGTCCCAGCATATAATCAAATCAAACCATAAATAACAAAAAATTGGCTATTTTAAGCAAAATTCAATAACTTGACATTAAATGTCAAGGTCATCTAAACGTCAAGGTCATACTTATAATAAATTAAAATGTCGGTTTTGTTGTTTTATCAAAGTATAAATCATATACATCAATAAACAACAGTTATGACAATTTCAGCAAAATACAATAATTGGACCTTGACTGTCAAGGTCATTTTAGGGTCAAGGTCATACCTGAATTATTCAACATGTAAGTTTTGTCAAATTGTTTTGTCAAAGTATGAATAAAGTCTAACCATAAATTACACAGTGATGACCAATCTCAGCAAAATTCAATAATTTAATCTTGCTAGTCAAGGTCATTTTTAGGTCAAGGTCAAACTTAAATCGAAATGTTGGATTTGTCAAAAGTATTGTTTTGTCCAAGTATAAATCAAATCCATCAATA
This sequence comes from Cyclina sinensis, assembly GCA_012932295.1. NCBI lineage: Eukaryota > Metazoa > Mollusca > Bivalvia > Venerida > Veneridae > Cyclina > Cyclina sinensis. The sequence continues at coordinate 22,739,935 of JAAONU010000001.1, forward strand.
AATAACAAAGTTGACAATTAAAGCAAAATTCAAACATCTGACCTTGACGGTCAAGGTCATTTTTAGGTCATGGTCACACTTGAGTTATTCAGCATGTCGGTTTTGTCACAAGTGTTATTTTGTACAAGTATGAATCAATTCCAACAATAAATACTCAAGTTATGGACAATTTTAGCAAAATTTAATAATTTGACCTTGAAGGTGAAGGTCATTTATGAGTCAAGGTCATATCTGAAATAATCAAAATGTCGGATTTGTCATAAGTGTTGTTTTGTCCAAGTATGATTCAAATCCATAAATAAATGAAAAAGGTATGACAATTTAAGCAAAATTCAATCATCTGACCTTGACGGTCAAGGACATTTTTAGGTTATGGTTATACCTGAGTTATTCAATATGTCGGTTTTAGTCATAATTGTTGTTTTGTCAAAGTATGAATCAAAACCAACCATAAACAACAAAGTTATGACAATTGAAGCAAAATTTAATTATTTGACCTTGACGATCATGGTAATTTTAACGTTAAGGTCAAACTTGAATAATTTATCTAGTTGGTTTTGTCATGTTGTTTTTCGAAGTCTGATTCCAATCCAACCATAATCCAACCACAAAATTCAATGATTTGACCTTGACTGTCAAGGTCATTTAAAGGTCATTGTCAAACTTGAAATAATCATAATGTCGGATTTGTCATAAGTGTTGTTTAGTACAAATATGAATCAAATCTATAGATAAATGAGAAAGTTATGACAATTTAAGCAAAATTCAATCATCTGACCTTGACGTTCAATGTCATTTTAAGGTCATGGTCATATCGGAGTAATTCAGCATGTCGGTTTTGTCATAAATGTTGTTTTGTCAAAGTATAAATCAAATCCAACCATAAATACTTAAGTTATGACAATTTTAGCAAAATTTAATAATTTGACCTTGAAGGTGAAGGTCATTCATGAGTCAAGGTCAAGTTAAGTCTGGTTCACTTGAAGATCTTGTCCAAAGGGTTGTTGTGTCCAAGTATGAAGACAATCCACTCATTAATGATTAAGTTAATAAAGTTATGGCCAATTTTAGCAAAATTCAATATTTTGACCTTGAATTTGAAGGTCATTTAAGAGTCAAGGTCAAGTTTAGTCTGGTCATCTTGAAGGTCTTGTCCAAAAGGTTGTTGTGTCCAAGTATGAAGAGAATCCATCAAGGAATAAAAAAATTATGATCAATGTTAAAGTTTTCGGACGGGAACGGCAATGGCAACGGCACGGCACCATGACTATGACAATAACTCGATTTTTTTTTACAAAAAAAGTCGAGCTAAAAAACGGGTATCTAAAAATCAGGTTTTCTACTGAGTAGCAAAACGACTAACTAGTGCAAACACGTAAGGGTAACAAAACAGACCTTGTGATCTATACAGATAACCTCCGACAAACGCGACAACGATCAATAGTAAAAGTGTTGGTTTTACAAACCGCTAATGATCGAGGCATCAGGAGTACAAATTACACTCATAGATGATCTATTAAAATGCACTTATAGTTCTACAGTTATAAAGATATTTTGCATGAGTAAATTTACATGCATCCAACACATAGGTTGTGAGTACCTACCCAATACTACGCTTTGTGCTTTCGCATTAGAAGTTTTTTGAAATGTAAGGCTATACAAAAAACCAAGTGACCCCTGGGGTGGGGCTAATTTTCATCCGAGGGATATATTATGAACAAACAATCTTAGTAGAGGTCTACTAGAGGATGCCTCAGATCAAATTACAAAACTCTGTGTCAAAGAAAATCCTATATAACTAAGCCCCAGGGCGGGGCCAATATTGATCCTGAGGGTCATGATTTGAACCAACAAGTTAGAGGTCCACTAGACAGTGCTACACACCAAATATCAAAACTCAAAGTCTTATGGTTTATGAATAATCAGCTACATTTAAGTTTTAGCCCAAGCCGACGACGATGACGACCCAGTTGCCATAAAAGCTCGACTTTTTCTTCGAAAACAGACGAGCTTAAATGGGATAATCTAATTGAAATACCATCATGCATACGAAAGTTATGGACAAGAGAAATATACTTAGTTTAACCTGCTGTGACTTTGACCTAGGAACCTGGCTCGTGCACACGACACTTTGTCTGCTTATAGTGGTCAAGTGTACAAATTTCTTTTGAAATCCCATCAAGCATGCAGAAGGTATGAACCGGACACAAACTCTAACTGAACTGAAGCCTGTATGACAAATACACTAAGTTCAATTTCCTATTGTGATCTTGAGCTTTAAGTCAAGGACAGGAGTATTGCATGCGACACATTGCCTACTTACGGAGGTTAGTTATACCAATTTATTTTGAAATCTCATAATGCATGCAGAAGTTATGAACCGGACACGAAGTATAAACTTTTTGGAACACACACGCGCGCACACACTCACGGACAGGGGTAACATTATATGAACCTCCCCCCCCCCATTTTATGGCGGGGCATAAAAATTGCTACCCTACAAGGATCTTAGGACGACCAATAGAAGGCCAACTTCTCGTGAAAAGCACTCATTAGCCAATTAGAGCAAATATTCCATCCTTCTGGAAATCAACTTTTGAAAATCTATATATATAACTATGATCCAAAATAATAATCCTTTCATGTCGGAGGTTATCTGTCATAAATATACTGTTTCTGAACTCTATTTGGCAAAATCTTCTTTTTTCAGAATATCTATCCGTCATAATCCGTCTCTGATAATATGCATTGTTATGCTCGAGAAGTTTACACGTTGTATCAACACGCCGCGTGTACAGGTAAGCTTTCGAGACGCGTCATAAGCTGCGGTGTGATTGGCTGGGATATAAATAACAATAAGGGGAATTCCAGGTTAGAAATGAATTGATCGTTATCAGATCTAACTGAAGAGAGATAGCAAAAAGTTGTAATTTCTTCCACGATTTAAATGCGTTAAAATACTTTTGCTGTTTAAATTCAGTTGCTCGTTGTTGTTTTGCAGTTTTGGATCTACTTTTTTATAGTTATATCGATTACAGGAAGTGTTGTCAGGTCGGCCGCTTTCCTCTATGCATTTTTCAGAATGCCAGCATTGTATTCCCAGAGAATACAAAAATGAAATAAAAAAAAGCAAAAAAAAAAAAAAAAAAATAAAAAAAAAAAATAATAATAAAACAAACGAACAAACAAACATTTTTCTTTTTTCTGGAGGGAAGGGGTTTGATAGAGGCGTGGTTAGGATGAGAGGGCAAGTACCTACACATAAAAAACATAAATGAAAATATATTGAAAAACATTGTGAGGAAGAGGGATGGGAGCAGGGGGACGGTATGGGCGGGGTCCAAATCAGTTGAGGTAAGTAAATAGTTAAGTTCTAAGCTTTGTGCTTTCCAACTAAAAGTTTTAAACTAGTATATAAATCTATGCAAAATGAAGTGTCCCCTGGGGTGGAATTACTTTTCAGGGACAAAGTATGAACAATCTAAAGAAGCTAAAAACACACGCACAAACAAAACAAGATAAAACAAAAACGCAGCAGTAAGATTAAGTACCAAAGAGACAAAATTGTATGATTATTCAAAAGGACAACAAGCTAAATTTCACATTATCTTGATCAATAAAATAAATACATATAAATGACATTTCACGTGCTTTGCAAACTACTCATTTATAAATTTGCATTAATAATAACAAGTTCTGATAACATTTAAAGCTGCACGCAATCCGACAGAATTAATATTGAAGTGTAAATCATTATGTTTTTAGGGAAGGTAGAATGCTTGATACCTTGTTATGAAGGAACACTGTCTGATCTTTTTTTTTGTCAAGCGTTTCGCATTTAGACATTCTGGACATTACTATATTTTGAATGTTTTACGCTAAAAACCAATGTCAGATGATGTTTACTGTCTTCAAATGAGTCACGGTTGCGTTATGTTTGGTCAAACATATTCTGTTCAGTTATTGGGTTTTGCCCCTTAGGGCATCACCAAGTAGAGTGGCGAGTTTTCTAACTGCAACAGACATAGACATTTCTAAGGACATAGAAATTGCAGCAGAACGTTTGGAGCCGCTGATTTTCGGACATCCTCATTCTGCGACCCTCCGATCTTATCTGCGACATCATTTGCGACCCTGCAGTCATTAGATTTCTCTTATGTTTACTAGCGAGGATACAAAATATTTGTTTGAGTTTTTAGGTAAAAGATGCGTTTAAATTTAACAAAGAAATTGATTGTAATGGATATATAATTGTGCATAATTTTGAATATCGTCAGCAATGAAATTGAAAATTATTTACTGCACATACAAAAACAGATCTACAATCTCCTAGTATGCTGAAAATACCTATAATGCCAGCAGGCGACGTGAGTGTTGCTAAAATATGTGTCCAGTGCATTATTTACGCTTAAATCGTCTGTACCGATTGCCCATATGACCGACGATCTATGAAGAGATTGTAAGGGGATAGTGCACGATACAGAGAGCTTCCCATTCAAATGACACCTCTGTTTCTTTTCCATGCTCAGTGTAAAACTCTAATAAGTTTATATAATCTACACTTGAAATTTAAGTCTTGTAAAATTTGAAAGTTCTTAATATATTTTTTTTCTTTTTTAGCTCTATTTATAATACTTTAATTATTTTTTAAAATTAGATGATAGTAGTTTAGTTCTTAAGTATTATATTCAAAGTATATTTATTATATCCTGTGCTTGTAAAAACTTATATATAAAATACTTGCTAACCTTTTTTTACACTCTTACAATATTTACTTACATAGACAGAACCATTACAGCAAGAACATAACTATCAATATTGCAAGAAATCAAGATGTGATCACATGTACAATCAAATTGAAGATCCTTAACGACGTGCGTCTACTATTGTTGAACGTCATTGATTTTTGAACGCAGATCCTCGATTCTCCTGCGATTTGTCCCATAATTTGACACAGAGACTTTTCTTTGATTCTCAACTTCTATATTAAGATTTTCAATTATTTCTGATTGCTTACTTACAGTTTCGTTCTGTTAGGACACAAGATCCCTTAGTTCCCTGTTCGAATCAATTAGAGGCTGCACAACTTGTTCTGTATAAGAATCAAAAGAAGTTTTAATAAACCCTTGTATAGCCAGTTGGAAAGGTTTTTTGGCCATTGCGTCAGCTACCAATTTCGAAAACATTTCTGTGTCTAAATTAGTACATACTGCTACTTTTGCCATTTTCGAATTCAAATCTTCTGTAGAATATGGTTCTTTCCTCTTTCCAGACGTTTTCGGACATAGATAGATAATCACACACACTTCTGTGTAATCCGAATTGTTAACAGGTGAGAGTACAATAGAATCACAAACCGTTACGATGGCGTCCACTTTGCAATGACCAATAATCCAAAGTATTGAAATTAAATCTCACTCATTTTTTCTTCTGTATTTAATCCAATTTTATTGAAATTACTATCAAATTATTCCTCATAACTTCAGCAACACGTTCATGTAAAACAATGCCAAGACAATTCCATTAATTCCAGGAAAATTCAAGAAACTCCTCTCACATCTTACAATTGCAAACCCCTACATTGTACCTTTGACTACTCCGTAATCTTATTCTTCTGTTGACTGAAATGTTGCATACAGCTAGAGATGTTTAGTACCTGCAACTTTTGTTTAGTGCTAGTTCATTCATACCTATGGTGAAAAAAATGAAATCCTTCTCGAAGACATTTTCTTTATAATCACTAATGTTTAGTCAAAAATTTAAACAACAAAACAACTGTAAATTTACTATGAATTTTGAAAAAATTCAGACCAAAATATATTTAACTTGGATTTAACAGTGCCGTAGCGCTCTGAGCCTATATTGTTAACCTCTATACCGTTTGTCACGATAAAGACTAGGCAGTATTATTTTAAAAAATCAGCTACACATTACAAGAATCTTTACTGGAAACAGAATTTACTGATCAATTCACCATTCAAGGATTCAGTTTTCTGTGAATGAGCTGCTTTAAATAATGTTTTCATATTACGCTGTTTAGTGAATTTAGTGTTATTATGGGTTCAGTGCAATTCTGTAGCGCTTGAAGTCCTACCGGTGTGATATTCTCTCAGTCAACTGTTTTGTTTCAAATTATAAAACCAATAGATTTGTGAAGTTAGCGGCCTATCGGCCTAGCGGCCTGGCGGCGTGAAGTTAGCGGCCTAGCGGCCTGGCGGCGTGAAGTTAGCGGCCTGGCGGCCTAGCGGCCTGGCGGCGTGAAGTTAGCGGCCTAGCGGCCTGGCGGCGTGAAGTTAGCGGCCTAGCGGCCTAGCGGCGTGAAGATGGCTGCTTTTATCACAATTTAGGTTGATCTTAAAAACGGATTGAAATCTATTTTTACAGCATATAATGTAAATTTCAGGGGTGTATAAGAAAGTTATCGACATGATTTAGCTTTATTTTTTAATAAATTATTTAACAAAGTTCTAGCTTATCTGCAAAGACGACTCGGAATCTCTTTGTACATTTACTCCCATGTACTCTTTGTAAATTACATTTCCGTTGATGATTAAGTAAAATATCAACAAGAACTAGCTTTGATTTTTTTTAACTTTTCGAAGCCTAGCGGCCTAACGGCCTGGCGGCCTAAACTTAAAATTTATCATAATTTATGTTTATCTTAAAAACGTCTTGAAATCGATTTTTTCAGCATGTAATGTACATTTCAGGGGTGAATAGGCAAAATATCAACAAGAACTAGCTTTTATTTTTTTTAAGTTTTCGAAGTCTGGCGGCCTAGCGGCCTGGCGGCCTAAACTTAATATTTATCATAATTTATGTTTATCTTAAAAACGGCTTTAATTCGATTTTTACAGCATGCAATGTACATTTCAGGGATGATTAAGTAAAATATCAACAAAAATATCAATATTTTGCTTATTCACCCCTGAAATGTACATTACATGCTGAAAAAAATCGATTTCAAGACGTTTTAAGATAAACATAAATTATGATAAATATTTAGTTGAGGCCGCTAGGCCGCCAGGCTTCGAAAACTTAAAAAAAATCAAAGCTAGTTCTTGTTGATATTTTACTTAATCATCCCTGAAATGAAATTGTCAACAGTTTTATGTTGCTTATCTATAATCATATGTCTAAACTATACATTTTTTTCTCTCTTTGATTCTGCCATAGGAAGAACTCTTTTGTAAATTGTTAGCAGTCAGTATTTATAAAATAACAAAACAACAGTATTTGACGTTGTTAGAAACGAAGCGGATGAATGTTGAGTATTTCGTTACTAATGTTGTAGTTAGCTGAAAGATTCAACTTCTGTCCGCAAAAAAGAATCATTTCCTGATAACAAGCTATATCACAAGTTAGTAAGTATTAAGTAACGAGGAAATATCATTGATAGCCTTCCTTGTCATAATTACTGTTGACATTAAAATGCAATTATTTCGTTTCTTTGAACAAATTTAAAACTGTAATTACTACCTCTTGACTTTAATTAAGTTATAAATAATTCAGAATCTATGCTCTCAAGAATAATTAGAAATACTTAAGATTTTAGGAGTGATGAATTGCATTCATAGACAAAATTGCAAATCAATTTAATATTCCTTTTACTAATCCTTTGGACACCTGTCACGTTATCTACATCATTGCATGTTTTGTCAGATTTTGCCCCAATCTCTAAGAAACTATGAACATTTACAGGTCACAATTTTGATCCAGTCTTCACGAACCATGGCTACATCGGCTACCAGAAAAGTCACTACATCCGTTCGAATACAAAAGATATTACATGAATAATAATATATTAATTTATAAAATTTGGTCAGAATATGTGTCTTGACGTTTACGTAGATTGAATTTAAAGTTTATCATATGTCGCCAAAAATAATTCTTGACTTGATCCTTATACTTAAAAGACGTAATATTCTTGACTAAATTCTTAAACTTAAAATAGTTAATACTATAACTTGACTTATCCCTAAAGCATAAATTTAAAGAGGAACTATTCTTGACTAAATCTTTATGGTAAAAATGGCAATATTCTTGACCAAATCCCTATTCTTAGAATAAGTTATATTTTTACTAAACCCTTATACTTATAATGAGGTAATATTGTTTTTTTTTACTTAATCCTTATACTTGAAATAGTTTATATTCTTGTTTTAATTCTTATAGTCAGAAAAGGGAACATTCTTGACTAAATCCTTTTTCTGAAAAAAAGGTAATATTCTTGACTTAATCCTTATGCTTAAAAAAGTAAACATTCTTGACTTAAACCTTATACTTAAAAAAGGTAATATTCCTGAGATAATTCTTATGCTTAAAAAAGTTAAAATTCTTGACTTTATCCCTCTACTCTTAAAAGGTAACAGTTTTGACTTAATCCTTATACTTAAAAAAGTTAACATTCTTGACTAAATCCCTCTACTCTTAAAAGGTAACAGTTTTGACTTAATCCTTATACTTAAAAAGCAGGTACCTGTTTAAAAGATAACATTCTTGACTTAATCTTTATACTTTAAGAGGTAATAATCTTGACTTAACCTGTACACTTAACTTCTTCAGAATGCTTGTCTTGATGATCTCTACTACGAAATCAAACTCGGGTCATCACTGGACGCATTTTTCATAATCACTTTATTTGAACTTTGTTTGTTTTTAGTTTCAATGACATTAAACAAATATAAATACATCAATTTTTTATAATTGGTTTGCTTAAGCATACAAACTGGTCATTTAAAAGATTTTATCCAAAATGGGTATTTGTAAATGTGTTCCTTGAGAAAGAAAATCAAATAATCAATGGGTATTAAATAGGTGTTCATGATAATTAAACTGATTAGTTAATTTGTAAAAGGTATGTTCATTGTTTCATTAAGAAACGATATTAAATGTTATACTTACCTTCTTGACTTTAAAGTCCAACTTCAAAAAGTAAATTAGTATTGCCATATTTAGGACTGAATCGTTGTTTATATATATTTAAAATACATTTGATTATATTTCAGAACAGCATAATACATATAAGAATTTAACAGTCTTTTATCTCTTTTTCATTGTTGTCTCTCGTACATATCTAGATATTAGGTTTCTTTTACATAACCTCCTCCATGAAGAGTACTCAGTTCCATTTTTTATTTATGTTAGAGATCCTTCCGCTAAAAATTACGATTTAAATCCTCGTGTGTCATGTTTTATCTCCTTTTTACTTCATAGACCAGCTAAAGTGTTTTAATATTTAAAACTTGTAATATCTGGAAAAACTCAAGGTTAAATTGTCTTATATTGCCTTTATTTTGTCATAAGATAGATTGTTTCTAAAAACTCGCAGTGCGTTTAGTAATTTAAGTCAACCTCAGGTGTGTTCGTTTCGTTCTAAGTAATTATCTGCAAAACTGGTGCTATAACTTATTATAGATCAATAATTACTTATTTGATTTATCGGTTTATATATCTTTGGATGAGTGAAAAAGTCGAGTTTGCGTCGAAAACAAATTAAAATAAATTTAGTTTATGTTAAAACCGCATACAATCAGACTCAGATAAAGCCATTACCAACTCTCATCATCAATGAAGCTGTTCCTGCCGATCGTAACCTAGTTGCTGTACCCAGGCGTCTGTTTGGTTACTGCTACATGGATTCCGGCAACGGCCACTTCATATTCAGACTACTGATAGAATAAGTTAAAATCTGACATGCCTGACCATTTCAACCATTACTTTTTAAATTTAAGAAACTTATCGAATTCAAAATATTTGAACCAACTTACGATCCGCTTAGGGGAATATGGTCCTAATGATTCATTAAAAAATACGTTTAATTAGGATCGATTGTTTTGATGTGTTTCAGGTAAACTCGTACAAAGATGCACCTTAATGCATGCATAGAAAATTTTATCGCCCTGTGGTTGCACTTTATGAAAACGTCAGTTGGTGCAGGTGCAGCCATTTTATTAGACATGTGAAGACTGTATCAGTAAACATGCTGCTCCTATTAAGTAACTTTTTTTATTAATGTAAAGGTAATGATCGCTTCCTTTTGTTTCACAACTGTTATGCCGACACCTGCTTTGGAGTAGCAGCTTGTAAATATTATATTCTACAGATTATTTATTCGGTATTTTTGAAAATAAACTCTGGGACAATAGAAACATATAAAGAATAATACTTATCTGAATGATGAAAACAGCCTGATTGGTGTGATTTTGTATGTCAAACGGATGCTCGTATTTAAAAACATTCATCCAGAACTTAAAGCAGGATTCCTTCCCCATACTTTAACGATTGCCTTTTTCTTCTTTCTTTTGTTAGTCAGTGAACGTGGTTCATTTCATAGGAACTATGCAGTCTTTCATTTTAACTTTAAAGATTGTTATTCGAATTTATAATAGTATATCTTTATGAATATACACCATAAATGATACACATAACGAGTAATTGCACGTACTTTGTTAAGAAAGAAAATAAATTAACAAGAGGGCTATGATGACTCTAAATCACTCACCTGAGTCTCATTAGAGGTCTTCTAGACAATGCTACATACCAAATATCTAAACACTAGGCCTTGTGGTTTCTGAAAAGAACGTTTTTAAATATTTTCCTATATAACTCTTTTATAACATTTTTTTGACCCAGGGGCCATGATTTGAACAAACTTGGTAGAGGTCCAATAGACAATGCTGTACATCGAATATCTTAACTCTAGGCCTAGTGGTTTCTGACAAGAAGATTTTTTTTTAAAAACGTTTTACTATATAACTATATGTAAACAACTGACCCCCGGGACAGAGCCTATTTTGACCCAGTGGCTATGATTTGAACAAACTTGGTAGAGGTCCCACTAGACAGTGCTGCACACCAAATATCTAACTCTCGGCCTTGTGGTTTCTGACAAAAAGTTTTTTAAGTTTTCACTATATAAATCTTTGTAAAATCAACTGACCCCTGGGGTTGGGTCATTTTGACCCCAGGGTCATAATTTGTACAAATTTGGTAAAAGTCTACTAGATGATGTTTCATACCAAAACAAAAATCTAAGCTCCAGGCCTTGAGGTTTCGGAGAAAAAGATTTTTAAAGATCCAACTTTTTAAATCTATTTTTAGCTCCAGTGACCCAGAAATGGAATGAACCAGAACCATTTTAACTATCTTGGTCGAGCTGCATGCAAGGAACATCATCCCAGGCAAGTTTCATTAAATTTGGCTCAGTAGTTTTCAGAGTTTTCAATCTTTGAATAAAAAGATTACGACGGACGGACGGACAACGGACAAAGACCGATCAGGAAAGCTCACCTTGAGCACTTTGAGCTCAGGTGAGCTAAAATGTTTAAAGATGAGCTCTGATTGACAAGACCTACGACATTTAGCTTTTTGTGACTGAAGCGTCTGCAGAACTATTCGCAGATGTCCTTTTAATGTCTGCGCGCTACGTTGCATATCAGTCTTGTTGGTTTTCATTGTGTTCATTTATACATAATACCGGAATAATTTCATTCTTCTTAAAATTTAATGTATAAAACTAAGGTATCACGAGTTGCTTTAAACGTCTTAAAAGCTGTGCGTAAGTACCTGAAGGCAACTAACAGCTGTTTACTAAAACCTAAAGTAAATAATATCACAATAGCGATCGCGTAAAAGCGTCTTTTAACAGAACAATTCCAAACGATCTCTGAGAAAGATATATAATATACAGTCATAAATCCATCTGGCGTTGAACGCAATCAATATTACATGAAATGAAACAAACAAACATAAAAGTGTTCAGGATAACAAAAGGTTAGAATAACCTTGCTGTTTTTGGCAAACTTAGTTTTTATGACCTCAAAATAAATTACCGTAAGTCAAAGCAAAAAAAAGGTAAGTTTTAAACACTGTTGTTTATTAAACAATTAGGTAACACAGGATTAAAATGCTTAAAACAGATGTTTGGAGTAGTATATTGCGTCATTTCCGCAATGTAGTTGATTCCGTAAAGTCGGAGACGTAGAGGTATCTTCCCGTCCTTCTCTCTGTCTGTCTGTGTAATTGTAATTATAGTCTTAAAATTGTTTAAACGTAAATATTTTCAGAGTCATGTAATTTTCTATGAATGCAGGCATTTGATTTTTTAGATTTGCAGAAAATGATATACAAAACACACATGCACAAGCTGTGACTTTAAGGTCTAATCAAAGGGAACAGTCTGAACATTGATAACTAGAACTGTGTCCATAGGACACGGATGCCCCCACTATGCATAAGTGTTCATCAACAAGAGCATGTATATTCTGTATGTAAGATTTAGGTGGGGAACAATTTTTTTCTGTAGTTGCAAATGAATTGAGGTGTTTTGTATATTATTAATGCTGTCCTTTTATTTCAAAATTAGATATTTTATACTGAAACAAGGGCTATCGGATGGACAGCACGCTTGACTATTCTTAGTGCTTGAAGGTATAATAAAAGCCTGAAATTAAGATTTTTCAAAGTCTTAAAAGGGGAATAACTAATAAAAATGCTTAACAGAGTTATGGGCCTTGATGGAATGACACAGTCTACGGCCAAGTTTGAACCAAATATCTGCAGTAGAAAGGGAAGAAATAGACTAAGTGAAAATGAGAAGCTTGCCCTAAAACTTTAACCCGATAGCCACGCCGCAAGTACAATAGACCTCCTTATTCTTTGAATAGTCGACAAAAAAATGTTGTAAATATTTATGTACTATGAGGAATCACATTAGCAAAGACGAAGAAAGTGACACGCAAGTAATTACATTGCTGATATTAAAGTAAGCAGGAAAAATTTAAAAAATGTTACACATGAAAGTTAACTACAGATTAAAGTATAGAAACCCCAGGTGTGTCAGGTCCCGTAAAAACATTACCCTTCCTTTACTATCATCTACACATTAAGCTTGTTCATCCCTGAAAGTTAAAGCAAAATCTGCCATCCGGTTTATGAGGAGTTGCGTTCACAAATTTATTTCACTTTATGGTATATAGTGAAAAAATCAACAAAGGGCCATAATTCCGTTAAATTTGGTCGCAGCAAAAATTCCTTCCTTAAATATCATCTACACATTAAGTTTGTTCATTTCTGAAAGTTTAAGCAAAATCTGCCATCCGGTTTAAGAGGAGTTGAGTTCACAAATTTATTTGGCTATATGGTACATAGTGAAAAAAATCAACAAAGGGCCATAATTCCGTTATATTTTGGTCAAAGCAAAAATTCCTTCCTTTACTGTCATCTACACATTAAGGTTGTTCATCCCTGAAAGTTTAAGCAAAATCTGCCATCCGGTTTAAGAGGAGTTGCGTTCACAAAATTTCGGGACGTACGTACAGACGTACGGTCGTATTATCGTACGGTCGTACGGACTGACGGACAAGTGCAACGCTATATGCTCCCCCTTTGTGGGGGCATAAAAATCCACTTTATAAACTGAGCAACAACGTAAAACAGCCAGTCCAAGCTTTGTACAAGTAAAACAAAAACTCGTAACTGCCAGGAATCTAGGACAATGCAAAACATACATAAAGTCAACAGCGACTGTAAACATAACTTAGCCGTTAAATAACTACATTTTGATTAACACTTAAAAATTTACATCTTAAGTTCTTATATATCATAACTGTTAAGAAAATGAAGAAACTCTGATTGAATGACCAAAAGTTTGAAAATAAATATACAGATATTCAATATGCAATACCGCCGACTGCGTGATATGCTTTTTTTTGCTATTGATTTTTAAAAAATACTTAATTGGAACGTGATCTGATTACAGCATATCAGAGCGCATGGTTTATGGAATATATTGATAGGGAATAAAAGACGTAGAAGACTAGTAACGGTAAAATTGTTCTTGTGAGTTTCAGAAAATAAATAAATAGTAAAATAAACGTTAAGAAACAAACAACACCATCCCAGCCACCCCCACCCCCACACCAGAAAAACAAACAAACAAACAAAACAAACAAAAACAAACAAAACAACAACAACAACATCAATAAACAAACTGTCAAACAAAACAACAAACAAGCATACAAAGAAGTAAAACCCAGCGAAATGCTTTGTTAGTTTACAGTAATTAATTTTTTATATGGACACCTGTTTCCAATACTGAAAAGATACATTTTCTGGGCGTCGAGAGCGTGTATTTAACCGACTTCTTTGTTATTTTTGTGCAGTGGTTTCCATTCGAAAGATTGTTGAACTAGTTTTGTTTGGAATAATATTCCTGTTTACACTAAGCTAGTAACTACCTAACTAATACATTGTTAGATATAAATATAGAACGATAAAATTTTATTTCTTTAACATTCAACTCTACATGAGATTTTGTTCGTTCTGATTAGTCTATATATGCCCCTTTTAAGATTGCTTCACCAGTGCTCCTAGTTCCCGTACACCACAACGTTTGACGCTTGAGTAAGACATTCAGTTCGGAAATATAATACTTGATATAATTCTTATTGCTAAAGTTCAATCATTTATTCACTTATTTACTTGAAAAGCCATAAATCTTAAGAAAATCTGTTAAAATTCCATTAGTTGTTACACTCAATATGCTCAAATAACTGGCAATTGCACTAAGGTTTAATTGTAAGAACAGATTTCAACAGCGTTTCTTCTTTGATGTTAACCTAAATATATGATTAAAGAACAGTTATATTGCTTGCACAATCTGCTTTTATCTAAATGATTTTCAAGGATATAAACATGATTGTTTTCAGTTAAAAAAGAATGCCTGGCAAAAACTGTAATATATTTTGATAAAGAAGAATCAGGTAGGCGAGTATCGAATCTGGTGCACGCCAAGGGCATATTCTAGCAGTGTAATTTTATTTATTGTATTCAGGTAAAGGTAATGAACATATTAATATCAATTAACACTTCAAAACGGCGTGAGCCTATGTTTTTTTTTCTCTCGATGAACGTAAGCTTACTTATTTCTATTTCTATTCTGATTTTAAAATGACTTAAACGTGTCTGAGGCGATTTCTTCAGACATAAAATGACTGCTTTCGTCATCCACGTCATCACTTTAATAATAATTATTATATTTAGTAGTAGAAATAGTAGTAGTAGTAGGTTCGTCTGTACTTAGGTTCGATAACAATAGACAATATTTATCATCTCCCACAATTGGTATCCAGCTGAATGGGACTTGATGCACATCTTTTTCATAAAGATTACATTTTTTCCTGAGGGTCGACTCATACTTTATTTAGCGTTTTTTTTTTTTTCAGCGGAAAACCTCTACAGTTTTCATCCAGTTGAAATGGATTTACATGGAGAGCAGGTGTGCATAAGACCTTTTTCGAGAGAATCAACCCATGCGTCTATTCTTAAATACAACTTTATGCAGTTTATTGTACGGATAACTGCTCCTACAGCTTTGGCTGCCACAGTTTGTACTTATCAAAAGACTATTTCCTACTCATCGTGTACTTGGAGATTAGAAAGATATAGAAGACATATTTTTGTGTCGACTGAAGCATCTCGTTTGCCTTATTACTCATAGTTCTTATCTGACTGAAATAAAACTTGTTACACATTCTCTTCATGACAATAACGTGCGGACGACATATTTTTCGGGAGTGTGGCCTCATGCATCTTTTAGTGATTTGGCTTTGGGTACAAACTGTCCATACAGTTCTATATGGTATACTTTGCAGTTAAGGTATTAGAATACTAATAAAAAAATTTGTCAACCCCCAATAAATTGAGCTTTTTTAAGAAATATACTGTCCAAGTACAAATATAGACCACATTAGACACTTTTACGATTTAGGTTTCAAGACATGACTAATATTCACTTCAAACCTCACCCAACTTTGTGTGTTTATCAGGTATAGAGAAACACAATGTTTTTTCAAAGACTGACCATAAAAACAACTGTTTCTTGGTATGTAATCATTCACATTATAAAGACCTACTGCCTGCTGACAAAAACAAACAAAATGAAAAGCCAAATGTAAAAGGAAATAAAACGATTATAAACATAGCACGAATTTACCCCACCCACTATGAGGGAATGCTATCAACGTAAACTTTAACATAAATCTTCGGGGCTTCAAATTTGTTATAATTATTTTTATTCACGTACTATTTTTAACAAATTGGCAAAATATCAAATACGTTTACCTTCTAGTTGTGGAGAAATTAACAACTGAAATCACTGATACCAAATTTTCGTCTTACCATGTTGAAAAGCTTTGTTACAATTGAAATATGTTTAAAACGAAAGAAATTGAATTTAGATTCTTTAAATACTATTTTTGTAAAACAAAAACAATGCAAAACTGCCAAAACCTAGAGAAACTAGAAGAAACAGATGCCCCCACTACTCATATAGCTAGCAATATGGCCACGAGATAGTCATACACGCTGAATATAGCTAGCAATATGGCCACGAGATAGTCATACACGCTGAATATAGCTAGCAATATGGCCACGAGATAGTCATACACGCTGAATATAGCTAGCAATATGGCCACGAGATAGTCATACACGCTGAATCATTAATAAGACTGGTTTAACAAAATGTAACTATAAGAAACCTGTTGTGGTGTGAAGACTCAAAATACTGTCTCCAACACTGTGACCAATGGATGAATATTATCCTTCACAATTCTGTATGCATAGTTGGACATTCTTGGAGTTTGCAGATGGTAAACAGGTGTTATTATGTCTAATTTGTACTAAGTTCCTAAGTTATATGTTCTGTAAGTCAGGCTGTTTATAAAATGTCCATTGTCATCTTAATAGCAAACAATTTTAAGCAATTGTTGGAACAAAATTTTACCATTTCCATATTTAAATGTTGAATTCTGCTTAAGCTGGTGCTAACTGGCGTGGACGGTAACTTGCATTTTCCATTACTGTCCATGAACATGCTCAATCAAACTGAGTCTGCAATTTGACAATTGGAACAGCGTTAAACTCACTAAGAAGAAGGAAATTTTTTTAGGTAACAAACTGTAGGGCAACAATGCGGTGGTCTGAGAAGTAGATTGACAGGCAGGATAATCTTGGTTGTAGAATATTATTCTGTATGTAGACAAGGTCAAGCGTTGAACCACCTATGTGAGTTGGGAGCTGCACACACTGGGAATAGTTATTCAATTTCTGTGACAGTCTTGTATAATTCTTAGAATTAAAAGCTAAGCTGAAATCTCCAAGCAGTACATCTGGTGAAGTTTGGTCTGCAATATGTGTTAGAACATTAATAAAGTCTGTTATGTTCGAGGATGGAGATCTATAGAGAAGACAGAATGACCTTGGGCAGAGCTCTGATGAGATGGTAACTGACACTAATGAGTTTGATGTGAAACACTGGAAGTTATCACTGGCAGCTTATCTCGTGTGTAGAACAACAAACCATGGCAGTTGTCTTCCCGTGACAAAGGCAAACATGTCAAGCTCCATCCAACACTCTGATTGTACTGTACTTGATTCTCATAGATATTTGCTTCAGCTAGATACAGTATGTCAACCCTGCTCAGAACTGGTGACTCTAGCCCTTGCTTTTGCAGGTAAAGGCGACAGAAGTTGAAAATTGCAAATTTTGAGTATGTAAGGGGCCATAACTCTAACAATTCCGAAAAATCTATACGGAAAACCCCAGGTGCACAACTTTACATGCTGATCAACATTCCTGTAAAGTTTCTTGACTGAAGGTACAGCGCTTTTGCAGGTAAAGGCGACAAAAGTTGAAAATTGCAAATTTTGAGTATGTAAGGGGCCATAATTCTAACAATTCCGAATAAATCTATACGGGAAACCCAGGTGCACAACTTCACATGCTGATCAACATTCATGTAAAGTTTCTTGACTGAAGGTGCAGCGCTTTTGCAGGTAAAGGCGACAGAAGTTGAAATTTGCAAATTTTGAGTTGTAAGGGGCCATAACTCTAACAATTCCGAATAAATCTATACGGGAAACCCCAGGTGCACAACTTTACATGCTTATCAACATTTCTGTAAAGTTTCTTGACTGTAGGTGCAGCGCTTTTGCAGGTACAGGCGACACAAGTTGAAAATTACTATTTTTGACAAAGTAAGGGACCATAACTGTAACAGTTCCAAATAAATCTATACGGGAAACCTCAGGTGCACAACTTCACATGCTGATCAACATTCCTGTAAAGTTTCTTGACTCTAGCTTCAGTGCTTTTGGAGCTACAGGCGACACAACTTTTTGGGACGGACGGACAAGGGCAAATCTAAATGCCCCCCCCCCCATCCCGAAGTTGGGACATAAAAATAGCTTGAGTGGGGTTTGAACCCATGCCCTTTAGTGAAAATGTCTCAATCCTACACAAATTAATGGATTGAATACTCTTCAGACTGGAGATAGGGTATTAGGAATCTAATACCTTAACTTCTTTACATTTTTCCGATCAAAATGATTTTTGTACACATTTTCTACATAAAAGGTAAGTGTTCTCGAAAATGTATGGAGTTACCTGGCCTTTGATTGGAAATATTCAT
The DNA here is from genome assembly GCA_012932295.1 of Cyclina sinensis. Taxonomy (NCBI): domain Eukaryota; kingdom Metazoa; phylum Mollusca; class Bivalvia; order Venerida; family Veneridae; genus Cyclina; species Cyclina sinensis. The sequence continues at coordinate 22,758,408 of JAAONU010000001.1, forward strand.
ATAATACTAACTTAAAGCTTTTGCAACCATTTAACCTCAATATTAATTCATTGGCAGAAAAGAAGAAATTTTAAACTAGCAAACACGCTTCATGGCGATTATTGACACTCTTGTTTGGAATGTTCCTATTATATGATGAACTCCGACGACAAATTGCTCTGAGTTGGCCGTTAGGTAGAAAATAGCGTTTGAACGTCCATAACAGGTGCTTGAGACATAAACGTTCCGGTCCTCTATATGTCTTATTACTACTAAATAACTTAAGGCATGGAACACTCGTTTATTTCCAATTGGCATTTTTTTTCTCCAAACCGAATACAATTCTGTAAACGAGTTTCTTCTAATAGAAGAAAGGGAACGTCTATTGTTTCTGGTTTTAAATCACTTAATTACCAAAGTCTCGGGTTGTTTCTTTAACAGTTCACAACCTTGGATCAAACTTTGTTTAAAAATCCTCTCTCACAAACAAACATCAATCTACTTGTATTTTCATTTAATATGTTTTGTTTTTTATTAATTTTCTTTCAGATCCAAGTTCTCATCCAGTTTTGGAGAAGACGAGGTGAATGAAAACATAGTTACTGATTGGTTGAAAATAAAAGAAAATTTGCAATTACAGAAAAATTGGACAGAAATAAAAATGTATTTTTTTGTTGTTCACTATTTTCAAAGAATAAAAATAGTGTTTATTTCTATTAAACTCTTGTATATAGAATGTTAATTGCATGACCTAGACATCCACTTCATACTTGTAAACAGCAGGAATTTAAAACTGAAAACAAATCGATATTTTTTCTGGGATCCAAACCCAGAATGGGCGCGAAAACATGGTATTTTTTCAAGAATTGCCCATTCAGTGAAAGCCGAGGCTAGAATAAATATTCAGATTCCCGTATATTTTCTTGAAATTAATATCATTTTTTTTCATTGTACAACTGTAGCCCAGTATAGCTTCATGAAGATTCTTCTATAGCTATGCCTGATTTAAGACCTTCTGGCATAACAAAACCAATATCATGTTGTTACAATTGTTTACAACAATAATCATTGTTCAGAGGAAACCAGGTAGCTATGAGAAGCATTCCATGCATTTAGACATATAAAACAAATATTCATGCTTGATAAACAGAATAGATTCTAAACATTGGTAATTGAGATAAGGCTACCTTGCGTTACCAATGTCTGTCACAGTTGTAGGTTTTTGTTGAAGTCTAAGCGCACTGTACACCAAAGCACTAGTCGATAGCATGCTCTTGGTAAAATGGGTAATTGTAAAATTGCAAAACAACAGGGGACATTAGGGGATCATCTACTCTTAATACTTTTTATTATTATATATCTAATAAATGTAACCAATCGACAATCTGCATTTGTACCACGTGACCGTCCAATATATTCCCGTATTGGATCCAAAAAATATATATTAATTTCATATTGGACGGTTGGGTACATGTGCACTAAACGATGCTAGTCTGGTTTCCGATTTCAATCTCTAACGAATTAAAGACCGGGAACCATGCGTGTATAAAGACGCTTGTTAGTATATGTTTAAAACTGCTTGTAAAGCGTCTAGCTGACCAGGAAGCGTTGTTTTGTTTTGACAGAAGTCAAAATGTTGCCAGATGAAGAAATTTCTGATTTTATCGACGAACAAAAGGCGAAAAACACTGTAAACAAAACGAAATCAGATGTTGGAATATTTATTCGTTGGTTGGCTGCTACACTGCCATTTCAAATTAAACGAAAGATATATAATAAAAAGGTTATTATACATTTAACAGTACAATACGGAATATATTTGGACTCGTACACAGCTTGAAAAGTCATATTGGACTCGCCTATCGGCTCGTCCAATATGACTTTTCAAGCTGTGTACTCGTCCAAATATATTCCCGTATTGTTCAGTTAAATGTATAATAACCTAATATTATTACAGTGGTCCTTTCATTTGGATTCCTCTACTTTCATCGCTATTTTCTTTTTTGGTATGGTGATAATGAAACCTAATTATTTGTAACAATGGTAGTCAGCGAACACATTTAGTTTAGCAACATGTTTTGTTTACACCATTATGCATGTTTTTTGATAATCTTAACTTTTTATTTAATATATAAGTGACAATTTTCACAACTAAAAGTAAAGACTATCACTTAGAGAAACAAGGATAAAGTTAAATGATTCCAGCTGTAGGACCTATGTGCAATTTAGTCTACCTTTGATGTTATCTAAGTAAGGGAGATAATTTTTTATCAGCAATGTCCCTCCTTATGTCAATTGATATCTGGTAATATTTTCAAGCAAGAAGCTATAGCTTTATTCCATTCAAAATTACAGAAGTCTAACATTTTGTATCATATACCTTTCAAATTATTCTTAATAACAGTCATTAAATGAATATGAAAGATAATATATATATTATTAAGTGAAAAGTAGGATCTCTTAAGTCTTTAAAAGAAATCTCTTTCTTTCCCCTTACTCAGTGACTGCCATCTTGTATCATAGCTCAACTCATGAATAAACAAAGTTATTCAAATATATGAGTTAGTCTGACCTCGATCGATGGTCTTCTAAAGCAATACAGGTCACGACAAACCTTTTTATCAAAACTGGTGTTAACATATTAAAACGCTCGTTTTAAAGGTCATGTGACACGACTATGGCAACTTTGTCTATTCAAAATAATCATTATGTACTGATTAAAATGGTTTAACTGCAAAATTACAAAAATATTGCTTTTGATAAGAAAAAACGTGTTTTTGATGATCGGCTGTTTCCGTTTCGACATCGGTAGTTTCCGCCGCAATTTTTGGCTGAGACGTAGATTTATCCCTACTGTACCAGGCAGTAGTGCAGAATTACGCTGCTCATAACACATCCGTTTTTAAATGAAAAAATAACACTAAACCACATGTGCAAGAAACACGATAAAGGCACACATATAAAAATAACATGCTATAAATTGTAAATTAAATAAAATAAATTAATGTGATTACTTCTCGATTTTTATAAGTAAATTCAAACTTTGTGCCGAGAGATTAATAAATATTCCAATTTCTTCCATGTTGTGGTTCTATATAAAACTATCTCCTCCACGTTTTTACATGCTGCGTAACACTACCTCACTAGATGTTTACGTCATAAACAATTCTTTTTCATTTAAGTGTTGTAAAATTGAAGTGAATTTAGGTGATCTAATGTGTTAACTATTGTTTCACTGGAATGGAAATTCACACTATAGTGTATTTTCACTTTAGGATATTGTTTGAAAAATAATAATTCAAGTTTCAAGTTTCAAGTTTTATTGAGCAAATCGGCAATACAAATTGCCTATGGCCAAAAACATTTACATATATTTTATAAACACAAAACATCGTGAAAATGACAAGGAATAAGTAATTCAAATACATTGACAAAGCAAGACAATTAAGCAAGTAAAATATACAAAACAAGCAGACAGACAAACAAAAAGACAAGCAAAAAACAAAACAAACAAAAAAAACCCAACACAATACGAAAAAAGACACTGAAGCAAAGAAAGAAAATACTGAAACAGTTTTAGTTATTATCCAGAGTATTGTTGCGACGAGAAAAAGCATCTTTTAGATATTTAGCTAGTTTCAATAATTTACTTTTATTGTTACTGGACATAATCGAGACAAATTTTGCTAAAGAGGACCATGCAGTAGTTCCAAAGTATTTTTTCCTAATATCAGAGTAGTAGTTACAGCACAATAAGAAATGGTATTCAGATTCAATAACATGTTGATTACACAATCTACATAAACGATTTTCCCTATCAATACCAAAATATATTCCTGTTTCTATGTCTAAGGAATGTGAACAAAGTCTAAAACATGTTAAACATTGGCGTAATTTGTCATCCTTTATCACATTAAAATAATGTTCAAACTGAAAAACTGATTTATATTTACTATAATACTGTAGTTTAGTCGAAATAGAAAGAGAACCATTCCATTTTTGAATATATTGGTCGTACAGGCGAATTTTTATTAACGGTAAATAATTAAAAGTTGGATCAAAATCAGTTAAAATGTACGAAAAACCTAATCTATCAATGGTGGCTTTCATATGGTAAGTCCATGAATTAACAATGTTAAGCTCATTTACTTCATTAAACAAGGAAAACATAGGAGACAATGTATTTTTTCTGATTTTTAACAAAAATTTTAAAGCTCTTTCTTTACTTAGAACAGACAAAGGGTATCTCCCAAGCTCACCATATATAGCATTGTTCGGCGTTTGTTTACGCACACCTAGTATATACTTAAGAAATTTAATATGTACCTTGTCTATTTCTGTAAAGTCATAAGCGCCCAAAACCTCAGATCCGTACAGAAGAATTGGAGCTACCAGGGTGTCAAACATATGTAACTTTGTTTTGATATCAAATTTAACTTTGTCAAAAATGGAAATAAGATTATGATATGCACGTAGAGCTTGATCCGACAGTGCTTTGATTGCATTTTTCATATTACCTGTGTAAGTAAACTTAATGCCTAAATATGTGAAAGAGTCCACACGTTCAATTTTTTGATCGTTTATAAAGATGTTCGCTAGATTTGGACTTTTACGTTTTTCAAAAACACATAACTTAGTTTTATCAATATTAATTTTTAGTCCCCATTTAACAGAATATTGATACAGATTGTTTATTTGACTCTGAAGGCTTACTGGATCAGTTGTAAATAAAACAATATCATCAGCAAACAAAATAATAAACATTGATAAAATGTTGAGATCCTTTTCAGTCAAACTGTTAATATCTATAGCGTTCACTATATCATTTATAAAGAGAATAAATAAAAGAGGCGATAACGGCTCTCCCTGTTTTACTCCAATAGTAACATCGAAAAATTCAGACATTGACATGTTAGCAGAAACCTTAATGCAAGATTTTACATTGGCATAAATAGACTTAAGCATTTTAATGATTTTGCAACTGACGCCAGATTCTACTAGTCTAACCCATAATGCATCATGATTAACCGTGTCGAAGGCCTTTTCATAGTCGATAAATATACACCAAAGCTTCGAGTTATGAGACAAGGTTTTCTGAACAATAGAATGTAGAATGTAAATAGCGTCTGCAGTACAACGATTATCACGAAAACCAAATTGATTGTCACAAAAAACATTTTCAGATTCGCACCATTTGTTAATTCTATTTCTTAATAATAGGGAGAATATTTTCGCCATTATATTAATAATAGTAATTCCTCTATAGTTAGATGGATTATCTAAAGAGCCTTTTTTGTGTATAGGGACAATATAACCTTTACTCCATTATCCGGAAAAACGCCATCTGAATATATCTTATTATATAGTATACAAAGATAAGGAGCAATAAAATCATTTCCATCAATGAAAAAATCTGCCACGTTATTGTCTAAGTCACAACTTTTATTCCTCTTCAGACATTTGATCGTTTTTTGGATTTCATCTATCGTAAATTCAAGTTCTTCTATATGCAATGCTTCTAAACGTGGAAAACTTTCGTCAGTATCATTAAACTGAAAATTATTTTTTGTTGAGAGATCTGAAAAATGTTTCACAAAATCATCTGCAGAGACATTATTACAATAATTATTCTTAACTGATTTAAACTTTTTCACATATTTCCAGAAATGTTTCGGAGAATGTTTACACAACTGAGAAAGTTTGCATTTTTCTTTTTTATAAAATACATGCTTAGCTTTGCGTTTAATTTTTGAAAAGTAATTCCTATTGTTTAAGAAAGAAATTTTATTAATGTCACTCGGGTCTATAGATAAATTTCGCTTACACTCATAAAGACGTTTTTTAGCTGTACGACAGTCGTCATTGAACCATGGTGCTTTTTTGAATTTCTTATTTGGCGTTAACGGACATGTTTTACCAAAACATTTGAAAGAAATATCGTGAATTGTTTGTGAAAACGATTCAATGCAAACATTTGTATCAATTTCACCTGTAACTAAGCCGTTTGTCAGGTCATCGAACACGTGTTTTTTTGACTCTAATAAATCATTGAATAAAGCAAAATCAGAAGAATTCCAGAAAATCTTGTCGACAAAAGTTTTTTCCGATTGTCGTAAATAACAATGCGAATAAAACATAGAAAACGTCATGGGCGAATGATCTGAAAATTCAGTAGGATCTAGAATACACATATTAAAAATGGAATTAAAATTTTTATAACATGTTATTAAGTAATCAACAGTACTAAAACAAGGTTTGTTTCTCGAAAACGAGTGAAAAGTTGAGCGCCCCTCTTCAAGCCGTCCGTTGGCTATAGATAGTTTATTTTGCTTACATAACGTTAATAATTTATTACCAAAATTGTTTACAAAAGAATCAGAGTTCTGACGTGGAGGAATATCATATTGTGTCTCAAAATCAGGTAGATCGACAAAATTCCCTAAATTTGTGTGTTCAATATAGTCCGGAAGAGAACCGGTCCTCGCGTTAAAATCACCATTGACATATACATCACCTAAAATACTATATCTAGTAATGCTTTCATTCAAACAATCGAAAAAGTCGAACTCAAAAAGACTCGACCCAACATTCTTGTATAATTTTGAGTCTTCAGGGGGTATGTAGCAAGTACAGTAAAAAACATCATTTTCAAAGCCAAAAGATTCTTTTTTTAATTTGAACCAGACTATACCCCTGTGATCGAGATTAATAAGCTCAATTTTATTCACCAAATCAAGCCTATAATAGATTATAACACCCCCACTATGCCTTTTGGCTCTGCGGTTATATTTAGGACGAGGACAATTAAAAGACCCGTATCCTTTTATGTCAATGTTGGTTAATTTCGAGTTCCACGTTTCAGTAAAAAGTAAAATATCATAATTGTCCACAAAACTAAGAAAATCACTATCGTTAAGCTTTGCACCAATACCCTGTACGTTCCATAAAAGAAAAGTTAACTGTTTCTCATTGAGTTCCTATGATGACTCATCTCCGCTGGTTACGGTCGGTAAACCTTCTACTTCTTTAATAGGGAGCGAATTTACCGTATAGATCCTGTTTTCAATAACAAGTTTGTCGCCCCGAAGCGTTGCACTTTTGCCTGCAGATCGTGCCTTTTTAAGGTCAGGGATCAATAGCTTACGGCGATCCTGTATCGTCTTGGGATATTGATCACCAACACTAACTGCAATTGAGCCCTTTCTTTCGAAAACGGCTTTCTTAATTACATATTTATCCTGGCTGAAATTAAATTTAGCTACGATGGGTCGGTTCTTGCCAGGCGTGAATTTACCTAGTCTGTGTGCACGGTCGAGTTTTATTGTATTCTCAGATGGATCTATCTCGAGCGAATCCTTGAAGAAAATGTGCAATTTCGAAACACAGTCTTCTGCTTTTCTGTCGTCTGCTGTAGAACATTCGTCAAAACCATAGAACAGCAAGTTGTCTCTCATTGAGCGAGATTGTAAATCTACGAGATCTTCTTGCAACTTCGAATTTTCTAATTTAAGCTTGTCAATGTCATATGAAATTTTACGCTTGCATCTTCATCACGTATAGATTTTTCTAGAGATACCTGTTTTGACCTGACCTCGTCACACGTCTGTGAATCAAACGCTCTACTGGCCTCAATATCGATTACTTTTGACTGACATTCGCTCACCCTGGACTCCAGCGTGTTGACCCTTAAATCCACAGCAGACAATTTCTGCGCTAAGTTGCTGAGTTGCAATTCTATATTATCCAATTTTTTCAATCTGGCTTGTCCTTCAAGTAGAAATTTGTGTCTGCTTATAAATTAATATCCAATGAAATGTCAAAGATCCATAAATCACGCCTTATACTGTGGGATTTATGCAAATTAACCTGCCCAAATGGGACCCTTGTATATTCTGCATAGCTGTCAAAACAAAGCAATTAACTTTTTTATGACCCAATCAATGATAAAGTTGAGACAAATAGCAAAATTTTATGGCAAGTGATCTAACAAATTGATTGTATTACTTATGATCAGTCACACTTGTGAAAACATTATGTAATAGATTGTTCCAATTAACATGTCTGAATGATTTTTAGTTAAGAAGCTTCCATGCAGATACATATTTTAATTTGATAATTAAATGTAATGGATCTATTTATGATGAAAATAAAAATCATTCGACTTCTAAATGTGAACAAAATATTTAAAAAAAAACAAAAGAAAATGTGTTTGTGTTATGATTTTAAGTTTTTAGGGCTTCTTCATATTATTTGTTCGTTGATCATTATTGTTTTGTTTAAAAAAAATGTGGAATGAATGAGCCAGAAAACAAAAACAAAACAAAAAGATATGCATTTTACATTGAAAAAAAAAAATCATAGATCTAGTCAAAGATTACTTACACGTACTTCAGGCTTAATATATCACAGACAAGTAAGCAACACATCACAGTAAGGAGAATGTTTTTATGGGGAAAAAAATCTCTCGATTGGAGTTAGTTAATCAAGTCTTCAAACAAACTGCATCGGATAAAAATGAGCATATTCAAAATCTTTTTGGATCAGTTACTTGAAATATATCTCTTAGTCTAGATATTTTCACTGATATATCTTTTAATTCTATAACCCTGATTAAACTAGCCCCTATATAATATTGCTGCTTCGTAATTCCATCAAAATTTCAAATTATTTATTTAAAAAATCTTCAATGTATATTTATGATGTTAGCTTAACTTGTTCAATTTTGTTTTTTTTACTATATTCAGTCTACATTTTCACTTTCCATCATAATTTTAAAGTGTTTGTTAACAATCCAGGCAGCTGTGTAAAGTAGCAAGAGATAAATGTGCGTCACTTCCGGTTTCGCTCGTGACAGGTGCGCGCGACAAAGTGCGTAAAATATGGATTTTAATTTGCTATTAAAACATCTTTAAGATGAATATTACCTCTGGAAATTTGTAAAACAGTCATAGTTAGATATATTTTTTTCACTCATATGAAAATTTCGAGGTCAAAAATTCGTGTCACATGACCTTTAAGCACATTGTATTTGGCATTTTCGATGTATTTCTCAAATTGTGAGCCCAAAAGCCTCAATGTCCAATGAAATGTGTTGAGCCGCAACTAATATGTGCTTATTTCCAGTGAAATGTTAAAAAGGTCTGACATAAGCGTTTGTGTTAAAACACTTGTGTGGGAACACTCAATGAGTAAATGGACTGATTTTCAATGACATAACATTCCATTCCACAGTATAAACAGATTGTCGTTTCGAACACAGGAGGTGTGCACCACTTACGTGCGACAGTAAACATCACTTTACAAAATGCGTTTATATTTGATAAACAATACACGCATGTATAAAAGGATGTACAATGCGAAAATATGCAAAACCGTCATCTCTAGAAATGTGAATTGACCATTTCTCAGATTTGTTTGTTGAGATTAGTTTCCCGACGAACTTACTTGGAATGGACCTATGATTGTTTAAAAAGTAACTGATTATATGACTGATTTTATATTTGATTATAATTCTGCATTTCAGGTTCATATCAGTCGATTCTAAAAATAAACTGTCAGTGATAGGATTCTCTATAAATAACAGTGTTTGACAATAGTTCCTAACAAACTGATTTGTCTTGAACTTTAGATAAAACCTTCTGGGGACCAGTTGGGATAAGATCTATGATTCATGAAATACAATTAAAACTCCTCAGTTACATGGGTCAACCGTCTGTTACTAGATGTAATTCATCTGCATGATAGTTTTACTAAGAAGAAAATATACCTCGCTCAGCCATGGTCCAGTTACCCCATGGGATTACACTAAATATCCGTCTGGTCAAAATCAATCACCATGTCGTCAGGTATGAAAAAAGGCTTCTTTTAGATTTGCAACCCTTGACAGAAACTCCAGTTTTTGTTTGTCAAAATCAAATGGAAGCATCCGTGCGGCTTTTGTTCCATTCCTTTGCACATAGCATATTCGTATAAAAAAATTGCCCATGATCTGCCTTAATCCATAGTGCCGCCAAATTTCCCCAACATGTTCTTTTTCACATAGTAATCACTCCAGCACTAGCAATTTACGCTAGAACCTGATTCTCTCAATATCCTTACATAATCACTTGTTCAACATTTGTAAGGGACTTAAAATGAAAACACCAAATAAGAAATGTGTAAAAATACTGCTATTACTAATTAGTAACATTTCTGTTTCTGGACACATGTCAGCAACTTCGACAGATCTGAGCTTACAAACTGGATCACAAGGCTATGGTGGCTGATTTGTGCCATTTCGCGTTTTCGCCCCCCGCCCCGCCAAGCGAAAAGTCGAGAATTAACAAGTTAAAATGGCGGGGGCGGGGAGCGAAAACACGCTAATTAGCGGGGGCGCGGGGCAAAAAGTCGAGATTTAATTGTAAAACGGCGGGGTCTCGAAGCGAAATATTTATTGTTATAGGGCGCTAATTAGCGTGCTGTTGTCCGCGCCCCCGCCAAATAATTCTTAAAAACCTCGACTTTTCGCTCCGCGCCCCCGCTAATTAGCGTGTTTTCGCTCCGCGCCCCCGCCGTTTTTGTAGTTAAAATATCGTGTTTTCGCCCCGCGCCCCCGCTAATTAGCGTGTTTTCGCTCCGCGCCCCGCCGTTTTATACATTTATTAAACCTCGTTTGGCGCCCCCGATAATTAGCGTGTTTTCGCTCCGCGTCCTCGCCGTTTTATTTCTTAAATCTCGCTCGGCGCACCCGCGGGGCGAAGTTTTATTTCTTAAATCTCGCCCCGCGCCCCCGCTAATTAGCGTGTTTTCGCCCCGCACCCGCGCCGTTTTATTTCTTAAATCTCGTTCCGCGACCCCGCGGCGCGAAGTTTTATTTCTTAATTTTCGTCTTCCGGTTTTTTGTGGGGCATGCGCAGTTTGTTTTACACAGTGTGTTAACACAGGCATGGATGCATTCTGGTAAACTAGCATATCTGTAAACATGTGACATTTTAACAGGTAAAACAAAATTTCAATACAGTATAGATAACACGAAAACACGAAAATTAAGAAACAAAAACTTCGCCCCGCGTGGGCGCGGAGCGAAATTTAAGGAATTAAATGGCGGGGTCGCGGGGCGAAAACACGCTAATTAGCGGGGGCGCGGGGCGAGATTTAAGAAATAAAACTTCACCCCGCAGGGTCGCGTAGCGAGATTTAAGAAATAAAACGGCGGAGGCGCGGGGCGAAAACACGCTAATTAGCGGGGGCGCGGGGCGAGATTTAGGAAATAAAACTTCGCCCCGCGGGGTCGCGGAGCGAGATTTAAGAAATAAAACGGCGGGGGCGCGGGGCGAAAACACGCTAATTAGCGGCGGCGCCAAACGAGGTTTAAAAAATAAATAAAACCGCGGGGGCGCGGAGCGAAAAGACGAGATTTTAACTACAAAAAACGGCGGGGGCGCGGAGCGAAAACACGCTAATTAGCGGGGGCGCGGAGCAAAAAGTCGAGTTTTTAAAGAATAATTTGGCGGGGGCGCGAACAACAGCACGCTAATTAGCGCCCTATAGCAATAAATATTTCGCTTCGCGGCCCCGCGGTTTTACAATTAAATCTCGACTTTTCGCCCCGCGCCCCCGCTAATTAGCGTGTTTTCGCTCCGCGCCCCCGCCATTTTAACTTGTTAATTCTCGACTTTTCGCTTGGCGGGGTCGCAAGGCGAAAACACGAATGGCACAAATCAGCCACCATACAAGGCCAATCAAAAATTATACTTCTTTCTAGGATCACAAGTCAATCTACATTTGATCATGAAAAATCTTGTTCTCTTCAGTGCATAGAAGTGGTAGTTATTTTGACAGATTCATTCTGAGAATCGATTAAGGATCACAAGTCTATCTACATTTGATCATGAAAAATCTTGTTCTCTTCAGTGCATAGAAGTGGTAGTTATTTTGACAGATTCATTCTGAGAATCGATGTTGCTGTCTATCTTGCAATATTGAAGTGACTGATAGTGTTTAAATGAAATCATATCTATTTTATAGGTAATAGCAGCAACTGATTGCAGGTTAGATAACATCAAGTTTCCCACCACTCTTGATGAAATCTCCGCTACCAAGAGGCAGTTCTTTAGAGTTGCTCGGTTACCTAATTGCCTTGGTACAGTAGACGGTACATTGATACCCATCATTGCTCCACCAGGCTATGATGAGTCCGTCTATGTATGTTGAAAGGGATAGCATGCCCTAAATGTACTGGCAGTTAAAGATGCCAATATGAGGTAAACTTTATACCTTTCTGACAACTATCATTGAAGACTGAATCTGATGGAACAAATTCTTAATCAATTAACAATTTTTCTGTAAAAACAAAGTCATGAAACATATATTATAAAGAATCATGGAAGATGAAGGTTAAATGTTATCATTGTGTTAACCATGGTATTTGTCTTGCACTTAATGAATAACATGAACTTTCATGTACATTTTGTACATTTCATGTCTTTGAAAGTCTATGACTTTACATTTCTTGTTACTTCCATGTCCCAAATGTTACATTATAACTGCAAACTTAAAAAAGAATTTGCAGGTTCACAGACATTGTTTCAAATTGGCCAGGCCCTACACATGACTCCACAATTTTTGAAACATGTGCCCTTAAGACATGGTTTGAGCATGAAAAGATTGGGTGGTTATTGGGGGATTCAGGATTCCCACTGCGTCAATATTTGATGACAACAAAGGTATTTCTTTCTTTGTTTAATGTGCTTAATGTTAAGTAATGCAACGAAACAACAGTCTATCAAGAAATATTTTTTTATTTGATGTCAAAGAAACAAAGACACACATTTACGCATGTCTCCAAATGTCATCAATTATTCTAACTAGGTTCACTTCCTAATTGAAAATAACAGAGTGTAAATGAAATAAATCTTGGGTATACCTAAACTTACAAAACTCTGGTAAGTGTGGTTTCATCATAGTAATTGTGCTTTTCTAGTATAAAAGGCTAGATTTATGCTAGATGTAGACAAAAGTGAAAGTAATTGCAAGCATGACGATTTCAAGACTAGTTACGGCTACTAAAGTGTCATGAAGTATTGAATAAATATAACAAAAATTACTGGTTTTAATAAGGTAAGACATCTTACACTAACTGCCTACTTCTTGTCAGGCTAACCCATATACAAGTCAAGAAGAAGCCAACAATCTAGCACACAGTCGCGGGCACATATGGTCATAGAACGGTCATTTGGAATATTAAAGTCTCGATATCGGTTATAATTACTGAACTATAGAAATATAACAAGGAAAATTCAAATGTACTTGAGTCCATTTGAGTGTACGGTTTTTTACTGTATTTTTAAGGAACCTTAAGTTACAGTACTCTATTTTTTTTGCAGATGCTAATAAAAAGAAATTTAATATATATCTTTAAACTGAAGACCTGTCTGTTCAGACAAATTATAACTAAGGTAATGCACAGTTTTTGAAGCACAACAACAACATATTTGTTCAACCTTTTATTTCCATATATCCCTTGATGTTAATGGTGATAATTATGATACTGAAACATTGTTTGTTTTGTTAAGTAACAAAATAACACGAATTTCATGGAATATCATGCTTGAACAGAATAACAAACATGCTTGAGTAGAATAACAAATATACTTGTAATATCAAATATGATAATAAACTATGACTATGCTTTGAATACTTTGATATAGTTCAACATATTAAAGACCAGGTGAGATACAGTCACTGTCGTAGCAAAGTACGACCGGGAACCAGACAGAATTTTTAACTTTAGATATCTTTTTTTCTTTGTGAGCCGAATTTTATTATTTGAAAACATTAAACATAATAAACATTGTATCATTTTACATCATTTGAAAGCTCTTTAAATTTATATTTTGAAAATATAAGCAGATTTTGAATTTTTACTTTTAAAAAAGAAAACTAAACTAATTTATACGTGTCGTTTCAACATTTTTTCAGCATTTTGTAACGGCTTAGATGCACTAAGTTTAACCATTTACAAACAAGGAAGTGAACAGTTTTGACAATTATTTTTAAATATGTAAAATATGAGTTGACAGACCTTTAAATGATAAAATATTGAATTGTTTGATGAAAAATGACTTTGTAACTGTAATTACAAAATTGCTATGTTTTGCATTTTTATCAACCGCCATATTTTTGCCAACTATCAAAAAGTTACCTGTATCTCTTATCAGTTACTTGTTACTGTTAATAGATTTCAAAACAATAACATTCAATGTTCCTACACAATATTATCAGACAGTCACGTGATTCTGTCCGAGGATTTCCGGAATAACACAACTTTGCAAATTGATTCAACAGGTAGTACATCGTAAAAGTACGTAATGCTTCGGCAATAATCGGATCTTCTAACAGCCAATCAAAACATAGAATTACATAATATTGGATAACACTAACCCCACTCCAATTGTACATATAGGAATATAATACTGGCAATTTTCCGTACAGAAAAAGTTCTAGCCTTGCTGAGAGGAGAGTTCATGAACTCTGATTCTATTTCATCAAATTTTAAAGGCAATAATGACAAAGCTATAAATCACTAGAAGATAGATCCCGGTGCACTAAGTCAGGTTGTAGAACGTAATTTGGTTCGATAAAATTTTAGGCGAGGCGAAAAGGTTCGATGCACTAAAATAGCGGATATTTACAATGTAAACAATCATCCAGGTATGTTTTTTTTCATATTTCAGCGAAAATTGATAGTATTTATGTAATTAATGTTGTGCATCATGTGAAGGTTAATTATAATGAATTTCTTTAAAATCTACAGAGAACAGGTATCCAATTTAAAAAGTTATTGAAAGTTTATTGAAGGAAAAGTGACAGTTGTTTATGTTCCATCGGAGACGAAATCGTTAATTTCGAACCGAAATTGTCTATGTGTAATGTCTTATGAATTCGCACACATATCTTTATATCATATATATACTGGAACTAGATGACATATCTTTGGGGTAGAAATTCACAGTGGAAACTCCACAGCCTAAAATTTATTGTAAAAGAATGGGTGACGGTGCGATAAATTAACTGTACGCTCCAAAAGGTTCGCAGGATCGTCAGTTTGTACTCAAGTGTTTCGAATTTGGGCATCTTAAAAAAGCCTGAAAACCCGAAGACAACACAGCCTTACTATCTTTATATGGTACTTTCTCTTCAAAAATCTGTCCAGGTAATTATCCACAGCCGAAGGACGAGTGGTATTTGCGCCGGCACCGGCCTACATATTTCTCCCAACGGCATCTTATTCCGTTAACATTACATTGTATTTTTGAAGAGTGACGGAATTGTTGGACGTTGCTAGCCAACGATGAAGGTGGTTGTGCATGCGCAACTATTGTCATGATCACCATAGAGACTTCAAGTTGTTACATTCATTTTGCTTTACTTTCCACTTATTTGTCAGTCTGTCCGTTTCATGAGTCATAAAATACATACAGATTGCAATGATTCACATACTGGTTTTGCCAGGATAGCCATTATGAGTTATCCCTCTGTTTGAAAATCCAGGTTGATAAATAGCTTAGTACTAACATAAAATATTATGACACGTAACATTATCAAGAATATAAGATAACTCGTTATTTTGAAAGGAAATAATAATGTTGAAATTTACAACTCTGACAAAAAAGTACGCCCCCCCCCCCCGCGCTTATAGTTAAAACACATAATAAAAATATGGGTGAATGCATGGTTTGACAGTGATCAGAAACGGATAACGTCAATTTTTCAATTGTATTAGCATTTAGTATTTCATTTCAAATGATATTTGCTGTTATAAAACAACGGGAACAAACAGCTGGAAAGTAGGACGCTTACTACCCAATGATATGAAAGAGAGATCATTTAAATCTTAATAATATCACTACTATAGGAGTTTCAAGTGATTTTTTTTTCAAAACCCCGCAGGCGATTTGATCTTAATTTACACAAAATTGACAACATTCATATGAAAATAACATTCAAGTAAGAATCCCTGTACCAATAAAGGGAAATAAGTTCAGCTTGAAGACCAACACATTTCACCAAGATGTGCATTCACAAAAACAAGACTGGAAAATGTACTTAAACAATAAAATACACTGAAGGTGAAATTCATTTTGCGAAAATAAATGAAGTTAATGGAAGTCTTGAACATTAATGACAACCTTAGAAGTGTGTTCTGTTCAATACATTGCAACCAAGTGGTTTCCTCAACCAGCTCAGAGAGAAATAATCACTGGTCTTCTTGCAAAAGAATGACGATCAAATAAAAAAAACATATTAAATGCAGACAAAACTAAAGGGAATTTAATGAATGACACTAATAAGTCACTACTCGTGTAGGTTTTATCACAAGTTATTTATTTATATTTAAACAATTAAAATGCGAAATAAGAAAATCATTCATGTATTTTAAACTGGTACACATAAAGCGCTCATTATTTCTATTACTTTTACCTTCCCCGTCACTAAAGTGATGTAAAAAAATAATTTCACCTGTAAACCAGGCTAAGACAAAATGTCAAAATACTTGATTAAGATATTTTTAGACATTTTTAATGACACCACTCTATCTAGATCCTACTTATCTCCTCTTTGAAAACATGCGGTATGAAGTGGTACGTTCCTAGAGGTAATGGGTTTTGTCAACTTATTCTAAAACAGCTCACGTTGACAAATTCGATTATTTTTATGTAAAGGAATAGAGATGGTCGGGGTTGTTGACCTAGGCTTTCAAAACATTAAGGCAAGGGAAAAACACAGCTGGAATTCACATTTTTTAAATCTTGTTCCAAGGCTTAAAATACTTTAGGTTTCTTTTTGCCCAATAGGTTCCGGATTAAGTTGAAGCACCAGACCTTTACATTTAGTGTGGGGCAGTATCAACAAATTAAGTCAATTGACAAACAAAGTATATGTATGGTGTACTGTTCAACAGACAATAGAAGTTCATTTACCAGTAATGCTGTTAAAAACTCAGTGAAAGCAATAGCTCCCGCAAATAAACAGAAGATCCATCATATAAATATTCAAAACAAAGCATACGTTCTATTACCATCACAGAACTGTGTGAACTGATACTGACCACTGTGACAAGAGTAAACCTGTTCAAATTCAGAGAAAATCGAAAAAATTTTTTTCCCAAATCAAAATAAGGGAAATCAGCTAGCTGTGGATGGTCAATCTCATGCTTGCCTTTCAGCAAAACCTCGGATAAAGGGATCAGTTTTAGATGGTACTGTAGAACTTCTTCATCAAACATCATTTATTGTAGACCTTTTCTCAGACAAAAGGTCTTTGAATGATCTGCATGATAAAAGACTATTAGAACATACGAAAACGCAACTATTTATCAGACAGGGTAAAAATACAGTCATCAAAGCAAATGATGTTAAACCAATGTCAAGAAGATATTCACTTAAGCCTGGAAGAATTCTTTCAATTATTCACAGAATAACTACTAGATATGACGGCTCCTAGTTCCGATCGGAATTAATTCAGACGCTACTAAAAATGTTTACTGTCGACAGTGGAAAATTCAGTGCTCTGAATGATAACCCTACAGCACTTAAATACTTCAATATACTCCAAAAAATAAGTGCTGTTTTCCTTAGACAATCTCTTAATATGTAAAAAAAAATGTTCATGGTGTAAATCAAACTGCACAGGTTTTTTCATATGCTTTACAAACAACAGTGTCAATGTCTCAAAAGAAAAGACAATGGATTCTGACACTAACATTTTTCAATGTATTATAATGTTAATTTACTACCAATGTATGGTTTACTACATGCATGACTGAATGATTAACTTATACTACCCACAACAGAACATGTATGACAGACTAACTGACTAACTGATAATATATGAAGAATGAGGATGAACCACAAACTCTGTGTTTGAGCAGTATCTGTTCCACCTTTATTTTGGAAGAAATGAATCTCTCTTTTACCGTTTATGAGAACAAGATGGATCTGGGACAACTTGCTGTGACACTTGCTGACGAAGCTCCATTACTGAGTCAGGCTGTTTATAATGGCATCTGTTGTGAAGTTGATCACTCTTAAAATCACAGCAACCGTGCCCGTGTGGTTAGGGCATCCGCTTACGAAGCTGGAGATCGAAGGTTCCAATCCCCAAGGGGTAGGACCTAAATCATGTAGCTCGGTGCTTTAAGCGAGGAAAACGTGTAGTCTATGACTAATGTCGTCAGTTTTCGCGTAAATATTCAGGAATTTGGATAAATTATCAACAGGTATGGGGATGTTCTAGAAATATTTGTATAATGTATACGACTAGTACCTAGCCATATATGTATGCTAACTGTAGCTGCTATTTGACAGAAGAAGAAATGTGTTACAAAAAAGTTATTGAAAGGATGCCAACAAAGGTGTCCAATTTTTTGTGTGAATCTGCAATATTTTGCTTCGGTTTTTCAGCTTGGCAAACAATTTTGCGCCATTTAAATGATATTTTAAGTAAACAGGAACAGAATTAAACATTTACAGCCAGATAGGAACATACATAATGCATCTATCTTCGATTTTTTTAACTTTAAGAAATAAACGTGTAGTTTGAATCACTTTAAGACCATATTATGTAACTTCGGTTCTTTTATAACTGCAAACCGGTATTCTAATACATAAAATATCTTTCTGTCACTAGCATATTGGTTACATTCAACAGTTATTTTCTACTATAGTCATACTCAAAACCAGTGTTTGTCCAATTTAAAGGCATTACATTAACTACACATGGTGATTTTATTAAGTGAAAGCAATCGAATGTCTTTTGATACAACCGAAGTTAACGTTCAATATATGTATTCGTTCAAGATTGTTTTACAGACAGCTAAATAAATGTTAACAATAAACAATTCTTACAGCAGTGTGTTGAAGCAATAATTTAATATTATAATCAGATTTTGTGTTTGATATGCAGCGAGAATTAAAAGATTAAAAAGATTAGAATATTTTAGGACAAATTCACCTTGGAATTGTAGATGCCGGAATGATAAACGCTATACTCTGTAACTTGGGGCAACAGCTCATTAATAAAATATCATATGCAAAATAGTATTATGACATATACTTACAAGCTATTCATACGTACCATACATATAAGAAGTAAATATATCCTCCAAAGATAACTTACTTTTTTTCACAAATATAAAATTAAATATCGGATGTATTAAGATACCTGGCGGCTTGGAGATAAGGGAAGTCAGTGATCATTTTACCTATTGCAAACTATTTCATTTTCATTCCCATTCCAAGTTTCATTAGTAAAGACTAATCACTACTTGCAGGAAATACCTTAAAACCACAATTATTAGCAACCTAATTCAATTTATTGCAAAACGGCAGTTTAAGCAAGCTGATGATATTTATCAGCTAGGTCTATTTTTTCATAAAAGGATTTTCACTTCATCTTTATTCTTTGACATTGTTTTTTAATACTATGAATAAATACGTAAATATACACGTAATTTCTCATCCAGTTATTCCAGTCATCAAAAGCTGTTCTGAATGGATTGCATGACCCATTTGAAATTATGCATTGTAATGTAGACAAAGACTTCATAAAAACATTGTAATCATGTAAACATTTTAACCAATTAATTATGCAAGTACATTTTACATCTAATTTTCTCTTCTTCTTTTTTGTGCTTACGGAGAGATGATAATGTTGTCATAGAACTCTATGTTCATTATTTCATTTAAGTTTAACGATAGTTCAGTCAAAGCGGAAGAAATATTGACTGATATGATTGTGGAAGAAGTAAGATAATATTTTTCAAACTCCATTAAAAACTACAAATGTTTTAAGAAATCTAACTTGTCTAATTTGCGTGTATCTCTAATTTGTTTCCTTTTAACTGAAATAATGGTAAGATTCAAATGAACATTGGATACGGCATCCAAGAATAAATGTCGCATAGATATTTTGTTGAGTCCAGGGATTGAACCATTCACCTTTGAACGACTATATGGAGCTTAGCACATTGGCAGTTTTTTATAATTTATTTACCAAGTATATACAGTTAATTTAACTGTGTGGCACAGGCTGTCTGTCAGTTGACAATTTGTTTTCGCACAACTTAGAAATTCCTTTTTGATTTTATAAATATAATGTTTGCTTGTATGTAATATCTACAAAATTGTCAATTTTGATTCTTTTGTGATCAAGTCAAAACCTTTCATAGTTTAAAATTTACTTGTAATGTTGTATTTGTATCTGACAATGAAAAGCACCACATAACCTTCCAGCCTTAAAATCGCATGTGTTCAAATTCATAGCAACATTTATGGAATCATCTTAGCTTAAAAAAGGAAATACTTTAGGTTTTTTATCAGAAACATAAAGTTAAATATACAAACAGAACTCTTTGTACAATTTTTTCAACATGTTTATTTTGAAAAACTTAACCTTAACATCAATAAAGAACCGAGGTTTAACAATATTGTCCTAAAGTGACCCAAACTACACGTTTATTGTTTTTAAGTTTAAAAAAATGTACCTAATATATAATATATGTTCCTAACTGGTTGTAAATGTTAAATTGTGTGCCTGTTTACTAAAAATATTGTTTCAATGGCGCAGAATGGTTTGACAATGTCAAAAACCTAAGCAAATTATTGCAGAATCACACAAAAAATGAGACACCTTTGTTGGCATCCCTTCAATAACTTTTTTGTAACACATTTCTTCTTCTGTCAACTAGCAGCTACAGTTAGCATACATATATGGCTAGGTACTAGTCGTATACATTATACAAATATTGCAAGCCAATCCCCATACTTGTTGATAATTTATCCAAATTTCTGAATATTTACGCGAAAACTGATGACATTAGTCATAGACTACACGTATTTCTCGCTTAAAGCACCGAGCTACATGATTTAGGTCCTACCCCTTGAATCCCAGTAGAAGCTGGGTTAGAACTAAGGAGAGGGCGGTTAGTAAGCCACCAACTAGTTATATAATGGTTACCATATGCCCTTCTCGGCAAGCCCCCTGCAAAAAAATCAGACAGGGGATTCGGGAAATACTGTAAGCAGAATAGGGTTGATACCTTAGTAAACAAAGCCTTGACTTTTACAACAGACATGTCAGTGTTATAGAAGGTAGGTTGTTATGTAACATATGGGAATCTGCAAACGATATTCTAACTTGTCCTTATTTATCTTTTTAAACCACCGAAAAGGCGGCGGGGGATATGGTAATAGTTTCCGTCCGTTTTTTAATTCGTCCGTCCTTCCGTCCCACATTTTTGTCCAAACTTAACTCAAAAAGTATTTGAGATATCAAATTGAAACTTCATAAATGAAACATCTCATTAAGGAAGAGTGCAGTGCACAAGAATGATACATTTACTGTTCATATTTTATTTGTTTTTGCACTTTCTGTCAGGAATCTAATAATTGATGGCGATGTAATGAATAAATGAGGTGTCAAGATATTTTGTTGAAGAAAAATCGGTACAGTTGAAATTGCCGTGTATCATAAATCATACTTAGTTTTCTCTTACTGAAACATGTTAAATATGATGTAACAAAATATATTTTCATCATTCTTCATAATGTTCTGTTCTTATTTGTAAAAATATCTGCTTTCTTCCAAGTTGATAAGTTTTATTCTGTTCATTCAACCTCCAGCAAAATATTATATTGTGGTATAAAATGTACACCAGATCCTATATGACTGTATATATTTACGTAATTTTGCTTGTATATTTTACCTGTGGAGAATATTCATCTTTTCTAGAAGGGGAAGTAAACATCGACTTCGCCAGTAAGACCGTTAACTAAATCACAGCAAAGGTTCTGCTTAACCCTTCCTCTTTTTGCCATTGTCGTTGGTACAACCATAGTATTTTAGTGATGAATATCTCCCTCATCTAGTGCATCAAACGAATAAAAATGTCCTAGCACACTTAGGATTTTGTCACAGCTGTACATATCAACCATAATGTTCTGTGAGATTGAAGATAAATGTTTCCTGTCTTGACAGCAAAGGTCGATTCGATTTAAGAAGGTTTCACTCTCGTTATCTCTGTTGTCTCCAAAAGAAATTTGTTTCATTACATAGCAAATGAAATGATTCCATTGACGAGAAATAGTTGGGAGAAAAACAACATGCACAGGAAGATGTTCCGAAAGAAAATAAAGTTCACCCCTGTCATGATATATGGACTCCGAGGTAATTGTCACCTACATGTACAATCTTTATACCTCAAAAAGGCATTTTATTGCTTCTTTCAGATTTCATCAGATAATGGAGCTTTTGTTTACATTTTTTCTCAGCATGCTTATCACATCGATGATAAAATGTCCATTGTCTGTTTTCTTCTTCGAGCACTTTGTAATGATCATCGTTCCACAATAAAAGTGGTCAGCTTCTGGTTCTCAAACCTGCCATCAGTCATCCCTGACAAATGAGCAATGTTATGGGCATTTAAATGCTATAAAAACAGCATTGATGTATCAAGAGAAAAAGGAGACTGACATTTTAACTATAGACATGTCAGTCTCTAAGAGTTTAACTGTTTTGGGAACAGTTTCGAGACAAGTCACTTCAAGACAAATTACAGTTTTGTACATTCATGCCATTTTGGACCAAACTGTTTATGTTTCAAGCACCTGCTTGTGGTCCGTAACAAAAAATTCTGTAACTTTATTATCTCTTCTATTTTCGAAGGAAAGATTCGAGATATTATGGTCACTGAGTCGTCGTTGTTGTCGTCGAACAAACTTTAGTTTAGTTAGTTTGGTCTAGTAGACCTCTACTAAGTTGATTCAAATCATGACCTCAGGGTCAATATTGGTATAAGGTCTTATATATAGTTTTATAGGAAAATATTTTGTCCTTTAAAAACAGCTGGACACAAAGCTTTGTAATTTAATTTTAGGTTTCCTATTGTAGAGCTCTTACTAAGATTGTTCATATTATGTCCCAGGGATCAGAATTAACCCAACCCCAGTGTCACTTAGTTTTGCATGGACTTATGTAGGAAAAAACTTCTTATGGGAAAGCACAAAGACTAGAAATTAACTATTTTCTTACATGGGATTGGTATGCACTTCCCTCCTAACCTTTTACGGGACCCACCATTACCCCCCCCCATTTCCATTTTAGGGGGTGGGGGGGCGTAGGTACTTGCCACCCCTCCCCCATCATTTCTGTTTTTGTTTCCTTTCTTCCTCGGATGAATACGTACTTGTTTTTTTTTCTTTTTTAAAAATTATTTTTTGGATAATTAAAACAGAGGAGCGTTGGTGCCCTTTCGCGGTGCTCTTGTTGATTATTATATGATAAAGTCTCTCACATATTTTTCACAAAATGAAACTAAACATTCCATTACTCTTTATCTTTATGTATTAACTGCAAATGAGTCTGGCCGTTTGATGGTCTTAATCCTGATAAATAAAAAATGATCTTTTCAAGTCAAAGCTGTCGTGTAGGTATTAGCTTTTTGAGGAATGTCTTCCTTATCAACAGAACAGTCTGCTGATAGCTTAAGAGGACGTAATTAATTCCATGAAATGTCACTTGTAAAAAGAAGAAAAAACAACAACTGGAAATTGCACAGCAAACAGTTTTGGAAAAACTACATAGCGTTAATAACTTTTAATATAAATTAAATTATAACTTTTACATAATAACTTTATTAACTGATACATAGCAAGTTTTATATTATGAACATGTTCAGTTAATTACTTCTAATCATGTTTTAACGCTGTGATCCTTTAAAAATTACTGTATATGTGACAGAAATGGCATGAAGCTGCAAAATGACTACAGTATCAATCCCTTGTTATCTGTTCAAACAATAAGGATATGTATTGAGCAAATCGGATACTAGTACACTTTTAACAAAAATAACGCGACATTTTAAACTTGTTGTACCGGTTGACATTGACATTTTTATCCGATCTAAATTGAAACCTGTAAGCATCTTGTTTTGTTGTTATTGTTGTTATTATTTTGGTGTTTTATTAGAAAGTCAAGTTTCAATTAGTTCCTGATACTGATTATTCATAAGCAAAAAAGGATCAGTTGTACGTATTTAGATTTGAACGGAATATTTTTAAGGTTTTTATCCAAAAGCTGCTGTTTTTTTTCGCCAGATGGTAAGTTCCCGAAGGAGAAATAGAAAACAATTTTCGTTTGTTTCCCCTTAAAACGTCTTTACTCGAAATTTTGAATAATCAAAGAGCATTGTTATTTGAGTACATCCTAAAATAGTTATCCAAAACCCTCCTCTAACTTCATTAGATAAAATTCGTAGAACATAATAAACAATCTACGAAACATTACTTAGTGTTTACACTGTCAGAATTATCACAAAATTATACTATTAATATTAAGGATGGAATGCTATTATTATTTCAGGCCCTTTTCTTTTTTCTATTGTGTAAAATGAATCAACAAATATAAGAGACGCCGATGAATATCAAATATGCGTTCATATCAGACAGACGAATATTGATGATAAATGATATATCTTTCTTCTTTCTGAAATATATCGAATTAAAATCATTTTGCCTTCTCACACAATACAGATACAAGCTAAAGGATCTTGTTAAGTAAGCTAACTTGTGTATTTTTCCTAACTATTTAGCCATCTTCTGTAGGTTTAAATACAGCTATAAATCACAAATAACGTGCGGATGCCGAGTCAGTTTATCAATTAAACATATTATTTCACGGATATCTGTTTAAGAATGTCGAATATACATCATGCAATAATAAAAAGTGGAAAGATGATAATAAATACAATGTATCGGTATCGTTTAAGCTATGCATCAATGCTTGTTCGCACAAATACAAAATCTATATTTTATGCGGAAGACTCATTGATATATGCTGGTTATATATCCTGATAAATGAGCCACAAGAGAAGTGATGATATATTTTTTTAAAATACATTCAGACATTTCGCTCACTGAAAACTGGAAAACGTGAGGTATTATAAGAGTGTAAATAAGGCACATTTAGTGAAGTCTTACTGTCAAAAACCCCTCTTGTGTATACCAAAATCTGTTTTAAGATAGGTAGGAGTGTGAAATAGCAGCTAAGCTTACATAAACACGCAGAACTACTTACTAGTTACGTTTTTTGCATGAAAATAAGTCGTTTGATATTCTTCTATGGAAACGACATGCAAATTATTAAGATATACATATATATTTCTGTTTAAGTAACAGTGACCTTGACCTTAAATGAAACGAAGAGTAATATGTAGCTCATTTTAACAATTGTGAGTAGACTTATGAAATTTGTCTAGTAATACTTTAACAAATATGAAATTTTAATCGTATGGCAAGACAGGCAGACGGCAGGGACAATGTTATTCGCGGATCTCTTTGTTTCTGTTCAAACATAATTAACAATGTTGTGAGAAACACACTAACTAAAATACATCTGGATTTAGCAAAAAAAAAAAAGAAAAAAACAATATAATAATAAAGAAACAAGAAAACGCTCGAGTGTGCAACAAGGTTCTACTAAGATTTGATCACTAGCAATTCAGACTTACAATGTTTTATGAAGTGTTTACAATGATTCTTTATGCTTTACAAGATGAACTATTTTTGTATTAGAGGTTTTTCGTTTTCTTTTGATATTCCTGCAGATAAAAAGTTTTCCTGTGGCCTGATCAAACTTTTTTATAAGATAAATTATCTTATCAATTTCATAGCCATATTACATGTCAATAAAAACTAAATACAATAAAAATAACATGACAAACATCCTTTGCAAATGAAAAGCACCGTTTTTAAAATATAAGGACTTAATTCTCTGAAAGAATCAAGCAATGTCTACTGAACGGACAATGATCGGAAGCAAGTAAGAACAAGAAATGTTTGTAAAACATAAATGCCCCACAGCAGCACCTAATTGCTTATGGTTGGACCAAGCGTTCTCTAGTTATTGATCAGAAACCGTTTTTAGGATCAAGGTCCCTGTGGCCTTGACCTTTGACCTAATGACCTATAAATCAATAGGGGTCATCTACTGGTGATGACCAACCAGCAAACCAAGTTTGGTGAACCTAGGTCAAAGCGTTCTCTAGTTATTGATCGGAAACCGTTTTTAGGATGAATGTCCCTGCGAGCTTGACCTTCGACGTCATGACCTCAAAATCAATAGGTGTCATCTACTGCTGATGACCAACCACTGTAACAAGTTTGGTGAACCTAGGTCAAAAAGTTCTCTAGTTATTGATCGGAAACCGTTTTTAGCATGAATGTCCCTGTGAGCTTGACCTTTAACCTTATGACCTCAAAATCAATAGGGGTCATCTACTGCTGATGACCAACCACTGTAACAAGTTTGGTGAACCTAGGTCAAAGCTTTCTCTAGTTATTGATCAGAAACCGTTTTTAGGATGAAGGTGCCTGTGAGCTTGACCTTTGACCTAATGACTTTCAAAATCAATTGGGGTCATTTACTGCTAAAGACCAACCAGCATACCAAGTTTGGTGAACCTAGGTCAAAACGTTCTCTAGTTATTGATCGGAAACCATTTTAAGAATGAAGGTCCCTGTGAGCTTGACCTTTGACCTAATGACCTCAAAATCAATAGGGGTATTCTACTGGTGAAGACCAACCAGCAAACCAAGTTTGGTAAACCTAGGTCAAAGCGTTCTCTAGTTATTGATCGGAAACGAAGTGTCTACCGACGGACCGACCGACCGACCGACATTTGCAAAACTATATGCCCCCTCATCTTCGATGGGGGGCATAAAATACAAAAAAGCAATTTTGGTGAAACCAGCACACTTAGTCTGTTCTATATCCACATGATGTTCGGTTTAAGAGTACTTCAGTCCATTTTCATCTGGTCTCAACTCAAAATTAGTCAAAGAGAAAAATAACAACGAAAGCAGGGAAGGAGTTGACAGACCGACAAGATTTTTAATTGTTTGGACAGCCAAGAAAATACAGCAATTTGTAGACTAGAAGTATTTCCATTAAAAAACATCTTCCTGTATCGCTGTCAAGATTACTGAAGGTATATGAGATAAAACAGAAATATTAAAAAATAATAATTATAATATATAAGCTACTTAAAAGTTTGTGTTTTGTTTAAATGATGGTAAATGTTTGTACAGTATTATAGATAACATCATCATTAAGTTAAACGGTCTTCTCTACAACGAGGATAAAATAGGATGTTATGTTTATTTTTTTGTTTTATTTGGTAACATAGAATAACTCTACAAAATTTACCAATTGGAAATATATCAGTCTATGAAACTCAAAAAAAAAAAAAAAAACAAACAAACAAAAAAACAAAAACAAAACAAAAAACAGGGCATGCCATTAAAATGTTACTCGTTAAAATATTTCTTTAATCTTATTGAAATATGAATATATGATATATATGTAAACAACTTATGCATGCCACAGTTATCAGACTTTAGGTTTTAAGTTTCTACAGTACTACATGACTACGATACTTTGAAAAAAAAAACAACTTGTGTTCTATCGCATTGACTTTTGTACACATTTTCTACATAAGGTGTGGCTATGGTCCCGTGTACAAACAATGTTACATGAATTCTTCTTTTTAAGACAGAATGGTCACTATCTGGTGTTCTGTTCAAGCAATGTTATATGACTACTGTCTGTTATGAGAAATTGATCCGTGTCTAAATATGGTCTAATGCGTTTCCTCATGCTTAACGAATATCCAGTTTAGCTGTTTAATTGATATCATACGACAAAATCTACCCCGTGTTTTACAAAAAGAAAGTGAACATTCATTAGTCTGTATCTTTCTTTACTTTATAAACTGCAATTGTTTGATGGCCTTGATCGTGGTAGTCCATGATTATTGTTTTCGAGATAAAGTTTTTATTTGGTATCTGCCAATTCATTAGTCTTACCCTTATCTGTATAAACTGCAACTGTTTGACGGCCTTGGTCGTGATGATCCATGATTATTTTGTTCGAGATTAAGTTTTTGTTTAGGTATCTGCCCAGTGGCGTAGCCAGGCGTACTCTTGTACTCAATTGAGTATAAATCGTTGCCGAAAATGAAAATTTAAAGTGGCCTAAATCTGCATTAAATACTTGAGGCTAAGGAGGGTAAGGGTGTAATTTTATTCATAACCTCAAACTTCGACATGATTGGTTTCAATCAGGCATAGTAAGACGCTATATATAAATGTTGAATATGGCTTTGATGATAAAACGACAAGGGAGGTCAGCTAACGGAGTTGTTTTTAGTAAAACATGCAGTTGCGTCCCGTGAAAAGTTTCTGGGCGGCAATTTTCAAAATGGCAACGTCATTGCCACCGTACCGCGATGTATTCGCGGAGAATTTTAAATCTAGTGAAGATATGAAGAAAGAGCTACTGACGAAAACATGGGATGGCGTTGTTGACTTCAAATTTCCGGCAAGGTATATCCAGATAAAAGTTTGTTTGTTGTCATCCTAACCTTAACTTTACGTCGATCTTTAATCAATAGACAAAATAGTGGGTTCGGGTATGGGTTTGATTGGGTTAAAATGCCTTCTTCCACCGCCGAGTAAGACGGTTCCGTGAGTATCGTAAGCCCACGAATTTAATTAAAGTATTCAGTCCATAAATAACACGTAGATGCAAGTCGAGAAAGAATCATAAAGTAAATGTACATAAGTAACACACTTTTGAAGCAGTTACCGTGGTGGCTTCGGACAGTGATAACAACTTCCCATGCGGTTTTCAAATCCATCGGAACCTCCAATTATTTTATTTTATTTCAAATATCATTATTACTGCATAAGTGAAAACATTTAAAATATGTGTTTAAAATATGAAAAAACTCGATTCAATAATGTAAGAAGATAAAAACATCTAATGGCCGATTTGAAGTTTAAAGCTATGAAAATTAAGATGGTACAATTTTACTGTTTTACTGGCATAGTGTGTTTATAGCATATTCATCTTTTTTTAATATCATTGTTAGGCAGAAAGTTACGTTGATTATTTTTCAATCCTACTTCATACCAGATGCGTTTATTCAAAACATAAGCAATTTCAACTTTTTATCTACCAAGCACAAACAGTTATTATTTTTTGTTTGTTATCAATTCATATGACAACTGTAACACAAACATTTGCCTTAGACATAGTTATAGTAAGATCATTATGGACAGATTACCTAAATGATGCTTATCTTGTTAACAGTTATTGGGGAAAGTTTCTATTAAAACCATGCATTTTTTCAAATTAAAGCACGTTATTTTGAATAATTTGCCTTCTTGGAAAACTTTTTACAACTGTATTCTTATTTCGGGATAAGTGGAGGCACTTACCGCAAAGCCCAGTCCGCCTGGTTCAAGAAGTACACATGGATGCGTTACTCGGCCAGCACCGATGGGGTTTATTGTGCCCCTTGCTTCCTCTTTGGAAGTGGAGAGGGTCGGGCCAAAGTATTGTCAAATACTCCGTTAACTGACTGGTGTAACTTCAGTAAGGTGGTTGAGCGTCACGTCAAAAGTCAACACCACAGCGACCAGCTGATTGCTGTGGAAAACTACATTGCTGTAGCATCAGGAGAAAGCAAATACGTTTAATGCAGTTTAGTGTCGCATTACAATGCCACTGTTGAGAAAAACAGAAAAATTCTTACCGCCATTGTAGAAACTATAATCCTGTGTGGTAAACAAAACTTAGCTCTCTGCGGCCATGATGACAGTACGAGCAATTTCCAGGCGCTATTGCACTTCCAAGCAAAATACAATGATATACTCAATGTCCATCTGTCTACCTGCTGCCCGAGAACCAATTACACTTCGCCCACCATTCAAAACACTTTAATTGGCATTTGTGGACAGTTAATTACTACTGACCTTGTGGAGGACTGCAACCAGTCGGGAGCGTTCAGTTTTATTGCAAACGAGGCTACAGACGCCGCCACGATGGAGAAGATGGCACTATGTGTGCGTTTTGTCGATGTTGCTACATCACAGATTCGTGAAGAGTTTCTGGGGTTTTCAACTACGTACAGTACTACTGGCGAGGCGTTGGCGAATGCTTTCTTGGAGAATCTTAATAATTAAGATATACAATAGGTTAATGTCGCATAACCTTTTATATATTCAATACATCAATGATGTGACAGTCAAATGATTGTTTTGTATATCTGACGTCATATGATTAAATAAATCGTATGCAAAATAGAGCCTTCGCTTCCCATAAATAGTACTTTCTATCACTCTCGGTTTTTACAGCTTGTTCTTGTATTTGTTACTTCAATTGTAATGTTTGCATACTACTAGCACAATAAGAACGTTTTTCGTTGGAAAACAAGAAGTAATTAGCGGGTCATGTACCTTAAGTTTTGTGTAGTTTTACGTTTAATTCAAGCACCAGATTTCAGGAAACATATTTGCGGTTAGCTTTTGGATTCTGCGTCCTTTTTGTTGTGATTAAGCAATGAAACATTTTTTATCAATACCCTAGTGAAAACGCGACAAAGCAACAATTGTTGCGTGGAACAGACTTTTTAACCATCAAAAAATAAACTATACGTATTGAATTAGTCAGCAGGACGTGCATTTTAGTTCGTTAGATTCTTCATTAATAGCATTTTGTTTCAGGTATCAAACCTTGCACTGCGACTTTGATTTCTAAAGTTTTATTCATGTAGAGAGTTGTTAAATTAAATTTCTTTAAATTAAATCACATCCACCGTCACCGTGATTAATATCTTTTGATAAATTATATTTGGACATTCACGAACATTACTTTAAGTATTTTTTTTAAACAATTGCAGGTTGTAATGAGTCAACAATTAAAAGTACGGAAAAGATACTCAGATGAAACTTTGCAGCATGCCATTGATATGGTAAAAAGTGGTTCGATGTCGCTGAGAAGAGCCGCGTTAGCTTTTCAAATTCCAAAAAGCCCTTTTGTCCAACAAGGTTAACGATAAAACTCGAGTTGGTTGTAAACCCGGCCCGTCATCTGCTCTATCTGAGGAGGAAGAACAATACACAGCTAATTGGGCGATACGTATGGCAAAGATAGGCTTCGAGCGTAATCGCAGTGAACTTCTTGATACTGTGAAACAAATTCTTGACACAGAGGGTGGGACCACACAGTTTAAGGATAACCGTCCCGGAAAAGATTGGTTTTACGGGTTTCTTAGGCGCCACCCTGAAATATCGAAGCGTGCACCTCAACAGCTTGCTAAAGAGAGAGCTGTAATCACTCCTGCTTAAGTAGAAAAGTGGTTTAGAGACTTTTCTAATTTTATGGCAGAAGAAGTCAAAGATCCTTCTCTATGGATGGACCCATCAAGATGGTTCAACGCAGATGAGTCAGGCTTCCCCCTCTCTCCAAAGAGTGGTAAAGTTTTGGCGCCAAGGGGAGTACCAAATGTATATACCTTTACCTCTAGTGACAAGACACAAGTTACTGTGTTAGCTTGTATGAGTGCCGCCGGTTACTACCCTAAGCCCCTTATTGTGTATCCTGGGAAACGGTTTGCTACAGATCACTGGAAGGTTTTCCTGAAGCTGTCATGGGAAGACCGGAGAATGGCATGACGGATTCGGAATTATTTGATGACAGAGCTATAAGGCGTCCTGTCGTTCTTTTGTAGACGGCCACTCTACTCACCCAACATTGGCGGCTTCAAATGTTTGTAGAGAACATGACATTATTTTATACTGTTTGCTGGAGCATGCCTCTCATTTGATGCAGCCATGCGACCTTAAGCTCTTCAGTACATTAAAAAAATCCTGGAAATCTGCAGTCAGGGAATATCAAATTGCTAACATTGGCGAATATGTGACAAAAGCCAAATTTGCATCTGTTTTTAAGACAGCCTGGGTTAAATCTACAACAATAGAGATAGCAACAAAGGGTTTTTGGGATAGTTGCCTCTTCCCACTTGAGAGGAGAAAGGTTCTGGGTCGCTCTCAAATGGAGCCAAGTCAAGTATTTTCTTTGAAACCGTCTGCTCCCTCTGCATCGGTACCTGTATCCACAGCAACACTTTCCCATGAAAGCAATGAAGTTTCTTCTGCCTGCATAAATGCTGGTGAACCCCCACCTGAAAAGGAAACAGAAATATACCAGAACCATAATATTGTAGACATTAGCTTGCAGCAAAGCCAATCCACAGCTGATAGTAATGTCGATCCTGTTGAACTAAAGACTGCTGGTACAAGCGGCAGTAATCAAGACGAAAAAGCCAGCGAATCGTTTAAGTCTCTCTTGAAAATACCATCAACAACACAAAAAGCGAAATCTGCATCAGTCTGAACGTATTGCTCTTCCCAAAGGAATTTCTGGCCAGAAATTCCATGATATGCTAATGGAAAAGCAGCAGAAAAAAGAAGAAGAAATGAGAGCAAAGGAGCAACGACTGTATGTGTACAAATATCATACACAATATTATAGTTAAACGGCCACTAGACAAGCCCCGGTCCAATAAATACCGACGCCAAATGAACACACTACATAATACTAACTTAATTTTGGTGAAATGCTGATATACGACATCTGTGTTGAAATTAATGCTTAAGTGTCCACTAATACCCGAACCCGCTCTATCCCAAATCCTCTTCTTTCTTCCCGAAAATTGTTGAACATATCAAAAGTTTACAAAAGTTTTCTTTGTGTTAACATTGTCCGAATTATCAATGATTTATTGTTTGTTGATGTTTTGCAATGAAAAATTTTAAAACAATTATATCGGCCAGAAATCAACGGTTTTACCGCAATACATGTTGCAATTGTTTTTTTTTATGGTATGCTGTATACTTCAGATATTTTTCCTGTTTCTATTGAGTATGTTATCCATAAAAGTCTTAAAAGAAACGCCATTGAAACATATTAAAAGTGCGTTCATCTCGGGCAGAAGATGATAAATGATATATATTTCGCCTATCTGAGATATATTGAATTAAATCATGTTCGCTTGTCACACAATAAAAATACAAGCTTAAAGTCCTGGAATATGTCAAGCAACTGTTAAGTAAACTGACATAAAACAATAAGACGCTAACCTGTTATCCATCTTCCGTAGATATGAAGACAGCTATAAATCACAACAAGGTATGGATTCCGTATCAGTCTATCAACCAAATATATCATTTCTCGAATATCTGTATGAGTGTCATATATATGTCAGGCAATACAAAAATAGCAGGAAACCATCATAATGAATCAGTACCGTGAAGTTATGCAACAATACTGTTTTGAATGACTGGCACTGAACCAATACTTCAGCTATATTTTTTATCAACCGTTCAAAGCGGAAGACTCATTGACATTTGCTGGTTATATATCCTGATAAATGAGCCGCTTGAGAAGATATAGTTTTCCAATTAATTGATTCATTTCCCACACTGAAACTGCGAAACACTAAGAGGTTATATAAATAAATAAAATGCAGATTAATCGAAACACTTCTCGAATATACCAAAATATGTTATAAAATATCTAAAAGTATAAAGCAAGCAACTTATGTAAAAGCAGTTAGCACTACATAGTATTATATATTTGGCATAAAAATCTGTTTGCTGGGGATTTGTAATAGTCTCCATATAAGATATGAAGATTATCGTCATTGTCCGTTTATTTTGAAATTATTACCTGTCGTTTCAAATGACATAACATACACCTGTTGCAATTGTAAAGCACCGTTTTAGACCTAAATTTTCGTAAAGAAATATCTTTTCCGTTCAGTAAAATGTTGTTTTGACCTGTGTAATCAAGACACAACTCTTACCATCGAAAACGAACAGTTTATCTGTATGAAACACTCCTAACGAGCTTTTAATTTTAAAGATATTATGAAACGATTTTGTTTTTTTGTTTTGGGGTTTAACGCCGATTTCAACATTTGTTATATCTCGGCGGTCAGTCCACCTAACCGGTTTTCCTGGATAACTAACCAATAATTGTCAATTTCTCTGCAAGTGACTGACTACTGTTCCCACATGATCTACTCTGAATCAGCGGTGAGAGACAAATGAACATAAGACACAATGTCTGAGAACAATTGTCACGGAGAAATTTTGCCCTGCCCAGGGGTCGAACCAACGACCGATGGATTACTAATCCAGTGCTCTACCTATTGAGCTAAGCGAATCAGGCGAAAATACATCGGTTACGCTTAAATGATCACGTGTTACAGACCAGCCATCTGTTTTTCCTTTCGTTGATCGCGGGCTAATTTTTTGTCGACCAAAGGACGCAGTTTAACCGTTACACGCATGCGCGGTTATCAAACAAATAGATACTGGAAACTTACAGTGTTAAAAAAAGTATTTTTAGTGATATTGCAAAAAATAGAATGCAAATTTCAGGCAAGAAATGTTTGTGAAAAGGGACATCAGATCGATATTCATGCAACCACCGGGATCATTTCAAATCAAATAGAACCAAAACGGATGATAACCTACTTTTGATTTTCTGTCATGGCATCATACAGTTTGTCTTAATACGCTGACAATATATCAATACTTAATTAAATGAAAGATAATATGAGACTTCTGTGTGTTTATCATGATTTTTTTAAGGCATTTTATGTTAAAATATAAATACATTTCAATAAATTTAAGGCACTGTTGCTAAAATGTTTTCCTTGATTATATTATGGTAAACGTACTCAGACATTTATCATTATGATCGTCGTAAAGTCAGAGAATCTTCTCGGCAACACAGGGAACAGGTAACCAGGCATTATTATCATTCTCTCGCATCTGGTAATAGAATTTTATAAACAGACGAAACTTGAAGGAGTATATTACGCTAAATAACTCAATAAAACCCGAAAGATAAAAGAAGTATAAACAGTCTACGTAACAGTTTTATAAAAAACATAAAAAGCACTGATAAGATGTAAATAAAGATTGTAAACGCGTAGCTATTGCAGCCAGAGGAGATTTGTGTCAGGAACAGTAAATCTCCTAGCATAATATCAAAGATCAAACAAAGACAGTTTTCTTCCCTTTGACTAGACTAGTAGACGACTGAAGTTTTTATGTTCCAAAATTCTGTTTATAATCAACCGATATTTCGCCTTTGAAAGCACTTGTTTAATCTATGATTTTGTTTATTTATATATTACTTACTTAAAAAAATGATGTTTCCAGGTCCTTAGCAAAAAATAGTCCAGCGTTATCTTAAAGTGAGGTTTATCCAGGATTTGATTGAAATTGCTTACAAAGGGCATCAGGTAGGTGAGGAAACTTAAATTTTCTAAGTTTTGCTTTGATGTTAAATTGTTTAATATCTCCTCTGAATATCTGAATCGTCAGAATTGTTCCTCTTTAGACTTTAGAAAAACAATATCGTAAATACACTAGTTCTAATTACTTTTAGTTCAATGCGATATTAATGTCAACCAGACTTTAAAAAAGAAATATAGGCTTTGGAGTGTCATCTGTATGTGGTACACGATTAAAATTAGCTTTCCTCTTCTGAAGGTATTAATGTACATTGGACTAACAACGATGAACAATACTGTGAATTCATTTTGAACAACGATGTTAATCAGTTTCACGTACCACTATGTCAAACTATGTCTTGACAACGATTGTCCTCGAATGTGCTCTTGACCAAGAAAATACGATTATTAACATCTTGACCTATATCCTGTATCAAAAGCGGGGGACTAATTGATATTTGCTAGCAATAGACGTATCCTGAAATAAGCGCCATAATGAAGTAATACATTTTCCAAATAATATTCCTGCCTTTCATTAAGGAGGAAATCATTGAAATAATGCTAAAGTTTTCAGATTTAGGAGTATTAAAACATCTTCTGATACAGTGCACTATATTGTATTGTGCTATGCTGAAGTTTCAACACACATAAATGGAAGTATTAAGTAAGTATTTGGTAATTTGTTTTGAAAGCGCTATTGTAATAAACTTATTTATGCCTAGGCTTATGCCAGAACATTATAATTTAAAACAGTGCAAAATTTTGATTTGGTCTAAGGTCCACAAGACTCTAAAGAATGTTACGTATCATATAAGCATTGATACAAATGCTTTGCAAAAGAACATTTTTATGGTGTTAGTTCTGATTGCTGCTGATAATTAAAGTCGTAAGTGACATTTAGCATCAATTTAATTACTTACAATCAATCGAACAATGAAGTTTTGAAAGCTAAGGAGTTGTTTGGTTGATAATACATAATGTCCCGAACTTAATGTAGCAATTTTTGTAATAAGACAAAAAAAGGAATACAAAAACATAAAATGGTAAATTCAAAGACTTAACTACAAAATCTATCTACTTATAATTAGTTCATTTAATGTCTGGAGAATTACAGTGCAGATGTGAACTTCATCAGAGTACAAAACAGATCCGAAGTGCGTGAAGCATTAACGTGTTCTTTGCAAAGTTGAGAAGTAAACTTAATTGGTTTATAATTTATTGAAAGTCTTGGCAAGAATATAATTAATTAGATTATTTCTAACAGGCAAAAACTATCAAAACTTAACACAGTGCATTCTGTACGTGTGGATTATGTTTGATAGGATGCAAGTCTTTAAAGCTTTAGTGTTTCCACTTTCTAACGGAAATTTTGTATACATATACCACCCTACAGTTTGACATCAAAATGCTTACAACTGTTTTCTTTGTAGCTTTTTTTCTTTGCCGACGTAAGTGTTTAAACATGATACGTCATGATAAGTTTTCAGGATTACCAAATTGAAAATTAATATCTGCTAAATTTTTAATACTGTTGAAGGACAATCCAAATATTTTGAACTGAGCTGTTACTTTTTAGATTAATTGTCTTCAAAAAGAGGCGTATATAATGTTCTACATGTTTCATTGATCTGTGACAGAAAATTCTGCTATGAAATTGAATAAACTTCATGTCTAAATTATAAGGCCTTTTTCATTTGGCAAAGAGACTAGTACCACATATGCATATCAATAAAGGAGGGAAAATAAACGAAACTTGACGCAATGATGCAGTACAAATGTAATCAATATTATAAATGAAATAGGATTTGCAAGTTTGACAACGTTAAGACAGACAGGAGAGAAATTGCATGACCCATACCTCGAGGGTAAAAATGAATTGAAATTCAAGAATAAAAGACTTATATCAAATATAATGAAATCAAATAAGAAAATATTTCAAGTAAGAACGAAATTGGAATTCTAAAATCTTACAAGATCCATTGCACATGCACAGCCATTTTTACAATCTATACTTGTAAAGCGATTTACTTAAGATTAAAATTGAAATTTAGCTTCGGAGCGAAAATGCAGGCTAAGGGAAAATTGTAAAAATAAATACAGATTTGTCGTGTCTTAGATTCGCATTTTAACTGCAAAATTTTATAGAACATTTCGTTTAATCTAAAGTTGTCAAGAGAGAGTTTTCAATATTTTTGAAAGCGTTTTGGTTATCACACACACACACACACACACACACACACACCTAAACAACAACAACAACAACAAACGATTCTACAATAATTATAATACACTTTAAGTTCTCTTGAAAACATGAAGATACCGTTATTAATTGGAAGAAAATATATTTTATGACCACCCCCAAAAAAGGTTGCGCAAATAACCGAAATGTCAGCCTCACACTACACGATTTTATTAATGAATGTACTGAAGTAAAAAGATTAGTGATCAATATCTACTAAGATACTGATCAGTGCAAACTGACTTTAAAATGATGGTGATGAAGCAATAAAACTTAGTCAACTAATTTAGAACATCAAATCATACATAGTCTGAGAAAGTATGATTTATCTTTATTTCTAACTCTGATTAGTTACTTCTGTTATCTATCGCACACTTACGTGAGTTTTTCGTCAATCAAATAATATAAACATGATTGCATTATAATAATTTAAAAGTGATTGACTGTCCGCTAGAGCAACAATCCTTCGTGACCAAATGACAATGTATTATCTTAAATAAATTTGATTACTTTTAGGAAAATACTGTAGAGAATTACAAGATGTCAACGAAAATAATGTGCTAATTGATTCACCGTGGTTGCTGAATTGTATTGACATTTCGATAAACATTTTTTTTCACGACGGCGTGATCTTTAAACTTTGATATTTTTTACATGATTTTTGTCTTTCATTACTTGAATAGTAATAAAATGAGATGAATCTTATTACTACACAAAATCAGATCAAACAAAACAAGAATTTTAGTACACGACTGTCGTAATATAATGTTTTGTAAATTTCACTGTTTCTTTCTCTTGTAAAAAAAAACTACCATAAAATCTATTCTAAGAACCCTTAAACTGTTAGTTTTAGACGGTTTATGGCTTGTTTCTTCAAATTAGATGCATCATTAAGCTCGATTCATTATAAAAATTACTCTATAATTAAGGTGAAACATTAAGGAAGAGACAGCAGCCACAGCAACAAAACAACTTCAAGTGTATTTTAAACGAATCTATAGTAAACGAACGGAATCCTTAACTAAAAAACAACAAAAAACAAGATTATTACAAATGCAGTGAGTTTAGAAATACATGTACTCATAACTTATATAACATTATTAAATACTCTATAGACTTATAACTATGACTTATGACTGTTAAATAACACTTGAAATGTAACATGGGACAGTATGATGGTGAAGCGCGACAGTACGATGGTGACAGTTCGATGGTGAAACGCGAAAGAACGATGGTGACAGTAAGATGGTACAGTACGACAGTACGCTCGACGGTCACCATCGTACTGTCGCGCTTCGCAATCGTAATGTTGTATTGTCACCATCGTGTTGTCGTCCTTCACAATTGTACTGTCTTATTGTCACCATTGTACTGTCGCGCTTCTCGTTCTCAGGGTGGACACGTATTAGTGTTCTGTTAGGGTCAGGCGCCTTCTCCCTGAGAAATTGAAGCGCAACAGTTCGATGGTAACAGTAACAGTAAGATGGTGACAATACAACAGTACGATGGTGAAGTGCGACAGTACGATGGTGACAGTACGACAATACTATAGGTGAAGCGCGACAGTAAATAGTGACAGTTCAATGGTGAAGCGCGACAGTAAGATAGTGACAGTACGATGGTGACAGTACGACAGTATGAAGGTGACAATACGACAGTATTATGGCGAAGCGCGATAGAACGATGACGACAGTGTGACAGTACGATGGTGAAGAACAACAGTACGATGGTGACAGTACGATGGTGAAGCGCGACAGTACAATGTCTGATTTCTAACCATAATAACCTGATAGCCACCATCGTTCTGTCGCGCTGTTTCATCGTACTTTCGTGCTGTCACCATTGTAATGTCGCGCTTGGCGTTCTCAGGGAGGCCCCTAACGGACCATCGTAGTTTCTTGTATATCAAGTAAATTTGTTACAATTCGACCTTTTTATGAGAC
Organism: Cyclina sinensis; assembly: GCA_012932295.1. Classification (NCBI taxonomy): domain Eukaryota; kingdom Metazoa; phylum Mollusca; class Bivalvia; order Venerida; family Veneridae; genus Cyclina; species Cyclina sinensis. Next base: position 22,797,760 of record JAAONU010000001.1, read on the forward strand.
TTACTCTCATCTTATACAATAAAAACCGATCTACGCTCTTTTTCTGAGAAAACAATCAAGTTGCCAAGGAACAGGCATTTGACCTAGAATGGTTTTACTTCAGGTCATTGTCTTTTTTTAGAGTACATACGAGGGTGCATCAATAAATTCGTAAACTAATTCAATAGCGTCAAAACTACTGGTCCGTTTAAAATGAAACTTTAAATGCTGTGAAAACAGATTATTTCAAATTGAATCGTACTATGTAAACAACTTTGACGTCATCACTTATGACGTCATAAACCGTAAACGACGTCACGTTACGGGCGTCCGTTCGAAAGTGGCGTCACACAGCGTCAACGAACAGCGCATCGTTATAAAGTTTTACACAAAACTCGGAAAGTCTTTTTCCGATATTCGTGAAGATTTGCAAAAAGTTTACGGAGAGGCTGCTCTGTCAAAAGATGCCATTTCAAAGTGGATGAAGCGGTTTAAAGACGGAAGAGAGGCAACTGAAGACGACAGTTGTGCAGGTAGACCAGTGACTGTAACAGATGAAGAAACAGTGGCTACCATTCAGGAGTACATACTCCGAGATAGACGAGTAAGTGTGGAGCAAGTAGCAGATAAGTTCGCTATTTCATATGGTACAGCTCAGGGCATTATGACTGATAGATTAGGAATGCGCCGCGTTTCAGCAAGATGGGTGCCTCGTTTGTTGACGTCGGAGCAGATAGGGGTAAGGGTGAAAATGTGTCAGCAGTACGACAGAAGGTATCGTGAAGAAGGCGATTACTTTCCAAATCGAGTGATAACGTGATGAAACGTGGATTCACTTTTTTGAACCGGAAAGCAAACGTCAGAGTTCTGTCTGGAAGCATCCTTCCCCGCCTTCCCCTACAAAAGCGATAATTTCCAAGTCAGCCGGGAAGGTTATGGCCATTATATTCTGTGATACATACGGTGTAGTGCTAAACCACTTTGTTCCTCCGAAAACGACAGTCACTGGGAACTATTATGCAACATTACTTAGAACGGAACACATGGCGGCAATAAGGAGAAAGCGTCCACATCTACTTAGGTCCGGATTCATATTACATCACGACAACGTGCCGAGCCATTCAAGCCACGTTGTCATGGATACACTAGAAAAACTCGACGTCGAACTGTTACCGCACCCACCCTACAGCCCGGACCTAGCAATTTGTGACTTCTGGCTGTTTCCAACTTTAAACAACTTTAAAAAGGAAAATTCAAATGGACATAAGTCCATTTGAGTGTACGGTTTTTACTGTATTTTTAAGGAACTTTAAGCTACAGCACTCTAATTTGTTTGCAGATGTTAATAAAAAGAAATTTAATTTATATCTTTAAATTGAAGACCTGTCTGTTCAGACAAATTATAACTAAGGTAATGCTCAATTTGTGAAGAACAAAATCGACATATCTGTTCAACCTTTTATTTCCAGATATCTCTTGATGTTAATGGTGATAATTATGATACTGAAACAGTGTTTGTTGTGTTAAATAACAAAATAACATGAATTTCATGGAATAACATGCTTGAACAGAATAACAAACATGCTTGAATAGAATAACAAATATACTTGTAATATCAATTATGATAATAAAGTATGACCATGCTTTGATTACTTCGATATAATTCAACATATTAAAGACCAGGTGAGGAACAGTCACTGTCGTAGCAAAGTACCACCGGGAAACTGACTGAATTTTTAACTTAAGATGTTTTTTTTTCTTTGTGAGCCGAATTTTATTATTTGAAAACATTAAACATAAACATTGTATCATTTTACATCATTTGAAGACTCTTTAAATTCATATTTTGAAAATATAAGCAGATTTTGAATTTTTGCTTTTAAAAAAGAAAACTAAACTAATTTATACCTGTCGTTTCAGCATTTTTTCAACATTTTTCTAGCACCTTAGATGCACTAAGTTTAACCATTTACAAACAAGAAAGTGAACAGTTTCGAAAAATATTTTTTACATATATGAGTTTACAGACCTTTCAAATGATTTTAAAAATATTGAATTGTTCGATGAAAAATGACTTTGTAACTGTAATTACAAAATTATATGTTTTGCAACCGCCAAATTTTTGCCAGCCTTCAAAAAGTTACCTGTATCTCTTACCAGTTACCTGTTACTATTAATAGATTTCAAAACAATAACATTCAATGTTCCTACACAATATTACCAGACAGTCACGTGATTCTTTCCGAAGATTTCAGGAATAACACAACTTCGCAAATTGATTCAACAGGTGGTACATCGTAAAAATACGCAATGCTTCGGCAAAAATCGGATCTTCTAACAGCCAATCAAAACATAGAATTACATAATACTGGATAACACTAACCCCGTTCCAATTGTACATATAGGAATATAATACTGGCAATTTTCCGTACAGAAAACAGTCTTCGTGGTACGAAATTTGAGTCAAGAGAGGAACTGAGGTGTGCCGTGGACAGACAGCTGCGGGAGATGTCACGTGACGGGCTACAACACGTGTTCGAGTCATGGGTCGAGAGATGGGACAAGTGCAAATCGTGCATGGGATTTATTTGTTTATGATGTTATAATCAAATGGTTAAAAAGTAGGGAAGCTGTTTAACATAAGTAATTGTCTAATTGCTTCCGGCAGACTGATTAGATTCAAAAATCATGCTTGGATACTGCTGACATCAAATACTGACGTTTGTCATAGATCCAACAAAATATAGAATATTAAAGCACACTTATTAAGTTTGTAAAATTTACTGATAGACTATGGCGTAAAAACGTTGCAATATTGTATGTTTATACTCTAACAATATATGTCTGACCTATAAACAAGATGCAGAGCACCACTGATAGCAAACTATTCTATATCAGCTTTTACCTTCACTAATTGCAGAAAGGCAAAAAAATGGAAGAAAAAATGATATCTGTAATGTTTGCTCGTAAAATCGGCCAACTTTAAAAACACCTGCTATATGCCAAGATAAATGTATAACGGATGTTTAGGAGGTATCAGAAAAACAACATCTTTGAATCTAGATAATTATACAAAACATCGTCTTCATGTGATTTATTGTGTTAAGAAGCATTCACATCAGATACGACAAAGGTAATCCATATTTCTTAGAAATCACACAATTTTATCATTAATTAGCACTTAACCTAGAAAAACTTTCCTTTTAGGGTTACTGTCTTTACAAAGCGGACTTACTCTACATCCAGATATAAAACAAGTATTGTTTGACTCAAAACAAATTTTAAGTGCATCAATAGAATGTTTAAATAGAAGGACGAAAAAATGAAACCTCAGGTCAACTTGGTTTTTAGTATATAAGCGATTTGTTTTCTCGTAAGGCAAAAGGTGTCAGATCGTCAACGAATCAGTAATCACGCAGCTATTGTTTACGACAGACATTCGTCTACTGGTTTGTACAACCTAAATAAACAAAATGATTTCTTATTTAAGTGTTAATAAGTCAAATTCAGTTAGGCGAAAAATCATACGTCTAACAAAAGCTGTCGTTGTAAACAGACACATACCCCCCTCCCCCGTCCCGACACCCAATTTTAAGATAGAAGGCATTTGAAGTCGAGAGAGTAAACTTGACCTCAGTACATCTCATCTAGTGGCCTATGCAAATGCAAGGACTTTAGGTTTAAGCACTGGCACTTAAATAAGATATTAGTAGACACAAAGTCTTTAATTTTAGTATAACATAATATTTGTACGATATATTTTGCATTCTCCATGTCTATCTACTGGTCTATGCAAAAACAGACCGGACACGACCATCACTGCATTATCTCAAAAATGACATATGAAGCTACAGACCCATCATCATAATGTGCAACACATTTATGCCAAGTTACTTTAAAATTCGTTCATGAATGACAAAGATACAGACCAGAGAAAACCATTACTGCATACTGCATTATAATAAGAATGAGGTTTTGAAGCCCAACTGTGACCTTGACTTTTGAGGTATAGACCTGGGTCTTGTGCAAGACACGTCGTCATAATGTGCAACAAATTTATGCCAAATTATTTTAAAATCTATCCATAAATGACAAAGAAACAGACCGGACACGACCATCACTGCATTATCATGAAAAAAAAGATATTTGAAGCCTAAGTGTGACCTTGACCTTTGAACTGCAGACCCAGGTCTTGTACATGACACGTCGTCATAATGTGACATACATTTATGCCAAGTAATTTTAAAATCCAATCATGAATGACAAAGATACAGAACGGACACGACCATCACTGCATAATATCAAAAATGACCTTTGAAGCCTAAACGGATCTTGACCTTTGAGATAGAGACCCAGGTCTTGCGCAAGACACGTCGTCTAATTGTGCCTTACATTTAAGCCAAGTTATTTTAAAATCCAATCGTGAATGACAAAGAAACAGACCAGACACGACCATCACTGCATTATCTCAAAAATGACCTTTGAAGCCTAAGTGTGACATTGGCCTTTAAACTACAGACCCAGGTCTTGCGCATGACACTACGTCATAATGTGACACACATTTAAGCCAAGTTATTTTAAAATCCAATCGTGAATGACAATGATACAGACCGGACACGACCATCACTACATTATCTCAAAAATGACCTTTGAAGCCTAAGTATGACCTTGACCTTGAAAAGTCAGCATCTGAGTAGTGTTCATTTAACTCATTTTACTTATCCGACTAAGGTATTTTTAAACGATTTCCATCACGACTTTGATATTTGTAAAACTTATTATAGAGAAGAAATAGGAATGAATTCAAGACACTTGTTATTTATGTATTCATTTTAATCAGTTTCGTGCAGTTCAAGCTGTTATTTGTAGAATGCTGTATTATTGAATTGTTTAAAGAATAAAAAATGTATGGACTACAGCAAAGCTCCTTATTATAAAGGAATTCAATAAGTGGTCTTAAAAGAACACAGTTTTGTTCAAAGGTTTAGACTTTGCTTCTATTAAACGGCTTATGTTGAATGACTATGATACGACAAAAGCGGTCGATTTAGTGGACTTGTCTGTACTATATGCTATGTAATACTGTTATAATCAATTAGTTACAAAATTAGATCAACATTATTCTGCTTTCTGTTTTTTCCATTCATTTTGTGTAACTTAATGCCTACGTTTTTTTTCCTTTCTGCTAGGTTATCCTTTAATCATATCGGGCTTCTAAACTTTAAGCTTCACGCGTTTATGCTTTTAATTCTATTACCATGAACACAGGGAAGAACTAATTTTTCTTTTAGTGTCCAAGATCCGAGAATGTATACATTAGAAGGCCTTGTGTAGGCAGTTTCCAGTTATCTTATCCTATTCTGTTATAAAATGAAATGAATAATAATTAAAATGAAGTAATTGATAGTTATACAGTCTAGTAGAAATAGTCGTCTTCCATACTTTTGTTTCAATATCTTGCTAAATTAAATGCTATGGAAATCATCATACGCTGTAATGACGATCCATCGTTGCGTACCAGGGAGGTGGTATTTGTTACCTGTGAATTGCAGTGCAACAAAACCGCAATCGTCTGTCAAATCTTATTATTTTAGAGTACATTTACACTACACATACTTCTGCGTAACTCAGATTTTATCACCAAAGAAATGCACTGGAACATAACTACGCTACACTAAGTGCAAAAAATGAATATACCATTAGAGAGAATAAAATATACACTCAGTCCAAAAAAAACCCCAAACAATATTTGGGTAGAATTTATATTACATTCTGATACCATTTCGATAGAATTTACAAAATACTCAGTAAAAAATGAGCAAACCATTTCGAAAGAATGTACAATATACTCTAAAAGAAAAAGAACATAAAATTTGGAGAGATTTGAAATACTCTGAGTACAAAAAGAACAAACCATTTAATTAGATAGAATTTACAATCTGATCAAGAAGTTCGAGGTCAGGAAAAGCAACAGTTCATGGTCCAAGGCTCTGCAACCTTCTGATTTAATCTTTGATATTATCTCCACTGAACCGAGTGTATCAGTTCCGTCATATAATTCAAACAACTAGAAAACATTTTCAGTTTTAGGTGACTCATATTTTAACAGAAAAAACAACAACTATAAAACAGTTTCAACGTCAGAACAAACTGCAGAATTTGGATTTGGATTATGTCAAAAAATGTTAAAAGGGTGGTCATTCATCTCGGAACTGACTTGAACAAAATGACAGAAATTAAACAACAAAAAATATGCTATGAAAGATGTATCAAAAATTGCCATATGTGCCCTTTGGTTTCTCCAGCTTTACTGAAACGCATTTTATTCTAATACAATAAAAAACCACAAACAATCTTTTATTGAGAAAACAATTAATTTGACAATGAACGGGTATATTAGCTACTTTGACTTTTCAACAGGTAGTTATCTTTGTTAGCGGATATACTCTACCTAGTGTAATTGTAAAATCGGACTGAAATTTCGCAAAAATGAACATCGTTTATAAAATCGAACCGGAGAGTATTTCGATTTATTATCGGAAAGAAAATTAGCGAATGTTATACACATAGAGAAACTGGCAACACAAGAGGTCCCTAATGGGTCACTTTTATCACTCATTTTTTTTCATGCAAGAAAAAGCAAATTAAATAGTTCTGAATAACCCTTTTTTATGGTATAAAATGTATTTATAGTGTCAAATGTACTTCTGTAAAAACAGTTATATTTGAAACAATCTGTAATAAAAATTATAAGTCAAATATATTTTGTCCCTGTAACTCTTTTAGATTACATATTTGGCCGAATTGAATCTGTTCCAAAACATAGATATAAAATATCAAGTTTAGTGAATATTATCCCTAAATGTCCAAAATGCCTACACTACGGACGAGGCAAATAACTGCCTATTTCATACTTGCAAATATGAAATATTTATTAATTGCAATTTTAAAATCTCCAAACTGACTATTTTGATTTGATATATTATAAAGATACATCCCAGCACAACATCCAATAGACTTGTTGCAAATCATCATCAGGACAAATCAGCATCAACTTGAGACAACATGTATTGCTCTGAATGTATCTTAAACAAAACAATGTCAAAAAGAAACAATCAAAGCACTCTTATTAAATCAAATATAAGTTCAAATTTTTTACTGTTTTACAAGTTACACAATAAAAAATGTGTCTAAAGAAAATCATTAATGCGGCCAATGAGACTTGCATGAAATTTTCTATGGTAATCAGTTATCACTTCACTCAATAGTACAAATTATCACAAGAGCTGTTCCATGTTGGTTTTGCAGAAGTTTATTATTCTAGGTTGGGGGTGGGGGTTAGTGAAAGAAACAGAATGCATTCAATACCAGAGACATCCCTGTATTTTTTCCATTCTGTGAGCTTAGCACTGATACATGGAATCTCGCTTAAAGGTCATGTGACACGAATTTTTGACCTCGAAATTTTCATATGAGCGAAAAATATATACCTAACTATCACTGTTTTACAAAATTCCGCAGGTAATTTTCATCTTAAAGATGTTTTTATAGCAAATTTAAATCCATATTTTACGCACTTTGTCGCGCGCACCTGTCACGAGTGAAACCGGAAGTGACGCACATTTATCTCTTGCCAATTTACACAGCTGCCAGGATTGTTAACAAAAACTTTAAAATTATGACGGAAAGTGAAAATGTAGACTGAATATAGTAAAAAAAAAAAAAATTTAACTAGTTAAGCTAACATCATGAATATACATTGAAGATTTTTTAAATAAATAATGTGAAATTTTGATGGAATTACGAAGCCAATGAGCAATTTTATATAGAGGCTAGTTAAATCAGGGTTATAGAATTAAAAGATACATCAGTAAAAATATCTAGACTAAAAGTAAGAGCAAGAAACTGATCAAAAAAGATTTTGAACATGCTTATTTTTATCCGATGCAGTTTGTTGGAAGACTTAATTAACTAACTCCAATCGAGGGATTTTTTTCTCCATAAAAACATTCTCCTTACAGTGATGTGTTGCTTATTTAATTGTCTGTGGTATATTTTGCCTGGGGTACGTGTAAGTAATCTTTGACTAGATCTATGATTTTTTTTCATTATAAATGCATATTTTTGTTTTGGTTTATTCATTCTATTTTTTTTTTGAAAACACAACAACAATGATCAAAGAACAAATAATATGAAGAAGCCCTTAAAACTATGAAAAAATCATAACACAAACACATTTTTTTTGATAATTTGTTCACATTTAGAAGTCGAATGATTTTTATTTAAATCATAAATAGATCCATTACATTTAATTATCTAATTAAAATATTTATCTGCATGGAAGCTTCTTAACTGAAAATCATTCAGACATGTTAATTGGAACAAGCTATTACATAATGTTTTCACAAGTGTGACTGATCAAAAGTAATACAATCAATTTGTAAGATCACTTGCCATAAAATTTTGCTATTTGTCTCAACTTTATCATTGATTGGGTCATATAAAGTTAATTGCTTTGTTTTGACAGCTATGCAGAATATACAAGGGTCCCATTTGGGCAGGTTAATTTGCATAAATCCCACAGTATAAGGCGTGATTTATGAATCTTTGACATTTCATTGGATATTTATAAGCAGACACAAGTTTCTACTTGATGGACATGCCATATTATTATTTTTCAAACAATATCCAAACGTGAAAACACACTGTAGTGTGAATTTTCATTCCAGTGAAACAAATGTTTACACATTAGATCACTTAATTCACTTCCATTTTACTACACTTAAATAAAAAAGAGTTTGTTTATGACGAAAACATCAAGTGAAGAAGTGTTACGCAGCATGTAAAAACGTGGAGGAAATAGTTTTATATAGAACCACAACATGGAAGAAATTGGAATATTTATTAATATTTATCAAGATAAAATTACATCACGTTCTCCCGGCACAAAGTTTGAATTTACTTTAAAAAATCGAGAAATAATCACATTATTTTATTTTATTTACAATTTATAGCATGTTATTTTTATAAGTGTGCCTTTATCGTGTCCTTTCACTTGTGGTTTAGTGTTATTTTTTCATTTAAAAACGGATGTGTTATGAGCAGTGTAATTCTGCACTACTGCCTGGGACAGTAGGGATAAATCTACGTCACAGCCAAAAATTGCGGCGGAAACTACCGATGTCGAGACGGAAACAGCCGATCATCAAAAACACGTTGCAATATTTTCATAATTTCGCAGTTAAAACATTTTAATCAGTACATTATGCTTATTTTGAATAGACAAAGTTGCTATAGTCGTGTCACATGACCTTTTAACGTCTCATCTCTTCAAAAGACAATTTTCAATGTTAGTGGAGGAATGAGGGATCCAACTAGCGATCCAAACGCATTACCTCTAGACCACTGATCCGCTCCAAAAGATTACTTCAACCATAAAGATTAAATAAAGAAAACATACTGCTGACGTATCGACGTTTTAATATGCAGAGAGAGAGAGAGAAAGAGAGAGATCCTGGTTTTCATTTTAAAATTAAAAGATATTGAATGATTTAACATAGTCGTGGCCTCCGTAAAATTTATTGATAAAGGATAAAGGGAAACTTGTCAACTTTTCAGTTTTAGTTTTTTAATATAAAGCCCGCCATTCAATCAACTTGAGTAACACTTTCGGAAAATTTAGGTTCTATTTTTGTTATCTTAATATCGAAATTCCAAATTCTAGTCTTGGATGTCTGTTACTGAATAAGGAATTATTTTGAACAGTAGAGACGTAATCAATGTAAATTAACTAGAATAAACAGTAATGTGAGAAATATTTCGAAGTTGCTTCGTGAAATGACATTGAGTTTTTTGACTTAAATCAGGAACAGCCAGATTTTGCGTTGTAAAATATTACAAAGCAACTTGGCAAGGACGGTCGGAAACCTTTAGATTTCAACTGCATCAGTTAAAGCTAATTGTTTGTGGCGTCTTCTATTTGAATTTATCCTCTCTTTCCCTTTCTACTTTTTGACTGTGGGAGTAAACTTTTTTTCTGACTGTGGTTTTTCCTAATATGCGTTTTTCGCTTTTTTAACAAATCTTAATTTGTTTGACAGTTTAGATGCACTTAAAGCAACTTTTCATATTTTCTAACGTCCTTAATTTGAAACTACATTTCAAAACGTTTCAGAAAAGATCAGAATTCAGATTACTCACGGTTCGAAAAAATACTGGTATTTATTATGTTGTCCTGTAATATCTAAAACATATTTAAAAAGTGCAATATATTAAAACAAATGTGTCATGAATCTTTTAGGAAGTATTAGGAAAAAGTATTAAAATGATTACTGAAATCAAGCTGTTCAAACATTACATATATCTCTTTATAATTTAATTGATTTCAGAAACATTCCATCAGATACCACAAAAGTTTAAGGTAATCCACATTTCTGAGAAAACAAACAATTTGACACTTGACCTAGGAGGGCTTTCTCTTTAGATTATTGTCTGTAAGAAGCGAACTTATTCCAAATACAGATAATTTCAGTTTAACCAGTATTGTGTGTTTCACAGAAGATTGTATGGAAATCGTTATAGTTTTTCATAAAAGGATAAAGGAATGAATCTGCAGGAAAACTTAGATTTCAATTTCTTACAAATGTGTGTTTTTAGTTTTATACCCTCATATAGGAGTAGACATCAGATCGTCAACAAATCAGTGTTCACGCAGTAACTGTCAACGACAATTAGTAACCTAAATACACAGTGTGCTAATTAATCAAACAGAGGTAGGCAAAAATTCTTACGTTTGAAAACTGGCACAGTTGTACAGATATGTCTGATATTGTGATATTGAGCGATAAATGGCACGCGACTGTATGTATTTAGTAATAAATTAATAAGCACGTTCTGTTAAATGAAAGGTCAGCATCTGAACTGTATACATTTTACTCATATTACTTATTCGACGAAGATGTTTTACTATCATGCCTTTGAAATTCGTGAAACTTTTTATAGTGAAACAAACAGAAATGGTTCAAAATACCTGTTATTTATGAGTTCATTGTAACCAGGTATGTGCGGATGTAAGCAGTTTTTGTAGAATGCTGTATTATTCTGAGTAGGTTCAAAAATAAAAAATAAAATAATAATAGCCAATCTCATTTTATGATAGAATTTAAAACGTGGTCATAATTGTAGCCCTAAATTGTTCTAAAGTTAAGAGTTTGTTTCTTACAAACAGTAACAATGGTGGTCAAATAAGTTGGACTTGACTGAACTATATTTTGTGCTAAAATGTCATCATTAAATAGTTACGAAATTTAAGAAATTATATTTATTATGCTTTTTGTGTTATACAATTACAATTTGCATGCAGTCGGACAATACAATGCAAAACATTTGAACAAGACTGCCTTCAAGTGATACAGTATGTGGTTGCTTAAAAGTTTCTTTCTGACGCATAAACACAGAGGCTAAACTTGTTAGGTTCGAAAGAATTAGAGCATGCTTTTTCAGAACATCGTGGTTATATCAAACAGAATGATTAAATTCAGCAATTAAACCTTCGAATGGATGATCTGAATCTGAAATACCTACATTAAATTATCCAATCGATATATAAACTGTTATTTTTAACCAATTTTTAATCTTCTTTTGTTCCGCTTTCTGCTTTTTTATTTCATGTTCTGAAACTTAATATCTCTTTTGGGTTAACCTTTCATTTTTGTGGGTTTTCAAACTTCAAGCTTCGTGCTTTTTATGCCTTGATATATGTTACACTGAACTGAGGAAATTATATTTTGAATAGGCACGGACATTATGAAATAATGCATTCATAAACGTAATTAAAACATACTAAGATGAACATATATAATAATTATCTTTCAAAATGTGTTCCCGAAAATAGAATTGTAATGAATAAAAGAATATTAGTAATAATATTGTCTCTTGATAACATATGAATTTAGGCGAGATTGATACGAATGACGGGGTAAGATCAGCTCTATCGAACTTGTTGTAGTATGTATCTGCCAAATTAGATTTCAATTGTTAATATATCAAAACAATAGATTTAAAGACCGATTTTAAATGGACGCTCGAGAGAAGGGTAGGCCTTTCCCTGGCAGAGGCTTACTTTAGCCATAAACACGTTGACGAATTAAACACATGACCCTAGTAATATATAAAACTACTTTTTCAATATAACATATAACGAAAATTCGCCCTTTTATGCCCCCGAAATACTTATACCGTTGACGTGTTTGACACACTTGAAAATGATATATTTACATATAGTAATTTAGGTTCTGTGTTCATCTCTGGCGATTTTAACAGTCGTGTTGGAAATAAAAATGATTTTGTTATTTATGATGGCCTAAATTCATTATACGATGACCCAGATTATGTACCCGATAGTACATCTATACGGGCCACTGTTGATAAGATACATAATAACCATGGTTTAAAGTTGATTAATTTGTGTAAATCATCCTGTCTTCGTATTATGAATGGAAGAGTAGGTAATACTGATCAGTTTACTTTCTTTGGACATAACGGTTGTTCAGTAATAGATTATTTATTGTTGTCTGAACGTCATTTTTCAATGGTCACTGATTTTATTATACTGCCGTTCAATGAATGGAGTGACCATTCTCCTTTGTGTTTTAAGTTGCTTTGTAATAACAGATCACCTGAGAAACAAGATTACTCAGAAACTAAGTATAAATGGAATGACAGTTATAGAGAAGAATTTCGCTCAGGTTTAATTGCCAATCTGCCAGTTTTTAACCATATTGTTGATACTATAGATTGTTCTTGTAGAAAATCTGTAAATGATTGTGTAAATAAGTTTTCGGATATTATTCGTTCCGTAGCTGACCCATTATTTACAAAAACCTATGTTCACAAAAATGTTCCTTATTTTAACATAGAATCTAATTTTAAAAATTCTGAATGGTTTGACAGCGATTGCAGAGATGCACGGCGTTCATATTTAGAAGCGTTAAATAATTTTAATCACGAAAAAAATCAAAACAATAGACTTCTTTTATGTGAACGTAAACGGGTATATAAGAATATTATACGTAAAAGGAAAAATGTATTTTATAAGAAAAAGATGATAGAAATTGAAAAGCAAAACCGCGAGAATTTTGGAGGTTTTTTAAGTCAATGTCTACGACTGTTAGCGATCAAATACCAATAAAAATTTTTAGAGAATATTTTTCAAATATTAGTAATGGCGATTTTGAGTGCATAAACGAAGAAGCAGACAACTTTTGTTCTAATAATAATTTTGATACCGAAAATGCTTCATTTCCGGAACTCGACAGACAAATTACAGTAAGCGAAGTTCAATCAGCGATAAAATTATTAAAGCGTAATAAAGCATTTGGCAGTGACTGTTTACTAAACGAATATTTTATTGAGAGTATCGATATTTTGTCTTCTCATATTTGTGAAATATTTAACAGTATTTTGAACTCTGGGTTTTACCCTGAAAATTGGATGGACGGTATAAATATACCGTTGCACAAAAAAGGTTGTACAGATGATGTAAACAATTACAGAGGGATTACGCTTGTAAGTTGCATGTCCAAACTATTTACTACAGTGTTAAATAAACGTATTGAAAAATTTTGTGACGAAAATAACATAATTTCGGACGCACAGTTTGGTTTTCGGAAAGGGCGTTCTACCGTCGACGCTATTTTTATTCTTCACTCTCTAGTACAAAAGTATTTAAATGAAAACAAAAGGTTGTATGTTATATATGTTGACATGATGAAATGTTTTGACACTATCAATAGAAACGCCCTTTGGTTAAAAATGTATAAATGTGGTATCCAGGGTAAAATACTTAGAATAGTAAGAGATATGTATCAGAAAGTAAGGTCGTGTGTTAAACATTGTTCCAAGTATTCAGATTATTTCAATTACGCTGTCGGTTTACGTCAGGGAGAAGTTATGTCCCCTTTGCTTTTTTCAATTTTTTGTAGAGGATTTAGAACTATTTCTTCAAAATGATATTTATTCCGGTTTACTTCTAGATGACGTTATGCTATTATTATTGTTGTTTGCTGATGATATGGCAATTGTTGGTAAAACACCACAAGAAATCCAAAATCATTTAAATAACCTTTTTTCATATTGTAGTCTTTGGGGCCTGACTGTTAACACTTCAAAAACAAAAATCATGGTTTTTCGTAAGCGCGGAGGTTTGTTACCTACAGAAAGTTGGACATATAACGATAAACAGTTGGAAGTTGTTAATAATTTTAATTACTTGGGTACTGTTTTTAATTACACGGGAAAATTTGTTTTAAATCAAGAGCATTTAATTGGTAAGGCGTTGAAATCTTTAAAAGTACTTTTATGCAAGTGTAAAGAATATGACTTGAGTCCGAAAATATTATGTCAGTTGTTCGATGCTTTTGTCCTGTCAGTTCTTAATTATACTTCAGAGATTTGGGGATATACAAAATCGAAAGAAATAGAAAGAGTTCATTTAAAATTTTGCAAACGCTTGTTAAAAGTTAATTATAACACGTGTAAAGCAAGTGTTTATGGTGAATTGGGTAGATACCCTCTTTATATTAATAGATTTGTCAGAATTGTACAGTACTGGTTGAAACTTGTGAATACTGATAATATTATTTAACGTACTGTTTATAACCAAGCTTTGACAGATTGTAAAAATGGTCAAATAAACTGGGTTTATAATGTTAAAAAGTTATTAAGTGATTATGGATACGCCTATATATTTGATATTGCCAACACTGTTAACATCAAATCATTTTTGCTAGAATTTAAAGGTAGAATTATTGATTGTTTTAAACAAGATTGGTATCGATCATTGAATAGCCCAGTATTGTTTTTCTACAGAGAATTTAAATGTCGTCTAGAATATGAATCATATTTAGATTTGTTACCAAAAAGTTTAAGGTTTTATTTTTGCAGATTAAGACTTTCGGTCCTACCTTTAAGAATTCAAACAGGTAGATATAACAGAAATCGAATTGTAAGAGAAAAAAGATACTGTCTGTGCTGTAATTCTTATAATATAGAAGATGAATTTCACTTTGTTTGTAAATGTCCGTGCTACACCGATGTCAGAAATAAATATATTAAAAGGTTTTATATTGTTAGACCGTCTGTTTACAAATATATTCAACTTTTACAAAGTAATAACAAAAAAGAAATCATCGCTTTATCATTGTATGTTAAAGAAGCATTAACCATAAGAAATAACATTCTTACCGTTTTAAGCTAATTTGTTCATCCTCAAGGTCATTATTTATATTATTTTCTTTGTGTTTTCTTTGTATTTCTTTGTATTTTGCGTTGTCACGTAGACTATGTTGTTCTTTGTATATACATGTATTTATGTTACCAGGACACTGTACTTCGAACACGTCTAATAAACGTTCTGTTCTGTTCTGTTCTGTTCATATAGTAATCGCACTCTCTGTCCGTCCGTCTGTCCGGTAAAATCTTGTCCTTGCTTCATCTGCAAAACCGCTTGAAGGATTTCTTTGAAACTTAGGAATATTTGCCAACAAGTCTAGTTGTGCATATCGTTAGGAGATTCCGCTCGATTTATATTTGGCAGAGTTATGGGCATTTAGTCATTTTTTCCACTCTTAAGTCTTGTCCTCGCTTCATCTCCAAATCCACTTGAGGGATTTCATTGAAACTTAATAGGGGTGTTTGTCACCAAGCCTTGTTGTGCATATTACCAGGAGGTTCTGCTCAGATTATATTTGGTAGAGTTATGGGCACTTAGTCATTTTTCACTCTAACTTCTGTATTACAATCTTGTCTACGCTTCATCTCCAAAACCACTGGAGGATTTCTTTGAAACTACACAGGAATGTTTGTCACCAAACCTAGCTGTGCATATCGTTAGGAGTTTCTGGTCGGATTATTTTGGCAGTGTTACTGGCCCTTAGTAATTTTTACTATAACATCTATATTAAAATCTTGTCCAAGCTACATCTCCAAAACCGCTTGGGGGATTTAATTATATATAAAACTTCAGTAGGGGTTGGGAATAAAACAATATTGTTCGTATGCAAGGCCAAACGAACAGCTTTCTGTTTCATTGAATAATTATGTCTTCAACCTTCATATAAGAATCGGAAGCAGAAAAACATTACCATTTATCTTCAGTTCATGCTGTATTTTTTGTCTGATCTTTTCCACATATTCAATTATATATTTACACCAGTTTCATTTCAAAACTACATTTCGGGGGCATATGTCAATTTCCAGTGACAGCTCTTGTATTTTTTTTTTTAAATTTTGTTTTGGTTACTTCAATACCCAGTGCCGTTCAAATGATTTTCTCGTTTGCAGGAAGCAAGTTTTACCCAACTGTGATTTTTCTTTTAGTGTCTGGTTTCTGATATACCGGTAAATTCTATCCGGACGAGTAGAAGAACGTTATCAGTTAGGAGCAACGTGTTTTTTAATTGAAGTGTAATAATAAGATAAAATGAAGACGATGACATTGACAAGGCTTTTCTCTCAGCTGATCAGATTTTATGAATACAAACAATTCTAACTACATTTAAAATGCGTTTCATTTCGTCACTGCAACGCATATTAAAAATTGCTCAATATCATTGTGCAGCCCTAAAGCATGACAGCTGTATACCCTATGAGGCCTTGTGTAGGCAGTTGCCTTTGTATCTTATCATAATCTGTTTCAAAATGAAATGTATAATATTAGGTAAAAGTGAAACTTCCACTTATTATATTAAAAAATAATAGATAATACAGTCTGGTACCATTGCTTTATTTCAACATTTTATTTCATTCCAAGAAATCATTAAACTTTGTGGTGATAACCCGACGTAATAACCTAGGAAGGTGGTATTTATTACCTCACAATTTCAGAGAAGACAAAAAAAACCCCCTAATTATGAACGACTTCAAGGTTTGTCAAATTATGTTATTTTACAGAACATGTGTACTACAAACTTATGCTAACATAACTCGGATTTTCTCATCCAAAAAGCACTATTCAAAATAAAGCTTCACTCAGCACAAAAGAAACATATTATTTGGAAAGATTTAACAATACACTGAGTACAGAAGTAAAAAAAACCCATACAATCTGGAAATATTTTACATGCACTCAGTAACTCAGTACAAAAATACAAAAACATATACCATTCGAATAGAATTTACAATACGCTCAGTAAAAAATAAAACCCCTCCCCAACCCCATCAAATTTGAATATAGTTTACTAAACACTAACTACAAAAAAAACATCAAATTTTGATAGACTTTACAATACACTTAGTACAAAAAAGAACATCAAATTTGATAAATTCTAAAATACATTCGGTACAATAAAGAGCATGAAATTTTTACATTTTCGTTGTGCCTATCCTCAGAAAAAATCTTAAAATTCAAATTTGGACCACTTAGGAAAAGTCAATTAGTAATTTTCTTAATTCATATTTATTGATAAAAAGTTACATTGATTGGTAGACGGGACACATTTATTTATCATTAGTGTGGCTCACCTCATTGCTTTTAACTTAGGCTTGTCAGAATATAACTTCACTCTCCGTACTTTTAATAACAAAAGTAATGCCAGGCAAATTTAGTTAAATAACCAATAAAATTTTATATATGCATATAAGTGAGACATAAAGGTCATCTTAGAAATTACTATAACGATCAAGCTGGCGTCTGAATTTTGTCTTGCAAAATAATACATTACCTTAGAATAAAAGTACAGTTCATATGAATGAGGCAAACGTTGGCATAATGCCGGATCAGTTCCCTAGGGAGCTTTTCCTAATTCAATTGTTACAGTTTTATTTTCCTGTCAAGAATTGTTTACAAGACAGTCATTATCACACAGGCACTTTAAGGAATATTTTTTAACGATTGTATTTAAGAAATAGGTCTCCGGCTTCTAAACATGTCAAGTAATAGTTTAAACAAATATCTAATTACTTTTAATAAGTAAAACTATGCTCAATATTGTCTGATTGCTAATTCAATTACTATTTACAGTGTATCCCATAAAAAGGAAATGTTCAGTTTTGTTGATTGCATTACTTTTCCTGGGTCTCGAATGTTTCGTTTTGACGAAAGTTTAAGGTATATTAATTATGTATTTTTGCCTGTATTCTTCCTCTTTGATCCTGCTTCCGTTTTTATAGGTTTAAAACTTCTTGGGTGACAGTAATTTGTTTGTCTTGATTTCTTTGGACTGACAGCTCTGTTTGGTGAATCAGTCTGTGTGGATATTCGGTATATCAGTCAGTGTTTTGTCAGTGACACTGCTATCTTCCTCGTTGCTTTCTGAAAACAGCTCAGACAGAAATCTGGCTATTTCAGATGAAACCAGTTAACTTTTGGCCTCACTTCAAGTTTCATAATCAAAACAGACGAGCACACCGCTTCGTAAGTATTCAATCCTCTATATTTAATAAATAATAATTATAAAACAAATCTATAGATTTTCAAAGTCCTTTACTTTTTTAAAGTTTAAATCCGTCTTGTGCAACATTGTCTGATATGATATTTTCAATAGCTGATCTCAAGATCTCACTTTATTTACTTACCAGAACAATAACTTGCAAAATTGTGCTTACCGTGGACACTTTCTTTAGGAGTACAATCTCATTTTAAAAAAAAAAGCAGCCAAACAAACAAACGACTAAAAAGCTCGTCAGTAATATTATCGGGTCGGCTTTCCGGTCAAATTTATTTGTACCAATTTCCTTTTATTAACAATAGTACTTTTCAGAAAGTTTCCACAAAAAGTGTGCCAAGCTCCTATTTTTCACATGCATTATCCCCGAGGAAAACAGGACCATTCTATTACATGTACGCATATTTAAATCTTTTTAGCAATACCGCTCTTACATGTATATATATCATTGAAAACAACACAAGTGGGTCTTTTCCTCTGATAATAATACAGTTAGTTCCGTAGAAATGCTGTACTTGATTGCGCTTTTTAGGACACTTTTCTCCCAAATCTCTTCCAATGCTATTTTCTTCGCAGTTATTTTCCCCGAAAGAAAACCCTGGTATATCTTCCTCTAAAATATATTGTGCTCGAATACTCAAGTTTACTATTGAAAAAGTTATATATACCACCGGAATAGTCCCCCGGGATACGCTGTATAATAAACTACATGCATTACATTAGTTACATTTCTATCATAAAGAGGCAAGTTTTTACACTGTTAATTAATACTGAACAATTTGAGGAACAGTTTATCACCCTTGTTAATTTCTACAGACTCATAATCAAACTAATTTAGCAATTTAAAAGAATCCTTTCTTGTTAATGAACGGATTAGTACATGCCACCTTGAAATTAACTGCAGCCGTATAAACTGAGAAACCATATGAGGTATTCTAAGGGAAAATTGACATTTCTCCAATTTAAGTAAACTGTAAAATCCTATCCTGTTTGATCACCGTAAAGTGCATGTAACCTTGAAGTAAACTGCAGCCATATAAACTGAGAAACTATATGATGTATTCTTATGCAAAGAATATTTCTCCAGTAAATCTATCGCCTTTCGTTTTTTTTCCAGAGATAATAAAGTTCCAAATTCCACTTGCTCTGGAAGATTGTGAACATAAAGATGCCGATATTCTCATTGTAGCTCAGTTTACAACTATGGCAAACAGCTTTCACGATACCTATTTTAGCTGTCAATTTTTTAAATAAAGAACATGTTTTTTAAATTAATTATTTTTTTTAATTAAGTTAATGACTTCTTTTGACTAATGAGCTAACAAATTGGATATGCAATATTTCATCCGTCAGTGCACGGTATGTTCCTTCTACTATGGATAGAAATAAATCGATGCAAATATTAATATACATTTATTTAAAGAATGAGTTTTAATATTTGTATTAAAGCATTTTCTTTAATAAGAAGAATCCTTTTTAAAACAACAGATTTTAAATAACACTTACTTGTATATCTTTTCGCGTTACCCTAAATTTACGACACGTACCACGTGAATTGTCACATAGTTATTCAACTTCATAAATAAACTGATCTTTATTTAATGCTTATAATATCTAGAAGAAAAGTCTTTACTCAATTCATGTCGATGTAACAACTAAAATATTACATAGAATACAACTTGAGAAAAAACAATCTTGTTAAAAACTTTGAACTTTGTGTAAATGTTCTGTTAATGTCAATGCTATTTTATTTCCATGAGTAATACCTTAAATAGTAATAGAAGTAAATACCTTCTGCACAAGTTTAAGACTTCGATGATATATGAAATCTTATAAATAATAACTAACAATAAAAACCGATTTTATTTGTTGTACTATCCTTGGAAAAATTCATTAAATTTTATTTTTGAGACTGCAAAAAAATTCCAGCCAATAAATTGAAGACAGATAAAGAGACATTGCTAGCAACATTAGGAGCACATAATATATGCACCATAAAACACGGAAGTGTGATAAGCCAACAAGTTATCAAGCACGCGATAGTTTTCGCAAAAAAGTTTTATTAAGTATTAACACAGACAGTGATTTAGAATTTTCTTTCTTTTAATTAAAACAGTATACTGAAACCAAGATGTACTTTTTTTAACAAGTCGACTTTGCTCGCCTCAGAATATTTCGCTAATTGGCAAAAACATGCAAATTAAACTTCCCACGTGGCGTAGTAGTCTTCGTAAAATTCAGTTTGAAAACTTTGCCATTTGTACTTTATCCCTGCGTCAAAATAAGCATAACGTATTATTTTCAATTTTCACTTCTGTCTCATTCATTAACTTTGCATTGATAATTGCCAGAGTTAAATGATATATACAGAATTTTCAAACTTACCACAAATAAATACACATTTGGTTTTAATCTGAGCACATTTTGTCAAAGGATATCTTAAAACAATGAGATAAAAAAAAAAAATAAGTGTGAACCTGTTGTAAGTGTCGTTACTCGGTAGAAGTGGCGTTAGTTGTTCATCACTACGAAATAAGACTAGGTAGAATTATGTTAGTCTAAAACATTTTTTACAAATAGCAAAATTTTAATACAATACAAGAAACTGTCATTCTTATGTGGCATGGTGTAAACAGGTTTAAAGCTCCCAGTACCTTGTTGATATACATATTTCGATGTAAGGGGATTTATTTTCGCAGTGTTCTATGTGTACATCTCGAAATGTTATTCCGTCAATATCAAAGAAGACATCTTCTGTAGCGGTTCTAAAATGGTTTAAGAGTGCAGTCTGTGTTGTTCAGACTGAGTGATAACCTCGGAATGGCTAATTATTGACCCTACATTTTAAACATCAGTTTTCATTAATGTCTGTCTCTGCAAAACCAACATTTTATTTCCTTCTCTGCAGATCCTTATGCTAATTTCTGGTGTGACAAGAATGAAATATTACCCTGATGATACAAAAATACGTTATGTAAATCAGAACCAACCCCTAGCGAGACATTCAAATTTATAGGATTTTCCGAAGTATTTAATTCGTCGTTCCAAGTGCATTTGGCTGTGATTTATAATTACTTTTATTCTGCATTTTTCTGGAATCCCCCCCCTTTAATTTCGCAGTAAAATGAAGGATAGGCGTATCACTATTTAAAGGCTGAAATGCAAGACAAAAACACGCATTATATAAAACATTAGCAGAAGAGGTGTCGTTTTTTTTATTCAGAAAAAAGATAGGTTAACGATGTTAATGCTCAAACATAACCTAGTCACCGTGGTGTCAGAGAAAAGGCTTTGGCATCACCAAGCATGCATACTGTCTCGAAACACTGCCATGCCTGTTATATTAACACTTGCTACTTTTAGACCCATAATTTATATGCCGGCCAAAAACATTACACTAAACTGTATTAACCTTGCATGCTACTTTTAGACCCATGATATATGCCGGCCAATAATAATAATGTTGTTTGAGGCAATATACGTATCGCCCGTGTCGTTGAAATGTTGTACCATCCATCACTATTTAGTAAACAAGACATCTTTACAGTAATTATGCAGTTATTCAAGATCCTGATAAAACGACAACATGTGTTGGTGTCAAAACGTTAACCCCTTATGGCTTAAATTCATGTGTCATACCAATGCCTATTCCCAGTGAATTGATTAACAAGTTACTGACAGTAATCTTTATATTATTTAACAGTCCACGGTGCTAGTCTTCAATGTGGCCATAACACGTGGTAAATGATGTCATTTAGGCTGTCGCAAGAAGCATTTGTTTTGCCTCGATGCGGACGGAGAAAACTGCTTAAGTATTGTGTTTCTTCATCAATTTAATAGTATAGAGCACATGCGAAGCGGAAAATTATGCCGCCCTACACATTGGCTCTGATGATACCTTTGTCAGATGTTCAGAATTTTCTAACATTTGGGAAAACTGATGCACTTTATGCCACGGCAAACATATTTTTTCGAACTCTTTATTACCCGAACGTTAAGAAAAACTATACATCTGACAAAAGAATCAATGTTCAGCGGGCACAATTTTCCGCTTTGCATGCACTTTATATTTAAATTGACAAAGAAATGAAATACTTACAGCAGTTTTCTCCTCCGAATCGAGGCAAAATAATGCTGCTCGCGAAAACCTAAATGACATCATATACCACGTGGTATGGCAATACTGGTCTTGTAGTTTTGTTGCAAAACATTCTGATGGCTTTGGTGTTGAAATATTTCGTATAGCTGGTTACTTGATGTCGTCAAAGGCAACGCATGTTAACTTAGTGAGAACTTCATGCAAAGTCACGACTGGACGACGGTCGGTTTCTTGAGTAACTGTAAAGTGCTTAGAAAGTTTATAAATGCATTAGTACAATAAAAAAGAAAAGAAAGGAACAGACAACAACAAAACATTTCTGTATGTTTCTTAATGAACCATGCTTGAAATCAGTTGATATTAATACATACATTTACTATACCTGCAGTTTGCTGGCTAATTCTCTATAAAATAAAAAAGGTAAAATAAAAAGAACAAATGTCAAAAGAATTTCATCATGATATATAAACACTACCAGTGTGCATTTGCAATAAATTGCAATCCGCCCAAAATTGTATATTAAACAGCAATAGCAATTCCTTTTTAAAAGATAAATATTTGATGCAGATTTTAGAATGTTTTACTGCCACCATCGTATCGGGTACGGTTTGGTCAAGATCATTTTTGAAGGAAACCGCGGAGTGCTCTAGATTACTGGATATGCCTCTGATGATCGTGTGTTCTCCAAACAGTTTCAATAATTTAATCACATTTACTGTATTATTATACAAAAGCATAATTAAGTACAATAATATATTTTATTGTTATTTGCTCTGTCAGAAGGCGTAACAACTAAGGGCGACCAGGCGTTTGTGTATATGTAGGTCTTCTATATTAGCTAGATAAAGAGGATTGTAGCGCAGTACAATAACCATGATCTTATTGTTATGAAGTTCATAGATAGCTTGTAAGAAATTCAGACCTTGAAATCAACAACTTCATCTCATTTAATTATCTGATTTTTTCGTAACAATACATGTTAACTTGGTCGGTAAATAAACACAATTAAGACATGTAACTCACGAAAAAATGAATGAATGAATGATGTTTTATTACCCGTCGACCACTAAGGCCATTTTTAGCACACTGTTAGTGGTATAAATGGATAAGGGTATACATAACTATTTTTTTTTGGTAAAAAGTATCATCAGTATATTGTAAAACGTCTTTGATAATATGTATTGGCTTTAGTAACTTCAGGGTAAAAGGAAACGTTATGGCCTATGTGTACTTTGACCAGAGGAAAACATAATAGCCCGTTTAAACATTCACGCTTTTGGTGAAAAAAAATGAATCTTTTTCAAAGATATTTTATTTCAATCACTTATGTATAGACAAAAACATAATCAACACCTGAAAATTTACTAAGAATTTTAATAAAATCTGACCAAAATGGTCTAACGGTGCCGCATCGCCATAAGCCTAAATTACGTCTATATCGTTAGTCGAAAGAGTATTTCTTTTTTTAATCAGCGAAGCATTATAAGAAACTTTCTTGGTAACAGATTGTATTGATAAGTCAGTATAAATCAGTATTTAAACTATTTTGAAGGGAATCAATTGTCTGTGAATGAACTGCTTTAAGCAGACAGATAAACATTGCGTCGTGTCGAAAAAAATGTCCTCTAACAACATGTCTTGGCCTTGTTCTTTTATGAAATAGAACATTTTAAATCACATATTCTTTCTTTATTCTTAACAGTTATAAATTTACTCTTACGAAGCAAAAACGATACAAATAGTTTCTATCTTTTAAGTATACTAACAATTTATTATGTTTGGTGTCTTTGATTTCCACTTACATATTGAATAACCAGACATAAATAATTTGCAGGACACTTAATAACGTACAAACCCCCCTTAGAAATATAGGACTGTGCGCATCAATGTGTGAAGTGCATCAGTAATATTGCAGACTGGTAAATAAATTTTTATTTAACATTTTGGATATTTTAATATACTGCATCTTAGCATGTATTTGCTTGGACTCATACTTAATGTTAAAAGTGTTAGATTTGGCAACTAAACGCAGCTGATTATAATATATCCCTAAAATATTCAGACTGCTTCTCCCGTACCCTGCTGGAGGCAACTGACTCTATCCTTGCAAAGTGTAGACAAAGATCAGCCTACACATCCATGCAGTCTGATCATGGTCTGCACTACTACCGCTTGCAAAACTGATTAGAGTTTACACTGTTAGGTAAAGAACGAGGATGGACAAATCTTTTTAAGCATGTTAAGTGTTAATAAATTCCAGTGAAATAATTTGGATATTTCAGTACCCTGCATCTTAGCAGCGATGAGTTGTGACTCAGACATTATGTCAAAGGCTGATTACAGTATATCAGTAAAAAATAGCCGAATAATAAAAGTAAGGATTTCTTCATATACCTTGTTAAACTTTCTTTTAAACATTTGTCATACACACTTTTTGGATCGAATGTTACTTAGTATACCAGCCCGTCGTAAGTACTGCCCAGAAATATAGCTACAAACACATTCAGTGAAAAATAGGTTAATATATATATAAATATATCTTACCTTTCTGTTCATTTGCATATTGTTTTATATATAAATATATCTTACCTTTCTGTTCATTTGCATATTGTTTTATACATATTATATCTTACCTTTCTGTTCATTTGCATATTGTTTTATATATATTATATCTTACGTTTCTGTTCATTTGCATATTGTTTTATATATATTATATCTTACCTTTCTGTTCATTTGCATATTGTTTTATATATATTATATCTTACCTTTCTGTTCATTTGCATATTGTTTTATATATATTATATTTTACCTTTCTGTTCATTTACATATTGTTTTATATATATTATATCTTACCTTTCTGTTCATTTGCATATTGTTTTATATATTTTTTTGTATATATTATATCTTCCCTTTCTGTTCATTTGCATATTGTTTTATATATATTATATCTTACCTTTCTGTTCATTTGCATATTGTTTTATATATATTATATCTTACCTTTCTGTTCATTTGCATATTGTTTTATATATATTATATCTTCCCTTTCTGTTCATTTGCATATTGTTTTATATATATTATATCTTACCTTTCTGTTCATTTGCATATTGTTTTATATATATTATATCTTACCTTTCTGTTCATTTGCATATTGTTTTATAATATTACATCTTCCCTTTCTGTTCATTTGCATATTGTTTTATATATATATATCTTACCTTTCTGTTCATTTGCATTGTTTTATATATATTATATTTACCTTTCTGTTCATTTACATATTGTTTTATATATATTATATCTTACCTTTCTGTTCATTTGCATATTTTTTATATATTACATCTTCCCTTTCTGTTCATTTGCATATTGTTTTATATATATTATATCTTACCTTTCTGTTCATTTGCATATTGTTTTATATATTATATCTTACCTTTCTGTTCATTTGCATATTGTTTTATATATATTATATTTTACCTTTCTGTTCATTTACATATTGTTTTATATATATTATATCTTCCCTTTCTGTTCATTTGCATATTGTTTTATATTTTTTTGTATATATTATATCTTCCCTTTCTGTTCATTTGCATATTGTTTTATATATATTATATCTTACCTTTCTGTTCATTTGCATATTGTTTTATATATTATATCTTACCTTTCTGTTCATTTGCATATTTTTTATATATATTATATCTTACCTTTCTGTTCATTTACATATTGTTTTATATATATTATATCTTCCCTTTCTGTTCATTTGCATATTGTTTTATATATATTATATCTTACGTTTCTGTTCATTTGCATATTGTTTTATATATATTAATCTTACGTTTCTGTTCATTTGCATATTGTTTTATATATATTATATCTTACCTTTCTGTTCATTTGCATATTGTTTTTATATATATTATATCTTCCCTTTCTGTTTATTTGCATATTGTTTTAAAAGACGGAACATCTTCTCTGCCACAAATGACAATCAACAATGTTTTATGAGTACACTGTCATTATTCTCTCGTTGAGCCCTTTATATATAGATTAATTAAATACCAGGTTGTTTATTAACAAATCCTACTACAACTTTCGATTGAGGAAGGTGTGCAGCGATTACCGGTAATATATGAGGGGCGTTCATAAAGTTTGTAGACCGGTGCAAGTTCTATGTAAGTATAGGTCAGGAATATAAATTGTTTTAAAGCCATTGCAAACATAAGAAATTTCTCGAAAAAGGTCACTTGTTACAAAAAAAAATCATATGTTTAGTATAAGTTCTTATAAAACTGTCACTAAATCTGACTCTTATAATACTATTTGTGGTAAGTAACATTATATAAAAATATGAATTTCTGACATAAATGAAACTTGAAACCCTATTTGTTTAAACCGTTGCAAGATTTGCTTAAATAGTTTTTTTACATTTCGCTTTAAATGTGTACATACAAATTAGAACCTGCTTAGAAGCGTTATATTCGTTTAAAGTATTACGTGCCATATACTATCTTTGAACAAAATGTAAGTTTTTTTTCTGTCTTCACGACAAATATAAGCTGCAAAGGCGTCAGGGTGCAAATATAAAGATTTGTATTTGCCACACACATTTTAAATTGTCAGTACATGTATTTTGAAATTCTTTCTGGAACCTTAGAGGTGTGGGACACCAGTGCTTCCTTTCCGTTTTAAAGTACTTTTTGTTAAGTTTTCATTCACCACTTATTTTTCGCCCGTTTAACAATCGCATACATTTTCAGAGAAGTTCCTCGTTTTGTACTTTTATTTCTTTGCTAACTTATTCTGCACTGATAAAGCGTTTATTTGTTTTAATATCATTTTTCCCGCATGTATGACTTTTTTACTGAAGGAAATCGATTGTTACATAATAATATTCCAAAGATAAGTCAACATTCTACTATACTGGCTCCGAATTGCATTCCCGTTGCTGCATTTAAGGAATTCTATACCTGTACTTTTAGTAAAAGTCTGAACAACTGTGAAACATGTCAGTTATATGTTAGCGCTCGTTTTATGGCAAAACAAATCTAATAAAGGAAGTATATGGTTTCAAACGGTGTTGGAATTATAGACATGTAATTCATTATTACCAGTTTTATCTCACATTTTATCATTGCAGTGCACAAGCACTTTTAAAACCTTGCACAAATAGTATTTGCACTTTTGTTATGTAACCATTCATTTTAACCGAATCATTTTCAATCTATTTTAGCCAGCTAAGCAGTTCCTAAATATCAGATTTGCTGATGTCGATTCTATCTAAATCGCAAGAGATGCTAGTTTACGACCCATCTAAGATTGAACAACATCTCCTCCATCTATGTGTATACTGATATTTCTGGGCAGGGATATGTCTTCCTTATAGCTCTTCCAAGATTTCTTAAACAATGAACTCTGGTTGTGGCAATACGTAGGAAAAAGAATTTAGCATATTGCCAAATACCACATGGCCATAGCCCTTTAAATTTGATACGTGACATATATTTAATATACGCCCAAAGAGCTGGAAAAACAAAATCTTTTTGACCGAAAACCACAACGCTTAAACCTGTCTTTGTGTGTAAGTTTGTTTAGTGTACCTTTTCAAAAATGTTTAGAATTCGACCCTACGGAATTATTGTTTAAAATGTTGTTTCATCACGGACTCGACAGTTTAAATCAATTAGTTGACCTCAACAAATCTTGCTAAGATTTTGAGGTCTTTATTTACCCAGCTTTATGATTTATATGTTTATAGTAAGACAATATACATAACATGTCCGTGAAGTTAGCAGCATAGTAACCTAGAAAAATGAAGTATCAATTTTATAAGCATTACAAGGTTATTTGAAAAAAAATGAACAGGAAACAATCACTGGATTTCTAGGCTGCCCGTTGTCAGAAACAATCCAGCTGCCTAGTAACCTAGAAAAGAAATACTGAAACGCCATGAAATCTATCCAAATCACATTCTACAAACATAAGAAGCTTATTTGAATGAAGTGAACACGAAACAATCACTGGAGTTCTAGGCAGGTTAACAGTCTAGCAGACTGGCAGCTTTGCAGACTAGAAAAATGAAATAACATTGAAACGCCCTGAAATGCATGTATAAATCATATTTTTCAATCATTAGAAGGTTATTTGAAAGCAAATGAACACGAAAAAAATCTAGGCTGACCGGCTTCTGAAACAATTCAGCTGCCTAGAAGCCTAAGCCTAGAATCTGAAGATATTGACACGCCGTAAAATATACCAAG
This sequence comes from Cyclina sinensis, assembly GCA_012932295.1. Classification (NCBI taxonomy): domain Eukaryota; kingdom Metazoa; phylum Mollusca; class Bivalvia; order Venerida; family Veneridae; genus Cyclina; species Cyclina sinensis. The sequence goes on from JAAONU010000001.1 coordinate 22,826,529, forward strand.
GTCATATTCTACAAGCATTAAAGACTTATTTGAAAGGAAATTAATGTTGTTGTTTTTTTAACCAAAAAAGTAAAGACTGAGCTAGTTTCAAATCCCACGGACATTTTATTGAACTTCAAATGCTTTATTAAAGATAATCCTTCATACATTGTTCACAACTGTTATCGGGAATGTAAATTAAACCAAAACTGTTGCTCGTAGCTACGAAAAAAATAAATTGACTTTAAATATATCAAAAACCGAAATCATTTTTTAGATTATACACGACAGTGATGTATTGATTATATCACCAAGTCCAATCGTTCAGTATAGGATCCCAGGAGCAGAACGCATAGATATATATCAATTTTAAGGAGCAAAACAGGTACTATGGTAAGAAAATCACCTCGCATTTCTTTGATAATGTATATAAGATAAAGATATGGTCCGTGCTGATCTCCTATGATTGATTTTTCCGATGGTCATCTCACATTTGCCAAAGTTTCATTAACTTCTTAGAACATTCTCCACAACTGCACTAGAAATTCCCCAAAAATGATGAGATCGCTCTTTAAGTGTCAATATTTTGACAAGTAAGCAAAGTTCTGAGAATTTGTTTACCAGAACTTTGAGTTTTTAACTGAATCATGTACTAGGTTTACCAGCTTAGACACCTTCAACATCGTCAAAATGTCTTTTTCTACCTGATCTCTTGGGATATATTGAAACTTTGTTCCGTGTGGTCAAAATCTTGTTCATCAGCTTCATGAGGAAATTATTTTTAACTATAAGAATAATTTAGCATTTTGAACCGTGTCACCAGAAATACTGCGCAAGGACACAAAATTGTGGACCGGCAAGATTTTCACATATTTTAATTATGTAAAGATAACGCTATCTGTTAGGGGACTAAAATGATTAGATGAATTGCATGTACTTATATACGTGCATGTTTCTACTCCATAAAAATTATGTAAAACGCGACATTAAAGATCAAAAACTGAAAAAAATTGCTTTCTTAACTTACGCTTTGAAAATACATGCTAGTCGACCAACAGTCGAATTTTGAAGAGACATTAAGAAAATTGTCCAACATACTTTTCTCTTTACACGTTGACCTTTTTTTAAATTAAAATAAAATCAGTCAAAAACAAAACAAAAACAGGAAATAGAGAGAAATAAAGAAAAGAAAGAAAACCACTGAAGCAATATCGTGTATGGCTGGTCACAAGTTGAAACACTATCCATTTTACTCGGAATAGGGAATAATTTATATAATTCTATGGCATATTTTTACATGAAGCAAAGTAATTTGATAGTCAAAACGTTCGTCTTTTTGTTCTTCATATTGGACAGTCATATTTTAAATAAAAGCTTTATGGACATTTTCGACGCAGATCAGAAAGTAAGAACGCAGGGAGAACTAGTTTTTGTAACCGACATCTATCACGCTCGATGAATGCTTCTTCTGTACCGACATCTATCACGCTCGATGAATGCTTCTTCTGTACCGACATCTATCACGCTCGATGACTGCTTCTTCTGTAAAACCAGTATATGCATCTCTTGTGTGGAATGCAGAAAGTCAATTTAGACTTAATTCCTGCTTCTAACCCTAAATCCTAACACTAAGGATTAGAATGGGATCATTTAAAATTAATTTAAAAATAACGTATCCATCTTAAACAATTTTTCTGTTACTTACTTTTGCAAAATTCTACTTCGACGTTGGTTGACTACCGATCTCCTGTCTGTTTTCTGAGGCTACCTCTATAAGATGTGTCAGTTTTAGATGTAGATCTTAATTTTAACATTAGGTGAACTTTATCTTGACATTCTTCATTGGTTTCTGATCTACAGCATTGGAATGTGAAATATGTACATTTCATATTTGACTTTGGGCGTCCACGACCAACTTTCTCTTTTTGAAGCTACAACGGTTCCGTGAAATTTTATCATGTGTATTATTTTGCCCGTAAATTTTACCTTTAACTATGGCTGACCTTGACCTTCTGCTGTAATTTTTTGTTTAAGGAACAGGAAAGAAATTTAAAAATTGTCCAATAATCCAAGCGATGAGCTGTTTAAAACAAATGAAAAAAAGAAGCATAAACAGATATTTTCTTTAAAGAATGAGGCATCAAAAACCATTCATATTTGATCTTTTATGTAAATACTTAATAACGAAATTATAAAACAACGTAAAATTATATAACATATATTTTAAATAGATTAATTTCCTTCTTTAAACGTGAGCTGTGGATCTTCTAGAATCGCCAGGTGTTAAATTGAATATAACTTCCATGTGTGTCCTCTCTGTCGATGCAAAGGACGAGCGTAACAATTTTAATCGCCGATTACAGAAAAATCTTAGTTTTAACTTAAAACTTCTTAACAATAAAGCGTACAGTAACGGATTGAGAATTGTTGAAACTTTTGCAAACACTGCAGGTAAAACAACAGCTAAAGGTGTCAATAAAGATCTGTTTCCAAATAATCCTATCCAGGAAACAATGCTGTATGGTGCCCATGAAAGACAGAATACCGAAATAAGTATTAAACCAGCTTTTGCAGTTTTCAGTTCATATCGTTCTAACTTCCGACTTTTTCGCATGCGTCGAAATGACAATTCCTCAAAATTTCCACTATTCCTTACGCTGAAATATCTCCTTTCATGAATCCTTACTTTAACAAAAATCATACCATAGCAGATGATCATACAGGAAATTGGAATACAAAAATAGAGCACTTGTATTAACACATTGTATGTGATAGTCGCTGTCGACTTGGAGAAGTAATCGTAAGTACACGATAATCTAGATCCTTCTACAACATACTTTCCAAAACCTAAAAACGGCATGACTGCAAAAAATAAGGATATTATCCATATACACACAGTTGCGAAATAGGCACAAACTTCATCAGTGGGATATCGGACTGGTATTGTTCTTGATATTACTACACAACGGTCAATAGCTAACGCCATTAACGACCAGATTGCTCCAAAACCTGTGAACGCACCCATAAATGTGTCGTAGTAACAAACTGAAACACAAAAAAAATACGTTATTTTGATAATGACCGTGTATTAATTTCACGAAATTGCATGCGTATATTTCACACATTGTAAGTTCTAACGCTTATATCTAAGAAATTATACAGCGAAAGTTTAAAATATATACCACCATTAGTATGTTTATTACCTTATGTTTTCTGACTTTCTCTTGTTATAAAAGGTTTAACATAGTTACAGAATTGGCGATAAATCACTGTACGGCATTAAAAATTTAAAGTACGCTCACAGTTAATAGCATTTAAAGAAAAAAAGACAAATATACCCATCGTTCATAAAATACTTAACCAAATGCCTAGTTTAACATTTCTGTCCTGTTTTTTTAGTCCTTTCTACATGTACGCAAGTGCGCGGAAACGTAAAAAATGACACATAAAAACTGTCAGTGAAAGATAACAATTTTCCCGAAGTAGTGCTTTGGCCTTTTTAGCTGAGGATAAGAGTAAGATAAATTGTAGATCCTTCAAAAGAAGTGGGATTTTTTTGACAATTTGACCTCAACCTCAAGGACAAGATCATTAAGGAGTCAAGGTAAAACAATATATGTGACCAGATAAAGATAAAGTGTAGATCCTTCAAAAGAAGTGGTTTTTTTGACAGTCTAACCTTAAGGTCAAGGTCATTTAGGGGTTAAGGTAAAAAGGTATGTCATTTGAAAAATATCTCCTAAAGGGTTTTTGTGTGCAAACATGAAATAAATTTGATTAGTTAAAGGGAGTCATGGCCAACATTAAGCATTTTAGACAACTTCGAGGTCAAGGTCAGTCAGGTGTCAGGTCATATAAATATGTCAGTGAAAGATCTTGTCCGAAGGCGTGTTGTTGTGTTCAAGTTAAAGTAAATACGTTTACTAATAAGGAAGTTATTGGCAATGTTAAAGTTTTTTTGACAATTGGACCTTTAAGGTCACGGTCATTTAGGGGTCAAAGTCATATAAATATATGTCAGTCAGATTGTCTTTTCCAAGGGGTTTTGATTTCAAGTGTGAAGTAAATTAATTTACTAAAAAGGAAGTTACTGGAAATGTTATTTTTTTGGACGGAATGACGGACGGGCGGATGAACGGACTGACAGACAAGTAAAAAACTATATGCTTTCCTTTGTGGACATAAATAAACTACCTCTCGATTAATACTGCTTTTTTCTGATAGTATGTTCACAGTTATATATTTGAGGAGGGCCATCATTTGTACTTTTGTCTTTAATTTACTAACAGTCGTGTATTTAAAAACTTTGACTAAAAGCTTCTGACAACATTTTAATTTACTGTTTAAACATTTTGTTTATGTGTGAAATAAAATTTTAACAGATGTTGAACTTTTGATTGTAAAAATAGTCTACATGATCGTTCAAAAGGATGGTAACCCAGTAACTCTCTGAAATAGATGGTGGAAAAGGCCTTACACGGAAATACGACAATTAAAGTTTTGGCATCTGTATGCGTTTCTGCACCAATCGGTGTTAGAACTTGTTATATCGCTGCATGTTTGAATATTTTAAGCAAGGAACAAGTAGCAAACCATACTCGTATATACAAATTTCAAGATATTTCTACTTTTGACATATCTGGCTCTTCAAAACACGCAAAAACTAAAACTCTTGGTTATTCAGTATTTTTTCATAAAATATCTAGTCGTACTAGAACATGTATATGCAAAAGACCCCTTTGGTTAAAAGACATTTTAAATGATAACAGAAAGGAATCATTCCCTTCTGTCTTTTGATCATGTTAATCCATCCAACTAATGTAACCGTAATATATATAATATATAATATAAAACTAGTGTGAACTGAATTGACAATGCACGGGAAATTGAAAAATAATTTAGGTAAATTCCTTACAATACTTACAAAATTCTCTAACTTGTTGTCCTACATTCTCTCTTAAGTAGATATTTATCAATGCAGGTAGATGACATATACACATCAGTAAGTCGGCCACTGTTAAACTAGCAACAAATATATTCGAGGCAGTCCTCAGGCTTTTATATCTGAAACAAAAATATACGTGTTTATCATCTGATACATAGATTTTGTATGAACATCTCTGTTTATCTTGGACTGAGATGTTTTTCCTTCTGACGATCTATATTAGAAAGTAACATATTTGTGTGGCAAGTAGTTGAATGATACCCGGAAAAAAGGGTTGTATGCAGAATGAAGGGGACGTATTAATCTATTTGATTGAGACGTATCTTTGTGGAAATATTGTTATTGTAATTGTTTTTCTCACAAAGCTTAGGATCACCTTCTAGTAGTTGAAGTCCGAGCTTCAAATGTGTTACAACAATAAATACATAAAACGTTATAACCTATTAAAACGTAAGTTAGGTTTAAAGGTGAATGGGTAACAATATCGAACGTAAGCAGACGTCAGCAGCTATTGTGAATTCAATTTGTAGTGACCGGAAACTGTGAGTTCTAAAGAAAGAAAGCTATCTAACGGTGCAGACTAATCCTAAAATAGTAATAAGCACATACACGCGGCTGCAGTAATTTTATCTTTATTTATTAATAGCAATATATAAACATTTTGCAGCTGCATCCATCAGTGTGCCGTTGAATTACTTAATAAAATAGTGAAAAATACATTTTAGGTGATACAAAAAGGCATCATATGTGTCAAGTCCTAAAATTTGAACTTTTTATAAGTAAAAAGCTGATAATTATAAAAGTCTAATTTTCCAAAACTACTATACCGAATACTGGCAATATTCCTTACTGAGGCAATAAAGTAAAGTTTATTTCTCAAAGCGACTGACACACAAAATTAACCTTTAAAATTAAAGAGAAGTTAATATACTTTGGAAAAACTATGCTCCTATTCACCGTGGAAACTGAAATGGAAGAAAATTATTGCAACAGGATTCGAACCCATGCCCTTTTGGACAGTAAAACTAAGAACGGCGGACTAAACGTCTTGTTACTACAAGATGTCAAATAAAGTATCTACCCTGTGACTAACGGGGTAAATGTTTTCCCGATAAAAGTGTGTAAAGGTTCATATTATGATGTGTTTCTGTAACAAAAACTGAGTCAGTAACTATATTCTTCACAATTACAGCTAACATTTCTATATGTTTAAACATTTTTTATGCATCGTCGACCTGTCTGTGAAACAGTCGCATTATGAGTCCCGTCTATATCTTTTTTTTTCAAAACTGAATATGTCTTAATATGTTTTATTTGTTTTTAAAAATTCACATGTCTGAAAATTTATTACTCGTTAAGATCAACTAATTTCTCTTGTTCAGAAAGCCTTGTGTAAGTCTAACCTTAAGCTCTTTAAAGACTTTATTGGAAGCGTGGAAGAAATTGCTTATACGGAAAACAACAGAGCTAATTAACAAAACCAGCGTGTCAGTTCCTTCCCTAAATCATTGTCTTTTTGCATTATATAACTGATCTTTGCGTAGGTCATACATTGCCACGCAATAAAATATATCAAGGAGCAGTTTCTCCAGACCTGTAAAAATAATAATAAAAAAATAATAATAAAAAACCGTATTAAATAAGGATATGGATAACCTATATATACCTGTACACTACGTAAGGTGCAGTGATTTAAGACCTTCCTTCTTCTAGTTTTCTTTTTTGTAACTAATTGAATCCATCATATCAGCTGTGCCTTTAAGATCAATAATGATGGGAACTGGATGAGTGTATAAAGTATTTTTTCAATGACTTACATTTTCTGGACATATTACAAAACGCCTCGTTATATTCCAAGTCTTTGATATCTTTGGAAACACCATACAGAAAAAACATTCAGAAATGGTTGTAGTGCTACGTTCTGATGAAAACTTGCAAATAATAGCCAGTTTAATATCAGTTTGCCTAGGCAATTTTCTCTCTGCTTAAGTCAGTCAAAATGTCTCGAGAGAAAAACAGTTCAATTTATTTAAATCTATAAATGATGTAAGGCCAAAATCGATGATTTGTCATTTCCTGTTTTATTTATTCAAAGAAATCATCTAACCATTTTATATTTCGAGACATACAACATGATTTTGCAGATTCATTTCACCAGCAAGTGGATGTGAATCGTTAGAAAATGTCGTTCGAAAGTATATTACGGTTATGTTTCTGTTGAATTTCGCTGTTTCGTAGTTTTTGGTTTACAACAAAAATGTTTTTTTTAAAGATATGTTATGACTAAAACATTAAACGTCAACTAAACGAACACACTTGCTGGAGTGCCAGTGTTTAGGAAGTGCCAGTGAATTCGCCTAAAATAAATACACCAACACTGACTGGTACTATAATCTTAATTTTAGTTTAGGCACTGTTATTTTAATACATGTTTTAAAACTCATTTTAATTATGGGGGATAGTTTTCTACAGATATCAATGCTATGGCTCAAGTGGGGAAAATATGTTTAGGACACATGCACAATTTTTGTAAAAGTAAAGTTTTCCCTAAGAATTGTATTAATTATATATTTCTGTCATAGTCTAACGATATTTATTTTTATACATATAGCAAGTCTTTTTTAACTGCGCGTTTTCTTCAACTAAGTAAGTGTCGCTGGTTATTTTTTACTTGCTACATTTGTGTTCGTTTATTTCGTCAGAATTGTATTGTATCTTAACCTCACTGTACTGATGCAGTTAATTGAGGTCGATGCATCTCACACAATATTAACGACTTTAAACCAACTGTTTTGATTAAGAAACAAATATAATTGCGATTTAAGCGGAGTTCAAACCAAAACATAAGGATTGAGCAAACGTTATTGTGATTTAAGCGTGAGCTCTGACAAAAAAAAAACATTCGAATTGAGCAAATATAATTTTAGTTGAAGCGTGTATTTAGACAAAAACATAAGGCCTGAGCAAATGTTACTGTGGTTGAAGCATATGTTCAGACCAAAATATTTTAACTGAGCAAATGTTACTATAGTTTAACTGCGTGTTCAGACCAAACAGTTTAATTGAGCAAATGTTGCTTTGCTTGACGTATTGTGTTTAGTTCAAGCATAACTACTGAGCAAATATTACGGAGGTTGAAGTGTGTGTTCACACAAAGACAGTATGATTTTGTTGATGTAACTGTGGTTGAAGCGTGTGTTCAGACAAAAACATGATTGAAGAAATGTAAATGTGGTTGAAGTGTGTCCATTTTAAAACATGATTGAGCAAATATAATGTAACTGTGGTCGAAGCGTGTAATCAGGCAAAAAAAAATATTATTTAGCAATCGTTATTGTCTGTGAAGTGTGTGTTCAGACAAAACATTATGACTGAGTAAATGTAAATTTGGTTGAAGTGTGTGTTCATGCAGTAACATTATAAATGAACAAAACTAATATAACAGTGGTTGAAGAGTGTGTCCAGACAAAAAACAACATAACAATTTAGTAAATAAAACTATGATTGAAGTGTTTGTTTAGACCAAAAGATTATGATTGAGTAAATGTAAATTTGGTTGAAGTGTGTGTTCATGCAATAACATTATGATTGAAAAATTTATGTTACTGTGGTTGTTACAGACAGTAACAATATTATTTAGTAAATGTAACTGTGTGGGAAGAATGTGCTCAGACAACAACATTAGAATTTAGTAAATGTAACTATGGTTGAAGTGTATGTTTAGACAAAAACATGATTTGGTAAATATAAATGTGGTTGAAGAGTATGTTAAAATTAAACATTTTGACTGAGCAAATGGTTAGACGAAAACGTTATGATAGAGTAAATATAACCTTTGTTAAAGTGTGTGTTTAGACTAGAATCTATTTGTGATTAATGAGCAGATGAAACTTGTTTTATCTTCCTTCCTGTGACATGGTCATGATAAGCGAAGTGTTATAAATTCAAGTAGGGAGAAATGATTTGGATTTTAAATGGATTTAGGCAACATACTTATTAGATTTTTGATAGGGACCAAGTGAAACAAATTTGTCAGATCAAAAATTGCAAACCATCTTGAACAAGAAAGCCAAACAGATGCGAAAAGCAAATTTTCCGTTGTCTTCTAAAGGTCAATCGAGTGGAATGGTCGAGAGGAACACAAGTAAATCCAGGTTGCAAATCGGACAATAGACACGTACTGAACCTCGGGACAGATTTGTTTACACCTTATATATATATGATGAATATGATCTCGCCCGTTGGTAACTTTCTCCAGCCTTTCTTTAGATTTCCTCTTCGTCGCATCCGTCAATGCTAAAGACACTGCAATCAGCACTGGCATCAGTAACACCAGCGTGGGCTACTGCTTTGTAAGAGGACGTCAGAGCAATGAAACTCCTGCAAAAAGGTTGAACACACAGTCGATTCCATTAACTTAAAGGTTACTGCTATGGAGGTACGCCTAAAAGCACTAGAAAAATAAAGTCAAAGACGTCGAAATATCGTGTATGTTCATAAGTGGTTAGTACCTTAGGCATCTATCTGAGATAAATACGACAAATTCAGAATCTTGATAAACTATGTACAAGTTTAAGAGTCTAAAACACATTTACTAGAAAAGCAGAAATCAGATATGTCTAACAAGATTGCTGATCTTGAAGCCTGACCAGTCGCGAAAACTTGATCTTTTACGGAATACCTGAACAAGGACATGAAAACAGTGAAACTCTAGTCATGAGCTGTTAACTAGAAAGAAGGGTTTAGAAGGCGATGGTTTGACCTTCGACAAAGCTCGGTGTAGGTATTCAACATCCTCAATCAATGCCAGTAAGGCATTTCAAGACGTTATAAAGCACCATGAAAACACTGAAGATACAGCCGAGGTAAATGGACTAAAATTGTACGTTAATGGCCAGCTGTACAACGTGTTCAGCAAAGCAAAGGAAAAGTTACTGTTCAGTCGTTAAAAATGCTTCCAGCTACTTGCTATGTGAGTCAGGAAGAACAGTTACACATTCTCTCGTAGTATATAAATGGACTTAGTCGCAAGACATGATTTAGATTTATTAGCCTCCTTAACAGCTATGTCATAATAATTTTGCATTAAGAAACGTGGTTACATAAGATTCAAATATCAATCTAGAACTGCCTGGTTACATCAGTAACCACACATGGGAATAAATCTGCAAATACTGCGTTGTACCGGAGGTTAATCTGTTTATTATAGAAAAGAGCTGCATTATAAAATTACAGCATTTCATAAAAATCAATTAGTTATTATGTGGTTAAAAATATCACAAAGTATTTTCAATTTCGATGAAGTAAATCTGTAGCAGACTGTATTTTTTTCTTCTACTTTCAATTATAGCTAAAACGTTAAGGAGTAAACAAAACTATAATATTGTTTATTTATTAATTTTGAAAAATGTTTCCATCAAATAATTAGTACAATGTACTTATTTACATGGCTATCAAGCAAGCACAAAATTTGTTTCCGCAGTAAAAGCAATATACAATCGGGGAAAACAGTGCGCACGATGTTATGTCACCGTGAAAAAGCTGTTTTTTTTTTTTCTCTTCACACGTTGGACGGAAACAAGGCAACCCGAGCTCTAGTTTGTTGTTTCGTCTCTTCGCCAATGACATGTGAGTCAATAAAAATTTAGATGGCATATTTACAGTAAATGAAATGAAAATTTTTCTCTTATGTTTACCGACGATACAGTTTTATTTGCGCATTCCAATGAAACATTACAATCCTCCTTGATCTTAATCCATACTGTCAAAGATGGGGACTTACTATCATTACAAATAAAACTAAAGTAATGGTATTTGTATTTGATCGTAACACTCGCTGTAATATCATATCTGGAAGTTGTCACGTCCTTCCAGTATTTACGAATACATTTAACATTTAAAAATGGGTCTTGGTGCAGGTCACCGATTGAATTATCGAAACAGTCTTATTTTGCACAGCATAACATCTTGCTTGTGTTCAGCCAAGTTGAACTTTCAACTTTTGAAAATGAAAAAGACCTTTTGATAGCCTCGTAAGCTCAGTCTTTAATTACAATGCATCTGTATCGGGTTATTATAAAGCTATACACATTTAACAAGTTCAAAGTAATTTTCTAAGAAAATCTTAAAAGAAAAACAGTCTACAAATTTATACGGTCTATACGGAGAACTGGCACGATAACCCATGAAAACTTATTAAGTATTGGATACAAATATCTTAAAATCGAAAAACCCATTGAACATCAATATTTATCATATGTTGTTAAAAGACTAAAACAATGAAATACATTACAGGAAGCTAAAGTAGGGGTGGGGCACTATATCAAACTTCTCATTGAAAGAATAGCTCTTGGGAGTCTATGGGCCGCACAAAATATAAATGATATAAACTATCTACTTATAAAACAGAGGATATTACATATTTTTAAACAAACATGATGCCACAATGTTAAAAATTCAAATAGACACGTATTACTATTTATTTAAGCATGAGTTTGAAGTGGAAAATATCTTTGAAGTGACTTGAATAATAAATGTGAAATTCTCATAGCAAAGTCTAGATTATACTCAGTTTAGCAGTTGAGACTGGGTGACATACGATCACAAAACGGCAAAAAGTATAATATAAACATGGTTGAGAACCCCTATCCTTTTCTCCTGGTATGCCCTAAGTATAGAAAAATTAGACAATGTTTTAAACTCTGCTTTTGCAAATGGCCTTTTATACAAAAGTTCAGTACTATAATGTCGTCAGCTTCTTCTAAAACACTCCATAGTTTATGTCCTTATTTACATTTGGCGTTCAAGGAAAGAGATTAACAGAAATATATGTTAAACATAAGTTTCAATGATCATTTTATCATGATACCAAGTAATATATTTTTCAATATAATTTGTAAATTACTGTTATATGTAATCTGTTTTGTTGTTGTTTTGCTCCCATTTGCGCACCACTGAATTTGCAATAATTATATGGCTATAAATATGTATGCAATTAATGCCAAATAAATATTCTGTTCTGTTCCTTTTATATTTTGTATTTAGGGGTAGTGATATAAAAAGAACACTCAGAAGAACATGCGATATCAGAATGCAGAGCTAAATGAGAACCTCGTTTCTAGCAACATTTAGCATAGACACTTTTCAAGATAAAATATAGAAAGCTTTTAAAGAAAGTAACACGCTTTATATAACATCTGACGTTTTTCGTTCTCGTAACATTCTCTGAAGTTATGTGATTTATAAATAGGATGCAGTGTTAACATTCTTGTCTCATCAATAGTGTCAATGCACATAGATGTTCTCTCTGACAGTTTAGCTGGGCAGCTACATTAGAACCTTTTGACAAAGAACATGTTTGTAATAATAAGCACTTCATGAAATGAAGTCGGTAGTTTTTCTAGACTACATTCGATAAGGCCTTGTAAAATCTGTTGCGTTATTACAAAACTATTTTTGTCAGTTCATGCTGTTTGAATCCCACGCCTTCATGAATGATTTTATTAAGAGAAAAGCAATGGATGCCAAATGGGGATTATGAGAAAATACAAAAGAAATGCAGAAAACTGTTAACAGCATTCTCAGTTGATACATGATATAGGAGAACCCACCATTTCTGACAAATTGTCCTCGCAAAGGTTTCTATTTTCTTGAAATAGTTTCTCAGTCTCTTCAGTTTCTGTGATAATAAAAAGCTTCCCATGATTAAATAAGAAAACAAAAAACGCCGCCATACGACGAAACCAGGTTTTCGACGTTTCACTAAATAATCGTACAAAAGGAAAATGTTTTTTTTTTTTTTTTTAAATAGAGATCTCATGACTGAGGACTCCTAAAAACCAATAACTATAGCATAAAAACTGGAGACTATCTTATTATTGAACATTTGAGCAATGCAACATGTATGTATAATCTGCATGAAGCCATATAAATAAGTTTGAGTGTGAAAGAAATGCATGCAGGTGTCAGGATGCTACAAGAATGCTATATACAAAGTATCACCAAGATTTGTCAATTTAAACTCAAATTATTAAACGATAACTGATTTTCTATTTTTAATAACAGTGACTTGACCTTGACCCGACAGATCTTAAATAAGATCCTAAGCTAGGTTCCGTGCAAGGGTGATATATAGCAAGTTTGATCAAAATTGACCAATAAATACTTAATAATATTATTGACTAGAAACCAATCTTTTGTTTTAGTTACACCTTGACCTTGTCTAGAATGACTGCAAACTAAACCACAGGCTAGGATTTCATGCAAGGGTGCTTTACACCAAGTTTTGTCAGTATTAGTCATTGCAATCTTAAGTTAATGACTGGGATCCAATTTTCTATTTTTAGTAACAGTTACCTTGACCCAACTGACTCCAAAATATAATTTTAAGCTAGGTTATCATGCAAATGTATTATATACTAAGTTTGGTCTAGACTGAGCAATTAAAACTTAAGGGATTGACCGGAAACCAATTGTCTATTTCTAGTAACAGTGACATTGACCTTGATCCGACTGACCACAAATAAATCCAAGCTCGGATTCCGCGCAAGGATGCTAAATACAAAGTTTCGTTAAGATTGGTCAGTCCAAACTAAAGTTACTGAACGAAAGCCCGTCATACCCCAATCTAATAACCAGGTTTCAACTTCGTAGAAAACCTGGTTAATAAAAGATAAGAAAAGAAAAACATGAGACAAAAATAAATTTCAAAAACATGTGATAAAGCGTCTATTATTTTCAATCAAAGTAATTATTTTGATGTTAAGATCGATCCAAGTAATATCAAAACAGCTTTTCACGGAAAAATAAGAAGTTTAGTGATGTTTTTATAATTCGGGCAAAAGGACTATAAACCTGAGGAAACTTCAGCTGTTTTCCCTATTTTCATCAAAATAAATAGAATTTGAAAATCTGACGCATAAAAGTATTTCAGTAGATTTAAGATAAAACGCTACCTACTGTGAAAATAGAAGTAGTACAATCGTGTTTCCTGTAAATCCTACGGTAAGAGTCACAATCATAACAGATGCAACAAAAATGCGGACTGGCTGTGACAAAGTTAGATTAACACCCGAATATTCATCCTGATAGACAAATTGGGCTAGAGAACCATTTGACGCCATTTTATTCTTCACAGACTCACGTGTTCATTATCGATATCATATATTACATCTTACCCCATTTAAATGCAAATTGAATGTACCAGTTGTTTCCAACTTTCTTCCCAATAATCGACTATCGTAGTACTGAACTGTTACAGTTATTGAAGCCGCTTTAGATTGTTTAGATACTTTTATCGATATTTATATAAACTGCATCCATCCATGATCTCCGGTGCAGCAAGCCTGAGGCTAATGAAGGGCTTCTGTTGCAACATGTTTTTATTCATTAATGAGATAACTTCAGAAACATTTATTGCAATAAACAGGTGCTTGCAAAACCAGGTAATAAATCTTCTCCAAATAGTAAATCATAAAAGACCAACCACGTGCACAGCTTAATAACTTGACAAGTCGTGGAAAAATATAACGGCTCATATTCTATACATGTTAAATTTGATGCAGGAACAATATATTTCCTTTGACATTTCTCCTCATGTTTCTGTAGAAACCTTTTGCAAATGTCAAGAGAATGAAATTGAGATTCATTTCCTGAACCTAAACTATTTGATAAAGCAACATTTTCAGCTGTTTTTTCGTAATATGATCATACAAAGAATATTATAAATTTCTGAAAACCATTCATTTCCCAAAAAGAGGAGGAAAGGTTGACCTATGTTAGTTGAATTACTACGACATTAGGAAAAGAGCAAAAGAGGTTGGATTTTTTTGAACCAAAAGAAAAAACTTTGAATACTTTAAAAATAAAGACTTCCTTCTAAATGATAGCACTTAAAAGTAGAAAATAATTTACTCATAACACTTTTAAAATGAATGAACGTAATGCCTACCTTGTAAAATGATTTATTAGCAGCTAGATGGAAAAAAAGAAAATCTGTTCATTATTAATTTATCAAGTGTCTTTGTTGTATAAAAGGACAGGGTATACACCTATAAGATTAAAAATAACTTGGATATGTAACATGTTTTACTATAATTAACAATCCATTTGTCTTCGGTAATCGGCAAAATTAGAGAAAAGTATGACATCAAAATACATGTAAAAAAACTCACCTTTGTTATGCTTACACGTACTATTCTTGGCAAATAATGTACAGGTTTTTGTTAATGATCAAATAAGGAACCTTCTGAAAATAACTGAACTTCCCATAATTGGAACAATTTATCTTACAATGATTAAGAAGCGAGTTTTTGCAACTTACATGAATCACTTGAAAGACCTGCTTCTTGGATAAAAATCACTACTCGTGGCGAAAGTGTGGAACGAGGCATTGTAATGTTACTTTTAACCTCAGACATAGTAATATTAATTATATTTCAAGACAGGTCAGTACTTTAAGACATCTACATTACGAATAAAGAATTACAACTGTGTTCAAGCCAGTCCCACTATAAGCGTGACTATTATTATTACAGCTAGGATTCTGCATAACACAAGCACATTTTCAAAAACACCAACAGCATTTTACATGTATTTTTGTGTTATGCAGTTAGTTGATCGGATAATAAGTGGTATCTGTTAATATTTTATAAATCTGTTGCAAATTAAAGTTCGATGTTTTCGATTATAATTCTGTTGAAAAAAAATCCGTCAAAAAATCAAAGCGCTAGATATGAAAACGAGTGTAGAGCTTTAATCTCCGATATCTGAATATAACGCCGAGTGATGTAATAATGCTTTTGGTATTTTGAAATTGTTCCTGTTTTGTTATGCGGTTAGTTGATCGTTAGTGATATCTGTTATAAAACAACTCTTTGCTGATCATTTAATAAACAACTAAGAATCCAGGATGCTGCACAATGCGCTCTTACTTTATTTCTGTGAAAATAATGTCTTGATAAATTTGAGCTGGTGCATCGTGTTACTTAGTTTGAGTGGACACACGAACCGCTGTAGCTTGCCGGAAATCAATTTCAATGCCAGTAGCAGTACACTGACGATCTCTGAGAGCCAAAGTTCTCAGATATCGGTCCTGACGAGGTGTTGTAACGCGGTGACGATCTTGTCCAGGTCTTGTGAATTTCCCAGTCTCCCGATAACGACTCCACAACCTGGCAACAACGCAACGAGAAACGCCTAGAACAGTGGCCACCTCACGTTGCGCAAAACCATTTTCGATCATCTGCACCGCCCGAGCAACATCAGTAGTTGCTAAATGACGTCGCACACCCTGGACCGTTGTCAAAAGAGCAGATACAGTAAAAAGTTTCACTAAAACATTCATTTTGTCAAATGTGCTATCGTGAACGAACTGTACACATGCAAAAGTCTAAATCTTATTCGCGGGTTACACAACAAAAAGAAAAAAAAACCCAAAAAACCCATGCTTTGCAAATTTATTGTAAAGTGCACAAGTTTCTTCAGGATATTGACCGTTGATACCTACAGACGAAATTCGAAGCGACTATCTAGTATGGTGGGCAATTTACATAACATAATTGCGCTCCATTAATTAATTTGAGCAGTGTATTAATGTATTTGAATGTTTCGACAGACAATTCATACTAACATACGACACCTTTTTACATTTGTTTTTATAAGTATATCTTAAATATACATTAAAACTCCTGATAATAAATAGTAATTGGAGTATAACGCAATGTCTCCTTATCTCTTGTCTACCCTTCTCTTGAAACAAAGCTTTTATTATTTAAATGAGATCAAAGTAAAAATAATGATTTCATGAACGAACTATGTACTATGGAAATATATAAATTTAAGAAAATAAAAGGATAAGGCTTCCTGGCAGTTTCCAAGGACAGAGCAGGTCTAAAGTTGAATGATTTGCTTAAAATCTCTGTTCATAATTATTAAGAATGACCTAGATGGTAATGGTTGTAAAGACTAAACATGAGTTCAAAAATAATTTTTTGAAAATTTCGGGGTCAGTTTTAGAGAATATGAATGAACATGCCTTTTCTGAGGAGAGAGAAAGTCGTGAGATGAATAATAACATGTATTTTCATATCATTAAAAATTGTTCATGTCGTGAAAATTGGCAAATACGAACAGCAAAACCTAAACATTCTTCCACTTATTGCAACAAAATTAATGCAAATATTCATGTAGTAAGATTAACCAAGTAACACGTGAGTAATCCCACAGAATTTAGTATGCTAAATTTTGAATAAGCTAAATATTCTACTGAATTTATATTACACTCACTGAATAACTTATATTAACTCTGATGTTAAAATAATTCTCTGTTATTACACTTCGTCGTGTTTAGCAGGTTCAGGAGTTGTTAAATTGTGTATGTGTGGATGCACTAAATAAAACTTATTTAATCTATAACCAGTCAAAACAATGTTTTGAAAATTCAATTCAATTATACCTACTTCATGAATAAAAGCAGAACGATTGTATTTCCTGTAAGTCCTACAGTAAGTGTCACAATCATAACAACAGCAAGAAGAATGCAGACGGCGCGTGACAAAGCAGGAATTGCGTCCCATTCGTTTACCAAGTTGTATTCCTGTAGTATTGACGAATTATTTAACATGATATTGTTTTCGGCCGTACAAGTTTTATACAGAAAAATAAGAAACACATCTATGTCCTTTACAAGAAACTGCTCATTGATTTTGTATGACCGAAACTCTTATAATTATTCCAATTTATTCTATTGTTGTTTGTTTTCCTTCTGTTATAAAGCCGGTGTAAACACCAACTAAACTACTTTAAATGTATCCTTTAAAAAATAATCTAAGAGCTATTTTGATCCAGATGTAAATGAAATCATTTCCAACCATCTAACACAAAGCTAAGCTTGATACACCAATCCAGAGAGTATTGTTGTTAACGTAAATAACTGAAAACTCTGCTTCACTCCTGTAGTATCGATATTTGTTATAAATGCAACTGTGTCTCATCGTGCAGTTATCTGACGGTCAACAGAAGGCTGGATTTCGAAATATATTTCTTTGCTGACCACTAAGGTACCTGAAGTTTTTACTTGGCATTGTAATTTGTCTGTAAAGGTTTTGGAACAATGCTTACGGCGATAGATTTATTCTATGCCTCTTTTGCGTGGACTGATTGATTGTGATAAACCGGGCTGTAACAATATCGCACTTATATTTAGGTATCATATAAATAAAAGAAATCAAAGACCATAAAATCGGTGAAATTCTTACATATAAAATAGAATAAAACTGAAAATCATCATGCATAAACCATAACGATGTTAAAATCATTATAATTATAATTAAATATAATAAGCTCACATAGCAACTTCTTTAACTTCACGGAAATCCAGACTGGATTATCATTGAAAATAAGAAAGTAAAATTTAACAAAATCACACAGTAACCTACAGTATTTGCTATATTGTATGCTCATCTACATACTGATGGATACTATTTTTGCTAATACTACTCAAAAGAACAAAGATTACGATTTAACAATAATAGAGAAATAATCAGTTCAGGCTAGGAAAGTTTCAAATTAAGAACAAAAAAGAATGCAGTTCGTCTACAGAAGTATATGTTAAATTTGCAAAATAAAAACATTAACATTAGTTTACAGGTTTTTTTTACAGTCGCGTGATTTTCAACATAGAAAAATGATTAAGCTCGTAGATAAATTTCATAGATGTCTTATTGTTTCGAGTAAATTGAGAAAAATAACACTGCCGATTGCTTTGACGTCGCCTTTGACACATTCAGATGACAACAGTATAGTTAAGTCGTAAAGCATGTCCGCAGCTTTATTACTCACAGACGATGTACTTTACAGGCTTCACTGAACTTGTGATGTGCAATGCATCTATTTTGAATATCTTCGTTTAAATTTGCAATCAGCTGAAGTCATTAAGATTTTAAAGACATATATAATAGTAATATAAGTTGCATAATTTAACTGTTGAAAAGCATTTACAATGGATAAAAATGTATTCATTTAATGTTTATTCAGGACAAGTGTATCCTAAGCAAAATAAATCTCATATGATATTTCGTAGGCGTAACTCGACTGATCAACATTCCTTGGGGTGATATAATTCTTCAAATATATGGAGAAAATATTTGTCTAGGTTGCCTTTGGGTACTTGACAATGTTTCTACCAAATGAATAGATACACTTAGAGGAAATCTTTAGACATGTTTTGACCGCAATCACGCACAAGTTTATCTTTCCTAGCTTTCTCACGATTTTGCCCGTTAAAAAAGCAATGTTAAAAATAAGTTGTAATCATTGCAGGCTACAAGTGTTTACGTTTTTTAACAACATAGATGAAATCGATTTTAATAAAAACCATGGGAATCATGTAAGAATCCGAACCGTAATGGAAAAGGTCCATTAGACACTTGTTTCTGTTTGTGAAATCCTAAGTTGTATTTTTCCCGATAACTTAAGTTTGAAACTTTTCAAATCCATGAAGCATTTTTATTAGGTTATGCTCACATCACATTCTGCAGATAAAGTAAAATTGTTTAACAAAAGTAACAGATTAGCACTAAGCTTTAACTTGAAAAAAAACTTAATCCTTACGTTCCCTGCATGTATTGAAAAAAGTTTCATGCAGACAAATGCTATGACATTTGTACACTGTGAAATTGCACCTAATGCTGAAATAGGAAGTTTTTGAAATGCCGTTTAAAAGAATTTAGAATTATCCACGAATACTGGGACATTTGATATAAAATATATTCAGTTAAATCATCAACTGAGATCATATTTGGTGAAAATAACGATCACAATTCATGTATTTACTTCGAATTGCTACTAAATAAGTTTACAGTGAGAACTAAAATTCTAAAAAAGTGTAACAGTAAAGCTTGACATAGGATAAAACCCTGTAAAATCAATACTTATTTAACGTCAATTTCTCTTGCTATTTCCGTTTTGAACACAAAATTAGATCGCTAAATTTTTTTTGGTGCTATTTCGATCTAATTTTGTGTCGAAGTGTTCTCCAAAACTTGGCCGTTCTGAAGATATCTGTATAGCCGGAGAAAGCACGTGGAAGGGACCATATGTTAGGATAGGTAAAAACCTGACCAGTTCGATAACAAAACGGACTCACCTGATTTTTTAAGCGAATCGACGGTGTCTGGCGGCCATTTTTTTTCTAATTTTGTCACGTGATTCCCGGCATGACATAGAAAAAAGGTTATTTTCGAATAAGGCGCTCATATAGATATCCTCATTCTTAGATGTAATTACAAGAAATACAGGTTTATGTACAACACACATACTACTCCACAGAGCAAGCTTACCGTTACAAACTTACCATAAAACATAAAACTATTGAATACAATGTATATACAAGTCTAAAGTCGGGTTTGGTATGGCAAATTCTTACAGCTTATGTTTTCTTCAGATTTTACAGTCTATTTCTCAGAAAGTAAATTATACTACTTTTTCTAAACATATATAATTTATTTCTGACTTGCTTATTGTTGGATTATTTAATTCACTTATGTTTAGATGTTTAGTCTTCCACTTGGTCAGTGTATCTCATACGCTTAAATTCGCTGGGTTGATACAAAGAATCTTATTTGCCTAAAAAAGTATGATTGTGAAGTAAAAATCAAGGCTTTTAAAAATCAAAGCTTTAAATGTCAGATTTAAAGGCAGATATAACAAATATGTTTAGAACAAGTTAAAGATTTAAGGAATAAAACATGATATTTCTTTCATTATTAAAACACATGTTAAGAATATAGTCATTGATATATAACCTAATAATGCATAGCTCTTCTTTTCCTTGTTTGAATTAATTTGTAGGTTTGTTTTCTTAACACGCAACATGAGAATCTATGTTGACTTTTTTATATTTCCATTGACAAACAGCCTTATTAATGTATTTATAATACCGCCTGGAGCCTTTAAAAATATACGTTTTGTCTTATTAAAATAGACTGCAAATTCCACATAATTTTTATGATGCAGCGTTCATCGAACATTAAAATAAACTGCTAGGATATGATAGTTTTCCGTCTTTTTATTATTATTATTGTTGTTGTTTAATTATTCGCCCGGGAACTATATGAAGATAAATAATGCGACTACAAATATATTTATTGGCGGAGACAAGTAGGAGTGAGTAAAGTTTCTCAAGAGAACGATTGTCATGTCGTTGAAAGGAGTCACTTTGTCTTTGGAACATGCATATAAGTCTTGGTACCGACTTGTTTCTTTCCTTTCGCGTGTCGTTTTAGAATAATCAAATAAAATAACTGACCACTTCAGGAAACAAAATCCAAAGGGTCTTATTTATATAATTATTGTATGAATTGCTATGAAAGAGATTTCAAATCATGTCGTAAGAAATAGCGATTGTTGGGTATTTTCTTTACCTATAACCATTTCCTATGCATGCAACTATAAATAAAAAGCGTCTTTGTACACCAAATAAGTCCTTATCCTGCTGAAGGCAACTGACTCTGCCTTTGCGACCAGTGCAGACCAGCTTCAGCCTGCACATCCATGCAGTCTGATGCAGACGAAGGTAAGCCTAATCCCCGCCTTTCAGTAAGTATGTTTTCAGTAAACACCCCCATAAACAATTAATGGATCTGTCAAAAATATAGAAATATAGATGGATAAGTCTATTACAGATATTTAACATGTGAAGGGTAAAAAGAAAAGGATATCTTTGCTTGCATTAATCAGATACCCTTAAGATGAGTTCAAATTATTCACTTTATAGAGGTTGAAGCAATTGTAAATGCTGTAAATGTACTATTAAAAGAATGGAACAGATTGTTAAAATAAAATCAAGGTGCTCTTTCGAAAATAAGGAATTTTTCATTAAGCACTGGCTATGAATAAATAATCAAATAAATAAATAAATAAAAGTTGGGGAGATCTCTCAGATACATTTATAGTAGCCTGTTTACCATGCTTCTGTTGAATAAACATAACTCGTGACGCATAAATATAACATTAGTCTGTAAAATTACTGTAATTTGAAGTAATGGAAAATATTATATATTACTAATTCTATTCTCTAGTTTAGGGAAATACAGAAGTAAATTTAGCATCGAAATGGAAGATCTGTGAAAAAAATATGGGAAAAGCATATCGGGAAAAAACACGGTAAAACACACAGCCTCCTTACACAGTCAAAAAGTAGAAGAGCAGATTCTATTTTTACTTCTTCTATTTTTATTCTATTTTTGGCTATTTTTTCACGCTTGACATAGATGCGATAATATATTTTTTCAGACGTTCTTGATTATTAATAACAGAAATCTTTGTTCTGGCAGTGTAAGTAAATTAAAAAGATTTCAGAATCTAACATAAGTGTCATGATGTCCCAAGATCGCCCACCTGAGTAATAAGGAAACGTTAAAAGCAGTATTACATTTTCTAATTGAAGATTTGTAGGTCTTTACAAACCAAATATCTAAAATATCTGTCAATAAATAAAGGCTCTATGATAGAGAGTAGAAAAATCTATTATTAGCTGTGGTGACCTTGACCATGACCCAGAGACCTCGAACCCCACCTAAGGCTAGCAGTCCATGCAAGGGATCTACAGACCAAGTATCAATGATATTAGTTTATACATGAATGCTTTATGAGGTAAAGTTGATAAATCTGTTTTTAGCCTCGGTGACCATAACCCAAATTTAATGGAGGAGATTTATGCAATGTGTCAATATGCCAAATATTTAAAATATCAATCAATGAATAAAGGCACTATGACAAAAAGTAGAAATTTTTTTTACACTTAGTGATCTTGATCTTAACCCAGTAACCACAAACTCCACCTAATGGTAGAGGTTCTTGCAAGTTACCAATATGTCAAATATCTCAGATATCGATCAATAAATGAAGACTCTTTGGGGGAAAAATAGCCTTGGTGACCTTGACTTTGATCCAAGTGAATGGCATAGCTTTATGCAAGGTGCCTTTATGCTAAAGATCTAAGATATCTGTCAATAAATAAAGCTCTATAACGAAAATTTTAAAAGTCTATTTTAAGCCTTGTTAACCCAGGGGCAGGGCCAATTTTGACTCAAGGGCTAATATTTAGACAGACTTGGTAGAACTCTACTATACCATGTTACATATCAAACATTTTAACACTAGGCATTGCAAATACTGACGAGAAGATTTTTTTCTTTGCAAGTCTTTACAAAAATAAAGTGACCCCGGGGTCCGGTCAGTTTTAACCACAAGAGTGTCATTTGAACAATCTTGGAAGAGGACTTGTAACTGATGCTCCATGCAAAATATCTAAGCGCAAGGCCTTCTGGTTTCACAGAAAAAGTTTTCAAAGTTTTCTTTTGGTAAGCCTTTATTAAGTCAAGTGACCCCGGGATGGAGCCATTTATGATTCAAGGAGCATAATTTCAAACAATCTTTGTAGAGGAGCTCTAGGTGAATGTGTATGCCAAATATCAATTCCCAAAGCACAGTACTTTCAAACAAGAATAATTTTGAAGTTTTCTCTATATATCCCTCTATTTCAACAAGTGACCCCTGGGGCGGGATCAATTTTGACCCTAGTGACATAATTTGAAAACTCTTGGTAGAGGTTCACTAGGCACTACTTTGTGCCAAATTTTAGAACTTAAGGCCCTGTGGTTTCAGAAGAAGATTCCAAAAGTTTTTCCAATACATGTCTGTGTTAAACATATGACCCCTACGGCGTGGCTAATTTTGACCCAAGGGACATAATTTGAACAGCTTTGGTAGAGAAACTCTACATCATGCAAAATGTCTAAGTTTTAGGTCTTGTGATTTCAGACAAGAAGATTAAAAAGAAAACAATTGCTGCATGGAACTAAATTCTTTGAACAACTTTGGTAGAGCTTTATAGATGGAACATCTCTACCACGTTTTTAATAAATTTGGCAAAGTGTTTTGAGAAAAGATGTTTTTTGAATCAAAATGTTTTCTTTTGACGCACTAACGTACTAACGCACGACAAAGGGCGACGGACTTCGTGCGATCACAATAGCTCACATGAGCACGAGCTAAAATGGTATCATCGAAGTTATCCTATGTTTTAACAGTCTGCATTCATGATCAAGATAGACAATGCAACACAGACTGCAACAACTTATTCGGTACTTTAGACATATCTGATGGATTAAGTGACTAACTATGCTGTTTTAAACAGAAAGCGTAATTTTAATTCAATCTATAACGCTCTTATAGCATACTATCCAAACGTTTGTGAATAATAAATAAATACAGAACTATTACAAGACGTAGCAAATGCATCCTCTCCTCGAATGTTTTAGCTTCGATTGATATCAAATTAAAGCGATTGACATATCCTTACAAATTCCGTACAACGAGAGTCTGGTGGAAACCATTATGAGACGGCTGATTTACGATATCGATCTCAGAAAGATAAAAACAATTATTCATTAAATTTTATGTAAACAAGTTGTTTAGGTATTATTTTTCGTATGATATTTCTCATTGACTTGCACTATGTTTCAACTGTACGTGTATGAGTTTTTGTTTCGAGACAGTTTGGAAATGTTAAAAATGTAAAAATGCACAAAATAATTCTTGTTCATCCTTCACTAATGCGGCTTTAATTCGTCTCTGAAAAAAATTCTTATCTTGTTTCGTCGCTGAGTTTGAAAACAAATATTTTGCACAATAGCTAAGCGAGCAGTTAAAGTAGAAGAACTTTGCAATATTAAAGTACTTTAATGCTTGGATACAGAAATCAGAAATATCATCATCAGAAATAAAAAAAAATCCTTTATCATCTTAGCTGAAAATTAACTTGAATTTGCAAGAAAGCACAACATATGACTAAAATTAAAAGAAAGAAAAAAACTTTTCAAGGTTTCTGATTAAATTGAATGAAAAATATTATCTATACTTGTTGACAAACTTAACGACTTTTGTCAACTGCCAAAATCTTTTTAATTAATAATTTTTTTTTATGTTTCATCTGGAGCCATTAGTGAGGCAATCACAAATATTTGTCAGTCAGCAGTATCATGTCAAAGAGATAGTCGTTCTCTAACAATGGTTATAATAAACAGACACAATCCCAAAAATGTCAACATCTAACTGAAAAAAATATTTGCTTGTACAGTTTCGGAGACCTGGTTTATCTCTTTAAACCTTTCAATGTGTGACATGCAAATGCATATGCATTTATAAATAGCTAATTCACCATTCCCAAGGCTAAAAAGAAAGTACCAGATGTGATAACAGATGACCTTTGTTCCAAACTGAATGAAATGCTTCTTAGAAAATTGTTTTAAGTGCTTTAAGCATGCAGCAAACGTTCATTTCGACAACCGAAAAAGGATTATGACAAAATTTAAAACAAAAATTCACTTGCATACAGCTCAAAAGATTGATTATCATACAATCTGAATAGGATGGGTTGAGAAAAATTTAATGCTGTAGGAACAAAAGCATGAAATTCAATTAAATTTAGTTAAATATAGAAAATACACTTTTAAAAAGAAATAAAACAATATCAAAATTAATCATACTGTCTTTACTCCTATGAAATATTAGACCATATCATTTGAGAATTTAGTTCAGGGCCGAGACCTGATCTTTGATTTTGCAATTTTTATCTAGAATATTTTTATGCCCCCACAAAGTGCGGTGCATATAGCGTTGCACTTGTCCGTCCGTCCTTCCGTCCGTCCGTCCGTACGTCTGTCCGTACGTCCCGAAATCTTGTGAACGCAACTCCTCTTAAACCGGATGGCAGATTTTGCTTAAACCTCCAGGGATGAACAACCTTAATGTGTAGATGGTAGTAAAGGAAGGAATTTTGGCTGCGACCAAATTCAACAGAATTATGGCCCTTTGTTGATTTTTTCACTAGAAATTTTGTGAACGCAACTCCCCTTAAACCGGATGGCAGATTTTGCTTAAATTTCCAGGGATGAACAACCTTAATGTGTAGATGGTAGTAAAGGAAGGAATTTTTGCTGCGACCAAATTTAACAGAATTATGGCCCTTTGTTTTTTTTTTACTATATACCATATAGAAATTTTGTGAACGCAACTCCTCTTAAACCGGATGGCAGATTTTGCTTAAACTTCCAGGGATGAACAACCTTAATGTGTAGATGTAAGTAAAGGAAGGAATTTTTGCTGCGACCAAACTTAACAGAATTATGGCCCTTTGTTGATTTTTTCACTATATACCATATTGAAATTTTGTGAACGCAACTCCTCTTAAACCGGATGGCAGATTTTGCTTAAACTTCCAGGGATGAACAGCTTTAATGTGTAGATGGTAGTAAAGGAAGGAATTTTTTGCTGTGACCATATTTAACAGAATTATGGCCCTTTGTTGATTTTTTCACTATATACCATATAAATAATTGAACATATAAATTTTACATTTGTAATTTACTTTAACATGTACATAAGGTTACCTGTAGATCATTTTAGGTATATGTACAGAAAAAATCTTACATACAGGATATACATGCTCTTGTTTATGAGCACTTATGCATAGTGGGGGCATCCATGTCCTATGGACACAGTTCTAGTTTTTAACTAAGACTGATGTTATTGACTTGTCAATGGCATTTGTATGCAATAAGCAGTATAAACTGACGAAAGAATACAGCTTTACTTAAAAATACACACAATCTCTTTTGCAAAAATGCACGATCAAAATGTTTACCAATAATTTATGAAAGTGAACACTTTTCTGAATGCTTGTCTGCATTTTGAACATTTTGCATTTTGTTGCGAATAAATGCAATATATATTTCATTGGGTCTGAAATGTAAAAATGCAGTGTGCAAAAAAATTTCACCAATTGTTGTCGTACATGATTTTTCTAACTCATTAATCTTGCAAGCATCGATATAGCAGGGCTGTCTAAAAAGAAACAAACAAACACAAACAAACTCGTTACAGAAAGTAAAAAAAAGATGAATGTCTGAAACAGCTTAGTAATGTATTTTTTAAAGTGATAAGTTCGCTGGTATGGTTTTTCTTCGGCGCAAAATTAATATTCCCGTACACTGCTTATATAAAGCAAAAACATTATGATACTAATTAGAAATTTCTCTTGTTTAAAGTACCACGAACTAAATCAGGTATATATTTAGGTGTTTTGATGACGAAAGGATGATTATGGGTTAATTATGTTTCATAATATAAATCATAATCGCACTCGGTAAACTTCGGTAGCGATCGGATACTGTCATGTTGTTTAAAGGTGTAGTTAACTACACTGCCTGTATAAAGCAAAACCATAATGCTACTAATTAGAAAGTCCTCTTGTTTAAAATACCACGAACTAAATCAGGTATATATTTAGGTGCTTTGATGACGAAAGGATGATTATGGGTTAATTATGTTTCATAATATAAATCATAATCGCACTCGGTAAACGTCGGTAGCGATAGGATACTGTCATGGGCAAATTATTAAGAAATGATGTTTACAGGTGTAGTTACTTACATTGTATTTCGCTCTTGTGTTTAACTATTGTCATTAAAAGGTGAACACTATACCAACTGCTTTGTTAATAAAAGATCAACTTTTCAGGCGCAGTACTAGGTTATAAGATCACTTACCGATTGTAAAGGCTCATTATCATCTTTATAGTCTCGTGCAGACTACGTCGATAAAACCAAATACAAGCATATACTTTTAAAACTCGAATAAACTGCTTTGCTACCATATATCAATGATGGCGTTTTCAACATTTGTTAAAAAATAGAGATTTTAATTTAATGCATTTAAATTACAGAGCTTTTTGTGTTTACATGAGCATTACAGGAAATATGAAACTTCTGATATTTGTTATGGAGGAGCAGTGATTGAAGGTTTAGAGCCAAACTCCCCATCTGGAGATAACGGGATCGATTACAACTGAAGATTTTCCCGAGCCTTTCAACATACCACACTCTGTGCTTGTATTGGTTTGCATCAAGAAAGCAATCGTGGAGGGGGTTAGTATAGGTTTAAAGAAATCCTTTTCCCGATTGATATTAAATAAACTAGATTAAGGTAGTTTCTGTTACGTTATCACTTTATTATATATAATAAAAGCGCTATAGCATGTTCTACACACAGACATTTAAACTTCATTTCAAAGTTTTTTTCTTTTTTTGTGCGTATGATTTTTTTTTTAGTACTACAACAGGAGATAATATATACTATTCTGGTTACTTTTCTACTAGAAAATGTTAAGTTAAAGAGAGAGCTCTGGGTCTAATGTTCTTAAACAAGAATATTTAAAAACATCATTGTAGTTACCACAACAACACTAATTCTGAGTGGAATGGAATTTTTGTACCGACTTTGGCAAAAATAAATGCCTGAAAAATTCCTGCATTTTTTAAAATTCAAATTTTATTTGAACAATTGGGAAAGCAGATGTTGTTGAAGGTAAAAGTTGATGACGTACGACGTAGTTGAGCTAAATAGATAAAAGTCTCTTGATAGTTCAAGAGTGGATAGATAAATGGATGGGCTGGTGGAGGAAACGAGAGTACAATGGGTGGATAGATAGATGAACGGATGGATGTTCTGGTAGTTACAAAAATATACTAATACGCAGACATAGAGTAACGTCGAATACGGGTTACCATAGCGACCGCCAATAATATAATATTTATTTCACAATATGATTATTTAGAACATATTTTTGGTAATATTGTTTTCTACAAGATGTTCAAATATCAAGCCGTTTGGATAAGGAATAAAAAAAGTTATAGCATTTGTCCACGAACTTTTGGCTATACCCTCGTATAATTTAAAAAAAAATATTGAAAATTGATGAATTTATTGACTAATAAATTGAGTAAAATTGAAAGCTCGCGAATTTGAAAACATGTTAAATTAAAACGGTTTTTATCACAGGACTTTCTTCTTTAAATGTTCAACTAATTTTCTCATATGACTTCAATATCATGAACTAAATCCCATTAAAGTAACTGTTACATATCACAACTGCATATATCTACTAAATACATTTACATGACGAATACACTGTATGTTGCAGCAACGTAACGTTCAAAATTACTCACTTTATTACTGGAGTTAATTTCTAATAACGTATTTGGTTTGTAAACTTGCTAATAACATGTGCTCTAAAACAAATTTTACACAGCCAGAAACGAGTTTGCAGCGTAGCAGAAAAAATGTGAACTAGTAGAAACGGTGTATTTATTTAATTTACCGACTGGTTTATATTATCAAATGCTTATTGGTGAACACAAAAGATAACCAAGAAAGGTTCCATTTGTTATTTCAAAGGCAAGAGCAGATAACTCCTGAAGTGGCTGATCATCCCTTGCAAAGAAAGGATCACGCACAACTGCTCTACGGAAGGAAAATGTGTAAAACTTTGTAGTGCTATATGAAAGTACATTTTTATTCACGGTCAGGCGACTTTCAAATGTTAAAACCGACCCACGAGCTGAATTGACATATCATGCATATCTATCTACTCATTTTCAGGTGAGATATTAAGACTGACGAACATACAAAGGGCGATTTGTTTTCCCTTTCGATGAATCAGAACATCAAATTATGTCTTGGAAAAAAATTGTTTCATTCTCTAACATCAGATCATTTGTAGCAGGAAAGGCGCCAAATTCATTATAATTTTGCCTTTTAGGACCCTCATTATGCTGAAATGACATTTAAACAAACCTTTCTCAATAAGATTATAATTTATATATATAATTTAATACAATTAAGAGCACTCATTTATACTTATCCGTACGCCCACCGACAGTTCCTTTTTCTGACTGAAAATGCTCAAGTTGTCTCGAAGTTAAGCTGCTTTTACATAATGAAATATTGATTTTGATTTTTTTTCTTGATGTTTTGGTATTTTCTATTTTGTACAGTTCTAAAACTTCAGGAGATAGAACCAAAGGGATCGATCTTAAGATAGAAACATCGCGTAATATTAACAACATTGCCATCTGATTTTGTAATGTGTATGACCATTTGTCAATTTCTTGAACAGGGCAAGTTTAGGTAAGCTTCAGTGTAGCTACTTTACAAACTTTTCAAATATGTACATATCTCTTGAAAAGGTCATACTGATGCAAACAATTGCATAAATTTCATCGCATTCTTTGTGTCTATTTCTTTGTCGAAAACGAGCATTGCATTCTGTGTAATTTTTCTATCTCTCAATTTAAAAGTAATTCTTGCATTAAAGTGGTGCCTGATCAGTGTTCTAGTGGTAACGCGCTGGACTGGTAACCCAGGGGTCCCGAAATCGGTCCCCCGCTCCTCCACTAACATTACCTATTATCTTTCTGATGAGATGTTAAACTGAAGTCTCATGAATCAGTTCTATACACTGAGCATGTTAAAGAACCAAGGTTGTCTTTTGAATGGGACGCTCTCTGTATCTTGCACTATCCCCCACAACATAAAATAAGTAATCTCTTGAAGAGGTGGGGCGGATGTTCGCGTCATTCATATGGGCAACCGGTACCGACGATTGATAAAATCAAATAGATAGAAGTGGTGCCTATAGTTATGGGTTACGTGTAGGTTATAGCACTAACCGCCATCAAATGTTGGAATGTAATAATTCCTCTAATAAAATTACGTTTTTGTGTCGTTATTCTAAATTTTAATACCAATTCAAGAAATGTTTTTCTAAAACTACGTATTTGCTGTTTCCATTTTTTTCAAATGCCTCGCTTTTTGTCTACGTGATTTATGAATTGGAGCTCTACCGAATTGTATAACAAAATAAACTAGAGCTATCGCTGATTGGGATTAATACCTTGGTGTCCTTGATGGAGACGGGAATTACTTTTGTGGCAAAAAGAAACATGTAAACAGAAATTATCTCTAGTGAAAAGAAAGACATTGTACAGAGAAATGTAGCAAGTAATAAATCATGAAAACAAGTTTGAAACTGGTAAAACGAAAAGAAATCAAAACTATGTAAACATTTAGTGGTCTGTGCCCAAATTTAAAATCAACCTGTATTTAATGATATTATATACGAGTATAAAACATAATTACAATCCATTAACTCCTTAAAAAGTTGTCATCTGGAAACCATCTCTTCGCAAAATAGCAGATGAAAATAACTATGTAAATATTTTGTGGTCGGAATCCAAATTATAACTCAACCTGTACTTTATGTTGTGTACCAAAAATATCCAGTGACTCCTTAAAGGATTATAATGTGTAAACCATTCTTTTTGGGCAAAAGTGAAGATGAAAAGGAGCCATAACAATGTAAAAATTTAGTGGGCTGAACCCAAATTCGAATTTCACCTAAATTTAATGATGTTACATCTGTGTACCCAAAATTATTTCGATCCATTGACTCCTTAAACAGTTATCATCTGGAAATGATTTTTTATTTGCAAAATTTGAAAAGGGGCCATAACTCTGTAAAAATATAGTGGTCTGAACCCAAATTCGAACTTGACCTGTATTTATGATGTTACACCTGTGTACTATAAATTATTACAATCCACTGACTCCTTAAAAAGTTTTTATCTGGAAACGATTATTTTTTGCTAAACTGAAGGTGAAAAGGGCCATAACTCTGTAAAAAATTAGTGGTCTGAACCCAATTTCGAACTTGACCTGTATTTTATGATGTTACACCTGTGTAATAAAACTTATTACAATCCAATGATTCCTTCAAAAGTTATCATCCGGAAACCATGAAATGGACGGACCGACAAGCTTACTCCTATATATCCCCTCAACTTTGTTTGTTGGGGTATAATGACAAACGCTAATAAACTGATAGTGTAAAATATGTTTATTGTATATCACTCTCTCCATTCCCTTCTCTCAATGTACGCAGTCGCATATTTGAACTTGTTTAAAGGAAATTAAAATGGATTTAACGATATCTGATGTAAGGATAATTTTAGCATAAGCTAACAATTGCACAGTGATTTTTTCGGTGCAACTCGTTTAATGACCACACCTTGGGATGAAGTTAATTTTTCAGTATCAACTTACATACAGGTGTTAGTTAAGGTAAGTTTAAGTTACACTTCCTCGTTATTTTTTAAGAGACAAGCTCACTAGTCTCATCGGAAAAACGTTTGCAAGAGAAAATTAAATTTATATCGCTTGAAATAAACACACAGCATTTTTTTCAGATGGTTCTGATCTTTTATGGACTTGTAAAGACATGATCGAGTCGTTCTCTTTCTTACTAGATAATATTTATGTTAAAGTTGGCACTTCTATTTATAAACAGCTAGTTGGCATCCCTATGGGAACTAAGTGTGCACCCTTTGTTGTTGATCTGTTTTTTATTGCTAAGAAAGAGACTTCATGTTATCTCTTTCTAGTGAACATCAAGATGACATTATAGAAGCTTTTAACAACACCTCGAGGTATCCTGACGACTCGTTAAATATGTATAACAACCATATTCCATCTCTGGTCAATAAAATATATCCAAATCAACTCCAGCTTAAATAAAGCAAGCACTTCAGAAAAGCAAGCAAATTTTCTTGATCTAAATCTTTCTTTTGAAAATGGTTTCGTAACTTCTAAATTATTCGATTTGAGAAATGATTTCGATTTTAATATTGTTAAATTTCCATTTTTAGATGGTGATATCCTAAACGCTTAATCTTACGGGGTTTATATTTTACAGCTTATTCGCTTTTCTAGAGCTTGTAACAATGTTAAAGATTTGAATAAATGCTATCTTTGCATAACAGAAAAGCTTCTGAAACAGGCGTGTCGGTACCATCAACTAAGAAAAACTTTTTGCAAGTTTTATCGCCGATACCCAGATTAAAGTCAAAATTACAATTGCGGTTTAAAATCATTACTGCCACAAGATATTACTCAACCAGTGTTGTATGGGGATTTGATTGATAAATTAAATAAGATAAAAAAAAACAATATATTTTCTCCACGTTATTTGTGAAAAAATAAACATCTGAAAATTTAAAAAGAAATGATATTCTACAGCGTTCTACCTTCTTGATGAGTAGCCTTTCTACAGTTGATCGCTTTGCTTATCTCTTTGCACGACGGTGGCAGGGGCTTGAGAGTTTATGAAGGTTTCTGGGGAAATCTTGAAAAGAACGTAGAAACTCGATCAGTCTTTTCTATTCCAGTCGTCGTGTTCTTGCTGATTTGACTGTAAGTGCTCTGGTCACAGTAAGATCATTCAGTACCTTTCCTTTTCGCTCAAAAATGGCATTAGCTTTTTATGTTTTTGTGTGCTTTTGTTTGCAACATTGTCGAGTTGGAGTTAATTCACCAAATCAACTTGTTCTTGTTCGTTCTTATAAAAACCTGTTGGAGTAAGTGTGAGGTTGGTGCACCCCAGAACCTGCTTTAAACCCCAAGTGACAAAGGTTTTGCCATTGACCGTTCCAAGGCGTTAACGCCTTGGGTTCTCATTTTCGTTATTTTTTTGTGGTGTTTTTTTAATTGATTTATATATAAATTTCTCCTGATTTCCCTCTACTTTTTGACTGTGTAGGAAGCCTGTGTTTTATGACTGTTTTCCGACTTTGCGATTTCCATTTTTTTCAAAATAAGTAGTAGTGATTCTTCAAAAAAAATACATTCCTTTACAGAAGCAAACACATCTCTGTAAATTTTATGGGCGTAATCATGCACACTTTCCACAACTTTATCTTTAAATCCCGATCTAGCTCAAAATGATGTCATTGAAAAAACATGTCATTAGCTCGGCACCACAGAGAATATATTGATTTCGTCCGGGTAAGGCATTCTGTAGGAGACAAGTAAGTTTTTAAAAGTAACTTCATAATGAAACATTTGTATCAAAATACCGTTGACAATCTCCTATTGCACACCTCTATTAAAACAGAATATGTCTTTGCAGGTAAAATCAATGTCGCTTATGCAATTTCTTTTTCAAACAAGTCCTTTCCTATGATTTTAATAAAAAAAGACTACATGTATATACTATGAACATAATCTAAACAAGAAATATCTTCAAAAAAGATGATCGGCGTACATACAGTAACAAATGATGCCCAATTACAGTATATCTTTCGGATAGTGGCAAATAGTGAACGCGCATAGTAATATTATGTCCTATTTCCATAACAGTAAAGGCTAAAAACAAAAAATGTTGATTTTAATACTAGAAGTGGTAAAACCTTTTTCATTGAAACAAATAAAATATTTAGTCTTATTTTTTATTGTATTTAATCCATTTAGTATATTTTTTCAAGGTTAAAACGTTTTGATATTTAATATATGGCTGTATTAATGTTATGATTATTGCATTATTTTCACACGTAATTAAAAACTAACAAGTACGAATTCTGCCCTAAAATCATAACAGCAATTCTTTTAACTAATGGCAAACTTTCTTCTTCCGGTTAAGTTTTTGTAATTAACATTTTCATTCGTACAAATGTAGGTCAAAATCGATTTTATTACAGCTACGCCGATAAGTGCAATGCAAAATAGAACCGTTATCAATATGAACGTGGTTATTGCAAGAAGTTTGGTTCCATTAGACACAGCTGCATATCCAGTGATAATTTCTTGAGCCTTTTAAAACTCAGAATGAGATTTTCTAAGATTTTCCTGAAACAACGAGACCCCTGAGTCACGACTAATAACGACTGCATATAAAACAAACTACAAGAACAGATTTAAGCAATAAAATTACAAAAACCATAAAACCCTTGAGTCATGGCTAGTAATAATTGTTTTATAAAGGAAAACAAGAATAGTCTACATACAGAGTACAAAAAGTTGTACAAATACTATTTTAATATTTTTCTTTATATCAATGTTACTCATAGGACGCTAAAAGGGCATACTTTCTTAGCTAAATGAAACTTCCAGACAAAACTACCTAACAGATTATAGAGCGCTTGCCGTTAAGATTTCAGAAAGGTTTTCTTTCAAGACGCCTTAGCTTTTTTGTATGCAATAGCCCTGTCAGCTTCCTTCAAAATCTTTTTGTATGAAATGTTGTGTGAAAAAATGTGGACTCATTGGTGTCACAAATGCTATTTTTAAAATACTATCATTATTAGAAATTATATTTGTGATAGGGTGACCCTGATGTGAACTTTTAGAAAAAACAAATGTAGTCTCTTTGCTCTTACTGATTGTAACAACTGAAAATTGATAGTTAAACTCTTGTATGATTGTCCCAGTCTTACATTATTGTTCTGGAAATTAAGTTCTTATTCATAATAAACTATCGACTGATCTTTTTCGTAAGCAGATGCGTAAAGCAGATCCGAAGTTGTTGGTTCGAATCCGACCAGGTGTAAGCGTACTAACGACAGATTTTAGTAATTGAAAATTGGTTTGCTATCATTGATGACTGAAAGTCAAAAGAAAGAAGATAGGTTGCGTATGTGTTTCTCACTGATACAACGTATGACGAAAACGCTAAAACCGTCAGGCAGTTTGAGATTTTCAGGCCAGAGAGAACTCTCCTACCCGTCGGAAGCCACGTCACTTATACACTCTCCACTGAATCAGTGTGAATTGTGTGCCTTGTATGTTTCTACAGCACATTTTTGTCAAATACAAAGATGGATGAAGGTAAGTTTAACATTGATGACATTTTTATTAATATACTATATGAATGGTCAGACCCACGAATAGATACATGAATACGGGAAAAAATGCAAATGCATATACACTTCACTGCTGTCATGTCACTAAGGTTTAATGAAAGTAGCTTCATGCAGTAGTTTCTGAGTCATTGCAAGATACAGATTTTCTGGGTGAACAAACACATGAATGAATGCATTTTTAAAGCTTTGCACATCATTTTACTTATTGCTATCTATCATCTTGCTTAATTTTACCAAGGTCGTTTTTTATAACTTTTTGAGCTATTGCATAGTCCATATTTTTTATTATTGGAGAATGCATTGTTAAACAAAAAGATACGCAAAAGGGTTTAAGCAGAGAGGAAAAAGCTCCATATAATGTCTGAAATGGCTAAGTATACTTTGTATCTTGACTTACTTAAAATCAGAATTTCAACAACACATTCAAAATTTTATCTTTTATGCTGAAATTAAGTCAGCGTAAGTAATTATTCTTTAAAAATGCTAAATAAGTAGACCAGGTGATAATGTTTATCAGGCAGCATTGTAACTATCTTTAATCGTCGCATTCTCGTATTTAAGGTCATTGATAGCTTGTAATCGGTTCAACGAGTGCTGTAATAATAAATTGTACATTTTTCCTCACAATATCTTTATCAGGTGCATATTTGTCAATAGCATGTTCGTTCAAGAAATTCGTATTATAGTGTAGAGTTTGAAATTAGAACGTTTGTTGGACACATAGTCCTAGAAGCAGGAGGCTCGTAAATGCGTTTTTGTTTATTTCAAACAGATCCGAAAAACAACTGATATCTAATAACCTATCAATGACTCCACGGCGCAACACTGCAGCAAATACTTTCACTCTATCTACACTATCAAAAGACTTTTTTAACAATGAATTCTACATATCAAATATAACATTTTACGCATACGTTCACAAACATATCTCAAGGCAATCAAGTATGAACCCATTAGAATATCCAAACCTAAATCAAGCTTGAGCTTCAAACAAATTAGGGATAAAACATAAACGAATATTAAATAGATTAAGATATATTTTTTTATGTGTACTATATGATTCTTTTGTAATATCTAATATATAAAAGTTTTTAAGAACCTTTTAAGTATTGGTATTAAGAAAACAAACGACCATTTCTCAGGAAAAACACCATTTAAAGTAAAAATATTGACAAGCAATAAAAGCCCCCAGCCGGAAAGGGCATTGTTACAATAAATAAAACCAAAATTCAAATATTGACAATAAGTTAGCTGAAATCAATAGTTTGTTTTTAATCAGAGACGAAGGAAGGTATGTCTTACACAACAGAAAATCAAATTATCACATGCCTCAAATTTTCAATAAAAAGAACAGATATAAATGCACCTTGTTGTGTAATCTGTAAGACTTGTATAGGTTCTCTGTGAAAGTTCAAAAGTAATGGGAAGAAAAACATTCAAGAGAATAAGCAATTTGCTATATTTTCTAATTATTTTCTATTTTCTAAGGGTTACAATTTTGTCAATATAAGGGACCGAGGAATGGAACGTGTTGTGTAAACTAATAATAACACTAATAACGTTTGTGCAAGTCTCAATCAAATGAATCAATAGGTTCCAGAAATATTCAAGGAAATGTAGAGTTTTGGAAAAAATTCAATGTGAAAAAAGGGGATAACTTTGTAAAATCAAAGGTCAGTGTTATGCGAAATGACATGTGAACTGGTCTTTCAAAATTGGAGTATCAAAACATGTAGCAAGTTTAAAATGGATATCTATAGGGCTTCAAAAGTATATCACTATTTTTGCAATATTTCAAGTCCATTTGTTGCCATAGCAACCAAACGTCTCAATATAGGAACAAAATAAAATAACTTGCATAATCCTCATATTACCATCTATCTATGTTTTAAGTTGCATAAAAATATTCCAAGTAGTTTTTGAATTATTGCAGGATCCAGTTTTAGCGGACGCACGGACTGACTAAAGTCTCCCCCCCTCCGGGAACCGCTAGCGGACTTTAAGAAATTTTGTTGTATACTTAAAGTAAATGAACCTAATAATCAATGCTGTAAATAATTTGCCCAGATGTCAAGTTTCCGGCACACGCTTCTTTGTTTTAATATATTTAACGATTACAAACGTATACTACTCAAAATTTGATAGGGATTACTTATAAGAATGTGTATATTTACTAAATAAGGTTGAAAGGTTACATTGTTTGTTGTGATTCTGAAAATATGTTCATATGACAACAGTTTGGTACCAAAAAATGAGTAAGTCTTTAAACCGTTGAAGCGTGACAGAGGCTGAGCCGTGGGAAAGGCACAAATTTGGGATAACACAGACAGGAGATGAAATAGAACCTTTTGGAAAAATCAAGTCTATGGCCCACGGTATGTAATCGTTCCGGGTTGATGTGGACTTATTTCCCGTTCCCTAACTGATTCGGATTTCAAGCACCGGATTGATTCAATGACAGCGATCCAAACAGGTGAGTCAATTTTCTGATGCTCTCTAAAAAATAGCTTTTAATTTATTTTCACTTTATTATTCTTAATATAACTGGTACCACGGAATATTCATATGTTTAGTAAG
This sequence comes from Cyclina sinensis, assembly GCA_012932295.1. Taxonomy (NCBI): domain Eukaryota; kingdom Metazoa; phylum Mollusca; class Bivalvia; order Venerida; family Veneridae; genus Cyclina; species Cyclina sinensis. The sequence continues at coordinate 22,864,623 of JAAONU010000001.1, forward strand.
TATGTAAGCACAAACGTCCTTATATTTTCCTGCTTGCTTTAAAAGATTTAAGTGATTTTTTCAAGAAAAATAACATGTTAACTTAATTTTATTAGTTTTTACTCCTTTTTAAAGCAGAAAAAGATAGAAGAAAATGTGTAACTGAGGTCAGAAAGACCCTTTTTGACTAGGAAAGTTAATATAAATATATATTTATGCTTAAAACAATTCTGTTATAAAAGAAATTGTCAAAAATGCAATTGTCTCGATTGAAACGGGCTGCCTTTGGATCCGGTGCTCCAGATTTTCACGTGGAAGTAATAAAAAGAAGAACTACAAATTCATTACTGGATAGAATATTTTAACAAAAACATTAATGTGCAGCGGAATGTATTTATTTATTTCTTAAACCAAAATATAATGAAAAAAATATTATTAGGACGACTAATTTACATTTTTGCGCATGTTTATGAAATTTTTGATCCACGTGTGTAATTTGTTTTTCAATTTTAACAATTAAAAGACCGCATATCAACCTTATAAAGTTGTATATATATTTCTTTAGTTATATCATGTTCCGTGCAACTAAGATATTGAAAGACGTACAGCTATAAACGGTTTTATTTTGTTTTTTTCTATGCCTTCCCAAAGCAACAATCTATTTTAGATGAATTAATCCGGTGCTTGAAATCCGAATCAGTTCGAGAACGGGAAATTAGTCCAAATCAACCCGGAACGATTACATACCGTGTGGCCTGAATTTTGCTTTAATATCGCGTGTGGTGTCCGTTTGCTTGGATTACTGCTCTGCACCGCCTTCTCATGCTGCTAATGAGTCTCCGGATGCTTTGTTGTGGGAGTGGAGCCCCCTCTTGTCCAAAAGGGCCTGCTGTAGCCCAGGGACCGTGGTTGGCTGGATTGGGCGAGCAGATATTGCAGTCTGCAGCATGTCCCAGGCGTGCTCTATTGGACTGATGTCTGAAGACTTTGCTGGCCAGTCCATTCTCTCTATGGCAGCTGCCTCCAGGTACTCGTCGGTGACCCTTGCCTTTTGAAGCCGGGCGTTGTCGTCCATTAAAATGAACTCAGGGCCTATAGTACCAGCGTACGGACGAACTTACACATCTAAGATCTCATTGACGTATCGTACAGCCGTCAATGTGCCGTTTTGAACAATGTGCAAGTCCGTTCTTCCCTGCATGCTAATGCCCGCCCACACCATGACCGAGCCCCCGCCATGACGGTCACGGGTAGCAACTCATACAGGTGCCAAACGCTCCCTGGCGGATCTCCATACCCGCACTCGCCTGTCAGTGAAGTCCACACAAAATCTAGACTCGTCAGTGAACAGCAGTCATGCAGCGTCCACCTGGGGTGATCTCGGGCCCATTGAAGACGTGCCTGGATGTGGTTTCGCGTCAATGGGATTCGAATTGCTGGCCTTCTAGCCCTCATGTCAGCTGTATGAAGACGGTTCCTGATGGTTTGAGTGGAAAGTCTTACACCAGTGGCATTCTGGAAGTCATTTTGGAGTGCAGTAGCAGTAACAAAGCGCCCACGTCGCGCTTGAAAGACAATAAACCGGTCCTTACCCTGAGTTGTAATGTTTGTACAATTTTGTAGTTATACCCTAATTATGTAGAAAACTGTTTCAAATATTTTCTCTGAATGTCTTTTCGTTTTCAGTCCCAGTAAGTTTTATGGATAAGTCTTCTTACTTTATCTGTCTCTCTGCTTATGTGCAACAGTTAAAGAACATTTTAAAGGCAGACTAACAATATTTGTTATCATCAACAAAAAACTCAGTTATAATAGAAAACACAGTGACTGTTTCAGTAATTAAAACATAGCTTATAACACTGCACCCCACTGTATCCACAAAAGTATACTCTCCTATCCTTGCATCTGTGTCTGCCCTTCCATGTACAATTCAAAAAGCGTACATTTGACAAATCTCTTCCAAATGTCGATCAAAACTATTAACAACTGTATCTTTGATTTTCGGTTTATTGTTATAGAATCATAAAATATGTGAGCAACAAAGGCATTAACTTTCTGCTGCTTTGTTCCTGTATAAGCATTCTAATCTAGAAAGTAAGGACATTGTTGTTATTTACATGACCTTAATTTATGAGATTAGTCTCTAAACTCTGAAAACAAGTTTCACTTCCATCCCTGTAAAGAGTCGTGTAAGTGAAATGTTTCCGTGGTCCGTACGGAATTTGAAATGAAAATAGACATCTTTTGTAATCAAATAAGGATTTATTCGGTGAATGTGTCTACATCCCGTCTTCAGTTTATAATCACTTTTATGTCTGCACGATATTTATGTTTCTAACAAACGCGAAACATAGCCAACATATTTTTCTGAAACTTGCTGCTCTGCAACCAAACAACTGCAAAATAACAACCATAATGCTTCTCTAAAGATTCATGTGGCAAATTCCCAAAGTTCGTGGCATAAAAAATACTTATTGATATTTGACTTGGAGACATTTCATTAATACCAGCTGAAGGCTAACAAGTGATAACTGTTGTAAAGTTTCTCTGCTTACAGTTCTGTTAAAAAATCAAATTCCATAAATATTAAACTCACATACGTAATGCTAGTACATGTTATGCAGAGCTCATGCTACACATTATATATACGCTTTTTATTTATTTCCATCACTGCAAGTAATTTTATGAAAATGCACTTGTAATATTAAACGAACATATTATGCAAACACAAATCTCTGTCGGGCATAAAGGCATCAAGAAAGCGTTAATTGAGAATATAAGGCTACTAGTCCAAAGAACGGTACAAAAACCTCCCTACATGAAGCCTAATAATATTGCTGTCAGTTATATACTGTATATAGAACTTTTTAAGTAACATCTTGACACAGGCTAATTAATTCATTCAAAACCATTCATTCAAACTTACATGATCTGAATTAATGTGTAATGCTTTAATTTTCAATCAATGTCTCTTTAATGGCAATGGCAAAAAAGTCTATATTAAAATACTAAATACTAATGCAGCATGTATATGCAGATTGTTGTGTTCTTATAGAATTCTGAAAACAATCCAGTCAAAAGGATGATAACCTATTCTTCATTTTGCACTACGACAACTTGAAGTCATTTTACTGTTCAAAATGACCAACCTCTAAACCGTTAAAAATAAATCCTGAAAAGACAGTGAATATCAAGATATCATACCAATCATAAATAACATAGACTTTCGTTCATGTCTGTGACACATATAAATAAAAACATACTTTCCAGTATAGCTGTAAATTTAATTCAAGAACGGGTCTATCATATCCAACTCTTATCCAAAGGATTACAACATTTTCTATATGAATTGAGTAACAGGTTTTTCTGAGGATACAAATTAGTGCATGAATTCTTCTTCCTTTAATTTCATATACAGAACGAGGTGAGGATATGCAGACACATACTGATAAGACAGAAACCATCATCATATAAAGTGTGCAGACTGCATCAGACTGGAATCGATCTATTCTAAACATTTTTATCTCAGCATTAAAGCACATTACTGCAGATATAAAATGACGAGTTAATAGCTTTTGACCAGATGAATGTTCCGATAACTTATATACTGGATTACAGCTCACTGCAGATGAACTCGTTAAAAGGATTTTGTGCAGTATGTAGTCTAAAACACTATTTCCTAGATAATAATGTCGAATAAATTTACGTTATAACAACAGCTTACCTTCATCATAAAAGATAACACTAAAGAAGACACAGACGTTCTAACTTTTTGTGCTGCCGTGCTCTTTCAATACTTATTTGAACACCAAAATATCAGTTATTTATAAGTTATAACATATTGGTAAACGAGATTATTTAAAATTATGACTTTAGAATTGGAGAAAGCGCCCTTTAAAACAAAGAGGCGCTAACGACGTCGATACTAAGTTTGTCTAGTTGAGCGATGCACTCAACATTTGTAAGTTAAATACTTCAATCAAGTATTACTTACTAAATATACCAGAGACAACAAAGATAAAAATGAGCCTGTATAACCCAAGCTAGTCTTGCGTCTGACAATTTGATAGCAGTATCTACTATACTATTAGAACAATGCCCAGCTTTTTATGGAATGAGTTATTCATTGAGTGTACCACACTGCAGTTAATTATAATTTTAACAAAGTTACTTTAATACTAAATGACAATCTTTTTTCTTATTCACTAATGAAGTTTACCGAGTGCGTTAAGCTTTTATAGAACTTCATTATCATTCTTTCGTCATCATCATTCTTTTGTCATTATTATAGAATAACAATTTGGCACGGGAGGAAAATATGTTTTCTTTTTCTTGTTTTTTTTTGTTCAGTTTCGTTTTACTTTAGTATATTTAATTACTGACAGGTCAGTTACTTAACTTAAAATTAATATATGCTGCTTGTGTTTATTCAAACAATATCACAGTAAGAGCATATCATCTTAGCAGTTTTTCACCACAACATCCAACAATTACAATCTGTTAAAATATTTTTTAGTTCCATTGTTGGTGATCTTGTACTACTTTGCAGTGGGATTTGTGGCCCTAACAGGCAGGATCTTAAACTGATTTCAATATCCAATTTTAATAATAAATTATTTTCTTCTACCCTTTTTTATCTTTGTTTTCACTGTAAAATTATGTCTTCTCCACCGACAATATGTAGAATATTGATTCATTTTCTGGAAAGGGTCGTTCACTATGTTAACAGTGACCTATCTGAATTTTGTTTTGTCTTTTCAAACTTAATCGTGGCAATAAAATATAATTTAAGTGAAACAGATTTTAATTGAAAAAAATACTTTCTATAGACCGTTCCAGAAATTAGTACCTCCCTGGTTACCTCCCTTGCGTCCGCCATTAAGGGACTGCGCAGACTGAAGCATATTATTATTATGCGGAGCTTAGAAAAAGTCCCATTTTTAAAGCTGTAAAGTGAATGTGACGTTGTATGTTAGAAGACCAGATTCATATAAACCACATGAAGCATTTATTATCAGAAAAGATCTATCCCATGGTCTTCTAGCTGAAAAAAGTATATTTGTAAACGATTTTTTTCGCTGACATCTTAATCTATTGAACTGTTAAATAAAGGACTTGTGATATTCTCCGATAGATTAAAACTTTCCTTTTTATTAAAATTTCACGAAAAACTGCTTTTAAAAAGTAATGTATATATCTTTAAAAATCTGATTATTACTAATAATTTTGTTTTTCGTATTACAATAAATATCCGCAACAACAATAAGAAGGAAAGCAAACGTATTATTGTAAGACCAATATCTTACAAACGTGTTGCTTGCAGCTATTATTTTCTTCCTGCACATAAAAACTTGCATGTTGTGCATATCAATACTTTACACAAACTGATTTCAAAATGCAAGAAACAAAAAATAGAAAAAAAGGTCCATGTGGCAACAGAAGGATAAATTTCATACGGTCTTGAAAATCTTATTTGCAATGAAGAATGTATATCCTTAAATTTCATGCAACAATCAAATAAAAACCATGTTTTATAGCCTTCAGGCATTTTCTCAAGAGGAAATTTCGTTATCAAAGTGTTTTACTGGGACTGATCAAGCAAGACCGACAATGACAATTAACAGTGACTTATCAAAACAAAGACAGTATGTCGCCCCCACATTTCGTAACCACATTCCTTCACCACAGGAATTGGCGAATGACAAAAGACAGTCTGATAATTAAAGAAGCGCTAAATAATGCATATTTATTGTCAAGTAATTTTTGAAACTGTGTAAAAGAATAAAATAAGTTATAGTTAAAATACAGTGAACATGCGGTTGATGAGCTAGATGTTTTATTTTGTCCATTTTGTGAGCTTTCAGGGTTGTTCAAATAATTAAAATAATAGTTTTAACTTTCGAAAAGGAAAACAGTGCTTTCAATATCATTTTTGTTTTACACATATTATCCCGGCGCAACCAGTTTCCGGCGGTCTAACGGTTTATCACTAGATGGTTAATATTTAATCAATATTTAACTCTTTTTTAAGTCAGATTCAACAAAGTATCTCAAAACCAATGGGGAAAACAAATAAAGTTCACTGACCTTCGTTTTTGTTTTAATTATGCACTTCGGAATGCCCTTTGCTACTTCCTCCAAGGGAAATCACTGTGACCAGTTTTCGGCGGGTTTACAAATAGTACACTTCACTAAAAAGTTTTCGTGACACAGAAATAATGTTTTCAGAAACTGTAACTCTAAACATTTTTTAACAACTAGGAACTGTCCAATACTGTTCTAAAATTTAACTAAACATAACTTATTTACAAATGTTCTGACTGTTTGTTTTTTAAATTTTACAATTTGGGCAAAGGAAAGTATCACCTCTCCTTAAAACCCTCACTTTACAGCAGAACCCAAGATGAACCCAGGCCTGGCAATTATCACATTGTCCCCATTTTACAATTAATATATATGAGGCCTACTTGATGAGGCTGGGGAAAACCTTTTGCAAATGATACATTTGCTGGATTCATCCACATCTGACTCATCCTCAGAACTGGAAAAGTTCTCACAGTAAGACACTTTGCGTTTCTTCGATTGAGTCCCTGATGTTGAAGGTTTAGGTTTTACTGCTTTGCTTTTGTTTCTCTTATCTAAACATGTGTCACCTGATTTATCTGTTTGCTTGTTCTTTTTGTTGTATTTGTTCTCATGTTCTATGATTTTATCAAGAATTTCATCTCCAGTAATGCATTTTCCACCAACTATCTTGCTAAGTGTGTTTCTTGTTTTGTGCTTTGCTACATTTTCAAAGACTTTTCCACCTCTCCTCAATAAGAATGATTCAGCTGTTGTATCTGTGGTAACAGGACCATTTAGAGCAGGATCAAGTGTGACTGGATGTTTTTCAAAGGATGTAGCAGGTGCAACTTGAGCATCAGTGATCACTGTTTTGTCAAGGGGATAAATTCCACTTTTACAGAAGGCTTTCTTGATGATGGCTGGTGTTAATGTACTGTCATACACTTTACATGCTAACCTGGAGATATTGTATCTATTAACAACACCAGATTCTCGCGTGTGTGACATGCTGAGTTATAAGACTTCTGAAAAGGTCCAAATGCACAGACATCCAACGGTTGAAGAAGATGAGAGCAGTGTGGAGGTAGCACAAATAAGTGGATACACTGAGACTTTGTCCACTGGATAACAGGTACTGTGACATGGCTCTTATGTCCATCATATAATACTAGGATGTCCTCATCATCTCTTGCAGGTAAGTATTTGATCAAATGTGTCTTAATGTACTTTTCAAAAACTTCACTATTCGACCAACCAGACTCTGTTACACAACCATCAGAACCAGCACTAGCACCTTCTAACAGATTACTTGAAAATCTTGCCCCAGGGAAAACTATGTAAGAGGGTATCACATTTCCAACACCATTAGCACAGCCAATCAGAGTTGTTGTTTTTCCTCTACCAGATGTTACTGCCTGGGACTTGGAAAATTTACCACCAATGACCTTTGGGGGTTTGTGTTCAGTGCTTATACCTTTCTCATCAATGTTATAGACTCTATGAGGTTTGTCATGCAAGTTATATTTTGTCAAGATGTGTTCAAGTTCATCAAAGTAATTATCAATAGCATTTCTTGTTGCTGATTTAGCCCTGGCAACTTCTAATGACCGTGGCTTTTTCACTTTGAGTTCTGGCCATCTGCTTAAAAAGGTATACAGCCACTTTTCAGTTAAGGGATGCTCCATGTCTCTAAGACCTAACTGTATTGCATAGTCTGTCGCTAAATTAATTGTTTCATGGCGACTATATCCATAGCCAACCTCATCCATTGTCTTCAGGTGTCCAGCAAGGAGTGCCTCCTGCTCCTGTGAAAATAGAGGTGGTGGTCCAGATTTCACAGTGTCCAAATCAACTTTGCCAAATAATCGGTCCTGTAATGTAGAACGTGGCACTCCAAACACTCTTGCTGCTTTGCAGGTTGACATGTTCTGCTGGGAAACTAATGAAAACTGTAAACATTTGGGTTTATTGAAAAAAAAATGAATGCAATCAAAGAAAATTTTTGGGAATAGTAAAACTAGGTAAAATTGTATATGCATACGTATTTTATATCAATACTTACGGTTCTAATCTCTATTTTGACCTATTTTGAATTCCATTCACAAGGGGGTTGCCTGTGTAAACAAACGCGCGCGCACTGACCCGGATCTGACGTAATTTGAGAGAATAAATAAAACTTTTCCAGGGCCGCCGGAAACTGGAAACCGCCGAAAATAGGACAGCCGGGGATATATGTGGTTTAAACAACTCAAGCATCCACTTTGAGCAGTCCTTGGTCTTTTTTCACAGTTTTTCTTGTCTTAAATAATTCATGTTAATATAATATGATCAAGTCAGGAATAAAACATACAAAATAGTAATAATACTACAATAAAATAATGTGTATTCTGCAACAAAATTCACGCGATATAAGGCAGTATGTCACCTTGAAATGTGCTAAAGTTATATAGATTTATACGGAACTTAAGCATTATAGCGAGGTTTAGCAGTCCTTTAATGGCGGACGGTCACGTGACCTTCATAATGGCGGCTGTCAATTTATCATTTATGGAACGATCTATAATATAAGAAAAATGCTTGTGTAGAAAAAAGCTTACGTCCTAAACCTCGCTATAGAGTCTCTGTAATTCAATATTTTTATGTAATTTTCAAGTTGGACATTTTGGATTGAGTGAAGTAAAGAATCATTGAACTAAAACACTATCCGAACAAAAGATAAATAACTTACCACGTGCAATGAAACCCCAGAAATGCGAAATAATCAATCTATGAACAGTTCATACTGAGGAAATTGCGTAACTGTTTTCAGTAAAGCTGTATTCAATGTTATTTATTAAAAGTAATAATATTTTCGATAATCATTGAATTGAAAATTGCATAGTCAAAGGTCTGGTCTCAATTCTAAAAGGATCATCAACTACATGTACATCTGCAGATCAGATATCTATGCAGAATTATGTGATGTATTTCCTACAAAGGCTTGTGTTATGAGGTATTGTGTAGTTTTATCATGCATTGTGTGATTCCTATAAAAAGTACGTATAATTCTAAGTTAAACTTAAATTGAAAACTATTTCACTCGTCGATAATTTAATTTCACTTCATACTCTGGGCCCTAGGCCTACAATGTGACACACATATAAATCTAAATTAATTGTATTCAAATTGTATTCGTTACGTTTCTTGGGTTCTTGTTACCAAGTTTCTCAACTTATACAGAAAACTCATATAAACTTATCATATTTATATATAAACCACATTTTGATTATAATTTCAGAAATCTAACACTTTTTATTTTTATAAGTCATCTATCACTCCAATGGTGAGCCGACACTGTAGACATTAATACATTTTCAATCACACTTAGTGGCGACTACACTTTGCTATTTTCAGAGAAAAGCAAAATTAAAAGCGGTATATTACAAATTAGTGTTGTAAATAATACTTTATGTTCCCAATGGATGCGATTCACTATTAAGTGTATTACAACACATGTGTTTTCAAAAAAAAAAAAAAAAATATATATATATAATTATATATATATATGTGTGTGTGTGTGTGTATGTCTGTGTGGGCAAAAATGTTTAAATGATTAAAATGATACATTAATTTTTTAAACAGTTGCCAGGGATAGCCCGTATGAGAACATTAAGTGAAGTTAACCATATTCAAACCGTCTCAAGAATTTACCAAATGGAATTAAACACCGTTCGATCCAAACGAAAAAATCGTACCAAAGAAATATCTGTAACGATCTGCTCCAACGAAGTCAGATTTTGTTTCAATGATTTAAGACTTAGGCAAGTATTACATGTACAATAGATTATTAACGACTTCAAAATATTGAAGATGACCTGTAATTGAGTGATTGAAAGTCAAAATGACCTCTATGTACTGACCAGGATAAACATTTTGCACAAAAGCGTTTGTATAATAGTGAGCTTTGTAAATATACATTTTTATGCAAAGTGATTGGTACGTAACTTTGAAATTGTATTACTTAGAACCAAAATGTCTTGCTTTCAGAATAAATAGACAAGAGATGGTATCATTGTGTCTGAGAAAGCTTTGATAAATCAAAAATAAATATTAATGGGACAACGCAAACAGAGTTGTAAAATCCTAATAAAGAATCCAATATATATAAGCATCTTTTTGCATTTGATCCATTTTTTAAAAAATACCCTCGACGGACCTTGCGCCGCGATATCAAGATTAAATGCAAAAATGCACAAACAAAAACAAGGAAACACAAAACCACTTACTTGGTAGTTGAAGTGAATTCAATCCTCCGTTAAATCCGATTTTCTAGAGAAAGTTCCATTTACAATGTTATTACAGGTTTTTAAACTGTCTTGCATATCACTCGTTTAGCCGCCATATTTTTTAGGCCAAGACAAATATTAATTAATGGGTGTTCGTGACCAGCAACAAGGAAATTGTCTAAAACTGTAAACTTTGGAATTTTTAAAAAAACAATCCAATATCAAACAGTTAAGTAAGGTAAAATCAAGTGACTCATTACTCCTCTGCATCCTTACAGTGGGGACATAAAAACTTGTCACCCAGCCTTATTACTCTTGTAGGTGTACAATATATCAAGTGTGTCCAGTGCTTGCAGTGAAGACCATCACATTGGGACCATTTCACAACGGTAAGTGACACACAGTTGGAAAGTTCTTTAGGCTGTAAAAGACAACAATGACAGCATTTCTCTTCCTCACTGTCACTTCCATCAGTACTCATGGCAGAACTGTCCAATTCCAAGTTGATGTGTAACGGACCAGGCTCTGGACTTGACAGCAGAGATGATTTCACCATAGGAGGATTTTCATTGATTTTTGCTGGCTTCTTTGGTTTCTTAGTTACCCTTTTTTGTTCCTTTTCGTGTTGTTCAATTGACCTGATAACTGGGTCACTGTTTAGTTCTTTTCCTGATACAAGATTACTTACAGTTCTTCTAGCTTTGTTGGTTTTCTCACTTTAAACAGCCTTAAGTTTCTGCTCAGATTTCTGGAAGATGTCATTCATTTCAGTTTCATTTTTAACCAAGACACCACCCTCCACAGTTAACTCGGTGTCTTCGCTGTCCGATTCTCTATCTGAAAATAATTCTGCCGGAAGCATGGCCTGTTCTGGTATGGCATTTCTGTCCGCAGGGTAGATGCCTGTTTTCTTGAATGCAGCCTGAAGGTTTTCAGAACATAGTGCCTTGGAGTACACTTTACTTGTAATTTCGCAAAGGTTGTACTTGGTAATTGCAGCTGGTGTTTGGCGAATGACTTTATGGCACTGGGCATAGTACATTCGTTGAAAGGGACCATAATGTGCAACATCTAGTGGTTGAAGCAGTTGGCTAGTGTGAGCAGGCAAAATAAAGAGCTTTATGTTGTTACTCTTGGCCAAGTCAGCAATGTCCAGTGCTATATGTGATCGATGACTATCAAGTAGTAGTAAAATCTTGTTGTTAGTTCTTTCAGGAACAAACTTCAGGATGTGTTCTGTGAAGTACTGGCGGAATACTTCATTATTAGACAAACTGGTCTCTGATACCGTACCACTGGCCCCTGGTGATACCCCTTTCAACAAATCGGCATTCATTCTTTTGCCCGGAAAGATAAAATATGGTGGAATTGCCATTCCGCTTGCACTTTCCTGCAGTAATGATGGTCACAGTCTTGCCATGACGACTGATGCACTGTTCGAGGTTATTGAAATAAGTCATCACAACACTTTCTTTTGTCATTTTGGCTCGAACATGTCCCAGTGCCCTAGGTTTAAGGACTTTCATTTCAGGCCATCGCTTGAGGAACCCTTTAATCCACTTCATGGAAAGCTGTATACTTTTAGGACGTTTGCCAAGCTGTTAAGCATAGTCTAATGCTACATCTAAGCATTCCTGTCTCGTATAAGCATAAACAAAGTCTGCCATGGTTTTGGCATGGTTAACAATTTTAGCCTCTTCAAATTGTTCAAATAAGGGGACCTTCCCCATTACCACAGTCTCTCGGTCCACCTTTCTCAGCACCCTGTCCCGGAGTGTATTTTCAGGGACCATAAATATTTTAGAGGCCCTGATTACAGGCATTCATTCTTCTTTAACACTTTTGAAGGCATTGATGAGAGCTGATGATGAGTAAGCCCTTCTTTTCCTTCTGATTTATGTGGGATGTGGCTAAAAATTAAAAAAAAATCACACCAGGCATCTGACACATGAAACTATGAAAAAAACAAGTATTAGCATTTCCAAAAATGCTTGAAATCGCCGTTCAGCCACGTATGACGTCTTATCCATAGATGCATGAATTTCATGCTCGTCATTCATTAATTTGATAATTTTATAACATGCTTTGCAGTGAAAAGAATATAAGAATATTACATGTGCGATTTAAACAGAATAAATTTAAGGTAAAAAATACGATATTGCCCTGACTCTTATCAAGCATATAATATAAAACTAGGATATATCCTGATCAAACTCCTCGCACTGGTTTCGTCACGCTTTGCTACTGTTTCTGTACTGATCAGGGGAAGTAACCGCTGCGCGGAGTTTGTATCCTGATTAGAATCGCCCGGAAGCAAGCATTTATTTTTTTTCTAGAAGTGCAAGTTTTGGAAAAACAAACAAAACATACTCTTATTTAGACTACATTCTCTAGCTAGAAATGACATGTAGCCAAAAATATTGCGATTATCCTGTGTTTATCTTGCAAGAGCCTGAAGACTGGTACTGAGTTCGTAAATTGATCATGGTATTTTTCAGTTGTACGAATAAGAAACCCGACAAACATGGCGGTTGGGCGAGTCCATTTACGCATCCCTTGCTGAAGTTTTTTGACGTCCATTTTGTTATCATGTGATATGTATAATGTGCCTTGATTGGCTAAAGACAGACGGTGTACAGGCAAAACTGTTCAAATCTTGTTAATTGTATATATCGCCGTCCAGGAACGGCGATAATAATTTGGTGTATGAAATCACGTGACTTTCATTCATAACTGTAAACAAAGCAGACGGAGCAAGAAAACGGGGTTTGCAATAACTGTACATGGGCCATTTGTGTTGTTTCCATGGAAATTAATAAAGGATTAGAAGAATTCAACAAAATCATGTAACTCATAATGTAATTTGAAATATTTACCTGTTTATAGCGCATTTTTACAAGTTTGACAGCAGATACGCTAGAGTAGTTTTCGTAGTAAGCGTGACGTCATAATAACGAGCATGCGATAAAATCTCGCGAGACTACAGTTCAAACAAATATGTCCGCGGTGCAAGGTTCGTCGCGGTTTAAGGTACTTAGACGATATATGAAATTTGCATTAAATATCGATTATCGAGATTTTTTGTATATGTTCTCACTAAGTACGAATCATTATTCGTCGAACTAAAGTGTGAACTGCCTGAAATTATGCAGCTACAACATTAAATTTGGGAATAATAAGGCAACGTAATATCTGAGTTGCACAAAACAGTAAACATTAATACAAATCATGTCTTTTTATTCTTACGTAAACTTAAATTAAACTCGAATATCTCTGATTTACTTTATGAATATCAGAACCGAAAATCTTCAGAAGTTGCATATAATATACTGCATGTTATTTTCAGCTATGCTTAAAATGAGTTTTCGTCAATGAAACGGTTTGTCTATTCCTTCTAAATTGTGTAGATCCTTCCCACTGACAACAGAAATAAAGACAATTAAAGTTGTATTTTCCCATTAGCAAAACTATCAAGCTATTGGAGTATTGAAGGGAAAACAGAAGTCCCCTACCGATTAACTCTTAACAAGGAATATAAAATGCTGACTTCATAGCTTATGATGTGTGTTCTCATATTTTAAAAAAATGATTGGTCGTTGGTGGAAGGGCAAACATATTGTCATATGATTTCAAAAGGAAAACTTTTGGATTGAAATATAAACTGAACGTTTAATTATGATCACTGGTATTCGTTTTAGCAATTTAAAATTTATAATTGTTTATAAGTGTTATGATTTGTTGTTTCCATTACAAAAAAAGACATATTTAAAAAAAATCATCGGCGAAGACACAGTACAAAATTAATGCCTAACTATTATAATTTTCACTGTAATCAAATGTCCGGTTTCCTAAACAGTTTAGGTTATAGACAAAAATCACTGGGAGTAATTCTGCACAGCAGAAATAGTCCGTTACTGTAAATCCCCGACCACTGCCCTTCCATAACAAATGTCAGAAGTTACAGATATCTGTCCCTGTATTCTTGATTGTTCAATACTAATTTCAACCCTGTAAATTACTACATGTTTTGGAAATATTTGAAGGCAAACTGACCTATTCAATCATTATTGTTGTTTTATTAACTGATATCTGCACAAGACTATAAAGATAGCTTTGAGCTTTTACAACCCGTTAGTGGCTTAAGCTAGTCTGCTGTCTTACTTTGCGTCGTCTTATCAAGGCCATCAGTACAGCGTTCATCGTTTAATGACATTAGTATTTATTGATTAGAGGGTACTTTACGCAATTATCTTCAGCAATACATCATCTATTTAATATTACCTTCGTGACAATACTCGCTTTTGAGGTTTACCGAGTGCCATTTTGGTTTGGTCATTCGTAATTGCATACCTCACTCTTTTAGTTTGATTTCAAGTTTTAATATGTTTTATATGAAACTTAAGACGGTTTATACCAAAGAAAGTGGGTGACGTTTTGTCTGGAAAGCATTATTTTAATTAAATTCTGTGTAGTTTTATTTAACAACATTTCTCAATAACTTATAATGATGGAACAAAGCAAATATGTTTATTTTATTCATAAGAAATAAAAATTCAAATGTAATATCATTTGCCTGACTTTCAAAGAATTGTTTTTCAAACAGTACAATACTATAAAATAGGATGGTACCAAAAGACGACGTAAAGTGAAGACAATTTATTTGTGACATTATCAAGTCAAAACCGCTTTTTGGCTTTAGCAAAGTAGCCAATCATCTAAGAAATACTAATTGTACTAGAATCTCATTCCAAACAGTTCGTAAACGACCGAGAACTGCAGGATTTAGAGTCTTTCGGGCGTACATTAATGTTCCAATGGGGGACATCAGTGGATTATCTTTCCTGAATAATCTCTGATATTACATTTGTCCCTCCATTTGGATTTCTCTGCTTTCATCGCTATTTAAGTTTTTGGTATGGTGATAATTAAGCCTAAGTATTTGCAAAAATGGTAGTCGGATTACACATTTAGTTTAGCAACATGTTTTGTTAACACCATTATATTTGTTTGATTGTTTTGATTTTTTTTTTTTTTGATAATCCTAACTTTTTATTTAATTTATAAATGACAATTTTCACAGCTAAAAGTCAAGACTATCACAAAGAGAAACAAGGATAAAGTTAGAGGATTCCAATTGAACTGACCAATGTGCAATTTGGTCTACCTTTGATGTTATCTGAGTAAGGGAGTTAATTTGTTATCAGGAATGTCTCTCATTACGGTACGTCAGGCAAGACTTCCCTGGACTAGGGCTCCTCGGAAAAGGACTAGAATGAAATGAGCTTTTCTTGCAATAAGTGACTGATAGCGTTACGGAGAAATGGAGAGAAAGGTTTCACGCACAAAACTTCATTGAGCATGATCGTTAAGTTACAAATGTTTAACACTTTTTGCTATACCTTTTGATTAAAGGGATGATCAACATTTTCAAACAAGATTGACAGTTGGGCAAAAGTGCAAATTTTACGGGAATGATCTCCTTATTGCATGTCATTTTCAAAGTTTAAAAAAATATATCATCCTGGGTTTGGGTGTCATTTCTATTGATATACATTGAAAAATAGCAAATTATAGCACCTATGTTTACATCTACTTTGCTGCTTTTACCTTAAATTTTATGAAAGAAGATTCACTTATTAATTGAGGCATTGTAAGATACAGATTTTCTGGATGGGTATTCAGACAGACAAATACACTCCGGAAGATCTGAGCATTATTTTCCTGTTGCTTCTATCATCTTGTAAAGTTTTATGAATTTTGCAGGGTCCGTATTTCTTAGGACTAACGAAACATTACAAGCAAAACACATTTTACCATTGTTGACATAATCTTTTCTCTGTATCATTTTATCATTCTATGACTGTAGCTTAAAATATATTTTAGGTATTGCAGGATCCAAATTTTCTGAATGAACAGCCAGACGGAGTTGCGTTTCAGACAAAAACACGGAATACAGGTGAAAATGTCTATGACAAGAAAATCGTTTACATGCATAATAACTAAAACTCAAAGAGAAATGTCTGGACTCAAGCAGTAAATAATCAATAGTTTGAAATCATTTCGATGGCTTAATCATTCTAATATATTTCCTTAAAACAAATATTATCAGGTGCATACTTATCGAATGCACATTCCTGTGAACAGTTTGTAAAAACGTTCTGCGTTTGAAATATGAACGTTTTTCAGACAGGTAGTCTTTGAAGTAAAAGCTCCGTCAGTTAAATGAACATACTTATGTCCTGAAATATATCTGATATTCGACAAAACAATATTTAGTCACTTGAAACAACATCTATATAATTTGATGCTTTACAAAATATTGTCTTGCCAAAAATGTTCCTAAAGAGACATTGTTAAATTTAATAACGCAAATTCCAAAAGCCTAGAATATTTTGTTAAGATTCAAATGGTTACATTTTGCAATCTTTCATTACAATGTAATGTTTTGTGGCCCTACGGAATTGTTTAGCTCTCCTAATGAGTTGATAATGATAAATAATATAAATGTAGCAATATTTTTACAGGTTCATATATTTCAGAATAAAGATAATAATCATTTAAAATTTCATCATCAAACGACCCCTAAACATAAGCACAAAGGTCAAAATTAACACAGGTCATGACTAATAATCAAGTTCCTAATGGGATTCAAACCTGCACCGAACAACACCAATTGCCTAACAATGCAAAATAAGAACGCCTTACACCAATCGCTCATCCAACAACCCAAAAACTACTGCGCAAATAACCGGGATATAAGTGTTTACTTCACATAATACACCGATGTATGACAATGACAAACAACACTGACTATATATGTACGGAAGAGTTTTTACGGCCGCCACGCTGCATAAATAGCGCTGTTTTGAATTAGAAATAATCAAGTTCCGAATGGGATTCTGACCGGCACCGTACGGCACCAACCGCCTTGCAATGCAAAGTATGAATGCCTTAGAAAACTCAACCATCGCAAAAAAAAAAGTAAAAAAAAAAAAAAAGTTGCGCAATTAACCAGGATAAACAGGTCAGCATAATATCATCACAATCTAAGTGCACAAAATGTACAAACCTACTAATGCTCATTATTTATTTCATTCGATTGTATTTTGACTTATTCGAGAGCAGTTTCTACAACAATTTTAATTTTCAACCAGACACGTATATTTATACCTTTCTTATCTTTCAAACTAGAACAAGTATCTCAAAACATTTTTGCAACTGTCACCCTACCGTCAATAGAAAAAGTAATGTTTTCTGTGTAACATTCAAAAGAAATGAAACATCAAATTATCACGTTAAATCAGTATTACCTACTTTATAAATAAAAGCAGAACGACGGTGTTTCCTATAAGGCCTATGACAAGTGTCATGATCATGACGACAGCAAGGAGTATGGAAAATGCGCGAGGCATTGGACGAGCGTTCCATTCCTCAGATAAATTGCCAGATAAATTTACAGCTTGAAGAAATGATATATTATTTGTCATCTTGCCTGTGTACTACTTCTTTGGTCCAGCAACTACCATACCATAAGTGGCATATTAACTTTGTTTGTCAATTCCATAGTGTGAGATCCTTAAGATGTTAGTTGTTTCGAATCAACATATTATCCATTGTCTTATTCGATTTTGACTGTCTCGTTAATAAAATACTATTTCACACTGACATCACTTTTATGTCGCATTTTGTTGTATCAAATATAACTATGAGCTTCTCTCATGGAACTAACAGTTCTGCAACCTAATCCCTGCAAATAACAAATATGTTGATTCACTGGTGATTCATGTGTTATATTCTAAGAATTAGCGACATAAAGACACTACGGTATTGATATTTGTCTTGATCACATTGATGTTGCGTCTTTTCACTAAGCCTAGCTGGAGGCTATTATAGTGTTCACTGCTGCAATTTAACTTTACTAAAATTTTGGTTAAAATAATAAAAATGCGTAAATGCATGATTGTACAAAAGTTAAACGTATATGGTGCCTTTTGCAAACCTATCCATGCCATCAATATTTGTTTGCTTTTTTATTCATTTTCATTGCTTACATTTGTATAAATGTAATGAAAATAAACAATTATCTTCAAAAGCAAACCTGTAAAGCAGTATGGTGAAATACATGCTCAAACTGGACAGCGCTGTTTGAACTGTACCTTGCTTTAATTAAAAGTTATCATTTCTATTTAAATTCTAGATACTAGTGTGTCCGTTGTCTTCTTACGGTATCATTTTGGCACTCAAAATATGTTTGAAATTTAAATGCCGATGAATTGACCCTTCCAAAAATATTTATTCATATAATTATACAGAAAGAGATAAGGACGTGCAGACATAGAATGCACAGAATGAACAATAATGTATCTTTGTAAAAGGCCCAGACGGCTTTAGACCAGAATCGATTTATTTTAAGCATTAACTAATGTCACGTCGATTTAATAGCGAATGATGCTTATTCCGATAACCTACCTACACTTCATTAAGGGTAAGCAAATGAATATGTGAGTAACACTATGTCTAGGAGTTAAAACAATAACCAGATTATTTGATATATAATATCTCCGTTTGAAAAGGCAAAGTCATAATTATATGATATGAAAACAGGAAACATGTAGTTTAAAATGTAAACAGAACAGGTTTTTTTCCACAATCATTGATACTTTGATGCAATGTTTGATTAGGACTTGATTTTCTTTCAAATATAAGTTTTGGGTCAGATTTAAGCATATCTTACAAGATTTATCGTAGTTATTTCTTTTTATTGCGTTTATAAGGTATGAATTGTAGTTTTCATTACAAAAACATGCTCATAATACGTTTGAACTGAAGTTTAAGGGCCTGCGTGTAGTACAATATCATCATGATGTGAATTTTACTTGGACATTTTTTCGAGCAAAATTACTGTGTAGGAAAAGCTTACATATATAATAAAGCGATAAGGTAACAATAACTCCTTAAATCTAGTTTATTTAACACCGATTTGGGAATGAATTTCTTGCAAACTATATAAATCTCGCTCCACGATTGCTTTGTGGATGCAAACCACTATAAGCACCGAAAGTGTGGGATGTTGAAAGTCACAGAAATACCTCATTTTTGGCTACATTCGACCCCGCGATCTTTAGATGGGGAGTACAGCTCTATGAACCTTCAATCACTGCCACTCAATAACAAATATATGAAGTTTCATAGTAGTGCTCATTTGAACACAAGCAAAAAAATCTGTAAATTAAAACATTTTCGTAAATACGTTAAATAAAAAAAACTATTTTTAAACAAAGGTTCACAAAGCTACCAATGCTATAAGGTTGCAAAGCAGTTTGTTCGAGTTTTAAAAGTCATATACTTGTATTTGGTTTGCCCGAGACTATAAAGATTATAATTAGCCTTTACAATCCTTAACTAATCTCATAAGTTAGTTTTGCGCCTGATAATTTGGTATTTTATTAGCAAAGCCATCGGTACAATGACAATAAATAATCTCTGATCAGAGAGTACCACACAGCAGTTAACTGCCCCTTCAACTTCACTCCTTTGATAATTAACCCTAGATAATCTTCAACCTATTGCTATTGAAGTTTACCGAGTGCGACGTGTAATTAACCGTATAAATCATTCTTTTGTCATCACAACACCTAATTATATACCTGATTAATTTATGGTGCTATGAATTATGAGAAATTTCTAATCAGAAACATTATGTTTTTGCTTAATACATGCAGTGAAAGAGGAATATGAATTTGGAACGGTTGGAAAAATAAACCTGCGAACTAAGCCATTTACTTAACTATTTCATTCATTGCTTTTTTATTATTATTGATTTCTGTAACGTGTTTGCTGTTGTTTGATTCTTTCTTTTTTCAGACAATCCTGCTATCTCAATACGTTAAGTTTGTTAGATTAATGCGTTAGAATAATCGTGTACGACAACAATTGGTGATATTATTTTGCACACTACATTTTTACATTAAGTCACTGTGACGATGGAATAAATGCAATTATTTGCCATAAAGCAAACTGAACATAATGGCAGATATACATTCCTGAAAGTGATCGTTTTTGTATATCATTGTTAAATATTGTCACATAAAATTATATAAGAGCTTAAAATGATTTTTGCCCTAAAGAGTGTGTGACTCTTTTTTGGAATAAAGCCGTATTCTTTTATCAGTTAAACACAGTTTATTTCATAAAAAATGGCAAGTCAATAACATCATTTTAGTTAGCATCTCGCTGAAAATTGCAAAATCAAAGACCAGGCCTCGATCCTAAACTGCATTCTCAAGTGAAACTGTAAACAAGTTAAAAGGTAAGAGAGAATGTGGTTAATTTTGAGATGTCATCATAATTATATAGTTTTATTCCTGTTTGAATCTTTTTTTCTACAATTCACTAAATTTCGTGCGTTTGATCCTACAGCATTTTATATTTCTCGACTGTTTGGTAATCAATCTTTTTGTTTTTGTAAATGAAGTTTTGTTTTAAAATATTGTCACAATCCTTTTCTTGTTATCCAAATGAAAATTTGTTGCATGCTTGAAGCAACTAAAACATCTTCAAAGAAGATAATAAATGTTGTCATCCTTCTAAATGCATTTGCATGTCACACGTTGAAAGGTTTTAAGAGATAAACCATGTCTCTGAAACTGTACGAGCAAATATTGTCAGAAACATCTTGTCTTTTCTGTGATTGTGTCCGTTTATTATTACCATAGTAAGAGAATGTTTATCTGTTTGACATGATACTGCTGACTGACAAATATATGTGGCTGCCGTCCTACGGTTTACGTTAAAGAAGTGGAAGTTGACAAAATCGTTACCGTTTGTCACCAAGTATAAATTATATATTTTATTCAGTTAAATCAGAAAGCTTCATATAATATTGATTTTTTTATGTTATTTTTTTGTCGTGTTGTGTTGTGTGAAATACTTCTTTGCATGTTAAGTGTAAGTTAATTTGCAATGCAAGATTGATAAAGGGAATTTTTATTCCTGATGCTGATATTTCTGATTTCCCACTAGAAGCACGGGTGTATTTTCATATTACAAATTTCTATTACTTTAACTGCTCGCTTTGCCACTGTTCAAAACATTTGTTTTCAAACTCAGTGGCGACAAAAGAAGGTTTCTGCTATTTTCAGAGACGAATTAAAGCCGTATTAGAAGAATTACTGGTAGTAATGATATTTTATTTTCATAAAGGATGGACAAAAATTATTGTGTCATTTTAACGCAGTCATGTTTCTTCAAAACAACTTCTTTATGCTCTGAACAACGCAGTGTTTTATATTTGCGGAAGTTATCTTTCGTCTGTCTGGATATATTTTTTGTGAAACAGAAGACAATTTTCAAATGTTAAATATAATTACCTAGTTCACATGATAACGACGTTTCTGAAAATTGCCATTATCACAATGAGTGGCCCTTAAAATGTTCAACCTGTCTCGAGACAAAATTCATTCCCGAAAAGATGAAACACAGTGCATGTCAATAAAAAATATCATACCAAAAACTTAATAATCTAAACCACCTGATCAAAAAAGCAACAACTACAACAAAAAAGTTGTTTTTCTTTCGTAGATCAGCTGTCTCAATATGGTTTCAGTTAGACTTTCTTTGTACAGAATCTGCCAGGATATGGCAATTCGCTTTAATACTAACTGAAAAATAAAATGTAATGTAACAAAAATCAATAACCTTTGAGGAAAGGCTGCATTTGTTGCGTCTTGTAACAGCTGTTGATTCATTTATTATTTACAAGCGTTTGATTTGTAGGCTAGAAGAGCTTTATAGATTGAATTACACTTACACTTATTTGTGTATGAATTGGTGCAGACTGTTTAACAAAAGCATAACTTGACATTTAAAACATCTGATTTGTCTAAAGTACCGTCTAAATTGTCTTGTGCAGTCTGTATTAGCTTGCCTGTATTTATCATGACCCCAGACTAGAAGTTAAAAACGTAGGATAACTTCGATGAAATGATTACTGTAGAATAAAGTTATCGTGTTGCTCTTGAAAACATTTGATATATGATACCATTTTTATAGTCTGAAATCTTTTTAATTTACAAACACTGCTAAAACAAAGATCTCTGCCATAATTCTAAAGGGCGTCTAATAAATCATATTATCGCATCTCTGTCAAGCGTGAAAAAAAATGGCCGAACACAATTAAGATTTTAATTACCTCAATATTAGATCTAATTGCCCGAGATGTTGTACAATAAAACACAAATGCGGAAATTGCCGTCTCTGTTTTTCAAACTCTAAAGCAGTTTCTTTGTTCATCGAAATTCTGAAAAGGATGGCACCAGCTGGTTGAAGGTATTCATCGCTGTCTGTCGTCGTTAGAACTTTAGCGTACCGGTCATTTGGTCTTCCGCCTATGAGATATGATTAACAAGTAAGTGACCTGAACAAATACACCATGGACACGCTCAAAATCTTTGTTCATATATAAAAATGCTCAAAATGAAAAACCCGCAGTCATATTTTTATGTAATTTGAGGGATGATTCTGTGTTTGTTTTTCTTGCAGAAATCTGACGAATTGTTTTTGGTTTCTATTTTGTCTTGAACCATAAGGACTCCAAAAACATGCACAATATCTCATGCCTTGAAAGCAAATATTAGCATTTCTTATTAAAACTGAAGTTAGTTCTCGAGAAACCGCTCAAATAATTATATTTAACGGGCTCCAAAATTGCTTATCTAAACTCAAGAGAGTTTACGCTTTACAAACGACGTGTACTCCTCGTAAATTATATCGCAGAGTGAGAAGTTAAATAAACAATAGTAATAATGCATATGTACATAACACATTCACAATAATATTCTCAGCTTGTATGAACGTTTATATAACGGTGTGTCATAATTTTCACTTCGGCTGTAAAAATTAGTTTGAGAATGTTTCTTGCTGTGTCTACGGATTTGAAGATATCTTTCTTTTACAAGGTAACTAACCTTAGACGAAAGCAAGTGTTCTTCTAGTTACCGACATACAACAACTTTCTTGTCTATTTAGCACTCAATAAAAACTTTTGATCTACAGAATTATGTGACAGGCATGATGAATGCTCTATTCAAACGAAGATTATCACATATCTTATTGTTACTTTACGTAAAATGTCTTACAACGATTTTCTATTTCGCGACTTAGTTTCCTGTATTTCCTACACTTGAGAATAATATAGGTTATCTAATATATTCCATAACTTCAAATTATGGTATTTTTACAGTCTAATGCTATATCTATGCGTCATGAGTTATGTTAGTTCTACAATACCCTGAGAAATATCTCCCTCTTTTTTATATTTATAGCCAATGCTTAATGTAAAGTTGCTTATTTTCGAAAGAGCACCTCGATTGTATTTTAACAATCTGTTCCATTCGTTTTATAGTACATTTACAGTAGTTACAATTGCTTCAACCTTTATAAGTAAATAATTTCAACTCATCTTAATGATCTTTGATAAATGGAAACAAAACAATATCATTTTACCAAGCTAAATATCTATAATATACTTGTTTATCTTCAGTATAAGAGAGATTCATTAATTGTTTATTTGGGTGTGCTTATTGAAAACTTGCTGACTGAATGGCGATTAGAGCAGACCAGATCAGACTGCATGGATGTGCAAGCTGATCTTGGTCTGCACTGGTCGTAAATTCAGAGTCAATTGCCTCAAGATGGGCGAGGGTTAATTTGGATGAAAATTTTTTTTTCTGGCACAGGGAATGGTTATAAGTAAATAAAATTCCGCACCAACCAACGCTATTTCCTAAGAATTTTTTTTCCAGCAACATGGCTTGAAAGCTTTTTCATAGCAGTTTATACAAACATTTATATGAATAAGACCCTATTAGATTTTGTTTTCGGAAGTGATCTGTTATATTCTTAGATTGTCATTAAGATGACACGCGAGAGGAAAAAGTACGTTAGTACGTATACGTGCTTGTTCCAAAGACAGTGACTCAATCCAACGACATAAAAAATCGTTCTCTTGACAACTTCATTTGCTCCTACGACATAATCTATTTGTAGTCGCATCATTTATCCTTACATGTTTCCTGGCGAATAAAAATGATAAAAATAATAATTTAACTTATAACCAAAAAAGAAAAAACTATAAAGAAGAAGAAAAAGCTAGCAGATCACAGCAGTTAATTTTAATTTTCAATGAACGTTGCATCTTACAAATTATATGGAATTTGCAGTCTGTTTTAATAAGACGAAACGTATATCTTTAAAGGCACCAGACGGTATTATAACAGAACTAATCTATATTAATGCGGCTGTTTGTCAAAAGATGCTCATGTTGCGTGTTAAGAAAACAAACCTAAGCTGAATTAATTCATATAAGGAAAAGAAGAGCGATGAATTATTAGGTTATATATCAATGACTATATTCTTAACATATGTTTTATTAATGAAAGAAACATCATGTTTTATTCTGTTAAACAGAATACGGGTTGTTTTACTTAATAAACACAGAATAAAGAATAGCTGTGCATATTGCAGTGTCAGAAGAAGTATTTTTTCATCTCTGCAAATCATCCAAGATATAATTGAATGCAAAAATAAATTTTGTTTTAAGAGTTAATATCATGTGCTTAAAGTAGTTTTCATTCAGGTAACTTTTTTTCTCATTTCAGATAAACATATTATAATGACGACATTAAATTGATTTATAAAATGGATGCATTGCATTTTAGGAAAAAAGAGAGTGTAATTCGCCATTTATCTGCTTAATCGCTCGCTTCGACTTAAAATGTTCTCAATGAATTTATTATATCTGCCTTAAAATCTGACAATTAAAGCTTTAATTTCTAATTAACTTCAAAATCATACTTTGTGAGGGATATAAGATTCTTTTTATTAACCCAGCGGCCTTAAAAGTATAAGACACACTGACCAAGTGGAAGACTTTCCACTACATACATGTATCTCAACATTAATGATTAGAATAATCAAGCAAGAAAAAATTGCGCAAAAGTATTATTTGCTGTCTGAGAACTTGTTTGTCAAACCTGAAGAAAACATATACTGTAATATTTTTGCCATACAGAACCAGACTTTAAACTTGTATATGTATCATATTCAATAGTTCTATGATTTTATGAATGGTTTGTAACAGTAAGTTGTTAAACCCCGTATCCCTTATAATTACATCTGACAAAGAGGACAAAGTATTCTTTCAGGAGAAGATAATTATTATCTTTATAAAGTCTACACTTGATATTAATAATCTTTCTTTTTGACATTGAAAATGGCCATCGGATAATCTCTTCTGTCATTTTTATTAAGAATAAGGGCATACAGTTCAATTTACGGTAGCAATGATCATGATTTTTATCAGTAGACATGTAACAGTCAAGACTAATTAAAACCGACATTATATATTACTAATGATAAGAACAGGCTATCACGTATGCTGATCATATTAAATATTTAAGACTTCTCCGTTGAAAAGTCTCCATTAGCTTAAACAATTTTTTGAGTTCTTTGTACTTCAGCAAATTTTTAAGGCCTAATCATAATTCAACGTGATGAAATGTGTGTTTTTTGATAATGCTATGATACTTTCCCATGACAATGAGTAAACAAGAAGGTAAATTACTGTTTTTCACATTGACCCCATTTTCAAACTCGTTATCAAAATGTTCTGTTGATCATGACCTGATGCATATCAACTTTCAAGAAAAGTCTACGTAAACACCCGGATCCGAAATGTTTTAAATCTGAAAGCAATTGTTTTAACATAACTGTCACATAGAGCAAAGTTGAAAAGTTGGTACACACTAGTCTTGCCCCCATGAACATGATTAATATCTTCATCAGAAACTGAAATCGTTCTTTGTAAATTTATGCTTAGAAATGCCAAGTTGAACATGCTCGATGTGAGTTCGTCATAGCTTTGTCTGCGAATAGCTTCTTTCTTACTTTTATTACAGGATCAAAATAAAAACTTTGAAATGCAATAGTTTTTTGATAAGACAAAAAGATAGCGATTTACTTAAACGATCTTGAATGACTGATTATCGATAAAAGATCAATAGTTATCAATACCAACAATATTTGAAATGTAAACTTTATTTTAAATCAGCAGTTAGTGTCCGATTGTTTGCTGCAAAATAATTTACTTATAAATAACTTCTAAACACGTTTAATGATACAACAACGATACAGGCTCTGCGACATGTTCATCGTATAATGGTTTTCTGATGTTATGATAAATAGTTCAAACAAAATGTGTTAAAATGTGATAATCTCAACAGATGACAATCGTCCTTTTCAAACTTAATTAAAAAAAATCCTTTATATATATATATTAATTGCACAGTAGAGAGTATAAGACTTCATCTTAAGCTAATTCTTCAAAGGCTAAGAACCTAATCAGTGTTATCAAAATATGTTTCAGTCAACAAGTTTATTCCCTTACAGAATAAACTTAAAATTTAATATATAAGTATAATTGTATTTTTGCTCAACGGATAAATTATTCTTCTTAGAATTATTATCCAGCATTAGGTATACACGATACATTTTAATTCTATTCTCCCTTTTTTGTTTAAAAAACCCAAAAAACAAACAAACAAACAAAAAGAAACAAAGAAAAAACAACAGACAAAAAAACAAACAAACTAAATGATGGTTATATAAACAGTGAAAGAGTTTATGACTAAATGGCCAATTATTTAGTTGTATACTAGGTCTATGTTTTTCATCGTCAAATCAACCAACTTAGTTGATTTAGGAAGCATAGCTTTCTTAACTTTCTTATGAATGCATTCTGATAGTTTCATCATAAATATCAATATATGATTCAGAACATATGATTTCTACTCATTGTACAAAAATATAATTAAAATAAAACATAGATTCTCCTCCTTATAAAACCAAATAAGATTAACTTTAAAAGGTAAAAAACAATTAATTGAAATAGTAGATTTTGAAATTTGAAACAAAGCAGACCGGAACAAATGCCAGTGAAATAAAATAATGGATTACAAAAACATGCTTTTGTTTCTTTGAAAGCTATTACGCCTATATTTTTAAATAAGAAATTTCATTCTCTCGAATTACTCTCAAAAGTAAGTATGGATTTCCATATTATTTTTTGGACTTGTTGTCTTTTAGGAATAATTTCAAAAAGAAAACTCATATGAGTTGCCATTAAGTATACATCGGGGAGATTCTTTTATACTTTCTGTGAAAATCACATAATCGAATTGGTACATCAAGTTATACAAAAACCACAAAGGTTTAAAATTGAAAACAATATTGATTTTTATACAATTATTAAACTTCATTGTATGAAAAACGTTGTTTTTTTTTCGAACAAAACATATTAAATAACAATATTTAGCCTCCCCATCATCTCTGGTATTTATAATTGTTTTGTTCGGTTAAGTGTGTTTACAATGAAGCCTCAAGAACTGCTTGATGTTCAATGTTGGATGGGGAAACTTTTAGAATCTCATAATTATTCTCGTATGACGTTACTGGGATTTAACCAATATCTCATGTAGAAGAAAATGCCAATCACTCATTTCACGTATATTACGTCTTTAAAAATTCATTTTGTTCTATTTTTATTGTTTTTTCTTTA
The DNA here is from genome assembly GCA_012932295.1 of Cyclina sinensis. Classification (NCBI taxonomy): domain Eukaryota; kingdom Metazoa; phylum Mollusca; class Bivalvia; order Venerida; family Veneridae; genus Cyclina; species Cyclina sinensis. Next base: position 22,892,547 of record JAAONU010000001.1, read on the forward strand.
TTTTTATTTATTTTTTAAAGATTAAACTATTGGCAAATTATTGTTGCAAACGTATGCTTAAGATAATACTCTCGTTGAATTTAAATACTGAAGTACCTAATCTTTGGAAATGATTAAAGTTCTCAGACTGGTAATGTAGAAAATGTCAGCTATTTCGTAAGTTTCATAATAAAAAGAAAACTTTTAAAAATATACAAATATTTGCGCTGAAAGTGCTGGCAATGCAAAAGGGAGAAAACACATTATCCGCTACAAATACAAATTTACACAACTAACTTGAGTTGACACAAAGCAGACATATAAGTATGTAAAAGTTGCCAGTTGAAAATAATTAACCAGTTATAACTGATACATATCCAACAACAACAAAAATTAACTTCTTGGAAACACTGAGGCAAGTCTCCTGGGCAAATAAAGTCTGAATTATTCCTTTACTTGCAATGCGGCAGCAGAGAAAACTGTCTGCAGGAAGTATAATGTTAAAGTCTGACGCTTGATAATATAATTTCAATTTTAATTTCCTCATATTCGTGTTGCAAATTTCAGTTTCATGTATTATCTCAACTTGCAAGTATAAAATTCTTGTTTCAAACTTCTGCGGCAATGTATACAAATGTTACTGTTATACCAGATTCAGCATTTTTTGCAACGCCTGTTTCTTACTGCTAAAATGCTCTAATTCTGTATGACTACCGCCAATCTAATCACAAAATAATATGAAATAGAATGGAGAGCTGTTATGCAGGACTGTGTGATCTTGAAATGTATTTGTATGAGGATGCAGGACTTAAAAAGGATTGAAAAGTAGCCCTGTATTTTCATGCACTCGGACTCAACCTATGACTCCTACATCGGCCAGTTGTCAGTATATATTCAACATAAATTTACATATACTATAATAACAAAGGCATGTCTCTAAAATATTCAACCATATCACACCTTTATCTGGAATGTTTAAATTAAGAAACCCACAAGAACTATCGAAGCTATGATGTATTGAATACTGACGCGATAGTTCTTTTTTAAAGTTAAACTCTCTTACAGTTGCAGTGAAGTCAATACTTGTTTAAGAATAATTTATTAATGTGTTTTCCTTATCCATATAAGTAGTTCTGTGAAAGGTTAAGCGTAAAGGAGCGGATTTGACTGGGAGTTAACCGGAATCTGCCGTTCATTTGACCGCCGACCACATGACTTAAAGCCAAAAATGTCCGCTAAAAAATACTGATGCAATGCAGTCAATGCTTGTTTAACTGCGTTACGCAGATGAGTAGTTCCATGAAAGGTATAGCATGTGGGGTCTGCCGTTCATTTGACCGGAGAACGCCCACCATAAGACTTAAAGCCAGCAAGATAATCTGTAAGACAAACAGTTAAAAGTTTTGACATAACTTTTTTTCCGGTCACGTGATTTTAAGCAACCCTTTTAGATTTTAGCGACATGGGTAGCCCCTGTTGCAAAAATGTTACACAAGTTTTAGCGTTCTTTAATAGCAACTCATATGAATGTAAGTGAGGGCATGATTTTCAATTTTCTGAAATATACTAAGTATTGCAAATTTTATACGGATTTCAAACTGACGCAAGAAACTCATTCTGTTCTTTAGCTAAGTGAATTTTTTTTATATCTAACGCTAAAAATTTATTGAAACCGTACTGATTCTTTTGAAATGACGAACATATTTTCTCTCGAAAATGTTGCTTTTAATTATTCAAACATCCAGCAAAAACAAAATGAAGACTATTAATAATATTTTGCATTCCTCTAGTACAATATTATTATTTTACAAGTACGTTGATAAAAGACCTTTTCATAACATCTGCTAAAATAACTTACGAATGTTGGAGCATGTCTTTAACCTATTAAAAATGAGTACGTGTTATACCCTATTTATATTGATGAAAAATAGACACATATGTCCATAAATATCTAAAACTGCAAAACAAAGAAATTAACTTAAGAAACGAAGTGATAAATAGCTCCCACGAGCTTACAAAAATTCTTTTAAGCCCAAGTTAAGTCGATAGAAATTCCGAAAAAAAAAACTTAACCCACCACTGTTTTCTGCCAAATGGTCTTTACCCTGTTGTTAAAACATTTACCACTAGGCATCAGTTTTATTAATATGTTTTCGAGGAGCATAACAGACAGATTAGTAAACATAGATTTGCAAGGAAACGGCAAGTTTCATCGTCTGTTATCAAGACATGAATCTTCAGCATGCCGATGGGAATAATTGCTTGATGCAACGGCCTTATTTGATAGTTTGTATAAAGATGCACATATAAGGCCTTCCAGAATAAAAAAGGAAAGGGAATGTTCCCCTATCTACTACTGAGATGGGGGAATGTTCCCCTATCTACTACTGAGATGGGGGAATGTTCCCCTATCTACTACTGAGATGGGGGAATGTTCCCCTATCTACTACTGAGATGGGGGAATGTTCCCCTATCTACTACTGAGATGGGGGAATGTTCCCCTATCTACTAAAGAGATGGGGGAATGTTCCCCTATCTACTAGAGAGATGGGGGAATGTTCCCCTATCTACTTGTAAGATGGGGGAATGTTCCCCTATCTTTTAGGTTAGATGGGGGAATGTTCCCCCATCTATGTTCCCCCAGAAAAAGGACAAATGGAATTTCCTTTTTTATTCTGGAAGGCCTTATATATTTTTTTTAAAAATTAACATACCCTGGTCTTGAAACATATTTCATGAAATACTAACAGTTGAACCTGCTATTATACTATTGTTGATTGCATACAAACAAAATACTTGCCATTGTCAGATGAAATGGTCAGATTATGTCATGATATCATTTTATTTCTCCTATATTTTTAAAACTTTATCTACAATTCATAAGATTTCATAAAATATATAGAATAGTTAAACTTAAATGTGTTCCAGGACATCGTGAAATTGTAACTTACAATTATTTATTTAAAATTGTTACATAATTCACAACAGGTCTAGTTGGAGAAGAAAAGCGATGTTAACACTGTGTTCGCATGCGTATTTATAAAGTTCCGTTACCGAAAATATAACTAATAGACATTGTTCTGTCGTTAAGGTGGTAATCTAGACATTTCTTCAGTAAAATAAAACATGTTTAACCCTTACATTGCTGGGGGCAATTGATTCTGCCTTTCCGACCAGTGCAGACCAAGATCAGCCTGCACATCCATGTAGTCTGATCATAGTCTGCGCTACTCAAAATTCACTCAGTAAATTTTCAGTAAGCAACACATAAACAATTTGTCCAAATTCAAAGATGGACAAGTGCATTACAGATATGTTAATCTCTTCATAGTGCCGAAAGGAAATATCAAAAAGATTGAAAAAGACCAAATATGACCGTAAACAAATAATTATCTTTGGAACCAGTAAAGAAAAAGTCACTGTAACAAAGTGCAATACATACACCTTTGATAAAGCGAAATATTACTGTTAGTTTTTTAAATAAAGGCTAAACCTGATCAAAAAAAGTATGACATTTGCTTATTTGTGCTGGATAAAAATATTCGGTCATGTTGATGTTTAATTTTTTCTGTCTTTAAAGTTGGATGTACTCTCGAACTTACTAAATAAATAACACCCTAACTAGTATATCAAAGTTTACAGAATGTTGCCTATTAACTCAATAGGCGTCAATAAGTTTAGTTAAGAATATTAAAGTACTTAAGAATACCACGGTGTATAATCATATTGGCTGTCTCTCTACAAAATCTGTTTTATCGGCGGTCTCTCTGGGTCGGTGCTGTAAAATCAATTTGCTATTTAAATGATTTGCTTTAAATTTTGATTTTGTTTTTGTTTTTGATTTATGGTAATTTGGTTTTTAACATTTTATAATTTTAATTTTAGAGTTTCAAAAATTTCACACTGAATTTTAGGTTTTGTAATTTGTATAAATGTCTTTAAGAAGTTAGGATGTTCATGCTGTGATGCATGGCTATCAAGATATAGTGCAGAAATATTGATTGTTTAGTTGAATGTCACCTTGGCCTTTCATGTACTTACCCCGAACAGTACAGGGGTCATGCAATCAATGATGGCAATTATCCTAAGAAGTTTGAAGTCTGTATGGGAAGTAGTTGCCAAGTTATACAGCAGAAATGCGTTTCAGTGTTTAGGTCATTGTGACCTTGACATCTGACCTACTGATCAACAGGAGTCATTCACTGAATGTGTGCAACCATTATATGAATTTTGAAGTCTCTATAACAAATTGTTGTCGAGTTACAGAGTGTAAATGTTTCTAAACATTTAGGTCACTGTGACCTAGACCTTTGACATACTGACCCAAAAATGTGTAGGGTGCAATCATGATATAAAGATTAAAGTTTCTATAACAAATGATTGTCAAGTTAATGGCGGAAATTGTTTTCAATGTTAAGGCAACTGTGGCCTTGTTCTTTGAGCTACTGACTCCAAAATCAAGAGGAGTCATGCACTCAATATGGGCAATCATTATATGAAGTTTTAAGACTGTAGGCCAAACAGTTCTAAAGTTATCCTCAAGAAACCAAATTGCTAACGGACGGACGGACGGACGAACGCCCAGGATCATAACATAATATTAGTTAATTTATCTGAGTTGCATAAAAAATGAAGTGCTCGGAACAAAAGAATATTTTTACTATGTATAATTGTATCTTCTTTTCAATTATCAGTCACTGCGGTCTACTTCCAGTTTTGATGCTGTATAGGTGGTCTCTCTGCACAGCAGGTATGCTATTTGCATACAACAAAACACAATTGTATGTATGGTAGGCTGACTGTCTATCTGGCTGCCTGACTGGAGAAGGGAGAGAGAGAGGGAGGAGCGAAAGAACGAACATATGAATGAAGAGTACAATTTCGATCATTTGTCAAAAACATAATCCCCATGGTCGTGCCCATCTTAAGAAAAAATATGTATGGTTAAAGATGATTTTTATGTAAGTATTTATTATTTTCATAATTCCTTTTCTTTCAAACATCTCATACTAGACCAAAAGTACTCAAAAACTAAGAAAACGACATTACGAGGGTTGTCCCAAAATACCGTATAAAATCAATTTATATAAAAAGCAAATCTCTCAATATCATAACTGATATTATTTACAGGTAGTTACATCCTTATCCGACAAAATGCAAAAAACCATTCTAGTTTATCTTGAGTAGCAATGTTTTTACACACTTCACAGTAACATCGTATAGTATGTCGCGGCCTGTACCGATAACCAACGTAACGTCACGCACCTGACGTCGCACTTAAAGTTTTTCAAAGTACTGTCCCTGCTGCTGAATACACTTCCTGTGACGGTCCACCCAACGTAAAAATGTGTCTGCAAACCACTGAGATGACAAGGATCGGTTAAATGAAAGTACAGCTTGTTTTAAGTTATGAGAGTCCGAAAATTTCCTACCGCGTAAATGATCCTTTAGAGAGGGAAAATATGCAAAGTCTAGCGGAGCAAGGTCAGGTGAATAAGGCGGATGTGTTATTCTTCTGAAGCCTAGAAGTGCTATCTCCAGTTCAGTTGAGGCGGCTGTGTGTGGTGGTGCGTTGTCATGGTGATAAATTACATTTTCTAGGTCTTGTACAATGGCAGGCCGCTTTTTTCTTATAGCCCTCATTAGACCAACGCGTACAACCTGAAATGGATAACGTTACTTTCTGTGTGCACGGTAAATTAAACATTTATCAAAATGATAGATAATTAACAGTTTTATTATTATTATTAACTTATTTTTTAACTTATCAATTTTATTATTATTATTATCATTATTACCGGTATTACTATTATTATTATTATTATTTTTATTATTATTATTACCTTTGAGTAATAATCTGCATTGACTGTTTGACCAGGAGGGACCACATGTGTTAGGATTATGCCCTTGTTATCCATGAAAACCATGAACATTATTTTTCCCATGGATTTTACCGACTTGGCTTTTAATGCTGGGGGTGTATCTGGAGTTTTCCATATTGACGACTGCTTCTTTCCTTCAGGCTCAAAATAGTGGGCCCAGGTCTCATCCATAGTGATTATTTTATCAAGAAAGTTCCTATCACGTTCATATTGGCGTATGAATGTGCACGAATCTCTAACACGACGCTGCCTCTGTTCTTCAGATAAAAGGCGAGGAACCCACCTAGCGCACACTCGAGACATACCGAGCTCCTCTGACATAATTCTCTGAACGGAAGATTTACTTATTCCAATGAGTCCCGCAAGTTCTCGCACAGTTTGTCGTCTATCAGCTTTTATGACGTCAGAAACCCTTTGAATTACAGCATCGCTGATACCTACAGGTCGCCCTTTTTTCAGACCTGTGTCTGTCCATCCCGTTGTAAATCGCTTGTGCCACTTATAAATCAATACCCGTGATGCCTTGCAATGCGTTCTGGATGATTCCATCTCTTTTATTGTTTGTCCTGGTGTAAGGCCACGTTCAACACAAAATTTTATTACAGACCGATGGTCCGCCTTTTCTGTTGGCGTCGCCATTTTTTTCAAACTAGAAAACGAACGTGCCAGTTGTAAACGTCATAAAAGAAAAACAAATGACGTCATTTACGTACCAACGTCATCTTTAAACGCGCCAATAATTTTTCTTTACGTCAATATGAATTTTGTTTCGATACTTGTATTTTTCGCCGAGATATTTAGAAGTAAATTTTACAAATAGTATTTTGATACTGTCCGTTTTTGACGTCGGCCGCGCGGCTATACATGGCCTACTAAATATATGTATAAAATTCACATTTTTGTGCAAACACTCTCAAAAATTGATCATAATATGTGAAAAACAATACTGATTAAGCTTCACAAAAAATTAAATCCATGACACGTCACATTGAAAAAATATTAATGAATTATACGGTATTTTGGGACAACCCTCGTATGTGTACTACATTTATAGCAGGAACATCAACAAAAAAATACATATATAACCCTTCATAGTGATAGCAGAAACGTGAATTTTTTATGTACCGTGAACTTCCTAATTTTTAGGCAATACTGCTATTCGAACTGATATCTTTCTGACATTTTACAAATTTTGTTTACAGCAGAGAATAACCGGTGCCGACGAAGACAAATTGCCGATAAAGCAGATTTTGCAGAGAGACCGCTGATATAGTTATGCACCGAAAATACATTCATCTTAAGTCTGACAGGGAAATAATAGATGTAATGGATTAGTTACGACAAAATCATTAAAACCAGTCTCGGTTCCATGTTATCTTCATACACCGATGAATTACTGAAGTAATCTTTAATATAAAATTAATAATTAATAATTTATATTCTCTGAAAAGTTTTATTTCTGTTATCAAGTGGTAGGACCTAAATCATGTAGCTCGGTGCTTTAAGCGAGAAAAACGTGTAGTCTATGACTAATGTTGTCAGTTTTCGCGTAAATATTCAGGAATTTGGATAAATTATCAACAGGTATGGGGATTTTCCAGGAATATTTGTATAATGTACCTAGCCATATATGTATGCTAACTGTAGTTTCTATTTGACAGATAAAGAAATGTGTTAAAAAAAGTTATTGAAGGGATGCCAAGAAAGGTGTCCCATTTTTTTGTGTGATTCTGCAATATTTTGCTTCGGTTTTTCAGCTTGACCAACAATTTTGCGCCATTAAAATGGTATTTCAAGTAAACAGGAACAGAATTAAACATTTACAACCAGTTAGGAACGTGCATAATGCATCTATGTTCCATTTTTTTTTAACTTTAAGACAATAAAGGTGTAGTTTGAGTCACTTTAAGACCATATTGTGTAACCTCGGTTCTTTCATTACTGCATAACGGTATTCTAATACATAAAATATCTTTCTGTCACTAGCACATTAGTTAAATTTAACAGTTATTTTGTACTATAATCATACTCAAAACCAGTGTTTGTCTAATTTAAAGGCATTACATTAACTACACATGGTGATTTTATAAAGTGAAAGCAATCGAATGTCTTTTGATACAACCGAAGTTAACGTACAATATATGTATTCGTTCAAGATTGTTTTACAGACAGCTAAATAAATGTTAACAATAAACAATTCTTACAGTTGTGAGTTGAAGCAATAATTTAATATTATAATCAGATTTTGTTTGATATCCAGCGAGAATAAAAAGATTGAAAATATTAGAATATTTTTAGCACAACTTCACCTTGGAATTGTAGATGCCGGAATGATAAACTCTGTACTCTGAAACTTGGGGCAACAGCTCATTAATAAAATATCATAGCAAAATAGCATTATGACATATACTTACAAGCTATTCATACATACCATACATGAGAAGTAAATAGATCCTCCAAAGATAACTTACATTTTTTTCACAAATATAGAATTAAATCTCGGATGTATTAGGATACCTGACGGCTTGGAGATAAGGGAGGTCAGTGATCATTTTACGTATTGCAAACTATTTCATTTTCATCCGCTTTCCAAGTTTCATTAGTAAAGACTAATCACTAATTTCAGGAAATACCTTAAAACCACAATTATTAGCAACCTAATTTAATTTATTGCAAAACGGCTGTTTAAGCAAGGTGATGATATTTATCAGCCAGGTCTATTTTTTCATAACAGGATTTTCACTTCATCTTTATTCTTTGACATGTGTTTTTAATACTATGAATAAATAAGAAAATATACACGTAATTTCTCATCCAGTTATTTCAGTCATCAAAAGCTGTTCTGATTGGATTGCATGACCCATTGGAAATTATGCATTGTTAGGTAGACAAAGACTTCATAAAAATATTGCAATCATGTAAACATTTGAACCAACTAATTATGCAAGTACATTTTACATCAAATTTTCTCTCTCTTTTTTGTGCTTACGGAAAGATGATAATGTTGTCATAGAACTTAGTGTTCATTATTTCATTTAAATGATAGTCCAGTCAAAGCTGAAAAAATATTGACTGATATGATCGTGGAAGAAGAAAGATAATATTTTTCAAACTCCATTAAAAACTACAAATGATTTAAGAAATCTAAATTGTCTAATTTGCGTGTATCTCTAATTTGTTTCCTTTTAACTGAAATAATGGTAAGATGCAAATGAACATTGGATACGGCATCCAAGAATAAATGTCGCATAGATATTTTGTTGAGTTCAGGGATTGAACCATTCACCTTTGAATGACTATAATGAGCTTAGCACATTGGCAGTTCTTATATGTACCAAGTATATACAGTTAGTTTAACTGTATGGCACAGGCTGTCTGTCAATGTGTTTTCGCACAACTTAGAAAGTCCTTTTTGATTTTATAAATATAATGTTTGCATGTATGTAATATCTACAAAATTGTCAATTTTGATTCTTTAATTAAAATCTGCAGACTTGTGATCAAGTCAAAACCTTTCATAGTTTAAAATTTACTTGTAATATTGTATTTGTATCTGACAATGAAAAGCACCACATAACCTTCCAGCCTTAAAATCACAAGTGTTCAAATTCATAGCAACATTTATTGAATCATCTTAGCTTAAAAGAGGAAATACTTCGGGTTTTTTATCAGAAACAGTTCAATTTACAACCAGAACTCTTTGTAAAATTTTTCAACATGCTTATTTTGAAAAACTTAACCTTAACTTCAGTAAAGAACCGAGGTTACACAATATGGTCTTAAAGTGACCCAAACTACACGTTTATTGTCTTTAAGTGAAAAAAATGAACATAATATATAATATATGTTCCTAACTGGTTGTAAATGTTTAATTGTGTGCCTGTTTACTGAAAATATTGTTTCAATGGCGCAGAATGGTTTGACAAGTTCAAAAACCTAAGCAAATTATTGCAGAATCGCACAAAAAATGGGACACCTTTGTTGGCATCCCTTCAATAACATTTTTATAACACATTTCTTCTTCTGTCAAATAGCAGCTACAGTTAGCATACATATATGGCTAGGTACTAGTCGTATACATTATTCAACTATTCCCAAGACAAACCCCATAGCTGTTGATAATTTATCCAAATTCCTGAATATTTACGCGAAAACTCACGACATTAGTCATAGACTACACGTTTTTCTCGCTTAAAGCACCGAGCTACATGATTTAGGTCCTACCCCTTGGTTATCGTTATTTTGCGCAAATGCCAAATATCTGATCTCCACTTAAAACTAACTGATCTTAATGCAACTTCGGTATTTTAGATTGTTTTGAAAATACTAATTTTCTATTTTTTACACTTTTATTTGGAAGGCGTTCCCGATGATGGTTCCTGCACATACACGAACGACGTAATTGAAGATAAATTCAGAACGACATGTTCAGTGGAGTTCTTCAGGAAATAGCTGAAAATTTACTTAATGTTGCCCCACATTTAGTAGACGATCTATATATATCCAGCATAAAAATGTTTTCAAACACAAAATACAGAAAGAGCAGAAAAAACACATTAGATTGAAACATTCTAAAGTTGGTAAAATTAAGAAACTGATAGACGAGTTAAATGAATCAAATGGTAGTGGGAAAAAATATTGAGGATAAATAAATGTCTGACGTTACATTTTCTCAAAAGTGGGGACAGACGAAAAGGCCTAGCTTCCGTGTTGTATACGCGAAATCTTCTTAAAAATGATCTTTTGAATTATACATTCCAATAAATTGAACGCTTGAGGAATGAGATAGAATGGAAAGGAACGTTAGAACAACACTAAAAATTACATAACTAAGATAAAATTACAGGCTATTAAGATTAAATTGTTCTGCTGTGAAATATGGTATATGACAACATAGTAACATCTTATGACCAAACTTGTCTAAATAAACCATCAGAAATGTGTATTTTAACTTCGAAGTTACAATGTTTTTTCCCCCAAAATGTATCTCCAATTATCAATAGTTTTGGAGCTAGTAAACTTGAAACGAATTATACTGCTTTGTAAAACTACAATGAATATAACTTCGACAAAAAAGAAAATATGTTTGTTAAGTGATGAAACTAACACGTTGAAGGCATTCATACCACTGATAACAGAAGATAACATGAGCGATCAGTGATCACATGTGTCAGCCGATGATAGCCAAAGCAGGTAATTGGACAGTTTGTTGGAAATGTAAATTGAGGTACCGAAGAATCCTGTAAAATTTCATTCAAATTGCATTAGTTGTATAAGAGAAGTAGTCTGGACAAACTTAAAAAATGAAAATCAATTAAGGGCCATTACTCTGACAAAATTCATTGAACTGGAAAATGCCGACGAGATACAAAACAAGACTTGGTACTGATCATTCCTGTAAAGTTTGGATGAAATTGCACCACTAGTTTTTGAGGAGTAGTCCGGACAACTTTAGAGATGGACGGACAGACAGACAGACGACGGAGAAGTGATCCGTATATGTTGCGGCTACTTTGTAGCATGTCGCAGCTACTGTGTAGCAGGCGATACTAAAATCATTAACCGACCAAAACGCTTTTTTTATTCAAGGCCCATAACTCAGCCAAATATTATTCAAACAAACAAAAAATAAACATTAAATATGCGCAAGTTCTTGAGGTACCACCAATCCTGTAACATTTCATTCAAACTGCTTTTTAAACCGGATCTGTTTTCTGGGAGTAAATGATTAAATTGACGTTGTGTAAGTTATCCGGACATTTGAAATCAATATAGAATTTAAGTTCGACATCCATTTTATGTACTCAAAATAACTTTTCTGAGAAATATGGGCATTTAAGTCAAAAATAGGATATAACGTAAATATGAAAGGTGAGTTTTTGTTAGTTTTAGATTATTTTATACCTGATACATCGATGCCAACATTGAACATAAAAAAGAAAGTTTGTTTGGATTCAATTCGAATAGCTTCAACATTTTTTCCAATGACTGTTTAACAATGATCAATTTTTTTAATATATATTTTTTTAATTCCGATTTAACTGCACAGGTAATACATCTTGATATTTTGACTTAAGATAAATCCAGCAGTTATGAATTAGTCAATAGATAACACTAACAAGAATAATTTATGACTCCAAGATGTGTAATTTATGCCTATTTAAACATTTTTGTAAGTTTTTAGAAATGGAAAGTAGTATTTACAGTGGAGGAAGTACATGTAGTTATAGTAAATGTGGAAGACGGCAAAGCAGAGTTATTACTGCAAGATGACAGTGTCGCAGTATTGCCAGTTGATCCTCTCTTCATTGTTCCTGGTGATGACCCTGCCACTATAAAGAATTTTTCGGAACAGGGACCAGTTCATATGGAGATAAAAACAAGTAGGGCGGTGAAAATTTGAAAGTTAATATCGTTGAAAATTGGAAGTCTAGTGCCTCAGATCACGAGAACTTTATAAAATTGTTTCTGGTCTTCTTGACAAATCTATATAAGTTATAAAGCGAAGACTTTATATGTGGTTAAATCTTATTGAGTAGAATTGCTGTTGTATGTAAACTGAAACTCTTCAGTTCATAATTGTTTTGTTATTCCTCTTTGCTATTTTTCCTATTTTAAGTTATAAACCTAAAACTTCATTATGTGGTTCCATCTCAGTGAGTAAAAGTGCAGTGCATAGCAACTGTAACTTTTCACTTCATAATTTTAGATTGGAGTTATTTCTCTTCGCTATTTTTCCTATTTAAGTTTTGTTTGGACTATAACTCTTAAGTATTTGAGGTAGCAAAATTAGACCTTAAAGGTGCATAGATGTCATTAAGGAATCATACAGTGTATAGGAACTGTAACTATTCATTTGATAACATTTGAGTTATTGCCTTTTGTTGTTTTTTATTACTGAATTTTGTTAGGAATGTAACTAGGACTGTATTTAAGGTATCAACATGAAACTCAACAATGAAGATGTCAATAGGGCACAGTGCAATGCATAAGAACAGTAACTATTCAGTTTATAATTTCGGAGCTTTGAAAAGTTTATGAAGACTATGAAGCTTCAAGAACCTGTCACGTAACATATCGTAACATTGCTTTGTATAATAAACATAACTTTATGATATAATTGTAGTGTGAATTGTAGTTCAGTACTTTGAATTGTATTACATTTCTAGTCGTCTGTTTTTGAAGAAAAACGTTAATTTATTATGGCCACTGAGTCGTCGTCGTCAGCGTCGTGCAAAAACTTTAATGTCGCTGATTACTCATAAACCATAATGCGTAGAGTTTTGATAATAAATTTTGGTGTGTAGCATTGTCTTGTAGACTTCAACCCAGGTGGTTCAAATCATGACCTCCGGGTGAATATTGGCCCTGCTCTTGGACTTTTTTCACATTTCTTTTTGCTTTTTTGTGTACTCGGAGATTTTGCGAATAATAAGAAACCAACAGTAATTTTTTGCCTTATCAGACGTGTATTCATTGCACCTTTTTAGAGTAACTGTTTTTATTGTGACTAGTTCCAGTGATTATTACTTGTTAACGGTCATGTTTGGTCATTTGTAACATTTTACTGTTTCCTTTCAATGTTTTGTAGAGATTAACCATAACCTTGCTAAATATCTAAATTGGACTCGTCCATCTTTCAATTTGGACATATCCATTACTTATTTATGGGGATGCCTATTGTACATTTGCTGAGTGAATGGCGACCATGATCAGACTGCACGGATTTGTAGACTGATCTTGGTCTGCACTGTTCACAAAAGCAGAGTCAATTACGTCTAGCAGGGCTAAACTATTACTTTCATATTACTGAAGGATTGTCTAGATTTTCACCATTACGTCATAACAATGTTTCATTAATTATAGTTTCGGTAAGTGAACTTGTGTACTCATGGAAAAGTATCAGTATAGTATTAGTAAAAACATCACATCAGGCCTTAAAAATTTGCTGAAGTGCTTACAACTCAAAAGTTGTTCCAGCTAATGGAGGCGATTCTTAGAAGTAGTCCACAATATTTAATATGATCAGCATGCGTGATAGCCAATCCTTAGCATTAATGACATATCATGTCGGGTTTACTAGTAAGTAATCTTGTTACATGTCGACTAAAATTCACGATCATGGCCTGATTTCAATTTAGGAATATGTCATTTCGTTTTTAACGTGATTCATTAACACTTATTATATATTCTATTAAGAACATTCAACACTACTACTTGTCATCTTTGATAGATAGCTACGTTTCTAAATACAAGGTTGCAACACAAAGCAAGTGTTGGTTTAGAAGTAAAGGAGTCGTGCATTTTACTTCATGACGATTTTGATCTTCATTAAAATTCTTTTCCCTTAAAATTCCTTCTAAAAAAAGAATAAAATCCCGATAAGACAGACCTGTATCGTAGTTTCGACAAGTTAAATTCCTTAAAAATGCACATACAATGTTTTAGTACAGTTAATTAGGTATTGATTTAGTGCATCGATCAAATAATAACTCAGAGTTCTTTTTATCAGTAACTACAAGCTTCAAGAGGTCTCAACAAATATTAATCATACGAATGAAGTGTCTAAATGGTTTTCTTTTTTTCTGTTCCTGGTGTCACATACCATTCCAATAGAACGAGAAATTTTGTCTTCCTGTTTAAACTTCTGATTTTTTTCTTTAAGAGATTTAACATTAGCTGTCAGGATGACATTCCTAAAGATCAATCAAGCGATTAAGCATGGTTTTTAATCCAGGATGCTTTAATGCTTTAATGGTGAGCTTAAAAACTGGATGCAGATTTATTTACCGATGAAACTGATATATGTTTTAAATAAGACCACTTACTAAGTATAGGCCCCTTTGATACATAATGCACAAAATCAAGGATTAATTTACATTTGCCGAAACATGCTGTAAAATAATATTGAGTTTCAAGGAAGCAGTATCGATCGGAAACAGTTTTCTTATCGTGGGTCACTGCATGGGAGCTTCATCGTTGTAACAGTTCCTTTCGCCCACTAAATAAAGGTTTCTGCTCACCATGCCAAACCATCCTGTAAAGTTTGAAGGTCCTCGGAGTTTTTTTTATTAGAAACTACTTTCATAGTACTAGCCCCTGGTGAGCTTGACCCTTGAGGTCACATCATTTACATTTACACATCATGTCCAATTATCCTGTAAAGATTGAATGTCCAGTGTGCAAGTGTTCTTCGGTAACTGTAATAAAAATGTCTTTCAAAGTGAGGGTCCCTGTGAGCTTCACCTTTAATCGTGTGTGTCCAAAATATAAATAGGGTTCATCTACTTATCATGCCTATCCAGTAAAGTTTGGAGCTCCTGCGAGTATAGTTTAGTATGACAATAACTCTAATAATAGTAAAAAGAGAGTGTTTGTTTTTGTACACCGCGCTCTTTTTCAGACTTACCTGTACTTGAAGACTTGAGACTAAATTGTGGATAAATGGTTCGGGCATAAAACAAAGTTTTATAAGAGGTGACAACTGGAATGGCTGTGCAAATTCCTGTTATATGATTCCTCTTTTAAGACATCAATTTATACAAGGTTTAAAAACAACAACAACAACAATGAAATCAAAATAAGAAAATATCTTTAAAATATGAATGTAAATTAAGAGTTATATTTCTTTTAAATTGCAGTCTCCTTCATCGATCCGTAGATGAAGTATAAAGTCTATATATTTAAAGTTCTTGGTTCGAACAAAAAATGAACACATCGAATTGGCGGAAAAAACAGGCATTATACTGAAATCAAAGTGATAAGTTTGGAGCGAAATAAACTTTAATAGCACTTCACTCTCGCTCTAAAAAGGCTCGACGACTTTTTAATGTAAAGACTGCTGTGAAACATAAAAGATATATTGTTCGACATGTACCGCTATGTATCGTAGGAGACTATGGAATATGGTTTTCTGAAAAGAAAAGAGCCGTTAGTGTCTCTGATATGAAACCTGAATTACATGCTTAAAACACATTTGAAATGGGGATTAAAATTCATTAATACAAAATTTACTGATTCTCTATCGGTCTTATTATTATTTGATACTTATAGCTGTGTAAGCCAGTGTCCAACTAGTTCAGAACAGTCCTACTGATCTGAGACAAAAAAGTCGAGATGAAATTACCTATTTATTTAGGTTTACTTCATCGTCGGATACCCACGGTCGGTCCATTACGTGGCACCTCATAAATCGACCGGGTTTATTCGCTAGCAAAACTTCGTTCTCATCAGGGCCTTAATTGAGGCCATGTTCTCAGGAAAAAATCAATGAGACACTTCATTGGTTCCGTGGGAGAAACCCTGCAGATAATTCGACCAATCAAACGGCGCTTTATATAACGCTGCTTTGGAACATTAAAAATGGCTGCGCCCATAGACTTCCAATACTTGAAGAAAAAATTCAAAGTGAATGCTTTTCAGCCCTTTCAGCTAGAAACTATTGAACATTTATGCAAAATTACTACAAAAAATACAAGTATGGCCACACACCTACATAAAAAGTTTAGGCTCACAAATATTTTTGACGCGTTAACCACTCGGCCATCAGTTAGAGATGACAGGAAGAATAAAAGGGATTACATTTGCTGTATTGAATAGAACATACCTTAATTAATCTGATTTAATAAATAATATTTATTATTATTAACTTATAATATGATATTAATAGACATTTATACAATGATCCTATTCCCAGCCAGACATCAAATTCTGTATGTGCCCAGACAACCAAACCTTTAAAATTGCTGTATGATTCAAAAGACACAAATACATATAACTATTAACACCTTTAATTGTCTATAAATAACCAAAAATAAAATGGGAGGGGGGAGGGTGAAGTGTCTGAGTAATTTTTTAGTCCGCCTGCTTATCTCAGTAGGTAGAGCACTGTATTAGTAATCCATGGGTCCCTGGATCGATCCCTGGGCAGGGCAAAATTTCTCCATGACAATTGATCTCAGGCATTGTGTCTTACGTCTCTCACCGCTGATTCAGTGTAGATCTAGTGGGAACAGTAGTCAGTCACTTGCGCAGATATTGGTAATTACTGGTTAGTTATCCAGGAAAACTGGTTAGGTGGACTGACCACCGAGATATAACCTGGATGTTGAAATCGACGTTAAACCCCTCCACCCCCCCCCCCCCCCACCACCATTTTGGTAAGCAGGATTACATAAATAACCTGTCTGAGTGTAGGAGATATAAGATTCTTAGTTGTTATAATGCTGCATCTTCTCCAAATGAAGCTGTTTAATAACATGAATGTATTTTTCAACTGTAAAGCTTGACTGGTATAGTTTTCAATCCTGGAGAAGTGTTTCCAGGTAGGAGAGCTGGATGCAGAGTTTCATTACTGTAACAATAGCTTCATCCATTAAAAATTATGTTTTAAAACACCAAAAAGTGTACTTGTTTTGCCTGACGTTTAAGTTTTACACCACTTTATATTTTGAATAACTATGCAGATAGCTGATATATTTTGAAACATATTTTACAAAGCAGTGACATGTGTGTCCTTTTAGAAAAACCAAAAGTCACAAGTAATAAAACTGAGTGTCCTTTTTGGTTAGAGTTAATAATGGAGACATACTAAAATGTTTTGCAGTCTATTTAACCTGCTAGCTGTCATATACTCAAAGCATTCAAAATTAGTCAGAGTGTACTTTTGCCATAAAAGGAAAGATAATTTTAGCATTCAAATGAATTTTCAATGTTTTGTCTTTTTTAGCTCACCTGAGCACAAAGTTCCCAGGGTGAGCTTTTCTGATCGGTCTTTGCCCGTCGTCCGTCCGTCCGTCGTCAACTTTTCATTCAAACGAGATCTCCTCTGAAACCAATGTGCCAAATTTAATGAAACGTGCCTGGGATCTTCCTTGCAGGAAGCTCTAAAAAGATTATTCAAATGGTTCTGGTCCATTGCATTTTTGGTTCACTGCAGCTAAAAATAGATTTTAAAAGTTGGATCTCTAAAAATCTTCTTCTCCGAAACCTCAAGGCCTGGAGCTTAGATATTAGGTATGCAGCATTGTCCAGTAGATGTTATGAGTAGTACATGTATATACCTGTAAATATTATAAGATTTCTTTATTGCTTTTATACTACTTTTCAAGTCGAGTAAAGTTCTCACCAGATGTTGTTCTTATCAGTAAAATGCTTGACTCTATTTACCTTTGTTCATTTATTACACTGTTAGTGAGATACAACTTCACACATGAAGTGTTCGTAGAACTATAAATTTTGTCAGTGAATTGTTTTGATATCAGGCTAGAATCTGGTTGTCTTTTTATGTCTCTAATTAGCCAGCTTCTCTTGAGTTCAAATAACAATACTTGACATTATCATCTGGCTGAAATTTGATTTATTATATTAACAGCTAGGTCCAGCAATATCGTATTTGTTTTGATAAACTGTCCAAGATTTATGGATGAATATTCAGGTCTGTTTTCATAGTACAGATTAATTCAGTGCACATTTTGGCTTTGAACAATCAACATCAAAAAATAAGAAATAAAGTGAAAACATTGATTCTAAAACTTTCAATCTTGGAATAGAGAGTTGGTTTATTCGAGAAAGGATAAAAACAGTTTGGGGTAAATACCTTTAACAATACTGTATTTTATTGTAGAATATTTTGAGTTAAATAATTAATAAGTAAATGTTTTAATATTGTAAAGAAATTGAATATAGACTTTCAAACAATATCTTTAATCTAAAGGTATACTTATTATAAATGATGTATTTGAATGTATTTCATAATTCACACTGATAATGTTTATACTATAACTGATAATGCTACTTTGTACGTTTATGTTGATGTTTTTATCAGCTAATTGTTTGTTAAACATCTTAAATGTGTTAGTAAAGGGAACATTATATCTTTGTATAGATCCCACTCTTGGGGAGGTTCTTTTGAATGAGAAAATCTGAAACCAGACAATTTGTGGAATTTATACGGAATTGCAAATGAGAACTGTTTAAGCCATCTTGAAGTTATCATACAGAATAGACACAGTGCAAGAAATAACAGAATTCATAACAAAGATCGTAGGAACAAAATAAAGTAACAGTGTGCTACAGAACCTATCAAAATCCCTTATATTGTTATTAATTAGTTAACTTTGGTATCACCACATTTGTATAATTTAATCACATATTTATTTAGTTTAGTATAATACTTTTAGTTTTGAAATATAATATACAAAATCTAGTTTGCTTGCTTCTTTGCTTTATCTTTAATGTTTGTATTACAAAGTATCTTTAATTGATTGTTGTCTTTAAGGTTGAGGTTAAATGTTAAATCAAGGTTTGAAAGTCTATAATACCCGTTGATATTTATAATTAACTTTAAACAAGGAAATCTTTGATTCTGTTGACGAAAGAAATAGAAAATACGTAACAGTGGACCTCTACCAAGTTTGTTAAAATCACGGCCCCTGGGTCAAAAATGTCCCCGCCCCAGGGGTCACATGTTTTCATAGAGTTACATAGGAAAAACTTCAAAAACTCTTCTTGTCAGAAACTGCAAGGGTTAGAGTTTAGATATTTGGTGTGTAGCATTGTCTTGTGGACCTCTACAAAGTTTGTTCAAATCATAGCCACTGGGTCAAAATAGGCCCTGCCCCGGGGGTCACTTATTTACATAGAGTTATATAGGAACAAGCTTAAAAAATCTTCAAATCATAAACTAAAAGGCATAGAGCTTAGATATTTTGTATGTAGCATTGTCTAGAGGACCTCTACCAAGTTTTTTTTCAAATCATGGCCCCTGGGTCAAAAATTGCCCCGCCCCAGTAGTCACATGTTTTACATAGAGTTAAAAATCTTCTTTTCAGATACCACAAGGCCTAGAGTTAATATATTTGGTGTACACCATTGCCTATTGGACCTCTACCAAGTTTGTTCAAATCATAGCACCTGGATCAAAAAAGACCCTCGCCCCAGGGGTCTGACACATGTTTTACACAGAGTAATATAGGAAAAACTTTAAAAATCTTTTTGTCAGAAACCACAAGGTATAGAGTTCAGATATTTGGTGTGTTGCATTGTCAAGTAGACCTTTACAAGGTTTCTTCAAATCATGACCTTGGGGTCAAAACTGACCCCACCCGGGTGGTCATTTGATTTTACACAAAGACTTATATAGGGAAAACTTTAAAAATCTGCTTTTCTCAGTGCTGGATAATTAATTATAAGCCAAGTTAAACAAGAGGCCCAAGTGAAAAAATTTGAGTGGGGGAGGGCAAGGACCCAGTGTCATAGAGTCAAGTACTTATGTATTTAAAACAAAATCGGGTTTTGGGATGTGGGGAGTTGGGGGATGGAGAGTCAAGTACCTATGCATTAAAAAAAAGGAAAAAAATCGGACCGGGTGGACTGGTGGTGGTGCTGGGGGGGGGGGGCGGGTTGAGAGTGGATGGGGAGTCAAGTACCTATGTTAAAAAAAATAGAAAAAACAATTAGGACCCCCGGAGGCGGGGAGAGAAGGGGACTGGTTGGGGAAGGGGGATTAAGGGTGGATGAGGAGTCAAGTACCTATGTATTAAACAAAAATTCGGGCCGGTGGGGAGGGGGCACTGGTTGTTGGGGGGGGGGGGGGTTGAGAGTGAACGGGGAGTCAAGTTCCTATGTATTAAAAAAATCAGGCCCGTGGGTGTAAAAAAACATGGGGGGTTACGTGGGCAGGGTGGGGGTCCCCATGCAGAGGCGGGGGGGGGGGGCAGAGAAAGGGGGTTACGGTAGTACTTACCCATCTCATGTCAGTTAATATTTTATTTTTAGGCTTAAGAAGATTTTTACCTATATATAAGTATAACCAAAATCATGAGTACCAACAATCTTTGCAGGGGTCTTGCTGGTGATCAAATATTCCAAGTTTGAATGGAATATCTTTGACACTTTTTGAGAAATGGACATTAACGAAAAGGTTAACCAAGAAATTTTAACTTGAAAAAGGGGCATAACATTGCAAAAATAAATCTGAGGGTTATCTGCCCTTGAGAAATGAGTGAAATTTGATGAAGAAATATTAAGAAATGGCATAGTTATAGCCAATATTAAGTTTCAATGACAAAATCCAAGTACAAAAAGGGGCATATCTCTGTCAATTGTGATCTTGACCTAAAGATGTTGGCATCATCACGACCCTGTTGTCGTATGCAATATAATTTGAAAGTTTGATGACGAAATGTTAAGAAATGGCAAAGTTATGCCAACGTTAAGTTTTCATTACAAAAGCTAGGTACAAAAAAAGGGGCATAACTCTGTCAAATGTGACCTGGACTTAAAGATTTTGGCATCATCCTGACCCTGTTGTCATAATCAATACAATTTGAAAGTCTGATAAGGAAATGTTAAGAAATGGCAAAGTTATAGCCAACGTTAAGTTTTCGTGACGGACCGACGGACTGACAGACAAAGTAATCCCTATGTATCGCCGTTTCTTCGAAGGGCGACACAAAAAACACTTTGTTTTATTATAAAATTTAATTATGATGACGCATCTTTGCTGAAAAAAATCGTTGTTTTTTCTTGATACAACTTGTCAGGTTAGTTATTTAATACTGCATCTTAAAATGTGTTTTACTTGTAGCAAAATTGAGATAGTAATCACAAATTGGGTGAAAAGGGTCAAAGGGATGAGGGTCACAGAATAAGTTAAAAGTCCGTTGAATTCAAAGTTTTATGTTTTGTTTGAAAATAATATTTAGTTCATGTGTCCAACGTTTCAGGATCTAGATATATCAAGTTTCCCATCCACGGTACACGAACCTTTCCATCTAGTCTCATTTGGTACAATGTAAGCTAGCTAGTGCCCTGTAAAAATACAAAATGACTCTTGATTCAAAATGAGTTATGGAACAAAGTTCTATCCGTGTAGAGCTACCAAAAGAAAACTTTTTTTTCTTTTTTATGTTCCACGAAACAGTTCCACTTTGTCCGTCTGACGTCCATCCGTCCGTGCTTCCGTCCGTCACGCTTTTTGTACTGACAATAATTCAAAACCTAATAAAGATAACATGAAACTTCATAGGTGGATAGATCTCACTAAGGGAAAGTGAAGTGCACAAGAACTATTACTCTGCACTTAGTCATTTTGGAGTTACTGCCTTTTGTTGATTTTTTCATTTTAATTTTTGACTGGAGCATAACTCTTAGCCTCTAAGCACTATCAACCTGGACTTTGTTAGGTGGATAGATCTTATAGGCACGTTGACTAATGATATCACTTGTTACCAGAATATAGCTGATCTATTGGTTGGCAAACAAGAATCAGTATTTATATACATTTGACAGCAGGAGAATTTTTTAATTTGGATAACTTTTTTTATGTAACCCGAATTTTAAGATTCTTATATCATTTGAAAGCTCTTAAATTTCATATTTTGAAAATATCAGTAGGTTTTGAATTTTGGCTTTTAAAAACGAAAACTTAACTAATCTATACCTGTCGTTTCAGCATTTTTTCAGCAGCTTAGATGCACTATGTTTAACCATTTACAAACAAAAAAGTAAACTGTTTTGACAATTATTTTTTAAATATGTAAAATATGAGTTTACAGACCTGTTTAATGATATAAAATATTATATTGTTTGATAAATAATGACTTTGTAAATGTAATTACAAAATTACTATGTTTTTTTATTATTTTTATCAACCACCATGTTTTTGCCAACCTTCAGAAAGTTACCTGCATCTCTTCTCAGTTACTATTAATAGATTTCAAAACAAAAACATTCAACTTCCCTATATTGAAAAACTGCTTTGCGTAATAACCTTTAGAGTTATTGGAGAGGTCATCAGACCTCTCCACAGTGTTGGCTTTAATTGCTGGCGGCATCCATTTTTCCGTATCAAATTTTAGTTAATGATCTCATATTAAGCCTAAAATCATGAAAACCAGTCTACAAAGATAGTTATGCGCATGCTCCGAATCAAAATACGAATTTATTTAAACGAAACCAAAATTTAACATCGGGTCAAAACGGCCCATGGTTAAAACGGCCCATTATGAACAGAACGTACAGAATAATTTTGTATTCCCTTAACTAAACACACAAAAAAAAATAAAATTCTAGGGATGCATTTCTTATAATGCATGCTACTTTTTAAAAACTACAAGTTCTAAAATGCATTTTTTTTTCTAAAAACTCATCAACCTGTTGAACAAATTAATATTTAGCCATGGTCATGAAAAAATGGTAAATATTTTTACGAAATTCAGAGCATTTTTGACAAGTCCATTTCCTCGATTTGGATCAAATTTACGCCCTTTTAATATTTAGTCCAGCTTAACAGATACTATCGCTGATTATTTTGTAAAACATTTGGACTAAGAAAGGTGTGATAAAAGCTTGAAAGGGAAAACAAAACTTAATGAGCCTAAAAAAGCAGCAGCTTAACATGGGAGTTCTGGCTTCAACAACTACATGCATTGTTGTAAAAGAGGGGGGAGTAAAGTCTTAGGGGCTTATAAGAAGATCCCCAAGATTCTACTAGGTATGAAATACATGAGGTTATCTTAATTTGTTTCATTTATTTAAATGATAGATACGCCACTATAAAAACATTTGAAATAACTAAATTATAGTCAGTTTCGGTCATTTTGCCTAATAAGGTATTAACTATTAATAACTAATAACTAATAGTTAGGTTACTAGTTTTTTATAATTATTTAAGTTACAGAACGTTTAAAAAATTCAAAATGATCTTGGAAACAAATAGATTCATTCTTTCAGTGACGACAGCTGCTGACCTCTCTTTGGCTTACTTTTTAAAGGAAGCAACTTGTTGATTACCCTCTGTTGATTTTCGTACCTATTTTTGTCTGGAGCGTAACGCTTACGTGTACACTATAAGAGCTATCAAATTGAATCTTCTTATAGGTGGATATATCTTATGAAAAAAGGTGCAGTGCACAAGAACCTTCACTCTGCAACTCATTTCTTGAAGTTATTGCCATTTGTTAGTTTGCATACATAATTTTTGTCTCGAGCGTAACTCAAATACTATCGGTAGATGAATATTTACTAGAGTGAAAATTTAAGTGTTATGTGTTTGTAATTTAGGCACATTTTACTAGGGTGAAGAAACACAGTTTTCATCAATTATTGTGATAACTATTAATATATGATACACAAGTTCTTGTGATTATAACTTACTGTTTACAGGCTGGTTGACATAACATGCTGATAAGGTTTGCACCAAGACCAGAATAGTCCATGTGTGATGGACAGATTGAGTCTTCACACTCTGCCAGTGTCGTATCACATCCAATTGAGCCCAGAATTGAACTTCCTGGAACTAAATGATGTAGGGTAATTACAGTTCGTATTTTCAATAATCTAGGTCATGTAAGTAATGTACATTATATATGAATGTGGCAACGCATGGAGTAACAGTTTCACCACCACTTTGTTACTGGACAAGTCCTGCAGACCTTTTCACAAAAGTCTTACGATTTATTTTAAGATTTTGACTTACGATGATTCACAAAACCAATCGTAAGTTAAATTTTTTATCTTATGAAAATTCTTATTCAAGATAAAAACTTATGATACATTTTACACTTACGAACGGGTAAAATCAATCGTTAGGTTAAGACAGATTTTACACTTAAAATTTTCTTACGATTTTTTTTGTGAAAAGGATATTTATCGTAAGATTTCTCTTACGAAAAAAGTTGTCGTAAGAATTTTTGTGAAAATGTCTGCTGAATTATTCCTTTACTTGCAATGAGGCAGTAGAAGAAACTGCATTCTCAAAGAATATGGTTTAAATCTCCTGATGTAAGTGGCATACTACCGCTCATTTCTGCTCGTAAAACAACATAGAACACATTTATTATTTATCTTTCCTGTGCAACTTCACGCAAAAAGTGGTCCGGCTGATTTAACCACCGCACCAAATAGTTGAATACGCTGTAGCTCAGCTGTGTACATGTATAAAGTAAAATATGTCATTAGTAACACTATAGATCAAGAAATAATAGATTTTGTATTTAAAAATTACTGTTTCTAACTTTTGCTAAAATTGATTCAATCAGTATATATGTTTGAAATCAATGATTAGATGTTGGATAATATAAATCACTGACATGTAAATTCCTGTGCAAGTCTGCTGCTTTCAGTTTCAGATTCCTCAAATAGTTTCAATTTCCTCAAATTCACCAGCATCAGCGTATATAATTGTTTGCCCTTGATAACGTCTAATTCTTGTTTCAGGTTCCTGCATTTCAATCTCCTGTTTCTTACGTGGCAACACATAACTAACAATATGCTCAAATTCTCTTATATAATACGAAGATTTGACTTTACACCGTCAACCTCATTACAAACAAGAAAATAGTCTGTAGAACTGTTAACGTAACGTATGATGCATGCCTGGGTGAAATGCATGTGAAAAGAGAATAGAGAATCTACAAAAGATTGAAAAAGCGACCGCCACGCTCCAGGGTATTTCCTTGCAGTCGACTCAGTCTAAGACTGCTGCATTAGTCGGTTGTCAATATACTAAACATAAATTTACATATATTGCATTAAAGGAAGTTATGTCCATAAAATACTCACTTATATTTCACTTTTATCTGGAATTTTTACATTCAGCGACTCCCATGAACTATCGAAGCTATAATGAGCCGGGTTCCTACACAGCAATCGATTTGCGTTTCATTCTTCAAGATTGATTCTGAGAATGCTTACAGTTGCAATGTAGTCAATATTTGTTTAAGGACCATTTGAATCTCCTTTATGCGGTTAAGAAGTTCTTTTTAAGGGATACAGTGCAAATCCGAATTGAATAGTAATGAACTAATTAATGAACACATTTTTTTCAATACAAATGAAGAAGAGAAAACAGTTATTTTACAAAATAAACATAAATTGCGCATGCGTCGGAACAGTGAACACACCTTTCTGTAGCTAAGTGTTATTTTCAATTATTCTCAAGTTTATATTTATTAATTCCTGACATATTTGGTTTTAACTGTCTCATTTTTATCAAAGTTTATCCACTGAAGTAAAGTTTTAGAGCAGGTTAAAGCTGCCTTTGTAACTCGAGCATATTTCTTCCTAAGTCTCAACTGTCAAAATCACCCACCATTTCCCCATACTTCCGGTTACTATGTTTACATTTACAATGAAACAAGTAATAACTAGTTTCGTCCTTTTCCTGTTAATAAACGCATACAAGTTAACAAGTTCTAGTCAACCATCACGCCATCCCCCAACTAGACTCTGTCTTGATCTCGGTTAAAAGGTCTTGCAGGTTTATTTCTTGCAATCAAGCAGAGATCACAAGCAAGTGTTCGCTGATATTTACTGTCTCCTAGCTACCCAAACATCAGATATTGAGGTCAATCCAGGACCAAATCCAAAATATCCATGTTTTAAAGAGGTTACGTGGAACGAAACAGGTTTCCTGTGTGACTCTTGCAGTACCTGGTATCATTGTGATTGTCAAGGGCTAGGAGACAAAATTTATGACTTCCTGTCCATCTCAAGCTTTTCTTGGTTTTATACTATGTGCTGAAGTCATATTAGCAGTCTCACTTGACAGTTTAGGCTCCCAGTCAAGTTTCACCCTCCTTGAGCATGTCCCTGATGATCTCCCACATACAAACATAGTCACCATGGTTATCCAAAGTGAGCTCTACCCACAAACAGTGAGAAAATGAGGAAAGAAAAGGATCATTCAAATTACAGTCCGAAGAAAGACTCACTATTCTCAATATTATCTGTCGCTCTGTCAATAACAAAATTCCTGAATTGCATCAAGTTATTGATCAGGTCAAACCAGATATAATCTGTTGCACTGAAACTTGGTTAAGCCCAGCACAAACACTCCTGAATTTTCCCCCAGCCACCTTGGTTACCAGGTTTTTAGAGATGATAGAACAACTGGCAAGGCCCGGAGTGTCGTCCTTGCAATCACAAACAACTTACTTAGTGAAGAACAGCCAGACTAACAAGAGCCGCTCGAACAGGGTGATGCTCCCCGAATAAGTTTTTGGACACAGAATAGTGTGTCTATAAAGTCTTTGCCAAATTCAGCATACAGATATTATGTTATTGGCATTTGCTGAAAAAGGTTAAAACTGTTTAAATATGCAATAAAGAATGTAACACAGTTACCATTGTATTCTTTATTTTTCTATCAACTCAGACAGTGGCAGTCCTATCCAGACAGTGTCATGGTCACTGATGTAGGCTGGTGACAGGTAAACCAGAGGTTCTTCATACCTCTTGTATTTTCAGAGTTATGTCCCGGACAAAGTTCAAAGTGTAAAAATGAACAAAGGGCAATAACTCAAAAATTAGGCAATGCAGAGTTATGGTTCTTATGCACTGCACTTTTACTCAATAAGATCTATCTACCTACACAGTTTCTTGTTGATACTTCTTGTAGTTTTAGAGTTATGTCCCGGACAAGAAAATGCGGACGGACGGACGGACGGACAGACATACGGACGGACAAAGCGGCGACAATATCTCCCATTCGGTGAGCATAAAAATTGCAACATAGTATGGTTAAAAACTTCAATAACTGGT
The DNA here is from genome assembly GCA_012932295.1 of Cyclina sinensis. Taxonomy (NCBI): domain Eukaryota; kingdom Metazoa; phylum Mollusca; class Bivalvia; order Venerida; family Veneridae; genus Cyclina; species Cyclina sinensis. The sequence continues at coordinate 22,919,954 of JAAONU010000001.1, forward strand.
ATCAAAGATATATATGTATCTGCATACTACAAGCCCCATGAGAATGATGAACACTCACTCAATGAACTTTGGTCATCTCTAGTAAAACTTCCTGAAAACAACGACATCTGGATACTGGGTGATTTCAATCTCCCAGACATGAACTAGTCAAATGTAACACCAATAGATACATGCAAATTCAAAGACATGTATGAAAATTTTGCAGAGAACATGATTAATCATAATCTTGAACAAATGTCTAAAGTCGCCACACGTAATAAAAATATCTTAGATCTTTTTATCACAAACACTCCAGGTCATGTCCACAACACAAAAGTCTTACCAAGCTTGGGAACATCAGACCATGATATAGTCTTTCATGAACTTAAGGTCAAAAGAGGGCGAATCAGACAAACCGTTCGACAAGAAAGCAAACTGGTCTGACTTCAAGAAAGACTTAGTCACATTCACTATGATGTTGAACCAAAAGGGACATGAAGACATAAACCAGTTATAGGACATGTTCAAAGCTGAGATCAATAGGTTATCATCCATATACAAACCATCTAGACAAAGCAAAAATAAAGCTGATTTACCATGGGTTAATCATTACATTGTCAAACAAATTACGAAAAGGAGCAAGCTCTTTGCAAAAAAATGTCTTGGTGACGGAATAGTCAGAACATTAAGAAATTCAAACATCTTAAAGCTTCAGTGCAAAAACAAATAAGAAATGCTTACTGGTCATACCTAGAATCAAGCATCTTCCCCGAAAATACAGATCCAGCAAAAGTTCTACAACTTTATTAAACACAAAAAACTTAAAACAAAAGAATTGCACCACTTAGCATTGAGGGTTCATACTCAAAGTGACCCAGTGTCGAAGGCCAACATATTAAACAAACAATTCGAATTAGTCTTCTCAAAGCCTTCGCCACTCAGCCTTAAACAAATAGCCAAAAGTTCAATGTAATCACTTGGTAACCCACCCATGGCTCCCATATCCATCTCAGTTCAAGGAGTTGATAAGTTATTGACAGGACTAAACCCAAATGAAGCCCTAGGTATAGATGAGATCCCATCTAGGTTACTCAAAGAGCTACACACAGAGATAGCACCAGTCCTCAGAATCATATTTTAAAGATTAATAGACACAGGTATTGTTCACAAGGATTGGAAACATGCCATCAGTACTCCAGCATATAAAAAGGGGTCAAACCCAAAACTATAGACCAGTATCACTCACATGTAAAGCACCAAAACTAATGGAACACATCATTGTTTCAAAAATGATGGGTTACTTTGACACACACAACATACTCTGCCCCAAGCATCATGGATTCAGGTTAAAACACAGCTGTGAGACCCAGCCAATCGGCTTTACACAAGACATAGCTGACAACATGGATCAAGGTCAACAAACTGATGTCATTGTCATGGACTTCAGTAAAGCGTTCGATAACGTCGACCACCACAAACTCATACACAAGCTGAAACACATGGAAATTCACCGACACATCAGTTCTTGGATACAAAACTTTCTCAAAAACAGATCGCAACAAGTATTAGTCGAAAACAAGGTCTCCGACAGGCTCCCTGTGCTTTCTGGTGTCCCTCAGGGATCGGTCTTAGGTCCTTGTCTCTTTCTCGCATACATCAATGACCTACCAGGAAGTGTCAGGAGCTGGGTGCGTCTATTTGCGGACGACACCATAGTTTAACAATTAAATCACAAGCATCAGCACAAAGTTTACAAGATGATTTGCACAACCTTGAAGTATGGCAAAACGACTGGTCAATGGAATTTAACCAAGACAAGTGTGATGTACTCAGAATACACAGGAAAAAGAAACCAGTCATCTTTCCATACACTCTACACAGCACTATTCTGAAAACCACAGAAAATGCAAAATATTTAGGAGTTACTATAAGTAGTAACCTGAACTGGTCATCACACATTAACAACATCACAAACAAAGCAAAACAAACAGCTTAAGATTCATCAGACGAAACGTCAAAACACAGAACAAACAACTCAAAGAAGCAGCATACAAAACATATGTAAGAGCACAGGTCGAATACTGCTCAACCATATGGCACCTACGGCAGAAATATCTCCCTCACAGAAAAGAAATAGTCAGAGGTCAGCTGCAAGGTATGTTCATAATGACTACTAATATACAATCAGTGTAACAAACATGATTGAGGAATTAAAATGGTCAACACTAAAGCAGAGGCGAAACCAAGCCAGCCTTGTCATGCTATAGAAAATAAAGAACAAACAGATCAATGTCGATCACAATCACCTTACAGACACAAGAAACAACAAATTCCTCATCCTGCAATCAAAAACACAACATCACATGAACTCATTCTTCCCAAGGACTATACGACCCTGGAATGAATTACCGACGAAATTAAGGCTGCCCCAACTGTGCCAGCTTTTATCAGTGGAGTGAACAAGTTTTGTGGATTTTAAACGTTCACAATAAATGTTTAAGTAAGGTCTTTAGTAAAATCTTTTTTCTTTGTTATTATCTTTTATAATTTTAATGTTCCTGACACGCGCCTGCCTAGTGTAGTCAGTATTAACTTTTGGAAGTATGAAGTTGAAGCTGAAGTTGAATTAATCAGTATAGAATACAAATATGAGATATAGAATACATATTGACAATATTGAGGAGAAACGAAAGTTACCTAATACAGATGTAAATTTATTGAATAGAAAATGAAAACATTATGAAATATTAATGAAAAATATACAATACGAATTGCTTCACGTTTATAATACGAACGAAACGATATAGAATAAAAATCTAAGCATTAAATATTGCAACGTTTTATAAGCTATAGTATCTTTAAGAAACAAAATATGCCTGTTTATCATCAATCAGCCAGTTTTCGAATATAAGAAAGCGTTGAAAATAGTATATCTATTAGCGGAAATGCGCAAGTAAACTGATTGAAGGTTTTGACAAAATTTAAAGTTTCCGGTCACGAGATTTTGAGCAGTCCTGTAATTTTTCGTATCTGAAAACTTTGTGACATTGCTAGCGCCCACCGCAATTAACAAAAATGTCAACGTAAAATTTCGGGAACTGACATAAAATGACAGGGGAAATAACTACCCTTGAGTTTGTTTAACGGCAGTTCCTTTAGGTCCGTTGATAAGATCAGCGATAGTGCAGAATAGTGAAAAATGCCAGACATTTAACCCTTGTTATCTCTGCTAACGTCTGAAAAGAAGACTTTTTAAAACTGCCTAGACGCCATACAGATATCGTGAATTTATATGCACTGATTGCGCCGAAACAATTACAATACTCTTAATGCCATACAAAATATAGTTTCGTATCGCATGTCGTCTGCTGATCGCTATTTCCAGTACTTTACTTCGGTTAATTACGTGTCAAAACGATGTATACTGTTTCAGACTACTACACCGAAGTGGCCACCTATCTAGAAAACACATTGCAGGTTGGAGCCCGCAGGTTATTGGTATGCATTTTAGTTTACAGCCATGGAGAAACACGTGATATGTCATCGATAGATGGAGAAACAAGTGATATGTCAACAGTACATGATTGTTTCTTTTCATTAGTCATTTTTATCTTTACAAAAAATGAATATTGTGTTGAGATTAAAAAAAATAAAAGATTAAAATGTCGTTAAGTATCAATTACTTCCGCAATTGTTCTATTGACTACATCCTGCTCGGTACCCACACTCTGTTATCAGCGTATGGCGTCTGAAGTCACGTGACATTAACATTATCGGCGGCCATATTTTCAAAATAAGAGCTTTAACAGTATTTCATACAATTTGTTGAATTATGTTACACCTCATAATATAAACTTTTACACACTTTTTAAAAAGGTAATTCTGTGAGTCAGTCGCTTCAATTATGGTTTCAACGAACGTAATTTGTATATCTGGAATTAAAATTTTAAAAATTTCTCCCCTCATGAAACCTTTTAACTTATTCGTATATATGTTGAGGCAAAGATGGCTATAGAACTGTAACTGGGTATTATTTTACCTCAATGGCCGGTTTGAATGATCGGGGATAACTTAACACGAGCATATAAGCATTAAAGGAATGAGTGTATAGAAACTTACTTAAAGGACCAATAGTATGCAAGACGAGGAGTCTTTTGTCTTCAATTTTGAAACCTGTTGCGAAAGTAAAAACAGCGAGGAGGAACAAGGCAAGTTTCATCATAAATTTCTGAAAAAAAAGACATACTAGTACATACATATGACTTATGGACATGCATCGGATTTCGTACGAAAACATGACAAAAGATGTAAACATTGCAACCATGACACTTTGAGTCATAGCGAGTGTAAGTGCACAGCAGTAAATGTAGGTGCTTGACAAATAGTACAAGGTTTCTGCCTGGCAGCTGATACTGTCTTCCATCAACCTCAGAGAACACGGTAGTTTTAGACGATTTTTTTGTGCAGTAATTTATTTTCAGAATTAGTGTTTAACGTCAGTTTTAACAGCTGTGGTCATATCCCGGCGGTCAGTCCACCTATCAAGTTTTCCTGGGTCCAACCAGTTTACTAACCAATTTCTCTGCAAGTGACTGACTACTTCCTCGTTTGCTTCAGATGTGAGGGACATATGACCTATAGACGCATTGCCTGATATCAGTTATCACACAGAAATTTTGCCGGCCCTGAACTGGGTTCTCCAGGATCGACAATCAGAGGTTCTACCGATTGATCTAGCCGGGTGGGCCCAGGATAAGGTAAAGGAAACAATGCAGCCTTGATAATAATTACCAAATTGTTTGCAGAATTGGATTTAACCCTTTAATACAAATACAATCTATAAACTAGTAAAATAAATGTAAAAATATTTACCTGTCGACCAAAAGCGATGTCCACAAAAGCAAGAATGTCTGCTTATATAGAGAAACGTCAATTTCATAGGTCAGTATGTTATAGATAAGACTAATTATGGATATTTCGTGTTGACATAAGAGCAATTTTTCAACAAAGGCAATTTTGTACAATTTTACAGCCTTTGGTTTATATACTGTATAAATGTTTATCTCCGCGTATCGAAAAAAAATCAGATATAATTGGAAACTCCAGTAATTTGCCGTGGAGTTGTTAGCGAATTGCCGATTTCTAAATTGTGTGAAAATTGCACTTCATCTATCAAAAACAGCGTAGATTAATGTAGAGACAAAGAGAGTGGTTTCTTTCCAAACCACTGAAAATTACATTGTTGACAATTTCGATATCTATTTACATTGATCATCCACAGTGTAAGAAAATTATTCCGAACTACAGCCGGGGATACGGAAAGATTTCATTCCATCTCGGCTGATATTTACCCTACGCCTAGAGGAGATATTTTTTCTCTTTTCACGATTCCCGAAATCCGCCATTAGTTTAGAGTCGCTAGCTTAGCGACTGAAAGAGTACTTTCACTGAAAGTTATATTAAAAATACGGAAGTGCATGGAAGATACAATTCCTTTTTGGTATATTTCGCAAAATCGTAAATCCACGGAATAAGTAAGTTCAGTTTATATTAACAGGTTTTGAAAAAATTCTCAAGAGTTTTTTCTAGTCCCGCAAAATATTCCTATAATAAAAAGAAGTCATTGTTTCGACATATTTGTGGTAAAGTTAAAATTAAGAGACACAATTATTTACAATTTGTGTTCAAATTTTATAGTTATTTCCCTGTATCTATTACCACTTCTTATTTAGAAATGAATTTTGAATCATCTGGTAGATATTTGGTTTTGAACTTAGTTACCGCCGCTTTCAGTTCCATTATTAGTCATAGGAATCAAATAAGAAGTAACCAGACATGTGTGACAAACTCGAATGTCCCCAAAACACGGCCATGGTCGCAGCTATGGTAGCTGATAACTTGATGTTACCTTGATCAATTGTGCCAAGCTGTTTTGCAGTCTTTGAACTGAACTAAATACCAATACGCCCAGGGGTAAGACTATTATATGTTCTTCACCTATTGGCATGGCTGGTAAAATTAATAAATTTCCAAAACTGATGATTTTCAAAAGATTGTGATGTAGTGTTACCCAAAGGTCACCAATTCTTTCACAGAAATAATGTTTCAAAACAGTTTCTAACATTTTAGCTTTTGGATTTTTATACTCCAGTTTGACACCATAGGGGATAATTTGGTTCAATTATAAAATTGTACTAGTTGCGCACAGAAGCAATGTTTGGTAAAATGAACGAAAGGGAAAAAACTCCGCCAAAAATGATCGAATCACAGCAGCCTGAGTATATGCGCTGTGGCACCTGATAATGATAATTCTGCGAAAGATGGGTGAACATTGCATTAGTAACGTAAAAAAAGTTGTCCGCAGAAGCATTAACTTAAGGTAAAAAAGGCAATTACTATGCCAAATATTAGTGAATGGTAAAGCCTAATAATATGCACTGTGGTTCTTGACAACGATTATTCTACGAAAATTTGGTGAACATAATATGAGAATTGTAGGAGTTGAGCACAGAAGCAATATTTAGTAAAATTTAACAAAGGGCAATAACTATGCCAAAAATGATCGAATCGCAAAAGCCGGAATATATGAGCTGCGACACTTACCAATGATCATTCCGTAAAATTTGTTGAAAATTGCAAGGGATATATTCTTGTTGCGCTCACAAAAATTATTAAGTAAAGTTCAACAAAGGGCAAGAGCTTTGCCAAAAAAACTAAAATCGCAAAAGCCGATATAAATGCACTGCGGCACTTTGATGACCATTGTGTAAAAGTTGTGTGAAAATCAAATGAGAATTGTAGGATAAGTTGCGCACAGAAAATTGGATGGACGGACAGACGGACGGACGGAGAGTGCGGCCAATATATGCCATCCTTCAGGGGCATAACAAGGATAACAATAAACTTGTTATTCCATTGAGTCAGTATACTTATTGATACTGACCACCTGTCCGTCACAAAATACGGAAGTGTAGCAATGTTCGAAAATAAATTTGCCTTAAACACTGCAATTTTCAAAAGATATGAAAGCACAGTACGGTTTTCATAGCAACAGAAAGCACGGTATAAGTTAAACAATATAAGAAAAAACACTACAATTTGTACAGTATCAATAAGTTTTGGATAACTCTTTCTGTTCAAAACGCAATTCATAAAGCATTGAATCCATTAGCAAAATGGGAGAATACAAATTCATATATATATTTTTCTCTACTCTACACAGACATTATATCACTACAAACTAAATCTTACACATATTCGTTTTCAAAAGTCATGTTACACAACTTACAAAGTCTTTCTTCACGCCTAACGTGTCGGAATCTCCTTGTTTCAACCTCAAAATCACGGAAAGAAGATTTTAGAAATAAAAGAGCTCGTCTAAATTTCCTTTTCGTTACAAGTTAAACCACTGTTCGTAGATAATGCATATGTTAGACTTTCTTGTCAATGACCTGTTGTTGGTGGAATTAATCTTTTAATGTTTGAATAATAGATTTTACAAAGTACTTTTCCTTTTAAACCCCTTTGAGTTGTTCAAACATTACCCAAGCCATTAGAAAACAATAGGTTTTAATACCTGCACACTAGCTGCTGTCTTTTTTTTTTTGGACCACAATCATCAAGATATTTCACATGAGATTTTCTTAAACATCTCTTGGTAGAGTTAATGCATTGTGAGAATCTTTCAATATCCCCTAAAGCCGATGCAAGGGGTAGGACCTAAATCATGTAGCTCGGTGCTTTAAGCGAGAAAAACGTGTAGTCTATGACTAATGTGGTCAGTTTCCGCGTAAATATTCAGGAATTTGGAAAAATTTTCAACAGCTATGGGGATTGTCTTGGAATATTTGTATAATGTATAGAACTGGTACCTAGCCATATATGTATGCTAACTGTAGCTGCTATTTGACAGAAGAAGAAATGTGTTACAAAAAAGTTATTGAAGGGATGCCAACAAAGGCGTCCCATTTTTTTGTGTGAATCTGCAATATTTTGCTTCGGTTTTTCAGCTTGACCAACAATTTTGCGCCATTAAAATGATATTTTAAGTAAACAGAAACAGAATTAAACATTTACAACCAGTTAGGAGCCCACATAATGCATCTGTGTTCGATTTTTTTAACTTTAAGACAATAAACGTGTTGTTTGAGTCACTTTAAGGCCATATTGTGTAACCTCGGTTCTTTCATAACTGCATACCGGTATTCTAATACATAAAAGATCTTTCTGCCACTAGCATACTGGTTATATGTAACAGTTATTTTGTACTATAATCATACCCAAAACCAGTGTTTGTCCAATTTAAAGGCATTACATTGACTACACATGGTGATTTTATGAAGTGAAAGCAATCGAATATCTTTTTATACAACTTAAGTTAACGTTCAATATATGTATTCGTTCAAGATTGTTTTTACAGACAGCTAAATAATGTTAACAATAAACAATTCTTACAGTTGTAAGTTGAAGCAATAATTTAATATCATAATCTGAATTCAGATTTTATTTGATATCCAGCGAGAATTAAAAGATTAAAAAGATTAGAATATTTTAGCTGAAATTTTCCATGGAATTGTAGATGCCGGAATGATAAACTCTATACTCCGTAACTTTGGGCAACAGCTCGTTAATAAAATATCATAGCAAAATGGCATAATGCCATATACTTACAAACTGTTCATACATACCATACATGAGAAGTAAATAGATCCTCCAAAGATAACATTTTTTTCACAAATATAGAATTAAATCTCGTTTTTTATTAAACTGTTAAAGCATTGGAAAACTGGAACAACTTAGGGATTCAAAGCTGCCCTCAGCTGTCAAGACTAGATGGCTGGCAGTACTATTTCCGTCGTGCAACACCAGATACAGATTCAGATAAAGGGAGACATATATTTATGTTAAAACTGCTCTATGATTATTTCAGGTGTGTGGTTACAAGCTATGGTGTGTGGTTTTGAAAGATGCATTGTCCACATTGAGGAGAATCTTTGAAAACTGTTGACTGCCTCCTTAGAGCAAAATTTGAAAATTTGTAAGCACATTTTTATTCTTTATTTAATGTTTTTGACATTTTGTAACATGATATCAAAAGAGATATGAGTATAGAAGTTAACTTTTATGGCAAATGTCCATGTTTTAAAGCAAAGTTCAAAGGGAAATAAGTGCTATTCAACTCTGAATGCCAGTTTTGAGGTGTTTTCAGAACAAAAACAATAACAGAAGTGCTGGTTATGTGACCATTTTGCTTTCTTAAGTAGTCACAATGATATTTAAGTAATTAAATAAGGTTATAAATTGCAGTTTGCTAGAGCTAGCTGAAAGTGGAATTGTCATTTTGACAATGACCTAAAGGGAATAGAAATAATGGAAAAAAAACAATATGGATGGCACCTACTTTCAAGCTTCTTATCAGGTTTTAACAAGAATCAGTGCAGCATTTGGTTCTATCATTTGCAAGGAATGCTTGGATGGATTTGAAAATTGGCAAAATGAGACTTTTTCAACATCAGATTTCATGACGAAATCGTGCCTTCTGAAAAGAAAAGTAGATGTTGGATATCTATTGTCTATGGTTTGTAAAGGGAGATTTATAGTTATGTTAAACTACAATATGTTTATTTCAGGTGTGTGGTAACAGGCTTTGGTGTGAGGTTTAGAAAGACACAGTCCACATAGTCTGAAAAGCTTTGAGATCTGTTGACTGCCTCCTTCAAGGTCAGGCACACACGGAAAATGGCAGTGCCCTGTGGTAAGGTTTTTTTAGTTGAAACTAGTGATAAATGCAGCATATTTTTATTAGGCAAATATTCCAGTGGCATAAGAGTAAAATAAGTGCATGTTTTCATTACCTGATCTCTTCTTTCATGCAATCACTTTCATGGCTGAATATTAGTAATCTCCGTTAAGTGTGTATATTTCATATTACGTATACTAATATAATACACCTGAAAAATGGAATTTCCCACCAAAGTTTAGATTGTTTCTGTTTGACTCTGTTGAGAATTTATTGGTAGACATTAAAAATCACAAGTTCTCATTGCTTCTTCCTTTAAAAATGGCATAAAAACAAAACTTCTACTTGAAATTCAACATAAAAAAATCGTTTCAGGAGCTGTAGACCATTCTTACTTTAGAAGTAAAAGTGAAGATAGGTGTTCATCTATATTTCGGCTGGAAGGGGATCACACATATACATACACAACACCCAAAAAATCCTGTAAGCGACCAAGAGGCACACCAATTGGCAAGACGCCTCAACAGCAAGTGAAAAGTTCTAAAGCGGTACATGTAAGTAAGAAAATCTTTAATCTATGTGTAACAGACTGAAAATATTTCAGCCCTGGACCAAACCGGGATTTGAACCCCAGACCTCTTTATCTAAGGTGAAAACTACCACGTCACTATAAAAGCTAGTTCTATAACTACACCCCCTCCATTTTAGAATTTGCCCTCGATTTCCTGGAGTTTGAACATCTGTTAGATGTTCCAAGGTGTTATCTCATATATTTCTACCCTTGAGTTATTTATAGTAGGTGCCAGTGTAACTGACTGGAAGTATTTCAGCCCAGACTGAGATTTGAACCCTGTGTGGCAACAAATAGACTTGAAATGTTCCAAAAATGGTGATATACTTTGGAAGCGCCCTATAGATATCAAATTTAAACTTGCATTTTTTGAGAATCAGAAGACCAGTTCACATGTCATGATTTCAATTAATATATTGTCAGTATTTAAATTTTGGTTCGATTTAGTTTGACAAGGCCTTTTCTGGTAGCGAAATTTTATTGCTTGGCAGTAGACTTACTTGCTTAAACTGAAGTTTGACTGTATTCAGCTTGATAATGGTGATAATAGATAAGTGGAAGTCTACTGGTTAAAAAAGTGTTAACTTGTCAAATCCTAGGTATTTGTGACACTGAAAAATATGCTATTAGTAAAGAAAGTTTGCCATTAACAAAAGTGCTTTATTGTTTTACCCTCCATTGTTGTTGGCGGCCCAGCATGTATCACCCGACTCACATGCCTTAAATCAGCACCCATTCCAAGAGCAATCGAAGAAATCACAAGGCGAATGCAACATTCTGAATTTGGCTTTTGCAATGTGTTCAGTATCATTTCTTTGAGCTGAAATATACAGTTGATTTCATTAAATCAGTTCATGTCTAAATATTGGGAAAAAAACTTTAAAAAGAGTGATATTTTACCTTTAGCAAAGATCAAGATCATGGTCAAATTTGATAGTTGGCAAATTTCAACAGTACATAAAAGCATGTACAGGAATTAAAACCATTTTTAGTTCCTGTAAAAGACTGATTGTAAATTTTTTTTTGTTATTTAGGTAATACAAACTGCACATTTCGCCCTGTCAAATTGGAAAGAGTGAGGTCGGACAGTTATCCTCACTACCCCTTACAATATTCATGAAATACAGTATTATCTTTACCAAAGGGTATAATTGTCAATATGCACACTAAATTGTTATATATTTCTCATTTTCAAATTAGGGGTTTTCTTCATTTTCAAAAGCATATTACCTAAGTTTAAACCTACACATAAATCTTTTTTACAACTGTAGAAAACTGATTTTCTAATTTAAAGAAATACGCATGTATATTCAACTCTTAATATTTCATTGTAGTTATGTTTATATGTAACTATTCTAGTGTTTAGACTAGACTATTATATTGAATGGTAATAAATTATAATACTGAAAAGCAACAGGTTTTTTTTTTCTTTGAAAAAAAAACAAACATATTTTTCATACACTTTCCTTTCCTTTTCCAGACTCCTTTTCCATTGATGAATGAAACATGACAACCCTTGCTGAGTCAGGAGAGTTGACATGTTTGTAGAAGTTGTCTTCAAGATGCCGTCTAGTCAGTTCGTAGCCATATCCAATCCACTGCATAGACTTACAGTATATAATTGTTATTGGAAATGTATCTAGCTTCATTTTAACTCTTCAAGGACTGGATGAAAAATATAATCATAAGGGGTGTTAGCTGTGTTCCCTCTGGCATGTGCACTTGGTCTTTTAAGTATGATGAAAGAAATGTTTTCTTTAGCTGAACTGGTGGAAATAGTGTCACAGTTCGTCATCAATAAATTTTCTCGAATTACTTGTTGGCCTGGAACTGTGGCTGACAGTGCAACAACTTGGCAGTCCATTACAGCTCTAAGTTGTCCTAAGTGTTTGAACTTTGGCCGAAAATCCTCGCCCCAGTCGATAATACAATGGGACTCGTCAACCACTAGAAATAACTTTTTCTTTTGAAATTTTTCACTACATACAACATCTACAAACTCTTTATTGTCAATGATGTCTTCTGGATGGCTAAAAAGAAAGTTAATACCATCTTTTTGGTAATTGCCCTTATTCAGACATACAGCACTATTCCCCAGTTTTTTCTTCTTGTTGTTTCATGATTATAGACAAAGGCTCTATAATGACTACACAACAATTCTCAAAGAGAAAAGGTAGCAGCTCATACACCAGTGACTTGCCATAGCCAGTAGGCAGGCAGCACAGAACATCTCTCCCAGCCAGAAGGGATTGAACAGCCTTATGCTGAAGGGGCTTTAAATTTGTAATGTGTTGCTTGTAGGTAGAATTGTACTTCTCCACTGCATTGTGAATGACCTGAAAATCCAGAAAATATATTTGAACAATCTTGATAGAGACTACATACCAAATATCTAAGCTCCAGGCCTTCTGGTTTCAGACAAGAAGATTTTTACAGTTTTTGCTATATAAGACTATGTAAGCTATTTCGCCCTAAGGGGGTGGCCAATCTGACCCTGGGGGTCATGATTTGAATAATCTTGGTAGAGCTTCACTAATCTATGCTACACACCAAATAGCTAAGCTCTAAGCCTTGTGATTTCTGACAAGAGATGTTTAGATTTTTTTCAAATAACCTGGACAGGGCCAATTTTGACCACGGGGCCATGATTTGAACAATCTTGTTAGAGGTCCATAAGGCAATACTTCATACCAAATATCTAAGCTCCAGCCCTTGTGGTTTCAGACAAAAAGATTTTGAAAAGTTTTTCCAAAATGAAACTATGTAAAAAAATCAGCAAGATTGGCCCAGTAGTTTAGGAGAATAAATTGTTTAAAGTAAATGTTGACGCCACACGATACACAACGTACGACCGACAAACACCGATCACAAAAGCTCACTCTGTTAAAAGCACAGGTCATCTAAAAAAATAGTGAAATGGTGTATAGATCTATTCATGGTTTCTGGTCCCCCTTACTTCAATGCATTCTTTGTAAATATTCTTAACAATGTATACAAAGAATTAAGTATTATCTGCTCAGGGCAGGGGTATCATTGGATACCATCCAACTCATTGTAGCCAGATTTTGAAAATTCATGCTATTTTTATAGCTCGGTTTAACTAAGCACAGTTTAACTTTGTTATTTAAACCGGGCTATTTCACTAATTTTAATTAGTACAAGCTATTTAAATGATAACTAATTGGAAAATTTACATTTGTACATGTACATTTTGTGTTTCAGACAAGTGTTGATTTCCTAGTAGCAACTTTACAGCTTTTCTATAAATTTACACATCACCTCTGGCTTTCAGTTATATATCCAAACTTTAATCTAGAGTATAGTCTCTTTTGTCCAGATTTCAAATTTGAAAACAAGAAGGTTACTGAAGATACCAGCATTAATTCAATGAATAATGTACACAGGCTGATTTTTTGTAATGCTTATGCAATGTAAAAATACAGTGTCAGCTTTTTTGATGGTTTTGTGAACTCGTATACAATTAAAGTAAACCTGGAAGAGTAAAATACGAATGGTCAACCAGGGATATAACCCCAGACCTCTTGAATTTCAGGCGTAGACTCTAACCGCATCACTATAGGGTTAACCCAACAGCAAGGCCTGTATATCTACATCACAACATAATTGTAACTTCCGACTAACAAGGATTAATCTGCATGTTTACTATCACAAATACGCAGGTATACTTACATGCATGAAAATGCAAATTTAAGATTTTGCATACCTCTGAGATGCAAGTTAAATTAATTTTAAGAAGATTTACAGTTTGGTCATCTGGGGACACAATTCAGCAATTGGTATGCCATGGTCATTAATTCTCAGTTTGAGTAATACGACAAAACCACTGACTTAATGGCCAAATACAAGTTAATTAAGAGATATTAGGTAAATACAAGGATGTTTTACTGCATTTCTAATGTAGTTTTCATATATTCGTGACAAACAGACACTCATAATTATTAAACCTAGAAATAAACATTTGCGTACATTATAAAAATCGCGAAAATATGTGACTTCAATGTTTTAAAAACAAGATACGCAACGATATTACTAAATTTTGTGAAATATAATCTAAATTGATGAAGTTGAATTTATTATCTCATATATCAAGCGTCTGCTCTTTAAACTATAAGTTATACGTTATTGGAGAGGTCATCAGACCTCTCCACAGTGTTGGCTTTAATTGCTGGCGGCATCCATTTTTGCGTATCAAATTTTAGTTAATGATCTCGTATTAAGCCTAAAATCATGAAAACCAGTCTTTAAAGATAGTTATGCGCATGCTCCGAATCAAAATACGAATTTATTTAAACGAAACCAAAATTTAACATCGGGTCAAAACGGCCCATGGTTAAAACGGCCCATTATGAACAGAACGTACAGAATAATTTTGTATTTCCTTAACTAAACACAAAAAATACAATTACTAGTATAGGGATGCATTTCTTATAATGCATTCTACTTTTTAAAAACTAAAAATTCTAAAATGCATTTTTTTCTGAGAAACTCAACAGCCTGTTGAACAAATTAATATTTAGCCATGGTCATGAAAAAATGGTAAATATTTTTTACGAATTTCAGAGCATTTTTGACAAGTCCATTTCCTCGATTTGGATCAAATTTACGCCCTTTTAATATTTAGTCCAGCTTAACAGATACTATCGCTGATTATTTTGTAAAATATTTGGACTAAGAAAGGCGTAATAAAAGCTTGAAAGGGAAAACAAAACTTAATGAGCCTAAAAAAGCAGCAGCTTAACATGGGAGTTCTGGCTTCAACAACTACATGCATTGTTGTAAAAGAGGGGTGAGTAAAGCCTTAGGGGCTTATAAGAAGATCCCCAAGATTCTACAAGGTATGAAATACATGAGGTTATCTTAATTTGTTTCATTTATTTAAACGCCACTATAAAAACATTTGAAATAACTAAATTATAGTCAGTTTCGGTCATTTTGCCTAATAAGGTATTAACTATTAATAATAGTTCGGTTATTAGTTTTTATAATTATTTAAGTCACAGAACGTTTAAAAAATTCAAAATGATCTTGGAAACAAGTAGATTCATTCTTTCAGTGACGACAGCTGCTGACCTCTCTTTGGCTTACTTTTTAAAGGAAGCCAACTTGTTTGTTTATGTACCTGATCTAATTCAGTGGACGACGCCATTTTTGTTGCCTGACCTAATAATCGAAGTATATTAGGCAGGGAACCAGACTATGTTACCTGCTTGAAACGCAACGACGAACGATAACAGTTATAGTTTCATATAAAGGTGAGAAACTTTTAAAAGGTATAGAATTTTACAATAACATAGCCACACTATCTAAAAACACCTGTATTTATTTACTGCCATCAGGAACGTAGATAGAATCTGACTTAATATCAATTTTGCGTGTCATGTACCTGTGCTAATGATAGTGTGTCATATTTATTCTGTACAGGAAGCTGAATTTTTCGACATTAATCATGGGATACCATTTGTTCAATATATGAAAACAAGTCAATTTTTTGTTATGTCCGAGTGTTCTTTTTCCATTGAGGTCGATCATATGACCGACCATACATCTACTGATATTAAAAGGTTTTGGCATTTTATTATTTCCTTATATTTTTGCATTTTTCATTGGTAGAAGTCCACTCGACAAACAAAATTTCAGAAGTCTCAGCTTTACGATTTCTAATGAGAGTCTTTTTAAAAGGGTTTTCCTACAAAAGTCTAAATCTTAAACATCTTCACCCGAGGTTGCAAATAAATATGACCTGATAGGCAAAGTTAGAAAAATGTTGCGAGAGTTATGTGATTCGATATGATATGACACAATACGTCAGCAGTTTATCCATTCATTCACTGTTGTTATCTAGAGTTGTTGTCAATAATTTAATATAGGTAACACGAGTGAGTGACTTGTTGATATGGAAATGTTGAGTTATTTGTCCCCGCCGCGTGTACTCTGACTTGTTTTGTTTGTGAATTTGCATAATTCTGTGAACCAAATCCCCTCTTGAAATCTGTATTAAATGAATGGTGTGGAATTTCCCTATTTTTTTATCTGTCCAGCAATTTCATGATTACTTACATTTGAAATTTCACAGTGCTGATAACGATAATACACACTCTCCTCTAAAGAAGTTTGTAGTGACTTAATGAAGTCAGGTGGTAATTTCAACAACTATTATTGGTTCTTCAATCAAGGCTTTGAAAGAAAAGAAAAAAAATTGCTGATTCATTGTGACATTTTTTATGGATTCTTTCCCCGTTATATGGATATTGTCAGAGAAAATTGACAAACTGTTCCATCATTAGGGCTTTGTAATGCATCACCTTTTCTCAAGTCATTATTGAACTGTACGCGAAAGAAATTGTCTTACAACACTGTACAACCTTTTCAAGGTAAAATAAATCAGTACATGGTGTATGATGTCTCTTTATAAGGAACAATTAATTCCAAAGATGTCAGCATCACGTTATTTGTCGTATGATTTGTTTTACGTGGGCACAGTATAATGGATGAGCGAGTGTAATAAAATATCTCGTCATAATAAATCCATAATGAATAGACTGAATTAATTGCTTTGATTAAAAAAAAACTACAACAACAACTTGTAAGGCGCACAATATGAAGTTTCCAGCCAATATCGTAATAGTACATTGTGCGGAGCTCCTAAACAACACAGAAAAAAATGTTTGAGATTAATGTCGGCTACATAAAATTAAATTCCTCTGGCATTTGAAAGATTAATGATATCCTTAATGTTCCTTGAAGTCGGTCGTGGTTTAAAATCTAATTACTGTTCGCCAAAGGCAATAACATATTGAAGTATTTGAATCTAAGCAGAATATAAAGGACAGACAAATCAGAATGATTCTCATTTTCAAAATATCTGTTTACAGATACAGTTTTCACGTTGAACATTTAAATGTCTTTACTAAGTGCTGTCCTAGTTGTTTTTTCATTTTTTTTCATCGTAAAGTCAAAATATTTCTCTTACTGAAAGTCATAATAAAATTACTAACATTGTGTTCATTGTCGACACATGTTTATCGTTTCTCAAGACTTTCAAACGTATGCGCCCTAGTTTGCCCTAGAGCCATCTTATTGGCTGATGGATTATCACACAGGGTTTTAGGTAGGAATTTTGTTTTGAACTTACTCAATATCTCTATCCTGATTTAAGCCCAATTTTCTGAAGAAAAATGAAGAAAAATTGGCAACAAGTACATCAAATAATTTGCATTTTTCAGATATTTTTAAATTCGAACTGATTAAAACCTGAAACCAATTGGTGCATTGCTCTGGACGAATGTTCAGCAATTTCTTTTGTTGAGTTCTATTTCGATTTCCGTTCTTGAAAAGAACACGCCAAGTACTAAAACTTGGTTATAAAATCAAATTTGACAAACATGGCTTTACCCGTGGCTTTAAAAATGGCTTTTGGCCATTTTGTTTTTGCAACCATCACATTTTAGCCAGCAATTAAGCTCAGAGCAAACGCAGTCATCGCAATGTGTCATTGATGTACAAACTTAAAAGCGTAAAGAAATCGGTTGCAAGCATTGCATGCTTGACTGACTGAATTTTAAAGACGGTAAACTATTGGGGTAAAAACTATTGATGTCAGAGTACAAGACATAGAGTCCGCAAACCAGTTTATATGTATTAGCTATAAACGTTTGCATAAGTACTTGTGCCGCAAAACTTACGTAACTGAAATCGTTTTTCTCAACAGAATTATCTTTACTATTGCATGCACTATTTTCTCCTGTTTGAATGTAATGTTTAATATTACATTTTAGTTATACGAAAAATATAAACCAAGGTGTTTAACTGTGTATTTTCACTGTGATATATCGAATTACAAAATTACGGAGTTTTTTTTGTATATGCGTGTTTTAGATAGGTTTTTACTGTTATGTAAACGGTGACCGTCGTATAGCACTTATATCATAAAGAGTTATCTGTTATTAAACTTGTAAATAATAGTATCAAATTGCAGTATTTATAAAACGTGTGAGGAAGTATACATTTATGACACAGGAACATTTGACTTCTGAAATAATTTGATTAACTGATATTTTTAATTTTAATTTAAGCACGTTTCTGATTGATTGAACTGACGAATAACGTCTTGAGTCATGAAAAACTATTCTGGCGCGGGAACATTTCAAAACAGAGAGCGCGGAAGACGGGGGCTGGAGCGGATCAGTGATCCAGTGGTGACACGCTGGACTGGTAACCCAGGGGACGCGAGATCGATACCCCGTTCCTCCACAAACATTACTAATAGTAATCCCATGTATCAATGTTGTACACTAATCTCTTCTAGGGGCGTTGGTCATATGGGCAACTGGTACCGACGATTAATAAACTCAGATAGATAGATATAAGACGGGGCTTTTCGATTTCGGATTTTCGGACAATAACATCTAATAAAATTACGTTAAATTTTAATTTACTTACATTTTATCTATATTGTAAGTGATTCATATGAGGGAGAACTTGGACTAGAGAGACAGTAGAAATGTATCTATAATTCTTATCAAAAGACTTGAACATATAATTATTACAGTCGATTTATAGCATTATATTAAAACTTAGCATTTATTTTGTTTTATCTTTAGTACATATAGATCTTGATTGATTAGAAAAGAGTCAAATAAACATAGAAATTATAAACTATAAAACATATTTCCTGTAAACATTGTCGACGGCCCTGTCATGTTTAATCATAAACAGAGAACGATAAAAACATAAACCGGCTGCCTGTAACAATATTTATTTCTGACACTATATACGAGTATATGACTGATTTACTCCTTCACTAAGTTTGAGTAAGGTTAGTGCGTCGTCTATATTGCTTCATTTTATCAGTGTTCCATTTACATATATCTTGATCCTTTTCTGACATTTTTGACTTAAGAGACAGAGAACGGAAATCATCTTTTTTGACAATAAAACATTCACTGAATTACAAAATATATTCTAATTATAAACTTTCATTTAGTCATTTTATTTTCACAACACGTGCTGTGCGAAAACAAATGGAGCATTAATTTTGTTTAGCACATAGATTAACTAAGACAAATCTTTAGGAGATTTATTT
The DNA here is from genome assembly GCA_012932295.1 of Cyclina sinensis. Lineage (NCBI taxonomy): Eukaryota > Metazoa > Mollusca > Bivalvia > Venerida > Veneridae > Cyclina > Cyclina sinensis. The sequence goes on from JAAONU010000001.1 coordinate 22,939,346, forward strand.
TTTGTTTCAAAAAGAACCAAGGGTACGGATTATAATGAACAAATCGAACAATTAGCTGACTGTCACATATTTTTCCAATTAGTTTTGTAATTCCATCGGTCAAGAAGAATACCTTCAGGTCAAAAACAACAGACGAACTGTCAAACCGAGTTAGCCGAGTAATCATCTTCGCTAAGGTTTAATCAAACAGTAAACTGTGTCTCAAAATTACTACTGATTTGTGAAAACAGTCTTTGTACTATCGAACTTGTCTTATTCATTTGAAAGACATTTTTCGTTTTGTTATCAATAAAGTTGGGCGTTTAAGGCTCTGACTCTGACTAGATCTAAGTGAGAATCTTACTGAATAAAAAATCGTAATAATGCCGTTACTTACCTGATGTAAGTAGTTTATGTTCATAATAAACACTTTGAAGAATGACATATGAAAAAGTAGTTTTTAAAAGACTACTGACATTTTTTCGACGTAGCAGATTGCTTTTGGTTGGAACTTCCATAAATAAGGACGCATTACCAGGTTCGAGAATAAGACCTTCTAAGACGGCTTCATGGCTGACGATTTAAGAATAAGAGGGAAATGGTAAGCATTCGGATTATCGACGGTTTGTCGATAATATACTCTTCTTTCTTACGGATGAATGCAACGTAAGAAATGATTTTGCTCAACCACCAGGTGAAATTAAGACTTTGTTTGTCCACTGGGATAATTCTGTAAAAGAAACGAGTACACCCCAAGCACACCAAAGATGGAATTCATTCGAACGTAGCGCTTGTAGTCCAATTCCAATGATTTGTATCATTCGGCGCGGGATATCAATTCAACGAATTTGCTTGTCTTATTTAGTATTCTTGTATTTTATGCATAATCATAAATTGACGTTACTTTATTTTTTATTATCTTTTTTACATAAAAGAACTACAAAATTCTGAAAGATTATTATATAAAATATAAATCACATTCTCATTTTTTTCTAATAAATTTCTGCAGAGGGACATATTTATTCATTCTGTCTAATTGATTGTAAGAACACTACATATAACCTATTACTACAAGATGTTTTGTGATTACATAACTGTATCAATAGGGTGTATTGTCGTTGGGCTTTTAAAGACTCAAGCGTTTATGTTCTTAATGTCGCTGTTTTTTTCATTCCTCCTAGATGTTTAATTCTATATGGGACTTTTTGTTTCGTTACCATAGATTACAAATATTTTTAGTTCAAAATATATGTCAGTATTTTCAAACTTCAAACTTACTGACGATAATTCATCGGATTACCCTCATCAGAATATATTACTGAAGCTAAAAACATAATCATGTCTGTAAAAGACTAAGCCTTTCCGAATTATTTACTAGTATTAATGGTAAAATATTTATCACATTTTAGCCTTGTATAGTGAGTGTACGGTTTGACGTCACAGTAGTTGTGAAAATCAATATCAATATGAGTCAACTGAATTTGTACTTTTTTCACCATCACGAAACATATCTTAAAAGTTAGAGAATTACTTTTCCTTCAAGATGTTTAAAATGTGAATTATATTCAATATGTGCAAAAAATTGCCTGATACCAAGGTTTCAACAGGTTGGTTGCTGAATGCATTTATATAAGCCTTTATACAGACAACTTTTGCACAACAGCTGCATGTATAACGATTTGTTACAAATGAATGTCTTCCGTAAATTGCAAATTTGTTCTCCTTTACATAATCAATTGTTTCCACAGAGACTCAGCCAATGAATACATCTGCAATGTATCATCATTTATTTAAGGTGTGCCTTTTTAATAAAAGCAATTCATATTCATCATGTTCAAATTCTTTTGTTCACTGAATTTTTTGTTTCTTTGTTACGTTTTTGTTTCCTTTGACGCTATGAAACTCTAATGTAATGGTGGAAAATATCATTTACCTCTGAAAGGTTTATTCTTAAATATTTTATTCAGATACAAAGAGAAACATGTCAAGTTCAATAGTGCATTCGTCGTCAGGCAATACATTAGTCAAGTATTTGTCTGGCTTATGACAGAATTATATTATATGTCAGAAATACATGTACTTCATGACATGCTAATTGCCTGAAGACTTGGTTATACTTCTATATAAATCGAATCATCTAGACAGTAAGGGGGCAGCTACGAGAGAAGCTAGGGGTGGAAACCTCCACCATGCCGGATTCTGCTCCGCCGGCACTTATAGTTACTAGCTTTGTCATACCTTAATGGTTAATATTTACGATGGCATTCTGTCCGGCTACGACATGTTTAAGCTTTTAAATAGTGGAGTGAGCTTTTACAATTGGAATATATTTTGGAAACTTAAAATGAGAGAAGACTTAATAAATAAGAACTTGGAAATTGAAATGGTGTTGCTTGACATTTACAGACTATTCTTCATAGCCATTTCTCCACAACTACACTACAAAACATTCTACATCGTTCAATCCTTTCCTGTCTGTTGAACAGTTAAATAATTCTAGATAGTATTTCACAGCTTACGTATGTAATTGCGTGTAATGCACAAGTTAACATCATATACATATCCATCAATATTAAGACGACCTTCTTTCGGTACATTCGTACTTTCATGTTTGTTTCTCGTGAAAAAAATAAACAAAACAAACAAACAAGGATGCATCAATTTCGTTTTAAAGTAGTTGGTTTTACTTCTTTTCTGTGATGCGTTTCGTCTTAATTCAGTTATCTTAATGTATCCTTTTCTTAATACACCCTTACATCCCATTATGTCCAGAACAATTCATATTAAATACCTTAATTCGCGTGAAGTCGTTTCTTCCCAGATTCTTTAGAAATACATTGATTACTCATGAAAGTGAATTATGGTTTGTATAAGGTAAACAAACTTATTTCAAAGGATATAAATGTAACTGTATAAGATAGCCATATTGATTGATTTGCATTCTAATTTTGCAAATAAAGAATTGATTTACCTGAGACATTATCTTTTTCAGATGATAGAAATAACAGTAATGTCAGATAGGAATTGATGTTCATGGTTCCTCTCACAAACCAGGACAGAAACAGTTGTTGCGATTAAAAGAATCTGGTTTAAGTCGCCCTGATTCATTTAACTGAAATAGCAACAATTTATAAAGAGAAGTAATATTTCGGAAGTTCCATGACCTTGATCGAATTTTATGAGTATAATTTACTTTTTTAATTCTTAGGCAGATATAATACATTTTGTTTGTGTATTTTGTGTAAGCTTCTATTTAAGTAATATCAACTGACTTAAATTTATCATTTAAGCAAATTAATGACCAAATAACCTTTCTTAACAGGGAAATGAAGCCAAAATGTTTATACAACTGTCGCTAATCATGCTTGATCCTCTTAAACGAAGCAAATTCGCTAGCACATGACATTTATTTTTCCACTAACATAAGAGAAACATCTATAACCTGATTCAAAGAGGTTTGGCAATTTATTTTACCGGTAGACAGTAATTCATATGAAACGTCTTAAACGGCATTGAAACCGGACTAAAAATGTCTTAAAACAGTAAAAAGTAAAAATGAATAATGACCATTACTGAGAACACATTTACACGAATGCTAACGAAGGACAAACACCTTACGGATAGAGAGATATCAAAAACCTGTCTATGCATATCATTTCTCAAAATAATAAATAATGGTATTTCTGTCCAGACTGGGAAAATAAATACGCAACTGAAACTGTAAAATTGTATAGTATAACTGTTGTAAATATATATAGTAAATGAACAATAAATACAGAGACTTCCAATAACCATAGTGTCCTGTCAGTTTATATAAGAGGCTTATATTGTAACTCTTAATTCAGAACAGTCATGAGCAAACAACCTTTTTCGGCATACAGCATGAAAAAAGAAAAGTTCATACATCACAATTTGCCTTGATTATAAGAGATATATCAAATATAGATGTCTTTATGAGGAGAAAAAAGAACTGGGCTTCATCTGAATCATTTATATTTTAATATATCTTAAATAGCCATTGAAAATTTAAAAAAAGCAAAAAAAGAAATAAGCAAAAATAAAACCAACAAACAAATATCACCAACATAAGTTGCTAGTTTAAGCTCATTGACTGTAGCACTACGGTGCTATTTACAACGTCCCTATCATTGACTTTTCATGTCCATATCTTAACAATACTTAAACGTATGGAGAAAATTTCATAAAACTCAAGCACAAGTAAGCCTAATTGTCACGACAAAGTATAACTGTTAAAACATTCTCTTTCAAGGCTATTCATAAGTATTTCCAATTCATATTCATGACAGAACTGTGTCAACGAAAAACTTCCGAGGAAATTTATAAAAAGTTACTAACTTGAAGTGCAGAATTTCTGATTACAAAAAAGGTCAGGTTATAAAAACGACTGTTTGTTAAAATAGAAAAAATAATAAAAAATAAAATAATTAAAAACAAAGTGTGTTTTTATTAGAAAGTCATTCTTAAAATTGTCCCTGAAACTGTACTTGTCTTCAGAACTACATAAAACTCATCATATTGTATTGGAATAATTGCACTTTAACCCTCAATAAGCCAGGAGTTAACTGAAATCAATTTTATATTGCATCTTACGAAACGTTTTGCGTTTATAGTTATACATTAGATAACAAAAAGACGGTGTTATTTCTTTTAACTGTGTGGTTTTAAGCATTTCTAATTTAGGTTTCGTCGAGCTGTCAGTTTGCTGTGTTATTGTTGTAACGTGCAGTTTATATACTGCATTTTTAAACATGTTCCGTTTACATATACATGTATATTGATCATTTTCTGACATGTTTAACTAAATTGATAGAGAATTGAAAATAAATAAAATTAAATAAAATGACAATAAAAGCTTCACATAATTACTAGAGGTATTCATATATAGCATAAACTTTCTTATGAACATTTTATTTTTACGGACAATTGTTAATATTTCATTTTCTTGGCGGAGTGCAAATAAAAATATACCATTCATTTTGCTTTGGCACTTATACTGACTAGGACAAATCTTTTAGAGATTTCTTTTGTTTATGGATTGGAAGGCCATCGGTCAGGAAGAATACCTTAAGGTAATAAAACAGAAGAACTGTCAAACCACATTTAATTTAGCCGATTAAAAATTTTCGCCTGAGCTTAATCAAAGAAAAATCTATTTTTTTTAAACATACCATCGGTTCGATATTTTGTTAATTATCTGAACGACTTGAAACTGTGAAGTAAGGCATCCTTAACAACTCTTGCCGACTAAGAGAAACAGTTGTAACAAGCGTTCTGCTGCAATAGCTTTATTTTAGTATATTAAGTGAAATGAACCAATCTCATAATGTACCTGATTAGAAAACCTCGCATTTTTAGAAAGAACAAAAAGAACCTAAAGAAAGTTCTACTGTTGTCAGTAACTGACATAGTTTTGGTGCTATCGAACCTGTTTTTTTTCTTTTGAAAGACATCTGTCGTTTCGAGTCGGGTTTTAATAGTTCACTTTGCTCTGACTAAATCTAGGTCATAATCTAAATGAATATAGAACTGTTACAATGCCATCACTTATCTAATTTAAGAAGTTCGCGTTCATAAATTAATACAGTGTGACGGATGACATACTATTGAGAAGACTGACCTTTTTTATTATAAAGACTGGTGACAGTCTGTTGTCAAACAACGCTTCCTAGAAAGTTTACAAAAATATTGTCTGTAACAGGAAAAAACCTCTTTTACTGCATACTATATTCTTTTTCCATCACTTTAAAGAACAAAAATATCTGGGAGAGAAGTTAACCTATCTCCCGATCCAGAAGTCACAGGTTCCAATTCCACAATAGAGAGATTCTATAATGCGTTTCTGTTGTCAAGGGAAAATATATGGTCTCATAGGGAATTAAAGACTTCATAAAACCCATACCAAGTTGTTAGACAATATTTTCAACTTATTTTGACTTCAAAATGAATAGTTCTTTTGAAATGTTAAAACTATTGCTTGTTACTACGTTTCCAAAGAGTTACACGAAATGTAGATTTAATGTTCCTCTTAATAACATAAACCTAAGGAATTACAGAATTCTGACACGGTTTTTTTTCTCCAGATTTTTGTACAGGGATATTTCTTGTATAACTGTTCCGATTTACTGTCTGTAAGAACGTTTAAGAAAGCCTCAAATAATTGTATTTTATATTTGAATAAGATAATTATTGCCTAATCTTTTAAATCTTAAACGTTAATGTTCTTAACGTCAGCTATTTTAAACATATCTCTGTTAAGCCACCCTCGTGACATCTCCCAATTCTAACATATTTTATATGAATTTGATCTTAGTTGTAAATAAATATGTTAATATGTATTTGTCTGAAATGGGCGTTTGCATTAGAAGCACATATGTAACAGGATGAGTTCTTGACTGACAATGTTCAGTTAGTTAATAGGTAGTAGGAACGTCATTAAGTATATGCTATAAGTACCACTGCAAAGTTATCATCACAATCGTCGTTATTACTTTTACATACCTACTACTACTTAGGCTAGCTCAATCAGTATAGCCACAGAGATGTTCTAAGTTGCCGGGATTGTTGGTTTGAGTTCAGGTGATTACAAATCCTTACAAGTTTCTTTCTTCCGCAATCCATTTCACTCTGGTATTTTCAGAATCATATTGCGAAAACTGATGTCATATTTTAGCTAGTTAAGACTTACAACTATGTGACTGAAAATGATAAACAACTCCATACGTGAATTTTCATTTTGATGCCATTTTGTAAAAAAAAGAAAGAAAGAAAGATGATTGTTAGACAGACAGACAGATAGACAAACAGATTAGATAGATAGATAGATAGATAGATAGATTTCAGTATATCACAGAATGATGTACAAACATGGTTACAACAAAACATGATGCATACATGCACAAATGTTTACAAAAGTTTATGAACCATGCTGTCCACATCAATACCAAGGATAACACAAAAAAGAAGAACACATGCTTCTTCCTTATTTCCACTGTAGTCCTTGACTTTGATGGCACGACACAGAAAGGTATGTTCATTTACTTCAGATGTTTCGATAGTATTACTTTTTATGTAATATATCACAGATCCAAGTTATCACAGCACTCGTTTATGCTTGAGAATAATAAAAAGAGATCAATAAAATTGACTAGTTAAGAGTAATGTTCTAAGGATAAATATCTGAGTATTATATTAAAAGAAGCTTGAGAACAAAAATAATTTCAAATCACTACTAACTATTATTACTGTGCCAACAAGTGATTTTTGACATTTTCTTTGAGATTTTTAAACCCTGATCAGAATACGTAACGGCTGTGGCAAGTTATTCTATATGACACAGACGCGATATGCAAATGATTTATTTCCAAACCCTTTCACTGTAGGGATAAAAAAACAGCAACTATCACTGAAACTTAACTGTTATGGATCATCAGTTTGGCTGGCAGGAAGTTATCATAAACCTTGTATAACAATTATGGAGATTATGTACTAAATTTAAATGTTTTTTTTTCCTAGATAATCTGGAGGCATACCAGACTCTACCTTAAAAACATGTCACATATGAAATTTCGTCAAACCTTTCTTTCTACTGGTAACCATTTTAAGTAAGTAAACTGATCTGGACCAACATGAGCCATAAATTCTATATACAAGACCAACCTTACCAATTTATTTTGGGTTGTTTAAAGTCAATTCTTTTTAGAAATTGTGTCAACACTTGAACTAGGAAGGCATAATCAAAGTTGCACTGGATAATGGATGAACCAATAACTTCCTAGTATTCTGTGTTAAAACTGACTTTTTCTGTAAAGGAACTTTAACCTTACATTTGCTTTACTTATTACAGATCTTGTCATAGCCTCACCAGAGAAACTTTGATTACGATACGTAACACTACAGCACTGTAAAAAAGCTAGTATGTAAATATCTAACAACTTAATTTTACAGAAGATAGATAATTAAACGGTTCACCCGCATTGTTATTTCTTACTGAAGCTAAAATTGTAATGTTTGTAATAGACTAAACACAAAAAAGCTTCTTCAAATGATTTACTAGTATTGCTGATAAAGTAGTTATCCCATTATTTTAGCATCCTGGATGTGTATTTATGGTTTGACGTCACAGTACTTGTGTAAAGCCGAACTAAATTTAGTTCTCTTGTACATTTTCTGCATCACAAGGCATATCCTAAAATTAAAAGAATGCCGTCTCGTTTAATGTAGGTATGAATATGAATAATATACAGTTTGGACGGATAATTTCCGGATATCAAGGTGTTAACAGTTTGGTTAACTGAATTGATATGTATTTATTTGGACAGTTGTCCTACACCATATGGACGTATACAGATTATTGTTCTTCTTCACATTATCATATTTTTTATAAAGACAAATAACAAAATGAATATATTTGCAATGTAGCATCGTTTAATTTTTTTAGACCTGACTCGTTAATAAATGTTAAACATGTTCAAATTCTTCTGCTGTTTACTGATTTTTGTCGTTGCTTTCATAGTTACGTCTCTTTACGCGTTTCCGTGACACTTTTGTCTTTAAACTGTTGTACATACTTCTTGAATCAAAATTGTAAACTTTTTATTTTATTATTTCATCATCATTGTTTTTTTGTTTTTGTTTCTATTTTCTTTTGCTTTGCTTTAAGTATAGGTTAAAGTTTATTAGTACGTATTTACAAAATTAAATTGGTCAGGTGTACACTCTCTACATGTCTCAGCCCTCTTTCGTCACGCGACATTGAATGACACCCCGAAACACCAAAACTCAACTGCTTGGAATAAAAACCCAAGAACTTCTACATGCACGTGAATCGTGTGGCAGTACTGTCGGAAGATGCTTCAGTTGTTGTTGTACTTTTACATTTTTGTTCTACTAAGTAATATTTTGGGTTGTGAAACTGATTTAACACGATCTTTGATGATACATGTACACTTTAATTATCTTGACTTGCGTAATGGAATACTGTACTTTTCCGACGACATTTTCACCGGAAAGCAGCGGGTCGAATATATTATTTACCGTGTATTGTGTGTATAATTTACATGTATGCATTACATAAAATGAGATATTTTGAAAGAACTGATATTTTACTTTACTTGTGAAAGCGAAACATAATTATGAAAGATGAATTTAGTTCAATATATTCTGTATTTTTCCGGACTCGCATCCCGATGCCGCCCAAAGCGACAGTACCAAAGCTGGGATTGACAAATATACATTTTATTTGGATTTTAAAAAAGGCGTTTTGAGCTCCACACCCCAAGTGTCTGTGATTAAAAACTGGGATTAAAAAAACTGTTCACCATCAATTACATATATATTTTGTTTCTGGAGAGAAAATATGAGTTAATAAATATGTTTGTTTTCACGGCTACTTTCTCTTTAATCCTATGTATTTTTATGAAAAAAATGTCCTTGTTAGTTTCACCACGATATTATTAGAATAGCGTGTTCTCTTGTGTGTCGCATGAATGTAAACAAAAAACCAATATCCCTGTAGCTCAGCCTCCAAGGCACACATGCGGAATAACGTCGGTAAATCATTTCAATCGATTTACCTGGTTAGTAGCACTGATTGTTTAAAGTTGATTTACTAAAATAAATTCTTTCAAAATTTGAAAAATGCTGCCATCTCATTAGACAAAAAATAATTTCAAACACTAAAATGTATTGTGTGATTTGCTAATGAATAATAATGTAGCTAAAGATTTAAAATTTCATCGAACTTTCTAAATCAGCCATTGATATAAATGCATATATTATTATTATTAATTATTAAACAGATTTATGTCAGAAAAATCAAGGCATTTCTTTTTCTTGAAGCTTTCAACACCCTGATAAAAAAAGTAAAAAAAAGAAACAAAAACAAAGAAAAAAACGCAACAGAGTTAAGTAACATGTACTAAACATTATATAAGTACTTGTAAGTATAATGTACAGTAGTACATCATTATACATATTAATATTAAGACGATGTACTTTTGGTACTTTCATGCTTTTATGTTTGATTTTCCAGAAAAAAGCAAAAACAAAAAGAAAAAAACGAAAAAACAAGGATGCATCAACCTCATAACCTCATTTTACTGTATTTGGTTTTGCTTCTTTTCTGTGATGTTCTCGGCTTTAAATTAGATATCTTACTATACTTTTTTCTTAATATGCCCTTTAGTTTTTATTAATTCGAAAACGTTTCATGAACAATAAAACGGTCAAAAGTAATAAGGTAGGTAATTTGTTAGCAATGAAAAGGTCGTTTTTTTACAGCAATGGAGAAATGGACAAACATAAATATAAGAACCAGTGTGCTATTTACAAAGAAAGAGTCAGTGTTTCATGGAGCCATTTTCTTTTTCAGATGATTGAAATAAAAGTATTGTCAGGTGGGTGTACGAAAAAATTCCTCTCATAGAGTTATCTACAAACTTGACTATTAGATAGACCTCACGCACATTATTTGTGTTTGCATATTTGTGTAAAACAGTAAGGACTTATGATAAAATCAAATGATTTAAATCTATTCTTTAGTCCACCTTCTACCTATGTGATCTTACTTAACAAGTAAACGAAGCATGCATGTTTATAGAGAATAATAGGTTAGTGTCTTAATATGAGAAAGTTTATCTGGCAAGGCGTAGGAATTTATCGGGTGAGCTGTTCATGCATATTATATTTTCAAAGTGATAACAATAACTATGATATTTCAATAAAGATAAGAAAAATAAATAAATACAAATGAAACTATAAAATGTTGAATGAACAATAAATATTTAGATTTGTGAGAAACTTATATTTCTTATCATTTTATGTAAGATGCTAATATGGTAACGATCTAGCAACCTTGTTTGGCGTACAACATGAAAAAGCATAGCTCATGACCCATAGTTTGTTTTGATTGTAGTACACAACTTTATATTAAATATAAGGTACCTTTATGAGAATAGATTGGCCTCATTTAAATCAAATCAATAAAAGGTTAATAACCACCGAAAAATGTTAGCACATTTATCTTTTATTGACTGTAGCACGAACTACGGTGTTGTTACGTAAAGCATTCGTGTCATTGACACTTTATGTCCATATCCTAACAATAATAACACGAGAAAATTAGAAATACAGATAAGCCTAATTGGCACGACAAGGTATGATGGTTTATACATTCTTAAGATTATTCATAAGTCTTTCCAAGTAATATTCATGACATATAAGACTCTGTCAAGGAAAATCTTGTAAAGAAAACTATGCCAATAAAATAGTTACAACTTTTAAGTTTTGAATGTCCAGAAAACAGATGATCTGGCCATCAAAATGATTTATTAGCCAACAAGACAAATTAACTTTTTTTTTTCTAGAACGACATTAGTTTAAACATTATTTATTTAAGCTCGATTGTGAAGAAAGCTTAAAGCTTATTTAAATCACTCTCGAGTCCGCTTCCTGGAACCAACCAGTACTGGTGTCATATGAGGAAACATGGTCGTGACCCTGAAAGGGGCTCTAACCCACGATCCCTGGATTGAGAGGCAGGACACCTTAACCATTAGGCCACCGTTCCCCTAGAACGATATTTATAAAACGGGTTCAGTATTTGCCTTCATAGCTACATAAAACCACTTCATTTTATTTGATTAACTTATTTTTACATAACTAAGCCCAAGAGGCAATTTTAAATATAAGAAAAATGGACTTAAAATGTCCATAAACCGCTAGTATGTTTACATAATTATATCCAAAAAGAAACAAACACATAGCAGAAAATATGAAACTATATTAAATGTCCATTTGTCAATACATGTACTAAGTCTATAAACCCTCGTCGTAGAAAATTGAAAGCTCTGAAGGAACAATGGTGGTCATTGTAAAACCTTCTTTCGTGATTTAAACTAATTTTTGTTCTCTCTCATAAATGTACAGTAGCTTAAAATTGATCTAATTAAGAACAATTTCTACAATCATGAGTGACAGGTTATTGCAATATTCTGTTGAAGAACAGTACGAACAAAATAACAATGATGATATTTTAAGTTCTGTATTGGCAGAGTAGACATTTAGCTTAAGTATACTAAAGCAGCTGGACATATATAAACATTGTTTAAAAAAATAAGATGAGAAACACATTTTTTTTATATCTTTATTGCATTGAATGGCACTAAACAACACATTTGAATGATTTGTAGATTAGTTTTCATATTATCTGGCGCGATGCCGCTTTGTGCCTTTTCCTGTACATACCGGGTAAAGTTCCGCTTAAAGGCCAATCAATAACTTGTCTTACTAAAGAATCGATCTCAACAGGTTACCTTTTATTCAAAACAACACATGTTTAGTCCTTAGAATTGGGGATTTGTGCTTCGTTTTGAAATAAGTTAAATGGCCTTTACTGCGGAGCCTAAGTAGTAATTTACCTTCACACTACAGATAGTACACAGGTTAGAAGTAGTATATAATCTACCAATGCACTACAGCTGGTATACGGGATAGATTTTACCATAATATCATCTACCAATTCACTACAGCTGGTATACGGGATAGTGCTAGTACATTACTACCCCCATACTAATTGGTATACGGGGTATATGTAGAATATCATCTACCTAAACATTTCACTTATGATACGCGGTAGAAGAAAAACGCAACGATTCATTATCGAAATATGTATATTCCGGCCCAGTAAACCAATTTACATTTTGAAAATAGTTTCGCAGATTTTGTTTAACCAAAGGACTGTTATAATTATAGTAATGCGGTTCAAAAGGTAGTAAAATCAACGTACAGAACTACTATTTACTGTCAGTTGAAATCACATACAAAGTACAGTTGTTTATTCCTTTCGTTGTAAGTATCTGAATCGAACTAGGAATGTATCTCTACTGAGAACTCAAGAAATGAGCACAGTATCTTTAGTGTAAATAAGACATCAAAGTCTACGCTATAATTCTGATATGTCCATTATATACAATCCTTAATATTCTTAAAGAAATACAGTATTTAAATGTTAACTTTGTGTATAGTGTTTATAGGACATGTAACAACTTTATCTTAATGCTAAATGGAGAAAGTGTGACTGAAGAAATTTTATTTCAACGAGTAAAAACATGTAACAGACGGTTCGACTGCTTTTACTTGTTTATTTTTTTATGAAACAGGATTGATTTCAAGCCAGGGAAAAAACATGATTTTTGTTTACTAAACCTGCATGTCCTAACCGATGTTTACTGACATTTCAACGAAATCCTGCGCTTATAATTAAGTAAATGAACTGCCAAGTAATTATAACTAAAAGCTGCCATTTGCGTTTTTGCTTTCATCAATGGTAACAACTGGAACGAATTTGAGGGCAGCAGATAATCTCGAGTTGTTGTTTGCAGTCTTGGCATATTGGCAGTCAACATCACAAACCTTAATCAATTAGCAGACTTTACGCCCACATATTACGAACAAGTAAAGAAAGTAAACGCGTATTATAAACTTGTGCCTTGTGGCTCAAACTTGTCTTAAGAAACTATAAGACATTTTATTATTAATAGAATTGACAGCCAACATCAGAACGAAACCCCTAAAGAGATTTATTTCACATTCATTTTATGGTTGTCACATTGATTTTATTTCGATTAAACGAAATAACATTTCGTTTGAACGTAATAAGGTGTCGTTATAACAATTTCGTTAAAATGAAATAAGATTTTGATTAAATGAATTACTATTTTGTTAAAAGAAATCAGATTTCGTTTTAACGTACTAGTATTTTGTTTGGCTGAAATAATGCTAGTGTCTCATAAAAATCGGCGACACCGACATCTCGGCGTCTTCCCCGATTTATGGCCTGTCGGCGGGAAAAACCTTGAAAGCGACATCGGTGCACACTGTTTGTCGAGCGGTCTCATTAATCTGACGTTCCCACGATGTCGGTTTCTTTGATCGCCGACGTGCAGCCACTTCAATCGGAGATCAAATGGTGATGACCCGTCGATTAGTCATTGATTAGTCACCGACATAGAGATAGTATACTACTATATATACCCGGCGAAAACGCAAGTAATCGTTAATATATATCTCAGACTAGCCACGGATTATTTTGCGAGTGATCAATGAATAATCGATGGGCACATGGCGATATGTATACCGTCGGCCGTGACCTATCCGGGAGCCTGCAGTACATCGGTAGAAGCACGGCGAGATGCCTGCGACAAGTCCCCGATATTGACAAGCGAAAAAGAAATCTGAGACATCGGTATGAAGTTAAACTTCATTTAAACGTGATAAAAATTGAATTAGAATTTGAATTAAAATTGATTTGTTGAAACGAAAACTTATTTGGTTTAAACGGATTGTTATTTAAACGAAACGTTTAAACATGATAATAAAAATGTGAGAACAATAAATATCACTTTAGGAGCTCCGTGCGTCTGCTATTGGTAACATATCATTTACGGTTAGGCACGTTCAATATGATACTGAGACCTCTGTGTACATGATTGAATACAATTTCTATAGTTTTAATTGCTTAAGAGTTGTTTGTACTAGAAATAGAAATGTTTTGTTTTTATCTATTTAATCATTTTGCTTTGCGTTGAAATCAAAAGCACATTTCTTTTAGAATAATAAACTTATCGTCATGATATTGAAAATATTCATATGATTTCATTCGAAAAAAATAAAATAAAAAAAGGAGTTTTAATAGTTTTTTTTATACTGTCCGGAAATACTCAAAATATTATTCTAAGATCAGTAATAAATTTGATTTATGTCACCAAGTACTAGTCAGAAGAAATGATATCGAAGTTACAGTGTGCATATGCAGGCTGCGATTAGTGACGGCTTGAAAGTACTAAATACCGCTATAAACATACTGATAGTTATCGATTTATATCTGTTTAGGTTACCACAACATCACCTTGAGACAATCATTTTGAGTACATTTATTGAGTAGACGGATTGTTTTCTCCACTGATTTGAGAAGTCATAATAACGTACACAAAGTTGGACTGGTTCATTACTACCAAGGGACCTGTCAGCATAACATCAGATATATTCTAGACAGTTTGGAAATTGTTTAGATTTCATTTTTTGTTTATTTCCGAAGAGTAACGATCGTTGGTTAAGTCAGAAACTCTGGTTTAATTATGCAAAGAAGACTATGCAGATAATTACTGACGCGTTACAGAATACTATAACAGTAATCTGATTTTATTTCAAATGACGTCATTCGTTTATGTCTAACAAACCGTCATCGGAAACGCCCGTCGATAAATTTACTACTTTAACAATGATCCAAAATACTCAAGCGAGAAATAAGGAATTTGAGTATCACTTCATATTATCATGCCCCTGCAAGAAGGCATATAGTTTTTGAACTGTCCGTCCGTCAGTCCGTCCGTCAAGCCGTCCGAAAGCTTTAACATTGGCCATAACTTCAGTATTAGTGTATTTATGTCATACTTTGAACACAACACCCCTTTGCACAAGACCTTCCCACTGACCTATATTTATATGATCTTGACCCCTGAATGACCTTACCTTGAAGATCCAATTGTCCAAAAACTTTAATATTAGCCATTACTTCCTTATTAGTAAGTGGATATACTTCAAACTTGGACACAAAACCCCTTTGGACAAGGCCTTCCCATTGACTTAGAAATTATTTGACCCCTGAATGACTGGTTCTCAGCTTAAAGGACAAAGCAACACTTCGGGAGCATTGTCATCTCACAACGACCGTTCGTGTTCTTCTTGTTTGCAAAACTGTGTAGCCTCTTTTTTATTTGAGAGTATGATAGATTCTTATAGGTAGTGGGACCTTGTTTATATTTTGCATGCAAAATCATGTGTCATTAGATATACAAAATAATCAAAGTAAGTCTGACGCCTTTCAGAAACGACTAAAAGCTTGCTAAATGTGAAATATGTAAACATCAGTTAAATTTCTTTTTTTCAATATGTGTTATCAAATAAAAACAGTAAAAAGATGGTGAGCAAGTTATTGCTACTTTTTACACAATCAAGAAAAGTTATAAATTATTATATCACTGCAGTCCTTTACGATAATTGCAACATAAGTATCATCATTTAGATCCATATCGTGTAACATGGCTTTTCTTCTGTGAAGATTTCTTTCTTATAGAAATATATCATTCAAAGCATTAATAAGTATTACATTATTTCTCAGCTCTACTGACAGAATTGCATTTATACAAACTTCTTTGATGTCTGTTAAAGTGTTATAGCACATAATGTAATGTTGACTTGATTACATGAAAAACTCTGTTCTTTACAAGAGGTAAATCAGAAAATCTCAAATTCAAGAATATAACATTTTGAAATATGCGCAAAGCTCTATAAATCGATGAAAACAGTCAATTATACAGTCAATTGATGTAGGACATGGTAAATTACACCAGCAGCTTTACAATTAATGCAGCATTCAAACTACCAAGTCACCACATAATTGCAGTGCACAAGTAAATATAAATAGACAGTTTTGTTGTGATAACAAACAAAAAAAAGCAAAAAACAAAAAACAAACTACATTTCATTTTGCATATTTTTCTTTTAAAAAAAGGCTATTGAAAAAATCTCCTGCTGTTTACTAAATACTGGATACTGCTACAAGGTACGGTCGTAAAGTCCGTGGACATCCCTAGAAAATTGCGATCTAGATACAAAACATGTAACAAATTTATGTTATCATAAATTATAAAACTCTGATATTGCATTTGCGAAAAAAGGTAACGCTGCCATTAATCTACATTTTTTTTCTCAAACATACCCATCATTACCAGGAACAGATGTTGACGTCACCATGACGTTATGAACTGACGTTAGGTTTACATTGCGGCAGGTGCTACCTAATAAATTGCGTCTTGTTGTGTATTAAACGGGTTGTAAAGATTTTTCAAAATACTGTCCCTTTGCATCGATGCACTGTTGAAGTCTACTTATCAATTTCTCATACACAGTACTATAAAATTGCCAGTCAAACTGTCTCACGATCTCTTGAACTTGCATTTCAAGCTCTCTTGCATGCCGGATGCCTCTGAGTTCCTTCTTTAGCCTAGTAAAAAAAGCTCGAAATCCATCGGAGCCAAGTCGGAGAAATATGGGCTGTACTCTGTTCGTTTGAACCTGAGAAGATCTATGTCGAATAAGGTTCATTTAGAATGATGTGGAGGTGCGTCATCCTGATGCAGACCAACTTGCTCAAGTTCGGGTCGCTTGCGTTTCAATGCTCTGACAAGGTCACGCCTCAGAAAGCGTCATATAAGCACATACTTATAATATTATCGAGAATAAAAATTATTATAACAATGTGTTATAAGGGAAACAAAGAACAAATAGTCTACCTTTGAATAATAGCTGGCATTCACGGACTGACCCTGTGGAAATGCATGTACCAACAACATCCCTCGCCGGTCCACAAAGAAGATAAACATTACGCGATGGACAGACTTGGAGACGGGCTTTCAGTGGAGAGGGAGACTTTGTCCGTTTCCACACAGACGATTCTCGCTTTGTTTTAGGATCAACTAAGTTTATCATTGTTTCGTTTGTGGTTATAAGTCTGGCCATGAACTGGTGCCCTTCAAGCCGATACCACTTCTTGGAGGCTGACACCCTGGACATTTTTTTCTCTTTTGCCAAGACTCGTGGAATTCATCTAGCATAAATTTGTTCATTTTCAGCCTGTCTTTTAGAATAACATCGATGGAAGTCCTACCAACACCTACTCTGTCCGATAATTCCCGTATGCCCACGATCATCTTCTAAGACTGCCTATGCCTATTTCACTAAGCCCACGTTACTAATGCCTAGCCGCCTAGATCGATCATCGTCTTCAGTCGAATTGTGTCCGTCCGAGAATCTTCTGTGCCATTTATAAATCAGTGAACGGCATACTGCAGGCTTTCCTGTAGCCTCTAATAACATTTCCATGGAATCTACAGGCAATTTTCCAAGAGAAGTACATAACTTAATGATCGCCCGCTGTTCCGTGACGTTAAATCCTGCCATTTTGAATAGAGCAGTGTTCGTGAAATTCTGCGCGTAGAATTTTTTAACGGTTGTGACGTCAACGTTTAAACTTTCTAGCAATGACGTGGACGTCAAACTTACGTAAAGTTAAAACAAAAATTTGTTATCTTGGCGCCATGCAATAAACCGTTTAAGAAAACTTGAATAATTCATTTTTGAACATTTTTTTCGTACTGCCCCGGGTGTCGAACCCATAACTCGAATAGTCATCAATAACTTGCTTATTTCTTCGCAATTCCTTCATTACTTTTATTGCTAATGCTTAACATATAGATGCAAGAAACAGACAAATTAGAACTGATGAAATTGCTCTAGCTTTCTTACAGTAAATATCGTCCACGAACTTTACGGACATACCTTGTAGTTTGAATCATCCTGAGATTTGACTAATGTGCCATATTGAAGTTAGACAGTATCTTTCTTTATCAAATTTATATCAAATTTCCTTTAAGACTGTAATATTTATATGTTTTATTGCACTTGCTTATAATGCAGAGTACAATATTGTTTTTGTTTATGAAGTTTCTATTAAAATGCGTTCAATCCCTTTATATTTGTATTGATTTACTACATTTGCTTATGATACAGAGGTACTTTTTTGTTTATTAAGTTCATAAAAAATATCAAATTGCTTTGAAGTCAATATTTGTATTGTTTTGTTAATTTTTTAATGCAGAGATACTTTTTGTTTATCAAGTTCTGAGTCCTTTATAGTTGTATTAAGTTTCGACACTTGCTCAAAAAACAATTCCAAGTCGTAGCTGTGGAATGCAGATTGTTGTCATCTTGTCATTCCTATAGATACTCTGTATCCCCACTAGCAAGTATTTTTCATGACAAAGTTTAACGTACGACCTCATGATGATATATAAATATTTTATTTTATTCAATACTTGATTTAAAGTACCATTGAGTTCCAACTAACAATAAATCCCTTTGTTATTATCTCTATTTCATAACATTGTCTTAATGGTGTAGTATGATAGAAACGTATGTATTGCGTGTGAAAATTTTAGAAAAATTACTTATACGCACAACTTTCGAGCGTATAAACTCGAGCTATCGACGACAGTCCTTTACAAACGTATGAATATTGTATTAACAGCGTTTGTATAACGTATAACCGGTGTACAGGTAGCGCATGAGAAACGTTTGCGTATGTGTGTGAGCGTATGTGAACTTAAGTCACCGTATGGGTAGCGTATGCAAGAGTATGAGTAACGTTTGAGTAGCGCTTGCGCAGCGCCCCCTTTAGACTGTGAACTGTCCCAGTTCTTTCATTTCCAAACTAGACTTCGAGGTGTTAATATGCCTGCAAAAAAGTCATTGGCCCGTGGCAAAAGAAAGGGCGAAAAAAGTGAACCTGCTGATCTCAGGGAGCAGAAGTTTTTGAACAGTCGTTGGTCCTCATTTCTGAGTTCAACCATAAGCTGGCCATACTGACGTCGTCATCCAATCCATGGTCTCACCAATATTTGGCGTCTTATTCCCCCCCCCCCCTTCTCCTTCTTCCTTCTCTTCTATTTCTTTGAGCATAATAAGTTGTTAAATTTATAACTTTGTAATAGTGTTGGAGAAGAGCTACCTCCATCGTCTCTCTGTCGATCTACAACTGACGAAGATGTTGAAATGGGACCCTTTATATATATTTGCAGCTCAACTGAAACTCTTCATGCCATCGTATGAGATGCGTACTTGACACATGAGTAGCGTCCCTCTAGCGTATCAAGCTTATGTCTAGCGTATGATGAGCATATGCGTAACGTATATCGATGTAAAACTATCACGTTTAAACATAATTCAGTTTCAGTTTAAACAAAATTGTTCAAGATCAAATGGTTCTAGCATTTTTTTTTTCAAACGAGGCACACGCGCGCGCATAATTTGCTTTTAATGATAAATGATAACATGATAAGGAAATTCGAGAAACATCAACTTGAGGGAAAATCATTTCATTTGTTACTAAGCCAAAATGTCATCTTAAGCATTAGTAGAAGAAATAGCTTGGCTGTTTAGATTAACCGATATTCATCGCGTTTCAAACAAATCGCATAATGTCAAGGCAAAAAACATAAATGGGAATGAGTGTATATGTTGGATAGTAAATACAATGTTAAAAGACAAAATGGTGACAAATCTCAACTGCTCGGTTACAAAAAGTATATATCTACCACCATATCTGTCACAGTCCCTCGTATCTAATTTTCCAGAAAGGTGCTCGGACACCAGCTGGTGGATTTTAACCAGACTCCACATATACGTTCAATGCCACGCTTAACTGTGCATATCGTCGGCATTTTGCGTGTCATTGATTTTCAGCAGAGTTATTGCCTTGTTTGTGTTCAATTTTACAAAGACGTTGTGTGTACAACTCGTCTTGTTCCCCATTTTAGTGGATTCAACCATTATTAACACGTGTTCAGTGCCAAGCCTTGTTATGCAACATACGCAACTAAAAAGTAATGTTATTGAAAGTTCACTCCTAACTGAAGCATTTTTAATTTGTACTTTATTTCAGTTTTACCAAAGCCAAAAATATTTTCAATCCATAATAATTGCTTGTCGCAAGCATATCAAGAATCAAGCTAGGTGATAAAACAGCTGAATTAAATCATTCAATTGCAATCATTATTTTCAATAAAATTATTACAATTATTATAGAATGGTGATTTTTTTTATTTATAAGTACATGGACTACAATCCTTTTTCGATTAAAATGAATAAACTTCATTCTTATTTCGAAATTTTATTTGCATATAAGATTTATGTTGAAATTTACGTTGATTACATTCCCTCAGTATGAAGTGGTGGGATAAATTCGTGCCATGTTTATGTTCATATTTCGTTTCTTTGCACTTTCGGCTTTTCATTTTGTTTTTGTTTTGTCAGCAGTCAGACGGTCTACATAATGTGAATGATTACATACCAATCAACAGCTGTTTTTATGGTGAGTCTTAGAAAAAAAACATTGTTTTTTCTCTATACTTTATAAACCCACTAAGTCGGGAGAGGCTTGATGTAAATTTTAGTCATTTCTTGAAATTGCCACGGTAAAAGTGTCTTATAAGGTCTAAATTTTGTCCCAGGATACTATATTTCTTAAAAAAAGCTTAATTTAATGAAAGCTGATCAAATGTTCATTAGTATTCTAATACCTTAATTATGTTTATCTCCAGAGACTTTTTTTGATTTATAAATTCAGTATTCACGGGACACTTGTAGGCTACGAGTACTAACTAACAGTGTACATTCAAAGTGGGCAATAAACTGAAAAACAGAATGGGTTATTTTACGTCTGGAACAAAGTGTTTTATTCGTAAAAGGTAATAAATGTTTAAGGGGTATGTGCTATTCAGCTTCTCCAAGAAATTGTGATAAAGTGCAGACAGTTTAGAAATCAGTCATATGACAGTTTCACGTTATTTGACATGTGCTAGAAGCCTTTTTCTCTTTAATGTCATTCTGCCGTATCATGACATTTTTATATTATAATTTGATCTTATTACTGAAGTTATGCCTTTAGCAAATTGCAAAATTGTACAAATAACTTTATTAGTAGTAAACTTTTAATTATCCATTTTGCCAGTCTGTGATAATCATAGACCCCTGTAAAAGTAAACCCAATTATGATTTCACGTTTTTAGCCTCATGGTGTTTTCAGTGGGGAGTAAGTGCTAAATGGAACTGACACCAAACGATCACGTATACATTAAGTACTTAGTGGAATTGTGTCTGTAGCTTTGCGTAATATTTATCAATCTCATTTATAGATAAATATTGTAGACTTTTTTTAATTAACCACCAGACTTTCGTAAAGCCCCAATGACTTATAAGAATTCAAGCATTTCGTTTTCTTTAAGATATACCTTTGTTCATAAATGCAACCATCTTCATTGCTAAAAAGTTTCTTCCTTTTTACATTCTATTGGGACTTCCTAATTATTCAAAAAGCAGAGCTCGCGTTTACTTGCTTGAAATTATACTTTACTTATGTCCATATTATATGTTGCGAAGATGCCTCTGTCGCTATGCGACCGCTTGCATTCTTGCTTTTACACAAAAAAGTCAATCGGTGCGTAGCTGTTTTTCTTGCTGAACTTTGTACATTTTGCTTATCAAAAACATATACATCGTCTCTCTGTCTGTCCGTTCGTCCGTATACAAATTGTGTCTCGTCTGTAACTCTAGAAGCTTTGATAATAGCCGTCACATTTAAAAGACATCTCGCGAACAAGACCTTTTTCCAATGGCAAATGTCAGAAGCCACTGCATAATCTGCCAGTTTTATAGGGTTTGATACGTTCATCACATTAAAACAACGTATAGCAAATACGATCCAGGTTTTTCAGGGTAAAGATCAGAAATAATTGTCTGAATAATAAAGAATACAGACTTAATGTTTGCGTCCTCTTTGTAACTCTGCTATATCAAATTTGAAATAATCTGGTTCAAATGTTCACCAGATACAATCAACGTGTCGCAAAGCCTGTCAGTTCTGATCTGTTCTGACAAGTTCATAGCATGCCTGTGAAACATTCAGACACAGATTCACCAGGTAAAGACAACATGTCGCAAAGCGTCCATCTGACTGTCTGTTCGTTTGTCTGTTCAGCCAGATTTAATGTTCTTATACTATTCGTATCTGCTTGTATTGAGTCAATGTGTCGCAAACCGTCCGTCTTTCCATTCGCCTGTACCTGTCTAACTATGTGTTTGTGTCTGCTCTGTAATTAGAGTTACAGCTGTTATGTACAGTCAGACTCTTATGAAAATATCTGTAGTTGATGAAATATAAAGAATTTGTAAAACATTAACCAGAATTTCGAAGTATAAGTATTTACCTAAAACTTTGCTAGATTTAATAGATCCGTTGTGTGAAGAGACAAACATTTCAAAATTACTGCTTTTCGTAGTGTAACTCGAAAAACAACAGCAATATATTTTGCAATACGTCACAGTGACAACATCTTAATGCCTGATCATACAAACAGTACTCTCAGCAGTGTGGACTTCTGAAATGTGATTACATGTACAAACAAGATACTACCCTACACTACCCATTTTCTGAAAGATATCAAAGCAATCTTGTAATTGCTACAGATAAGCTTGTACATATATAACATTCAGCCTCGAGCGGCCTTCAGTGAAATGACATCTAAAACACTGATTTAATTGAGTACTCTTCAATGAGAAGATGCTGTATTACACGCCTACTACATAAAAACAGTACTGATAAAGAGGGTGTTTAGTAGTTGTAATGATGTTCAAATGATGATTTCTCAATCTTTATTTTGAATGTCATCATAACCTATAGAGTATATTTATATGACCGATGCACTGGGCAAGACGTTCATTTACATACAACTATAGCATTTCCTCTCCTAAAATAGTATTTTATTTGGTGAAGTTAAACACTAAATGACCCTTAAAATATAATATCTTTAAGAATAATATCATGATGATTCGTCTACCTTTGGATAATAATGACTTAAAAGAGCAGTTCTGTCGGCCATATTGAGATCAATATTTTTGTCAGTGTTATTTTCAGTGTATTGAGAGTCATGGTAAGTAACATGACGCAAAAATCAAATCCTAACCCAGAAAAATAAAAACGTAAGAGTGCCTAAAATGTAGTTTCACTATATAAACTCTTTTAATGTGTCTGTGTCATCTCACTAATTCATAATTCAGATATATAAACACGTAATTATATGAAACTAAGGATTTATATACTTTTCAACAAAAATTCAGTTTCATATGACAAACTATTTCTATAGAAAAATATTTCAATGATATAATGCAATATGCAGATGACTTTCAATGTCGTAAAATACTTTTAGGTTTTCCACTTGTTTGATTTATTTCTTTGGCTTCTTTCAACAATCTATAAATGTATGCGGAGTGTCCGATGCATCTAATCTTATACTCCTAACAGACTACTTTTGAATTATACTTTTCATAAAGTTTTAATTCTGTGATCAGAAAGAATGATAATTTCATGTTTCATTCTAAGGAGAAAAAAAAAACGTTGTCAACGTTATAATCAAATTTTATCCTAAACAAATAATTATAACATCGTAGTTTTTAGATCGAAACCTCCAAAAACGTTTATTGTTTCTTTTTTATCCGTCTAGAAAAAATATATGTATTCTTTAGATTTTACATAGTAAGCATTGAAAAAAAGCAGACTGAAGGTATGCCAATATAATTGTCTTATGCGTGTTTTATGATCTAACCTGATGTCTGAGATATAACTTGTCACAGGCCATCGTAACCTTCTAGAATACGATTAATACTGTACAAAATTACTAAAAACCCTTGAGAGCCAATGTAACTATGTTACACGGCTGGAAAATGAAACAGTCTGATCCATGGCATCAACACTGTTCTCTGAGAACAACAACAAAAATCTTGAATTCTGGAGACAGCATGTCTTATTGTTTTGAAGGGTCCGTGTTTTTATTGTTTGAATAGACAATGCGATATCTTCTATAAAAATACATAAATAATAATCTCTAAGTAATACTTCACTGGAGACGATGACAAATGCACAATTCTTTTTTTATTATTATTATATTATCTTGAATATATTTTATTCTCTGTTACGTTTTTTTGTTAATTTTATTTTTCTGTCTTTTGCTTTGTGACTGGGAGAGAGAGCTCTGTTTGTCTTTTCAACATTTCAGTCTTCCATGCATTCTAAAAAATATTGACGAAAGTTTTTGCCACGTACTAATCAAAAATATTCAATTTGTATTTATTTTGTATCAAACGATAGAAAATATTTTGTTTATATTTGTATATATTCGTTTGAATAAATATAAATTAATTGAAAAAGAAACACGACAACATTGAATTTAATTAATTTTTAATTTATTTTCAGCATATGATACATACCATGGTACATTATAAAAAATATATAAATCAATATATTGAAAGACATATATATATCACATTAATTTAAAAATATCAAATTCTGAAATGCCTTATGATTATATCAAACAAAACCTAGCTTTAGTTTTAATAACATTTAACTGTACCAGGACATGCTGTCATATACCCAGGATAACACAAAAAAGTGAGTGTAAAACTCTCTTATTTCCATTGCGGTCCTGGATGGATGATGACATGTTCTAGCAAGGCACAACTGTTACATAAAATAAAAGAATTAAAATGAAAACTATTGACTGCATGAGTTTAAAAGATGGGCCTTGACAGCAACCTTGAATTTCTGAAGATCGGGGCAATTCTTAATGTCAATAGGTAACCTATTCCACAAAGTACAACCATTATATGAAAAAGATTTCTTTCCAAAACTTTTGACCTTAGGTATAATGAAACCCTTATTTTACTGAATCTAGTACTGTGACCATGTACAGAACAAGCTGGGGTAAAATGTTCCTTTAAATAAGAAGGGGCAGAACCTGAATGAATCTTAAAAACATGATTTAAAGTGGTTTGTTCTACTCTTTTTTCAACTGGTAACCAACCTAACTTGAAAAAATGTTCAGAATCAATATAAATGTTCAGAATCAATATGACATTGAAGAACAATATATGGTTAACAGTTTAAACAAAGCTGAAAGTAAAAATGCTATATACTAAAATCAAGACTTTATGTCACAAGGTAATTTATAAGATTTTATGAAATACATTTTTAATAAGGTAAATGATCATAAGGACGAGTTTATAAAAACGTGAACGGGAACTCTTTGAAAAATCTAAGGAAAGTCTTGTGCAAAATAGCCAGAGTTCTGATTTTAAGACCTAAATAGTTTTTAACGATTATATAAACCTGACATTTCATATATTAGATATAATACAGTCAGATATTACCCGTAGGACGTCCTGTGTGCAATATCATTTAAACTGAGTACTGGTTCACTAGTAAAGCTCACACGCATATATCCAAGCTTTAGTACATTTCTCAGCCGATAAATGCATTTTATTCATATATATATATATAATTATTATAAAAAGCATTTCACTGTCATGTAGGTGTTTGGTATGATAGGTGCAGTTGTGCAAGTTGCTATTATTTTCTTTACTAATTGTATATCGCTTGTCTAGGTAAATATCTAAATCAATGTAAAAACACATCAGTCGTTATAATCAGGAATTAGACTTTGCATTGTTATAGTTGCTTTTCATCAACCAGTCAACATTCTACAGAGGACAACAGTAAATAAGAACAAGTTACAATTTATGGGAAAAAATATTTTCAATAGGTAAGTGCAGTTACTCCTGGACTTATGATTTAGACTCTAAAAGATATAAAACAAGGCTTTCTGACAATTTGTCCACTCTGAAAACATTATAAAAAGGCGAGAAAAAAAAAGAATCCACCTAGCCCCTTGATATTTGTAATTCCCAAATAAAACAGTGGTTTTTGTCAGTGTCTAAATCTATTTTTATATCACTATAGGTATATTCTTTAAACATATCTTTCAAATTGATGATATCTGAAATACTTTTTTCTAAAGAAAGTCCACTTTTAAGATCACAGCTGGTTTGTTAAATGTTTAGACTGTTGTTCGTCTAACTTTTTTTATATTCTGAGTAGTGGAATTTCGTCAACCTTTTGCCATCTACACTAGCAATGATGATTTAATTTTCAAAATGAATAGCTTATTTACTGTTATGTTTGATGAGATTTAACACACCACTCGATGTTTGTATGTCCCCTTGTAAAGACATTTCCATTGGACAGATTGAATCAGTTCCTTTTTTCTTGCTTCATTTTTAGTTTCATTCTGAGCAAACGTTCATTTTAATTCTTTTTTGCCCCATAACAACATAATTTTATACTTACCATACGATATTCCAAAGCATAAGTGTCTCATTCTGTATTATATATAAATGTGTTTGTACTTTCTTAGAAATTTACTATAGGTGTGTATGCTATATTAGGTCCAATTACTTTAAACAAGAATGAAATGACTTAATGGTATATTTTTGAAAAAAAAAATGATATTTTGATAAGCAAATGACAAATAACGTGAAACCGGCAAATCAAATCAAATACCATGTTAAGTTCAAAATTCTTACACTGCAAAATACTGTTGAAAGCCATAATCTTAATCTACTAGTTTTTTTTTTACCATTATGAACAATTCATGAAAGCTATTACAAAATAAAACATAATTCATATAACAAAGAAGAATACATACTTTTATATTTATAGTGTAACTTGAAATATTGATTCATGCTTTGTAGAGATTTTCAAATTAACAGGTGCCATTGTTTATGCGCCTTTTCTCTTATTAAAGGGTATTAGCCGGCCTCCATAACGCAGATAATATTCTGACGTTAAGCGCTTTGTAGTCAATCGCTATTATACTTGGTAACTGCATCCCGTCATTGTATTTAAACTGTACTTACTAAGTCAAGTTGTTTTCACTTAATTACTTTTGTGTGCAGATCCCTGCAAATATGTCAATAATGTACACTTACTGAAATCAATTATTTGCTGTCAGATTATGAATATGTAAAGGAGCGCTTTAATTACATGGAAGTATGGTGTGCATTGCTATAATTGCTTCTATCTTAATACGACCAAACTGCTAGACTTCTGCTTGACTTATAAAGGATTTGTGTGGGCTGTGATATATTACTTGATTATTATAATGGAATGACCTGTCATAGACAAACGATTATAGCTATAATAATTATGCTGATTGGTTGCTTCTGAGTTACAGTTTTTCGACGTTACTAATATTGGACCATTAAGACCTACATAAATTAGATGTTTCAGCTTGGTCAGTCAATGATATTTTTTTTATTTATTTGTTTATTTGAGTCTCATCTATGCATATATGACATTAATTTCATACAATTACAAATCACAATATATATAGCATAGCCGTTCTAAAAAGAACTATAAGAGACTATAATATCATATCTTAAAAGTACATACACATATACCAAGTATTCATTAAAAATAGCTGTACATTGTATTTATAAATGTACATGGTAAGAGCTAGATACAAATTGCTAATCAAAACAGTTTTGAACCAATGACCCTGCCAGAACATGGACCATACCTAAGTGAGTGGCAACATGCAAATGTCAACAGATGCAAATAGCAAGAGAAGTGTCTATATGATATGTTGCTAAAAACAAACAGAATAAAAGATATGTTTGAATGTTTTTGAAAGAGTAACAGCTCGAAAAGATGTAATGGATTCTGTGTTTGTAAAACTCAAAAGATGAAACATCAGCTTAATTTCTTCTGACCGCTAATCAGTCATACGAGTCTGTGTCTAGTCAATATTTTGTATTAAAAAAAAGTCACCTCTATGATTTTTATTTTTTTATTTTTCTAAAGATATTAACCGAAATACAGGAAAATAAATTTATAGATAAAGCGTTTTGTTGCATACGCTAAAAATTCTCCTTTATGTTTTTTTAAACTCAAGGAGTCAAAAAATTGAATATTCTGGGTGTGTAACACAATTTAAAATGTCCAGAGTGTAATCTTATGCAAAGTACATTTACGTAGCGGCCTAATAGTTTGCAGAATTATGTAGTTTTAGGGGTATTTTACGACAGAACTCTAAAATGTACCGAGTTACTTTGTTTATATTATTTGTTTTAATTCAAACGTTTGCAATAAGAAGGTTATTTGCTTTGCACTGAAAGATATGCACTCGCTCTTCATAAGGGCGCTCCTAAACGCGTTCAATATAACATTATTCCACGGGGGAGAATGGCAGTCTAAGTTTAGTATTTGCCCTACTTCTCTTACCTATCAGAAAGCAAAGACATATAAATGTCTTATAGATCTTTTTTCACTTAATCATGAAGAGCGCTGTTCTATTTCCTACCTGCCAAAACACGTTGTTTGCGCAGCTATGTCGGCACACAAGTGGGAGAGGTTCGCTTACGGATATGTATGTTCCAAATAAGGAAGCCAACAAAAAAAAGTAAAGTGAAAGATCAAAATTGGAGGGCCAAACACTAAGTCGCTACGCTCCTCCCATACGGTTTAATAATGCTGAAGATTTATACTGCCTACTAAACGATACTTTGCGGTTTCCTTTGCATGCATTCATTCAATAAGGTAATTAAAAACAAAACGAGAAAAATGAGTATAAGGAGATACGTGTTGCTCATTCACTTCTTCCTAAGAATGACGTCTTTTGCTTACTTTATATGCAAATAAGAAGCATAAAGTTCATAAG
Organism: Cyclina sinensis; assembly: GCA_012932295.1. Taxonomy (NCBI): domain Eukaryota; kingdom Metazoa; phylum Mollusca; class Bivalvia; order Venerida; family Veneridae; genus Cyclina; species Cyclina sinensis. The sequence goes on from JAAONU010000001.1 coordinate 22,968,568, forward strand.
TTAAAAATGTCACGGGTCATCAACATCAGAAGATAAATCTATAACTGAAGTCTGACAACATTTTGTATAATATCCCTCATAGTTGTGGGTTCTATTTAATACGATGATAGTAACATCGGGTTCTTTGCGTTTATTTACGTAGAGTGAATGAGTGCATTTCTTTCTACGACAGACCTGCCTATGAGTATGACAAACTCAAAATGAAAACATAAACAAATTTTGCATCATGTAAGAAACGCATAGACGTCTTTAACGATGCATTTGATTCTTTGTTGAGAAAGTGAAAGACTCTTAAGAATAAATGTTAATATTTTGTAAAACTAAGTTGCAAAGAAATAAGTGTTGCCTTTGTTAAGATCTCCTTATTCTCTTTCATATTATTCCTTAACTGTTTATTCTACCGTATACATGACAAAGTACGCCTGTCTGTTAATTTCTTTTAACGAATTTAGGAATTTATTATTCAGTCGGGAGAAAAATACTATAATATATTCATTCATACAAGTAGATATCTTCTGTACAAGACCGATATAGCTGTGCTACACATGCAGATGAAATTTATGCAAGTAAACTTTTGTAAAATACTTTAAATGTGCATGACACTATTATTATAAATTAATAAACGCGCCGTTTCCAAATTTTGTAAAAGTATGCAAAATAGTCTGAATGGTTTTCAATAGTTTTGTTATAATTCAACAAAAATTGAATTGATTTCGTTCATTGACAGGTAATTGGGATTACCGCCTACGAAATACGAAAATGAAAGATGTTATTATTACATTTATTATTACTATTATTTATGTTTGGAATACACACTTTTACAAAATAGGAAGTTTATAGTTTTCATTTATTTTGATGGGATAAGATAATTCAAAAACTGAATGCATACTTAAACAAACCTAATATAAGAAATGTTACGCTACATCATGCTATACGAAATATTATAAGTCAAAATGAGATAAGAATTGGTTTTGAGTTTCATGGCCAGTGACGTCTATATTGGAACAACATGTATTGGTAAAAACTATGATATCGGTTTTTTTTTGTCAATACGAAGTTCGCATCTATAGAAGAAACCATCTTTACTTCTGCTTTCAACAGAACTAGATGTACTATGTGTATTCGTGGACTTTAAAAGCAAATAGTGATGAACATGTCATTGGTACAAAACAAAGACTACAGATTGGAAAGATGGGAACATTATGCGCCATTATCTCGACCTGTGTGCCTGTTTATAGCTGTCATTTTAATTGTTATGTTAATAATTGGAGCGGTCGGCAATACTTTGGTCTTGGCACTGTTTTCAAAGTAAGTTTATAAGATCAATATTGTCTGAATGAAATTTATGATTTCATTAATATTTAGAATCCTATTAATGAAACGTTATTAAACTTTCTGTGTTTAAAAATAAGTTCGTGTAAGTTAGTTTTCTATGTATTTTTTTTTAGATATCACTTAGATTTCAACTTTAATAAACAAATGACTGAAATGGAATTCTGGCAAATAAGGTTATATTTTTATATTTTGAAATCACGGGTCTTTTATCTAATTTCGTTACATATTAGGTAATATACAGAGCAAAAATAGACATCAGAGATCAAAGGAAGATTTTTTTAATGAGACTCGTTGTGTTCTTTTTCAGGTACAAAAGTTTAAGAACGTCTTCGAACATTTTTGTGGTTAACCAAGCGATTGCTGATCTGTTGATGTGTGTTTTATGTTTTCCAATTCTGATTGCAAATTCTTTAAGAGGACATTATGAGCCTCAGTCGGAACATATATGTAAGTATATTTTGAAAAGTTTAAAATTCAATATTTCATCTTATAATCAATTTATGGATTCACACATGTACAAATTGCAAATATCTGATAAAATGTAGTGTTTTATTTTTCACTGCATTTTTTCTATTTAACATGAAATGTTCCACATGTTAAAAAAGTTCTACTTTTAATTATAGTAAAGAAAAATGCACCTGTTCGTTAATCCTTTTGACATAAGTTGCTAGTAGGATTGTTGGAACAGACATTTAATTGTAATCGGAAAACAAAGATTTTCTTATGGTTACAACGCAAGTTGGATTTGAATGTCAACAATCTGACACTGACAATGCTTGTTTGCAAGTTAAAAAGATAATTAGTTAGAACATTTTTGGTATGATAAATCACGGGAGTGCCTTTTAACAATTTTACATTGAAGAAATATTAACTATGCGTATTTTTAATCAATATGTAGTTCTGGGCTATCTTTTTAAATTTATTTAGACTGAGTCATTTATTTATTTGTTGTTATATTAACGAAGGTTGGGTAAAACATAAAAGAATGGGTTAAATCTGTTTGTTAAACCTCTGACCGCGACATTTCGACATTTTAGTGTAATATGTACTTTTTTCCTTGCTGTAACCTTATTATCTCTTTTAACACATATGTTGATACATGATTAATGACTTAATCAAGCATTGTCTATTTCAGTGTGTTACATTGACGCGTCGGTCGCAGCCTTGACTGGTTTCGTTTCAATATGGTCTTTGGTTGCTATGGCCTTCGACCGCTTCATTGTCATCAGGAAAAGTTTACCAGCCTCACATTCTGTTGACAAACCAGTGACATATTTTGTTTTATTTGGTATATGGATCTCAGGTTTAATTGGTGCTGCAATGCCTTTTATGGGAGTTGGACGATATGTTGTAGAGGGATCAAATATATCGTGTACATTTGATTATTTTACACAGTCCTACCTTAATATTGTGTATAACGTTTTCATCGAAGTGGCATTTTTCGGCGTTCCAGTTGGTTGTATAATATTTTGCTATGGGTCGATATTTATAAATGTTAGAAATCACGAAAGACGATATTTTTCAATTAGTAAGAGTCATACATTAAATGAGATAGCCGCAAGACGCCTAAGAAGAAATAAGAACTTTGAGAGGAATGAACTGAAAACTGCCAAGGCAGCTGTTATTCTTATATCAGTGTTTTGTTTATCCTGGATGCCTTATAGCGTATTGACAGTAGTAGCTTTGTTTGGAAATAACGAGGGAATAACACCATTTGTTGTTACACTACCTGTTATATTAGCTAAAGTGTCGACAATATTGAACCCGGTACTATATGCCCTCGTGCATAAACGTTTCAAGTCAAAATTGGTGCTGTTTCTTCGTCAATATTTTACTGCCGCACTTTACACCACCGGATCATCGGATAGACCAGCACAGGACGAATATGATTTTATTCAAAATTGCTCAAAGCGATCATTTTTCAGATACCCAAAAAGGAACACTTTTGCATCAGATGTTTAAGGTCAGCATTATATTACGCACCAGGATTTTAAAGTTGCTAAAAGTTGAAAATCTACTAAAGTATTTGGACAACATTGGTCCACTATTAAACATTTTTTTACAAATTTTAAATCTCCGTAAAAAATGTAATTTTGCTCAAAACTTTAGAGATTGCTCTTGAGTTCCACACCTTATGATAACTTGATCAATATATAGAAATTATAGTTTTGGCAGTTTTGTAATCTTCTATTCATGGAAAATCACACATTTAAAATGTTTAAAATGTAACGGAGATAAAATGTTTTGTTTTCGTTAGTGTTGATCAGTTGAGGAAAACGAATGTTTCAAACTTGAGTTTGTCTATTTTTGGCATAGTATTTGACATTAAAGGTCAATTCTTTGTCACTTTGAATTTATTGCGTGAATGTTCACATCAGTTTGAAAATGAAATTATTACAAAATGTAGACAAAACGAGTTTAATATTTGACTTTCTTCGGAAGTTCTGCCAGTAATGCGATTGGTATTGAAAAGTACATTTTTATTGTTGGTTTTAGCGATTTAGCTACAGTTTTCTTTTTTTTATTATTACTGCCATTATCATTGTCATAATTTTATATTATAAAAATTAACTGTAATACACACAGACAACTGACAAGCTTTAAGTCATTAACATTTTGTTATAAAGTTACCGCTCATTTAATTATTTTGACGGTACCATTAGTAAAGTTTACATACTTAAAGACAAGAAAAGAATCTACAAAGATATATTTTTTACTTTTTAACACTTCTTGAACTGTTTCTTATTTGACATACCCTATTGCATTCATAGCAGGTGTGTATGGAAATGCATGTGAATATCGGCATTTCTTACGCTTTGCTAGTGTAAGCTTTACCGCATTCAAAATCACTCATTATGGAGCCTCGGATGTTATTTCAGTTCAAGGGTTGCTAATATGCAATATTACCCTGAGAGGCATGTGTTATGTATTATTATACCGAACCAACGTTTAATGTATTTTTTCACCGCCATTTTATCATCAGTTGTCGTTTGTTAAGTCTGTGTTATCAAAACGTTTTGGTCAGCTAGTCTGTATTGCAAGACGCTTTATACACTGTTGTGCGCATTGCAAGCGTCTGAGGCATGCAGAGCAGGGCGGCCAGGAGAAAGAACTAGAACATTACATCTTAAGTCTATAAAGATTACTCGCCCCTGGGGAATATTGCAAAAAATTATTGACCGGGTGATATTCATTTTCAGGATGATAGATCGAAATAACACCATGTAACGTCACATAAGGCTATATAGTAACAAGTTTACGTGAGGTATAATAAATAATTTTAAATCTCTTTCTTCGTTTATCATGATTTTGTCGTGTATTAATGCAATAGTTTTTTACAAAAAGATGAATTGAAAAATTGAAGAAAAAAGCACGTATTTTGTATACCCCTTGTCTAAGCGTAAGCGTTAAAGCAGGAAGAAATTGTTGTGAATACATAGTTAGCTTTTAACAACTCTTTAACTTGTAGCAATGCAAGGAAATTTGTTCTTATTATAATTTCGAATATAGCATTTTCAGATCATCTTGCCAAATATAAACTAAAAAGAAATTTTCTGTTGCACTCAAGATTATTCGACTTGACAAAGAAATACATTGACAGGATTTTGTGTTATATATCAAATGTTATTATTTTTTATTTGAGCATGTTAGACTATAGGCAATTATCTGAGATATTTAGATAGCCGTCGATATTCATAGTCGATATTATTGCTACTGCTAAATGTTTTCTGTAATCCCATTTGCAAATCTTGATAAAGCAAACAGTTAAACCTAATGTAGCCTTTGCTCTGTTTTTTAAACATACTGTTTCCATGGTAATTACGAGAAAGATATGGAAAACTCAGTATATATATAGGAACATAAACACAAAAGAGATGAAGTAATAACGTAAAAACGTAAAACAAATTCATCACAACAGCTCTAAACTGCATGTTTTAACAGCCAGTAAGCTGTACCAATACGTTTGTACAATACCTATGCTAATAACATTCTTTCTTATTTCGACCAAATTGAATGTGTTTTCTGCTATTTAAAAGGATTAAACATATGATTTACTGTGATGTGAAATTTGCTCTACATTGTAACATACAATAAACATGTCGAAATCTTCCCACTCGTCTTTTAAGTTGTATGGTATTCGGACATGTATTCCAAACACAATAAAGAAAAGAGGATAAACATTTTCATAAAAACTTGTCGTTAAACAGAAGCAAAGTGTCGGCTTCTTTCCTGAAGAGTTAAGTGCTAAAAGGCTTTTTTAAGCAACTATCAAGTGATGCTTTTATGGGTTCTTATGAGAGATGGAAAAGTCTACAAGAGACAGGCACAATGTCCGGCTTTATTCTTCTCTAGTGTGTTCCGACATTTACAACCATTCACAATTATTTTCGTATTTAATGAACGTGATCTTCGTTAAACATGGTAGGCGTAATAATATAAAAGTAGGCCAATGTCATGAAGCTGGATAATTGGTCTTCAGTTCTTTCCTTTGTTTGTACTATTGTCTAGCGGACCGCTGCCAAGTTTATACAACTCATGGCCCCTTGATCAAAATTGGCTCCGCCGGATTGGTCACATATGGTTCAGCATTGCCAAATTAAATTAAAAAGATGGGCTTTGGAAGATCTTGGCCCTTCCAAGGGTAACCAACCCCCACCCACTTCACATGGGTACCTCACCCCCTCTCCCCAAGGAAAAAAATGGATAGGGTAGGAAGGTATTTTACTTTCATCCATCTTTGTCTTTGACCTTCATGTGGTCTACTAGCCTACTTCCTTGTTTATTGAAGCTAAATCAATGAAGTTTTAACAATTTGTATGTATAAGTTTGCATACAGACTTCATTCTTTTGTACCGAAATCCTCTAACTTAAAAGACGATATTGTTGTAGTTACCCTAACTATCAAGATGATGTTGGCACTAGACTCCTATATATGACGATCGAATGAGAGTTTTGTTTTTAATTTCTTCCAAATTGATTTTCACTTACATCTTCATTATTATACATCTTCAAATTTTCTTGTATGTTTATCCTACGAAAAACAAATTTACTTTAAGTAATAACCAAGCATGTCAAGTTTTCAAATATAACAATGCAGTTCTGTTTTGTAGTATTGTTCTTTCAACAAATTATATTGTGCTTTAATTTTATTTCTTATGCCCCCAAAGGGAGGCATATAGTAATCGAATCGTCCGTCAGTCTGTCCGTCCGTCCGTCCCCATTTTGTCCGGAGCATAACTCCAAAGGTATACTAGGCATTGACTTCAAACTTGGAATATGTGTTGATGGCGATAAAGAGAAGTGTTTTCACAAAATCCATTACTCTAGCCATGCTAACTCTTGAGTTATCTCCCCTTTTTAGTTTTCCTTGTCTGGCTATTTTCTCACAAAGTATACCTGGGATTGGTATCAAACTTGGAAAATAGGTTGTTGATGATGAAACGGAGCGCACTGCCAAATGGCCATAACTCCAGCTTACTTGCATTTTGAACTATCTCCCTTTGTCATATTGCTTGTCCGGGGCGTAACTCAAAAAGTATTGGAGATATCAACTTAACATTTCATAGATATATAGATCCCAATCAGAAGAAGTGCATTGCTTAGGAATCATTACTCTTTTTCGCATAATTTTGGAATTATTGCCCTTTAAAAATTTTCATACTTGATTTTTGTCCGGGACATAACTCAGATGTGTTGGAGGTATCAACTTGAAACTTCAAAGATGGATAGATCTTATTAAGTAAAAGTGCACTGCCCAGGAACCGTAACTCTCTTTTGCATAAAGTTGGAATTATTGCCCATTAAAATGAGGGCTATTTCTGATAACAAATTATCTCCCTTACTCAGATAACATCAAAGGTAGACCAAATTGCACATTGGTCCTTTCATTTGGAATCCTCTAACTTTATCCTTGTTTGTCTATGTGAAAGTGTTGACTTTTGGTTGTGAAAATTGTCACTTATATATTAATAAAAGTTAAGTTTATCAAAAACAAACATAATGATGTTAACAGAACATGTTGCTAAACTTAATGTGTAATCTGACTGCCATTGTTCAAATAATTAGGCTTAATAATCGTCATACTAAAAGAGAAAACAGCGATAAAAACAGAGGAATCCAAATGGAAGAACCAATGTAATATCAGAAAGTATTCAGGGTGCAGTGCCTAAGAACCATAACTCTTTTTTGCACAATTTTGAAATTATTGTCCTTTTTAATTGTTCATACTTTATTTTAGACCAGAGTATTAAGTAACATGTTCCCATATATCACTATCCTACTGAAAAAGTGGCATGCGGGGGTATTGCCCCCAGTACAGTGGCCATTCTAGTTTTCACAGACTGCAAATTTGATTTTGCACAAATGATCAAGGTAACATCAAGTTAAAAGCTACCATGACTGTGACCATTTCCTTGTTTCCGAGGCATTCGTGTCTGTGACACATTTTTGTTTTATCTTATTTGTTTGTTTTTTTTATTATCCTTAATATTTGATAAGTCCTTACGTGTGAAGTTCCTTTCAGCATTATATACCAAAGGGAATATGAGATTCAAAACTTAAAGACTATGTTTATCACGATGCAGCACTGGAGTTTGCCTCACCTGCTGATTCTTCGCATCAAATATCTTTCATGTAAGATAAAGTTTCAGAAATTGGAGAGAAACAAAGTACAGTATATTGTTACACAAAGAAATGCTTCTGTATGTCCAAATCGTGACGTTTTTCTTTCGCTTTATTTTGCGGTTAAATGACTTGCTTTTAGTTTGACTTTTTAGCTCACCTGAGCATGCTCATGTGAGCTTTTAGGATCATTGATTGTCCGGCGTCCGTCCGTCCGTCCGTCGTCCACAATTCATACAAACGACATCTCCTCTGAAACCACCAGGCAAAATTTAATGAAACTTGCCTAGAATGTTCCTTGCATGAAGCTCTACCAAGTTTGTTCAAATGGTTCCAGTTCATTGCATTTCTGGGTCACAGGAGCTAAAAACAGATTTTAAAAGTTGGATCTTTAAAAATCTTCTTGTCAGAAACCACAAGGCCTGGAGCTTTGATATTTGGTATAAAGCATCATCTAGTGGACCTCTACCAAGTTTGTTCAAATTATGATCCTGGGGTCAAAAATGGCCCCGCCCCAGGGGTAACTTGTTTTACATAGAGTTATATAGGAAAAACTTTAAAAATCTTCTTGTCAGAAACCGTAAGGCATAGAGCTAAGATATTTGGTGTGTACCATTGTCTAGTGGACCTCTACCAAGTTTGTTCAAATCATGGCCTCTGGGTCAAAAATGGCCCCGCCCCAGGGGTAACTTGTTTTACATAGAGTTATATAGGAAAAACTTTAAAAATCTTCTTGTCAGAAACCGTAAGGCATAGAGCTAAGATATTTGGTGTGTACCATTGTCTAGTGAACCTCTACCAAGTTTGTTCAAATCATGGCCTCTGGGTCAAAAATGGCCCCGCCCCAGGGGTAACTTGTTTTACATAGAGTTATATAGGAAAAACTTTAAAAATCTTCTTGTCAGAAACCGTAAGGCATAGAGCTAAGATATTTGGTATGTAGCATTGTCTAGTGGACCTCTACCAAGTTTGTTCAAATTATGATCCTAGGGTCAAAAATGGCCCCGCCCCAGGGGTAACTTGTTTTACATAGAGTTATATAGGAAAAACTTTAAAAATCTTCTTGTCAGAAACCGTAAGGCATAGAGCTAAGATATTTGGTGTGCAGCATTGTCTAGTGGACCTCTACCAAGTTTGTTCAAATCATGGCCTCTGGGTCAAAAATGGCCCCGCCCCAGGGGTAACTTGTTTTACATAGAGTTATATAGGAAAAACTTTAAAAATCTTCTTGTCAGAAACCGTAAGGCATAGAGCTAAGATATTTGGTGTGCAGCATTGTCTAGTGGACCTCTACCAAGTTTGTTCAAATCATGGCCTCTGGGTCAAAAATGGCCCCGCCCCAGGGGTAACTTTTTTTACATAGAGTTATATAGGAAAAACTTTAAAAATCTTCTTATCAGAAACCAAAACGCTTAGAGCTAAGATATTTGGTATGTAGCATTGTCTAGTGGACTTCTAGCAAGTTTGTTCAAATTATGATCCTGGGGTCAAAAATGGCCCCGCCCCAGGGGTAACTTGTTTTACATAGAGTTATATAGGAAAAACTTTAAAAATCTTCTTATCAGAAACCGTAAGGCATAAGGCTTAGATATTTGGTACGTAGCATTGTCTAGTGGACCTCTACCAAGTCCGTCAAATTATACATCTGGGGTCAAATTTGGCCCCACCCTGGGGTCATTGGTTTTACATAAGCTTGTATAGGAAAAACTTCGAAAAATCTTCTTGTCTGACCCACAAGGCCCTGAGCCTTTAGACTTAGTATATAGCATTGTCTAGTGGACCTCTACCAAGTTTGTTCCAATTATACCCCTGGAGTCAAATTTGGCCCCAGCCCGGGGTCATTGGTTTTACATAGGCTTATATAGTGAAAACTTTGAAAATCTTCTTGTAGAAGGAGAAGTAGCATTTTCAGTCCAAATAATCTTGAAATTTGTCAGACAGGTTGTTTCTATGATTTCTAGCTCAAGTTCGAATATAGGTCATCTGGGGTCAAAAACTAGGTCACAGAGCCCAAAAATAGAAAAGCCTTGTTAACACTCTAGAGGTTACATTTTCAGTCCAAATAATCTGGAATTTTGTCAGACAGGTTGTTTCTATGATTTCTAGCTCAAGTTCGAATATGGGTCATCTGGGTTCAAAAACTAGGTCACAGAGCCCAAAAATAGAAAAACCTTGTTAACACTCTAGAGGTTACATTTTCAGCCAAAATAATCTTGAAATTTGTCAGAAAGGTTGCTTTGATGATTTCTAGGTCAAGTTTAAATATAGGTCATCTGGGGTCAAAAACTAGGTCACAGAGCCCAAAAATAGGAACATCTTGTTAACACTCTAGAGATTACATTTTTAGCCCAAATAATCTGGAAATTTGTCAGAAAGGTTGCTTCAAAGATTTCTAGCACAAGTTCAAATATGGGTCATCTGGGTTTAAAAACTAGGTCACAGAGCCCAAAAATAGAAAAACCTTGTTAACACTCTAGAGGTTACATTTTCAGCCAAAATAATCTTGAAATTTGTCAGAAAGGTTGCTTTGATGATTTCTAGGTCAAGTTTAAATATAGGTCATCTGGGGTCAAAAACTAGGTCACAGAGCCCAAAAATAGAAACATCTTGTTAACACTCTAGAGATTACATTTTTAGCCCAAATAATCTGGAAATTTGTCAGAAAGGTTGCTTCAAAGATTTCTAGCACAAGTTCAAATATGGGTCATCTGGGTTTAAAAACTAGGTCACAGAGCCCAAAAATAGAAAAATCTTGTTAAAACTCTAGAGGTTACATTTTCAGCCCAAATAATCTGGAAATTTGTCAGAAAAATTGCCTTAAGGATTTCTAGATCAAGTTTGAGTATGAGTCATCTGGGGTCACAAACTAGGTCACAGAGTCCAAATATGGAAAAACCTTGTTAATATTCTAAAGGTAGCATTTTCAGTCCAAATAACCTGGAAATTTGTCAGAAAGATTCTATGGATGATTTCTAGCTCAGTTTTGAATATAGGTATTCTGGGGTCAAAAACTAGGTCACAGAGCCCGAAAGTAGAAAAACCTTGTAAAAGCTCTAGAGGTTACATTTTTAGTCCAAATGTCCTTGAAATTTGTCAGAAAGGTTGTTTCAATGATTTCTAGCTCAAATTTGGATATGGGTCATCTGGGATTAAAAAATAGGTCACATGGTGCAAATATGTAAAAAACTTTTTAACACTCCAGAGGTTACATTTTCAGTCCAAATACCCTAGAAATTTGTCAGACAGGTTTTTTTGATGATTTCTAGCTCAGGTTGGAGTATGGGTCATCTTGGGTCAAAAACTAGGTCACAGAGCCCAAATATGGAAAAACTTTGTTAACACTCTAGAGGCTACATTTTAAGTCCAAATGTCCTGGAAATCTGTCAGATAGGTTGTTTTGATGATTTGTAGCTCAAGTTTGGATATGGGTTATCTGGGGTCAAAAACTAGGTCACAGAGTCTAAATATCGAGAAACCTTGTTAACACTCTAGATGCTACTTTTTCAGTCCAAATATCCTGCAAATTTGTCAAAGAGATTGTTTCAATAATTTCTAGGTCAAGTTCGAATATGGGTTATCTGGGGTCAATTAAAAAGGTCCATAGCAACTTTGTTAAAAGCAGTCATACTCAGGTGAGCGATACAGGGCCATCATGGCCCTCTTGTTGTATAAATTATTGTCACAGACCTTAATTAAAATAACATATACTGTTCAAAATGGACAAGATGCATAATGGTGAAGATAAATGCCAAATGCTGAAAACGCGGTGAGTGCTCAGAAACCATGTACTTTAGATGTTTTTAGTTAGTAGAAATAATCATATGCAATATCGTACGACCTGTTTTTGTCAGTACGTGGTGTTCTGCAGAGAAATTGAAATATCAGTTTTTGTAAAATTCATTAACTTGAAGGCACTATCTCTAGTGCTCTTCCGAAAATAAAAAAAATAGTCGTGTGATTGTGAATTCATCCGTACAGCTTTTTCTTTTAAAGATCAGAAGTTATGGTTAAAGGTATGTTTTAATTGTTAGACTGTACAATATCTGTAAGGCAATAAAGAAGCATATGTTTGTGTAATGTATTATTTTCAAAGTTTGAAACAAGTTTAAATGCACTTGAAATTTTGATTGTTTTAAGCACAATGAAATTGGGAAAATGCGTAGGAATATTTGATGAACTGATTCTATATCTTGTTTTACAATAAATCAAACGATATCTATGTGTTTTAGCTTAAGAAATTGTCTTCCTAGTGTGTAACAAAAGCTTGACTAGTACTTTGTTTCTTCGTCTTAAAAATTGTCAGTTGTTTTCAGATAGGAATGGCAACAGGCAATTTACTTCATCATCATTTCTGTAATTAGAAAAATACAAGTGCTGATTTTATTTTCCTCCATATGTCTATCAAGAAGTCAGGTAATATAGAAGCACAAAAATAAAGATTATTTAGCTATTTAATAAGGGATGGCACAACGGTGAATAAGAGGTCACTGAAAACAGGAGTGAAATTGAAAACTGAAATAACTCTTAGTGTCAAGTATCGGACACTATTACGTCAGTTTCTCACGACAAAAACAAAGAATCATAAAACGAGAAGTAGGTATTAAAGTGCTGTTGAAAGCCATTTGATGAAAACAGAGACATCATTTCCGCTTTTACCATAACATATTACCACTTATCCAGTAGGTAAACATCATCAGGTCACGAGAAACGGGTAAAAGAAGATAAATAGGCGTAAAGTCCATAAGACTTGCTCCAAAAAAATGGCACACTTTAACAGTGTTTCGAAAATATTAGTTATGTAAATTTAAAAGAGCAAAGGAGTAAAATCGTTCTGCTAGTATCTCGGCTAATACTATTCTTCAAACGTGGACTGAACATTTAGCGTTACTGCAATCTGAGTCAGTCAGTGGTCTTCTGCTTAAACCATTATTAACTGTATCTTCAAAACAACAATAGCATTAAAAAAACTACGGTCTTTAAATATTTAGTCAAATCCTCCTTTTGAGCTAGAACTTTCGATTGTATCGATTGGTGTCATACCAGCTTTAACCTTAAACTTTATTACAGTTCGCTGTTCCATACGATAAAATGAGGTCGACATTTTTTTTGGTCAGAATTTCTGTTCATACTTGCATTATTCACGCATTAAAAGCACGTTCAATATACCGTTTAGTTGTTACATTCGACAGCTCATGAGATTACGGCACCAAATTTATGACTTCTACGCAACAGGAATTCCGGTGAATACTCTGAGAGGGAGGTTAAATCAAATTGCTCTTTAAGCTAGTTTTTGCATACCTAAAATTTCACACTTTTACTAAAATACTCATCAGAATTAACTTATGATGTTCAGAAGAACTGCTATTGTTTTGAAATGTATGTTTAATAAATATTACAGTAATTGGACGACTAATAAAACTGAGATGGGATCTGTCCTGGAACTTTAAGACAGTATTTCGAAGAAGCTTATACAATTTGATATCATCCAGCAGACATTGGAACACATTTCACGTATTTCTTGCAGTATAGCAAAACACAAAGGAAATGTATGGCTTTGCATATCCAAAAAATATTACATAATATTTCAATTTACCACTGAAAAAGTGTGTCCGCCAAAAAATTCCTTCGGGTGGATAAATCAAATATCATATACAACTTAAAACAAGCCTTACTTATTCGGTTCATTCACTTAAAGACAAATTACACCTCAAGACTAAATTGATTATAAAACATTTATACAGTAAGTGATATATCTGACATAACTCAGAGGGAGGGGTCAGCAGATTGCACAAGCACATTCTGTTAGATCCGGTACGCGTTAACCAGCTTGAAATATTCAGCAGAAGTAATAATTTCAGTCAACGGTAAAAGTGGTTTGCTAAGATCCAGGCTATTGATATGATCGAAATATCAAGGGTCGGTCGAATCTAAGCCAAAGCAACGCCTGTGTAATCACATAATACAGATAAATACAAAGTCAAATTAAATTAGTGCTTATTATATTCTGCTTTTGACTGGTAAATATGTTATTTAAAGCATAATGTATTCATATAAACGTACTGCAGTAGGCAGATAATTTATAGAAGAATAAAAGGTGAACAAATGTGGATGTTTCTTAAATTTTAACAAGTGCGAATGTTCTTTCGTTCTCACTTGATGAAATAACCTAGTACAACATCATCTTGACAGTACTGACAATTACATCATTAAAGTCTTAGAAGATTTCCGTACTGAAAGGATGCAAAGAAAGATGTGGAGAGCAATTTTCCAGCTTCATGACATTGGCCTACTTTCATATGATTACGCCGACCACGTTTAACGAAGATCACGTTCACTAAATATGACCAGTACTTTTGAATGTCGGCACACGCAAGAGAAAGACAAACAAACGGAAATTGCGCCAGTCACTTGTTAACTTTCCCGTCTCTAACAAGAACCCATAAAAGCATCACTTCAAAGCACGAATATTATTGTTATTATTCTATATGCTGATGACAATATGAAATACGTGAAAAGAGCATCAAAACTTTGATTCTTTAGATAGATTTGAGAACAGACTGTACTGTGTTACTTTTGTTAACTAAGCCAGACTTTTAACAAATACTAAGGTGTCAATGTGTATTTTTTTAAACTAAATGATTCACAGAGAATTTTAAAGGTCACTTTCTCTTGCTTTGTAATCTGCGCGAGGAATTACAATATTTACCGATTATTTAATATCAAACAGATCACATACTGTTAATGCACACTTGTTTTCAATATCACTTGAATTGACAACATTTTGTTCTTGTAATGTTTTGTTTTTGTTTTGCTTTGTGTTCTGTCACATTTTGTTTGATTTAAGCATTTCGCATATAACAATAAGTTAAAAAAATAATTAAAAACTGGTAAGAGTTTTTAAATTTTCAGATTGTGAGATCTTGAAATAGAAAAATATGTATGAACTGTTTTTTTTTTTTTTTTAATTTATTATAAATGATAATTAATTTTATCATGACGACAATTAAAGAATGTGAAAAGAGTGTTTTTTTTTAAAACTCAGGTTTCATCATTATGATAATGTCAAAGTTGATAATAGCAACATTGTGATATCAATGACGTAGCTTAACTACGACTCATTTATACCTCGCTTTGAAAAAAATGATAAATAAACTATTTCATTTTAAGTTTGAAAGTGGAAACGACAATAAAATATAAAGCGATTAACTTTCCAAGAACAAAACAAGTCTAAATGTTTTTTTATAACCCTTTTAAGACTGTTTGTTTTCAGTTTATATCGATTTTCTTTGCAGGAGTGTAATAGGAAACAATAAATTAAGTGAACACGTTTTGTAGCTTTATTCTTTCAACAAATTATGTTGTGTTTTCGTTTTATATTTTTTTTTCCTTTTTTTATATTTATTATCAATATCCTTAACACTTGGTTATGTGCTAACGTTTGAAGTTTTTCAGCATTCTATATCAAAATGAGTATAAGGTTCAGAATTATGCTGAAAACGAGAAGAATGTTCAGAAACCTTTAGGCGTTTATAATTATTAGTTATAACTACATGCAATTCATTACGATCTGGTTCGTGTGTGTGTGTGCGTGCGTACGTGCGCGCACGTGTGTGTGTGTGGTGTTTTGTTGAGAAGTTGAAGTATCACGTCTTATAAGAAAAACTTCCTTTACTTTAAAGCACCATTACTTGTTCTCTTCCGAAAAAAAATTCTCGATTTTGATTAAATACAACTTTTCAAACAGTTATTGTGGTTAAGTAGATGGCATGCCTTTATTGTTAGGATGTACCAAATGTATATGCAAAATATGATCACATGTTTTTTTAATAAACTGTTTTCAATGTTTCAAAAAAGTTTAATTGCATTTGAAATTCATTTGTCTTAAACTGAATAAATTAAAATGGAATGATGCATAGGTGTATATGATGAACTTGGGCGTGTATGTATATGTGCATATATCTTGCGTTTTTACACTTGTCATTGAAAAAGAAATCAAACGAGACCTGTTACGTTTTTAAGCATTAGAACCTGTCTGACCTGTCATTGTAAAAGAAATCAAACGAGATCTGTTACGTTTTTAAGCATTAGAACTTGTCTGACCAGTGTGTAAAACAACCCTGACTATGTATTTTTGTATCAAACTCAAAGTCAACATGTGTCAGTTGTTTGTAGTTAAGGATGCCTGGCTATCTGATGTGAAGACCACAGACAGTTTACCTCAACATAAATTTCTGTAATTTAAAAATACAAGAGCTGGATTTATTTTCCTCCATATGTCTGTCAAAGAGTCAGATAATATGGAAGTTCAAAAATAAAGATTATTTAACTAGATCTATATGTCAAAGGTTAAAACAAACTGTTTATAAGAAATCTTTAAAAGCAAGAGTAAATTGAAAACTGAGATAAGTGTAACACTTAGTATAAGATGAGAATCGAACACCGTTTAATTTGTTTCTCACGACAGAAAACATAGACTCATAAAATGAAAAGTATGTGTTTAAGTGCTGTTTAAAGCCAGTCAAAGGAAAGGGAGACTTCATTTCCGCCTTTTTCTTGACATTTTATCACTTTATCATTAAGCAAACATCAACAGAGATTGGAATAATAAAAATAGAATATGCGTAAAAATAGAGAATACGGGTACAAAAACTTGCTAATAGAACTGCATTATTTAACAGTGTTAGGAAAACATCACGTATATAAGTTTAAAAGTGCAAAGGAGGATACGTAAACATATAAACATTGTTTAAATTGTCTGCATTGTAATGCATCTAATATATGTATTTAGGTCATAGTCATCATGATATTCTTTAAATAGTTTCAATAGTTATGATCAATAAGTTGACATGATGAAAAATACAATGTCAGTGTCATAACAATGTTAAGAACTAATGTTAAAGAGATTGATTTTAACAAAGGCAAACTGCCCGTAGGCGTAAGATTATGTATTTTTCTTCTTTTTTTAGAACGTCAGTTCAAGTGTATATATCAAAGATTCAGTGTCATCTTCAAATCATTATACTCACGGTGTCTATGACAATGAACTTTCAAAGTAGAAAACCAAGTTATCATTCAGTTATCTTAACGAGCGTTTGTCCTTGGTAAATGCATTTATTATGGTATTGCAGCATTAAAGCATAAAGTCTTCCTTTACCATGATTATATACCAAATACTGATTGATGATGGAGTGCTTTTAGTATTACCTTCACAATTTTACCGAGAAAAGGAAAATCAGTATTTATTATATTTCTTGAATAAAAAAAAATTGTGGTTGATTCTTACAGCAAGGAAACACTCTGCAATATAGGGGATATATATTATTACAAAGGCGTAGATAAGAAGAGATATTGATATGTTACACAACAGACCAATAATTTTCATCGCAACAACAATGCCACAACAAGACGCAGTAGTCTACAAATCATAATGACTTATTACTTTATACTTTCATATAATTCAACTTATTTTACAAATCATAATGCCATGCTGCTTTATGTGTTTATTTCAGCTAATTTAACAATTATAATGACTTATTGCTTATTTAACAAAATCATAATGACCACTGGTTGATTAATTTATTTCAGCTTATTCTACAAGTCGTAATAACTTGCTGCTTAATGTGTCTGTTTTAGCTTATATAACAATCATAAAGGAAGAGAATGGTGGTTGTATATCCATCACATGAGTACCACTGTCTTTCGTAAGACATCTGATTCTTGGGCTTGTGCCAAATATGGTCCAAAAGACAAACCTTTAACATTTTTTCGTAGAGATCCATTTGGCAATACTTAATACCATATATCGGATCTTTGTAGCTTCTTTCTTCAGAGAAAAGAGAGTTTTAAAAGGTTTAAATTTCCGATATTTTCATGATATTATTGTGAAAAACTTGTGACGGATTCATTCAAATATAAATCGTAAAACAATCATAATAAGAAATCAGTCGGTAATGTATACAGTGGCTCAATTTCGTTTTGATTTTTTTTTCGATAATATACGGCTGTTGTATTTAAACTAAATTTAATGTATTGAATAATTTAATACATGACTAGCCCAGTGTGGTATCGATTAGTAATATAAGGACATCGGAAGTTAAAGGAAGTTTTTCTTATAAGAAATCCTTTGCATACAGACTTCATTGCCAAGATGAATTCTATTTTTAGTTAGATATCCGCCAAATATAAATATGAAATAATTCTTGCTTAAAACTCTCAATGTTTTACAAGTGAAACGATCATATCCTGTATTAAGAATCTTCAAAAATCAACAGCACATATTGTTTGTCCTGGAAATGTCATATTCTCTGAAAGTTAACAATGTTATTTCATTAAATACAGTTTGATTTTAAAATAGGATAGGAATTGCGCAGTTAGTTTTAGGTGCAGACAGGTGTCTAGCAATTTAAGGCCTCCTAACGACACCGGATTTTTTTTTTACTGTAAACATCTCTTTATAATTTTGTTACTTTTTCGCGCCTTTTCGTTAGTAAGTGCTATTAACTTCCAGAACAAATTGGGCTCACACCGTAATAATATAGGGAATGCACCTAGTTAGACATACTTCTCTTTTAAATATTAAATGTTTGTCCTTTTGAGCATATTTGGCACAATCCCAAGAGCCAGATGTCTTGGAAAGGACAGTGGTACTCAGGTGTAGATATAGGGCCTTCATGTTTCTCTTTCTTGTACTAAAAGGCTTGCAAAGCTTTCATTGCCATAACGTTTTTTTCTCTTTTTTTTCTTCTTTTTCTTCAATATGGCTTGTTTTATTTGTTGAAGTTCAAGATTTCAGGTGTTTTTTACGCGCAACGTGTTTTTATCACTTGACCACCACACATTCAAACCAACTGAGATATTTCACAAGAGAGTGTATGACATTTGACATTTGTAATGAATAGAATTTGATCTCCAACCTACATCTATCTTTGACTTTAGCTTATAAACGTCTAGGATGCCTTTAAACATTGCTATATTTCTTTATGCATACGCCATACAGTAGCTGCAAGATGCAAATATCTTTTATTCTTAGGACCCAGAAGTTTTAAAATGCTAACATGTAAGAAATATCCATTGATGGAAATTTTGTAAAATCATTACTCAATTCCGTAGTGTTTAGATTAGAAAAAAAGTTCATTTCCCTCTTTTCCTGAACAAAAACTATTTTTGAGAGATGCTATATCTTACATTGAATTACATGCAGTATAGAATTTCAAGCCTAAGGTTGAGAACAAATGATAGCTTTTACTGTTCTTTTTCCTGAAGACACTATATGCTCGTGTCAAATAGAATTCTTGTAGAGAAGAATCTCTTGAATTAAATGATACAGAAAACTCCGTAGTTTATCGCTTACATGACATGAAAGGCTTTCAGCTTTTACAGATACTCCTGCACTATTTACTGCGAGGAAGCCGATAACGCCAACGACGTAAATGTCAATGATAGAAGTCGGTGTGTCAACAACAATTTTCGAAACAAGACTTAACAGATATTTTGGAAAATCGCTGTGTCAACATCAATTTACGCAACGGGACACTAGATATAACGTTACATTCAGTACATAAAGAAAGAAATATGCCAGGCTATTCGAAAGATTGTACAAAATACCTACTTCTCGTCGATATCGGAGTTAATATAAAATACTCGAAACTTCAAAAAAAAAAGATGAGCTATGCATTTTTGCCAAAATAATGAATATTCTATAATAAAGAATACATTAACATGATAAGCAATTGTTCGTGTATGTTTAATTCAGTTATTTTCAAATTAAAGAAAAAGTAAAAGTGATATGTAACTGATCTTTTTGTGTGTACGTTTGTACGTCATAAGACTTCTAAATTCTCACCGAAGTCCTCGCTCAGAGCTTTAAAAGTAGTATACAGACCTTACAAAAACCATGTAAAGACAGGTGACAGTTTCACACAGCATGCAAACTCTAAACAGTGATAAAGATATGTTATATATATGTATATATATACAAGTTTTATTTCATCCAGGAAACCTAGAGGCATTACTGAGGTGACTTTTTATACCAAATTTTGGCATTAATATTCGTTCAAAAGTAGTAAGTTCGCACAAAAATCAACATGTGCCCACTTGCCCACTTAATGAATAAAATAATTTTCAGCAACGTTTTCTTTTCTCAATCTTGGTTGTTTCTTTATTTTTATGAATGCTTAGGATTTTTCCTGTTGTCATTTTTAGAAAGACCGGTCGCTTTCGAAAAATGAGTTTTATTATGACTGTTTTCATAAGTTAATTATCCATTGGGAGTGGGGAAGTATGTTCCAGTACCCAATGAAAAAAAAAGTAAAAACAAGAAAAACTAATGGTCCTACATGAAATACACATTATGGATATCTAATCAAAAAGAAATTTTCTTTTTCGCGTAAAGGGGTTGTATGCTCAGTGATACTGTCACCTGTGCATATAATGCCAATAAAACAAATGTCAATAGTTGCTTAATAAAGTTCATGACATGCTTAATATGAGAGTCAGAAAATAGGTAAAGTCTTAATTCCGTATTACAAGACTCAAGAGATTGGTCATTGTACTGATCACTTTATATCCCTAATAGTATCAGGGCTATTTTGGCATCAACTAGAAAGTGTGTAATTAAAGGAAAAACACTTGCCAGATATCATCTTCTTTTATTAACAGTGTTACAGTAAGTACATGTTTTAATTCAGGCTGAAGTTAAATGACACAAAAAACCATTTGACTATGTAAGGAAGAAATAAAATCATTTGACTATGTGAAGAAGAAATAAAATCATGTCCATACTTTGTATTCGTTTCTCTATCACTGAACAATATAATAAATATGTTAGAATGTAGTGGTAGACGGTAAAAGTTGCTTCTGTAGCCAAACAAAAATGTATAAACAATATGTTTCTTAAATAATTGAAATAATCATAACGATACGATTTCAAGTCCATCGCGACTGTGAGTATTTTGTTAATTCTTGAAAGAAAACTGTCAAGTTGGCAGTTATATCTAAGTGTATTTGACAATGTTCTATATCGGTCTTTCTCATAACGACACGTAAAAAAATCAATAGTCTTTTGTTTGTGTTTGATATAGTTCTTTTAGCGGTTTGATCTTTTTTTTTTACATATGCATATACTTGAAACAATATCTTCTTGCATCTAGATATGCCATTAAGAAACAAATGTTTCTTACTACGAATATATCATATTTAGTATGATCGCGCGCGTGCAAAAAAAATGATCTTGATTTGACGACGATAATACGAACGATCGTCCTATTTTCTTTATTTTTGCGGGTTTTCTTTCCCTGTCTTATTACAACCGGTATTTACACTAAAGTCAATACCTATATTCTAACATTAACTTGATAGATTTCACAATGTGTCATAGAGTTGACAGCGAAAGCATCGCGAAATTATGTTAGACATTTAAGAACTTGCTAATATCTTAAGAAATTAAATCTACCATATAAAAGACATATGAATAAATATCTGCTTCCACAGAAGTTTTTATTGATATCAGTCATTCATGTAACGTTGTTACAGCAAACGTGACTTTTGCTCACGTTCTTTATTTATGCAGTTCTGAACACCGTTGACATGGAAATGATTGTATACAATGCTTGCCTATAACTTTCAACTTGTTTAGTCAGTGGGTCTCTTGTATTCGAGTCGTTTTTTTAACATAAAACACCGATAGTTCTATCTCGTGACTTGGTATGCACATCGTTTATTTTCCTATATAGATACTACATTGGACCAGCAAACCCTGTAGAATGTCTAATGTAAGTGTCTCTGGCATACAATATCGTGATTTCAAAATCACATGAACATTATGAATTATTTTCTTTTTTCGAACTCTGTAATATCTATAACACGTTGTCTTAAATTTAGATTTAAACTCTCATTAGTAATATTTTTATGACAAACTATGACCAAGGTAAATGAATTGTAAATTGTATCAGTATGGATTGTTGACCAGGTACATGTATATTTATTACTATTCTAATCGTAATGGCAAATAATTTATGGTGTTAAAAGTACCTATTTCTTTCTTTTCTTATTGATATCTTAAAGCTTTTTCACAGTTTTCATGGTGTACAGAAGCATAATATTATGTTTTTCCATGGTATATTAACTTCTCTTAAATTTTAAAGATTTTTTAAGCTTAATTCTGTGAGTCAGTTGCTTTAAATTGTATTATGGAAAAAGAAGAAAGACGAGGTGATTATGCAGACAAGCATAAAGGTTATATAATTTTTATTAAAAATCACATTTTGATATAACTCCCTTTAGGAAAATATTTAGACCGACAGTACGCTAGAAAGCGCGTGATATTTGATATTAAACATGAAAATCAATATTTATAGATAGAATAGCAACAAAAAGCAATTACAAAGATATATAATCTACTTAGAAATTAATGTATTAATGTAGATAGATCAAAAGACAAATGGAAATAGTAGTTTATCAACAGGAAGAAAATAATTTCAGGTGTGGTTCCACGTCTTCTATTTTTCTGGTTTGCTGCAATACTTTGTCACAGCTTAACTCGTTGCCGATTCAGCTAAAAGCTGGGTTTTTTTACATGCAACACCAATAAACTGACCTGGATGACATGCCATTTTCGCAAGAAAGAAGTATTGCCCTTTTTCAATGAGAATTAGGCATATATGGAGAAAAAAAAACTCCGGATTGATAAGTTCAACTTAATATTGATTATTCTTGAGTTGCCTCAGCACTAACTATTATATTGTTTTGTAGTTGAACATTCTAGAGTGAATATGGATTTATAAGAGAAAAAAATAGCTGTTTAGTGTATATATTCCTAAAAGAAATATTGTTGCGCTTATGTTCTTTTTAACATTAGTTATTAGTAATATATTACTTTTAATATATAATGAGCCAAACAAGTAAATAATGATGTTGAATTAGCATATGGCCGTTTCCGAGATCGTGACAAGATACTAAATGCAATGTTTTATTAAATAAAACATTATATTTTCTTCTGCTGTATTCATTGTAAATTTCGAACTCATGAATAATTCATTACCTACTTCCATTGGTTTCCGAAAGATTTCCTTTGCGCAATCTCAGCCAATGAAATTACTCGTTACAATTTAGTGTGTTGGCGTGTCACTCAAGAGATCGGAGTTCGAATCCCTTTCTGGGTTGTGTATTCTAAGATGCATTGAATCTTTCTGTTACGGACTTTCATGTTCGTAAGAATTGAAATTTTTTTGTTGGGGATTGAGGGTGGTGGTTACAACATAGAAAATTGCATATCATACAACCCATGCGGATTTCATAGACCATTTGTCTTGAAAAAAGTCAAGTTAAGTGTTTCCAACACTTTTGATGTTGCCAATCATGCAGTAATGTCCATTGCACGTATTTGGTTTGTAATTAACAGGAAAGGATTAAGGAACTAAGGATATCTGTGCTGCGGCTTGAGTGCATCGTCGGTGACCCCCTGTACATATTCCGCACAACGACATTATGTACCGTGGGATAATTGACTGTAGATTATTCGTTTTCATGAATATTTATTAGCAAAGGGAAGTAACTCCTCGTCGAATGAGATTACGCAATACAAATAGATACTCTTCAGTGAAGAGTATGAATAATGACAAGTTACTTAAAATAAAAGATTTAAGATTTAAACATGGGCGCGAAAGGCGAATTGTAACGAATAGTTTCATTGGCTGAGATTGCGCAAGGGAAATCTTTCGGAAACCAATGAAAGTAGGTAATTAATTATTCATGAGTACGAAATTTTTACCAACCAATTGTCCCACGGTAGATAAATGGAGTGAAACGGAATGGATCGAACGTGGGTTTCCGACGATGCTTGAGTGAGGAGGTCGTTGTTTATAAACATCTTTGATTTAAATAAGCATTTTCAAATATCGAACGAAAATAGTTTTTGACATTAAACGAACTGAGTGCACTTAGTCTAGTACTTTATTTCTAATACTGAAATAAACAAAAATCTGAAGAAAGTAGAACGACATGCATTTTTTTCTGTATAGTATTTCTGATCACTGTTATTTAAATTTTATTTGTTTTGGTACTTTAAGTTAATTGTATTATGTCGTTATAACTTCGCCCGGGAGCATCTAAAAGCCAGATAAAGTCAAGATGTTGCCACCGTTTGTTGACTGTTAAATACTACTGTTCTCGAAACGTTGAGCAGCCTGTTGACGTCTTTTGGTACAACCAACCAATCATTTGTACCGGGAAATAACGCTACGGGTACTATCACCTTGCTTGGGTCATACACAGGTGGTTCAGTCTAAAAAAAAATCAAATATTATTTTAATAGTTTTGGTGATTTTTCTCACCACACTATTTCAATAATGCAATTAAGTATTAAAAAACAAAGCTGGTTTTATAAAATATCTTCGCAAAATACAAAAGAAATCGTAACATTTAAGCAATCTTAATTACTCGTTCTATTCTGACATATACCTAAGGTTTAGTTTAATCATGTAAGAGTTTATGTTGATTCAAGTTTGTGTGAAAAACTGTGCAGATGGGAAATCTTAAAAAAATATTAATTATTTCTTACGGTTGTAATTTAAAATCATGCAACACTCAGAACTTATACCTGATTATTTACGCAGATGGATGCAAATAAGGACTGAAAAACCACATCATGGCTAAAAACATACCTGATAGTATTTCTTCTTGTTTTCTTTAGCACCAAAATCATACATCTGAAACTTGCCACTGTTTACCATCTGAAACAAAACGCAAACTCCATGTCTATACTTTTTGTATATTAAACCTTGTTTGTATCTACTGAAAACCTACTCTCCTGCGCATCGGTCGAATGTTTCACTTTCTTGTATTCACATAGCTGCTAATGGAGCGTACTGAAAACCCTGAGCCATTTGTTTTTGAGTTAACCAAATTCATTGAATATGAAGCTTTTTATTTATTTCTGTTTTCTATTTAATTTATGAAATCATGATAAATCAACATGAAACAAATAAATCGTCGAAGGAAAATGAAAAATCGTGCAAGTATATCATGTCTCAACGGTCAACGATTGAAATGTTAACTGCTCATGATTCGGTTCAGTATTTTCAATAGCGTCAATTCGGTCCATTTACTCGAATTGCTATCAGACAACGAGCAACATTTGTAATTGTAAAAACTCTCAGTGCGTGTCTTTTTCTCCTGTCGTTTCCTCCAAGTGTTTGTTACAAATTTAGATCTGCCTAAGACTCGAGACTATACACTGGCTTCATCCGAATTATGAAACCGTTAGTGTAATGAAGATCTGGGCCGTATTAAGTCGTTTGAATTTTTGAAATAGTTGTTAAAGCAATATTGTGAGATACAGGTTAATCCTGTTATTTCAGTATATATATATATATATATATATATATATATATATATATATATATATATATATATATACTGTTCACAAAAAGTAGGGGATATTTTAGGTAACATTTTTATTGCGAGTAATTAAGAAAACCCTTACCTTTATATGTTTATCAAATCAATTAAACAAAATCATTCACATATTTTAATCGAAAATTAATCTTCTTCATGACATCTTTAGGTACTTTAAACAGCGTCCAAAGTCATTATGTTAACGTCATCATTTGCATACGCCCTCAGTAACGTGTTTGACCATCTCTGTTGTTGCAAAAAGCCATGCAACGACGTCTCATACTCCTAATAAGGCGACTGATGGTGCGCTGAGGGATTCTGTCCCACTCTTCCTGCAGTGCCAGACCGAGCACATGTAAGGTTCTTGGTGGAGGATCACGTCTTCGGACACATTTTCCAAGATTGGCCTACACATGTTCAAAAGGTGATAAGTCACCTTTAGACATGTCAGGGTCATGGAACATCCCTCGCATGCCTTACAAACACGGTAAACAACAAATATAGTATACATTATAACAATACATTTTTCTTAACATTAAACATTTGTATATGAATAATCATGAAAATTATTAGATTTTTATCTGTCTTGTATAACACAAAAGTAAATCTTCAAAAATATATACAAAAATTGTTTAATTTTCCAAATATTCACCTTGTCCGGAAAAAAAAGAAACATAACAACATGAATATTGCGATTGTCAATGTTTACATAATATGTTTAGGTAAGTTACTTAACTGGAAGAAAGAAAAAATATTAAATACAATTTAGATGATAAATGTCTTTGTGACTAACGGCATCATAAGGGAAACAACAACTTAGATTATCAATAATTGTAATAATATTTTCTGCTAGTGCAAACAGAAGATAAATTATTTGTAAAAGCACAGCTGAAAAGAACTTGTAAGTTTTAGCCTCCGTGAGTAAGAAAGATTAAAAGATATATATTCATTTTATGTACACATATTAATTATATCACTAAGCATAATGTTATTATACAACCTACTTTCAATTCTTTCGGATAAGGGGCTAACAACGCAAGAGGTCCAGTTACCCCATCTAGAATCATTGCAGGAGCAACAAGAATGAACAGTTTTATTTTGCTGCCAAGGTCCTGATCTCTGGAAAGCTGGGCAAATGCAGTACCTACACCCTGAGATTGTCCTACGTAGAACATCTGCTTTGCCCCGGTTACTTCACTGTTGACTGGGGCGGGAAGGTCGTACCTCGCCATTTCACCCCAGTTGAAATGCATCAGAGAAGGTCAAGATCAGTTGTTGATTAATAAGTAAAGTACCCGCACGATTATTTGTATATTTTTAAACCTTGGAGGAGATCGTTACAAGTTATTTCTGGAATCATTATTTTGAAAAAACTGTTAAATGAAAATATTCGTGATTTGTTTGGACGAAAGCTAAAACGTTTTGCTTGTTCATATTACAAAATATTTTAAGCGCTATAAATTGACATGCGTTATGAAAAGAAGTCAGGTGCGCTTCTTATCTTATTTGAAAACAAAAATAGTCAAACAAGTATGCTTTTCAGAAAGAATTTACATATTAAATGTTTCTACAGTGTCTTTTTCAAAGTTGACTATTATATGGAACCGACTGTTTTAACACCAGTAGTATGAGAAAGGACAAAATAATAATAAGAAGAAGACTTACGATATGGAAAACGTTCAAGATGATAAATAGTGATTGTTACAAAATTGCTGGTTGATGTTTCTTTATCCTAACACTGATTTCCAAAAGAACTAATGATCGCATTACCTAAATTTCCAGAATTCTTTCTGATCTGGATCAAGCTTTATGTGTTGCCTCCCACGTGTGTTTCCTCTGCTGTTACCTAGCCGAACGTCAAAGCCTACATCGGCCACAGTGAAGCCAAGACTTTCATTTACATGGTTCTCAACCCAGCATGCAGATCACGGGAATATAAAGTGCTGTAACATTACCACTGCCTTTTCTATTGGTAAAACAAAATCATCAGCCTGTACTTTCATAATTGAATTATATAAATTTTTAAGTGTCGCCCTTTTTATGGTGCAGGGATACCTTGATAAGCAATCAATAGTTTGTGCAAGTTTGAACCAGCTCTGAGTGATCAGAATTATGGATGAAAGCAATCAATATTTTGTGCAAGTTTGAACCGGCTCTGAGTGATCAGCATTATGGATGAAAGTAAAAGAGTAATGCAAAAAGCGATTATATCTTAATCACTACTTGAATAACTTCAACTTAACTCAACTTATAACTGCTAAAAGTCAATACTGACTATACTAGGCACACTTGTGGTGTTGTGTCGGTAAATGTTATTATATAGTAAAAGAGATTGTTACTTATTAAAAAACAGTATTTAAAGGAAATGTTCTTCTTGACAAAATAATTATGGAGAGCATAACAAAAATTGGAAAAAAAAGAAAAAAAACGCATGTCAGGAAAACCCACAGTCAGAAAACACAGCCTCCATACACAGTGAAAAAGGTTTTCAATTTTAAGGTCACTGTGACCTTGACCTTACACCTACTGACCCTAAAATCAATAAGAGTCATTCACTCAGTGTGTGCAACCATTACATGAATTTTGAAGTCTCCAAGACAAATGGTTGTCAAGTCGAGTGTAAATGATTCTAAACATTTAGGTCACTTTGACCTTGACCTTTGACACACTGACCCCAAAATGTATTGCGGTCATCCACTCAATGTGTGCAATCATGATGTAAAGTTTGAAGTTTGTATAACAAATGATTGTCAAGATACATGGCGACCTTGACCTTTGACCTACTGGCCCCAAAATCAATAGGGGCCATTCACTCAATCTGTGCAATCATTACATGAATTTTGAAGTCTCTAAGACAAATGGTTGTCAAGTAATAGAGTGTAAATGATTCTAAACATTTAGGTCACTATGACCTTTGACACACTGACCCATAAATGTATAGGAGTCATCCACTCAATGTGTGCAATTATGATGTAAAGTTTGAAGTCTCTACAACAAATGATTGTCAAGTTACATGACAGAAATGGTTTTCAATGTTAAGGTCTATGTGACATTGAACTTTGACCTACTGACCCAATAATCGATAAGTGCCATTCATTCAATGTGTGCAACCATTGTATTAATTTTGAAATCTATATGATAAATGGCTTGTTGCGTTACAGAGTGTAAATGACTCTTAACTAAAGGTCACTGTGACCTTGACCTTTGACATTCTGACTCCAAAATGTATAGGAGTCATCCACTTAATGTGTGCAATCAAGATGTTCAGTTTGAGGTCTCTATGGCAAAATGATTGTCAAGTTACGTGGTGGAAATGGTTTTCAATGTTGAGATTTATGTGACCTTGACCTTTGAGCTTCTGACTCCAAAATCAATAGGGGTCATTCACTCAATGTGGGCAATAATCATATCAAGATAAAAGACTGTAGGCCAAAGAGTACTTTCCTCCAGAAATCAAATTGTTAATGGATGCTGACGGATGGACACCCTGGACCATAACATAATATGCCCCCTTCGGGCATATAAAAATAATAACTCGGCATGAAAAAAAATCAACTTATTATTGCATATTCTTGTGCTGCTTTAGCACTTAATATGACATATCAACATTCCATTTTTTTTCTTGTAAGTAAGAACCTTCGATATAATTCACGATATAATTAATATAATTTACTATATCCTTTGAAATAAAATAACCCAATTACACTACACTACACTACACAACCAAACGATATTGCATAATCATTTAATATTTCATAATTAAGTGCCTTTTGCAATACAGTTTAACGCCACAGATACACAATTTATAAAAGTAATTCAATCATATATTGCGTTGTATAATGATTTTTGATTATTAAATATAAACACAGAGTCATACTATTTTAAAAATGAAACTTTGATGATTTCTTTTTTTGTAACAACATAGGAAAACTGTTTATCACTGTAACTCTTGCTGATTTCATAGATCATTTGTCTTGAAAACAAAAATGATTGACTAATTTTAGACAAACTTTTAATTGGACTACCTCTTTTTGTCGTCGTTGTGTTTTATTGTCCGTGATGCAATAACGTTCTTGCATGAGTTTGGTTTCATGCTCAAAAGAAAAAATAAAAAGCTAAGGTTGTGTGTACTATTTATGGAGTGAAGATAAAGTCATTCTTGTTTCTTAACTTCTTTATTTTGCATTAACATTTGCGAATATCAAGCAAAAACCAGACTGAGTGCACTTAATCTAGAACTTTATTTCCAATACTGAATCAGAATAAATCTTATCAAATAGGGTGACATGTATTTTTTTCTGTATGGTATTACAGTGTCATTTAAAATGTTATTGGTTTTGGTACTTATTAAATAATTGTATTATGTCGTTATAACTTTGTGAGGGAGCATCTAAAGCCCAGATAAAATCCAGATGTTCCCACCCTTCGATGACTTTGTTAAATACTATTGTTCTGGAAACGTTGAGCAGTCTGCTGACGTCATTTGGTACAACCAACCAATCATGGGTGCCTGAAAACAGCGCCACGGGTACTGTCACATTACTTGGATGATAAACAGGTGGTTCAGTCTGGAGCGAAATAAAAATATCTTAATATTTTGGTGATTTTTTTCTCCACATTATTTCAGTCTTTACATATAATTCAAAGGCGCAAATCTAGTTTAACAATACATCAGTTCGAAAAACACATCAGAAATTATACATTCCGTTTCGATCATTCCTTCATACTCGCTCATTCTGTCATGTCTTTCTTTATTTAGAGTTTGTTAAAAGATTAAGTTAATTCAAGTTTGTGTTACAAAAGTTACCCAGATGGGAAATGTAGTAAAAATTTTGTTTGTTTGTTTGTTTTTCAAATGAAAGTGAACTAAAATGATGCAACCCTCAGAACATTGAACTGATAATTTATGCAGATGGATTGAAACAATAACTGATAGCTAATGACATGATTAAAAGATACCTGATTGTATTTCTTCATGTTTTCTCTAGCACCGAAATCATACATCTGAAACTTGCCACTGTTTACCATCTGAAATATAACACTCAAGTCTAGATATATACGTTTTGGAAATCAAACCTATTTTGAATATACTGAAGTCCCTGGTCTGTTTCTCTTTTTTTACTAATGCAAAAAATAAACTGAGTATATGTGTATGTTTTTGTTATTATTTGTTTGTTATTTTTGTTTTGTTTTGTTTTCCCTTTTTTTATTGTATTTAATATGAGTAAATAAGGGTAAATTAAAATAAATTAGAATTTATCATTGTTAAAAAAAGTTTAAAAATCTTGCATTAAATACTGGTAGAGTACAGAAAATGCATGCTCATTGTGTCTAAACACTCAAAAATTAAAACATATAGTATTAGAATACTAATAGACATTTTCAGACTTATTTATCTGAAACAAAACGATGTCTTTGATAAGAAAACACAACGAAAACGAAAACACTCATACAGTATCTCTTTTTTGACGACTAAGCCAAATCATTTTCATGTAGATAACCTTGTATCTTTAGTTCCTTATAAATCGCTATATTTTTGCTGAAACTTCTACCGCATACTCGTTAAATTCATATTTCCCTTTTTTCTTTTAGTTCCCGATTTCTCAGAATACTTTACGTAGTACAAAATCGACACAGGATAAATACTACCTTAAAGGAGAAGAATTTTATAACTTTGTTATACTTTGTCTTCCATTTTAATCCTTTTCTTGGAATATATATTATTGATTTGTGTATATAATCATATTTGTTTATATCTCATTATTCTGGAAATAAATATATTTAAAATAATAGACATTTTGTCAGCCCTAATTGATTGGAACTTTTTAAAGAAATATATTATCTTAGGACAAAATATTGACTACTAGTAATATAGGACACTTTTACCATGGAAGTTTCAAGAAATGACTGATGTTTATTTCAAATCTCACCGACCTAATGGGTTTAAACGGTATAGAGAAACACAATGTTTTTTGTCTAAGACTGACCATAGAAACAAGTGTTACTTGATATTGAATCGTTTACATAATGAAAACCTACTGACAGCTGACAAAAAGCAAACAAAATGAAAAGCGGAAAGTGAGAAGAAACAAAATATGGTTATAAACATGGCACGAATTAACCCCCACGCACTTCATTATGAGAGGACGTTATCAACGTAAACTTCAACAGTAACCAAAGCCTTCAGATTAGCTCCACTTGTTTTTATTAATGTACTATTCTGAACAAATAGGCAAAATATCAAATATTTTTATCGTCCAGTGTTGGAGAAATTACTAAAATTACAGATACCAATTTAATCAATATACCATGTTGAAAAGCTTTGTTGCAATTGAAATATATTTAAAACGAAAGAAATTGAATTTAAATTCTATTAAAACCAAAAACAAAAAATGCACAGTGATGATTCCTTTGAGTGTATAAAAGTGATTTCCGTCTTTACATAGTCTATGACGTTTTATCATATGTAGTTTGGCACATCAGTACGCATGTATACTCGTAATGAAAACACCATTGGATGAATTTAGTTTTGTCATAATGCAATTTGGCATTTCAGTATGCATGTATATTCGTAATGAAAACATCATTGAATGAATTTAGTTTTGTCATATTTAGTTTGGCATTTCAGTATATTAAACTAACTGTCTTCGTACTCATCCGACTAAATACTATTTAAGTTCTTTTTTGAAATTAATTAATTGAAAAAGTGCTCACATAAAACCAACTACAAGTATCTAGATTCATATGCTAAATATATGTAATGGGAATATCAATAATATTATATTAAACAAATTGTCTTCAAATGGAACAGACGTGGCAATATACAGGTACCTTCTGAAATTATATTAAACCATCATGTCTTCTATATATTGAATCAAAATAGCCATGTATATAACCATCTTTCCGCATATTGAACCGACTTGAATATATCAAATCACTTTTACTATAGCTGTTAAAATGCATCATTATATGAAACCAAATAAGACATATGTTAATTCGTTTGTCTTTATATGGAACCGAAGTAGCAACATATAATTTCATATTTACAATATATATGACGAAAACCACAATACAGAGCAAAACGAGGCTTGTATTGAATAAAACTGTCCTTATATGAAACCAATTTAACAATATTTTAGAGCAGTTACACAATATTTGAAACGAATTCGTCCTGATATTGAAGAAAAGTAATAGTGAACCACATTATATAAGTGATAATATTTAAATGAGTAAACCAATAAATTGATCCACGTATAATATGTCTAGTTAGATTTAACTTTTTTTTGAAAACGTCATTATACTAAATCAAAAGTCAATGAATAGATACAGTGAATGTTTATATGAATGCGTATCAACCGTATATGTAACTGATCCATCATTATATTGACGAGACAATTTACAGCGAGTATGTTTTATCTCCGCACCGGCAGCAGCGACAACGCAGATAACTGTGAGTATGATGTGGATTTGCCTGTGAATTATTTCTGCTTATTTTGTTTCAATATATTGGTGAATTTGTTTGATATATTGTCAAACTGCTCTAATATATTGTTAAATTGGTTTCCTATAAGAACAGTTGGTTTACTACAATGAAGTCGTTGTCAAATATATTTTGTAAAATGTTTTATTTGCCACTTCGTTTCACATGGCTTTCCATACGTACCAGCTATTGTAATTAATTGTTTATTTGTATAAATTGTCTTGTTATGGGCTGGAGTCTTGTATCAATAAAATGAAGGAAACAAAACGAAACGAATAATGAGAGTCCAAAAGTTTTCAAACTTTTAACCTCGGAATGATCATTTTGCTTAAACTAGAATGTTTAGATGGAAAACTATTTAAAAGAAATTTCTATATTTTGTTTATGGACCAAACAATATCTTTTGTGGATACTTGTATACTCAAGACACTTTCTGACAAAACAGAACACGTCTCGATGATTATAGCTTGTTGTTAATTCATAGATAAATCATAGATTTAATGTGAATATAACATGCAATTGAAGGTAAACAAATTTTACTAAGACTGTTCATAGAGTGGGTAAAAATCTGACACACATAGCGCTCGCAATCTTGCTGTATTTTTGTCAGTGATTTTTCACAATCGTAGCATCACATGCATCGGCAAAACAGAAACGTTCATTAAACTGGTGTCAGACATTCACTCCTAATTAGCGGTCGTTTTCAGAGAAAGATTAAGATCACACTGACGCTTCAAATTCTCATAAAAATGTTGATTTGCTTCAATGACCTTGGTGTTCTTCTGTTATGACGAATTGTTTTTTTTATTTTAAGCCTAAATATCATTACATTTTCTTAACAGAAACAAAACGTGTAGGAATTTTAAAACTGTTTACTGAATCAAGAGTTTTAAAAGACACATGAATAAAAGCACTGGCTATATCAAGGGTGAATCAAGGCATTAGGAAGTTCGAATTCATTGACGAAAGCATAATGTTGCAAACACATGCAGGATAAGAGTATATCATTAATCATCATTAGGAGGTAAAGTTTCTGAAGCATGATTCGCTTAAAAGAATGCCTTGAGATAAAAGCTAACAATAAAATTACATATCGCACTTGAAAATGTATCATTTACGAAGCCATAATTTATAAAACATAAAATGTGTCATTTCGGAGAAATTGTTTTACACTCCTCTGTTGATTTAG
This sequence comes from Cyclina sinensis, assembly GCA_012932295.1. Lineage (NCBI taxonomy): Eukaryota > Metazoa > Mollusca > Bivalvia > Venerida > Veneridae > Cyclina > Cyclina sinensis. The sequence continues at coordinate 23,002,584 of JAAONU010000001.1, forward strand.
TGACATAAGTGAATAGTAAATTAAACATCCTTTTTATTCGGTACATTATCAGCAGCACAAGTAAACTCATAAATATATATCCACATATCGACGCTTCAAATTGTACGGCTTTTTTGTTACCTTGCCTTCAAGTCATGAGGAACAGTTCATAACAAGAGCACCGCTGGGCAGAGCATTATATGCCCGAAGGGTGTTTTTTCAAAGTATGATGCATTTGTGATATAAGGGAGGAAACCTTAGGCTTTAAAATCAAATGATTTGCTCTAAATATTGATTTTTTTTACCTTTGACCTACTGACCCCAAAAATCACTTGGGGTCATTCACTCAATGTTTGTAACCATTATATGAATTTTGAAGTACCTAATGCAAATGGTTGTCAAGAAACGGAATGTAAATAATTCTAAACATTTAGGACATTGTAACTTTGACCTTTGAAATACTGAACCCAAAATGTATAGGGTTCATCCACTTTATGTGTGCAATCAGGTTATAAAGTTTGAAGTCTCTATAACAATTGACTGTCAAGTTACTTGGCATAATCGGTTTTTAATGTTAAGGTCTATGTGACCTTGACCTTTTACTTACTGACCCCAAAATCAGAAGGGGTCATTTACTCAATGTGTGCAACCATTATATGAATTTTAAAATTTACATGATAAATGGTTGTTGAGTTACAAAGTGTAAATAATTCTAAACATTTAGGTTTCTGTGACCTTGACCTTTGACATACTTGCCCCTAAAATGTATAGGGGTCATCCACTAAATGTGTACAATCACGAAATAAAGTTTGAAGTCTCTACAACAAATGATTGTCAAGTTACATGGCGGAAATGGTCTTCAATGTTAAGGTCTATGTGACCTTGACCTTTGACCTACTGACACCAAAATTAATAGGCGTCATTCACTCAATGTGTGCATCCACTATATGGATTTTTAAGTCTCTATGTATAATGGTTGTTGAGTTACAGAGTGTAAATAATTCTAAACATTTAGGTCACTGTGACCTTGACCTTTGACATGCTGATCCCAAAATGTATAGGGATCATCCATTCAAGGTGTGCAATCATGATATAAATGTTAAAAGTCTCTATAACAATTGATTGTGAAGTTACGTGGTGGAAATGGTTTTCAATGTTAAGATGACTGTGACCTTGACCTTTGATCTACTCACCCCAGAATCAATTAGGGTCATTCACTCAATGTGGGCATTAATGACATGATGGTAAAAGACTGTAGGCCAAAGAGTACTCAAACCAAAAGAAACCAAATTGCTAACGGACAGACGGACGCTCTGGACCATTACATAATATACCCCCTTCGGGCATATAAAAAGGATGAATATTGCTTTTAGACGCTACGCTCGTATATCCATTTTAAGTTGACGATGGAAAACTATTTCAATTATATCAAAGAGCATAAGAGTTTGTTTTTCTTACTGATTGGTTCAAGCCTTTTGGGGTATTTCAAATTTTAATATGTTCAGGAAATTTAATATAATCAAATCTCTTCATTTTCTTTGTATTTTTTCAATAAGCAAGATAACGTTATCAATGCCTTGTTATGAATTTCCAGCAATGTTGCTGATTAATCGGGTTGGTCGTTATTTTCTCGATTAAGCGACGATTCCTTCTATTAAATATCATACTGAGTCAAAAACGGCAACCTTTATGAAAACTGTCAGTTTAATATACTGGCAACAATGAAAGTGTGCAGATCTATATGTGTGTAGATTTAAGAACTAAGGATAATCTGTTTACCTGTGCAAAATGAATCAAGTTCTGTACAGATGTCCCCGCTGGATGCTGCCCGACATACACTGGGACACGTGTCTGTAATTACAAGAGAAACATGGTTCTTTTGCAATATTTCGAAATTGATTTTGAACCTCAAACAATTAAAAACATGCATGTTTGTATAGTTTTGTCAATCCTACTCCTAAGTTCAATGCAAAATTGTGTCGGTGGTAAAGTTAATGGCTTAAATTATGTTAAGTCTAAACGTATCTCAGGGTTTTTCCATTTTTACCGCTTTCTTGATTAATCGAGTGATCTTAGACATAGGTAACATTATAATGTCAAACACTTAGAGGCTGTTAACATTTATTAAGAGAGTATCTTCCAGACATTTTGTTATGTCATGTTTCTTGTTAAGTTTACATTTCGGATAATATGTCTGGTAATTTGTGCTACTTTGACAGACTTGGAATTCTATCACTTTTAATTTGCGTCTAATACTTTCCTCCGAGACGGATAAATAAAACAACAGAAGAGACAGCTGATGTATTAGCTGTAATTCTTTAATTAGTGCTTATACCATCTGCCATCTGTGTCACAAATCAAGATTGCGTGACATACTCTCAATCAGGAGGAGCATCGATTATGAGGCTTATGGATCATTTTTCACAAGATTTAAGAGATATTTTTGAAAGCTAGACTAAGAGTGACTTACTCGGACTTGAAATGAGCAAGTTATAAGTCACATTCTTCGATATACAAAAAAGATTTACTGTCTGTAGAATATTAAGCCCATAATCATAAACTGATTGGTCTTGACAGGAACTTTACACTTAACTATCAATGATTGGGGAAATTTTCCAAAATATACGATTCTTGCAATCTTGCCTAGCACACAGAAATTACTGTAATTTAAGGCTTAACATAAGAGATGTTATAACTTGCAAGAATTTCAGAACACTTTATTTCAGGTCTGCATGGGGCTTGAGGCCAGGTAATGTAGTCAGGCGAGGCGTTGCTATTAAAAAAAAAAAAACAACAACAAAAACATATTTTTTTTCGTTTCATTTTAAAGACGTAGCCTCGAATATATTTCGTTTAAGTCAAGGCGATTACATAATGAATAGACAGTGTTCAAAAGCATATCTTAGCACGCTATTTTAAATGTGCCGTCGCACTATTTGCAGTTTTGTGAGATTTGAAAATATTTACACCTCTGCATTTTCCCTTACCTTGTTCATTTCTTTTTCGTCAAAACCACACAATAAGAATAGGAAGTTTTTACAAAGATATGACGGGATTTTCTTTGTGCATACATCCTTTCCGAGCCAGTGAAATATTGCATCATTCGGTAATATTTCGCCATCTCCAAATAAAGAGAAAAGGAACTAGAGAAAGAAAAAATATCAAACAATTAAAAATATTATTTCATAATGAATAAAGGAAACTACAACACAGATTATTAAGATTATTAATAAATATGATAAAAGTTTTCTACCCGAAGAAGAGGTACAGACTCGAGAAGCAAACATACTCGTATAAACATAACGAAAAAGAGCTAAAACATGTTCTGTTTTTGCATCCATAAGAAGACAGGATTAATAATAATGATATTGGTTCACATCCACCCTTGAATCAAATCATTGATCGATCGCCTATATTCATATTGCTGTTAAAACACCTACATCTAAATCTTTCGAGTAAGGAGCTAACAACGCAAGTGGCCCAGTTAAACCATCTAGAAAGACTGCAGGAGCAAGAGGCACAAACAGCTTTATTTTGCTGGCAAAGTCGGGATCTCTGGAAAGCTGGGCAAATGCTATGCCACCTCCCTGAGAATGTCCTACGTAGAATATCTGCTTTGCCCCGGTTATTTCAAGAATTTTGTTGACTGTTGCAGGAAGATCGTACTTCGCCATTTCATCCCAACTGAAAAAGCATGCGAAATTAAGGGTCATGTCGATAGAAATTAAAATTTTAGCATAAATATTAAGTATTTCAAGAACTTAAAGATACACAAATATTACTGAAGGCAAACGGTGGTGCTTCTAATCTTATTCGACATCAAGGATTGGCAAATCTATCTGCATTATTTTCTTATGGTGTCTCCATAAGGAATTTTTTATTGCAAAGTAACATTATTTGAGCCAACATTTGCATTTTTTCTAAACTTTCTATTTCAAAGTGGACTATAATGTTTAATTGACGGTATAACACTAATAAACCAAAAGAAAAAAAAGAATACAAAAAGAATACAAATGGTATGAAAAATGTTTGTAGTGATGGTGGTATGACTGTGCTGACGGTGATGGATGGATGTTTCTTTATCCTAATGTCGAAAAACGTTCATTTTCGAAAGAACAAATAATCAATCACATTACCTAAATTTCCAGAATTCTTTCTGACCTGGATCAAGTTTTTCGTGCCGCCTCCCGTATGTGTTTCCTCTGCTGTTACCGAGCCAAACGTCAAAGCCTGCATCAGCCAAAATGAAGCCAAGACTTTCATTGACAAGGTTCTCAACCCAACATGCGGAGCACGAGAGTAGTCCGTGCTGCAACATCACCACCGGCCTTACTACTGGTAAAAATAAGACTGTTAACTTGAACATAGTATTATTACTTTCATATTTTAAATCATTTGTTATTTTGACTCTTTTTTTGTTTACTTATATTATGTTACAGCACAGCTACTGTTAGCAACTACTATATGTGCAAATTTGAGAATCAGTAGTAGTTAACAAAATGTATAAAAGTAACAACAGTAATGTAAATAGCGATTATATCTAAATGACACTAATGCTGAGTATCTTTATATATCTTTTCCCGGATTTTAAAGTATAGTTGCTTTAAAGCCATACTTTTTTGTTAAACAGTTACTAGAACTTAGTTACGTATCATCAGTTTTTTTTTACCAAAACCTACATTGTCCTAATCAGTTTAAAGTTTTCTTTTTCAATCTCACCCCTATATTTGAAGAATGAGAACACAAAACAATTAGTAGCAACGCCAGTCGTCTTTGTTTTGACATTTTGACTGATAAGTTCAATTTTCACACCAGTATAATTGTTAAGTTCTAGATCTACTAAACTTTAAGTCTGAGCACTACTGTATACGACGTTTGGCATCATACATTCTTTTTAACGTTATATCGTGTTCGATGTTATGTCAAATTCAAAATACACAATTGCCGTCAAATGCTTACGAACGTGTTGAAATTTATGATTTGAATAATTCAGATGTTTTAGAACCTACTTCGAACATTGTCAATCTCCTAAAGACATCGTTGCTAAACAAACGTTTATCAAGATAATCAAATGAAAAAAATAAGTCGGCCGCAGATGAGGTGTTTCCCATGTCAATAAAATTTAAAAAAAAAAAAACCTTTTTTTGAGTGATTTCTGCCATAAGGTATTCTTTGTATATCGAGAATGTATCCATCATCTGTGTGTACTTCGTAGTCCTGACAAGGGTACCCTTTACTGGTTATTAGTTGAGTCTGAAAACATCTGTTCAAAGTTAGAGTTAACATAGTAATGACATCAGTTCAATGTATATAACTAATCCCCTTCTATAATATTTTCCTCAATATTACTTACATAAACTACATTTTTTACAGTTGGAGACAATTGCTTCTATTTTTTTCAGTAAAACTGGAAATAAGTCATAGTACTTTTAATGTTATTACAGGTAAATGTTCTTAAATGAGACGCTTAATAGAATATTTACAATGTTACAATCGATTGCATTTTTTTATTATCGCCGTCCCTGGACGGCGATATATACAATTAACAAGATTTGAACAGTTTTGCCTATACACCGCCTGCCTTTAGCCAATCAAAGCAAAGCATTTCATATCACATGATAACAAAATGGACGTCAAAATTCTTCTGCAAGGGATGCGTAAATGGACTCGCCCAACCGCCATGTTTGTCGGGTTACTTATTCTTACAACTGAAAAATACCATCATGAATGTACGATCTCAGGACCAGTCTTCAGGCTGGTGTAGGATAAACACAGGATAATCGCAATATTTTTTGCTACATGTCATTTTTAACTAGAGAATGTAGTCTAAATAAGAGTATGGTTTGTTTGTTTTTTTCAAAACTTGCACTTAAAGAAAAAAATAAATGCTTGCTTCCGGGCGGTTCTAATCAGGATACAAACTCCCCGCAGAGGTTACTTCCCCTGATTAGTACAGTAAAAGTAGCAAAGCGTGACTTAACCGGTGCGAGGAGTTTGATCAGGATTTTTCCGTGTTTTATAGGTTTTATATGCTTCATTAGGGTTAGGGCGATATATTTTTCATTAAGAAGCCAAATCGTCTGCTTTCAAAAATAGTCCAGCTACAATAAAAATTACAATGTATATTTAATCTACTTTATAATTTCTGTGTGAAAATTATCAAATATAACTTCGCTTTTCAGTGCAAAGCATGTTGTAAGATTATCAAATTAATGAATGAAGAACATGAAATACATTCATCTATGGATAAGACGAAATGCATGGCTGAACGGCGATTTCAAGCATTTTTGGAAATGCTAATACTTGTTTTCTTTTTACAATCCTTATCGTTGATAGGGAAAATCAGCAAAATGAAACATGCCAAATTTTGCTTATTTGTGCATGAAAATTCCATTCTTTTAACATTTGAAATGTCACTATAAATAGAATTAATTAACTGTTAGCAAAAGTTTAGTACAGAGACAGCTAAATAATAGAAAACATATTGATTACTTTTTTCTTAACTTAGATTATATTTCGTAGACGTCTCTCTTTTCTTCTAAACAACATAGCGAAATATCAACCTCTATGGAGACAGACAATTAATCAGCCACAGATTTCGAATAGGAGCGGATGCAATTTTTTTTCTCTTTTGAGAGGGGCATTTGCAAAACATTTCTAGAAATTCATTCCTAATTCCTACTGCGACAAAAAGAACAAAAGCCCTAAAGTCCTTCTGATATTTGTCTAATCGCTGTCTATGTTAAACATTTTTAATGCGAGGCTATAATTCAAAGTTACATCGAAAACCTTTGACTTCAGATTGTTAAGCAATGTACGTGGTTCTGAATATTAAAATGTTTGTCTAGATGAAATCTTGGTCAAGTTACAAAGCATAGCTTGTGGGCCACATTTTTATCTGATCATCATTAAACAAATAAGGGTGACTGTCCTGGTTGTATGTAGGTCAATTTCAAAAGTAGGTCATTTGGGGTCAATAGTTAGACAAATGTCTTGAGGCCATATTTTCAACCAGAACATATTTGAAGTTTCAGGTGAAAAAAGGTTAGCTCAGAACGGCCTTCTTGTTCAAGGTTATAGTTACTGAAACTTGAATTATTCTTAATTCTTGTTGTTTAAGAGGTTGCACTTGCTCTTGTTAAGAGATTATTACTAGCATCTAACATACAATTTCAATACGATGTAAAAGTTCCTTTGATACTTCCTCGTATTGTGCAAGAATAAGAAAATGGTACTTTTTTCACAAGTTTTGTAATTTTCTTAATAGAAAATTAAAATATTTTCCGTACGCCCTTTCTTGTACAGCTTATATAGAGCATAGCACAAACTGTATGTGTCTTGAGATTGCATGATCAAGTAGTATCAGTTATCTATTTTAAGTATGTTATGTACCTTCCATAAGGTCTTGTGGTAGAAACAAATAGTTTTTGTAAGCAAAACACTTCTGTGTATAGCTTCAAAAGGTTATGCATTTGTACTTGCATGAAAAACATTTTTATCCAAGTATATCATAGTATACATTTTATTTAGAATAACCAGCATCTCCCAACAAAAACAGAATATTAACATAGCAAAGGCATATATACAGCAGTGCAAGTTAAGCTTTCAAATACTTAACAGAAATATGAGTATTTTCGATAATTATATATGTTGTTAGCATAGGACGTGAAAAATGTTTTATCAATTTAAGTGATTGCTATATGTCAGTATAGGGATTTTGAAATAGAACTTAAATGACCTGTATCTTGGTATGGAACAAGAACAAAATATTAAATGATAAAATGCAAAACATGACACGTACATTAATTAAAAAGTCCAAGGCAAAAAGAACTAATTGAAAATTATTAGGTACCTGGTTTCATGTTTTATATCAAGTATATTTGTTTATAGGAAAAACATTATATTGTAACAATACTAGTATTGTTAAAAGACTGTTGGGATACTAAACAGACTCAATTTGAATATCTTGATTTCGACTTCTACACTTTCTGATCTTAAGAGTAATGTGTCTACATATAATGCTCTTTCGTTTTTCACATGTAGATGTATCTGTGCAAGCAACTTACTTTTATCATACACTGCAATAACTTCGAACGTAAAAGGTCATAGATTTTAATGTTTTATCCTTCTATATTGCCGTCACCTGACATATCAGTATGTTATTTAGTTTGATATTTGACGTTATTGAATAATAGTCAGTGGGGATACCAGAAGAAGCAGTTGCCGTGTAAACAAATGGTATAGTTATTGCTGTAAATTATGGTTAAATGTGTTCTTCTTAGTTCCAGTAAAAGTTCACGCTGCGGTTACAGTGTCATCTTGCTTAGAACTATTGACATGCTCGCTCAAAGTACAAAATACCTTTTGTATAAATATGTAGCAATTTAGAGATTTTATCACGTAATTCTAACTCGATAATACGATTTACTGCTGGTCAACCATGTAAGATATATAGATATTTTTACTTCTTGTTAAGGTACTTTTGCTTTCAATAATTATTGTGTCTTAAAGCATCAGCGAATGTCTAGTTCCAGGCAGCATCTAGCTTGTATAGTGTATGTTTATATGTTTATTGTTATGCAGCATCCTTATTTTTTTTAAATAAGATGAAACTCAATATTGTTATCTTGTAAACTCAGATAATACTTAAAGACAGAAAAAAATGAATGAGAATTGACTGACTTTTTTAAATTCATTATGCATGGCTGGTGACAAACGTTTTCTTTTCTAAGTTCTGCAGCAATATTGTCTGAAGCCTTACTATAGGTTGATTCTTGATTTTGTTTAAGGGAGCTTACTAGGTACTGTTTTCCAATTTAATGTGTAGCTCTTTCAGTGCACTAACTGAATCTAATGTCTTTGGTTTACTGACTGTCAGTGTACCTTTTGTTAATACATTAGATATGTCTATAACACAAATAAAATACATAACAATAAAATTAAAGTAAATTTATTCAAAATCTATATTACTTGCTTTGGCCCATCACACACTTTAATACACTCCGCTAAAGCGTGTCAGTTTCTGAAATAAATATTTTGTGGCATCGAAGGCAATACCGCACGATGCTTGCGCAGCTATATCTATCAGTCATATAGGCGCTGCATTGTTTTATCTGAGACAATTAGAGATGCATAAAACATGTGAACAGTCAGTATGTTCTACGATCACGTCATTTAAGTTTAGTTAAAAATTGTATGTACATTCCGACTAAATTTCTTGAATCGTTAATTAGCCAACACAGATATAGGCAGAGGATATTTCGAGCGAAAGTGAGTGCCGTTTATCGCCCTTATTTGTTCAATGTCTATTATGCTGTCACGCTTTAAATACAAAGATGACTAACATTGAAAAATCGAACTAGAGTAAGAGAATGAGGGACATTAGTGGATTATCTACCCTGAATACTCTCTGATATTACATTGGTCCTTCCGTTTGGATTCCCCTGCTTTTGTCGCTATTTCTTTTGGTAGGGTGATAATTAAGGCTAATTATTTGCAACAATGGTAGTCCGATTACACATTTAGTTTAGCAGCATGTTTTGCTAAAACTATTATATTCGTTTGTTTGTTGTTTTTTTTTATAATCCTAACTTTTTATCTAATATATAAGGGAAAATTTTCACAACTAAAAGTCATGACTATAACAAAGAGAAACAAGGATAAAGTTAGAGGATTTCAACTGAAAGGACCAATGTGCAATTGTTCTACCTTTGATTTTTTTTTGAGTAAGGGAGATAATTTGTTATCAGGAATGTCCTTCATTCGGTTGACTGGAAAAATTCAGTTGAATCGGTTGTTTGAAATAATGTAATAGAAAATATGTATATAAATTCCTTATTCAATGAATAGTATTAAGAAGGTATGACGAATCAAATATGAGAGGAAACAACTGAAAAAAGTTTACGTAAAAAAGAACGTTACAACTCCAGCAAAAAGCTGCAAAAATATTTGTCTCAATTGCAACAAGGTGCACACTTTTTCCACGTACCGTTAAAGAAATCTATTTGATTTCATACATTCTGAAATTAATAAGCTAAAGGGCATACCTGTTGTTCTTCTTTCGTAAAGTAGTCACTTTCATATACCGATTTCAGCTCGTAATTTCATTCTGATATTTCACATCATAATTAGGCTAAATGGGTTAAGTATTTGACCATACTGAGTATCAAATCGAAAGATTGCGTTAGTATTTACTGAAACAGCTCGTTCACAGTTGGTCATCGACTAAGAATTTGATTTTAACTACCTGTGTGTATTACGTGTATCAATACCCATCTACAGACGCATTGTCATTTCGTGATTGTAAAAAATGGGTAGTTCCTCCATCATAGGCTATAGTGTTACGAATGGTGTAAAACCTATATTTAGAATTTCTATTTTCCTTTGCAGTCAAATGACTGATCACATTCACTCTTCGTGCATGCGCTCACATTATATCCGTATTTGAATACTAGGTCAAAAATGACAAGCATTCGTTTCATGAATAAATGCCCCGAACCACTATATGACCAAAACAAGGTACGATATTTCACAAGAAAGAATCTTAGGGTCACTCTACTTTACTTCAAACATGATCTAAATTGTCCCTCCAAACAGCACTAGGTGTTGTTATCATATTGAAAATGAAAGTATATCAGGTGATTCAAGTTTATTTACAGGATCCGTTATAAAAACGTATAAGTCCACTAAAGACTTTCGGTTTATTTTTACAATAAATCTGACACTTGATTGACATGTTTAGATTGAGGTTGTTCAATCAATTGAATATCTAATTTCTATTATTGCGTCGGTGATGTCACGAAAAGTTTTGTAAACAAGCAATGAAATTCATTTGAGAGAAATCGGAGGTCGATGGAAAAAATGTTTTTACTATCAATGGAGTTTGTATTGCTACATTTAGAGAAAAAGAATCAATCTGATAAAAATCAGCTCTGCTAACCGTAGTTAGATCGTGCACTTCAGTCAGATTGAGAGAAAATAAGAGTTACATCTGTTCAATTTAAATTACAGAACATCTGGTTGAAGTAAAGTGACCCTCAGATTCATTCTAAAAAAAGACTTGTGAGCTTTCATACTTTATGTTGGTTATATAGTGGTTCAGAACATTTATCCATGAAACGAATGCCTGTGCTGAGATTGGTGAAGACGCCATGTTGCGTTACAGCAAGCACCTGCTTCGGGGATACTGTATTCTATATTTAACCGGAATTCCCCAAGAAGGCGTTAACGAAAAAAAGCGTCTTTTTTGTCGATTTTCTAGTCAGAAAACAAAAACTTCACCAACTGTAACGTTGGAGAGCAGAAAATACCTTTTTTAAAAAAAAGTCTACTGTTCAACTGTGGACGAGCTGCTTTAAACTGAGTAAGGACAAGTTTATGTTCAGTGGTTAACGAGGTTGCTTCTTTTTTTGTAAAATAGTACTTTTAACTGCCGTAAATCGTTTATGTAGCCTGTACAACAGTTAGAAGTAATAGAAATTATTTCATCTAGAGTATTTGTTATATCAAGTTTTATTCTCTGTGTATTCATATCGACCGATAACCTCAAATACCCATGAGCTGATTACCAAAGGGCACAAACTATGAAAAGAAATTACTACATTTCCAGATTTTTTTCTGAGCTAAATTTATTCTATCTTTAATCATTTAGATTGATTTAAAAGATGAATTGTTCGAGTGTATATACATTAAGGAGGACATTAGGTCACTGTGACTTAGATTAAATAATCTAGATTACAGTTTGTCCCTGATATTTAAAGAACAGATCTACTAATTCTAAGTCTTCTTCTTAGGAGAGTTTCTTAAGTATTTCTTCTGAAATTCAGTTTTCACTATTCTTCAATTTATACATCTTAAAGTGGTTCCTGACCATGTTTGCATCCATACAGTCATTTTATGATACATTTGAATACACAAAAATTGCACCAGTGTTAGCTGACAAACATCTGTACTCAGTATCATCACTGGTCTCTTCATTCTGACATTCTTAATTCTGAGCTTAGCATGGTCAATTTTCAAAGATTGAGCTTTAAATTGAGAATGTTTATAACATCTGTGTCTTTGCGAATATTATATATATGGGAAGAAATATTTATTTTAGGCACACGATTTCTTCAAAGTATGAAAGGAAACCTGCACTTGTCGACATGCAATATGTTTTAGTACAACTTTTACAAAAGAACATTATCCTGTTTGTTAATTCATTTACTTGTACATAAAATGCAGTGCACGCGTCAAATTTAACAAACCCACAATGGTTAGTACACTTGTACAGATTAACTTTTTTATAAAATTTTATTCAAGTTTACAATCACACAATTATTTGCATAAAAGGTGACCAATATATTGGAATTTGTTTTAAAATGTGCTACTTTAATCACTATGGAAGAAATCAATGGAATAATTTTTAAATCAGCTAAAATGGGGCTTAATGTAAAGAATCTCGGCTCATAAGGTTATCGATAGCCTTTATAAGCAGTCAGGAAAGTCGTGTCCGTTATTTGGAGTACCCACTATTTCTGTCTACTTCTTGAACGCAGAGGAAGAAAGAAAAAAGAAGAAAAAACTTTTTTATACAGATATAATGAACTGCCATTTACACTATACAAAATATATATCACAGGTCTGGACTAAATCAAAACTCTGAAAAGGAAGTGGTTTTACCCTATTCAAATTTCAGATCAGTGTTTATTTAACCGGTTACTTGACATTTGTAAGATAAAATGTCTTGATTTATATGAAACAGATTACAATCTCAGTCTTAAGATATCTACTTTGTAAAATATGATGGTAAATCGCCTTAACGAATTCATATGGCAAATTGGCTTGCCGTATTCGTGTGTGCTAAAAATCGGCTTACTGTATGCATGTGTACAGCAAAAAAATAATCGTATAAATGTATATTACAATCTGGCTTTCTGTATTCATGCGTATAACAAATCGGATTACCGTATTCATGTCCACTACAAAGAGGCTTACAATATTCATGTGTAATCCAAAACAGCTTATCGTGTGAGTGCATTTCTAATCGAATTACAGTATTCATTTGTTTTACAAAACGGCCTGCAATATTGATGGATCCCTGACCCCTCACATTTGCATGATTTAACAAAGAATGCAGTTATATATTCACCACAAACAAGTATACAATTAAAGAGAACACGGTAATGTTTGTGGGTAAAACCTTTTGTTACAAGATTTAAGAGTCATGCTGTGGATCCATGAATTCATGTTTATTTCAAATCGGCGTACTGTGTTTGTACGTATGACAATCGGCTAAGTATTCAATATTATTAAAAATTGACTTACCGTATTCATGTGTATTTCGGGATCCTCAGAGTCTATCCTGAAGGAAGTTGCCTTTTCAGTTAAAAACAAAAGTGCAAATAATAGAGTGATCTTCATACTGAATAAATGATACAAAATGCAGTTCGACGTAGAAGGACAGTTTACACCGGATTTCAAAATGTTGGAGCACTGTCAGATAATGTGTACCTTACTGTAGGCCTATACCTTATATTTATCAACTGATAACGTTTTGATAACAAATTTAGTACAATTTTGAGTGTGACGCACAACAATAAACAAATCCTTAAAATGTCATTGAAAATGAAACAATGGTTGATCAGCTGACAACCTACATTTAGAAATAATATACACATTTTACGTTTTATTGTGAAACAATACTGTCAACCCATATTTGAAGATAAACAAACAAAAATTTAAGGCTATATTATATATCAAACAGTGCAATGATCAGCTGACAAGGTTCAAAGTTTAAGTGTTTGTATTCATATTTTAAAAAAATCCATTGGTATGGTTTTGGTATATTCAAATCAATATGTATATCACAAAAATACAATGTTGTAACACACAGTTATTTCTTAAGAAGATATAAGGCTATTTCTTTAATCCATATAAATAAAATAAATCGGATGGTATGGTTTTGGTATATTCAAATCAATTGGTATATCACAAAAATACAATGTTTGTCATTTTGTTACAGATGATACTGGGCTATTTTATTAATCCATACAACAAGATAGCTTCACATCTACTCAATACATAATGGGAGTAACATAAACTTATGAAATCAGTGATTGGTATGATAGTTTTTTCTTAAAGATAGATAATCATGATACTAATCTAAATACAGTACTGATGACAATGGTGATACTGTGTCTTGTATACTCTGTGACTTACAAGTATGTATTATCAGAACTCGAGCTTCTTCAAGTAATATTGCGTGCATATGGAATTGCACTAACTAATTAAATGAAACTAAAAGTAGACATAAAATGCAAGTTATTGATCTATAATTAGTGTAGTCAGATCAAAGTATTTACAATTTTTAGTACATATTTTGTAGTATAAAATGTTTTATTCATTTAACAAAAATGCTTTTCCCACTGAAAAGTAATACCTTTTTGATTCATTATCCTTATAAATCTTCTTCAGTTTTGTGAAGCCTAAAAGAAGCTGTATGGGCAAAATAATTAAAGCCTTGTTCTAATTAAATCTGTATCTGAAACACGAGGCAATGTATACTTAACAAGAAAGATTTTACCTGAAGTTCCTAATAGTACTTTATTTTAAACCTGAACTTTTGTCCATGAGACACGGCATTGTATATGGAATTTACTTATTAAAGTAGACGGTTGGAGGATTTTCCCAGGGGGTTGTAGCCAACACTTTTTCACGGCACAAAATGAAATTATCGTGGATGTATTGCTTTGATGTTTTGAAAGGAAAACGTGATTTCTGCTCGAAATAAATAGATTAATGTAATAATAATAATAGATTAATGTAATAATAATAATCATCCAGTTAATATAAAAAAAAGAAAAAGACATGTCTTTAAGAAAATTGACAAAGAAACATGATGTGAATGAAGATATTTTTTTAATTCTAATGGCAAATGATCTCCAGATAGAGTGTAACAGTTATCGGATAGAGAAAATTATTGCCTAGTTCTGATATTCTTAGGTTTTACGAACGAATACCATCACAAATGAACCACATTTACAGGAGAAGCCAAGAATCAAACAAGTATTGAAATAAACAAAACAGCTTATAAAACGCAGGTGTTTACGTCATTCAGTGATCACAGATGTTTACGTCATTGTGTTTACGTCATTGTGTTTACGTAATTCAGTGATCAACTATTTACAAAATTTAAATTCTTTCCTTGAATGAGGTAAGTAAAATATCAGTTGCTAGCATAGTACGTTAAAACATTCTGAGCAAAACAAAATTGTTGTTGTACATACAGTACAATGAAGCAATGGGACATGGATTGCTCCGACAACAAGAATAAAATTGTTTTATGCAATTGTAGCTTTGCAAGGCAACATTTTTCTGTACCCACAGATTTACTTAGCTGAATATGAGAGATTAAAACTTTCTTTTCTTCCCATATACGACATGCATACATTACTGATTTTTGAACGTGAGCTTTAGTTCGTTTAACGGCTGTCATAATTGTAGAAACAAATATCAACAGAATGTGTGATACTTAAAATTAAAAAAAGAAACTATTGATTCACTTAATTTTGAATTTGTTCAATATTGCATCCCTTAATCGCGTTTTAGGCAG
Organism: Cyclina sinensis; assembly: GCA_012932295.1. Lineage (NCBI taxonomy): Eukaryota > Metazoa > Mollusca > Bivalvia > Venerida > Veneridae > Cyclina > Cyclina sinensis. The sequence goes on from JAAONU010000001.1 coordinate 23,018,158, forward strand.
GATTCAGATCTTTACTATTTTATTTAAACAAATAATTATGTAAATTTATGTTGATCAATTAATAACAACATTCTTTACTCCTTACATATACTTCTTAAACAACTTTAAAACATCGGCATAGCACTGTCCTGGTGCATCCAGTGCCCAGATAAAATCAAGATGCTCCCATCCATCGATTATTTTGTTTGAAATCACAGTTTTGGATACGTTGAGCAGTCTGTTTACATCACTGGGTACAACCAACCAATCGTTGGTGCCGGAAAACATCGCAACTGGAACTGTCACCTTGCTCGGGTCATAAACGGGTGGTGATGTCTGAAAAGGCACCATTGTTATATCAAATGAGGTAAGAAATATAAAATGAAGAGAATTAGCAAAACAAAAGTCCTTGCATCTCTTTAATACAGTAGTTCAAACGAATGATAAACTGAAAATAAAATGTCAGTATCTTCTTACGGACAAATAGTACCATATAAAGTCAACTATAGATCAGATTTTGTACATTGAAAAAAAATAATTGTCGAGAGACTCTCATACAGTATTTCATTGTCATAATTTGACTTTGGATCACCGCAGATCAAACTTCAGAGGTAAGATTTGAAGGATTAATATAAGCTTCACAATAGGCATGTATAGCTATTACCTACGTCATTAGTTGTTCACAATAGGCATGTATAGCTTTTACCTACGTCACTAGTCGATAACAATAGACTTGTATAGCTATTACCTACGTCACTAGTCGATAATGTTCTTGTTGTATAGCTATAACCTACGTCACTAGTCGATAATGTTCTTGTTGTATAGCAATAACCTACGTCACTAGTCGATAATGTTCTTGTTGTATAGCTATAACCTACGTCACTAGTCGATAATGTTCTTGTTGTATAGCTATAACCTACGTCACTAGTCAATAATGTTCTTGAAAATATAAAGGACAAATTAGAACATGTTTAAACGAGACTGCATGTAGACAATTCAGAAAACACCGAAAGGGAAAGATTCAAATCTTATACGCAATTTATTGTTGCAGCTAATGACTGCCAAGTCAATGTCAGCTGAACTGATTTCTTGAATGCAAAGCAATTGATTGCAACGAAAAGGTAGAGTTCAACGACTAAATACTGGACATTTCTAATTATAATTAGTTTAAACACAAGTGCATACCTGATTATACTTTTTAATGTTTTCCTGAGGTCCGTAGTCATATGCCTGAAACTTCCCCGAGTTGACCAGCTAAAACAGGAAGATGAGATATTCGATGTTTTAAAGACATTCAAAATAAAACGTTCTAATTGTTCTAACAGCTGATCTTTTTTAATGGTGCTTTACAAAAAAAAACCAATATATATTTAATGCTTACAATAGTTAAGTATCTGCTTTAATACTTGTAACTAAGCGATTACATTTTCATCGAAATTTGTCCCAAGATACTTGATATCAACAACGTACTAAAACATTTCAGTTGTTTATACAACCTTTCCTCTCTTAACGGAAATGGTGAAATCGCATACGGTGAATACCAAACATATTTGTAAGTGCATGAAAGTGCAGACAAACCTGCGAGAAGTGGTTTACATTCTTGACTGAGGTCCCGGCGGGATGCTGACCGATATATACAGGAACTCGTGTCTGTGAAAATAAAACGTAATAGAAAACATCAGACGAACTGATATCAATTGTACTAAGTGATACTGATTTATTTCTTCCTCCGTGTAATATCCACAAACAACTTAAGCAGACAACATTTAAATTTTAAACAAGCACAGTAGCAAATGTCATCACGGACATTTCATAATCCACAGATCTATATGGCGAATTTAAAATTGTGCAAATGAAATGCCGACATTCCTAGACAGTTCTAACTTGAAAAAAAGATATTATTATCACAAGGGAGAGAATCAAGCGCATCCATGGCGGAAAGTCTATAAATTACGAGCGGGACAAAGAGTGTTTCAAAAGTGAAGAAAGTAAATGATATATGATAATATATAACAATATGATGTAACGCAGAGATTCAGTTATTGCAAAAAAAGGTAATCTGGTGATAAATTCAGCTAAATGAAGATATGAGAAGATAATTTCATGCGCCCAGCTTACCCCACCCAGTATGAACACAGTATAGACAGATGAAATAATTAAAATAATATAACGACAAATGCAGTATAAAGTATTGATGTGAACTGAAGTCTTTGAGAAGTTATATATCCAAGCTTTAATTTTTATCTCTTAAAAAGAAACCTCTTAAAAAGAAACCTTACACAGAGGACAAAATGTCACAGAGAGGTCAGTCAAGAAGAGAATCAGTGTGTACCTCACTAGAAGAGAAACATAAGCAAAAAATCAGAAAAAGAGAAGGAAAAAGAAAAAGAGAAAAACACAATGCAGTTTGACAAAGATTTTGATAAATTCAAGCAGGAAATCAAAGGGCTTTTCAATTCTTTTGAAGAAAAAATTGACAAAAAATTGAACAAAATTGAGGACAAATTTAGCACAGTATTTGATGAGATGAAAAAAGAACTAAATGTAATGAGATTAGAAGTATCTGATACCAAGGCAGAAATGACTGAACTCAAGACTAAGATAGACCAGTTAGAAAGTAACAACAACTTTAAAGAGGCTGAACTCCAGATTTGATATAATTTTTTTTTACTTAAATTAAATATCTAGATCCCGTGAGATTATAACAACATGATATTTTACTTCAAAACTGATTATAAAAGTCAAAATAGAACAAAAAATATATATTCGCTTCAGCCGGATTTGAACTCTGGACCCTCATGTTAACAAAATATTAACAACGCTTTAATTGTCACCACTATCGCCGTATGTGAAATAACTGTTGTTTACTTTAAATCTTATACAATATAGTTATACCGTCGCGTTACGGTATAGCACTATGAAAGGAAGAAAATCAATTTATAATGTGATTACCTGACTTATTTTTTGTCAGTTAGTCAGTTTTTAAGCATTAATCATAAATATCACAAGAAATTCATAATACAAGAAAACTTTCTTTTTTGTGTCATCTGGAGCACAGCCCCTTTAATGCTGATAGATTAGAGGAAATGACAGAACAAAATAAATCCAGTGTAAACAAAGTGAAATCTGAACTAGATGAGATGAAACAGAAAATGTTGAAGCTAGAAAAGCAAGAGAGGAAATACAACCTACTCTTCTATGGCTTTTCAGAAGAGGAGAGTGAAAATCTTACAAAGACAATGAAAACATTCTTTGAAGACAAATTAAAGATAAAAAAAGAGAAGGTCAACAACATGATATTCAGCAGCTGTCACAGATTTCCAACTGCAGCAGAAGGTCCAAGACCTATTATTGTAAGATTTGTTTCATTTGAAGACAGAGAAACAGTTTATTCCAAATTTTTGATGCCAGTTCTCAGAGATGAGAAGAAGAGAATTCTCACAGATCTGCCACTTGAACTTAAAATAAAGAGGTCAAAATTAGCAAAAGAGGCCTTTAAAATTAGGAAAGATGAAGGAGTTCAAACCAGGATTCAAGAAAAAGGTCTTTCAGTATACTTGGAAGTGAGAAAATCTAAAACTGATTCCTGGAAGAAAAGGGATATCTAAATAGTGTATGTCAGGGACAGCTGTGTTTTTAAAATACTGGTATATATTATCAACATTTTTTATATAGAATGAAATAAGTGTATACTTCTTTTTCATTACTGCAAAAAATTTTTATTTCTTAAATATTTTTTGAAATTAAATGTCAGAGATACATTCAACAGTAGTATATATCTGTAAATTCTGATTAATGTGTTATACAGAAAATAAGTATCTATTATAAAGTACTAGAACAGAATAAGGTATAATTTAAATACAAGGTATTCGTGAGGTAGAATTGGTAAAATTATTACAGTTTAACAAACAATAACTGTTTACTCATTTGAATTAAATTACAAAAGTTTGTTGTGTGCATATTACACGACATGTACTTTTAAAAATACTACTGTGTTAATCGATTTTACTACAAAGACAATGTAGCGTAGTGTGTCAAATCAAAAGTTCATTGATAAAAGAAATTCCCACGGTACAAAGGTGTTTTACTCGTGCATTACCACTAAGATGGGAAATTCTAACGGTTGATATTATACCAGCCTAGGAATAAAAAAAATGTTTTACTGTAAGGAAATCACTATTAAAGTTGAAATGACTCGTAAATATCTTACCTTGCGAATCTAAAAGTTTTTTACTGTGAAATATCCAAATTAATCCAAAAGGTTACAAAATAAAAAAATCGAAACTACCTGTTATTTATGAACTTGCAGCACTAAAAAGTAAGTTGTGTACATGTAAATTCGGCGAGATTTGTTTTAGTTTGACCTACTGACGGTTGTGTATTTAACTACATCTCTTACCGATGTTTGTTTGTTTTTGTTTTTGTTTTTTTGTTGTTTTTTTTCTTAAGTAAAAAGTTATTAAATCGTTAGGCGAATGGTGAATATATTAAGTGAATAAATTGGCTGCATTTGGAAATGTATTTTTTTTAGATTTTTGTAATGCATTGTATATCTATTGTACTTGTAAACACTTAGCGCCCGCCTTCTTTTTTATTATACCGGTTGAATATTTATCACTGCCGCGCTCTCTTTTTGTTTCATTTTCAAGTTTTTTTTCCTTTGTTTGTTTGCTTTTACTTTTGCAGTTTGTTTGTATTGTGTGCGTGTTTTTTTTCCTTTCTTTTTTTCTTATTCATCTTTTGTCATGTTTATATACAGCAATTCATATGATAGTAGTAACGATACTATTTCTTTGAGACGAAAACCAGTAAGAATTTTATTTAATAATGGCTAATATTAAAATTTCTCTTATAATTGTAGAGGTTTACATGATGTTAAAAAGAGAAATGATGTTTTTCAGTTTTTAAAGGAAAGAGAAGCTGATATTTATTGTTTGCAAGACTTATATTTTATACCTAGTATGCAAAAAAGACTGTATACTGAATGGAACGGTGAATGTTATTTTAGTTTTGGGGAAAGCAATTCGAGGGGGGTAGGAATTTTTTTTAAAAAGGACTTAGATGTTAAAATCCTTAATTCTATTACCGATACTGAAGGAAATTACGTGGTATTAGATTTATGTGTATACTCCAAACGCTTTACTTTGATAAATGTATATGGACCAATCTTAGACAAACCAGAATTTTTCAAAGAAATTTTTAAAATAATAGAACAGGTTGGAAATGAGTCTTATATAATCTGCGGCGATTTCAATTTAGTCTTAGATGTAGACTTAGATTACTGCAACTATAAATCTATAAGAAATAATAAAAACGCCAGAAATTTTTTGATGAATACTATTAAAGAAAAACGGTTATTTGGCCCGTTTCGAGCCATTAATGGAGATATAAGAAAATATTCCTGGAGAAGAACAAATCCTATTCAGCAAGCAAGGTTAGATTTTTTCTTGTTAACAGACGATTTTCTTCCACAAGTACGCAGCTGCAATATAAATTTAAGTTATAGGTCAGACCATTCCATTGTTACTTTAGGACTTACTTTAGATAATATTACTCATGGTAAAGGACTGTGGAAGTTTAATAATTCTTTGTTGTTGGATAAAGAATATCTGAACTCAGTTAATACAAAAATTGAAGAAATTAAAGCACGATACTGTTTACCCGTTTATAATTATTCAAATCTAGCTGAATTAAGTAATGAGGAAATTCAATTTAAAATTGACGATCAACTGTTTTTAGAAACGCTTCTAATGGAAATAAGAGGGAAAACAATATCCTATTCTACATTCAAAAGTAAAAATCGCCAAAATAGAGAAAATTATTTATTTTCAAAGATACAAGACCTTGAAAAGAATTTCTGTGATAGGAACAAGGAAGAGTTAATACTTTTAAAGACAGAATTAGAAAATATCAGACAGGAGAAAATGAACGTTTTTTTTTGTAAGATCTAAGGCGAATTTGGTAGATAATGGAGAAAAGGCAACAACTTATTTTTGCAATTTAGAAAAAAAACATTATACTAATAAAACTATACCTTTCGTAGAAAGAAATGATGGAAAGAAAGTGTACTCTCAAAACGAAATTTTAAAAGAAACTGAAACCTTTTATAAAACTCTGTACACGAAAGTCGATAATACATCAGATTTTAATATTGAAGATTTTCTTGAAAATGCAAATGTTCCAAAGCTCAGTAAAACTCAGGCAAATGATTTAGAAGGACTTTTATCTTATAAAGAAGTTTCTGAAACACTTAAGAACACGAAGAACGAGAAAAGCCCTGGTTCAGATGGATTTACTTCCAATTTTTTTTAAAGTTTTCTGGAAACAACTTGGACATTTTGTTTTGCGATATATCAATTATGCTTTTCAAAAAGAAGAATTATCGATTACACAAAAACAAGGAATAATTACTCTTATACCAAAGGAAAAAAAACCTAGACAGTTTTTGAAAAATTGGCGTCCTATTACCTTACTAAACACTGTTTATAAGTTAGCTTCGGGCACGATTGCAAATAGACTAAAGTCAGTTCTAGATTCTCTTATTGATAATGATCAAACAGGGTTTATAAAAAGGCAGATATATAGGGGAAATACACGTCTTGTTTATGACATTATGAATTTCACTGAAATGAATAATATCCCTGGTATCTTAATGCTGATTGATTTTGAAAAAGCTTTTGATACCCTATCATTAAACTTTATCAAAAAGACTTTCGATTTCTTCAATTTTGGTCCAATGTTTAAGAAATGAATTTCAATATTTTATATCGATGTTAAAATAGCAGTGCAGTTGAATGGCTTCTTATCTAATTTTTTCTCAATAGGTCGTGGTTGCAGACAAGGAGACCCAATAAGTCCTTACATCTTTATTCTTTGTGCAGAAATTTTAGCTGTAAAGATCAGAAATAGTAAAGATATTAAAGGTATTGTAATTAATAAGGAAGAATTTAAAATAAGTCAATTCGCAGATGATACCTCCCTTTTTTTAAGATGGCTCTGAAAAGTCTCTACATGCTAATTAAAAGTTTTACATGAATTTGCGCATTATTCGGGATTAAAGGTTAACTTTGAAAAGACAAATGTAATATGGATAAGATCTTTAAAATATAGTACCAGATCAATTAAAACAAAATGGAAATTGAACTGGGGCACCATCTCTTTTAAAGTTCTTGGTTTGATGTTTCATGTTGACCAAAGAACGATGATTGATATGAATTTTAATGACAAAATTGATAAAATTAAGAACAGTATTACTTATTGGAATAGACGGGAGCTCACACCAATTGGTAGAATAACTGTAGTAAAAACTCTTCTTTTACCACTCTTAACTCATCTTTTTATATCCTTACCAAATCCTGATATACAGATATTACATAAAATAAAAAATCTATTTTTGACTTTGTGTGGCAAGGTACACCAAAAATAAAAAGAACAATATTTATAAAAGATTATGCTGAAGGCGGTTTAAAAATGATTGATGTTTATGCGTTTATTAAAAGCTTAAAACTTACTTGGCTCAGAAGATTATTGACGGAAAATAAAAAATGGTCTACTCTTGTTAGTAATGTAATAAATATTGAAAATCTATGTAACTTTGGAAATGAGTACACAGATAAAATAGTTCGTCAGTTAAGAAATTGTTTTTGGAAAGATGTTTTGCATTCATATGCTTGTTTTATTTCTTGTTTTAAGATTAGCAGTATGGACATGTTTTTAGATATGCCTCTCTTTTACAACCACTATTTTCACATTGATAAAAAACCGATTTATTGTAAAAAGTTGTATGACAAAGGCATTAGATTTGTAAAAGATATTATGAATGGAAATGGTACTTTCTTAAGTATTATAGATCTAGAAGTAAAAACAGATGTAAAAATTAATTTTCTCATATATGCAGGAATGCAAAGAGCTATCAAACAATAATTAAAGGTGCAACATTTTGAAGATGAAATAAATAGAACAGAACAGAACAGAAAAGTATATTAACACAAGATCATTTTTTCCCGATAATACCATGTTTTTTAAAACCTATAATAACTTCAGTAACAGGCGCAAAACAAATTAACAACATATTCATAAGAAATACAGATCTTCCTGCATGCCAAGAAAAATGGCTGCAATTAAGAATCGTGCATAGAATTTTAGGTACCATTGATATGTTGTACAAAATGAATATAACGACTTCTGAAAGATGTACATTTTGTAAAATAGAAAAAGAAACATTAATTCATTTATTTTGGGAATGTACCTACTCAAAGTCCTTGATTATTGAACTGACAAGTCTTATTAAGGACTATGATGTTAACTTTTATGTGAACTGTAAAACCTTCCTTTTAAGATACCCCAGCAAAATGTTTTATCAATATAATATTGTATGTTTAGAAACGAAAAGATATATATTTTTATGTAGAAGAAAGCAAGTAAAGCCATCTATTCATGGACTAAGAAGAAGTTTCAAACTTACCTCTGCAATTATGCATGAAACATACAGAAACGAAAAGAATAAAAAAGCGTGGGCTTTAGTAGAACTATTGAGTATATAACATTAAATAAATTTGAAATATTAGTTACTCATAGCAAATCATCTATTTTGTAAAAAATTTTGCATGTATATAAGTTTGACAACATATAACATAAAAGAGGCCTTATTCTTTATTGGCTTGAGTATATAAACATGTTATTTTCTCCATTTGTAGAATATATTAAAATGTTATATATACATATATATATATGAATGTATATAAACATAGTTGTAAGGTTAGTAGAGGATGGCTCCCCGACCTCTATTTAACCTATGACGCGGAAAATAAACGGGGTTACCCAATACAAATGGGGCCTCAAAAAAAAATATTATCACGTCTTTTTTCAATTTTATTTTTTTGTGAAACAAAATACACTTTGCTTTTGTTGGCACTTTTTTATACATTTACCAACAAAAAAGTGTTTAGATTACTAGTGTATTTTATAATTTTTGTTTTGTTTCCAACTAACTGTTTACATAGATGTTAGCTCATACGAAAAAGTTTCAAAAACAATTTCGTGTAAAAACAACATAATTTGCCTATGTTAAAATACGAGGTTTGTCCGGAAAGTAACAGGACAAGTCGGTTGCAAAAGTAGAGTTCTCGTTCAGTGACCATTTTAAATTTTAGCACGCGTCACGACTAATAATTTTCCAATACAATTGCAAATATTCGAGGCTTTTTGACCACTCATGCCTAATACACAACAAAAAGTGTCTAACCAATGAACACGCTATGGCGCACTTTGAACGTCATTACAACGTCACGCTTTTGAAAGTCATTCCTTCTTAAAGTATTCGCCAGAGTGATTTATGCATTTCCTATATCGTTTTATTCATTTTATGTATATTTCATTAAAAAAACCTTACTGTAAGAATTGATAATCGATCTTAATTCTGTGGTCAGTTTTTGTAGACCTGTAAATCTTCTGTCACGCCTTTAGCTGAGGGCAAAAGGCAAACTCAAATGGAGCAAGGTCTGGTGAATAGGGTGCATGTCTATATCCTAAAAAGTTTATAGTCAGTAAACTGTCCTCTGCACGATTTGCCGGAACATTGTCTTGATGATGTATTATGTTTTCGATGTCCATAGTGTCCTATATGGAGTCATATCTACTTACATACTAAACTTTATAACACTCCGAAGATCCTTTACCAACGTAACGTCACTCATTTTTCCTGATTTTATTTGCTGCCTCTATTCAACTACCGAATCTTTAACTACTTTGATGCAACAAAATAACGGCAAACTTTATAATAACGTCAACAAGTATTCAAAATGACGTAATTTCATGTTTAAAGAAGTTTGCCGCCAATTTTCCCTTATTCTAGGTTTAGATTTTTCCGGTGACGATATTTTTTTCTCTAATTTCAAAGTGCACCATAGTTCATTACTGACGTTACTAGATGACTATAGCGGTGGTATGTGTGTAAAATATAATTTGTACTTTCAATATTCAATACTCTAGACACCGATGAAAATTCTGGTGCGTGGAAAAAATGTTAAAATATTGGCCTTGTCCTATTACTTTTCGGACAAGCCTCGTACCTATTACAGAATAATGCTTACCTTATTTATCTGCTTTTCATCAAACCCAGCGAGGACGAATAATAAATTCTTGCAAAGGTAGGACGGAATTTCTCTATCACAAACATCTTTTGCGAGAAACGTATAAAACTCGTCATGTGGCAAAAATTCTTCTTTCCCAAACAATGAATAGAAAAACTGAAATGGCGAATACATACAGAAATCAATCAATCTATGTAAGTAACTGCATCTATGTACTTAAATTACATTTGACATTACAGCGCTACCGCTCGCTCCGCCTCTCCTTAATCAATAAGATTTTACTTAATATGTTCTAACTATTACGTAAAACAGTGTAGTGCCCGTATCTTTCCTTACAAAGTCACAAGGTATGTGATAGCCATAAGTAATTGAAATTTAGTAATGAAAGTGATAATTATAAAATCATAGAAATAAAAGAGATATTGTTGTATTACGCAATGTATTTAGTAATTCCTCACAATATTCAGCTGTATCAGATGACAGTTCAGAGTTCTAAATTGTGCTCTTATGAATGCAATAATAATAACACTGTGAGATACGTAGTGTAATAGATAGCAGTTTGAATCTGGTGTAAACTTCAGTCAGGTAAGGCAGTACAAGATGAAAATGTTCGTTTGGATAAGCATGAATGTGAATTTCTCTATTTATTGCATAAATTATAATCATATTAGAAACTTTACAAACAGATGGCACGACGATGTCCCGTCAAAATACACGCAGGATCTACTTGCATATTCTCAGAAAGTTTGATGCTGTTTCTATACCCAATTACCTTTTAAGTTTTATTTTGTGTCAAAGAGCCGCTAATGTGCAAGCTTCTTACTAAAGAATCTTTGCGATTTTAACATGCTTATAATTATTCATGTCTCCAGAGAGACAAGTTTTGACGTTTAACTGTACCACCATCGATAAATGCGCCACGAGATTAACTAAATAGATGGTATTTTGTTTTGTTGCGAAATTTCGTAGTTATCAGCGGTCAGGTCTATATAAATAATTGCGCTTTATAAAGGCACAATTTTAGAAAAGAAGAGTAAATACTACTGTAAGGACGTTCTTCGACTTATTTCAGTTCTGCATGGTCGAGAGTTTAGGTTCTTACGTTCAAGGTACAGTATCTAGGCAAACGACCCGATCTTGGCTAAAAGAGCTTAAAAGTAACAAACAGATGATGACTGAGGGTAAATAGATACCAGCAAAGAGATTGGCAAAATTGCCATCGTAAATTCTGAAATAATCTTGGGTGATGCTGAGAAGTAAAATAAACGTAGTTACTGATCTATGCTGCATTCTTCTCGATTTATTTGTATTTAAAGTATATGTCCGTATCAGAGAACTGTCAGAGAACTGTCAGACTCAAGGTACATGTTGTATAAGCACTAATCTCGTCCTTAACATGTGTAATAAGCTTAATAAAAGCATTGACAACACAGTTAATTACAACGACAATGAAGATGTGATAATACCATATTTCAACCGTTAGAAAGGTTCTCATGTGGCGAAAATAATACCTACATCTATGTCTTTTGTATACTGAGCCAATATCTTGAATGGTCCTTTGAGGGCATCAAGGTAGACGGAAGGGGCAAATGCCACATACAGTTTTATTTTATTAGCAAGGTCTGGATCTCTGGCAAGCTGTGTATAGCCAATTAAGCCTCCCTGTGAATACCCAACGAAGAATATTTGCTTTGCCCCTGTTACATCAAGTATTTTGTTTATAGTCGCTGGAAGGTCATATCTGGCCATTTCATCCCAGCTGAAATTTGAATAAGATTGTGCATTATTCATCTACACAAAATTCACAAGTGGCATGTCAAAGTGCAGCACAATCGTTGCGAATTCCAATCACTGTCACGGTTTTTGTCCAGTACTTTCGCCTTAGCATCTTGCCCAGCAGAGCTCCTAGAAGTAGTAGTTATTATATGAAATTAACTCATTGTTCGAAAAAGCCTCAAATATTGTGTAACATGAATATGTTAATCTTACCACAATAATTATATCTAAATTAGAATTGAAAAACACCTATATATGACATAAAAGCATCTGAGTATCGCTAATTAAGGTGTTTATTTTTCAGTATAAATAAAAAACAGATACATTATCTTCACCACGTCTTCATTCTCTGCAACAAAGTATTATTAAGCTTTTGTACTGAACATACTTGAGAGGTTACACGTCTGAACTGTAAAACGGATGCTTATTGTTCGAGGTAACACGACTATTGTATCATTTTCTTAAACTGGTCTGTGACTTGTGGTCTCCTTAGTGGACACATTCATTTTCATGATAAGGCTTATTTCTTTAACAGTATCCGCATGTGAGAAAAACTTAATAGTGTTGTTTATCGATTATTCTTATTTATATTTTTACTTGTAACAAGTCATGATTTTAAATTGTTTGTCTTTGTTGGTGATAATTACCTAATAATGGTCGCTAATGTTGCTAATTTATTTGGAAAAGATACTAATAGGATAAACGTAATTTGACTTATTTATGTTTCTAGGTATTGACCGTTTTAGGAAAATCAAAACGTACGCACTGACCGATATCTGACAATTCATGGCCGAGACAATATACAGCTAATTAGTGTCCTTAAGAGGACAAAATAACATAATTCCTGTAGTTGCTTAACACACCCATGTTTATTGATTTGTCCGTTTAGAAAAGCAGTTCTGACCGATAAGTATGTGTCAACATAACATTTTGCATTACAAAGACGATATGTCATGCAGTAAAGGTAAGATATTAGAAGTGCGCATTTAGTCAACTAAATTTGTTAAGCGCGGTGAAGGTGAATGCTGACTCAAATAAACTCGTCAACAAATTTGAAAAATCCTACAATACTATAGGACTCAATTTAATTTTAACCATTATCTCTGGATAAGATTGTACCTTACAATATCTGGAGATATACAATCATACAGGTACATGCCGCCGTTTGCTTTGCTTTTCGCATGGAATCATTTTTATCAAAGTTAACTAGAAAAACAGTTACCGGTGTGAGAAAAGTGAATCAAACATTATTCAGCTGTGTAATTTAAATACCCTTTATAAGTTATACATTATAATGAAATTTCGGATGAAATATTTTTAAGTCATCTTCCATCTGTCAAATTTTAAAATGAACTTTATATGTAGGGCACATGTCAGCTTTTTAGACTCTACACTAAATGTATTCCTAAACTAACAAACGCATGGGGTATAGTCAATGAGTTCTATAATTTTGAGTGAACATATTACAAGTCGTATAACAGTCCTAAAATACCTAAAATCCCAGAACTCTTTCTGATCTGGATTAAGTTTCTCATGTCTCCTTCCATATGTGTTCCCTCTACTGTTTCCAAGCCAAACATCAAACCCGGCATCAGCCAGAATGAAACCAAAACTTTCATTAACAAGGTTTTCAACCCAGCATGCCGAGGACGAGAGAAGTCCGTGAAGTAAGAAAACCACTGGTCTCTCTAAAGAATAACCAATTGCTAGATAAAAGTCAAATTGTTGAAAAAAACTGTTTGTCTAAATTGTAACAGTCACTGTAATTGTACTGTGTTTATAGAAGCCAATATTAACAAGACAATGAAGTCATTGATAGTTCAGCTTTTTGGAAAATAATTGCTACCGCTTAGAGCAATTGCAATCAATTACAAATCGCAAAACAAATTGCTGAACTCCGTTTCTCTTGTTATATCTATGACAAAATACAAGATCACACATTATCAGCGTTATATGCAACAACTTTATCTCTGTAAAAACTGTTAATTTCAAATAATACTTATCTCAGGTCATGAAGCAGCCAGAAACAAAGTATTTATTTTCAAATAAACAAAAATGATCCTTATAATCTTATCTGAAATGGCAAACCTGTCTTGGTCTGGTTTCTTCCATAAGGAATTCTTTGCACATCAAGTATATACCCATCGCTTGTATGCACGTCATAATCTTCACAAGGGTAACCTTTACTTTTGATGAGCCGTGTCTGAAAGGAGGTACGTGTATTTTATTTCTCGTCAGCTTCATTCAGTCATTGTTTTTATGCCCCAAAAGGAGGGCATATATCTTTTTGACCCGTCCGTCTGTCAGTCCGTTATTCCGTTCAAAACGTTAACATTGCAAATAACTTCCTATTAGTAAATGGATTTACTTCATACTTGAACAAGACTCCTTTGAACAAGACCTTCTCACTGACATATATCTGTTTGACCTTGTCCCCTGAATGACCTTGAACTCAAATGTCCAATTGTCAGCAACTCAAATATTGCCCATAACTTCATAATTAAAAAGTGAATATACTTCTTACAAGAACACAACACCTCTTTAGACAAGCCTTTCCCACTTGATCTTGAAAGTCCTTTTGTCAAAAATACTTAACATTGGCCGGCCCATTTGTCAAAGATCCTGAATAATGGCCATAACTCCCTGATTTGCAATGTTTGCATAAAACAACCTTTGGGGAGAAATCTTCCAAATGCACATATTTATATTTTTTACCTGGACTCCTATTTGACCTAAACCTCGAGTTTAAACTGTCAAAATAAAAACACTTTTGAAGAACCAACAATTTATATCTATCAGGTAACATATATCTTTTTCTGAAATGGTAAAATATATAGGCTTGTGGAAGGTTTATAGCTTTGGTAGGTCCGTCTGAACAGTTTGTATTTCAGAGAGATCAAATATCGTCATACAAGCGTAAATTCAGCTACATTTGTACATTTACTCCTGGAAGTTACAGGCATTATTTCATTGATCCTGAATGTAACATTAAAACTGTTGCCTTTTTTTGTACCTTTTGTTTGTTTGTATGTTATATGTTTTAATAACGTAATAGGATCTTGACGTCATTATAAGATAGCTTCGTTATTATGCGACTTCAGTTTAAGTTTATCAGGGAAATAATAGTTCGTGTAAAAGTTGAGACTTCCCTTTTTGTTTTGCAAATTGCCACACTTTATGCATGATACACCCCTGACAGCACATGCTTGTTTGATAGTTTTAATGTTTTTCTAAACTTTAGAAAATCCAGTCAAGTGCGGTGTTACTTTTCCTATGCTTCATTGTTTACGCTTCTATATTTTATTATGCTTAATTTTCCTAAATAAGAATTTCAGAAAATATTGAAATTGGACGCTTATAGGGACACATAAGAGAGACTGCATATCTATTTTATTTGCCCATTCGCCATAAAATGAAAAATAATTGGTGATTTAAAGAAGAACATAGGTTCAGCTTCGTTTTCTTTTAGGCATTTAGACACTTACTCAGTGTTCATTTCCCACCCAGAAATGGTACAACAACTTTTTTTACAAAGATTTTAATATAATGCAATAAGTTTACCTGTTGTTCTTTGAATGTTTGACCAACACCTTGACCACTCGTACACGATTTTAAACAAAATGGAACAGTCTAGATTTTAGGGTAGTCCTCTTTAAAAGACAGAACTTTTAACTATATCTACAAAAACTGCTTACCGTGTTCATGTATATTTCGGGGTCTTCAGATACGTTTCCTTTATCATTAGGCACAAAACACCCGCATTCCTTCAGCAATACAAATACGAATAACACAAAACACAACGTGGATTTCATTTTGTATTTCATACACTTTAAAACCATGCAATTTGATTGTAATATGAAAAATGAGAGTGTGATTTTTTTTATAATTATTGCACTTTGTTCAAGTGCACTTTCATCTATAAAATAGGTTAAAACTTTTTAATCAAAACAATCCCCATATTCTTGTTTTTATCTTGTCAGTAACTGATAACAAAACTGAGCTTTGGTACGTTATCATCATCCTATATAATAATTGCCGTTCACGAACGGTGATATACACGATCCGCAAAATGTTCTGTGTGAAAACCGTTTCTTTTTCAGCATTTAGTTCAAACACGTTTGTTTAATATCGATTGGGAACATTTTTTTTCCAACTTATAAACCCAGTGCAGGTATATACTCGCGTAGTTTGGTAGCCGAGCGCCCTGTAAGCAGAAGGCCCTGGGTTTAAGCCCCGGTCGTGCCAAGATTTTTTAATCATCTGTTATACTTAAATTAATCCTGCTCAATGTCCGCTTCAAGGACTCGAACTAGAACTAGCTCCGATACGTGAAATGCAACTTAAAAACATCGACCTTAACAAAGGCTTAGACTACAATCTTAATGAGTTAGTTTGTTACTGGAATGTAACAATATAAGTGCTAGATGTTTTTAAACTCAGTGGGCACTTAAGATTTTGTCAAAAATGAAAGAAAATACAAATATTCTTTCATTCGGTTCAGCAAAAAGCATTTCTTGTTACATAAACAAAACACCTGCTTTAGATAAAAAAGAAGCAAATTTCTAGAGTTACCATTCAAAATGTATTTTCTTGCCACACTGCCTCAAAAACGCATCTTAAGGAATTGTATGGAAGCCGATAATGCAAATAATGAAAAAAAAAACAGCGAATCATTTCAAGATACTGAAAACACTCTAAAATCTTGCAATTAAACCATATACAAGACAGGCTTGACGTAATAAGACTTTTTTTATATATATTATACCGATATTCCTTATAAAGATTTGCTGAATTTCAGTTTTGAAATAAAGCTATTTTTAATCACGTATATTAATTACTTTTGAGAGGGAAAGTCTACCAAGAAACTTTGCAATGCTCAATGAAACAGTTAAAGAACAATAGCAAAATAACATACAGTCCTTGAAATTAATTTTAATTACAGGGCAGATATTTTGTTACAAAATCAGTACGATGCATGCAAAAGTACAAACTGCTTATGTCTAGTACTTGCATTCAATTGCAGGACAATAACCGGGATCATACAAAACCAATTCAAACATGTGTCATTTGTCATATGTCCATCTTCCGGTCGAAGGGCTTTTGTTTGAAACTGAGGACGTTAAGAACATATTTAGGAGCTGATAGAATTATTGAATAAATACTGTAAAAAAGATAAAGAACACTCGAAACAGTAATAAAAGGATCTGCAAAATAAAACTTCCGAAAATGGTTCTGGCTTACCTCACCATGATAGTACATGTCAATTCATTGAAAAGTAACATGGTAATGCCCTAGACATGTTTTTATAGTAGGACAAAAACAATGCAAATGAGCTTAATTGAGCTATAGTGTTATGATAATTTTTTAATTTTTATTTATTCATTTTTTTTTGTTTGGCTAAATTTCATTTTACTATGTAAATTGCCTGTCCAAACATTTAAAAAGAGTTTCGGACAAATCTTAATTAGAACTCATGACTCAGAAGTGAAATAAGCAAAAGTACTAATGTCCTTTTGCTTTGTACTTCTCCTTTATGGGATGTAACAATCCTTAAGATGTCATCATAAGGTTATTTAACCCTATCTTTTATATAGGCTTCATTTTAACGCATGAAATATAAGACAAAACATCAAGAAACTGATACATCATCAAACCAAGTATTCAGTAACTCCTGGTTATTCTTTATATTGGTTTTTTAAAGTTCAAAGTATTTCGCAACATAATCATTTTTAAGGGCAATTTCTTGAGCTTCAAATTACTTAATTAGTAAGCCACAGACTTATTCCGACGGAACTAAAAGAAGAAAAAACACTCGAATATCTGTGTTTTTTGTTTTTCATTTTACATAGCAATGCATCATGTTTTCATTGTTTATTATTAGACAAAAATCATGTACTAATGACATTTCGTAAAACAAGTAGTCTAAAGGTCATTTGTCCCTCACCTTGGATACAAGTGAGGAAGCAGTCAATCACTTTGCGGAGAGGTTGGTTAATAAACTGGTGGGATACCTCCTAAGGAATATGACCAAAAAAGGTTGAAACGTATGTTAAATCTCAATAAAAACACAAAAACAAGGCAAACAACCTAGAAGTTTATTCTTTCATATTGTCTGACAGAACTTTGAAAAACATGGCCTTGTTTATTCCTTCCGTTTGATCATTCCGTAGAGATAGAAATCTATTGGTATTTTGAATGTTCAGTATCTATATTCTTTTTCTTTGTCGTTAAGTGCAACATTTTCAAAGTGAATATTTTTTCAATAAATGAGCTGAAAATATCAAGTCTTCATTGACACTATATTTGATACCGATAAGGCATTGTCATATTACACAGCTCATAGAGGTTTATAAAATAACCACAATATTTCATATTAAGTTGGATTCAAAGTTATATTAAACAAACAAAAATAACACGAAGTACAAGATAATGTGTACGTAATTGATTTAATGCTGACAATGAAAGTAATACATAAAACTACTAAATTAAATAAAAATTACTTGTTTGTTAATCGCACTATTTCTATTCACTGGTAATTCCTCCAAATTCTGTACAACACAGTTCTTAGGACACGTATTTATTTTTCTAAATATATCGTCTAATCAAACCTTTGATATTTCCTTTTCGGAAGGGCACACTTAATATGATATTTAACGAAAGGGAACTTTGTTGTCAGACGAAAACGAATCAATTTCGTCTCGATCTGATTGCAGTGATCTATTTTGATGCTTCATGATCTCTCACAAATAAAAAGTGGCCAATATTTAAGCATGCTTACATATCTGATGAACTTTTTTTCTTGAAAATGGATGAATACAATCAATTTCTAAAGGCTAATAACCTTTCAAAATATCCCTTGAAACTTGAAATCTTATCTATACAAAAACATTTGAGTCACCCCAAAATTAAACATCGTAGCTTGTTTTGATGAAGATCGGACTTAATTTGATTTAATTTAAATAGAAACATAATCTATTTTAAAATTTTTGGGGGGCTATGATATTTTTTTTAACTAACGACAAATATCAATTATTTAAGCTCAATAAAAATAGAAACTTTCATAGCTGATCGTAACTATACAGGAATGGCCAGTGATGGAACGAATCACTTATTCAAGAGAGCAGGTTACGTTATCTATTTATTCAGAACTGGAGCTAGGTGTTTTGGATTTACTTTGACTATGAACACACTCCATGCTTCGAACATGGAGTACTCTGACCACAGTTCTGTCTAACATAATAACAGAATGCGTGATTAATTAATCGTTTGAAAACGGAAATTGTGAATTTCATCAGTATTTGTATAATAATTGCAACTGTCTGGCTTTTGAAAAACAAGCCTCTACGAATTGCTCTCTGGTAGAGGACAACATACGCTATTTTGTCAATGAAGTAGAGCAAAAGACTATGACTTTACAAGTCAATTAGCTCTTATAGGATGAACTCCGAGAGCCAGTTATAGGTAATTCTTGCGGAGATAAACATTGTGCGTCAAGCATTAACAATTGTATGACTTGATTTAGCAGGAAATTATATAATAGATTATTTAGTAACTAATTACTGAAGACAGATATAGCTTACTTCTTTCCGATTTGTAAAACATTTCTCCTAGTGTGCTTTCATTTGTATTGTTCCTCTTGTTTCCATAGCCAAACGTCAAATCTGGGATAGGCTTAAAGGTACAAAAACTCTCAATGTCCTAGACTTTAAAACAGCCGAGCCTGGGCCAAATCTATGCATTTTTAAAAAGAAAAACAAATGTATCAGATAACACATTTTTATCTTAGGACATTCTAAATGAATCATATTCTTGTGTTTACAAACTAATTAACAGTTTTCAAACTAATGCCATGTATCACAATTTGTATAAAGTATATACGTATATGTGGAAAAGGCAATATTAGGTTTAGTTTCATTCAACTGAAAACAAATAATAAAATGTTATTCCTTCGGCTGTTTAAAATTAGTTATAAAATGTTACAAATACTGGTCTAGTTTCAAACACACTACTGAAGAAATTATTTTAGAGACTATGTCAAGAATAATTGGAAGTTGTTTCAAATAGGTTAAAACCACTGCAAAGTGTTGTAACGTACTAAAAACTGAAATATAGCACTGAAGTACGACGGCTACCCCGAAATGATAGTTTATGTCCCAATTAAAATTGGGAATACTGCCCATTTCATACGTCCCAAAGCCTCGTTGGCTCTCGTCATCTTCTGGAGTTTTCATTTCAAACAGTTTAGAATTTATCCTGTCACTAATAACACTTTCAAACTAATAACAAGGTGCCGTATATTTTTCTTTATCTACGGCAGTTGGTCACGTGACGTTGATATGCGGCACATGATATGTCATGGACTACTTTTGTGTTTATAATCAGAAGGAAGTGATAAAATTGATGTTATTACAAACAGAGACTACTTGAATAAAAAATTAAATATTTCAATATGTAAATCTTACAGTATAGTGATCATTTAAGGAAATAAAGTTACTGAAACTTTGGAACTATTTTTTGTGTGTGCAAATGTACCACTGCCGGATAACCTTGACATTAGCCTAAATTGAAACACTTTAAAGATAGATTTTTAAATATCTTAAGTAAATTATTTCCAAATGACACATCTGCTTACTTCCTTACCTGATCCAGATACTCACATGTTACATGTAACAAATAAACTATTTTTTGATTTTGTATGGCAATGTCCTCCTAGAATTAAAGCCTCGGTACTTGTCAAAAGTTTATCAGAGGGCGGGTTAAAGATGATTGATATTTTTGCACATATGAAAAGTCTGAAACTTACTTGGATTAAAAGAATGCTTATGTCAGGTAACAGTAAATGTTTCCAGTTTATTGATAATGTTATAGATTTCAAAAAGATATTTAATTGTGGTAAATGCTATACTGACATTGTATTAAAAAGGCTTAAAAATGGAAGGATGTTCTGAAAGCTTACTCAGAAGTTGAAAAAATACAAATACAGAATATGATTGAATTTTCACAATTGCACCTTTTCTACATTTAGAACTTTCCTTATTGGTAGTAAACCTGTGTATATTAAATCATGGTATGATAAAGGTATTCGATTTGTAAAAGATATTCTAACTTCAGATGGGAATTTTATTGACAGAAATCAACTCGAAAACAGAACAGATGTAAGAATTAATTTTTTAACATATTTGGGGCTTCAGAATGTTATCAAAATTTTTGTTGAACTTACATCAGTTTAAAACGAACATAGTACTTATAGAAACTCAATACATTGCTCCCATAATACCGTTGTATCTTAGGCCTTTTTTTTCAGGAGATGAAAGGTAAACGAACAATATATAGTATTTTTATCCAGAACAAAGAGAAGCCAACATGTGAAGCTAAGTGGAATACTATTTTTGAAAATGAAGATTTACAGTGGAAATACATTTATACCTGGGTATTTAACATCACTGATGATACATATCTTCAGTGGCTACAAATGAGAATTATACATAGAATCTTAGGAACAAATTTCCTGATGTATAAAATGAATATAGTAACAACACAGTTATGTACTTTTTGTAAAATGGAAAATGAAACACTTCTTCATTTGTTCTGGGATTGTAACATTTGCCAAGCTTTGATAATAAACGTAAAAAGAATTATTGAAAATGCATCTACTAGTTGTAAGATAGACAGAAAATGCTTTATACTTGGATTTACTAAAAATGGTTTCGAACACTATAATATGTTATGTATAGAAATGAAAAGATATAAATTTTGTTTTTATGTAAAAGAAAGCAGGTCATACCATCTTTAATAGGTCTAAAAAAAGCCTTACGCTAACCTCGTCAATTTTTAGTAAGACAATTAAAGTTGACAAATACCAAAAATATTGGTCACTTGTAGATCTTTTATGTTCTCTTAAAAATTTCCTACAACTTTAAAATTTTAATCTTTTTTTACACTTACAGATATGTGATACCTTATTAGGCTGCATTATGCATATATTTGGCCCCTGAGGCAAAAGGTGCTTTTGTTAGTTCTTTTTCCCCGTTATATATTGTAAGAATATCTTTTTTATGCCATTGACAAATTGATAATTATAGATAAATATGTTATATTATTGTTCTTGTAAGGTTAGTTGAGGATGGTTCTCCGACCTCTTCTTAACCTATGACGGGGAAAATAAACGGGGTTACCCGGATCCGGGGCCTCAAAAAAAAAAAATTCCAAATGCCAGATGTGACAGGATAAATAGAATAATAGGTTAGTGTCTTAATTGAGAAAGTTTATCTGGCAAGGCTGCGGAATTATCGGGTTCGCCTGCGGCTCAACCGATAAATTCCTACGCCTTGCCAGATAAACCTTTCTCATATTAAGACACTAACCTATTATTCTCTATATACCCAATCAGATGTTGTAAAGAAAGGAACGTTTGACTCTAGATATGCAAATGGTATAGACAAATATTCTTCAATCATCTTAAAGTTAAAAGATGAACACCAACGTCGCAAACAACTGTTGCTGTCGTACTACCTTTTCAATACTCGCCTTTTATGAGATATGTACGTTCATATTTCGGGTGACTTTGTCTCACAAATGAACAATCGAATCTACATGACTAGATGAACGTTAGGTATTGATTATTTCATTGCTCCATTTTTATAGTTTCTTTGTTCCATATTTTATAGGACATAGAAAACTATTATTTTGCCAACGTCTTAATGAAAATAATATTTTTTAAAATGCAAATTATTATGCGTAGATGGTATAAAAAAGTTCTTTCATGAAGGATGAAATTAGCAGATAATTGGTCATCTTCATATTTTGCTTTAGAAAATATTTGATGATAATGATGCAAGTAACTGACCTTGATCTTATCATTTAGTAAGTGCTATTATTATAATATTTTAGTTTGTCATTATCTCTGTTTATTTTCATTCAAGGGGTAAGAGGACATACCAAATTTGTGTCTCTTAGTTAGTTAATGCTTGATTTAAACAATGAGTTTATACTGCATGCGTGATCTTTCACTATATTTAGTGGAATGAATGTCTCTAATGATTGAGCAATAAAATTTTTAATAGATTTATAACCAGACGAACACATATCGAATGCACTAAACGACACTGACATAATTTTCAAACGGCATAAAGAAAGTCTGTACAGCTCGGCAGTATAATAGTGCTTTCAGACGTAGAGCAATGCGAACTTTAGGAATCAAAAACAATTTTTTATTGATCAAGTGATTAACTCTGTACCCAATCGCTTTATTCTGCATATTTCACAAATTTGCCGTGCAGTTCGGTTTTATGACTGCAAGTTATTACAGAATACAAAATGTACTAAGAAATGATATCTGATGCATGAGGAGTTAATCCAAAATCGTTTTACGATACGTTACATTGGTACAGACACATTATGTTATTTTTATATTATGTCACTTAAGCATTGCATGAATTCAAATAGATACCCTGTGTTTAATGATTCTAAAATCTTTGTTAGGTAACACAGGTGGTCTATACAATTCCTACTACTGCATTACATACAGATGTATAGAAATACGTATTGCAGTTCTTTCCCCGTAAAATGTTTTTGTTAAACGCTGTTGTACTAATAATTCCAGACAGTTCCCAGTAAGTCTTATTTTTATTGTTGTTGTCTTCCAGCAACTGACAAACTATTTCTATTGATTAAAGATAAATAATAGTAATCTGAAAAATATTTGACAATTAATCTAAATTTGCTTGAAAAAAAAAAGTATTTTTCGCTGACGTTAAACTTTCTTGACTGTGAATTGTTTTTTAGATGAAGACCCCAAAGAGACCCAATATGCACTGATTCTACATATTTATACAATCAGGAATTAAGGATAAATCTTTAACATAGAAACTACTGTTCATGCAAGTAGAATCTGATTTTCTCATTTCAGTCAGTTAAAGCTGTTATTGTTACAGAACTGGATGACATTACTACATTACTTGTCATAACGACCTTTCATTTGACGAATATCATACTGTTATTTTTATCTATGCCTTTAAGGCTTGTTTCAAAGATTGAAAAGATTAAAACACCATTCATATAACTTCACCAAGCTAGTTCAAAAGATTCCCTTTGCGTTCAGAACATCGTTTGTCCCTGCATCAGTTTTTGGATTTATTTTTCCTATGAACACACCCCATGCTTCGGACGTAGAGTACACTGTCCACAAATATATAAAGCATAATGAAAGAATGCATGAAAATTTTTAATCGTTTCGAAAAATAAATTGAATTTCATTAGTATTTTCATTGCAACTGCCTCGCTTACAGAGAAACAAGCCTCTACGACTTATTGTCTGAAAGAGGACAACAAACGTTATTTTGTCAATAAAGTAGAGCAGTAAATATGACTTTACAAGTCAAATAGCTCATAAAGGATCAACTCCGATAGCTATTCATAGGTAATTCCTGTAGAGATAAACAAAGTAATTAATTATTATGACTAGATTTAGCAGAATATAGATTATTTATTAACTAATAAGGAAAGACAGATATAGCTTACTTCTCTCCGATTTGTAAATATTCTCTGGTGTGCTTCATTTGTATTGTTCCTGTTGTGTCAAATCCAGGACAGACTTAATGAAATAACTCTCAATGACTAGACTCTCGAAATGCAGAGCCTGGGACAATATACCTGATTTCTTAAAAAGAAAAACAAATGTATCAGATAGCATTTTATTATTACGAAATTCTGAATGAATCATATTTTTGTGTTTTACAATGATTAACAGTTTTCGAATTAATGTCATGTAATACAATATGTGCAAATAATGTATGTGTAAAGGCAAAGTTAGGTTTTATCAGTTGAAAACAAACAGTAAAGGGTTATTCCTTCGGATGTATAGAATAATTAAAAAAATCTATCCTGAGTGTCATCAAAATGTCTTTTACCCTTTGATGTTACGAACACTGGTCCAATTTAAAACGCACTACAGTAGTCCTCAGTTACTGGGGTAATTGTTTTAGAGACCATATTAAGAAAAAATGTAAGTGATGTTCCAGATAGGTTTTAGCAGTTGCAAAGCGTCCTAACGAATTTAAAACTGAAATATTGCACTAAAATATGACGGTTATTCCGGAATGATAGTTTATGCCACCATGAAATTTGGGAACGCCGCACTTCCATACGTCCCAAAGCCTTGTAGGCTCTCATCCATATGCTGAATGATTTCATTTCAAACGTTTAGAAATGTTCAATCTAAATGCGTAGTTTGTTATAAAGAAAAGAACCTTTGATACATTAATTTTAACTGTAGCCATTGCGGTTTGTATTTTTACTGTAAAAGATAAAGAAAAAAAATCTATAGTCATCTTACAAAGGTCAAAAGATGAACATCAATGTAACAAACAACTGTTGATGTCAGATATAATTCTTTTTCACCCCTCCCCCCCCCCCCCCACACACACACACACTTTATATTGGACATTGGACATTGAAGTGTTTATCTATGTGTTCATATTTTGGATGAATTTTATCTCACAAATGAACAATCTAATCGACATTACTAAATTAACGTTAAGTAAGAAGTGCTTTATTGCACCATTTCTATAGTTATTTGTTTCTTATTTTATAGAACACAGAAAAATAGTCTTTTTCATCTTTATTTACTCATATTGTACAAATAAGTAGATGCTACAAAAAAAGTTCCCTATTAAAGGATGAAATTAGCAGAAAAAATGATCACCCTTATATTTTGTTATAGAATTTATGTGATGATGTGAATGATAATGTAACAAATGCCATGCCTTTTGTTAAGTATAAGTAATTAAGTATTTTCTGCAATAAAAGGGGCTGCAATTTAATGATTGGAATATTTGTTAAGCTTAACATGCCCATAGAATCAGTTAAACACAAGCATTCAAAGGGTAACTTGTAACTAGATTCACCGCTGAAGTTGGACAAGAGGTTTATATTCTCCACCAAAACTTCTTGCGTGATATTTCAGTGTATTTAGTGGCACGAATGTTTTTAATGATAAAACGAAAGGATTTATCACCAGACATACACGTACCGCTTAACGACACTCATTTATTGCTCTAATGTGGTTTCCAGACGAAATAAAACCAAGTCTGTACTGCTCGGCAGTATTCAGTGCTGTCAGACGTAGAGCAATGTGTATTTTGGGAACCCAAAACGGTTTTATTCATCAAGTGATTAACCCTCTTTACACTGTCCCATCTACCCAATCGCTTTATCCCGCATCTTGCACGAATTTGCCGTGCATTTCAGTTTCAAGACTGCAAGTTATTACAGAATACAAAATGTAAACTAAGAAATGATACCTGATACATGAAAAGCTAATCCATAAAGCTTTTAACGAAACTTCACGGACTCATTAATGAGAATTTTCATGTAATTTCACTTGGCATCGTATTGATTTATTTAATTTATTTAGACACCCCAAGTTTAATTCTAAAATTTTTGTGAGGTAACACAGGTGGTCTTTAAAATGGTTATTACTACCGCTTGCAAAACTGATTAGAGTTTACGCTGTTGGGTAAAGATCGAGACTCGTCGGTACACCTGTCAAAAATAAATTAAAGCGCCGCTCAATGTGTTTCTTTCAAACCCCGCCTTTTACCTGTCAATAGTGTCATTCTAGTGCCTTTCTGTGTACGAAATGGAAAAGCGGTCAGGAAAAAAATATTGAGTATAGATTTCCGGCAGCAACGCCGAGACAATTACGGCACAGCAACTTTGGCGCCGCCCAGGCACATTTTGTCTGGCTGGGGGCAGATTGCAAGACACAGTTTTATTGACAGGTATACCTGAGAAAACTGCATCGCTGTGACTGGATATCAGTAACGTGAAAGTTTAAGGTACTGAAATAAACATCGTAATGTCACTTTTTACCGCGTTCCGAATACATGAAACTCTAATCAGTCTTGCAAGCAGTAGTATTGTTGCAGTAAATTAGTTCTAGCCAATTCAGATTATCTAAACTAATTTTGATATAGTTGTTAATACTAATATAACAGTTTTATTTTCTTTATGGAAACCACTGTCCCCTACAAAAGCTCATTATTATGATTTTCGACCCACAATTTATTATGCGTTTTTTCTTGCTTATGGCATGTTGTTTCTTCATGTAAACTGACAAGAAATAAAATGAATGTTGCTGTTAAACTAACCCCTTTTTAGCTCACCTGAGCACAAAGTGCTCAGGGTGAGCTTTTCTGACCAGTCTTTGTCCGTCGTCCGTCCGTCCGTCGTCAACTTTTCATTCAAATGACATCTCCTCTGAAACCAAAGGGCCAAATTAAATGAAACTAGCCTGGGATGTTCCTTGCATGAAGCTCTACCAAGAATGTTCAAATGGTTCTGGTCCATTGCATTTCTGGTTCACTGGAGGTAAAATTAGATTTTAAAAGTTGGATCTTTAAAACTCTTCTTCTCCGAAACCACAAGGCCTGGATCTTAGATATTTGGTATGAAGCATAATCTAGTTGACCTCTCCCAAGTTTGTTCAAATTTTGACCGTGGGGTCAAAACTGACCCCATCCCAGGGGTCAGTTGATTTTACATAGAGTTATATAAAAAAAACTTTAAAAAATCTTCTTATCAGAAACCACAAGGCCTAGAGTTTAGATATTTGTTGTGCAGCATTGTCCGGTGGACCTCTACCAAGTTTGTTCAAATCATGGCTCCTGGGTCAAAAATGGTCCCGCCCCTGGGGTCAAATATTTTATATAGAGTTATATAGGAAAAACTTTTTAAAAAATCTTATTGTCAGAAACTGCAAGGCGTAGAGTTTAGATATTTGGTGTGCAGCATTGTCCAGTGGACCTCTACTAAGTTTCTTCAAATCATAGCCACTGGGTCAAAATAGGCCCCACCTCGGGGGTCAATTGATTTTACATAGGCTTATATAGGAAATTTTTAAAAAACTTCTTCTCAGAAACCACAATGCCTACAGCTTAGATATTTGGTATGTAGCATTGTCTAGTGGACCTCCTTTAAGTTTGTTTAAATTATGTCCCCTGGGTCAAAACACCCCAGGGTTCTCTTGATTTACATATAGTTATATAGGAAAAACATGAAAAATCATTTTTCTCCAAAAC
Organism: Cyclina sinensis; assembly: GCA_012932295.1. Classification (NCBI taxonomy): domain Eukaryota; kingdom Metazoa; phylum Mollusca; class Bivalvia; order Venerida; family Veneridae; genus Cyclina; species Cyclina sinensis. The sequence continues at coordinate 23,046,083 of JAAONU010000001.1, forward strand.
TAATAGGACTAGATCTAAGATATTTGGTGTGGAGTATTGTGTTGAGAACCTTTACCAGTATTGTTTATAAGTTGGCCCCGGGGTCAAATTTGGCTCCGCCTCGGGGGCCCTTAATATATAAAAAAGGCAATCTTTAAAAATCTTCTTACTGGAAACCTCAATGCCTACAGCTTAGATATTTGGTATGCAGCATTGTCTAGTGGATGTCTACCAAGTTTGTTCAAATTATGTCCCCTGGGTCAAAATTGGCCACGCCCCAGGGTTCTCTTGGTTTACATATAGTTATATAGGAAAAACATGAAAAATCATTTTTCTTCCAAAACTAATAGGACTAGATCTAAGATATTTGGTGTGGAGTATTGTGTTGAGAACCTTTACCAGTATTGTTTATAAGTTGGCCCCGGGGTCAAATTTGGCCCCGCCCCGGGGGCCCTTAAAATGTAAAAAAGGCAATCTTTAAAAATCTTCTTACTAGAAACCTCAATGCCTACAGCTTAGATATTTGGTATGCAGCATTGTCTATTGGACCTCTACCTAGTTTGTTTGAAAAATTTCCCTGGGGTCACTATTAGCCCCGCCCGAGTGGTCACAAGTTTTAAATAGCAGTATAGAAGAAAATCTTTAAAAAATCTTCTTGTCTGAAACCACAAGGCCTAGAATTTTAAAATTTTAAAATTTTAGAATTTGGCATGAAGCATGCTTTATCAAGCTTTTTGAAATTATTAGATTAGGTTAAAGGTCACGGAGGCTAAAAATAAATTTATCTACTGTACCTCATAGCGCCTTCATTTATAGACCAATATCTTTGATTTTCAGTATATAGGTTCCTTGCATGGATGTCTACCCATGGGTAGGGTTTAAGGTCACTGGGTCAAGGTCACCATAGCTTATAATAGATATTTCTACTTTCTGTTATAGAGCCTTTATTTATTGACTGATATTTTACATATTTGGTTTGTAGGCACTTACATATTTTCAATTAAAAAATGAAATACTGCTTAACAGCAAACCTACAGCCAAAGTACTCAGGTGAGCGATCCAGGGTCATCATGGCCCTCTTGTTTAAGAAATCCATAAATCTGGATCAAATTTTCTATCATTTAAAAGAGAAAAAAAATGATACAAGAAACAGATTTTTATCTTAAAATTTATTGAGATATTCCGAATTTTACTTGGGGAAGTGGTATCAGTTCTTCTAGCAAATTCAGTAATTCCATTTACATGACTGTATTACTTCATTTAATTTGAGTATTCATAACAATTAGTTAAACTTTTGATACTTTTTATAACAAATTTGTAAGGTGTTGTTTCAAATAACTGCGCTGTTACCGTTTCATAAGTTATATTTGGATATTTTTACTTTCATGGCAAATCGCACCCTTTGTTATTATTTTAGATTGAAATTTATTTGCAGGTCTAAATTGTCAGCTCAACATACAGCATTTTCATTATGAAGTATGTTTGTATCTGTAAAATGAAGAAAGGCTTTAATTTGGAAACAGGATTGTTTCGGAATAAAAAAAGTATTCGAGACAATTGTTCCTGGAGGAAGCACTTGCGAAAAACCCAGTTAATTGTGGATCATTATGCTGAGTTTGTTTCTATTTCATTTTAGTTGTGCTACACCTTTGAACTTCGTAATCATACATTTGGGAGTTATTTAGGGTGTAGGTGTAACAGAACTAAATTCATATCGCTTGTCGTTGATCAAGTATCAGTTTCTTATACAAATATACATTTGTCACGGAACTTGTGGAGGAGGAGCAAAGTCTTGTGCTCGAATATGTACAAGGCTTCAACAGGTTTAAATATGATATGTGTATGAAGCTTTAAAAATATCGATCGCCTAAAAGAAAAATGAAAACTCTCATAGGCTTGCTTGTATATAGTTATATGTAGTTATAAACATTTTTCCGAACCTTTTCATGACATTAAATGAAATATCAGATAACAACAAATATGAATTAAGTTTGCAAGAAAGGATTAACGACAAACAGGGACAATCATATTCACACGGCATTTAATTCAGTTTTTCGTCGTGAAACTTATCTAAGCACTGTTATATTTACTTTCCATCATAATATATAAACTGTGTCTTTCCAAATTTTTGAGTTGTTAAATATAACGGAAAACCTGTATGTTTTTTTCTTTTCGCTACTCTCTTCTACTGCCAAAGTAGAAATATGACTTAAAACAACTTTATGACTAGAGTGAAGTCTAAAGGACAGCTGGATATCGCTTTGGAAAAGTTTTTATTCACGTACACTAATTCACAATAATATATTGATAAAATATTTAACGCTACTAAGCAATAACAGCTTTTCTGTATATACTCATGTTCAGATAGATTCCTATTAATTATTTTACATTTTTTCAACTTCCTTTAATTACAAACGTGGCTCGTTGGTCTAGGGGTATGATTCTCGCTTTGGGTGCGAGAGGTCCCGGGTTCGAATCCCAGACGAACCCCCATTTTTTCACTGGTGTCCGTTTGAACATAGAAATTGATTTTATTTTGTTTTCGTATGTTTTAAAAACATTTTATTATGAAAAGAATAGGTCTTTTATGTACATAATTCTATTGACATTTTCCTTCAAGAATAACTTCATCACTATCTATTATATCTTTGCAGCATTTCTGATACACAAATGTATCCATTAGCATTACTTATTGTATAATATGTAACGAATTTTAGGAGACATATGTGGCGCATGAAATAACATTCGTACACCAAATTTTTCTTGTAAATAAACTGCATTGTATTTCATTACATCTTTATTCTGTCATTGATTTTGAAATGATTTAATGACATCTAAAACAATATTCTTTCATATAAAGTTTATAAATCAAATGTTTATGCAGCTTAACTGTTATAGGAAATGTACAAATTACAATTAATCCATTTTACTTCTTATCTTAGAAATAAAATTTGTCTGATTAAAGGGAGCTGAAAGTCAGTGTATTCAGATTTGCGTTATTGCCTGTATTTTCTATAAAATAGTCCATCCCGCAAAAGATTAGGGCTCGTCCGGGATTTGAACCCGGGACCTCTCGCACCCTAAGCGAGAATCATACCCCTAGACCAACGAGCCAGTTGTGAGTGTTCGTCATATGTTTGGTTAAGCACATTTTGAAATATGTACGCAATATATTAAAGACAGCCGTGTATACAAACATGCTTCTCAAAATTAAAACATCTTCGCCTAATATTATCAAAACATTCTGGCTAAACTATCTGTCTGAGGTGTTATTTTTATTTGGAATGTCTGAATCCTCTAGAATAACTATTTTTTTTTGGTAATTTCCCACAGTGTTTATATAAAACGTCCTTGTTTATAAGCAACGTACTTAAACTTCATTTTTTCTATGTAAGCTTTGTTATCAAATTAATCAGTTTTAAAATTATTTTACTTCTTTGATAGTAAAATTGTTACACATACGAATGTCAACTGTTTTCTGCTGATGTTTAATCAATATATAACTAAAATGTTTGACAATGTTACAGACACACAGCAATACTTTGATTGTTCTCAATGTGTTTCAAGAACAATATGATTGTGTCAATTTTTTCCTGTTTCACTGATAGAAGTATTTTGAAATATCACAAATAAAAGATGAACAGATTCAGGGTATATCTATAACTACAGTTAATGTTTTCTAGATGGCAAAAATAACCGCACTCCATACAGAAGTAGGAGAAGTAGGTCTATCATCTCAGCTTGATACTAAATATGTAATGAATTTGTCATTCGGCAAGATACAGGACATTGATTAGAAACCAAACACGTGCTTTAACATAGTTCCGTAGCTGTGGTCACCAAAAATGTTAACATCAATCTTGTTTCCAGCCTTCCTTAAAACACACAAAGAAAATGAATAAAACTGTAAAAAAAATTCTTACTCGAAATTCTATCAGTTGTATGAAAATTCACAATTACTCATGTTTTTCAGTTTCTTATTTAGAAATGTGATGTATTATGTTTGAGTAGTTAATAATATAATTAAACAGTATTTACTTAACGTTAACACGGCTTTCTGTCACACATTACTTGTTTTATATTTAATGATGGGGGGAAATTATTCGTCATATGTTTTGTAGGCATATTGTGCTAGCATTTGTCAAATAAAACACACGCTTTTAATCCAGCGGAGCAGTAACATGTAACCCATGTATTCATACTGATTAGGGCTATAAAATTAAAAAAAAAAACATTCGATTTACTGCGCCTATTCTGTGCTCCATTTTTTTCTAGGAGAAATAAAATCTTGTCTATAAAAGGCATTATTTTAGACTATTAGACTTATATGCCTCCTTTAAAATTTCCCTTTCAGCTACGAGTAGTGTTTGTTTTGGTAAAGGTAGAGTGTGACTCGTGAAAAAAAAACAATATGTTCGTTAAAGAATCGATCTATCACGGCGACAGCAATGAGCCATAAGATAAACAATCCATTTTTCGCTTGGCCACTTAAAACGCAGAAGTTAAATTACACATAACGCAGCAAATTATATTGGTAAGACTTTGAATATACTTTTCAGTCCTTTTCGGTGTTTACACTGGAGGGTTCTTTAGTTTTGCCGTTTATTTTTTCTTCGGATAAAAATCATTGTTGCTATTGTAACTGAAATAGGAAGTGGTTGTACAGATGGATCCTTTGATAATCCTTAATCCTTTATATTAAGTGAATCCTACGGCATAGAATGTTATCAAGGGACTGCTAGTGTCACCCGAGTCATGTCTCACTTAGAAGTGCATAACTGATCTTGTTTCACGAAGTACATGTACCTTAAGAGGGCGGTAGCAAGCATTATTTAGCACTAGTAAAGTAGATTCAGATTAGAATATACATTTATCAAGTGCTTATTTTTTCTGTGAGAGCCCTCAATTAAAGATTCTATTGAACTTGTATTAAGAGACCACCTTGTGGTCATATCAGGTGGTTTATTAAAACAGATGGTTCTTGTGGTTTCTTATAGCAGGTCCTCTCGAGATGCTAATGTGAAGTTTAAATGAAACACTTGGGATTGGAAGCTCAGTTATAAGGGCATTTGCTAAAGCTTTTACATTTCAAGAATCCCGGGTATAGGTTTGGTACTGTCGAATGGACTTTGACCAAAATCTTTTTATCAAAACAGGCCATATTTCACTTTTCGATACATGCAATATTTCTGGAAGGTTTCATGTATTTTTTTACAAGCTAACAAAGTCCTGGGTGGATCTATAAGACAAAGTCATTGCTAGCGTATAATATATTTTAATATACATATTTAAACAAACAGCAGTTGTAGAAGTTGACTCGTCCAGGAAAACACAGATAAAGCATTTTATTTTAGTTTTCTTTCTATTTTTTGGGTAATTGAAAGAAAGTCTCTGGAAACCTGTTCCCATTTGTCAATGTCATTGCTGAGTGTCGAGACGCACTCTTACAAAATCAACCCTGCTTTGTGAAATAAATAAAACTAGAATCATCAAAAGGGAAAACAAAATTTTACACTTTACAAACTGTAATAAAAGAAAGCAAATTTTCACAACACGTAATCAAGAATAACAAAAATTTAAAACATGTAATGGCAGATGTCAAAATATTACCACATGCAATAAGGAATAAAAAGAATTACAAACTAATCAGGGATAATAGAATATTACACAATTTAATGAAGCAGTCCTTGAACCTTAAATACGCATATACATGTTGTATATCAAACGTAATGATTAGCAGTGCAACATGTTCTTGTAGACCAAAAAACTAAAACCTCTATAATATGTACTATTGGACACTTTCTGATATCTAATATCAACACAGTCTGACTATCTTTTCTTTATATGTGCCCATTGTAAAAACTTTTATTAGATTGTTCCACCATATATTTATCTTGGATATTGTCACTATATTATGCTGTCATTGCATTTAAAACTGAAAATGTTGTACATGGTTTCATCTTGAGCTTTGCAATTAAGTGTATAGAATTTTTAAAACTCGCGGTATATCAAGTTTTTACTAACTATAAAAGAAAATTTTACAATATGTGAAAACGTATAACAGAATCATACAACATGTAATAAGGGATAAGAAAATTTTACAATATGTAATAAAAATGACAAAATTTATCAACATGTCACAAAGACTAACAAAATTTGACAATATGTAATAAGGAATGATAAAATCCACTAACTTATATTGGAAAACGAAGTTTTACAAAATATAATTGTGATGTCTGACCAGCACTATTATGTAAGTGCACATCGCAAAGAGTAATATTTTCTGACTTGAACCATCACATAATTATCCGAAGCACAGTCACTATATCGTGCTGTCATTTAATTTAACACTGAAAATGTTGTACATGGTTTACATTGGATCTTAGCAATTGAATACATAGAACTTTTAAAAATTTCACTAACTGTAAAAATGGAATAACAAATATTACAATATTTATGAATAACAAAATTTTACAATATTTAAAAAGGGATAGCAAAATTTTACAAATGTAATAAGGAATGACATAATTTAAGAACATATAATAAGGGGCAACAAAATTTTACAACTTGTAATAGGGAACACCAAAATTTTACAAAATGTAATGACGGTGTCCTACAGACTTCAATACACAAATACAATGGTAAGTCTTTACAGTGCAAGAAATTCTTGTAGACTAAAATCTAAAGCGTTTATAACTATGTACTAATGTACACCATTTTTTTCTGTAGTTGCAAATGAATTGAGGTGTTTTGTATATTATTAATGCTGTCCTTTTATTTCAAAATTAGATATTTTATACTGAAACAAGGGCTGTCGGATGGACAGCGCGCTTGACTATTCTTAGTGCTTGAAGGTATAATAAAAGCCTGAAATTAAAGATTTTTCAAAGTCTTAAAAGGGGAATAACTAATAAAAATGCTGAACAGAGTTATGGGCCTTGATGGAATGACACAGTCTACGGCCAAGTTTGAACCAAATATCTGCAGAAGAAAGGGAAGAAATAGTGAAAATCAGAAGCTTGCCCTAAAACTTTAACCCGATAGCCACGACGCAAGTACAATAGACCTCCTTATTCTTTGAATAGTCGACATAAAAATGTTGTAAATATTTATGTACTATGAGGAATCACATTAGCGAAGACGAAGAAAGAGACACACAAGTAATTACATGTTGCTGATATTAAAGTAAGCAGGTAAAATTTAAAAAATGTTACATATGAAAGTTAACTACAGATTAAAGTATAGAAACCCCAGGTGTGTCAGGTCCCGTAAAAAACATTACACTTCCTTTACTATCATCTACACATTAAGGTTGTTCATACCTGAAAGTTTAAGCAAAATCTGCCATCCGGTTTAAGAGGAGTTGCGTTCACAAATTTATTTCACTTTATGGTATATAGTGAAAAAATCAATAAAGGGCCATAATTCCGTTAAATTTGGTCGAAGCAAAAATTCCTTCCTTTACTATCATCTACACATTAAGGTTGTTCATCCCTGAAAGTTTAAGCAAAATCTGCCATCCGGTTTATGAGAAGTTGCGTTCACAAATTTATTTGGCTATATGGTATATAGTGAAAAAATCAACAAAGGGCCATAATTCCGTTAAATTTGGTCGAAGCAAAAATTCCTTCCTTTACTATCATCTACACATTAAGGTTGTTCATCCCTGAAAGTTTAGGCAAAATCTGCCATCCGGTTTATGAGGAGTTGCGTTCACAAATTTATTTCACTTTATGGTATATAGTGAAAAAAGCAACAAAGGGCCATAATTCCGTTAAATTTGGTCGAAGCAAAAATTCCTTCCTTTACTATCATCTACACATTAAGGTTGTTCATCCCTAAAAGTTTAAGCAAAATCTGCTATCCGGTTTAAGAGGAGTTGCGTTCACAAATTTTCGGGACGTACGTACAGACGTACGGTCGTACGGACTGACGGACAAGTGCAACGCTATATGCTCCCACTTTGTGGGGGCATAAAAATGATAAGAGGATAACAATTTTACAATATGTTTAAAAAAATAAAATTTTGCAACATGTTATAAGGGATAACATCTTTTTTACAAAATGTGATTACGAATAAGGTAATTTTTCAACAAGTCATAAGGAATTACAAACTTTATAAGCTGATTAGGGAAAACAAAATAAAATGACGACGCCCTAGAGATTTCAATACCCAGATACAATGACATTCTTCCATTACTGCATTTAACACTGCAGATATTGCATTTAGATCTTACTAATTCAATGCACTGAGTTTTGAGAGAAGAGACATTAACATTTTATAAATGACAAAATTTAACAATAATTATGTAGAAAGAATAAGAATTTACAACACATAATAAGGAATAACTAAATGTCACAAAATGTAATGATGTCCTAACTTAATATAAAAAAGATAATGGTTAGCCTTAAGTATGTTTTACTAGACAATTCCTCCGTGCTTTACCTTATATTTATACAGTGATAATCACGGTTATTTGTGCACATCGTAATGGCTAATATTTTCTGGCTTTTTTCATCACACATATTCCATATATCACGCTGTCATTACTGCATTTAAGATAGAAAATGCTGTATATGATTTCAGCTGGATCTTATCAATTGAATGCATTTGGTACGCTGGAAAAAACTTTAGTAAGGAGCTCTCAAATTGTCACACTTCGTCAAGGTCTTGCATGCCCCTCTTGCCTAGATAATCACCGAAACGAGAAAAAAGATGAAGTTAAAATATGCTAGAATAATTGTGCAGAAGAAAAATGTTTTGCATACTTATTACTGTATACATTTTTATGAGGTCAGAACTATTTTTGTTTAGTCTGGTCCAATACATGTTTGTAAGTTAGAGCATATTGGGAAGGTAATATTTTTACTTCTTCCCGTCAAAATACTACTACTTTTATGGTCTTGTTGTAAAAGTTGCTATCTTGGTATCACTAAGCTTGCCATAGGACAGGCAGAGGTTTGAGCCCCACTAATGATCATAACCATATATTTCAGGATAGGCTTTCCAGGAGAGACAACTAAGGCAACTACCCACTCAAACTGATGATATGGCTCTTCTGCAGCTACACTTACTAAATTGTATCATCCTATTCCAAACAAATAATGGAAGTTTTCTTTAAATCTAGAAAAAATATACGAAGTCTAAAAAAATATCTTAAGTATTACCTGATTCAACTGAGAGGTTTTCTTTGTTTATTTCAGTGTCCTGTTTTCCGGTGAAAATTTTATGCATGGTCCTGTTTACAGATGATACTTTCTTCCGGTGTGTGTTCGGGTGTAGAAAACCCATACGTGTCTTTAAGCCTGTACTACAAAAGACGTTATTAAAACATGATACAGGCAAACAACTTCTAAATCATAAATCCTTAGTGTCATCAAATTTTCAGAAACACCCACATTGATGCAATCATACACTTATAAAAGACGAGATTAAGTAAGAATCATTATTATTTTGCAAAAAAAAAAAAACCAGAAATGTACCTGCTGTCTGTCAAGTAATTAAAGATAAAATTTCATCTACCCCAGAACAGAATTAACAGGAAAAGAATAATGTATTAAGTTTTATACTAAAATAATACCTTTCTAAAACAAGGAAATGTAGAGAAAAACGTAATCGTTCGGATGGATGCATACAATAAAATGTCATTATATAAAGCTAAAAATTTACTGGCCCTGCAGTCTAGCAGATGTGTGGCCCTAGCTAGTGTTTGTAACTTTTTGCAGGTTTTACCTGATTAACTTGCATAAGAGTAGAATGCCCATACGTTTCTCAAGATACTCCGGTGTCTTGAAACCCATAGCATTGATGTTGCTATTATTACCACACTTCCTTTTCGTCGATGTAAGAAGTGGTCTTAGATCGCACAAGACAAACTTGCCCAGAACCTCGAGAGATTACAATATGAAGATGACCGGTCATAGAAAAACCTATTTTTCCATACATAAATATAGCAAAACTAGTAATAATAAAAACTAATATTAATAATATCTTTTTGTCTCCTACAGAACATATTTTAAGTGGAAAAAATAAGTGACAATAAGCATTGAAAAAAAAAAACAGTTTGTAAGTTCAGTAAACGCTTTAGGCAAATATATAGGTTACAAACAGCTAAAACAATGCAGTACCAGCTTTTACCTTGAAAGTCTAGGCTGGTAGTCATTGCTCAGAAAATGAAAAGACGATGAATAAAATGGTGTTTTTCAGACTGGCCACTGACGCAAAATTTGTTAAATGCACTTTCCACACCTATATGTCTTGAAGCACAATGATTCTCTTTGTAATTGTATCAATCTCTCTGTAGACCCCCCTCCTTGCAGAACTGAAACATAATACAGAAAACATGATAATAAGAGCTAATTAAGCAATATATCGATCTTACTCGTAATTTTATATCTATTAGATATAACATTTTTTCACAGAGGAAGATAACAGAAAATAACTAGAACTATTATTGAAAGAACGAATGGACGTGGAAATTACCTTCGAAGTTATTGCAGGATCTCTAAATGCACTTATTTTCTAGAACCTGTCTCCTGAAATTTCAAATGTTATTTAAGCTGTACGTACACAGTTTTTCCACCTGACAAATACAGCCTTTATTGATGTTTGTAGGTTCCTTCACATACATTTGGGGTGTGTCGTAGTATCAGCAGACAGGCACCAGCCAAATGGGCATTTATGGCACTGTTAGGGCACAAGAGCAAATAAAACAGCTGAGCAATGTTCAAGATGTTCAGAGAGTCCTATAACGAAACACAAAACGTAAACTTATGTTACTATGAACACAGTCTACCTTCATGGTCGAGTGGTTCTTGCCGCTGTCAAATCATCCCAGTCTTTTACCACGTCCCTCAAATTTCTCTAAACAACCCACATCCATCAATCCCGATAGCCCAGGAAAGTTGACAAACCATTCCACAACCTTAAACAACTTGAAAAAATAAATGAAAAACATACATAAGCAACAATCACAAGAGAAACAAATGCAAACGTGTATAAATGTACACATAACTTAAATAAAACCTGACTGCCTTCAACATTATAAGAAAAACAAGATTTAAAAAAAAACAACAACATAACCAGTTAACCCTGCAACAAAAACAACTGCTATAACATCACCACCAACAACCCTACCAAACCTTCCTTTGGAAATCTTTGTTTCTTCATCTGCAAGATGTTCCGGACGGTTTATGAAAAAAAAATCATAATTAAAACAAATGTAAACACATTTTAAAATTTAGTCACCTTACCTTATTCCGGACTTTCCCTGAAATCCAATCGTTAGCAAGTTTTAAACACAGACCAGCAATACCTTTTTAGAATTCATAAAAACAGACAAAAACATAATCACCAAATAAATACAAAATGCAAATTACAAAGTAAGTATAACAAATAACTAGCAATTAAAGTTATCAAACACGTGCGAAAACAATAGATAAACAAAGTAACACAACAACAACAACAACAACACTACAAACCTCTACAAACCTACTGTTGATAGTTTGGAGGCTGTACTTTTTTCATAAACCTCTTGTGGTAAAAGAAAAAAAAGAAAATACGCATTAGCAACCAGTCATATATGAAAAATAGACAAAAATAAAAGTTTTTGACTAATCAAATGTCTTACCTGAGACTTGAATTTACCTGTGCTCTGAACTTCCGAAATATTAGAAATTTAAATACACCACAAAACTTACAAAACAAATATTGTTATCACAAAAACAGCTAAAACATAACAAATTTACACAAAGCAACAATATAACTTACATGCTAAAGAAATAAGATTAACAAAACCAGAAAAAATGACAAATTAACCAAAATAACAACTACTGCTGTAACAACACCACTTCCAACCCTACCAAACCATTCTTCGGGAGGCGGTCTTTCTTCTTTCGTCAACCACTTCTAGATGCTCCGGGTGGTTTATGAAAAAAGTACAAATAAAAACATGTCAGTCTGAAATCTAAATAGTAGCCTACAATATTCATTTAATCTTACCAAAGGCATTTACCAAAAAATAAATGAATAAATAAATCATAGCAAAACGACACCAGTCAAAATTGCTAATCAAATGCAAAAATCAAAACCAGAAAACATCAACAGAACTGGAAACTCGACAAATATACTGACAACAACCAACCATTACAAATCTCTTTCGGGAGTTTGGAGGCTGAACTCCGTTCGTCTTCCAGACACTCCAGATCGTAATTGCAAAAAGAAAATTTGAATTGGCAACAGTCATACATGAAAAATAGACAAAAATAAACCTATGCCTTTAACTTCTGAAATAATGTATTAAACAAACAAAATAGAAACAAATATACAAGAGAAAACTTAAAAAACTAAATATAAGTAGCAGATATCAAACTTAACACTTAGAAACAACTCACTAACGAAAACAAGTTTATAAAAAATGAAACATCAATTAACTGGAAATACAAAACAAAAAACACTATCAACGATACCGAACCTTCTTTCTAGGGGCTGTCTTTCTTCTTTCGCCAACTTCTTGCAGATGCTCGAAGTGCTTTATAAAAAAACACAAAATCAAACATGTTAGTTATCAATTCTAAATAATCTTACCTTACTTTTAAGGCAAAAAGGGGAAAATAAATAAATCATTAACACCAATCAGATTTGTCAATCACATGCGAAAAAAAACAACTGATAAACATAACTTGAACTGGAAACACAACGAAAAAACGCAACAACAATAAAAACTCCCTTACAAACCTTTACAAACCTTTCTTGGAGTTTTGAGGCTGTACTTATTTCAACAACATCTTCCAGACACTCGGGACGGTTTATGGAAAAAATATGCATTGGCAACAGTCATATATATGAAGACAAAATAAAAGTATATATTTTTTTTTAATTAAATGAACCATCTTACCTTAGACCTGCTTCTACCGATGCCTTCAACTTCTGAAACATTAAACTGACAAAATAGCAAGTAACATATACAACATTAAACGTACAAAAATATAGTAAGCAGATAACAAACTAAAACACCAAGCAATAATACAACTCACATGTTAACGAAAACAAGATTTAAAACACCAGAACATTATAAATTAACTGGAAAATAACAATTATAAATTTTACTTTACTTTTAATGCAACTGCAAAAAGGGGAAAGTAAATAAATCATTAACACCAATCAGATTTGTTAATAACATGCGAAAAAAAACAAATGATAAACATAACTTGAACTGGAAACTCAACGAAAAAACGCAACAACAATAAAAACTCCCTTACAAACCTTTACAAACCTTTCTTGGAATTTTTGAGGCTGTACTTATTTCAACAACATCTTCCAGACACTCGGGACGGTTTATGGAAAAAATATGCATTGGCAACAGTCATATATATGAAGACAAAATAAAAGTATATATTTTTTTTAAATTTAATGAACCATCTTACCTTAGACCTGTTTCTACCGATGCCTTCAACTTCTGAAACATTAAACTGACAAAATAGCAAGTAACATATACAACATTAAACGTACAAAAATATAGTAAGCAGATAACAAACTAAAACACCAAGCAATAATACAACTCACATGTTAACGAAAACAAGATTTAAAACACCAGAACATTATAAATTAACTGGAAAATAACAATTATAAATTTTACCTTACTTTTAATGCAACTGCAAAAAGGGGAAAGTAAATAAATCATTAACACCAATCAGATTTGTTAATAACATGCGAAAAAAAACAAATGATAAACATAACTTGAACTGGAAACTCAACGAAAAAACGCAACAACAATAAAAACTCCCTTACAAACCTTTACAAACCTTTCTTGGAGTTTTGAGGCTGTACTTATTTCAACAACATCTTCCAGACACTCGGAACGGTTTATGGAAAAAATATGCATTGGCAACAGTCATATATATGAAGACAAAATAAAAGTATATATTTTTCTTTAAATTTAATGAACCATCTTACTTTAGACCTGCTTCTCCCGATGCCTTCAACTTCTGAAACATTAAACTGACAAAATAGCAAGTAACATATACAAAATTAAACGTACAAAAATATAGTAAGCAGATAACCAACTAAAACACCAAGCAATGATACAACTCACATGTTAACGAAAACAAGATTTAAAACACCAGAACATTATAAATTAACTGGAAAATAACAATTATAAATTTTACCTTACTTTTAATGCAACTGCAAAAAGGGGAAAGTAAATAAATCATTAACACCAATCAGATTTGTTAATAACATGCGAAAAAAACAACTGATAAACATAACTTGAACTGGAAACTCAACGAAAAAACGCAACAACAATAAAAACTCCCTTAAAAACCTTTACAAACCTTTCTGCTTCTACCGATGCCTTCAACTTCTGAAACATTAAACTGACAACATAGCAAGTAACATATACAACATTAAACGTACAAAAATATAATAAGCAGATAACCAACTAAAACATCAAACAATAGTACAACTCACATGCTAACGAAAACAAGATTAAAAACACCAGAACATTATAAATTAACTGGAAAATAACAATTATAAATTTTACCTTACTTTTAATGCAACTGCAAAAAGGGGAAAGTAAATAAATCATTAACACCAATTAGATTTGTTAATCACATGCGAAAAAAACAACAACAGTTTTACTGATAAACATAACTTGAACTGGAAACTCAACGAAAAAACGCAACAACAATAAAAACTCCCTTACAAACCTTTACAAACCTTTCTTGGAGTTTTGAGGCTGTACTTATTTCAACAACATCTTCCAGACACTCGGAACGGTTTATGGAAAAAATATGCATTGGCAACAGTCATATATATGAAGACAAAATAAAAGTATATATTTTTCTTTAAATTAAATCAACCATCTTACTTTAGACCTGCTTCTACCGATGCCTTCAACTTCTGAAACATTAAACTGACAAAATAGCAAGTAACATATACAACATTAAACGTACAAAAATATAGTAAGCAGATAACCAACTAAAACACCAAGCAATGATACAACTCACATGTTAACGAAAACAAGATTTAAAACACCAGAACATTATAAATTAACTGGAAAATAACAATTATAAATTTTACCTTACTTTTAATGCAACTGCAAAAAGGGGAAAGTAAATAAATCATTAACACCAATCAGATTTGTTAATAACATGCGAAAAAAACAACTGATAAACATAACTTGAACTGGAAACTCAACGAAAAAACGCAACAACAATAAAAACTCCCTTAAAAACCTTTACAAACCTTTCTGCTTCTACCGATGCCTTCAACTTCTGAAACATTAAACTGACAACATAGCAAGTAACATATACAACATTAAACGTACAAAAATATAATAAGCAGATAACCAACTAAAACATCAAACAATAGTACAACTCACATGCTAACGAAAACAAGATTAAAAACACCAGAACATTATAAATTAACTGGAAAATAACAATTATAAATTTTACCTTACTTTTAATGCAACTGCAAAAAGGGGAAAGTAAATAAATCATTAACACCAATTAGATTTGTTAATCACATGCGAAAAAAACAACAACAGTTTTACTGATAAACATAACTTGAACTGGAAACTCAACAAAATAACGCAACAACAATAAAAACTCCCTTACAAACCTTTACAAACCTTTCTTGGAGTTTTGAGGCTGTACTTATTTCAACAACATCTTCCAGACACTCGGGACGGTTTATGGAAAAAATATGCATTGGCAACAGTCATATATATGAAGACAAAATTGAAGTATATATTTTTTTTTAATTAAATGAACCATCTTACTTTAGACCTGCTTCTCCCGATGCCTTCAACTTCTGAAACATTAAACTGACAAAATAGCAAGTAACATATACAACATTAAACGTACAAAAATATAGTAAGCAGATAACAAACTAAAACACCAAGCAATAATACAACTCACATGTTAACGAAAACAAGATTTAAAACACCAGAACATTATAAATTAACTGGAAAATAACAATTAAAAATTTTACCTTACTTTTAATGCAACTGCAAAAAGGGGAAAGTAAATAAATCATTAACACCAATCAGATTTGTCAATCACATGCGAAAAAAACAACTGATAATCATAACTTGAACTGGAAACTCAACGAAGAAACGCAACAACAATAAAAACTCCCTTACAAACCTTTACAAACCTTTCTTGGAGTTTTGAGGCTGTACTTATTTTAACAACATCTTCCAGACACTCGGGACGGTTAAGGAAAAATATGCATTGGCAACAGTCATATGTATGAAGACAAAAATACAAGAATATTTCTTTTTAATTAAATGAACCATCTTACCTTAGACCTGCTTCTACAGATGCCTTCAACTTCTGAAATATTAAACTAACAAAAGAGCAAGCAAAATATACAACATTAAACGTACAAAAATATAGTAAGCAGATGACCAACTAAAACACCAAGCAATAATACAACTCACATGTTAACGAAAACAAGATTTAAAAAACCAGAACATTATAAATTAACTGGAAAATAATTATAAATTAACAACAACAATACCAACCCTGCCAAACCTTTTTTTGGGAGACTGTATTTCTTCTTGCGCTAACTTCATCCAGGGGCGCTGAATGGTTTATAAAAAACAAATACAAATACAAACATGTTAGTTTTAAAATATATTCAGTGACTTATCATATTCATTTTATCTTTAGGCAATTACAAAAATGAAACTAAATAAATCATAGCAAAAAAAACACAATTAATCAACCATCTCACCTGAGACGTGACTTTACCTGTGCCCATAACATCTGAAAAATTAAACTAACAGTATCAAAATTAAAATTCAACATACATGTAATTACAAAACATAATTAGCAGCAGATAACCATCTAAAACACCAAACAACAATTCAACTGGCATGCTAACTAAAACAAGATTAACAAAACCAGAAATATGACAAATTAACTGGAAAAAAAACAACTAATATTATAACAACACTTCCATCCTTACCAAACCTTCCTTTCGAAGGCTGTCTTTCTTCTTCCGCCAACTTCATCCGGAGGCTCCAGATGGGTTATACAATAAAATACAATTATTAATATGTTAGTTTTAAAAACTAAACATTAGCTTACCAAATATCTTAAATATCATCTTGGGTTATTACAAAAATAACAACAAGAACATAAAGTTAATAAATTATAGCAATTAAACACAAATCAAAACTATAAACAACATGCAAACAAAATCAGAACCGGAAACTCTACAAACTAACTTATGACAGCAACAACCCTACAAACCATTCATCAACATCCTCCAGACACCAAGCATGGTTTATGGAAAAAGAAAATAAGCATAAGCGACACTGATATATGAAGGAAAAAAATAATTTAATCAACCATCTCATCTCATCATAAACATAACGTTACCCATGCCCTTAACTTATGAAACATTAAAAACGAACAAAATAGAAATAAAAAACCACATAAAACTTACTCAAAAAATCCAGAAAGCAGAAAACAAACTGAAACATAACATATTAACTCCAAGTAACAATACAACTCACATGCTTACGAAAACAGGATTAGCAAAACTAGCAACATAACAAGTTAAGTAAAACTACAACTACTACACTAGAACTGTGTCAATAGGACACGGATGCCCCCACTATGCATAAGTAGTCGAGTCACTTTATCAGAAATATTGGCTGTACCTTAAACAAATTCCAACAGAAACTTTTTTGACTTCTTTACAAACTTTAGACCTTGTAGATGGCTAGAAAAAAAGTCCTCAAAGAAATTCCTGTCTGAACATTTAAAAATGCACCATCAAAAAGACACCCTTAATCCATGGACAATATGCGTAAATAATAAACTTTACCTTTCAAGATAACATAGATCCTAGTTAAACCAAAAATTGCTCCAGATAATCTTTTCTTTTAATGCAAGCATTATTTTCTTTTATCTTCCTTCAATATGATTGCAAGAAATATACAAATTTTCATACTTTTATTACCAGATGGTGTGAAAATACCCCACCCACCCGATTTACATTGCAAACACACATGAGTGCCAGAGAACTTGCTTAGTAAAAGTGGTAATTCAATAGTTCATCTAACTGTGGTATAAACTATAAAATAGACAACACAAAACAAAACAAATACTTTTCCATTGTAACAAATCTCTATAAATTGAGCCATCTCATAAAAAAGTGTCCTATGATATGACTAACAAAAATGCAGGACCTTCTGACATTCGTCCCATTGAGTTACACTGAAACCGATTATGCGGGCACTTTTTATTATTTACTTCAAAAGCACATTAATATTTGAAACTGAAATACTTGAAACTGTTTTCTATATTCTTTTCTGCACAAAAACAACATTTTCATATAAATAAATAAATTAAAAAAACGTTTCCATGTCAACTGATATTTAAAACAGTTGTTTTGCATTTTTTCTAATCCTTTTGAAATTAAATGTTTCACCAAAGACGGCATTAAGATACTCACCTTCTTGAAATATGTTTAAAAAGGGATATAATTTTACTTTTGAAAATATAGTAATGCTATAAGAAAATGCTAACAATATTAATGTGAGTGTACACAGAAAATAAGCTAAACTTTTGACGTCAAATAGGTTAAGGTGACGTAATTTGATAATTAATTAATTGTAAGTCATTAATACTGAAATATTGATGTTTTTTTTCAATATGCAAAAATGCTGATTATCCACAATTTTTGTCTGAGTGAAATATTTTGCATGTCATAATATATTTTTTACATTTAATGATATTTAAAAGATAAGTAGTTCTTACATCTTAAGAAGATATTTTCATATCATCCTTATTATTATTCCTACAGAAAATGTGTTATCTAAAGATAATTGAATTGTATTTTAACAAAAATACACAATGTACTTTGCAATTTACTGTATAATTGTCTATAAATGCAAGACATTTCATATCAATACTCTTTGCATGACACAGTTCAATATTCTTGAACAACAAGTTCAGAATCTTCGATGTCGACCTTCATACTATTTGAACAGCATGATCCCCTACAACCTCCACATCCAGCAGAACATGACAGTCCATGCTTCCTGCATGAACATCTTTTTGTGTCACAATTCATTTTACAGTTGCATTTAATGACATTTAATAATCTTTCAGGTGCAGTCGGTAAATCCATCCTACATAGTACTTCGTTTCCCCAATCGTCATTTCTCTGTTTACATACGTCTTTTATAGTGTACTGAAAATCTATAAGTTCTAACTGGGAAAACGTCATAACCTCTTTTGTTTTCATTTTGTTTCGCTTCAGTTCCACAAAAGATACATTTGTTTTTGAAAGAAAATACTGCTTCACCAGATTTTCGTGTTTTTGAAGTTGCAATAACTTTAGGCTGTTCCTTTAATGACCTGAGTTTGTTAGGGTGACAATACACTCTCCTGCATTCATGATGTACAATCTGGCCGGGCAAAACACATAGTTGATCACCTAAAATGAAATTAAAAAAAGTGTTGTGTCATTAGTTTCTATCTGATTTGAAGAGTTCTTCAATATGTTTAGTGTAATTATCTAACTAGTGTCCATGGGAAATAGATCAAGGTGGTACTTTAAGCAGTAACATAATGTAATTATGCAGTACATCTCTATACATTTGATTAAGCTAAAATAACCTTTCAAATAATCAATTCGTACATTCAAATTTAAACATTTTGACTAGTGAAACAAATTTTCATTATTGTCCAACCTCTGTACTCTGAAAACAAAATGTTGTCAATGTAGAATGTATAGACCTATTTTCACGTACCTTTGCTCTTGCTGGCTTTCAATAAACCAATACATCCTTTTTCACCAAGTTTGGCAGATGAACCTCCATTTTTAACGTTACAAATAACACAAACTTGTTTGGCGCTGAAATATAAAAAAATGTCTTGCTATAAATGATTTTTATACATTTTGAAGAGATTTTTTTTAAGTGCTCAGAACAGAAGTGAGTCAGTATACAGTTTTTAAATTGTTGCAAACTATTCTGAAATATAAGTGAATAATATTAAAACATTGAACAAAATACTCATCCAAAACACCCAAAGAAGCCCTCTACCATACAGTATAAACAATATAAATTAATATCTAAGAATTTGACACAATTGTTTGGGCAATGTTGTGAACAGAATTTGGCTGAAGTCACATAAAAACTTTTTTTACAGCAAAAGAAAATTTTTATGATATTTGTATATTTTTTCTACAAAGTTTTCAAAATAAGGGTCTTACTCCATACAGAAAAGGCAAATATCAGCTATTATTGAAAATTGTGGAGCTACCCCAACTCCTTTAACAGATCATAGTTTCAAACATGACCTTCCATATTTGGCAGTCTGTAGTTTCTGAAAAATTTAAATAGTGACTGTGTGGTTCGTATTCAATTAAAAAAGGGAGTAAGCACACATCAGTGCAATAAACTGATCTGTCCTTCCTGCTGCTTGAAAATTAAGTCATAACATTTTTTAAATAATTTAACAAATATTAATATTGACATTCCTTTTTTAACCAAATACATTAAATATTAACTAATTTAAAAAAAAAAACGCATGTAATTCCACATTATTTTCAACATTATATTTATGACCCAAACTCGCCTCCGTACATTAATTTTTCAGTTAAAACCCTAACTATACAGTTTTCTCGCATTTATTTATATTCTTAATTCAATTCAGTTTTTCTTAGTTCAAATCATAGTCATCGATACAATCACTATATCAAAAGCCCATTGGTCATTAACGTTATTGTTAACAGTGTGATTTTTTCGGTAAACAAGTCGCGAAAACATATGACTTATAATACAGTTCAATTTTGTTTTACCTATAAAACTCGTAAATTAGAATAAATGACGTGTTTGTGGTTGAAAACAACCTACCTTTTCTTTCCATACACAATAACTTCGATTTGTATGTTTAAGGCATGGAATCGTGCACTTTCAACCGAAAATTCTTGCCGACGCTTCTGCTTACGTCACAACCGGTAGTACGAAAACACGGCCTATGGTGCATGATTATGGACGTCTTGAAATACGCATAAAATACTATATTTTCTGACTTGATAGCCGACAACCTTGCAGCCTGATTTTTGAGGACTTTTGTTCTTAGTTACAATTCATATAAAGGAACATATTTCTCATAGAAAAGTTTCTGTTGGAATTAGTTGAAGGTTGACACATAGGATAACTGGCCTAAAGTGCTCATAAACAAGAGCATGTATATCCTGTATGTAAGATTTTTTCTGTACATATACCTAAAATGATCTACAGGTAACCTTATGTACATGTTAAATTAAATTACAAATGTAAATTTTAAATGTTCAATTATTTATATGGTATAAAGTGAAAAAATCAACAAAGCGCCATAATTCTGTTAAATATGGTCACAGCAAAAATTCTTTCCTTTACTACCATCTACACATTAAAGCTGTTTATCCCTGGAAGTTTAAGCAAAATCTGCCATCCGGTTTAAGAGGAGTTGCGTTCACAAAATTTCTATATGGTATATAATGAAAAAATCAGCAAAGGGCCATAATTCTGTTAAATTTGGTTGCAGCAAAAATTCCTTCCTTTACTTCCATCTACACATTAAGGTTGTTTATCCCTGGAAGTTTAAGCAAAATCTGCCATCCGGTTTAAGAGGAGTTGCGTTCACAAAATTTCTATATGGTATATAGTGAAAAAATCAACAAAGGGCCATAATTGTGTTAAATTTGGTCGCAGCAAAAATTCCTTCCTTTACTACCATCTACACATTAAGGTTGTTCATCCCTGGAAGTTTAAGCAAAATCTGCCATCCGGTTTAAGAGAAGTTGCGTTCACAAAATTTCTACATAGTATATAGTGAACAAGAGGGCCATGATGGCCCTGGATCGCTCACCTGAGTACTTTGGCTGTAGGTTTGCTGTTAAGCAGTATTTCATTTTTAATTGAAAATGTACAAGTGCCTACAAACCAAATATGTAAAATATCAGTCAATAAATAAAGGCTCTATGACAGAAAGTAGAAATATCTATTATAAGCTATGGTGACCTTGACCTTGACCCAGTGACCTTAAACCCTACCCATGGGTAGAGGTCCATGCAAGGAACCTATATACTGAATATCAAAGATACTGGTCTATAACCGAAGGCTTTATGAGGTACAGTAGATAAATCTATTTTTAGCCTCCATGACCTTTAACCTAATCCAATAATTTGAAAAAGCTTGATAAAGCTTGCTTCAAGCCAAATTTTAAAATTCAAGGCCTTGTGGTTTCAGACAAGAATATTTTTAAAGATTGACTTTTTAACATATTAAGGGCCCCCGGGGCGGGGCAAATTTTGACCCATGGGCCAACATTTAAACAATATTGGTAAAGGTTCTTTACAAAATACTCAACACCAAATATCTAAGGTCTAGTCCTATTAGTTTTGGAGAAAAATGATTTTTCATGTTTTTCCTATATAACTATATGTAAACCAAGAGAACCCTGGGGCGTGACCAATTTTGAACCAGGGGACATAATTTGAACAAACTTGGTAGACATCCACTAGACAATGCTACATACCAAATATCTAAGCTGTAGGCATTGTGGTTTCTGAGAAGAAGATTTTTAAAGATTTCCTTTTTTACATATTAAGGGCCCCCGGGGCGGAGCCAATTTTTACCCCAGGGCCAACATATAAACAATACTGGTAAAGGTTATCTACACAATACTCCACACCAAATATCTAGGGTCTAGTCCTATTAGTTTTGGAGAAAAATGCTTTTTCATGTTTTTCCTATATATCTATAATAACCAAGAGAACCCTGGGGCGTGGCCAATTTTGACCCAGGGGACATAATTTGAACAAACTTGGTAGACATCCACTAGACAATGCTACATACCAAATATCAAAGCTGTAGGCACTGTGGTTTCTGAGAAGAAGATTTTTAAAGATTTCCTATAGAAGTCTATGTAAAAGGAAGTGATCCCTGGGACGGGGCCAATTTTGACCCCAGGGAAATAATTTGAACATTTTTTGTAGAGTTCCATTAGAGGGTGCTAAATGCCAAATATCTAAACTCTAGGCCTTGTGGTTTCAGACAAGAAGATTTTCAAAGTTTTTCCTTTAAGTTGCCATAGCAACCAGAGTTCTGCATGGAATCAAATTCTTTGAACAATTTTGGTAGAGCTTCATGCAAGAAACATTTCTGTGAAGTTTTGTTGAAATTGGCCCAGTGGCTTAGGAGGAGATGTTCTTTAAAACAAAAGTTTACGGACGCACGGACGCGCGCACGCACGCACCGACGACGGACGACGGACATTGACTGATCACAATACCGTGCACAGGTGAGCTAAGAAATCAACAAAGGGCCATAATTCTGTTAAATTTGGTCGCAGCGAAAATTCCTTCCTTTACTACCATCTACACATTAAGGTTGTTCATCCCTGGAAGTTTCAGCAAAATCTGCCATCCGGTTTAAGAGGAGTTGCGTTCACAAGATTTCGGGACGTACGGACAGACGTACGGACGGACAGACGCACGGACGGACGGACAAGTGCAACGCTATATGCTCCCCACTTTGTGGGGGCATAAAAATGAACAATACTACAAACCTTACCAAACCTTTTGGGAGACTGTCTTTCTTCTTCGTCAACCTCTTCTAGATGCTCCGGATGGTTTATGAAAAAAATTAGTTTTAAAATCTAAACAATAGCTTACCTTACATTTGTAATCTTACTGAAGTTAACTTCAAAAAAGGAAAGAAAATAAACCATAACAAACACCAATCAGATTTATCAATCACATGATGAAACAGATAAACATAACTGGAACTGGAAATTCAACTAAATTACTCAACAACAATAACAAACAACCCTACAAACCTTTACAAACCATTCTTTAGGAGTTTGGTGGCTGTACTCCTTTAATCAACATCTTCCAGACACTTGGGATGATTTATGGAAAAATATGTATTAGCAACAGTCATATATGAACCAATAATACAAAAATAAAAAAAGGTTGAATTTAATCAACCATCTTACCTGCAAAGTGACTTTGCCAATGCATTTAACTTCTGAAACAATGAACTGACAAAATAGTAAGTAAAAACCCTCAAACTTACAAAAATATAGTGAGCCGATAACCAATTAAAACACAAAAAAATCCCATCTGCTAAATAAAGATAACGATAAACAAAACCTGAAACATAACAAAATAGCTTTACAATAACAACTAATATTATAACAATTACACTGCCAACCACACCAAACCTATCTGGAGGCTGTCTTTCTTCTTTCGCCATTTTTTCCTGATGCTCCGGATGGTTTATAAAAAAAATAAAAGCATGTTAGTTTTAAAATCTAAATAGTAGCTTATCTTAGGTAATTACAAAAAAGAGGTGATAACGCATAACACCATATATCAATGAAAATTATTAATCACACGTAAACAAAACCAAAACTGGAAACTCAACAAATAAACTTACAACAACAAGAACCCTACAAACTTTTACAAACTTTCTTTTGGGAGATAGGAGGCTGTACTTCTTCTTACATCAACCTCTTCCAAACACTGCGCATGGTTTATGGAAAAGGAAAACGTGCATTAGCAACAGTACTAAATGAAGAAAAAATTAAGAAAATAGAAGACTTGAATTTAGTCTACCAACTGACCTTACACATAACTCTACCTGTGCTTTTAACTTCTGAAACATTAAACTAGCAAAACAGAAATAAAAGTACAACATAAAAGTTATAAAACAAATACAGTAAGCAGAAAACAAACTAAAAAAATAACATAAAAACTCCAAGCAACAATACAACTCACATGCTAACGAAAACAGGATTAGCAAAACTAGCAACATAACAAGTTAACTAAAAAACTACAACTACTACAAAATGAACAACGCTATCAACCTTACCAAATATTTTGAGAGGCTGTCTTCTTTCGTCAACCTCTTCCAGATGCTCCGGATGGTTTATGAAAAAATGCAAACACGTTAGTTTTAAAAACCAAACAATAGCTAACCGTACTTTTGTAATCCACATGAAGGTAACTTCAAAAAAGGAAAGAAAATAATCCATAACAAACACCAACCAGATTTATCAATCACATGCGAAAAAACAACAGATAAACATAACTGGAACTGGAAATTCAACTAAATTACTCAACAACAATAACAAACAACCCTACAAACCTTTACCAACCTTTATTAAGGAGTTTTGAGGCTGTACCCCTTTCATCAACATATTCCAAACACTTGGGATGATTTATGGAAAACATATACATTAGCAACAGTCACATATGAAGCCAAAACACAAAAATAAAAATGTTTGAATTTAATCAACCATCTTACCTGCAAAGTGACTTTGCCAATGCATTTAACTTCTGAAACAATGAACTGACAAAATAGTAAGTAAAAACCCTCAAACTTACAAAAATATAGTGAGCCGATAACCAATTAAAACACAAAAAAATCCCATCTGCTAAATAAAGATAACGATAAACAAAACCTGAAACATAACAAAATAGCTTTACAATAACAACTAATATTATAACAATTACACTGCCAACCACACCAAACCTATCTGGAGGCTGTCTTTCTTCTTTCGCCATTTTTTCCTGATGCTCCGGATGGTTTATAAAAAAAATAAAAGCATGTTAGTTTTAAAATCTAAATAGTAGCTTATCTTAGGTAATTACAAAAAAGAGGTGATAACGCATAACACCATATATCAATGAAAATTATTAATCACACGTAAACAAAACCAAAACTGGAAACTCAACAAATAAACTTACAACAACAAGAACCCTACTAACTTTTACAAACTTTCTTTTGGGAGATAGGAGGCTGTACTTCTTCTTACATCAACCTCTTCCAAACACTGCGCATGGTTTATGGAAAAGGAAAACGTGCATTAGCAACAGTACTAAATGAAGAAAAAATTAAGAAAATAGAAGACTTGAATTTAGTCTACCAACTGACCTTACACATAACTCTACCTGTGCTTTTAACTTCTGAAACATTAAACTAGCAAAACAGAAATAAAAATACAACATAAAAGTTATAAAACAAATACAGTAAGCAGAAAACAAACTAAAAAAATAACATAAAAACTCCAAGCAACAATACAACTCACATGCTAACGAAAACAGGATTAGCAAAACTAGCAACATAACAAGTTAACTAAAAAACTACAACTACTACAAAATGAACAACGCTATCAACCTTACCAAATATTTTGAGAGGCTGTCTTCTTTCGTCAACCTCTTCCAGATGCTCCGGATGGTTTATGAAAAAATGCAAACACGTTAGTTTTAAAAACCAAACAATAGCTAACCGTACTTTTGTAATCTACATGAAGGTAACTTCAAAAAAGGAAAGAAAATAAACCATAACAAACACCAACCAGATTTATCAATCACATGCGAAAAAACAACAGATAAACATAACTGGAACTGGAAATTCAACTAAATTACTCAACAACAATAACAAACAACCCTACAAACCTTTACCAACCTTTATTAAGGAGTTTTGAGGCTGTACCCCTTTCATCAACATATTCCAAACACTTGGGATGATTTATGGAAAAAATATGCATTAGCAACAGTCACATATGAAGCCAAAACACAAAAATAAAAATGTTTGAATTTAATCAACCATCTTACCTGCAAAGTGACTTTGCCAATGCATTTAACTTCTGAAACAATGAACTGACAAAATAGTAAGTAAAAACATTAAACTTACAAAACTGTAGTGAGCAGATAACCCACTAAAACATAAGGCAACAATAAAACCCACCTGCTAAAGAAAAACGATAAATAAAACCTGAAACATAACAATTTAGCTTTACAATAACAACTAATATTATAACAATTACACTGCTAACCATACCAAAACTTCTTTCCGAAGGCTGTCTTTCTTATTTCACCATTTTTTCCTATGTTCCGGATGGTTTATGAAAAAATAGAAGCATGTTAGTTTTAAAATCTAAACAGTAGCTTATCTGAGGTAATTACAAAAAAGAAGGCAATAATGCATAACAAAAAATATCTATGAAAATTATTAATCACATGTAAACAAAATCAGAACTGGAAACTCAACAAATAAACTTACAACATCAACAATCCTACAAGCTTTTACAAACCTTTTTTCGGGAGGAGGCAGTACTTCTTTCATCAACTTCTTCCAGACACTGCACATGGTTTATGGAAAAAGAAAACGTGCATTAGCAACAGTAATATATGAAGAAAAAAAAAGAAAAGAAAAGACTTGAATTAAGTCTCCCATCTGACCTTAAACATAACTCTACCTGTGCCTTTAACTTCTGAAACATTAAATTAACAACATTGAAATAAAAATACAACATAGAAGTTACAAAACAAATACAGTAAGCAGAAAACAAACTGAAACATAACATTAACTCCAAGTAACAATACAACTCACATGTTTCTTTAGGAGTTTGGAGGCTGTACTCCTTCCATCAACATATTCCAAACACTTGGGATGGTTTATGGAAAAAAAATATGCCTAAATAACAGTCATATATGAAGCAAAATACAAAAATAAAAATGTTTGAATTTAAACAACCATCTGACCTGCAAAGTGTCTTTGACAATGCATTTAACTTCTGAAACAATAAACTGACAGAATAGAAAGTAAAAAACATAAAACTAACAAAACTATAGTGAGCAGATAACCACCTAAAACATCAGGCAATAATAAAACTCACATGCTAAAGAAAACGTTAAACAAAACCTGAAACATAACAAATCAGCTTTACAATAACAACTAATATTATAACAATTACACTGCCAACCATACCAAAACTTCCTTCCGGAGGCTGTCTTTCTTCTTTCGCATTTTTTTACTGATGTTCCGGATGGTTTATTAAAAAAATAAAAGCATGTTAGTTTTAAAATCAAAACAGTAGCTTGTCTTAGGTAATTACAAAAAAAGGTGATAAGGCTTAACAAAAAATATCAATGAAAATTATTAATCACATGTAAACAAAACCAAAACTGGAAACTCAACAAATAAACTTACAACAACAACAAAACTACAAACTCATACAAACCTTCTTTCGGAAGACTGGAGGCTGTACTTCTTCTTTCAACTTCTTCCAGACATTGCGCGTGGTTTATTGAAAAAAAAAACGTGCATTAGCAACAGTAATATATGAAGAAAAAATTAAGAAAATAAAAGACTTGAATTTAGTCTCCCATCTGACCTTAAACATAACTCTACCTGTGCCTTAAATTTGTGAAACATTAACTACCAAAATGAAATAAAAGTACAACATCTAAGTTACAAAACAAAAAAGTAAGCAGAAAACAAACTGAAAAATAACATAATAACTCCAAACAACAATACAACTCACATGTTTCTTTAGGAGTTTGGAGGCTGTACTCCTTTCATCAACACAAGCATGTAAGTTTTAAAATCTAAACAGTAGCTTGTCTTAGGTAATTACAAAAAAAGAAGGTGTTAATGCATAACAACAAATATCAATGAAAATTATTAATCACATGTAAACAAAATCAGAACTGGAAACTCAACAAATAAACTTACAACATCAACAATCCTACAAGCTTTTACAAACCTTTTTTCGGGAGATTGGAGGCTGTACTTCTCTTATCAACCTCTTCCAGACACTGCACATGGTTTATGGAAAAAGAAAACGTGCATTAGCAACAGTAATATATGAAGAAAAAAAAAGAAAATAAAAGACTTGAATTTAGTCTCCCATCTGACCTTAAACATAACTCTACCTGTGCCTTTAACTTCTGAAACATTAAATTAACAACATTGAAATAAAAATACAACATAGAAGTTACAAAACAAATACAGTAAGCAGAAAACAAACTGAAACATAACATTAACTCCAAGCAACAATACAACTCACATGCTAACGAAAACATGATTAGCAAAAAACATAATTATAGCAAATTAACACGCAATATAACTAATAATACAAACAACAACACTACCAAACTTAACAAACCTTCTTTCTGGAGGCTGTCTTTTTTCTTAAGCCGACTTCTTCCAGATGCTCCGGATGGTTAATGAAAAAAAATACAAACATGTAATTTTTAAAATCTAAACAGTAGCTTACCGTTTACCTTTAATGTTTTTTAGGCAATTTATAAAGAAAATAAATCAATCAAAACAATTAAACACCAATCAAAATTATAAATCACATACAGAAACAAAACAGGAAAACACAACAAGAACTGGAATCTCAACAAATAAACTGACAACAACAACAACAATCCTACAAACTTTAACAAACTTTGAAAAAAAAAACTTAAATAAAATATTTAAATTTAATCAACCATCTCACCTAAGACTTGAATTTACCTGTGGCCTTAACTTCTGAAAAATTAAACTAACAGTATCGAAATTAAAATTCAACATAATTACAAAACACATATAGTAAGCAGATAACCAACTAAAACACCGAACAACAATATAACTCACATGCTTACGAAAACAAGATTAACAAAAACCAAAACATGACAAATTAACTGGAAAATAACTTATATTATAATATAACAAAACTACCATCCTTACCAAACCTTCTTTTGGGAGGCTGTCTCCCTTACGCCAACTTCATCCAGATGCTTCAGATGGGTTATGAAAAAATACAATTATAAATATGTTGGTTTTAAAAACTAAACAGTATCATACAAAATACCTTAAATCTCACATAGGATAATTATGAAAACAACAACAACAACAGAAAGTTAATAAATTATAGCAATTATACACAAATCAGAATTATAAACCACACCAAAACAAAATCAGAACTGTAAACTCAACAAATTTATGACAGCAACAACCCTACAAACCATTACAAATCTTTTGCGATTTGGAGACTGTATTTCTTCATTCATCAACATCCTCCAGACACCAAGCATGGTTTATGGAAAAAGAAAACAAGCATTAGCAACACTGATATCTGGAGAAGAAAAAAAAAGAATTTAATCAACCATCTCATCTTAAAAATAACTTCACCTGAGCCCTTAACTTCTGAAACAAAACAGAAATAAAAAAAAACTGAAATAAAACTTACAATAAATCCATTGAGCAGAAAACAAACAAACATAACATGTTAACTCCAAGGAACAATGCAACTCACATGCTAACGAAAACAGGATTAGCAAAACTAGCAACATAACAAGCTAACTAAAAAATCACAACTACTACAAAATGAACAACACTACAAACCTTACCAAACCTTTTGGGAGGCTGTCTTTCTTCTTTCGTCAACCTCTTCCAGATGCTCCGGATGGTTTATGAAAAAAATACAAACACGTTAGTTTTAAAATCTAAACAATAGCTTACCTTACACCTTAAATCTAAAATAAGCAATTACAAAAATAGAGATCAAATAAATCATAACAAATAGTAAACCTATCGTAATTATTAATCACATAATTATGAACAAAACCAGATGAACAAAACCAGAAATGGAAACTCAACAAATTAACTTACAACAACAACCACCCTCAAAACCTTTACAAGATTTCACGTTGTACCTCTCTTGCATCGACATCTTTCCAGACACTCCGGATAGTTTGTGGAAAAAGAAAATAAGCATTAGCAACTGTCATATATGAAGAAAAAAATACTTAAATAAATGTTTCTGAATTTAGTCAACCATCTTTCCTGAGACCAAAGTTTACCTGAGCCCTTAACTTCTGAAAAATGAAACAAACAGTATGGAAATTAAAATTCAACATTAAACTTACAAAACAAATATAGTTAGCAGATAACCAACTAGAAAACCAAGAAACATTAAAACTCGCATGCTAAGCAAAACAAATTAACAAAAACATAAATATAACAAATTCCCTCAAAATAACAACATATTTAATTTAGAAATGTTCGTTAGAAAATCGTCTAAATATATTCTAAATATATTATTTAAGATCTTACGATGTTTTATAATGTACAACCTCATCTTTGAAATACTTCCAAGCAATTTTTAAAACTATATACCTATATTTGCTACTACCTAACTACTTTTAGTTTGTACATGAAATATATATGAACAAAGCACTCAAACTTGTATGTTTATATTTACCTAGAGACTGTGATACAATGAGTCATATTTTCAAATATCTGTGTTTTCAGCATTAAATTTTATAGCACTAATTTCGGTCCCTACTCTCTATCTCCCTGTATGTTTTGGCTTGTGAAAAAGAAAACACAAGCCTCACAAAGGGTTATATGAATTCTTAGTATTTTTGTTCACCATTACGTTCCCAAATCCCATTTTATCACAACCTGTTCCAAAACGAAAGTATCAGCTTTTAGACCTTGAAATTTGGTAAAAGTACAATTGGAATATTTAAACACACGGAACGTTTATTAACCAAATTAACATAAAATATATCTTAACAATAATGCATTTCCAGTATCTGAAATATTCATGTAAAATGTCCTACTAGAAATCATATGATAAAAGATATTTTATTAAAAGCATATATTCCTATTCTTCTTCATATTAAGCAACCAATTAATATCATAATACTGTCTAGATATCATTGCCTCCATACAATTCCGTTTGTTCTTACTGTAAATGCCTTTTCCACATATATACTAAAGTTTTTAAGAATACGTTTATTTTCAGTTGTCACCAATTCAACAAATTTTTGCATATTTGGGCGTCCGTAATAATAAAATGGCAGTAACTGTTTTCTTATATCATTACATGGAATACATTCTAATACAAAATGGTATTCATCTTCTAACTTATTACACATATTGCATTTTCTTTCATTCACTGGTGTAGATACAGGTCTTGTCCATCTACCAGTTTCAATGAAGTCTATGAAGACGATATGCGTAAGCGTGCTAAGCTAACTCGAAAGTTTTAACGGTAACAATATCGAAATAAGGCTGGAACCTATGGTTTAAAATATATTTATAAAACAATGCTCTACTGGAATCATTCAGTCCTACCTGACCAATTTTGTAAAAACTGATCTTTTATTCTTTGTTTAACATTATACAGTTAATAATTTAGAATCACCAAAAGTCGAAAAAACGTACTTCGTGAAATCCAAGCGTGCATAATTTTTTTAACAACGAGCACCAGTTTTTTCTATTTGGATAATCAATAATATCTTGTTTCAACATTAAGTATATATTTTTATGATATATTTATTTTCATCTAAAGTCAGTAACTTTAACCAAAACTTTATACTATAATATCTCATATTTTGCAACGGTATTCTACCTAATTCACCATATACAAAATTTTGTGTATTTTTCTTAACACCCAGTATTCTTTTGCAAAACTGCATATGTAACCGTTCAATAGACCTACCCTGATTAAAACCCCATACTTCATTTCCATAATTTAAAATTGGTACAATTAATTTATCAAAAAGTTCCAATCTATGCCTACAGAAATATCTGTAAACTTATATACATATTTATTTATTTTAAATATGGCATAATGATTGTGACCATTAAGAGGCAGAATTATCTGTCGTGGTTTCATTACACTTCAATGTTTCAAGTCAATCCTATTAATGCTTACTGAGAAATATACACACAAAATCAGGCATACACAGTTTAATTATTTTAGTTTAATGAAGGCTAAAACTTGCATTCAATTAAATAGAGCTGTGTTCATAGAAAACAGCAAAACCTACCTAATCCACACTGCCTCAGGATCAAGCAGTCCAGATTTGAGAAGATTCAAGATTAAGATATTTCCAAAATGTATAATTTTGCATAGAGTAATTATCCTTTATTTTCAACTTAGCGAACTTAAACCCAATTTATAAAGCTACTTACCAGCAGTTTGTAGCTAAAAGAATATTCTTCTTTAAAATTAAAGATAGATTAACAATACTATTTCAGAAACATAACTTATGCTTCTATACGGAAGAAAAAAATCATGGTGGCCACGTGATTTGAACGAACGACCCTCGGCGAAATAAACTGGTATGCGATGAACTAACCCTGCGAGCCACGGCGGGTTTGTATAAAACCCGGATTTAATTTACTAATAGGTATTAATTCCTAATTGTTTTCGTACAAAAAAACCAGTCAGTAACAAGTGTTGAAGTGTTCTTCAAAAATACAACTAGTATAAACATTGTCGTTATTAAGTATCGGTGAACAATGTAGCCTTGAAATGGCCATAATTTGTACTTAATTTAATCAAGAATTATCTAACCTACCCAACAAACATGTGCCTAATAGCCTTAGTTCGGTATGACGACTAGCTTTTTTTTCTTCTTTTATTCAGTGTTTTTATTCAACAATTCATAAATAACAAAACCTGAAATGACAGAATATATATCTATTATACACAAATAAATTAAACATTTTAAATGTAATAATTCCCTTTATAGATATATAACTTCTAGTTTCTGTTTCACTTTCAACTACTAAAACGACATTAACACTAAGATAATCAGAATTAATTAAAAAAAAACCTGATACATTACATAATGCTGAAATGAAGTTTTCATCTATTATATATGTATTTTGAAAATTTGATAATGACTGCCTACAATTTAGCAACATTTTGATATCTTGATAAATATTTATATTTATATATATTCTGAACCTCTCCAGTCTGTTTACAATTACTGCGGAATAGCCATATATACAACATTGTTTCATATATTACCGTATTAATCAAATCAGATAATGAATTCTCTAACACACCAAACGACCAGTTGCTTAAAGTAAGGATGATTTGTGACCTGTCTGTACTTTTGTCTACAATTTTATCAATAATATTCTGCGTCACGCGTACTAATTCTTTTGGTTTATAACATTCAAAGAATAAATGTTTAATTGTTTCTTATCTTACATAGTCCGTTTAAAAGGCCTAAATGAACTAATATGTCCTCTGTAAATATTACATTATGAAGAAATTTGCATTACAATTGTCTGTGATATTGCTAGGTTTTCTTGCCATTTAAATTCAGATTTCAATGGAATAATAACACTTATGGTTCTATGGCTTAGGACTGTACTCAATTTTAAATCAGCATGGTTTATATAGTTAAATAGCTCAGCAATGTCTCTATCATACATAAGATTTGTCAAATTTTACTTAGTCAAAAAGGGCCATGAATTAGCATGAAATTCAAACAGAAGTTATCTAACTTATCTCTTTGATACCCTTGATGATTTATTTTCTTTGTTTAAATTCAATTACAGAGAAGCAATAACAGATACATGCACATGTTAGTGACTGTCTCGTACGCAAACGTTCTAAGCTAACTGGCACTAAATTTAATCTAGAGTTACTTAACCTGACCAAAACATACCTCGAAAAACATTTAAAGTTTCAACTCAATATCAAGAGTATTTACTGAATTATGTGCATTAACACTCACTCCCCAATTCATTTGTTATTCATATTACTAAGTCATTCATTCAATCTCATTATCCAAATTATCATAATTTTTTATATATTTGTTCATTACTGATATTTTTTTTCAAACTCAGAAAAACATGAAATCAACTATATCTGATGATCTATCTATCTATCAATCATTAAAAGCATTACCTTGAACACCACGAGTTTGTATTCTCTATCCCAAGGCAACCGTCTGCTGTATTCCTTCTTCTCTCTCTCAAAACTGAGACAGTAGGGAAAGCCTATGAAAAAACAACGGAAAAATTACAAGACCTAAAATAAAGTCAACTGATTAAAGTGATTTAAATTAAGTTTATAAACAGACAGTATTTCATATAAACTGTGTAAACGATTTAAACAAAAACAAGGCATACTTATAAAGAAATTTTGAAATCATTTAAAGATTAATGGTCCTTGGCATAGAAGTTACCCCTGCGTGGATTGCATTTATGTGGTGACAATAAATCCGTTAAACAGACATCGAAGACTGGTCAGTTCTATCGTTAGTCTACAATTCTTAAAACAAAATGACTTCTATTTTGTACAAGGCTTACCAGCTTACATCAGAGACAACGTATCAAGCTAATCATTGTCCTTCAAACGAAAATACAAAAACAAAAATCTTTCGGAAAACCACAGTCTTTTATCCTGTTAAAGGTCGTTCCATTTGTCCATAACATCTAATCAATTTCAAAAGTAACTTTTGGTACACACCTGAAATACAGCGTGCTACCATGGCAAAATAACGTTCTTAAATAAATAAAAACAGCTTACTTTCACAAAGAAGTCCTCTACCAGCAAGGAAAAAGCCCGCCTTCCACCTCATGATAAACGTGGTAGTGCACAAACTGAAGATCTCAACCTGAACAAAGGACTCTTACGACTGAACTTACATTGTTACTGAGCGAACGATCATAAGAACATTCGAAACAACTAATAGTTACAATCGTAGCTATTCGTCCGTTTCCGGATGCTCCGTACTTACATTCAATATCACTATACGTAGTGTTCCGAGCTTTGCCAGCTAAGAAAATGGGCGGTGCTTAATATAATTGCAGATATATTTATTGGCGTGTGTAATTTCTTTCTACGGTATTAGTTTCGGTTGAGTAATTTTGGTGGTTTTTCTGCACGAGCTTCTTGCGGTGTAATTGCTTTTTCGTCAAGCAGACAAGTTTCTATATCACACAATTCTATTGTCGTCTGAAAATTTTTGTTTTGCTTTTCAGTTGTTCACTAAGACGAAACGTCTTTCAGACATGCTCGAATTTTTACTACAAGATTTTCTATTGGTACAAATGTACATAATTTTGTTTAGGATTTGTATTCATTAATTTCATACTGTTTAATAACACCCTTTGAGTTCTGTTTAACAACATTTCATATGTACCTATATCACATTTTCGCACGTCAATTAACAAGATACCCCTTCGTTTGTTTTAGTTTTTACTTTGAATAGTATGCATAAATCTTCATGTTTAAAATAAATTTTTAGCAGCCGCTTGTCTTGAGCATGGAGCTTCCTACACCACCCACATCCCCGCCCCGCCAACCTCCTCCCACGACGGAGTGGGGTTGTCAGCTCTCAGCTCGCTTAACTTTGGTTCGCTTGACTTTGACAATTTCTTATCAAAAAATGGCTATCGTTTGAAAGTAACGTTTCATAAAACTATGCAAGTTGTTATTTTCATTGAAACAGAATCGGAAGAGCATGCATTTCTGACCAATGATGTTTATTTTTTACATGTGTTCTGTTTGGAGTAAATGAACGGTTTATTGGGACGGCTTTTTGTCGATCCTTCTTAATAAATAACCTTAGTGTTGTTGTGTTTTGTATTTTACCAGGTGAATACGCAGAGATGGTGAATAATTTAATATGCTCGTTTGAGAGAATCGAATAAGAGCATAATAAGTATGTCACTGGGGCACCAGAAAGGGCACTGCATCAGGAGGAGATCAAAGGGAGAGAACTGGGAAAAACTGGTTTCTTTCTCCTTTTATTTCTTAAATTTTCGCTATCTTTCTTCCTATTTTCTTTCATATACCTCCCTTCCTTCGATAATTAAGTAATACCGTGGTGGATTTAGTATAGCAAAGGAGAGATGGTACCTAGGTCACGTACTTTTTTGTATATTTCCTTGTTTTCTTGCTTACTTCCGTCCTTCTTTCTTGCTTCCTTCATTGCTTGCCTCGCCTTCCTTTACTTGCTTGCTACCTACCTTCTTAATTGTCTTCCGATTATCAAGTCAAACAGTAGTGGTTCCAAGAAGAAAAAGGCGTGGTGGGCCAAAGGTCACGTTAAGTTTTGTTTAGAAGTAAGGTTATATGCGTGTCTATCTTTAACTCCCAAGTTCTTAAGCAATTATGTAAATTGAAATAACAAAATGGCACTATTAAGCGTATATCATAATGTACATCTTATGTTACTGAATAATAGTGATTACTATACTAAACAAAAAAGAAACCCGATTTCTACACATATTTGTTAAGGTAATGAAAAGAAATCAACATGTCCAATGCTCTACAGATGTTCGGGCGAACGATTATGTGTCAGATAAAACCAGTTATAACTCAATAGTACGCATTACACACAAAAAAACCCTTAAAACTCGATTTTCCGATGTATGCACGAACCAGTATAATCCGTGTTTATAAAATCAAACCTTTCAGTCTGATTTTATAGACTCTGTTGTCAATAAGAAAAAGACGTTGAAAAAAAAAAAATTTATTAAGTTTTCTTTCTTTTTGATATGCCTAGAATTCCACCAAATTTACGTGAACGTGATATTAAAATGCCTAATGCTGGTATGGCGACGAAAGAGGTTGCTAGGGTTATTGGCAGTTCTAGCCGCACACAGGAACACCTCGGGTGACTTCAGTAAGTCACCTCGAAATAATGTGGTAGGCACCATATTGGACTATTTTATAATACAAATGGTATCTGCTAAACTGAAAACATTTCCTAAAGCCTCTATCTGTTCATGCTTTAAATTAAAATTTATTTTCAATTTGTTTCTAATGAATAAGACAAACACTGCTTGAATTCTGCCATGTTTGGTTATATGTTTTTATTAAAACCGGGGCGAATTACCATTTGGTGTACTCATATACTTACATACGAGGTCTTGATACGAAATTGTCGGAAAAGGACCGAGTTGTTACGATTGTTCGATTGTTGTAGCCGTTCTATTTCGAAACCTTAGGCCACGTTTCCAAGCAACAGGTTATACGGAAGATTTACCACGTAGCTGACGTCCGCGCGTCACGACGCCTGTCAAGACCGCTATATCATGAACACACACCGTACGCAATCGTTTTCAAACTGCCTCTGCCACTGCTGCTAACATCTCTGCGCGAGGGTGGTCTACGTGGACGTCGTCCTTACGTTGGCTGTGTATTGACGCGACGTCACCGCGTAAATTATGTTAATTGGGCACGTAAACACCATCGCATGGATAAGGCAACAATGGAATAGTGTTCTTTTCTCCGACGAGTCGAGATTTTCCATTCATCGAAGTGATGGCAGGGTTCTAGTTATATCGTAGAAGAAATGAACGTTATGCCGA
Organism: Cyclina sinensis; assembly: GCA_012932295.1. Classification (NCBI taxonomy): domain Eukaryota; kingdom Metazoa; phylum Mollusca; class Bivalvia; order Venerida; family Veneridae; genus Cyclina; species Cyclina sinensis. The sequence continues at coordinate 23,083,993 of JAAONU010000001.1, forward strand.
CTGTTGTGTACTTGAATGAGATCGTTTTGGGGCGGAGGTTCCGTCTTGGTCTTGGCAGGCATTGAGCATGGTTATAGCACACCTCTCAGTCGTGATCAATGGGAATTAGAATGCCCAACGCTACCGAGATGAGAGTCTTGCGAGGCACGTCATCCCACTATTTCAAATTATGCCAATATCACTCTATTTCAACAGAATAATGCCACAAGCTATACAGCAAGAGATACTGTGTAATTTCCTCAGGACGAATAATATTGCACTCATAATGATTGGCCCGCCAAAAGGAGTGGAATAACATTCCACAGGCAGCAATCAGCACACTTGTCGGTTCTATGCGCAAACGATGCCAGGCAGTACTCCATGCTCAAGGAGGCCATACCCGGTATTAATGTGTGATTTTGGTCTACGATCTCTACCACAATTAATCAACCATTTCATCAGTTTTCCGCGAACGTATTTAGCAATACAATTTTACACACAAATTCACATTGAAATACTCTTTGAATACAAGTAAAAATAATTTAACCCTTCTTTCCATATTTACGTATATCTGCGCTTGAAACACCGCGGAAGTTTCTTTTTTGTTCAGTATATATCATCAGAACATATTAAAAGCTTTGAATCGAAAAACAATAAATGTACACTAAAAAAACCCCTACAAAGTACTGTCTTTATTTATCTTCCTGTAGGCAGAAGTCCACTCTGGCAGCCGACTTCACCAGGCGACCTAACGATATTTGACGCCTTTTCATTCTCCCTTCAAATGAGCTTTCCCAGTTTTTTTTTTTAATGTATAATTCATACAGTTAGTTACTCTATAAGAATAAAAAACCATTGTCTTATTTTTTAAGTGAAATATTCACAGTACCCTTTTCTGGGAAAGAAAATGCTTTAAAATGGATAGTTCTTTTTTCTACATCCATAGTCTTGGTTAAACTAACACCCTAACAAGACTTTAGCCTGTTTCGAATTCTTATCGTCTTTATGCAATTAATGTTAGTACGAAGGGTAGTTTCGAACGAAGATTTGTTATATTTTGAAATATCATTTGCCAAATTGTAAAACTAAAACGGAACGCGTTATATTTTCATTGTATTTCTAAAATGATATCATTCAACTGTCTAATTATCCAAACATGTAAATATTCTGTTATCAAAAAAGATAAAGACCTTTCACACGGATTCAGACACAGATGGTGTTTTCATGTAGCATGAATCTAATTTTATCCCAAATCTTTCATTAAGGTTAACTGCATGCATTCCATGATGGCTGGGTTTTTCTATTTGACCTTTAGAATTGTTCACAATTGACCATTAGATAGTGTTTACAATACTGATTAAAAAAGTAACAGTAAGTTAAGGATGAAAACGAATATTACAATAATTGCAAAATCTGGTGTTATCATAATACGATTTACAAAAAAAATGTCTTCGAAAAGCAAGAATTAATTCAATTTCATTTAACAATAGCATATTTCTATTTTTCTTATTAGTATTTTTATTGCAAAAAGTAGTTCTTGTCTGGGATATGATTCCGGTACCCTTTGCACCCTAGGCATTATTGCGTAGTGTGTAGTAACATTCTTAACATGTATACAATATTCTGAAATTGATTTTAAAGGCATCTGACACATGGGGGAATATATCGTTATATATTACTACTGCGTCTGAATAACTGGAGAAATATTTATTCTGATAAACATCTATTCAGAATACTTTCAGAATTAACAACATACTTTAACAGACATAATATAACATGAGTTCATATTATCATGCAATTATTTTCCATTTTAGCAACGAAATTGATTGTAAATACCTTGTTTTGACAAATAAATACTATGTTATTTGACAATTCTGCTAATTTGAAATTCTTCTAATTGTTCTTTGGGGTGATGACAGGAATAAACAAGCTTCGCAGATAGAAACTTCTTTAAATGACACAGAAAACAGGTACAGATTGCGGATAAAACTGTGGACGTTGCAATTAACTTATTCCCACAATGGGTGTTTTTTGAAAACGGGGCGAAATGCAAAGGTGAACATGCGCAAAACAGTTTTAGTTTAAAGTTTAGTTTAAACATATTTTATTTTCAAAAAGATAGTACATCATACACAGGTATTTATTCCACACCAAATACATATAATTGAAAAAAAGTGTTAGATCACAATTTCTGACAATTTAGTTGACGAACATTACTGATTACTTGGTTGGTGAATTCACCACAAATCAGTATTTTTTTCGCCATTTTGCCTTTCGCCGATATTCTGACAATGAAATATACTCTTTTAGAAACATTTATCAGAAAATTGATTCAAGGACACTGGAAAAAAGAAACACACAATTTGTTATTACTTACCGCCTTTGAGGTTTCTACAAGTATGTCATAACCTGCTCTGTCTTTCTGATGACCAATTAGGAAAAACGAATAAAAATACTCTTCTTCAAGTTTTAGTTCATGTAAGATATTCCACATTTATACTCTTCTAGAAACATTTATCAGAAATATATATTTCAGACAGGTATTTTTATTCTGGGTAAAATTTCAGTGAGAAAACACGAGGACTTATAAAATGGAAACAATGTCAAGCCTAATCCTTTTCCTTGCTGAAACCTTTGAAATGCTTATATCTATGAAATGAGATGAAACGTAATCAGATCTATGGTATCTTAAAGATCTCTAACACTTGTCTAAAGGGGGCTTCGAAAACTGGGTTATATTCCTTATTATCAATGCATGTTTAATCAAGGGCAATAATACCGTTAAAAAACTTTGTAAATCTGGGGTAATATGTCCGAGAAAAAAGGTATGGATTTTATAGTGGCCTTTACTTAAATAAAGCAACATCCATTTCGCAGACAAGCAGACAAGGATCTGGAGAGGAGGTGAAAACGTACGGACAAACGACAAGTCCGATAACAATATCCATACTCTATGCCGTATAAAAAAGACGACAAAAGGACTCCCTCGAAAAGAAATAGATGGACAAATTATTGGTTGGTTAAGTTATGATATCAATACACGTTTGAGAACATTAATTGAGGTCATACAAATATAGAAATCCTAAATCTGGTTGCAAGAAAAAATAATTCTTTTTGGTAGTGCCAATCAAAGACATACGCACCTAACATAAAAATCAAGAAATAAACATTTTAATACGATATTTGAGTGACCTACTTCTTTGCTGTCACATAAAACAACAATTTCTAGGACATATTATCCAGTACTTTGAGGCAAATTCTATTCTAAGAGCAATTATGTCAAGCAATCATATTTTATGTGCAAATACTCTCTTTTTACAGTGTTTTAGGACAGTATAACATACTTGAAGGCAGCAATCATACTTTTGGTCAAAGAAATTTTTTGATTAAGCAATCCTATTAAATGTTTGTGTCTATTTTAAAAAACAGTCCAGATACATTCTTTCAGAAACATGCCTATATATGTACGTTAAAAAGTTTGCATTTTAATCTTTCAAAGTCTTAAAAGGCCCTCAAGAGATCTCATATATACAATAGGAATAGGAGAGACTTTTACTTCTTCTTTTTTTCTGCGGAAAGTGGGAATTGATCGTATAGTAATCGCATACTTGAACAAAAACAGGAATATATACTCAACCAAAAAAGAAAACGCAGGGTGAACTTTCTGGGTCCATAACTTATGCTCTATAGAATAGTTTATATCAGTATAACAATTAATCTTTAGTCAACAAATTGTCCAAATTTCATAAGATTCTAACCAGTTATTCACAAGCAATTGAAGCATATTTAATGGTATCCCCCGCCCCCACCCTTCTTAATCACAAACTGAAATCGACTTACTCTTTAATATCTCGTATGCCCTTCTCGCGCATTTGTCGCGGCCCTGATTCTCCTATGCATGGAGTTCATAAGTGTATTTATCCTTCTTATGGGAATATAATTCCACTCCTCCAACAACGCTGTTCTTAATTCGTTAAGAGTAGCGGGGGATTCTAACCCCTCCTTTCCCCCCTCTCTAGTTCATCCCAAAGGTGTTCAATTGGGGACAAATCTGGACTGTACGGCGACCAGTCGAGTGGGTTAATGTTATAGTTTGCCAGAAAGTCTTGACAAACTCTGGCTACATGGGGCCGGGCATTGTCATTCTGAAAGATTAGGTTGTGCTGTTGCTTACTTGGGACTGCAACAGGGCGAAGAATTTCATCCCTATATCTTACGGCAGTTCCCATCTATCACATTAAACGGTGAGTTTACCCCGTGCAATATCCCTCCCTAAACCATAACCGAGCCGCTCCCAAACCTATCCCTCTCAAGAACGCAAGCGTCGGCAAAACGTTCACCACGACGTCGACATATATGACCTCAGGTGACTCGGTGGCCGAGTGGTTTGTGCGTTGGGCTACAAAGCTAGCGACCCGGGTTCGATTCCGGGTAGCGACTGAGTTATCGACTGATTTCCCAATACTGATTGGTAACCTAACCGGGTACTGTTTCCAGCAGTATCGGCCTAGACTGGGGATCGGGGAGGTAAAATACACGCACCGTGGGCTCTTCTGGAAATAAGTTGTTCCATCCACACCAGGTGGGGACTTTCGTTGACTACCCACGTTAAATAAGAAACCTTTACCTTTACCTTTGACCGTCTGAGCGAAACAGAGTGAACCGAGACTCATCTGTGAAAAACACTCGTCTTCATCTCGTCTCATGCATTTGGAACAATCTTGGAACATGAGTCGTCAACGAAGCTAAACTACGCGCGCGACGTACAGGAGTAAGGGGCAAACCAACGTAAGGACGACGAGATCGCAGACAGTGATCGCGGAGTCGGTTTCATACAGTTTGTGCATGAATGTGGCGATTATGATTGCCTACAATACTAACAGCTATTTCGGTTGCAGTAAGGTGGCGATTACGAAGGTGGCCAAGACGTATAGTCCTGACTTGACGTGGCGTCGTCACACGAGGACATCCTGATGTAGGACGGTCGGCAACGGTTCCAGTTTCTGGTGGACTTTTATAATAAGGCGCCTGACAAGTCGTTCTATGGTGGAAATGTTCACACCAAATTGCCTAGCAACCTGTTGTTGCTGTTGACCTTCCCATAGCAATGCAATAGCATGACCCCTCTGTACTTGGGTCAGCCGTTCCATGATAGCAAATGGTTAGATTTAACTTTAAATAGCGGAAACTTTCTCAGTGGGGCACAGTACATTATGCTTCTGAGCATTTAGATACAAATGACCGATTTTCATCATTTTAAGCCAACGCATTTAATCATAGTTGCACATTTATGGACCCTTCGTTTCTTTTTTGGATGTATATAATATTCATGTAGTATTTGTTAAAAAAAGAAATTAAGATAAATCTTCTTGCATCTTCTTTTGAAATATGATGAAAAGAAACTCATGTCACGAACTGTTAAATACGAGAGCTATGACCGGTCTATATCAGTCATCTGAAAACCATTGTAGATACTGTTCAATTTCCTTGCTGTAACTTTAAAAAAATAGAATATAGATCAGTGTGTCAAGTTTAAAATATGTTTTCAAAATTGTTCATGTGTTTAAAATTTCTTTTAACCAAAATAACTATAATAAATATTATAAAAGTCCACCAGAAACAGATTCTTACAATAGCTGAATCTGTTAAGCTGATAAATTTACATTTATATTGAATCTGAAATAGAAACACTGCAGACACCTTTTTACGAAATAGTTATATAGCACAGTAATTTTATCAGTTTAGGTTAAAGGAATACAATTCTGTCACAAACGACAGAGGTTTCTTTAACAAGAGATGTTTGTAAAACATGTTACACAGACTTCTAATCGTGACCTTGACTTTTGACCTACTGACCAGTCACCTCAAAATCAGTAAGGGTCATCTACCTGTCAAGACCATTCTCCCAGCCAAACCCGAGGACTGTAAGCCAAAGCATTCTCTAGTTATTGGTCAGACAAGCTTTCCTTGGTCAAGGTCACAGTGACTAATTGAAGGTGATCGTGACCTTGACGTTTCACCTACTGACCAAAAGAACCATAAGAATCTTCTACTCAATAAGAGCAACCACCCTATGAAGTTGAAAGGCTGTGGGCCGGATGGTACTCGAGTTATTGATTGGAAAAGGGGAGGGGGCATAATTAGAAAGAATGTACCTTTTGTGACAAAATATTCTGATACATGTGCTGAAATACATTCCCAAAGAATTTTTAAACCAGAAGTTAAAGGTTTTTGAAACAATACTTACAATGTATGAACTAAGTGGTTTCATATTGGTCCGCTTATTTGTCCTTTCAGATACCGACTAAGGCCAATACTGCTGACCTCTGACAGACAGCTAGGGCAAATCACTTGAATACTCACATAAGAATACTATTTGATGCTGAACCTTACAACACAAATTCAGAAAATGTCTAATGACAGAAATTAGATGTCTGAAACATTTCTTTAAACTCAAAAGAGATTTTATCCTGCATCTCAAATCATGGCGATATTGTGTATCAGACCTGTCTGACAATGTGTTAGATCTTGACATTTTGGCTTCAAAGTATTATGTTCTACCCATACACTTTTTGAACTTCACCTCAATAATTGAATTAAATGATTTTAAGCTAGAAAAGATATTTGTATTATACAATGCAACTGTACGCTGCAAATTGTCACTACATCTTCAGGAGTTTTACTTGTGTAAACATAACCTCTTACTAACATGAAAGTCTGTAACAAAAAAATGCAATGCATCTTAGAATACACAACCCAGAGCAGGATTACGAACTCCGATCTTAGCACATAGAAGGCTAACACTCTAAACAGAGGCTGTATTTAAACAATTATATAAAGGTATGCACTAGACCGTAACACATCCCCTCTTGAGAAAGTCATCATTTATAATGACGGATGGTGTTGTGTTTTTTTTAGATCAGAAGATCAAACAGACATGCTGAAAGACTCTTTTTATTTCATTTTTATAACATTTTATAAGTCCAGGAGAGGTCATTCATGATGAGCCCCCAGACTATGAACACGAAAGTCCGTAACAGAAAGATGCAATGCATCTTAGAATTCACAACCAAGAGCGAGATTCAAACTCTTATCTTAGCTCTTCGAAGGCCAACACTCTCACCACTGAGCCAAAGAATCTATTCCCTAACGCATTTGTCAGAGGTTGCATTTATACAATTAAAGGAAGGTATGCACTAGACATTAACACCATAACAAACCATTCCTATGAAAAAGCAAAATAAAGGAAAACTAAACCTAACTCAGGTATAAAAGATTTATTTAACAAGTGTACCCGTTCATTCATGCATATTTTCTGGCATAGTTCAATACAGATAAATCTGCCTTTTGTTTTGAAAAATGTAAAATTTCACAATCGCAAAACAAACAACAAAATCCACATGATTTTTTTTCACAAGATTGTGTGGAATTTAGAAATTGTTACTTAATCATGGACCTAAATAAACTCAAACATGCAGAATTCATACAATCATGTCAACATAGATTTTATGTCTTTTTCTAGTCAGATTAAAAGTAAGTGCTATAGTTCTACCTAACTTATTACAGCAGAACTCTTCTTAGATAAAATATGACTTAATAATGTCTACAAAGTAATTTTTTTTTTCCAAAAAAAATCAACAACAACAACAAAACAGTTAAAGAGCAAAATATGAGACATCACTGAGATATATGTTGTAATGTCTCTTTATGTTATGCAATGTTTTTCTAAGAATTGGCGTGGTTGGAGGGGGGGAATACAGAAAAATGGGTCTGAAATATAAAGCAGTTCTATAGTCAGTTGCAAAACTAAAAACACTTTCATACAACTGCTTTATAGAAAAAGTCAGTATTATAATTAACTCACACAGAAAAAGTAATGCTGACAAAACAGATTCATCAGACACGGTGTATAACTCTGGCATGTATTGAAATGTCAGAGAATCATTTTCAAATTCCTCCTACTACTAAGCCAATGATGTCCTTGAAGTTATCTTGTTAATCAAAATTAGATAAAACTTTTCTCCAAAAATGAACCAGAATCATCCATGATATTACAGGAAAAATCCGATTGTAACTAATTATCCAATTATGACACATACTTATGGAGATAAATTTTATTGGGAAATCTTAGTGTGTTCTTATCATGAAAGAAAATTGTGCCATATCAGACAAAAATAACTGTCCTGAATTTAGGACAATCATGTGTCATGAAATCAAACCTTTAATCATAACAAGAAGGCTGTAATTAATCTTGTGCATTTTTTAGTAATAGAAATCCCTGCAAAAATAGGTTACATATATATAAAAAAAATTATTATGTATCAACATCAACATTTTAAAATGCGAACAATGTGTTATTTATACATCCCAAGATGAGTATTAAGGAATTCAGAAAACTAGTTTACCTATGCCAAATCTTACCGAAAGGTCATGAACAATTATGTGATAAATTTTAAGATGCTATATGTTTAACAAGAGGGCCATGATGGCCCTGGATCGCTCACCTGAGTACTTTGGCTGTAGGTTTGCTGTTAAGCAGTATTTCATTTTTTAATTGAAAATATATAAGTGCCTACAAACCAAATATGTAAAATATCAGTCAATAAATAAAGGCTCTATGACAGAAAGTAGAAATATCTATTATAAGCAATGATGACCTTGTTCTTGACCCAGTGACCTCAGACCCTACCCATGGGTAGAGGTCCATGCAAGGAACCTATATACTGAATATCAAAGATATTGGTCTATAACCGAAGGCTTTATGAGGTACAGTAGATAAATCTATTTTTAGCCTCCGTGACCTTTAACCTAATCCAATAATTTGAAAAAGCTTGATAAAGCTTGCTTCATGCCAAATTTTAAAATTCAAGGCTTTGTGGTTTCAGACAAGAAGATTTTTAAAGATTTCCTTTTTTGAACATATTAAGGGCCCCCGGGGCGGGGCCAATTTTGACCCATAGGCCAACATTTAAACAATATTGGTAAAGGTTCTTTACACAATACTCAACACCAAATATCTAAGGTCTACACCTATTTGTTTTGGAGAAAAATTATTTTTCATGTTTTTCCTATATAACTATATGTAAAACAAGAGAACCCTGGGGCGTGGCCAATTTTGACCCAGGGGACATAATTTGAACAAACATGGTAAACATCCACTAGACAATGCTACATACCAAATATCTAAGCTGTAGGCATTGAAATTTCCAGTAAGAAGATTTTTAAAGATTGCCTTTTTTACATATTAAGGGCCCCCGGGGCGGGGCCAATTTTGACCCCAGGGCCAACATATAAACAATACTGGTAAAGGTTCTTTACACAATACTCCACACCAAATATCTAAGGTCTAGTCCTATTAGTTTCGGAGAAAAATGACTTTTAATGTTTTTCCTATATAACTATGTGTAAACCAAAAGAACCCTGGGGCGTGGCCAATTTTGACCCAGGGAACATAATTTGAACAAACATGGTAGACAATCACTAGACATTGCTACATACCAAATATAAAAACTGTAGGCATTGAGGTTTCCAGTAAGAAGAGTTTTAAAGATTGCCTTTTTTTAAATATTAAGGGCCCCCGGGGCGGGGCCAATTTTGACCCCAGGGCCAACATATAAACAATACTGGTGAAGGTTATCTACACAATACTCCGCACCAAATATCTAAGGTCTAGTCCTATTAGTTTTGGAGAAAAATGATTTTTCATGTTTTTCCTATAACTATAAGTAAACCAAGAGAACCCTGGGGCGTGGCCAATTTTGACCCAAGGGACATAATTTGAACAAACTTGTTAGACATCCACTAGACATTGCTACATACCAAATATCAAAGCTGTAGGCATTGTGGTTTCTGAGAAGAAGATTTTCCAAGATTTCCTTTTTCACATATTAAGGGCCCCCGGGGCGGGGCCAATTTTGACCCCAGGGCCAAAATATAAACAATACTGGTAAAGGTTATCTACACAATACTCCACACCAAATATCTAAGGTCTAGTCCTATTAGTTTTGGAGAAAAATGATTTTTCATGTTTTTCCTATATAACTATATGTAAACCAAGAGAACCCTGGGGCGTGGCCAATTTTGACCCAAGGGACATAATTTGAACAAACTTGGTAGACATCCACTAGACAATGCTACATACCAAATATCAAAGCTGTAGGCACTGTGGTTTCTGAGAAGAAGATTTTTAAAGATTTCCTATATAAGTCTATGTAAAAGGAAGTGACCCCTGGGACGGGGCCAATTTTGACCCCAGGGAAATAATTTGAACAATTTTTGTAGAGTTCCATTAGAGGGTGCTAAATGCCAAATATCTAAGCTCTAGGCCTTGTGGTTTCAGACAAGAAGATTTTCAAAGTTTTTCCTTTAAGTTGCCATAGCAACCAGAGTTCTGCATGGAATCAAATTCTTTGAACAATTTTGGTAGAGCTTCATGCAAGGAACGTTTCTGTGAAGTTTTGTTGAAATTGGCCCAGTGGTTTAGGAGGAGATGTTCTTTAAAACTAAAGTTTACACACGCACGGACGCACCGACGACGGACATTGACTGATCACAATACCTCACCTTGTGCACTACGTGCACAGGTGAGCTAAAAAACAAATAACAGGCACAGACCACATTGCCTTGCTGCGCTTCTTAGACTTGCTACTCTTCTTAGACTCGCTTTGCTTCTAAAGCACTGCTTCTTGGTCTAAGTCTAAATCTATAAAAAGATGGAGATACATGTACCAAGATTCATACAAAACAGTGACATTTAAGCTGAGAAAGAAGTATGTTTGAATATATTTTTAAAAGCGAAACTATCTCGGCACAATTTAGCAAAAATACAACTTTTAGTTAAGTCATAAGCATTGAAGCATTTAGAATATCTAAACAAAGATTTCACACTTTGAAAATTTATATCAAAATTAAAGAAATAAACAGAAATCTTAATTTGCCCTCCTTACCAAAACAGTCCCTTGCTGTTTTCTTTAAAGAGTAAATATCTTAATGCTGTAAAAATGTGCCATTCACAAAGCAAATAACATACGAAACAACTCTGTCAACAAAACAATTCTTACGTCAAAAGGAATTCAAAAACACACAATTGAATACACAGAAACAGTAACAGATATATAATCAAAATTGACAAATTAATGTCATACAACAAAATATATTGTATTGTGAAGTAAGGTAATTAATTATTGACATATTTGAACTTTAAAACTTGGTTCAAATCAACAGCATTGAACAATAAACACTATGAATCTACAATCCTTCAGACAGACATATATATCAAAGACACAGCTTAACACATTCAATTCATACAATATATTCCAGATTATTATTAACATGCCATTTTACCTTTAAACAGGTTTATCTTCTTTCTTTCTACAAAGGATATAGACATATTATTAGCACACTGGTGTCATATTAGAGGCCAATCTTGGCCAAACTATTTGCATTATTTTGCATTATTTTATAGTAATCATGTTTAGGATAAACAACACCAAAGATCCCTTAAAAGTTGTTCTAAAGACTTGTGCTGGTTGAAAAGATACCCCTAATACAAGACAGCCACCTGGGAACAAAACGGAGAACTTGATCACAACAGACCAGGTCCCATAAATATCTTTGCCCAACATAACCTTAAAGTCACCAAAGGTAAACCTTAAACTGAACTAGACCATCCAAGTGAGCAGAATGATAAAACTAAACTGATTAATGGGAAGAATTACACTTCCAAAACAATGCACGAGATTTCCATGGATACAGAAAACAAGGAAGCTTTTATATGACACCAACAATCACACTAATGCCCTACATGTATTATATGAATTTCCTTAACTTTTTAAATATGGACAAAATATATACATATAAATACAAATGGTATCAGTTGTATGCATTGTTTCTGCTACATACATGTTTCCAGCACTTAGCCTTTACTGCATCACATTCAGCCAAAATGGTAAAATGGTAATGAGAAAATGTTTGTTCAAGGCTCTCAGCTAGAGCTTACTAATACAAGACAAAATTTTATTGTACATCTTGCAATTAAATGAATGACCTGCTCCATAACAGTGCTTGCAGATCTTTAAATGCAGGAAGTAACCTAAACACACAATCCTGGGACAATTATGTGAAATAGAACTTTGAAACAATCAATATTGTTTTTTTAACCCTTACCATGCTAAATACTAAAATGGACTTGTCCATCTTTCAATTTGGACAGAACCATTAATTGTTTATGGGGGTTGCTGATTGAAAATTTATTGATTGAATGGTGAATAGTGCAGACCATGATCAGACTGCACAGTTGTGCAGGCAGATCTTGGTCTGCACTGGTCTCAAGGCAGAGTTAATTACCTCCAGCAGGGTGAAGGTTAACTGTACAATATAAATAATACCACTGAATATTATGAGTGTAAAGACCAAAATGAAACATACAGTTACCAGACTATCAAACTGACAAGTGAAGGTGAATGAGTGCAAATCTGCTTCTTTACTTTTAGCACTTAAAACTTTTTTGTATTCACCTAAAAACATTAAATAAATACATGACTTGTGCAACAAATCTGAATCAAAATGATGATAAATAGCAAACCATCTGAAGAAACTAAAGTTCATGAATGCCAATAAATCTCTGTTCATCAGTTTCTTCTTTAGAATTATAAACATGATTTTGTAAAGAAAAAAACAACAACAAAAACTGACATAACAGTAAATACTTAACAAATTCTGGAAACCAAAGTGCATGATTTAATGTCAACTGGTTCTATTCATTAATATCTTCTTATCAATAACAGACATGACTTTGTAATGAAAATATACAATGAAACAAACAACAAATGAAGCCAGCTGAAAAATAAAAAAACATAAGATTTCTAGCTGCCGTATTTCTTCATTATTTCAAAGTCTCTTTAAAACAAGAGTAAATCAATATTATCATTGTATTTTCATGCTGAAACCAATCTAATGAATCTTAGACATACAGTACATTAAAAATTTACTTCCTATACATAGTGGTCTTAAAAAAACTATTGTAAGTACATAAAAAATAAGGTGATACAATAGTTTTACACAGATTGTTTGAAATATGTCTCTTACGAATGAAATTTCATGAACTGCCATTTTTCTATTAATGCACAATACAAACTCAGGTGAAGAAAACTTTGAACAGAGATCAGGCATAATATTAGCATTTATACCACCTTCTGAATAACATGCCAGCCTATTATTATTTTCATATGAATCTTATTCAAAAGAAAAATACTACACAAATACATACAAAAAATGATCTTACTGTACATATATATCGAAACAGGCAATTTTGGTTTTCCACTGATCAACTGTTGTTGAAAAATAAACTTCCTGTAGCAGACATGCTGGACATCCCTGTAGCTTCTAAATAAACATGCTTTAAATGTACATAATGTTTTAATGCAAAACTAAGGCCCTATATATTATTCTAAAAATAGTTTATTTGACAAACTGCTGAAGCATGAAATGTATATCTGAAGTGAATGCTTCTTCCATTTCTTTTAATTACTAAAATATTTTTTTTTCGAGGAGTATCTGTACCTTAAAATTAATTGATACCATACTGCATCATTCTCTTTTTTATTGGCACATCCTCTATAAAATTAAAAAAAATTGATACCTTAAAGAAGAACATATGTTCAAACAATTTACCTCCATGTATTGAGACCCTCAGAATACATGTATGTTCATTTGCAATAAATAGCAACAAAAAGTACACCAACTCCCTCTATATATAGACTATACTTTATGCACTGAGTTTATGTTGCACTTAGAACTCTTAACTGACACTGACATCAGATAATAATTCATTCAGATTCATTCACATTTACCCGATTTTTAAGAAAATGGTAAACTCATAATTTATGGGTATTCAATCCTCTTTAAAAAATGTGTATAAATCAAAACGTTTTCATCATTTCTTCCTTAAACTTAAGTTTTAAAACAAGAAGGAAATAATGGGCTAGAATTGCTCAACTAAGAACAACTACTCACAAGGAGACTAAATATGTATTTATACAAAACATATGAACCCTATGTCCCAATGACAATGAAAATGTCACATGGTAAATATGAATGCTCTAGGCCTTTTTTTTCTTTTTAAAGAATTCTTATATAACTCATGTAATCATATGACCCCTTGAGTGGGGTCAACAGATAATGAATCCAGAGCAAAATTCATAGAATGTACTTTGTTCAGATATGAAGGTTTTAAGAAACTTTGTAGAAGTCCTCTAGAAAATGTTTCTTGCTAAATATGTAAGTTCTAGACCAGTGTAGTAAGATGTTTTAAGCTTTTTCTTCAAGCTGCCATAGAACCAGTTCTGCAGCGAATGGAATTATATTAGTAATCTTTGTATTGCTTCTTGCATGGGACACCACTGCTTTGTTTTATCAACTTATTCTTTTGAGAGTGGAAAGGTTTTCAGCAAAGAAAAGTCACTTTGCTTTAGTTTAGTTTTCTGCCCTGGTAACAAGCATGTTTCTACATCAATTCATGGATCCACAGCATGACTCTTAAATCTTAATACAATAGGTTTTACCCACAAATATTACCATGTGCCCTGTTGTTATATACTTGTTTGTGGTGAAAATTCAACTGTACTTCTTTGTTAAATCATGCAAATGTTACAGGTCGGGGATCCATCAATACATGACCCTTTAAGATATTACTGATTGTGTTCTTTACAGAACCTGTAACCACTTAATAGGAAAGCAAAACAGACTGACAGGTAGAATGTTTAGTAACTATGAAACTCAAGAACAGTCCATAAACAAAAGTAAACATTACTGTATTCAATAACATAACAAAGGTTGTTTTGCTACAGCATAACTAACTTTAATCCAATTCTATATCAGTCTATTTCAACTTAACATAAACCTTCCACACTGTTTACTGTATCTTTACTAGATGCTTCAACTGTATTCTTTTCTTCCACATCTTGGTTGGTTTTGATTTCTTTTTGGGCATGCTTATCACCCTCATCATCTGAGGTCAAGTCTATGACCTCTCCATCTAATGCACTACTGTCTGTGGTTGTGTGGGTTTGGTCTAATTCCCTTGATGAATCCATGGTGGTGTCTTTATCACTATCTTCACTTTCAGAGTCAGACTTAACCCATGTGAAATACTCTGCCTCTGGGAATATGTACTTGTGTGGTGGAACAAAACAGAATTTATTAGCTGAAATTCAAATATACATATATATATTAGACTGGACATGTTCTATTCATGCTACAAATGAACCTAAAGTAAATGAAATGTCTCAAGGTGAAGAGATCAGAATGACCGCTAAATCTCTTGCAACATAAAAATGAAGGCTCTAATTCCTGATGCTGCCCCTCAGCTAAGACTGGGGTGAAACACTTCACATAAATAATAAAGTTACCTTAGTGATAAAACACAATAATCACAAAACAAATCCTTAAACCCTAACAAGAGGGCCATGATGGCCCTATATCGCTCACCTGAATATGACTGCTTTTAACAAAGTTGCTATGGACCTGGTTAACTGACCCCAGATGACCCATATTCGAACTTGACCTAGAAATTATTGAAACAATCTTTCTGACAAATTTCATGGTTGTTTGAACTGAAAATGTTACCTCAATGCGTGTTAACAAGGTTTTTCCATATTTGGGGTCTGTGACCTAGTTTTTGACCCCAGATGACCTTTATTCGAATCTGAGCTAGAAATCACTAAAACATCCTTTTTGACAAATTTCAAGAATATTTGGACTGAAAAGTAGCTTCTAGAGTGTTAACAAGTTTTTTTTCTATTTCTGTGCTCTGTGACCTAGTTTTTGATTTCAGATGACCCATATTCAAATTTAACCTAGAAATCATTGAAACAACCTTTCTGACAGATTCCTGGTTATTTGAACTGAAAATGTTACCTCTAGAGTGTTAAAAAGGTTTTTCCATATTTTGGCTCTGTGACCTAGTTTTTGACCCCAGATGACCCAATTTTGAACTTGAGCTAAAAATCATCAAAACAACCTTTCTGTCAAATTTCTGGGATATTTTGACTGAAAATGTAACCTCTAGAGTGTTAACAAGGTTTTTCTATTTTTGGGCTCTGTGACCTTGTTTTTGAACCCAGATGACCCATATTCAAACTTGAGCTAGAAATCATAGAAACAACCTGTCTAACAAATTTCCAGATTATTTGGACTGAAAATGTTACTTCTCCTTCTACAAGAAGATTTTCAAAGTTTTCACTATATAAGCCTATGTAAAACCAATGACCCCGGGGTGGGGCCAAATTTGACCCCAGGGGTATAATTTGAACAAACTTGGTAGAGGTCCACTAGACAATGCTACATACCAAATCTTAAGGCTCGGGGCCTTGTGGTTTCTGACAAGAAGATTTTCGAAGTTTTTCCTATATAAGCCTATGTAAAACCAATGACCCCAGGGTGGGGCCAAATTTGACCCCAGAGTTATAATTTGAACAAACTTGGTAGAGGTCCACTAGACAATGCTACATAACAAATATCTAAGCTCTATGCCCTACGGTTTCTGACAAGAAGATTTTTAAAGTTTTTCCTATATAACTCTATGTAAAACAAGTTACCCCTGGGGCGGGGCCAATTTTGACCCAGAGGCCATGATTTGAACAAACTTGGTAGAGGTCCACTAGACAATGCTGCACACCAAATATCTTAGCTCTATGCCTTACGGTTTCTGACAAGAAGATTTTTAAAGTTTTTCCTATATAACTCTTTGTAAAACAAGTTACCCCTGGGGCGGGGCCATTTTTGACCCCATGATCACAATTTGAACAAACTTGGTAGAGGTCCACTAGATGATGCTTTATACCAAATATCAAAGCTCCAGGCCTTGTGGTTTCTGACAAGAAGATTTTTAAAGATCCAACTTTTAAAATCTGTTTTTAGCTCCTGTGATCCAGAAATGCAATGAACCGGAACCATTTGAACAAACTTGGTAGAGCTTCATGCAAGGATCATTTTAGGCAAGTTTCATTAAATTTTGCCCAGTGGTTTCAGAGGAGATGTTGTTTGAATGAATTGTGGACGACGGACGGACGGACGGACGCCGGACAATCAAGGATCCTAAAAGCTCACATGAGCATGCTCAGGTGAGCTAAAAAAAAGCATCTTCTAAATTTTGCTTAGAACTTACATACGAGTTTCTCCAAATTAGTTTAATGGGCAACAGTAATAAAAGAAACAAATTTCTGTTTCTTCGCATAATACTTATTTCAATAAAAGAATTAAGCCTCAACTTACATCCGAGCCTAGAAGCAACATTCTCTCTGTAAGATCTCCACAATCTTCTCATTCCACGAAGATCAGATGAGGACCCTGGTTTTTCTTTGTTCTCTGAACTACAACTTGGCATTGCATTATCAGATTTTGTTGTAACATCTGGTTTTTTACAGACACTTTCAGTTGTTGTAATTGCACCATCCCCTTGCCCGTCCCCTTTATCAACATTTTCAGGTTTTTCTTCATCTGTTTTTTCATTGGCAGATGTGGTGTTGCTTATTTCTGATTCAGAAGATTTTGTTACAATCCCTGAAGTATTACCTCTTTCTACTGAATTGTCTGTTTCTTTCTGTGTAGATTTTAGAGTCTCTAAATCTTCACCAAGTTCTGACATTTTAGATTCTCCCTTTATCTTTCCTTTAGATTCACTCACTGTCTCACTACATAAGCACTTATCATCTGTCTTTGCAACTGAACTTTCAGCAGAACTGGTATGTTTAACATCAGCATTAGAACTTCCTAAATCACCTGAGTTTTCATTATTTACTGGAGTTTTATCTACATGTGTTTCCACATTATCTACTTTAGGTTCAGTGTTTTCTGGTTTTGATTTCTCTAGTTTAGGGGATGAAGCAGGGGTCAGCAATTCATCCATACTTATCTGTGTTAGACATTCCTCGCTGGCAATTTTTGTCCACTTTTCTCCAAGTCTACGGCAAATGTCTCCTACTACTATATCACAGTCTCCCAACAGTTCTACATCAAAGTTCAAATTGCGTAAATGTTCTTTGTTGATGAGTATTTGTGGAACATGTGCAGGTAAGGAATCTAAAATAGGTAGTATCTAATTAATATGGAGTACAGACAGACTACAAAAAATTATATCTTGTGACATCAATGATGAAATTGAAAATAAGCATTAAATTTATATCATTTATGCACACAGCAAATTTAGATCCCATCTAGACTGCAAAACATTTCATACAAAACAACAGACTGACTTTTCAAATGGTAAGTACAAATGAGGATATTTATGTTGTGCATACAATTACCATGTTTTTTACTGATTCTGAAATGAAATACATACTGGGAATGAGAGCTACTGGTCGGACTTTCAATGACGAGCCAATCACAATGAGTAGGTCACAGTTATCTTTATCAACTGACATCTGATGATGGAATTCTTCTGGAAGACTCTCTCCAAAGAACACAATGTCTGGTTTCATAACTGACATTGCGGTCTGAGGATCACACTTCCCACACTTTGGTATGACCTGAAAATGCAGGTGACATCACATCTGTAAGCAACATGACAAAAGCAGTGACATCAAACAGTCAAGTCGGTCTTTTTTTTTCTTTCATTGGATATGGCTGGAGTACACTGTAAGAATGCATTGTTTAAATGTTAGCTTAAACTGATGGATTTTGTGATAATCTTCTAATGAGATTTATTAATTTGTTATCCTTGTTCCTAATTTATAAAAATCAAGGTACATGGTTAACAACCTGAAAAAAAAACTAACATAATTATCATCTTAAGAAGCTGCTACCGGTATCTTCTAGAGCTGAGATAAAAATAAACTTTTTCCAGAGAAACCTCAACTACATTACAGCAATCAGTCTTTAAGCAATTTAAATTCAACTCTGGCTAAAATCATTGCTGTGAAAACTGGATTTTTTAACTCCAAGTCCTTTAACTAACTGTGGTACTATGGTGACTGTACTGAATTCTTAGACTAATAATACTACAGTCTGGGAATTGGATGCTCGAGTTTCTCTTTGAAACCATTAACTAATCAACCCATTTTTTTTTTAATACCAGGTCCTGCTTAATTCACTATAATTATCATGACAATTTCACCATGGATGGAAAATCTACACCAGATTCCCAGAAAAAGATGACAGTCTTGATCATTTTCATAACATTTCATTTTACATTTGTATCTCATTTTCTAGCACAGAAAAGAGCTATTTTTGTGTGTGGTACAACATGATTTCATTCTTTGGCATTTCTCTTGATTGCCTCTTGTCTATAGAACCACATGATTTTGTCATTAACTTTTTCTTGTCAGTATTTTGGTATTGCACTTTGCCATTTCTTTAACTGACATTGTTTGCTTCCAACATAAACTAGAGCTATCACTAAATGTCACTAATACCCCTGCAAGACTGCTTTGGAACTGAGGAAGTTATTAGTAACACAAAACTTTGTAAAAGAATTGAAATAGAGTTATAGTTGTGGGCAATTAAAGATAGTTGTGGTAACTGCATTTCCTGTCATTGTGCTTGACCATTGTATGAAGTTGCATTGAATTCAAACCTTTAGTTTTCAAGATATGCTCCGGACAAGGAAATCATACCAAGGGCAAAAACTGTGCAAATAGTGAAGATGGAGTTATAGCTCTTGTACAATGCATTTCCTGTCATTGTGCTTGACCATTGTATGAAGTTGCACTGAATTCCAACCATTAGTTTTCAAATTATTCTCAAGGGAAGGACAACCAAAAAATGGCAATAACTGTGCAAAAAGTGAAGATGAAGCTATGATTCTTGAACACTGTATTCCTCTCATTGTACTTGACCATTGTATGAAATCGCACTGAATTCCAATCATTAGTTTTCAAGTTATGCTCGGGACAAGGAAAACCAACAAAGGGCAATAACTCTGCAAATATAGAAGATGGATTTATGATTCTTGCACAATGCACTTCCTCTCATTGAGCTTGACCATTGTATGAAGTTGCATAGAATTCAAACCATTAGTTTTCAAGTTAAACTCTGGACAAGGAATTTGCAACAGACCGCTGCCTGCCCGACCACCGGGTGACTAACTTTGTTTTTGGGGGTATAAATAGTTCTGTTCTAAATATATTGTTTCAAATATGTTTTTCTAATAACTGAAAGATATTTTTTTATACTTTCTGAAGTGGAAATTCTTTCACCAATTAATACAATACTTTGGTTTCCTTCGAAGTATACAAGAAAAATTATCGAACAAAGTTTAACTGAAAATTTAGAAAAGACTGGGCTAGTCGAAAAAGATTTTATCATTTTGCAACTATGTTCAATAGGAATGAAACTGTTACATGCAATCATTTAATTTAGCCATAACTGAAACATTTTTTGTTTTTCTATGATTAGAAACAAAAGGCTAGTGCATATTTCAAAACGGTAATGGTCACTTTGAACACATATTTCACTTTAATGGAAATTGTTGATTTTGAGAGTTATTCTAATTAACTTAAAATTACAGTTCTGCCACAAAAATCATTAATTTTTTGCATGGTCATTATGACAGACTATCATGTCTTTTTAATAACACTGGCTATTATAGTAGCAGAATATACAATTATATACTTTTCTCATTGAAAATTATATGGAAATGATACTAACTGCATGTCACATTAAGATATTATGGAACCACAGAGGCCCTCTTGCCCAATGAAACAGCAATTAATTATTGAACATAATAAAAAGTTTTCATTTCACAGAAATCAAGTCACAGTCAATAGGTCCAGAGTTCACATCGTTTTATATTTTCTTGAGCCGTTTACAGTTTCTGACCAATAAAATAATCAAGATTATGCATTTGTGATTATAACCAGGTTTCTGCCACAAATTTAATTGGTCTATTAAGTAAGTCAGAAGTTGCAAGAGACTGGTATACCGAACAATGATCTATTGTACTGAAAAAACGAACAGGATGTTCAACCGTATGTTTTTCTATCATTATCGTAGGGTTTGATACCATAAACAGTTAAGACTGGCACTTCACTTTGATTTTATTATTGTCATCTTGGCATTTAAATGACCATGTATATACAGTCAAGATAGATGCTGGGAAAAAAACACACATAAAAAAACATGGCTTCTTTCATTTCTAAGACCGACTTAATGAAAATACACTTTAAAGTGTAGTTGTAAACTTAATTTTTTACTTAGCCAGTCAAACATGATTTTTACAATGTTCAACTTAACCAAATGAGAGAAAAACTTTTTTTAACAATGAATACATATCAGATTTTTAATTCTTGATTTTCAAAGAGAACACATCAATGTTAATTTTATCATTTTTTAATGTTTGTGTTTACTGTGACCACATCTATAACTTTTAACAAAACAGTCCTCTCATTTTCCTGATAACTGATTAAATCATGACAGGGAGCAGATCAGTTGCCAAGTGGTAACGCGCCAGACTTGTAACCAAGGGGTCATGAGATCAATCCCCTGCTCATCCACTAACATTATTTATTGTCTTTCAGATTAGACATTAAACCGAGATCCCATATATCAGTGCTGTACACTGAGCATGCAAAAGTACCAGGGATGTCTCTGAAATGGGATGCTTTCTGTATCTTGCACTAAAATAAGTTAAATAACTAATCTCTGCAGGATGTAACATGTGGTCACAGTAAACACAAACATTATTTTTCCATTACTGTCTCACATTAGCACATATTTATCACCAAAACATAATTTAATCTGACCTAAACATAGATGGCCTACTGTTTTAAGAACAATTTTAGTTCAACAACAGATGAGTTATCAATAAATAACATAGGAATTCAAGCTGTCTTCTATTCTTTTAATATCTCTTCCATTTGTAGTTTTTTTTTTTTCCAATTATCAACAGATAAAAATGTCTAAGTTAAATATGCCAAGGTAAAGGTGATGCTGATCATTTATTCCCTAAGTCAATATTGAACGAATATTTTTTTTGTTAGCTCATATCTGAATGACAATTTTGTTTGCCTGATCATAGTTAAAAACCATGTTGCTTAAGGTCACTGAAGGACATCTTTGTTTTTTTAGCTCAAATTTTAAGGAATATAATTTTGAGCTCATAATTTTATTTTTAAGGATCTTTCGTGTTGGGCCAAATTTTAATGATCTTTTGTTTGCTAGATCAAATTGCAAGTTTGTTTGTAAGGTCATACTTCAATGACTATTTTGTTAGGTAGATAACATTAGAACATTATCGTTTCTTAGGTCAATTTTTATGACTTTTTTTGTAGGGTCATTTTAATGACTTTCTGTCAGTAAAATCAAATTTAAGAACTATTTGAATTTTAGGTCATATGTTTGGGACTAATTTGTTTTTAGGTTATATATTAAGAGCCAATTTTTTTAAAAAACATGTTTATTTCATTGGTTTGTAAGTACCTAGAAGACATATCACTGCTTCTATGTTCAACACAATCAAAGCTCTTCTAAAAAGACACAACTAAATTCAATTAACAAAATATAACACTATATAAATCTTTCTTTTCTCCTTTTAAAAGTATTGAATTTTCTTTATATCTGATTTCAAAAAGAAAAAAATAGAATTTCATTATCAAAAGATTCACACATCAAAGACAATCGAAAAATGAAAATAGGTCAACTGATTTTATCTCCAGAATCTAGGATAGGAATGCGATTGTCAGCTTTACTTCTTGGCAGCTACAGTTCCATAAATTGCTCTTTAAAACACTGTATCAAAGCTTGGAAAGGTTTATTGTTACATTTTGTCTTTTTTTTTTTTTAGAGGAAATGTGGTGTAAACACAAGTCTTATTTATAGGCAGAAAAAATAACCAGTACAGTAATCTTTATGACAGGCAGTTTTCTCTGTGGGTAAATTCAAAGTTCAGATTTCAGCAGAATAATTGTACAAGAAGAAATATTCAAAATTCTGGCAAAATTGTAATAAATATTGTCACAGTTTATTACTGAAAAAATGGAAATAAATCTGCTAGTTAACTGACTATGTTTTTCCTAAATGTTCATCCACAGACTGAAGTTTTGTGTTTATACGTTACTATAAAATCATTCTGTAATCATAAAATATTTACAAACTTCTTTTTCTTATCACAGGATTGTCTTGTAACTTTACTTGACATAACTTGAATTTTAAAATCTGCTCTTTCATATCTGCATTATACAATGTAAGTTACAGGTTATCTGGTAAACATATCTCATTTTCAATGCAGATAAACTGAAAGGAAAAAAGAAAGAGAGAGAGAGAAAATGCACTTAAAAGTGTTTTAAAAGAATGAATGAATGTATTTTGCTCCTATGAGAGTGAATGGCTGACACTTATTACTACCATAATTTAACTTCATTTAGTTTTATGCTAGATCATTTTTCAGGAGGTATTGCTTATACTGGACATATGTTTATCATTTAAAGTATAAGATTCCTTATACCTTACATCCACTCAGAGGAGTAATTAATTCCATTAATTTGAGTAGGATTGAGACATTTTCACTGAAGGGTTCAAACCCCATTCAAGCCATTTTTTTTCTCTAGTGTTGGAAGTTTTACACTGTTTCAGTTTTACAACAATAACTTACATGTATATAGAATTTAAATTCAATTTCTTTTGTTTTTATTTAAATATATTTCAATTGTAACAAAGCATTTCAAAATGGTAAATTGATGAAAATAGGGGATCTGTGATCTTAGCTATTAATTTCTCAAAAACTAGACAGTAAAAGTATTTGATATTTGCTAATTTATTAAGATTAGTATATGAATACAAATATTTATAGCTAATTTCAAGCCCTAGAGATTTATATGTTGAAAACATACCCTCATAATGAAGTTGGTGGGGTAAATTTATGCTATGTTTATCACAGTTTAATTTCTTTTCACTTTCGGCTTTTCATTTTGTTAGTTTTTTTTGTCAGCAGTTAGTAGGTCTTCATAATGTGAATGATTACATACCAAGTAACAGTTGTTTTTATGTTCAGTCTTAGAAAAATAACATTGTGTTTCTCTATACCTTATCAGGTGATGTTTTAAGTGAATATTAGTCATTTCTTGAAACCCCCATGGTAAAAGTGCCTTGTATGGTCAATATTTTGTCCTAAGATAGTATATTTCTAAAAAAAACTCACTTTAATGTGGGCTGACAAAACGTTTAATAGTATTCTAATACCTTAAACACAAAGCCTTGATCACCATTGACAAGCAAGCTAACATTTGGCAGCAACAAAGGAAGAAAATCTGACTAGGATATATAATTCTGCTCAAACCTTTTATCTCTATACTTCCATCAATACTAGTAAAAATTACCTGGTTCATAATATCTTCCTTTATATCATCACTGGAACACTTGTGATGACACTGCATACATGTTGCTGTAGCAAATGATCCTGAAATTTACAAGGCACAGAAAAATTATGAAACAAAAACTTATATGATAGGTATTAACAATTAAATACATAAAATATGTTCCTCTCAAGTAGTATATTGTCTCAAAAAGGAAATCATGAATATTGTATTACAGTTTTGAAGAGCAATCAAATGAAATTGAATGTGACACTAAACCTTTTGTATGATTCATCATTTATCTTAAATTATCATCATGTTTAATATATATCTTAATCATCATATTAAATAATTATCATAATCATCATAACATTTAGTTCAACAGAAATCTGAATATTGCTTTATAGCGAATCATTTCAGCTTTTTGTGACTAAGTAAAGTACATGGGAGATGACTGTCTATACAATAAATGATCAAATAATCTCTATTGTTGTCTAACTTTCCAAATCCCTTGATATTAATTTCAACTGTGAGTTTCATGACACTGTTTTCTGAATTTCAAAATTTCTGGAACCTGTAAAGGGCTTAATCAGGCTTGTAATGAACCATTCAAAGAAAAAATGCACATCAAACTGGTCAACTCTCGGTTAAGCACTAGAGCTGTCACACTATGAGACTAATGCCACTGAGGCTTAAAAAGTAGTTGTCTCATATAATGGAGATATTATTATTACCATGGCACTGGATGACATTCTTTATCCCCGCCACTTGTTCCAGTGTGTCAATGTTCTGTGTGTAGTTGCGTAACAATTTCCCATGTTCTTCTATTAACCGGATAAACTTATGACATCTGGATGGTTCAAACTGGCCTGGGTAAATCTCCTGTAAGTTTTAAGTAATCATCAATATAAATATATATTATACCTTCTACAAATTTGTTCCTTCTTTCCATAAGAAATATTGGGTCTTGAAGCCGAGGAGTGAATGATTTACTTTGGCTGTATTCTCAGTGACCAGTACAGCCAGGGGTGTGGAAATCCAAAAAATTTTCACTTGTCCATGGACAAATGAGCCTTGAAAATCTACTTGTCCGCAGCTCAAATCCACTTGTCCGAATTTTCAAAAAGAAAAATATGATTTCAGTGCCCAATAGCCTTTATTTAAGACTGTTTTGCATAGGCAACAAAAAGAAACTCAATAAAATGTACACGACTGTGCATTAGGTTACAGAAATGATACATGTCTTGAAGATGATTCAGCAAGACTTGGAAACATACAACAGACGTGACAGTAGGCTGTGTCATCGTCTGTGCGTAGCCAACGAAATTCCGGACTCGCTTCTTATCATGCTCATGATCTCTCTGGGATTTTGGTTTTCTTTTCTTCTCCCTGCCATCAGCTACTGTTCTATTATTTGAAGAAGCCATGATGAAGTTCGTAACCATGGTAGCCTTCATAGCCTTCTGAAACCATGGGAAGAAGTCACGCAAGACTAATTGGAGAATGAAAGCCAATCAGAATGCAAGAATTTATGCTAAATTTAGACACATGACATGGTTTCCCAAAACTGCTAATTTAATTGAGAGGCTCTCGGCGGGATAAATCAATACATTCGTAGTTTCTTTTTATTTTGCGCTTGGATTTTTTACTCGTCCACAGACAAGTGGGATGAAAAAAGTTACTCGCCCAACTACAAGAAGTACCGAGTCCGACAAGTTGGATATAGGAATTCCACACCCCTGACAGCAGCCCATTACTGTCTTTTAGATGAGACATTTAACTGAGGTTTCATCATACAATACATGTATGAGCGGTATACACTGAGCATGGAAAAGAACCAGGAGTGTTTCTGGAATGAGATGCTTTCTGCATCTTGCACTTTCCCCTAAAACCTAGAATAATTAAACCTGCAGGGAGCATCGATTATATTGGCACTGATGATATATTAACTCAAATAGATAGATATGTACCTTAGCAAATTTGAAGAAAGGTCTTTGATCCCTCCTGAAGTACCTAATGTCAAACATAGCCTGAGGGTCTGGTAGATCAGGGAAGTCCACAGCTAGCCGAGCATATATACCATTCCTGGATCTAAAGTCAGGGATACCACAAGAAACTGAAACCTGCAAAATACAATAGATACATAGCAGCAAATTGTTTATATAGATGATCTGTGCATTATTACATGAAATAGACATATTTTTTAAACTGCACTTCACAAATCTCAAACTCTTATTGCATGTTAGTGAATGAAAACTGAATGAAAAGAGGAATGCTGCAAAATTTGTACAATGGTAATTCTCATAATCCATAATTAATTTTTCTTTGTTACTCAAACTCTTTACATATAACTGCAAATCTAATGACAAAATCAGACACTATTCCACCTACCCCTGCTCCTGTGAGAACCATGATTTTCTCGCATGTATGCAGAAGATGTATAACATCTTCCAATGTATTTATATCTGGCAGCTTGTTTCTAGGGGGAGGTTCAGACACAAGGTTCACTACTAGTTTCCACAATGAAAAGTCATCCACATCTGGTATTTCAGCATCATCAGATATGATCTGTCGCAGGATTGATCTAGGGTTCACACCATCCTCCATACATCTGTATACCCAAGCCATTGGTCCTGTAAAACAAATATTTTGGCCTGAACATTCAGGTGTAATACAGTTCATATATGCCAAAAAAACAAAACACAGATACCAGTTACTGGCAAGCTGAATTACATGTACAACTTTTCTTTAGACACGTTCACATTAAAATTTTATGAAATTTCAAGAAGTATGGGATGATGACAGATCAGTAATAAGTAAAAAATAAATCAAATCAACACATTTAACTTTGGAAAGTGAGGAGAATTAAGCAGATTAAAACCTCTGATCTTCGGCTTTCTGTACCAAGTCTGTGAATAATGATATATATACATTGTATATGCTGTCCCATTCCAGAAAATGCTACATAACAACAGCAAACTTTGTAATGTTATAAATGATATATGTAAATATCATAAATGATATTAAACTTGGCAAAAAGCAAAACAAACAGTGTAATCAAGAAAGCAGCTATGAGTAACAACTTAATAAGCATACCTGCTGGTACAGCTTTCCAAGAATCCTCCCCACTCAGACCAGACATATCACTGAAAGCACTAACATCCGATTCTGCATCACTTATTTCAACATCTCTAGCATCTCTATCCATACCATTGATAGAATCATCATCATCTTTATCTTCACCTGCAATGCCTCCATCTTTTCCCTTCATTTCTACTTCATGTTTGGCAACAATATCATGAAAACCACCCATGTCCTTGCCACAGACATCATCCTTTTCATTTGAACCTGTATCACTTACTGCAGCACTATTGTCACCTGATATCTTAGATGTTCCTGCTTTTGGAATAGTAACAGGTGCTTCTGATTCAGTGTGGTCTCCTAGAAGTAAAAGCAGTACAAAATAAGTCTATGGGTTGATAAATAAGAGCAGAATAAGAGGAAATGGTTTCACCAGTTAAAGTGAAAACTCTTTAAGAAATTTAGTCAAAGAAACATGTATAGTAAGTATGCAGAGAAGAAAGACTGAGGATCTTTTTTGGATAGTGTTTAAAAGTGAGTGGAGTTTCTTGTCCTGTACAAATCAAAACAAAAATATTTAAACAGCTTTATACAAAAACCAGCTTTTTTTATACAACTGAGGGCATTACCCTTGACGAGGCAAATTTAAAAGTAACTAGTTTCCTTATACTTTCAGGATATCAAGATGTGAGGTAAAATCATGATTTCTAAATAACAGTATTAAAAGCTAACCAGTTTGCTTTTCTGGCTTGTTTTATCTATAAACCTTCAGTGGTATTAATAGCAGCTCACTCACTAAATGAAGTATTAAATTCCCAGTGACTTGCAGATAAGTCACAGGTTAAAATCTTTGCAGTGCCCTATATATGGCATGCAAACAAATTTATATGGTTTTAAAATTATACAGTGTATCAACAGTGACTTCTCTAGAAGTTAGTGAGGGGACAGATAAAACTTTTGTAATTCAATAAATTCTAATGAAATTACTGTTTGATTACAATGATGTAATCACTTATCTCAGTCACTTTCAGATTTTCATTACACATTTACAAATGTAGTAGAGGAAAAGTGCATCAGTAGTGATGGAATGGACAAAAATATCCTGAAAATCACGGTTAAGTAAATGCAACCTATCATT
This sequence comes from Cyclina sinensis, assembly GCA_012932295.1. Taxonomy (NCBI): domain Eukaryota; kingdom Metazoa; phylum Mollusca; class Bivalvia; order Venerida; family Veneridae; genus Cyclina; species Cyclina sinensis. Next base: position 23,112,475 of record JAAONU010000001.1, read on the forward strand.
AAAATGCAGACAGTTTATTCCGGTTTGATTCTTGAGTACAGAATCCTCATGACAATCAATAATGTTCTTGTTTACAAAACTTTTGGTCAGTACTTTAGTAAGGGACACAACTCTTCCTACTTTCGGTTCAGGAATATAGTTATCTCTCTTAAGCAGCAGAGATGTCAATGAAATAGAACGTGTAGATAAAATTCCTATATCACATTTAATTTTGCAGCTCAATGTCGCTTACCATTTTGGTCAGGATTGTGCTCAATCTTTAATCTTTTGCACGGATTCATTTCGATTTCGTTTTCCGCCATTTTGACGCGACCCTTCGCGCATATCTCTTGCGCATGGGATAAATTGTTATTTTTTCTTATTTCATTAGTTTTAGTAATTACTTCGCTTTTGTACCAGCTTATGTTCAAAAGTATTATTTTGCATTGTACTTTAAAGGTAAATTAAATAATCAATTGTGCGCTTATTGAAAAATATGGAAGTTTATTTTGTATTTACGTAAAATTTAATGACTATTCCCAAACTGTCATTTATTTGTCAACACTGATGCAATGAACAAACAGAAATCTGCTTCAAAAGAGAATGAATGAAGGTTTGAGCGATATTTTTGGCTATAAGCCAGACGAAAGTGAGGATTATTACGGGATTCTAGGATGTGATGAGTTGTCATCTGTAAGTTTCCGACAAGTAACAAGTGAATTTATATTTTACCTCCTGCAAATTGCACAACGTTTCCATTTATCCACAGGAGCTTGAAATTGTACTTTTAGTCATTCAAAAATCGAAACTGTTAATTCAGCTTCTTTTTCTGTATGTAAAAAAACAAGGAATGAAACGCCACCTGTTTTGCCCTCAAAGAATTCAGTTTGCATCAGCTAAGATGCGAAAAGGTGCATATATAATGTCAGTCATATTTAATGGGGCTCCCAACCTGGTCATAATAAAAATTTTTACAGCTTTGTTAAACATAACAAATCTGAAAACTGTGGAGTTGCACCCCTCAAGGCAGACGGTCAAACCCATACTAACCCAAAGGTAAAGCAAATATCCTAAACAAACAGTTTGAGTCTGTTGTCTCGCAGCCTCAACCAGTAAGCTTAAAACAGATATGCAAGAAGTGCATTATACCCATCCCCCCATGGCATGCCCCCTATCACAATAAAGGTTGATGGCGATGACAAACTCCTTTCAGGTTTAAATCCAAATAAAGCTCAAGGGCCAGATCAAATATCACCAAGGCTCTTAAAGGAAATCCACGGTGAAATAGCCCCCATCCTTACTTACATATTTTGGTTATCATTAGATACAGGTATTGTTAGTATACTATAATATACCAATGACTGGAAAAAAGCAGTTATTGCTCCGGTATATAAAAAGGGTCATAAATCTAAAGCCAGCAACTACAGACCGATATCTCTTACATGTATTGCCTCTAAATTAATTGAACACATTATAGTCTCAAACATGATGACTTACTTTGACAGTCACAACTTCCTTAGTAATTATCAACATGGTTTCAGGTCTAAACGTAGTTGCGAAACTCAGTAATTGAGTTTCACCCAAGAAGTCCTTGACAATCTGGACAATGGACAACAGACGGACGTTATTGTGATGGATTTCTCAAAGGCCTTCGACAAAGTCGACCATCACAAGCTAGTCCATATATTAAAAACTTTAGGAGTAAATCAACAAGTATCCACCTGGATCAGGTGATTTCTCAGCAACCACAGCCTAAGGGTTGCAGTTGTAGGTCAAACTTCCGATTAACTCCCAGTGTTTTCCGGTGACCCCCAGGGTTCCGTTATTGGTCCCTGTTTATTTCTGGCATATATCAATGACTTGCCAGAATCTGTCAAAAGTAAAACAAGGTTATTTGCGGATGACACTATAGTTTACCTGACAATCAAGGGACAGACAGACGCGGACAGACTGCAAGATGACCTACATAAACTAGAACACTGGGAATGGGACTGGGCCATAGAGTTCAATCCGGACAAATGTGAGGTGCTAAGGATCACCCAAAAAAAGAACCTCACCATCTTCCCATACACTCTACACAATATAACTCTCAAATCAACTGAATCTGCCAAGTACCTTGGAGTTACCATCTCTAAAGACATGAACTGGGCCAATCATATTAATAACATTACCTCCAAGGCAAAAAATTCCCTAAGATTTATCCAGAGAAACATCAAAACTCAAAATAGGCAAATCAAAACTCAAGCCTATACCACCTATGTCAGACCTCAACTAGAATATTGTTCAATAATATGGCACCCTTGGCAGAAACATCTTACCTACAAAATTGAAAGTGTACAAAGAGCTGCGGCTAGATATGTTTGTAATGTAATAATTATGACTTTCAAAGTAGTGTAACAAATATGTTAAATGAACTTAGATGGCCCACCCTAGAAAGCCGCAGACTCCAATCCTCCCTACTTTTTCTCTATAAGATCCAGTACAACCTTGTTTATGTCGACCATAGTCACCTTAGTCCAACTAGAAACTTTAACTTCCTGATCCCCCAGTCTCATACCCAGGATCACCTCAGCTCCTACATTCCCAGAACTTTAAGGTATTGGAATAGCTTACCATACCATCATGCACTCTCTTACTCTGTGAACTTTTTATCTTTTAAACTTTTAACAGTGCACCTAATACTTTTTTTTAACAGTTTTCCTGACAAAGCGCCTCCCAGTTATAGTCAGTATTGATTGCTCGGGAGTATCAAGTAGAAGTAGAAGTAGAAATATCTATCAGTTCTGTCACACAGAAGACACTAAAAGTAACCAAAACAAACAGCTAATTGTTGTCAACACACTACACATTAGTAGAAAACTGCTGCTTTCCATGCATTTCCAACAAAATTTGTTTGTAGCCGAAGCCATTGCTTGACATCAATCTCCAAAATATTTCTTGATCAAAAGCAGATTTAAACTGGAGAAACTTTTCTGTAATATACTTTCATGCATCCTCCCAAAAATTGTTAAGTACATTTTACCACTATTTCATTTTAAAAAACACATTTAGTTTGATTTTACGTTTATACTGTATTATTATTATTGCAGTTATTAAATCCAAAAATAGATTTTCCTGGGAAACCACCACAATTTTTTGGAATTCTGTGGCGTCACGCAATGGGTTTGGCAACAAACTGATTTTAGACTGAAGTGCAAAATAGCTTGTTAGGGGGTGACAATTTACTGACAGCATCAACAACTCTACATAACTCTACATATTACCAAAAATACCGTTAATGTCTACATATTACCAAAAATATAGTGAACAATGAAATTAGAGATAATAATCTCGCTGTTCCTTCACTATATTTAGAAATATACTAACTTAATTTAATGTATGATTGTAATTGATGAATACAATGTATTTTTTACTCTAGAAAGAGCAAATAACTGCAGAATATAAAGCTCGGGTTTTACATTGCCATCCAGACAAACATCCAGGGGATTCTATAAAAGGTAAAGTTAACTTGTTTCATTTGAATTATTTTTGTTTTGTCTTTTCAAAAGTGGTGTACAGTAGACTAGTAGATTGGGTTGAATGCATTGACTGCATTTCCAGAGGTCACTGTTTAACTATCCCTATAGGTGCAAGAAACTCAAATGGCTCTCCACATTGCATAGTTTTGGCATAAGAAAAGGTTTGATTCCAGGAAACAGCCATCAAGCAAGATTGATACTAGTTGCAACAGCTTGTTTTCTTATCAGTATTTGCATTTTTTAAGAGTTTTCTTATAGTTTATTCTGTTTGTCATTTAGTATCATCTTCTGATATGTTTTTTATCCCCCACCATTTCTTATTTTATGCATAAGCTAATCTCTCTCCATTTAGTTAACTCATCTTCATTTGGAAATCCTTTGAAAGAAAATTGCCTATTTATATTACATTTATTATTATATTTATATTTACTTAACTTTTGTTTATGGGAATTAAGCAGAATAGAATCGAACCAAACCTTGGTATTATTATCAGCGGCATTATTAGCATGTATATTTTGTTATCTAATATATCTGTATAACATACAATATGAGGAGGACTTAGTAGGAGGTTTTGTACATTGTCACTCAATAGAGATTATTCTGTTAATTTTATAAGTTTAAAGGCAATTACTATAAAGTCATTTTATATTTCAGCTGCTGAGTTTGAAAAGATACAAACAGCTAGGGATGTCTTGTGTGATGATGAGAAGAGGGCCATGTTTGACAAGTGGCGCCATGCTGGTATATCCATGCAGTTCAAGCAGTGGTGCAACCTGAGAGGAGCTGTACATACTGTAGGTTTCTAATTACGATGGTCAGATTAGATTAATTACTTAACTTTTTAAACCTCCACTTGAAAAGCTGGAGGTACCTACGTAAAATCCTTTTTCAATCAGTTATTGTAAAGGCTTCACCCTAGGTTCATTAAGCTTCATAGGCTTATTGAGCCTGACCAGAAGATGACCCCTGTTGATCTTGAGGTTACTAGGTCAAAGGTTAAAGTCTTGGCCTTTTTTAAATCCTAAATCTGGTAGGAACACTTCTTTTGGATCAGAAAAATTAGTATATATTTGCACACAACAGTCCTTTGGGAGAGATCTTCCTAATGATAGGTTTTAGCTGTCTGTCTGTCTGTCAGTAATTCTGTCTGAAAACTTTAACATTGTCCATAATTTCCTTTAAGTAAACAGATTAACTTCATACTTGAACACCACACCTCTTTGGACAGGATTTTAATACTGTCATATATTTATTTGACCCCTGAATGACCCTTACTCACAAAAATACTTAAAATTGGTCATATCTTACGAACATGAAAGTCCGCAACAGAAAGATGCAATGCATCTTATAATACACAACCCAGAGCAGGATTCGAACTCCGATCTTAGCCCATTGAAGACCAACACTCTAACCCCTGAGCCAAAGAATCAATTCCCTGATGCAGTTGACAGAGATTGTATTTATACAATTATAAGAAGGTATGCACAAGACCTTAACACATCCCCTCTTGAGAAAGTCTTCAGTTATGATGACGAATGGTGTTGTGTATTTTTTTAGATCAGATGATCAGACAGAAATCTTGAAAGATTTTTTTTTAATTTAATTTTCAGCTCACCTGAACAAATGCTCAGGGTGAGCTATTGTGATCACCCTGTGTCTGTCACCCCTCATCAACATTTTACTTTAAATGACATCTCCTCCTAAACCACAAGGCTATTTTTAACCAAACTTAATAGAAATGTTCCTTATATCGCCCTTTTCTAAAATTGCCCAAACCATTCTGCTCCATTGCACATAAGGGCTGCAAAAACTAAAAAGAGAAACAATATAAAGACAGCATCTCCACCTAAAAGGCGAAGTGATTTTCCACCAAATTTCACAGAAATGTTCCTTACATAACCCTCTATTAAAATCGCTAATACAGCTCCACTCCACTGAACAAAATGGCCACCAGAGCTAAAGATAGATTTTCATCAATATTTGGCTTCTAATGACATCTCCTCTCAAACTGCTTAGCCATTTTAAACAAAACTTGAAAGAAATGATCCTTAAATTGCCCTTTTTAAAACCACTCCAACAGTTTCGCTCCATTGCACATAAAAGCTACAAAAGCTAAAAATAGAGAAAAAAATTAAGACAACATCTCCTCCAAAACAACTGTGACTTTCCAAGAAATTTCACAGAAATGTTCCTTACGGAATTCTCTGTTAAACTTGCTTGAAAGGTTCAGCTTCAATGAACATATTGGCTGCCAGAGCTATAAATAGATTTTCGAGCCCCCATCTTACGGACCTGAAAGTCTGCAACAGAAAGATGCAATGCATTTTAGAATACACAACCCAGAGCAGGATTCGAACTCTGATATTAGCCCATCGAAGACCAACACTCTAACCACTGAGCCAAAGAATCTATTCCCTGATGTAGTTGTCAGAGGTTGTTTTTTTTTTTTCAATTATTGTAAGGTATGCACTAGACTATAACACATGTCCCTCATAACCTTGAGGTCAACTTGTCAAAAAGAGCCACTTCTTTTGAAGGATCTGCAATCTGTTTTTATCTGGGGTATTGCCATCTTTCACTGACTGTTCTGGTTTCTTTTTCTTTAAAGTTGTGTGTCAAAATAATCATCTAGCCAGTGGCTATTTTTACTTCTCTGTAAAATGTGCTAAATTTTCATCAGAACATACTATGCATGTATTGCAAATGTGCTTCTGTGACAGGTGCAAGTAGTGGGGACTTCACAATCTTCTTTATTATTTGCTAAGTAAGACGACATCCTGAGACTTGAAAAAATCTAGCAGCTGCAGCTTTTGCTTATACTCTTCATATACCAAAGTTTTCAGTGAATGTTAAAACATGAGTGAGATGAAGAGACTACATCAGCAACAAGGAGTAAGGTGCTGTTTTAATAGTTTTTAGTTAGTGTATGTCTGTCATAGATTGAATGTTTACTTGAAAAGTGCATTTTTTCCTAGTATCACCTTATCTCAGTTTTGGTAGTAACTGTTGTTATTATCTTTCAGTAAGAGTGATGAAGAAATTCTTTTCCCTTGCATTCTTAGCTGTTTATTTTAGTCAATGCACTGGATGACCCCAAAAAAAGAGTGTATGATAGAAGGACTGGCAGAGTCAAGGAGTGAGACACAGCCCCATACGGAACATAGCGACCAGCTGGAAAATGATCCAAGCACATCACAGTCAACATATTCTACTAGTCAACATAGCTACAGTAATAACAATACCAGTACCTTTTTAATGAGTAAAACCAATCAGTTTGAAAGTAGTTGTTGTTTGCACAAAGTTGTTGACTTCAATTTGTTACCCTATCAACGGGATTTTGTAAGGTTCTCTTCAGGTCTGTATGAAAAGGGATCTGAAAGGGGTACGCAAAACAGCACAATGATTGCTCATTCTCATGTCTAATCTGTGTACTGATGTGCGCATGCGTGACCAAAATTGGCAGTTAGGTAAAAGTACAGAGGCTCGTCACCTAAATTAGATACATGTTAATTATAGGACTCTTTAGGCTATGAGTATGAAAGGAAATTTATTGAAATCAGTAAACAGAATTAAGCATATGTTATCATATTTCATCGAAGTGGAACAAGCATCTAAAACTTTCAACATTTGTGTTTGTCCTGTTCAAGCAGGTTTATAACACTTCACAATATTAATCACATGATATATAAATCCTATAAATAGCAGTTGTGACATTGACCTTCATTTTTTCTTGACCTTTATTGATTTTTAACCAGGTTTTCAAAAAAAAATGGTTCTCAGAATGATGTTGTCATTGTTTGGGCCTGTGTCAAACACAAACTCATTTTTCTTAGTTAAATTTATTGTGACCAAACTTGGTCACGCCTTTCTTGGGATTGCTTTTGGGGTCACAGGGTTAAAGTATTACATGCAGGTCACTGTTACTAAAAATAGACTTTTTGTTTCCGCTCAATATTTTATGTTACAATTGACCTATTGCATGAAGACTTGAAATTAGGGAGCTGATAACATTTCCTCACTTGCAGTTGCTTTTGGCTTTCCATGTTTTTAAGGTAATTTGTCACCAGTAACGGTTACCATATGACCAATGCCCTCTGCAGAGTTAAGCTTTTTATGTTGTTGGGAATATTACAAGACACAGAAAGGGTCTTATTCAAGAGACACCCCTGGTTCTTTGCAATACTTAGTGTATTAGGCAGATATGTGCGACCTTGGTTGAATATTCCATCTTGAAGACAATTTATGATGTAAGTGGAAGAGTGGGTGATCAAACTCATGACCCCTAGAATATCAGATGAACATGTTACCACTAAACCACTGATCTCCTCTTGCTAACTATTACTGAAATAGATTTTAGGTTTCCACTCAATATCTTAAATTACAATTTGCCTATTGCAGTAATGTTTGGATCACTTAGGGTTGCTTTAGGGGCCACTGGGATCAAGGTGAAGGTCACTGTTACTACAAAAATAGAATATTTGTTTAGGCTCAGTATCTTAAGTTACAGATTGCATCTAGAAATAAGACTTTGTTATTTGACTTTGGAGTCACTGGGGTCAAGGTCAACACAACTGTATGTCATTGGTTTCTATTCAATGTCTTTATTAATTTTTGGCATTTTCTTTCTCTTTTTTTACTACTTTATGAAAATAGATCAGTTGTACTTAAGAATTAAACAGTCCATTAGTTTTCATCAATGTTGCAAACAAGTCTGCCTCTTAAAGTTAAGTGCAGGAAACTAAACCAGAAAACTGAAGCCTCTACATGGAATAGTTTTAACAACAGCAAACATTGGACTGATTTAATAATCTTTATGAATATGCATCCTTCTCATAAACCTTATAAAGGTTTATACATTTCTTCAGTTTGCAGGTTGTCATGAAGCAATATTGTGCTGAATTCATTCAGTTAAGATAATTGTTGATTGTGTTATCATTATCATGTTTTTCTTAATAGAGGTCATTGCAGTGTGTGAAGTACTTGGTGTTTTTGCTCTCTCTTTACAAACCCTGTTCTTACTTACACAGAGTATTCCTTTGGCATTTACCATTTGTTTCATACTTAAATGTTCAAATAGGATATGCTTTCTGTCTGCTCCAACTAAACACCACTATAATAATTATAAAACTCATAGACCATCCAAAAGGTTGAATATTTATATAACAGAGATGGCAGACTGCCAGTATGCACAGTGCTGTAACATTATCCTTCAAATAAAGATGCATTTGTCATAATCTCCACATCTGTTTTTCAGGTTTGAAGCAACAGTATGGGAGCAGAGTGCCATGGCAGAGAGAGCAACCATCAGAAATGCTGAGAAAATTTAGGAACTATGAAATCTGAAATTCACATGAAGTTAGAAGCTATGAAATCTGAAATTCACATTGAAATCTAGTAGCTATATTTGAACTTCAAAAGAAATTAAGAAACTGTGAAATTAGAAATGTTTAAGAAATTTAGAAGCTATTAGATCTGACTTTAACATGAAACTTAAAAGCTATGAAAACTGAAATTTACATAAAGTTTTAGGAATTATGAGGTCTAACTTGTAATGTGTACATGTTGTTGGATGTCAAACTTACAGTGTACTGTTGTATGATTGCATATATATTTTAAAACTGATGTATGTCGCTGTTGTATGATTGCATATATATTTTAAAATTGATGTATGTCGTTTCTAAATATGTTTCACATTCCTAAATGAAGTATAAATCTTTTATGTATCTTATACTAGTAAGTTACTGATAGAAGTAAAGATAAATCAAGGGAGTTTTTAAGACTAAGGCATATATGTTTGTACATATATGTAGATTTTTCTTAGCTGACTACTTATTAGTTATAAAATCTGACATTAAAGGGGCTGTGCTCCAGATGACAAAAAAAAAGAAAGTTTTCTTGTATTATAAATTTCTTGTACTATTTATGACTAATGCTTAAAAAATAACTTACTGACAAAAAATAAGTCAAATAATTACATTATAAATTGATTTTTTCCCTTTCAAAGTGCTATACCGTAACGCGACGGTATAACTATATCGTATAAGATTTAAAGTAAATATCTGTAATATCACATGCGGCGATGGTGGTGACAGTAAAAGCGTTGGAAATATTTTGTTAACATGAGGGTCCAGAGTTCAAATCAGGCTGGAGCGAAAATATTTTTTTTATTCTATTTTGACTTTTATAATCAGTTTTGAAGTAAAATATTATGTTGTTATAATCTCACGGCATCTAAATATATAATTTATTGAAAATTTTTTTTATGTCAAATCTGGAGTACAGCCTCTTAAAGTCATGAAGCTTCAGAAACTATGAGATCTTTGTTGTATATGTGTACATGTTGTTGGATATAAGACTGACAGTTGGTTATTGTATGATTATATTTAAAGCTGATTTTGTATCAATTCTAAATTTTGTTATATTTTACAATCTGAAGAGAAGTATACATTCTCCATGTATCTTATAAGTTAGTGGTAAAAGTAAAGACAAGAGATTTTCAGGACTGGGACATATATGTATCTACATGCATGTAGATTTTTCTTATCTTGCCACTCATTATTCTAGTCATATGTTGTGTAACCTACACAGTACTGGTAAATATACTATATGAATCAATGTTTAATTCTAAATCCAGGAATATGTGTATTTTGATTAGAGGTTTAACTATTGTAAAATTTTAACTTTATTAGAAATACTGTTATTTTAGGGTTGTTTGTTTTGTCGAATGTTGTGTTAATGAACATCAGAATGACTGCTGTTTGTTGTATGTTCATAGCAACATTCGTATTACATTTATACTATGATTGCTGCACTGTTTTCTGTTGAGTCCAGTTTGTTTTTTAGGTTTTGAATTAAATGCCAACCATGAGACCAAACATTTGACCCACTTTGAATTCCAAACTTTATCAAAAAGATCTGCTCTTAAATGTCTCTCCCATCTAAATAAAATTGAGTCAGAAAAAATGTTGAAGTGCCATTTACTTGTGTTGGATTGATTATGAAATTAGGTATTTTATTCCTGAAAATGTTTAATTGAATTTTTATTGGAATCGTCTCTTGTGAGGGGCTCTTAAACAGGGGTATATGGTAGTAACCGTATTAACATATATATGTTTTATATCCTGAAACATGAGGAACTTTCAGTCATTATATACATATAAATGAGTTCAGATATATCTGATTATAGATATAATCATTTTGTATTTCTGCACAACCTTTCATTGTTTTGTTTCTAACATTTGTTGCCTAACAAGGCTTACTATTGCTATAATTTTGTTCTTTTATTGTGATATTTATAAACAACCAGAGCCATATCAGGTGGGCATTTTACCTTACTATCTTTCTTTAAGGACCGTTACTAGACTGCCATCTTCAGCAAGAAACTGCCAAATGATTACTGTGATGGCCTTGATCAGTTGAATGGTTCAAACCCATGGCCTACCATAAGTATTCTTACAACCTCTGGGCCACTGAGGAAGTTCATCACATTAACAGGAAATAATATGAGTTTTACTAAATTTGCTTTTTCTACAGTGAATTATGTTTTACTTTAATGTTGCTTGATTGAGATAAAGATTCAGGGTAAAGCATTTATAATTCTGTGTTTTTAGTATATCATTTTTATTAATTACATTCCAGTTTTTACACATTTTAACAAAGTTTTGATTTTGTCTGCATATAAAATGCACAGCTGTGTTTACTCTCTCAATACTTAAAAAAATTGTATTGTTCCTACCTTAATAGAACTTGAAACATTTTTCCTTTAACCCCTTGAACTTTACTATAATGTCTTAGGTTCCCTAAGTATGTTTTTTTTTTGCAAATTGCTGACTGTTCTAGAAGATTGTTATGACTGCAGAAACGTTTAGAAATAGTGGTTAGGATGTTTGTTTTATTTTCTCAGCAATAAATTTTTGGGTTAGTAAATAATTGAAAGTCTCTCATGAATAGACAGCAGGTCATACTGTTTTTGATAAAATAAGAAAACGATTCTAACATATTTCTTCTTGTTTTTGTTTGTGATTGATCAGCATATTCCTACATTCTTTGCAATAACTTGAGCAAAGATACGAAACTTGAATTAGATAATTATTTTGTTACATGGTTAGACCTTTTATCAGAAATCACTATTGTTTCTTTTTTCCACATGATAGGTAATGTTGTATTGTTAGAAAAAAAAACTGTGCAACTAGCATTTAAGTATTCATTATATATATGTGTTGTTATGTTCCTTGTTATAGAAATTTAAAAAAAAAAAAACAATGTATTATAACTATGTTATTTTTATAGAGATTTTTTTTATGATAACGTCCTTATTTGAATGATATTAACTTGATTGAGGTATTCCAGATTATGCCCATGAATGATTACGTATTCCATGAGTCTATAAGAGATGCATTCAGATTTACAGTAAGATGTAATTGTCGCAATGGAAGTGTTTATCTTAAACAAGGGTTGCATAAGGAGTTTAGCCAGTCTAAGAGGAAAACATGGGACAGTCACTTTAGGATACAGATTTCATGTTATAATAAAGATCGTTTAGTCAATTAATAAGATTATTTATGGTCTATTTCAAGTTATTGCAATAATTTTGTTAAAGTACATTTTTCCACTTTTACCATGGCTCATAAACAACAATATATTTTATTTTTCAAATTCCTTGAAATAAGAGCATTTGTTAAATAAAATCTTTTGAATGTATGTTTACTTTGCCAGTATAATAACCAACTGACTGCCAAATCACAGGCTGACAGAATGCTATTTGTCTAACCAGAAACAGAAGTCAAGTCGATTAAATATGACATTTAAAGCATTTAAGTCTGAAGATGCTGTTGAAATATATACATTTGAAAATAATCAAAAACCTTCCTTTTACCAATCAGTGATCTCTTTGTCAAAGTTCTGACTTGGCATTTTTAGCTCACCTGCGCACAATGTGCTCATAGTGTGCTGTTGTGACTGGGCTGTGTCCGTCGTGCATCATCAACTTTTGTTAGCTCACGTGAGCTTTTAGGATGGCCCTGTTTCTGGCATGTGCCGTGCATTGTCCATTTTTACCCCTTAAACAACATCTCCTCCTAAACTACTAGGCTCAAGCTAATAAAACTTTGGTGGGATGTTTCATGCCTGAAGCTCTACTGAAGTTGTTCAAAGAATTGAATTCCTTCAGAAACTCTGGTTGCTATGGCAACAGAAAGGAAAAACTTTGAAAAGTTTCTTGTCTGAAACCATACGGTGTAGAGCTTAAATATTTTGCATACAGGTTCGCCTAGAGGTCATCTACCAAGATTGTTCAACCTTTGCCCCTCAGGTCATTTATGGTCCTGCCCCTTAGTAACGTGATTTTGCATATGCTTCTATTGGGAAGACTTAAAAATTCTCTTTGTCTGAAACCGTATATGCTAGAGCTTAGATATTTTGTGTTGCATTGTCTAGTGGACCTCTACCATTGTTGTTCAAATTATATCCATGGGGTCAAAATTAGCCTCTCACTGGGGTCAAATTTGAGTAAGATATTTAATCTTTGAAAATGTTCTTGTGAGAAACTATAAGCTATATACCTTAGATATTTTGTTAAGAGTAACATCTAGAGGTATTTTACGAAGAATGTTCTAATTATGCCACTGGGGTCATGAATGGCCAAGTCCTTGGGTTCTTTGATTTTACAAAGGCTTATATAGGGAGGACTTAAACATCTTTTGGCTAAAACCGTATGCCCTAGAGCTTAGATATTTTGTGTGTCCCTGGGGTCATAATTGGCCCCGCCCCAGGGATCACATGTTTTACGTTGAATTATATAGGAAAAACTTCTAAAATTTTATTTGAAACCACTTGGCCTAGAGCCAAGATATTTTGTATGGAGCATCATCTAGACTCTAGAGGTCCTTTATCAAGATTGTTCAAGTTGTACCCCTTGAGTCATTAATGGCCCAGCCCCTAAGGTCACTTAGTTTTATATTATTGATGAAGCCTAAGCTGGTTTTAGATCTGGATATTCTGTAGTTGATAACACGTTCTACTTACAGGCTATGATTCAAAGTATATTTCACGGCCATATGCTAGATTTTATGTTCTGTATGTAGACTTCAAAAAAGCATTTGACTCCTTTGTGCACTTCAAAATATTAAATAACATTTTAAGCAAAGGCGCAAATGGAGATCTAATCAAAGTCCTGGTTTCAATGTATTCTAAATTAGAAAATTTTCAAATTACCAAAACGCATCTTCAAATGGGCAGGAACATATATCAAGTGTTCTTATCTGCGGTCCACTCAGGTGTAAAATTGGCACGAGGCAGAGTGATGTGAACTCGTCCAGTACATTTAACTTATTGGCGGCGCCGAGAACGGCGACGCCTATATTGGAATAGTGTTTCATTTTGTACCATGCGCTGACGTAATCAGTTTTGGAGAATCTTGGATCATTATCAATGTAAAAAAATCCAATTATTCTGTACATCACTTAAAATATGTCACTTCATAAATCGCATTTATTAATTTTAAAAATTAATTAATCCAAATCAGGTAAGTTTGTATTTTTAATCAAAAGTTTTTGATGCAAAAATTACAGATTTAATTACTTTTCCCAAAACAAATCAAAGCGCTGCAAGTACTTGTGTATTCACTGCATTTATCTAGCAGTGTGTTGCTACTTAATCTGAAATGCAAATCTTCGTTAATTCTTTCAACTATAGCTATATAAAGAAAGGTGAAGCCGAGTGGTTAAAAGGTCGGACTTGTACTCTAAGGATAGCTAGTCAAGACACGAGTTCGAACCCCGTCAGCGGCCGTGTCGGCATCGGTTATTTCCTTCAGCAAGAAACTTTATTCTCATTACTTAGTACTGGTTGGTTCCAGGGACGGATTTGAGAATGATTCTATTAGGTAAAAGCTTTCGTCACAATCGAAATAAAATTGATTTGTATAAACTAACTTGAAAATAGAAATTGTACAAAATCTGTCGTTTTAATGCAATAATAAAGAATGAGTCTGTCTTTGTGAATACAGACACAAGGATGAATTTGAAGAACACTCTTACTTTGCTGGAGTCAATTCAGTCGTTATAGTTACAAAAAAACATATCTATTCACTATGGCACTAAACCGTTAAACCATGAATATGATAGAGTACCAGTTGTTCTTCAGGTGTTATCTAGTGTAGACAAATTATAAAATATTTGAAATGATGTAATTTACCATACTGTGAAATGTGGAATTCGAACAAAGATGTTACATGTAAGGTTTTATTTTTTGGATGTCGATAACATAGGAATTGTTATTTCAAAATCGAGGACACACTTTCAGAGACAAGTATCTTGGTATATTTTTCACCAAATCTGGGAATATTATACTTACAAGAAAATATTTAGTAGTAAAGCCCTTCATCTATTATAGGAGAATGTGTACTCCATAGTTGATTACCTATCGGAAGCACTGTCAGGTCGGCAGCTCTCTTTGTTCCAATTTCAGAAATACACTCACACTGCTAAACAAAAATTCGTTTCCCGTTTCCTACCAGAGACGGTAATTCCTTAGATATAATTTTCTCTTAAACACAGACCGGATAAAAAGCAAGATTACGAGGTTATTTTAAATAATTTATAATGACCATTCTCTTCTACAGTTCTCTTCTACAGAAATAACCGTCCATGGATCTCAAATTCTCATTCTCTGTGGGAAGAAAAACATATTCTTGGAATTGTCATTCAAGGTTTAAATTTGAAATTTTGACATGTCTTGGGCTGCCTAGAAACTTTAGACAGTAAACTTAGCAACCCTTTTGAAACTTTCCGATCACTGAAGTCATCCTTGTTTCAATTTACTTAATGTGCTATCGATGGTTCCAAAATGTTCCTTGGTCACTCGCAGCAAATCTATATAAAGTATAGTATTTAATGTACGTTGAAGGCTTATGACCACTGCATGTGCATGTGTGATGGTATTTTCTTCATGCATACAATATAAACAATGAAAACATAACATTTCTTCAAGAAATATATTGAAAATCTGAGTTTGTAAAAAATGGATTATATCCTGTCTATCATGGTTGCGCAACCAGGATAGAATAGAAAAAGACACAAAACAGTAGGATTTAAACAGACTAAAATCATTAAAAGGGTATAGATTGTTGAAATAAAGCAAAAGTAGACATTTGGAATATTCAAGTGCTGAATTGTGTCGCAGACGAAGAACACTTGATTATTATCTCAATTTTTAATTTTAAAGGGAGACAATATGCAATTTTCATAAAAAGTGAAAGATCAAATGATTTTTTATGAGAATATAGTCATTCATATCTGGTCATTTTGTTGAAGAAAAGTGAATTCACATGATTTCACATCTTCAATAAAAGTGATTAAAACATGGATATAATTCAAATGCCCCCCTTTAAAATCTTTTTACATCCCATCTGTAAATAACTTGATTATATCATCAAAATGTATGTAACATGTACTACACACGTGTACAATTGTTTAGGTTAATTTATACACTTATTATTTATCTTATTTCAAAACCATGTGCGCCGCCTTTGATGCTTTGCATCAAAATTAATCTTGTACATTAATGACTTGATACTCCACTTTATAGATAGATAGATAGATTTATTCGCATATATTTGTTTGTTTTGGGGTTTAACGCCGATTTCAACATTTGTTATATCTCGGCGGTCAGTCCACCTAACCGGTTTTCCTGGATAACTAACCAGTAATTGCCAATTTCTCCGCAAGTGACTGACTACTGTTCCCACATGATCTACTCTGAATCAGCGGTGAGAGACAAATGAACATAAGACACAATGTCTGAGAACAATTGTCACGGAGAAATTTTGCCCTGCCCAGGGGTCGAACCAACGACCGATGGAGTACTAATCCAGTGCTCTACCTATTGAGCTAAGCGGGCGGGCGTTTCGCATATATACATCAGTACAATAACATTTATACAACAAATCTACTTTACTCAAACAATACAGCACATGTGAGATATCTACAAACAAAAATATCACATTGTTTTTCACATATCATTTGATTAATATTTATCACAGGTAGTGTTATGTTATCACACAATAGCACTTTTCAGATTTATAAAATTCATATTATATCACAGACATTATCTGGCACACATGATTATGACATATTTATTTATTATACCATAAAATGGCTGATTAAATAATGCTGAGAAGAAGAAACACTGACACTAATGACAGTTGGATGTATATATGCAGGATAGCCCATTAAAGTCATAGACTTATTTCCAATGGGGAACTTTCGACAAACTTGTAATGGTGTATTTATTACAACTGATATATTGGATTTGCAGACAATGTTTCTTGTGGGGTGGATACCATAGATAATCTACAATTACAACTGAACACTGTGAAATGGTTGTCCTCTACGACATTCTGAAATTAGACATATAATGGCAATAAAGTAAATGTAGCATCGATATATAAATACATGGGCCTTTTGTTTACCCCAGAATTAATTTGGACAACCGCAAAATTTAGGCTAGTTGCACAAGCTAGAAAAGCCATATATAAGATCAGACTTTACCAAATTTCTTTTGGCCAATTCTCACATCAAGATATGCTTAAATTGTTTGATTCCATGCTTGTCCCAATATTGACATATGGCGCAGATATCTGGGGTCATTCATATTCATTGGATATTGAAAAAAGTGCAAATTAAATTCTGTAGATACTTTTTGGGAGTAAACGATTCTGTGAACAATAGTATGGTATTAGATGAATCCGTTATGCTTAGTGTATCAAATACTGGGGTAAACTATTACAAATGCCAGTAACAAGATATCCAAACAAGCTGTTACAATATAATTTTTTCAAAGGTAAATAATAACACTGGAAGAAAAAAAGGGTAACAAATGTACGTAAACTGTTGTATAGACACGGGTATGGTTATGTCTGGATAAGTTAAAATATTGGGGACTTAAACATGCTTATATAACCTTTAAACAGCGCATTTCCTATCGCATGGTATAAAACTGGTCTGATGATATCCATAGCTCTACGAGATGTGATACATATAATGCATTTAATTCCTTATTGAATTTGGAACAATATTTATCTATGGATCTACCATTTCTTTTAGGAAATCACTGGCACTTTTCAGATGCTCAAACCTCCGATTGAACAGAAATTGGGCGGCACTATGGTATTGAGAGATCTGGTAGAATATGTTTTCAATAGTAACAGTTTAGTAATTGAAAATAAATGCCATGTTTTTTGCCTGAAGTTTGCTAATACAAGACAACAATATCTGTTTAATTGGTATAAGGGAGTACTAGAACCAGTCAATTTTACTCAATGAAAACCGATTGTCATCTAACAATAAGATGTTGTATGTAACTAAACTTATGATTAATATTGATAAAGATTTCAGTCGAAAATATGTAAATGTGGACTATTTTCTATTTTTTGTTTTTGATTTATTTACATGAACATTTCAATATGATATTGTGATACAATCTGCTGTACATTATTTTGCTATTGTATTGTGTATTTGGGTCGATGGCCTTGAATTACGTTGTAATACACTTATAAAGACATATAATGAAAAAAAACTTTTTAAAAATCGTGTTCTCTTAAATCACATGGCCTGGAGTGTACATATTTTGTGTGTCATATTGTCTAATTGACCTGTTCCATGATTGTTCAAATTAACCTCCTGGAGTCAAAATTGGTTCTGCTTTTGTTCATGTTTTACACATGTTTTACATGGACTTATATAGAAAAAACTTTAAAAAAAATTCTTGTCTGAAACAACAAGGCTGAGCTATTTTTCATTAAATAGGATCTAGAGGTCATCTACCAAGATAGATGGGTTCTTTAATGGCTCCACCTAGGGGTCACTTGATTTTACACAGGCTTATAGAATGAAAACTCTGACAATATTGTCTAAATCCACAAGGCAAAGAGCGGAGGTATTTTGCATCGAACATCATCTAGCGGTCCTCAACAAAGATTGTTAGCCCACCTGAGGACGCAGTGCCCGTGTGAACTTCAAGGATTGGTGATTGTCCGTCGTCCTCAGTTGTTTCAAATACCATCTCCTCTGAAACAAGCAGACCGAATTTTATAAAACTTGCTCTAAATGAACTCTCTTAATGTTGTACAAATGGCTCAGTCCATTGCAGATATGGGTCACGGGAGCTAAAATAGATTTTCAAAGTGAAAATTTAAAAACTGTTCTTTCTTAAACCGCAAGGCATTGACCTGAGATATTCGGTTTCATGCATTGGCTATGGGGCTTACTGTGTTTGCTAGGAAAATGTCCTCTCTAAACAGATCACCTTATCTTGATATGTTCCTGTATTTTAGTAGTAAAGTTCACAAAACAAACAACATTTTAAAGCTATTGTTGAACTTCATAAATGATTTTGGACAAATCATATCATTTTTACGATGTATATAGAGTAAGTTTTGAAATTGATATCTTGCTGCTAAACGAACATAAAACAATCAAGAGGGCTAAGGTAGCCCTAAAGCGTTCATCTTAGTACAACTTCTTGAAAGTCAAGAGACTAGTCATGACTTTATCATAGAAATAAAAGAATTGAACTAAACAAGGAGCACTATTTGAACAGTATTGGTAGAGTTGAACCTGACAAAATTTTAGAAGTCTCAGCATGATTTTTTGAGTTTTCGTATACAATCTATGTTAAACATCTGGTTACCGGGGTGCAGCCCAGAAGATCCCAGATGGTCAAAGTTCGAACAGTCTTGTTAAAGGTCCAGAAGACATTATTTCTTGCCAAACTTCAGAACTCTGGGGTTGTGGTTTCTTACATGAATTCTTTAAATATGTTATGTAAACATGTAACCCCGGGAGCCAATTTTGACTCAACTGACGTAATTTCAACAACTTGTTATGCTACACTCCCAATTTTAGAAGTCATAGATTCGCAGGATTTTAAAGATATTGACGCCTCGCTTAGGACCAACAGTGACACCAGAGACATTATTTGAACGAATATGAGAGAGATGATGACGCCAAAGTTTCAGCCCTGAGTTTCCTGACAAAATGTTTTGAATAGTTTCTGTTTATAACATAATTTAAAACATCCAGTTACTTAGGTAGCGCCAAAAAATGACCCTCATGAGCACTATCAGCCAAAGATTTGAGACTGTAGTCATTGTTTGATATATTTTTAACAATAAAATAAAATAAAATAAAATGTGCAGACATGTTTACATAACCGGTCGTCTGGCTTTCAAAAGTGTGAAGTCTGAAAGTCACTGTCTGTATTATAAATGGGTGTTTAAGCATGGTGTAGTAGAGATTCAAGACACAGTTCCGCGTGTGTCCAAGGTTCATTTGTTGGACCTATGGCAAGCAAGCAAAAATACCGTAAATAAGTTTAAAACGCTGAATCTTTAAGGGACGGTGTTGTAATTTTATTGTAGGAACTTTGGCATAACGTTTGACATTAACTTAACCAGAAAATATTAAAGAGAACTTTGTCTAATTAAAACAGAAATAAAAAGTTTTTGAACGCTTCTCCTAATGTAATGTATTGTATGGTTGGCTTCGGAACCCCAGCAAAAGACGCCGCTACATTATCAGACAAACTATAAATAAGTTGTTGAAAATAAAATAACGCTTATGACTACTCAGACGAAAGTAAAATATCAATATAAAATTATGTGTCAAATTGTTCCAAATATTCAGTTAAAAGGTCGAAATTCACCGTTTATTGGTTAAAGACAGCTGTCGCCGTAGGACTCGATGCGGTCGTTCACAAAATATTTTAATGAACGAGTATATTAATCAATCTTATTATATCCATTTTTCCAGCTAATATTTAGCTATTATGCTGTCTATTTAGTATCTTTATCAATGTTAACTTAGATATATCATCGAAACATATGGAACTATAGCCAATGCTACAGTAAAAACTTCGACTCCTTGAAATATGAACAGGCAATCTTGTCCTTTTTTACATGATTTACCTAATATGCACTTCCTTTTTTTTAATTTCTTCAAACTGTCATTCATGTATGCACATGCAGCCGTTTACTTAAGTCTTTATAACAGTAATAAAGTCATTCATGTATGCACATGCAGCCGTTTACTTAAGTCTTTATTACAGCAAAAAAGTCAATCATGTATGCAAATGCAGCCGTTTACTTTAGTCTTTATAACAGTAATAAAGTCACTCAGTGTGCACATGCAGCCGTTTACTTAAGTCTTTATAACAGTAATAAAGTCATTCATTTATGCACATGCAGCCGTTTACTTAAGTCTTTATTACAGTAATAAAGTCATTCATGTTTGCACATGCAGCCGTTTACTTAAGTCTTTATTACAGTAATAAAGTCAATCATGTATGCAAATGCAGCCGTTTACTTAAGTCTTTATAACAGTAATAAAGTCATTCATGTATGCACATGCAGCCGTTTACTTAAGTCTTTATTACAGTAATAAAGTCAATCATGTTTGCGCATGCAGCCGTTTACTTAAGTCTTTATTACAGTAATAAAGTCAATCATGTATGCAAATGCAGCCGTTTACTTAAGTCTTTATAACAGTAATAAAGTCACTCATGTTTTCACATGCAGCCGTTTACTTAAGTCTTTATAACAGTAATAAAGACATTATGTATGCACATGCAGCCGTTTACTTAAGTCTTTATAACAGTAATAAAGTCATTCATGTATGCACATGCAGCCGTTTACTTAAGTCTTTATTACAGTAATGAAGTCATTCATGTATGCACATGCAGCCGTTTACTTAAGTCTTTATAACAGTAATAAAGTCACTCATGCTTTCACGTGCAGCCGTTTACTTAAGTCTTTATAACAGTAATAAAGTCGACGTCATTCATGTATGCACATGCAGCCGTTTACTTAAGTCTTTATAACAGTAATAAAGTCATTCATGTATGCACATGCAGCCGTTTACTTAAGTCTTTATTACAGTAATAAAGTCAATCATGTATGCAAATGCAGCCGTTTACTTAAGTCTTTATAACTGTAATAAAGTCATTCATGTATGCACATGCAGCCGTTTACTTAAGTCTTTATTACAGTAATAAAGTCATTCATGTTTGCACATGCAGCCGTTTACTTAAGTCTTTATTACAGTAATAAAGTCAATCATGTATGCAAATGCAGCCGTTTACTTAAGTCTTTATAACAGTAATAAAGTCATTCATGTATGCACATGCAGCCGTTTACTTAAGTCTTTATTACAGTAATAAAGTCAATCATGTTTGCGCATGCAGCCGTTTACTTAAGTCTTTATTACAGTAATAAAGTCAATCATGTATGCAAATGCAGCCGTTTACTTAAGTCTTTATTACAGTAATAAAGTCACTCATGTTTTCACATGCAGCCGTTTACTTAAGTCTTTATAACAGTAATAAAGTCATTCGTGTATGCACATGCAGCCGTTTACTTAAGTCTTTATAACAGTAATAAAGTCATTCATGTATGCACATGCAGCCGTTTACTTAAGTCTTTATTACAGTAATGAAGTCATTCATGTATGCACATGCAGCCGTTTACTTAAGTCTTTATTACAGTAATAAAGTAACCAGAAATGTGGGCAAGACCAATAAATCCAACACAGCAAATTCTAGCACATATAAACAGAATAATTTAAAACTGATACAATCTGCAGATAGCTATTTTAATGGTTACCAGCAGGATGGACTCTCATTACATATTAAATATTCATTTCCATTATATGGCAGATGTTTCCTATAGCATACATTAGTTGACCTTCCTGTTACATACTATCCCGAAATATCAGTTGAAAGCAAAATTAACTTGTCTTTTCTCAGCATGTGTCTGGTTTTATTCGGCAGGCATGATTATTGTTTAACAAGCAGTCATTCTATTTAACGTAAAGATGCTATCAGGAGTTGATAATGAATACAAATCTAATTCGATCTTCATATATTAGTACTGGTAAATAGCATTCAATGACAGTGTAATATTTACCGAAAGACCAGCCTCAAATCTCAAAGGCGTTTTTAAAATTTTGTCTATGTATTTAATCTGCAATAAAACGAAGATACAAAATAACAGTAAGTTTTGATTTGCCTAAGCTATGTGCGCGCAGTATAATACACGGAACTCTAGGAAAATTTCCAAAAGTCCAGTTTCAGAACGTTTATATTGCAATCACATTATTAAGCGGCATGTTTTCATGGTTCAAATTTGGAGATAACATGATGCTCTGGCAAACTAAATCTGAAATCGTTAAATAAAAACAATCTATTCGGGGGAAGAAATCAATGATAAAAGCCTTCTGCCTCGTTCGTGTGACCAGCACGCCCTATGTCAGAAATTTGTAAACAAAAGTACTTTTAAAATCAGAAAAATTCTTTCCCAAGTTCCCAGTTGCCTTGAAATATTGGCACGAAAAGAAATCGAGATGTACCCAAAATTACCGGTAATCACTTTAGAAGCCATGAAAATATTTGTTCAAACATCTTTTGATAGACGCCAATATTCAGGCCACTTGACTTGAACTTAACTTTATACTTTTATTAAGAATGATTTCAGTAGAGTAGATCATGTTTATCATCTCAGATTTTGAAATTAAATGTGAGAGTTATAATAACGCTTCTAAAATGCTAAAAAAGCTTTTTTATTTGAGTAAGCCTTCTAACAAAGCCACTACTAAATAGCATTCTTGTAGTTCACACATACACATTAGAATTGTTTTAAACTTTGTTTATGATAGCATTTTCTTAGTTCTATTATATATAAACGTATACAGCACAAATTACAAATGAATAAAAAAGGGAAGAAGTAAACTTATCAAAATATGTTCTGAGAACAAATATAATTCAATAACAAATTCTATGTATTTAAAACTTACCATGATATATTTCTGTATTTTCTACAATATATTTCTCTCTTCTTCACATGAAAAGTTATACATGAAAATAATTTCTGAATTTAAAACCTCTTCATTACCATTGGTTTCCTTCAGTTCCAGCATTGCATAACAAGAGGGTCATGGTGGCCGTATATCGCTCACCTTAGTATGACTGCTTTTAACAAAGTTGTTACTGACCTGGTTAATTGACCCCAGATGACCCCATATTTGAACTTGACCTAGAAATTATCAAAACAACCTTTCTGACACATTTCCAGGATATTTGGGCTGAAAATGTTACCTCTAGAGTGTTAACAAAGTTTTTTTTTTCCATATTTGAGCTCTGTGAACTAGTTTCTGACCACAGATAACCCATATTCGAACTTGAGCTAGAAATCATCATAACAACCTTTCTGACAAATTTCCCGGATATTAGGACTGAAAAAGTAGATTTTTTTTATTTTTGGACAATGTGGCCTAGTTTTTCATCCCCGATAACCCATATTCGAACTTATCCGAGTAATTACTAGGTCAAACATATCCTGACCAAGTTTCATGACATTTGAGGCAAAAATGTGACAACTACAGTGTTAACAAACGAAGTACGTGTGGACGGACGACATACGACGGACATTGATCGATCCTTATAGCTCACCACGAACCTACGGCTCAGGTGAGCTAAAAATGTAATTCGTAATTTGTGTATTAGCGATTTGTTAAAACGTAAAATTTGTGTTATTATAGAATGTTATTGAACATGTAAATGCAATATAATGTTGAACATACCAGAGACATTAAATTGTAATGAAACAGTTGTAGTATAGCAGGGAAGTATGCAGACTTTACTTTTGGCAGAATAAATGTTAATTTTGAATAAATGAAATAATTCCCGTTCAATATAATTAAAACATGCAATTGCAAACGACACACAATGTTAGTTTAATTGTACGGTTAGTTATATTCTCACCTGCTACTTTTAACAAATGCTAAACAGTTGAATTATAATTTCTTTTACCAATCATTTTGAAATTAACGTTACAGAAAAAAAGATAATTTTGCAATAACGAAAAGCGCTTTAATGATACAGCTGGACAACAGCTGACAGAAGCTTGGCAAACAATGTACATTTTAGTCAGAGATTACGACAGCGTTCAGACCTTTTGTACAGATATTTCAAATAACGCTTAACTGAGCCTCCCGATTAAAACAAGAGTAAAATATGTCCAGATATCTCATGTACACTTGTCCTTAGGTTTTTCTTTTACAAAACAAATGGCCCATTCATTGTATTGTGAGCTGGAGGTAAGTCGCAGGGTATGAAGTTACATTTTAAAATTGATTATTTTTATTTACTGATAAAAGTTCAGATAAAAAAGTCATCGAAAAGGCATATTTAGTATGAAGAATGTCAGCTTTTCTTTTCACGTCCAAACACAGATTTCTTTTTGCTTTGGAAAAAGTAAGTCGGAAACTATTAAGCAACTAGTGGGCAGATCACAAACTGGCCTCGTTCATGTATAAGTGGTATAAATGTAGTATCTCCTCCATGGAGAATACTTACTTAATTTGTTTGTAAGAGATCAGTACAATGAAGGCTGTGGTTTGATCGCCGCTCGAGCTTTCATAAGATTTTATCTCTTATTATTGTTCTGTGTCGGTCTTGTTTGTAAATCAAATTTGTTTTCGATAATAATTTTGTTTTGTTTATATTCAAATTTATTGTTTTATTGTTTTATTTTTTATCAGTAACTCGAGAACAAATGCTTTCATGACCTTCTATTGTGAATGACGAGTAGATCACTACAGTTTGTGGACATACATGTTCAATGGTCAAGCTCACTTGTGTCTGCACGTTGTAAAAATAAACATTTAAAATTTGAAGAACAACTGTTCCCAAGAAAATAAAATGGTCTCAAAAATATCTATCTAGACACTCATTAAGTTGGCTGATTTTAATTCGATGTCGCTTTTATTATCATTTCAATCATAGAAAGACTATTTAATAAGCCAACGACAAAGAGCAATGACAGATGTAATGACGCATGGGTTACAAACAAGTTTATCAGAACCAGAAAATATACAAGAATAATAGTGCAGGATACATGTACAGATCAAACACACCGAAGTACATAATATGATTACTTTATCAAGTTTTGGCCAATCACAAACTACAGACATTGCAACATATCCATATATGGTGCTATCAGTTGTATTCATATATTCTATAAATTGAGAGTTTAAAAGACTTCACTCATTTGTGCCTTCGTACTTTACAGAATTCTTTAACCGGTAAGTGGATTTGTCTCTTCTTTTACTTAAATTTAACATAGATTTTATTCGTAGATAGCAGAGTAAAACATAACTTAGATCATTCTTTTTTGTTAAAGTGTGTTACATTTACTGAAGTACAATTTTATCACGTGGGTGTATAGTATAAAGTTAAACTTTAGACCATAGTGTGTCTCCTTTTGACGTAGTAGGGAGAAACACAACTTGTTCTTATTTCTTCTTACAAAATTTCTGCAATTTTGATTTTGAGATTAGCTAACATCAACATCTTTTGAAGAACTCTGCAATTTTTGAAAACGAACTACAAAACTACAACAAGAATAAGAGAGACAAAAGTAGGATATTAAAGATATACGTTTCGCCCGAAACCTTGCATTTTTGTCAGGTCTATTTGCCTTGATGCGACAGTGAAACGAATCGCCATTTTCTTGTTAAAAACACCTGGCTCAGCACTTTTTTTCATATTCTTTCATTTAGGTAAATACAACACCAGTCAGCGAACTTAGTATATTTTATCCGTTGATCTGCAGTTATACTAACATGAACAAGATACTTCTTGCTTTGCTTTTGGTGAGCTGTATAACTATGGTTATTGTTCCTGAAGTTGAAGGTAAGAATTTAAAGCGAACGTGAACATATCTGACGGACTATTTTAGATTTATTTATTTATTTACATTTGTATTTCTAAACATTTGCATTTATTTATTTATTCATTTATTGGTACCTTATTCAACTTGCAGTTTTTATATCCGTATTATCTTTTTAATATTATACTTGTCTGGCCTCTACACTTATAAGTAGCTGGTGAACAAAGATTGCAAATACCTCAGAAAGTACCTCTGTTTTCTTACTTTAAGGTTTTGTTTTTAGATATTCCTTTTGCAGTTTGGTTTACATTTGTATTTCTTTCAACGTAATGGTAAGATTTGTATGCGAAAAAAGCAAAATAAACTACGTCATGATAAATTATTGTATCAAATTTATATAAATTTGTACTTTGTGCCAACAATTGAAGAAAATCTAAAACAGATCTATAAACGAGTTAGAAAATCCCAATGGCTTCTTTAAGAGCATAGCAATATTCAACATTTGTCTCTTGTAATGACATTCATCTTGATTGAATATTTCTGCTTAATTAAAATAGAAATAGTAGAAAATCAGCTCTTATCTTTATTCTGTATTTTCTAGGTTGGTGGTGGTCTCGTAGGAAAGTTTGCGAGTGCCGAACTAAGTGCAATCCAGGAGACGAGGTCAAGAATGCCTGTGGATCTAGGATGGTTGCGTGCTGCTGGTGGGCATATTGACGGGTCCGTAAACCGATCAGTACAAATTCCAAATTTCTGGGTTAGAAAGTAAATATGAAAGATCAGAAATTTATCTTTTTAAATTATTAATTGCTATATAATGAGAAAACCTTTGATATTTCAAGGCAATAAACATATTAAACAGGTTAAAATGTTACTCATAATTCACATCCTAATCAACCTTTATGTTTTTGAATGCAAAATAAGTTCACTTGAGTGTAAAAATAAAGTGTGGACAGACAGGCTCACGACAGATGACCGATACTCAACGGACTTCAAGCAAATATAATAACTCGCCGTTAACACTTCGTGCTTAGGTGAATTTAAAATGAAAACAATATCCGATTGCTTTCACTGTAGAGATTACTAACTCGACAACCTTAGATAATGTATAAATTTTTCATCAGTATTGTTTAAAAAATAAGATCCATCTGAAATCGCCATGTCTCCCGCAAAAGCTTTGAAATCTGAAATCACCATGTCTCCCGCAAAAGCTTTGAAATCTGAAATCGCCATGTCTCCCGCAAAAAGATGAAATCTAAAATCGTCATGTCTCCCACAAAAGCTTTGAAATCTGAAATCGCCATGTCTCACGCAAAAGCTTTGAAAACTAAAATCGCCATGTCTCCCGCAAAAGATCGCCATGTCTCCCGCAAAAGCTTTGAAATCTGAAATAGCTTCTTATACAGGTATAGTGTTTTGTTTAGTTTCGTAACGTGAAACTGAAATTACACAATCTATATGATAAAGACGTCTTAACAATTTTAGGTGTTTCATTTATTCACTGATAAATTACAATATTGATGTCGTTTTCGTTCCAGACAGTTTGGGTTGGTCTTCTAACGAAACGTCAATTACTGGTTTTGTGGACACCTCTGTTATTAGAATATGAGTAAATGAGACATCTTGTCAAAATATCTTAAATGGTAACTCTCGTCCCTAAAAAACTAATTGTTATAAAAACTTAAAGGTAATAGAAAAAAAATGTTTTTAGATTTTTTAAATACACAAGTAGTTTCTCTGTCAGATAAGATTTCTACACCGAATATTCAGCTGCATCAAATTGTTGTTTCGTTAAAAAAAACAGACGCATTACGTAGCCTTTCGTTTCATCAAAATACCGAGTGTGTGTGTGTGTGTGTGTGTGTGTGTGTCTGTATGAGAGTCCCAGTACGTGAATAAAAATATGAGACCAAAAATGAGACATGAATATGTAATGTATGTTTATGTTTATCGTCGCTTAAAAATGCAATCTTGTTTTATAACAAATAGAAATTTCATTTTTGTGAATCCCTGTATCTCGCTATCATATAACAAAACCAGTTCGGCTGTTTAACCAAATAAATGCTAGATGTCTTGCACTTTGCTTTGTTAGATCTTTCTGTCAAATTTTAAAAGTTCCAGTTCCTGCCAATATCATCGTTATGATCCTTTTGATGATTATTTTTATGCTAAGTTTGCCATAGTTGAGACTGTAGTACTTTTTTAAAATTCTTACCAAGTTTTACTGAAGGATTTTTCACGTAAGTAAATTGGAAAGACTATACTACAATATAATATTGCCACTTTTGCAAAATAAAGAAAACGAGAAATCCGCTGTTACGTATACGTTTTAAGCAAAGGCTCCCAATGTATGCCTGTGTCTTTAATTTTATATTATTATTATTCGTTTTAGTAAACATTAAAGTGAAGACAAAACACGAACAAGAGTTTTGTTCTATTTTAACGGCTTTCCCTCAACAGCCAGTTTCAACATAAAATATCATTCTTTCAATCAGTTACGAAAGTAAAGAAATATTAAACAATTAATTTAAAGAAGCGGTTTGTTTAAAATCCGCCCTTTACCTTTTTTCTACAAAATAAAATTAAAACAAAAATATTAAATCAGTTCGAAGCATGAAACATGTACAGCTGATCATCCGGAAGATCACCAGCATTGAGTTTTAAAGTGTACAACAGAAAAAAAGAAAATGGCCTTGATTTGTTGTTTCACAAAACAAGGTAGGAATTGCATTTACTCTTATTTGTAAGGTATATTGACCTCAACAACGCCATGCTTCCGACGGAACCGTATTTGCACGCAGATGCGTTTGGTATTTGACAGGTTAGTTTTGATGAAACTGAGTTGCATCGCAAAAACTAAATTGAGAAATAATGCTATTTTAGTTAACCTTGCATGTATTTGAAATTTAAAAAAGAATAGTTCTTACTCCTGCAAACTGTTTCTGATTATTTTTACATGTAATTGTTTTTATCCGAAATCTGGCGCATCAAAATTATCTAAAAAGTGTTACCTTGAGCATATGCTTTCCACATCTAAAGGAAAAATGTTTGAATAAAAATATACAGAAGTAAAAGAAAACAATTTAATTTATTTACCTACACAAAACTTTTTCGCATGAACATCTCCAGCACACAGGCACAGAATAAATGCTGCATTTTAACTGAAATATTAATTATGTATTAATACATGAAACTCGTATGTTTTCTGTATTTGCAAAAAGTCAAGTCATTATGTATAATGACGCATGACACGTACGCCAGCTTTACATATAGGCGTTTAAGCAAGGACATTGTATCATACATTTAGTTCCAATGAAATAAACCAACTGCAATTTTGAAAAAGAAAATGCCATTTATTGCGTCACATACTACTCGTTTGAAGAAACTTTAGGCCAGTTACCTGTTTAAAGTTGACCCTCTGTTTAAGTGAAACATAAAAAAGAGTTATCTCTGGGGTGAAACAAGAGAACTTATACAACTAACTTATTTTTGTTTTACTTTAAAAATCACCAGATTCAAAACACTATTATTTCGCCTGACCGTTAAAACAACAACAGAGTGATAGATAATAATTCACAGTATGAATACCAAATGAGTGCCGACAAAAAAAAAAGTTTAAAACATAAATCCACAAAAATGTTAAGACAGTAGTAAGAAATAACGAATGGCAGTTTATCCCATCTACTCAACGATGAAGGAATAAAAACAAAGTAAACTTAACAAATAACAATGAATATTTTGGGCTTCTAATTATCGAATATTTTCATTGTCTTTATTCTGAACAAAACGGCTAAATAGCAAACAATTTTGCCGCCCAGTAGTTTTAGAGAAATTTATAACATAAGTTACTGATAGCAAATTTTCATAGATTTGTTACATTAAAAACGTTTTATCACAACCGAAAAATATAAAAGGCGAAACGAATTCAGTCTTATTTTGTTAAAATAGTTTGTTTAAAGTTTTATTCATTTTTTCTGTACTGTGTATCTTCTAAACGTTTACTTGACAGAGTATTTTTTGTTACTTGAATTGTTATAACGTGTCATTGCTTTCTTTGTCATTTTTTCTGATTCGAATAAAAGATTTTTTACTATTGGGAATGTGATCAAATATCCTCTTTAAAATTGGCTGAAAACAGGCTCTGCAGATGGAGAGTTTCCTTTGATAATAAATAATAATTATAATAAAAAAACACCAATAGGGAAAAAAATCTAAATTCATTATTTTGTAGAGCCAAAACTGCCGTTTAGTTAGCCTTCTTGCCAAAGTAATACACTGTTTGCCTTTGCATGCTGAATGCTCCAGCGTAAAAGAAATTATATTGCTAATACTTTGTGCCACTTAGAAATGAAGAGACACAAACCTCTTTCCCTAAGCTTGATTCGAACACAAGACCTTCATCATACTGTATATTTCTGCCGATACCTGAACTTAACTAAGAAAATTATACATAAAATTGTGATCTAATTCAATCCTGTAATCATTAACATTTGTGTTACACGGTATATGTGTTAATTATAAATAAACTTAAGATAAAAAAAAAAACAACTTAAAATGTGATGTTGCATTTCTTTAACTGTTTTGGTTCTAGTGTTTTCCGTTAACTTGCTAAAGTCTGTTTCTGTTAGAACTGACTAACATTAAAGATTACCACTTATCTTGTATAGGAGATTCTTGTCATTTTTATTTGATGCGAGATAAGCAAGGTTATTTTTGTATTGAAGAAAAACTCTGCTAGTGACAAATTCCAGTCAGCTTTTGTAAATGGATTAATGATGACATGTTTAAACTACTGTTTATAAAGTATTGAACTCTAACCGGAAATATAAAACCTTTTCAATATTTTCAAATTATTGAAATTGATCTCCATAGTTTTTGTAACAGTTCGCCTTAAACTTTATGGTCTCTCTAGAAAACAATCATAAAGCAAACAATAAAAGAACAAATGGCGTGTATGTAATGGCACTGATTTCTCTTTATAGCTGAGGTAATGCAAACAAAAGAAAAAGGCATTCGCCTTAAAGCTGATGGTCAAACCAAAAACCAGAACAAAATTATAGAGCAAGTAATAAACGAAAAAATGTTTTGAATGTAATAGACCTCATGATTGAGGTAAGGCATTATGGCTCCTATAGATTAAGACTGTTTTTCTTGTAATTAAAGGTTTTGGAAAGTGTGTGCGAAGTAACGGACTTTTTGTTTTGTCTTATTTCAATTCTGCACAGCCAAAGAGCTAGCATTTTAAGTAAGATTATATTAATTACCTCTCATTTCTCAGATTCATTTGTATAAGTACGACTTATCTGTTACTGATTATAACCTCAGATGAAGACCCTTTGTTACATAAGATTTTATTTGAACAAATTTAATGAATAACTTTCATATTGTGTTAGGAGAGAAAAAAATGTGATTATTTTGTCTATTTGTGCTGTGGTTATGCTGTAAATGAAAATTGTCTATTTGTGCTGTGGTTATACTGTATATGAAAACTGTCTATTTGTGCTGTGGTTATACTGTATATGAAAACTGTCTATTTGTGCTGTGGTTATACTGTATATGAAAACTGTCTATTTGTGCTGTGGTTATACTGTATATGAAAACTATGAAAGAGTAACTAAACAAATTGAAATCATTATTTAAATGCAAGATTGGCGGCGGGAAACAACAACAACAAAAAATGACTGATTTTATTCTTTGGGACGGAAGCCCTAAACACAGATAGAAAGATAGGTGTCTTTATTTCTTCCATGTTGAGAGCATACATATGTACATTATTTACAAAACATATATGAATAATAAGAAAAGAAAAAATAGTGAACTATGATATAAACAGAAATTTAACAATTTCTACTACTAAGCAAGGCAAAAGAATATAAATTTATATATAAATATTTAAATATACATTTTAAATAGACAAATAGACGAAAGTCACAAAAATAATATTACATAAGTTGTAAGCTTTTCTTTATATTGCCTGCATTCAACCCTACCCTAGAAGCAAGGATGATCTGAAACAATATAATTTGTATTCGTGTATTAATTTTTTTATATCAATCTTGCTGAAAAACGAAAGCGCAAGACTGAGATTAAGATTGTTACATGTATGATTTACTTGTTACTTCATCTAGTCTATATATATAAGACAAGCTTTTATGAGGTAAAATATACTTTAAGATTTTTAAACATATAGTGTAAGTAACGAACCGTTGTTTTTACAAGCGGTACCCTACTTCTATCAGGCAATTCTAATAATGTAAAACCTGAAATCATTTCAACAATTTGAGTATGTATACTTAAGTTACAATAAGTATTGAAACTATTGCTACCTATGATAGAGTGAACTTTACCCCAAAGCGTTGACCGTACTGAGTCATTTTCATTACAAAACATGATTACATGTAAATGTTCAACTATACATTCAGTTACAATCTTACATTTCGGGCATGATGAACTATATTTTCTAGAGAAATACTTTCCCATTATAAGCATAACTGCTCTACAATCAGTGAGGCTTTCTCTGTAAATTTTTGAGAAATGCCACAAATTGAATGGAACTATTTCATTATGAATACTGAAAAATATCTTGAGGTTTGTATCGCTGAAAACTTTTTCTTTATATTCTATATGAGCTTCTGATTTGATTTTTGTCTTGACCATGCGTTTCCAAGATGACATAGATGTAAACAAACCATTTTCGTAAAATTCTTAAAAAACTGGAGTTAATTTATATTTTCCTAAAATACGGTGTATATCCGGTAGAAACCCTTGAAATTTTCCGTGATGATGACAATTGCGCAAGTCTTGATATGAATATGTGCTTTATGCGAATATGTGTATTAAGGTTACAAAGATGTCCGAAGAAGAGCAGTGTTCGCTTGTCTATCTCTTTTTCTATAGGGAACATACCAATAGAACTTAACGCGATAACCGTTCTTGTATTTCGGTGCATTGATTGCATGTATTTAAGACATTGAGTGTGTAGACGTTCTAAAGGTTCGAGCTCATTTTTGGTCAGTCCAGACCAAAGTTCACAACCGTAAAGAGCTCTTGAAAAAACAATTTAATTTCGTAGAGGTGTTTTGAGGTTAATGGGTGTAAGCCGTTTCCTCTAACACGACAGTCAGCCAGACTATAAAAGGGTTTACGAAGCTTATAACAGGCGATATCTATATTTTGTTTTAAGTTCATATATTTATTACAGTGCACACCAAGGTGGATAAAGCTATCAACTTTATCGACTGATTTACAACCAAGCACAAATAATCTTTTTGTGTTTTCAAAGGCTTTTTTGTTTTCGTTCAATACAATACATTTCTTTTGTGAACGTTGTATAAATATCTTTCAAAGACCGAGTTCTCATAACAAATATCTATCAGATTTTGTAAACCGTTCTTTGTTAGTGACACTAAAACCATATCGTCAGCTGAAGTCGGACAGCTGCAGCTGTAATTAAATATCTTAAGCCCGCTCTCAGACTTTTCTAACCTATCCATAAGTTCGTTAACGTAAAGTATGTATAGTTTCGGGCTGAGAATTTGACCTTGTCTGGTACCCTGTAATATCGGGAACCAGCCCGAGACGCAACTGTAGACGTTTTCAAACATACTAAGATTATTTTGAACGTGTTAATATCAATGCCCGATTTGTAAAGTTTCAGCAATAATATGTTATGAGGTACCCGGTCAAAGCATTGGCGTACATCCAGGAAACAAGTAAATAACTTAGCTTTATTCTCTAGCGCATAGTATATACTTTCTTAATAGAAAGAATGTTATAATACAATTTATATTTGACTGGAATCCGCCTTGTGAAGGGTTAATTTGTAGTGGTGTTTCATGCTCAATAGAATCTAGCAATACCTTTTCGAATCATTTTAGTACTGAAGAGCAAAGTGATATTGCGCGGTAACTGTTAGGGTCCCGTTTATCTTTATTTCCACCTTTATACAACGTTACTACAATTCCTTTTTTCAGCTCGATTGGCGTATGCGCGAAATCAAGCATTGCTTGAAACAGCTTTGTGATAGCTGATAGAAGTATTGGTCCGCCATACATAATATGCTCATAATAAATTTTATCGTTTCCGCAAGATTTATTCTTTTTGTATGTACGCAAGAGGCTTTCAATTTTTGATTCACTGATGGTGGTCTTTTTACCGGAAGTGGCAGGCATATTTTTTATGTTAATCGTAATGTCCGATAACTCTTGATCGCATCGACGTGAAAGTTCTTGATCGAACACAGAGAGTATAACTTAGAAAAATAGTTCATCCAGCCAAGATTAGAATTATTACAAGTATTGTTATAAAAATTCATTTCAAAAGTTGGATCATTTTTTCTACTTTTTCTGCTTTAATTATAAACGCCAAAATGCATTGTTATTTAATTCTGCTGCTCTGTCTATTTCAGCCTCAAGACTTTCTATATAGGTCTGCGTTTTCTGTATTTCAATATGTTAAAAAATCTAAATATTCATAACAGCCATTGCAAAGATCATGGATTGTCAGCACATGGTTTAAGGTATTAGATTGCTAATACCCTACCTCCACACTGGAAAGTATTCAATTCAATTATTTTGTGAAGGATTGAGACATTTTCATTGAATGACATGGGTTCAAACCCCACTCAAGACAATTGTTTTTTCTCTAGTTTTTGGCAGTTTTACATTGTTTTGGTTTTACAACAGTAACTTTTATAGAATTTAAATTCAATTTCTTTCCTTTGAAATATATTTCAGTTGTAAGAAAGCTTTTCAACATGGTAAACTAATGAAAATTGGGTATCTGTGACTTCAGTTATTAATTTCTCCAAAACTAGAAGGCACAGATATTTGATATTTTGCCTATTTGTTCAGAATAGTACATGAATAAAAATATTGTTGCTAATCTGAAGCCTTGAAGATTTGTGTTGAAGTTTACGTTGATAACATCCCCGCATAATGAAGTAGGTGGGGTAAAATCGTGCCATGTTTATAATCATATTTCGTTTCTTCTCACGTTCGGCTTTCCATTTTGTTTGCTCTTTGTCAGCAGTCTGTAGGTTTTATAATGTGAATAATTAAATACCAAGCAACAGTTGTTTTTATGGTCATTTTAGAAAAACAGTGTGTTTCTCTATATCTTATAAACCCTTAAATCGGGTAAGGTTTGAAGTGAATATTATTCATTTCTTGAAACACCTATGGTAAATGTGTCTTATATGGTCTATATTTTGTCCTTGGATAACAAAATGTTTATTAGTATTCTAATACGTTAAGATGAAAACATGTGTAATTTGAGACTGTGCCATTCACCTGCAAATTAAAATGTTTACGAATAGTGTTTGACGAGGTCTTAAAGTGGCAGATGTCGTTAAAAATAACTAACAATTAAATTATCGTTGTCTCGAGTATGTGTTTTGATAAAGACTTTTTTGACGCATCTGCTATGTATGAAGTGTTGATCGCTTTAAATTCAGGTAGCAGCAAAGTTTAAAATTTCACCTACTTATACATGGCACGTAATTCTGCTCTAATTTAACTGATACGGAAGGAGAAGTAACTTTGCACAGAGTCTAATAATGTTTAAGTTCTTGAAAACGGCATGCCTAAAAACTGCATATCAAATTGCATTGTAAATTCTGAAGGCATTTTACATCTGACAGATCTTTTAGGAAAACCCAACACAGAATAGCACATAAGAAAAGTACAGGTCTCTCGTACCCGTTGTAGCTCCTTACTCTGTGTAATCATCTCAGAATCTGGAATAAGGTTCAGATACACTGAATATACATACTTCCATTGACTAGATGAAAATCAGAACCAGTGCAGACAAAATGCATTTGTAAACATCATATTTTTATGCCCAACACCTGTTTTCTTGAAACATGAGTAAATTAGACTGTGCGATGTTCTTTAATTTTTCTTTAGTTGGGTATAATTATATGGTTATAATAATATTCAAGAAGAGTGATTAAACATAATTCAAAACTAATGAAAAGGTAGTGAGGTGTACTTTTCTGTGGTTACCTCCGGGAGAACATGTTCCCAATTTTGACCGGATATACCCTATCCACAAACATGTTTACTTCCCAATGATGATAACCGCTTTCCATACCCATATGAGGTAAAACCATTTATAAAATTATATTTGCTCCTGTTGTCTTATGTAAATATCGAAAGATCATGGAAAAATGAAGAAAAATGCATAAACTGACAATTCAAAGATATGTTTTTGAAACTCCTGTTATGAACAAAGTTACCCATTCAGTTGGCTGCCCCCGGCTCTGGCTTCGTACAGTCATGTAAAAGTCATCAGACAAACATTTCATAAAATCATAGTGCACAGACACTGTGTTGAAATATGCAAGAACTAAGCAAGTGATAAGGTTATTATTTTAGCATCAAAATGTTTTCCCCAGAGGTTGTCTGTCATTGTCCTTGTGAAATTTAGATGTGTAAAATCGTGAAAAAAATGAATTAATAAAGTTGAAGTTAAAAGACTATCTTAAAAAACAACAACAGAAAATGGACTAAATGAGTGCAACTGAAATCAAATCGAAAAATTATGACGTCTTCCTTTTCGCATTGGTTTTGTCGAACACAGTAAGTCGGCCCATTATGGTTTGGCAATGGTATTCAGTAATGTTTTATGCAATTCTTTGCGTGTAGTAAAACATGAAGAGTCCATTATATACCACCAAGTATTACACCGTTGCAATTAAATCTTAAGCTGAAATTACTTTGTGATCGTGCCGGATGCTAGCTTTTTTAAAAAGCTAAGCTTGTTTTTCTTTACATTAAGCCGAACGGAACAAACGTTGAAAGCTAATAGAGAGAATATTCAATACTTGACATAAACGCAAAAATGTAAGTATTACGAGTATTATTGAACTAGTAAATTAGATATATTGACATTGGGTTCACAGTAAAAATGAAAAGGAAAGAAAATGAGTCAAAAATTGAGTTAACACATTTAATTTAGTTATATTATGCAAGATACTAAGGACTACAACTGCATGTTTTAGGTGCGGTACACAAAGGCATAAACAGTAAAAGATATATGACAAACGAGTCACAGCTGATATTTCAAACATGACTAGTTATATATAGTCTTGCTTAGTTTGTTCTATTGCATTTACTTTATTTACAATTATTTACAAATGTTTTACCTTTGTAAGTTATATAAATTATGTTTTAATTCTTAATTGATGACTGGTGAATGTACCGTGATTTTATTCTACGCACACTAAATTTAAAACAGACAAACGAATTTTTGTCTTAAACAATGTTTATGTTTACAGTAGAATTTTGAATATGCATAAACAAGTTATTTCAAATTCTGCCCTCCACAGTTGGTAATGCATGACTCTCACCATAAATGGTTGAATCTTTGAAATTTCTAGTCAAAGTTTAATGTCATTTCTTTGTCTCTAGCATCATACACAGCCGACAGAATAGTATCTTGCATGTTATTTTGGATTAAGTTTATACTGGTTGCTACTACAGTGCAATATCTAATCTAAGCACTCATTTGTACTGTGTGCCAGAAAAGTTTCACGATCATTGTTAAAACAATATTTTTATTGATATTGTTACACGATATAAATGTCTTTCGGACAAATCATTTTATGTTGACGATATATATAAAGTAAATTTTGAAATAAATATCTTGCTGCTACACGCATTTAAAACAAACAAGAGGTTTTTTTTGCTTTATAAGACAACGTTACATATAAAATTCTACTGCCTTAGTCTGTGCGGCTTTCCACCGGACCTTTGTACGTAAATGCAAAAGGTATTGGAGTTTTACTGCCAAGGTCATTGTTTCGAATCCTACTATGACTCACATAATTTCCTATCATTGCGAGTAATGCAGAGAACACCAGTATGCATGAAAAGTCGACGTTAAATAATGTTAAAATTTGAATATAATTCGTTGATAAAATAACAATAATAATAAACAAGAGGGTCCATGGGACCCTGGGTCGCTCACCTGCCAACAACTGCTCAATGGTTGCAAGAGTCAGTGGATGCAAATACAATTGCCAATTGACTCAAAGGGTGCAGGCAATTATGACCATGGGGTCATCTTTGGTAGAGTTTCACTAGATGTCGTGCGTCATCAGGATTGTTAAAGCACAACGTGGACTATAATGGACTGAGCCTCATAAAAAATATATCAGGCACGTATACACATGATACCTAACATGTTTAAAGTTTCAAAGCAGTATCTTGAAAAATGTAGAAGTTTGTGCCGCAATATTTTTTTTAAAAAATCCTGCCGTTATACAAAAAACTAGGTTGCTGTGAACTGAATGTTGGAACACCGTTCCAAACAGGGATTATGTACATGACACATGTTCACTCTATTGCCAATTCTGCTAATTATTTTAAAATCAAACCATAGATGCAAAAGAATATATGGGCAAGACACAAACTATCAGCAGTAAGTTCAGAGGGTTGCTGTGACATGGATCTTGGAGGGAGGAACATGGGTTTCGAGTGTAACACATACTTATTTTAATTTTTGGTTGTAAGGGTTGCAGAGACTTTCAGTCTTTAAGTAATGTTATTTATAATACTAGAACTTTTATTAAAATACAATGTACACAATTATAAAGAAAAAGATTCATAACGGAAAAAATGTGTAAATGCAATCTTTAATAAAATAGAACAATATTAGCCCTACAAAGTTATTTTTCCCTGACGTTTCACTAACTTTTCTGGATTTTTATTTTTCACTGACCAATTTTCAAAATTCCCTGACAATTCCCTGACCTTGAAAAAAAATCAAATGTCCCTGACTTTTCAAGTCCCCTGGCAACCCTGCAAGATCTTATATTATCTCAAGTATTGTACAAGTCTGATTAAATTCAAATCAAAAATGAAGCTGCTATTGTGCAGACAAGGTCTAAATAGTTAATTTTGGCACTTTCAGGGGCCATAACTCTAGAACCAATAATGCAATATGGCAATTTGAAGAAAGGAACCAAGATCTTATGGTAATGAAAGTGAAGATCAGACCAAAATTAAGAACACTAGAGTGCAGAAAAGCTTTTATCATAACTTGACCTAGTGACCTAAATTTCAAAGTCACATTACCCAGTTTCAAACTTGACCTAGATATCATCGAGATAAACATTCTGACAAAGCTTGAAGAAGATCGGAGCAAAATTAAGACTACTACAGTGCGGACAAGCTTTTTCTATAATTTGACCTAGTGACCTAGTTTTCAAGGTCACATAACCCAGTTTCAAACCTGACCTAGATATCATTGAGATACACATTCTGACCAAGCTTGAAGAAGATGGGACCAAAATTAAGACCGCTAGAGGGCGGACAAGTTTTTTCTAAAATTCGAACTAGTTACCTTGTTTTCAAGGTCACATGACCCAGTTACAAAATTGACCTAGATATCATTGAGATAAATAATCTGACCAAGTTTGAAGAAGATCGGACCAAAATTAGGACTGCTAGAGTGCGAACAAGCTTTTTCTATAATTTGACCTCGTGACCTAGTTTTGAAGGTCACATGACCCAGTTTCAAACTTGATCTAGATATCATTGAGATTAACATTTTGACCAAGTTTAAAGAAGATCAGACCAAACTTAAGACCGCTAGAGCGCGGACAACAATTGTGAACGGACGACGGACGACGGACGGACGGACGACGGACGAAAGGCGATCACAAAAGCTCACCCTGTCACTTATATGACAGGTGAGCTAAAATAAATAATAAAAATAATAAATGTAATGTTAAACAACTCAGTGACTTTGTGTGAATTTCAATGAGTTTGATTAGATTGTGGTTTGGTACATTTGATATTTCAAATTACAGTTTTTGCCTTTTTATCAGATAAAATGTGTAAGTGAACAAAATAAATCCCTATGCCTAGAGGGGTAATGGCAGTTTTGAGATTGTTAGCTATTTTACAATGAAATAAAGACTGCCAAAGGATCTATCCCAAACACCAGTTTGCATATTATATACAGATGTAAATTTTCCTAAATCAACACCACTGTTGTTTCCTTTAGAAAACGCCTTCGAACAAGTACAAACACGGGTGAAGAAAAAACATTTAATTGATATTCAAGCATTAAACATCACAAATTCTGTCAATAAATCTGCATGTTGTTGTGAATGCTTCGTTTGCAATAAATATTTATGTTATCCTATGTTAACATGACACACACACACACACACACACACACACACATTTGTATATATATTGGCAAGTTAATTCTGTCCTCTCAATGTACAATACACAGTTTGTAATACCAGACTTTAACCGTAACCTAGAAAACAGAGGGCCAGGATGACCCTATATCGCTCACTCACCTGAGTAACGATTTCCTTATTAAAACATAATTAACAGAGAGGAAAATTTCTTGTAATAAATGTAGTGTTTCATTTGATGTACCTTATGCTCTGTAGCAGTTTCGTTGACCCAAATTCAGTCTGCTGTAAGAGATAATAATAATAATAAACAAAACATTTCGACCAAATAATTGAGTAATCAATTTGCTCTGTACTATATTCACATGGTCTTCGACTCCTAAGTGGTTGACCTTGATATTGACTATATGTGAAAAATTTTAAAAAATCAACAAACAATCAAGAAATAAATTCTGAACAAGTCTAAAAATGATTTGTTAATCATCTTGATCCTTATAATTGTCACTGATCTGAGCTAGTCATCTAGATTATGACCCAACATTACCCTGCTTGGTCCTCATCGCTTTGCTTACCTTAAGAGTGTTCACAAAAATCTTTCTTTGCTTTCAACTCGTGACCTAATTGTAAACCAATCAAATTCTCATTGTCAAGGAAAATCTTAACAAAATTCATAAAGATTGGGCTATAAATTGTCATACAGGGTGTTCGTAAGAGGTTCAATTTGTCTGAGATAATGACATAGTATTTGACTGAATGTAACCTAGTTTAAAATCGTTATTGGACAGCTTGACCTAATGTTGTAAATGTTGTAACTGGATTGTAAAAGAGGTCTCTAAAGTGTTGTAAAGATTTTCATTTGATCTAGTTTCAGAAAAGGCAGATAAATCTTCGAGACCGATATTCTGATTAACTTTAATGAAGAATATTTCAGAAAAGGAACCTTTAGAATTTTCACTATGTTTTTCATTGATATAAGATGATTACCAAGTTTTTGTTTGTCCAATGTGTCTGATTTTTAAACATTTTAAAGAAATTATCAGGCAAACATTACGAGCAACTAGAACGGAGCCCCGTGCATGCATGTGCTTGAAGTAATATAAGTTCTCGATATTGTTACTCCAAACATGCATACATTTAATGCTTATTTTAAGCATTTGTTTGACAAGGAGAATAATCAGTTATGTTAACTTATTTTGTCAACTTTTGATCCCAAGTTTTGACTTTAAAGGCATGCATGTCGTGTCGAAATCACGCAACTGTAAAATAAGGTACGTATATAATCTATTACATATTGCTCTATTACCGGAAATGGATATGCATCCTTGGGTAAATTTTGCTGTTCGAATCAGAAGGATGGAGTGTTTATTACTCTCCTAAGCAAAACTACAGTTGTTAGATTGATTTTTTGATAAACCTATTTCAAATTCTTCTGATTTTCAAGATCTGTAGTAATAAAATTATAATTCTTTAAAGACAGCACCAAATTTTATTATTAACATGCTGTGCAAACAACAGTAATTTTGAATAAAGCTAGTTTGCTTCACTTTGAAGAGATTAACTGTAGGTAATGTGCTCAGAGTCTCCATTTTTAAATGGTAAATGACTGCTAAGTAATAAATATCTGTTAAAGCTGCTGCACCAAATGCATATAAAGTTTTAGCGTGTTTCAATATTCACTTTGTTTTAATTTTTAAGGGAAGAAAGTAGTTTTTAGGGTGACATCCATAATCTACCTGGTCAGTGTTTCAGCGACATACAATAGAATTGTTCAAAACTCTGCAGTTTTTTTCTTTTTTTGCTTTTGGCTGATGATATAATTACAAAACTCATATTCATATTCCCGATTTCGATTTAGGGTATTCAAAAGGTAAAAAGTCGACAAAGCACGACAAACGACCGACAAAGGCAGATCGCAAAAACTATACAAAAATTAGCTTGTCAAGTCTTTTGTATGTTCAACCATAATGATAGAACACAAGTGATATTAGAAGTTTCATTCAAGTTATGCAGTTCTAGTTGCTAGACACAGAAGATACAACTGTTTGTCTTATTGAAATGTTTCACTCTTACAATTAAAGAGAAGTGTATGATAAATGCTTGCATTTATTTCAGATGAGGATCATCATAAATATTTCCCCGCCTGTTTTATTTTCTTGCCTTTTACTCCATGACTTTCTGCTATTTGACGGGCTTCTTTCTTCGCTGCGTCTACAACAGCACAGACATTTTTGCTGATGTTACTTTCCCCAGAGGAAAGATATCCTGCAATCAGTCGTATCGGCGCAGGAAGCCACACTTTCATATCCTTGTTGAAACATTCAAGCTCTGGGAAAGCCAATTTGAGTGCCATGTATACAACTGTCGAACAGTTGCTTTTCAGTAGGTTGTAATTATTTTCTTTACTGGATTTGAACTCGTTCCACCATTTTTTTATTTTCTCAAATTGGTCGCCGCTGCATTTAATTTTGTAAGAATGTGGATTTGCATCATTTTCAAAATGTATATCCTGCTCCAAAGTTGTATTTGGTGCAGCCGGGCTGCTGGGGTTTGAAGCTGAACACTCATCTCTAGGCCACCAGCTTATATAGGTGCCGTCTGGAAGAAGCATGGAAGTATGTCCCACGTTGTTTCCACTTGGACTCCAAACGTATACCATTAAATAAGACATTTCTTCCTGCCAGTTGAATTCAGTTTAAGACCTAGAAAAAAAATCCAAAATATAGTAAATAGTCCAAAACCTGCCGACATTTTAATCAGTGTTCAGTCGTCAAATTAAAACAGGAGAACATCGTAAGATTTCAAACAACTTACCTAAATGATTTGATTTATAGAAACATGGAAATATATTGTAACGGATTGATGCTGCCTTTTCCTAAGACTGGTAGTGCCGCAATAAATAAATCATCGTCGATAATTTTATTCCAATTAACTTTTAACAGGAAATATAAAATGCTTGCAAAATATGTTTTATGTCCATATATCATCAGTGTTAAGCCTTACATGAGAACACTGACAAAGTAAAAAAGTAAAAGAAATTAAATCACACGAAAATATAATGTACTGAATATCAAATATTTTCTGCGATGCCAAATTTGGCGGTTTTTCTTTCACAAGATATTGGCGGCGATTTTATTGTGGCGCAACTGGCACTTCCCGCAGCAATATTTTTGTCCGAAAATTGATGATCGGCATAAAAGCAAATGGCGGATATACGACAAGGAAGTAGCTGCAATGCGAATAAGCACTATGTATGGGGGAAAGATACTTAGGTTCTTGCAAATTGAAAATGTCGGATTTTAAGCAAAATTGATTGAAAAAATGGGAATTTATCTTTCAAAGTACCGCCAAATTTGTGCTTACCGGATCCCATGAATACCTAAGAAGCAAGAAATCGGTAGAACCAATGGATGCTCCCCGAATAAATGCCAATTCCAAAAGAGCTATTGTTTAATATGTTTTTTTTAAGTATGAAAAATAACAAAGGGCAATAACTCCTAAATTATGCAAAATAGAGTTAAGGTTCTTGCACGCTGCACCTCTCCTCATAGAGATCTACCAATAAAATTTCATGTTAATATCTTTTATACTTTGTGAGATATGCCCCGGACAAGAAATAAGTATGAGAACTTTCAAAAGGCAATAACTCAAAAATTAATAAAGCAAAAGTTATCGTTCTTGTGCACTGCACTGCTCATTAATGAGATCTATCTACTTATAAAGTTTCAAGTTGATAACTCTTATACTTTGTGATATATGCCCCGGACAAAAAATAAGTATGATAAATTTCAAAGGGCGATAACTCAAAAATTATTAAAGCAAAGGTTATGGTTCTTGTGCACTGCACCGCTCCTTAATGAGATCTAACTACCTATGAAATTTGGTCTTGATATCTCTCATGGTTTTTGCGTTATGCTCCGGACGGACGAACGGACGGAAGGGATGGACGGACGGACGGACAAAGCGGCACCTATATGCTCGCCCTTCGGGGAGCATAAAAAGCAAAAAAAGGCAACAAGTTGCTCCCAGAAGACTTTAAGCAAATCAAAACAAAACAGCTTATTAAGAACGAGTTGCTTCGAAGCTAAGGTCAACGACAATACCCCAATGAGCTGATATTAACTGGGACCAAATTGGTGTCACATATTTCCCTGAGACAATTAGACAATTGTCCATACAGGTACTTTATATATGTTGTTAATTAGAATGTGAAAATGTTAATTACCCTCAATGTAAATGTTTGTGTTAAGTCACTGTTGTTTGATAATTAATTTCACTTATTCACTCCCTTCAACTAGCCACCAATATACAACAGAAATATTGTTGAAACGGCATAAAATCCAAAACAGAGAAAAATGTAAACTTATTTAATTTCTGTTTCTTTCTTTCAGAGTAAGATACCTAACTTAAGTACGAAAAATTACTTGTTTGTTTGTTTGTTTCAAGCTTACAGCAGCCTGCTATAAAAGAACTCGACGACACTATTCTTCTTGGCTACGACCGGTACCGAGGGTAATCAACTCAATTTCATTCATTCA
The DNA here is from genome assembly GCA_012932295.1 of Cyclina sinensis. Classification (NCBI taxonomy): domain Eukaryota; kingdom Metazoa; phylum Mollusca; class Bivalvia; order Venerida; family Veneridae; genus Cyclina; species Cyclina sinensis. The sequence goes on from JAAONU010000001.1 coordinate 23,157,382, forward strand.
TTCTTCTTGTCATAGGTAAATAGGGGGCAATCCAGTAATCTGTCTGGATAAAACTGAGAACTGTGAACTATATTTCAAATTTCCAAAGGCCTGGGACATTCTCCTTCGCACATGAGCATCTCCGAAACAATGGAACGCTAGGTGAAAAAAATGTCTTCATGCGATATGTATATCATGTACATAAAAAGCTTGACTTGGGTCTTAAAGAGAAGGCCGTTTGTATATTTTTGTAAACGGAGTGCACAGAGGTGACGCGTTACTAAACTTGCTAGACGAAAATGGCAAACGTGTAGTATTTTTCCGGGCAGCCTGCAAATTACAGCTTCTTCATCTTATTCCAAACAACGTAGTCAAATCATTTGAAACTGAGTTCGTTCTTTTTATGAACAGGCAGTAAAACACGGTTGCCGAAAGGGACATGTATTTCCAATGTTAATTAAATCGACATGGGTTTGTCGGCCATAAAACCGTTACACGCACAATGGCCGGCCAACGTTGTTTGTAAGCTGCAGTTGTCTTGTAGTGATTGCCATATAATTTTTCAATTGAAACCTACAACCTTTACATTAACAGTCATATTATTAATAAAATGTTACAACCGGGAACCAATACTACTAATTTAATTATCATCGGTATTTCAAACGTTCACAGGATACAAAACTGATGCCTAATTACTACGTCCTTAGTAAAGTGCACTGAAGTGCACTAGTAAAGTTTTAAAGACGTCTATGTCTAAGTCGGTTATAATATTACACAAGTTACACATATCTCTTCCTACAACACTTTGAAGAGTTGACCACTGTAATATTGATTTCATTCGCTAAAATGAAAAAGTTGAATTCTTACCTTTTTAAATGGCCCTGGTACTCTCTAAATTAGCTAAGAACGTGCTTTTGCCTAAAAAATATTCGTAGTTCCCGTATTTTAGTCTTAGTTAAATATTAAAAGGCCTACCACTTATCGCAGTTTGCATTGTGTATACCCAATCATCCGTTTTATGTCAATGCAATATTGTTATACCGAAACCGAAAATGCATACCTAACCAATGACCTAACAATAAATGCATGCAACGATTAACAGCTAGATTTACGGACATGCAAATAAATGTTCCTAAGAATCCAACTGTAATAGCTTCCTTCCCAGACAAAAACTAAAGCTTGTATATTTTGCTTCTTTGGTCCTTAATATTGTTTATACCTATTTGTAAGGTACTCAATTTTGTCTCACACGTATCTCCTTAAGAATTTTTCCTACATTCATAAAACCTTATATGAAAATTGATCAGCATGTGAAATTACGTGGATTCATTTTTACGACTTCCATTCTGTTTCAAGTCCAAAAAACCACAACATTGCATGGCTGTGTTTAAAGATAAAAATAAGGAAACTATATATTTTCCGGAAACAAATGTGTTTTTTTTTTGTTCGTTTGTTTCTTGTTGTTGTTTTTAATTTGCATATTTGAAAAGTCTTTGAATTATGTTTAGAAAAAATCCAAACCTGGTAATATTGGTAATCAAGACTTTGGTTATATTGGTATTATCTTTTAATGAAGCAACGATATGCAGATATAAGACCCACAATAAACGCTTTTAACCCTCAGCGAATCAAGCTTTTTATAGAAAAATATTGCCTTATGTCCAGACATTGACAATATAAGACTCTTTCTGGGACATCCATAACTTAAAGCATTGATACCCAATTTTCATTTATTTACCATATTTTAAGGCTTAATTACAATTGAAAAAATTCTAACACGGAAAAAAATTGATATATAATTCAAACTAAAGTCGATGTTTTAAACACTAGACATAATAAAATAAATGAAGAAAAGATAATTGAAATCATTGCATTTTTGGTGAAAAGGTCTCTTTCCAACAGGAATGAATCGAATTTAGTACTATTCAGAGTGGAGCTAAGGCATTATTGCATCTAACACCTTAAACACGCAATTATTCTAACTAAATTTGTTATAGATGATTATCTTTGAAAATGTCAAACTAGTCGAAATCTCCTGCATTCAGGTCCTAACCATAGAATATGATGGGCCAGAGATGGAGAAGAAAAGCGACTTCGCAGACACTTTATTGGCTGAATCAGGGGACGGGAAAATACAAATTGACATCGGTTGTAAATATCCCAGATAAGTTCAGCAGAATTTTTATTATGTTTGTTTCTTGGATATGCATATCTACCTTATGTATAAACAGACCAAACCAAACGAACTTTTGACTACCGATATTGCATTTACTTCTGTTGTATCAATCAACAAATATTAACTTGCTATTTGAATGTTACATGAACGATAAACCCTTTTTGCATTTGTACCTAACTTACTATCCGTTTTATATCAGTGCATTCTCAAACAGTGGTACATGAAATGCGAAAACCACAACTGGATACATAATAAAATAATAGCTAAATCTGTTGATATGCAAAGTAATGTTTCTAGGAATCTATCTAAAATGATTCCGTCCTAGAAGAAAATCAAAACATGGGTCGTTTTGCATTTCTGGTTCTTGATTCGGTTAACTGTACAGCAATTCTGCAGAATACATGATTTAGTTACTTGTGTCTCCTAAAGATTGTTCCTCACATGCTTGAAACTTTTTTATCGAATAGTTATAAGCATAAGAAATTGTGCGAATTCATTTTTGTTTCACTACTCTGATGTCATTTTTTTGTCCGAAGTCCACCAAAACACATGTAATATTGAATGACAGTGTGTAAAAATACTGGTAGAGGAATATTATTGTATTCATTCCGAAAACAAATATGTTACAGTAGTTTTTTTTCTATATTTGCATATTCGGAAACTTTGAAGTAAATAGAGATCAGATCCCTGTTTTATTGCTACGGGTATCTGCTTAGTGTTTAATAAAAGATTCGTGTAGCAGTAGTATTGTCTTGTACCGATTCTGTTCAACACACAATTTTGAATTATTTTAGCGACGTTTGTTATTGATCTTCATTTACCCAGTAGTCGTAGATTTGAATCAAACATTAAACAGCCAGAGACAATGTATTTATACAATGCTTATCTGTTGTCAAAACAAAATATGTTGAGTCTATTGTTTCTTGATCACCTTTTCACAATAGTGTCGTTCTTTTATGTACTGTATTTACTTCAAATAGTCTCTTTAGACAATATGAAGTGTTTTGCTTTCCTGGGGGGTAAAATAGATCTGTTAGTCAAGAACAATCAAAAAAGTACGAGGTATCGTTTAGAACAAAAAAAATGTTCTTATTAATCAACTTTTGTAAAGGACCATATTTCTTCTGTTTTAACTAGGCATTTATAAATAACGAGAAATTTCAATGTATTTGTGTTTGTTAGTTAATAACCGCATCAGTGGTAGACAAAATGCCGTGTGCTGAGTTGATTAAATTTGACACTTGTGAAAGTTGTGACTGATTACATTTTTAGTATAATAATAATAATTTATTTTAACCAACCAGTGATATCTTTTTCGATGTTCTCATTTGGTTGTTTTTATGCATTGCTAGAATATATAACAGGTTGAGATAAGGCATATTTTCATGTAGAACTATTTACGGACTTTATCAGATTCTGTAAGCGAATTTAGCTGTAACACTTTCTAGTAACAGAAAGTGGGATTTGATAGACCCTAACTCTTAACGTTTAGCTAAAGTCTGTTTTTTTGAGTACCCTGTCCAACGATATTTCATAACTGTTATTGATTTCTTTTAAAAGATATGTAAAGTATTCGTTTAAGTTGTATGTGCAGCTTCTGTTGCTGGAGCTAATTGATTTTAATTGTATTACTGATTTTACAAAACATATGAAGGAAAGGAGAAAAATAGAGAAAAAGATGGTGATCAGGTTGAAAAGATAGATGATGATGATGATCATGACGGGATGAACAATGCACAGTTCCTTCTACACAGCTGAAGTCAGAAGGCACCAATGAATGAATCAATGATTGAACAAATTAAGTTGTAAAAGGGTGGATTAAAATCGCTAAAAACTCAAACTTATTTTAAGCCAAGCAAATACTTTAAGTTACTAATGGAACAACGGCTGATACACATTTATACATTTTCTGTTTACATCGTATGTTCTTCTATTCACAGAGCACACGTTTAGAACTGTGTTTAGAGATTACTACGGGAAGAAACCTTTCGGTTGTTCTCTTTATTGCATATTGCAAACGTTTCTATTTCCATCCAAAGAAAGCCCAATATAACTGTTGTTCTCTAACACTATGCAGTGATATTTAGTACGATAAGGTCTTCTGGAAAACGGGGAATTATTAAAATGTCATTTGAAAATCTGTTTAAAAATCACAGGTCGTTTGTTTGAAGAAATTGTCTAGAATTTCTTTGATTTCTTTCTAATGTTAAAGATTTAAATAAAATGCCTACGACATAAATGGACGGGTAGGTACACTATGTAATTTAGACAATTGGGATGCCGATCTCGTCGACATCACCTACATTCCAGTCGTAGTCGTTCTCGTGAATATGGAGGCGCAAGAGATGGAGAAGAATGTTGAAAAATACGACCGTAAAAACGGTATATTGATTGTATTGATGGATGGGGGTTCTGACTTTCTCTGAAGATCGATTGCGAATGCCACTGGATGGATCGACATTCGCTTGCTTTTCTCGGATGTTCACGAAACATGAAGTCGATATCGGCTTTTTACTCTTTCCATATCGAGGTTTGGGCGCAAAACGGTTGTAACTCACTAGTTTGTAACTTGTCAGGAGAAGGAAACAAACTGCAGTGTTTATTGTAAGGATATTTTATGTGTTTTACTACAACTTTTCAACAGTATTAAACTAAATGCTTTCATATAATATTGACATTAAATTGTTATTCAGTTAAATAGAGCTTTGAAATTGTTGTGCATAAAAAACAGCAACTTTATATTATTTTTTATTGTGGGAAACAGTTGTAACTTTGTAACTCTTTTCATTTTTTTCTGCAATGTCTTTCTAAGTTCAGTTGAAACTTTAAATACCTACTTCTATCGACACTAAGCAATTACTTGATGGGACTTGAACTCATAAGAGTAGTATTCCACGAAAAATGCCTTTATAAAGTTTAGTAGGAGTGTCATCATATCTAGTAGGCTATTATTATCTGCAAGACTGAAACATGAAGTGTTTATGAGTTTTACACGGTTTACTGTAATTTTGAGGTAAACTTACCTATTTAGTTGGAAATTGTGATGTCGAATTTCATTGAAATTAATTCAAGTTTTCACCAAAATATATAAACACGAAACAGCATTAACAACCAGTCAGGGCTCCAAGTGAGGTTAACCGCAGAGTAAAATATTTAAGTTCGTTCTTTAGTCCAAATTTTCTTTGTGCTTCACTTATTATTACCATTGATTATTGGAGCATCAACAAGCACATAATTCGAAGGCAATCAGTGATCCCGCCAGGTTGTTTTCTTTCTACTTTTCCAGAGAGAACTTAAATTCACTGACTGACTATAAAGGATTTCTTATCCTCAAGAGATCACATCTATCATTATTTGGATAATTTATCATTACTGTTCAACATGTGACCATGCTCTTAATTGTACTCCTTCAGGAGATAAAAGGGTGAAAAAATGTTTGAAAAGTCGTCCGCACTTTTTTAATTGAAGCTTTGATATTTATAATTGAGCGAAAAATAAAGAATAATCAAATGTGGTGCAGAGGAAGTTTTGTTGAACAAACCAAGTTTCAGCTGAATCGCTGAAGCACTCAAATATCAGTGTATAGTTTACTTGATACTTACAAATATAGGAAAAATGACCAAGCATCACTCGAAAACATCTTGGTCTAAAAATAGTGTTAATTTCAATTGATGATCGCACACCAAGACAATAATTTTCTATTCCTCTACTGACTTCAAGTTTTCAAAGTTTACATATTTGATACTGAAACACTGTGACCACTTGTAACTTAAGCTAAAAAACAACAGATAAATTTGCGGCTAAAATAGTACCAACAACAGAAACATTTTTGTAGAGCTTGTAACAGTGTTAAAGATTTCATTGAACGCAATCACCACAAATTTAGAGAAAAAAAACGCATTGCATGTTTTATTGTCGATACCCAGATTTATGTCAAAAATACAATTACAGTTTAAAATCACTACTGCAACAAGGTATATTAATTTATCCACGGTATTGGTAAAAACCACCGGTAAATTAAAAAAAGAAAGGCTACAAAAAATGAATTTTCTGCAGCGATCTGCCTACTTGGTGATTAAGCTTTCTACAGTTGACCGCTTTGCTTACCCTTTTGTTTGCACGACGCTGGCAGGAGTTTGAGAGTTTATGAAGGTTTCTGGGGAAATCTTTAATAGAACGTAGTCTCTTTTATTCCTGCCATTGTGTTCTTGCTGATTTTACTCTAAATGCTCTGGTCTCTGTAAGGTCATTGAGTACCTATCATTTTCACTCTACAATGCCATTAGCTTTTTATGCTTTATATGTTTGTGTGCTTTTACATGCAACATTGTTGAGTGACAAGTGTGGTTTGGAGTTAATTCACGAACACAACTTGTTCTTGTTTGTTCTTATGATAACCTGTTGGGGCAAGTGTGAGGTTGGTGCAGCTTCGAACCTGGTTTAACCCCCACCCTAGTGGTAAATGTTTTGCAACTGACCGCTCCAAGGCGGTAACCCCTCGGGTTCCCATTTTCGTTAATTGTTTGCAGTGTCCTTTTTTTAATTGATCTATAAATGAATTTTCCTCTACTTTTTTGACTGTGTATGCAGACATTGTTCTGATTTTTACTAATTTTTTTTCTGATATGTTTTTTCCACTTTTAGTTTGACCTACTCTTTACCCCAGCTTGCGTTAAAACAGAGTTGAAAGAATCCGACACCTCTTTAATGCTTTAAAGGACATACGCCTTTAGAAAAAATAACTCTGTGAAAATAATAACATTTAGTTGATTTTTAAGCAATAGTCTGCTGGAATTCTCTCTTTATGAGCTGCATGCGGTCGTGAATAAACAGTTCACTCACAGACAAACATCTGACATTGTCAATTTGTTTTCAATTTTAAACAATGAATACCTCCATTGGTTGACTTTTCACCACTATTTGTCTGCAGTAAACAAACACGGGTTTTCATACTGATTTACAATAATAATCAAGTCTTTGCGAGTTCTGTACATGTCTTTTGCACATAGGCATGTTAAATGACAATTTTAGCACTTGTTTGTAATAATTCTAGAAGTTTATAAAGATGTAGAGGTTGAAGTCTTTACAAGTAGATTAGCGACAAATACGGCAACTTGATAATTTTTTGGGATTTTCCTTAAATCTAAATATTCAGATAGTTAACGAAGAAGAAACAGGGATAACTATACCACAAGTTTTTTTCTGAACTGAAGTTACCTTATAGTTTCGTAAAAGTATCTTGTTTAACAAATGACTGAAAACTATGGAGGCTATTCGTTGCCAAAAATCCAGTCTTGCAAGTTTGTTAATTAATACTCAGTTTTAGTAAGCTCATTCGTTAAAACCTAAATGCATAATCGAGAGGTGCATCCAGTACTAGTAATGTATATATTGAATTTTACATATTTATTTAATCATCTTTACTCTAAAGAAGTAAGCTGATAGTATGTAGCAAAAGTAAATTGTTGACTGTATTTTCAACTTTTCAAACTTAAACTCAGGACATGTATAAATGTGGACGGTATATGTACACAACACGTCTTACACCCTACCATAAGGTGTTTCGCAGTATAACTGCGTTAGATTGAAATTTCACATATATACATGATTAACATTTTTTGATGATTTTGGCATTATCACAAAGACAGCCGAAATTGAAACTGAGAGGAGCCATTTTTTAAGAGCGGAAAATAAACTCTTATAATATTAACTTGAAACATAGTATTGACAGAAAGTTTTTGTTTAAATATAACTTTTATAAGTCGTAGATCCTCTGCAGAAACAGTTGTTGAACAATGAGGCAATGGAGACGGGTCTTTTTCACCGACGAGTCTTCGTCCGGATGGTCGACGTCGTATATACCGAGAATAAGGGCTGTGACAGCTGCGAGAGGAGGACATACCCAGGACTGAGAACTATACGCCGATTTGAATTTACGCTTTTGTGGGGTATCGCCAAATTGGTTCCAATAACTCTTAAAGTAATGGTAAAAATCCAGTGAAGTTTCCGCATTAATCCATGAAAGATAGTTTTTGATAGATTAATAAACAAAATTTTATATCATTCATATAAATAACAATAAATCACCGCCAAATTTTACCCTGTGTTTCTTTTTCCTTTGGGTATATATAGACAAACAAGTAACACTTTTAAATGGGCTTTTAGAAGCTTAAAAGTTTAGAAAATTTTAATACAGAGTAAGTATCTTATATAAAACTTGCTAAGTTTGTATTTCTGGAAAATTCATGTTTAAATCAATCATAACTAAAACGATAAAGTAACTAAACATAAAAAGGGAGGTAGTAAAAAGAGTAACTAAATAGATGAAATGAGGAAACAAAATGTTTTTAGGTCTATGAAATGAAAAAATAATGATAAGTACGAATGAAACATGGAGTTTCAAATTTATAGTTATAAAATAAAAATATAAACCGCTACATTATTTATATCACTCACCGAAGACGGCGCTGTCGGTAAATACCGAAACCGAAAATGTTTATTTACGATAGAAAAATTGGCGTGGATTAGGCGGAATCCATTTACGGCTTTGTGAAACACGTTCAACGGGAAGTTACCGAGTCAAATCATATATCATCTGACAATGTTAAGTTGCACAGCATTTGAAAATACTTTTTTTCTGATGTCGGTTTTATGTACAAAGAGTATTCTGCATGTTTTAACGTAAGGGCCAACACTTGCCATTGTAACTGAAAGGAAACAAATTAATGTTTTGTAGTTTAATAAATTGTAGTGTGGTGAAATGGAAAAAAACAATGTTAAATCTGCAAACACAGTCCATGAATGCATCACTGGAGTTAACATAGAAAGAAAAACAATTTCATTATGTCAGGAAACAAACTGTACAACTCAGATTAACAAGGCTTGATTTTTGGTAACGTATAGCCTCCATAGCAAACTGCTGTCTGAAAGACCCAGCTGTACTATCGGCGTGTAATAGGAATCATACAATAAACAGAGTCTACATAAGCTGTTTATATTATAGTAAATCGTTTCATTAAAATGGCTTTTCTTATAAACAATATACATTTATAACTTTGAAACTACGGTTATTCAATCTTAAATGTGAACAACCGTTATGGCAATTCATGTTTGATAATATAAAAGAATAATGATAAAATGGCATCATAGAACCAAAGCAAGACATGTTAACAGTCTTATAAAAATGTTTTATTGTAACTGTAGAAAGTGCAGATAACACGGTTGGTTATTTTACTGACCGAATGTTTCTTTCTATAAGCTAATGGCAAGTTTATGATCAGTTATAGCTTTATTTTCAGAAAAGGATTGGAAGAAAAAAAATGCCGCCTTTTTATTTACTTGCAGTTTAGCTATATTGCGTGCTCTTAGTAGCTTCGTCTGTAACAATATGTACCTGTTTACTAATGTTACTTTCTCAGGAAGATATCACTTAATCATATCGGCCCTGAAAGCCACAAGTGCACATTCATGTTGAAATATTTAAGCTCTTGGAAAGCTACTTTTCAACGGAAGTAGTATTTTTCCTTATTTGATGTCTGTTCTTTCAAACAGGATTTATTTTCCTCTTGGTGGTCGTCGCTGCGTTCAATTTTGTTTACATGTAGATTTGCGTCATTTTCAGCGTCTACATTCTGCTGAAAAGTTGTATTTGGTCAGACGGGCAGCAAAGATAATTAGCTGAATTTGCTCTGATTATCTTTATTTGGACTCCAAACGTTAATACTGAATAAGATATTTCGTATTGAAAGTCGAATTTAGTTCAAGATCTAAAGATGCAGAATGCAAATAGGACCCTGTAGATAATCAAAACCTAGTGTCTAGTTGGCAAGTTGAACTGAAAAACACTGTGTGATTTAAAGCACGTGATCCTAGGTTATGATATTATATTCGAGGACGATTTACAAATTGAAAAAAAATATAACAGGTTAACATGACATGTTATGCAATGTCAGAACCGACAGGATAGCAGTGCTTAGTTCGAGACTCTGAAAACCTTTTAGAATATATGAACGTTTTCTACATCATTCAAGCTATGCAGACTGACTCTGACATAGAAGCAATAGATACTGCTGTGTATATAGTAAGTTACATTACCTGTTCTATTAGATTGCAGCAGATATGACTGCAAACGACACTGTAGCTCTCATAAGTAGATGAACTAGAAGGATCTAGGAACATAACTGATATATTTTATTTATATGTGAATGAAAAGCACAACTTCTAAGTTACTGCTATTACGGCTATAAGTATAAATTAAGTTTAACACATGCACCGTTTCAAAGTCTTAACACATCATCAAAACTTTTACAAACACCTGGGGAAATTTTCTATATCAAACAAGATTTAGCCTTATACTATATTTACTTTTGTTTTTAAATACAAAATACTAATGTTACACCGTTTATAAATTTTAATGGTGGATGACAGGAAGATTCAGTCTACAGAGTAATTAAAAAATGGAGATGTCGTACTCATCAACATCTGCATTCAGGTCATAATCGTCCTCATAGAACATGAAGGGCCAGGGATGAAGTTGAATGGCAAATTCGATGACTTTGCAAACGGCATTTTTGCTTTATTGAGGAATGGGATTCAGAAGAATTTTGGGATTTCATAGAGAATCGGTTGCGAATGTCCCTGATTAGTTCAGCATCTACTCGTCTCTTGGACGCAAAGATCTACCTAATGCCTAAACAGCGGGGTATTTCTCTCAATTGATGTGGTCCTTTGAAATATTGTCTTTCCTCCACCCTTTCCATGAAGCATCAACTTCAAGTGACCTTTCGCTGATTCGTGACTGTAAATTCACAGTCACTGTCTCCACCATTCGGAGATTATAATTAATTGACGGACATGCTCTGGTTTGAATCCCACTATGAGGGAGATTCTCCAGTAATAATCCTCATTCCAGACTTTTGGAATAAGAACTGATTTGAATCCAGGAAACAGGCATCGAGCAGGAATTATAAAAGCTGTAATAACTTGTTTCCCACTCGATATAAAAAAGAACAATTAAACTAACAATAAGACAACTTAAGATGTTTTAGAATCGAAAATTGTAAAATGATATTAAATTTTATTTGTAATAAATTATAATTAATACATAGTGAATGAATACACAAAGATACACAAAAAGAAACTGAAATGTTTTAATGCTTTATAAGTCAAAGGTATAAAAAATATTTTATATTGCCACAATTTTGAGACTCTCTTATGGACCTTTATTCGTAAAAGCTTAGGGTATTGGACTTCCTACCGCAAAGATCACCCGTCAGAATCTCGACAGAAAACTGACACATTTTCTTTTTAGTGCACGTAATGCTGGGAACACCAGGTTGCAAGAACAGTCGATGTAAATATGTTTAAACTATAATGTTAGCTTCAGAAAAAACAAAAATATTCCATTGACAACAATTTGACTTTTTGGTATTGCTGTTGAAATTAAAGGAAGTTAATTTATAGCATGAAGTAAATTTAATGTTATGTAATTTGAAGCAACTCAAAAACTATGTGTGAACTTCAACATGTTTGATTAGACTGTGGAGTGGTACATTTGATATTGATAAACGACAATTCTACGTTTTGGAAATGTAACATTTGTACTGCCGTTGTTGAAATGTGTTTAATCGTCAAACAGAAATTATAGTCAGAACTCATCTACATAGACAAAAGACATACTTTGGATTAACATTTTATATGTGTATGCTCTAAGTAGATCTATTTTAGATTTACGAAGTATGGCAACATTATTCTGTCCGTCTAAATTAAGAATGTACACAGATAAAAGAAAGGTAAGAATCGTAACATACTAGTATCCAGCTTTACATACTATTGTATCACATTATAACTGTTAGGACACAACTAAATACTATCCAAACAATACCTTTTATAACGATTATATCATGCAATAAAATGTATAACGTTCCTTTGTTATAAAACAAAAAGGGTCACGATGGCCGTTTATAGTTCACCCTAGTACCAATATCCTTGCAAGAAAAATAATACACAGAAGTAAGATATGGAGTACGTTGTAACGATGTTGTTTTTCATTTGATGTGACATTTTCTGGATAAGTCTGCTTGACCAGGTTCAATTTCTTGTAGGAAATCATCATTCAAAAAACAAAAACAAAAAAACAATCCAACATAGTCTTACAAAAATTGGGTAAACCTTCATTAATTTGATCTGTACAATGTTCAAGTGGCTTTCCACCTTTAAACCGATGACCTTGTTTAAGACTATAAAACTTTATATTCTGATGTTTTTTCTGTAACAACTTTTAAATAACGTCAAATAGTTAAGACATAAAGTCTGGCAGTTTTAATATCTTGACCTCTAGATTTTTCACTGAAATGAGTTAGTGGTCTAGATTTGACCCGACATGACCCTGCCTGGCCCTCATTCTTATACTGACCTTTAGAGTGTTCATATAATTTTCTATTGATGTGAGCTTGTGACCTAGTTGTAAATCACCAAACATAACAAAGAAAAAATATTCTGAGCAACGTTCATAAAGTTTGGACAAAAATAGACAGGTAGAGTTTTCGTAAAGTTTTTCATCTGTTCTGAGATAGCGACCTAGATTTTTTAATCCAGTCTAAACTCGTTACTTAGAATATCAAATAAACAAGACTGGGGAAAATGTGACATCTCTTTGTTAAAAATGTTTATCATTGATACAAACAGGAGCTCAATGTTTTGTAAAGTCTGGTATATGCAGTGATGACAATGTTTTCGCCTGCTTTCGGCTTATGACATAGTGTTAAAACTCACATGTCCCGACTTTGATGTTATCCGAGAGATAATGAGAGCTCGTTGTATATAGGCTGGATCAAAAACGTTTCTTTTATTGCATTGAGAAGTTGAAATGATGACGACGCTCGTTAAAAGACCACCAAAGGCCGATCACAAAAGGCGTTCGTTAATAAGGTTGTTAAATCTTTTGTATAGTCTACCGTAATGGGTAGACCTTTCTTAAAATATACAATCAAGTTAAATAAATGATATTGCAGTTTATTAAAGAATTGAAGCAGATGTTTGCAGTTTCATCGAATCTGCTAAACACAGTAGATATCAAAGTTTGTCTTATAGATAAATGTTTAATTCTTTCACCTTAAGGTAAGTTCATGATTAAGATTTCTTTTTGATAACTTTGCGCGCCTTTTTTATTTTCTTGCCACTTACTCCAAAATTGTCAGCTATTTGGAGTGCTTCTTTCTCTGCTGCGTCCGCAACATCAGAAACCTTGTTGCATATGTTTCTTTCCCCAGCGGAAAGATATCCAGCAATTAATGCTATCGCCCCAGGAACCCACAATTTCACATCATTGTTGAAACATTCAAGCTCTGGGAAAGCCACTTTGAGTGCTATGTAAACAACTGTCGAGCAGTTGCTTTTCAGCAGGTGATATTTATTTTCTTTACTGGATTTGTATTCCCTCCACCAAGTTTTAATTTTCTCAATCTGGTCGTCGCTGCATTCAATTTTGCATGTATGTGGATTTCCATCACCTTCAGCATCTACATCCTGCTGGAAAGCTGTATGTGGTTCGGCCGGTCTGCTGGGATTTTTAGCTGAACAACTACCATTAGGCCACCAGCTTATATATGTGCCGTCTGGTAGAAGCATGGAAGTATGTCCCACGTTGTCTTCAATTGGAATCCAAACGTATATCGTTAAGACAGGCATTTTTCCTGACAGGCGAGTTCAGTTCAAGACCTAAAATGATTAAAATTATTCTGAGTCTGATTCTGCAGACATCTTTATCACAACATTCAGTCATCTGGTCAAACAGAAGATGAAGAAGATGTCTATTTTGTTTAATTGCGAGATTGATACAAATTTGAAATGTATTGTGACGTTTGATACTGTCTCTTTCTAAGATAAGCTTTTACGCAATAAATAAATCATCGTCGATAGTTAAAGATAGTTAAGAATCCCATTACATTTTAATAGAATTATGAAATTTTGTAAAAAGTTGTATGTCCACATTAAGAACATAATATATTATTTTTTAAAGCGACTGACTCACGGAATACAGCTGATTTTTTTTTCTTTCAAATTTAAGAGAAGTTAATATACTATGGAAAAACATAATATTATGCTTTTATGCATCATGAAAACTGAAAAAAAATAAACCAGGATTCGAACCCATGACCTTTCGGTCAGTAAAATATTGAGCGACGATCTACATAGTTATCATGATTCGTCAAAATTAATGTTATCACTGAAGTATCTACCCCGTGACTAACGGGGTAAATGTTTTACCGATAAAAGTGTGTACAACTTTATATTCTGATGTTTTTCTGTAACAAAAAATGAGTCAGTAACTTAGTTTAGATATGTTCTTCACAATTACAGCTAGAATTTTCAGATGTTTAAACATTTTCTCTTTTTTTCCGTCGTTGGCTCATATGTGAGTCAGTCGCTTTAAGACCGATCTACCAGCGCTTCTTAACGCCTGTTAAAACTACATTTATTTTCTTCAGCCATATTTCACCGTCATACTTCTGCTAATTAAAGCACGAAAGTCCATCCCCTTAACTGCATGATTAGACAGGTTAAAGCAAAATCACAGAGGGTATGTCTTCCCTTTCTTATTACGCAATCATAACTTGTACTGGAATACATAATCATAATAATCATCGTGTCATTCCATTCATAACAAAGCCTTTTTCAGAGAAAAGTATCATAACAAAGCCTTATTCAGAGAAAAGTATCATAACAAAGCCTTATTCGGAGAAAAGTATCATAACAAAGAGCTTTAACTTGCAACATTAACTGTGAGTAGTTCTATATGTATTCAGGACTTATCTAAGTTGTTGTCTTGAGTGTTTTATTTTCGAAATTTAAACCTTTAACATGTACATTAACAGTCAAATTATTTATACAATTGTGCTCCTTACTTAACTGCCATTGGGAATTTACGTGAACATCCATAGTTTACAAAACTTATACTTATTAACCACTTCCTATAGGACTGCTTCAAAATAAGTGCACTAGTTGGCTTTATAGGCGTCTATTGCAAAGTCGCTTACAAGTTATAACAATACAAATCCCTTCCAAACTAGAGCTTCCATTATTATTTTCAGCATATTGAGTTAACATCGATCACTACTTTTAAGACAATCTTGTTCAAATAAATATTGATTTCATTCGCTAAGATAAAAAGGTTGAATTCTTACCTGTTTGAATGGCACTGCAACTCTTTTATTTAGCTAAAAAAAGACAGCCTTCTGACTTTCAATTTTGCAAAAACTTAAGTTTATCAATGTTTTTATTTGAATATCACATAAAACGGTCAACCTCTTTTATGCATATGTTCAAAACAACTTTTCCGTTTTATATAAATGCACTCTCGGACAATGGTACATGTAAAGCAGAAACCACAACTGCACACATAACAAAAGACCTGAGGATGAATTACCACAACAGAATATAGCTAAATCTGCTGATATGCAATTAAATATTTCTAGGAATCCAACTAGAAAAGCTTCCTTCCAAGGAGGTGTAAAGATATAGGGTTTGGAAAATTTAAGTTTTCATTCAGAAAATAAATATACAATATTTCTCAATAAGGATATTCGGAAACTCTTTGAATTAAATGAAGTAAAGAGCCGAACCCTGTCTGCTAAGATAAAAATGTTAACATTTTGTTTCGATAATCGCTTTTTCATTATAGTGTCGTTCTTTTGTGTACTGTATTTACATCATATATTCTAGGTAGCCTAATTGAGTTGCTATGTTTTTTCTGAGTGTAAAAAAGGGCTCTTAGTCAAGAACAATCCAGATATTACAAAGGTATTTTAGAACAAAAAGTTAAAGTTCTTATTCATAAAAGGGTTTTGTAAAGAGTCACAATTTCCTGATAAATAAGGAATACTTTTAAGAATAACGATAAATAAACTCCTTGTCATTATTGAGGAAGTTTTGTAAAGGACCACATGCTTTCGTTTGAACTAGGCACACATTTATAATTAATAAGAAATAAAATATTCATCAAATTTCAACGTATTTGTGGTAAACTTAATAGACTTCGTTGATAAAAAAATGACATGAAGAGTTCTTTGCAAAATATTGACCGACTTCCTGCCACATCACACGTTGATAAAATGTTGATTAAACATGGGAGTATCAAGTTGTGACTGATTACGTATTTTAAATAATAATGGTAATACAGTCCACACTCGGTATGTCCAAGTCGCTTAAGTCAAATTTCCGGCTGAGTCGAATTTTTTCAGGTCCAATCAATAACCCTTCTTTATTTATAGTATTTAAGTCTTGTTAAGCCGAATTCGACATGTTCGAACTTCGGCTAAGTCAATCGCATTTTTCGGTCCCGTCGTATAATTTGCTTTATTTTTTTCCCATTCGGTAATACGTAGTGTGAAAATTTACTGATAACCAATTATTGTCGGGGACTTCGAGGTGAGCAGCGCTTTACATTCCAAATTTGAATTTTTACTATCATGGGTTTTTTGTTTAATCACTAGAATCAGAATTTATGAACGTTGCTGTTTTGTACGGGATGATAAAAGTATAACTGACACAAAACATTGCTAGGTATACCAGTTTCGGACATGTCGAATTTCGGCTAAGTCGAAGTAATTAAGACGGTCTGCTGAAATTCGAGATATCGAAAATTGACTGTACTTTTTTTCTTACCAGTGATCCCTTCTTCCATTTTCTTATTTAGTAAATTATATGCATTGCTAAAAATTGCTTAAAAGTTGAGATAGGGCATACTTTACTTGTTGATCTGGTTAAGGACATCATCTGTTGGCGATCTTAAGCGTAAAGATTCGTTTTAATAAAAACTGAAATTTGATTTCAGCCAGTTAGTATTAAAATCCTTAAAGTTTGCCAGAAGCTTTGTGTTTTGAGTCTTACTTTCACCCAACAGAAATCTATGCTCTTATTAAAACAGAAAAGGTGAAAAAGGTAATTTTACAGAAAAGTATTATTTCATGACATGTAAATTCTTCGTTTTAGTTAAAAGTTCACCAACTGTTGCTGCTGAAGCTAATCAGTTTCAGTGGTTTTACTGAAGTTACAAATGACATGAATGGCTGGAGAAAAAGCAGAAGAAAGAAATGATGAGCAAGATCAAGAGAAAAAAAATTATGATCATAATGATCATGAAAGGATGAACCAGACTCTGTACCAAGTACACAACTGACGGCAGTATGAAGATTTAATGGGTAATCGAACTAATGAAGGTAATAATGGGCGGATGAAAATCGCTGAAACTTTAAAAACCAAAATCATTTCATGGCAAAGCAAATACTTCAACTTCCTAATGACTTAATAGCTGAATCACATGCCTTTTTCTTAAAACATTCAAGGCTGTTTTATTCACAGGGAATTAGTTAAGAATAGTGTTCAGCGAACAAAAATAAATATGGATAAACTTTACGGTTGTTGCCTTTACTAAAGGTATTGTCAAAGTTTTTCGGTCGCGGGGATATTGGTACACTTTTAACTGGTTGTTTAAAGTTCATTGTAAAGGTCAATATCATAAACCTACAAGTGAAAAAGCAGCGGTGTAAAACAGTAGTGTATTCACATAGCTGCTGAGGGAGCGTACTAAAATGTCTACTCAGTGTTATTTAGAAAACGGGATTGTCGAACTGGTCGACACCATTTTCATTTAGGTCGTATTTGTCCTCATGGAAT
This sequence comes from Cyclina sinensis, assembly GCA_012932295.1. Taxonomy (NCBI): domain Eukaryota; kingdom Metazoa; phylum Mollusca; class Bivalvia; order Venerida; family Veneridae; genus Cyclina; species Cyclina sinensis. The sequence continues at coordinate 23,175,212 of JAAONU010000001.1, forward strand.
ACGGTGAAGCTAGAGATAGAGAAGAATAATGAATAAGAGGAACGTGCATACGTCATGTTAACTAGATCGACAGATAGGGGTCATGACTTTCTTTGCGGATCGGCTGTGAATGCCTCCTTTTCGCTCGACATTTGCCTTTTTCTCATCTGTTCAGATGTACGTTATGCCTAAGCATGAAGTGGTTATGAGCTTTTTTTCTATTTAAATGTCGAGGGTTCAGCGCGAAAGGTTTGTACGTTTTTATGATGGAGGGATATTTTCAGTGTTGTTCTACAACTATTCAGCACTATTAACTAGATGCATTCGTATGATAAATAAAATAATATTCAGATATAATCCCTATTAAGTAAAGCCTTTTTCATAAAAAGACAGCTATTTATATCGCATTATTTCGGTTGGAAACAGTTGTTTTTTGAGATACAACTGTTTTTCTGCAAAGTCTTTTTCGAAATCAGTTGAAGCTGTAGCGACACTGGACAACTTACTTCATGGAGTTTGAACTGTTAAAGAGTGTAGTATTTTAAGAATATCCCTTATAAAGTTAAACAAGAAATGTCACCAGCAAGTAACAAATAATGAATTGCAATGTTTTTTTTGGAAATTTTAAAACAAAACATTTTATAGATATATACCTTGTTTGGATACTTTTCTTATAGTCCATATGGTACAAGAATTCATATGTTCTGGTCCTGTTGAATAAATTGTCATTGTTTGCCACATGACAATGTTAGGTTTTTGGACAGATTCCGTCTAAAACACTTAAAACAATTGTAAGTTCAACACAAATCGTGTTTCTTGAAACATGCCGAGTAAAACCTTGAGCTGAAAAAGCCACTGCTACTTCAGCAGGACACTGTTCTGTTATAGCTTCTTTGAAATCCCCAAAGCATATCATATGTTGCTGTCTTCCAAGCATTTAATATGTTCATCTTTATGTAAAACTTCAGCTTCACATTCTCACTTTTGGTTCATTGAATTTGGTGAGTTACAGAAACCAATAACATAGATATGTCTATTTGATCTTGTTGTTAACTTAACTAATACAATTTGCACAAATTTGCTTTCAAAACTGTCAATTTGTTTACAATGAAGAAACAAGCTTTCTTTAGCTTATACTAGTACTCCACAAGAACGAGAATCAAGGTGACTGGATAATTAGTACTTTGATCATCCGGTAAGGATGATTAAATCTGATGCAAGAAATACTGGATCATGTATAAAGTCATTCTGATGATGTTTGTAGGATCTAATATTCAAAACTGATGTTATGATAGTTTTATCCCATTGCCTAAATAAAACTCAAAGAATAATGGAGATGCTTTTGATGTCTTAAGATAACTAATTTGTTTTTGTACCTCTTCATTTGTTGCTATTTACTTTTCCCCAAATTGTGAAAAGAACAGGGATGTTTTTTACATGCGGCACATACTCATGAGTTGGTGATCGTGTATGCCAAGTCTTTTCAAATTAAAATCATAGATTACAAAGATACTGAACAGACATGAAATCTGAACAGAAATTAATAAAGGGAGATAATCTCACACGACATTTGACCTTTTTAATTCACCTTGACATTTGACCTGCAGATCTGATTCTCATGTGCAACACATCGTCTTAATGTGCAACAATTTCAAACCAAGTTATTTCAAAATCCATCCATGAATGACAGAATTCTTGACTGGACACGACTATCAATGCACATTTATGAACAGTTTCCTTTAAAGTCTTAGTGTGACCTTGACCTCTGAGCTGCAGGCTTGGGTCTTGCACATGATACATCACCTCAATGTGCAAAAACATCTATACAAACTTATTTCAAAGCCATCATTAAATGAATATGTTATGGACTGGACATGACCATCTATTGACAATCATATTATGACTTTTGATATATAAGTGTGACCTCGACCTTTGAGCTGCAGACCCTGATTCTTGTGCACGACATGTCATCTTAATGAGCAACAGATTGATACCAACTTATTTCAAAATTCCTCGATGAATTACAAATTTGTTGACCGCACACGATTATGCAATGCACTTTGATGAATTATTTCCTATGAAGTCTAAGTGTGACCTTGACCATTTGAGCTACATACTTGGGTCTTACGCGCGACACAATGTCTCAATTTGCTACATGTATTTACAAAATTATTTCAAATCCATCCATAAATGACAACGTTATGGACCGGACACGACCATTTATTTACAATTATATCATGACTTTTGACATATAAGTGTGACCTTGACCTTTGACCTAGAGACCTGGTTTTTGTGCGCGACACGTCATCACTATGTCCAACAAATTTATGCATAATTATTTTAAAATGCATCCAGGAATGAAAGAATTGTTGACAGGACACGAACATCATTGTACTTTTCATGAAAAATTTCTTTCGGAGTCAAAGTGTGACCTTTACCTTTGATCTTCAGACCTGGGTCGTGCGCACGACACATCGTCTCAATGTGCTTCACATTTATGCATGATTATTTAAAAATCTATCCGTAAATGACGTTATGGACTGGACAGAAAATGTGGACGGACGGAAGGAAGGACGGACAGACGCTGCAAAAACTATATGCCACACCCATTTATTTTTGGGGGGTGCATAAAAAATTGAAGTCCGTATTTTTTTCTTTTTTGTACAGATGTGAAATATCTTTTCTGAGATACGACTGTCATATTATTTGGTAAGTTATCATTATCTTCTGGACTACGATATGATTTTTTAAAGATGACACTGAGATAGCGGTTTGTGTAAAGGAATACTGTTTCCTTTGATTTCCAGGTAAACTTAAACCATTTCTGTTGAAAATTCTGGCGTGGAGTTTCATTGAAATTAAGATTTCATAAGAATCTAAAAAGAAATAGCACTGATAATCAATAGGACTCTTAGTGAGATTATCCATAGATTGACATAGTAAAATTCTCTCTTTCATGCTAAATTTTCTTTGTGTTTAACTTACCATTATTATTCACGCATCAACAATTGCATAACTCGAAGGCTCTCAGTAATCCCGTCAGGATTTTGTTTTCTGTCTACTTTTCCTGTGGTTACTCAAAATCACTGACTTCTCATCCTCAAGGCGACTTCTTTCGTTATTTGGATAATTGTTATTACTGTACAACATGTGATCATGAACTTAACTGTTCCTCTTAAGGAGATAAAGGGGGTCAAAACTGTTTGAACACTTTAATTAAGGCTTTGTTACTTACGAATTGAGCAAAAATTGAAGAACAATAAAATGATGTCGTTAATAGAAAGTTCTATGCTGTTTGAACAGGGGAACGGTTTTGTTGAACAAACTAAGTTTCAGCTGAATCGCTGAAGCACTCAAATATCATGATTGTATAGTTTATTTGTCTTTTTGAGCAGTGTGACTTGATACTTACGGATATGTAGGGAAACTGGTCTAGGTAACACTAGAAAACACATTGGTCTAAAATAGTCCTAATTTAACTCAACAATTACACACCAGGTCAAAATTAAGTGATGTAAACTGACATAGTGGCTCACAAATATTGTGCGAAGCTGTCAGAAAACGTTGCATATAACTTGTGATGTATTGTTGACGCCTATATCCACCCGTCCAAGAAATTAACTTCGCGTGTAGCAATGCTTATATACAAGTACTGGTACGAGTACTGGTCACGTTAAAAAATCCAGGGATTCTATTCGCAAAGACTTTGGTTCCTTTTATCTATCTCATCATTCATTCGCACACGTGAGAAAGTGCTCCGAAAGGAAATAAATTGACAGCACAAATTATTCTGTATAAAATTCTAACAATCAAACATGTCAAGTTGCATGTGTAACCAATTCTTTTATTACTCTAATCCAGTATTTAAACAGATCTTCCTTAACTAATGTAATAATTAACTAAAGTTGTTTCATTGAATTTTCTCTACTGACTTAGTTTCTGAAACTCTTTTCCATTTTTCATAATAAAGAGTTGTTGACTGTAGTAGAGCTGACACTTTACACCAGAACAATTCTACTTTCAGTACTTCAGCACTCTGATTTTCTACTTGTTCTATTTGGAATAAAGTAGGAAATTGTATTAAATCTAAATTTTACGCTATAAATAACCAGCTTTCATTAAAACAATGATTTAATAGATTGAACTATTACTAAAATAAACTATAACCAATGATTTTTAAAGTTTGCATTTAAAGATTGTATATAAAACCTGTCTGATCCCCGACTTATTGTTTCACCATGCTTATTTATTTATTTATATTTTATTTATTTATTTATTTATTTATTTATTGGACAAATGTACAGATGCCTCATATAATTTGCTGTAGCTGTACCAAGGTCATGAACCTACTTGTTGCTACATGCTTGATGTATAAAGATTTTATGCACAGAACTCAGGGAAATTTGACATTTCTATACCTTTCTGAATACCTGCTAAGTAACCTAATCATATGTATTAAGAAAGATTTTGTGAAGTATGTGTAGAACGATTAAATTGCATTTAGCATTTGGTACACTTAAATGGTTTTTTTGAAAAAAACAGCTGTGTGTATTTCAATTTTGCGAAATTGAAAAATGGTTGTATTTTGCCTCAAAATGAATAAAACTCGTGGAAAATACGTGTGAAAATGAATTAATCTGACATTTCTAGACCTTCAGATACCCTGCTTAGTACACTTACGTATTAAAAATGACTATGTGTATTATCTATAGACATGCTAAAATGCATTTAGTATTTGGTTCAGTTCAATGGCTTTTTTGAAAACGGTTGTGTGTATTTCAATTTTGCAAAATTGGACAAAGTTGTATTTTGCCTCCAAATATAATCTGATAAAATGAAAGGAATTAAATGTCACAGTATTAGCATCCTGTGCAGATATAATATCAATCTAGAAGCCGCTTGTTTGAATACCACCATAGGTGGGGCTACTCAGTAACTTTCAAAATTCAACTATTTTGCTGCTGATACTAGTTTGAACAAACCAGGAGGGAAGACTAATTGAACGGATCTACTTATATATACATGTAAGTGCCTTAAGGAAACAAACTGGATTCAATACCAAGCGTTACCATTTATTTGATCATTTTGTATGATGCTTAATTTGCCAAATATAACATTATATGCCGCTAAGACCTTCAGAAAGGGACAAATTAAAGTTCTTGTAAGCCTTAAACATATCTGCAATTGTAATATTCTTTATGAGGAACATATTCAAACTAATAGAATATGATTTGAGCAATTAAATCTTTGAAAAAACTTAGTCTTTATGAGCTTAAGTCATGATTAAAAGTAATTGGAATTCCGTGTTATTTTTTTCTTGATTGTTCCTTGAAAGCGTAAGCTTGGAACAAATTATAACTATATCGCGTTCATTTGCTAGTATGCACTCATTTTAAAAAGAAACTGTGAAAACTCAAGTTACTGCTGTTTCGTACTAATTACTTTTCATGCATATGAGTAACAATCTTTTGATAAAAAATGACTTTTTACCTTAAAAGGTATGGGTTTTTCAGTTTACAGTTTAATAACGTCTATGTCTCGTATATTGTAAAACAAAAAAGATTTAAAAACTGTGAGCATTCCATTTCTGATAAAAATCAGTAGTTACAAACTGGTTGCTATTAACCCTCGATATGGATCTGAACAAAAAAGAAAGAAACAGCCACAGCTATGTATAATGTACCAGTTCATATGTCGTGATCTTGAAAGGTTTAAACAAATGGAGAAAAGGGCCTATGTACCAGCATCTGATTACCTACGCAAGGAAAATAAACCGTTATTTTAGTACTTCTACAATTAACACTACGGTTAAAATATTTTCTGATGGTACTGTTTTCTTTTAATACAATTAATCTCGGCTGGTACTGAAATGGTGTGATACACCTTTGGTAATATTGAAAAGCTGCCTTTAACAATGATTAAGAAACCATGGAATGCTTTAATATAACTATTTTAAATGCCTGACAGAAATATTCAACGATTCAGAAACCATGAAATGCTTAGATATAACTATTTTAAATGCCTGACAGAAATATTCAACGATTCAGAAACCATGAAATGCTTTGATATAACTATTTTAAATGCCTGACAGAAATATTCAACGATTCAGAAACCATGAAATGCTTAGATATAACTATTTTAAACATTTGCTAACTGAGAAAACATATAAAAGTGTACACTCATGTGTGGCTTTCTACTCTCTTTGCAAGGTGAATCTGCAAGACAATATGTTATTTGAGCAAATACAAAAAGGACTTTAAAAATGATAATTCTAGAATTAAAACATTTATTTTATAGCTGATAAAAAATTTCAGTTTCCTTTCGAAAGTTCTTTGCAAAATATCATCACTTGTTAATTCTTTAAAATTTAAAGTCCGGTGTAAACCATGTAATTTATATGGAAGCGGAAATGATAAGCAGTTCTTCTTTTCTCCTTATTTTATCATTATTCATCAAGAAAAATCTCTGCTTCATAGAAAGAGAAGAATGTACAAGTGTGTTAGCGAAACATTTGCATTGCATTGTTATTTAGGGAAAGGTAAATTACAATTTTATTTTTAAATCATAATGATCTGTAAAACATATAAAATAAATAGAAACAATTTTAATTACATCTAAAGTCACTTACACGCCAGGAGGTCTGCCTAATAAATGGCTGCATTGGCTTCTTATGCCTAATTGGCCTATTATTTACTGAAATAATGAACGACTCTACGCCACCTTGTGTGGTCCTTTAACGAATACAGTGTTTCGAAGATGTTGAACTTGTCCTCATCTCCTCCAATAACGTTAAACACATTCTCGTATAATTCAAAAGGCATGGGATGGAGTAGAACAACAGGTAGGAGAACTATGAGGAAAGTATACTGGCTAGATTAAAGGATGGTGCTCTGAATTTATCTGCGGATCGGCATCGGCTGTGAATTTCCCTATTTCCTCAGCATTTTAACCTTGCTCTGAACCAAATAAAAACCAACAAGTATGTCAATTATATAAACACGTCTTCTTATTCGAAAACCAGGGCTTTGGTACGAGTAGTTACTTTTATAAACGTTTATTTTTGTATTTCTCCTGTAAACACTACGGTTAGAAAATGGCCGTAAAACTTGTTGAACACATTGGCGTATGTGACTTTCATGTCTTATTTCAATTAGAAACGTTAATTTACTTTAGGCTAACTGTTTTAAAATGCCTTCAAGAAACATTTGCACACACACACGCGCACGCACACACGCACACATGCACAAACCAACAAAAATCTTAAGAAGTAATATAAATATTTTTTCCACGACAAAATGCGTAACAATTTAACAGCAAACATCATAATTTTTTATATATTATTTACTTATTTTCTGTTGTTGAGAAAGAAAGATGACGCAAGTATCGGAGAAAACAATTATTTCTGTGTATTTTTTAAATAAGGTTCCAGATTGGCTTTATTTTCAATAACTGTCGGCATGACAACATATTATGATATTTTATCTTTGTAGCGATTAATGTTAATTACTTCTAGCCTGGTGGTCTTTTTGCTAGCTGACAACAATGTTCAAGCTTATAGTAAATGAAATGAAGGCGTAACAATATCATAGAAAGAAAATAACTAGATGGTAAATGAAAAAATGATAGTATAATTTATGAATAGTAAACAGGAACAAACAAAGAAACTAACCAACGAATGTGAAGTAAGTAAATAAAGAAATGAGTTTGTATGCTTTCAAAGGATTAACAGACCTATACAAGAACTGGACGATGTTTTCTTCAGTTACATGCATCAGTGATATAAAAATTGACCATTTTTGAGATTGTTGCCTGTTTTTCATCCACGGTCCAGTCTTCTTTTGTTTGAGTCATCTAGCAATGACACACGATTTTTTAATATTTATGTTTTTCTTTTTCTTTTACTTCTGTCTGTTTTCTTTCTTAGCTCCAGTCAACGGGTCCTCTGATTTTATAGATCTATTCTTTCTTCACTCTCATTGAACTCTTCCATTTTGTCGTCAAACTTTTGTACTATGCATTCGATTACTGCTAAGTTATTACAACCAGAAAAATATATATGACTGGATGTCCTTACGTCAGGGATAAAAAATACACAAATGAATATTTTATTACACACTATTACCTTTGTCTCTTTCGTTGACTTGCCATTGTTCTTTTTCAGGCCAACAAGGCCTTCTTTCAATGGCCAAGATTAAGCTGGTGGCGCTCCTCAGGTGATGCTTTGAAGTTTCGTGACTCTGACGATATAGTTATCGTTTCTATCCCTTGGCAGTTATAGTTTTGCCTCTACTTTAACAAAATTGGAAATAATTAAAACACTATTTCAGTTTGCTTGAATCAAAAGATCTTTTAAGTTTCTGATATATTTTTCTACACTTTTTCTACGAAAAATTATGAAAAAATCATAGTCAGACGTAGAAAATCATAGTCAGACTTAGTAACGTTAGTATAAAAAAAACTAGGGGGATTATATTTACTCCTCTTTTGTTAATTATTTAGATTTGTAAATTCAAGAGAATTCGATGTTGACAAATCAAACTTAGAAATACCTTTGATATACTTGGTATTTCTTCAGAATTTCCCTACTCTTAACCCCGGCTTGCGTCAAAACAGAGTTAAAAAATATCGGACACGTCTTTTCTGTTTAAAAGTACATTTACCTGTAAAAAACAACCACCTGGAATTCTCTTTTAAAGTGTCCATGCAGCCTTGAATAAACAGTTCACTCACAGAAAAACACGTGGAACTTTAATATCTCTTAACAGCTACATGCAGCCAAAAATGAACAGTTCACCCAAAGAAAAACTCATGGAACTTTAACATCTCTTAACAGCTACATGCTGCTATAAATGAACAGTTCACTCACAAAGAAACACAGGGAATTTTAATCCTTTTCAGTTTTAAACAATGAATAGCTCCACTGGTTTACTATTCAACACAATTTGTCTACAGTAAACAAAAACGAGTTTTTCTTAGTTACAACAATATCATGCCTTTGTCAATTTTATACATGTGTTTTGCACAGAGGCATGTAAAAATACAACTTTACCACTTGTTTTTAACAATTCTACAGGTTTATATAGATGCAGAAGTTGAAGTCCTTTACACCTGTTTGCACTCGTAAGTAGATTTGCGACAAACGCCGCAACTTAAAATCTCGATATCAAAATAGTTAACGAAGAAGGAACATTGATAAATTTACCTCAGGGTTTTTTCTGCACTGAAGAAATCTTATAATTTCGTAATAGTATCTTATTTATCAATTGATCTAAAACTGCTGTCTTAAAAATCTTCTAAAATGACCCAACTATATCATCGGTGTGTAACTTAATTATACAATAAACAGAGTTTACATATGCTGTTTTTTATTCTGGTAAGTCCTTTCACTAAACTGCTGCTTCTTATAAACAATATAACTTTGAAACTTTGGTTTTTCAATTTCAAATTTGAACAAAACTAATGCATGGTTAAACATATTTGATAACATAAAACATAATAATGATATAATGGCATTCTATTACAGAAACAAAGCAGAACATGTTAGCAGTCTCATCGAAAATGTTTTATTGTAGCTGTTGACAGTGCAGATAACACGGTTGGCTTTTTACTGATTAAATGTTTCTTCCTTTAACCTAATGACAAGTGTTTATTATCAGTGATGGCTTATTTTCAGATGAGGATTGTAAGAAAAAATCCTTTTTATTTTTTCTTGCATTTAAGCCATCTTTGAGCTTTTCAATAGCTGCATCTGCGACAACATGTACGTGTTTGCTAATGTTACTTTTTTAGGAAGATACCAATTAATCGTGTCGGTGCAAGAAGCCACAACTGCACATCTTTGTTGAAACATTTAAGGTTTTGAAAGCCACTTTAAGTGAATATGTGCAACTGCTGAACTCTTGTTTTCCACAGAAGTGGTAATTATTTTCCTTATGGGATTTTTATTTCTTCAACCAAGGATTTAGTTTTCTCAGTTTTGTCGTCACTGCATTCGATTTTGTATACATATGGATTCGCCTTATTTTCAGTCTCTACATCCTGCTGAGAGATTTGTATTTGGTTGGATGGGTAGCTGAGATGATTAACAGAAGTATGTCCTGCGCCATCTTCATTTGGACTCCGAATCTGTAAGCCGAATTCAGTCCTAAAATTGATCTTAAAGATGCCAAATGCAATTAGGACCCTGTAAATAATCAAAATCCAGTGTCTATATTTAGTTGGCAAGTTCAACTGAATAACAATGTGTGATTTGAGGCATATGATCCAAGGTCGTGATACCATATGCGAGGATGATACACTAATTGTAAGAATATAACGCGTTAACATGTCATGATATATCAAATCAGGACCCTCTAGAAAGCAGAGCTAAGTTTGAGACCCTGAACAAAATTAAACCTTTTAGAATATATGGATGTATGTTACATCACTCAGGCTATATACAGACTGACTCTTAACATATAAACAATAGAAACTGCTGTTTGCATAGTAGGTTACGGCACCGGTTCTATCAGACTGCAGCAGCTATAACATGATATGATATGATATGATGCGATGCGATGCGATGCGATGCGATCCGATCCGATGTGATACGATACGATACGATATGATATGATATGATATGATAATATACACAATGATTCCCTTCGGTCGATATGAAGATTTATCGACCTGAAAGAAGCGATACCGACTGAGGGTTTAGCAATTGTTTTATTATTAAATTATGATGATGTGTTATTGAGAATCTTTAAATTTATTTAACTATTTATAAAATGCCACCCAAATATGAAAAACGATCTGAATTTAACAGTCATACTCTGTGAAGCGTGCACTATTAAACAACACCGAACAAGAGACAGTGTATTGTTTTATCTGTTTCAGATTAAAATGGAAAATCGTGTAAAATAAAGGTTAATAAGAAATTCTGTTCTTCTGTTGGTCATAAGTATTGTCTCACTTTTCGGGTAATACAGTCATAAACAGGAGTTTCTATTAAAATGTTTTTTTATCCTTTGATCAAAATTTCTTAAAAATGGAATTTTTCTACTCTGTTATTACTTTGAATATTCAGGTAGGAGGTGTAAGAAATGTCATAGCTGTGTGGCCATGACCATGAAACTACTTTCACCATGCACGTTTATAAACTCTTGTGAGTCATATCTTGACTTTGTCAGAATTTTCAGATATACCAGCTTGACCGAAATCATACCGAACAAATTTGATCCCTGACTGCGTTATACGCATTTGTCAGTGTTATTTAACTTTTTCTCGTCTGTTTTGTGTCATGTTCTTCATTTGTTTTACATGAATAAAGATATCGCCTGGCTGGCATGAAATTGTTTTTTTTTTTTCAGCATGCATTCAGAAAAAAATCTTTCTCACGTTTTCAGGTCGTAACTAGAATTTTACATTATAAAAATTCTTTACGTAAATACAAAGCACACCAGCCAATCTTCGGTGCATAACATGAGTTTTTGTAACTCTACAGTTTTCTTATTGAAAAAAAAGAACCGTTTTACATTTCAAGCGACGGGTTGTTGATCCGCGAAAAAGCATAAAAGAGGTGCGCGATGACGTAGTATCCTACTATTGTAATCGCATTGTTACTTTCTTAAATTTTAGCTTCCCGAATGGAGTTTTCAATGTTACTGAGTTTTTGATTCATTGGCGCACGATTAAGTGGTTTGCATCAAGTCAAACCACCCAAACGTTTAGCTTTTACAGGTAACGGATGTTTGTGAGGATCATATTTATTGAATAGGTTTATGCAATCGACATGTATGTGAAGGCCGTTAACAGTTTTCGATAAAAAAGGCTATTTTTGCATATAATATAAAAATATTTTGGCTTTTTTCTTTCACTTTCTTCAAATCTTGATCCTAAAACGTTTACAAACACCGACGGAAATTTTTTATTTCTAACAAGATTTAGCCTTATCCTATTTTATTGTTTTCAAAAACAAGATACTGATGTTACACTGGTTACAAATTTAAATGGTGGATGACAGGATGATTCAGCCTACAGATTTACTAAAAAATGGAGATGTCATACTCATTGCATCTGCATTCATGTAACATGAAGGACCAGGGATGTAACTGAATGACGAATTCGACGACTATGCAAACGGCTTTTTCGCTGTATAGAGGCATGGGATTCAGAAGAATTTTGGGATTTCATAAAGAATCGGTTGCAAATGTCCCTGATTAGTTCAGCATCTACTTGTCTCTTAGATCCAAAGATCTACCTCATGCCAAAACAGCGGGGCACTTCTCTCAATTGATCTGCTCCTTGGAAAGATTTTAAACGACAGCGCTTCAAAATTATTGTTTTTCCTCCACCCTTTCCATGAAGCAATAACGTCAAGTGACCTTTCGCTGATTCGTGACTGTAAATTCACAGTCACTGCCTCTACCATTCGGAGATCATAGTTAATTGACGGACATACTCTGGTTTGAATCCCAACATGGGGGAGATTATCCAGTAATAATCCTCATTCCACACAATTTGAATAAGAACTGATTTGAATCAAGGGAACAGGCATCGAGCAGGAATTATAAAAGCTGTGTTCGTTTCCCACTCGATGTAAAAAAGAACAGTTAAACTAATAATAAGACCTTTTAAGATGTTTTAGAATCGAAAATTGTAGAATGATATTAAATTTTATTTGTAATAAATGATAATTAATACATAGTGAATAAATAAGATACACATAGAGAAACTGAAATGTTACGTGCTTTATAAGTCAAAGTTGTTAAATTCTATTTCTATTCTTTTATATTGCCACAATTTTGTGACTTTCTTATGGACCATTATTCGTAAATGTTTAGGATATTGGACTTCCTACCACGAAGATCATTCGTCAGAATCTCAACATAAAACTGACACATTTTCCTTTTAGTGCGAGTAATGCTGGGAACACCAAGAACAGTCGGTGTAAAAATGTTTAAACTAAAATGTAAACTTTAGAAAAAATAAACATATTCCATTGACAACAATTACCTTTGATTTTTTGGTATTGCTGTTGAAAGTAATTGAAGTTAATTTATAGCATGACGTAAGTTTAACCTTATGTAATTACAAGCATGTTTGGTTAGACTGTGAAGTGGTACATTTGAAATTGATAAACGACACTTCTACTTTTTAGAAATGTAACATTTGTACTGCCATTGTTGAAATGGGTTTTATCGCCAAACAGAAATTATAGTCAGAACTCATCTACATAGACAAAAAAAAAACACTTTTGATTAACATCTTACATATGCATGCTCTAAGTAAGTCTAGTTTACTTTTACGAAGTAGGGCAACATAATTATGTCCGTCTTAATAAAGAATGCACAGTTTTTATGATAAACAAAACAAAAGTAAGGAGTGTCCAGCTTTTCATATTGGACAATAATATCGGGTTGTAACTGTTATGAGACAAGTTAAATACTGTCCAAACAATACCTTTTTATATCGATTATATCTTGCAATAAACTATATAACGTTTCTTTCTTACAAAACAAAGAGGGCCACGATAGACATATATAGCTCACCTAAGTACAAAATCCTTGCTAGAAATATAATATACATAGATAAGAAGTACGTTGTAACGATGTCATTTTTCATTTAATGTCACATTTTCTAGATCAGTCTGCATGACTAAGGTCAAGCTCAAGCTCTTGTAGGAAATCATCGTCTAGAAAAACATTCCGACTTTCAAAAATTGGTTTATCAATTTGATTTGTACGATGTTCAATAGATTTTCCACCTTTAAGCCGATGACCTTGTTTTAGACTATATGTGACTAATTTTAAAAATCATGAAGTCTAGAATTATTATTGAAATGATTAGTGACCCAGATTCGATCCGACATGACCCTGCTTTGACCTCATTCTTATCTCGACCTCTAGAGTGTTTTAATAATTATCTTTCGATGTGAGCGTGTGACCTAGTATTAAATCACTAAACGTTACAAAGAAAACGAATATTCTGAGCAGCGTTCATAAGCTTTCGGCCTACGACATTGGTTTAAAACTCACATGTCCCGATTTTGAAGTAGGCCGAGAGATAATCAGAGCTCGTTATATATAGGCCGGATCAAAAATGTTTCTTTTATTGCATTGAGAAGATGAAAAGATGACGAAAACGCGTGTAAAAATACCACCAAAGGCCAGTCACAAAAGCCGTTCGTTAGTAAGGTTGTTAAACCTTTTGTATGGTTTACCGTAATGGTTAGACCAATCTTAAAATATAAATCCAGTTAAGTAAATGAAATGGCATTTTGTAACAGAATAGAAGCACGTGATATTTGCAGTTTCATCGAAGATCTTTAGTTGTAGCCGCTAAACACAGTATATACAAAAGTTTGTCTTAAACATAAATGTTTCACTCTTTCACCTTAAGATAAGTTTAGGATTAAGATTGTTTTGTTACATATGTGGAACGTCAGATCAATTGATAAATTTACGGGCCTTTTTAATTTGTCTGCCACTTAACCCAAAATTATCAGCTATTTGAAGTGCTTCTTTCTCTGCTGCGTCCGTAACATCAGAAGCCTTGTTGCATATGTTTCTTTCCCCAGCGGAAAGATATCCTGCAATTAATGCTATCGCCCCAGGAACCCACAATTTCACATCATTGTTGAAACATTCAATCTCTGGGACAGCAACTTTGAGTGCTATGTATACAACTGTCGAGCAGTTGTTTTTCAGCAGGTGATATTTATTTTCTTTACTGGATTTGTATTCCGTCCACCAAGATTTAATTTTCTCAATCTGGTCGTCGCTGCATTCAATTTTGCATGTATGTGGATTTACATTACCTTCAGCATATACATCCTGCTGTAAAGATGTATTTGGTTCGGCCGGGCTGCTCAAATTTTTGGCTGATGTCTCATCTCTAGGCCACCAGCTGATATAAGTGCCGCCTGGTAGAAGCATGGAAGTATGTCCCACATTGTCCTCATGTGGCCTCCAAACGTATATCGTTAAGACAGGCATTTTTCCTGACAGGCGAGTTCAGTTCAAGACCTAAAATGGTTGAAATTATTCTGATTCTGCTGACATATTTATCATACTGTTCAGTCGTCATGACCAACAGAAGAACATCGCATTAATTGAAAAATTTGCTTTTGTTTAATTGAAAGATTGATACAAATATGAAATGTATTGTAAAGAGTTTATACTTCCCTTTTGTCAAAGATAAGTTGTCACGCAATAAATAAATCATCGTCAATATTAAAAAAGTACAAATGTACCATAAGTTTCAATAGAAAATACAAAATTTTGTAAAAGCAATTTGTATGTCGATATAAAGAATATAATATAATATTATTCAAGACCGATTTACCAGCTCTTTGTACCGCATATTTAAACTTCATTTATTTTCTACAACCATATTTCCCCGTCATACTTCTGCTAATCAAGGCGAAAGTCCGTCCCCTTAACTGCCTGATTAGTCGGCTTAAAACACAGAGTAAATTTGTCAAGCTTGTTCTTTGGTGATTTCTAGCTCAAGTTTGAATATGAGTTATCTGGCGTCAAAAACTAGGTCACAGAGCCCAAAAGTAGAAAAACCTTGTTAATGCCTAGAGGTTACGTTTTCAGTCCAAGTATCCTTGAAATTTGTCAGAAAGGTTGTTTCGATGATTTCTTGCTAAATTTTGGATATGGGTCATCTGGAATAAAAGCTAGGTCACAGAGACCAAATATGTAAAAACCATTTTAACACTCCAGAGGTTAAATTTTTAGTCCAAATATCCTTGAAATTTGTCAGAAAGGTTGTTTCGATGATTTCTTGCTAAATTTTGGATATGGGTCATCTGGAATAAAAGCTAGGTCACAGAGACCAAATATGTAAAAACCGTTTTAACACTCCAGAGGTTAAATTTTTAGTCCAAATATCCTTAAAATTTGTCAGACAAGTTGTTTTGATGATTTTTAGCTCAATTTCGAATATTGGATATCTAGGTTCAAAAACTAGGTCATAGAGCCCAAATATGGAGAAACCTTGTTAACACTCTAGAGGTAACATTTTCGGTCCAAATAACCTGGAAATTTGTCAGAAAGATTGTTTCAATAATTTCTAGGTCAAGTTCGAATATGGGTCATTTGGGGTCAATTAACCAGGTCCATAGCAACTTTTTTAAAAGCAGTCATACTCAGATGAGCGATACAGGGCCATCATGACCCTCTTGTTTACTTTAATTATGAATGCTTCAAAATAAGTGCACTAAATAGTTTTCTGGGCGTCTAAGGCAAATCGGTTATAACAATACACAACCCTGCCAAGAGTTCAACTAGAGTTTGCATTATTCTTTTCAGTATCTTGAGTTAACATTGATAATTACATTTAAGGCAACCTTGTTGAAATAAATACTGTTTTCATACGCTAAGATGAAAAGGTTGAATTCTTACCTCTTTTAATTGCACTGCAACTCTTAATTAGCCGAAAAAAGACAGATTTCTGACTATCAAAATTGCAATAACTTAAGTGCATCAATCTTTTAATTTGAATGTCACATTAGTGGTCAAACATTTTATGCAGTTGTTTATGACTACCATTCCGTTTTATAATGCAATCTCGGACAATGGTACATGTAATGCCGAAACCACAACTGCACACATAACAAAAGACCTGAAGATGAATTACCACAATATAATTATAGCTAGATCTGCTGACATGCAATTAAATATTTCTAGGAATAGAACTAAAAAAGCTTTCTTCCAAGGAGAAAATAAAAATCTGAATCGTTTTGCATGTCTGGTCCTTGATTCTGCAGAGTACATGATTTTGTGTCATACGTGTCTCCTAAAGTATTTTATTTACATTCATGAAACTTCATAAGAATATTTGTCAGCAAGTGAAATTGTGTGATTCATTTTTGAGTCTCTGATGTGACTTCTTTTCTTTGATTCCACAAAATCACGTATACTATGCATGGCATTGTGTAAAGATACAGGGTTTGGATAATTTAAGTTCTCATTCCGAAAATAAATATGTAGTAATTTCTCAGTTAGAAAATTCGAAAACTCTTTGAATTAAATTAAGTAAAGATCCAAACCCTGTTTTACTATGGGTATCTGCTTAGATTTTGTTTTGTACTGAAGCGATACTGTTTTAATACAAATGCGAGTTATTCTAACCAAGTTTGTCATTGATTTTCATTTATTCAGAAGTGCCAGAAATTTGAATCAAACTATAAGTAACCAAAAGTAGTGAATTAATTAAATATTTATCTGCGGTCCAAACAAAAAGATAAAATAAGATAATAGAAAAATGTTGTTTTGATAGTCATTTTTTTCATTATAGTTTCGCTATTTTGTGTACTGTATTTTTACATCATATTGACCGACTACCTGTTACATCTCATGTTGACAAAATTATGTGACTGATTACATTTTAAAAATAATAATGATAACACTTTCGTTTAACCTACCATTAACACCTTCTTCCATGTTCTCATTTAGTAAATTTGATGCATTGTTAAAAATATTTTTTAAAAGTTGAGATTAGGCACATTTTTCTTGTAGATCTTGTTACGTTCATAATCTGTCCGCAACCTAAACCATAGCAATTCTTTGTAATAAAAACTGAATTTTGATTTCAGCAAGCTTAGACCCTAAAACTTAATCGGTAACCAGAAGTTTAGTGTTTTAGTGTGTTTTGGGTCTAACTTACACCCCATTGAAATACCTAAACCATAGCAATTCTTTGAAATAAAAACTGAATTTTGATTTCAGCCAGCTTAGACCCTAAAACTTAATCGATAACCAGAAGTTTTGTGTTTTAGTGTGTTTTGGGTCCAACTTACACCCCATAGACATACATGTCTATATGCTCTTGTCAAAACGGAAAGGTAAAAAAAGTCATTATACCGAAAAGTTTAATATTTTCTATAATAACGCGTGACTGCTAATAGTTCCTATTTGAACAATGTGTAAGGTCTGAGTGTTAGTTCTAAGTTCAGCTGCTGATGCTGCTGAAGCTAGCTGCTTTCAATCTTATTATTGGTAATACAACAAAAAATGAAATGTTGGAGAAAAAGCAGAGGAAAGAAAAACAAGTGTATGATCATGATGGGTTGGACCAGGCACTATGTCATCTCCACAGCAGACGGGAGTAGGTAGCTTTGAACGACTGAGAAATCGAACTAATGAAGGAAAACATGGGCGGATGAAAATCGTTTTAACTACACAAACCAAAATGATTTTATGGCAAAGCAAATCCTTTAACTCATAATGACTTAACAGCTGAGACACGTACCTTTTTGTAAAAACTCAAGGCAGTTTTATTCACAGTTAAGAATAGTGTTCAGCGAACAGGGGTTATTATGGACAAACTTTACGGTTGTTGTCTGTACTTATAATATTGTTAAAATCTGAACATATTGCACATATTTCTATTTCCGTCCAGATAAGCCCTAATAAAACCGTTGTTCTCTTAACTAGGCAGTGATGTTAAGTACGATAAGATATCTCTTAAAGGCGGGGAGTCTGGTTAAAATATGTTTAAAGATCACCGGTCAGTTGTGCAAAATATTACTTAATTTCTAGGTTTCATTGATTCGCTTCTAATGATTTAAATGAAATGTCTACTTTATGAAGGGAGGTGTGATTCCTCAGTATTTTGTAGAAAACGGGGATGTCAAACTCATCGACATCATTTTCATTCAGTCACAATCGTCCTCGTAGAATACGGGGGAACCAGAGATAAAAAAAGAATGACGAACAAGAGGACCGCAAAGTGGTCATCCTTGCTAGATCGACGGACGGATGGAGAACTGACTTCCTTTGTGGATCAGCTGCGAATGCCCCTGTTTTTCATGATATTAACTTGCTTTTCTCAGCTGTTGGGTCGTATTGGCTTTTTATTGCTCTCTACATATCGAGGATTGAGCGAGAAACGGTTGTGTTTATGATGGAGGGATATTTTCTGTGCTGTACTACAATTTGATGAGCGCTTTCGTCATTGAGTAAAACTTCTTACTTATTGCATTTTTGTTTGTAGGAAACAGTTGTAATTTGAGATACAACTGTTTTTTCTGCAGAGTCCTTCTCGAAATCAAAAGAAACTTTTAATGTCTACGTGTTAACATTGAACAATTACTTTCTTTGGAGTAGTATTCTATGTTCCAAGAAAAAATGCTCTTAAATTTTTCAAACTATTTCAGGATCCTCCTTTCTTACAGATAGATTGGAAAAAATTATTAATATTGAAGTATCAGTTTCATCATGTCTAGTGGGCTATCATTATCTACCAGATTGAGACATGAAATGTTTAAGCGGAATCTTTGAGGCCGCTATCATTGTTTCATGTTTTTTCTATTTGCTTTTAACTTCGATCATTTTAGTTGGAAATTGTCGCGTCGAGTTCCATTGAAGTTAATTAAGATTTTCTTTGGTATATAAAAAGGAAATATTGTCGATGACATATGACATGAAGTGTTTAAGCGGAATCTTTGAGGTCGCTATCATTGTTTCATGCTGTTTCAATATGCTTTTAATTTCGATCATTTTAATTGGAAATTGTGGTGTCGAGTTCCATTGAAGTTAATTAAAATATTGTTTGGTATGTAAAAAAGGAAATAATGTCGATAACCTATTCATGTTCCAAGGGAGATTACCCACGGATTGAAATATTGAATCGGATAGTGTTCTATGGATCAGTCATAAATGTTTCTACAAGTTTGTGCATAACGATTCATTTAAAAGAGAGAAAAAAGTACTTTCTCTATTGCTGTTCAGTGAAAAAAAAACCATAGAACTCCGTTTATTAGTCTACACATTAGATGCAATCCTAGAAGTTGTACAGAAATTTGGGGTTAAGAAAGTGTTCTTTTTTCATACATGTTTGCAAAAAAAATAATTTTTAATTAGGATCTTCCTTAATATAGGTGTAAGGTCGTAATGATTTATTTCATTAAAAAATATAAACATACTACTAGTGGAGACAATTGTAACATATTCACCAGCTTTTAGTAGGATAAAACGATCAAGGTTCCCCGTTGGCAGTTGACTATATAACTGAAATGTGTAACAAGACTTTTTCCAGTTCAAAGGACATTTTTCGCTCATAGCAATGATTTTGTTGCGTCTACATTTTGCTAGCTAAAGACTGACTTTCCATTTGCCTCAGATTCACCTTTGATAATTGATAACCGCTGCTTTAAATTTCTACTGATAGAGAAATACGCTGGCTTTATAAATTTCAACTTAGTTTTCCTAAACTTTGAAGTAAAGAAAATGTTAAAACCTGTTAGCTTGATACAATGATGTTTTTGTTAAAATACTGAACAGTTGAGGGCGAGTATCTCTCTGGAAAACAGATGATAAAGAATACAGCAATTTCATGAAAAATTCAGAATCTTCGAAAACTAGAGCACTTCCATAGCTCAAATATTTTTCTCTTCTCCAGCTGACTTCAAGATTTCAGAGTTTTACTTTGTTTGAAGCTGAAACGCTGTAGACACTAGTTACAGTTAAGTCTTGAAAACTAACAACAGCTGATACATTTAAAGCTAAAATATGCAGAGAACTAACAGCAAAAACATTTGCATTTTATGCAATATCAACACCAATTTTTGTCGCATCAGATTCTATTTCTAAAACCCAGTTTCTGGTAAACATTTTTCTTTCTTGAAAAAAATATCATAATTAACTTACTCATAATTCTACCACCCTTGTAAGCTATTTTAAAATAGAATTGTTTTACTAAGAAGAAAATAGCATATTGTATTGAAAAGATATTGTATAATATATAATGTTGTTAACCTGCTTTTATTATGACAATGCTATTATTAACTGAACCATTACTCAATCGAATTTTAAAAAAAAATGATTTTTTTAAAGTTCATATTAAAAGATTAATCATAAAGCCTCTCCCATACTCCACTCATTGTTTCATGTTTTATAACCATACATGCTTATTCTTTTCTGACAAATGTAGAGATTTTCTCGTATTCCGAATGGCTACGTGAAGTATCTATATACATGCTAACTGTATTTAAAATTTGATACGTTTAATCGTATTTTGAAAACAATTGTATTATGCCTTAAAATGTAACCAGAGTCAATGAACAAAGTAGATTAGCTCTCTGTGCAGATTTTAATACCAATTCAGAAGCCGCTTGTTTGAATCTTTACCAGGGATGAGGGTCTCCATTCATCCCTTTCGGTGCTAGTCCTGATTTGAACCAAGTAAAGAGTATTGGAACGAAATAAATCTAATGAATATAAGCTGGGTTTTTTTTTTTTTTGATGAATAATTTCATGCTAAACTAATTAAGAATTTGATATATGTGAGCAGCCTTCATGAGACAAGAAATTATTTTCAATTCCAAACTTCATTTATTTGCTCATTTGTATGATCATCCTTACTTTGCCATATATGCATTTGATGGTACTTAGGTCTTCAGAAAAGGTGAAATCAAAGTTCTCTTCAGCCTTCAAACTGGCCTCTTCATAAAGAAAAAATCTGCAACTATCGTCCTTTTGAGGAACAGATTTAAACTTACAGAATACGATTTAGGCTTCGGTATGGTTTCAATTAATGACAACTGCTTTGATGTTTAAACTTTATGAGCTAAAATGATGATTATTAGTGATTGAAATTGCTGATAATTTATCTCTGCAAACTTTTAGCTTTAATATGTCGAACTGTAGTTGTCAAGTTACAACTATTTTGCATATTTTGCCGGTTTGCATTCATTTTTAAATTCGAAACAGTTGTACTCAAGGTACTTGTGTTTTGCACAAAACGTTTCTCATGCATATGAGTTACTACCTCTGGACATATTCACTATTCGACCTGCATAGTGTGTGTGTTTTACGTTTAAAGATTGAGGCTATGTATAATTTGAAAAAAGAATGTTAAGATAATTGGAAAAAAATATCATTTTTGACAAAAAATTTAACTACAGCCGTTTTGCGCTCAACCCTCGATCAACCCTGGATATGGGTCTTACAGAAAAAGGAAAACAGCTGTGTAAACTGTCTGTTGTCGAATGTTCGTGAAGTTGGCGGCCCGGCGGCCTAGCGGCCTAACTTCAGCGGCCTAGCGGTCTCGCGGCCCAGCGGCCTAACCGTAGCGGTCTGGTGGCCAAGCGGCCTAGCGGCCTAAAATATACATTGTGTATTACAATAGAAATCGTATCTTTGAACTAAATGTTAACAAACAACCAACAGTTAAAGGGGTTTTTGGTGTATCTTTGAAAATTAAAAAAAAAAGGTTTTTCATGTAAAGAAGTATTTGCAATCTTAAGGCTGCTGGCGGCATAGCGGCCTAAGATTTACTTAGTGTATTACAGTTAAGATGGTATTTCTGAACTCAATTCATACAAACAAGATATACAAATGGGGAATGTGGTTTCTTTTTGAAAATTGAAAAAAAAAATCACGAAAGAATTAAATGTTTTTCTTAGGCTGCTAGCGGCCAAGCGGCCTTAAATATACTTAGAGTGTACAGTAAAAATAGTATTTCTGAACTCAGTGCAAACAAACAATATAAATAAAAGGGGTTTGGGTTGTTCAAAATAAACTAAAGAGTTTTTTACGTACTTTTGCAAATTCAAAAAAGGTGGTTTTAAGAAATACTTGCTATCTTAAGGCTGCTAGATATACATAGTGTATCACAGTAAAAAAGTACTTGTGAACAAAGTTCATACAAACAACATAAACAAAAGGTGTTTGGGGTGTCCTTTTGCAAATTAAAAAACGGTGTTTCATTAACAGAAGTTTTTGCTTTTTTAGGCTGCTAAAAAACGTCGTTTCATGATTTGTTATCTGAAGGCTGCTAGCGACCCAGCGGCCTAGAGGCCTAAGATAAACCTCGTCTTTCACATCAAGAAATATATATTTGAACTAAGTGTCGATAAGCAACAACAATAAAAAGGGTTTGGGTGTATTTTTACAAATTAAAAAATAAGCGTCCTTTAATTTATAATATATTACCTAAAGGCTGCTAGCAACCTATCGGCCTAACGGTCTACGATAAACCTTGCCTATCACTATAACAATTATATCTTTGAAGTAAGTGTCAACAAACAACAACAATAAAAGGGGTTTGGGGCGTTTTTTTAAAAGGGTTTTTATGAAAAGAAATATTTGCCTAGCAGCCCATCGGCCTAGCGGCTTAAGATATACATGGTGTATCACATTAAAACAGTATTTTTGAACCCAGTTCAAACAAACAACACAGAACAAAAGGGATTTGAGGTGTACTTTTGCAGATTATGAAGAGAGTTTTTTTCACGAAAAGACGTATTTGTTATCTTTCGGCTGCTAGTGTATCAGAGTTTGAAACAGTATTTTTGAACTCAGTTCTAACATACATTCTTAACAAAAGGGGTTGGAATTTATTTTTGAAATTTAACTATGACGTTTTATTTTCATGTAAAAAGTGCTTGCTATCTGTAAGCTGCCAGCGGCCTAGCGGCCTAGGATTTACATTGTATGTCACAATAAAATGATATTTCTGAGTTTAAACACATAGAATAAACAAAAGGTGTTCAGGTCGGGTTTTTTTTCAAATTTAAAGAAAAAACATAGTTCGTTGAAAGAACATTGCTATTTGTACACTACTAGCAGCGCCGCCGTCAGAGAAAGTCCTTGTGTTTCATTGTAAAGGAAGTATTTCTGCACTCAGTTTCATCAAACGACAATTTAGTTATTTCTCATGATTTTAAAAAGAAAGAATGGAAGAAAGGAAGGAAAAGGAAGGAAAGAAAAAAGAGAGGAAGAAAGGAAAGAAAGCAAGAAAGAAAGTGGGTCGGTCTTCGGTAGGTCAATAAGCCGGGCGGCCGGTCGATCAATCGGTCAGACAGAGAGTGAGTGAGCCAATCAGTAAGTAAGTAAATAAGTTAGTAAAAATGTAAATATATTTAAGGTAGGTCGAATTAAAAATATTCGTATTTACTTTCTTACTGACTGACTGACTGACTGACTGACTGACCGACCGACCGAACGAACGAACGACTCACTCACTCACTCATTCACTCACTCACTTTAGTTTCTTTAATTTCATTCCCTCTTACTGTTTCTTTTTCTTTCTCTTCACTCTTTTCTTTTTAAGATTATGAGAGGTAGATAGATAGATTATGTTATTTTTTTAGACAGAGTTCAGAAATACTATTCAACTGTGAATTCTATGTATATCATAGGCTGCTAGGCCGCTAGCTGCCTTAAAAAAGCTAAAACTTCTCTTTTATTTTCAATTTGCCAAAAAAAAAAAAAAAACTCCTTTTATTTATATTGTTTGTTTGCCCTGAGTTCAGAAATACTTTTTTTACTGTAACACTCTATGTATATCTTAGGCCGCTGGGCCGCCGACAGCCTAAAAAAGCGAAAACTTCTTTTCATGAAAAACCTTTTGAATTTACGAATATATATCAAAGCGTTTTTGTTGATGTTGTTTATCTGAACTAAGTTCAGAAATACTATCTAAACTGTGATACACTAGATATATTATAGGCCGCTTTTGTTGTTGTTGTTTGTTGACTAAATAGATATCATTTTTATTTTGATAACAATGTTTATCTTAGGCCGCTAGGTCACTGGGCCGCCAAGCTGCTACGGTTGGGCCGCTAGGCCGCGGGGCTGCCAACTCCACGAACATCTGTTTTTGATACGTAATCTTGAAAACGTCGTGTTACACAGAGCAAGCCTATTTGCAAGCTTTCTATTCACTGCGCAAGGGAAAAAAACGTTTATTGTTCGTATTTCTACATCTTGCACCTCGGTAAGGAATTTTTTTGATAACGCTGTTTCTTTTTTAAAATAAATAAAATGGGCTGGTACGGAAAATGTTTGTGTGTGCTTTAATTAAAGCGACTTACTCACAGATGGGCCGGCGATGAAAAAAAAAAAGAAAGAAAATGTTTATACATCTGGAAATTCTAGTTGTAATTGTGAAGAACATATCTAAACTAAGTTATTGGTTCATTTTTTGTTACAGAAAAACATCAAAATATAAAGTTTTACACACTTTAATTGGTAAAAAATTTACTCCGTTAGTCATGGGGTAGATATTTTATTTATAACATTAATTTTGAATAGTGCTATTTACTAGACGCTGTGGTGTAGATCGTCGCTCTGTATTTTACTGACCGAAAGGTCATGGGTTTGAATCCTTGTTTCATCTAAAACAATCACTTTCACAGTCTTGGTGAATAGAAGCATGATATTATGTTTTTTCCATAGTATATTAACTTTTTTTAAAATTTTAAGAAACAAAAAAGAACAAAATTCTATGAGTCAGTCGCTTTACGAGTAAAGGTTGTTTTAACACAGTGATTCAAAAATCTTAAACTTTGGTATAACTTTTTTAAATAACTTAAAGAAACATTCGCTCACTAAGAAATAAATGAATTTGAACATTTGGTCTTATTGAAATTATTTGCTTTTAATGGATGTTAGAATGTATGACTTTTAAATAAATATTTACATTGATATGACACAGACTTACTTTTTCATCTCATATTTCTCTGCAGATTACATTTTCCGGACTGATTTTCTCGCCCTTATTCATGTGACATTCTGCTCTCTCACAAGGCAAATCTGCAAGGCGATACGTTATTTAAGCAAATTCAATAGAAAACAGGAAATTGGTAAAACCAAATAATGCTCCCCGAAGTATTTTTTGTTCAGAATGGCAGAAAAGTAAGAAACGTACTATCAATGGTATTTCAATGACATGTGAAATTAAATACTTTTTATTCGCCCGTTTAAAAAACGGGACGTGTTATGGGAACGCCAATGGCGGGCGGGCCTAAAGATGGTAGGCAGCGCTTGATATTGTGCAGCATGGCCTGCCTAGCGGAGGGCGGCGTTGCCTACCTTACGGTGGCGTTTCTTACCCAACATAAAAGGCAAAGTTTTATGATATATTCATCAGCATGTTTGAAGAGCTGAAGTTAGGCATTGATACATATATTTTAATTATTGTATCTATTTTGTTTTCGTTTTATAATTTTTAAGAATATAGTTGACAATTTAACATATTAAGACTTCATAATTAAATATTATAGGTGAAAATAAATTTATGGTTTTAAATCAGTTGTCGCAGATGAATTTATATATACTACACATGTGTGTATCATCAACCTCAGGCATTATTTAACTAGACAAGTCCACTTTTTTTAATCAATAGTCGTTTAATTATCGACATCTCGTCCGACAACTCCAGATTAAATTTACACCAAAATTTGCTCATAATCTCTTTAAACAATTAACAAACCAAAATAGTTGTTTGAAATCAATCAGTAGTAGGTGTAAATCGTTCTCTTTTTTTTCTTAACAACCTTTTGTTTTGTTCTTAGATCTATGTGTTTGAACTTTTAACTGACTTTAATTTGAGGGTTATAAAATGTTATTGTTTACTTTTCACGGACATTTTTAACGATGCAGGTGGATATCTATTTAATTTGTTTGTTAATTTATTTGTAGTGTAAACCATTTACGTGGTTTATATATATATATGTAATTAAATCAAACGTATTTTATTGATTAAATTTACCCAAAAAACTGTTGGTGTTGTGTTTTGAATTAAAATCGTTACGAAATAAACACAGAGATAATTTCTTCTGCCCACCGTGTTTCCGTATTAAATGTTCCGTGCAGAGCTTATACCGGATGGTCCGTACTGTATAATTTTTACCGCATCGTAAATGATAATCTCTCATAGGTAAAAAAATCGATACCGAGACATGATAAATCGCAGCGATAGGGATTTATATAGCGCGTTTCCAGACCATGCTATTTGAAAGACCCTGAAGTCCATAGAAAAATCACATTAATAATCATTTGCTCATTTAAAGTATTTTTTTCTAATAAAAGATCTATTTCACAAACTACACGTATCATCTGTAAACTGAGTTTTTTCTATCTCAAAAGGTAAGTTATTATTATTAATTTTACCTAACTTTCCAAAAAATCAATTTTTGTTTAATTCTACTAAAATAATTCACGTGTTCATGACAACGATATTCATGTAAATTTAAAAAATGACATATTACCGTGTATTAATTTTACAAAAATTCAAGAAGATTTCATGTATGCGTGTAGCAACGAGCAAAACACAACATGAAAACTCAGAATGCCTCCTTGTATGTTTCGAAAATATATGGCATGCACAATGCACACTATAAAATTGACTGAATTCTTCAGAAACGTCAAATAAAAAACTTCTTGACAGTCACTGATATCCATGTACGGACTGCCTAAAGAACTCATCTTTTATGTTTGAGATTTTTATCCAGGTTATTGATATTGAAATTGTTTTTCATTTCAGTTTGCTCTGTGGGAAGTATGGCGTGATCAAGGGCGGATATAGAAATTCTGGCTGTGGGGCCCGAGCCCAATTCCAAGAGTCCGACCGATTTTAGGAGGACAAATGCAATATTTCAGGGGATTTTGGAACATCTACTGGGATTGGGACTAGTCTGACCCCAAAACCACCGGAAACCAAGGTGTGCATTCACGACAATCGAACAGCAGGCGCATGGGTCACGATACTTCGCCAGCAGGGGTTTCGGGGGCTCGAAATACTTAGACTAGGGGGGTCAGTTTAAAAACTGAGTCACAAGTTTGTTATGATTATATTTTAATCTATATGTTATTTGTTAATAATAAAACATCAGCCAATTGAACGAAAGTTAAAGAGCATGCGCATTTTTCCCCTGACAGTTCTCCAAGAGTTCTAGACCGTGCGACCTGGCAAGTAGTTCTCACGTTTTTAAAAGATCAACGATTTAACATTTAAAGTAAAAATAAAATAACAACAGCATTTGATTTCATAAATTTGTTATGCATTCATGTACCTTCGTTGTATCTAAGTACTGCACAGTAGATTTAAAAATCGAGCACTTGAATTTCAATACAAGCAAAATCACCGCACATTCAGACAGTAACGATTGTCTTTAAAGTGATATACTCTAAATGAATTTCTGGTATAATGTCTTAGGCCTATATCCTGAGAAAAATTTCGTTTCTAATAAAAATTTTCCATCCATAAATCATATGAAAACATCCCTCTAAATATAGGGGCTAGTTTAATGCCTTCAGTTTACCTGTTGTCCTCAGAATTTTCAACTTCATATTTACATCTGATTTATTACTTCAATATCATATATATTTATACGTTTTTTTTTCCACTCCCTTGTATTCGTAGAGCGGGACGTCAATTTTTTTACCCATTTTGGATATTCTCTATAAAATAATCATCGCTTCTTTTTGACGAGTTTAAACACGCCAGTTGAGGAATGGTTGCAAAAAGTTTAAATAAATAAATAAATAAGCGGATAAAACCTTTCGCTCATGAGAGTAACCGAAATTAATTTCATGAAATCACTGAAAGTCGTAATATAACTGTTATGTTAACAGCACGGAATGCACGGAATGCACGGACTTCTTGCGAAAAAAACACGGACTTTGTCAAATGTACGATACTTGAATTCATAATTATAATCTCGTAAATCGTTTTGCTCGCGAAAACATTTTTTTGTAAATAACAAAATGGTATTCAAAGGAATTGAATAGCCATGGAAAACATATACATTATGCTGTGGTCATTTCAACTACTCTAACAATAAGAGTTGCAATTATTATTAAATGGGCGCTAAAGGGGATTTAGCATGAGAACTGTTCTTATAAAATCGGTTTATCATATCAGAGATTTATTTTGAACATATACATGTGGGTTTAACTATATCTAACAATATAGGGGGCTTCCTCAAAATTATTTTTGCAAAGTCTTTATCGCATAAACGATATATCTGACAGTGTATTTCAAGGACACATAATATGCATTACCCGTCTTCAAAATGTGATAGTACCTCTATATTTGAACATTAGTGCCTTTGTATATTTAAGTAATAGATACAGTACGAGTTTTTCTTAGTTCGCTTAGACAAACAACCATTTTGTTGTAAGAAGACACTTTTGAAGAGAATACGAGTACCTGTATCTGACTTACACGACGATCTAAGGTAAAAATATATCAATGGGTGATATATAATATTTATGTAAACAAATACTATAAATTTCAAAAACAAAAATAAATAAATGTATGAAAATGTTTGCTGAAAAGTGAAAGCTATAAAAATAATTCTTTGGTCTTAAAGCAATGAAAGTATCGACACCTAGTAATCCCACGAAATTTCCGTGCAATAATCTAAGTCGGAGAAATGGCGAAATGACCGGGCCGTAACAGCTAGTCTGAAACACAGCATCCTGTATGTCGTAGTGCCATCAGTTACAGTCGACATTGAGACAGCAGAACTCAATTACTGGATGTGTCGGTTTATCATAGAGGTACATTGAATTTTATTTTACATACCTTAAATGCCCATTTACAGAAATTCTACATTTTCACTTCGACCTGTTGATATACCATGACATAGTGGTAGAATTTCTATCCATTTTTATGTATATTTATTATAATATTGTACGAAGCGTAACCTCGAGAGAAAACATTACGGCTGGTGTTCATAGTAAAATATGATTTGATCTAACATTCTTCTATGTATGCCATGCTTTTTAATGGTTTATACTAATGTTTACAGACAGTTGCAGCATAAAATCATGTGCTGTCTACAATGACGTCATCAAATCATTTTCATGTTATGCACTCTCCTTCGCTAACAAATCATGAAAGTTGAACAATGTTTATGTTATAAATTTCTTAAATTTACGAAACAGGGGAACGTGCTTCCAGTAAATATTTACATCTTATATACGATAAGCGTTAATCTTTTATAGGAGATACTAACTCCTAATTAGGAGTTATAAAAGTTTAATTTGGACTTTGCAACTCCTAACTAGAAGTGTGTAAGTCCTAAGTGGGGGTTACGTTGTTCTAATTAGAAACTAAGTCTTAATTTTGCTTCTGTAACTCTTAGTCAGGTGTTTATTAAGTCCGATTTACAAGTCACTAAGAAGACTGTTTCCTAGGATTAAAAAAAAAAACTTGTCCGCGGCAAAGCCTCGATTCAGGAACTTTTACGAGGTAACGCCGATTTCAGAATGAAGCTCCGAGGCAGCCTTGCTGTTACCTCATTAAAATTGTCTAAATCACAGTGTATCTGTTGTTGTGTTTTTCAGTATCGTTTGAGACTAATAGTTCCAGGTATACCGAAAATCAAAAAAACAAAAAATAATGTATTAGATACGTTATTGTACTTTTTGATATCGACGAAACACAAAAGTCGCCTTCAGTACGGTAGGCAGGTCGTCATTCTCACGAATAATCTTGAAAAGCAAATACTTTCCCGCAAATATTTATAATGAGGGTTTAGATATAATGACTTCGCAAACCGTTTACACCAATTCATTTCTTTCAATTTGTTTTACTTTAAAATATTTTGGTCCGTTTACTTAGCGTGTTGTACGTTTCTTTTTCCAATTAAGTTCGCCCCTTGATGATTACAAGGCTTTTTCGGACGCTTCTACGTCTGTAAGAAGACACCTTTAAATAACTGT
Organism: Cyclina sinensis; assembly: GCA_012932295.1. Lineage (NCBI taxonomy): Eukaryota > Metazoa > Mollusca > Bivalvia > Venerida > Veneridae > Cyclina > Cyclina sinensis. The sequence goes on from JAAONU010000001.1 coordinate 23,205,643, forward strand.
TACCTTTAACGTGAATTTATTGTTGTCAGTGATATATAATAGCTGAAATGTACGGCTTTTAACCGGCCCAAACAGGACACCGTACATTTTAGCGATTATATATCACTGACAGCAATAAATTTACGTGGAAGATAACAGTTATTTAAAAGTGTCTTCTTACAGACGTAAGAAGACTTTTTGAATAGCTGTGCTTGGGGTATAGTCGTTATTACATATATACAGATATATATTAGAAAATCAAGAACAACCATGTGAAAATGCAAACAATGAGTAAACAAAACAATAAAAATATAAGGACTTTGAGTTCCACAGATCTTTTTAAGTACATGGTTGATTGAAAGTAAATGATGTTTTCCTGAACTCAATTAATTGAAAACAGGATTCAAGTAAAAATTGTCTGGTCAAAGAAATACAATGTGTTTTTCACTTATTTTGCTAATTTATCACCGATACTCTTGTCACATGGCAAGCTTCACCTGATCGTTTTACTTAATGTTTTGGTATAGAACAGGAAGTGTCTGAGTTTAAAAGGTATCTCTGGTTCGTTCACGTGCTCAACAGACACGGTGCACTTCCAAAAGACGGTTAACTTTGTAACTAAACCGCCATGACGTCATCACCGATATACTCCGTAAATCACTTCAATTTGAATTATTTCGAAGACTTGGTGGAACTTCTTTCAATATTTTCTGTAATATGGGCGCATGATAGTCTGGATTTTTGGTGTATGCTTGAGCCTTATTACCCACAAGTAAACTCTTAAGTAGAATTCTGATGACAGTCGAGTTGAAACGATTAGAGGTCAAACCTACCATCCCTTGAATTTCAATCTAGCGCTCATTGCCCATTAAAATTGATACCATGTCTCACTATCGAAATACTGGAAATAGACATCAGCAACTGTTTTTTTAATAATTAAATGTCTTAAAATATAAATATTTTCTTTCAACTCATGATCATCTACTTTTTAATATGTTTGTGCTTTTTAATCGTGAATAATGCTGTATTATAATAAACACCGAGTAAGCACCTTCTGCGCTTTGATTCATTTTTTTCTGCGAATACGTGTTTTTGCGTTTGTTTCATGACGCTGTGCGAGTTTAAACATACAAGACTTATATGATGCTTCCAACATATCTTTAAAAAACACCGTCCAAATATTAGGACCCAGGTCAAAACCACGATGTCCGCGGCTTATATGAGACCACGGCCGTAATTGAGGCCCTGATGGGACCAACAGCGGTATTATTTGCAAGGTTATCGCAGCTGCTATAACCTATAATTATACATAAGAATTTGTAGAAAATACTAAAACTTGAAACTGCCCATGATAATGTAATTCAGCGGCCAAAATAAAGGTAAAGAACTTTACATAACTGCAGCAGTGTTCTCATTAAGTTTATCTGCAGATTTTCGCCAATGTCCATTTGAGGGAATGACTGGGTGCTTGTTTTCCAATCAAAAAATACAAGTGTGATCATGTTATTGGCTATATAAAAACCAAGGAACAATATCTCAAATACAAAAAAGAATTATGTCTTAGCTCTGTTGTCGTCCATACGCTTAAATTAAGCAGAACAACTTTCTTACAAAACTATTCTGAAACGACTCCTTAAGCAATCTCCCACGCAGTGATCTCCCCTTACAGGATTAGATCTCTGACGTCACAACATTTTCGTCAAGATTTTTGACGATATGATTTTTTTCAATTTTGATTTTTTTTAAAAAAGTAAACACGGTTGTGCTAATGTTTCAAGAATGTAAGGTGTTAGATGTGAACTCAAATAAAAAATAATTTCGAAAACATAAATATTATGAAAATAATCTTAATATCGTACCGTTTATTTCAAAACAATAAGACCGCTTTTGAAAAAGAAATCATTCAAGTCATCAATACTACTGTACTAAAGTTCTTTTTTAACAGAAATGAAATTTTGTCAACCATATCGGCAGACTTGACACCAGAGCTCAAATTATAGTGTCTCTGTTTATCAAAGATAAACATTTTTTCAACGGTTTCTTTGGCGTATCCGCCATCTTGACGCAATCATGTGATAAGACCATCATCACGTGATTCGTGTGAAGGCAGTGGTTACTGAGTTTGCTCCTTAAGGTGTTTTCTTTTTTGAAAGAGCGCCTCATTTGACCCCTTTCTCTGGGGCCTCATCTGACCTTGCAAAGCCAGGTGTATCAGTATTGACATGCTGATCTTTTTAGCGCCGCCCATTCAGCTCTCGAACACTACGGCAACCGTCGCAAATACCTTCATTGCGTTTGTACGAAGTAGGCGGAAATAGCCGAGTGGTTACGATCATAACTTGCATGAGGGTCAGAGGTGAACATATGTAAATTTCTTTCACACTTGTTTGTTCGCTCACTATAAAAAGGTCAATTCTCGAATTTCAGTCATGAGCTTTCTTTTTTCTGATAGCATACTTTAGTTTGTTTACTATGTTAACTAAGTAATGGTGGAACTGCTTTGGCTTTTGAATGAATGTAAGTAGGTTTATTACCTTACACAGTTTTCATTTTTTTAATACTATCGAGATGAGTTATTATGTGCAGTGCTTTTGTCATTTTATTTTTGGAGAAATTGAAAACAAAGTTGAAGAAACCATTTTTCTGTGCCATTTTATTTCTATTCATGTAGTCTCTCTTTGTCTGTTCTTTTTAAAATCTGCTTAGATTTTTATTCTTAAATTCAGAGTTTTCGTTTTCAGTTTTCCTTTTTACCCTTGATTACTTGGTCGCTTGTGTTGCACAGACTTAGACTTATGTAAAAGCTGTAGTCTCAATATTTCGACTGCAAGACCGACCGATTTACAAACTGATATTACATAGATGTCGGTCGACCATCGTCTATATAATAAAGAGCCCTGGCGCACAATTTGTTGGGCTAGATAGGGAGTTACTCACAGAATTTAGCTGAAATGGTTTTCTTTTGAAATTTAAAGCGACTGACTCACAGAATTTAGCCGATTTTTTTCTCGAAAAAATTAAGATAAGTTAATATACTATGGAAAATTTCTATTTGTCTTTCGTCCGCCCGTACTGCACATTAACTTGAAAAAAAAAACTACAATACTTTCAAACCTTACAGGATCGTCGACCTACATGAATAGATGACTCCTATTGTTGGTGGGAGGGGGGAACTTAGGTTATTTGTTCTTTGTTCACGCAGCGAGTTTCTCGTTCGTACTGACGGATGCACGGCACCAAAACAATGTCTTTTCCTCAAAAGGGGATATGAAATCATTTAGTCTAATGATTCACAGCCAAGGACCTGGTCTTTGTATGACTTCTGTTATATCATCAGTATGATCAAAGTGTAATCGACTTAGCATTTTTTTTCGTATACAGCTCACTAAATCAAAGAGTTCTATTCATTGAAAATAGCTACCCAAGAAGCTATATTCGAAGTGAGCTCTATACGGTGTGACAGACCCTTTAAATCAAAACTAAAACCCATTCTGGCAAAGAATACATTGAAAACACACGCTAATTTCAACATCGCTGTTTCTGTTGTATCTGGGTAAATCAATTTTATGTTGTAATATGATTAAATCCTTGTATCACTCACTCCTATTCTGTTCAGTGGAACTTCAGATTTCTAAAACTCAAATATATGCACCTTCTGTATCAAACCTCTTCGAATTGATTTAAGAGGCAGCTGGACTCTCGATCCGATGTCGCTGGTTCGAATCCCGCCAGTGGGGAGATTCCGCATTCAAAACATTTCACAATCTACACTTACGGTGCGAATACAAGTTTGACCACATGAAGCAGTCATCGAAGGGGGGTTAATATAAGTTGCAAATTCTTGTTCCCAATTGATATAAATAAACCGGTTAAGGCTAAACTCGAATTTATTAAGTTAGAGAGACAACGCGGCGGGGTTCTCTCAAGGTGAACCGGGATACGTTCAATCTTGTGTTCAGCTTAGTTAAAATCCTCTAGCTACCCTATGCATGTATTATTTAAGTAGGATGATACTGTATGAATATAACCTACCCAGCTTAATATTTTTTCTACCACAAAATCTGTTTTGAAAATATAAAACAATAAAATTTGCAAAAATAGTATCATTGTAACTGAGAAAAAGTTCTGAAAACGATGGTGCTATAGAAAAAATAAAAGGGCAAAACACTCTGTGCAATCAATCAGTCCGTTTTCTGCTCCTTATATATGCGCATGTTCTAACTGTACTAAAGCTTCTCATTATTTTTTATTCAATTTCGTAAGTGGTTGCTGAGAAAAGCTCGGACAAGAATAATGCTGTAGTATACTATCTGTAATAAATCAAGCCCATTACTTTGTGAAAAATAATTCAAATTAATGGTTGCTGACAAATAGCCCTGACAAGAATGTGTTACGGACACTCGGACGAAGCGGTAACTAGTTTGATATGGTAACTGAAATACCAAATAAAGTCACGTTATCAAACAATGCCCATGAGTTGCACCAAACTCTTATAGTCTTTTTACGTTAAACTATGAATTATTTAGAAAGTAATTTGTTTATCAATGAAATATTAAAAGTAACTATGTATATGGAGAGTTATAGGTTCTTCGAATATGGTTTGAATAACTTAAAGAACAATAGAAATACCGTTATCCGCTTTATTTTACTTATAGTATGGTGCTTGTATTCATACTTTTTTTAAACAAGCTGCAGAACAATAATGAAGCTAAACAGCTCAGCAGTGGCATAAAACTCTCTCCTAAATCTAACAGCTTGGCAATGGCATAAAACTCTCTCCTAAATCTAACAGCTTGGCAATGGCATAAAACTCTCTCCTAAAACTAACAGCTTGGCAATGGCATAAAACTCTCTCCTAAAACTAACAGCTTGGCAATGGCATAAAACTCTCTACTAAAACTAACAGCTTGGCAATGGCATAAAACTCTCTCCTAAAACTAACAGCTTGGCAGTGGCATAAAACTCTCTCCTAAATCTAACAGCTTGGCAATGGCATAAAACTCTCTCCTAAAACTAACAGCTTGGCAATGGCATAAAACTCTCTCCTAAAACTAACAGCTTGGCAATGGCATAAAACTCTTTCCTAAAACTAAGAAAGCACAGATAAAATATAAAGGTTATAAAAAACAGTCTGTAATTTTGACCTACACATCAAATATTGCATCTAAATATTCATTTTTTGGTTCCATAGTAGTAACTACGGAGAACACTTGACTAAACCAGTGAGAAACTTGTTCTGCTATAGAAAGGTCATGCCCTTGAATCTCTGCCTGACGGAACATTTCTCTTGCAGCATCATTTTCTGCAAACCGTTCAAGATGGCAGGCAGCCACATATTTCGTGACTGATTCGTCTCTTTCATCTGGCCAATCATCGACGATTGATTCCAGCATCGCCAAACTGTTTCTAGCAGCATTAACATTCCCGACTGCCATGTAAAACCTTATCATCGAGTTTAAAAATGCAATTTTGACTGGAATTCGCACAACAGAAGTACTATCACTTCGAAAAACACATTTTGTCACTTCATCTAATAACGGGAAATCAGCTTTACTATACACCACAAAGTTACGATCTTTTGACAATATATCATAAAAAACATCGCCTGTTTCCGGTTGCTGTTGGTGGTTCTGGGGGTAAAACATTTTGTATGCTACCTCTAACATTTTCATTGAAACTTTTTTACCATTTCTTCTTTCTGCTGTAAATTTCCTCTGAAGTCGATCAGAAATTTGGTCTGCTTTTTCATCCATTTTTAGTTCTCTGAACGCTTTCATACGACAATAATCAGTGAACAAATCAGCATCAAGGTTATTTACATCTTCTGTTGAAAACGAAACAGAATCCATATCCAGGTTTTCACTTTCAAGGTACTGTTTTCTATCATATATAATTTCTCCGGTTCCTGTGGATGACTGGTATACGTTATCTCGAGGATGTGATTCCATTTCAAAGCTAAGTTCTGTAAGAAACTGTGTTTCTAATACTTGTTCATTCTGATGGTTACTGTACTCACTCTCCAACATTTCTGTTTGCATTCCGGTGCAGCTTTGCAAGACTGGATCATCATGCATCGTTTCATCACTAGTACTTAAGAATGTCTCTTCTGTATACAGCTCACTGCTTCCAGCCTCAAAGGGGGTCTCAAAATTGTTCCAGCGATCTGGAAAATGTGTCACACGGGAATTTCCCTCCATGATTACATCATTATCCGTTTCTTGCAAAATAATTGTTTGTTCTTGAACACCGATCTGTTCATAATGGCCTTCCGTATGCTCAGTTTCTCTAAGCAAGCGCACGTATTCGGCTCTATCATAAATTAGTTCAACATGATATTTTGTTGCACTTTCACTACTAGTAGCTTCCGCCGCCATATTTTCTTCAGATGAAAATACAGGAAAGTCAGGAAACTGTCGTGATAAGTCTGTAATAATGACACCTGAATCTTCAAACTGTCTTAAATGCAAGAGTGTATTCAACATGTCTAAATCAAGGGACAAATTAGAGGGATCTATGTGTCTTGCTTCTTTATACATTCTTTTAGCTGCCTCAATAACAGTTTCTTGTTGTGCTACGCGTGTACCACTCTGCAACGATACAATCAAAGACCTGGCAAATATCACCAAAATCTGAGAATAGCTTGCTTTGCCAAATATCCTAATAAGCTCTAATTGGGATTTGGTATGCATGAGAAGATGCATTTTTTCTAGATATTCCAGAACTTTGCCAGATGTACCCTCGAAATAGTAACTAATGACAACTGTATACATCAAATCCATATATTCCTCATCAGATAATGTGTCTGTTTTCATCTTGTAATAAAAGGTTAATGCTTGATTAGCATAGATATTGGCAGAATTATAAAGTTCTTTCAGAATATGTGCTTTTGAAAGCCGAATCAATGTACTCACATACAGCTGAGGTCTCATCTCGCCAGCTTCTTTGGCATGCTCAATTAATGGAGTGTACACTCGTTCGTGTAATTCCAGTGGAAGACGAATGTATCTGCTTTGATGCAAAAGTTGCCCAAGTGGGTCACGTCGTAATCTTTGTATGGTATAAAGTAGAGTGTCTAATTCCTCTTCTGACATCGTTTCCAATTTTGCAAAAATGTTCCTTGATTTTATGAAATAATGGCTCATATGTCTGTTTTTGAAATGCTCCAGGTATTTATCTAGAAAATGAAATAGTAGTTTAGCTATATTCCGTTGACGCCATATGTCTTTACTCTGTTGTTCACTTTCATAATACATTAAATTTAAGAACTGGTAAGATTCTACTATGAGTTACCAATCCACTTATCTCTTCGTTTCCTGGTGGTCCCGATATCAAAGCCTTTAAAACGTGTAACATCTCACGCTGCACCACAGATAACGACCTTGCAAGTTTCAGATCCCCAGTAAACGAAATTCTCCACTCGTAATCCTCCATTGGACTTCCAACACTACCCTTTGGAATAAGTGTGCATCCATCATTATATATCTCATCTATCAACGACTGTGGTGGCCAACCACTAGGTCTCTCTCTATACAACCACTCTTCGGCTATCTTTAGCCATGCTCTTGGGTATGGAACACAAAACACCATATCCACCTCGAAGGGTGTCGTACTCTCGAACCCTGACATATAAGCAGTAGCTGCTGGGCCATGTGCTACCACAGATGAAAATAAACTGCTATCCTTCTCTTGTTTGTCAAACCACTGTCGTATAAAAGATTTCATTTCATGCCAATATTTTACACGCGCTTCTGTTGTTTTCAGACTGCTGACATAAACATCATCTACTGTTTGAACGGGTAGTGGCTGACGACGGCATTTCTCCAACAAAACATACCCAGGCGGAGTGTCAGGCAGAACCTTGATGTTTAGATATTTGTCCTCATACCCACACGTAGTGCAGTTTGCATTTGCATTTTGTATACACATTTGGTTGTTTTCGTCAATCTCTTGCATTTTCACATTTAAGACATGTTCATGGCCACTCTTGTCATATTTACAACGTTCACGAATGTCATATTTTCTATTTATAGTAACAATGTCAATATCTCTTGCGTCAGGTAGGTACTTTGTATTGAGATATAACCCCTGTGCGGCACTGCCAGACTAATACATCGAAGAAGTTCCAACATGATATTGTTTCAATGGATATTTCTTAATAAAATCGTCTGAAATTTCCATAAGAAAATTTTTCAGCTCAAGTCCGTAATAAAGCATAAAAACAACCGTTGCTATAGGTACTTCCGACACAGGATCAATTTCAGAGTCGCTCAGTACGAACTCAATTGTCGCATCATCCATCCTTTTCAATACTAAAATCTCAACCTTTGGGTGTCAAAAATCCTAGAATAAAAGAAATATCAATAGAATAGACACATCTATTTTCAAAAGGTACTACTTTAATATATGTTTAAATACTGTAACTTCCTCGTCTACACAATTTCCTTTAAAAATGTCTTGAAATTCATATCTACTGTATAAAAGGACAAGCAAACAAGACAAAAAAGAAATGTTTAAAACTAAGCAATCCTAGGCAATCATGTAAGTAGACCCTACTCATAATTTTCTTTTTCGTAGCTGAACAAAAATGTAACATGAAAATCTAGTCTTGAATGTAGCTGACGATTACTAGAAGTCAGGCACATTCAACATGCATTATTCAAAATCAGTCATGAAATTCACTCGTTTAATGAAACAGAAACTTTTAAATTAAATGAAACAAACAGAACGTATATAAACTATATATTATTTACTCGCTTTTTCTTTAACCTTTATCATACTGGTGGCGATTCTATTTGCCTTTGTAACCAGTGCAGACCACGATCAGCCTGCACATACGTGCAGTCGGATCATCCGTGCAGTCTGATCACGATCTGCACTGTTCACTTATTCAGTCAGTATTTTTACAACTGATACGCCGATAAATGGTAAACTGAAAGGTGGACGAGTCCATTATAGAAATTTAGCAGGCTAAAGGGTTAAAGTTTAAAGCATATAAATCTTCACACTGCTAACACTTTTAAGCTCTTACGACCAAGCTTGCCCATGTATCTCCACAGTTCATTCTTTGTTAAGCAGTGCAATTACACTTTTTTGCCTTACCAGACGATATTTTTGTTATATACAGAGTGCACATGCTTTATGTATAGATGCTGAACAAACACACATAGAACTTAACCAAATTTACTTCTGCTTGGCAGATATAAGCATACTACAAAATGAGCTTAAAATGCTGTCTAAGAATATGGTAGGTATTTTCAGCTGCATCTGTGTCAGTAATTAGTCAAAGACACCTTTCAAACGTTTCTTAACCCTTCGCCTGCTAGATACCTGAAACTGACTCGTCTGTCTTTCAATTTCGACAGATCCATTTATTGTTAACAGTGGTACTTATTAAAAATATACTGACTAAATGGCAGACCGTGATCAGACTGCGCGGATGTGCATGCTCATCTTGGTCTACACTGGTCGCAAAGGCAAACACAATTGCCGCCAGCAGGAGAAGCGTTGAAGAAACTCGCCAGGAACGTAACGTTTATCATATTTCAGTCGTTTATACTTTCGTTTTCCTGTTGTTGTTTTTTTTTTCAGAGAACGGTTCGTTTAGCATTTTTATCTGCCTTAATCCAAGGCGAGCAGATGTGAAATATAACAATAGATTAAACCTTAAAATGCCAGAAACAATATACAGTGAGTGGTGCAGCGAAGTTTTCTTCCTCCGAAACTTTTATTTGCTTTGCATATATTAAGTAAAATGCACGAGTTCTTCCTATATATATATATATATATATATATATATATATATATATATATATATATATATATTCTAAGTAATATAATATAGTGCGATTTCAGGAGCACTACCATTCCGCGCGAAAAACGAGTGAATATATCTCCTTGCAAAGCAAATAAGTAAAACCTTTTCATTGCATACGCTTGAAATAAAAAAAGATCTAGAAAACAAAACAGTAAATTTTAGTGTTTAATCACAAGCCATTAAAATTTACCAAAATTTACTACGATGTCACTAGAATTGTATGAATGAGACCACGATTCACACATGCTCCATGAAAGTATACTTGGTACTAAATTCGTTGCACACACCACTCGATATAATATATTAGAAAGTACAGCACGACTGCTCGAGATGAATGAAATAAAGGCGAATTTTAGTTAGCGTATGCAATAAATTGATTTATAAAGCATTAATTAATTACTCAGATCTGTTAAGATAACCAGTTACAATGGTAGGATACTACGTCATCGCGCACCTGTTTTATGCTCTCTCGCGGACCACTTTTTGTCAACAATCCGTCGTTTGAAAGGTAAAATGACCTTTTTCAATAAGAAATCTTTAGAGTTGCAAAAAGTCACGTAATGCACCGAAGACTGGCTGGTGTACTTGGTATTAACGTAAAGAATTTTTATAATGTAAAATTCTAGTTTAGGCCTGAAAACGGGTGAAAGTTTTTTTCAGCATGCATTCAGAAACAAGAACTGTCACTGTAAGATGACAATGCCCCCGAAATGGTGCTTTGACTTTGAGATGAGGACCAGTCATTCAAGGGTAAAAGTCAAATAAATATAGGTCAATGCAAAGGTCTTGTCCAAGTATGAAGTAAATCGACTTTCTAATAAGGAGATTATGGACAATGTTAAAGTTTTTGGGCAGTTGGATCTTCAAGGTAAAGGTCATTCAGGGGACAAGGTCAAATAAATATAGGTCAGTGGGAAAGTCTTGTCCAAAGGTGTGTTGTGTCATTCAAGGGTCAATGTCAGATAGATATAGGCCAGTAAGAAGGTCTTGTCCAAAGAGGTGTTGTATCTAAGTATGAAATAAATCCACGAAATAATAAAGAAGTTATGTCAATATTTAAGTTTTTGGAAATTAGATCTTTAAGTTGAAGGTCATTCAAAGGTCAATGTCAAATATAGGTCAGTGGGAAGGTCTTGATCAAAGGGGTGTTGTGTTCAAGTATGAAGTAAATCCACTTACATACTAATTAGGAAGATATGGTCAATGTTAAAGTTTTTGGACAATTGGATCTTCAAGGTGAAGGTCATTCAGGGGTCAATGCCAAATAAATATAGATAAGTTGGAAGGTCTTGTCCAACTGGGTGCTATGTCCAAGTATGAAGTAAATCCACTTTCACCAGTTTTCAGGCCTAAACTAGAATTTTACATTATAAAAATTCTTTACGTACATACAAAGCATACCAGCCAATCTTCGGTGCACAACATGATTTTTGTAACTCTTCAGCTTTCTTATTGAAAAAGACCATTTTAGATTTCAAGCGATGGATTGTTGATCCGCGAGAGAGCATAAAACAGGTGCGCGATGACGTAGTATCCTATTATTGAGTTAGGTTTTTGAATAATTTCTTTTGCATCATCTACTCTTGATATGACTTGAATTTTTATTATCCTATTCAAATAAGTATAACATGCCTTTTTCCAAGTGGTACAGCCATAATCAAATGTTGGTGGTATATTAGCATTACAGAATATTGTTTTTCGATTTGATAGATAGAATACTGTCTATTCAACATCAATACGACAAATTTAGCACACGTTTCTTCCAGGTTTGTCAGTTGTCTGTATGTACCCCTAGAGGTCTTTAAATGAGAGGTTACATTTTCAGTTATGTGAATTTAAGTTGATCGCATTTAGTGTATGTTTATTTAATACAGACAACTACTGACCATGTGCATCTGACTGGAGTTTTGTCTGTACATAATCTAACCTGTTAGAAGTCGTTGGCACAGTGGTAAGAGCACGCCAAATCGATAATTCTTTCGTTCTATAATAATTTATATTGTTTTATTTAGAAACAAAAACAGTGAAATGTCGTTCTTGTGCAAGACTGTTGCCTTAGTATAAGCAGAATTAGTGTCGAAAATATTAAACAGTGTTTTTACTAGCACGTAAAACAAGAAAATGCATAATCAAATTCAATATTTTTCGGCTGTAGTCGGTAGCAAAACGTTCAATCTTTGACTAAACAGGAGTGTTATTTAAAGTAGACATTGAGAAAAAAAAAAGATCCTTTATTTGATAAATAATGTCGTAAATAAGAAAGGAAACATGAAACATTTTTTGTTCATTTTAATTCATTTTTCTGGTTCATGATAAAATATAATATATATAACAATAATTTATACCTATAAAAATACAGCATGTTTATGTATCAAAACTAAAACATCTGAATAACAAAGTTCTGCTGGTAACTTAAATCAGAAACAAAATATTCAATTCGCTATCTATTAATAATATAACCAAAAAAAAACACACAGACTTTATTTGTGCTTAGATATTGAGAGTAAACACCAAGGGAAGGTGAAAGACTCGGCTGATTCAGTATTGACTGAATAATTAAAATGCTATTACGATGTTTTAGATCTTTGATAGATCAGAAGGTAATTTAGTGGTAAAATCTGTACAAAAATCTGAGTTGCTTATTGAAATGGTTAAGCAAAACTTTGAATCTATAACATACACTCAATGGCCATAAATAAGTTCCCAAGATGATGTTACGTTTGGGAACTCAATTATGGCCAATGAGTGTACAAGTCCACAGAGCTGAAAATTAAAACCACTATGCAAAATGAAGCGCATCACTTTCAGCAAATTATACACTGTACAGTTGCAACTGAGTCGAACAGCTGTAAACTTTCTAAGTCTACTTCGCAATACAGTGTTCTGAATGTGCTTTTTTATGCAGTATTGCCGTTCGAGTTTTGTTGAAGTTTGTTTTATAGGTGAAATAATAGCAATTATGAAGACATACTGAAATGTTTGTAATGAAGAAATTTTGATTTTAAAACTACTTTACTGAAGGATTTTATTTCGATCACGATTAGTAATAAGTTTATTTTCTGTTAATTTTCTTATGGCCCATGTGATCTGTTACGTAATATATTCGCGAATATTCAATATTTAAGAGTCGTGCATGTTTAGCAAAGGTATGGTGAAGTCTGTCGTAATATAATAATTAATATAATGTAACGTCTGAAATCAAAGCCTGTTCAGGTTCACTCAATTCTACCATTGAAACATTCCAGACAAGGAATCAATAATTTCAGTTTTTTAAAGGTGTTTTTTTCTGCCTTCTTTATTGCAGAACTCAACGCAGCAATTACATCTCTTTCATATATACTGAAGACTAAAGGGGAGATAACAGCGAATGGAATTACACCCAAACTATTTGTGTTTCTGGAGCTCGGTCTAGAACGGCTTCTTAGGAAAGCAAACTTTTTTGTTTCTTTTGAATGTCGAGATGCCGTGAACAGAAATGCCATTAGATAAAAAAAACAACCTGGTGCAATTAAAATATTTTTGCTTAATTGATGATATTTTTTATAATAACGGTTGTCTTCTTATTTGACAATCTTAAACAAAAGCTAACGTTGTTAGTCCGTGGTTGTGAAAACAAATTCCCGTAAAAACTAACCATTCTACTTTACTACCTATTTCATCCGTTATCTTGAGTGTTAGCTACTTTGACCTCTTTGTTATTTTACTTCCTCTTTCGTCGTCGTTGTTGTTGTTGTTTTCGATTAAAATAACAGTAACCGCAAAAAGGTGAATCAAGCACACCAAGCTGTGACTGGTTTACAATTTTTAAGACAGTAAAAATTGAAAGGCGGTCTATTCAAAACGGGTTTGACTAACGCTATGACGTATTATCCGCGGAAAGAATTATACATAACTTTGTAGTAACACAAGAGTTAGTTTTGTATAATTTTGTTTTTCTTTAATTGTTTGAGTGATTTCTTCCGTTACAAGTTGTAAACTATGGTTGTGGTCTACATTCACTCCACTAGATATTAAGACCGTCTGATAGATTCAGATTTGAACCTATTATGTAGTATATCTGCCAATTTTCGTAATCATTCATGTGAAAAATGTGTTTTTTTCTGAATTCAAACAGGTAGGTATATTCTGGTTCAAATTAAGTATATATAGTCTGTGTTAAACGTTTTACTTGGTGACAAATTTTGCTCAGTGGTTTGTAACCGACTGGGTAACCTCAGTTCGTTTTGGAAACTACATGCAAACCAATATGCAAGACTATGTCTAGTGAAGTTATGGTCAATGTTAAAGTTTTTGGACAATTGGATCTTCAAGGTAAAGGTCATTCAGGGGACAAGGTCAAATAAATATAGATCAGTGGGAAAGTCTTGTCCAAAGGTGTGTTGTGTCCAAGTATGAATTACACTGACTAATAAGGAAGTTATGGTCAGTGTTAAAGTTTTTGGACAATTGGATCTTCAAGGTGAAGGTCATTCATGGGTCAAGGTCAAATAAATATAGGTCAGTGTGAAGGTCTTGTCCAAAAGGATGTTGTCTCCAAGTATGAGGTAAATCCACTTACTAATAAGGAAGTTATGTTGAAGTTTTCGGACGGACTGACGGACGGACTGGCGGACGGACTGACGGACGGACAGTTCAAAAACTATATGCCTCCCTTCGGGGCATTATAATCATTACACATTATGAGGTGGAACAGCTACTTTAGATAGAATATAACTACCTAATAAACCAATAACCCGGTCGATGGCCTAGTGTATGAATGTCTTTAATGTAATACGTTCAATTATCATCCTTTTTTGCACTGGGGCATCGAAGTGCTATATAAAGGTTTTGACATCAGTTGATATTTTATACAGGCTTCTTTAAATTTCGTCCAGCGGAAAATCCGAGGTAAATGTAATTTTATATAGTAAAGCAATGAAGCAATGTTTTGATGAAACGGCTCCCAGATTCAATTCAGCCAATAATTTGAATGTTGCATTTTGTATTACCACGTACATATTTAGTGAAATATATCGCTCGTATAGTCCTTTCTTTACTATAAAGTATTTACTTAATATGATTTTAACTACTGCTCAGTTTCTGCACCTAACTTTCTTTTAATGTTTTAAAGGCTCATCAACCATCTTGATACTTTGCGACCATTCAGCCATGCTTTATTTCCAAAATATGAAGTCATGCACTGTGATAGAAACATGTATTATTTCAGTATATTTATGGGTCAGTGCTGAACATTTTGTAACAACACAAAGTATGGCGTTAAAATAATGATTTTACACAGTCCTTTGATATGGAAACTCCTTGAGACTCGTGTTTAAACCATTTGCAGTAGTTTAGTGGATTGTTGCAACAAAGTTTCAACACTAAAATTTTCAGAGTATGTACGGCAATGAAAGAAAGCTGATAAGTGCCATGCAGTCTAGTATATACTGCTAATGCATGGCTACCTCTGTGCAACATAGTACACTGTTAACACATGAGTTATTGTCACACAATCTAGCTGTTACACTGCTTGCATAGGGGTTATTCACACGCAATCTAGTACACTGCTAAAACATGGGTTATTGTCGTCCAATCTGGATCTGCTAACATAGGGATTTCTCTCATGCAACCTGGAATATTGCTAAGCACAGCAGTTACTATCATGCAATCAGGTACACTGCTGAGCACACTGGTAGTTGTCATGCAATCAGGTACACTTCTAACATTTGGGTTACTGTAATGCAGTCTTGTACATTGCTAAACACAAGGGTTATTGTTGAGCAATTTGGTAAACCGTTTAATATATATTGTACTAGAATATTTACAATGTATAATATATATTTGAAAGAATTATTAATAAGGACTGACAGCAGACAGAATACAGTATAGCCGTTTCACAAAACGTTAATGAATAAAATTTACTAAGTTGAGCCCACGGATTGATGCTGTAAAATTATGGAAATTCTGTCCGCAGACAGAAAATGAATATTCAACGCGCAGAATTCATACAATATTTATATTAAAAAATCGTATATTTACGATTTATAAAGTCCTGTCAGTAATGAAAACAGAATGAATTACTAATATATTAATTAAAGCTACATTTTGGTGTGCGGTCAAAGTTCTGCCTGTGGCAAAGACCTAAAATACCAGAATTGCCTGTAGTAATTAATTCTGTTTTCACTTCTCTTAAACCAGTTCTAACTTTTATCCAGGGCCTCAATTAAGGCCCTGTTTTATCCGAGGACAGAATGCCTGTTTGTAGAAAGCACAATGCAGAACTTCGTAGATTAATTTTATAGTACAAGTTTCTTGAGGGCCGTATGACCGACGAGACGAGAAAAAAGGGCAGTCGGACATATTTTTTTTTAATTGAACCTTTTACTTATTTTGAACAAATGATAATCCAGAATTATAGTCTGAAAGTTTCAGCTTCCCGGCCATGGTCCGAAGTGTCCTGATACCCATTGTTTGAATGTTGTTGTTTGATAATTTGTTTTTTTTTTTTACCAGAACATATATATTTAACTATTACATATCTTTTGGTATTACAAATGTCCCTGTACCGACTTCTATCCGTAGACAAATCTACTATCCGTTATATAACTTTTTCTATCCGTAGATCACACATCGTATTCCAAAACGAGGCGTTGCGATCAAACAATATGGCTGCTGTTGACCAAAATTCCAATGCCGTTGTGCAAGGATTAGCACGTCACATTAATACCTTAGGCGAAGATAATAAACTATCTCGCAAGAGAGCTTTAGAAAATATTCGTAAAGATACTGTAGCTCGAAATCCGCCGCTAGATTCACCAGAAGTCAAGCCATTGCTCAATGAATTGTTGAAACCTTTGTTAAAAGAGTTTTCGGATCAGGCAGAAAAATGCAGAGAACTGTCCGTTGACATTATTCGGAATTTTCTTAAGAAAGTAGAAAAACCAGAAGAGTACTTACCATATATTATACCTGTTATTGTTCAAAGACTTGGTCAGCCAGAGGTTACTGAGCCATCTGAAGAACTAAGACTTCTCTTAGTGGAATTTCTCAAAGAAATTCTAGAACGTTCTGGGAAAAATATAGCAATGTATTTAGATGATATGATTAAGATATTACAGCGCATTATTGTAGATCCTTATCCAGATGTGAAGAAATTATCTTGTCAGTGTACTTCAATACTAGCTAAGAATATTCCAGAACATTTTCATCTGCAGTCTGAAGCTCTGATTAAACCATTGTTGCAGACAGTTGCCCACCAGCACTCTAAAGTTCGAGCAACTGTTGTGTATACAATAGGTAACTACAGATATTATCATCTCAAATGTTGCATAGACTGGATTTTTAGCTCGTCTGTTTGAAGAAAAAGTCGAGCTTTTATGAATATGATCACTGTGTTGTCTTGTCGTCATGCAAAAACTTTAATGTAGCCCATTACTCAAACAATTCAAAAGGTATCAGTATGAAACTTTAAATGCTTGCTTATCATGACAAGAGGCAGTTGTAACACAAGGGGCATTATTCTGAAATCTATATTTTTGGAGTTATGTCCATTTTTTAACTTTGAATTTTTGTCATTTTTGTAAGTTTAATGATCAAAGGTATCAATATGAACAAAATCAAGACCTTGACATGAAATGTCAGAGGTATATAGATCTCCTTCAGGAGTAGTGCACAAGAACCATAACTATGGCCCCAATTGTCGACGTAAAACCAGGGGTCTTTTTTGGCTTATTTTATAGTCGATATTGGGTCATTCCCAATTATAGTATTTTTTTCCCAAAAAAATCAGAAAAAAATTCCAACTGAAACTTCAAAAAAAAAATAAAAATAATAACTACAATTTAGGAAAACAAGAGATCTTTCACTGTAATAGACTTGTAAGGATTTAAAGTTTCTATCATAGACAGTAATTGTTAGTGTTCATTTAAAACTTGCAAAACTGAAGTCATGCATTTTTCCCACTTTTTAGCAAAACATCACTGAAATTCCCAATCCCAAGGGTATAGGAAAACAGACAAGCGTTGGTGCAGCTCCGCGGAGCTCTTGCAGTTGAAGTATTTATATTCAGGAGAAATGAAACATTTCATTAATATTTATCATTCAGATAACTTTTATATGGGTGTATGGAAATAATGAAATATACCAGTATAATGAAATACTCTTTAAGTGTACATATTCTATATTTTATGGCATTAATAATGAGGATTTAAAATTATTTTACTCTTTGTAAAGATACAGATGATAAAAATTACCTGTATCTTTATTTACAGGAGTGTTTGGTGTTAATTTTTTGCCCCCCCCCCCCCCCCCCCCCCCCCCAGTCTTTAAATGTATCACTGGACATTTGCCCCCCAGATGAAATATCACGTATGACATTTGCCCCCCAGTAGGAATATTAACATGGACATTTGCCCCCCAGAATGGGTGACCATAAAATAATGCAAGTACAAAATCTTGAAAATTACACCAGATACAATATATACAGTTATCTGATACAGTACGATGTTATTTTTACATTTTTATGCACCCAAAGGGAGGCATATAGTAATCGCACTGTCTGTCCGGCTGTCCATCTGTCCGTCCATCTGTCCTGTAAAATCTTGTCGTCACTTCATCTCCAAAACTGCTTGAGGAATTTCATTGAAACTTAAAGGGTTCCCGCTGTCGCTCGCCAATTGCGCCAAATGCGCCAAAATACTAATTCTGGCCCTTAAAATCTTCCATTGGCGAATTTTACTGGCGCCAACGAAAAAAGAGCATCCGACAACTAGTACGATTAAAAATCAATAAGCGGCCATCAAAATTACATAAGCGGCCCGGATGTTTAGTACAAGGTCACGCGTGACTAGTTTGTTTATCAAACTTTATGACACTTTGAGAACGTGTTGAGATGCAACTGACAATCAGTTAATTGGATTAATTTGCCATTTTTAATCGTCCGAAAATAAGATAATTAACCACGTGTGGTCAGTTAGTGTTTGTAGCAAAGTACAGTGATGAAAAGAAAAATCGTCGGTGTTTGCAGGTGTCGTTTTCGTGTATGGAAGATTAAATAAGTGTAAAAATAAATGGTTCATGCTTAATCTTATAAAGATATTGTTCATATTTTCATGTTATGTATCTTTTAAAAAGGATATGCAAATGTGCTTATTTTTTGTTAATAAACAGTTGTAATAAATATATAAATAGTGTTTGTTGTCACAATGATACTTATTACTACTTCTGTAATATCTTAACAGAGAAAGGCATGTCTCCTTACAAAATCACTGGCTCCAACTTTTGAGCCATTTGCACCAACTTTTTCTGAGTGGCGAATTTGCTGGCGCAAACTAAAATTGACCCAGAGAAAACCCTGACTTAACAGGAATGTTTGTAACCAAGCCTTGTTGTGCGTTTCCTCAGGTGTTTCTGCTCAGATTATTTTTGGCAGAGTTATGGGCACTTAATCATCTTTTACTCTTACTTCTATATTAAAATCTTGTCCACGCTTCATATCCAAAACCACTGGAGAATTTCATTGAAACTACACAGGAATGTTTGTCACCAAACCTAGCTGTGCATATCGTCAATAGTTTCTGGTCGGATTTTTTTGGCAGTGTTATGGGCCCTTAGTCATTTTGTACTGTAACTTCTATATTAAAATCTTGTCCAAGCTACATCTCCAAAACTGCTTGGGGGATTTTATTGAAACCAGAATGTTTGTCACCTAGCCTTTTTAGCTCACCTGTCACATAGTGACAAGGTGGGATTTGTGATCGCAATTTGTCCGGCGTCCGTCCGTCAGCCATCCGTAAACTTTTACTTTAAACGACCTCTTCTCATATACCGCTAAGCCAATTTCATCCAAACTTCCCATGAATGTTTCTTGGGTGGTCCCCTTTGAAAATTGTTCAAAGAATTGAATTCCATGTAGAACGCTGGTTACTATGGCAACTTAAAGGAAAAACTTTGAAAATCTTCTTGTCTGAAACCACAAGGCCTAGAGCTTAGATATTTGGCATTTAGCACCCTCTAATGGAACTCTACAAAAATTGTTCAAATTATTTCCCTGGGGTCAAAATTGGCCCCGTCCCAGGGGTCACTTCCTTTTACATAGACTTATATAGGAAATCTTTAAAAACCTTCTTCTCAGAAACCACAATGCCTACAGCTTTGTTATTTGGTATGTAGCATTGTCTAGTGGATGTCTACCAAGTTTATTCAAATTATGTCCCCTGGGTCAAAATTGGCCACGCCCCAGGGTTCTCTTGGTTTACATATAGTTATATATGAAAAACATGAAAAATCATTTTTCTCCAAAACTAATAGAACTAGACTTTAGATATTTGGTGTGGAGTATTGTGTAGATAACCTTTACCAGTATTGTTTATATGTTGGCCCTGGGGTCAAAATTGGCCCTGCCCCGGGGGCCCTTAATATGTAAAAAAGGAAATCTTGAAAAATCTTCTTCTCAGAAACCACAATGCCCACAGCTTTGTTATTTGGTATGTAGCATTGTCTAGTGGATGTCTACCAAGTTTATTCAAATTATGTCCCCTGGGTCAAAATTGGCCACGCCCCAGGGTTCTCTTGGTTTACATATAGTTATATAGGAAAAACATGAAAAATCATTTTTCTACAAAACTAATAGGACTAGACCTTAGATATTTGGTGTGGAGTATTGTGTAAAGAACCTTTACCAGTATTGTTTATATGTTGGCCCTGGGGTCAAAATTGGCCCGCCCCAGGGGCCCTTAATATGTAAAAAAGGCAATCTTTAAAAATCTTCTTACTGGAACCCTCAATGCCTACAGATTAGATATTTGGTATGTAGCATTGTCTAGTGGATTTCTACAAAGTTTGTTCAAATTATGTTCCCTGGGTCAAAATTGGCTACGCCCCAGGGTTCTCTTGGTTTACATATAGTTATATAGGAAAAACATGAAAAATAATTTTTCTTCAAAATTAATAGGACTAGACCTAAGATATTTGGTGTGGAGTATTGTGTAGATAACCTTTACCAGTATTGTTTATATGTTGGCCCTGGGGTCAAAATTGGCCCTGCCCCGGGGGCCCTTAATATGTAAAAAAGGAAATCTTGAAAAATCTTCTTCTCAGAAACCACAATGCCTACAGCTTTGTTATTTGGTATGTAGCATTGTCTAGTGGATGTCTACCAAGTTTATTCAAATTATGTCCCCTGGGTCAAAATTGGCCACGCCCCAGGGTTCTCTTGGTTTACATATAGTTATATAGGAAAAACATGAAAAATCATTTTTCTACAAAACTAATAGGACTAGACCTTAGATATTTGGTGTGGAGTATTGTGTAAAGAACCTTTACCAGTATTGTTTATATGTTGGCCCTGGGGTCAAAATTGGCCCGCCCTAGGGGCCCTTAATATGTAAAAAAGGCAAACTTTAAAAATCTTCTTACTGGAAACCTCAATGCCTACAGCTTGGATATTTGGTATGTAGCCTGGTCTAGTGGATGTTTACCACATTTGTTCAAATTATGTCCCCTGGGTCAAAATTGGCCACGCCCCAGGGTTCTCTTGTTTTACATTGATTTATATAGGAAAAACATGAAAAATAATTTTTCTCCAAAACAAATAGGTGTAGACCTTAGATATTTGGTGTTGAGTATTGTGTAAAGAACCTTTACCAATATTGTTTAAATGTTGGCCCTTGGGTCAAAATTTGCCCTGCCCCGGGGGCCCTTAATATGTTAAAAAGGAAATCTTTAAAAATCTTCTTGTCTGAAATCACAAGGCCTTGAATTTTAAAATTTGGCATGAAGCAAGCTTTATCAAGCTTTTTCAAATGATTGGATTAGGTTAAAGGTCACGGAGGCTAAAAATAGATTTATCTACTGTACCTCATAAAGCCTTCGGTTATAGACCAATATCTTTGATATTCAGTATATAGGTTCCTTGCATGGACCTCTACACATGGGTAGGGTTTGAGGTCACTGGGTCAAGGTCACCATAGCTTATAATAGATATTTCTACTTTCTGTCATAGAGCCTTTATTTATTGACTGATATTTTACATATTTGGTTTGTAGGCACTTATATATTTTCAATTAAAAAATGAAATACTGTTTAACAGCAAACCTACAGCCAAAGTACTCAGGTGAGCGATCCAGGGTCCATCATGGCCCTCTTGTTATATATAAAATATCAGTAGGGGTTGGGAAAAAAACAATATTGTTTGTATTCAAGGGCAAACTCACAGCTTTCTATTTCATTGAATAATTATGTCTTCAACCTTCATATAAGAATTGGAAGCAGAAAAACATTACTTACCATTTACCTTCAGTTCATGCTCTATTTTTTGTCTGATCTCTTTTCCACAGGCATATTCAATTATATATTTACACCAGATTCATTTCAAAGCTACATTTCGGGGGGCATATGTCAATTTCCAGTGACAACTCTTGTTTTACCTTTTTTTTCATGCTCTTTATTTGCAGATAGATGATACATGTAAGTGACAATAAGTGCATCTGACATTCTTACGAAAAGCTTCATACACAAGTGTTGAAATACCGAAATACAGCTATTTTTTAAAGTTTTTTCAAACAAATTTCTTTTGAATTTGACTTCAACACCAATACGTATTTCAGTTTCATTTCTTTCTTTAAAAGAAGATGATATATTGACACGAGTTTTATTTTTGTTGACTGTACGTGGTGTTTCAGTGTATTTTGGTATTTTCATACACCACTTTTATATACAAATTTAGAACACAATGCTTAAAATTTTAGTTGTAATTGTCTTATCTTTTTCAGTACACAAAACAAAATTGGTTCAAAACTTCATAAATTATAGGGGTTTTTTTTAAGTTAAAATGAAATGACTTCAAGTAAAAGAAAAGAAAACCAACATTTAATAATGTCATAAATTAAGTCTTGTTATGTTAAAAAAAATGTCATTTAATGACCCCTTGCATTAAACAGTTTATGTTTCTGGAGGCAAACGGCATTATTCATTATTTCAGTGTTACTAAGAAATGAAGTACTTTAAGCTGACATTTCGAGCAGATTATTAACAAATAAGCAGAGAGATGAGCAAGCAACTTCCAGCAATGTTCAGATTTTGGCTAAATCAGGTTCAGCAACAATGGTTAAGAAGGCTACCAGCAGGTCTCAGTCTAATGACATTTATCTCCTGTTGTTTTTTGCAGTGTGTGTAGTTTCTAGCATCTTGAATAAACATTGATGTACATACACTTGTTATCAATTACATGTACTTCACTGAAAATGAACTGGTCCAGGTTGTTTGAGAAAGAAAGAGAGGAGATTAGAACTTGCTTTAGTAACAAAAGAATGAATATGAAGTGTGTTATTCAACCTATTTTCAGGTGATGTAATACAGTATGGCAGCAATAAACCAGTTGAAAATGTTGTGTCTCATCTAGCACAGAGATTATTTGATCAGACACCTGCAGTGAGAATGGCTGTGATCAAGGTTGTTGGTAACTGGATGTTGGACATGTTTGACCGATACTCATTCTGGAACAAACTCATGCCACTGTTACTCACAGGCTTATCCGATGAGCAACCAGAAATCAGAGAAATGGCTGACTCCCTTTGGCATGATGTTGGTGAGTTTTCATTTATATTATCCACCAGTATAGCCAGAATGTATGTGTAGGAATACATGTATAACTGATCAATGAGAAAATGTTGCAAAAAATTAGGTTTGCACTAAGATTTTTTTTGTTGTGAAAATGTGTATAAATTTTTTTTTATTGAGAAACAATTTTTAGCATAGTGTCTGTGTTATAACCATTTCGTGAAAAGAACATTTGAAAGATTATTATGGCAATCCCTGATTTAATGTAAAAATAGTCCAAGTTCAGCTACAGTCAGGTATAAGCAATATTATTCAGCTGTGATTTTAGACCGATTTGTCAGTCTTTTGTTGGAATTTGAGTTAACATGCACAGAATTATGTAGCCTGTCTGTATCTCTAAACTGGAACGTTCTTGCAGATCTTTATTTGCATCCATTTCAAAATATGGTTATTTATTAAATAGGATTGAAATTTGCTAATGAGAATGAGGATGATTTGAAAGATAAGATGGATTTTGCAAAACCAGCCCCTAGACACTATCCACCTGGAGGTAAGCCAGTTGATATTTCTTATTATAGAACTAAAGTATTAAGGAAAATATCTAAGTTTTAATTTGAGAATAGATCTGTTGCAATACTGGCATGTGCATTGTACCTCAATATTTGCATTGTAGTTCTTTTATCACATTTTTCTGTAAGTTATTGAAAATGCCTATATAGTTTGCTGTAAGATCTAAAACCTTCCCATCTTTGTTGCAGCTGAAAAGTATTATTTATAATTTACATTCTTTTTCAAAGTGAATTAGAAAATTTGAAATGAAAAATGTCAACATTTCTTTTCTTTTGACGAATATATCAAGTCAGCATGTACCACATTGTAAGAACTTCCATTTTTTTTACAGTTTACATGAGTTACTATTTTAACCACTTATATTCTCATTGCAAAGATGCAGTATATAGAACAGTTTTCCTAATATATACATTTCTTTATCAAAAGTGTTAAAACATATAGACAATACATTTTCTTGCAGTAGAGAGGCCTAATATTGGCTGTCGTACTTTGATGATGCGTCATGTATCAAAGATACTACCAGGACTGATGAGGGATGTGGTCGACTGGGTGGCGGATACTCGTAAAAAGTCTGCAGGACTACTCTACTACCTGCTACTGAACTGTGAGGAATACATAACTCAGCATATGGAACTCCTTTTATCTGGAATGTACAAGGCGTGTGCTGATGATGAACAGTCAGTTGTTACAGATGTGGGTACTTTATCTTAAACCCTGCCTGTGAGCTTTGAAATTAAAAGCTATACATGGACTGGCAACAGGAAATGTGTATTAATGGTTATTTTTCACTCTCTTACATGCAGAATTTAAATTGATTGATTCAGGATATATAAAGCAATTCTTCTGTCTAAAATTCCTTTCTTTGAATGAATTTACATTTATAAACTTGACACTTATTCTGCCTTTTGGCCAGTTATCATGTATTGTATTAAAAATGGTAAAAACAGTGGTATTTGTTTTTGTAGATTTAGGATAAACTATCAATATTCAATCAAATTTGATAGTTTTAAAATAGAATAATATCTGTTGAAGTAACCAGATTCACCCATTGATTGTTTTCCTGTAAGCTTTTTATGGATAATTGCCATCAAAATTTCATCTCTAAAGCATCAAATTACAGATCCAGAGATCGGCAGAGTTGATTGGTTACTTTGTTGAAGTTGAAGTTTGGAGTAAACTCATCTTGAAAAGTGTTCAAAACACCCAACATTATACATCCATCATGGTACTTGCATCAGTGATTCATGGGACAGAAAAATCGAATTTGAAGCCATTCATACAGACTATCCTTGATACACTCTGTATACCAGATGTCTGCCAGAGTATTCAGGTTAGTTTCTTACAGTTTTTGCTTTTAACTTTGATATGTAGTCTTACTGGGTCACTGTGAAAAGTTCAACAAACTGACCTTTCTAAAATCAGCTTTCCTTTTGTTGTTGTCACTATAGTCAGAGTATATTAATCCTGATAGAAAGGTAAGTGAATTCTCAAAACTTCAATTCTATTGCTGTTGTTCAGTTTTTTACCTTGATGAGAAGAAATCAGTCAAATTGGTATATTTCTCAAGTCAGATACATCTGAATGTTGAGAAGATTTTTTTTTTATGACTAAAAGTTGTCATGAAATTTCTTTCAAATAACACAAAACTTTAATATCAGAAAAATTGTTAACCCATGTCTGTAATGCTGCCAGTAGATAGATGGTTAAGGGCTACAAAAACTCCTTTTAACAGTCACAAAAGAACACAACATACTGCTGGGGAATAAGCTATATTTTATTTCCATTTAACAGTGAATAATAGTGTCACAAAGTATAAAATAGTGTAACAGTTGAAAACTTCATAGTTTTGATTTTCAGAATTAAAAAAAAATACATACTTCAATAAAAGATGGAAGAATGAAATTATGCTATGCTGTTCCTTCAGCACTTTTTTTCTATGAAGGAAAGATGCAACGCAGCAGAAATTGGAACTTAAAGAAAATTATCAGGTCTGTTTTGTCAGCTCAGAGAATTGTTTTGATTGTATTTAACAAGTCAACAAGAAACTTAACTATTTCTTTTACTTGTATCTTTTCAAGGTTCCTGTTCAAATGCAGCTGTTGTCATGTCTAGAATCACTATTGACAGTGTCTGGCTCTGATGTTGCCGAGTCTACACAAGCAAGCCAGTCTGTGTTCAATCTGGTACACACAATCCTAGCTGTACAACAAGGAGACCTCATCAAAGAAAAAGTAATTTAAAGTTTTGATAATGTTTCTTTGAACTGTAAATATATAATTTTGAATCATATTTCAAATAAAATGGCTGTCATGCTGTAAGAACATTTCAAAAGTATATTTCTAAAGAAGTTTATAGTAGAAGGATATGTAAGTTTAAACCGAACTGAACAAAATGGAACATTCCTTACTTACAGTTTCATGGTAATGTTGCAGAGATATGATTCCAGAAAAGAAGCCCACGATATGAATTTCAAGATTCTATTGGTAGCTTGGAGCTCTGAGATTTTTTTAGAAACAGGTTTTCTACCAGCTGGGTACCTGTGGCCCTAGTGGGGATTGAATCTATGACTAAAGGTTTACACCCTGTCCACTTCATGAGCTGTTGTACTGAAAAGGAATATTAACGTTACCATCGATCATTGCAGGTTTTTGAACTGTTAGATAAGTTAGCCAGTCTTCGGGGTCTAGGAAGTCGAAGGGAGCTGTACAAAAGCCATACTAAACCTCTGCTGGACAGTTTCCAGGAGTCCTACCCAGTCTGGACAACACATTCAGTTGAGAGGCTTATCTTTGATGTTGTTATTCTTGAAGCAGGTTGGTAAGCTTAATTGTAACTTACTGGTGCATTTTATGCTAAACCTTTGTTTTTCCCAGACTCTTCAGATCTGTACTTCACTTTTTATGTGTCCGAAGGGGGCTTATTATGTTATGGACCAGGGCGTCCATCTGTCCGCCGTCTGTCCATCCATCCATTAGATATTTGGTTTCTGGAGGATAACTTGAGTACTCTTTGGCCTACAGTCCTTTACCTTCATTGATTATTGCCCACATTGAGTGGATGACCCCTATCAATTTTGGAGTCCATAGCTCAAAGGTCAAGGTCACATAGACCTTAACATTGAAAACCATTTCTGCCATGTAACTTGACAATCATTTGTTGTAGAGACTTCAAACTTTATATCATGATTGCACACATTGAGTGAATGACGCCTATTGATTTTGGGGTCAGTAGGTCTAAGGTCAGAAAATTCAAAATTTAAAGCAAATCATTTAATTTTTAAGCCTAAAGTTTCCTCCCTTGTATTACAAATCCATCATACTTAGAAAAAACAGGCTTAGGGCATATAATGCTCTGCCCAGCAGTGCTCTTGCTTTGTGTGGGCATCATTTATACTCCTATTGTGAAATGTACCAAACTACAAAACAGGTTATAAATGTATATTTAAAAACAAATGTTTTACTTCTTAAAGTACAAATAAAGAAATCAGTTTTTCATTATTTCAGGTATCTAGCTTGCAAAATATATCTGATTCAGGTTTCAGTATTGTAAGATGCTGTTGGTCAAAAACAACACAAAATTAAAATCATACTTCCATAACCTAACAGGTAAAATCTTAAAAACTGTTCTTTTACATTTCTTCTACACACTTATTTCAGGTCCTGTGGTAGGAGACCTACTTGATGATATAATGCCAATACTGACGGCCAGTTTCAACCCTGAGAAAGATCCAGAGGTTCGTCTGAAGTTCTTCTCGTTACTTTCACACCTTATGATGAATTGCAAGGACACAGTAGATTCTGGGGACAGGTTTGGAGACTTTGCAGAGATTGTAGTTAGGGAGATGATTCTGCCTAACTGTGTATGGAGAGCGGGTCGTGTGGCTGGTGCAATAAGAACGACAGCTGTCTCATGTGCATGGGCTCTTCTTCAAAGTGGTGTACTTACCAAAGAAAAGGTGAGGGTCACTTATTCTTTCAAAAATGGCTATTTTCATGTATCAGATACTAAAGATCAACATTGTTGTAGATTCCTTAAGAGGATAAGATTCATATTATTTTACTTTAAAAAAAGTGGTTGGTATTATGTTGTGAATGATCAGTATAACTGCATGTTTTGAAAAGAAGTGTGAGATTTTATATTTAATTTTAACCTTGTAGTTCTCAAAGACAGAGGCTGAGCAAAGAGCTATAAAGGATTCATAGAGATGTTCAGTAATTAAAACTGAAAGCACAGCAAACACGTTGAATACAGTCTTGGGCATGTCTGTCTGAGAAGTTTGCTTTTGGCTTGTAGTTAAGAAGAGAGGAGGAAACAATAAGTTAGTTTTGATTGAAATTGATTTTTTGAAATGTTTATTGAGATTGGAATAATGATAAGAATATATTTGATTACAGCTGGAACCAGTGTTAGATAATTTCGTCACCCAGATGTTGTCTTGTATGGATGACAATGACAAGGGTACCAGACTGGTTGCCTGCAGGGTCATGACCCGGACCTTTGACCTTGCTGGCCCCAGTATCGATCAAGATCGGCTACACAACATGTACCTGGAGTTGTTGAAGAGGTTAGATGACAGTAGTGATGAGATTAGACTGACTGTAGCGAAGACATTCTTAGCATATCTAGACAGTTTTGAACAAGCATATGATGTTCAACTGTACAGAGCTCACCTTGAAGCAATGTACAAAGGCTTGCTTGTCCATCTGGATGATCCTGATGAGAAAATACAAGAAGCAATCTTAGGTAACATTTATTTTACTGATATGCTAGCTGTAAAGGAGCTGGTCTGTATTGTGGTTAAGTGTTCAGTTTGAGTACTTCCAGTATGTAGTCATTTATAATGATTGCGGAGTAGCATGTACATACGTATGCGAGAATGTTTCAGTGTCAACAAAAGGAAATCACAGAGTTAAGATTAAACTTCACAAGTGCTGTTGGAAGTGTAAGAGCAGTAATGAAAGAGAATGAAAGTAAACAAATCAAATAAGTACATTTTATAATGTGAATTTAACGATATTAGATGTGTTTTTAGGAAACTGGGACTTTTTATTCATTCATTGCAAAAATTTGTTCGAAATGTAATGGGAAGTTATATTTAGAATTATAAACAGAAGTTGCTTTGTAATTTCAGGTGTGCTTAAGAAAGCTGGTAGTTTATTACCTGGAATGCTGATACAGGAAGTGGAAACAACTAAACACAAGCACAGATCCAAGAAATACTGTGAAGAACTAGTGTCTTATTTACAGAAACTTTCCACTGATTCCCAGTCATAGCACAACACTTTAATCATGTGCCTTGATTATCATTTGCTATGTGTGAATGTAATAGATCTGTCAATATTTATCATGTGAGCTATTACAAATGAGTGAGTTGCATTTATATTATTGATATTCTGCATGTTATTAACATGTATGATCTGTCCAGGTTTGATAATGACTGTGTGATGAGTAAGTGAAGTATGTCTGAAATAAAAAAGTATAAAGAGATTTAAAACAGCTTTTTTACTTCCTCTTTAAGAACTGATATTGACCTGTAAAAATAAAGAACAAGAGGGCCATGATGGCCCTGTATCGCTCACCTGAGTATGAGTTGATATGGACCTGGTTAATTGTCCCGAGATGACCCATATTCAAACTTGATCTAGAAATTATTGAAACAATTTTTCTGACAAATTTCCAGGTAAAATGAACTGAAAATGTAGCCTCTAAAGTGTTAACAAGGTTTTTCCATATTTGGGCTCTGTGACCTAGGTTTTGACCCCAGATAACCCATGTCCAAATTTAAGCTAAAAATCATCAAAACAACCTTTCTGACAAATTTCCAGGACATTTGGACTGAAAATGTAGCCTCTAGAGGGTTAACAAAGTTTTTTTCAATATTTGAGCTCTGTGACCTAGTTTTTGACTCCAGATGACCCATATTCGAAACTGAGCTAGAAATCATAGAAACAACCTTTCTGACAAATTTCCAGGACATTTGGACTGAAAATGTAACCTCTCCTTCTACAAGAAGATTTTCAAAGTTTTCACTATATAAGCCTATGTAAAACCAATGACCCACAGGTGGGGCCAAATTTGACCCCTGGGGTATAATTTGAACAAACTTGCTAGAGGTCCACTAGACAATGCGACATACCAAATGTTAAGGCTCAGGCCTTTGTCGTTTCAGAAAAGAAGATTTTCAAAGTTTTCCCTATGTAAAATCAACTGACCCCTGGGTTGGGGCCAAATCTGACCCAAGGGGCATAACTTGAACAAACTTGGTAGAGGTCCACTAGACAATGCCACATACCAAATCTTAAGGCTCAGGGCCTTGCCGTTTCAGACAAGACGATTTTCGAAGTTTTCTCAATATAAGCCTATGTAAAATTAATTGACCCCCAGGGCAAGGCCAAATTTGACCCCAGGGGCATAATTTGAACAAACTTGGTAGAAGTCCACTATACATACCAAATATTAAGGCTCAGGGCCTTGTGGTTTTTTGACCCCAGGGGCATAATTTGAACAAACTTGATAGAGGTCCACTAGACAATGCTACATACCAAATCTTAAGGCTATGGGCCTACTGGTTTCAGACAAGAAAATTTTCAAAGTTTTTCCTTTAAGTTGCCATAGCAACCAGAGTTCTTGATGGAATTGAATTCTTTAAATAACTTTGGTAGAGCTTCATGCAAGGAATATCCCAGGCATGTTTTGTCAATGTTGGCCTAGCAGTTAAGGAGGAGAAGTCGTTCAAGTCAAATTGTTGAAGACGCACAACGCCGGACAATCAATGATCCTAAAAACTCACCCTGGCCTGTGCTCAGGTGAGCTAAAAACATGTTTCCTTTATTTTCATATGTATATTAAAGAGCAATTTTTTTACTGACACAAATGTATGGGTTTAATATGTTTGTGTCAAACTACC
Source organism: Cyclina sinensis (assembly GCA_012932295.1). Taxonomy (NCBI): domain Eukaryota; kingdom Metazoa; phylum Mollusca; class Bivalvia; order Venerida; family Veneridae; genus Cyclina; species Cyclina sinensis. The sequence goes on from JAAONU010000001.1 coordinate 23,236,449, forward strand.
TTTTATTTGTCCTTACAGTTGATTTATGAATGGAATGTGACTAAAAGTTTTTAAATAAAGTCAAGTGACAGACTCTAAATACTTTCATTTAGAATAGTAAAAATATGTCACAGTGCTGACTCCTCTTACACTGGGTTGTAATCAGTTGATGAAAACGATCTGGTTATCATTTTCTCTCTAAACCTTATACATCAGTTGTTTTTGTTTTAAAAAAAATCTAGAATAAATATTCTAACTAGAAATGTGTCTAAAGGACACAGATACCCCTGCTAAATGACACTGGAAACAAACTAAATGAACACTTAAGTGGTGGATTTTCAAAGACAAGTTCAGCAGTCTCTTACAAGTATAAAACCTTCAGTCACTCTAATATCCTTTAAGAGAATGCATCAAGGCAACAAAATGGTAACAGATATAACGTACGTAGCAATCTACTTTTATTTCTGTTGCGCCCATATAATAATTATATCAAAGCACACATACCTGTAGCCCACTACAAATGTCTATTACATTCAGGTATAATCTTTTTTGCTCAGCCTGCCTTGTGTGATAATTCATATTCAACATCTGCTACCTTACTAAAATGACATGATGAGCATGCTGAAAGTGTTGAAATTATGGGCAAGAAACAAGAAATTATCATGGCTGGGATGTGTCGTCATCATGTAAAAAAACTCATGTCTCCCCGAGTATGTCATTGAAACAGGGGCACAGACTAGATTAGAGGGTAGGTAGTGACAGAATTGTAAACTGGAGAATAGGAATGTTTGTGTTGGAAAAAGTCCACGGTATAACAAGGAGTACTAGTGCTACAGAAGATAAAGTCACTATGACCATGACCTTTGATCAGCTGACCTCAAAAAACAATAGACTTTTTTCTACTCAACAAGGACAAGCATCCTATGCAGTTTGAAGACTCTGGGTAAACAGAACTCAAGTTATTAAGCGGAAAACCATCTTCAAGTTAAAGATCACTGTGACCTTGACCTTTGACCAGCTGACCTCAAAATCAATAGGCTTCTTCTTCTTATTAAGGACAATCATCTTATGAAGTTTGAAGACTCTGGGTGCAAATAGAACTAAATTATTGAGTGGAAACCTATTTCAAGTTAAGCTCACTGTGACCTTGACCTTTGACTGACTGACCCCAAAATCAATAATTTCTTTTACTCATTAAGGACAATCATCCTATGAAGTTTGAAGACTCTGAGTCAAATAGAACTCCACTTATTGAGTGGAAACCATTTTCAAGTTAAAGATCACCGTGACCTTGACCTTTGATCAGCTGACCCCAAAAACAACAGACTTTTTTCTACTCAACAAGGACAAGCATCCTATGCAGTTTGAAGACTCTGGGTAAAATAGAACTCAAGTTATTAAGCGGAAACCATTTTCAAGTTAAAGATCACTGTGACCTTGACCTTTGACCAGCTGACCTCAAAATCAATAGGCTTCTTCTACTCATTAAGGACAATCGTCCTATGAAGTTTGAAGACTCTGGATTGAATAGAACTCAATTATTGAGTGGAAACCTATTTCAAGTTAAAGCTCACTGTGACCTTGACCTTTGACTGGCTGATCCAAAAATCAATAGATTTCTTTACTCATTAAGGACATTCATTCTATGCAGTTTGAAGACACTGAGTCAAATAGAACTCCACTTATTGAGTGGAAAACCATTTTCAAGTTAAAGATCACTGTGAGCTGACCTTTGACCTGCTGAACCTAAAATAAATACGCCTTTTCTACTCATTAAGGACAATCATCCTATGAAGTTTGAAGACTCTAGGGCAAATAGAACTCAAGTTATTGAGCAGACCATTTTCAAGTTTAAGATCACTGTGACCTTGACTTTTGACCGACTGACTCCAAATTATAGGCTTCTTCTACTCAATAAAGACAATCATTATATGAAGTTTCAAGACTCTGGGTCAAATAGAACTTAAGTTATTAAGTGGAAACCAATTTTTACATATAAGGTCACTATGACCTTGACCTTTGACCCCAAATCAATAGACTTCTGTAAATCAAGACAGTCATCCTATGAAGTTTAAAGATACTAGGTCAAACAGAACTCTAGTTATTGAGTGGAAACCATTTTCACATTTAAGGTCACTATGACCTTTGACCATTATCATGGCGGGGACATAAAAACATACATTTATAATGAAAAAACATCACAGATCTAGTCAAAGATTTCTTACTCGTACTTCATGTGAAAAATATATATCACAGACAAAAAGCAACACATCACTGTAAAGAGAACGTTTTTATTAAAAAAAAGTCTCTCGCTAGTCAATTCTTCCAAAAAACTGCATGGGGTAAAAATGAGCACTCAAAATCTTTTTGGATCATTTACTTGAACAAAATCTCTAGATATTTCACTGATATATCTTTCAATTCTATAATCCTAATTGAACTAGCCTCCATATTAATTTTGCTCACTGGCCTCCAAATTCCATCAAAATTTCAAATTATTTATCTAAACAATCATCAATGTATATTCATGATGTCAGCTTAACCTATTCAATTTTGTTTTTGACTATTTTCAGTCTACATTTTCACTTTCCATCATTTTAAAGTTTCGTTAACAGTCCAGGTAGTTGTGTCAAGCAGCAAGGGATAAATAAGCGTCACTTCCAGTTTCGCAATTTACAGGTGCACACTGAACAAGTGCGTAAAATTTGGATTTTAATTTGCTATGAAATCATCTTAAAGATAAAAATTACCTGCGGAATTTTGAAAAACTGTCTTAGTTAGATATATATTTTTCGCTCATATGAAAATTTCGAGGTCAAAAATTTGTGTCCAATTAACTTTAGTATCATTAAGGGTTATAATTCAAAAATGAAGCAAGGTATACATATAGTTATTAAACAGTGCACTTTCACACTCTTGTATCTATGACTGTGTGAAGTTTTAATCAAATTCCTTCAATACATTTCAAATTAATATCCAGACAAGCATTATTAAGTATTATCAAGGGAGATCATTGAAAAACTAAGTAAATTAGAGTTATGGTTCTTTGACAATGCACTTCCTCTGACTAGTCTTTATAACTTCGTGAAGTTTCAATGAGATATCATAGACAGTTTAGGAGTTATATTACAGGTGATAATTAAAAAAGAATGCAAGGTAGAGTTATAGTTCTTGGACACTGAACATTCTCTCACTGGTCTCTATCAATGTGTTAAGTTTCAATCAAATTCCTTCAATACTTTTCAAGTTATTTTCCGAACAAGCATGTGACAGACAGACGGACAGACAAGGCTATGACTATGTGCTCTCCCTTCGGGGAACATAAAAATGATGTTATACATGTGTTAATGCAACAGTCAGACTCTGATGTTTTGAACATCCATTCCTTTACTCAATACCCACTTAACACCTGGTTGCTCTAGATTAAATTATTTCAGTTATAACGCCTAGATACATGTACATAAGTTCTTTACTTCAGGTTAAAGATAAATATTCAAGTTTAGGGAACAATCTAAGAAGAGAGTATAACGTATATATACTTTCTGCTTATTCCAGCTCACCTCAGCTGGATGGCATTAGGATAGAAAGTTTCTATGAAAATGGCTAAAAAACACCAAAGTTTATGTTCTTTGTGGTTACTTCCGGGAGAACATTTTTGAATTTTGACCGGATATACCCTATCCAAAGATATATTTACTTCCTCTGATGATAACTGCCTTCCGTTCCCATATGACGTAAAACCATTTAACATTATATTTGCTATAGTTATCTTATGTAAGTAATGGAAGATCATGAGAAAATGCAGAAAAATATATAAATTGACAATTCAAAGAAATGTTTTTGAAACTTATATCATAAACAAAGTTAGCCCTTCAGTTGGCTGCCAAAGCCCTGGCTGCTTTGTACACTAATAAGACAAACATTGCATAAAAGCACAGTGCACAGACACTGTGTTGAAACATGCAAGAACTTGGCAAGTGATAGGGTCTTTATCTAGCATGAAAATGTTGTCCCCAGGGGTTGACTACCATTGTCATTGAGAAATATTGATGTGTAAAAACATGAAAAGAATGAATAAATAAAGTTGCAGTTAAAACAAAATCAAATCAACAGAATTATTACGTCTTCCTGTTTGCAGTTGGTTCTGTCCAACACAGTGGTTCGGCACTTCACAGTTTGACAATGGTATTCAATAATGTTTCATTCAATTCATTGCATGTAATAAAAACTGATGAGTCCATTTTATACATGTATACACCATCAAGTATTACACCATTGTATATAATCCTTCATGCTGTAATGACTTTGTCAACGGGCTGGATGCTAGCTTTTTTTAAAGCTAAGCTTGTTCAATATATACATATAGCAATAATGGTATGTCATTGGTACACATTTATTTTTGGTTTGTCTAAACAAGTTTATTAGGAACTGTTACCTCCCTTGTCCCTTACTTCACCTACAAAACAATGTGAAACAGCTAAATCACAAGTCAGCATATCCTCACTACAATATCCTTAAGCAAAGAAGTAGACCATAAAAGGAACCAAAATCTTTCTAAATTCCTGGGTAGGGTGGTGGAGGAGCACTGGGAATCACTTCATCTTCTTCAAATCCTGTTCACAGAAAACAAGAACAAAAAACTACAATTTGGCTTTAGAGTTCAAAGAATGATTTTACAAACTATGTTAGCTTCATCCATAACTGAGATAGCTACTGGCTACTAAACTTTCTAAAATCCTTCGAAAATGACACGGTAGTTCTAAATCACTGACAATTTTTTTTTTTCAAAATGACATGTATTTTTGACAAACTAGAGGATTTTGTCTTAGCAACAACCAAAATAAAAGCATACTTCTAAGAATTTGTTTTAGAACAATCATACTTTTTAATTTAAAAAAGCAAATAAGGATTTTAACAAAACAAAATCTGCCAGAATGACACTGGTGACACCCCTCCCCCACCCCACCCATGCTTATCAGAAACCCCAAAAAATGTTGACTCAGCCTCATGAGCCTATAATGACTGGATGCATAGTTATCTACTCATAAACTTTAAGCTGAACTATGTTTAAAATTATTGGACTCTCTCATTCTTAAGAACTTGACTGAAAATCACTTAATATTAAGTATTGGCTCCTATAAATTTGACACTGATGCAGAGAAGACAAAACAATCAGATTTATTAACATGTGTCCAACCATCCTAAAAAGGGATCTTGTAGGTCCAGGAGCAGATATGATCGGAAACCAATTTCTAATCATGGACCTCTGTGAGTCTAACATTTGACCTAGCAGGCCTGAAGTCAATTAAGTTACTCATCATGCCCAACCTTCCTGTCAAATCTCAAGTCTCTGTGCAAATGTATTCTCAAGTTACTGATATGAAACAAAGAGATACACCAACCGACTGACCTACCAAATGTCTGACCAACCCACACCTGCAAAACCATATACCCTGTTTTCTGTGAAGGGATGCATATTAATTACTTTAGAATTTTTAACATATAAATTACAATTTAAAGGTTAACAGGTTTAAACTAAACTAGTAATCATAAGATATACCTGATGTGTGCATATTTCTGTTTTTAACTTCATCTGGTATGAACCCATCAGGACAAACAGAGTCATAGTCTGGTGGTTCTCCAGCAGCATGTGATGTATTTTCCGAGGTTGGATAATTAACTGGTGAAGGTGGTGTCTGTAACATTCTGATGGATTCAGCATTATTTTGTTCAGGTTGATTATTTACATTTTGTGATGACGTCTGAGCTGAAATGAGATATTTCATGTTACCTGCATGTCAGATGTTACAAGTTTCTTTCTATGGGTTTCAAGTATCTTAGCTGGAAGTATCAAACATTTTATTACTACAAAGCCAAATGCCAAAGCTCCATTTAATGCTATTTACATGGTCTAGAAAGTGAAAAAGAAGTCTGATATATTTTATCTAGGGGCAACCATGCTTGCCAAAAGAAAAAATTGGATTACTGTCAAACTCAAGGTATTAATCTAATAGCCTCAATAGCTTTAGTTGTGGTAAGTTGCTTCTATAAATCTGGATTGTTTTGCATGAAATTAAATATCAGTTTCATTAGTCTGACACTTTACATGTAGGTAAGTTATAAAACCATCAGTCCCGACAAGGACCAGAACTACAGTCCATCCTGGCCAAAGAAACTGCCATCTTTCTCATATGACCTGTCGAGGTCAGTAGCAGGGTTCAAACCCACAACCCACTAGCCATAGGTTAAAATAATTTGAGGTCACTGACTTAACCTTGTGACCACAGAGACTTACTATGAAAATTAATGTCTTTGATTTCATGTTAAATACTGGATATTTTTTTCACTGAAACTATTAACCATTATTACCATTATCCTTACAACAGCACTGGTAGTAAAGACAACCACAACAACAGCCAACTAGGACAGAGATCACAACAATCACTATTTTCCAGGAAGATGTAAGATCAGAGGAGCTGTCCACTTCATCTTCGATCCATGACGGTGTCACGGTACTGGTAGTCTGCTTTGGTCTTGTTGCTGTTTTCGTTGCTGCCGCTGAAATTAAAACAACAAAATGGTATTTTGCTTTTTGGTTCATCCTAGAACAAGTACTGGAACTCTAAGATACATACATGTGAACCTTTTAATCCTTCACCAGCAGATTTGCATCCAAATATGAGTAGATGTAACTTTTCATCAGTAAACTTTACGTTTATTATAAAATGCCATAAAAAATGTTTCACTGAATTGCATTACGCACTTATTCTTTGGGACTTGTACACATTATACAATTATCATTTTTGATCTGAATGATCACTAACATATCAATGAATATCTATAGGTACTGAAACAAGAGGGCCATGATGGCCCTAAATCGCTCACCTGGGTCTCATTGCTCATGTTACAAATATCGTCATTGGTTTTTATGGGCGCAAGTTTGAATAAGTTTGCAATAAGTTTAAAGACTCTGGGTGTAATGGTACTCAAATTTTTTAGCAGAAATAGTTTTTACTCTACAGGTCCCTGTGACTTTGACCTTTGAACTACTGACCCAAAAAACAAAAGGGTTTTTATCTACTCAATAAGGGCAATAACCCTGTGAAGTTTGAAGCCTTTGGGTCACCTGGTACTCAAGTTATTGAAAGGAAACTAAGTGTGACAGACAGACAGACAAACAGACACCCATGGACAGAGCAAATACAATATGTCTCCATCAGAAGGGCGGGTTAAGTGGGAGACATAACAACGAATATTTTTTGCCTTATATAAGTCCTTGTGTAAAATCAAATGACCCCCCTCCCACGCCCACCTCCCAGGGTTTGGCCAGTTTTGAACCCAGGGTCATGATTTGAACAAACTTGGTAAAGGTCCACTAGACAATGCCACAGACCTAATATCTAAACTCTAGGACTTGTGGTTTCTGATAAGAAGATTTTTTAAAGTTTTTCCTATATAACTCTATGTAAAACATGTGACCCCTGGGGCGGGCCTTTTTTTGACCAAGAGGCTTTGATTTGAAGAAACTTGGTAGAGGTCTAATAGACAATGCTGTAAACCAAATATCTAAACTCTAAGCCTTGTGGTTTCTGATAAGAAGATTTTTTAAAGTTTTTCCTATATAACTCTATGCAAAACATGTGACCCCTGGGGCGGGGCCATTTTTGACCCAGGAGCTATGATTTGAACAAACTTGGTAGAGAGCCTCTACACAATGCTACTTACAAAATATCTAAGCTCTATGCCTTTTGGTTTCTGATGTGCAGATTTTTAAAACTTTTTCCTATATAACTCTATGTAAACAAGTGACCCCCGGGGCAGGGCCTATTTTGACCCAGTGGCTATGATTTGAACAAACTTGGTATTAGTCCACTAGACAATGCTACACACCAAATATCTAAACTCTATGCCTTGTAGTTTCTGACAAGAAGATTTTTTTAAGTTTTTCCAATATAACTCTATGTAAAATATGTGACCACTGGGGCAGGGCCATATTTGACCCAAGGGCCATGATTTGAACAAACTTAATAGAGGTCCACTGGACAATGCTGCACTTCGAATATCTAAACTCTAGGCCTTGTGGTTCTGGCAAGAAGATTTTTAAGTTTTCCCTATATAACTCTATATAAAATCAACTGACCCCTGGGGTGGGTGAGTTTTTACCCCACAGTCATAATTTGAACAAACTTTAGAGGTCCACTAGATGATGCTTCATACCAAATATCTAAGCTCCAGGCCTTGAGGTTTCGGAGAAAAAGATTTTTTAAATATCCAACTTTTAAAATCTATTTTTAGCTCCAGTGAACCAGAAATGTAATGGACCAGAACCATTTGAACAATCTTGGTAGAGCTTCATGCAAGGAACATCCCGAGCAAGTTTCATTAAATTTGGCCCATTGGTTTCAGAGGAGATGTCGTTTGAATGAAAAGTTGACGACGGATGGACCTGGACGGATGGACGACCGACGGACGACAGACAAAGACCGATCAGAAAAGCTCACCCTGAGCAGGTGAGCTAAAAATGATATATGTCAACAATTTTGTATTTTTATGCCATCAAGGCATGTATCAGAATTCAGGTCATTCTCTTAATTTTTAAGGGGTCAATAATCACATTTTCAGTCATGTGATAATTCAAACATCACAGAATTATCACAGATAATTTTCTGTACTGTGTTTACAGTATTTATCTTCTGCAACTTACCCTACAGAAAGACCAAGATAAATGACAGATCAACTTCCAGTTAGTTTATGACTGAGATATTCATCAAATTTTAAAGCACTTATGAATTTTTACTTTCGGTTTGCTTGCTCAACAAACTTTTCAGTTTTAATACAGTAATTCAATGATCAACTGATAAAACAACACAGGCAACCAATTTACACAGAATTAATACAAAGTTGTAATACTGGGTAAATTACCATTTATCTATCTAAATGGTAAAACAAGAGGGCCATGATGGCCCTGGATCACTCACCTGAGTACTTTGGCTGTGGGTTTGCTGTTAAGCAAACATAAGAAGAAGTTTTTCTTTTTCTAATTGAAGACTTGTATGTGCCTACAAACCAAATATCTAAAATATCAGCCAATAAATTAAGGCTCTATGACAGAAAGTAGAAATATCTATTATTAGCTTTGATGACCTTGACCTTGACCCAGTGACCTCAAACCCCAGCTACAGGTAGAGGTCCATGCGAGGAACCTACACACTATATATCAAAGACATTGGTCAATAAATGAAGGCTCTATGAGGTAAAGTAGACATATCTATTTTTAGCCTCAGTGACCTTTTACCCTAATCTAATAATTTGAACAAGCTTGATAAAGGTCTACTAGACAATGCTTCAGGCCAAATTTCAAAATTCCATGCCTTGTTTCATAAAAGAAGATTTTTAAAGATTTTCTTCTATATTGCTATGTAAAACTTGTGACTACTCAGGTGGGGCCAATAGTGACCCTAGGGATATTACCTGAACAAACTTGGTAGAGGTCCACTAGACAATGCTTCATCCCATATCTTAAAACCTTAGACCTTGTGGTTTCAGACAAGAAGATTTTTAAACATTTCCTTCTATACTGCTATGTAAAACATGTGACCCCTCAGCCGGGGCCAAATTTGACCCCAGGGGTATAATTTGAACAAACTTGTAAAGGTCTACTAGACAATCCTACATACCAAATCTTAAGGCTCAGGGCCTTGTGGTTTCGGACAAAAAGATTTTCAAAGTTTTTCCTTTAAGTTGTAATAGCAACCAGAGTTCTTGATGGAATTGAATTCTTTGAACAACTTTGGTAGAGCTTCATGCAAGGAATATCTCAGGTATGTTTTGTCAATATCGGCTTAGCGGTTTAGTAGGAGAAGTTGTTCAAGTAAAAGTGTTCACGACGCACGACACATGCTGACGCAGGCAGGACATTCAACGATCCTAAAAGCTCACCCTGAGCAGTGCTCAGGTGAGCTAAAAAGGAGCATTACTCTGTCAAATGTGACCTTGACCTAAAGATTTTGGCATCATCGTGACCCTGTTATCATAAGCAATAAAATTTTAAAGTTTGATGAGGAAATGTTAAGAAATGGCAAAGTTATAGCCAACGTTAAGTTTTCATGACGGACGGACCGACTGACAGACAAAGCAATCCTTTCGTATAGCTGTTTCTTCGAAAGGGCGACACAAAAACCAGAGCGGGATTCGAACTCCGATCTTCTGTGTTACATGCCAACACTAACTACTGAGCCAAAGAATCGATTCCCTGACACAGTTGTCAGAAGTTGTATTTATACAATTATAGGAAGGTGTGGACTAGACCATAACACATCCCCTCTTGAGAAAGTCATCATTTATGATGATGAATGGTGTTGTGTATTTTTTAGATCAAAAAAATTAGACAGAAATCTTGAAAGATTCATTTTTTATTTAATTTGTATGCCCCCACAAAGTGGGGTGCATATAGCGTTGCACTTGTCCGTCCGTCCGTCCGTACGTCTGTCCGTACGTCCCGAAATCTTGTGAACGCAACTCCTCTTAAACCGGATGGCAAATTTTGCTTAAACTTCCATGGATGAACAACCTTAATGTGTAGATGGTAGAAAAGGAAGGAATTTTCGCTGCAACCAAATTTAACAGAATTATGGCCCTTTGTTGATTTTTTCACTAGAAATTTTATGAACGCAACTCCTCTTAAACCGGATGGCAAATTTTGCTTAAACTTCCAGGGATGAACAACCTTGATGTGTAGATGGTAGTAAAGGAAGGAATTTTTACTGCGACCAAATTTAACAGAATTATGGCCCTTTGTTGATTTTTTCACTATATACCATTTAGAAATTTTGTAAACGCAACTCCTCTTAAACCGGATGGCAGATTTTGCTTAAACTTCCAGGGATGAACAACCTTAATGTGTAGATGGAAGTAAAGGAAGGAATTTTTGCTGCGACCAAAATTAACAGAATTATGGCCCTTTGTTGATTTTTTCACTATATACCATATTGAAATTTTGTGAAGGCAACTCCTCTGAAACCGTATCGCAGATTTTGCTTAAACTTCCAGGGATGAACAGCTTTAATGTGTAGATGGTAGTAAAGGAAGGAATTTTTGCTGTGACCATATTTAACAGAATTATGGCCCTTTGTTGATTTTTTCACAATATACCATATAAATAATTGAACATATAAATTTTACATTTGTAATTTAATTTAACATGTACATAAGGTTACCTGTAGATCATTTTAGGTATATGTACAGAAAAAATCTTACATACAGGATATACATGCTCTTGTTTATGAGCACTTATGCATAGTGGGGGCATCCGTGTCCTATGGACACAGTTCTAGTTATAACTAAGTCCAGGACGAGCCCCCATCTTACGAATATCTTAGAATACACAACCCAGAGCGGGATTCAAACTCCCATCTCCCACGTGATACACCAACAATCTAACCACTTAGCCAAAGAATCGATGACGCAGTTGTCAGAGGTTGTATTTATACAATTATAGGAAGGTGTGCACTAGACCATAACAATAGGCACTGCAATTTCCCTAGATGTCCTTTATCAAGCTGATACACTTTTAAGATAACATCAACTAATTAAAGTTTCACTGAATTGCATTTGATGGTTTGCTGGAAACAGCCTGACACAAATTGTAAATATTTAACTATATATAACAACTATAATAATATTTAATAATTAATACAAGTAACACTTTGAACTTTGGAGCGATTTGAAACTTTCATGTCACTCCTGAGAAAAACCTTCACAAATATAGTCTGATGCATGGACCAACTAAGTGGCTTCTTCATGCTCCTCACCTTTGGGGAGCATACTGAAACAACCATTTTTACATGCAATTATGAAAAGCTTACCTTTACTTTGAAAATATACATCCAGTTCTATGCTGACATCGCGAAGAGAAGAAACATACTGGAACAGGAGGTAAACATTTCTTTCACTTGTACACAAAGAGCTAAGATCTGAACAGGAATATTGCTAAAATAAAAAAAAAGACAGGGACTCAGTTGTTACTCTGCCCTGGCTCCATGATTACAATACATTATAAACATGCTCTATATTCAAACATACTTCATGCTCTGACTAAAAATAGCTAAGTATGATTTTTTAGATTTGAACTAAATGGTAAAACCAAAATTGCTACTTTCTGGTGTTAATTTGTGTTTCTTGTCAATGATGTTTTAAAAGGATGTAAAGTGCTTCTTTTAAAGTACTTTTTCAAGCACAAAATCAGAATCGTCAGATACCCATGAAACCTTATTCCCTTATCACTACATCGATGAATGGAGAGTAACATAATGGGTTGGACATGGGTATCCGATGATGAAAATCCATTGTAAATTACAGAACCTGCTGAACAAACAGTTATTTTACTATACATGTAGTCTCATTTAGAACAGGAGAAACTGAAATTGTTTTCACACTCTAAAATATGGATGCTTACACAATCAAGTCATCTGTAAATTTTCAGTCGAATAAAAGGAAAACTTTGAAAACAGCATCCTTAGAAATAGATAAAGCATAATTTTATAAACTTTTAGGTTTAGATTTTTTTCTGAGTACAACCAAGATCGTGATGGTAATGATGAGTACTGTGATTAAGATGATGATGGCATGGATAAAGTTAATAAAAAAAGTGATATTGATGAAAAAGGCACCAATGGATATTAATTATCCCCTGAATTAAATTTTAATGTAAAATAGTATGATACTCACAGAGGGCATGTGAACATTGTAAAACTTTCCAGTGAAAACTTTCAAACTTTTGGTACAAGCTAGATCCGAGGGATTTTGATGATTCTTCAACTTACGATATACACAAATCTCATACTCCTCACTCGAAGATAAAGACACTTTGTAGAGACAGGTTTTATCCTTCGAATATGTAACCTCAGACTTAAAGGGATCGCCAATTTCAGCTCCGTAGTAATTCAGATGAAGTGTTTGAACCACGTGCAGATTTACAATACCACCACAAGTAATATTGCTTACAGTGATTGATAACTCTGAAAAGACAACAAAATAACACTTAGCTACCATTCAGTTAGAGCTATAACCATTCTGTCCAGAAAAAATATGTTTAATGTATCACATGTATTTAAAAACATAACTCAAATTTCAGTACAATTAGGTTAGTTTGAAAGCAGACCAGCAACTTAGGTTAACACGACATTTACAAATCTGTAAAATGGATTATGAGCACAACACTACAGGTCTTACTATACCATTGGTGAACAGTGTCTCCGCATGACTTTCAAGGGCATATAAATCATTGATTACTTTTACAAGCCACATATAATTATATCTTATCTACACAGTGAGTAAAATACACAGGAAAAATGTCTTAAATTCTAATGGGTGCTTTTACATGCATAGTTTTATCTTAAAGCAGCTTGTTCAAAGTTGAACGGTAGAGTAAACAAGAGCTGGTCAAACCGGGTGATGCTCCCCGAACAGGTTTTGGACACAGAATAGTGTGTCCATAAAGTCTTTGCCAAATTCAGCATAAAGATATTATGTTATTGGTAGTTGCTGAAAAAGGTTAAAACTGTTTAAATATGCAATGAAGAATGTAAGACAGTTACCATCTTATTCTTTATTTTTCTATCAACTCAGACAGTGGCAGTCCTATCCAGACAGTGTCATGGTCACTGAAGTAGGCTGGTGACAGGTAAACAATTTTTTTAAAAAGGTTACTTAAATTTACACTAAAATATCTGGCACATTGTGAATCCATGACAATTGCCAAATAATCTACTACCAAAAGCCTCATGACATCAAATGAGAGAAAGTATTAAAACATATATTACAGAATGAAAATGTACATATGAAACATATTAAAAAACAAGTATTATAATTAAGGACAATAAAAAGTATGAAAATTAACAAAGGGCAGTAACTCCAAAATAATGAAGCAAAGAGGTATGGTTCTTCTGCACTGCACTTCACCACTATGAGATTTATCCACCTGTGAAGTTTCAAGTCAGTAGTTTTCATACTGTTGGGGTTACATTGTGGACAAAAAACAAGTATAAAAAATCATAAAGGGCAGTAACTCAAAAGTTATGAAGTGGAGAGTTGTGGATTTTATGCATTGCACTTCTACTCAATGAGATCTATCTACCTACAAAGTTTCTTGTTGATACCTCTTGGAGTTTCAGAGTTATGTCCCAGACAAAGTTCAAAGTGTAAAAATGAACAAAGGGCAATAACTCAAAAATTAGGCAATGAAGAGTAATGGTTCTTATGTACTCCACTTCTACTCAGTAAGATCTATCTACCTACAAAGTTTCTTGTTGATACTTCATGTAGTTTCAGAGTTATGTCCCGGAGAAGAAAATGCGGACGGACAGACATACAGACATACGGACGGACAATCTACCTTCAAAGTTTCTTGTTGATACCTCTTGTAATTTCAGAGTTATGTCCCGGACAAAGTTCAAAGTGTAAAAATGAACAAAGGGCAATAACTCAAATATTAGGCAATGCAGAGTTATGATTCTTATGCACTGCACTTCTACTCAAAAAGATCTATCTACCTACAAAGTTTCTTGTTGATAATTCTTGTAGTTTCAGAGTAATGTCCCAGACAAGAAAATGGTTACTGTTGATGAAGTCTTTGTTTTCTGACAAAAAAAAAATTGGCTCATGTAGGTCATATTGCAAGGGAAAACACATTTTTCGTAAATGCCTACTTGGGGAATCCCAGTTAAATATAGTATAGTATAGTAAGCATGTGTTTAGTGTACCATGTGAAACGTATCACAACATGGCATCTTCACCAATCTCAGCATAGGCATTCGTTTCATGGATAAATGTTCCGAAACCACTATATGACCAACATAAATTATGAAGAATGAATATGAGGGTTACTTTACTTTAAACAGATTTTCTCTAATTTAAGCTGACAGATGCACTGTCACTCTTATTGTGTCTGAGAGTTGAATACTTTTCTAAATATCAAAAACTCCATTCAAAGTAAAAACTTTTTTTCACCGCACCTCAAATTTCTCTCATACGAATTTCATCACTTAGCTTTTTACAAAATTTTTCGTGATGTCACTTTCGGTCTCTTACACTATAAATAGAAATTAGAAATAAAATTGCTGAACAAACGTTGTCTTAACATCACAGTCAATTTTGTCAGGTTTATTGTAAAAAAAAAAAGAAACAACAGGTTTTTTTTTATATAACGGATCCTGTAGATTAACTCAAATCAGCCACACGAGCCTGAAATTCTGTCAATAATTAACTTAAAAAGCCCCCCCAAAAAACACTATATAAATAAAATATAGTAGTTTTTTATATATATATAGTTTTTTGGGTTTTTTTAAGTTAATTTTTGATAGAATTTCAGGCTTCTGTGAATCAGCTGATATACTTTCATTTCAATATTATGGGAACACTTTGATAGAGATGTTTGGAGGGACATTTTAAATCATGTTTGTAGTAAAGTGACCCTAATATTCAATCTTGAGAACTTTCACACCTTGTTTAGGATATATAGTGGCATTTATCCATGAAAGGAATGCCTGTGGTTTTTGGTCTAATATTCAAATACGGGTATAATGTGAGTGCATGCACAAATAGTGAATGTGATCAGTCATCATGTGACGGCAAACGAAAATAGAAATTCTATACTGTTTTATACATTTCGTACTGCTATAGCATATGATGGAGATGGAGAAACTACCCATTTTTCTTACAATCATGAAATGCTGCATTGGGTGACAATGCATCTATAGATGGGTATTGAAAGACATAATACACATAGATAATTAAAACTAAATTCATAGTCAGTGGCCAACTGTGAACAAGCTGCTTTAATATAAAGGAATTTACCAGCACATACAAGGACTGTCCCAAAAATTAATGTTGATACTACTCTAAATATCCCTGCCATTAAATCTACCATGCTGAACCTCCCACTCACTACCCTGAAAAAATAACACCAGAATAATTTACTCTCATTGACAGGAAGAAACATTTGAAACATTACAACTTAATACTGTAACAGAAACTACAAGAGCCATGTTACACATGGTTAATCCCCCCGCCGGGAAGAAGCTACCTGAAGGTTGTACTTTCAAACACTCAATGTAATAATGTTTGAAGAAAATCCCACAAAAAATAGGCAAGGTAGAGTTATTGTTCTTGCAAACTGCACTTCCTACCAATGTGCTATGTCAGTGTATTAAGTTTGAAGAAAATCGCTCAAGCACTTTTTGAGTTATGCTTCGGACAAAGTTTTTCAATTAAATCAGATAAAGGGGAATAATTCTAAAAGTAGGCAAGGTAGAGTTATTAATTATTCTTACACACTGCACCTCCTCCAAAAGTGCTCTTTCAGTATATGAAGTTTGAAGAAAATCACTCAAGTACTTTTGGAGTTATGCTCCCGACAACACTGGAATGGACGCACGCACGGACGGACAGAGACCATTTCTAATATCCCCTCCTCCTTTCGCTGGGATAATAAGTTCAAGAATTCAAGAATTAGATAAACATGTATATGCTGGGATTTTTAAAATGTAAACAAGTAAATCTGATAAAGGGGAATAACTCTAAAAAATAAGCAAGGTAGAGTTATTGGACTTGCACACTGCACTACCAACTAATGTGCTCAGTCAGTGTATGAAATTTGAATAAAATCCCTCAAGTAGTTTTGGAGTTATGCTCCGGACAAAATTTATTAAGTAATTCTGATAAAGGGAAATAACTCTAAAAATAGGCAAGGTAGAGTTATTGTTCTTGCACACTGCACTACCTACCAATGTGCTCTGTCAGTGTATGAAGTTTGAATAAAATCCCTCAAGTAGTTTTAGAGTTATGCTCTGGACAAAATTTATCAAGTAATTCTGATAAAGGGGAATAACTCTAAAAATAAGCAAGGTAGAGTTATTGGACTTGCACACTGCACTACCTACCAATGTGCTCTGTCAGTGTACTGAGTTTGAATAAAATCCCTCAAGTAGTTTTGGAGTTATGCTCCGGACAAAATTTATCAAGTAATTCTGATAAAAAGGAATAACTCTAAAAAATAGGCAAGGTAGAGTTATTGTTCTTGCACACTGCACTACCTACCAATGTGCTCTGTCAGTGTATGAAGTTTGAATAAAATTCCTCTAGCAGTTTTGGAGTTATGCTCCGGACAAAATTTATCAAGTAAATTTGATAAAGCGGAATAACTCTAAAAAAAGGCAAGGTAGAGTTATTGGACTTGCACACTGCACTACCTACCAATGTGCTCTGTCAGTGTATGAAGTTTGAATAAAATCCCTCAAGTAGTTTTGGAGTTATGCTCCGGACAAAATTTATCAAGTAAATTTGATAAAGGGGAATAACTCTAAAAAAAGGCAAGGTAGAGTTATTGGACTTGCACACTGCACTACCTACCAATGTGCTCTGTCAGTGTATGAAGTTTGAATAAAATTCCTCTAGCAGTTTTGGAGTTATGCTCCGGACAAAATTTATCAAGTAAATTTGATAAAGCGGAATAACTCTAAAAAAAGGCAAGGTAGAGTTATTGGACTTGCACACTGCACTACCTACCAATGTGCTCTGTCAGTGTATGAAGTTTGAATAAAATCCCTCAAGTAGTTTTGGAGTTATGCTCCGGACAAAATTGTTTCGGACGGACGCACGGACGCACAGATGCACGGACGGACGAAGGGCATTCCTAATATCCCCTCCGCCTTTGGCGGGGGGATAAAAAATCCACAACTTCTGGTTTGAGAACCTACAAGTTCACTTCAGCTCCTTTATGTATGAACTTTGTGCATACCTGGTAACCTGGCTCTTTATTTTCATTCTAATTAAAGACCCAGTTTCACTAGCCAAGATAAAATATACAAAGATAACTGCATTTACATATGTGCTACAACTAATCTTCTAATGAGATTGTAACAGACATTGGATATTCCTTATGTTTGTGATAAATTCAGACCTGCCTAAGGTCACATGACTACCCATGTGACTTAAGCTAATTTGATTTAGTTGATGTATCTGGTCAGTGAAACTGTTGGTGTTTCCTGCCAGTGGTGTAGCTACTATTAGGCCCTGTAGCCCCGGGCCTACAAGTTGATCAAGAAAATCACATTATCAAAAGTACCAAAATTTACATCCGGGAGTTCGAGGTAGTTTTAAACCGGCATTTTTTCAAAATGTCAACCATTTCATGTGGTCCTCTTTATGGTGATGTTTTCACAGAGTCTGGTAGATAAGTTGACCTATAGATGACAATGACAAACTATTGTTGCTTTCAAAACCTTGGCTGAGGCTCATAAGTATAAGATCCCGTCCAGGTGAGCATGACGTTTTATTCTTGTGTATTCTGGTGTAAGATAGAAATTTGTAGTGGAAAAGTCATATTAATTTTAGGTTATCAACTACTTGTTGATATATGATAACTATCATTATTAAATAACTAAATTAGCCCTATAAAACGGCACATGACTACGTCAGATTATGGCCCTTGTAATCGGCCAATGAAATCCTTCAAAATGCGGGCTTTATATCTATATCGTTGAGTGCCCATGAGTCGTCAATGCCCTTGATCCGTCACCATATTGTAGTTTTGTTTACATCTCACTAGATTTAGCATAGGGCATGCAAAGACCTTAGGAAAAAAATTTTACTATCATGATTATTTTCGCTCAGCATGATTTTTCCGCAAATACGAGAAAAAGCAAGTAAAAATTAATTTAAATTGTATATTAACTAAAGAGGTGACGCTTTCTTCTACCATCACCATAAAAAGTGGAATAACTTATAAAACATTTCCAAAAAAAATGTGTTTTTATTTTATCTTAATGATAGTTGAAAATTTTACTTGTTATCTGAGCCCTCACAGTTGAGTAAGTTTGCCTAATTGTATTGTAATTTGACCACATAATCAGGGGTGACGTCACAAGAACCATTCAAAATGGCTGAACTGTGTTTGCATGGTACCTCTTGCAACATAAACTAGAACTATCGCTGAATGCGATTCATACCCCCACCAATGTCCTTGACAGAAGACGACATGGAAAGGTGGTTAAGGGAATAACTTTAGTGGCACAAATACATATACATAAAAAGAAATTATCTCTGGTGAAAACAAGAGCCACCGCAAGCGGGGGCCACGCTCGACTTTTTTCCATTTCCAAAGGCAAACACATCACAGGAAGCACATTGTGGTGAAGGGATTTCAAATGAAACATCATTTGGAAATATAATTATACATAATAAAGTTATGGCCAATTTTAGCAACATTCAGAAATTTGACCTTAAAGGTCTAGGTCAAGTTCAGTTTAACCTTCTCTGGAGGTATTGTCTAAAAAGTAGTTATGTCCAAGCATGAAGACACTACATCCATTAACAACAAAGATATAGCCAAGTTAAGTAATGTCAAGGTCATTTAAAGGTCAAGGTAATGCTTGAATTGTTTAACACGTTTCTTTTATTCTCAGTGTCGTTTTGTCCCTGTATAGATCAAATCCGTCCATAAAACCAGAAGTTTGGCTATTTTAGCAAAATGCAATAATTAGAAATTTGACTGTAAAGGTCATTTAAAGGTTAAGGTCATACTTGAATAATTTAACATGTAGGTTTTGTCATAAGCCTTGTTTTGTCCAAATATTAATAAACAAGAGGGCCAATGGCCCTAAAGCACTAACCTGGGTTCAAAGATGAAAGAAATTTTTATAAATGTAATGATGCATATCACAGAAATGGACCAATGCAATTTCATTGCCATAGCTCCAAAAACAAAAAGGAGGTCAGTAGGTCAAAATATAGATCATGAGATGACATTTTTGAAATCCGAACGAAAAGCTGTACACACAGTCCAAATTTCATTGCCGTAGCTTTAAAACAAAAAAGTAGGTCAGTAGGTCAAAAATATAGGTCATGCTATGACGTTTTTGAAATCTGAACAAAAACTGTATACATGGTCTAAATTTCATTGCCATAGCTCCAAAAACAAAAAGGAGGTCAGGAGGTCAAAAATATAGGTCATGAGATGACATTTTTGAAATCGGAAAGGAAAACTGTGCACATGGCCCAAATTTCATTGCTGTTGCTAAAAAACAAAAAAGTAGGTCAAAAGGTCAAAAATATAGGTCATACTATGACGTTTTTGAAATAAGAACAAAAAACTGTGTACATGGTCCAAATTTCATTGCCATAGCTCCAAAAACAAAAAGTAGGTCAGTAGGTCAAAAAAATAGGTCATGCAATGACATTTTTAAAATCGGAAAGAAAAACTGTGCAAACGGTCCAAATTTCATTGCTGTAGCTAAAAAACAAAAAAATAGGTCAGTAGGTCAAAAATATAGGTCATGCTATGACATTTTTGAAATTGGAACAAAAAATCTGTGTACATGGTCCAAATATCATTGACATAGCTCCATATACAAAAAGTAGGTCAGTAGGTCAAAAATATAGGTCATGCCATGACATTTTTTAATTCGAAACGAGAAACTGTGTACATGGTCCAAATTTCATTGCTGTAGCTAAAAAACAAACAAATAGGCCAGTATGTCAAAAATATAGGTCATGCCATGACGTTTTTGAATTTCGAAACGAAAAACTGTGCACACGGTCCATATTTCATTGCCACAGCTCCAAAAACAAAAAGTAAGTCAGTAGGTCAAAAATATAGGTCATGCAATGACATTTCTGCAATTGTAACGAAAAACTGTGCACACAGTCAAAATTTCATTCCTGTAGCTAAAAAACAAAAAAGTAGGTCAGTAGGTCAAAAAAATAGGTCATGCAAAGACGTTTTTGAAATCAGAAGGAAAAACTGTATACAAGGTCCAAATTTCATTGCCATAGCTTCAAAAACAAAAAGTAGGTCAGTAGGTCAAAAATATAGGTCATGTCATGACATTTTTGAAATTGAAATAAAAAACTGCGCACACAGTCCAAATTTCATTGCTGTAGCTCAAAACCAGAAAGTAGGTCAGTAGGTCAAAATATAGGTCATGCAATGACCTTTTTGAAATCGAAATGAAAAAGTGTTGTTTTGTCTAAGTCTGATTCAAATCCAACCATAAATTACATAATTATGGCCATGTTTTAACAAAATTCAATGATTTGACCTTGACCGTCAAGGTCATTTAAAGGTCAAGGTCAAACTTGAAATAATCATAATGTCGGATTTGTCACAACTGTTGTTTAGTCCAAGTTTGAATTAAATCTATAAATAAATGAGAAAGTTATGAGAATTTAAGCAAAATTCAATCATCTGACCTTGACGGTCAAGGTAATTTTAAGGTCATGGTCAAATCTGAGTTATTCAACATGTTGGATTTGTCATAAGTGTTGTTTTTTCCAAGTATAAATCAAATCCCACCATAAATACTAATGTTATGGTCAATTTTAGCAAAATTCAATAATTTGACCTTGAAGGTGAAGGTCATTTAT
Source organism: Cyclina sinensis (assembly GCA_012932295.1). Classification (NCBI taxonomy): domain Eukaryota; kingdom Metazoa; phylum Mollusca; class Bivalvia; order Venerida; family Veneridae; genus Cyclina; species Cyclina sinensis. The sequence continues at coordinate 23,257,848 of JAAONU010000001.1, forward strand.
GAGTCAAGGTCAAGTTTAGTCTGGTCAGCTTGAAGGTCTTGTCCAAAGGGTTGTTGTGTCCAAGCATAAAGAGAATCCACCCATTAATAATAAAGTTATGGCCAATTTTAGCAAAATTCAATATTTTGACCTTGAATATGAAGGTCATTTATGAGTCAAGGTCAAGTTTAGTCTGGTCAGCTTGAAGGTCTTATCCAAAGGGTTGTTGTGTCCAAGAATTAAGAGAAACCACCTACTACTAATCAAGTTATGGCCAATTTTAGCAAAATTCAATATTTTGACCTTGAATATGAAGGTCATTTAAGAGTCAAGGTCAAGTTTAGTCTGGTCTACTTGAAGGTCTGGTCCAAAGGGTTGTTGTGTCCAAGCATGAAGAGAATCCACCTACTAATAATCAAGTTATGGCCAATTTTAGCAAAATTCAATATTTTGACCTTGAATATGAAGGTCATTTAAGAGTCAATGTCAAGTTTAGTCTGGTCATCTTAAAGGTCTTGTCCAAAGGGTTGTTGTGTCCAAGTATGAAGATAATCCATCAAGGAATAAAAAATTATGATCAATGTTAAAGTTTTCAGACGGGAACGGCAACGACACCATGACTATGACAATAACTCGATTTTTTTTCAAAAAAAGTCGAGCTAAAAACAAACAAATTGTACAGGTAATAGTATAAATATATATTGTCAAATCATGTTCGAAACAGTTACAAATAACCTTTCATTTTTCCAATGTACTAAAACAAACAAAAGCAGTGAAGTTAAGAAAATAGCATAATTATGTCAAAATGTAATTAAGAGTGGAAAAACTTTGCATACTGAGCTTACTTGTTTTAGTTTTAGAAATATTCAAGTACATGTTAAAATTTCAGAACATTTTCTAAGTCAATTTTTGACCTTCAAGTGTGGTCTTGACCTTAAGCTGGCACAAGGGTAAAATGGGTTCTGCACATTGCCCAGTTGGGGTGAACATTTGAGTCAAGTTTGAAGAAAATCCTTCCATTAGTATAGAATTTATAGAGCGGACATGACATATTGTCTAGTATTGATTGTAAGTAAATTAAAAGACTTAAAAAGGGGCATAACTTTGTCAAAATGCAATACAGAGTTATGAAACTTGACCTGCATATCTTACTTGTGATACCTCATATATCTTTTAAGTTTTAAGCAAATACCTGTGCTAGTTTCAGAAATATTCAAGTGCATGTTAAAATTTAAGAACATTTTTTAAGTCACTTTTGACCTTCAAGTGTGACCTTGACCTTAAGCTGGCACAAAGGTAATATGGGTTCTGCACATAACTTTGTTGAGTTGAACATTTGAGTCAAGTTTGAAGAAATTCCTTCCATTAGTATAGGATTTATAGAGCGGACACGACATATTGTCTAATATTTGATTGTATGTAAATTTGAAGACTTTAAAAGGGGCATAACTTTGTCAAAATGCAATACAGAGTTATGAAACTTGACCTGCATATCCTAATTGTGACATTTCATATATATTTTAAGTTTCAAGCAAATATGTTTTCTAGTTTCAGAAATATTCAAATACATGTTAAAATTTAAGAATATTTTCTAAGTCAATTTTTGACCTTCAAGTGTGACCTTGACCTTAAGCCAGCAAAAGGGTAACATGGGTTCTGCACATCCCCTTGTTGAGGTGAACATTTGAGCCAAGATTAAAGAAAATCTTTCAATTAGTGTAGGACTTACAGAGAGGACATGACATAATGTCTAATATTTGATTGTTTGATATTTTGACCTTCAATTGTGACCTTGACCTTGAGCTGACACATGGGCAACATGGGTTCTGCACATCCCCTTGTTGAGGTGAACATTTCAGCCAAGTTTGAAGAAAATCCTTCAATTGGTATAGGATTTATAGAGCGGACACGATAATGGAGACGGACGGACGGACCGACCGACGACCGACGGATGTGACAAAGCGAATCCATTATAGCACCCCCCCCCCCCCCACATTTTGTGGTGAGGCTATAAAAATTCCATTTTTTAAAGTTTTGGACAAATGCAACCAACTAGGAATAACTGAAAAAGATCAATTTCCAAGGTAAGTTATTGCTTTCTTTTAAATAAACTTTTTTTTTGAAAGAATTTATCGGACATTTCTTAAGGTGACGACTCATGGGCACTCAAGGATATCACTTTCCGGCACGGGGCCGCTGACTGATACAGATATTGGCCCTGTTATATACATGTAGGAGGCCGTAGTAATATTGGACGTGGTTGGTGCCGTTTTATAGGGCTAATAATATTTAGTTATTTAAAAAAATATGTTAAAAAATAAGTGATTTGATATTGGCACTGTTATTTCAACTTCAACTTATCACTGCCAAAAGTCAATACTGACTATACTAGGCAGGCGCCTGTCAGGAACATCAAAATTATAAAAGATAATAACAAAGAAAGCAAGATTAAACTGAAGATCTTATTTAAACATTTATTTGAATACTTAAAATCTATAAAACTTGTTTAGTCCACTGATAAAAGCTGGCACAGTTGGGGTAGCCTTTATTATAAATCTCGGTCGGTAATTCGTTCCAGAATCATATAGTCCTTGGGAAGAATGAGTTCATGTGTTGTTGTGGGTTTTTTGATCGTGGGATGAGGAATTTGTTGTTTCTTCTGTTTGTAAGGTGATTGTGATCAACATTGACCTGTTTTTTTTTTATTTTGTGTAGCATGACCAGGCTGGCGTGGTTTCGCCTTTGTTCTAAAAGTGACCATTTTAGTTCCTTAATCATGTTTGTTACACTGCTTGTATAGTGGTAATCATTATGAACGTACCTTGCAGCTGACCTCTGGGCCATTTCAATTCTGTGAGTGAGATATTTTTGCCATGGATGCCATATGGTAGAGCAGTATTCAACCTGTGGTCTTACATAAGTTTTGTATGCTGCTTCTTTGAGTTGTTCGTTTTGTGTTTTGACATTTCGTCTGATGAACCTTAAGCTGTTTTTAGCTTTGTTTGTGATATTGTTTATACGGGATGACCAGTTTAGGTTACTACTTAAGTAACTCCTAAGTACATGTATTTTGCATTTTCTGTGGTTTTCAGTATAGTGTTATGTATGGAAAGATGAACGGTTTCTTTTTCCTGTGTGTAACAGCTAGGTGGTGAAAAATCGTGGCTCGACCGGGACTCGAACCCAGGGACTTCCGCTTACAGTGCGGACACTCTACCAACTGAGCTACCAAGCCACACGGTTCTACCATATCAATTTATCGACTATAAACCTGTACACTTATTTGGGTTTATTTATACATTTTGGACGTAGTCTCAATAACTCGCCTTCAAAAGCGGACCCATTTATTAATCTGATATTTGGATATTGACCTAACATAAAATAGCACAATATACACCTTTTAGAGTACAATTATTGTGGTCGGTGCCGTTTTATAGGGCTAATAATATTTGGTTATTTAATAATATATGTTAATAAATTAATGTGTATTCTGAGTTATTTGTCCGAGGGCAGTGGTATTGACCCGAGGCCAAAGGCCAATACGGCTGTCCCGAAGACAAATACAGTTTGTTCGCCAGTTCCCGTGTTTCACCGGTTCTGAAGGATTCCGAATATTATTTCCTCAAAAGTAGGTCATCCGTAAGCGAAAGTAATCAGCTGTGTTCTTGCACGTGTATTAACTTAAATGTTGTACTAGGTTTGATGAAATTGTTCTTTAATGTAGTTAAATGTCCCAGTCAAATGTGAAGGGGTTCTTACATGAGATAAAACAAAATGGCTGAAAATGTCAAGTTGAAAACTTGATTTCAACTTACCAGATACGCTTGGAGAGGATGGGAAAATTTTATGGTCCTGAATTTTTGTCAGATTGTCAGCAACACATGCTCTAAAGTTTAATCATTACCGTCCATTTATATTCAAATGAAAATTAGATCATAACGTTAGGAGGTATATTTAGCTATTTCCGATGGATTTGAGTACAACTTTTTTTCTGGGGAACACCATTTCTTTATTTTTTTTATCATATTGACACGATTTACATGGGTCGTGCTTTTATCTTTCTCCATGCATGCTATGTCCATCACAGTTTTTTATTCATGATTTGGCTGTTTTTCAGGTGGTTATACACTTCAAATGGTGATAACCTTTTATAACCCAGTGTTTTCGATTTTAATACAAGACATGATGTAAATTTTATATTCTGTGTTAATTTTTGTGGACTGTTGTATGTCTGTTACTGTTTACAGATGTACCGGAAATTTCCCCATGGGAAGCCTCTTTACGTATTTTTTACGGAAGTGTTAAAAAATGATGTCCGCCGAAACCGGTGAACGTGCTTCGGAACTGGTGAAATAGGTCCATATGAAATCAAGAACGGCAGCGTTATAAGTTAATTAAACTTTGAGTAAATATTTAACGAAGTTCAAGTTAAGGCTTGTGTCATACTATATGTACAATAATGTTTTCTTTCTTCTGCACTTTGATGTAATTTGACCGACTTGGGTAAAAAGTGCGGCGAAACTGGCGAACAAACTGTAACACTGCCAATATCAAATCACTTATATATTGATTTTTTTATTTATCAACGACATGTTACGTAAACGCTTGTTATTTTGTGAAATCTTCACGTTGTAAATTTAGCAAACGTGGTTAAACACTACTAACAGAATATTGTTTTAAAAATTGAAAAAACGGTCCCGAGTTCAAACACTAATTAATATGCAAGCTGTTAACACTTATAAAAATAGCTGCCGTTTCCCAGCGATTCTATATCAGATTTTGGCCCTGTGTAATCAGCCAGTGAAATCTCTCAAAATGCGGGCTTTATCACTTTCCGGCCCGGGGCCGCTGACTGATATTATAGATATTGGCCCTGTTATAGAGGAGGCCGTAGTAATATTGGACGTGGTCGGTGCCGTTTTATAGGGCTAATAATATTTAGTTATTAAATAATAATATTTTAATAAATAAGTGATTTGATATTGGCACTGTCATTTGACCTCCGGCTCGGGACAGCAGTATTGGCCCTCGGCCTTCGGCCTCCGGTCAATACCACTGCCCTCGGACAAATAACAGTGCCAATATCAAATCACTTATTTATTAACATATAAGGTTAAACTGAATACTTTAAAATGAATAAAAATGTGTGCCACGCGCTAAAACGCCGTTAGTCGTTTTCTAAAGTCTACTTCAAGAAAAAGAAAGCGCAACACTGAACAATTGTGCATTAATTCTAAGGCAGAACATCTTTGCAAAAAATATAAAAGTGCGCATTGTTTTCATTATTTTGTTTTACTTGAATGATTTTTAAATCTGTACTATATATGTTTCCCTCCTTTGTTTCAGATTTATTGGTGGGAAGTTACGGCGTTTCAACGAGAGCTGGCTGAAATAAAATCATTGGCTGGTCTACTCGGCTTCCATGGACTCAGTCGTGTGCGCCCCTTGTCTGATCTTCAGCAACTGGAAGTCTAGCCTAATTTATTAGGCTTAAAGTGTTGAACCCATATACCGATCTGATATTTTTTAGTTGTCCAACCTTTAAGGTGAACAACTATAAAATATCAGCCTATAAAATGGGTTCACAGGCAAAATAGTGAGACTACTGGAAGTCAGGGACTTTGTCATCAACGCCATTTAAATACTGGAAAATACGTACATATCGGCAGTGTTGTCCCGCCATTGCGCAAATGAATGTTACAAAAATAGCATAGCCATGACAAAGGGAAAGAAGGAATCTATTGTATGCAAGTTGTCCTCTACAGCGAAGGAGATAGTGGAGCATAATAGACACATATGCAGCATAACAGACACATATTAGCCAAGATAATTCAAGTTGTGCTGTTTCTGGGGAAACAAAACATACCCTTTAGAGGACACACCGAAGAACGGAGTAATTTCATGGTAGTGTTACAGTCACATGCACAAACTGATCCTCTGCTGGCAAACCACCTTCAGAATGGAAAAGATAACACAAGGTACACGTCCCCCGAAATACAGAATGAGCTGATAGGCCTCTGTGCTGATCAAGTACGGCAGCAGATAATTTCTGAATGCAGAAATTCCGATTTTTTTGCTGTGATGGTTGACGAAGCCACTGACTGTTCAACAAAGGAACAGTTATCGATATGCGTACGTTTTGTTGGTCATATATAATGATGAGCAGTATCAACTCTTCGAAAAGTTTATCGGTTTTGTCACCTGCAGTTCTATTAAAGGTTTACACCTGGTCAACGAAATCTTAGACCACTTGCAAAGCTGTGGACTTGACATTTTGAAGTTACGTGGTCAGTGTTATGGGGGGGGGGGGGCAGGAAATAAGGCCGGAAAGTACAAAGGCGTTCAGGCGTTAGTGTTAGCCCAACAAATTGTGCGCCAGGGCTCTTTATTATATAGATAAAGGCCGACATCTGTGTAATATCAGTTTGTAAATCGGTCGGTCTTGCAGTCGAAATATTAATTGAGACTAGCGTTAGTGTGTGAGCCCGTACCCCTTGCTAGTTACGTGCACTGTAAATCACACTGCCTGACCTTGGCAGTAGTGCATATATGCAAGCCCCCTCCCTCCTCCCACACACACACAAACACAAACCAGAAGCCAGAAGCAAGTGGAGATTAAAACGAGCAAACTGCTCGTTCCAATGTATTTTCAGGGAAAATTATCATTTTAAACTATGAATTTGATTCGATGCAAACTAAACTGAGCACGCGTAAGGCATGGTGAATATTAAATAAAGTCCATTTTTCTGCATTTAACAGAAGCAAATTTGTAGATAACAACATCAACGTCAACATCAATTTCACTGTGGATGTGAAGAAAGCCTGTCACCCGTCATCGTACTTCTCATGTACGATTTGATACGGCGCATAGAACTGAATGAACGTTCACATGATGCAGATGTTGCCGGCATTGTGACCAATATAACGATATTCGTTATACCTTTGCTGCGTCTGTCTAACAAAAGTTGACTAGTTAACTAATACTATTATATGGCTATATACGGTTAAGTAAGCGCTATATTTATTAGTTAATCGGCCGTAAAACAAAAACACTGGTTTGGAGTGATTCTGACATAAAAGTGGGTAAAGCCTGGGGTCATGATTTGAATAAATTTAGCAGAGGCCATCTAGACAATGCTGCATACCAAATACCTTCGACATAGGTCTTGTGGTTTTTGTAAAGAATATTTATTCCTATTGGTTGCCATGGCAACCAGATTTCTGCATGGAATGAATTTCTTTGAACGGATCTGATTGAGAACCATCCGAGAAACATTTCAGTGAAAATTCATCAAAATCAGGCCAGTCGTTTTTCACAAGAAGATTTGAAATTACCTTTGAAGGATGCCGGATGTAGAGTGATCACAATAGCTCACCCTAAGCAGGTGAGCAAAAATGACGAGCGTTTCAGCGTTTCACCATGCGGCTTCTCACCAATACCATGACCGACCCGCCACCGTAACAGTCACGCACTGAACAAATGCTGGAGCAAATATTTAATTTCTCCTTCATTTCTCCTTCTCCGGACCACAGCGTCTACAGCGAATCTGGGCTCGACAGCGAATAACATTGGACTCCAGTCACTGCGTGTCTATCCAATATACACGAGCCAAGTATATACATGCATGGACGTGCTTGTTCGTTAAAGGTCTACGAATGGCTAGTTTTCTGGCATTTAAACCAATTCTCACTGTCAGAATAGAAATCCGCATTCCGGTCACAATTCTGGAAGTCATTCAGAGGCTTGATACATAAAGGAAACAGTTACCTGCAGCCTGTACCAAAGTAAAACGGCTACGATCTGTAGTGCCAGACTTGGCACGACCCTTAATGTGGGAACAATACCGTATGACTGGTAACGCAGCAGCATTATAGCACGACCCTCAGTTTGCAAGAATACCGCGTGAATAATCCGGGCAATGGTGGAGAGGTAACAGAAAACGAAAGAATGTGTTTATATCCGTTGACATCCGCGAAAATAGTCAAGTTATAAGTGAAAATAAACAGTAAATTTTCTTTTAGCAAGTTGTCTGTGCATTGGAATGAACATTTACATAAATTGTCGACAATGTTGTATTTTTGTTAATGGGCGGTATTATAACTTTAACAGAGATGCTGATTGTAATTTACAAATAATTTTTCATATCTTTTTAATAATGACAGCAATAAAATTGAATTTATTTATTGCACGTAAAAAGACAGACTTACAAACCAGATTTTAGTGTTTTTGCGACTGGTTTTTTTTGCCATAGAATCATGTTTCTCACTAACAAAAGCATTTGATAAAATCATTAGATTTGATATTTTGAAAATGAGGCCTCATTTAAATAAATTTTTGTAACGTCAACAATTTGAAAATTCCCCAGAATTCAGAAAATATAATATAATGCCAGCAGGCGATGTGAGCGTTGCTAAATTAACTGTGTATTGTTCTATCTATTTCAGTTTATGTATCGTCGGTACCGGTTTACCATTTCACCGACGCCCCATGGAGAAGTTAGTGATTTTAGGTTGTTGGGGATAGTGCAAGACAAGAAAGCATCCCATTTCAATGATGCCTCTGGTTCTTTTCAGTCTCATCTGAAAGAGAATAAGTAATGTGAGTGGAAGAGTGGGGAGCGCTACCACTGTTCCTGCAGGATGCCGGCTTAAATAGACAACATGTTGAAATGTCACAACAAAGCTGCAAAATACAGTGGTTTCATTTAAAATGTGTAAATGAATATGATGCACACTGTAACTGTTAGTATTGTAAATTAAAAATATAAACTTGTTTTGCTGTTTTCCCTTTTAGCTATATTTACGATACTTTATTGTTTCTAAAATAGTTGAAGATAATATTTATTGCGTATTCATTATATCCTGTGCTTGTAAAGACTTAAAATACTATATAATGTAATAAAATTACTTGTTTTGTTTACACACTGACGACAATATTTACTGTCATGGACAGAAACATTAAAGCAAGAAGACAACTATCAATATCGCAAGAAATATTGCATCAAGGTGTGATTACATGTAAAATTCAATTATTTGGCTTATAACCCATTCGATGCTTTTTAAGCAGCCAATTTGTTATCTAATAGTACCTTGAAAAACGGAAAGGAAATAAATGTTGGCGAAAATTTGTATTTTAGATATCAGGTACATAATTGATGCAGTTATTAAAGACACATATTTTTCCGGAAATAATTTAAAATGACCGGAGTTGTTCGGTTGCAACGCTGTTCGTTTCTTGAAATAAACGAAATGAATTGAGGATTAATGTTTAAAAAATGGGAATTTAACAACAAAGGAACTGTAACAGAAAGATGTCTATGAGTTTCGTAGATTTTTGCCATGGAATTTGAAAGACTTTATGCGAAAACCATGAAAGTGGATTATTTAAACACTATTTGCGTTATTTCTTTTAAAACCACATTAAATTTTGCCACTGATTTGACAAAAACATTTATCTTTTAAAGACAATCAAGATGGCTATACATATTGTGAAACAATAATATTTTCAAGAAACGAATTGTAGCTATTTTGAAAAATCTAGATGTCGGTCCACCCTTCTAAATACGGAACTTCCGTACCCACTCCCCTTTTAATATTTGCATGGTTTCTTCCCTTAACTAACTGTGTATCATTTACACGATGGCCACGATGCTGTACAAAATGTAAGCTTGCATCTGATCATGTGTGTATGTGGAATGTAAAAATCATGCTTGTAGCTGTGTGAATATTTCATTCTTGAAGTGAGCCTTGGTTGAAAAAGTGTATTGCGGGGTTAACACTTAAAGATAATTGTAAACAGATACCCGGATCATTTTTATAAACAGCCCTTAAACCAACACCACGGTACGTTTAATGCTAAACCTTTAAAACTGAAAAGTTGGTCTCAGCCGTCTTATCAAGCAACGTTTAATGATCGCAAATGGACGATTAAGACGTATTTTTGATACTTCCAATAACATGATTTTGATGCAATATTGTTGAAAATTATAGAAAATTACTACCTGTTAATTCATTTAAAGTTTGTTCTATTAAGTAGAAAACCAAAAGTTATCTCCCTTAAAAAATTGATTTCATTTGCAGTGCAGTTATGATGCATGTGGTCAAATAGATTGACTTCAGCTTATTTTCATGTGTTTATTTATCGGATGGTTGATGACTGAAACTAGATATATACATGACTAACCATCTCATGAAATCTATTTTTATGTAACAAGTAAAAGGTGAGTTGTTTCAAACACAAAGTACATGACAAGCTGACAATTAAAGACTACGAAAATAAAAACATAATTAAGCTTCTTTTCAATGAGAAAACTAAGTAAATCAAGGGCATTGGTTCAAAGTGAACATGTTTAGCCTAGCAGTTTTAGATCCTCACCGTCATTCAGACTTGAAGGACTGACATAGATTTGTCTTTTCTAATCTGTTAAGATTTCCTACGTTACTGCATGCAAATGAAAGGCACTGTATAATTCAGTAGGAGATGTCCGTAAATCACTGTTATATTTCCAACAAGCTTTGGAATATGAAGCAAAACTACAATCAAAATTTTAGTTTTGTGGTCATCGTTTGCATGCCAGTCATCTAGATTCACTGCTTGACAGTAACAGAGTACAAGAGGGGTTTAACTTACTCATTCGGATGATCTTTTCTGTTTAGAGACTAATTTTACATAGTTTCTTTTCAAAAATGAAAATAAAAAATAAACTTATACATATATTTTTCCCTTTGTAAGTGGTACCAGACAGGGGGACCCATTCACAATACTGAATAGCCGCAGGTTACTTTTTAGCTCACCTGAACACTATGTGCGTTAGTGCGTCAACATTTTGATTCAAACAATATTTCCTCTTAAACCATTTCGCCAAAGTTAATAAAACTTGGCAGGGATGTTCCTTGCATGACGCTCTACCAACGTTGTTCAAAGAATTCAGTTCCACGCAGAACCCTTGTTGCTATGGTAATCAAAAGAAAAATATTCAAAAATCTTCTTGTCTGAAACCACAAGACCAAGAGATATTTTGAATGGTATATGATCTCAGCGTTTTTTTTCCTTCTTTAGACGGGTCCGGTAAACGGACCCGTTCCCAATCACCACCGGACCCATCCCAATTCTAAAACGGACCTGTACCAATTTGATCAGAATTGCCTTTTTTCCAATTTACTTTTAAAATATAAAGCACTTTAGTCCGAAACATTAAAATATAGAGCACTTTAGTCCGTAACAGCCTAACAGTCACAATCTCTAACTCAAATTTTACTCCCGATAACGGCATTCTTCACGTGCGATGTAATCGAATAATTCTGAGTACGAATAAGTTGACTGGTTTGCCTAATAAATACTATAAACACGTGGCGGTGGAACAGAAAATGAAACCATTCAATTAACCGGAAATCAGTCAAACCGAAACTAAGAGCCATAACAGCAAATACAATCGGAAAAAAAAAATAAAAACAGAAAGTGGCTGTTCAACTTCAACTTGAAGACGTCTTACCGATTTCAGATTCTTGCCGATACCGAACCATAATCCTAATAAAGTAGATAAAATAATCCGATTTTCGGTCTGTAAGTTAACGAGCAGTTTACTGCCAAACAGGTAATTTTTGAGCAAGAGAACACAAAGTCTACATGTATAACATCACTCCTATTTTTACTTTGTTGTAATAATACTTTTAGTTTGAACAACTACTACTACTAACAAGCACTGTAATTTCATGTGAACATGCTGAATAGAAGCAACATTCCTGTTAGAATATTGATCCCTTATTGTATCAAATGTGATTTAAGTTTATTTCCACATTCTTGTGTGCATAAACATATGTAAAAAAATCACAAAGTTAACATAGGTTAAAAAAGAAAGCAGAATGATTCACAAGATTAGCAAATAATAAATTTTAATAGTAATTTTTTCACCTTATATATAATTCCCAGTTTGCCTTATTTTGCGACACAAAAATTCCAAATTTGGCACTTTTCACGACTCGAAAATTCCCAATATGACCGGTACAGGACCCGTTCCCAATTAGGTGAAAAAAATCGCTGGATCTAGAGGTCCCCTCCCAAAATGGTTCAAAGTTTGTTCCTGGAGTCAAAACTTTGTGATCTTCTCTGAATCACAAGGCCCTAAGTTCTAGAATTTTGCACAAAGTATTGTCTAGTGGACCTCTACAAGATTGTTCAAATTATGGCCTTTGAGGTCAAAATTGACCCCGCCCCAGTTTTTTTTGTTTATAGAGAGGCATATATAGGGAAAACTTCAAAAATCTTTTTGTCTGAAACTACTAATCTCTGGGCTTTGATATTTGGCAAAACAAAGATTGTTCAGGTTATGCTCCTAGGGTCATAAATGGTTCCGCCTGGAGGTCACTTGATTTAATAAAGGCTTATATAGGGAAAATTTCGAAAATCATCTATGAACTCATAAGGCCTAGTGGTTTGATATTTTGCATGGAGCATCATCTAAAAGGCTTTTACCAAGATTGTTCAAATGATATTTTTGTGGTCAATACTGATCCCACCCCAGTGGTCACTTGATTTTTGTAAATCTCCTTGCCAGTATCCACAAGCCCTAGTGTTAAAGCGACTAACTCACAGAATTTTGCTGAATTTTTTTTTCTTTAAAATTTAAGAGAATTTAATATACTGTGGAAAAACATAAAATTATTCTTCTATACACCATGAAAACTGAAAAAAAAAGTTTTGACCTAACCAGGATTCAAACCCACGACCTTTCGGTCAGTAAAATGTAGAGCGACTATCTAGACCACTCAGTCACAGCGCCTACTTGTACGGTTGCGTCAAAATTAATGTTATAACTAAAGTATCTACCCCGTGACTAACGGGGTAAATTTTTTACCGATAAAAGTGTGTAAAACTTTATATTTTGATGTTTTTCTGTATTAAAAAATGAATCAGTTACTTAGTTTAAATATGTTCTTCACAACTGCAGCAACAATTTCAAGATGTAAGAACATGTTCTCTTTTTTTCATCGTCGGCCCATCTGTGAGTCAGTCGCTTTAAGATATTTGATGTGTAACAAGGCCTAGTAGAACTCTACAAAGTTTGTTCAAATTTTGGCCCTGGGGTCAGAATTTACCCTGCCTCCGGGTCACCAAGGCTAAAAATAGACTTTTCAGACTTTCTTCCTAGAGCTTTAATTTATAGACAGATATCATAGATATTTGGTATATAGGCACCTTGCACGAATCTCTGCCATTCACCTGGAACAAGATCAAGGTCACCAAGGCTACAAGTAGATTTTTGTACTTTTCTCCCTAAAGTCATCATTTACTGATAGATATCTGAGATATTTGCTGTGTAGGTAACTCTACCCCAAGGTGGAGTTTGAGATCACTAGGTCAAGGTAAAGGTCACTAACGCTAATAATAGAGTTTTCTACTTTTTGTATTAGAGCCTTTATTTATTGACTGATATTTTGAATATGGTATATAGACATCTTACATGATCCTCTCCCATTTAATTGGGGTTAAGGGCACCGAGGCTAAAAATAGATTTATCAACTTTACCTCATAGAGCCTTCATTTTTAGAACAATTTAATATCTTTGATATTTGGTATGTAGGTTCCTTACATGGACCTCTAGCATTAGGTGGGATTTGAGGTTAATGGGTTAAGTTCAAGGGCACCACAGCAAATAAAAGATTTGTCTACTTTCTGTCATAGAGCCTTTATTTATTGACTGATTTTTTAGATATTCGATTTGTTGGCACCTCCACTTTGTCCTTGACCTTCATGTGACCTACTGACCTACTTTCTTTTTTTCTTTTCTAAGCTACAATGAAATCTTAACTGTGTATAAATTTACATGCAGACTTCAACTTTGAGCTTGGCTAGCCTTGACCTGCTGACCTACTTCCTTGTTTTTGAAGATATGTGTGTTTGAAATTTTAACTGTTAGTATAAGTTTGCAGACAGACTTCAAATTTGACTTTGGTTTACCTTGAACTTTTGAGCTTCTTTTTTGGTTTAAAAATATTTTGATATCTAATATACGTATGTGGTATTTGAACTGTCTGCCATTTCACACGTCCCTTAGGTGCCACCACACCCTCATTCCACCAGTTTTCTGGTAGATTCTTTTCAGGTGAGCGACATAGGCATTTGGTTCTCTTTTCTGGATATGATTTAAATCAGATTGGGGTATCATTTTACTTGTTGCATTCAACTTCATGAAGTGTTTGCCTTTTTAGCTCACCTGAGCACAAAGTGCTAAGGGTGAGCTTTTCTAATCAGTCTTTGTCCGTCGTCCGTCCGTCGTCAACTTTTCATTCAAATGACATCTTCTCTGTAACCAAAGGGCCAAATTAAATGAAACTTTCCTGGGATGTTCCTTGCATGAAGCTCTACCAAGATTGTTCAAATGGTTCTGGTCCATTGCATTTCTGGTTCACTGGAGCTAAAATTAGATTTTAGAAGTTGGATCTTTAAAAATCTTCTTCTCCGAAACCACAAGGCCTAGAGTTTAGATATTTGGTGTGCAGCATTGTCCAGTGGACCTTTACCAAGTTTGTTCAAATCATAGCTCCTGGGTCAAAAATGGCCCAGCCCCGGGGGTCAAATGTTTTATATAGAGTTATATAGGAAAAACTTAAAAAATCTTATTGTCAGAAACCGCAAGGCGTAGAGTTTAGATATTTGGTGTGCAGCATTGTCCAGTGGACCTCTATTAAGTTTCTTCAAATCATAGCCACTGGGTCAAAATAGGCCCCACCCCGGGGGTCAATTGATTTTACATAGGCTTATATAGGAAATCTTTAAAAATCTTCTTCTCAGAAACCACAATGCCTACAGCTTAGATATTTGGTGTTGAGCATTGTTTAATGGACCTCTATCAAGTTTGTTCAAATTATGTCCCCTGGGTCAAAATTGGCCACGCCCCAGGGTTCTCTTGATTTACATATAGTTATATAGGAAAAAAACATGAAAACTCATTTTTCTCCGAAACTAATGGGACTAGACCTTAGATATTTGGTGTGGAGTATTGTGTTGAGAACCTTTACCAGTATTGTTTATATGTTGGCGCTGGGGTCAAAATTGGCCCCGCCCCGGGGGCCCTTAATATATAAAAAAGGCAATCTTTAAAAATCTTCTTCTATTTGGTATGCAGCATTGTCTAGTGGACCTGTACCTAGTTTGTTTAAAAAGTATCCCTGGGGTCCCTATAGACCCCGCCCGAGGGGTCACAAGTTTTAAATAGCAGTATAGTAGAAAATGTTTAAAAATCTTCTTGTCTGAAACCACAAGGCCTAGAATTTTAAAATTTGGCATGAAGCAAGCTTTATCAAGCTTTTTGAAATTATTAGATTAGGTTAAAGGTCACGGAGGCTAAAAATAGATTTATCTACTGTACCTCATAGAGCCTTCATTTATAGACCAATATCTATGATATTCAGTATATAGGTTCGTTGCATGGACGTCTACCCATGGGTAGGGTTTGAGGTCACTGGGTCAAGGTCAAGGTCACCATAGCTTATAATAGATATTTCTAGTTTCTGTCATAGAGCCTTTTTTTATTGACTGATAATTTACATATTTGGTTTGTAGGCACTTACATATTTTCAATTAAAAAATGAAATACTGCTTAACAGCAAACCTACAGCCAGAGTACTCAGGTGAGCGATTCAGGACCATCATGGCCCTCTTGTTTAAGTAGAAGATCCTTTTTGGTTTTCAGTGCTCAAGGGTAGGATAACCTTGAATATGAGAGTGTTTTCTGCCCAATAACTAGATTAACATTTAACTCTATTTCTTCAAACTTCTTATAGTGGTTGCACTTATTAAGCAGAAGACCCCTGCGTGGCAGCCTAAGTAATTAAAAAAACTATTGTTTTTGGGGTCACAAGTTTAAAGGTAAAGGTCAGTGGCACCCGTGAATCGAAAGTGGTTTCTGTTTGTTAGCTTGAGTACCATTTGACCCAAACTTTTCAAATTTTATAGGTTGATTGCTATTATTAATTAGAAGACCCCTATTGTTTTAATGGTCAGTAGGTAATAAGTCCAGTTCATTTTCTTGATTTTTTAATCTTTTTCCTGCTCAAAGACATACACCTTTAGGGGTCCCTATTTTTTATTTCAGTATGTCAAAGGTCAAGGATACTGTCGTCTTGAATATAAAAATGTTTTTGCTCAATATCTCAAGTATATTTGACACACAGCCTTCAAAACTTCACCTTCAATTTGAAAACGGTTATTGCTAAAAAAACTCTAGTTCCACTAACCCCACAGCGGATGGTTGTCCTTATTGAGTAGAAGACTCCTATAGCTTTTTAGTCCAAGGTCACCTTAAAACGGTTTACGCTTAATAACTTCAGTAAAATTTGACTCGTAGCCTCCAAACTTCAAACTTCCAGTGTGGTGCTGGGGCAGAATGACATTTGATTTCTTTTTGGGTGTTTTTCTTTTTTGTTAGAAACAGAATGATGAGTTTGATAAAACATTTATAGTAAGTTTGTGTACGTTTACAGAAAATAGTCAGAATGTCTTTTTCCGTTTCAGAGAACTTTGAAGGTGCTTGATTGTGAAATTTAACAGGGAGAAACTTCAAGCCATATTACTGTTCAGGAATGTTATCCATGAAGAACAACTGTTTGTCAGGTTACAGTGATTTTTCGGATTGCAGTGATTGTTTATCAGAGTCGGAATATGAAGAAATTGAAATTGGACCAGGGATAAAGAATGCACCATTGACTTACGACAACATTGCATCATCCTCTGTATTGACAGGACAAAATATTTATAGCAAAGTTGAACCGTCTTCATCTTGGAATACTCCGTGTATAGATGGAAAATTTAACAACCCATACGTTAAACTAATAAGGTGTGACCACCTTTTAACAAATGGCTCTACTTACTTGCTTCCCCTCCTTGACAAGATTCAGGCAAGTTATGATATTCCTCGTAGGTTCTCGCAGCGTAATAAACGTCGGAACCGTAACTTTGAATTTGATACAATGGCATTATATTACTTAAATATCACAAAGACGAAAAAAAAAGGAGAAAAAGAAAAACTCCAAAAAAAAATCCAGTAGGTCGTCTTCGTCTGGCAAGAAGACTACGCTAGCTAGAGCGAAACCCTGCAAAAAGAACAAGTCACTGAACGTTCGTGCTTCAAAGCACAAGAATTGTTTTTTACCGCCACCTCATGTAAAAATCAACAAAAATCATTTACTACCTATAAGTAATAGAAGACCGGAACCTGAAGACGAATGGCAGTTTTTACAGCAAAGGGGTATAGAATGCCTTAATACTCGGGGGCCACCTCTGATGGAACAAAATGTTGTCATAAAATCTGAACCTGTTGACAACACTTACCAGAACGTTGTCATTAAGTCTGAACCCATCGACGACTCTTTCGAAAATATTGTCGTAAAGTCTGAACCAATAGTCAGCTCTTTCGAAAGTGTTGCCATTAAGTTTGAGTCCAGTGATGACTATTCCAACAGTATGAGAGAGTATGAAATAATGAATCACAGTTTTAATACAAATACAAGACATGTACACATTCCTGATGGTGCTAATTATCAGGCTAATAAGGAGGAAAGACAAAGATCGTCTGATAGTACATTTTCTGGTTCAACAAGTGAAGTAAACACATATGCTAGTTTGAAGAATGGTGTCCGCCAAGTACAAATTGTACGTGCAAGTTGCAATGATTTTGACGAAGATGAAGTAGATGTAGAAAATGAATGGGATTGTTCAAAATTTATTTCTAAACAACAACAACTTATCGAATTTGATCACTGTTACCATCTTCCTAAGATTAGCACATACAAGAAAATAACTAAAAAAACTCACAATGGTTCGAAAAAGTCGAAAGATCTTTTGGTTATAAGAATGCCAGAAGCACAAAACAGTAATACAGATAAAAGGAAACACTCACCTGGTGGAAAGTTGGTAAATAGCATTTACATGTATTTAACATTTACCCCTCCTTTGATCTAGTTAGTAGGCATACATTAATCAAAAGAAACTAAATTACAATTTAGTAACTTTCTTTACAAACCATTTTGTTAGACAAAATAACAATAAAGACATCACAGTGTTTAGGACGCAATAATACAGGCATCTATTAAAATCCTTATAATGATAATACAGCATTACGAAAAGAAAATTCGTTGTTTTTTGTTATTATTTCGTGTAATACAGGTAAGCGATTCTTTTAGTCGTCATCATTGTTTGTTACAGGACTCTCCTGCAATGCATAATTTTCTGGAGAGAAAAAGAAGAAAAGACCTGGCAAATGATTTCAAAGAATTGAGGGACACAATTCCGAGTCTTGAGGGAAATGTAAAGGCATCGAAGGTCACAATTCTGAGAAAAGCTGCTTCTGTCATTAAACGACTGGAAGAAGACGACAAATTATTACAAGATACTTTACGGGAACTAGAAAAGAAAAAGAAGAAACTGACCAAGAAGTATTCTTTCAACTTATTTGAACAAAGAAAAAAGAGGTTTAGTTGGCTGTAATTTTAATGACATGCCATCATTGAACAAATCTATCATTTCTTGGTACAGTGTTTATATCTTAATTAGCTCTGCAACATTACATACGCACTTGCAAACAATATATCTCTTAGTCGCTATAGAAACATAAGAAATATTTTGACCCAGTATTGCAATACATACTTTGAAATGTGTTGTTGTTTTCATATGGGAACACTGATGCCAAGAAATGGAAATTATTCGTATGAAAATCGTACTGTTATTTTTCTACAGTTTATTTATTCAAAATACATTTGTATGAATTTGTTTTATTTTCTTCTCTGTAAAAATGACATCGTCATAAAGTTGTGTGTTAAATTACATGATGTGTTACCCATCCGACTAGCGCAGTCGTAGAGCATCTGATTGTCAAACCAAAGTTGACATGTTGTGTATAACTGTAATCACAATAAAATTGGGAAAATGTTGGGTTTTGCCTACTTGAGACTTAGTTTGGTGAATTTGATTCATCAAACAATTTGTTCTAGCACAGGAGCCTGAAATCGTATCAATGTATCAATAAAAAACTGAAATCCCGAGTTCGGCTTAAATAGAAAAGGAGCTAGGCATACAGTTGATTGAAAAATATAATATCGAGCTCCTGTGGTTCTAGTTCGTTATAAATATTCAGATTGATCCTGTTGGGTCATTTATTTAATGGTATAATGCTATTTTAAGCCTTTTTTATGAAGGAAAACATTCGAGAACTAATTAAGTGCTCTGAGAAGAGGTGAATGATGCTAAGATGAAGTCAGTAAAATCTCTATCAGAACATCTTTTTACAGCTGAATTATAAGAGATTGCCATTTATGAAGTGCTAATAATTGTTGGAATACTAGATTAAACATACCATTTATGTACATGCAGGGTCTGAACGAAGGTCTGCTTTAGTGCTGCATTACAAAATTGTACAAACATAAATGTTAATTCCTCCATGGCTTAGAATATTGTATTTTTTAAAGTGTGAAAATCCCTAACTCAGTATGCACGGCTTGTTATCTTAGTTTATTTTCACAAACATTTTTGTCGTATTAGACCGCCATGTACTGTCGATTGCATTTTTTGACATGTGACAATTTTTGTTCATACACAGTCACGCCCCAAACATTTATTCGTCCGAAATTTAAGCCGACTTGTTGTTTGCCTTCCCGTCCGTTACAGAATCTTGATGTCACAACTTACCCCAGCAATCGTTCATGATACGAAGTTGTGCATAAAGGCTTGATTGCTCATTTCGACTTTCGCTCAAGCAGTTAATTTCAGCTGTCAGCTATTCTCCTATAAGATTAAAACAAAACACTCGTGAAGACAACTGATGGATTTTGTTCAAACACAGTTACTTATTCGTACTTGTTAAAAGATGGCAGTGTTGTTTTTGTGTTTTTTTCTTTCAGTAGCAATGTTTTGAAATAATAATAATTTCATATATGAAATGTATGAAAAATACCCCAGAATGAAGTATTCATATAGTCTTGGAGGATTTGATTCAAACTTACACAAGCTATCAGTTTAATTTATCTAAATGGACTATCAGAAAGTATCTCTGACAACTTGAGAAACCTGAAAACATACAATCATGCCTTAGAAAGTATTTTTCGGTGTAGCTGTATTAAAATCGATTTTGACCTACCTTTGTAACGAATGATATTGTTGGATACAAATCTTCAGCTGAAAAAGGAAGTTTGCAATTGGTTAAAAGTGTTGCTGCCATGAAATTTTAGGGCAGGGCTTGTAATTGTTAGTTAAATTGCGTCTGTAAATAATGCAATAATAGTTACATTAATACAGCTTTAAATTGAATATCAAAACATTTTAACCATGAAAAATCATACTAAATGGAATAAATATGAAGGAAATATGACTACATTTTGTAAATATTTAATTTAATTTATTGAAAATGATATTGACACTTTAGCAAAAACTTTACATTTTTTGCATATAGCCATGAATAGGACATTCGATTGCACGAATACACGTATATATACACGTATATATATATATATATATATATATATATATAGACCTTTAATGTTGTTCTGTATCTAACCACGACATTCTTTTTTCGAGATATCCCATGATCTACTGACGCAATTATAAGCATCGAACTGTTCTTGGAATAACAATTCGATTGCATGAGTGACATGTTGCATTCAGCAATAACAGAGACATAGATCACGTCTCTGGCGATATTTGACATTCGTATTTTCAGTGTTATAGTTTGTCAGTATACTTCTTTTTCATTATTTGATGAACTTTATATTACATAACTTTATAAATTAATGTTACTTCTGAACAGTTTTAGAAGTAGTTTCAACGTCAGTTTTCAACCATTTACCAACAAGCATATTCTAGCCAGGTATCTGTATGTTGATCAACATCACAACCAAAACTCAATGTTGAAACAACGTTGAATCAGTGGTGGGTGCCTCCTTGGCAAGATAACCTATACAAGGGAGGTGGTCGCATTCGTGGTATTTTCGGGATTACATATGTGACAATAATCGAGCTTTAAAACAAGTCAGTGGCTGCTTAAAAAATCATCCAATGGGTTATGCCAAATAATTTCAAGTCACACCTAAGTAATGCATCATCTCTTGCGATATTGGTAGTTGTCTTCTCGCTTTAATGTTTCTGCCCAAGTTAGTAACTATTGTCAGTGTGTAAACAAAGCAAGTAATTTTATTACAATATATAGTCTTTACAAGCTCATGAAATAATGAATACACTATAAAATATAATCTTTGACAACTCACTTACGATCATCTATTTTAGAATTAATTAAAGTATGGTAAATAGATCTAAAAAAGTAATATATATTTAAAAAAAAGATCAACATAACAATATTATATTTTACAAGACTTACATTTCCAGTGTGCATTATATTCACTTACACATTTAAAATAAAACCACTGTATTTTGCATGTTTGTTGTCACATTTCAACATGTCTGCAATCAGTGGCCCAGTGGTAACGCGCTGAACAGGTTCTCCACTAACATTACTTATATTCTTTCGGATGAGACAACTGAGGTCCTGAATATCAGTGCTATACACTGAGCATGGAAAAGAACAAGAGGCTTCATTGAAATGGGATGCTTTCTTGTATTGCACTATCCCCAACAACCTTTATAACACCTCTCATTGGGACGTCGGTCAAATGGTCAACAGGTACCGACGATAAATAATCTCAAAAGATAGAGCAATACACAGTTAATTTAGCAACACACACATAGCCTAGCTGCTGGCATTTTAGGTATTTCCTGAATTATGGGCAATTGCTCAAATTGCTGACGTTCTAAACATTTGTTTAAATGAGGCTTCATTTTTAAATTATCAGATCTAATGATTTCATTATTTGATTTTAGAAGTGTGGAACGCATGTTTCTACGTTTGCAAAAACGCCGAAGTCTGAATTGTAAGTGTTTTTTTTTTTATTTTAATTTTACCGTTGTCGTTATAAAAAATTATGCAAAATTATAAGTAAATAACAATTTCTCCCAATTCTCTGTTAAATTTAAACACATCGTTTAACTAAAAATACAAACAAATATTTGCCAGTCACAATGAAACAATCAGATTCAATTCCCTTTCATACTTTCAGTACAGTAATCTTTTCCGAAGAATGAGGAGCAGATCACTGTTAGGAGGCACCGTGGTCCAGGGATACAGCGCAGGGCTCCGGATCCGGAGGTCACGGGTTCGAATCCCGTCAGAGGCGAGATATTCTCTCACGATCTTCACATTCCTCCATGCTGCGCAAATACTGGTATGGAACCCAGGAAGCAGTCATCGAGCGTGATGAATCTAAGATGTAAGAACTTGTATCGCGATCGATGTAAAGTAAATGTGTCTTAGAAACTAATCACTGCGAGGAGATTGCTATACTGGGTGATGTCCTAAGGGGCATAACCCCAAAAATAAGTAAGGCTTGATATATGATTAAATTTTGTAAAACTGGCTTTTTTTCATTTATCGATGCAGATCTTCCTTTCGCTGTAAGTGAAAGAATGTCAGAGAAAAACTTGATGCCCTGGCGGACTTACTGTTAGTAAAGTGGTCTTGAACGTTTATGATCGCATGAAAATAATGCGTTTGTGAAAATTATAGTAAGACTCAAGTTGAATAATCATGTACAATTTGTGTCGATTAATCATGATTAGTTATTTTAAAACTACATAACTGTTTAGCTAAACTGCATCAAAATTATCTTCCGGATCTCTATGTCGGTTCTCCTATTAATAGTCAATAATTTAATCTTTGTTGTTTCAAGTTTTCGAAGAACGGAAACAAATGAGGTAAATCAAGATTTTCAGGACCAAACCATGTAATGCACAACAGCTCATAACATTCTTTACAGGCCCGATATCATGGGATAATATATGAGTATGCTCGGAAAACTGCTGATAGACGGATTGAAAAATAACTAGAATTTATAATTCAAGTAATTAGACATATAAATTATCAGTCTATCATCAAAATGTTGCTCATATATTAAAGAGAAACTAATGAGAGACGTAAATAATTGTTAAATTTATGCCTGTAGAAAAGCTTCAAGTTTTTAAAAGTATAGCTAGCTGCCAAAAGTTTATAAGGGAAGAGACGTATGAGGTCGCTTTTTTGATTACTGTTTATATATAAAAAAAGATAATCCCCCTTAAATTTATTCTGAATGTGCAATGGCACAAAATCTTACTAGTTTATGTAACATTTACAAGTAATTAATTTAAAGAATAGTAAAGATCATGATTACTCGACTTATGATAAAACAGCACACCACTTAATTTACTCAAGCGATTCTACGGTCGTAGGAACGTGGAAGGTGTGGGAGTTAACACAGACAAAATGGCGGGATTATGTAGCGCTGCAAAAATATTTGGCAGACCTGTAACATTGAATAGCAAATGGTATCTGCTTCTAGCTCCATGCAATCAATTGACATGCATTTATTTTACTGTACATCTCTTCAAACTACTTGCAAACTTTCAAAATTTTGTTTCCGGAATAGAAGAATGATTCGATCTCAAAACTTTTCGCCCCACAAGGCAAATCTGAAAATCCAGTTGGGTATGGGATATGGTTGCGGCCTTGATATATCTTTTAGATGCTGAAATTGTGCCGCTGCAATATAACCAGATTCATATATTACATGTCTCTGATATAACATGAAGAACTTAATTGGTTTCAGACAGGGTATTCATGATTTTGCTTCAAGTGAAAAAGAATTGTGAAGGCAGGCGTGAAAAACCAAAATTTTTGAAGTAGTTATTGAATTCCACTAAATATATGAACAGAACTCAACACTGAAATGACACTTCAAGCAACTGACAAAAATAAAACTCTGAAAAAACAGCACAACATCTGACAACAATTAGTGTTAAATCCAGTTTGAATGCTGGGAACCCGGCTGATTCGGACCTTGGCTGATTCGACCCAGGCTGATTCGGACCCTCCTTGGCTATTTCGGACCACTTTCTTGGCCGATTCGGACCACTTTCTTGGCTGATTCGGACAACGTTACTGAAAAATATTCCCCATCTTTAACATTTTTTTAAGTGAGTAACTTCCTATTTTTTATACTAAACTGGCTTAATTTGATTGTATTAGGGCCATGAGTTACGCTGAAAATTAGTGGTCATATATATTTATTGCGTTCATTTCGTTAAATTCACAATAATAATAAGAATAAGAATAATAATAATATCTACATATAGCACAATATGGAAAATTTAAAAAAAGAGATGTCATCAAAATGAAAATGTAACGAGTGTGCGAAAGACTAAGTAGTTATATGCACTTTAATCAACACATTATAAAGTAAGTGTAAATGCTCGACTTTGATCCGGCCGTCGTTTAATCACGTTAATAGTGTAAAAAAATAATTAGTTATATGCACTATAATCAACACATTATAAAGTAAGTGTAAATGCTCGATTTTGATCCGGCCGTCGTTTAATCACGTTAATAGTGTAAAAAAATAATTAGTTATATGCACTTTAATCAACACATTTTAAAGTAAGTGTAAATGCTCGACTTTGATCCGGCCCGCCGTTAAATCACGGTAATAGTTTGATAAATAAAATGATAAAATCATTTGGTTTTAAATTATTTGATATTTGGTATTATTACATTTAGTTCATCTACGTTTTTAGAATTCTGAGACTACATAGAAGATATTCATATTTTTGATGAACATACCGTTTAAAATAAAAGTGAACAAAAAGTCGAAGACAACTTCTATCTTTCAGATTTTCAGCGTAACCCGCATCATATACAATCAAATTAAGCCAGATAAGTATCAAAAATAGGAAGTTACTCACTTAAAAAATCTTAAAGATGAGGGATATTTTTCAGTTACGTGGTCCGAATCAGCCAAGAAAGTGGTCCGAATCGGCCAAGAAAGTGTTCCGAATCAGCCAAGGAGGGTCCGAATTAGCCTTGGTCCGAATCAGCCAAGGTCCGAATCAGCCGGTATTCGAATGCTGAACTACTTAATTACTCTGCTTTATGACACTGATTATGATTATTCTTTTTTTTTTACAATGAAAACATAATCCTTGACCAACTACAAATAGCACCCATAAACATCTTTTAAATTCTCAAACAAACACAATTTACACAGAATAAACATAAAATTGAGTAAACATTTAATTCATCAATTTAAAGCTATCAATTACTGTACCTTTATAAAGATTTATATGCATCTAAAAAAATTACAACTTGAAGGTTATAGAGCAAGCTTTGAATTACATAAAAATACTCTATAGGAAGCATGTACTAAGATAAATAAAAAATGTTACACAATTCAGGCACAGTTATCAGAACTAATTGAGCATAAAACACAGCTTGAAGAAGAAATTAATAATCTTTACAGTCAGTCTCTAAAGAATTTTACAGAAGATTTTGACTTAGTTTTCTTAAATTTATTATATGTAAAAAAGATTGCTTTATTTGAGATAAGATTAAATGGTTCTAATGTTCATATTACTGGAAACTTAAAACTTTTGGCGCAAGTACTGGTATGAATCCGGGAAGCAGTCATCATACATGTATAAGTTGCAAAAACTTGCCTGCCTAGGGGAAGGTCTATTTTGCTGACCAGACCTAGCTGACCAGCTGACTGCTGACCAGTCAGCAAGCTGACCACATGGTCTATTTTGCTGACCAAATTCTGCTGACCAGGTATATATTGCCATGGAAACAGGCTTGAGGGTATATATGAACTATAGTTCTTTTCTTTATTTATAGCTATTTTTATTATTAATCACTATATCCTATATAAATATGATGTTGTTAATATGGCAATTTATATCTATTTTTATATCTATTAATTATTTTATTACTTTATGTAGTTATTTGAAAAATGTAGATGTGACTTTAACTGGAAACTGATAATATATTTAATATATTGTCAGTTTATTTATTTTTTATTTTGTATTTAGTGGCAATTTTATATCTATTAATTATTTTATTACCTTATATTTATGTAGTTATTTGAAAAAAAGTAGGTGAGACTTACATATTAATTTTAAGCTTGATACATAGAGTGTGATGGAAAAAATTTTTTTCAAAAATATTAAAAAGTACAATCTAAAGATATCAAACTGCTTCTATAATAAATCATTTTCTCTTGGAATTACAGTTTATCTGAAAGATTTATTTTCTATTTTTTATTTTGAAAATGTATTGAGAAATATTCCTGAAGTACAAAAAAAAATGTAATGTGTAATTATAGAAAACATAATGCTCAATATATTACTTTATAGATTCTCATTCATGTAATAATCAAGTAAGGCTAAAGGGTAACTGAATTCAAATAAATATAATCCATAATCATTGTAAGTATGTTTATGGTATACAGGATTTTAAGATATAATTATATATCAATTGTATGTATATTAGACACGTGTTATTGAAATCTTACAGAAAACTGTAATTCTGTCATATCATAATTTTTTGTATTTGTTTTTTTCACCAATTTCAACATCAGCAAAGGGCCAGTGTTTGTTAAACTGTCGTTTAAATTGGGTGTCAATTCAATTTTATACCAAATGGAAGAACATTATTTTTATAAAGTGTCTCTATGCCACAAGATATAACCATTACATTTTTAGAATAAGACAAGAAAATTAAATTTAATCATTTATAGAAGTATAGTTATATTGGGTCAAATTTTAACCACCCTGTTTGTATGCATCTACATGCATGACATTTTATCAAACACATTTTGACTTTAGTCTTATGGTAAACATTAGTCACTATTCATCATATCAGTTAAAGTCATCAACTGTTAAAACCCTAATGTCAAAGTTCTTCTTTTTCTAATACAAAATGTCTATTTTAAAGTCAAAGGTTTCCTAGCATTGGGGTCATTCACTGCTGCTTGTTACAAATGTTGACCTGTCTAATATTAATTTATACAAAAATGAGACTTGATTTATTATTACTTTATAACCCAGCTCATCAAGAAGGAATGTTTTAAAACAAAATTTTATAAAATGCTTTTCTTGTATCCAATGCACGTCCTCCGACATAGCCACAATTATTTTACATTACAAGGCTAATCTAATATTAAATTCAACTACAAAACCTTGAAGAGGCATACAGGTATGTTGGAATTTAACCACCCATGTGAATTATGCCTGGTTATGCTTGTATATTTCCAAGTCACCACAGGGGTCATCACAGGAGGTTAATTGTCCTGTGTATTGTAGCCTCTTATCTGATCTTTACTTTAATATGTAAGTCATACTTGTTGTTATTTTGCCGCACAATGCATGCGTTAAGTATTCCTGTCACATTTCATTCTTTTTATCAACACTTACAATACAAAAAATCACAGAGATACGCAATTCGAATCCTTAAGATTATTAAATTTACTCAATACACAGTACAGAATCAATCTAGTTAAATAATATTAGCTATTATTTGAAAAAAGGTCTGTATACCCACAGACCTGTTCTCAGAGAAAAAGAGAAAAACAACCATAACATATTACTGTTCTTATCCAGGACTTGGAAATACTAAATTAAAAGTAAATTATGTAAAATGAATATATTTAAAACATCAATTTCCTTTACATTTCATTTATCGAGATTAGAACATTCTTGAAGTTGAACCTACAGTTTTCCAATAAATAAAAAGAATCACAACAATAACTGATTACTGTTCTTACCTATAGAATTTGAAAATACTAAATACAAAATGAAAAATAAATAAACTGACAATATATTAAATATATATTATCAGTTTCCATCACACTTTATATGTCAAGCTTAAATAAATGTTTAAGTCTCACCTACTTTTTTCAAACAACTACATAAATATAAGGTAATAAAATAATTAATAGATATAAAAATAGATATAAATTGCCATGTTAACAACATCATATTTATATAGGATAGTGATTAATAATAAAGATAGCTATAAATAAAGTAAAAAACTATAGTCCATATATACCCTCAGGCCTGTTTCCATGGCAATATATACCTGGTCAGCAGAATTTGGTCAGCAAAATAGACCATGTGGTCAGCTTGCTGACTGGTCAGCAGTCAGCTGGTCAGCTAGGTCTGGTCAGCAAAATAGACCTACCCCCTGCCTAGTATAGTCAGTATTGACTGTTGGCAGTAATAAGTTGAACTTGACCATTCATGTTTTGTCAGTAAAACAAATATAACAAAATTTTGTGTTTGTAGTTTTTTTAATTTTCCAGATCCAAGATTCATGTGTTTTTCATATTATAAATCAGATAAATTTGATTTCAGTGTCAATTATTGCCTCACAAGATACCTGTCAGCAGAATCTAAGAGAGATGACAAACCAAAGAGGCCGGCTACGCATTTTCTGTTATACCTCAAGAACATTAAAAATGATCTGGATAGGAACAATCCAGGTATGTTTTCATAGAACAAAATGGTTAACTCAGCTTACTGCAGTCTACTTTGTATCTAGCAAAACACCACAATCAACTTTCCTTATAGACTGTTCCAGAAATTAGTACCTCCCTGATTACCTCCCTTGCATCCGCTATCAAGGGTTTGCAGATTGAAGTAGTTCTATAATGCGGAACGGTCTATATTGGTCTCTAGCTTCAAGAGTTGGTTTACATCATCATTCTTATAAAACTAATAACAAATCTAACAGGAAAAAGGAATTCCTTAAAATTAATTATGAAGAAAATATGTTGTTTTTTTCTCCCTTCTTTCCTAAGTGTATATTTGTATTGCAGTATGGAAGTTGTATAATTGTATTGCAGTATGCAAGTTGTAATAAATAGTAGCAACACTCATTATTTAGAACATGATAATGTTTGTAACCGAACAAATCGGTAACACGACAAATCAGTAACATTATTTTATATAGTAAAAAAACGGAGAAATTGGTAACAATAGAAATATTGTTGGTAATTTCATATAGTTGACATAGTGATAGAGTAGGTGTGAATAGCACCTTAGATGAGCGAGATCATTTTAATTTGTGGGGTTTTTTTTAATTAGTTATTGAAATATTGAGTATTGAAACGTTCAGTGTGTTGCGGTATATTGTAAAAGTTTTGTATATTTTAAATGTGTTTTTTTTTAACTTTGCCGTTATTAGTTTATAAACTGATTCAAATAAAAGATCAAGCCATAATCATTGGCTACATTACTACCTTCGACGTCGTTATCAGTGCGAAAAAGTAACTATAATTATAATATTATAGAATAAATTTCAATAATTTTAATAATGATAATTGCATGAGAAACACAAAATATATAATTAGCTGCTGAGACAAACTAATAACTTCTTTAACGACCGACACGTGTTGTTAGCACCTTTCTATGACAAGCAGGGTACCCTAGCATGCCTTTTCACACCTACTTTATCACCTTTCTGGGTTCATATAATATTTCTACTGTTACCGATTTCTCCGTATTTTTCTATATAAAATCATGTTACCGATTTGTCTTGTTACCGATTTGTCGGTAAATCATAATGTTCAGATGTACAGTTTATACATGTTTCTTTTCTAAAATATTAACAAAATTTTCTACAAATATATTGACTGTTATCTAAATAAATAAAAGTTTTTGTGAAGACTTAGAGCATTTATATATATATAAATCTGAAAGTGGGGTGCATATGGTGGCAGGTCTTTCTGGTTTTCCATCAGGCAGCCACACTTTTGTTTCAAGTTTATTTCTCAGGAACCTGTAGCTTGAATTCAACAAAATTTTGTGTGAAGCTTCATTTGCAAGAAGAAATATATATGTATTGTCTTGATGTTCTAGTCTGATGATTTTTAACCAGGTTTTCCGAAGGAAAAAACTGGTAATTAGATTGAGGTATGTCAGCGGGCGGGCGGGTTGGCGTAAACAATTTCTTCGGTGCGCAACTCCTCCTACATTTCTCAAGGGATTTTGACCAAACTTTCACAGAAGCTTTGTCATCAAGTGCCCTGGCGCATATTATCGGGGTTTTGTTATTCTATAATTTTTCACCTAATTATGGCCCTTTGTTTTTTTCCTTATATGGGATAGATAGTGAACAATTTCTTCTGTGTACAACTCCTCCTACATTTCTCAAGGGCTTTTGATCAAACTTTCACAGAAGCTTTGTCATCAAGTGCCCTGGTGCATGTTGTCGAAGTTTTTGTTATTCGATAATTTTTCACCTAATTATGGCCCTTTGTTTTTTTCCTTATATGGGATAGATAGTGAACAATTTCTTCTGTGCACAACTCCTCCTACATTTCTCAAGGGATTTTGACCAAACTTTCACAGAAGCTTTGTCATCAAGTGCCCTGGCGAGTATTTTCGAGGTTTTGTGGTTCGATAATTTTTGACCTTATTATGGCCCTTTGTTTTATTTATATATGCATTTTTCAGCCTACAATTTTTAGTTATGATCATAGTCATATTACAAGCGTAAATCACTGTAACATATAGTTCCAGCTTGATTTGCTATGGTAATATTATAAATAAATGCATAATAAATCTTTTACTTGAGCAGTTTTCAGAATGTAACTTTTATCCTTGACTGCTGGATATACTGGTAACAAAAAGGTAAGAATATGATATGAATTTATCACTTTTCTATTATGTAGCATGGTTCATTGTGTGCACTTGATGACAAAGCTTTTGTGAAACAATAATGTTGAAAACCTGGTTTCGTCGCATTGCGATGTTTCTTGTTAAATAGTTACAGCCCTTCAATTGAAAAATAGAGCAGTTTTGTTTCCAGACTGTTTTTCAGGAAACAATGGATTAAATTCAAACAAACTTAAAAGGAAGCTTTATTTTCCAGAGGAGATTGCAAATTATCTCATTGCTTCAGATGATAATCACATACTTATAGCCATTTTATTGTTAACCTGACCATATTGTTTCCAAGCTGTTTTTCAGAAATCCATTGATTCAACATTACTTTATATGATGCTTCACTAGTAAGAGTACATTGTTTGGATCCTTCGGTCTGATAAATGGAGCATTGTTTCATATGTGGACAAATCACTTCCTGCTGCATTCATCAATGATCATAAATAATTTTGTTGCCATGCTGTTTCATGTCATGCAGTGCAGTTATACTACATTTATGATACGGCATTAGATGTGACATTAATTTCTCAAAGACCTGTCTTCATTATTCGCTTGTTAATGTTGCTGGCTTCAAATCAATTAACCTGTCATTAATGGTCAGTCATGAGTAAGGCTATGCTACCATTACCATCTATGTGAGAGAGATGACAGTCTCTTACTGAGATAATGGTCAGTCATGTGTTAAGGCTTTGCTACCATTACAATCTGTTTGAGAGAAATGATAGTCTCTTACTGAGATAATGGTCAGTCATGTGTTAAGGCTTTGCTACCATTACCATCTATGTGAGAGATGACAGTCTCTTACTGAGATAATGGTCAGTCATGTGTTCAGGCTTTGCTACCATTACCATCTGTTTGAGAGAGATGACAGTCTCTTACTGACATAATGGTCAGTCATGTGTTAAGGCTTTGCTACCATTACCATCTGTGTGAGAGAAATGATAGTCTCTTACTGACATAATGGTTAGTCATGTGTTCAGGCTATGCTACCATTACCATCTATGTGAGAAATGACAGTCTCTTACTGAGATAATGGTCAGTCATGTGTTCAGGCTTTGCTACCATTACCATCTATGTGAGAGATGACAGTCTCTTACTGAGATAATGGTTAGTCATGTGTTCAGGCTTTGCTACTATTACCATCTGTGTGAGAGAAATGATAGTCTGTTACTGACATAATGGTTAGTCATGTGTTCAGGCTATGCTACCATTACCATCTATGTGAGAGAGATGAAAGTCTCTTACTGAGATAATGGTCAGTCATGTGTAAAGGCTTTGCTACCATTACAATTTGTTTGAGAGAAATGATAGTCTCTTACTGAGATAATGGTCAGTCATGTGTTAAGGCTATGCTACCATTACCATCTATGTGAGAGATGACAGTCTCTTACTGAGATAATGGTTAGTCATGTGTTCAGGCTTTGCTACCATTACCATCTGTGTGAGAGAAATGATAGTCTCTTACTGAGATAATGGTCAGTTATGTGTTAAGGCTTTGCTACCATTACCATCTATGTGAGAGATGACAGTCTCTTACTGAGATAATGGTTTGTCATGTGTTCAGGCTTTGCTACCATTACCATCTGTGTGAGAGAAATGATAGTCTCTTACTGAGATAATGGTCAGTCATGTGTTCAGGCTATGCTACCATTACCATCTGTGTGAGAGAAATGATAGTCTCTTACTGAGATAATGGTCAGTCATGTGTTCAGGCTTTGCTACCATTACCATCTGTGTGAGAGAAATGATAGTCTCTTACTGAGATAATGGTTAGTCATGTGTTCAGGCTTTGCTACCATTACCATCTGTGTGAGAGAAATGATAGTCTCTTACTGAGATAATGGTCAGTCATGTGTTCAGGCTATGCTACCATTACCATCTGTGTGAGAGAAATGATAGTCTCTTACTGAGATAATGGTCAGTCATGTGTTCAGGCTTTGCTACCATTACCATCTGTGTGAGAGAAATGATAGTCTCTTACTGAGATAATGGTCAGTCATGTGTTAAGGCTTTGCTACCATTACCATCTGTGTGAGAGAAATGATAGTCTCTTACTGAGATAATGGTTAGTCATGTGTTCAGGCTATGCTACCATTACCATCTATGTGAGAGAGATGACAGTCTCTTACTGAGATAATGGTCAGTTATGTGTTAAGGCTTTGCTACCATTACCATCTATGTGAGAGAGATGACAGTCTCTTACTGAGATAATGGTCAGTTATGTGTTAAGGCTTTGCTACCATTACCATCTATGTGAGAGATGACAGTCTCTTACTGAGTATGAGAGTCTGGTTCAGTATGGTACAGAACAGTAAAATATCCTGCCAAACATGACGTAAACTGTTAAATCTCCTAAACTCTAGTAAACCAATTATTTCCTCAGAATTTCATGTTTCAGGAATTAAAATGACAGAGAAGGTGAAAATAGCCAGTCAGATGTATAAACAAATACCTGAGGAAGAAAAACAGGTTTGACTTTTTTCCCTGCAATTCACTACTGTGTTTTCAGCAATGTTTAACTTTGACAATATCTGTTATGAGAGAAAATTGATATTTTTTGCTGTTTGTTTATTATAAGTTCCCTACTTTTTGTGTCAGAGAAGCTGAATATTTGGGGTATGACCAGAAAATGGGATTGTTGGAGTCAGTGGAAAGCTGTATGAACAAATGCTGAACAAATGGGCCTGGCTATTGGCAGAAAGTTTTAGATAGTTTGCTGAACAAATGGGCCTGGCTATTGGCAGAAAGTTTTAGATATTTTGCTGAACAAATGGGCCTGGCTATTGGCAGAAAGTTTTAGATTGTTTGCTGCTTTTCTCTTTAATTTTTTTTTGCCAACAGTCTGTCAAAAATGACATTATGTTTGAGTTGAAAAACATATCTCAGTTTTCTGGTGTTAGCTAAAATTTTTAAATTATGCAAAAAAAAGTATAAGAAAATGACCATGTATGTAAAACCATGTTACAAGTACATAGTAATACCCAGAAATGATGTAGAATCTTCTTGAATGTAGATTTATAAAACCATAAAATGTTTTACACCAATATTAATATTCCTATTGAAGAACATTAATGTGCTGAGTTTGAAACTGTTGGAAGAGTATAAAGAGAAGATGCAGAAATGGAAGGCCTCTCTTTCTACAGAAGACATGAAAGAGATCAAATCAGAAAGGGAGAAGAAAAGCAAGAAGAAAATAAGAAAGGTAAAGATATCATATGGTCTGTGTGAATTTGTTGTGATAGAAAAGGGTAATGAACATTCATATATGTCAATATCATATACATATATAATATATACATGTATATAAGTTGTATTTGTGTATGTGTTTGACAGTTGAATTGCAATAAAATATGTTTTATGTAAGTAAAGAATATATCAATATCACTACAAAAATTGGGCCGAGGTGGCATTATATCACTCACAAAGACAAAGAGGTCAGGGCCATAGAAAGCAGTAATATTGACCAAACCAGCAAAGTTCTTAAGTTAAGATCAGAAACTTTCTACAGTCTGCAGGCCCAATGTTAAGCTTGACATACGACTGTAGTGTACACAGATCTCTCTATAGGTAGTTGGACATAAATCGTATTGACTTTGTGCTCACTGAATCAGATGTCAAATTCACAGGAGTTTGTACATGTACTTCATAAGTGGTCTTTGATCAATTACTGAAGAACAAGTGAGTCCAGGAATTTTGAAAATAGTTCAGCTCTATGATTGGATAACTCCTGAACTTACTGTTACTCATCATGCGGAGTCGACATTCCTAACTGATCTTTGGAATTTTGCATGCATGTAAGATCAATGTCTTTCTGATAGCTCTTATTCTATTAATGTTGCCAGTTCTTTTCATTAATTTCAGCCGTATCTGACTGAGTCTCAAATTTCATGTCACTTTCTTTAATTCTAATTACCTTCTAAGGAAAGAAGAGATGTTTGTAAAACATACATGCCCACCAAGTGCCTTATCACTAGAGGCTGTATACATGTAGGAAGATAGAAGAAGGACTGGGACTTATGTCAGGACATTAAGTGGAGGAAGCCAAGGGCTTCTGATATCAAAAGCTAATGGTCATGACAAGGAGATGAATGAGAGGAACTGTAGATTATGTCAATGACATTTTGGTTATAAGATATATAAAGTTCAATTGCTGGAGAACACAAAGGGTACAGGAACTGCATGGGTAGGTAGTTGAAAGTCAGATTGTGGTGACCTTTTCATGAACATTATCCTTTTATGCTACTGTTGCTATAATTTCAGCTCCGGAAGATGAATAACAAGCCAAAACATCATGTACATGCTTTCACTATGTTCATGACAGAACAGCTGAGGTCAGTTGATTACATGTCCATGACTCCCAGTGAAAAACGTATGGCTTTGAGAAAGGTATATTACTCTATATACTACTAAGACTTTAAAATTTATGAGTAGTCAAGGGTTTAAAGTAAATATACCATTTCTCCTTGTTGAAAATGTTTATTCAGTTCTTTTCCACAGAGCTCCTCATGTGTAAAATGTAAACTGCAGTGGTAGTTATTGGACACAAGTCACATGACAACTTAAGAACACGTTTAGATCAGATTTAGTTTCCTGTATTGCAAGTGAATAGGTAAAGGATAACTATTCTTTGCCTAGAGATCACTCACAGTTATCCTCTTTAGAAAATTTCTGTAACAGGACAGGTATATTTATTCATTAATTTACAGTGCCGCTTTCTGCAAGGACTTTAATCTAAAATGTCACATTTCTGTACATACTACAAATCAGTCATAGCAATATGTGAAAACATGAAAATTACTTTCTGAAGTGAATGTTAAACTAAAATCAGTGAATAACCTACTGATTTTTCTTATTTCCAGAATATGGCAGAATGTGCTGGGCGTTGGAAAAATTTACCCGAGTCCGAGAAACAGGTATGTCTGTCTGTATATTGTCTGTTGAGAGAAATCATTGGTATTGTAAACTTACCAAGAAGGGCATTATTTACACAAGCTTAAACAGGAAAAACTTCCAAAAATCATCTTCTCATGAATAGTAAATGTCAAAGTTTATATTTAAGGTACAGTACTGTCTGTTAACAACAGGAATAATGTTTAGAAAGTCAGAGGTCAAAGATAGAATGTATGATCAATGATAGAAGATGTACAAAACTTCAAGACATGGGTTGAAGAATAGTTCAGTGGTCTGCTACCAGTATTGTAGTGTATGGTGAGTTGTGTGGTTGCTGTTTTGCTTGTTAGAAAGAGTATCAAGATTTTACATTTACATTTATGTGGTGGTTATTTATCATCAGCTCCTCTTTACCTCTTGGTGTACATGTGTAACAGTGTGTGTATATTTTTGAACAGATGTATACAAGTAAGGCTGAAGATGACAAGATAAGATATGAGGAAGAGATGAAGAAATGGGAACAAAGTATGCTTGATCAGGGGAAAGAGAGTTTGGTCAGGAAGGGTACACTGAGAAAGCATCGGGTTGCAGTACGTAAAGCCCAAATGAAAGCTAATGGAAAGAAAGCACCAAAAAGGAAAGCGGTTTCAAAGAAGTCAGGTGTGAAATCTAGGAAAGCCACTAAATCAACAAAAAGAAAGAAAAGTACAACAAAGAAAAGCACCTCTACATAGTTGTCAGTTGAAAAGGCAAATGCATAATTATGATGACAGTAAGCCAGTATGTAGTATCAAATCAACTCTTGAGTGTTGAAAAATGAAATTGTTGAGAAATTCAAAGGTTTTGGTAACAGGAGTTACCAAGAATTTCACTACTAGAATATTCAACTAAAGAAAACGCCTGCACATTTCAAGTTAGTGAAATGTCATTAGAAGACTTGAAGTCTTCCTTTTTTGGGCGTCGGTGGGAAGTTGTGTTTAAACCTATGTGTATAGCAAAATTTTAATGCTTAAAGATGGTTACAGTGTTGCCAGTATGGATGTTTTCAGTAACAGTTGGTCATTTCACTGCTTAATGCAGCTTAATCTGTCAGAAAGATTTCTCTTGGTGGTCACTGGTTTTTATGTATTCTTTGTTACAAATCAGATTTCATTTTTTTTTTCAGTTGCAGGAATGTGTTTTATCATCTATTTTCTATGCTGTTCATAAATGGTAATGCCTTTATTTTTTTCTGTAAGAGTTAGGTTACTGCTTATGATTTGAATGAAATTTATGTATATGTTACACAAAGGGAGATCTGAAAAAATGATCTACAGCAAAAACCTACGAAAATACAAAGTTATCACCAAAATTACTTCCCCTGATGGCATGCAGTTGTTGTTTTAGTTGTGCTGGTTGCTTTCCTTTGCAAGCTCTGAATATGCAAAAATTTGACAGTCTCATTTTATGAACAAGAGGGCCATATTAAATTTTCCAACAAAAATAAGCCCCACCCCAAATGTCTATGTGTTTTTATAGATGTTACAAATTTCACAGTTTAAATAGAGGGCCACTATTCCAACACTCATTCACAATTATTTCATATTAGATCAGCAGATTTTTTAAGTTTCCTAAATAGACATACAAGGAAAACAAGCCCTGCCCCGTGACTGAAAAGTTCAGGGTTTGCCATACAATTCACAATTTATATAAAGGGCCAGCAAAAGAACATTTGTGCTCAGTAATTCTCCACTTGGTCAGGGGTTGCTAAGACTAGTCTGAAAATTTTTCCTTTTGGTTGCCATGACAACCAGAATTCTGCATGAAACAATAAATTTGTCTTAGCTGAAAAGGAGGCCATGCAAGGAACATTCTGTTAAAGATAAGTTGTAATAGGCTTAGTGGGTTCAGAGATGTTGTGCGTTTGCAACTGCTGACAGAAGCCAGACATAAGGCATTCCTTATAGCTTACTTGAGGTTAAAAGACTTATGAAATATGTAATTTCACTTCTTTTTCAGTTTACACAAGTAACCCTTTTAACTTAATGATAGACTAATTACTTAATGATAGACTTATTACTTAAAGGGTCATACAGTGTTATGCCACAGTTCATTAGGTTAACTGTCTATCTGTAGTGTTGTTTAAGTGGACTGAAATAGAAAAAATAAAAAAAGACAATTATCAAATCGAATCGAAAAGATCATTCCGATTTACTATCAGACGATAATCAGAATGTTATAGATATAGAGTAACTGGAAACACTTTCAGATGTCTTGCACACTTACAACCAAATGGGTCAGTATTGTCAC
Organism: Cyclina sinensis; assembly: GCA_012932295.1. Classification (NCBI taxonomy): domain Eukaryota; kingdom Metazoa; phylum Mollusca; class Bivalvia; order Venerida; family Veneridae; genus Cyclina; species Cyclina sinensis. Next base: position 23,295,577 of record JAAONU010000001.1, read on the forward strand.
AACAAATTCTGTTTGGATGAATAGTAAAACAAATAGTACTGAAACACTTCTTATACCCCCCACCACAAAATGGTGGGGGTGGGGGGCTATACTGGAATCGCTTTGTCACGTCGGTTGGTCGGTCGGTCTCCACCTTGTCCACTCAATAAATCATATACTAATGAAAGGATTTTCTTCAAACTTGGCTTTGATGTTAACATCAACATGGGAATATGCAGAACCCATGTTACCCTTGTGTCGGGTCAAGGTCACACTGGAAGGTCAGATAATTTTCATGTCTGCTCTGTAAATCCTAAACCCCTTGAAGAGTTTTCTTCAAACTTGGCTCAAATGTTCACCTGATGATAGCGATATGCAGAACCCAAGTTGACCTTGTACCAGCTCAAGGTCACACTTGAAGGTCAGATTTTTAACAGTGAATTATAAGAAAATGATTTTCTTCTAACTTCGCCCATAGTTCATCTCAACAAGGCAATGTGCATAACCCGTATTGCCCTTGTGTCAGCTCAAGGTCAAGGTCACACTGGAAGATTAAATATCTGAAATTTAAAAAAAAGACAATGTGTCTTGTTTGTAAATTCTTTACCCCTTGAAGGATTTTGTTCTAACTTGGCTCAAATATTCAACTCAACAAGGCAATGTGCAGAACCCATGTTGCCCTTGTGTCAGGTCAAGGTCACATTGGAAGGTCAGACAATTTTCATGTCCTCTGTGTAAACTTTATACCCCTTGAAGGATTTTCTTCAAACTTGGCTCAAATGTTCACCTCATGATAGCGATATGCAGAACCCATGTTGACCTTGTACAAGGTCAAGGTCAGACTTGAAGATAAAATATTTGACAATGAATTATAAGAAAATGATTTTCTTCTAACTTCGCCCATAGTTCATCTCAACAAGGCAGTGTGCAAAACCCATATTGCACTTGTGTCAGCTCAATGTCACACTGGAAAGTCAGACAATTTTTTTGTCCGCTCTTTAAATCCTATATCCCTTGAAAGATTTTATTCAAACTCAGCTCAGATGTTTCCCTGATGAAGAGGATATGCAGATCTGGTGTGGAAATGTCCTGGACCACAATTATATCAATCGCCCTGTGGAAGATGCAGTTGTGTGCAACAACTCCTGTCCATTTCACAGACCATTTCCATGCCCAGATGGCTATCCCCATGCAACAGCTGTTCCAGTAACATTCATAATAATCAGGTACAAAGATTCTTTTCTTTCCTTTCTTCCCTCCCATCAGATACAGTACTAAATTAATGTAACATGTCAATAATTACTATATTGTTTAATGCATGTTTATCAAATACATGATATTCTTTATTTCTGCTCAGAATTTCTTTGTTTTAGTAAATAAGAAATATAAAAGGTTATTGTTTCCTGATTTGATGATTCAGAATTTATTCATACTATTACCTGTGAAGTGTTGTCTTTTTTTTCCCATCAAACAAAACTATTTTATACAAAAATTATTCCCTTTTCCATCTATTCAAATATCGAGGTCACCTATCAATGACATTGGCGGGGGTGTAAATTGCATTCAGTGATTGTTCTAGTTTATCCAGATATTTAATGTGTTTATTATATCAAATGTCATTCTGTTAAAACAGATTCTCTCAGTGAGTTGCCTCCTTGCAACATTGATTTTCAGAAATAAAAATCATTTGTTGATATGACATAACACGTCCATCAACGATTATTGATTTACTGGATTATTGTTATATCACTGTCTGTCCGTCAGCTTAATCTTATGAGAGCTTAAAAAGTTGCATGAAATTAGTTGAGGCAGTATTTGTTGAAACAAGATATTTACTGTTAACAGGGCCTTAATTGAGGCAGTGCTGTTAAATAAAAGCTATTTTTGATCATTCTTTGTCATTCTTAAGGAATGCCTGTTTTTAGCATTAACCTTTGAGATATATTGCTCCATTTTGAAGTGCTACTGTTTACTGTAAGTTTTAGAATTGCTGTAGCTGTTTGGTGCTTATATAACCACTTATTAAGTATGCAGTTTGATGTAGTCTGTTTTTGTTTGTCATTTTTGTTTGTAGACCTTAGGCATTATTAACCTTGTGATGAACTAATTTTGTATCTGTGTGACTTATACCTAATAATAAATGTTGAAAACATACTTGAAGAGTCCAGTATTTTAGTTTCTTTAATAATGTATATAGACAATAATGTTACAGATTTACTCTGAGAACTTATGATCTTTGACAGCTGCATCAAAGTAGTCAAATGTTTTAGAGTTGACAGAAGAGATAAGAATGCATTCACTGGCCGATCTTTTTAATGCTGGATTGTGTAGCTTTACTCAAAATCACATTCAACTTGCACCTTGAACTCCAGTATCTTACAGAAATCTCAGCCATGACTCAGTAGATAAAATTTCCAGGGAAATGTCTCTCATTTGTGGGATTTTATTCGTAGGCTTTTATTTATCACCAAAGTATTACATTTTAGTGTCAATTGTGTGACCAACAATATTGATGAAGGCCTTTTTCCCTCTTCTATCCTTGGAGTATTATTTGAGATAATTTGTTTAACCTTTTAGATAACTTTCACTGAAATATAAAATTTTTAGTGAATTTCTCATTATCACTAATGTTTTATCTGCATTTATGGCCATCTAAGGGTCTCAACTCTTATGTTGAAGTTATGTAAATTCTAATATTTAGATGTCATTTCCCTGCAAAAAGTTGCAGTGCATACCCTCATTTTTATGCTCCCTAAAGGAGAGCATTTAGTTGCCACCTTGCCCATTCATCCGTCCTTCACACTTGTCTGGAGAATAACTTGAAAAGTATAGATGGAATTTGATTGAAACTTAACACATTGATAGAGACCAGTGAGAGAGAGTACAATGTCCAAGAAACATAATTCTACCTTGCATAATTTCTAGCTCACCTGAGCACAAAGTGCTCAGGGTGAGCTTTTCTGATCAGTCTTTGTCCGTCGTCCGTCCGTCGTCAGCTTTTCATTCAAATGACATCTCCTCTGAAACCAAATGGTCAAATTAAATGAAACTTGCCTGGGATGTTCCTTGCATAAAGCTCTACCAAAATTGTTCAAATGCTTCTGGTCGATTGCATTTCTGGTTCACTGGAGCTAAAATTAGATTTTAAAAGTTGGATCTTTAAAAATCTTCTTGGTATGAAGCATCGTCTAGTAGACCTCTACCAAATTTTTACAAATTATGACCGTGGGGTCAAAACTGACCCCACCCCAGGGGTCACATGTTTTACATAGAGTTATATAGGGAAAACTTAAAAAACTTCTTGTCAGAAACCATGAGGCATAGGGTTTAGACACTTGGTTTACAGCATTGTCTAGTGGACTTCTACCGAGTTTGTTCAAATCATGACCTTGGGGTTCAAAACTGGCCCCATCCCGGGGGGGGGTGGGGGGGGGGGGGGGGGTCATTCAATTTTACACAAGGATTTATATAGGGAAAACTTTAAAAATCTGCTGCTCTGAAACACCAAGGGCTTTACCTTCAATTCTCGTTGTTATGTCCCTACCCAACCCCGCCCTTCTGATGGAGACATATTGTTTTTGCCTTGTCCATGGGTGTATGTTTGTCTGTCTGTCTTTCACACTTCGTTTCCTTTCAATAACTTGAGTACCAGTTGACCCAAAGCTTTCAAACTTCACAGGGTTATTGGCCTTATTGAGTACAAAAAATCCCTTTCGTGTTTTGGGTCAGTAGGTCAAAGGTCAAGGTCAGAGGGACCTCTTTAGCGAAAACCATTTCCACTCAATAACAGGATTACCATTTCACCCAGAGCCTCCAAACTTCATAGGATGATTGCTTTTACTAAATAGAAGAACCGTATTGTTTTTGGGGCTAGTATGTCAAAGGTCAGGGTCACAGGGGCCTGTAGAGTGAAAACTATTTCTGCAGAGTAACTGTAGTACCATTACACCCAGAGCCTTCAAACGTTATAGGATAATTGTATTAGAAGAACCCTATTGTTTTTAGGATCCATAGGTCAAAAGTTAAGTTCACAGGGACCTGTAGAGTGAAAACTGTTTCTGCTCAGTAACTGGAGTACCATTTTACCCAGAGCCTTCAAACTTCATAGGATGATTTTCTTTACTCAGTAAAAGAACCCAATCATTTTTGGGGTCAGTAGGTCAAAATTCAAGGTCACAGGGACCTGTTGAGTGAAAACTATTTCTTCTAAGTGACTGGAGTATCATTACACCCAGAACCTTCAAACTTTATAGGGTAATTATATTAGAAGAACCCTATTGTTTTTGGGGTCTGTGGGTTAAAGGTCGAAGTCACTGGGCCCTGTAGAGTAAAACTATTTCTGCTAAAAAATTTGAGTACCATTGCACCCAGAGTCTTCAACTTATTGCAAACTTATTAAAACTTGCACCCATAAAAACCAATAACGATATTTGTAACATGAGCAATGAAACTCAGGTGAGCAATTTAGGGCCATCATGGCCCTCTTGTTTAATCATCTCCCTTAATGATAATTACAAAAGTTAAATGATGCTTGTCTGGAGTATAACTTCTAAAGTATCAATGATATCTCATATCTTCACACAGTTATAGAGACTAGTGAGAGGAAGTGCTATGTTGAACAAGAGCATTCAGTGATCACTTGTCGCCGGATGATAGCCAATTAAGCAGTTGTATTGAGGGGTGATTGGACAGTTTGTTGGAAATGTAAATTGAGGTTCTGATCAAACCTGTAACATTTCATTCAAATTGCATTAGTAGTATAAGAGAAGTAGTCCGGACAAACTTTGAAAATAAAAATCATTAATGGGCCAAAACTCTGACAAAAATCACTGAACTGGAAAATGCTGAAAATATGCACAACTAAACTTGGTAGTGATCATTTCTGTAAAGTTTGGATGAAATTGCACCAGCAGTTTTTGTGGAGTAGTCCAGACAAGTTTTGTGACAGATGGACAGACAACAGAGAAGTGATCCCTACATGTTGTGGCTACTTTGTAGCATGTTGCAGCTATTGTGTAGCAGGCGCACAAAAATCATTAACGGGCCAAAGTGCTTTCTTTTATTCAAGGGCTAAAACTCAGCCAAAAATCATTCAACCGAAAAACTTGTTAAATATTCTCAAGTACATGAGGTACAGATCAATCCTGTAACATTTCATTCAAATTGCTTTAGTAATATAAGAGAAGTAGTTCAGACAAACTTTAAAAATAAAAATCATTAAAGGGCCATAACTCTGATAAAAATCATTGAACTGTAAAATACCGATGATATGCACAACTAAACTTGGTACTGATCATTCCTGTAAAGTTTGGATGAAATTGCACCAGTAGTTTTTTAGTAGTCCGGACAAGTTTTGTGACTGACAGACAACTGAGAAGTGATCCCTATATGTCAAGGCTACTTTATACCAGGTGACAAAAAAACATGACTCTACATTCCTTAGTTTTTTAATTATCTCCCTTTATAACCTAATAATGCTTGTGAGGAAAATTACTTGGAAAGTATTGGAGTTAATTTAATAAAACTTCACACAGTTATAAAGACCAATGAGAAGAAGTGCAATTAGTTTTTAATTATCAACATTTATAAAACTTAATATAGCAATGTCGATATATAAATCAATGGCTTATCAACTGGAATTCTGGAGAACAACACTGATTATATGAAGTACAGGTCTTCTATTTTTCTAGCCAAGAACTTGACACCTCTTGTTGTGATTATAAAAATTCTGGAAAACATTCACAGATTAAACAAGTAGCAGGTAAATTTTACAGAAAATCAACTGTCCTTAAAAATGTGGTTTTTACACTAAAAATCCTCAAATATGTTTCATCACGATTACCCTTACTATAACTTAAAAAATATTTGATTTCACATGTCATTGAAATACCATTGATAGTACATTTCTTACTTTTCTGCCATTCTGATCAAAAAATACCTCGGGGAGCATTATATGGTTTTACCAATTTCTTGCTATACTTTTTAGGGGGTTCTATAGTTTTAATTTTGTTTGATCATTAACTGGAGAATGCTGGGGCTTGAATTCATTCAACTTCATAGGGTTATTAGACACGACCAGCAGATGACCTCGATTATATTGGCATCACTACTGGTAGGTCAAATTTCAATTCCAAATGGCAGCCATTAGATGTTAGAACGAAAACTGAGCAAATAAAGTCTTAACAGATTCTAATCAATAAAAAAGGCCAAAACAAAAAGATGTGGCCTCTGACACAGATGCCCTCGTATTGCGCTGTATTATCGCAAAAATCCTGTACAATTACAGTTGCGCATAAAGTCCAGTCTCCAATAAGTTTGCATCAAAATACCCAGGTGCGTAAGTTCACATGCTGTCAACTATTCTTAGAAAGTTTCATTGCACTAGAAGTTATACGTTTGGAGTTACACGTGGCACAAGTCAAAATGTTATTTTTTGCTTAATCAGGGGCATAACTGCAGAGTCCCAATAAATTTGGGTCAAAATACCCAGTTGTGTAAATTCACATACTGTCGACTATTCTTACTTTCATGGCTCTAGCAGTTACACGTTTGGAGTTACACACGACACACATCTAAAAATGCTATTTTTTGCTTAATGAGGGGGCATAACTCTGCGGAACTCCAATAAATTTGCATCAAAATACCCAGGTGCATAATTTCTCGTGCTGACAACTTGATTTGAAAGTTTCATGGCTCTAGCAGTTACACATTTGGAGTTACACGCGACACAAACTGGTCTAGGAACGGACAGCGGGACAGAAAAGGGCAAATCTAAAGTGGCGGAGGCAAAAAAATGTTCAAAGAACAATAGGTAAGTTGATAATAAGTGTTAATCTTTTTATTACAATTTGACTATATCTGGGGAAGGGATTCAGAGAACATTGATTCACAAGTTTACATATTTATTTTATTTTTTGAGTACTGACTATGAATAGTACGTATTTTTATTTGATTGTGCTTGCTTCCATTTTTGTAACTCTTGTTCTCTGTTTTCTTATACCAAGTAGGTGTTAAACAACACAGCCAGTTGTGTAGCGAGAAATTTCCCTTGTAGCAAGTTATTCTTCCTGGCTACATGTCTGTTGAAATACTGAAAAGCATATTGTGACAGAAATTTTAATCAGAACTTACAAGCAGCCATGTTCCATAATTCATTTTGGATGTGTGTTAAGAGTAAACAAAAGAATTTTTTCTCGTGCTGGGATTGCACTTACAGTTTTGGTATAGAACTTATGCAAATGTAACATGGTATTTTAGTTATCAACCTGCAAAAAAAAGTTTTTAGATTTATTATATGTACCAGTTGTGATAACACTGATAACAATTTATTACTGTGAACTATTTTACGAAGCAAAGAGAAAAGGTAACCATAATGAAATGAGTACTTTTATTAAAAATCTTAATAACAAATAAATAGGACAACTAAAGCTAGTGAAATCAACAACATCTATGTTGTATTGTATTATATATGTAATTCTATAAAATATTTATCTTGGTCTCCACTAAGATGATTGCCAAGGATTTCAGATCAAGTTTCTTGAAATATTTTTCTTAACATTTTCTTAGTGAACTGACTCATAGCCAGTTCAAAGTTTTTCTTTTGTCATTACATCACCTGAAAAAACTAATCTGTCACTTAATATATTTTAGCAATGAAATATAATTCAAACAACATTCTGCTTAAAATAAGACCACCTAAAATGCTAAAAAGTAACAATAACTGTAAATGAAACACTGTTTTTATCTAAACTGTTTAACATGTGTCTAAAATAGGGCACTAGTTCATCTCTTAAATCAGGTCTAAATTGTTTTGTTTTCTTGGGTAGGGCAACATACAAAGAAAAAAATTATCAGAAGTTTGAAATTTCACATTACACAACATAAGTATTTAAATAATGGCAACTTACAGGTCTAAACATTCATGAATATCAGACTACTTTCTAGTAGTTTTCTGCTATGAAAATTTACACTGCTTGCATGAAACAAATGATGTAACAGACACTCCAAAATGCATGACTATCAATATATGGTGACATTTATAATTGTAAACATTTTGTCATACAATGGATTTTAAACAACAGGACATACATCTGTTGGATATACTTACTTTGAAACATTAAAATATTGCTTAAGCTTACCATTAAAAGTATGCATGCTCAGTATAAAAAATATTTGAGTCCAACAATAGTAAAATTCAATAATTTTAACTATTCTAAAAAAACTAAGTGATGGGTGTACATGACAATAATTAGAGGGCTTATAGAAGAATTCAGATGGCTGGAAATTCCCAGTATGTTGACAGGCCTGCTGAGACCTCCACCCACATTGACTTGCTATTTCATTGCTTCTCAGGAGCAACTCTTACATCAAGGATTTACACTGAGTATGTTGCTCTTGGGTATGGTAATTGATACCAAGTTCGCAGTTATGTAAATTCCATTGCCTCACAATCCCTTGGGCATTAGTTATTTACAATGAATTTTGAGGATTCATTAATAAATTAAGGTAACACTTTACTGGTACCTTCTGTATACATTTATTCTAAATACATATTTACAGTTTGACTTCATTTGCTCATATTTCAATGGCTTAAACACAAAGTGTTCCCTTAACATGATCAATGGTCCTGTCATACTCTCTAAATAATTTATGTTTTTCTACCTCCAAAACCTCAAAACAACAGAAAGTTGCAGGTAATCATAAAAACGTCATATTTTGAGGAGGTACAAAAATGTCATTTACTATTGTTTGATTTGTGTTCATAAGAGTTTGTTACTGTGATAATTTGTGTTTAACCTAAGCTAATCTTATAATTGTAGGTGTCATAAATATAGGCATGTAAATATTTTAAACAAGACAAGGATACCAGTACTCAATTGTTTTTCAATCAAACATTAGTCAAGTTTATATTTCTCAGAAAAGGATTAAGTTATAAAATATACCAAATTCTCTAACAAAATTTATGACCCTTTGTTTTTATTGTTTTTAAAGCCAGTTTCAACTGCTAAGGTCATATCCCGGCGGTCAGTCCACCTACATGTAACCTGTGTTCCAGGGTATCCAACCAGTGTACTAACCAATTTCTCCGCAAGTGACTGACTACTTCCTCACTTGCATCAGAGGTGAGGGACAAATGACCTTATATTACTTTCATGGCCATGCATGTCAAATATATAAAATCATAGCTGAACAGACACTTTTAGAGACATTGACAACAGACAAGAAGCCCAAAGAATTCTGAATGAGGACCACTTTTACCTGATTGCAGCATGAAATCAACCCAGAACATTTTCATGGATGTCTACATATTTGATTAATTAATTAACACAGTTTTGTTACTGTTTTAATCCCCTCCAAAAAAAAAAAAAAAAGAAACATACGGTTAACACAACTACAAAAGAATGTACATGTACTGAAACCTACACTTTGTATGGTAACGATAATAAAGCATGATCACCTTGTTTTTTTTTTTTCCTTTGAATTTTCAGCAAGTATATCAAAATTCACATGTTTTCATTCATCTTATCAAGAATGGTAACTCTTATACTATAAATAGCTTATCTGTAAACTTAAACAAGAGGGCCATGATGGCCCTAGATTGCTCACCTGAATACTTTGCTTTTGGGTCTCTTGTTGAGCAAACATCAGAAGCTTTTTTAAGATTATCCCTATATAAATCTATATGAATTCAAATGACCCCCAGGGTAGTGCCAATTTTCACTCAAGTGGCATAATTTGAACAAACTTGCTAGAAGACCTCTAGCTGATGGTCCATTAAAAATATCTAATTTCTAGGCTTTGTGGTTTCAGATGAGAAGTTTCTTTAAAGTTTTGCCTAAGTAAGCCTATATAAAAAAAATTGACCTCTTGGGCAGGGCAAAATTTGACCCCAGGGACATTGCTAAACAGCAAATCTTAAGGCTCAGGGCCTTGTGGTTTCAGACAAGAAGACTTTCAGAGTTTTCTCTATATAAGCCTACAGTATGTAAAATCAAATGACCCCCGGGGAAGGGCCAAATTTGACCCCAGGGGCATAATTTGAACAAACTTGGTAAAGGTCCATTAGACATTGTTACACACCAAATCTTAAAGCTCAGGGCCTTGTGGTTTCAGACAAGAAGATTTTCAAAGTTTTCCTTATTTAAGCCTATGTAAAATCAATTGACACCCGTGGCAGGGCCAAATTTGACTCTTGGAGTATAATTTGAACAAACTTGGTAGAGGTCCACTAGACAATGCTACGTACTAAATCTTAAGGTTCAGTGCCTTGTCGTTTCAGACACGAAGATTTTTCAAAGATTTCCCTATATAAGCCAATGTAAAATCAACTGACCCCTGGGGCGGGGCCAAATTTGACCCCAGGGGTTTAATTTGAACAAAACTTAGTAGAGGTCCACTAGACAATGCTACATACCAAATCTTTAGGCTCAGGGCCTTGTCGTTTCAGACAAGAAGATTTTCAAAGTTTTTCCTTTCTGTTGCCATAGCAACCAGACTTCTTGATGGAATTCAATTCTTTGAACAACTTTGGTAGAGCTTCAAGCAAGGAATATCCCAGGCATGTTTTTTCAATGTTGGCTTAGCGGTATTGGAGGAGAAGTCGTTCAAGTCAAATTGTTGATGATGCACGATGCACACTGACCGACGCCGGACAATCAATGATCCCAATTGCCCAATTGATCCCAATTGCTCACCCTTGAGCACTTTGTGCTCAGGTGAGCTAATAAAAAAAAATGTCAGTGATTAATGAGAAATCAGAGACATAGCTTTCAACCAATCATTAACTAGGTGATCAATCTGCTCTACATTTGATTTACCTTTTGATAAAACTTGCATGCAATTTACTATAAAAAGATCTACTTGGTTAAAAAAATACCCATACAAATAATGGATAACTTCATATTTCTAGGTTGGACCCTTCTTTGTGGCATTTTGTGAAATTAAAAGCATATGATAAAATCTACAAGTAATGCCACCAGCAAAATCCACAAACAAGTCATAATATGAACTTAAGCAGAGAAAATTAACTTGGTCAAATTGATGTCAATGGATACTGTCACAACCTTACATAGAAACAGTAAACTGTACATGTACTCTGCAGATAAAATATAATCCCTTGAATAGTTAAAGGAGTTATCCAACAACATACATGCAGATATAATAGTCATGGCTCAAACTATTCTTCACCCTCAAAGTATGGTCAAATTTTGTTCATATGATACAGTATTGATAAAACTATGAGATATTGTGAGAAGAAATAAAATAAAAACATGACATAAGAAATATATCACTCATAAAAATACCACAGACTTTTTTTGCCAGGTAGTCCCCAATTATAAAGGTGACTTAAGCCTTAAATGACCAATGATAAGCCTAGATAATGGAAATACTAAGGATTTCAGTCGACTGCTTGCTGAAGAAGGAATAACTCCATATAATATATTCCATCTACACACTCTACCTCTTATTCAGCTGAAAAATGGGGCTAAAGTTTTACAACACCATGAAACAATGCCTCTGAGCTCCTTCCAAGTTGCTCCCCATGACTAGCATTGCTAAGCATGATCATAAGACCTGTGATCAGGATATGAAAGTGTTGGCCATCATGAAAGCAAAGAAGAAGAGAGCAAAGTCTTCTGATGCAGCTGTGATGTAACCCATTGCCTTGTTGTACGTCTGTAGAATGGCTGGTTTGATACCACATAACATCAACATACCTATCAACATACTGGACTTGTGGGGTAAAGTCACATTCTGTAAGTACAAAAGAAAACACACTGTATCAATTATAAGGTTTTAGGAATTGAAGAATTATGCTCAGTTTCAATTTTTTAAATGTTACCATGACCTGATGCACTTGTCTACATAGGCTGATGCTAACACTGGGATTGTGAGTATTAAAGATTTGTTTTGAGGATTATTTATACAACAGAATAATGTTAAATTACATGAAATTTGACCAAACAGAGGTGAACTTACATGTAACATTTTGTGTTTGAACATGAAGAAAGTTGCTTCCAGACAGGCAAATGGCAAGACAACTGACTGAAATGTAAATATATGAGGTTAAAAACATGTAACACATATAATTATAAAACATATACCTATCTACATTAATAGTGAAATACTGGAAACAAGGGCAAATCTATACGCACCCAACCCCAAAGTGGTGGGGGAATAAAAATCTGTCTTAAATGGTTGTGCATATTGCAAATTCTACATTCAAATTTTATAGTCATGTGCAGCATATACATATGGCATTTGCTTTCAACAACTACAGCACAGACAGTGATGTGTATGCAGTGCATCTTTTTAGAACAAGGATTTAAAAGGTATTATATACTGTATATAATCAGAAGAATTTATTATAATTATACTATGTGTATATTAATTAGTCATTTTTTAAAGTTGAATTAAGTAAAAAGTCTTACCTGAAAATAAAATATACCATAACCGGTTGATAAAACCCTCCTACACAAATATGCCACCATTACACATAAAACTATTCTCAAAAATTCAAAGTGTTTCAGCATCATTTTAGCATCTGACATACTTCGACTAGAATTTTGAGATTCATTTAATGCAGAGGAGTCATTCTGAACAGGTTGTGGTCTCTTAATTGGTGATATTTTCACAGTGTTTCTAGTATGTCTTGGTGAAGATTCTACACTATCGTCTTGTTTTTTCTCAAGTTGGACTGGTCTCTGTCTGACAGTGATTTCTCCATCCAGTACTTGGCTTTTATCCTCTTTTGAATCAATTGTCATCTCATGTTTATCACCTGAAATGGAAGGTCAAACCTTATAGGAAACCAAAAGAACAAACAAGAAATTGGTAAAACCAAAAAATGCTCCCCAAAGTACATGTACTTTTTGCTCAGAATGGCAGAAAAGTAAGAAATGTATTAAATACTTTTTAAGTTATAGTAAAGATAATCATGACGAAACAAATTTGATGATTTACAATATAAAACAAGAAATTGGTAGAACCGATGGATGCTCCCCGAATAAATGCCAATTCCAAAAGGGCTATTGTTTACTATGTATTTTTTTTAAAGTATGAAAAATAACAAAGGGCAATAACTCCTAAATTATGCAAAACAGAGTTATGGTTTTTGCACGCTGCACTTCTCCTCATAGAGATCTATCTACCAATAAAGTTTCATATTAATATCTCTAATACTTTGTGAGATATGCCCCGGACAAAAAGTAAGTATGAGAAATTTTAAAGGGAAATAAATCAAAAATTAATAAAGCAAGAGTCATGGTTCTTGTGCACTACACTGCTCATCAATGAGATCTATAACTCTTATACTTTGTGAGATATGCCCCGGACAAAAAATAAGTATGAGAAATTTCCAAGGGCAATAACTCAAAAATTAATAAAGCAAGAATTATGGTTCTTGTTCACTGCACTTCAAAGCAGCAACTTTATCCTCGCCCTTCAGAAAGCATAAAAACACATTTGTAGGACATTTGATTTACTGCAAAATTTACCTGCTACTTGTTTAATCTGTTAATGTTTGCCTGAATTTTTATAATCACAACAAGAGGTGTTAAGTGCTTGACTGGCAGGTGTAAAAAGTAGACCTGTACTTCATATAATCAGTGTTGTTCTCCAGAAATCCAGCTGATAAGCCATTGATTTATCTAACAATCATGGTTGCTATACTAGTATTAAGTTTTATAAAGGGAGATAATTAAAACAAGAGGGTCATGATGGCCCCGTATCGCTCACCTGAGTGTGACTGCTTTTAACAAAGTTGCTATGGACCTGGTTAATTGACCCCAGATGACCCATATTCGAACTTGACCTAGAAATTATTGAAACAATCTCTCTGACAAATTTCAAGGTTATTTGTACTGAAAATGTTACCTCTAGTGTTAACAAGGTTTTTCCATATTTGGGCTCTATGACCTAGTTTTTTAACCTAGATGTCCCATATTCGAACTTGAGCTAGAAATTATCAAAACAATCTGACAAATTTCAAGGATAATTGGACTGAAAAAGTAGCCTCTAAAGTGTTAACAAGGTTTTTTGATATTTGGGCTCTGAGAACTAGTTTTTGACCCCAGATAACCCATATCCAAACTTGAGCTACAAATCATCAAAAAACCTTTCTGACAAATTTCCAGGACATTTGGACTGAAAATGTAGCCTCTACAGTGTTTACAAAGTTTTTCGATATTTGGGCTCTGTGACCTAGTTTTCTACTCCAGATGATCCATATCTGAACTTGAGCTAGAAACCATAGAATTAGGCTTTCTGACAAATTTCCAGCTTATTTGGAATTAAAATGTAACCTCTAGAGTGTTAACAAGGTTTTTCCATATTTGGCCTCTGTGACACAGTTTTTGACCCAAGATGGCCCATACTCAAATTTGAGCTAGAAATCATCAAAAAAAAACCTGTCTGACAAATTTCCAGGATATTTGGACTGAAAAAGTAGCCTCTAAAGTGTTAACAAGGTTTTTCGATATTTGGGCTCTGTGACCTAGTTTTTGACCCCAGAAAACCCATATCCAAACTTGAGCTACAAATCATCAAAAAACCTTTCTGACAAATTTCCAGGACATTTGGACTGAAAATGTAGCCTCTACAGTGTTTACAAAGTTTTTCAATATTTGGGCTCTGTGACCTAGTTTTCTACTCCAGATGATCCATATTTGAACTTGAGCTAGAAACCATAGAATTAGGCTTTCTGACAAATTTCCAGCTTATTTGGAATTAAAATGTTACCTCTAGAGTGTTTACAAGGTTTTTCCATATTTGGCCTCTGTGACATAGTTTTTGACCCAAGATGGTCCATACATGTACTCCAATCTGAGCTAGAAATCATCAAAAAAAACCTGTCTGACAAATTTCCAGGATATTTGGACTGAACATGTGATCTCTGGAGTGATAAAAAGGTTTTTACATATTTGGGCCATGTGACCTAGTTTTTGACACCAGATGACCCATATCCAAATTTGAGCTAGAAATCATTGAAACAACATTCTTGACAAATTTCAAGGACATTTGGACTGAAAATGTAACCTCTAGAGCATTAACAAGGTTTTTGTACTTTCAGGCTCTGTGACCTAGTTTTTGACCCCAGATAACCTATATTCAAAACTGAGCTAGAAATGATTAAAACAATCTTTCTGACAAATTTTCAGTTATTAAGACTGAAAATGTTACCTCTAGAATGTTAACAAGGTTTTTCCATATTTGAGCTCTGTGACCTAGTTTTTGACACCAGATGACACATATTCAAAAATGACTTAGAAATCCTCAAGGCAACCTTTCTGACAAATTTCCAGATTATTTGGGCTAAAATGTAACATCTAGAGTGTTAACAAGATTTTTTCCATACTTGGTCTCTGTGACCTAGTTTTTGAACCCAGATGGACCCATATTTGAACTTGTGCTAGAAATCTTAGAAGCAACCTTTCTGACAAATTTCCAGATTATTTGGGCTGAAAATGTAACCTCTAGAGTGTTAACAAGAATGTTCTATTTTTGGGCTCTGTGACCTAGTTTTTGACCCCAGATGACCCATATTCAAACCTGAGCTAGAAATCATAGAAGCAACTTTTCTGACAAATTTCCAGATTATTTGGACTGAAAATGTAACCTCTAGAGTGTTAACAAGATTTTTCTATTTTTGGGCTCCATGACCTAGTTTTTGAACCCAGATGACCCATATTCGAACTCGTCTGAGTAATTACTGGGACAAACATCCTGACCAAGTTTCGTGACAATTGGAGCAAAAATGTGACCAGTAGAGTGTTAACGAACTAAGTGTGAAAGGACGATGGACGACAGACGACGGACATTCATCGATCCTAATAGCTCACTCTAAGCCAGCTCAGGTGAGCTAAAAACTGACAGATGTAAAATGATGGTTCTTTAACACTGCACTTCCTCTCATTTGTCTTTATAACTGTGTGAAGTTTTATTCAATTTCCTTCAATACTTTTCAAGTTATTTTCCTAACAAGCAATATAAGAGATAATTAAAAACTAAGTAATATAAAGTGATGGTTTTTTAGCATTGCACTTCCTCTCACTAGTCTTTATAACTGTGTGAAGATATAATGAGATATTGTTTATACTTTAAAAGTTAAACTCCAGACAAGCATTATCTAACGTTTGTTATTATCATTATGGGAGATAATTCAAAAATTAAGCAAGGTAAAATTAAGGTTCATTAACACTGCATTACCTCTCACTGTTCTCTACTCTGTGTGAAGTTTTTAATAAATTTCCTTAAAAAGTTTTGAAGTTATTCTCCAGACAAACATAAATAAGTACCATAAAGGGAAATGATTCATAAAGTAAGTAATGTAGAGTTATGGTTCTTTGACACTACACTTCCCCTCACTAGTCTCTATAACTGTGTGTAGTTTCAATGAGATATCATTGATAGTTTAGAAGTTGTACTCCGGACAAGAATTAATAAACATTTTAAGTATCATTGAGATAATTCAAAAATTAAGCAAGGTAGACATATGGTCATTGAACAGTGCACTTTCACTCACTAGTATCTATGACTGTGTGAAATTTTTATCAAATTCCTTCGATACTTTTCAAATAAATATCTGGACAAGCATTATTAAGTATTATAAAGGGAGATAATTAAAAAAAAACTAAGTAAATTAGAGTTATGGTTCTTTGACTACTCTTTATACTGTGTGAAGTTTCAATGAGATATCATAGACAGTTTAGGAGTTACATTCCGGACAAGCATTAACTTAAGGGAGATTATTCAAAAAGTAAACAAGGTAGAATTATGGTTCTTGGACACTGCACTCCCTCTCACTGGTTTCTATCAATGTGTTAAGTTTCAATCAAATTCTTTCAATACCTTTCTAGTTATTCTCAGGACAAGAGTCTGACGGATGGACGGACGGACAAGGCAGCAATTACTTCAGGGAGCATAAAAATAAGAGGGCCATCATGTTCCTGGATTGCTCATCTGAGTACTTTAGCTTTGGGTCTGCTGTTGAGCAAACAAACCTAACAGTTTCTAAAATGAAGATTTCCAAAGATCTTATATTTTACACAAACAGGACCCTCAGAATGGGGCCAATTTTGACCCCAGGAACATAATTTGAACAAACTTGGTACTCAGCAAATAAAAAACAAAATATCTTACCTCTAGGGCATACAGTTTCAGACAAGAAGATTTTGAAAGTTTTTTCTAAACAAACTCAATATAAACAAGCAAATTCATTGAATTGATATCCCCCGCCGAATAATACAAATCACTTGACAGACCAGTTCTAAGATATGGTCCGGACAGAAATTTTCTATGAGACAATTGTCTACTTGAAAATAACAAAGGACTCTACAACACACTGGTTGATTTTAATGGCATTTCACGTGCATCATGCACTCATCCACATAAACATTCACCACAAATTTTATTAAAATGTAACCAACTGGATCTAAGATATCGATCTGGACAGAAATTATTCTTTAAAATATTACTATTTTAAGTAACAAAGGGCCGTAGCTCTATAATGCACAGCTGGATGCTGATGGCATTTCACATGCATCATGCCCTCATCCATATACATGTACACATTTGTGCCAAGCTTTATTAAAATCTCACCAGCCATTTCTAAGATATTGATCCTGATGGAAATTTTCCTTTTAAAAAACCCTTTTTTTTAAGTAACAAAGGGCTCTAAGTCAATAGTGCACTAAGGGATTTGGATGGCATTTGACATGCAGCATTTTCTTACTAATATAAACATTAATGCTGAGATTCATTATAAACTAACCCACCAGTTCTAAGATCTGGATGGAAGGACAGACGGAGTAACGGAAGACAACACCATTTCAATATCCCCCTCCAGATTTCATCCATGGGGGAGACAAAACTTATTCTATGTAAAACATGTGACCCCTAATGAAGGGCCAACAGTGTATCTACAGGCATTACCGATTTTAAAAAATCTTGGTTGATTTCCATTATAAAATGCTAAATATTAAAGTTTGAACTCTGTTTTCAGACAAGATTTTCAAATTTTCCATTTTTGTATCAATTATCACACAATGCATTGGACCTACTTTCTTCTGGAGTCTGGAGGTTTTCATTTATCGGAAGAAATGAAAGAATAAGTAATTGCAGGCCTTAGTATTTGCCAAGGTAGTTTAGATAAATAATAATTCATTATCATTTGGCATGTGACAAAAAAAACATTTATCTTAATTACTGCACATAATTATATTGTGTTTTAAAATGCATGTATTTTTTATTAAAAACAAAACAAAACAAGAACAACAGAGTTACTTCTAATAACTTGTCCTCTGTAAACTGAATAATGTGTTACTATAAGTTATTTTTTTACAATTTCCTTTCTGCCATTTCAGTAAAGATTCAAACATTTTGGAAACAAGAAATAAAGTCTTGAATTCAGCCTTTTTGGACCTAAATTTATAACAGTCATATCTCCTTGTGATTTAAATACTGTAAAATCTTATAAAAAAAAGCCTACAGAATTGCTTTGCATGTTGAATTATATTGAGAAATAGCATTCATTCCATCGTAATTGTCCTAGAAAATTTCAATTCTACCAGATTTGTATGCAATCAAAGGGAATCAAAAATATTTGTTTAAGCATGGAGTCACCGTACCTGTGCTCAACCAGTTTTTAATGAAATCAAATAAAAACACTTTCTAAAGAAAAAGATTGCAAGAAAAATCTTTTTTGTTACAAATTTTGACCTTTTAAACTCACTATAAACACAAGCGTTTTAGTAACACAGATGAAGATACAATTTACCATGGAGTTAGACACAAGGTATAAAGCCACTATTTTTTTCAGGCAACTTATCCAGTGCCCCGACCAGGTGGTTTTCACTCTGTCAGAATTTTTATTTTCAACAAACAGATATGATTTTTCATGTATAAGCATTCAATTAAATTTTTTTTGGAAATATTTGGGATTTAGTGCATATAGAATAATAGATGAAAAAAAATCACATACACATTAGTAGTGTTTACCCTTATGTTTGTGCTTATTCTGTCATATTTGTTACCATGTTCACAGTGATGGGTTGTATACAAAGCCGGATTTTCGTTAAAATTTTGGAGTTTTGTTAAGGAAATTAATTGAAAACAAAGAAGTAAAGATTGTAAAAAAATAACTTATAGTAACACATTATTCAGTTTACAGAGGAGAGTTATTAGAAGTAACTCTGTTGTTCTTGTTTTGTTTTGTTTTTAATAAAAAATACACGCATTTTAAAACACAATATAATTATGTGCAGTAATTAAGATAAATGTTTTTTTTTGTCACATGCCAAATGATAATGAATTATTATTTATCTAAACTACCTTGGCAAATACTAAGGCCTGCAATTACTTATGCTTTCATTTCTTCCGATAAATGAAAACCTAGTTAGATAGATGTTCATGTAAATAATAATTGTCAAAAGTAAGTTAGTTACACTGGCACTTGACATATTAATCATATTAAAATTATTACAAGGTTTAGTTCAAGTTTACCCTGATTTAATGATATTTCAGTAGTTTCAATATTTTTTGCATCCACTTTCGTTTCAGCAAGTTAATGTTTGTTTTGACAGCTATCGTCTGCAAAACAAACAAGCTTCTGTCAAACATAGACTACTAATGCATTACTTAGAGGTTAAAGATCAGGTACAGATAACACAAACAAACTTTGATGTTTTTTTCACTTAAATGCATAAGTCAAACACAAATAGAAGTATTGATCCAGCACTGGGTTGGTCGAGAACAGGTACGGTGACTCTGAAGGATTATTAAAACACTTTACTGCATGTCTACTAAACTTCGGAGTTCATTAACTGTTTTTTGTAATATGACAAGACTGAAATAGCTGAGACTGAAAAACAGTTAACTTTAAAACGCAAAGGTATGTTGCAAACAGTACATCAGTCATTTTTTGCATCGCGAAAACACATGATGCTAATATATACAGGTTAAAAGCTCACCAATAAAACCTTACTGTTACTATCAGAATCTACAGATGTGTTAATAAATACCATCACTGTGCGTTTCAGGTTTACCAAGAACCCTGTTCATTCTTCTTTGTGAGCCTTCTAAAATTCTTTGCCGTCTTGCTTCACGAATTGCCTCCATGTCAGCCATTTTTCCGGGTTTGACAAGACATAGATTCGAATTTTTTTTTCACATATTTTATAAAATACTTTTTAACATTATAGATTAAGGTGTTACAAGTCAATTTCTCTTTTTTTCTTAAAATTTGTTTAGGGGCTTACCTGAATTCGAAACTACTCTGATGAAGCTAGCATTGGCGTTGGAGGGCCTTTCACCTCAATCGTTTTTGTTTAGAATATCAACGAGTGTTACGACTAGTTTAAATTGAGAATGACGTTCGCAAAACCTTTGACAGGGGCAGAACTTATGCAAAATGCGTAGACAGTTTGCAAAGTCTATTTCTTTATGTTTGATCTGCGTGGCATCTCTTGTGATAATTCTTACTAACAACACGAAAAGTCTTTATGGAAATAATGAATCTGAATCTGACTATGAAAGGCAGAGAGATCATAAAAAGATTCCACGAAAGATTGAAGTCGACATGAACACTGTTGTTCCTGTTGTAGAACTACTTGTTCGTCCTCAAAGGACTGCTAAAGGAATAGAAACTTTATCAGAACATGTAGCAAGTTACCCAAAACCTGCAAGAACTACAATTGACGACATTTTTATCAGCGTGAAGACGACAATTAAGAATCATAAGCTTCGAATGCAGTTGTTGCTAGATACATGGATTAATAATGCCAGAAAACAGGTAATTTTTACAACACTCTGTGACTGGTCTGAATCTTGAGTACGTTGAAATTATTCAACAAACAGTTTGCTGGTCAGAATTCCGGACACTTTAGACCATGGCCATTTTGGACCGGACATTACGGACCAGATTTGGGGACACTTCGGACCATGTTCAAATATATATTTCTTCGTGTATAAAAATGAATAAAACTTTATTGTTATTGTATAAAAGGTTAATAGGAAATATCCTAGCTGAGATTTTTTTTATTATACAGTACGCACCACGAGGAACTCACATTTTCCGCTTTTTTTGCGCGGACGCAGGAAAAGAAATATCCGCCCCAACAACGAGGAAAAAGACGGACGTCCTGGATGTCTCGACACGACAAAATATCTCGGCGATATTTGACGACCAACGCGAAATTAATTAGGGTCATAACTCACCTGGATAAGCTGAATGAAACAACTGTTACGAAACTGTGCATTTTACATTTTCCAGTAATGTGACCTTGGTAAAATTAAAACCAAATTTCAATTACATCTGCTGTGTAGGTTTATTGTGTTCTTCCATCATTGAAATTTTGAGAATGCTTGTTATTACATAGCGATCAATAATTTTTGCCAAGCACCTAGACGATACAGATGTAGCAGTAGGGTTTATATGTTGTTTGTTTTCTTTAAGTAGGAAAACAGTTTTAACACGTCGCAATCGGAAACCAGTCAGTTTATTTTCTGAAAATACGGTCAGCTGTTTCAAGAAGCAATTGCTTTGAATTGTCGTTCTTTGCGTTACAAATAGGAGCATTCGTAAACAAATGCATCAGAATGAGAGTTTTATACATTTATTTGATATTTCTAAAGCGTTAAATTTGCCAAAATGCATGTAATCGGGAACAGTGAGAGCCTCGGTATCAATAATTATACCTGTGAAAATGTTTGCGGAACCATTTAGCAGACGTCCGCCGCGATATTTGGTGACCATGTCCGCGGCGGGGATCCTCGAAATGCGGCGGATTTGGTCGCATTTTACGGAATAGGTAGTCCGCAACAACCTCGAGGAAAACGAGAGTTCCTCCTGGCCCATACTGTACCACAGAAAATTCCAAAGAATACGGGAAGACTGTGATATAGAGAAAAAATTTATTGCCTTCTTATTTTACTTGGTAGTGGGTTTTTAATTTTGACATTCTTCTTGATAAACAAACATATTGATCACATTTTTCGGCCCATTTAACAACAGAACAATTAACAGAATTTATAGATTTGAATAGTAACCAGTTATCTAGGAATCTGACAAGTTTCCGTTAACCGATAAGAAATTTCACAACTTTTCACAGTTATGTTCTGTGGAATGGAGAACAAGTGTCCAGCCAATCATTCCAGTATCATCTTTTGTGAGCGACTTTGCATAATATAAATTTCCCATTAAGTGAATAAAACTAAATAAAACATACCTGGATCAACATGATCAAAAAAGTAATCATTTTGTGTTTAAAAATGTCATAAAATCATACTGAAGTACTGAAAATTATTCATTTTCTGGTGATTAAACCTAATCAAGTTGTAGAAACTTGTATATTGAAAAATCAGTGTGGGATGTCCACTGCTTGGTCTCAGCAGTTTTCAGTTGGACATGTAGAAATGTAACAGACTTTGCCTGAAACTTCAGCTCTCCAATATCTGTTTTATATTCATTGAAAATTTTCATGTAAACAACAGTTATAACACAAATAGAGAATAAAACTTTTCAAAGTTGAAAACTAACATGCATTGATTAAAAAATCCTTCATCTTTTCAGTACTTTGAAATTCACACACTATTTTTTTTTTAATCTCAGATTCCTCATACTCTTAAACTGTTAGGTAGAGTAGTTTAACTCCTATGCTTTTCATACCGTGATTTGAAAAAAAAAACAGTAAAATATACAACACGATTTCTTCATCTGGTTTGGCTAAGTGATTACCAGTCATTAAAATGAAATTGTCAGCTGTATTAACAACAGTCTAATTTTTAAAAAGTTTGACTCTTTAGCTGTTAAAATAATACAACAAAGACACATTTTCTATCATCTTGAAACAAGGTACCATATAGAGTACCATATTCAGCCTTATTTGAAGTAATCTTAGGACATACGGTGATACCTTAGATAATTTGATAGAAGCAAAATCTCCACTTGTGTCAAATATTCATAAGACAAATATACCTTCTGTCACTTATTTTATACATGTAGGATTTTTCATTAATTTTGTACAAAATTTTATAAAACTGCTCTGGATTGATTGAAAAAAGTACCTCTTTTTTTTCAAAGCATTCAAAATTACCCATTTTCTATGTACATGTACATTGTACCTTTCAAGTAGTAGAAGATGTGCAGTGTGCTACAAAACCTCCTAACTTTTTCATCTTTATATAATTTTGTTTTTCTCTAATGCTTTCATCAGTCTTATTTTTTTAGCAGACCATGGTATCAGTAAAGCCCATGTTTCTAGCAATAATGACTTGTACAATGTTTCTTTTGATATTTTGCTATGTGTAAATACACTAATTATTTAATTAGTATCAGTTTCCATTCACTGTGCATAGGCAAGTGTGTACATTGTGATTTCTGACAAATTTTGACAGTGCAGTCAACCAAAAATAACCATCCTAGCATTGTACAAGCCCTGTTAAAGCTACATGTTGACACAGACAAGGAAGGTGCTTTAATAAAGGTCATGGTTACTGTTTTCTGTTTAATTTTTCAATGTTTTTCATTTCAGACCTATATATTTACTGAGACAGATGATCCAGATTTGCTAAATAAGGCTGAACGTAAGTATTTTATGTAATGGATTATAATTTGATTTTACAAAAATAAGTATAATTATGATAAAGATTTCTTAAACTTTATAGTAGACACAATTATTTGGCAAGTGAAGCCTTTGATAAAATGTACATTGTTTGAAATTGAAATATAGTGACCATCTGAATATCATTTTGTTGAACGTGACTTTATACTGTGTGCATTAACAGTATAATTTTTCCATTTTTAAACGTAAACATTTCTTTTTTTTCCTGTTATTTTGTGAAACAAAGAAATCATAATTATGCTCATCAGGCTTAAATTCATTTTGTTTAGCCTTTATTTCTGTTTCAGTATAATTCTAATTATCTACATGTAGAAAAAAAGTCTTTATTTCCTGAAGCTGTAGAAATAGCAAATGTCTAACTCTTTATTTTGCTCAGCCTTTGAAAGATAAAAGAAGGGTTTTGTAATTTATGCTTGTATGCTCTGTTTTAAGTGTTCAGCCTTGAGACATAACTTCATCTTTTTAGAAAATTTATTTAACTTTAAATGGGCCTTTCTGCATCACACTGTTTATATGTGCATATATCATTACTAATTGTCTAGTTATGTAAATTATGTAGAAAATTTAAGGTCTAGAAACAAAAATTATATAATTCATTTGTTTGTAATGAAGCATGAGAAACAAAGTTGTTTATTGTAGAAATATATTTAGGTAAGAAGGCTAGCTGTGTTATTTACCATATTTCATAGGGCAAAAACTTCATAAACTAGATTGATTATTTAAGCATTTACTTAGCAAAGATTACAGCATTGTTTCTCATCAAGAAATGTTCATATTGAAAACACTTCAGACTTTTACAGGATTATACTTAAGAATTTAAGCTTCTCTTGTGAAATTATAATATCAAGATTTTGTTTTCCCTTAAATTAACCACTTCTGGCCCTCCTACATGTACATGTACACACCAGAAGAGACCGTACTGATGAGAATTAATGTCTTAGAGATGGTGCATGCATTTATGTAAAAATTCATCCTAAAATCTTTAGACCAGGTCATAGTTGGCAAGGATAGAAACTCCTTGAGCTAAGTGTTAACTAACATTTGAAGAATTTGTGCTGCTTCAAACTTTAATCCCAAGATTGTGTATTTATTGATGTAATTTCATAACACTGCTTTTTTACTTTAATTTTGATTTATGTTTCAGCTGGTCATGTTATCAACACAAACTGTTCTGTAGGTCATGACAGGTGTGTATTCTATAAATTCTTTCACCAGTAATGGCTGCTTTTAAATAAGTATCAAGTTTTTCAGTTTCGTAGTGATTGAAGACTGAAACTGACTTATCAGTTTAGCTACTTGTGGAATTACAGATTACAGAATTTTAAAGGCTTACTGAAGCCATGCCTGATTCTGATCCATAATTGTCTTATGATGATTAACAAGTTACTGAGTGACACTTTTCACTGTGATACTCTTTTGGCATAATTTGAACCTACAAAACATTATGAAAAGCATTTTTAGTCAAGAATAATGCAAGTACACTAGTACAGTATATTTAACTGTATTAAAATCCCCCTCCCCCGCCCCCCATCTGTTGGTAAACTATGATTTTGATCTTTTGCAGGAAATCACTAGTGTGTAAGATGGCACAAGAGTTTGACTGGTTCATCAACATGAAGAAGCGATGGTTTTGTCATGTTGATGACGACACATATTTAAATGTACAGAGACTGGTTACGTTTCTACAGCAGTACAACCATACTGATGACTGGTACCTAGGCAGACCCAGTCTAGATCATCCAATTGAGGTCATGGATAGGACACACCCAGGGGTAAGATTTCTTCAAAAGCGTAACTCCTGTAACTTATTTAAGAAATGTTACTTTGATCTTTGAAATTTTTTTTATATATTCATTTCAGATAAAACATATGAAATCAAAATTTTGTATGTATATGATTTTAACCTTGACATTGTGTAGCAATAAACATAGTACTAAATGGAAAATTTCCATTTGTGCTTATAACCTGGTGTATTGATTTTGATATATAACAACAATTTAGCAACATTTAAGTTTTTAGTTATCATAATATTTTGAAAAGAAAAAAAGATAAATGAGCATTATTTGTTACACATAGCCATATCAAAGCTCATTATCTAAACTTCAGTTATATGAGTATATATATTTTGAATGTTTGCAGTAATTAATAGCTTTTCTTTTTGAAGTAATGCATTGTGCAAAAAAGGAGATGTAAAGGTATATAGTAC
The DNA here is from genome assembly GCA_012932295.1 of Cyclina sinensis. Lineage (NCBI taxonomy): Eukaryota > Metazoa > Mollusca > Bivalvia > Venerida > Veneridae > Cyclina > Cyclina sinensis. The sequence continues at coordinate 23,321,380 of JAAONU010000001.1, forward strand.
AAAATGTCATATTTTATGTGTAGGCATTTTCTTTTTGCTTTGGTTTTATTTTGGCATTCTAAGAACATGAGGAAAATGCTGCTGTAATACTTAACAATGTGATTAAAAAAAACTTGGTCCAGAAGGGTAAGAATTTTTGCATCTTTCAGAATAAACAATGTGCATACATGGTCAATTTATATAATAATTTTCTAAATGAATTGTTTAGAAACCTGCTTACATGTACATGAAAATGAACATTGGTAATACACAAGTACAGTCTAAATAACAGTTTATTACAAAACCATTTTTTAACAAAATAATAATTAGAAAAACCATTGTCCAGCTAAATAATTACATTTTACAATGAAAGAATAATTCAAAACAACAAAACTTGATTTTACAAACAAAATGATCAAACTTGACATCGACTGGAAGTCTCGTGTTTTGACGTAAGATATAAAATTTGGTTTCCTCATGTTCTGTATTTGCCACCACATCTTTTGTTCCAGTTTTACATAATTGGTTTCAATTTTATTTTTATCTATATATTGTGTACTTAAGAAAGAACACATGCTTTATTTTATTTTGCAAGTTCACTTTTCTCCTACATTGAGTGGTATCAGATTCAGTAATGAGACAAAAGAATTATTTTTACTGGGAAGGTTTAGTTTTGGATACTGTTACAAGGATTATTATTTTAATAAAATAATTGTGTGAGATGATTTGAACATAACTTGATGTTTTTATTACAGAAGATATTACTTTACAAAAGTTCTTTATCCTTTCCTTGTGTTCTAATGGGCAGTGTAAAATAGAATTTTATGATTTATTTTATTCAGATTTAAATAATTTTTACAAATGTATTTGCATTTATTTATGTTGATGATGTTAAATATATATTTCATAAGTTTCTCTTAACTTTCCTACCTGTGATATATGTATTCAGGATCAGCTGGCATCATACATGTATATATAAATAGTAAAACATAAATCATTTATGATTTTTTATAGGCTCCTTAAGTATGATAGTTTTACAAAAGTCTGCAAGTCATTGAGATTTGCGGACTTTTTACCGATATTTTAAATGCTATCAGTTGTAAGATTGTGAATAAACATTATTGTAATTTTATATTACTTGAGTGTAGTTTTTGTAAAAACACTCAGTAACACCTGCATCACTCAAGATAAAATAATATTCAAGCTGTTTTAACCCTTACCATGCTAAATATCTAAAATGGACTTGTCCATCTTTCAGTTTGGACAGATCCATTATTGTTTATGGGGTGCTTATTGAAAATTTATTGACTGAATGGCGAATAGAACAGATTACGATCAGACTGCAAGGATGTGCAGGCAGATCTCTGGTCTACATTTTGTACACTGGTCACAAAGGCAGTCAGTTGCCTCCAGCAGGATAAGGGTTAAAGCCATTATATTTGTTCAGTTATAAGTTTATCACTGGTAGCTATTGTGTTTGTGTTGTCAGATGCCTTATTGCAGCTTTTAGATTTCTTCTGTAAGTGAAGTCATTGTGGTGAAATAGATGTGGTAATGTTATTGTCAGTGTATTATTATACTGTTTATAAATTCAGGTTTATCAGAGTATTTCTGGAAACAGATAAGCTTCAATAGTTGCTTTGATGTTCTTGCCTATGTTTGCCGTATTACTTCACCACATATATAGGTCTAGATTAGGGTTAAATGTTTTAGACATTTTTCACAAATATTCCAAATTCTTTATGTTATCATTCAGACAGAATGCATTACCAAGGTGTACAAATGTAGCTACAGGTAAAAGAATGAAGACAGGTCATAAGTTAACAGTCATAGCATTGGTCCTTCTTTCTTTATCTAGTCGAGAATTCAAGACAAGAACAAGTGACATACCAGTCAAAAGCTCTTTACATACAGGCTACACGGATTATGAAAAATACTATTATAACTTACGGTTGTTAGTCTTTCATTGTTCATTGTTTAATAGTTAATACAAAAAATGTATTGTCTTAAATTTTTTTAGCAAAACCTTGCTTTTTGGTTTGCAACTGGAGGTGCGGGGTTCTGTTTAAGTCGAGCGCTGGCGCTCAAAATGGTTCCACATGCTGGGTAAGAATCATCGTTTTATACAAAGTAAGACAGATTAAAATGGAAACTTAAAGTATAATATTAAAGAGGTATAAAAATGTTTGATACATGATTTTAGATAGAGAAAATTTCCAAAACTTTTCAGTTAAATAGTGTAAATTTCAGGTTTTAAGCTATATACCGCTGGGTCATTAATTTGATTTTTTCTATCATTTCTGTCCTTCAGACATAGAAAAAATGATCAGCAAAAGTTGCATAACATTTACTTTTATTTACAGGAATAGTATTTCCTACGTTTTGTTGCTCTTTTTTTCATGTATACTTGTGTTTCTAGGGGAGGACGTCTGATGCGTGCAGCAGAACATATCCGATTGGCTGATGATTGTACAATAGGATATATTATAGGTAACAGTAAAATGTTATTTTCCAATAACTGTATAAGGTTTAAGGCAAAAATAAAAATATATAACATGATTTTTCCAGTATGTGGAATTTATACACTCAGGAGGGATGTAGGCCCGAGTGTTCAGTATTATTATATAACCTATAAATAGCTTTGAAATGCCTTTCTCTGATTGGTGCAAGCATAACGTTTTGTATAAAAAAATAATGGTAAATATCAGAGCATATTGACTGTTTTTTTTTTTCAAAAATAGATTTCCTGGAAGTCCCCGACATTTGTTTATAATTCGGACATTTCCGGTGAAACGACTCACTTTCAGGAAATGACGAAGGCCTTTTCGGCAAATACCGTTGAATGCTACACCTGACATTATGATGTTCCCGGTGCATTCGTTTATCAGCGCTATAAGAACAAAATGTGCCATATAAAAGCTATTTATAAATTATATAATAGAACAAGTATGGACTTTTTAGCTGGTAAATATGATGTGATATGTACCTAAAAAATTAACATCGCCTCGGTCAATATTAATTTTTTAGGTACATATCACATCATATTCACCATCTAAAAAGTCCATATCTGTATATAATTACACAAAAACTGCTGTACACCATAGTGAAAAAAAATAGTGACATCAGCCTTCTTGACATTACATTCAGGAAGTTCCTGTCATGCAGTAACTGACTTATCCTGCAGTTACTGCAAGGCTTGAAATGTACACTTTCAAAGAACAAACAAAATTGCTCTACACTACAGACTTTTACAGTATAAAATCCTTTAAGATTGTTATGCTTTCTATTTAAAAATACTTTTGTCCACATAAGATTCTAAGGCATTGCAGTGTAAAGAAATCATTCGATACATCATGCTTAGTATCAGTAGATTTTCATGTGTCACAGAGTTCACAGTCTAATCTTTACAGTATAAGAATTATAGAGCTTCTAGTAGAATATCTTAACACTCAAGAATGTTAATATTTACCTGTATGTTCTTACACAACTGATCTGTTTGTCCATTTAAAATATTTGATTAATAGATATAATTGAAACACATTTGAACAAATAGCACTTTAACAGGTACCGGTATTATCTGTGTTTCGACTGTTGTTTTGTTGTTGTTGTAATTTATATTCATTTCTACCTGTCACTGAATTGCATCATTTGCTTTATGAGACATGATGACATAATTGGACTTTTCCAGATAATATTTTGCACAAGGAATTGACTGTGATAAAACTTTTCCACTCTCATCTGGAAGCATTATGGAAACTGCGCCAGCCAGATATTAAAGAACAGGTAAGGTCTGCAAATGATCTGTACTCATTTTACGCCCTTGATTTGCGAAAATTGGTAAAAATACCAAAAATGATTGTGTACTCCATAGTTGAATTACAGCCATACATTTTGTATATCTACCTTGAAAATGTCAAATAAGGCAAAACTACATACATGTGAACTCTTCTGATTCTGGCGGTAGACTACCGATTTTGGGCAATCAAATAGTCTTTTAAAATAAATTCATTATCATACTTGAGGACGACATTGTATGAATTGTTTATGATGAAAATAAACATGACTGTTAAACAGCTTTTTATGTTATTTTTTTGTCTTTTTGGTTGATTTTAAACATTTTAATGTTTGTTTTTCTGTGTAATGACTGTGGCTATAAAAGTGGACAATTCTTCATGAAGCTAAAATTTTTAAACATTATTCTGCTCACTTTCAGATCACATTTGGCTATTCACTAAAACAGGGTAGAACTAATGTGGTAAATGTTCATGGTTTTCCATCAGAAAAAGATCCAACAAGGTAATTTCACATTATATACATTGCCTTTGATAGTTCTTAGATTGCTTATAATAAGTTTACATGTTTGAGTACTGACTGCAGTCATAATTGTAAACTGGTGTACTATTATCCATGACTAGGGGTCTCAGGTTTGATCATAACTTCCTACATACAGCTTTTTGAGAAGAAAAAAGGCTTTTAAGAGAGCAGAAGGGATAAAAAAGAAATAGAAAAGTGAACCCCATTATAACAGAACAATTTTTAAGTGGAAGAGCATTTAACAAGAAAACCTAAATCATTTTCATAGACAGAAACTTCTGGGGAAATTTGAGATGCTGTCTTTTTCTCTTGTTTGTTTGTTGTTGTTTTTTTTCTTTTGTTTTTTTGGTGTTTTTTTTTGGTTTCATTAAAAGCCTTATTTAGCAAAGTAGGCTCTGTGTTCTGTAGATATGTTTAGTGTCACCAAAGCTGTTTTTGAAAAGTAAGTACCAGAAATGTTCTCGCACCAACAGACTGGTGAGTTTAATCCTTAGTTACACTCATTAACCTATTTCATATCAGTAGTAAAATACGATCTCTATTTTTATTTCTTTTTCTTTACAGATTTCTCTCTATTCACTGCCATCTAAATCCACTCAGTCAAATTTGTTTACCACTGGAAACCTAGCACTGACTTAAACATGTCAAAGCCACATGGCTTCTTCTGAAGTATATCCGGCATTATCCAATGGTCCAAGGATAATATTGGCTTAAGGCTGTATATGGCATTTGTACAGTCAGCCTACCAGTTTACTGGCATAAGAGTTGAGAAGCCAGTCTTAAATTTAAGTACCTTGCTGGCTGTATCACTCTTTTATGAGAACATTTATTGCTTGTTCACATAGTTGGATGCTTTCTCCATTGCTAACCAAGAAAAAGGGATGGTGTTAAAAATTATTCTATTTTAATGTTCGTATATAATGTACGTGTGTAAGCAGTATAATTTTGTTACCATAATCTAGCTTTCAACTGTCACTTATTCATGATAACCTTTGGTATAAATTGCACTTCAGTATAGTTTTAATTTCAATACATACTTCTTTGCAGTCGTTATATTGAATTTGTATGTGGATGGACACAGTATGAGGTCATAACTTAGTGCTCGCCAAGCTTTCTTGTCTAATCAGTTATAAGGACTTTTTTATATTTTTGACTCCATATTCATCATTAAATATACGCTGACGTTTAAACTTCTTAGCTTCAAAGAGTGTACAAGTACACACTGCGCATGCTCAGAGACTGTGAGGTCTGGCAACAAACTGTCCAGATATGGAAGAAATGCATGTGTGACATAATGTGTTACCTGTCAGGATTTATAATGTTATGTACATGTTAGGTAAAATGAGCACTAAGACAGAGTGTATGTTGATTGTTCTTCATAAATAAGAAAGGAACATCTGACCTATACAAAGTGTTAAAGTTGCAAGAACTTAATGAAAGTCAGAGCTGAATAATTTATAAAGAAACCAAAAATATATAGGATACAGGTTTTATACCCCCGAAACGAAGTCAAGCACAATGACAGGAAATGCAATGTACAAGAACCACAACTATCTTTAATTGCCCACAACCATAACTCTATTTCAATTCTTTTACAAAGTATTCTGTTACTAATAACTTCCTCAGTTCAAAAGCAGTCTTGCAGGGATATTAATCATATTTAGTGATAGCTCTAGTTATTTTATATCATATCTTTAAAATAAACTGTCATTTCCTTCATAAGACTTTAAAAACATTCCATCCATTCCTGTAATGGAGCTACGCATTTTTTACTGACATCATTTTCCATTCATACAGGCTGTCAAAATTCAAAATGTTTTAAGTAACCATATTCTGAAAATTTGCTCTCAGAATGTTTGTAAACCTAACTAGTGTAGATCCTAATAAATGTACATTTTGTATGTTTTTGGGCACTGTAAGACTTGTTTTAATTTCACTTTTCAGATTGCATTAACAAAATCATGTATAGAATTTCCTGAGGTCTTTAAAATAAAAGAACCCTATAGACAGCTGTTAAAAACATGTTTATGTTTGACTTCTTTATTGAAACTTGTTTCTTTTATAGTGATTACTATATGTTATGATTACTTTAGAGTGCAACAAAATTTAAATAGCCATTATATAGTCAAGTATGTATAGTCTGTGGAAAAAAAGGAGAAAAAAGTACCTGAACTTATTTTAAGTTCGACATTTTTTTGGACCATATTATGCCAGCTGGTTTGATTTCTTTCTCATTAATTGGCTGTAACTTCCAAATTTTTTTTAAAAGGTTTTTGATTCTTTTAAAGACTTCTGTTTAGTTTTTTATGCAATAGTGAAGTGGTCTGTTTTTTCTGGAACTGTTCACATACATATGAGTTGGGTCAGTTATGGTTGTGTCGCATGCCTTCAGAGGTGTGAATGTGATAAGTTTTTACCTTGTAGCATTTACGACATTTTCGCCTTCACCCCTCAACATTTTGGTTGTGTTATTTTATTTTTATTTCTCTCAACATTTTTAACATTGCTTTAGTAATTCACTTTTTTCTTTTCATGTAAAAATTTAAAGGGACCAAACAGTTTGATATAATTTATAAAGCATCATTGCTCATATGAGGTTACCTCCCTGGATGGAGAATTTTTTATTATTTTCCTTTATTGTCGCCTCGGGTGTTATTGTTTTTTCGGGTTGTCAGTATCCTCTATCACCCTCGCTGATGTGTGTTATTTATTTTATTATACCGAACCATACATGTGATCATGTTATATATACCTAAGGACTGTTTTCATTTGGTAACGAGTCAAATCAAACTCAGCTAAACGCTTACAGTCAATATATTCAATAAGCGCCTTCGACGTCATCAGACGCTTGAATTTTCTGCAGGGTGTGCAAACAAACAATACACCCGGAGGGTTTTTGAAAAAAAAAAAATGTTACCCTCTGAGCTGATGCAAAATGTAACATTAGTTTTAAAAGCCCGATCGCCTATGGGATTTTAGTATTGGCGTTTACGTGAGGTATAATAAAACAAATTACTCTGCGCTTAGTCCTATATTAACAAAGACTTGCAGCAAAAACAAACATCTCAATTGGTGTGTAAATGCTGTGTCAAACTGGTGCTCTTGAAAAGAGGGGAAAAAAGGTTATAGCTTCTTTTCATTGCTGTTGATACATTGTACAACAACGGTTTTTGTATATAGTTTAAGAGTGGCTGAGTCACTTTGATACATAAAAATAGAAGTGTTCAAATTGTCAGTGCATTCTACATTATATGCCAGTATCTTTTAGCATCTTGCTAAATTAGATTAGTGGATCGTTTGAAACTAAAATCTAAAATTTGAAACTAAGTCATTCTGCATCTTACTGGAAAAACTTCATTTTGACATTCATAGAGAAAAGCCATATTTGTTATGGTAACGCATTTCACAAAAGATAATTTTGCTATGCAAAGTTTCAAACCTGCCAAAATGTTCTATATTTTGCATTTATTCTTTAGTTTTCTGAATAACAGATAAACATTTGGTTGTCAAATAAGATGAGCAGTTATTTTGAAAAGCAATGTATGCAAGCATATATGTTTATCATTCTGTCATGAAAAAAAGCAGTTAGACCAAAGTTATGCTAATATAAATACCAAATTCTTTTTTTTTAAAAGAACTTTCTCATTGAAATTAGCAGTTTTGAATTTCTAATGGAGTTATACATTTTCTGTTGATATTTCATTGTTTAGAATAGTATCTGTGTGGTCATATGGGAAACAGATATAAATGCCAGTAACTATTGGCTGTTCTAAGGTAGGGATTTTTTTCCTAATTTGGAAAAAAAGCTTTACAGCTCCATGGCTTAGATTTCATTTGTGACACAATAGGAAGTTTTAAACTGCATGAATTATCAAGATTTGTAAAGCTGCTCATTGCATTTGTGTTCACCTCATTAGTCATATTTTGTTGTTTTAAGATTTAGCATGACAAAGAATATGTTACTTTATTATAATAAGCTTGTTCTGTAGTCAGCTAAAATGTATTTATTGCTACAAAGTAGTCAGTAATTGACAATAGCCACTAAATGGCTGTATAGATTTCAGTATTGTGTTTTAAGTTCTGTTGTATAGTTTTAAGTGGCCGATGTATGTTAAACTGTAAGTAACTTTTAATCCTTCATGTCTTTATCCAGAAATAGTGGCTGTGGTCCATTGCAGTAACAGTTTTAACCCAAGATAAACAGAGTACATTAGGTGAGGTATTTATGGGATCACTGTACATGATCATCTTATGTTGCTTTTTCTTGGCTCCGCTCGCACTAGTCACAGTCATATGTATAATTTTTTCAAGTTCTGAAATGTCATAAAGATAAATCAAGATTATTTCTTATTATTGTTTTAAGATCTCTGTTCTTACGTTAGGACTTTGTGACTTACACTTAAAATTCTAAGATGTAGCAAAAATAACCAACTTCAATATTAACAGATTGAGCTTTGGTCCAGTTAGGTCAAAAAATGGGTCACCAGATCAGGTCAATGAATATTCTTTAACACATCACTGAAAAATCAATGTTCAGTTGCAAATACCATGATCTCAAAGCAGGTTTTGAGTCTTCATCAAACATTGAAAATTAAGAAACTTTGTTTAAGTAGATTCTAAATATAGATAGATATTAACTTGTTTTTTCATCGTAGGAAAGAAAGGTTAGCATTTTGATTAATTGTTTATATTTAAGCAAAAAATCTGTTTTGTATATGCTTTAGCAGTCTTTTCTAATTACCTGTAGATTTAGCACATTTTTAGATAGAAAATGTTTAGCCCAAAGTCATTTTGTAAATTGTACATTATTTCTGCATTTCTATTTTAAAGATTAGAAAATGGACAACATTAATTCAGTAGTAATAGTACCATTAAAGTAATGAAAAAGAATTTTTTTCTCTAATGAATAAAAGAAAAAAGTGCATTAAAGTTTACACGATTAATCTTATTAGAATAGAAAGATCTACAAGGAGTATTCTGTTTGAGAGTATATTGTACTAGATGTTACTTATAGTTTAGAATGTTCAAAAGGTTCAAATTGATCTCATATTGGTGCATGAAGTAACTTACTTACTATACAGATCTTAAAAAAGATATTTTGAGACAGTAGACTAGATATTTTCCATCTCTTCAAAAATGTGTATGTTCTTATGATTATTTGGAAAGTATTGGTTGTGCATTGTGGTTCCATAAAGTTGTATATACTTGCTAAAATATCTTTATGTGAAAGAAATCTTGAAAAGGACCAAACAATATTTGTTTTCACTTTTTTATAAAGTGTTCTGAAATTTTATTATATACCTGTTATATTTTTATACAAAATTTCAAATAAAAATATTACATTGAGTAGTTTATCTTTTCTCAATTATTTCTCCTAATAAGGATGAGAGGGCTATTCTGATATAACAGATATTCTTTTATTTCGCCAGCATAACGTGGAGAAGAATTATTTGAAAATTGTTAACTTTGTGAAAATGCTGTGGACAAATCAACGTTCTATAAGATATTTTGTGAAATGGTCTGAAACATTTAGAAAGGAACAGGAAGGATAAATCTACCTCTCATAAATTCAACTTGAAAAGAAAAACGCATTAAAACGTTTTATTACACCATCATTGTTTGTGAATAGAGAAACATATTTGATCAACTGATGACTCGTTTGTACTCCTATTACTGGACAGGTTATTTATTCGGCAACGGATCAGTGCATCCAAAAAAGGAAATTTAAACGTTTCATAAAGACGTATTGGAACAAGGTCTGAAAAATATAAAAACAAGGAAATAAAGAGAAAAATATGCGTACAAGAAAATCGCCTCAGAAATGCACTGATCCGTAATAATTATGTATACTGAATCTGTAGAAAAAGAAACTGCTGAAATCGATAATTATCTATCTATTTGAGTTTATTTATCGTCTTTACCGCCTGCCTATAATTGTGACCTACGCCCCCAGCAGAGATTGGTTACTTGTATTTCATGTTGCAGTGGATAGTGCAAGATACAGAAAGCATGCCGTTCCAGAGACACCCCTTGTTCTTTTGCATGCTCAGTGTACAGCACTGATACATCGCTTAATGTCTCATCCGAAAAACAGTAATGTTAGTGGATTAGCGAAGAATCGATCTCGTGAGTCCTGGGTTACCAGTCTAGCGCGTTACCACCCGGTCACTGATCCGCTCCTTCGATAATAATGAACTTTTGCGGCTTATAAATATAACAAGAGAGCCAAATGGCCCTTTGCCACTCACCTGACATGTATGCACAGAACAAGAATGTTGGTTTTTGAAAATTGTATAAAAGCCTTATGTGGTCTAAATTTTAAAGCTTGTAGTATGAAGGTCAGTAAGAGTGCATATGACCCCTTCAGAATGGCCAATATTTACCCAGTGGCCACGATTTGATCAATCTCGGTAGATGTCTACTATGATTGAATCAGAATACCACTTCCTGTAAGCTTGTCCATTCTACCGTGAATTACGACTTAATATTTTAAACCATATTATTGTCAATGGCCAAATTTAAGAAAATTCGAAACATTAATGTCATCAAAATCTAATCGTGTACTACTAAATTTAGCAAAATTTTTATACTTCGCAAATAAGAAAAGAAATGAAAACATTCAAAATTAGAAAATCTGTTGTTTTGTGTTTAAGTTTTAAAAAAAATCTTTTAATAGAACTCTGCCTCTGTAAACCAACTTATCTATTGTAACTATAAATGTATGGATTACTAAAATTTTTTTCTTACTGTTGTTTTTCACTTATACTTACATCTATTGTGTTAAGCTATAAACATTGTAAAATGTTTTATGCTGAATAAACTGTATTGTTATTGTATTGTACTAGAAGATACTACAAACCAGATATCTAGAGCATACTTAAAGCTGCAGCTGATCTTTTTGGCCAGAGGAGCTAAAAATCTCTCAGGCAGAGCTGTGTGAAGTTTTCACAGGAAACTCTTTAACACTGCTAGGACAGCTTTTGGCAATGAACTGGCACACTGACTAAAAGTCCGATTGTAAGAGCACCTTCAAACTTTGTTTGTGGAGGATACATTTTACCGTGGTAGCCACGTTTTTAATATATCAAAAATTCTTAAATAATCTTAAGTGTAAGGGAATCTGAGGAATGTATTTAACAAATTATACTGGAGTTTTTTCAAGTGCCCACCATTTTTGTTTTCGCAAGAAGATTTGAAAGAGAGTAGCAGGGCTTGCAAAATCTATTGTTCAAGTCGTATATTTGCTGATCCAGACATCTGCATTTTCGCATCTTACTTGTCCGTAGAAAAGTGATACTGAACATCCAATTTCTGTAAGTGAGTGATCATAAGAATGACACAGTTTCGTATTAGCCCTGGAATCCATCAAAGCAAACTTTCTGACTATTTTGTCATTCAGACCTGATAAAAAAAATTGACCTCTTGAGTATTAAGGTTTTCCTATGATTTGACCCGATGACCTAGATTCTGATCCCATGTGATCCAGTTTTAAAGTCATCCAAGAATTCATCGAGTCAAACAATGTGACAAAGTTTCACTTAAAATGAGTCAGAAATGTGACCCGTAGAGCTTTATCAAGGTTTTCCTAATATTTCACACTCGTTTGAGACTCCGCATGACCCAGATTTCCTAAGGTTTCGTTGAGATGAATAGTCAGGCCAATTAAGTTTCATGAACATCTAATAAAAAAAATATGGTTTATGGATTGAAAAAAATAGTTTTTTTTTCCTTATTTGACCAAGCTGACCTAGTTTTCTATTTTTTCCCGTAAATACAATACTAAAAGCTTCATCAAGTGAGTTGAAAGGGTCAAAATGCAAGTAATTTCCAATTTTTCAAGTGAACTTAATCGGAGTGTTTATATGATATCAACTTATTCGAACTTAAGTGCGCTTTTGCATATCTGTCAGCAGATGGGTATCCATCTGGCAGTGATGCGTTGCACCTTAGAATTTGAAAAAAAAAGAAGAAAAAAACACTTGCGGGTGAAATACTAACCCTGCTAGCTATCTGATGCAGTGTGAAGCAAGCGTCTGAATACTGTTTGGACGAACTTTTCTAAGGTTGCAGCTGGCCGGCGCCCACTTTTCTTCTGGTCATCTTTCAGCGTGTCATGCCCGCTCTTGAATTTGTTCATACACCTCGAAATTGTTATATTTTTCATTGTGTCCATACATGCAATGCCTCATTCTTGGTGTAACTGATTTGCACATACACCAAGTTGGCAGCGTTTATTTATGCTATCCCTAATTTGAACAGCATCTTCACTTTTCCCAACCAATTTTGCATTAGTGTCTAGAAATAGACTTGGGAAGAAACTGAACTGTCATCGTTATATTTGATTTAGATAAATAATTTTAGTGTCGATGTTAAGCCTGTGTATCGTGCTTTACCTAATGTAGATGTTTCACGATTTGATTGTGTTACATGTGAAAGGCAAGGTCGATAACCTATATGTTATGGTGTTTTTTGTTTTGTTTTTTTATTTCTAGGGTTTGTATACTCAGTGCTACTGCCACCTGTGATTGTATCCATATGCAATTAATAGAAATTTTGACTGCTAACTAAAAATAATAACAACAATAATCACTACAGTATAAATGTTTGCTGTATTTCTGCATTGTCTATTGACGCTTATCGATTAACTTTGGAATCCCATATTAGTTAATATCAACCTGTCGAAATATTGACCAAGGTATATATAACTCTTTTTAATCTTAAAAAAATATTTCTCTGCTTGGCCTGAAAGTGTTTGTAAAAACATTTCTGAATTCTCCAGTTGTAAAAATAACACCTAGATAAAAGTTTATTTCAACAGTATTAATACCACTGCCATCATAGTAAAATTTCAAGTTTTGGGATAACCTACCAGCTTTCCTCCATAACTACTTTATTTTCTTAACCTCCAACGTTTACATACTTGTTTCAAGACAGTTAGACTATTGTGCATATTTTCTGCAGAATTAGTCAAAAACTCAGTATTCCAAAAAAGGATACAATAATTTATTATTTATATTTAAAGCCCGAGATATAAATGCATTTAAAAGAAAAATGTTGGCTATATGCGTAATGTTTTCTTAGGCGTTATATAACACACAATAAAAGGAATGGTTATATTGTATTACAAACAACATATGTCATGTGAAAAATCATACTATTGAACTTCACGAGATGAGAACTATCAAGTCGTAGAACCTAAACACAAAATGTTATCAAATGTAAATAAACAGTTGATCTTCTTCGGTCCAGAGGAACCCCCTGAAAAATCATACCTTTTTATACAGTTTCAGGGTACTGAAAGTTTTGAGTGTATAGAAGTGCACAGACATTTCGTTTCTCCGGTCATAATGTTATGACCACCACTACTTTAGGAAAACTTCATGGAGAGTGAAATTCTCTGAAACTGAAACTGAATAAAGAAAACTGCATCTTCACTCTTCATTAAGCTAAAGTCCATAGAAAAAATCACATTAATTATCATGTATAGTTTACCAATAGCTTATATAAAGCACGTCTTTCTAATAAAAGATCTATTACACAAACTACACATATCATATGTAAACTGAGTTTTTTCCTATCTTGAAAGGTAAGTTATTATTATCAATTTTACCTAACTTTCCTATAAAAACAATTTTTGTTTAATTGTACTAAAATAATCCACATGTTCATGACAACGGTATCCATGTAAATTCAAAAAATGACATAGTACCGTATATTTATTTTACAAAAATTCAGGAAAATTTCATGTTTGCGCGTAGCAACGAGCAAACACAACATGAAAAACTCGAATGCCTCCTTATATGTTTCGAAAATATATGGCATGCAAAATACGCATTAGAAAATCCACTTAATTCTTCAGAAACGCCAAAAAAAACTTCTTGACAGTCACTGACATCCATGTACGAACTGCCTAAAGCACTTATCTTTTATGGTTGAGGTTTTTTCAGGTTATTGATATTGAAATTGTTTTCCATTGCAATTTGCTCTGTGGGAATTAGGGCGTGAGCAAGGGTGGATACAGAAATTCTGGGCTGCTCCCGATCCCAATTCCAAGAGCGACCGATTTTAGGAGGACAAATGCAATATTTCAGGGGATTTTAGAACATCTACGGGGATTCGAACTAGCCTGACCCCAAAACTACCGGAAATCAAGGTGTGCATTCACGAGAGTCGAACAACAGATGCAAGGGTCACGATACTTTGCGAACAGGGGTTTCAGGGGCTCGAAATACTACAACTAGGGGGTCCGTTTAAAAACTGAGTCAGAAATATTTCATGATTATGTTTAAATCGATATGTTATTTGCTAATAATAAAAGATCAGCCAACTGAACGAAAGTTAAAGGGCATGCGCATTTTTCCCTGACAGTTCTCCAAGAGTTCTAGACTGCATATGCGACCTGTCAAGTAGTTCTCACGTTTTTAAACGATTGATGATTCAACATTAAAAGTCAAAAGTAAAAAAAAGCGTTTGATTTCATAAATTTTTTATGCATGCACGTACCTTCGTCGTATCTAAGGACTGCATAGAAGATTTAAAAATCGAGCATTTGAATTTCAATACAAGCAAAATCACCGCACACTCAGACAGTAAGGTTGTCTTTAATGGATTATACCCGAAATGAATCGCTGATATAATGTCTTATATCTTGAGAAAAGTTTCGTTTCTAATAAATTGTTCTCCATCCATAAATCATATGAAAACATCCCTCTATATATAGGGACTAGTTTAATGCCTTCAGTTTACCTGTTGTACTTAGAATTTTGGACTTCATCTTTACATCCGATTTATTACTTCAATATCATTCATATTTATACATGCGTTTTTCCCACTTCCTGTATTCGTAGATTGGAGGGGGGAGGGAGTCATATATTTACCCATTTTGGATATCATCTGTAAAATAATCATCGCTTCTTTTAGACGAGTTAAAACAACAGACCAGTCGAGGAATGGTTACAAAAGGTTTGAATAAATAAACCGAAATTAATTTCATGAAATCATGAAAGCCGTAATATTACTCCTATATTAAAAGCACGGAATGCACGGACTTCTTGCGAAAAAAGCACGGACTTTTTCAATTGAACGATACTTGGATTAATAATTATGATTTTGTAAATCGTTTTGCTCCCGGGAACTTTCTTTATGTAAATAACAAAATGGTATTCAAAGGAATTGAATAGCCATGGAAAACATGTGCATTATGTTGTAGTAATTTCAACTACTCTAACGATTACGTTTGCAATTATTATTAAATGGGCGCTAAAGGGGATTTAACATGACAATTATTCTTATAAAATCGGTTATTCATATCAGAGATTTATTTTTAACCTATACATGTGGGTTTAGTTATATCTAACAATATAGGGGGCTTCCTCAAAATTATTTTTGCAAAGTCTTTATCACATAAACGATATATCTGACAGTGTATTTCAAGGACACATTATGCATTACCCGTCTTCAAAATATGATGGTACCTCTATATTTGAATGTTAGTGCCTTTGTATTTTTAAACATATATACAGATATACATCAGAAAATACTACCTTGAAAATCAAGAACAACCACGTGAAGAATATAAACAATGAGTAAACAAATAAATCAATAACAACTAGAGCTATCACTAAATGTGATTAATACCCCTCAAGACCGTTTCGGAACTGAGGAAGTTATTAATAACAGAATACTTTGTAAAAGAATTGAAATAGAGGTATGGTTGTGGGCAATTAAAGATCGTTTTGATTCTTGTACAATGCATTCCTGTCATTAAGCTTGACCATTGTATGAAGTTGCACTGAATTCTAGCCAGTAGTTTTCAAGTTATGCTCCGGACAAGGAAAACCAACAAAGGCAATAACTGCGCAAATAGTGAAGATAGAGTTATAGCTCTTGTACACTGCATATCCTCTCGTTGGGCTTGACCATTGTATGAAGTTGCACTGAATTCCAACCAGTAGTTTCCAAGAAATGCTTCGGACAAGGAAATCCAACAAAGGACAATAACTGTGCAAATTGTGGAGACGGAGTTATAACTCCTGTACACTGCACATCCTGTCATTGTGCTTGATCACTGTATGACATTGCACTGAATTCCAACCAGTAGTTTTCAAGTAATGCCTCGGACAAGGAAAACAAACAAAGGGCAATAACTGTGCAAATAGTGAAGACATAGTTATAGCTCTTGTACATTGCACTTCCTTTTGTTCTGCTTGACCATTGTATGAAGTTGCATTGAATTCCAATCAGTTATGCTCCGGACAAGGAAAACCAACAAAGGGTAATAACTCTGCAAATAGTGAAGATGGAGTTAAAGCTCTTTTACACTGCACATCCTGTCATTGTGCTTGATCACTGTAAAGTTGCATTGAATTCAAACCAGTAGGTTTCAAGTTATGCTCCGGACAAGGAAATTGCAACGAACACCGGCCAACTGCCGGGTGACTCCTATATACCCCCAAAACTTCATTTCGTGGGTATAATAAAAGGACTTTGAGTTCCACAGATCTTTTAAAGTATAAAGTTGATTGAAAATAAATGATGTTTTCCTGACTTCAATTAATTGAATACAGGATTCAAGTAAGATTTGTATGGTCAAAGAAATATAATGCGCTATTCATCTATTTTGCTAATTTATCACTTGTCACATGGCAAGCTCCACCTGATCGTTTTACTTCATGTTTTGGTATAGAACAGGAAGTGTCTGAGTTCAAGAAGTATCTCTGGTTCGTTCACGTGCTCAGCAGACAGCACTGATATACGGTGCACTTCCAAAAGACGGTTAACTTTGTAACTAAACCGCCATGACGTCATCACCGATATACTCCGAAAATCACCTCAGTTTAAATTATTACTAAGACTTGGTGGAACTTCTTTCGACATTTTCTGTAATATAGGCGCATGATATTCTGGATGTTTGGTGTATGCTTGAGCCTTATTACCCACGAGTTAACACTTACGTAGAATTCCGATGACAGTCGAGTTGAAACGATTAAAGGTCAAACCTACCATCCCTTGAATTTCAATATAGCGCTCATTACCCATACAATTGATACCATGTCTCACTATCGAAATACTGGACATAGACATCTGCAACTGCTTTTTTAATTTTTTTTTAAATATTAATATTTTCTTTCAATTCATGCACATCTACTTTTTAGTATCATGTTTGTGCTTTTGAATCGTGAATTATGCTATATTCTATTATAAACGCTGAATAAGCACCTTCAGTGCTTTGATTCATTATTTTTCTGCGGATACGTGTTTTTGCGTTTGTTTCTTGAACTTGTGAGAGTTTAAACATACAAGACTTATATAATGCTTCCAACATATCTTTAAAAAACACCGACCTGTTTTCGAAAAAGTAAACAAAATTTACCATTCTAATTTAAATGGTTTCTGTAAACTATATAATAATGTCGTTCAATAGGAGATGGCCCGAAGAAATTAACAAAAAATAACTTAATTATTGGTCTAAACTGGGTCCAAATATTAGGATCGTGGTCCAAACCACGATGTCCGCGGCTTATATGAGACCAACAACGGTATTATTTTGCAAGGTTATCGCAGCTGCTATAACTTATATAAATAAGAATTTGTAGAAAATACTGACACGAATAAAACTCAGCAAAACTGCCAATGATAATGTAATTCAGCGGCCAAAATAAAAGAAAAGAACTTTTGTAAAGTACAAATTAACATAACTGCAGCAGTGTTCTTCTTAAGTTTATCTGCAATTAACAGATTTTTGCCAATGTCCCTTTGAGGGAATGACTGGGAGCTTGTTTTCCAGTCAGAAATTACTAGTGTGATCATGTTATTTTCCTTTATAAAAACCAAGCAACAATATTTCAAATACAAAACAAAATAAATCTTAGCTCTGTTGTCGTTTCATACGCTTAAATTAAGCAGAACAACTTTCTTACAAAACTTTTTTGAAACGACCCCTTAAGGTGTTTTCTTTTTTGAAAGAGCGCCTCATTTGTCACCTTTCTCTGGGGCCTCGGCTGACCTTGCAAAGGCGGGTGTATCAATATTGACATGCTGATCTTTTTAGCGCCGCCCATTCAGCTCTCGGGGCACTACGGCAACCGTCGCAAATACTTTCATAGGGTTTGTACGAAGTAGGCGGAAATAGCCGAGTGGTTACGATGATAACTTGCACGATGGTCTGAGGGTGAACATATGTAAATTTCTTTCACGCTTGTTTGTTCGCTCACTATAAAAAGAAGGGCAGTTCTGGCATTTCAGTCACATGCTTTCTTTTTTTTCTGATAGCATACTTTAGTTTGTTTACTTTGTTAACTAAGTAATGGTGGAACTGCTTTGGCTTTTGAATGAAGGTAAGTTGGTTTATTTCCTTACACTTTTTTCTTTTTTAAAATTATATTGAGATGAGTTATTTTGATATTTGTTCGCTTCTTCGTCAATGATTTCTTGAAATTAAAATTTAGGCAAAAAGTTATGCCGTGTTTTTGTCATTTTATTTTTGGAGAAATTGAAAACAAAGTTGAAAAAACATTTGTCTGTGCCATTTTATTTCTATCCACGTTGCTCTCTCTCTTTGTCATGTTCTTTTTAAAATCTGCTTAAATTTTTATTGCCAGTTTTCTTTCTTAAATTCAGAGTTTTTGTTTTCAGTTTTCTTTTTACTCTCGATTACTTGGATGCTTCTGTTGCACAGACTTAGACTTATGTAAAAATTGATATGCATACAACAGTCAGGTTTCACTCGAAATGTTTTTTCTTCTATTTTCAGAGTGAAATAGTACTTTGACCAGTTTGAGAAAGTACCAGTGATGTTTACCTGAAAACAAGGGTTGAGTGACAAGAGAACAGCCTTGTATGCTGAACTGATTTGTTGTAAGCACAGAAATTACAGATCCCTCTCCAAGAAGTGTAAAACAATATTGTCAAGAGAGGGGTAAGTAAAATAGCCATTTTCATTTAACTTAATTTAGGTAAGGCTAGCCCAATCTAATATACTTACAGGGAAAGAGACAGAATTATACAGCTCTTGCTTTTTACATTTCAGCGATCCTGTCAGCATGAACGAGTACTTGAAACCTAATATTTCTGAATACCATTAAGACTATGCAGAAGCAATCATTCTGATTTTGATTGCTGTAATATTGTCTTTACCTAAAGTATACAAATGACTGTCTTTCCTTCTAGAGGAGGTTAAGTACTGGCTTTTTGTCCAGGAAAACTGCCAAACTGTCCTCTAGTTACTGAAATACTGATTCAAACTGAAATGACTCTGAACTAGCTTTAGTCCAAACACTATACAAGCAAGGACAAAAAAACTTTTTTAAAGTCGATAAAATTTGTACATCTAAAGAGTGCATCTTTATGTTTAGCTCACCTGGGCACAAAGTGCTAATGGTAAGCTTTTGTGACCACTCATTTTCCGTCATTGTTTATCACTGGTCAATCTTTTCTGCATCGTCCATCAACAAATGACCACAATTGGCCATAAAGTTGATAAAATAAGGCATAGCTGTTGACTACAAAGATCATTTTAGGCCACATGTTTTTATAACATTGTGTAGCTGTCTGTCTGTCTGGAGTGTAACTCAAAAACCATAAATGAAGGTATTTACTTCAAGACATTGAGAGTAAGTGCAGTGCACAAGAACCATATCATTCATCTTGTCTAATTATTGCATTATCTCCCTTTAGTACATTTTGCATGTCCAGGGTATAACTCTAAAACTATTAATGACAATTAATTAAAATTGGGCACATTGTCAAAGTGAAGTGAAGTGTTTAAAAACTATGACTCTAAATTCCCCTATTTTAGAGTTAGTTCCCTTTATCATTTCTGTAAATGTAATAATGCTTGTCCAGAGCATAACTCTAAAATCATACAAGGAATTTAGTTGAGATTAAAGAAATTGATAGTGTATACATGAAGTGCATTGTTGAATAAATATAATTCTGCATTCATTTTTCAGTCATCTCTCTTTATTTTAATTTTAATGCTTGTCCTGGGCATAATTCTGGAAGTAGTCAACAGGTTTAGCTGATATAATACATGTTGATAGAGGGCAAATTGAAGTTCATTATCAAAGAACTAACTCTACCTTGCCATTTTTTAAAAAATAACCTCCCTTTGTTATCTGTATAGTTTATTCAGAGAAATAAAGCTGTTGATTGTATAAGCTTGCTATTCGAAACAATGATTGAAAGTGCAGTGTTTAAAAATAACACTGCCATGCCCATTTTTTATTACCTCCCTTCATTATTATGCTTATTCAGAGAATGTTTTAAAAACTGTTGAAGGTATATGTTTGATAATCAAAACAATGCTTGAAAATAGTGTTTAGTATTTACAATGCTTGAAAATAGTGTTTAAAAATAGTAACACTACCTGGCCATATTCATAAATTATCTTCCTCTATAAATATCTTTTATATAGAGGATATTTGTTTGTTTTTGTGGAAGATGAGAATTTATTTCATCGAGTGAACACCATATGTGATATTTTCACGAGTGGCGCATCTTCCACTAAAAAACAAACAAATTTTCTTTTTATTTTATGCCAACACGTCAAAAATGGTTTTTTTTATGACATTTTTAATCAGGGCCTTCAATAAATTCCCCATGGTGAGCCCAAATCAGTTAATGCGTACTTTGGTTACTCCGCACAAAAAAAAGTGGAGACAATCTCCAATACATATGATAACTTTACTTCTGCTGAAATAAACTGAATACACTTTCATCAAATAATATTTATTTTTGTCTACACAGTTTATCAATATTTATTGAATTTTGACATGCATACTTTAATTATAAAAGCGGATTAATACTCAATATTCAATAGTTCGGGCACAAACATGTATTATCAAAATGGTAATTAACTGATTCAAAACAGTGTATTATCACTTTTATCTCACTGATATTTCCCTATATTTCATTGGTAGGCATAAAATAAAATGGGTATCCCTTATATAACTCAACAGTTTTCAAAGAATTTAGTTGATATTTTACATGTTAATGGAGGACAAACAGAGGAAGTGTAGTATCAAAGAACTATAGCTCTACCATGTCACTTAAAAAAATTCTCACACTTCATAATTTTTCATTATGCTTACTAAGAGAACAACTTAAAATCTGTTGAATGTTTATGCCTGATGTTCAAAACAATGATTGAAAGTGGTGTTTAAACATCATTAAACCACTGGCCATAAGCCCATTTTAAATTAGTGCTACTGTGGGGAGCATCCAACAGTTCTGCCAATTTTCTTGTTCAAATTATATCCTAGTGACTAGCTTTTGCCACACCCCGAGGGTCATGTGTTACAAGAAATACATGTTTACAAAAATTAGTCTATGAGACTGTTGCATTAAAAATCTAGCTGGTCAAAAGCAAAATAGCCTAGAACTTGGATATTATTATTATTATTTTTTGAAGACATCCCCTCAATCAAGACTGTTCAAATTATGCACTTTGTTTTAAATGTATACTCCACCCTGGGCCACATGTTTAGACTTATTTAAGAAATGTCTGAAAAGAAAAGGACTTGAGTAGAGCTTGTAGCATCATTTCATTGACCTTTATAAAATTACCTAAATCATATGATCCTGGTTTCACTATTTCTTAAAGTTTGAAAAGCTTCTCAAAAACCAAATAATCTGTCTGTCTTCATGTTGTATTATCTCTGGAACTGTAAGAGCTATATTGATGGTGTTTCATAGGAATGTCAGGTAGCATCTTGTGCCCAACGTTTTCATGATCACTCCATAAATTTGACATTCATATTTAAGTTGCATTTTATAAATAATGCAAATGCTCCGTTAGGTCTTGCATGGTCACAGTGTGTGCTGTTGCACTTAAAGACAAACATTCTGCATCGTATATTTTGTTTTCTGTTTCTTGCAGTGTTGCAATAAATAAAAAAATAAAAAACAACATACAAATGTTTGTGAATCCTAGTGCTTAGTTTTATTTAGGCAAAGAAATGTCTTCCTTTGACATATATATACACAGATATACACATAACAGATCATATGCCTCAAGGTGCGTAAGAACTGAGTTTTTTTGTGGAGGATGGGAGTCTAGTACTGGTCCTTCCAGGAAGTCAGGTTATGTAATGTGCTACCCTGACAGGACTTTGACTATTTACTTCATCTTTGTATGGAAACTGACTATGAATAAATATTGTATTTTATATTGTATTATAGGTAGAATATACTTGCTGTGGCAACAAGACTGAAAAATCAAAAGTATTCTTATTTAAAACAATCATGCCTAGAGCTTTGAAATAAGGAAGTTAGCATTTTGTAGTAGATGGATGACCTGTGCAAATTGTTCAGAATATGTCCCTTGGATTTCTGTTGGCCACACTGGAAGTTCACGCTTTATAAGAAATGTATAAGAAAAAGCATCTTTTATGAATCTGGATGGAATCCTGGACTGGAATCTTGGAACTGAATCAAAAGCAAAATACTGATGCAGAATTGATGATCGAAACTTTTCCTGGTCACATAAATGCAATGCTTATCATACTGTTGTTATATTTACAATTCTCATGAAAATATATTACAAATAACCATTCAGTTGATACCTTCTATTTTATTTTGAAACTGGATATAAAGAACAGGACATGTAATTTATCATGTAATAAGCAAGTGCTATTATGACATGTATGACAAAATACAAGATCTGAAACCTTGTTATTAAATAATAACTTTCTTACTTTTACATGTAACTTCCAGTTGATTTAAAGTAAATCACTATTAAAAAATAACTGTTTAACCAATTTTAGTCATGTTTGCTTTGAAGTTTATTATCCAAATCATGCATACAGTTCTTTTATACATTCTTTGCATTAATGAATTTTTCATTTACAGAATAATTAAAATGCTCCTTGGAAATGTTATCCTTGATGATTGTTCATCTTGCAACTGTCACATATTCTGAAAAAAAAAATCATTTTAAGTATCATTTTATTACAAAGAAACCTCATTGCATATAAATGCCGTAGAATTTACTGTACTGTACTCTCTGGACAGTGACAACAGCTGATATAATTTGGACAGTTCTACATCTATATTTGTTATATACCATGACAAATTACTGTAGCTACTAATGTTCAGAAATGAATGATATCGAGTCCAGAAATAATTTTTTCACTTATTTTCAGCTTAATTACCAAATTTCTACATTGCAGCATAAAACTGTTGTACCTCAGTTTTTATTTTTGTGTTGGTAGTTTCAAAATCAACCCTTGCAATGTAAATTCTAAATCACAGTAAATTTCAGAAAGCTCAAAAATAACAATTCAAACAAAGCGTATTCCTTAAAACTGCTTCTTTATTAAATTGAGAAATGTGAGGCAAGTATATTCCTTTCTTATAGATTGTGAAACTTTGAAGACAAACTACTACAATCATACATAATTTGATTAAACTGCAGTCATCATCTGTTTAAATGACATGAGCAAAGAATTGTAGGTTTACTTTTTCATGGATGGTCATCTGCAAAACTTCTGTAATGTTCAGATTACATTGTTGTGAACAATTATTGTCACATCTCAATTTGATGAGTAAAATGCTATCTGAAGCTTATCAAGGTTAATAAAGGTGTAAGTGATCTTGGTTTTTCAGGTTAACAATCACTCCTGATGTGCTCTTAGAATGTTACACTAATTTATCTTGAATAATTACTTTGAATATTTTTGAGTAGGAGTCATTTTCTCTTAAATTGCTAAATAACAAAATTGCAAACTGATGCATATTATGAAAACAAATATGCCTAAAAACAGATAAGCTCTCAATTTTAAGAATTTAAACCTGTCAGTTTTAAAAATGATGCTGGAAATCTTGATAATTTATATTATCTTGATAAATTATATTTTATTATACTATATCACAATATTCGAATAAAAAAATCTTATTTGAATATATGTAAGAAATGCCAGTATTCAAATACTCTTATATGTTCTAATCCCATAATTTAATATATTTATAGGATAAAGTTTTTAAGTTTTCACCATCCTGTAACAAGTCACTTTCCATCAAATAAAACTGCAGCTGATATCAATAAGGAATCCAGTGTCTGTATGTCCTCTAGATAATGTAAAGAAGCACTTATTTTTTCTTCAAGCCAGCCTTGTCTGATTTCTGTTTCTCTAAATAAATCTTATTTCAAACAGAAACAGAAAACAAGGGTGTGTAACTCCTTTCCATCTCTCTTAACTCTCCTCCTTAAATGGTTAGGTTAAGTTAGGTTAGGTTAGGTCTGGCTGGCTTGAAGTGTTTTTATTTTTTTCCCCGTTTTTGTTCATTTTCGCATTCCTGAAGTAAACGCTTTTTCCACGAGGTCATTTGCTATACACTAAATTCCTTGTATTTTCTCTTTTCATGTCATGTCGGAGCTGGCGAAGCTGGTGTGGTCGCTGAAGAGTCGATCAACAGTTCCTGAAGAAAAAGGTTAGCAACTGTGATCCTTCCTGAAACTTTTTCTTCAAGCCGGCCGCCTCCGAGTTCTGTTTCTCTAAGTAAATCTCTTTCCCGTAAGCATTTCAAGGATTTTAATGTTAATATGTTCTGTTTCTCTAAGTAAATCGCTTTTCAGTAAGCATTTCAAGGATTCTAATGTTAATCTGTTCCCTATTTTAAGTATTTCATCTTGATGCTGTCGTAATTCACAGTCTCGAGATAAATAATTGTTTATTTCTGCGTTTTCTTAGTCGAATTTCACTCATTCTTTTTTGCGTTTTCTCTTTTCATGTGATGTGCCGCCCGAGAGCCTGCTTCCAAGACAGAAAACAAGGGTAAGTAACTCCTTTCCATCTCTCTTAACTCTCCTTCTTAAATGGTTAGGTTAAGTTAGGTTAGGTTAGGTCTGGCTGGCTTGAAGTGTTTTTATTTTTTTTTCCTTTTTTTGTTCATTTCGCATTCCTGAAGTAAACGCTTTTTCCACGAGGTCATTTGCTATAAATTAAATTCCTTGTATTTTCTCTTTTCATGTCATGTCGGAGCTGGCGAAGCTGGTGCGGCCGCTGAAGAGTCCATCAACAGTTCCTGAAGAAAAAAGGTAAGCAACTGTGGTCCTTCCTTGATTTTTTCTTCAAGCCGGCCGCCTTCGAGTTCGGTTTCTCTAAGTAAATCTCTTTCCTGTCAGCATTTCAAGGATTTTAATGTTAATATGTTCTGTTTCTCTAAGTAAATCGCTTTTCGGTAGGCATTTCAAGGATTCTAATGTTAATCTGTTCCCTATTTTAAGTATTTCATCTTGATGCTGTCGTAATTCACAGTCTTGAGATAAATAAATGTTTATTTCTGCGTTTTCTTAGTCGAATTTTACTCATTCCTTTTTGCATTTTCTCTTTTCATGTGATGCGCCGCCCGAGAGCCTGATTCCAAGACAGAAAACATGGGTAAGTAACTCCTTTCCATCTCTCTTAACTCTCCTTTTTAAATGGTTAGGTTAAGGTAGGTTAGGTTAGGTTATGTTAGGTCTGGCTGGCTTGAAGTTTTTTTTTCCCTTTTTTCTTCATTTTCGCATTCCTGAAGTAAACGCTTTTTCCACGAGGTCATTTGCTATACACTAAATTCCTTGTATTTTCTCTTTTCATGTCATGTCGGAGCTGGCGAAGCTTGTGCGGCTGCTGAAGAGTCGATCAACAGTTCCTGAAGAAAAAGGTAAGCAACCGTGGTCCTTCCTGGATTTTTTCTTCAAGCCGGCCGCCTCCGAGTTCTGTTTCTCTAAGTAAATCTCTTTCCCGTAAGCATTTCAAGGATTTTAATGTTAATATGTTCTGTTTCTCTAAGTAAATCACTTTTCAGTAAGCATTTCAAGGATTCTAATGTTAATCTGTTCCCTATTTTAAGTATTTCATCTTGATGCTGTCGTAATTCTCAGTCTCGAGATAAATAAATGTTTATTTCTGCATTTTCTTAGTCGAATTTCACTCATTCCTTTTTGCGTTTTCTCTTTTCATGTGATGCGCCGCCCGACAGCCTGATTGCAAGACAGAAAACATGGGTAAGTCACTCCTTTCCATCTCTCTTAACTCTCCTTCTTGAATGGTTAGGTTAAGTTAGGTTAGGTTAGGTTACGTTAGATCAGGTCTGGCTGGCTTGAAGTGTTTCTATTTTTTTCCTTTTTTGTTCATTTTCGCATTCCTGAAGTAAACGCTTTTTCCACGAGGTCATTTGCTATACACTAAATTCCTTGTATTTTCTCTTTTCATGTCATGTCGGAGCTGGCGAAGCTGGTGTGGTCGCTGAAGAGTCGATCAACAGTTCCTGAAGAAAAAGGTAAGCAACTGTGATCCTTCCTGGAATTTTTTCTTCAAGCCGGCCGCCTCCGAGTTCTGTTTCTCTAAATAAATCTCTTTCCCGTAAGCATTTCAAGGATTTTAAAGTTAATATGTTCTGTTTCTCTAAGTAAATCGCTTTTCGGTAGGCATTTCAAGGATTCTAATGTTAATCCGTTCCTTATTTTAAGTATTTCATCTTGATGCTGTCGTAATTCACAGTCTCGAGATAAATAAATGTTTGTTTTTGCGTTTTCGTAGTCGATTTTCACTCATTCTTTTTTGCGTTTTCTCTTTTCATGTGATGTGCCGCCGGAGAGCCTGATTCCAAGACAGAAAACAAGGGTAAGTAACTCCTTTCCATCTCTCTTAACTCTCCTTCTTAAATGGTTAGGTTAAGTTAGGTTAGGTTAGGTCTGGCTGGCTTGAAGTGTTTTTATTTTTTTTCCATTTTATGTTCATTTTCGCATTCCTGAAGTAAACGCTTTTTCCACGAGGTCATTTGCTATACATTAAGTTCCTTGTATTTTCTCTTTTCATGTCATGTCAGAGCTGGCGAAGCTGGTGCGGCCGCTGAAGAGTCCATCAACAGTTCCTGAAGAAAAAAGGTAAGCAACTGTGGTCTTTCATGGATTTTTTCTTCAAGTCGGCCGCCTGCGAGTTCTGTTTCTCTAAATAAATCTCTTTCCTGTCAGCATTTCAAGGATTTTAATGTTAATATGTTCTGTTTCTCTAAGTAAATCGCTTTTCAGTAGGCATTTCAAGGATTCTAATGTTAATCTGTTTCCTATTTTAAGTATTTCATCTTGATGCTGTCGTAATTCACAGTCTTGAGATAAATAAATGTTTATTTCTGCGTTTTCTTAGTCGAATTTCACTCATTCTTTTTTGCGTTTTCTCTTTTCATGTGATGTGCCGCACGAGAGCCTGCTTCGAAGACAGAAAACATGTGTAAGTCACTCCTTTCCATCTCTCTTAACTCTACTTCTTAAATGGTTAGGTTATGTTAGGTTAGGTCTGGCTGGCTTGAAGTGTTTTTATTTTTTTTTTCCTATTTTTTTTTTCATTTTCGCATTCCTGAAGTAAACGCTTTTTCCACGAGGTCATTTGCTATACACTAAATTCCTTGTATTTTCTTTTTTCATGTCATGTTGGAGCTGGCGAAGCTGGTGCGGCAGCTGAAGAGTCGATCAACAGTTCCTGAAGAAAAAGGTAAGCAACTGTGGTCCTTCCTGGATTTTTTCTTCAAGTCGGCTGCCTCCGAGTTCTGTTTCTCTAAATAAATCTCTTTCCTGTCAGCATTTCAAGGATTTTAATGTTAATATGTTCTGTTTCTCTAAGTAAATCGCTTTTCAGTAAGCATTTCAAGGATTCTAATGTTAATCTGTTTCCTATTTTAAGTATTTCATCTTGATGCTGTCGTAATTCACAGTCTCGAGATAAATGTTTATTTCTGCGTTTTCTTAGTCGAATGTCACTCATTATTTTTTGCGTTTTCTCTTTTCATGTAATGTGCCGCCCGAGAGCCTGCTTCCAAGACAGAAATCAAGGGTAAGTAACTCCTTTCCATCTCTCTAAACTCTGATTCTTAAATGGTTAGGTTAAGTTATGTTAGGTTACGTTACGTTAGGTTAGGTCTGGCTGGCTTGAAGTGTTTTTAATTTTTTCCTCTTGTTGTTCATTTTCGCATTCCTGAAGTAAACGCTTTTTCCACGAGGTCATTTGCTATACACTAAATTCCTTGTATTTTCTCATTTCATGTCATGTCAGAGCTGGCGAAGCTGGTGCGGCCGCTGAAGAGTCGATCAAAATTCCTGATGAAACAAGTAAGCAACTGTGGTCCTTCCTGGAATTTTTCTTTAAACCGGCCGCCTCCGAGTTGTCTTTTTCTAAGTTAATCTCTTTCCTGTAAGCATTTCAAGGATTTTAATGTTAATATGTTCAGTTTCTCTAAGTAAATCGCTTTTCAGTTGGCTTTTCAAGTATTCTAATGGTAATCTGTTCCCTATTTTAAGTATTTCATCTTGATGCTGTCGTAATTCACAGTCTCGAGATAAATAAATGTTTATTTCTGCGTTTTCTTAGTCGAATTTCACTCATTCTTTTTTGCGTTTTCTCTTTTCATGTGATGTGCCGCACGAGAGCCTGCTTCCAAGACAGAAAACATTGGTAAGTCACTCCTTTCCATCTCTCTTAACTCTCCTTCTTAAATGGTTAGGTTATGTTAGGTTAGTTTAGATTATGTTAGGTTAGGTCTGGCTGGCTTGAAGTGTTTTTATTTTTTTTCCTATTTTTTTTTTCATTTTCGCATTCCTGAAGTAAACGCTTTTTCAACGAGGTCATTTGCTATACACTAAATTCCTTGTATTTTCTCTTTTCATGTCATGTCGGAGCTGGCGAAGCTGGTGCGGCCGCTGAAGGGTCGATCAACAGTTCCTGAAGAAAAAGGTAAGCAACTGTGGTCCTTCCTGGACTTTTTCTTCAAGCCGGCTGCCTCCGAGTTCTGTTTCTCTAAGTAAATCTCTTTCCCGTAAGCATTTCAAGGATTTTAATGTTAATATGTTCTGTTTCTCTAAGTAATCTAATGTTTATCTGTTCCCTATTTTAAGTATTTCATCTTGATGCTGTCGTAATTCACAGTCTCGAGATAAATAAATGTTTATTTTTGCGTTTTCGTAGTCAATTTTCACTCATTCTTTTTTGCGTTTTCTCTTTTTATGCGATGTGCCGCCCTAGAGCCTGCTTCCAAGACAGAAAACAAGGGTAAGTAACTCCTTTCCATCTCTCTTAACTCTCCTTCTTAAATGGTTAGGTTAAGTTAGGTTAGGTTAGGTTACGTTAGGTTAGGTCTGGCTGGCTTGAAGTGTTTCTATTTTTTTTCCTTTTTTGTTCATTTTCGCATTCCTGAAGTAAACGCTTTTTCCACGAGGTCATTTGCTATACACTAAATTCCTTGTATTTTCTCTTTTCATGTCATGTCGGAGCTGGCGAAGCTGCTGCGGCCGCTGAAGAGTCGATCAACAGTTCCTGAAGAAAAAGGTAAGCAACTGTGGTCTTTCCTGGATTTTTTCTTCAAGCCGGCCGCCCTCGAGTTCTGTTTCTCTAAGTAAATCTTTTTCCCGTAAGCATTTCAAGGATTTTAATGTTAATATGTTTTGTTTCTCTTAGTAATCTAATGTTAATCTGTTTTCTATTTTAAGTATTTCATCTTGATGCTGTCGTAATTCACAGTCTCGAGATAAATAAATGTTTATTTCTGCGTTTTCTTAGTCGAATTTCACTCATTCTTTTTTGCGTTTTCTCTTTTCATGTGATGTGCCGCACGAGAGCCTGCTTCCAAGACAGAAAATATGGGTAAGTAACTCCTTTCTATCTCTCTTAACTCTCCTTCTTAAATGGTTAGGTAAAGTTATGGTTAGGTTAGGTTACCTTAGGTTATGTCTGGCTGGCTTGAAGTGTTTTTTTTTTCCTTTTTTTGTTCATTTTCGCATTCCTGAAGTAAACGGTTTTTCCACGAGGTCATTTGCTATACACTAAATTCCTTGTATTTTCTCTTTTCATGTCATGTCGGAGCTGGCGAAGCTGGTGTGGTCGCTGAAGAGTCGATCAACAGTTTCTGAAGAAAAAAGTAAGCAACTGTGGTCCTTCCTGGACTTTTTCTTCAAGCCGGCCGCCTCCGAGTTCTGTTTCTCTAAGTAAATCTCTTTCCCGTAAGCATTTCAAGGATTTTAATGTTAATATGTTCTGTTTCTCTAAGTAAATCACTTTTCAGTAAGCATTTCAAGGATTCTAATGTTAATCTGTTCCCTATTTTAAGTATTTCATCTTGATGCTGTCGTAATTCACAGTCTCGAGATAAATAATTGTTTATTTCTGCGTTTTCTTAGTCGAATTTCACTCATTCTTTTTTGCGTTTTCTCTTTTCATGTGATGTGCCGCCCGAGAGCCTGCTTCCAAGACAGAAAACAAGGGTAAGTAACTCCTTTCCATCTCTCTTAACTCTCCTTCTTAAATGGTTAGGTTAAGTTAGGTTAGGTTAGGTTACTTTAGGTTAGGTCAGGCTGGCTTGAAGTGTTTTTATTTCTTTTCCTTTTATTGTTCATTTTCGCATTCCTGAAGTAAACACTTTTTCCACGAGGTCATTTGCTATACACTAAATTCCTTGTATTTTCTCTTTTCATGTCATGTCGGAGCTGGCGAAGCTGGTGCGGCTGCTGAAGAGTCGATCAACAGTTCCTGAAGAAAAAGGTAAGCAACCGTGGTCCTTCCTGGATTTTTTCTTCAAGCCGGCCGCCTCCGAGTTCTGTTTCTCTAAGTAAATCTCTTTCCCGTAAGCATTTCAAGGATTTTAATGTTAATCTGTTCTGTTTCTCTAAGTAAATCGCTTTTCAGTAAGCATTTCAAGGATTCTAATGTTAATCTGTTCCCTATTTTAAGTATTTCATCTTGATGCTGTCGTAATTCACAGTCTCGAGATAAATAAATGTTTATTTCTGCGTTTTCTTAGTCGAATGTCACTCATTCTTTTTTGCGTTTTCTCTTTTCATGTGATGTGCCGCACGAGAGCTTACTTCCAAGACAGAAAACATGGGAAAGAAACTCCTTTCCATCTCTCTTAACTCTCCTTCTTAAATGGTTAGGTAAAGTTATGGTTAGGTTAGGTTACCTTAGGTTAGGTCTGGCTGGCTTGAAGTGTTTTTTTTTTCCTTTTTTTTGTTCATTTTCGCATTCCTGAAGTAAACGCTTTTTCCACGAGGTCATTTGCTATACACTAAATTCCTTGAATTTTCTCTTTTCATGTCATGTCGGAGCTGACGAAGCTGGTGTGGTCGCTGAAGAGTCGATCAACAGTTCCTGAAGAAAAAGGTAAGCAACTGTGGTCCTTCCTGGATTTTTTTTTCAAGCCGGCCGCCTCCGAGTTCTGTTTCTCTAAGTAAATCTCTTTCCCGTAAGCATTTCAAGGATTTTAATGTTAATATGTTCTGTTTCTCTAAGTAAATCGCTTTTCAGTAAGCATTTCAAGGATTCTAATGTTAATCTGTTCCCTATTTTAAGTATTTCATCTTGATGCTGTCGTAATTCACAGTCTCGAGATAAATAATTGTTTATTTCTGCGTTTTCTTAGTCGAATTTCACTCATTCTTTTTTGCGTTTTCTCTTTTCATGTGATGTGCCGCCCGAGAGCCTGCTTCCAAGACAGAAAATATGGGTAAGTAACTCCTTTCTATCTCTCTTAACTTTCCTTCTTAAATGGTTAGGTAAAGTTATGGTTAGGTTAGGTTACCTTAGGTTATGTCTGGCTGGCTTGAAGTGTTTTTTTTTTCCTTTTTTTGTTCATTTTCGCATTCCTGAAGTAAACGGTTTTTCCACGAGGTCATTTGCTATACACTAAATTCCTTGTATTTTCTCTTTTCATGTCATGTCGGAGCTGGCGAAGCTGGTGTGGTCGCTGAAGAGTCGATCAACAGTTCCTGAAGAAAAGGTAAGCAACTGTGGTCTTTCCTAGACTTTCTCTTTAAGCCGGCCGCCTCCGAGTTCTGTTTCTCTAAGTAAATCTCTTTCCCGTAAGCATTTCAAGGATTTTAATGTTAATATGTTCTGTTTCTCTAAGTAAATTGCTTTTCAGTAGGCATTTCAAGGATTCTAATGTTAATCTGTTCCCTATTTTAAGTATTTCATCTTGATGCTGTCGTAATTCACAGTCTCAAGATAAATAAATGTTTATTTTTGTGTTTTTTTAGTAGAATTTCACTCATTCTTTTTGCGTTTTCTCTTTTCATGTGATGTGCCACCCTAGCGCTTACTTCCAAGACAGAAAACATGGGTAAGAAACTCCTTTCCATCTCTCTTAACTTTCCTTCTTAAATGGTTAGGTTAAGTTAGGTTAGGTTAGGTTACGTTAGATTAGGTCTGGCTGGCTTGAAGTGTTTCTATTTTTTTTCCTTTTTTGTTCATTTTCGCATTCCTGAAGTAAACGCTTTTTCCACGAGGTCATTTGCTATACACTAAATTCCTTGTTTTTTCTCTTTTCATGTCATGTCGGAGCTGGCGAAGCTACTGCGGCCGCTGAAGAGTCGATCAACAGTTCCTGAAGAAAAAGGTAAGCAACTGTGGTCTTTCCTGGATTTTTTCTTCAAGCCGGCCGCCTTCGAGTTCTGTTTCTCTAAGTAAATCTGTTTCCCGTAAGCATTTCAAGGATTTTAATGTTAATATGTTTTGTTTCTCTAAGTAATCTAATGTTAATCTGTTTTCTATTTTAAGTATTTCATCTTGATGCTGTGGTAATTCACAGTCTCGAGATAAATAAATGTTTATTTCTGCGTTTTCTTAGTCGAATGTCACTCATTCTTTTTTGCGTTTTCTCTTTTCATGTGATGTGCCGCACGAGAGCCTACTTCCAAGACAGAAAACATGGGTAAGTAACTCCTTTCCATCTCTCTTAACTCTCCTTCTTAAATGGTTAGGTAAAGTTAGGTTAGGTTAGGTTACCTTAGGTTAGGTCTGGCTGGCTTGAAGTGTTTTTTTTTTTCCTTTTTTTTGTTCATTTTCGCATTCCTGAAGTAAACGCTTTTTCCACGAGGTCATTTGCTATACACTAAATTCCTTGTATTTTCTCTTTTCATGTCATGTCGGAGCTGACGAAGCTGGTGTGGTCGCTGAAGAGTCGATCAACAGTTCCTGAAGAAAAAGGTAAGCAACTGTGGTCCTTTCTGGACTTTTTTTTCAAGCCGGCCGCCTCCGAGTTCTGTTTCTCTAAGTAAATCTCTTTCCCGTAAGCATTTCAAGGATTTTAATGTTAATATGTTTTGTTTCTCTAAGTAAATTGCTTTTCAGTAGGCATTTCAAGGATTCTAATGTTAATCTGTTCCCTATTTTAAGTATTTCATCTTGATGCTGTCGTAATTCACAGTCTCGAGATAAATAAATGTTTATTTCTGCGTTTTCTTAGTCGAATTTCACTCATTCTTTTATGCGTCTTCTCTTATCATGTGATATGCCGCACGAGAGCCTGCTTCCAAGACAGAAAACATGGGTAAGTAACTCCTTTCCATCTCTCTTAACTCATCTTCTTAAATTGTTAGGTTAAGTTAGGTTAGGTTAGGTTACGTTAGGTTAGGTCTGGCTGGCTTGAAGTGTTTTTATTTTTTTCCTTTTTTTGTTCATTTTCGCATTCCTAAAGTAAACGCTTTTTCCACGAGGTCATTTGCTATACACTAAATTCCTTGTATTTTCTCTTTTCATGTTATGTCGGAGCTGGCGAAGCTGGTGTGTTCGCTGAAGAGTCGATCAACAGTTCCTGAATGAAAAGGTAAGCAACTGTGATCCTTCCTGGAATTTTTTCTTCAAGCCGGCCGCCTCCGAGTTCTGTTTCTCTAAGTAAATCTCTTTCCCGTAAGCATTTCAAGGATTTTAATGTTAATATGTTCTGTTTCTCTAAGTAAAAACGCTTTTCAGTAGGCATTTCAAGGATTCTTAGACTAATGCTAA
Organism: Cyclina sinensis; assembly: GCA_012932295.1. Classification (NCBI taxonomy): domain Eukaryota; kingdom Metazoa; phylum Mollusca; class Bivalvia; order Venerida; family Veneridae; genus Cyclina; species Cyclina sinensis. The sequence continues at coordinate 23,355,423 of JAAONU010000001.1, forward strand.
TCTGTTCCCTATTTTTAGTATTTCATCTTGATGCTGTCGTAATTCACAGTCTCGAGATAAATAAATGTTTATTTCTGCGTTTTCTTAGTCGAATTTCACTCATTCTTTTTTGCGTTTTCTCTTATCATGTGATGTGCCGCACGAGAGCCTGCTTCGAAGACAGAAAATATATGTGAGAAGTTAGCAGTGAACAGTGACTTAAGCACAAAGCATTACAATTTATATAGTAAAACTATTGTTCTGCTGGAATGCCCTGCTGGCAGAGCAACCTAGCAGGGCATTACGAAATATAGTGTAAAATCAATGCTCTGCTGGAATGCCCTGCTGGCAGAGCAACCTAGCAGGGCATTACGAAATATAGTGTAAAATCAATGCCCTGCTGGAATGCCCTGTTGGCAGAGCAACCTAGCAGGGCATTACGAAATATAGTGTAAAATCAATGCCCTGCTGGCAGAGCAACCTAGCAGGGCATTACGAAATATAGTGTAAAATCAATGCCCTGCTGGCAGAGCAACCTAGCAGGGCATTACGAAATATAGTGTAAAATCAATGCCCTGCTGGCAGAGCAACCTAGCAGGGCATTACGAAATATAGTGTAAAATCAATGCCCTGCTGGCAGAGCAACCTATCAGGGTATTACGAAATATAGTGTAAAATCAATGCTCTGATGGAATACCCTGCTGGCAGAGCAACCTAGCAGGGCATTACAAAAATAAAGAACGAAATCAATGCTCTGCTGGAATGTCCTGCTGGCAGAGCAACCTAGCAGGGCATTAAGCAATATAGTGTAAAATCAATGCTCTGCTGGAATGCCCTGCTGGCAGAGCAACATAGCAGGGCATTGCAAAAAAAAAGTGTAAAATCAATGCCCTGCTGGAATGTCCTGCTGGCAGAGCAACCTGGCAGGGCATTACAAAATAAAGTGTAAAATCAATGCTCTGCTGGAATACCCTGCTGGCAGAGCAACCTAACAGGGCATTACGAAATATAGTGTAAAATCAATGCTCTGCTGGAATGCCCTGCTGGCAGAGCAACCTAGCAGGGCATTACAAAATATAGTGTTAAATCAATGCCATGCTGGAATGCCCTGCTGACAGTGCAACCTAGCAGGGCATTACAAAATAAAGAACGAAATCAATGGTCTGCTGGAATGCCCTGCTGGCAGAGCAACCTAGCAGGGCATTACGAAATATAGTGTAAAATCAATGCTCTGCTGGAATGCCCTGCTGGCAGAGCAACCTAGCAGGGCATTACGAACTATAGTGTAAAATCAATGCCCTGCTGGAATGCCCTGCTGGCAGAGCAACCTAGCAGGGCATTACGAAATATAGTGTAAAATCTATGCCCTGCTGGAATGCCCTGCTGGCAGAGCAACCTAGCAGGGCATTACAAAATATTGTGAAAAATCAATGCCCTGCGGGAATGCCCTGCTGGCAGAGCAACCTAGCAGGGCATTACGAAATATAGTGAAAAATCAATGCCCTGCTGGAATGCCCTGTTGGCAGAGCAACCTAGCAGGGCATTACAAAATAAAGAACGAAATCAATGCTCTGCTGGAATGCCCTGCTGGCAGAGCAACCTAGCAGGGCATTACAAAATATAGTGTTAAATCAATTCCCTGCTGGAATGCCCTGCTGGCAGAGCAACCTACCAGGGCATTACGAAATATAGTTTAAAATCAATGCCCTGCTGGAATGCCATGCTGGCAGAGCAACATAGCAGGGCATTGCAAAATAAAGTGTAAAATCAATGCCCTGCTGGAATGTCCTGCTGGCAGAGCAACCTGGCAGGGCATTACAAAATAAAGAACGAAATCAATGCTCTGCTGAAATGCCCTGCTGGCAGAGCAACCTAGCAGGGCATTACGAAATATAGTGTAAAATCAATCCTCTGCTGTAATGCCCTGCTGGCTGAACAACCAGGCAAGGCATTACGAAATATAGTGTAAAATCAATGCTCTACTGGAATGCCCTGCTGGCAGAGCAACCTAGCAGGGCATTACGAAATATAGTGTAAAATCAATGCTCTGCTGGAATGCCCTGCTGGCAGAGCAACCTAGCAGGGCATTACGAAATATAGTGTAAAATCAATGCCCTGCTGGAATGCCCTGCTGGCAGTGCAACCTAGCAGGGCATTACAAAATAAAAAACGAAATCAATGCTCTGCTTGAATGCCCTGCTGGCAAAGCAACCTACCAGGGCATTACGAAATATAGTGTAAAATCAATGCCTTGATGAAATGCCCTGCTGGCAGAGCAACCTAGCAGGGCATTCCGAAGTAAAGTGCAAAATGAATGCCATGTTTTTGACACTCTTGAAATGTTTCATGATTTTTGGTGCCATTCGGGAAAATGTCATTTTTAATGTCTAGGGACAATCCCGTGTCGATATTTTCTGTCTGCGACTGTTTCTGATACTCTCGCAGACTTTCAGGAATTTTCGTGCCAAGCGGGAAAATGTCATTTTTAAGGTCCAAGGACCCTCCCGTGTCGATTTTACCAGTCTGCGACTGTTTCTGACACTCTCGCAGACTTATAAGAATTTTGGTGCCAATAGGTAAAACGTCATTTTAAAGTTCTAGGGACCCTCCCAAGTCGATTTAACCGGTCTGCGACGGTTTCTGACACTCTCACAGACTTTCAGGAATTTTGGTGCCAATCGACAAACTGTCCATTTTGATGTCTAGGCACCCTCCCACCACGATTTCAAAGGTCTGCGACAGTTTCTGACACTCTCGCAGACTTTCAGGAATTTTGGTGCCACTTGGAAAATGTCAAATTCAATGTTTAGGGACCCTTCCAAGTCGATTTAACCGGTCTGCGACGGTTTCTGACACTCTCAGAGACTTTCAGGAATTTTGGTGCCAATCGAGAAACTGTCCATTTTGATGTCTAGGCACCCTCCCACGACGATTTCAAAGGTCTGCGACAGTTTCTGACACTCTCGTAGACTTTCAGGACTTTTGGTGCCAATCGGGAAAATGTCATTTTTTAATGTCTAGGGACCCTGCCGTGTCGATTTTACCGGTCTGTGACTGTTTCTGACATTCTCGCAGACTTTCAGGAAATGTTGGTGCCAATCGGAAAAATGTCATTTTTAAGGTCTAGCCATCCTCCCGGGTCAATTTTACCGGTCTCCAACTGTTTCTGACCCTCTCGTAGACTTTCAAGAATTTTGGTGCCAAAATCGAGAAAATGTCATTTTTGATGTTAAGGGACCCTCCGGTGTCCATTGTTACGGTCTGCTACTGTTTCTGACATTATTGCAAACTTTCAGGAATTTGGTGCCAATCTAGAAAGTCTAGCGACCATCCCGGTTCGATTGCACCGGTCTGTGACTGTTTCAAACACTCGCAGACTTTCAGAGTTTCCTACTGCTACTGCTGTTACTGCTACTGCCAACTTCACGTTTTGTCTACTGCTACTGCTGTCACTGCTACTGCCAATTTCACGTTTTGCCTACTGCTACTGCTGTTACTGCTGTAACTGCTTCTTCCAACTTCACGTTTTGCCTACTGCTACTGCTGTAACTGCTACTGCCAACTTCACGTTTTGCTTACTTCTACTGCTGTTACTGCTACTGCCAAGTTCACGTTTGATTTAAATTCTACTGCCAACTGCTAATGCGTACTGCCACTGCCAACTTCCTATTAGTACCTGGCAGGGCATTACAAAATAAAGAATGAAATCAATGCCCTGCTTGGATGCCCTGCTGGCAGAGCAACCTAGCAGGGCCTTCCGAAATATAGTGTAAAATCAATGTTCTGCAGGAATGCTCTTCCGGCAATAACTACGCTTTAAAGGTTATATGGCATGACCCTAACCCAGTTTCTTAGCTAGCACTTTTTTAAAAGTCAGAAAATCTCGGACAAGAATTTTCATTTTTTTGTGGTCCAAGTATTTCAGATCTTTAGCTTTTTTCGAGTCGGTTTTTTCCCGTTTTCAGATTAGTTACAGTTAGGAGCCCAAAAGATTGGGCATGACCCTGCCTTCACGACATTGGCAGTAATCCAAAGTCATTTCTATGCTCAAATCATCCCTGGAATTAGCCAGGTTCCTTTCTTGAAAGTTATAGAGTTTCAGTAAAAGATATTTCGGCAAAACAGTCAAATTTTGATATTCAGTTATTATTTTTTCTAAATCGATCGATATATGGGAACATTTTATATTATTTGATAGGCATTTTCATGACCTTTTAGAAAAACCCATCAAGATGTATAATAAACCGTCCGTCTCTCCGATGATCACAACAAACTTATTCGCGCGAGAAGTTTTTTTATTTTCGAAACTCTCAGTTCATTAGTTTGAACTGTATGTCTGTAAGTAAATAAAATGAAAACATTAAATATTCTTAAACCATTGAGTGAAAAAAAGCAAAATGTACGATTTTTCCAGTGTCGGCAAATTTTCAACACTTCTTTGCAATTTTTCAAAGGTGTTCTTGATTCTATTAATAACTTTTTTTCATTGAAATAAACTGTAAACTGTAGAAATGAAAAGCTTGCAATAGTTGTATAAAAATTGAATATAAAAGTACTCTTATATGCCTCAAGAACTAACAGAAGATAATGTGTACTAACATTTTATATACTAATTTTCAAGCAAACATTAAATATTTCTCAGACTTATTGTAGCGTTGTTTATTAAATAAGATTTAAAGACATTAATCTTAAAATGTTCACACAAATGTTGACGAATTGATGAAAAAGAAATATCTGTAATATTTGTAGAAATAAGCTCTCAGAATCATACAAAGTAAGAAGATATTTAAGGCAGAACTTGTCTATTTTATGAGCCGTGCGCGGCAATGGGGGACATTAGTTGATTATCTACCCCGAATACTCTCTGATATTACTTTGGTCCTTCCATTTGAAATCCTCTGCTTTTATCGTTATTTTCTCTTTTGATGTGGTGATAATTAAACCTAATTATTTGCACCAGTGGTAGTCAGAATACACAATAAATTTAGCAATATCTTTTGTTAACACAATTATCTTTATACTTTGATGATCCTATCTTTTTATTTAATATATAAGTGACAATTTTCACAACTAAAAAACAAGACCATCACAGTAAGAAGCAAGGATAAAGTCAGAGAATTCCAACTGAAAGGACCAATGCGCTATTTGGTCTACCTATGTTATTATCTGAGTAAGGGGGATAATTTGTAATCAGGAATGTCCCTCATTTCATTAATTTCTACAAACTTTTAGCCTTTATGATGAATTCATTTATAAATATTTTTCTTTCTAGTAAACTGGGCAATGAAGACAAATAAAAGACGCAATATACAAATTAATAAGATAATATTCATATGAACAAATGAACTTTAAGGACAGCGTAGAACTTTATATATATCGGTAAAAGTTGTAAATTTTTCAGCCGCGCGAGGGACTTTTCTATTTTTCACTAACTTTCAAGCGTTACTGTGATTTCATTTATGAATACCTTTTATTCAAATCAATATCAAAATAAATATTAATTTCTTCTTCAATACACAAAATAATTATTGAGGTCTACGAGCTCTGAAAAGTTTAGTACAAGCTAGTGTAGAGTAACACGACTATTTTGAAAAAGAAAAAAAATATTTACGCCGCGCGTGGTATTTTCTTATTTTTTCTAAGCCTTTGACTTCTATATTTTGGATTCTTTATTGAATATATTTACAAGAAATAAATTGCATAACAAAGAGAAAAACGCAATAAACGCAATAAACAAAAAATAAAACCGTTATTATATTAATAAATAGCTTCTAGACATCGCGTCGAACTTAGTACATTTTGAAAAAAATAGCAAAATATTCTAGGGTAAAAGATATGACTAATTTGCCTAGCTGGCTTTAACAAACGTACATATTACTTAGATAATACTTAGAGGTCACGGGGTCAAAGATCAAGGTAACCGTGACCTCAAATAGCAAATATTAACTTTAGCCATAAAATAAACATGCTTCCATCTAAAGCATTTTTTACTTCACATGTGTATGCCCCTTGGTGCGCTCTACGCCAGACCCACTTAGAGGTCCCGGGGTTAAATGTCAAGATAAACATGCAGCAAATATGAACATTGGCTATAAAATGAAAGTGCTTCCATCCAAAGATTTCTTACTTCACATGTGTATTCACCTTGAAAAGTTCTATCCAATACACCCACTTAGAGATCACAGGGTCAAAGGTTAAGTTCCAAAATAGCTAATATTAACCTTTGCAACAATATGAACGTGCATCCACCCATTACCTCAAAACTTAACATGTGTATGCAACTCGATGACCCACTGGGTCAAAGTTCAGTGTCAACATGAGCCATATTTAGGAATACCGGAGTAGGCAGACGGACGTATATAAATAAATATAGTTTTATTGGTTTAATAGGCAATTGTTTTCTCTACAATTTGATATATAAAAGATATTTATATTTTGAACACGCGCTACGTTCGAATGATGCAGTGACCTTCGACCACAAGACCTCGAAGTGGGTCTGGCGGGTAGAGTTCAAGATGCATGCACCTGTGAAGTTTGGGGGCTGTAGGTTGAAGGACTTCCGTGTTATGGTCAAGGTTAAAGTGTTGTGACAACAGACAGACAGACAGACAGACAAACAGACCAAACAACATGCTCCCTCCGGGGGTATAAAATGCGTTAAAATAAAAATGTGAAAATAACGGAAAACGCATATTTTACACCAAAATACCAAGAATTTACCCAAAGTTCATCTATTAAAATTCGTTTTTGTTGGTTAAAGACTTCTGGTGACACATTTCGTTAGATAACATTAAAATAATGTGCTATACTTTACTTAGACCGTTTTATAAACAAAATGACAAAATGATCATCGAACAACCAACACTTAACATTCATGCATAGACACCATGCAGGACCACGAGACACCTACCTTACACTATCTTACCCTACCCTACCTACCTTACCTAACCTACCTACCCATCAACCTAGCCTTACTTACCTAACTACCTTTCTACCTACCACCTAACTACCTACCTAACCGAACCTAACCTAACTTACCTAACCTACCTACTCACTTAACCTTCCTCACCTAACCTAACCTGACCTAACCACCTACCAACCTAACTTAACAAACCTAGCCTTACCTAACCTAACATAACCTAGCCTGACCTGGCCTACCCTGCCCTGGTCTAGCCTAGCTATACCTAGCTATACCTTTAATTGTCGAGCCCGCTTGCGGTGAGCTCGACTTAGTCGCCACTTTTGGCGTATAGTTCGGTGTATGTGCGTCCATGCGTCTGTGTGTCCATCCGGATTTGTCCGGTCTATATCTTGCTCATTCTTTGAAAGATTACAAAATAATTTGGTACAAATGTTTATCATGATGGAGTTGAGTGTCGCACATAAAACCCACGTCCGCCGCTCATAGGTCAAGGTCACACTTGGAGGGTCAACTCAGTACCCGTGTCCGGACCATAACTTCTACATGCGTGGCTGGATTTTAATATAACTTTGGACAAATGTTCTCCATAGTGAGGCAGTGTCGCGCGAAAAATTCAGTGTCTGTGGTAAAGGTCAAGGTCTTACTTCAGGGTCAAAGGTCAAATAACAAATTGAAACATTCATTTGTGAGTATATTTTTCATACATGGATGTATTTTTATATAAGTTATAACAAATGTTCTCCATAGTGAGTTTAGTTGTCTTGCGCAAAATGAAGGTCAAGGTCACAAGAGATCAAAGATCAAATAAAAATATCATAATGTTCAAATAACATGAATTGAGTTTTTTAGGCACAAATGTTTATGAGACTTCGTGTCATGCACATGAACCAGGTCACCGGGTCAGAGATCAAGGTCACCTAAGATGATGCAATGTCAAGATTTTGCCTTGGGTATAAAGAGGATGTACTGCGCACATCTCACTTATGTAAACATCTTTCTCCTTGACCTGAAGCTTATAGGTTCAGGTTTGAATTAAGACGAGCGGGCTCGACATTCTGCCCGTGAGCATGTCTTGTTCTTTAAGTCCCTCAACCATATTCAGGTCCCATAACTTTTTTTCTACAGACGGATTTTGATGAAACTTGGCAGGATGGTGAAGTGGAGGGAATGAGCCCTACCCTAAAATTTGACGTTTTTTCGGGGGGGGGGGGGTGGATTTTGCGAATTTCCAGTGGGGGTAGAATTTGGGGGACGTAAAAGTAAAAAAGAAATAACCCCCAGTATACTCTACGCCGATAGGGAGAGATTTAGGTGGCTAATGTTAGGGATTAACCCGAACCCTAACCCATTACACAAAAAGTTTGGCTCGCCGAAAAGTCTAGGGACCCCATAATCTGATTTCTTTAAACTTCCACTTGTTCAGGTTTCGTTTTCTACCTTCACAAAATATGGGCACACGTTTGGTTAAGTCTTACAGTGTTCGTATTGACCCAGGGTCGAACCCTGTGGGTCTACGCAACAGATTTGAACCGGTTTTCGTTTCGAAGCTGCGATTTTTTACCTCGACCTGGCACTTATTCTATGTACTGTTTGCCCCTCGCCAAAAAAGTCCGTTTTTTAACAATATCTTTTTTGTTAATCAATTATGATAAAAACTACTGACATAAATCAATGCAGAATTATAACATCTACGATATGAAAGCATAATTTCTAAAATCTATGCGGGAATGAGGCCACAAAAGTCGAAAAACCAAGATCGAAACCCAAGATCCAGGTATTTCTTTTTTAAAATTCACAAAGTTTAGATATTACTGTTCTAAAACGAAACACAGAATCTTTGTGCAATGAACATGATTCGAAAGGTATAATTTAGTAGTTTAGAAAAATGGTATTACACGTCCATAAGGTATTAGATTCCTAGTACCCTACCTCCACTCTTAAGAGTATTCAATTCCATTGATTTGTTGAGGATTGAGACATTTTCACTGAAGACCATGAGTTAAAACCCCACTTGAGCCAATTCTATTTTCCCTAGATTTTGACAGTTTTACATTGTTTAGGGTTTACAACTGTAGTATTAGGTTAATTCTGATTCGATAACCGCATGATTTTATATAAATATTCATGAGTTAATTATACCGCCTGTTAAACCCTAGCTTGCATTTTGTATTAGATCAGTCTTAAAATTATAATAGTAGATAGCACACTTGTGTTGTTTAGTTTATATGCCTACATTTGTAGAGACTCACTAATATTATAACCAAATAATAAAACATCAACAGTAACTTTTTATCGAATTTAAATTCAATTTCTCACGTTTTAAATATTACGTTTCAATTGTCAAAACTTTTCAACATGGCAAATCGATGAAAATTGGGTGTCTGTGATTTCAGTTATTAATTTCTCTCAAACAAGACGGTAAAAGTGTTTAATATAATGCCAATTTAGTAAGAATAGTAAATGAATAAAAATAATTATAGCTTATCGAAGATTGATGTTGACGTTTTTGTTGATAACATTCCCTCATAATGAAGTTGGTGGGAGCAAATTAGTGCTATGTTTATAATAATATTTTTTCTATAAATTTCATCATTTTCAACAACCTTTGAATAAATAATTATATTTTTGTGAAATGACTTTTGTTATGTAGTTCAGAGCTTGCTCTACATGATCAGTATACTATAAACCCTTATTTGACGGGAAAAATTAGTGGTTAATTGTGCGAAGTACCGTGAACAGGCGGACAGACAGAAGAATAAATAATCTACTTTGTTGATTAGGCAATAGAATATGCTACAATATGATGCATAATATATAATTTTATTTTAATAAATGAGATAAAAATTGATATACAAGAATAATGAAAATCGTTTTCTTATTACACGTGGCCGATTTTTTTAGAAAATATGCTTTTTTGCCAGCTGTCCTGAACAGAAGGACGCATATATTTTAGTATATATTTTTCTTTACTAGGCTAAAATCTTTTTTATAATATGAGGTATATTATCATAAGTTATAAACTGAAGTCAAATAATAACTCGAAGAGAACTTAAAATGCATATGTTACACCAAAATGCCTAAAATTTACCCAAAATTCAACCTTTAGCTGACTATTTAAAAATTTGTTTTACTCCGATATTTTGTTGTCTTATGTTTACTAAAATATATGTGATTTTTAACTGAATCTGACAATAAAAAATGTTTATCAGTTTTGTTTTTAAACCAAACCCTACCCAATTTGACCTAATTTCATTTTCGAATTTTCTTCTTTCGTTTTGTTCTTTTTCTACATTTTTCCGTCCGCCCGTTAGCAATTTGGTTTCTGGAGGATAACTTGAGTACTCTTTGGCCTACAGTTTTTTACCTTCACGTGATTATTGTCCACATTAAGTGGATGACCTCTATTTATTTTGGAGACAGTAGCTCAAAAGTAAAGGTCACATAGACCTTAACATTGAAAGCCATTTCCGCCATGTAACTTGACAATCATTTGTTACAGAGACTTCAAACTTTAAATCATGTCTGCACAATTGAGTGGATGACCCCTATAAATGGGATCAGTATGTCAAAGGTCAAGGTCACAGTGACCTAATTGTTTAGAATCATTTACACTCTGTAACTCGACAACTATTTTTCATAGAGACATCAAAATTCATATAATGGTTGCACACACTGAGTGAATGATCCCTATTGACTTTGTCAGTAGATCAAAAGTAAAAAAATTCAAAATTTAAAGCAAATCAGGAGTGTCAGAAACAGTCGCAGACCGGTTAAATCGACTCGGGAGGGTGCCTAAACTCAAAACTGGCAGTTTCTCGATCGGCACCAAAATTCCTGAAAGTCTGCGAGAGTGTCAGAAACAGTCGCAGACCGATTAAATCGACACGGAAAGGTCCATAAACATTGAAATTGACATTTTCCCGATTGGCACCAAAATTTCCTGAAAGTCTGCGAGAATGTCAGAAACAGTCACAGAACGGTAAAATCGACACGGCAGGGTCCCTAGACATTAAAAAATGACATTTTCCCGATTGGCACCAAAATTCCTGAAAGTCTGCGAGAGTGTCAGAAACAGTCGCAGACCGGTTAAATCCACACAGGAAGGTCCCTAAACATTGAAATTGACATTTTCCTGATTGGAACTAAAATTCATGAAAGTCTGCGAGTGTGTCAGAAACAGTCGCAGACCTTTGAAATCGTCACGGGAGGGTGCCTAGACATCAAAAATGTCGGTTTCTCGATTGGCACCAAAATTCCTAAAAGTCTGCGAGAGTGTCAGAAACAGTCGCAGACTGGTTAAATTGTCTTGGGAGGGTCCCTAGACCTTAAATATGACATTTTACCCATTGGCACCTAAATTCCTGAAAGTCTGCGAAAGTGTCAGAAACAGTCGCAGACAGGTAAAATCGACACGGGAGGGTCTCCAGACATTAATAATGACATTTTTCTGATTGGCACCAAAATTCATGAAACTTTTCAAGATTGTCAAAAAAATGGCATTGATTTCACACTATATTTCGGAATGCCCTGCTAGGTTGCTCTGCCAGAAGGGCATTCCAGCAGGGCATTGATTTTACACTATATTTCGTAATGCCCTGCTAGGTTGTTCTGCCAACAGGGCATTCCAGCAGAGCATTGATTTCGTTCTTTATTTTGTAATGCCCTGCCAGGTTGCTCTGCCAGCAGGACATTCCATCAGAGCATAGATTTCACACTATCTTTTGGAATGCCCTGCTTGGTTGCTCTGCCTGCAGGACATTCCAGCAGGGCATTGATTTTACTGTATATTTCGGAATGCCCTGCTTGTTTGCTCTGCCAGCAAGGCATTCCAGCAGGGCATTGATTTTACACTGTATTTCGTAATGCCCTGCTAGGTTCCTCTTCCAGCAGGGCATTCCAGCAGAGCATTGATTTTACACTACATTTCGTAATGCCCTGCCAGGTTGCTCTGCTAACAGGGCATTCCAGCAGGACATTTATTTTACACTTTATTTCGGAATGCCCTACTAGGTTGCTCTGCCAGCAGGACATACCAGCAGGGCATTGATTTTACACTGTATTTCTTAATGCCCTGCTAGGTTCCTCTTCCAGAAGGGCATTCCAGCAAAGCATTGATTTTACACTACATTTCGTAATGCCCTGCTAGGTTGCTCTGCCAGCAGCGCATTCCAGCAGGGCATTGATTTTACACTATATTTCGTAATGCCCTGCTAGGTTGCTCTGCCAGCAGCGCATTCCAGCAGGGCATTGATTTTTCACTATATTTCGTAATGCCCTGCTAGGTTGCTCTACCAGCAGGGCATTCCAGCAGGGCATTAATTTTACACTATATTTTGTAATGTCCTGCTAGGTTGCTCTGCCAGCAGGGCATTCCAGCAGAGCATTGATTTTACACTATATTTCGTAATGCCCTGCTAGGTTGCTCTGCTAGCATGGCATTCCAGCAGGGCATTGATTTTACACTATATTTCGTAATGCCCTGCTAGGTTGCTCTGCCAGCAGCGCATTCCAGCAGGGCATTGATTTTACACTATATTTCGTAATGCCCTGCTAGGTTGCTCAGCCAGCAGGGCATTCCAGCAGGGCATTGATTTTTCACTGTATTTCGTAATGCCCTGCTAGGTTGCTCTGCCTGCAGGGCATTCCAGCAGAGCATTGATTTTACACTATATTTCGTAATGCCCTGCTAGGTTGCTCTGCCAGCAGGGCATTCCAGCAGACCAATGATTTCGTTCTTTATTTTGTAATGCCCTGCTAGGTTGCTCTGCCAGCAGGGCATTCCAGCAGGGCATTGATTTTACACTATATTTCGTAATGCCCTGCTAGGTTGCTCTGCCAGCAGGGCATTCCAGCAGGGCATTGATTTTACACTATAGTTCGTAATGCCCTGCTAGGTTGCTCTGCCAGCAGGGCATTCCAGCAGGGCATTGATTTTACACTATATTTTGTAATGCCCTGCTAGGTTGCTCTGCCAGCAGGGCATTCCAGCAGAGCATTGATATTGTTCTTTATTTCGTAATGCCCTGCTAGGTTGCTCTGCCAGCAGCGCATTCCAGCAGGGCATTGATTTTACACTATATTTCGTAATGCCCTGCTAGGTTGCTCTGCAATCAGGGCATTCCATCAGGGCATTGATTTTTCACTATATTTCGTAATGCCCTGCTAGGTTGCTCTGCCAGCAGGGCATTCCAGCAGAGCATTGATTTTACACTATATTTCGTAATGCCCTGCTAGGTTGCTCTGCCAGCAGGGCATTCCAGCAGAGCATTGATTTTACACTATATTTCGGAATGCCCTGCTAGGTTGCTCTGCCAGCAGGGCATTCCAGCAGAGCATTGATTTTACACTATATTTCGTAATGCCCTGCTAGGTTGCTCTGCCAGCAGGGCATTCCAGCAGGACAATAGTTTTACTATATAAATTGTAATGCTTTGTGCTTAAGTCACTGTTCACTGCTAACTTCTCACATATACAGAAAACATGGGTAAGTCACTCCTTTCCATCTCTCTTAACTCTCCTTCTTAAATGGTTAGGTTATGTTAGGTCAGTTTATGTTATGTTAGGTTAGGTCTGGCTGGTTTGAAGTGTTTTTATTTTTTTCCTTTTTTTTGTTCATTTTCGCATTCCTGAAGTAAACGCTTTTTCCACGAGGTCATTTGCTATACACTAAATTCCTTGTATTTTCTCTTTTCATGTCATGTCGGAGCTAGCGAAGCTGGTGCGGCTGCTGAAGAGTCGATCAACAGTTCCTGAAGAAAAAGGTAAGCAACTGTGGTCCTTCCTGGATTTTTTCTTCAAGCCGGCCGCCTCCGAGTTCTGTTTCTCTAAGTAAATCTCTTTCCCGTAAGCATTTCAAGGATTTTAAAGTTAATATGTTCTGTTTCTCTAATTTAATCGCTTTTCAGTAGGCATTTCAAGAATTCTAATGTTAATCCGTTCCTTATTTTAAGTATTTCATCTTGATGCTGTCGTAATTCACAGTCTCGAGATAAATAAATGTTTATTTTTGCGTTTTCGTAGTCAATTTTCACTCATTCTTTTTTGCGTTTTCTCTTTTCATGTGATGTGCCGCCCTAGAGCCTGCTTCCAAGACAAAAAACATGGGTAAGAAACTCCTTTCCATCTCTCTTAACTCTCCTTCTTAAATGGTAAGGTTAAGTTAGGTTAGGTTAGGTTAGGTTAGGTTACGTTACGTTAGGTTAGGTCTGGCTGGCTTGAAGTGTTTCTATTTTTTTTCCTTTTTTGTTCATTTTCGCATTCCTGAAGTAAACGCTTTTTCCACGGGGTCATTTGCTATACACTAAATTCCTTGTATTTTCTCTTTTCATGTCATGTCGGAGCTGGCAAAGCTGCTACGGCCGCTGAAGAGTCGATCAACAGTTCCTAAAGAAAAAGGTAAGCAACTGTGATCTTTCCTGGATTTTTTCTTCAAGCCGGCCGCCTTCGAGTTCTGTTTCTCTAAGTAAATCTCTTTCCCGTAAGCATTTCAAGGATTTTAATGTTAATATGTTTTGTTTCTCTAAGTAATCTAATGTTAATCTGTTCCCTATTTTAAGTATTTCATCTTGATGCTGTTGTAATTCACAGTCTCGAGATAAATAAATGTTTATTTCTGCGTTTTCTTAGTCGAATTTCACTCATTCTTTTTTGCGTTTTCTCTTTTCATGTGATGTGCCACCCTAGAGCTTGCTTCCAAGACAGAAAACATGGGTAAGTAACTCCTTTCCATCTCTCTTAACTCTCCTTCTTAAATGGTTAGGTTAAGTTAGGTTAGGTTAGGTTACGTTAGATTAGGTCTGGCTGGCTTGAAGTGTTTTTATTTTTTTCCCTTTTTTGTTCATTTTCGCATTCCTGAAGTAAACGCTTTTTCCACGAGGTTATTTACTATACACTAAATTCCTTGTATTTTCTCTGTTCATGTCATGTCGGAGCTGGCGAAGCAGCTGCGGCCGCTGAAGAGTCGATCAACAGTTCCTGAAGAAAAAGGTAAGCAACTGTGGTAATTCCTGGATTTTTTCTTCAAGCCGGCCGCCTTCGAGTTCTGTTTCTCTAAGTAAATCTCTTTCCCGTAAGAATTTCAAGGATTTTAATGTTAATATGTTCTGTTTCTCTAAGTAAATTGCTTTTCAGTAGGCATTTCAAGGATTCTAATGTTAATCTGTTCCCTAGTTTAAGTATTTCATCTTGATGCTGTCGTAATTGACAGTCTGGAGATAAATAAATGTTTATTTCTGCGTTTTCTTAGTCGAATTTCACTCATTCTTTTTTGCGTTTTCTCTTTTCATGTGATGTGCCGCCCGAGAGCCTGCTTCCAAGACAGAAAACAAGGGTAAGTAACTCCTTTCCATCTCTCTTAACTCTCCTCCTTAAATGGTTAGGTTAAGTTAGGTTAGGTTAGGTTATGTTAGGTTAGGTCTGGCTGGCTTGAAGTGTTTTTATTTTTTTCCTTTTTTTTGTTCATTTTCGCATTCCTGAAGTAAACGCTTTTTCCACGAGGTCATTTGCTATACACTAAATTCCTTGTATTTTCTCTTTTCATGTCATGTCGGAGCTGGCGAAGCTGCTGCGGCCGCTGAAGAGTCGATCAACAGTTCCTGAAGAAAAAGGTAAGCAACTGTAATCCTTCCTGGAACTTTTTCTTCAAGCCGGCCGCCTCCGAGTTCTGTTTCTCTAAGTAAATCTCTTTCCCGTAAGCATTTCAAGGATTTTAATGTTAATATGTTCTGTTTCTCTAAGTAATCTAATGTTAATCTGTTCTCTATTTTAAGTATTTCATCTTGATGCTGTCGTAATTCACAGTCTCGAGATAAATAAATGTTTATTTCTGCGTTTTCTTAGTCGAATTTCACTCATTCTTTTTTGCGTTTTCTCTTTTCATGTGATGTGCCGCCCGAGAGCCTGCTTCCAAGACAGAAAACAAGGGTAAGTAACTCCTTTCCATCTCTCTTAACTCTCCTCCTTAAATGGTTAGGTTAAGTTAGGTTAGGTTAGGTTACGTTAGGTTAGGTCTGGCTGGCTTGAAGTGTTTCTATTTTTTTTCCTTTTTTTGTTCATTTTCGCATTCCTGAAGTAAACGCTTTTTCCACGAGGTCATTTGCTATACACTAAATTCCTTGTATTTTCTCTTTTCATGTCATGTCGGAGCTGGCGAAGCTGCTGCGGCCGCTGAAGAGTCGATCAACAGTTCCTGAAGAAAAAGGTAAGCAACTGTGGTAATTCCTGAATTTTTTCTTCAAGCCGGCCGCCTTCGAGTTCTGTTTCTAAGTAAATCTCTTTCCCGTAAGCATTTCAAGGATTTTAATGTTAATATGTTCTGTTTCTCTAAGTAATCTAATGTTAATCTGTTCTCTCTTTTAAGTATTTCATCTTGATGCTGTTGTAATTCACAGTCTGGAGATAAATAAATGTTTATTTCTGCATTTTCTTAGTCGAATTTCACTCAATCTTTTTTGCGTTTTCTCTTTTCATGTGATGTGCCGCCCGAGAGCCTGCTTCCAAGACAGAAAACATAGGTAAGTAACTCCTTTCCATCTCTCTTAACTTTCCTTCTTAAATTGTTAGGTTAAGTTAGGTTAGGTTAGGTTACGTTACGTTAGGTTAGGTCTGACTGGCTTGAAGTGTTTTTAATTTTTTATTTTTTTTTTTGTTCATTTTCGCATTCCTGAAGTAAACGCTTTTTCCACGAGGTCATTTGCTATACACTAAATTCCTTGTATTTTCTCTTTTCATGTCATGTCGGAGCTGGCGAAGCTGGTGCGGCTGCTGAAGAGTCGATCAACAGTTCCTGAAGAAAAAGGTAAGCAACTGTGGTCTTTCCTGGAACTTTTTCTTCAAGCCGGCCGCCTCCGAGTCTTGTTTCTCTAAGTAAATCTCTTTCCCGTAAGCATTTCAAGGATTTTAATGTTAATATGTTCTGTTTCTCTAAGTAAATCGCTTTTCAGTAAGCATTTCAAGGATTCTAATGTTAATCTGTTCCCTATTTTAAGTATTTCATCTTGATGCTGTCGTAATTCACAGTCTCGAGATAAATAATTGTTTATTTCTGCGTTTTCTTAGTCGAATTTCACTCATTCTTTTTTGCGTTTTCTCTTTTCATGTGATGTGCCACCCGAGAGCCTGCTTCCAAGACAGAAAACAAGGGTAAGTAACTCCTTTCCATCTCTCTTAACTCTCCTTCTTAAATGGTTAGGTTAAGTTAGGTTAGGTTAGGTTACGTTAGGTTAGGTCTGGCTGGCTTGAAGTGTTTCTATTTTTTTTCCTTTTTTGTTCATTTTCGCATTCCTGAAGTAAACGCTTTTTCCACGAGGTCATTTGCTATACACTAAATTCCTTGTATTTTCTCTTTTCATGTCATGTCGGAGCTGGCGAAGCTGGTGCGGCTGCTGAAGAGTCGATCAACAGTTCCTGAAGAAAAAGGTAAGCAACCGTGGTCCTTCCTGGATTTTTTCTTCAAGCCGGCCGCCTCCGAGTTCTGTTTCTCTAAGTAAATCTCTTTTCCGTAAGAATTTCAAGGATTTTAATGTTAATATGTTCTGTTTCTCTAAGTAATCTAATGTTAATCTGTTCCCTATTTTAAGTATTTCATCTTGATGCTGTCGTAATTCACAGTCTGGAGATAAACAAATGTTTATTTCTGCGTTTTCTTAGTCTAATTTCGCTCAATCTTTTTTGCGTTTTCTCTTTTCATGTGATGTGCCGCCCCAGAGCCTGCTTCCAAGTGGATGGTGAAACCAAATTGAGATTCTAAACATTGATACAGAGTGCTGTTTGCTTGACTTCAACTTGTATCAAATTTGTGTGTGCCAAGATGCAATCAGATAAAGCAGCTTAATTGATAAACAATATTTTTAGTGTAACATTCAATAATATCATCATGTTGTGTCTGTACCAAGATTGTTTTTCAGTAAGATTGAAGTTGGAATTATTTGTCAAAAAAAACTTAATACGCCAAAGTACAGTTTTTAAAAGTTGAGCGTTGTTAACAAGAACTGGAATAAGTTGCATTCAGATAACTAATGCAGTTTATGTTGAAAGAAAAAAAGGGTAAAACTTGAAGATTTTATGGAATAAAAGATGAACAATGAAGAAGTTATCTTTTATCAATCCATCCACTCCTTTCTAAATGGAAAGGCCCCTCTTGAAAAAAAATAATGTCCAACTTATTATATTATTATTATATACTTGCGCCTGCCTAGTATAGTCAGTATTGACTTTTGGCAGTAATAAGTTGAAGTAAGTTGAAGTTATAAATTAAAACTTGCAATGATTTTTTTAAAATTAATGTAAAAAAGAAAAATCATTATTATAAGGCCACAATACATGGATCCACAGCATGACTCTTAAATCTTAATTATACAATAGGTTTTACCTACAAACCTTACCATATGCTCTTTTGTTATATACTTGTTACTGCTGAAAATAAAACCACTAATAACTTCTTACCTGTTCACAGAAGCCATAAAAAAGTACACCTTTTTTCAGTTTTCAGACTGCCAGCTGTTTTGTATCTGCCTTTCGCATCTCACCTTGAACTTCACAAAGCAGAGCTAGAAAATTTAGAAGATAGATTTGCATTACAGCATCGCTAATAAACGCTGTTCATTTAATTCAAGAAAATTAGAAGTAGCAGTAGCAGTAGAAGAAATTCATTCAGTGGGACTTGTGAAAATTTTAGAGAAGCAGCATGCCCTAATTACTTTGATTTATTATAGATAGAGATTTCCTACCCCGACCAGAAGACATCGTTAAATCTTTCCCTTTTAGACACAGGCATGTCGCATCAATTAAAATATTTTTCTACTTTCATTTTATTACTTCAGACGTTAAATCGAAAAAATTCCCATTATAACTAAACAATGTAAGAAAAAAAATTCTTTTTAAAAATCATACATTTGTACATAGGTGGCAGATACCAGTTTCACACTGAAATTTAGTGTCTGACGACCACTCAAACTGTTAGCGCCTCACTGACAATCCCAATACAACAACCAGAAAAGAAAAGTACAGCTATTCTTATAGGATTGAAGACAATCTACAACAAAAACTTAAATTTCCGATGAAACACTTCTCTAAAACAAGAGCAATCAGTGATCACATGTGTAGCCTGATGATAGCCAATTAAACAGTAGTATTCAGAGGTGATTGAACAGTTTGTAGACTAAAACGCACTTTTTTATTCAAAGGTTGTAACTCAGCCAAAAATCATTCAACTGAAAAACCTTTCAGACGTGCAAGTACTTGAGGTACAGCACAGGAAACTGATTATACAGATATTCAAAAAAAAAAGTTTCATGAAAAAAAGCTTCATACCTTTTATATATAAAAAACACCAGGAATGCAATGCCCTCTGGTCCAGACAGTCAACAGGGGTAAAAAGCAAACATAATCTATATTTCCGAAATATGTACTTACTGTCATTATTTCAAGTGTTTCACGTCGGTTTCCAACTCGGGCTAGCCATTGCCTGACATCACTTCAAAGCTGCCACGGGGAGAATGCAATCGATGTAAAGTCTGTGTAATAAGAACCGGTACTTGGTGTAAGAGTGACTTCCCCTGGATTGGTTTTTCCAAAACCATTTTGAAAATTCTATATATTGAAACAAATTATTAATTGAAATGAATTATACAGATTTACTATTAGAATAATCATTAAAGAACATTGTATACATAAAACAAATTTTCAAAAGAATAATTATCATATCTACCTTGTCCCCTAGGCAGCTTTGTAGTGACGTCACGCAATGGCTAGCCTGAGTTGTAAACCGACGCAAAACAATTGAAATAACGACAGTAAGTACGTATTACGGGAAACTGCTGAATATAGATTATGTTTGCTTTTTACCCCTGTTGACTGTCTGGATCAGAAATTTCCATTGTCAATCTGTTTGAACGAAATGACTTGTATAAAAGAAGTGGGTGGGGTACAGAGCGCATTGCATTCCTGGTGTTTTTTATAGAAGGTATGATATTTTTTTCATGAAACATTTTTTTTGGGAATATCAGTTTCCTGTGGGTACAGACGGACGGACAGACGGACGGACGGATGACGGAGAAGATATCCCTATATGTCGCGGCTACTTTGTAGCACAGGGAATCGCTGCGTAGGGGTTAAATGACCCTAAAGTAACTGATAAACCACACTTCTTCTAAATAATATATAAATACAAGGGAACCAACTCATCGGTTTTCCTTTATAAGTCCATTTGGACACGGGTTCGCAACACTTTTCACCTCAAGCAAAACAGCCTGCACGCGTATTCGGCGAAAACACTTGGTTCAGTTCGAAACAATGAACAAAAATGCTTCTCTCACTAGCAATGGTCTTTCTCTAAATCTCCTTAGCCTCTCGGCATAAACTACTTTTTCTGAAAGACGACGAATACGGCAACCATTGTTGTTGTTGTCTCCGAGACAGAGGTGATTTCTGATTGGTTAAAATGAACCTAGGCAAAAGATGTTGCGAACCCATGTCCAAATGGATCTACAAAGGAAATCCGATGAGTTGGTTCCCTTGTATTTATATATAAACATGTATTCAAAGGATTTGGGAGAAATGTGGTTTATAAGTATTTGTAGGGTCAGTTAACCCCTACGTACCGATTCCCTGTGCTTTGTAGCAGGCGACACAAAAATCAGCTGCAAGAAAGAAACTACTCCCAAGCCCCACTTTTCGACCCGTGGTCGAGGCAAATTCATTGAAACAGACAAGTCGCCTGATATTCAAAGGCACACGGTAGAGTCATAACACTACATTCTAATTGTTCGTCTGTTATGGCACACCTAAATCAGCTAGTGCTAGATACCTGTCAACCCTACACTTTTTTCAGTATCCAGCTCATACGACATCCTATTGAACTTCTGCAGCCGAAACCACTGCATCTGTTTCGAATTTCAAGCTCCTACTTCACACTGAGTGCATTTCAATATTGTCTGGTTCCCTGCCGTAACATAGTGTCAGGGGCAGGTAATCCAGTCAATACAATTCTATAAGGAGAAAACTTAGAGAACCTGATCCTGACCTCTCTGAATACCCATATCCTTATGTATAAATTAATTTAGACTTCAGCAATACACATATTAATGCATCACATCCTTTCATTAATAATTTCTACATGGCCAGTTCGAATGTGTGGCTGAAAAACTGGTACATTAACATAGTCTGGATTACCTTCCCCTGAAACTACGTTACAAATCGAAGTATAGGACTAACCGTAACGTACAGTTTACGTTTGACGGCAGAGAATAAGGGGAGATAACTGTGAGAAGGTTGTTGGGGGAACTTGCATTGGTTAAGCACCCTCCATATGCATATCGCAAAAGTTCTTTTCTTGGTGGGCTCACTCAGTCATTAGTGTGGACATTTAAACTCTTTCTATTTGACTTCTTATAACCACTAGACCAGGGATCTATTTTTGAAGACCGAGAACAAAATCAGGCTGAGGTATCCCTGGGTATCCAGGGCCGTAGGCAGGTTTTATAAATGGGGGGCGGGGGATGCACAATAGAAACGGCGAGGGGTCTGGGGGCCGCTTAAGGACCCCAGTGGGTCCAGGGCAGTGCCCTGGTAGGGGGACGAGGGGGGCAAAGCCCCCCGGAAGCTCTGCGATTATAGCACTTTGAGAACACTATTTTTAAATGAAAAATTATGTAAAAAAGACTTTTTAAACAACATTTATTTTGATTAATATCACTGTCCTGAGGTCAACCATGTTTTACTACTCTAAAATCTATTGCATATCCTTTCCTGGTTGGAAAATTAGGCTTTCAAGTTCCATTCTTCTTGGATGGAGTGTCATAAACTTATTAATAATTTGATCATATTTGTGTTCAAAATTATAATGAATATGGAGATGTGCCAATGAACTCATTCTGTCACTTTTCATAGAGGCTCTGGTGTAGTGATTTAGTCTTTTTAACACACTTGCCGACCGTTCACACTCTGCACTGGTGACTGGAAGTGTGCAGGCAATTTTCAAGAGAACTAAGACGTTAGGGAAGATTGTCCTGTCACAGTGGACAATAGCCTTCGCACTTGAATCTGGCAATTTCCTCCGCTTCCATGTTTTTAAATTCTTCCTTCCAACTTGGTATTCCTCCTCAACTAAGGCAGGTGATGGAAGGTCACTATGGTATATCTCAGCTATGTCAGCAATGGTGCCATTTCTTTCCAACATCACTGATGGTACCAAAGTAAGGAGCTGGCTACTGGCTCTAATGAGATCTGAAAAAAAATAGAGAAATAAGTACTGTTTCATAATATCAATGATTTTTCAGCAATCATCATACATGACAATCATTTAAATTGAAGGTAATCAGTTTGTTTAACCAAATAAAAGGGTCATATTTTTTTTCATTTTTTAAAACTGCCTTTATTGTTTAATTTGTTTTTCTTATATATTTAATTGGCAGAATATTTCCTTAAATGAATAGAAATGCAAGAAGAGCTTTAAGATAATGAAGCCTATGTGCAATCTAAGTTATTATATCATGTGTAATTTCATGAAAAAGACAGAAGATTCTAAAATTTGGTTGATTTATTAAAGTAATTAATAAATTTAATTACTTTAAAAAAATTTACCTGAAAATTGTAAATCTAGTTCAGATATGACATGATCGATGAATGGAATGGCATAATTCATTCTGAAATAGTTCTCGATCCTGTGAATACAAGGGAGGCCTCCATCACAATCGCAGCCCAACTCAATATCTGCATTCCGTCTATACTTGGTTTTACATTGCAAGGGGGTGAGGCACTCTTACTGTCTATAAAGCCCTTGGTTGCAGGTTTTTTTTTTTTTTTTTTTTGGAAAAGGGGGTTGCACGTGCACCCTGTGCACCCCCCTGGCTACGGCCTTGGTATCCGAGAATGTGATCCCTCTTGGAGGGCATAGTCTAAAACGCGGACGCCTTAAGCGGACGATATAAACATATAGGGAAAACTCTGACAATATAACAAAGAGGAAATAAGCGGACGCTATATAGTAGACCTACCCACTTTGGCCCTAAAACCGAAATGTGCCTCTATATAAATATTACTATTTTCTGTCCCCTCTGTCAGTCTTAAATTAATCAGTATGGTAAATAATTTGCCTAATATACATAATAGGGTAATACCCTTATAATTACTAACTTTCACATTTCCTTTTTCATGGATGGAAACAATATATCCTTCACATCAAGCGTTGCCGGTTTATTTTCTTGAGTCCTATGCATTCTATTAATATTCAAATGACTGATAAATCTCACTTCTCTTATTTATAAATAAATTTGAAAATAATTAGACTAATTCAACTATTGTCTTTTTTACTAGAGATATTTAAACTATCAGAATCCTTATTATTCGGATAAATTGTTTCTTCTCAAATAAAGGCAAACAAAAAGTGTCAACACTTGAAAGAAAATAGTCTATACACATATCAACTTGTTTGTTAGTTGAGGCTATATTAAGTTTGCTAGGTAAGTTATAAATAATCCATAGAAACGAGCCGCTATATCAGCAATGTACATCTCTTTCCTCTTAATATTCCATCTGTAAAAATTCAAAAAGATGTTAGGAATGATCAATCATTCATTTTCCAATGTTTGTTGATTACCTGATAAAGAAAATTCATTCAGGCTGTGGTCTGAAAATATGCTAGGTAGGCCCATTATTTACGGACGCTACAAAATACTGCAGTAAGTTTTCACTACTTAACAATAATCGCTAGCCCCTGTGCTGCTCATAAAAGTCTATGAGCCTTCATCATTACATACCCTGCTATTCTAAGACCAACCTGTTTTAAGATTGTTTGATGGTAACCAGTTACTAATGTCATAATCCTCAAGTTATAAATCAGCATAAAGATCTGTTACGTGTTGCGTGTACTTGAAGATATATTTTAGATATATTTTCTCAGTTTTGCTGAGATATCGGTGTCGTATTTCCCTACCTTGTACAAACAATGTTACATAATCATTCAGCTAACTACTAGATTATGGAAAGTCGTCCCTGACTTATATATACAGAATAAATGTCGTCATTTGAAAACAGTGAATCCGTGACATTTGCGCCCAGTTGAAATATCACCTTAGACATTTGCACCCCCACCCCGATGAAATATCACCTTGACCATTCCCCCCCCCCCCCCCAGTAGAAATATTACAATGGACATTGGAGCAAATATCCGAGGATATATTTCACCTGTGGGGCAAATGTCCAAGTTGATATTTCAGCTGGGGGTGGGGTACAAATGTCCAATGATACATTTAAAGACTGGGGCAAATTTCAGGGTGTGGGGGGCAAATGTCCGGATTCCGAAACCAGTATATTTAGAGGAGGTAAACTACATTGTGTAAAATTAAATTATAAACTTTATATATGAAGCCTATCATCTTTATATAGAAACAGTCGTATATATAATACGGTTTTGTCTTTAAATGATACGAACATTGTCCGATATGAAACCGATTTACAGTTATATGGACACAGTTTATTATTATATTGAGGAAAATGTCGATATATGAACCCATCACACCTTTATATAGAGTCAAACTTCAATAAATGGTAGGGGTTTGTCTTCATATAATACGAAAGTGCCTGATGTGAAACTAGTTTACCATCAAATGAAGTGAATATCCTGTATACACATAAGAACCCATCACGTCTTTGTTTAGAGTAAATCTTCTAAATATAATAATGTGGTTATCTTTATATCTTAATAATACTGTCTTATTGGAGAGGTCATCAGACCTCTCCACAGTGTTGGCTTTAATTGCTGGCGGCATCCATTTTTGCGTATCAAATTTTAGTTAATGATCTCATATTAAGCCTAAAATCATGAAAACCAGTCTACAAAGATAGTTATGCGCATGCTCCGAATCAAAATACGAATTCATTTAAACGAAACCAAAATTTAACATCGAGTCAAAACGGCCCATGGTTAAAACGTCCCATTATGAACAGAACGTACAGAATAAATTTGTATTCTCTTAAATCAACTGACTCACAGCGGGCCGATAAAGGAAAAAAAATGCTCTTACATCTTGAGATTTTTGCTGCAATTGTGAAGAACATATTTAAACTAAGTTACTGATTCATTTTTTTGATACAGAAAAACATCAAAATATAAAGTTTTACACACTTTTATTGGTAAAAATAGTTACCCCGTCAGTCACGGGGTAGAAACTTTAGTTATATAATTAATTTTGACGCAACCTTACAAGTAAGCGCTGTCGCTCAGTGGTCTCGATCGTCGCTCTATATTTTAATGACCGAAAGGTCGTGGGTTCGAATCCTGGTTAAGTCAAAACTTTTTTTTCAGTTTTCATGGTGTATAGAAGCATAATATTATGTTTTTTTTCATAGTATATTAAATTCTCTTAAATCTTAAAGAAAAAAAAATTCAGCAAAATTCTGTGAGTCAGTCGCTTTAACTAAACACAAAAAATACTATTACTAGTATAGGGATGCATTTCTTATAATGCATGCTACTTTTTAAAAACTACAAATTCTAAAATGCATTTTTTTTCTGAGAAGCTCATCAGCCTGTTGAACAAATTAATATTTAGCCATACTCATGAAAAAATGGTAAATATTTTTTACGAATTTCAGAGCATTTTTGACAAGTCCATTTCCTCGATTTGGATCAATTTTACGCCCTTTTAATATTTAGTCCAGCTTAACAGATACTATCGCTGATTATTTTGTAAAACATTTGGACTCAGAAAGGTGTAATAAAAGCTTGAAAGGGAAAACTTAATGAGCCTAAAAAAACAGCAGCTTAACATGGGAGTTCTGGCTTCAACAACTACTACATGCATTGTTGTAAAAGAGAGGGGAGTAAAGCCTTAGGGGCTTATAAGAAGATCCCCAAGATTCTACAAGGTATGAAATACATGAGGTTATCTTAATTTGTTTCATTTATTTAAATGATAGATACACAACTATAAAAACATTTGAAATAACTAAATTATAGTCAGTTTCGGTCATTTTGCCTAGTAAGGTATTAACTATTATAATAGTTCGGTTACTAGTTTTTATAATTATTTAAGTCACAGAACGTTTAAAAAATTCAAAATGATCTTGGAAACAAGTAGATTCGTTCTTTCAGTGACGACAGCTGCTGACCTCTCTTTGGCTTACTTTTTAAAGGAAGCTAACTTGTATGTAATCAGTTCACAATTGTAATAAGTTAAGTTTCTATATACTAAACCAGCACTTCTTTATATAGAGTAATATTTGAATTCATTCTATATACAGACGGATTGGTATTCTCTCTATATAATGGAAAACTGGTTTCATATTATTCATCGACCACATCATACAATGACAAACGAGTGTTATACATGGATGAATGACTATGTAAAGACGTGGTTTGTTTTATAGAATTGAAGTTCACTCCGTATAATGGTGCATTGTCATAATATTATAAAAAAAAGTTCGTATGATAGAACTCTATCGTATATATACAAATGTATATGGTAGAGATTGACTCTATACAAACACTTACTAGTTAACATAGAGGAAATTCCCTTTGGATATATAATTGTGATCTGGTTTCATGTATTATACAAAAATAAACCCATGTCATATATAGAAAAAATGACTCTATATACAGATGTATTGGTTTAATGTATAGTAAGTTCACTTTATATAATGGTAAACTGGTTTCATATAAACTCGTATTATAAACAGACAACCCGTGTCATATATAGAAGATTGACTCTATATAAAGACGTGATGGGTTCATATGTATCGGAAATTAATATGACAGTGAACTATGTCCATATAACTGTAAATCAGTTTCATATTGAACAATGTTCGTATCATATAAAGAAAAGCCCGTGTCATATATAGAAGATTATCTCTGTATAAAGGCGCACTAGATGTGAGCCCGGGCTTCAATGATAAACGTTCTCGATATTGTTACTTCAAACATGCATGCTTTTAATGTTTTTATGGACATTTGTTTGACATGTTGTGTGATAAATTATGTAATATTTTGTGATTCACCAGAAACGGGTTTACCTCCTTAGATAAATTACAAAAAAAATGTGCTGTCGTTAAAGATCTTTTACTGCTACAGATCTTGAAAATTGAAAGAATTTTAAACAAGTTTTCTAAAAAAATAAATCTTACTACTGCAGTTTTGGTTAGGAGAGACATAAACTCGAACACTCAGTCCCACTAATCCCACATGGCGTGCCCCTTTCCAAGAGCAAAAAGAAAAAAATCTGTTAAAACAACAGTAATTATTGTATAAGAATGACTTGCATCATTTTGCAGAGGTAACTGTAATGACAGAAAATGTGCTCAAGGTCTCCATGCATTAAATGGTTAATTACTGCTAAGTAATAAGTATTTGTATTAGAGCTACTGAACCACGGATGACCAAAAAAAAGCGACTAAAGTTTTATTCTGTTTCAATTCCAGTTTTTTTTTTTCTTCAGTTTTGTTTTTCTAATTCGGCAAGAATGCAGTTTTCTAGGCGACACCAATGATCGAACAGATCAGTAAATATCATTCGATTAAAATGCAAAAATAATTTTACGATACAAAGTTTTCGGAGTTTTCTGCGTCTATTTTTAGTTTTCTGTTTTCAGAAGAAAACACTCCTTCCATATTTGTTGACATTCGCCAATTTTCGCAAATATCAAGAAGTTTTGTCCTTAAAAAATGTCAACTTGATACTCCCATATATATGAGCTTCATTGACGCTTCAGTGACATACAACAGAATTGTTCAAAACTCTTCAGTTTTCACAAATCGGCAAATTCGTTTTCTAATAACATAGAGTAGTTAATATCTAGGAAGATCACTTCATATTTCATTGAATATATAATTTCATCGATTGAAAATGTGATTCTATATGCATGTATTTTCACATGACAAAGTTTATTCTGTCTATATAAGACAGGGACAGCTTTCCATAGAAAAGAGTTAAACAAATATCCGATGTGACCGGTTGAGTTTAGTGTCAGAGTATTTTCATGTCGAACAATATATTTTGTACCCTGCAGAATCAAAATGTTACGAAATAGAGCTAAATTCATTATCGTATGCTGGATTTGTATAGCATCTGTGCTAGTTTTTACTAATAGCAGGATAACGCGTTTGACTTATGATTTATATGAGGATGGCACAAAACGAGGAGAGATTACACAAACTAATGAAAGCGTAGGAAAACTGTACAATAACCTTGTCACTATGGATACACTATTTCACACACAGGAACTTGAAAATGGACACTCAGTTTTTAGAAATTATTCTGTCAGACACCGGAATATTTCTAGCACAACTCTTGATGATATTTTCATAAGTGTGAAAACGACTCGTGTGAATCATAAGTTTTTGAAAGAAGTTTTGATGGAGACATGGATCAACGTGGCAAGAAAACAGGTTTGTCAACGTTTGATCAGTTTTCTTCTAATTTATTACCTGAGTTGATTTATCATTGGTTACATTTCCAGACCAGTGTCACTATAAGAGTTTTTTATGTCTTTATCCTTAGGGGTCAGAGCCACAGACTATTGTATTAGTTACATGTTTGCCAAGTCATCAGGCAATCGTATACTAGCCTAATTAATAATGCTTAAAGAGCTGAACCGCTGTGTTTTTAAGGCGTTGAAGATGAACAAGCATAAACAAGCAGCCTGTAAAATCAGTTCACCTTCGGAAGCAAAATAGTGAGACTTCTCGCATACTATGTTTGGTGCTCGTCTCAAAACCTTCCAGTACTTTGCGAGATTCACTATAAAACCTTATTATCATTTTACAATTTATAACTGTATAAGGAATGATAATGAAATACGCCAGTTATTGTACGTTCTCAGACAGGCACCGAACATGTTGTATGAGTGTCTAATGGCTTAGTATGTATGAAACCAGTACAATTTCTTGACTCCAAGTGTCTTTAAACAGTGAAAGATATGGAACAGAACAGAACAAAATCTTTATTACAAACGTAAGCATAAATTATAAGCTCAATGACATAATGCTAGATGTAATATAACAGCACGTGCTGTGAAAAAAGGGCCTTTATTCACTAATATATCGTGAAAATGCTGAAAAATAAATACAGTCTAAAAATAAAAAGCTGTTAGAAATATTACACAGATGTGTGTTTATTAATTAATTGCATTGTAGTTATTCACGAGGCTAATTTGCTGTCCATTTACTAGGCTACATATGTACATCGCTTTAATACAAGAATACATAATTAATGATACAGAACAGGCACCTATATCCGTGAGATGTCGTTCAAAGTTAACCTGTCCGTCAGTTCGCCTGTCTGCAGCAACAATATCCATGGAAAGGTTTTTGGGTTTCAGTCATGGCAGCTTTCCTATTTACTTATGTGTGTAAACTCACGTCTATGGCCATGTTATGGGAATACGGTAACAAATGTCTTGACTTAATTTTTCTATCTATTTTGAGTTTACGCATTTGGATACATTATTCTTGCTTTTCTTTTTCAGACTTATATATTTACAGAAACGTATGATGCAGACTTGTGGCGGAAAGCGGAAGGTGAGTTTTTACACAATACAATAAAACTAAAGTGGCTTCTATATTAGCCAATACATAAAACAGAAAATGTTTGTACTTAAAGAAATTCCAGTTGTATTTGTTTACGCATCGAAATTTTGTTACTGTCTTATATTTTGTCAGGAAACATATCGGAATATATATTTTTTTCATATTTTCACTTCATATTGTAAATAAGGCGAAAAAATATGAATACTCTACATGACACGGTAGATTAGCTCCCCAGGCAGCATTTCACTTTATCGAGGGCCATGGGTTCGAATCTCGCTACAAGCATGATTTGTTTTCCAATATTCATGCTGTATAGAAACATTAAAGTATTTTTTTTTAAATGGTGTTATGTCTTATCTTTGATTTAAAGGAAAATTAATTTGAAACTAAAATCTGGAGGTCGGTAATTTTACATCTTTAGCGGAGGAAGCTTATATTTCCATATGTGTATCTGATCAATTTTTTCCGTTACTATAAATTTTTAAAGGTTGTAAGCAACGTTATGTACTAAATTGTAATACATCTTTTTGAACACATAAATATTGATTTTTAACGAAAATATCAAAACTTTTCAAAAATAACTGACTGAGTGATTAATATGTTTTTGTCAAGTTTTTGTACCGGATGATAATGTTGAAATCTTTTGACTGCATGGCTAGTATTACATTGAATTTCTACAATGGTATTGCCAGTTTTTTTACATGGACACGGTCGATAAACATTTTTAGACTCTAAAACTTATTGAGTGAATGGTATATAGTATAGATAATGATCTTGAGTTGATGTATCATCAAGTCATTAAAATCGATGGAGTAGAGCTATTTGAATAAAGGGAATAGTTGTAACACACACACATATATATGTAAACCCTTATTATTATTTTTTTTTTAGTAGATTTCAACTTCGTAAGTGGATCTGAGTCTTAAACTTACGCTTGTGGTCAAAGTGTACTGACGACTTTTCTAAGAACAACAAACATTGCCAGTCTGACTACTTAAATGTATTCATCCAAGAAAACGTGTAACTCCCAATTAGTAGTCATAAATTAAATTTACAACTAAATGTATACTTATAAGGTGTTTTTTTTTTCCTTTTCATTCATATATCTCATAGAAAGGAAAATAAGTCTTTTTACTTATAATATATAAAATTTCTGAAAAATATTTTTTTTCAGCATTTATCTCGAGTGTTATGCATCTTTGTTATTTTGAATAATTACGTATATTACTTGTTTTGCAGCTGGTCATGTGATCAACACAAACTGTTCCATAGGTCACAACAGGTATGGATCTGTGATGTTATATAATTTACATGATTTAATTATTGTAAAGCCTGATTCATATTTACCACAACATGTATACTTTCAGTGCTGCAATAATGCTAAATGAAAAGGGTACTATCTGTGCCTAATCGGTTTCATCTTTTGTAAGATGTTTAATAACATGTCATACTATCTTTGAACAGAATTTGTCGGTTTACGCAATCAACATGTATCATACAGTTTAGGAATGCTACAGGTGTATCGGACTTATTCTTTCAACCTGTTCAGCAGTCTACAATACAGAAAGAATTGTTACATTGAACCACATAAAATGAGGTCCGTACCTTAACTGGACAACAACAGATTTCTTGCTGATAAGCACTGATGGAAATACGAATACTTGGAGTGCTATACCCACTGAAAGCTTGTTACAGATTTAGTGAAAATAGGGAGCAGTTGTTAAATTTAAAAAAGAGTAAAATTGTACAAATGTGCACCAATTTGTCAGGAAGCCCCTTTTAGTTGATTTATTATTACAAGGTAGCACACGCTTAGAAGCCTATGATTTTCTTTTTATTTTGATGAATCCTGCGTCACGAGCACAAATATAAAACTCTGAATATTTATGTATTCAACACAGCAGTTGATACGATAGTGTCGTTCGAATAGATAAATATTTATTTTTTGTCTAAATCATCCCTACATATCAAATTTGAATAATCGCAAGTCTGGCTTTAATAAATTGAATCGGAAAATAAATGTTTGCACTAACGTTTTTGTCAACAGTGCCACAGAAATAGCGAAACGGATGTGTTTTAAACTACAAAAAATGTATATACTCTGTTGGAAATGAAAGTGTGCACTTTCTAAATTTGAATATCACCACTTTAAAAGATGTATCGACCTCAAATTTTCAACACACTGTGCTCGAAGCATGTACATTCGATCTTGCTTATATTTTACTATAATACCTTAGATTTAACTTTACAAGCAATAGCGTACTGCCTGCGTGTCTGAGGAGACCATATGTCGGACCAACACTGTCACTGCGTCATCGCACCGCTCATTTGCAGTGAGTAAGATGTCATTTACCCTATTGACGAAAGCAGTGGAACAGGGTTCTCTTCTCCGACGAGTCTAGATTCAAACTGTGTCACCATGATAGCTGGGGTCGTGTTTTTAGACGAAGAGGGGAACGTTTTTCAACAAGTTGTTTGTGAGTTCCTGGGGACGAGGAAAAACATGTTTGCTGTTGTACAGGACCGCTAGAGGCATCAAGGATATATCGGCCAGATTATGCGGCATTTTTACAGCGAGATATGCCTTCCTTGTTCATGCACGACAGTGCCAGCCCTTATACAGCGTGTATAACTCAATAGTTCCGCAACCAAAACTGTCAACATGTTGCCCTGGCCTTGATTCTGGCTACACTTAGTACAGTTTGATTGATATTTCAATTATATGATATTATATTGTTATACAAACCACATTAATATACATGAACAGAAAATCGCTAGTGTGTAAAATGGCGCAAGAGTTTGACTGGTTCATCAGCTCAAAGAAGCAATGGTTCTGTCATGTTGATGACGACAACTACTTGAATGTACAGAGACTGGTTATTTTTCTACAGCAGTACAACCATACTGATGATTGGTATTTAGGTAGACCCAATCGAAATTATCCTAAAACGGTCAAGGACAGGTCTAATCCAGGGGTAAGATTTCTTTACATAACTTTCTCTTTTCATCATAATTCCATTTTTATCAGTAATTTTTTATGTAATACTATCTGTTTAAATTCTGATATCATGTGTCAAGCTTGAAAAGCAATTAGTTGGGTGATAGGTTCGAGAACCGCTTACCACCAGATGCACTCTGTAATATATAGATGTATAAGAACTAGAATGCCAACTGAATGAAATACAGTTAACAAACATTTCCGTCTTGCTTTCTTATAAGAGGTACCTTAAAATGACATGTACCAAATAGCAGGATTATACATGTATTGTTAAATTACCTTGTACAATAGGGCACTATTTCTGGTTGTTGGCAATCTTTATATGTATCCATATTACTTACTGAACATTAAAACATTAAATTCAAACATAGCCTTTTCTATGGAGGAGGATCACCGCCAAAATTATTAAGGAATAGAAATGTTGCAACTGGTGAATTTTCATAGTACATGTTCAAAAATACGTGCAAGTAAATACATAGATGCAGACATTACAGATCTCTATCATATTTCTAAATGCAAAACTCTGTAGAATAAAACACATCTTGCTTAAATGCAAGTGTTACAAAAATTCTTCAGTGATAATGTACACATTTCTAAATGCACAACTTTGAAAGATTGAAACGTTCAGCAATGCAAAATAAATAATGATTTAATCAAGTGTCGCTAAAGTCCATTGTAAAGTATCCGAATACAAAACCTTAAAGAATTAAATGCTCAGCAATGCAGCATACATGAATGCTACAGAAGGGAAGACATTGGTATCGGTAGATGTACAATATAAAACTACTCTAAAAGTCTCACTTCTATTTTTATTTCTATATCTATGAAATAATATTTTAGATGCACAACCATGCAACGTAAAACTAAAGACAGTTAAAATAATTTGTGAAAAAGAACAGAATAGAAAATAAAGCTTAGGACTTCAACATAGTTTATCATCCATACATCCTCATGCACATATACAGTCATGTCAATCAAAATGAATTATACAGAGAGTGGATGCTTCGGCAATACATTTATTGCTCTGAATATGACCATTTGCAACTAGTTATAGTCTAGAGATTTTAAACTTCTACAAAACAAAACTGCAATTTCTGTGGAACCAAATATGAGCTTGTAGATATGAAAATATTCACAAGTAATAATCTTATTAAAAATCTAATCGTCTGTACGTCCGTATGGCAAACCTATTTCGGCAAGTTGGATATATCTTACGTTCTACTTGTACCAATGGCTTCATACTATGTACACTTACTTACCAATACAAAGGCCATGGTTTCATAACTGTGGCATCCATTTTCCCCAGTAATCTCCCTCCCCCTTTTGCACTTTGAAAGGTGGTACGGTTAACCTTTTTCGACAAGTCGGGTATATTTCAACTTCAAAAAATAGCCCTGAATTTGGCTCTTTACATTTTTATTTACAAGTACAAAAGGTCATGACACTGCCAAGTAACATAACGGTGTAAACCAATTTTCTGTAGTTCCTGAACTTAGTTAATATGTAAACCTTTTTAAGTTGGATATTTTTCACCTTTAACAAATAACAGACAGTTAAGGATTTTACTGACCAGTACAAATACAAAAAGACATTATTAAGTTACATAGCGTATCAATCACTTTTTTTGGAGTATTCTCCCTTTTCTGAATTTAGAGAATAATTTATCCTTGCAAGTTGGGTATTTTTCACCTTTTAATGACCAGTTCAGTATCCCGAATTTAGTTTATAACATGTGTTAACAAAAGGAGTCTGGCTGTGCTGGCCATGATCTAAAGATTGGTTTCTGACAAAAATACTTTTGGGGGCATGAGTGTCTACCAAACACAGGACCTTGTTGAACATATGCTATGAAACTTTACAACTTGTAACATTTCTTGTGAGATATAATTTGGCAGCGACACTCCTCCATACTTTTCAACATGATCGTTAAATTTTCAATCTGACCAAAAGAAAAACCTGACATTTTGGTTTGCACTCGGAGGAGCTGGCTTTTGCATCAATCAAGCATTGGCAGTCAAAATGGTTCCATATGCGGGGTAAGATATCGCTTTATCTTCTTTTGTTTTTATTTCACATAACATATAACAACATTTGAAGGAGTTTCACGTTTTTATAACCTGCAAATAGGTGTAATTATCTTGGAGATCATTTTCAACGAACAAGAAAGATGAGCTTTAAAATTGTGTCAAACTTCAAGAGCCAACTCATATAAGTGTTACATTCATTTGAATGAAAGACATTAGTTTTCTGATAAAGAGCAACTAATTACATCGCATGACCTTGAAAGGGCAGAAGGGATGTTCTGACTTGGACTGTAAAAACCGAATAATGGAAAATTGTTTTTGAAAGCCATTGAAAATTAAATGATTACAATTCCTCGCACATTTCTTGCGGCAACCTGCCAGTTTAGTCTTTATAATAAACGGTATATTACTGCTTTTGTTGCAGGACTTGAAACCGTTGGTAAATATGATAAGGTTTTTACGAAAACAAACTGAGTTTTGTCCCTTTGTTTACAGAGGGGACAACATGATGCAAGCCGCAGAACGTATCGGGTTGGCTGATGACTGTGCGATAGGATATATTATAGGTGAAGATTTAGATGATTAAGTAGGAATTTCTTTTCCTTTTAGTGATGGGACGAAAGTCATTTGTGTCACATTTAAAACGACACTGTCAGTCATTGTTTTGTATAGTTCTACCCACAGTTTTAAGTTATCTACGACATGTATCGAGGGGTCAACAATTCATTCATTCATTCATCCATTCATTCATTCACCCGGCTAGCACAGCTTGTAGACCATCGGACTGTCAATCCAGGGGTTCTCAGTTCAAATCCCAGTTTCTCTGTAATAATTGATGTTGGACAATGCGTCTAAAGATCATTTGTCCCTCACCTTTGATTCAAGTGAGGAAGCAGTGAACTGCTTGCGAAAAATTGGTTAATACCAAAAAAGATGTTGAAACTAGCGTAAACCCCAATACAAACAAGTAAACGTTCTTTCAGTCATTCTTTCGGAAAGGCGCCTTAGTGCAGAATAGAACACCGGGATCCCTAACCGCAAGTTTAGTGTTCAAATATCGTAAAAAGACTTCCGTAATCTGTCCTTTTTAAGCTTTATTTCATTTCCGGCTAGTACGTCAGGTAGCTGCCAGAGAGGAATGAATACAGGGTACAGTCATGAATAAACGATATATATTACGACACCATCTTGGAAAATGGTACATGATAAGAACCCAGGCACAGAAGAAACAGTCTATCCCTTATTTGAAAATCCAGCAGACGAAGTGCACATTTTATTGCCAATATTTACGTACCGATTTGTATTGGAAAGAAGAAGAAAGCCGCTGAGTCCGTTGCTTCTGTGCGTGTTCAGGGGTATTGGCCTACCACCGAGGCAGAGTTGTGAAATGGTTTCCCTACCGATTTAAGGGCCATTGACTACCAGTCATATATTTAATGAGAAATTTAACAGTTTCTAGTGTAGGATGTTGGAAGACCTTAGATATTAATTGAGGTCTTTTTGAATAATAAATAATTGTTTCAGAATTTAGTTATCACGTTAAAAATAAAATTTACAATCTCTCCAAAAATCACTCGTATATCTCTAACATACTCCAATAATGATTTTCTTTACTTACTTCCAGATAATATATTGCACACAAATTTGACAGTGATAAAATATTTTCATTCACACGTGGAAGGTTTGCGGGGTCTGCGTGTGCCGCTTATAAAAGACCAGGTAGGTTTATTTTTTTTTTCCGCACGAGTTTGTTTCAGTACGTTTTGAACACGAGAATCCAATTATATTTGGCACAGACATTGCAAAGTAATAACAGACGTAGTTCTAAAGACTTGCTCTGCATGTATCTACAGACAAAGAATTTACTAAAATCTTAGACTGTCGACTTGATAGACGTAGTTACCAAACACTCGAGCAAAAGAGGTTGCTTCGCTGTAACGCGTCTTTACAGACAAGTTGAAATAATCCACAGAGTCGTTTGTTTCACACTGAATCATAATGCTTGTATTCATTTCAGATCACATTAAGCTACAGAATAAAAGCCAAAAGAAAAAACTTGGTGACTATAAAAGGATTTCCCCATAGCATAGATCCAACAAGGTATACAAAATATTTGTCTCATTGCTTAATAAGAATGTATAAAGCAGTAACTGGGCTATCTCAAAACGTCCTTCCTGAACATTTGGTAGATAAAATAGTACGTGTACATCGAACACTAAGTTCGGAAAGTTTTATTTAAGCACAATTCACGGTAAGGGGAAATCGTGCGACAGTTATCGATACCATTGCGACATTAAATGGCAGGAGATTTTGCGACATTTAGCGGTAGTTGCGACATTTAGCTGCAATGGTGCGACATTTTACGGCAAGTGCGACATTTAGCGGCAATGGTGCGACATTTTACGGCAAGTGCGACATTTAGCGGTGTTGCGATATATGACGGCGCCACATACTGCTTACGAGGTGTGCAAATCAAGCAGGCCGGCCCGGCTAGCTCAATCGATAGAGCATCGGATCATAAATCGAGGGGTTTTCGGTTCAAACACCAAGCAAGGCCGGCTCAATGTCTCTGTGGTAATTGATAACGGACAAAGCGTCTATAGGTCTGTTGCCCCTCACCTCCGACGTAACTGAGGAAATCATCAGTTGCCTACGGAGAGACTGGTCAGTAAACTGGTTTGATGTCCAGGAACACTTGTTACGTAAACTGATCGCTGGAATATAACCACAGCTGTTGAAACTTGCGTTAAACCCAAATGAAACAAATCAAGCTTAAGATGTTTTTGCTGTATGGTAAAGCTTTGAGTTTAACTGCATAACCAAGCTTTAACAGTTTTACTGCATGACTAAGTTTTTTTTAGTTTTACTGCATGACTAATCTTTAAGAGCTTCCTGCATGAT
Source organism: Cyclina sinensis (assembly GCA_012932295.1). Taxonomy (NCBI): domain Eukaryota; kingdom Metazoa; phylum Mollusca; class Bivalvia; order Venerida; family Veneridae; genus Cyclina; species Cyclina sinensis. The sequence continues at coordinate 23,392,765 of JAAONU010000001.1, forward strand.
AAAGCTTTAAGAGTTTTACTGTATGACAAAGTTTTAAGAGCTTTACTGCATGACAAAACTTTAAGAGTTACACAGCATGACATAGCTTCAAGAGTTTCACAGCATGACAAAGCTTTAAAATCTTAACATCATGACCATGCTTTAAGAGCTTTACAGTATGACAAAACTTAAAGATTTTTACAGCATTACAAAGCTTTAAAAGCTTTACAGCATGACAAAGCTTTAAGAGCTTTACAGCATGACAAATGTTTAAGATCTTTACAGCATGACAAAACTTGAAGAGCTTTACAGCATGGCAAATGTTTAAGATCTTTACAGCATGACAAAACTTTAAGAGCTTTACAGCATGACAAAGCTTTAAGAGCTTTACAGCATGACAAATGTTTAAGATCTTTACAGCATGATAAAACTTTAAGAGCTTTACAGCATGGCAAAGTTTTAAGATCTTTACAGCATGACAAAGCTTTAAGAGTTTTACTGCATGACAAAGCTTTAAGAGCTTTACTGCATAATAAATTTTAAGAGATTTACTGCATGACAAGGCTTTTAGGGTAATACTGCAGGGCTAAGTTTTAGAAGCTTTACTGCATGGCAAAGCTTTAAAAGCTTTACTTCATGGCAAAGCTTTAAGAGCTGTACTGCATGGCAAAGATTGAAGTGTTTTACTGCATGGCAAAGCTTTAAGAGTTTTACTGCATTGCAAAGCTTTAAGAGCTTAAATGCATGAGAAAGCTTTAAGAGCTCTACTGCATGACAAAGCTTCAAAATTTTACTGCATGGCAAAGATTGAAGAGTTTACTGCATGATAAAGCTTTAAGAGTTTAACTGCAAGACAAAGCTGTTAGAGCTATACTGCATTTCAAAGTTTTTAGAGTTTTCAGCATGTCAAAGCTTTTAGAGCTTTATTGCAGAGCTAAGCTTTAAGAGTTTTACTGTAGGACAAAGTTTTTACTAGAGTTTTACTGCATTACAAAGTATTTCTCTTTCGATCCATGTATAATAAATAATTGTTAATTTTTATTCATCAGTTATGAAAAAACTTTTAAACTGAAAAACTGTTTTCGGAAAAATCCTCCAAAAATCTGGTCTTTCGAATGTTTGACGCGAGTGAAGTTAATTTCAAAACAAAATTCATTCAACAAGATGAAACGTAAATAATAAATAGATACTGAAAAAGAAAAGTTTTAATTGGCTATTCTGTGTAGAGCACCAAATCTGGATATGGCAAGAAATATACATATTCTTTTGGGTGTTTACTCTGCTTTTACACAAACAATTATGCTACATAAAATTGCAACTTCCCTAAAATCTTAAAATCTATCATACATGTAATAACTTCCCTAAAATTTTAAAACGGAAATAATAAATCAGGGTACATGTATATCCCAGGCCTGTGATACATTTACTACCGAACTTAAGAATTAACCATCATCTAATGAACATTAATCGGCAGGTCCTTGATATAAATTTAAAAAAAAAAAGATAATTATTATTTCTTTTAAAAAATTCATAAAGGGGTTGATATTTACAGAAAAGGGTCGGTAATACAAGATGCAGACAGCAATACATTAACTTACTTAATTAACATATTTGATTACTTGATTTCTATTAGTTGAAAATGACCAATGAATATTGTTTTTACATTTGAAACAAGGTCTGTCATTTTCTCCCACATTTGTGATTTGTTGTACATTAACTTACTTAATTAACATATTTGATTACTTGATTTGTATTGGCTGAAAATGACCAATGAATATTGTTTTTACATTTGAAACAAGGTCTGTCATTTTCTCCCACATTTATGATTTGTTGTACCTGATTGCCTGTAAAGGGTCGATGTTACCCGACTTTGCTCTAGTAATTATTTTTTAAATTTTGTTCTAAACAGGTTCCTGTCAGTGCACTGTTACCTTTACCCGGCGAGTGAGATCTGTTCGCAGCTCAAAACATGAAGCTGATTTCTAGTGCAGTGTTCAACCAAAAACTGACACGAGCTGTGTCTCTTCAGTACTGCCTAATATGTTTAGTGAAAGATTTGATTCGAGCTTCGCATTGATCCACTATTGCTATGGCCTGTGACTAAAACGCCATTGAAGACATCTGAAAGAAATTGTTAATTGCATTAAAATGGAACACAGTACAAGTATACATTTTTGTGTGTTCGCTTACTAGGCTTTTTGTTTATGGTACAGGCTTTCTGTTATTTACTTTTATTTTCAAATTCATAAGTGATGTTTTATTTAAGACATTCGTATTTTCTCATCATATCTAGCTATTTTAGCAGTCGCTAAATTCACGTGCTAACTTTTTCTTTTCTGTTCAAGTAAATACAAACTGTATGTTGAAACAGAGTTGCGTATTTTTCATTGACCTGTGGAATATCATATTACCGACGTCTATTGTAAGTGTTGGAATAGAAAAACCAAATGACGCACTGTTGTTCCGCAGAGCATTTGTATAACGTACGTATTCTTCTAATTAAACTTGAGCCAGAAAAGGCGATCGTTTGACAAAAAAAAAAAAAAAAATCTAGCATGATTCGTCTTTTAGAATGTTTTAGAGACTGAACATTTATGCGTTATGCAACTATTTTCGACAAGTGTTGTAATACTATTGTGTTTAAAAATTATTGCGCCCCCCCCCCCCCCACCCGTTGCAGTCACAACCAGTACGTTAGTCATTTTTTTTTTTTTTTTTTTTTTTTTTTTTTTTGTCGTCCACTGTCCTGAAAACTAAAAGTATTGCAATTATCGTCAACGTCGCCAGAAGTGATTAAGTTATCTAGGGGTTCGACTTGTGCGATATACAGACAATATCTTAGTTCCAGAGACTTATTAGGGTCTCAGCTTACCTGCTCACCAAATGCCATCGTAACATGGGGCCTTGGAATAAGATGAAAGAGGACCAAGTACATGTATATCACTAAGGATGCAGAGATGATCGAACCTGCAGCTCGTGCTTAACCATTCCTTTCAAATGCTGTTAATACATGTCTACTGTGTAATACATTTATTGATAAGCTAGAAACTAGAAGTATAATAAAGTAAATTTTGTTAAAGGTATTTTTTTGTTATTCTGTGTGAAAAGTTTTTTTGGACATGACTCTTGTACATACACACGTTTGTTTCAACCGAGAAAAGCATGATTAAATGCAAGTGACATCACCTTATCTTTTCTCAAAATATACTTCTATCATCAAAGTTAAGATATGTTTAAAACATTTTTTATCTGTATGGTTGCTTTGGCAAAATCTCGACCGACCATTCGCCACATCAAAGATAGAAATGGAACTTTATTTACGAGGTAATATATGTGCAACTGTCAAAAAAGAAATCATAATTCAAAAGAAAAATGTAAAAATATCAATAGTAAAAGATGTAAAACAAGAGGAAAAATGAAAAGGAAAAAAAATATCTCAAAGTTTTGTCCTGATTATATTCGCTTTTCAGTTTTTTATTCATTTAAAAAAGGAAAAAAAGCAGATGGGAAAATCTTGAGACAATAATAAGAAGTGCTGGTTGGAAATTCATCTGTAAGCATGATAAAAACAATAAAAAGTATCTAAGTCCTCTTCCTGATCAAGTCAACAGGTTCTGTCTATGAAAATAGTGTAGACTATGATGCATTGTTTCAAGAGTTGTCAATTCGAGCCACTGTTTGTGCAATCTATACAGTGTGCATTTGGTTCTTTCACGTTTTGATTGTTACTGTTTAAGTATGAGGGTACCCTCAACAAATTTATTAAATTGATTCTGAGTCAAAATTGTGTACCTCTACGGTTTTTACTGGGAGTGTTCTTTAAAAGGTTATTAAGTATAGGTAATCATTGAAAATAGTACAGACAAAGATGTGATTGCAACTAAAAACGTGATGATGGTGATAATGATTATGATGATGTTATGATGATGAAGTTGAGGGCGACTATGATAATGATCAGAAGAATGATGGTTATGATAAAAAAGAAGAAAGAAAAAGATGATGATGACGATGATGATGATGAGGGGGGATAAAGTTGAGGGCGACTATGATGATGATACCCATGATGAAGAAGATGCCGGTGGAAAGAAAGACGAGAATAAGTGGGAGCAAAAAACTTGACATGATGATGATAAGAAGGATGATGATGATAAAAAAGAAGAAAGAAAAAAAGAGAAGAAAACGATGATGATAAGAAGGATGATGATGATTTTTTAATATTTTCTGATTCGTATTATCCTCTTCTACATGACAGAAGCAGGTAGCTATAAGAATTAAAGAGTAATATGAGTGATCGAAAAAATCAATGGGAGGATGAATGAAAATAACAGATAAGAAAAAAAATTACCAGTCATTGTCTGGGATTTTTCCCTCATCTACATCGCTGTCGGGTGTATGTAAATGATGAATAAATTATGATATAATGATGGTATATTAAACCGTAACATTTACCCGACAGATAAGAAAATACTTTTCACTTGTGAACATTAAACAAAGATAATTACATTTAAAATTCCTCTGTTGTTATAATGTTTTCTCTTAAAGTTAATCCTTTTGTTGGTTTAAACTGCACATTTTGAATGATTATGTATTGGAACATAAGCAAATGTTTTAGACTACATTCTGACAGGAATTTAACAAACGATCATAGTCTATTTTCTACATAGAACAAAATAGTCTATCTCAATCAAAGAAGAACCAATTCATTGTAGATGGTACATGAATTCCTGTGTTCATTTGATAAATGACATAAATACGAATACTTAAATTAATACTTTAAAAATGCATTAGTGAAGAAGAGTTCTAGATCTATTGTAAAAGGTCTTGTTTTATGAAGTGTTCTGTTAAATTATCTAAGAAATAGTCAGGAAAATAATATTATATGTTGAATTAGAAATGTAGAACTACTACTGGTTCTTATTAAACATTAAGTTGAGCATTGCTATTTAGCTTTTAAAAAATGGATATTTAAAAAAAAAACATTTGCCATATGATTGGTAGAGTCGGTCTTCATGAAAATTTAGCATATAGGAATGAAAGAATTGTGGTCAAGGTCTCCGTCAGAATAGCAGCAGGGGCTAGTTATTGATACAAGGGATGACTCAATAGATTGTTGGTTTGTTGGCCCGGCAAATGTGATTCTGGCCTTCATTTTAGACCGGCATCGGCTGAGAACGTCCCTGTTTCTTTCAGCATTTGCCTGCTTTTATTTTAAGTTTAGGTCTGCTTTCTTTCTGACCTGGTAGTCATTCTCAGTCCTTCTGCCCTTACATTTTGCCATGTATAAAGAAAACAATATGAAAACAACTGTATAAGATAATCTGTTTTGCTAAATCATATCTAGAAACTCTTTAACTTACTATGTTTTGCATTCATAAAAGTCGATGTTGCTCTGCAATCTGATTTAAAGGAGCTCCTAAGTAACTCCCAGATATCATGTCAATTAAGAAGATCTGAACTTCAGCCAGATTGTGTTGTTCTGATTTAATCCATTGGCAATATGATATTCTAGAGAAACTTACATTTTCTTCTCGAATTATCTGGCAGCATCCTTTTTTCTGTGCCAGTTGCTCAGCTTTTTCTGTACACAGCTGTCTGCTCTCCTTCCAAAAGGATCTAGTTAAAACATAAAGTACCGGTCGTATAAAAAAAAAACAACAACTGAATTTACAAACATACGTTAATAAACAACAGTTTACCACAGTTTCGAAATGTTGCTTCCAAAATGTTTTGCTTAAACTTTTAAAGATGTCATACCTCCTTGAAGCGTAGTTGGCTGTAATCTGCCTCTAAAATTAACGCAGTACATGTGTAGTGGATTTTAGGTAACATAGGATAATTATTTTTTAGGACTTTACTATTTAGATATTGTGCCACTTATAGGTCCGGAGTTCTTTTAAATCGACAGCAAAAGAGGCCTTTTCAAGATGGTGGGTCTGCTGTCAACCTCGACGACATATGACTCGCCACTTCGCGCTGTCCTGTGATTGTACTCCACCACAGAATACTACAAGAACACTGACATTTAGAGTCTCTTGTCCTAATTATACACTGTACATGAATGTAACAAGAAGCTGATCTGTATAGTTACTTTATATAAATCTTAGCTAAGACATGATTTAGTAGACCTATGATTGCATATGTAATTTGCATTTTCAAAGATGTCTTGTAACAGTAATGAGTATCGTCTGCCTTTTTACCTTTTTATTTTATATAAAAAGGCCTCAACGGAATACACGGAATACTATGAATGAATTTTACAAAACATAATTTGAAACTAGACACTCTAATGCTGATCCAAAAGGAAAAGGCGTCTGAATTATTTCGATTTATTTTTAGAAACAAGATGAAAGAACAGCAGCAACAACAACAACAACAATAATAGAGGAGGAGAAAAGAAGAAAAATATATTTAATTAGATATTTATCTAGTTTTGGAGGAGGGGAGGCTCTAGCAGCGATGGCTTTTCCTTTTCTTTTCTCGTCTCCTTTCCTTTTGTTTTGCAAGCCATGTTGAGATAAAACCAAAGCTCAGGTCAACTTTCTTTGCTTTTCGTTTGGTCTTTTTCTTCTTGCCGGCGATTTTAACACCCGACTCAGTCCTTGCCAGAGCATCAACTTCTTTTTCTTTTGTGTAATGTAATGGCAACACGCTGTTTTTCATCCCTTTAGTTTTCTTTTTCTTTTCGTCCTTTTTGTCTTGATTTCACCCAATTCTTCTTTCGTTTCTCTGGCTTCTAAAGAGTTCTCTTTGTTATCTTTCACTTCTGCCACCAATGCTCTGAACATCTCTCCTATATGATTGGAAATGCTGATTTCAACTTCTGGAAATGACCTTTCAATGTCGACTCTTCGGTCAGCAGCGGTCGGGGGTTTGAATGAAAAAAAATCGTTTTAATTATCATTTCGTGCAGTGTCTTGCTTTGGAGCTTGTAAATTTATCTTTCGCTGTGGTTGTTGTTGTTGTTGTTTTTGTTGATGGTGATGATGGTGGTTGTGTGAAGAAGATGATGATGTTGTTGTTTGTGGTGGTATTTGATGATGATATTCTAGTTCGACATGAACAAATGAAATCGGAAAATCCAATGTTTCATGATTTTACTATAACAATTCCCAATTCTGTCAAGTCTCCTACTATGTAGACCTACGAACTAAAAGCGTTTGATGTTAAGAGACTGCTGCTGTATTTAATGAGATTATGGGAAAAAATGATAAGATTCCATTCATTAGGCCTACTGACATGTGTTCGAATCCTGTTGAAATCATTTTTCAAGTTCAAGTTCAATTTATTACTGCCAACATTCAATACTGACTATACTAGACAGGCAAGTTCTTGCAGTTTATATGATGACTGCTTCCTGGGTTCATACCAGTACTGGCGCCGAAATTGAGGATTGTCGCCTCTAGTAGTGGGATTCCAGCAACCTCCGGATCGGGAATATGGCGCTCTAACATCTCGACCACCGCTCTTCCACTTTTGTTAAGTTTTCATTGTGTATAAATTATTCTTACTCCATAGTATATTAATATCTCTTTATTTTTAAAGAATTTTTAAGGTAATTTCTAACCATACTGCAACATTTTCTTTGCGGTAGATAAAAACCGTTTCCGTGAACTCTTTGCTTTCGGTTCGTGAATCCAAAATGGCGACCATTGTCAGAGGTCTGTCGAGGTTGCAAAACAAAAATCAGGTCCTTCGAGCCATAAGTTCGTCATCATGCAAATTAAATGTTAATCGAGGAGAAGGCCCGAATGTTGATAAAGTCACACATACTGGACAGGTTAATTACTGTTGCATAATTAATAGAGTTGTCTTTTTCTTAGTGTGTTATTTAAAAATGTATGGGTGGGGAAAACAATATTGTTGCTATATCCCTTGTCCAAAATTTGCTTTTAGTGGTTCCAGGTTAGTGTATATGTTCCTACTAACGCTTACGTGTCTGAGGGGTAGTTTTCTACTGCCTTACTAGTTTAGCAGTGGCTGTCGCTGGCCAAAACCTTGGGGCTTGCAGCCTTATAGTTGGGGGTTATCATTTATATTGATAATTTTAAACATTTACAGAAGTTATTATTATTGAATTATGATAAAATGTTTTGTAAGTAATTCTGAGTTACGTTTACTGATTTTTTTTGTTAAATCAACGACAATTTAATTTTCTACATGTTTCACAGGTTAAAACTTGAAATTAAAACCTAACTTCTGTAGAAAATTTCCTATTCCATTCCTATAATATGCTCATTCATTTGTCCATTAATATTTATTACAGGTCTGGGACAAAGATGACTTCAGGAGACAGAGATTTGTCGGCAAAGATAAGCTGGTAATCTCCTTTCATTTTATTATTTTTGTCTATGTTTTATGGCAGTGGCTACGGTTACGGAACCGTAATCCTAGCCTCCGAGTCTAGGATTACGGAAGTCCCGTAATCCTAGACAAACCCACTGGAATAGGCTACGGTTACGGAAGTCTTTTTAAAGAAGAGTTACATACAGAAAATTGAGTGATAAACCGTTAATTGTCTCAAATATTACATTTTCTCCAAAATGAGCCAACACTAATATTATGATTTTCCATCTTGGTTGTTGTTCTGTTAAATGTCATTGTCGTCATCTACAGACCATTCAAAGACGACTGAGGTGGGGGTTATATTTGTCAATGAAATTAAATAAATTTCCTTCGCCTATGTAACTTGGAAGTTATCAATGAATGTTTTTAAGGAATACGACAATTCAAGAAGGATTTCTTTCAATAATTTGAATGGTCCTAACAAGGGCTGTTTTAGTTCTTAAAGACTGTTTACAACATGTAGTCAGTTTTTTTTTTAAGGATAGAGAATGATCCGAATAAAGATGAAAATGGATGGCAATTAAAAGAAAAACAACAACAAAACATAACATATTTCACAAAGAACGAACACATGTTGATATGTGCAAATTATGATGCAATGATCTTTTAACAACAATAATTCCATTTCTTAAAAATGTTTATTCAAAATCAATGTTAAATTCACAAAACAATGACAAAAAAGGAAAAGGACAAAGTAAAAAATGAAATAACATGTCTGTAACAAAAACCAAGAGCTAACAATTTCGATGGAAAAAAAAACTTGTAAAAATACAAATTTTGGCGGGTTTGAGCGCCTCCTCGTAGTGTGGCCTGGATGTAGATGGACATGTAAAATAGATTTACACGATTTTACATTTCAACATTTTATTTAAAAAATATATATATAACTTGTCTAACTTCAACTGAACGCTCAAATGACTGACAGTGTGAAGATGACCACTATATTTAACTTTAGTTCGTTACTAAAACAACAACAATCAAAATGGCCTACAGAATGACAGTTTGATAATGAAAATTTGGTAAAATGGTTTGTGTAATAAATAAAAAAATAAAATTTGGCATGCTTTTTTATCTTTAACTGTTGAAAGTACGCTTCTTAAAAAAAACTTCCGTAACCGTAGCCTTTTCCATTGGGTTTGTCTAGGATTACGGAACTTCCGTAATCCTAGACTCGGAGGCTAGGATTACGGTTCCGTAACCGTAGCCACTTCCATGTTTTATGATAGACTTACATTACTTATTTAACAAGTGTCGTTACAAAGTCAGTCTGACATTACATTTTACATATTAATTTTGTCAGTCCTGATTTTATACTTTGCTTTCTTTTTAGCTGACTGTAAAATGACAGCATTTATCCATTTTTAAGAATACCAGATTGAGACAGAGTGCTTGGCATTTTCAGAAATTAAAAAGAAAAAGATTTATTCTAAAGAATAACTTTTAGTGGTCTAGTACTGGTTCTTTCTCAGAAGAATGCTAAGATACAGTTTTCTGCCCCCACTATCTGGTAGAGGGGCACTAAGATTTATCTTAAACACTTTGTCAATCTGTGTGTTCCTAAACATTGTGTTGCACGTAGCTCTTAAAATATTTGAAATGGAATCATGTTGTTTGTACACCTGTAGTTTTGTTTACAGTTCATCCTAGTATGACCTCAGTTATGGCCCTTGGAATAGTAAGAATGGGCTTTTTTAAGATTGTGTTTTACATACATGTAGCTCCTAAAGTATTCGAAATGGAACTATGAAACATTCAGATAAGTTTTACCAGGGTGAGTTGTTGTGCATCTGGGATTTTCTTTGCAGATTGTCCCTGTATGAGCACAGTTATGGCCCGTTGATTAGTAAAAATGGGAATTTTAAATATAGTGGTTATGCCCCCAACTTATACAGCATGTGGCAACTAAGATTTGCTTTGTCTGTTCGCTTGTGACTCTGTCTGTCTGTATGTTCTTTCTGACAAAGTCACAAAGTGGGGGCACCTATGTCCTGTGGACACATTTCTAGTTACTGAAAAACTATTGGAAAAGTAATACAGAATATATAAAAAGTCACCACATAAGTGATCCTGCAAAATTCTTGTTAGATGGAAATGATCTTAGTTTATTTTGTACTATGTACTTACCAATCAAAGACTAGTTTATACAGTGAAACTTGCTGACCTTTACCTTTATCAGGAAAAGATATTAAAAAGTATTTCCTACATATTCTTCACAAATGAAAGGAAGGTCTGTCTTAGCTGAAAAAAAATCCGGGCATGCTTAATTTACTGCAATATCTTTTTAACTTTCTCTCCATCTTACATGTTGATCATTGTTTTTTTGTTTTTTTGTCCTATAGGTGAACCCAAACTTTGCAATTGACCTTATAAAAGAAGATCCAATTGTGGTATGTGAAAGGAGAACAGTTTCCAGCAACAGTGGTGGTGCTCTTGGCCATCCAAAAGTCTTCATTAATCTCGTATGTACCGACTCAGAATTTTCAGTTGATTTTAAAGTTATTTATCAGCATGTTTTAATACATGTACCTCTCCATGACTCAGATTTAGACACTGATCCTCTGCACCTTCAGTCCTTATTTGCTTCAGTTAAAAAAAATGTGGCTTGTGGACAGTCACTAGAGAATCTCAGCCCAGGCAAGATTCAGACCAGAGCCCTTGGTTACGAGTCTGGTGCTAGAATATTAGAAAGTCCAATGTAAAAGGTTTCATTGCTTGAGATAGATCATTATCTGTATTTTCTCTTTGTTTCATCTGTATTTTTGCCCATGTTTGCAGCCATCATTTTATTTATTTTTTTATATGGACATATTATGAGGTTAAAAAATGCAGATAATGTCTCACTGTGGTTATAGGATATCTGTTAGGAATGCTTTGACAACAATAATTTAGCATTCCAAAGTGAGATTTAGACATTAGTCTAGTGCACCTTACTTGCTTCAGATAAACCAACAAAGGTTTCATGATGGACATCATAAACTTTGTATTGTCATCTAATCCTTTATAAAATATCACTATAGCAACTGTTTGCATTAGATACATAATCAACATTTGGGGAGGCATTGAATTAAAAACGCGTTACACATTCCTTCATAGGCTTCATTTATCTTGCATTAAAATTTAGTGATGCTACCTGACTTTATTATTTGATTTCACATCATCTGCTTCAGTTAAGAGGATGTATTTGAAAGAAGTTCAAGAGATTGAAATCAGAGTGCATTAATTGGTTATGGTCATGGTATGCATTTATACATGTAGGACAGCTTGTTGATGCAAAAGGAATAATACTTTTTTGTCCTGGAATGTATAAATTTCTTTCAAAGTGCTAGGACTAATTAGAGAGTTTAGTTGAAAACTGTTGTTTACATAAAACATAAGAAGGCCTTAGGAGATACAATAGTTCTGCACTGAAACATGTATACAATGAGGTTCATTGAATTATTAATTTAATTTAATTTAATTTTTTATGCAGTAAATTCAGTATTCTTTAAAATTCTAATTTTGCATTTCCTTGTTTAAATGTTCAGCTGAATGTTTTATTTTTTACTCTATTTCAGGATAAACCTGAAGTTGCTGTTTGTGGGTACTCCGGAAGAAAATTTATTCAGAAAAAATATTACAACCCTGTTGAACATGGACCATGTGTAACATATGAGGAATATTTAGCAGAAATGGAAGCTATCAAATCATAATCCAAATCAATTTTGTAGAAACATACTGAAAATATTTTCAGTGAAAAGAAATGTAAAAAAATGTGGTGACTGATATTTTTTTGTAGACAGTTTTGGAAAGATACAGTGCTAACATAGTATAGAGTGAGCTGTTTTATCATTTTGTGAAAAGCAGGTTAAAATGTTAAATTATAAAATCGGTAGATTTTGTTGTTAATAAATTTTCACACTCCTATAATTGTTGGCTTCATTGTTTATCTAATAATATCATATTTATCAGAATTGGAAGTTGGTTAGAAATTTCATTTGAAAATTTTTTATCAAGTTCTTTACTAATTTTCAATTTTATTCATACTGAATTATTGCAGTTATTTTCTTTAGTTGTAAACGTTTGTATGTTTTATTATCCCCAGCTGAAAAGGCGGCGGAGGATTTGGTAATAGTCTCCATCCATCCACATTGTCTTTCCGTCCCACTTTTTTGTCTGCAGCATAACTCGAAAAGTATTTGAGTTATCGACTTGACAACTTCATAAATGGATAGACCTCACTGAAGAGGGGTGCAGTGCACAAGAATGATAACTACAACCTTCATAATTTTTGAGTTATTGCCTTTTGTTATTTTTCATGCTTAATTTTTGTCAGGAGCATAACCCGGAATGTGTTTGACATATCAACTTGGAACTTCATAGGTGGATATATTTCATATAGGAGGAGTGCAGAGCACAAAAAATGATAACTCTACCTTTCATAATTTTTGAGTTATTGCCCTTTGTTATTTTCATGCTTAATTTTTGTCGGGAGCATAACACGGAAAATGTTTGATATATCAACTTGGAACTTCATAGGTGGGTATATTTCATATAGGAGGAGTGCAGAGCACAAAAAATGATAACTCTACCTTTCATAAATTTTGAGTTATTGCCCTTTGTTATTTTCATGATTAATTTTTGTTCAGACAATAACTCAAAAAGAGTTTGAGATATCAACTTGAAACTTCAAAAGTTGATATATCTCATTAGGGAGGTGTACTGTGCACAAGAACGATAGCTAAGCAAACACATTCGGCAGGCGATGGCCATGTCAACATGGCTCTTGTTTAAATTGAAACAAGTTCTTGCAAGTTATTTTTAACATGTTCTGTGACTGATAATAATGTTAGTGTGGAATGCAGTAAGTAAATGGAAATTTTCCTTTGGTAGTGTCCAGATTGTGTCATAAGGACTAGGAGTAGGCAGTTCTAGTAGAAGCTTAGTAACAAGTTCAAAATAGAACTTGTTTTTTCTTCAAAAAAGTATTTTTGCACATTGCATATTCAAGATTTTTTTTTCTCACGTTAAAATATGACAAGTTCAAATATTTCTGTTAAGTTCAAATGATGTGTACTCTAATAAAATCCGAAGAGGAGACAAGCAAGAATCTATTTCTGCCTTGCAGATCTTTGATTGTTTCCCTTTATTTCTATGATCTAGATTAAAGGGGCTGTGCTCCAGATGACAAAAATAAGAAATTTTTCTTGTATTATAAATTTCTTGCAATATTTATGACTAATGCTTAAAAAATAACTTACTGACAAAAAATAAGTCAAATAATTACATTATAAATTGATTTTTTTCCCTTTCAAAGTGCTATACCGTAACGCGACGGTATTAACTATATCGTATAAGATTTAAAGTAAATATCTGTGATATCACAAGCGGCGATGGTGGTGACAGTAAAAGCGTTGGAAATATTTTGTTAACATGAGGGTCCAGAGTTCAAATCAGGCTGGAGCGAAAATATTTTTTTTATTCTTTTTTTGACTTTTATAATCAGTTTTGAAGTAAAATATTATGTTGTTATAATCTCACGGCATCTAAATATATAATTTATGAAAAAAATTTTTTTATGTCAAATCTGGAGTACAGCCTCTTTAAGCTAGTTCTTCAACTGAAATATTATCTGCTTATAAATCTTCAGATCAATGTTGAAAGTTGTGCTTTGAAGTACCAACTTGGAGATAAAACAATCACCAATAATTGACAGCCTTAGGGTTAATAGTATTGATTGAATATTCTAAGTATTTGTAACAGTAACGTTTTTCTCAGTATGAGAGTTTTGTGAGCCTCACTGTGCTGGTGTTTGATTTATGTGAAAAACAGATACTTGGCACCAGAAAACTGGATTTGAAAGATTTGAAAGTTTTTTGTGCGTAAAGAAATTTTAGATTGGCATTTTATTTAAGTGGGAAATATATTTGGCACCGGAAGAGTGTCGCTGCAACTTCTATGCTCCCAATTTTACAAGGCACTTACCTCAAAACCTAAAATTCTTAGTATGTTTGTCTTATGGTCAACTAGTACCGTCAATAAATCAACACAGATAGATAAAACATTTCAGCTGAGCACAATGTACATTTGTATCTTCAAGCAAAAAGTCACACAACAAACAAACAACTGGTTTTAATGCGAGAACGTAGCAGAGGTCCTTTGATAGGATGAAAATTATTTCCGAGCAGGGATTAAAAAAAAGATACTTTTATTATTCTATTTGATTGCTGGCTAGCGTCCTTTGTATAAAACTCATTAAAGCTCACGAATTTATTAGTGATCGAACCCGCTACCACCCTGATGGTAAGGAATATTGGCCGTCTTTTCAGAAACTTTTATCTGCAAATTGTACATGGATGGATGATAATTTGAATGGGTAATAAGAGAATTGTGTTTAAAATATAATTATATCTTACTTTTAATTAAAAAAACACACCGTTTAAACAAGTTTCAGGTCACTGCTTAAAGACGTATCAGTGGAAATAGTTTTGATGGTCAGGGAATGCTTATGAAAAATCTGTGTAAAAATAGATACAGTTTTAACTCCATGACCATTGTGTGATAACGATATATACTGAGTAGACGATATTCGCTCAACTTACTAGGGCATGAATATTAAATCAGAAGAGAGTGGAAATAAAGGGGAAATGCTGATCGAAGAATGATTAAGGACTTCCTAGACAGGTCATCTGCTCAAGTGGTGTCCTTAATTTTACTCTAGATATAAAGCAATTCAGTCAACAAAGATTAACAATGAAGCTACATTATTGATGGGAAAGTCTTTGCTGAACTTATCTCTTGTGTTTACATTGCTTTATCAGCATACTTTATTTGCACTCATCAAACATTTTTGTATAAACAAGCATATTTTATAACCGGACTCTTGATTAAAAATATCAAGGTTCTTTTGTATCACGGTACGTACCGCGTCTGGTTAAAGGTGTATGCCCTTCGTGGGAACGTAAAAAATGAGAAAGCCATATCAACAATAATGACATTTTATAATTTCTGTATCAGAAACACTTTGTCGACTTGGTCAGGAATAGAGTCCGCAGCCGGAAATGCAATCTGGAGAGTTTTTGGCAGTGCCTCTTACACGGCTTTCACGTTCGAACAGTTTGTTAAAATGTTATAGCAAAACTTGTCACACATTGTTAGAAATAATCATGTAAGTGGAAATCAAGGCCAAATTTGCGTTCAAACTTGCTGCTTCATAGTTATAAGGTTTAATGGAATGTACTCCTCTCCCCACCCATACACTCCCCTCCACACACCTGCACATATCCTTTATTTGCAGAAAATTTCAGTCTAACCCAAACTCTGTAGCGAGCCACTACAAGCTTTTAAAAAAGAACTTTAAAAAATTGACAGAGTGAAGAGACATAACCTAAAATCCCGGGCCTAAAATTAGGAGTTCTTAATTTTCTTTTTTAACCAGGAGAATGATATTGAATGTATTATTACCCAATGTCAAGGTGTCAGTGTTAATGCATATAGGAGAATAATTATATTTCAGTTTAAAGCGAGTGAACCAATAAAATAGGTGTAGTCTATCATCGGCTAATTCTAAAGTATGTCCCTTAACAGAAATAATGGCATGAATTCCCTTAAAGTTGTAGCTCTGTTTCGAGAACTGAAGTAAATAAGTTAAATGAGGCATAACCGCTGCATCATGGTATGATAAAATGAAGTGTTCTGTCTAACAAAATCGCTCTCCACGTTTCAATGTAAAATTCAACTCAATTCGCTCTCCACGTTTCAATGTAAAATTCAATTCAAACTTAGTAAAATTCAACGGAATAAAAGCGTATTGGCTTTCTTCTACATATATCTGTTATTTTTTCTACTCTTAAAACAATCAATATTGATTTTAAGAAGGTCATAAATAGTGAAAACAAGCAATATAAAATTATGAGAGATATTTCTTTAGTTATTTCTTATTAATACCCTCACCAATCTAACATCTGAAGTCTACTCTCCATGCTCAGTTTCACGGCAATGTCTTTTTCTGAAACTGTGAATGAAAATAAAACGCGATACAGACGGGCCTCTTTTAGAACGCATACTGATATCAGATCTAGAGTTAACACAAAACTTCTCGGGCACTGTTCGACAAAAATAGTTTAGTTGAGTGCATTTTGATGTTAATCCTGAGACAGCGCACGGAAAACGTGTGATGCTTTAATTAAGTTTGTATTCTACAATTCTAGTAATGCAATTCAAGTGTATTGACTTCCGGTCATGTCAGAGTTTGCTTAAAGTATATGCACCTGGTTGTTTTCTAAATTTGTGGGTAACAGAAACTAAAATCTGTAGAATATTTCAGCGTTTTACATGTATAAATATTCTAGAAAACTAATGTCTGAGAAGGAAAGAATTCAACATAATTACACTTGTTCCGTTTTCTGTAAACGGATCTCAAGAACACTAAATAGTTAAAGTTTTGACAATTTTCTATAACGGAGTCCACTTTAATTATGGTGGCTGATTTCTGCCATGTCAAGATTTCGCCTGAAAGTGCAAAGACGAAAATGTGAAAAAATACTGACCTTTAATTCCCTACTGACCTCATTCGAATTT
This sequence comes from Cyclina sinensis, assembly GCA_012932295.1. NCBI lineage: Eukaryota > Metazoa > Mollusca > Bivalvia > Venerida > Veneridae > Cyclina > Cyclina sinensis. Next base: position 23,409,643 of record JAAONU010000001.1, read on the forward strand.
GCGTCCTCCTAAGACAACGTTTTATTGCTGGGTCTAGTTTTACTGCACCGTAGACCAACTAACTGAGGAGCTCTATAATACGATAATTCTCTACCCATACATACAGAACGGCACTTCTTTATAAAATTATCACATCTTCGGCACGCTGGAAACACCAGTCCGAGGTGGTATTCACCGGTTCCTTACTTTTTCGTGCAAAGTGATTAAGGGTTAATTCTTTTAAACATTTCGAGGGCCATGGTTTCACTGATAAAAAAAAACTATAGGTGGGAAACACAATCCATCTCTTACCGCACAGAAACTCATACGCTAGGGGAAGTAACTCTGCGTGGAGTTTGGATGGGAAAAAAGAATCTCTCAAGCTCCCATGTGTACTTCCTCAAGTAAGCTGATTATATCAAGATTCTTGTACATTTTGTATAAGAACCTGTGTGAGAGTAAGACTCGTAAGCAGATGAGAATCTTTGATGTGTCAAGATAATATTCTCCCCGTCAAAGCTGTAATGTTTTACCTGACCTTTATAGTTTGACATTTAACAAATGTTGAAATCTCCATTTAGAGCGCTATTTTATGATGTTCTTCTGAAATGAACATCATTTATTAATGTTCAGTGGGAAGACGTTGTTAGGCCTTTAACAATAATGTTCAGCTTGTCTGCATTAAGTTCGTTTATTTTTCGGGGAACGTCATAAAAAAGTACGTTATCAAGTTGTGTTGTCCTAATTGTGTTGTAAAAATAATAATAGGAAAGTACGCGAGATTTGTTTGGCATATTTCGTTCCAAAGATTTTGATATAATACGGGTAACTATTAAATTTTAACGTATGCTTGAGCCAATACAATAAATTCAAAAATCTGATATGGTTGAATGTAAATGAGACCATTTAAAGAAGTATTTTTCTGCATTTCTGCACGTTCATTGTATTCTTTAATTTTATGACTCCATTGGAAAATACTCGAATGTCACACAATTACTTTTATAGTTTGAAAACTTAAAGCAGTTGTCCTTATTCAAATGAATTTGAAGGAACACCTCTTCAACATTTTTTTTTCAAAACAATATTTTGCTCCCAGCAGGTCATGTAACTATATACCTACGTCAAATGAGGGTTTTTCTTTACAAATCACTGTTTTCAGATGAAATTTATTTATTCAGGGTCAAATTACAGTTTACTGCAAAAGAAGATAGACAAACTTGTTTTATAACCATGGGCAGTTTTGGTTTGTTCTTTTTTCGGACTGTGCTTTCTCATATAAAACGAAGCCTGTGCTACCTTATAAATCGTTTGTAACTGCCTAAACTATGTGCCTACTTCTGTTTTTATGTCTATTGCCTCTTGTGAATTCCTTTAAAATTTCACCTGTATATTTTACTTTTGTTTAAGATAAACTTGCATAAATCCTAATTATGTTTAGATTCCATGTGTACACATGTGTATGAACACTGCACATACGTTATAATAGCGAAAATAAACGTGTTGATATTTTTGTATCTACGCGATAAATACATGCATAAGCTGAAAATATACTATAATTATATAAAAACTGTTAATGTTCAGATGTAATATTCTACCTGCATATATATTGAACAAGCACGCAGCCTTAATTCGTCGCATACATATGTGACCTTGATGATTCCTGATGCGTATTTCCTCTATTAAATATAGAACCTGCATAAATAATGAATACGTGTTTTAATTTTACGTTTGAGATTTTCAAAACTTTCAATATTGCTTATGTTCATCTTTCATATTCAATATGTCTTCCCTAAATTTTTCAGTTTTAGCGATCTACCGAAGGCACTTAACTTAGAAACCAAATAAGATATTTTTACTAGCCTTATACTGTTATCATTTGTACATTGTGCGATAACTAGATTGATAAAACTTTACGGGAGTAAATAGTAGAAGAAAATTCATGTCATTTATACGCTGCTGGTGAGGAAATTGATGTGAAAATACCCATTTCTAAATTAATTTTGTTCACTGGTGCATTAATGGATAATATGTGATTGCCGAGATAGTCATTATGCGGATTGGTTCTGGATTATCCAGATTTTAAACTTCCCAATTGTGGATTAAACTCGAAATATTACTTAAAGCAAACATAAAATATTTTGTCAGTAAAATTTGTTAAAAACAAATGATGCGTTTTACGGATATAGGACAGGGAATATTAAAGGGAGGAAAAATGTGATATTGCGACGCATTAACGAGTACATTATCGGTAGTTGTAAATTATTAAAATCTTGAATATAATCTTACGTGTGTAGATTGTAAATACGGGTTTTATTCATTTATATTAGACTGTCTTTAGGTACATTTTAAGACACTAACAATGGCTAAGTTAGTTATTGCCGCGGGTCTCGGTGTAATAAGCGTCTCAGTGCTTCTGAGTGGATATCTCATCGCAGCCATATTCGGAGTTATTCTGACAATTTTTGTATTGAGCTTTTACCCGGAGAAAAGAGAAGAGGTTGATCCTTCGAAGAAGGCAGTGTTTATTACAGGTAATTTTAGTAAAAGCTTTTTAACTTGAGCCTCGCCATGCAAAATCCAAACCTCGTGAACTATCTCTTTTGAGCTACTTGTCACGAAAGAATGAAAAGGAAGTTGCCAACGACGGAAATTTTATATCTTCCTGTTGTGGAGAGTCATTCATTTTTACTGATGTAACATGAAAAGAGTGTATCTATTGGTAACATTATTCATAATCATATTCATCCTTATGCGGAAACTTTAAAGAAAACAGCAAGTAACATCAAAAGTATCATTCATGGGGGTGAAAATAGATCGGGTGTATGGTGTAATATTTACTGGCATTCTTGTTGAGTGAATTAAAACTTTCATTTTAGAAACAGTAGAAACCGGAATCATATTTTGTTGAACTAGCCTTATAGTCCACCTTAAAGATCCGTACTGTTATTTAAGAATAGAAAAAGAACATGCAGGAAAGAGCCCAGATGCACGATAGGAAACCATGAAACCACGTGACCCTTTCTCCATTCCTCTATCATTTACCTTTAAATGGATAAAATATCAGTTCTAGTCAGAACATGAATGGATAAATATGGATTACTGATTAATTATTAATTGTGCGAATAATATCTTTTTTAATCTAGGTATTGAAATCTTAAATCAATTTGCTTCTCATTTATTCAATGTTTATAACATATATTTGATATTTTATGGAAAAAGTCTTAACAAAAACACGGGCGTTTTGTTATTTAGGACGTTTTTGTTGACCTAAATAAAGTTTATTCAAGTAAATAAACATAGACATTCTTCTTATTCATAGGGGTAAAGTCTTCGCCAGTAAATTATACACTTGTTAAAGACGCACAATAGTTTGTGTCCATTTTGTATGCGTACATGAAACGGTGTACGGTTTTGACGAGTATTTGATAGGACTGTCAAACTTTTATTTCATTTTAACACCTTTTAAAACCTATACAGGCGCTGTCATAACAAATCAGCACCATTTTCTTACCACACTGAATATCTTGTAATAAAACTTAGACACTTTGTTGGACTGTTGTAAGTGACATTAATTAATAGCTTTACAAATGAGCGGAAACATTTTTGTTGTACTAAGTTAAACGATGAAAGTAACTCGAAATTAGGCAATTTCTGTGTCCTGTCCTAGGGCGGCAAATGGTTTTATAAATAACACTAATGACTTCGTAACCTTTTGCACTAATTTTGTCTTCTTACAGTTTGAGTTGGTTAGGCCAGACTGAGAAAAATGCTAGTGTTAGTATTCATAGCTTGATTGCAATTGTTTTGTTGTTGTTGTTTTTATCTTAATTTTATTACCTACGTCTGTAAAAAATGTTTTCTTAATAATGCAACGATTTCGATTGTTCGGGTGCAATGGAAGGCTGCATTTACATGAACCTGTTATTAAAAGGCCAATCACATTAAACAGGGATTATTATATACTATTTTTTGTTCAAGTTCCTAGGTTAGTGTGTAGGCACCAGGAGTCCTTGCCGAACGCCAAACCTTGTGCATGGGCAGGGATTTGAATATAAATATTATCGGCATCGATGCAAACAGCTTTACCACCATCTTGGTGTTTCTTATTTCTTGACGTATTCGCATTATATCTGCTATTGAAGAGAACCCAGTTTTGATTATATATTGGTAACTTTAGCTCAGTTGATCGCAAGTAAAGAGAAAGTAAAGTTTTATTAAACGTTTCTATTATTTGATTTTTAACCCATTTATACCTAATGGATCATTCCATTCTTGTCAGTTGGACAAGTCCATTTTCAATTAAATGGTTTCTTATGTGACTTTTCAATTCAATTCTATTTAGAGAAGACAGTCCTTTATGCAAACAGTGTAGACCATGATCACACGGCGGCTGATCTTGGTCTGCACTGTTTGCCTTTGTCTATTTTTTGTAGACGCTAGGCATTAAAGAATACCATAAAGCCTCGGAGAGCTTTAACTTGGAAAACGAAACAGTAGAATTCGTTGCATGTACTGTACCGCAGCCTTTCTTTCTGCTTTCCTGAAGAAAGGGACGTTTATTCAATAAAAGGGAGGTAGGGTTACCAAGAAGGTGTCACCTTGAATTTTAAAACAAGGCCCTAGCCTCACCCCCTTTTTTTTGCACTCTAAAATACGTGACTCGTTTAAGAAACAAGATAACACTGAACAGTTTAGTTTGTTCAAGTAAGGTCAATTCAGTACGGATAAAATATTTGAAATACTTGAAAAACATGTTCCACTTTTTCATATCTGAGTTTTATGGCTGTCTGATTAGGAAATATTGAACGAATCGTACAAAGTAGATGAAACAAGCGCACCTGTTCGTACAGTTAATAATATGGTGTACAGGGAGAACCATCATTGTTATCGCAAAATACATTTAACTAATTTCCATGGGGCACCCGTTATCTGATAAGTAAATGTGTTTGTACCAAAACAAAATCATTTACAGAATGGCGTTTATCTGTGTTCTGAAACAGACACTTGCTTAACAGTTTTCAAAAAAGCCTTCTATTATGTTAGGTTCTTGGTTCGACCTAGTTTAATTTTCTTCAGACAACATTATTGAAGTAAGAATTCAACAAATCGATACAACACATATTATCAAATACAGATTGCCGCTAACAATGAGTGTTTTTTTTTTTTATAAATCCATGTAGTGTATGATGCCATATTAATCAATTAATTAGTTTTGTTAAATGTTTGTACTGCAAAAATACGCTTACACTTGTTCAAAATTTTTACTTGCGATTGATGTGAAGTAGCCACAAAAAATGTCTTCCTTAAGATTTGTTCACTTTTTGCACAAACAAGATGGAGTGTCGAGGTCAAGGTCAGTTTCCAGTGGCTTGATTCGAACTCGCGACCTACCGGTTAGGCGCCTGGCACTGCGGCCCATACTCAGGGCTTATTTTAACCTGTCCTGTTTAAACTGTTTTAATCGAATCGCAATCTTGTAAAGTTTGTTACCCCGGTTCATCTACTCTTTCTTCAACTTTGTTTTCTAACTTGAAATCTATGTTGATTAAAGCAAATGGTGCATAATTGTTCATTGGTTTAGTTCATAGTATGCTAGTTAACCAGTATTTCTAGTGACCTTTATATGACATTAAGCTTTACGAATACGGCACATCTTTTGTTTAAGATTATCTTAAGTTTTTCTTACTGTGACTACTTACTTAATTCTCTTTCATTCTAGGGAAAATTACGTTGATTTGGCGAAGCTGATGTCAAAAGATTGTTCTTTTACATGTTATTTTACAATTGACGTCAGGGATAGTTTTGACTCAGTGTTGCTCATTTTTTCATCCCTTAATTAGCTTCTACTTGTGAATCTTAAACTGAATCTTAAACTGAAGCACTTACAATTCAAAACGTACTCAGATCCACAAACAACAGTTATTGAATTTTCAATAAATTCTTGAACAAAGACCTGTTCTCGGGCTATCTTTTGCTGAATGCTGTGTAATAGACTCTCAGATTATTGTAACGGAAGATAGAATCTTAATTTCCCAGGGGAATCTTTGCATGCAACGTTTATTAATAGAATACTTTGAATATGGTTAAATGAGTATGATCACATTTTCGTTGCAGATGATTTGCTTGTGTTTTAGAGATAACACAAAACAAACAAAAACACACAGCAAATAATCTGCAAAGAAAGCAGAAATAATGACCGTATTGCCACGAGATTGTACGAGATGACGGCAAGTTTCCCAAATTCGGTACTCTAGGTCGATAGTTTGTACTAAGCAGGCGTTGTTACAATGTTTGTAAGAAGAAAAAAAGAACAATACGATATATTTATAATAATATAATGACCAAAAAAAATAAAGAAATGAATTTGAAGCTAAATATTAACAATGACTCCCACGAATCAACTGGCATTTTAATTAAACAATTACGCTTTTGATATGCGGTAATGCTGTTCTCAACCTCATGAGAAAAGACATCTCTTCACAGAAACCACCTTCTGTTAATGGTTACATTTAATAGCTTTTTTCTTGCAGCACAACTTTGAATGATCAGACAAATTGCTAACGTGATATGTATCAAATGTATATTAAATTCAAGTCGTACAATGTCATTTATTTTGAGTGATGTTTCGTCACTTTGCTATTAAAACGCTGTAAAACAGATATAGAAAAATGTAAATGCGCAAATGGTGTACTGCAGCGTATCAGGTTTATAGCTATAAACTATTAAACAGCAAGTTCATATCACGTCCTCACGATTTCTTGTTTCATTTAAAAGGAAATTTACTCCTATAAACCGATTTTAAAGTCTGCGTCATTCATTAGGGTACTGTCAATAAATCAAGCATACACACAGTTTATGAAATTTGTATGGAGACATAATATATGTCTTGCGACGTAATATTAATAGAATATGGTTGCATGCTAATCTTTGTAAAAATACTGTTGTAAGGAAATTTGTGGATTCTCTACAAAGTTGAGCTTTTTAATATCAGTATTTGTATAAAGCAGACGAGATCAAGTGTTTTAAAATTGTTGGGGTGCTAAAACAAATACATTGAAACCGTCACAAAATTTTATCTCTATTTTAAAATATTAAGTAAAAGAGTACAATATAATCATGTCATAATCTGCTCTAATACTTTTGTGAATCGTTTATTTGCATAAGTCGTTCGTTCTGTTTATTCTCTTATATTACGACAGTTGTTTGTTTTTAATGTATTCGTTCATTCTCTTTCATTCTTCCTCTCTTTCGTCCTTCTTCTGTCCATCGTTCGTGAGTTCGTGTTCTTTCATATTTTCGTTTGTGCTTTCCCTTTTTCTTTGTTCGTTTCTTTCTTCTTTCTTTTATTTGTTCGACCACTCCTTCCTTCCTTCCTTCCTTTCATCATACAGTTATCATTCATTTCTTCATCCTATTCATTCTTTTCCTTCATTTTATTCAGGTTGTGACAGCGGTTTCGGCAACAGTCTTGCTCGACGTCTGGATCAGAAGGGGTTCGTCGTGTTCGCAGGATGTCTGTTGCCGGACCGGGAAGGGGCTCGTCAGCTGAAGGAGGAGTGCTCGGAACGTCTACATGTTGTACAGACGGACGTCACAGATGAATGGCTGGTACGGGGTGCTGTCAAATACGTCAAGGAAAACCTGGGTGAAAGCGGTAATACATCTCAGTCTTAACAATTAGAATATAGTATGTAAGGTTAGTACTAGTAAGATGTAAGTTACACATGATACCGTTTATATTTACAATATCATGTTATTTACGAAGAATGAAAGATTCTGTGTTGCTGAACGTCTCCAAATAGCACATGGTCATCTTAATGCTTGGTTTTGTATTGTTCTAGGTAAGTTTCCAGAATATTCGATCCGTTGGCATTTTTAATCAAGGCTTTGTGCATTTAGGACTGATTTATCTTTCATTTGAACTAAATACAACAAAAGCGCATTTGTGCCATATCGAGGAATATTTTTGATAATCGTCATCCATGGTCTAATGATTATGGTGTCCACCTTCAGAGCGAGAGGTCGAAGGTTCGAGTCCAGTTGGAGGCTTGTTCTGACGGGACTAGTTAATGAGGCGCCATTTAGTTAGAGTTATCACTCGCTTTTTTGCACCTGCTATGTAGCATAAGGAGTCGGGGGATTTATTTATAGATAAAAGGGTAGAAGTTTCGCATAAGCCTAGTTGCCTGACCTGGTCAATAGAGGTGACACACACACAGAAGCAAACTTAACAAATAAAGCATCTTAACACATACAATCTGAGTTTCAATGCTAATATGTCAGGCATTATCAATCACTATTTCACTTTCTCCAGTGTTGTGGGCAGTGGTTAACAATGCTGGTATAGCTATCTTCACGGAGATAGAATGGTGTTCAGTGATACAGTTTCAGCGAATTCTCGACGTGAATGTTCTAGGCGTTGTCAGGGTAACGAAAGCCTTCCTACCGCTTATCAGACAAGCACATGGTCGAATCATCAACGTTGCCAGTTTGGCTGGTAAGTAAAAATACTGATAACACACTTATTTTTTGCCAGAATGATGATAAAAACATTAAAATATAATGTTCAGGGATATGTCTTCTGTGAAACATAAACGTTTCAGATAATATGTCGCTAAGTTTTCTAACACCTCGAGTGAGTTGCATCTTGCTGTACTTTTAACATTGAAAAATATTTATTCATTCTTTTTGTTTCAAGAAAAAGTCCAGTCACACTAAGAAAGTTATAGATAATCATTGTCTTTTATTTAAACAAAACAGCAAAAAAACAACAACAACAAAAACGGTAAAACCTTTTCACTTCTTTCTGCATCCCAGAAAATTGACATAAACATTTCAAGTCAAGATACGACCTTTGACGTCATTTAAAATTGAAGTAAGGAATTTTTAGAGAAAAATATTTTTTTTCTTTTTAAGCAAAACAATAAAAGCAAATACTTTATATCCGTCGTAGTGTACTAATGCTGTTTACGTCAAAACTCTAATCAGTGACGTTATATTTGAGCTTAAGATGGATAACAAATTCAATTAGTTGTACGGTTGCATCGTTCCTGACCAGTTTTATTTTCTTAAATTGCACGAATGACCGATATTCAAAATTCAGAAAAGATCTTAACGTTAGAACCAGTGACAGACCTCTTTCAATTTGGCAATATGGCGGCATAACATTGTTTATTTTAAGGACGTTTCACAATGCCTGCATTTGCTGCCTATTCCATGTCAAAGAGAGCGTGCATTGCATTTTCGGATGCTTTACGGATTGAGATGAAAAAATTCAATGTGAAGGTGGTTACCATTGAGCCAGCTCTGTACAAGTAAGACTTTCATTGTTGTTTTATTCTTCTAACGATCATTGTCAAGAATTCCAGGCTTTGTTTTGTAAAATCCTCAAACATACTTGGCGTTGTAAATGTATAATTCTTTTGATGAGAACACAGTTGCAAACATGTACTGACCGAAAAGCTGTTCTTGTTCAGAAGAATCAAACATTTCATTCTGTTAAGTTTACCAGTTGGCAAAAAAATGATGCAACTTGTATAATAATCCCACTCGATGACTGCTTTCTGTTGTTAAACGAGTAATCGCGCTCATGGTCTTGAATGCAGAGTGACATAGAGAATCTCATCTCTGACTGATTAAACCAGCGACCACCTGATCGGATGATCGGAAGAGTCCGGTGCTATGTCCTATCGATCAAGCCTTCTTTCAATCAGTAATCACTACTGCAACTAAACGTTTTGCCTTTACATAGATATACACAAATTGCAGTGCATTGAATGTATCAACGTATCGTTTACAATTTTAGAACCCCAATATCTGAGACAGGATACCTGGAAGAACAGAACCGTAAGTCGTGGAGTGAGACGCCGACGGAAGTGAAGAATGCATATGGGGACGAATACTTCGACGCTTTTCTTGAAAACATTGGCGTTCAAATGAAACGTGCAAAGCCTAACATAAATGAGGTAATTGATTTGATGGTAAATGCCGTTACTGACGTCAATCCAAAAATACGTTACGTCCCATCTAGTTCAATCATCCGGGCTACTATTCTTACATATCTACCGTCAAAAATTACCGACAAGTTGTTTCAGATTTACACACCGAAGGTTTTACCGAGACAAAGCACGAGCAGTGTTAGTAGCGCATCTGATAATGACGTCACACACTGAATCACTTTTTCATGGAATTTGGATGTTTTAAAGTTATTTTAATTTTACGTGACGACGAGAGTGAACCTTACGTAACGTGGTATTTTGGGAACATTAGTTTTTGGAATATGTCGGATATACATCATTATTTTCGTCAAATTAATTAGAAATGGAGCAAAGAGGGAGATTTTCCTGATGGTGTCAGATTGTACATGTTGGTTTAAATGTCTTGACAAAATTAAATATAGCCGTATCGTAAACTGCTACTAAACTGTTATTTAGTTAGCTTGATGTTATGTAATGTCACAGAATGCATACAATTTGTTGATGTTGAGAGTCAGTACTTCTTCAGGAAAAAAATGACAGAAGTTGTTTATCCCCCCCACCAAAGCGGAGGGGATATTAGAAATGGTCTCCGTCAGTGCGTCCATCCCAATTTTGTCCGGAGCATAACTCCAACAGTACTTGAGCAATTTTATTCAAACTTCATACACTTAAAGAGCACATTAGGAAGAAGTGAATTGTGTAAGAACAAAAACTATACTTTTCCTACTCTTAGAGTCATTCCCCTTCATCAGATGATTTACTTGAAAAACTTTGTCCGAAGCATAACTCCAAAAGTACTTGAGAGATTTACTTCAAACTTAATACACTGGCAGAGCACATTGGTGTGAAGTGCAATGTGCAAGAACAATAACTCTAACTTTCATACTTTAAGAGTTACTCTTCTTTATCAGATTTACTTAAAACGTTTTGTCCAGAACATAACTCCAAAAGTACTTGAGGGATTTATTTCAAACTTAATACACTGGCAGAGCACATTGGTGTAAAGTGCAATGTGCAAGAACAATAACTCTAACTTTTCTACTTTTAAAGTTATTCCCCATTATCAGATTTACTTAAAACGTTTTGTCCAGAGCATAACTCCAAAAGTACTTGAGGGATTTACTTCAAACTTAATACACTGACATAGTACATTGGTAGGAAGTGCAGTGTCAAGAACAATAACTGTACCTTGCCTATATTTTGAGGGATTTTCTTCAAACTGCATACGCGCATTATTACATTCAGTTTTTGAAAGAACAACCTTCAGGTAACTTCTTCCCGGCGGGGAGATTAACCATGTTTAACATGGCTCTTGTTTATTATGAAAATAATCATTATATATTTCCTTGTGTTATACTCTTGTAATATAACAACAACAAACATAATATTGGGAATTTACTTCTGCCAACAAATTATTTATTAACATGTCCTATTATTTTCTATTTTCGTTGTTAAGAAGTTTATCTCTTTCCAACTGTGTGTTTTGTATCACTACAGATTTTGACACTTTCATCCAGAATGATATAATTTACCATTTGCATATTAGGCTGTTTGTTAGAAAAAAAACACGTAGAACTATACTTTTTTTTACCTTTTTGTTAAAAAAATATTTCATTTTTGTTAAACTGGACAAATGTTCCCATAACCTTTAATCATTGAAGAATCATTTATATCATTTTCCCTTGTAAATACGGGTCATTTTATCATCAAAAGAAAAAGCTTACACTGTCATGGCGTATTTTCAGGAAATGGATTTTAAATTTGATACCTACCGTCGAATATATCACGGTGTCGAGTTCAGATCAGTAAAAATTTGATGACAAAGGCAGTAGGCCTGAGTGATTAAATAATTACGTATATGGAGATAATTCTAAAATCTATTTCCATTCTTACACGTACGTATACCGTGACGTCTAAAGGCATCAAAACCAAGACAAATATGTCAACATTGACTCCGCTTGAAAATAGAAAATTACCTAAATTACCCGTAAGTATTTCTTTGGGACATGTATCAGTCTTAGGAGAAAAATATAAATATAAGCTTTCCACGGAATATAGGATCTCCATCAGCAGCTGAGCCGTTTTTCAAGCACTACGTGAAACCTCGAATACAAACAAATTCCAACGTTTCACGAAGTGCTTGAAAATACAGTTCAGCTGCTCATGGAAATCAATGAAGAAATGAAATACTTAGATCTACTTAGATCTTCAGGGAATTTTCTCATTTCAAGCGGAGCCAAAGTTGACAGTTTTTCTTGGTTTTGATGCCTTTAGTGATGCATGGTCACGTTGTATTGCTACACTGTATTTGATCAAAGACACAGGAAAAAGGACACGACATAACTTTTGGAAACTGACCTTTTTACTTTTTTTGAACAAATGATATCCCAGAATTAATGTCTGAAAATTTCAGCTTCCTGCATAGTGCAAATACGACGTACTTTTATGTTTAAGGGGAACGTGATTGACAAATTTGATGTTCTTTAAAATGACGTCACATACCATAATTTGACGTCTGATTATATCTACGTTCCCGTTGGAATTAGATTTACATGGCAGATTTCAGACACTTAAATTTTACCTATTTTATTTTTAAGATTCTATACCTTTTCAGTGTATCCAACAGTTTTTACAAAAAATATTATTGATATTCAAAATTGTGTTTTGTTCAGTTGATATCATTTTATACAAGAAAAAACTGTCCCCAAAAACTGTTGCCATGGTAATGGTAATCAAGAAATTTGATACAAAATAGTCATTTTTGTGAAGGACAATATTCAGGTTATCAATATTTCACTTTAATTTTAGATTGAAAGAGCACAATTTTTTTTTCCATTTTACCTGATTTTCAATTCAGTATATTTCAACAGTATACCAAATGTCCGAGTGCCCTTTTTCCCGTGACGTCGGTCATTTATGAGGGGTGCAAGTGTATGCACTATTTACCAGTGACGTTTGAAGTGACGTCAGCGGTCGTGCCCTTGTGTTCACCGTGATATAATGTGTAGATACATCACGGTTAATTTCTTCTTTGTTTATCATCGGCGAATTGCGGATAGTGATAGAATAGACGTTTAATTATTAATATGACAGGTACAATATGAGGAGACAAAGTGTACATGACTTCTGTTTTCTGTGGCAATGATATTCTTAAAACATTTGGCTTGTTTTGATCTGACAACAGTTAACGTGTAAACCGACATACATTTGAATAGACAAAGTAGATATTTATTTACATTAATTGGGAAACAGGTTCTTGCAAGTTCTTATATAAATTCCAATCGAGTTCGCGCAGAAAGTGTGGAATACATTTTCATAAAGACACTAGAGACTCTCCTTACGGTTGAAATCGACCCGAACCTACGTACAATTTCTGGTTGAATATTCCAGCGTTCTACCCCTGGATCATTGCCTCTGTTTAAATAGAAATAAATAAATTACATTTTCCTGCAATTTAGGAAATATATCACAACTTTTACTTCTCTTGTGCCTTGTGTGAAAGCAGTCATAAAAAAGAAAACACAAATTTGAGTAGTTACTTGTATATAATTATCCAAATAATAATACATTTATAAATTCCAAATACCATGTAAGCAAAGCGTGTTTAATCTTTAATACGGCAAGAAAACTGCTTAATATATATGCGTCTCTTTAAATGAGCATTTCCCATGGCGTAACTTAAATGCAAGTTATATGAATTATTATCATTGAATGATGTAGATGAACACGATTAAAGATATATGTATATTTTCATACGAATAATTCCTTTTTGGTGGTGTAAATCTCACACAGAGTTAATGCATCTTTGCTTTGTACATTTCATTAATAGAGGATTTTTCATGTGTGTCATTTCATATTGAATTTATTAAACGAGTTGAAACACGTTTATGCAAAATATTATCAAGGTCATTTTTTGTCATTAATGATTACCACGAAACGCTAATGTGATATATTTGTTTGTAATGTTATAAAATACGAGGCTGTGCCGGGTAATAAATCACTTTTATTCAACGAGTTTAATAAATGCAATATGGAAAGAAACGAATTTAAGATTCTTTTCATCACATAAATCAAATAAGCCTTGAAAATATGCCAACAGTAGACGCACTTCCCCTTTAACAGCGAATGAGGTCAAGGGGTTATGCTGTTATATATCAAAGCACAGAGAGTACTGTCAGATGCGAAATTTAAAATGTGAGTAACTTAGTATATGTTTGTAGTATATTGTTCCTTGGGGAAGAGATGTGCCTTGTCTCCAGTAGCAAGTATGCCAAGAGTGAGTACAATATCTTTGATAGTTTTCAAAATTTTCTATATCAATATCAACAAAAATTTCAAGTTGAAATGGGGCATCACTCTAAAGACAGCTTTCAGAGTAATGCCTCTTGTCTTACAACTGTGTCCTGTCATAATAAGCAAATATTTCAAGTTACATAGTGATACCTTTGATAGATTTGAAATCATTATACTTAAGAACCAATTTTGACAAAACTTCTAAGTTAAAAAGGGCTTCAACTCCAAAAATATATTTCAGAATAATGCCCTTTGTCTTACAACTGCACCTTTTTATTATAAGCAAATATTCCAAGTTTTGTGGTGAAAAGTGTTGCAGTTACGGGCTACATCAAAGTTTTGCGCGACAACGAAGACTACCTAGCGGTCATAATAGCTCGGGTTTTTCTTCGAAACAGATGAGCTAAAAATAGGGGAAATACCATGGTAATCTCTATTAAACCGAAATACTTGACAATAGCTTATATCCAAGTCGAGAGCAACAAAGAACTCAAATATATTGTTTTATCTAAGTAAACTGTTCATAAAAAAGTAACAAAATCGTGTGAGGAAATTATTAAAATATGAGAACAGTAGATAAATAACCTGAAACGTATAAAAATAATACTGCAGTTATATATAACTGCCTTAAATGCAATTATACTGATAACACAGAAGTTAACAGAACATAATTCATTGACTCCATGTTCAAAACATTCAGTGCTGTTTTACTAGATGTAATTTGGATATCAATCTACTCAGATTTGTCCTAGGCCTACATAATGACTATATAGAATAACCTATTGTAACAAGTTTATAATGTGACACATACATCATACCTTACATGAAGTAAACTTGCATAATGAGTCCTATTCTATCAGATACTTTAATAAACAATTTTAAGGTGTTGATAATTTACAGTTTTAAGGTATTAATAATTTCAGACTGGATCGTATCTTTTGTATAGGAAATGTGGCATGAAATTAATTTAAGGCAAATCATGGTCATGATGAAACCCCAAATGTTTTCATTGAATGTTTTAATCTTAACATTCTTTATGACCAAAATATTTGGAGATCTTTGCTTAATTAATAATCAACTGAAGGTGTTTCAAGAAAAGCATTAAAATATATGCATTATTATATACATTATATACACGTAAAAGGTTATCAAAAAGTAGGAATTGGAACGAATACTGAAATCAATATTCTAATAGTTGTTTTGCCATATT
Organism: Cyclina sinensis; assembly: GCA_012932295.1. Lineage (NCBI taxonomy): Eukaryota > Metazoa > Mollusca > Bivalvia > Venerida > Veneridae > Cyclina > Cyclina sinensis. The sequence continues at coordinate 23,425,102 of JAAONU010000001.1, forward strand.
GGAAAATATTCGAATTTTCGATTTTCGGACGTTCCATCAGTTATCCGAATTTCGATATCCGAATATAGGTACTATTTAAATGTTTTCGTTCTGACTAAAGTGTTTCGGGAAACTGCTGTGTATAATCAAGAAATGGCTTGTTTAATGGAAGCCTCAAATACTTTTTGTGGTTGGCATAAACACAATATATTCCGTTCTTTAAAACGCGAATTATCGCCATTTTTTCTATCATATTCGGGAAATCAGGTAAAATATATTGGCATCGATAATTTAACCAACATGCAAAATAAAGGCAAGGATGTTAAAAATATTTTAAGCACATTTATTAGAGGAAAAAATTTGAATTATTCTGATTGATTTGTCAACAAAACAACAAAAAAAGTATTTTCAACTGAGTCAAAAGCATGATTGGTTGTTCGTTTACGTTTTCGTGTTTACGTTATCTCATTACACGCATTCGGAATACATCGCCGATTAGCAAACGATTGTTTAATTTTATGAATGAATCTTTTGCGGATGAATACTAATTTACTAACTTCTTATTTTTACAGTTTGATTTGCCAAAAAATTGAAATTATCCCTCAAGCTTTCAAAATCAACAGAATTCTGCAATATCAAAAAACTTTTATCGAAATTGCAATTAAAACTTATACAGCCTGTGCTACTATTTTTCAACGCGAATGTATAAATAAGAGGCGGTCATGTGATTGTAACTAGAAACTCTGGTGTGCAGCTTTAGAAGCATCCGCTTCTAATAAATGAGCAAACAAGAGCCACCGCAAGCGGAGGCCACGCTCGACTTTTTTCCTATTTCCAAAGGCCAACACATCAGAGGAAGCACATTGTGATGAAGGGATTTCAAATGAAAAATCATTTGGAAATATAATTATACATAACAAAGTTATGGCCAATTTTAGCAACATTCAGAAATTTGACCTTAAAGGTCAAGGTCAAGTTCAGTTTAACCTTCTTTGGAGGTATTGTCTAAAAGGTAGTTATGTCCAAGCATGAAGACACTACATCCATTAACAACAAAGATATAGCCAAGTTAAGTAATGACAAGGTCATTTAAAGGTCAAGGTAATGCTTGCATTGTTCAACACGTTTGTTTTATTCTCAGTGTTGTTTTGTCCCCGTATAGATCAAATCCGTGCATAAATAACAAAAGTTTGGTTATTTTAGCAAAATGCAATAATTCGAACTTGACTGTATAGGTCATTTAAAGGTTAAGGTCATACTTGAATAATTTAACATGTAGGTTTAGTAATGAGTGTTGTTTTGTCCAAGTATTAATAAAAAAGAACTAAAAATGACGTTATGGCCAATATTAGCAAAATTCAATAATTTGACCTTGATGGTCAGGTTCATTTGAAGGTCAAGGTCACAGTTGAATGATTCAATGTGTCAGTTTTGTCATAAGCGTTGTTTTGTCCCAGTATAAATCAAATCAAACCATAATTAACAATAAAATGGCTATTTTAAGGAAACTTCAGTAACTTGACCTTAACTGTCAAGGTCATCTAAAGGTCAAGGTCATACTTATTAAAATAAGTAATAAGTAATTAAAATGTTGGTTTTGTTGTTTTTATCAAAGTATAAATAAAATCCATAAATAAACAACAGTTATGGCACTTTAAGCAAAATACAACAATGGGACCTTGGCTGTCAAGGTCATTTTAGGGTAAAGGTTATACCTGAATTATTCAACATGCAAGTTTTTCAAAAGTGTTGTTTTGTCCAAGTATGAATCAAGTCTAACCATAAATTACACAGTTATGACCAATCTAAGCAAAATTCAATAATTTGATCTTGCTAGTCAAGGTCATTTTTAGGTCAAGGTCAATCTTGAATCAAAATGTTTGTTCTGTCAAAAGTATTGTTTTGTCCAAGTATAAATCAAATCCATCAATAAATGACAAAGTTATGACAATTTAAGCAAAAATTCAAACATCTGACCTTGACGGTCAAGGTCATTTTTAGGTCATGGTCAAACTTGAGTTATTCAACATGTCGGTTTTGTCACAAGTGTTGTTTTGTCCAAGTATGAATCAATTCCAACAATCAATGACAAAGTTATGGAAAATTGTAGCAAAATTCAAAAATTTGACCTTGAAGGTCAAGGTCATTTGAAGGTAAAGGTCACACTTGAATAATTTATCATGTCGGCTTTGTCATAAGTGTTGTTTTTTTCCAAGTATTATTAACATCCAAACACAAATAACAAAATTATGGCCAGGTTAACAAATCAATAATCTGACCTTTACTGTGAAGGTCATTTAAAGGTCAAGGTCATATCTGAAAGAATCAAAATGTCGGATTTGTCATAATCCAACCATAAATAACAAAATTATGGCCAGTTTTAACAAAATTCAATGATTTGACCTTGACTGTCAAGGTCATTCAAAGGTCAAGGTCTAACTTGAAATAATCATAATGTCGGACTTGTCATAAGTATTGTTAAGTCCAAATATGAATCAAATCTATAAATAAATGAGATAGTTATAACAATTTAAGCAAAATTCAATCATCTGACCTTGACGGTCATGGTCATTTTAAGGTCATGGTCATATCTGAGTTATTCGACATGTCGGTTTAGCCATAAGTGTTGTTTTGTCCAAGTATAAATCAAATCCAACCATAAATAACAAAGTTATGGACAATTTTAGCAAAATTTAATAATTTGACCTTGAAGGTGAATGTCATTTTTGAGTCAATGTCAAGTTGAAACTGGTTCACTTGAAGTTCTTGTCCAAAAGGTTGTGTCCAAGTATGAAGATAATCAACCTATAAATAATTAAGTTATGGCAAATTTTAGCAAAATTTAATAATTTGACCTTGAAGGTGAAGGTCATTTATGAGTCAAAGTCTAGCTTAGTCTGGTCTGCTTGAAGATCTTGTCCAAAGGCTTGCTGTGCCCAAGCATGAAGAGAATCCACCTATTAATAATAAAGTTATGGCAAATTTTAACGAAATTCAATATTTTGACCTTGAAGGTGAAGGTTGTTTATGAGTCAAGGTCAAGTTTAGTCTAATCTACTTGAAGGTCTTGTCCAAAGGATTGTTGTGTCCATGCCTGAAGAGAATCCACCTACTAATAATAAAGTTATGGCCAATTTTAGCAAAATTCAATATTTTGACCTTGAATTTGAAGGTCATTAAAGAGTCAAGGTCAAGTTTTGTTTGGTCATCTTGAAGGTCTTGTTCAAAGGGTTGTTTTGTCCAAGTATGAAGATAATCCATCAAGGAATAAAAAAAAATTATTATCAATGTTAAAGAACGGCAACGGCAACGACACCATGACTCTAGCAATAACTCGATTTTTTTTCAAAAAAAGTCGAACTAATAAAAATTAAACCCTTTGTTTTACAATGATATATATTTTACGCCTTTAAATATTGAACTTATTATCGTGATACAATCTAAAATATTTAAATACTAAGCATTTCATGATAATCATTAATGACAAAAATGACCTTGATAATTTTATGAATAAACATATGCTTCAACAAATGACGTAAAAACAGTGTTCAGCATAAATTTGAAGCAAGGAAAAATGTACATGTACATTTAATCCCTCCGCTTCTATTTCAAATTCAAAAACGACGGTATCAGATCATGTTACCATGGACCCTCTCTCAACTCTCTCGGTTGTGCAACAACCTTTGTCGTCAATTTGAATAGTATCGCCGACGATAAACGCACGGTCCGCCATGTTAATTTATCATTTTGACAGCGGGTATGAATACGTAAATAAAGGGATGAATCGACTCATTTGCATAGTTATTACACTTGTGGATTATCGTTTTATTAAACTCATGCCCTCTAGATGGTTATGTGATAAAATTAATTAAGTCTAGATTTGAATACGTAATGTTAAACTCCTGAAAAAAGAAATGAAAGAAAACGTTTTCCTCACAGAAATAAAGACTGATTCACGATACTGCTCAAAAGCGGTTGTCTTCGGACTGAATTCAAATCATATCATACAGATGAAATATTCTAATTATAATCTGCTTTTTGTTTGTTATGTTTTTTGCGAGTTTCTAGACGCATTACTTTCTGGCTGACAACACACATGAACTCGCAAACAGCGACAATAATCTTAATTTGTAAAAAACGTGAAGTGCATGTTGTTGTTTTTTTCTGTTGAAGAGGCAAATGGTAATTGGCTTCCAGTTACCGGTTAAAAACAGAAATTTTCCACTGGCACCCGGAAGCCAATGCCAATAAAATCAAAAATCGATTTTTCAAGTGGAAACAGGCAGTCAAGTGTATTTTTGTTGAATTTATCTTTTTTAAGTGAATCAGCTACTGGTAGCTTGCAACCAGGTGTCAGTTCAAGAAATTGGAGTTCCAACTTTATAGCACCAAATATGAAGCTAGACAAGTGGATAAAATATTGGTTTGTTTATACAAAAAAGGTGTAAGATTGAGCTGTTTCGTCAGACTGTGTCAGTATATTAACTCAGCGATCCTTAAACGCCACTTGCCCGATCACTTTTCATTCTGTTCTGATAAAAATATAATGAAATAACATTTTCTAGGGATGGCAAGGTACTGTGACGGCAACAAACATTGTGCAGCTCAACGGAAATCGTTTGCTTTGTTGTCAGTTAAATTATTTTTAAAGCACGGGGTGGGATTTTTTAATCGAATCAAAGTTGTGTATGATGTCACTGCCTCTTTGTCGCACGAAGCCTGTATGGTACTGGAGCATTGGTTATCTGCGCCTGCTTGGACTCCAGTGTATGGGGTTTGTTCGGATCCTCTCTGGTAAAGCTGAACCTTTGAAGGAAATTTGTAAACACCAAGAAAAGCTCCATTCTGGCAAGCGGTTCACCAGGGCAAGAACGTGGACCTATAATTAGGTATACAAAAAGCTATGTATTGCATTCCATGTAAAGGTAACACAAAAGTACTTGTAGCGTAATTATTGTGAAATAAATCTAAGTAACATGATTCAAAGTCACTGTTATTACTATGCAGAACATGGCTAAAGTTAGGTTAACAACTTTGTACATGATTACTTTTTCTCGCATGTTGATGCAAACCATGCCAAAGTCGACATGTCTCAAATGTACTCTACATCACATAAATGGTATCTGAAAAACGATATTCAGGTTCACTTTTGGTGTCCCCACAAGATGGACACTTAGATATTCTATTGTCCGTATGTCCGTCAGTCATATTTCTGTTCGTTAGTCCGAATGTTTGTGTCGTGTGCTCAGCAAAAAAGACTGAGACCTTAGGCTATGTATCTTATCACGAGTATAGATCAGCATGTGTGTGTACTTTGGGTTTCGCGTCCCAATCTACAGAGGAGTAAACGAGTTATGACCCTTGATTGATTGAAAACAGGAAAATTTGGGTTTGTTTCACATGCTTTGGAAAAAACTATTTGACTTTGAGTTATAACATTTGAACTGGTGTGTATTTCATCTCTTGAAGATGCACACCTGGGGGTTTGCGTCCTCCTTATGCCAAAGTATTACAGACTAAAAATTCTGATTGATTAAAAATAGGTATATGGCAGCTTTGGCTCATTCTTATTTAAAAAAGTTTGCCCCAAGATTTTGCACTTTGATTTACTGTTGTTCGTACTTCGTTCCGTCCCTGGCCCGTCTCGATAAACAGAGATATTGTTGAAAGCTGCGTGAAACCCCATGCATTTAGTTATATCCCTATATACAATATTTAAAGTCACAGACGTTTCTGAATTTGGTTATGTCAAAATATTTTCAGCAGTCCCGACGACTTCAGGTTATCGAGTTCAACACGATTTATCAATTATTCATTTAACTTTGAAAGACTGAGCTACACGTACCTCACGGCTCAGGATCCCATATCCTGTAATCAGCCCCTCCTACCATTACCTCTCCCAAAGAGCTCCTTTCCCTAACCATTTCAGCCCTATTACCCCACCCTGCCTTGTTATTCAACATCTTTTTTCCTTCTAGATGCCCTCTCCCTTGACATCGCTGAATACCCTCAGTAACCACCCATTGGTACCAATACCTAAATACACCATACCTAAGTATCAATCACCTGATATCCTTCTTATCTTGCATCGATCCTTGTAAAGCAGTAGCGGATAACTCAACTCCCTGCTATATTCCTTCACTTTTACCCTCTACTCGCCAGCATACCCACCAATCAACTGCTGCCTACTACACTGCTCCATACAAAGAATAATAACAAACTGGCAGGGGCGCAAAATGGGGACATCCGTGTTCAAGGGCACATTTCTAGTTCTATTCAGGTACTGTCTCTTCAAATGTTTTCTTTTTTTATTCTCAAAACTTGGATAGAGGCCGCATACGATTTGTATGTAAATATACAAATTTGTAAGCAAAATTATTTCTTACAAAAATGTCAGTTAATATAACTTAAGGAATTTAACATACACGGAAAGGAATCTACAAAAACGCTCAAATCTGCATTTACCTGCTGAAAACGGTATAAAGGCCCCGATCTTGATCAGATTTCCCGAGTCATCAATGAATCTGTCCGGGTAAAATTTTTCCGGATTTGAGAAGTATGTGGAGTCCATACTGACGGAATATAGACTAGGAATGAGCGCCGTCCTTGCTGGAATGTCGAATCCACCGATTTTCGTGTCCGCGCTTGTGTAATGCATTAAGTTAAGAGGCACTGAATAAACACAAGAACTTGCCAAATTAGGCCCAAGTCTAAGCTTTAGTTTAGCATAAATCGCTTATCTCCACTACTAGTCGCCTTCTACTTTAAAATACTTTTACACTTCATAGTAAAAATGGATTTTTTTGGCGATTAGTAGAAATGTCTAAAATGTTCATTAAAACAACACTGTTCAAAACACTGACAAACATTTTAATCACATTTGTCAAACCAAAGCCAATTCTGTAAAACATAAATCTCTTAACAAGGACAACAATAGCAAGATCAAATTAAGGTTTACCTATATTTGACAACCTTTGAATCTCCATGAGAACGGCGTTGACATATACCAATTTGTTCCGGTCTAAATATTCTACAGTTTTGTCTCCAAGCACCTGTAAAATGACGTCAGCAAATAAATTGTAAATAATCGGTGATAAAATACACGGATTTGGTAAAGCCGGATCAATGCTCTAGTGGTAAAGCGCTGGACTGATAACCCAGGGGTCGCAAGATCGATCCCCCGCTCCTCCACAAACATTACTAATTATCTCTAGTATGTGACGTTAAACCGAGGTCCCATATATCATTGCTGTACATTGAGCATGCAAAAGTAACAGGGGTGTCTCTGGAATGGGATGCTTTCTGTATCTTGCACTATCTCCCACGACATAGAAGTATCTCTGCAGGGGGTGTCAGTCATATGGGAAACCGGTATCGACGATAAATTAACTCAGATAGAAGACACTGTGCATTCAAAAAGTTGTGCTGAGTGATCCTTTTCTTAAAACTGTTAAAAAGGAGTTTCCGATGCACAGCTTGATGCCCTGACTAAACGTCTTACAATAGGGGCATATCTAACAAGCGCTACGTTCTAATGAGGTGGGGCCTCAAAATGTTAAAGTTTTATGACAAACAAACAGACAGACCATAAACAATATGCCCTACCTCTGGGGGCATAAAAGTTAGCCCAAAAGATCTTACGTTGCAATTATACAACTTCCTAAACCGTTTATTGAACGAGTGAAATGAGTGGAACGCATTTTTTTTTATACCTATAGGACCAAAGCAAGTGCTTTTATCACAGAAAAGAAATAATAGCAAACGACCGTTTAATAAATGTAATTAATTGTTATATTTATTTATAAAAATGTATCAAAAGCATGAATATATTACACAGCAAGAAGTGTCTTTTAAAAGTTTCCATTGAAATAGCATCTGTGAAGATGAGGACGACAAAGCGCTTACCCTCGCAATCTCATCCTGACACCTTTTCTGAACATCCGGATATTCGGTCATAAAAAGAAAAACCCAATCGAGAGTCGTTGACGAGGTTTCAGTACCGGCCACAAATAGGTCTAAAATCACACGTAACATGTTCTCCTCTGTAAATTAAGCAAACAAGCACCAGTTGATGAACTCAGATAAAAATCACATGCATACTTAACATTTATATCATGCATAGCTTTAAGTCCAACTTTTTCAATTTAATTCAACTGCAATACAAAATGTAGAAGTTATTTCACCTTAGCTACACGACTCTCAAGAAAAAACACTCACGATGGTGTGCAGTCACTTATGAGGGAACAATTACAGGTATCCATTTACAGCTGGCACACATGGATTAAGTGTCCTGCCCAAGGACACTCTTCTTGCTTTGAACCCTTGATCTACCGAAAGCAATTGCCATGCCCTAACCATTGAGTTATCAAAAGCTCAGAAGATGTTTACCCAGAACATGGTAACACTTCCTGGAAAATATGACTGGCTGACCTTTCAACATTCATACCTGCATTCCACTTGAAAGGCGATAAAAATAAGTATACGACTAGTGAATTATAACTTTTACTTGTAACGAATTTCCTGATGCTTTCATCTCCTTCCCTTTTGGTCTTTATGTAGATATCAATAAAGTCCCGGGTGTTATCTGTGTCAAAAGTGGCCTCATGCTCGACAATTTGCTTGGACATGAATTGTAACAGATCCAGAATTGCCTGTCTTCTGGTGCGAAGATTTTCAGCGTCCTGGTAAGGTAAATGCGATCAAAAACATCTAAATATTTCATTTCATTTATTTTAGAATTGAAAAGTCGTGAAGGACTTGTAAATTAATAATGATGATTACAGATAGAAAAAAAGCCAACAACAAATATTACAATAAAGAATGTATTTCAGATATTCAATACAAAAATATCAAAACAAATTGTAGGATAAACATTAGTGAAGAAAACCAACGCTGCAACATAAGAAAACAATATATTGATAAGCCAAGTCCCAAACAATATTTGGAAAGCTAAGTCTTTAACGATATTGGCAAACCCAAGTCCCTAATTCTACTGGAAAAGCTTATTCCTTAAACGCCGAGAACTTTAAAAAAAACAAGAACAGCCAAGTCTAAAACGAAACTGGAAAAGCCATATCCTTAATTACACTAGAAACGTCAAGTCCTTCACCAGACTTGAAATGCCAAATCATTAACAATACTTGAAAAGACTTGTCCTTAACTATGGTGGAAAAGCAAATTCCTTAACAATACTGGAAGAGCCAAGTTCTTAACTGTGCTAAAATGCAATGCAGTTTTTTATATATGTGTAAGATATGAAATGCTTTATAATTAGGTCCATGACTTATGCAAGTCTGAATAATCTAAAATGTATAAACAATACCCATTTCCTACCAAACTCATGGCAGTGCATGGTTTTAACGAAATCTCAACAGACATGCAAATATAAATAGTAGCTGCAGATGTTGTGCTTAAACCAACAATACTTAGTTTGGTGGTGTACTTTTTGTTATGCATGAAATTCCAAGTGCTTGTACAATTTCAATATTTTAATGACATTTATGTTAGGTGACAAAATGACAAATACTTTATTTTTTTTGAATGTGGTAAGCAGTAGTATATAAACTTTTCATTCATATTATTTTGGCTAAACTGTGGCTACATTTTGTCATGGTGTGAGAATGGTATACATTCAGAAGACTGAAAACTGTGTACTGTTCGCCCACTAACAACTATCTGATAAGTGTACAATAATCACTGATGGAACAGTAACTTCAGAATAAGTTCATGATAAATTGTGTCAGAGGTTCTAATAATGACTCAGTTCTAAGATGCTGATACAATCAATGAATACTAAAGCAACTGTTTATTACTTTGTTGGGTTAAAGTTAAAGGATACCCAGCAATGGTCACTGAAGTAACATGAATGTCCAGTGGCATTGGATACTTCCAGTGAATATGCATTTGGTCAGACCAAAATCCGCTAGCATGTGTAGTATGATAAACCATTTATTTTAAGATGTCTGCAAACAAATGACTTGCAGTCTGACAGCATGTTTTCATTAAAATCTCCAGTTATTATGACTTTTGAACTAACTCGTATCCTCTTTATCAAATTATCTAAAACATACCTATGATTTCCTTTACTGTTTAGTGCTCTGTACACTTCAACAAAATGTAGGCTCACATATTTACTAGAAGTGATTTATAACTACTAAAACTTGAATACATTAGTCAAAATAAGTGCACATTTGTCCTGCACTTGTAGCAAAACATTTCTTTACTACTATAATGTCATGCGATTTGCTAAGGTTATGAACTCTGAAAATGGTAAATAAGTGTCATGACCTTTTGTACTGGTCAGTAAATTCAGACAGTGTCAGTGCTATTTATAGAAGGTAAAAATATCCAACTTGCAAAAAAGGGATATTCAGAAAAGGGAGAATACTCCATACAACTAGTTGACACAGTATGTAACTTAACGCTGTCATGGTTATTTGTACTGGCCGGTGAATTAATTAACTGTCTGCTATTTGTAGAAACTAAAACATATCAAATTGCCAAAAAAGGTTTACCTATTCACTAAGTTCACTGCGGATGCCGCAGATATGTAACGTGCCAGGATCATGACCTTTGTATTGGTAAGTGTGTATAGTATGAATTGAACTTAGGATAAATCCAACTTGCCGAAATAGGTAACTATACTGAAAAAGCCAAGTCCTTCACAATTCTAGAAAAGGCAAGTCGTGCTATCTGTTAAAAGGCTGTTGTGTTATATATTTCGTCAATTATTCTATAAAATAATCAACTGTCTGAAAAGAAATGTTGATGGCAGATTAAATAGTAACACTGCATAAAACAGAAACTAAAAGACAACGGCAAAACTCGGAATCAAAGCACTCTTTAGGTAATAATATTCAAGCATACAGGGAGAAAATATGTTCATTTACCTACCTTTTTATTAATCAGATTGACCATAAATGTCGGCAAGAAGTTACTAAAGTTAAGTTCTCCCGCACCTGACGTCAAAACGTTCGTCAAATTACGCGCTTCGTCAAATTCTGGGTCGTCATAATCATACCTGAAGGGGAAATAAACACAAATTTATGTACATTTAAGATCTAAAGATCTAGTTTACATATAGTTGAAATCTTACCATGATTGAAGTAATAACTGTAACGGAGTAAATACGAGTTGTTTCAGGTTCACAAACTCTGTGAAAAGTCAACTCCCCTATCAGTTAACCCAGATCTCGGTAAATACGGGTAAAATTTAACTTAATTCTTATAGCTTTGTTTACATGCATGAACATTTTTTTTTTTTGCGTAGCTGTATTAAAATCGTTTTAGACCTACATTTGTAACGAATGTTAGATAAAAAAAAGCTTCAGCTGAAGAAGAAGGAAGTTTGCCATTGGTTAAAAGTATTGATGATATGAAGTTTTAGGGCAGAATTCGTAATTGTTAGTTTAATTTCCTCTGAAAATAATGCAATAATGATAACATGAATACAGACATTAATTTAATATCAAAACGTTTTAATCATGAAATAATATACTAAATGGAATAAATAATAATAATATGACTAAAATTCAATTTATTTTACCCAAAATGATATTGACATTTTTAGCATTAAACATTATTTTTTGTCTATAGCCTGAACTGTTATTCGATTACTACACGCGTTAAATGTTTGCCTATACTCTTGTGGGTCATTAATTTTGTACTGTATCTACGCCAATCATTTTTTAAAAGATATTCTTGTTTCTTTGTCGTTGTCAAGTTTTAGTAACAACTGCTTTAGTAAACGCTTAGTTCATTCACTTGCAACCTTCATCATGAGACATTCCTTGCAGAAGTGATTACTGTACACGGAGTTCGGTCAGTTAAAGCAGTGATGCATTCGCAGTATTTGCGTGTTTTTAATGAAAATATCGTTAAAAATCACCAAGGAAACAACATTGTAGATGATGATACGTTAACGGTTATGATTAGAGTGATGATGTTGATAACATATTACTATTACTACTGTTAGTTACACCATGCAAACAACGTAACCTTTTCCCTATTACGATCCCAAAGTTAACGTTTGCAACAACTTTCTGCATGAGGTCATTCATTGACATTGGTTGCCCATTTTTCTCTTGCAAGAACGCCGACGCCACCTCAATTTCCGAAAGGATCTTTTCTTCAATGGACACTTTTCCTACTCCGAAGTCACGCAAAGCCTGAAGTGTGAACCTCCGTAACTCTCGCCAGCATTCTCCGTATCTACCTGCCACGATTCCTGATAAAGACCAGAAATAGAGAATACCATGCTAGTGTCAGATATTATAAAATGTATTAGTCAAGGCTTAGAAACAAGTGTAGGCGAGGCTCTGCCGAGCTCTTCATTTTTTTTTGTGCCGAGCCTGATAAATTTTATAATATCAGACACTTGCTTGGTATTCTATTTATCATGTTTTCAATTTTTAATTGAGTTTCTTTTTTTAAATTTTAAATAAATCAAAAACCTCTCCAGAGCCTTTCGAGTTCATGTCGCGCGCGATAATATGCGAATTTAAAGTCAAGGGTCAAATCGATAAGAAATAGTCCCGAATCAACGGTTTTTAATCAAAAGTAAGAGAGACTTTGCTATTTCAGAAAACTGTTCGATTCAAAATTTATCAGTTGAGTATTTTCAAACTAGTAAAAGGTACAAATTTTCTTTTAATTTTATTTCGCATTTCTTGGATGTTTGGTTTCACTCTCGCCATCTTGAATTTACCGATGCGAGGAATCAAACGTTGAACAGAGTTAATCGATCATCTTAGCTAATGCTTGTAAAATGATTCATATAATCAACTCAGATGATATGCTTTTATTTACTAGAAATCTCATAAGACATATTTATGTGAAATTAGAGAAAAGGATATAAGAAATCACAAAATAAACAAATGAATGTAGTTCTGCATTTGTTTATTTCGTTATTTCTTACATCCTGTTCCTTAATGTCACATAGTTATGTTTTATTAGCAGATTTCTAGTGAAAAAAGGCACATTATCTTACTGAGTTGATTATTTAAATCATTTTACAAGCAATACCTTAGGTAAAACGATCGATTAACTCTGTTCAACTTTTGATTCCTTGCATCGTTAAATTCAAGATGGCGAAATTGTGCAACCAAACATCAACGAAATGCGAAATAAATTAAAAGAACGGAAATTTTTTCCTCTACTAGTTTGAAAATACTCAACTGATGAATTTTGAATCGAACAGTTTTTTGAAATATTAAAGTCTCTCTTACTTTTGACTAAAAATTTTGGAACTATTTCTTATCGATTTGACCCTTGGCTGTAAACACACATATTGCGCGCGACATGAACTTAAGAGGCTCTGGAGAGGATTTTTGATTTATTTAAAATTTAAAAAAAGAAACTCAATTAAAAACATGATAAATAGAATACCAAGCAAGTGTCTGATATTATAAAATTTATCAGGCTTGGGACGAAAAAAAAAGAGCTCGGCAGAGCCTCGCCTACATTTGTTTCTGAGCCTTGCCTGATAAATTAATAGAAGTAAAGTTTAAACCACAAATAATAACGGGGATGGTTTAGGACATTTCCTTCTTTCGTATTGTCGCAACAGAACGAAACAACGACATTTTATAGTTTTGAAGTTTCCTATTGGTGCGCGAGACAGAAAAGGGACGTCATTTAAGTGACACCACGCGCACGACAAGACGAGATAATAAAGACAGGGTCGTTGTTTCGTTCTGTCGCGCACACCAATACGAAAAAACGAAAAGTCCTAAATTACCCATCTTAAATAATAAACACTTACGCTGCACAGTTATTGACTTAGGCTTCAAACCAATTACGTTCTGTTACGAATTATTGAACAGTCAAGTATCGTTCACACTTTTTTTATAAAGATCAAAAGTATTCATGCCGGTTATAGATTTTCAGTGTACTTTCCCGAAAGAAGAAACAATTTGACCAGGTCATCACTTCGATGGCTTTACCAAATATTTTCTGTGGGGTATGCACAGTAGAGGGCGTTGCTCTAAATCGCATAATAAACTAGCCTATAGTGTACCATATAGAGTTTCAACATCATGGAACTATTAACATTTTTAAAATGTTATAAACAGCTCTACAAAAACTACTAAGTAAATAAACCAACTAACCAGAGCCCTGGTCATTGGGAAACAATATGTTTATTAGGAATTCCCACCGGTCACTGCATGTCTCGGCGTTCTTTACCAGGGCTTCACGTATGACGTCATATCCGCTCAACACAACAACCAGCTGATTTCCTAAATACCAGCGGAAGACGTTTCCCAACATTTGTGACTCCTTATACAGCACGAAATGGGGCCTTCCTGTTCGGAGTTTTCTCATTAATGAGACTGAGCCGATGAATGGAATTCCATAATATCCCGGCGGTAGGTTGTTTGGTTTCTTCATCAGATGTTGTGATACGAAAAACACAACAACGATTATAAAAATTAATGTAAGATCCATGTTTTCAATGTACACAGCCAACCCTTTTTTATTTCAAAAATATTACAAAAATACGAATGTTCCATTGTTTGATAAAATGTGTTCATGCACTTAATTCATTAAAGACATCCGTTTATTTCATCCATATTTTCTTGTCTGTCACAATCTGTTTTAAAATTTATGAGTGCATATAGTTATCTAGAACGTTGCATATCTGGGTATGTGAAACCGCATTGTAAAAAACCCGTAATCACTTTGGATCTTAATTTGAGGATGTAAATTTTTATTGGTGGTATGCTAACCGAGACGTAACAACGTATAGGCCTACTATTTCAACACTTACATTTGGAGACAGTTTACGTAAAAACCACTTGGCCACATTGACTACTTGTTTCCAGAAAGCAGAACTGTAAAACTCTTGAGGGTGGAATTAAGGGGACGGAAGCAGGGGTGTGGGATTTAACCAACCTGCACTCACAGGCGATGTGAGAGGTGAAAAGTCTAAACGGTTATATATTTAGTCGGTTTTTACTCCATTTTACACTCATCACTTATGCAATGTTTATATATTTAGTCGTTTTTTTTAGCTTCATTTTACTCTCATCACTGAAGCAACGGTTATATATTCAGTCGTTTTTTTTTGCTTCATTTCACTCTCATCACTGAAGCAACGGTTATATATTTAGTCGTTTTTTTTGCTTCATTTTACTCTCATCACTGAAGCAACGGTTATATATTTAGTCGTTTTTTTTTTGCTTCATTTTACTCTCATCACTGAAGCAACGGTTATATATTTAGTCGTTTTTTGCTCCATTTTACTCTCATCACTTAAGGAATTGTTATATATTTAGTCGTTTTTTTGCTTAATTTTACTCTCATCACTTAAGCATTGGTTTTATATTTAGTCGTTTTTTTTAACTCCATTTTACTCTCATTTCTTAAGCAATGGTTATATATTTAGTTGTTTTTTTGCTCCATTTTACTCTCATCACTTAAGCAATGGTTATATATTTAGTCGTTTTTTTTACTTCATTTTACTCTCATCACTTAAGCAATGGTTATATATTTAGTCATTTTTTGCTCCATTTTACTCTCATCACTTAAGCAATGTTTATATATTTAGTCGTTCTTGGCTCCATTTTACTCTCATCACTTAAGCAACAGTCCCATATTTAGTCGTTTTTTACTCCATTTTACACTCATCACTTAAGCAACGGTTATATATTGAGTCTTTTTTTTGCTCCATTTTACTCTCATCACTGAAGCAACAGTTATATATTTAGTCGTTTTTTGCTCCATTTGAAGTTGGCTGGCAGTTGCCAATTGAATTGGCAACTGGGAACTGGCAACTGGCAGGTAACTTCACGCACATTACTCTACGTCGATAGTTTGTACTAAGCAGGCGTTGTCATTACAATGTTTATAAGAAAAGAAAAATGAACAATACGATGTATTTATAATGACAAAAAAACATGAATTTGAAGCTAAAGATCAACAATGACTCCTACGAATCAACTGGCATTTTAATTACACAATTACGCTTTTGACAAGCGGTAATGCTGTACTCAACCTCATGAGAAAAGACATCTCTTCACAGAAACCACCTTCTGTTAATGGTTACGTTTAATAGTTTTTTTCTTGCAGCACAACTTTGAATGATCAGACAAAGTACTAACGTGATATGTATCAAATGTATTTTAAATTCAAGTCGTATAATGTCATTTATTCTGAGTGATGTTTCGTCACTTGCTTTTAAAACGCTGTAAAACAGATATAGAAAAATGTAAATGCGCAAATGGTGTACTGCAGCGTATCAGGTTTAAAGCTATAAACTATTAAACAGCAAGTTCATATCACGTCCTCACGATTTCTTGTTTCATTTAAAAGGAAATTTACTCATAAAACAGATTTTAAAGTCTGTGTCATTCATTAGGATAAGTCAATAAATCAAGCATACACACAGTTTATGAAATTTGTATGGAGACATAATATATGTCTTGCGACGTAATATCAACTGAATATGGCTGCATGCTAATCTTTGCAAAAATACTGTTGTAAGGAAATTTGTGGATCCTCTAAAATGTTGATCTTTTTAATATCAGTATTTGTATAAAGCAGACGAGATCAAGTGCTTCAAAATTGTTGGAGTGCTGAAACAAATACATTGAAAGCGTCACAAAATTTTATCTCTATTTTAAAATATTAAGTAAAAGAACACAATCTAATCATGTCATAATCTGATCTAATACTTTTGTGAATCGTTTATTTGCATCAGTCGTTTGTTCTGTGTATTCTCTTGTATTACGTCAGTTGTTTGTTTTTAATGTATTCGTTCATTCTCTTTCATTCTTCCTTTCTTTCGTCCTTCCCTTTTCATCGTTCGTGAGTGCGTGTTAGTGTTCTTTCATATTTTCGTTTGTGCTTTCCCTTTTCCTTTTTCGTTTCTTTCTTCTTTCTTTTATGCGTTCGACCACTCCTTCCTTCCTTCCTTCCTTTCATCATACAGTTATCATTCATTTCTTCATCCTATTCATTCTTTTCCTTCCTTTTATTCAGGTTGTGACAGCGGTTTCGGCAACAGTCTTGCTCGACGTCTGGATCAGAAGGGGTTCGTCGTGTTCGCAGGATGCCTGTTGCCGGACCGGGAAGGGGCTCGTCAGCTGAAGGAGGAGTGTTCAGAACGGCTACATGTTGTACAGATGGACGTCACAGATGACTGGCTGGTACGGGGTGCTGTCAAATACGTCAAGGAAAATCTGGGTGAAAGCGGTAACACATCTCAGTCCATTTACTGTATTAGCAATTAGTATATAGTATATATGGATAGTAAGATGTAAGTTAGACATGATACCGTTTATATTTACAATATCATGTTATTTACGAAGAATGAAAGATTCTGTGTTGCTGAACGTCTCCAAATAACACATGGACATCTTAATGCTTGGCTTAGTATTGTTCTAGGTAAGTTTCTGGAATATTCGACGAGTTGGCATTTTTAATCAAGTCCTTGTGCATTTTAGAGCTGATTTATCTTTCATTTGAACTAAATACAACAAAAACGCGTTTGTGCCCTATCGAGGAATATTTTTGATAATCGTCATCCATGGTTTTATGGTTACGGTGTCCACCTTCAGAGCGAGAGGTCGAAGGTTCGAGTCCAGTTGGAGGCTTGTTCTGACTGGGCTAGTTAATGAGGCGCCATCAAGTTAGAGTTATCACACGCTTTTTGGCGCCTGCTATGCAGCATAAGGAGTCGGGGGAATTATTTATAGATAAAAGGATAGAAGTTTCGAATTGCCTGACCTGGTCAATAGAGGTGAAACACACACACTGAAGCAAACTTAACACATAAAGCATCTTAACACATACAATCTTAGTTTCAATGTTAATATGTCAGGCATTATCAATTACTATTTCACTTTTTCCAGTGTTGTGGGCAGTGGTTAACAATACTGGTATAGCTATCTTCACGGAGATAGAATGGTGTTCAGTGATACAGTTTCAGCGAATTCTCGACGTGAATGTTCTAGGCGTTGTCAGGGTAACGAAAGCCTTCCTACCGCTTATCAGACAAGCACATGGTCGAATCAACAACGTTGCCAGTTTGGCTGGTAAGTAAGAACACTGATAACACACTTATTTTTTGCCAGAATGATGATAAAAACATTTAAGTATAATGTTCAGGGATATATCTTCAGTGAAACATAAACGCTTCAGATAATATGTCGCTAAGTTTTCTAACACCTCGAGTGAGTTGCATCTTGCTGTACTTTTAACACTGAAAAATATCTTTTTTTTGTTTCAAGAAAAAGCCCAGCCACACTAAGAAAGTTATACATAATAACTGTCTTTTTTTAAACAAAACAGCAAAAAACAACAACAACAAAAACGGTAAAACCTATTGACTTCTTTCTTCATCCCAGAAAATTGACATAAACATTTCAAGTCAAGATACGACCTTTGACGTCATTTAAAATTGAAGTAAGGAATTTTTAGAGAAAAATATTTTTTTTCTTTTTAAGCAAAACAATAAAAGCAAATACTTTATATCCGTCATAGTATACTAATGCTGATTACGTCAAAACTTTAATCAGTGACGTTATATTTAAGCTTAAGATGGATAACAAATTAAATTAGTTGTACGGCTGCATCGTGCCTGACCAGTTTGATTTTCTTAAATCGCATGAATGACCGATATTTAAAATTCAGAAAAGATCTTGACGCTAGAACCAGTGACAGACCTCTATCAATTTGGCAATATGGCGGCATAACATTGTTTATTTTAAGGACGTTTCACAATGCCTGCATTTGCTGCCTATTCCATGTCAAAGAGAGCGTGCATTGCATTTTTGGATGCTTTACGGATTGAGATGAAAAAGTTCAATGTGAAGGTGGTTACCATTGAGCCAGCTCTGTACAAGTAAGACTGTCATTGTTGTTTTATTCTTCTGACGATCATTGTCAAGAATTCCAGGCTTTGTTTTGTAAAATCCTCAAACATACTTGGCGGTGTAAATGTATAATTCTTTTGATGAGAACACAATTGCAAACATGTACTGACCGAAAAGCTGTTCTTGTTCAGAATAATCAAACATTTCATTCTGTTTATTTACCAGTTGGCAAAAAAATTGATGCAACTTGTATTATAATCACACTCGATGACTGCTTTCTGTTGTTAAACGAGTAATTGCGCTCATGGTCTTGAATGCAGAGTGACATAAAGAATCTCATCTCTGACTGATTAAACCAGCGACCACCTGATCGGAAGAGTCCGGTGCTATGTCCTATCGATCAAGCCTTCTTTCAATCTGTAATCACTACTGAAACTAAACGTTTTGCCTTTACATAGATATATACAAATTGCAGTGCATTGAATGTATCAACGTATCGTTTACAATTTTAGAACCCCAATATCTGAGACAGGATACCTGGAAGAACAGAACCGTAAGTCGTGGAGTGAGACGCCGACGGAAGTGAAGAATGCATATGGGGACGAATACTTTGACGCTTTTCTTGAAAACATTGGTGTTCAAATGAAACGTGCAAAGCCTAACATAAATGAGGTAATTGATTTGATGGTGAATGCCGTTACTGACGTCAGTCCAAAAATTCGTTACGTCCCATCAAGATCAATCATCCAGGCTACTATTCTTACATATCTACCGTCAAAAATTACCGACAAGTTGTTTCAGATTTACACACCGAAGGTTTTACCGAGACAAAGCACGAGCAGTGTTAGTAGCGCATCTGATAATGACGTCACAAATTGAATTACTAGTACTTATTGATTGAATTTGGATGTTTTGAAGTTATTTTCATGAGAGCGAAGGTTACGTGACGTTTCTTGGTATTTTGCGAGCATTAGTTTTTGGAATATATCGGATATACATCATTATTTTCGTCAAATTAATTAGAAATGGAGCAAAGAGGGAGATTTTCCTGATGGTGTCAGATTGTACATGTTTGTTTAAATGTTTTGACAATAATTAAATATAATCATTATATATTTCCTTGTGTTATACTCTTGTAATATAACAACAACAAACATAATATTGGGCATTTACTTCTGCCAACGAATTATTTCTTAACATGTCCTATTTTTTTCTAATTTCGTTGTTAAGAAGTTTATCTCTTTCCAACTGTGTGTTTTGTATCACTACAGATTTTGATACTTTCATCCAGGATAAAATTTACCATTTGCTGTTTGTCAGAAAAAAACAAAAACAAAAAACATGTAGAACTATACTTTTTTACCTTTTTGATAAAAAATATTTCCTTTTTGTTAAACTGGACAAATGTTCCCATAACCTTTAATCACTGAATAATCATTTTCCCTTTTGTAAATACGGGTAATTTTATCATCAAAAAAAAAGCTTACACTGTCATGGCGTATATTCAGGAAATAGATTTTAAGTTTGATACCTACAGTCGAATATATCACGGTATCGAGTTCAGAAGAGTAGTAATTTGATCACAAAGGCAGTAGGTCTGAGTGACTAAATAATTACGTATATGAAGATAATTCTAAAATCTATTTCCATTCTAACATATACGTATGCCGTATATATAAAAGCATCAAAACCAAGACAAAAAAGTCAACATTGACTCCGCTTGAAAAAAGAAAATTACCCTAAGTATTTCTTTGGGATATGTGTAAGTCTTAAGAGAAAAATATGAGCTTTCCACAGAATATAGGATCTCCATCAGCAGCTGAGCCGTTTTTTTCAAGGACTACGTGAAACCTCGTATACAAACAAATTTCAACGTTTCACGTAGTGCTTGAAAATACAACTTAGCTGCTCATGGAAATCGATGGACAAATGAAATACTTAGATCTACGGGTAATTTTCTAATTTCAAACGGAGCCAAAGTTGACTCAGGGTGAGCTATTGTGATCAGCTAACCCTGTGTCCATCGTCCGTCGTCAGTCGTTAACATTTTACTTTAAATGACATCTCCTCAGAAAACCACAAAGATATTTTCAACCAAACTTTACAAAAATGTTCCTTATATTGCTCTTTTCTAAAATTGCTCAAACGGTTCCGCTCCATTGCACATAAGGGCTGCAAAAGCTAAAAATAGAAAGAAAAATCAAATAACATCTCCTCCTAAACGGCTAATTCATTTTCCACAAAATTTCACAGATATATTCCACACATAGCCCTCTATTAAAATTACTAAAATGGTTTCGCTCCATTGAAAATAATGGACGCCAGAGCTAAATATAGATTTTCGTCAATATTTGGCTTCAAATGACATCTCCTCCAAAACCACTTGGCCATTTTAAACCAAATTTGACAGAAATGTTCCTTATAACGCCCTTTTCTAAAATTGCTCAAAGCGTTCCTCTCCATTGCACATAAGCTCTGCAAAAGCTAAAAATAGAAAAACATTTAAACAACATCTCCTCCTAAACGGCTAGGTGATTTTCCACCAAATTTCACAGAAATGTTCCTTACATAGCCCTCTATCAAAATTGCTAAAACTGTTCACTCCACTGAACAAAATGGCCACCAGAGCTAAAAATTGACCTTCATCAATTTTTGGCTTCAAATGACATCTCCCCCCAAACCACGTGGCCATTTTAAAGCAAATTTGACTGAAATTTCCTTATACTACCCTTTTCTAAAATTGCTCAAAGCGTTCCACTCCACTGCACATAAGGTCTGCAAAAGCTAAAAATAGAAAAAAATTGAAACATCATCTCCTCCTCAACGGCAAGGTAATTTTCCACTAAATTTCTCAGAAATGTTTCTTACATAGCCCTCTAGTAAATTTGCTAAAACTGTTCAGCTGCACTGAATAAAATGGCCACAAGAGCTAAAATTAGTTTTCCGTCAAAATTTGGCTTCAAATGACTCTCCTCCAAAACCATGTGGCCATTTTAAACCAAATTTGACAAAAATTTTCCTTATTTTGCCCTTTTCTAAAATTGCTTAAACCGTTCCGGTCCATTGCACATAAGGGCTGTAAAAGCTAAAAAAAATCAACATCTCCTTCTCAACGGCAAGATAATTTTCCATCAAATTTCACGGAAATGTTCCTTATATAGCCCTCTATTAAAATTGCTTTAACGGTTCTGACCCATTGAACAAAATGGCCGCCAGAATTAAAAATAGATTTTCATCAATATTTTGGTTCAAATGTTATCTCCTCACAAGATGTTATTCTCGAAATTGCCTCTGCCCCATGTTTTTTTCTTTTTGGTATAAAATATGAGATTTTTGAAAATCTTTAATTAGAAAAAGTAATGTTGCATCTGATGTTTGCTTAACGGTAGATCCTCAGCCAAAGTACTCAGGTGAACGATCCAGGGCCATCATGGCCCTCTAATTTCTTGGTTTTGATGTCTTAGTGACGCCATGGTCACGTTGTATTGCTACACTGTATTTATGAGGGGCACAAGTATGTGCACTATTTACCAGTGACGTTTGTAGTAACGTCAGCGGTCGCGCGCTTGTGTTCAGCGTGGTATAATGTGTAGATACATCATGGTTAATTTCTTCTTTGCTTATCATCGGCGAATTGCGGATAGTGTTAGAATGGACTTTTAATTATTAATATGACATGTACACGTAAAAAGAAAACAAAAACTGGAGTAGTTACTTGTATATAATTATCCCAAATAATAATACATTTATAAATTCCAAATACCATATAAGCAAAGCGTGTTTAATCTTTAATACGGAAAGAAAACTGCTTAATATATATGCGTCTCTTCAACTGAACATTTCCCATGGCGTAACTTAAATGTAAATTATATGAATTATTATCATTGAATGTTGTAGATGAACACGATTAAAGATATATGTATATTTTAATAAGAATAGTTCCTTTTTGCTAGTGTTAATCTCACACAGAGTTAATGCATCTTTGCTTTGTACATTTCATTAATAGAGGATCATTCATGTGTGTCTTTTCATACTGAATTTATTAAACGAGTTGAAACACATGTTTATGCAAAATATTTTCAAGGTCATTTTTTTGTCATTAATAATTACCATGAAATGCTAACGTGATACATTTGTTTGTAATTGATAAAATACCGCTGTGCCGGTTTTATTCAACGTGTTTAATAAATGCAATATGGAAAGAAACGAATTTAAGATTCTTTTTATCACATTAACCATATACGCCGTGAAAATATGCCAACAGTAGACGCACTTCTCCTTTAACAGCGAATAAGGTCAAGTGGTTATGCGGTTACGCAATCTAAAATATAAGATAATGACCTTGATAATTTTATGCCTAAATATGTGTTTCAACAAATGACGTAAAAACTGTGTTCAGCATAGCGCGTTCGACATAAATTTGAAGCAAGGCAAAACGTACATGTACATTTAATCCCTCCGCTACTATTTTAAATTCAAAAACGACGGTATCAGATCATGTTACCATGGACCCTCTCTCAACTCTCTCGGTTGTGCAACAACCTTTGTCGTCATTTTGAGCAGTATCGCCGACGATAAACGCACGGTCCGCCATGTTTGTTAATTATTTTGACAGCGAATTCGTAAATAAAGTGATCAGTCGCCTCATTTGCATAGTTATTACACTAGTGTATTATCGTTTTATTAAACTCATGCGCTGTGGTTATGTCTTAAAATTAATTAATTCTAGATTTGAATACGTAATGTTAAACTCCTGAAAAAATGAAAGAAAACTGTTCAAAGGCGGTTGTCTTCGGACTGCATTCAAATCATATCATACAGATGAAATATTCTAATAATAATATGTTTTTTGTTTGGTATGTTTTTTTGCGAGTTTCTAATCGCTTCACTTTCTGGCTGACAACACACATGAACTAGCAAACAGCGACAATAATCTATATTTGTAAAACACGTGAAATGCATGTTGTTTTTTTTCTGTTGAAGAGGCAAATGGTAATTGGCATCCAGTTGCCGGTTAAAAAAACATGGAAATTTTCAACTGGCATCCGGAAGCCACTGCCAATAAAATCAAAAATCGATTTTTCAAGTGGAAACAGGCCGTACTGTATTTTTGTTGAATTTATCTTTTTTTAAGTGAATCAGCTACTGGTAGCTTGCAACCAGGTGTCAGTTCAAGAAATTGGAGTTCCAACTTTATAGCACCAAATATGAAGCTAGACAAGTGGATAAAAATATTGGTTTGTTTATACAAAAAAGGTGTAAGATTGAGCTGTTTCTTCAGACTGTGTCTGTATATTAACTCAGCGATCCTTAAACGCCACTCGCCCGATCACATTTCATTCTGTTCTGATAAAAAAGATAATGAAATAACATTTTCTAGGGATATTGCAAGGTGCTTTGACGGCAACAAACATTGTGCAGCTCAACGGAAATGGTTTGCTTTGTTGTCAGTTAATTTATTTTTAAAGCACGGGGTGGAATTTTTTAATCGAATCAAAGTTGTGTATGATGTCACTGCCTCTTTGTCGCACGAAGCCTGTATGGTACTGGAACATTGGTTATCTGCGCCTGCTTGGACTCCAGTGTATGGGGTTTGTTCGGATCCTCTCTGGTAAAGCTGAACCTTTGAAGGAAATTTGTAAACACCAAGAAAAGCTCCATTCTGGCAAGCGGTTCACCAGGGCAAGAACGTGGACCTATAATTAGGTATACAAAAAGCTATGTATTGCATTCAGTGTAAAGGTAACACAAAAGTACTTGTAGCGTAATTATTGTGAAATAAATCTAAATAACATGATTCAACGTCACTGTTATTAATATGCAGAACATGGCTAAAAGTAGGTTAACAACTTTGTACATGATTGCTTTTTCTCGCATGTTGATGTAAACCATGCCAAAGTCGACATGTCTCAAATGTACTCTACATCACATAAATGATATCTGAAAGACGATATTCAGGTTCACTTTTGGTGTCCCCACAAGATGGGCACTTGGATTTTCTATTGTCCATATGTCCGTCCGTCATATTTCTATTCGTCCGTCCGAAGGTTTGTGTCGTGTGCTCAGCAAAAAAGTCTGAGACCGTAGGCTATGTATCTTATCACGAGTATACATCAGCATGTGTGTGTACTTTGGGTTTCGCGTCCCAATCTACCGAGATGTAAACGAGTTATGACCCTTGATTGATTGAAAACAGGAAATTTGGGCTTGTGTCACATGCTTTGGTAAAAACGATATGACTTTGAGTTATAACATTTGAACTGGTGTGTATTTCATCTTTTGGAGATGCACACCTGGGGGTTCGCGTCCTCCTTATGCGAAAGTATTACAGACTAAAAATTCTGATTGATTAAAAATAGGTATATGGCAGCTTTGGCTCATTCTTATTTAAAAAAGTGTGCCCCAATATTTTGCACTTTGATTTACTGTTGTACGTACTTCGTTCCGTCCCTGGCCCGTCTCGATAAACAGAGATATTGTTGAAAGCGGCGTGAAACCCCATGCATTTAGTTATGTCCCTATATACAATATTTAAAGTCACAGACGTTTCTGAATTTTTAAGTCGAACTTTGGTTATGTCAAAATATTTTCAGCTGTCCCGCCGACTTCAGGTTATCGAGTTCAACACGATTTATAAATTATTCATTTAACTTTAAAAGACTGAGCTACACGTACCTCACGGCTCAGGATCCCATATCCTGTAATCAGCCCTTCCTACCATTACCTCTCCCAAGGAGCTCCTTTCCCAAACCATTTCAGTCCTATTACCCCACCCTGCCTTGTTATTCAACATCTTTTTTCCTTCCAGATACCCTCTCCCTTGACCTCGCTGAATACAATCAGTAACCGCCCCTTGGTACCAATACCTAAGTACACCATACCGAAGTATCAATCACCTGATATCCTTCTTATCCTGCCTCGATCCTTATAAAGCAGTAGCAGATAACTCAACTCCCTGCTATATTCCTTCCCTTTTACCCACTACTCGCCAGCATACCCACCAATCAACTGCTGCCTACTACACTGCCCCATACAAGGAATAATAACAAACTGAGAGGGGCGCAAAATGGGGACATCCCTGTTCTATGGGCACATTTCTAGTTCTATTCAGGAAATGTCTCTCCAAATGTTTTCTTTTTTATTCTCAAAACTTGGAGAGACGCCGCATACGATTTGTATGTAAATATACAAATTTGTCAGCAAAATTATTTCTTACATAAACGTCAGTCAATATAACTTAAGGAATTTAATATACACGGAAAGGAATCTACAAAAACGCTCAAATCTGCATGTACCTGCTGAAAACGGTATAAGGGCCCCGTTCTTTATCAGATTTCCAGAGTCATCAATGAATCTGTCCGGGTAAAACTTTTCCGGATTCGGGAAGTACGTGGAGTCCATACTGACGGAATATAGACTGGGAATGAGCGCCGTC
The DNA here is from genome assembly GCA_012932295.1 of Cyclina sinensis. Classification (NCBI taxonomy): domain Eukaryota; kingdom Metazoa; phylum Mollusca; class Bivalvia; order Venerida; family Veneridae; genus Cyclina; species Cyclina sinensis. The sequence goes on from JAAONU010000001.1 coordinate 23,451,330, forward strand.
CTTGCTGGAATGTCGAATCCTCCGATTTTCGTGTCCGCGCTTGTATAATGCATTAAGTTTAGAGGCACTGAATAAACACAAGAACTTGCCAAATTAGGCCCAAGTCTAATCTTCAGTTTAGCATAAATCGCTTATCTCCACTATTAGTCACCTTCTACTTTAAAATACTTTTACGCTCTGCTGGCCACAGTCACACCCTCTGTTATAGATTAATCACTGCAACCAAGGATTATTATAAGTTCTCATACTTTCTCAGAACAGTGTTTCATTGGAACCAACTTCCCCCAAATGTTGCCCACCTCCCCACCCTAGAGCAGTTCAATGCTGCAGTAAGTAGCATTGAACATGTCTCACCCTAATTCCCTGCAAGTAAGACTTTTTTTTATATTTTTAACCAAAAAATTTTATCTTTACTTCTTTCATTTCTACATTTTTATTCACTATAATCTTTCTCTTTTGATCCCGACGCGCGAAACGTCTACGTCCCCGAAAGGGGTTCGACGTTGATGGAAGATAGATAGATAGATAGACGCTTCATAGTAAAAATGGATTATTATTTTTTTTGCGATTAGAAGAAATTTCTTAAATGTTCATTTAAACAACAATGTTCAAAACACTGACAAACATTTTAAACACATTTGTCGAACCAAAACCAATTCTGTAAAACATAAATCTCTTAACAAAGACAACAATAACAAGATCAAATTAAGGTGTTACCTATACTTGACAACCTTTGAATCTCCATGAGAACGGCGTTGACATAAACCAATTTGTTCCGGTCTATATATTCTATAGTTTTGTCTCCAAGCACCTGAAAAATGACGTCAGCAAATAAATTGCAAATAATCGGTGATAAAATGCACGGATTTAGTAAAGCAGGATCAGTACTCTAGTGGTAAAGCGCTGGACTGGTAACCCAGGGGTCACGAGATCGATCCCCCCGCTCCTTTACTTACATTACTTATTGTCTCTCGTATGAGACGTAAAACCAAGGTCCCATATATCAGTGCTGTACATTGAGCATGCAAAAGAACCAGGGTGTTTCTGGAATGAGATACTTTCTGTATCTTGCACTATCTCCCACGACATAAAATAACCATTTCTGCAGGGGTCGTCGGTCATACGGGAAACCGGTACCGACGATAAATAAACTAAAATAGAAGAGACTGTGCATTCAAAGAGTTGTGCTGAGTGATGCTTGTTCTTAAAACTGTTCGCTTCTCAGCTTGATGCCCTGACTAAACGTCTTACAGTAGGGGCAAATCTAACAAGAGCTACGTTCTAATGAACGCCATGCCCCCGGCGGGGCCTCAAAAATGTTAAAGTTTTGTGACAAACAAATAGACAGACCATAAACAATATGCCCTACCTCCGGGGGCATAAAAAGGTAGCCCAAAAAATCTAATGTTACAATTATATAAATTCCAAAACCTTTTGTTGAACAATAATTTTTATAACTAAAGAACCAAAGCAAGTGCTTCCATCACAGCAAACGACCGTTTAATAAATGTAATTAACTGTTAATTAATTGTTATGTTTATTTATAAAAATGTATCTGAATTACAAAGCAAGAAGTGTCTTTTAAAAGTCTTTTAAAGTTTCCATTGAAATAGCATCTGTGAAGATGAGGACGACAAAGTGCTTACCCTCGCAATCTCATCCTGACACCTTTTCTGAACATCCGGATATTCGGTCATAAAAAGAAAAACCCAATCGAGAGTCGTTGACGATGTTTCAGTACCGGCCACGAATAGATCCAAAATCACACGTAACATGTTCTTCTCTGTAAATTAATGAAATATGCACCAGTTGATGAACTCAGATAAAAATCACATGCATACTTAACATTTATAGCATGCATGCATAGCTTTAAGTCCAACTTTTTCAGTCTAGTTCAACTGCAATACAAAATGTATAAGTTATGAAAATTCCATCTAAGGTACACGACCCTCAAGAAAAATCACCCATGACGGTGTGCAGTCACTTATGAGGGAATCATTATTGGTATCCATTTACAGCTAACTTGATTAAGGCACGCATGGATTAACTGTCCTGCTCAAGGACACTATTCATGCTTTGAACACTTGACCTACTGAAAGTAATTGTCAAGCCCTAACCACTGAGCTATCGAAAGCCCAGAAGATGTTTGGTAGACATGGTAATACTTCCTGGAAAATATGACTTTCTGACCTTTCAATTTTCATACCTGAATTCCACTTGAAAGGCGATAAAAATAAGTATACGAGGAGTTAAGTTTTACTTGTAACGAATTTCCTGATGATTTCATCTCCCTCCCTTTTGGTCTTTATGTAGATATCAACAAAGTCCCGAATGTTATCTGCGTCAAAAGAGGCCTCATGCTCGACAATTTGCTTGGACATGAATTGTAACAAATCCAGAATTGCTTGTCTTCTGGTACGGAGATTTTCAGCGTCCTGGTAAGGCCAAAGCGATCAAAAACATTTAAATGTTTAATTTCATTATTTTAGAATTGAAAAGTGGTGAAGGATTTGTAGATTAATAATGATAATTACGTATGGAAAAAGTTAACAAATATTACAATTAAAAATGCATTTCAGATAATTTATCAATACAAAAATACCAAAACAAGTTGTTGGATACACTTTAGTGAAGAAAACCAACGCGGCAACTTAAGAAAAAAGTATTGCTAAGCAAAGTCCCAAACATTATTTGGAAAGCTAAGTCCTTAACGATACTGGTAAAACTAAGTCCCTAATCCTACTAGAAAAGCCAATTCCTTCATTATACTTGACAGGCCGCGAACTTTAAAAAAAGGCAGCAAAGTCTACGACGAGACTGGAAAAGCAATATCCTTAATTTACACTAGGAACGTGAAGTCTTAACCATTCTTCAAATGCCAAATCCTTAACAATACTGGAAAAGCCTAGTCCTTAACTATGGTGGAAAAGCCAAGTCTTTGACAATACTAGAAGAGCCAAGTTCTTAGCTATACTAGAAAAGCCAAGTTCTTAACAATATTGGAAGAGACAAGTCCTTTACAATATTAGAAGAGACAAGTCCTTAACAAAACCGGAAGAGGCAAGTACTTAACTACACTAGAAAAGCAAAGTCCTTCACTTTACTGGAAGAGGCAAGTACTTAACTACACTAGAAAATCAAAGTCCTTAACTACACGGGAAGAGCAAAGTTCTTAACAATGCTGGAAAAGCTAAGTTCTTAAAAGTAGTGAACAAGATTTTCTGTTTGGTTAATATATACGTGACCCCGGATGCATTCTTGTAAAGAAGCAAACTTAAAATCCTGACATAGCCAGACTCCTATTGTTAACACATATTATTAACTAAATTCGGGAAGGTCTAAAATGCAATTCAGTCTGATTTCTTTATCTGCATTTTAGGCCTTAATCTTAATTCAGCAACTGGGCGTTTTACTGAAAATTTTAGGGATCAGACACTGCTTATATCAAGGGGTACAAGTATTATATAATAACACAATTCTATCTTCATCATACACAAGTTTGTAAAGAAATAAGTTTCAAAGATGGATGCCACAAACACATAAAATCATAAAGAACAGTTTTTTTGTATTTATAAGCAAGATATGAAATGCTTTATAATTAGGTCATGATGACTTCATCACTCACACAAGTCTGAATAATCTAAAATGTATAAACAATACCTATTTCCTACGAAACACATGACTGCCAATACAATGCAGTGGTTTTAGTGAAATCTAAATGGATATGGAAGTATAAATCGCAGCTGCAAATGTTGTGATTAAACCAACAATACTTAGTTTGATAGTGTACTTTTTCTTATGCATGAATTTCACAGTGCTTCTACAAGTTCAATACTTCAATGACAATTATGTTAGGTGACAAAATGACAAATACTTTTACTTATTTGAATTTGGTAAGCTTCTGTCACTTCAGTAGGAACTTCAGTTGCAGACAAAAACAAACTGACATCTTAATTTGTTTCCTCCAGGACATGCATAGCTAATGACTCTACTATATGTCCGTTATCAGGAAGAGAAATTGATGATAACTTTTACATACAGTAGTATAAGTGGTTTGCATTCATATCAGTGTGGCTTAACTGTGGCTGAATATTGTCATAGTGTGAGAATGGTATACATTCAGAAGTCTGAAAACTGTGTACTGTTCGCCCACTAACAACTATCTGGTAACTGTACCATAATCACTGATAGAACAGTAACTTCAGAATAAGTTCATGATAAATTGTGTCAGAGGTTTTAATAATGACTCAGTTCTAACATGCTGGCACAATCAATGAAAGGCCAACCAATTGTTTCTCAGTAAGTTGTGTTAAAGTTACAGGATACACAGCAATGGTCACTAAAGTTACATGATTGTACATTGGTATTGGATACTTCCAGTGAACATGTATGCATTTTGGTCCAAGCAAGATCCGCTGGCATGTGTAGTATGATAAACTTGTTGCTTGAAACCATTTATTTCAAGATGTCTGCAAACAAATGACTCGCAGTCTGACAGCATGTTCTCATTAAAATCTCCAATTATTATGACTTTTGAACTAACCGGTATCCTCTTTATCAAATTATCTAAAACATACATAAGATTTCCTCTACTGTTTGGTGCTCTGTACAACAAAATGTAGACTCTCATATTTACTAGAAGTGATTTATAACAAACTTGAATACATAACTCAGAATAAGTGCACACTTGTTCTGCACTTGTAGCAAAAGATTTCTTTACTACTATAACAGTTAGAATTATATGTAGGCGGAAAAGGTATGATCGAAGAAAACAGAAGACTGTAACAGTTAAGCAAAAGAAAGTATTTAGTATGTGTGAACATGTTTTATGGTTTAACAAAGTATAATCATGAAAAAGCAAATGCTGCAAGAACTGTTAAATAATTTTACTTTTGTGTTATAGGAACAATTGAATCATAAGAGTGTTTAAGGCATTGTCTGTTATTATGACAGTTAATGAAACATTAAGTTAGCAGTTCCTTGATCTAAAATAGAAATTACAACATTCACGTATTTTATAGAAAACTAGATAAAAGGTGAGCAATAACAGATTTGTACAAAGACGAATTATAACTTGTAATAGTTACATGTATTAATTGGACGCGAATGTAACCTGTACGGATTATATGGTTTTGAAGCATTTATGATATACAACAGTAAAGAAGAAAGTAAACTTTTACACGTATTTGTCGTAGTATGTATCAGGTGAAAGAACATTTCTTATAACTGCGGATAAAAAAAGTGGTTTATAACAAGCTAGTTATGATTTTAATAATAAGGGCTAGAAGTTGTGTACAAATAGAAGCAAATCTGTTATTTTTTTGAAGGCAAAGAAAGAAGTTTGTGTGCGTTATTTGGTATTTAGGAACTACAAAGGCAATGATCGGTTACTGTCACCCCTAGTTGGAGAAAATATCCAAAAATGGACTATAACAGTTTGGTCGATTTGTGTATCTTATTTAGCTGCGAAGTGCTTATGGGTTGAACATTATACAAAGAACAATTAACTGTTTATAAAAGGTGTTTCAATTAAATAAAAACTGTGACACTCCATATATTTAAAAAAGCTACCATCTATTTAGCAGTTGCTTCAGCTGAAATGAAAATTGAAACATTCACATCTTAACATGTGAAGACAATCATAACCTGTTATAGTTGTTTGTCGGCATTGGAAATAACCTGTACAGGTGACGAAGGAACTGTTACAGTTATTTGTCATAACATTAGCATATAGCAGTTAGGTCAGAGAAATTATAGTACAGTTACGAGAAGAAGAGTTTAGTTTAAACAAGCTAGTTATCATGGTATGACGTGTATAATGTGCTTAAGATTTAAATACAAGTCTTTGTGAATTAAACTGTTTATTTTAACGAAATGTAACGTGTTTCAAAAAGTTGACATTTTTTGCAATTGTTTCAGAAATTTAGATTGAAAAAACAACGTAAGAACATGTAGAAATGATAATAAGATATTTAATATTTTTATTCGTTATATATTGTTATCATAAATAATATTTATTATAGGTAGTAAGCTTAATGCAGAAAATATGGGTATGTAAATATAGACCGATTCAAGAGAAAGCAATAAAGAAATTTCTCTCGAATATAGTCCTTGAAACATCTCTCAGCACAGGCCAAATGAACCTTGTCTAATGTATTCAAATGAAAGATAGGAAGCTTGTTTGTTAGGAGTGATTTATTGCTTCACACATGCTGACTGGCTGACCACATAACTGTTTACCATTTGATAGGTTGATTGATAACATCGGAATATCTCCTGCCATAGCCACCAGGCTAGAATGTTCAGCATATCACAAAAAATGAAATGGAAATGAAAACAATAGATCTAAGTATTTCAGTGTTTTTCTTAACCATCTAGTAGTGCTAGGCTAAGCAGGAAGATGTAACCAGTTCAGATACCTGGTTACAGTTGCTGGCAGTCAGACACAATCCTTACCTGGTTACAGTTGCTGGCAGTCAGACACAATCCTTAGCCGTTAACATGATTAGGAAGAAATTTGCAATAAACAGTTATATCTTATAACACTGTACGATTTTTTTTAATTTGCCTATGCCATGGAAAGTGTATAATGTTCCTCTTAGCAATAAACTTATCGTAACGTAACTAAACATTAATGTTTTATTGTTTGAACAAACTCAAAGCATGCACAGCGTTTTAAATGCTGCAAACACTGTTTGTTGGGTATTATTATTCTTTTAAGAAAATGATTTTTTTAGGAAGTTAACAGATTGCAGTTAAAGAAGTTGGTTATGTAAATTGAATCGTTCAAATCAATATACAGAAAAATTATGCCAGGTAATGCTATGGCAACAGTTGTGCACACAGACAAAAATAACCCGTTATAGTTATTTGTTGGCCCAAAAAGTAACGTGTACGGGTTACTTGATATTAAGTAAAGTTTAATAAACCATTTAAAAATAAAGTAACCTGGTTCAGTTATTTGTGGTATTTATTTTGACTCTCCCTCCCAGTTGTGTACTCAGACAAATAAAACCTGATATAGTTATTTGTTGGCCGAAAAGATAACGCGTACGGGTTATTTGATATTGAATAAAGTTAAATAAACCATTTACAAATAAAATAACCGGGTTAAGTTATTTGTAAAATATATGTTGACTCTCCCTCTTAGTTGTGTACTCAGACAAAAATAACCAGTTATAGTTATTTGTTGGCCCAAAAAGTAACATGTACGGGTGACTTGATATTGAATGCAGTTTAATAAACTATTTACAAATAAAATAATCCGGTTAAGACATGTAAGATATCATGGTTATTTGTAGTATTGTTTTTACCCTCCCTCTCAGTTGTGTACTCAGACAGAAGTAACCTGTTATACTTACTTGTTGGCCAGAAAAGTAACGTGTACGGGTTACTTGGTTTTAAGCAAGTTCAATAAACCATTTACAAAAAAGTAACCTGGTTCAGTTATTTGTAGTATTTTTGTTGACTCTCTCTCTCTCAGTTGTGAACTAAGACAAAAAAAGCTTGTAATAGCTCTTTGTTGACTAAAAAAGTAACGGGTTACTTCATATTGAATACAGTTTAATATCCATTTACAAAGAGTGTTACCCTCTCATTTGTGTACTTAGATACAAATAACCAGATATTGTTGGCCCAAGAAGTGACGTTTGTATGTAACTTGATATTGCATACAGTTTAATAAACCAGTTACAAATAAAGTTACTTGGTTCATTTATTTGAAGTATTTATAGAGACTCTCCTTCTCATTTGTGTACTCAGATAAAAAATAGCCTGTTATAGTTATAGAAGTGACGTTTACATGTTACTTGATATTGAATAAAGTTTAAATAACTATTTATAAATAAAGTAACCCGGTTTAGTTATTTGTAATATTTATGTTGATTTTCCCTCTCAGTTGTGTCTCAGACAAACATAACCTGTTGTAGTTATTTGTTGCCCCGAAAGTAACGTGTACGGGTTACTTGATATTGAATCAAGTTCAATAAACCATTTACAAATAAAGTAACCTGGTTCAGTTATTTGTAGTATTTTTGTCGACTCCCCCTCTCAGTTTTGTACTAAAAAAAAGTTCATGTCAAATATCATGTCAAACATATTTGTTGGCCCTAATGTGTACGGGTTACTTAATATTGAATATAGTTTAATAAAATATCTACAAATAAAGTAACCTGGTTCAGTTATTTTAGTATTTATTTTTAATCTCTCTCCTATTTGTATACGCAGACAAAAAACACCTGTTATAGTTACTTGTTGGCCCCAAAAGTAATGTGCATTAGTTACTTAATATTCAATAAAGTTAATAAACCATTTACCAAATAAGTTACCTAGTTCAGTTATTTTTAGTAATAATATTTACTCTCCCTCTCAGTTGTGTACTCAGACAAAATAACCTGTTTTACTTATTTGTTGGCCCAAAATGTAACGTGTACGGGGTTAAATGATATTGAATTAAGTTTTATAAACCATTTACAAATAAAGTAACCTGATTCAGTTATTTGTGATATTTATGTGAACTCTCCCTCTCAGATCTGTACGCAGACAAAATAACCAGCTATAGTTATTTGTTGGCCTAAAAAGTAACGTGTACGGGTTACTTGATATTGAATCAAGTTCAATAAACCATTTACAAATAAAGTAACCTAGTCTAGTCATTTATAGTTTTTTAGTATTTTTGTTGACACTAGCTCCCATTCAGTTGCGTAGTCAGACAAAAATAATCATTCTGTTATAGTTATTTTTTGTCCAAAAAAGTAACTTGTACGGGTTACTTGATATTAAGTAAAGTTTAATTAACCATTTACCAAAAAAGTAACCTGGTTCAGTTATTTGTAGTATTTATTTTGTCTATCCCTATCAGTTGAGTACGTAGACAAAAATAACCTGTTTACGTTCATAGTTGGCACAAAATGTAACGTGTACGGGTTACTTGATATTGAATAAAGTTTAAAAACAATTTACAAATAAAATAACCTTGTTCAGTTATTTGTAATATTTATGTTTACTCTCTGACACATGAACGCACGCACGCACGTACAATCGCACGCACGCACACTTGTTATATGTGTAGTACATACTGTTTTGTTTGGAACAAGAAATAAATGGATTCTGCCAGATAATTTCCTTACTTTTATTATGACTTTTATAGACAGTAGAGATGAAGTTTATTATCTCCATAAGTATCCGAAAAAAATTATCTCAATTATACATTTGACAAAAATTATACATATTTCTCATCATGAAAACAAATGTGCAGATTGATAATTTCAAGAATGATATGATTTATATAGCACAGCTGCAGTAAGCCGGCTATTAAGTAAAAAAAAATGTTATCAGGTTATGCGTCGAAAATGTACAAGTAGGAAGTAACTGTCATTATTGCATGCATCAAGTGTTTATCTAGGAATCATAGATCAACATCAAATGAATTGTATTATCCATGAGGCTATTTACTGACGCCAAATATGCAATATGTACAACATGCACAATGCGTAAATACATTAATCTAACTTAGATCGCAGTACCAGAGTACGAGGACATAATTTTAGATGATAGACTGCTCTCCTATTCTGACAAACATGACTAAAGCATATTAACTTGAAATAAAATGTAATATATTTGCAAGAAATTTATTTATTGACTTAACTTTGTATAAGCTAATGTTTGTTAAACTGTTTTGTGGCCAATAACTTATTTAGGTGTTCTTACGAAAATGATTTGCCAAACAATCGATGAGAGAGCTAGCTTGATTATTAACAATTAACGAAGCTTGTGCTAAAAGATATGTGTAAAGAATACACAGGTTGTCGTGCTATCATTGATTGTTTCAACATGTTCAATGGATGCTCCAGATATAATAACTCGTGTCGAAACAATCATATAAACATAGAAATCAAAAAGTAATTAAACTGAAATATTTTTTATTGAACAAACCTTTATCTTAAGAAAAACTTAACACTCTCAATCGTTTGATACTAATTCCTTCAGATAATGGTTAGTTTATGTTCTTGACATTTCCGCATGAAGGCATAGGGTAGACAACATGCGATTTATCTCGTTTAATCGTTTACGAGTTGTCTTTCTTAGAATACAATTTACTCCATGAAACTGATAAATAACGCAATGCAGTTATTTTAAGAAATGTCATGCCACTTTTCAAACGGCTTGCGTAAAGATTTATAGGTAATGCGTATCGAAAATTATGATTTTACTTGACGCAATAGACATCACTTATCTTGGAAAAAATTATGGCATCGCTGGTAAAAATTCTTAGCATGTTTTAAAAGCGTTTAAAAACATGCAATTTACGAAAAATCTAGTTCATTTTTCATCGAAAAACGTGCTTTTAGAAGGTTTCAAGAATAATGTATACACAGAAATTATGATTTTCAGCTTACAACGATTATAGAAAACAATATAAAGCTCTTCTTTTCCCAAAATGTTTCATAAGACATCGCTTAACCGCAAAAAAAATTGTCAAAATATTGAACGCAAATTCGATTTATTTTTAACTTATATGAGTTATAAAAAATGTAACTGATTCAAGTTACACCCCTGACTGTATAATGTCATGTGATATGCTAAGGTTATGAACTCTGGATAAGGTAAATAAGTGTCATGACCTTTTGTACTGGTCAGTACTGTCAAAAAAATACAGTTGCATCATGATTTAAACCCATTTTGGAAAGATGTATTATATAGCTATTACATACTCTCTTTAAATTCAAATCTAGAGAAAAGCAAACAAAGTTACTCAGGTAATTTGTGGTACAATCCAGGAATTAGAGTAGCAGGGTCTAGCATTTGTTACCACAGATGGTTATATAGGGGAATAATTTTCCTAGGAGATCTTATTAATCAAGAAGGGGAATTCTATACATATCAAGGATTTATTAACACATTTAATGTAAGAACTAATTATTTGGAGTATCATGGTCTTTTAGCTTCAGTGAATGAATTTCTTGAGAATAACAATATTAGGCAGTTGCCAAAAAAAACTTTTAACACTACAATGCCTTTAAGTCTTGGAATTATAACCAAGGATAAAAAAGGATGCAGATCTATATACAGAGAATTACAGAAAAAGGAAGAATATCCAAAGTCTTTACAAAAATGGGAAAATGAGCTAACAAACTATGTAGATGTAAACAATCTTAAATGTAATACACTGTATAACAATGTTTTTAGATTCACAAAAGACCCAAAAATAATTTGGTTTCAATATAGAATCAATCACAGAATTTTAGCTACAAATTATTTACTAAAAAAAATGAATATTGTAGAAAATGATATGTGTACTTTTTGTCAAAAGGAATCTGAAACTTTGATTCATTTGTTCTGTGAGTGTGATGTTAGTAAATTATTTTGGCAACAATTAAAATCTTACATTGAAGGAAAATTTGATATTAACCTGGTAAATTGGAATATTCCAGATATTTTATTTGGAAGTATCAGCATTGATATGGTTTTAAATAAAATTATACTGTATGCGAAAAACTTCATATATTACAACAGAATAAAAAAATTGAGGCCATCAATAGAAACTTTCAAAAAACAAATAATTTCTATTTACAATACTGAAAAATATATTGCTAAACAGTCATTTAAAGTTGATGAATTTGAGACTTTATGGGAAAAGTTTAAGAATGTGGTTTAAATCATGAGATTGTATATTAATAAAAAAATGCCTCAAGTAGAGCCTAGACGGACCAAGAGACCCCCAAGAGACCGCCCCGCAAAAACTTTAAAAATTTTTAATTAACTCCATTAAAGAGTAGGAAGTAAACAGCCCAAGTTTGCACTGAAAACCTTTTATTTTATTTACTATGAAGACTAATCAACCATAAGCTTACTTTCCTTGAATATGACATGTGAAATCTCCTTTATATTTTTAATTTTGGTTTTGTTTCTGACTAAATTACTTAGGAGTTTTCTATATTTTTTTAACTAATATAGATTTTATAAATGTGTACTGCCTCAATTGTATATTTTAATTGGAGTACAGTCAGATCTGAGTTGAACAGCCAGATAACGGAAACAAAAAAATTAACGGGTTAAGACAAATGGCTGCTTAATACAGGTAACAAACATCTATATATTTATATAGTTTGGTTGAAAAAATTTTGTCTCGTCGTTTAAGCCAGTTAATTGTATAATATATAATTATGTACATTAACCCAGTTTGGACTGTACTTATACATTTAGTTTTGCTTCTTTCTTCAATTCACTGATAATACAGAATTGTTTAAAATTACACAGAGGTTTTACCAGTCTAGTGCTTGATGTAATATGTTAAATTTTAGCAGTATACTGTATTTAATATCCCATGTTTTTTTTTTTTTTTTTTTTGTTTTTTTTTTTTGTAAGTCCCTAAATTAGAGTCACTCAAGGAAATGTTTAAGAACTCAAATTAAAATAGTCAATATTATAATTATAAAACCCCATTTTTAACAATCATAAATTTTACATAGCTTGCTAGAAAAATGAAACAATACACTATTGCTTAATTCTGTATACATGTATGTAAAAACCTTTATTAATATTTCTATGTGAGGTGAAGTGGTGGATGGTTCCCCGACCCCACTACACCGATGACGGGGATAATAAATGGGCAACACTTGTTGCTGAAAAATTTAAAAAAAACAACTCTGAAAATGGTAAATAAGTGTCATGACCTTTTGTACTGGTCATTAAATTCAGACAGTGTCAGTGCTATTTATAGAAGGTAAAAAATATCCAACTTGCAGAAAAAAGCATATTCAGAAAAGGGAGAATACTGTGAAATCATTTTTGTTCGCGTAGGACGAATTTTCGCGTATTTCGCGCTAGGAAATATGCGCGAATTTAAGACCGCGCTTTTATTAAACTAATAAAACACGTTATCCGAATCTTGATCCTGTCCGAAATACCTGCATATATTTTTCCACTCACTTTTGACCATTAGTTGTTGTTTTTAGCCAATATAACTTGAATAATCGGATGTTTGGCAAATTTTAAATATCTAGCAAAATTAAAATGAAACTTATTATGTTTTCTTTTTAAGAATGTTTCATTTGTATTTCCTCAAATTGTTGAACGCTTGTCTGAAGCGTTTACTAATAATTATTACATCGTTGTCTCCATTATTTCGATAATTCGTTAAATTCGTTAACTTTTCAATGAGAAACAAACTTTTTTTGATATTAAAACCTATTTTATTCTTTGAGAATGTAAGAATGAAAGCGAATAGAAGTAACAACACATAAATAGGACATGAACGAGTAAAGGTAATTTTCGCAAGCGGCAATGTTTTTTTTAGCGTAATTGATTAGGGACCGGTTACAAAAGACCTGTCGCTATCGATCTTTTAATCTGTGCACACTTAACCTGTGTCAATTAACGTCAATTAACAGTTGGACCTGTCAGTTTGTATATTCGAAAGCGGACCGCGGTAATTGACACGTATACACGCGTTGGTGGTGATCCAGCGTCATGCAGCTGTCGTCTGCTTTTTATGCTGATAAAAAAATTGAATCTGAAATTGAAAATGCGCGAATTTAGGACCGCGCGAACGTACTTTTTTTGCCGTTTGCGCGAAATTTCATCCCAGCGAATTTAAATGATTTCACAGTACTCCATAAAACTTATTGACAGTATGTAACTTAACGCTGTCATGGCCATTTGTTCCGGCCAGTAAATTCATTAACTGTCTGCTATTTGTAGAAGTTAAAAAATATCAAACTTGCCAAAAAAAATTTATCTATTCACTAAGTTCACTTCGGATGCCGCAGATATGTAACGTGCCAGGATCCTGACCTTTGTATTGGTAAGTGAGTGTGTATAGTATGAATTGAGCCATTGGTGCAAGCAGAGCTTAAGAAAAGCAAAATCCGTAACTATACTGGAAAAAGCCAAGTCCTTAACCAGACTAGAAACGCCAAGTAGTAAGCTATGTTCTTCACAATGCTAGAAAAAGCAAGTGGTGCCGTCTGTAAAAAGGCTGTTGTATTTTATATTTTATCAATTATTCTATAATTAAGAATAATATCAATTGTCTGAAAAGAAATGATGATTGTAGATTAAATAGTAACTCTGCATAAAACAGAAACTAAAAGGCAACGACAGAACTCGGAATCAAAGCACTCTTTAGGGAATGATATTCAAGTATACAGGGAGAAAACATGTTCATTTACCTACCTTTCTATTAATGATATTGACCATAAATGTCGGCAAGAAGTTGCTATAGTTAATTTCTCCCGCACCTGACGTCAAAACGTTCGTCAAATTACGCGCTTCGTCAAATTCTGGGTCGTCATAATCATACCTGATGGGGAAATAACACAAATTAATGTAGATTTAAGAAATTTCTAAAGATTTAGTTTACATATACTTGAAGTCTTAGCATGATTGCAGTAATGACTGTAACGGTAGGTATATACAATACTAGTTGTTTTAGGTTCGCACACTGTACAAAGTTAACTCAACAGATCTCTGTAAACACGGCTAAATCTTATTAGAGTGAAATTAGCTATGAGATCGGCAGTCGACGTTCGACATTCAATGTAGAGCTGCCCAACCAACATTCGGCTATGCATTAGCAGACATGCTAATACACAGCTGTGCAATCTACGTTCAGCTCTGCATTCAACGAATGTAGAGCTGTGCAATCGATATTCAGCTTTACATTCAAAATACAATATTCCTGAATGCAGAGCTATGCATTCGACGTTCAGTACAGATGTGCAATCGATATTCAGCTCTACATTCAAAATAAATCATTCCTGAATGTAGAGCTATGCAATCGACGTTCAGCTCTGCATTCACCAATTGTAAAGCTGTGCAATCGAAATTAGCTCTACATTCAAAATATAATATTCCTGAATGTAAAACTATGCATTGATTGCATGCTCTACAAAAGCTCTACATTCGTTGAATGCAAAGCTGAACGCCGAATGCATAGCTCTGCATTCAGGAATATTGTATTTTAAATGTAGAGCTGAATGTCGATTGCACAGCTCTACATTCGTTGAATGCAAAGCTAACCGTCGATTGCATAGCTCTACATTCAGGAATATTGTATTTCGAATGTCGAGCTGAAGATCGATTGCACAGCTCTACATTCGGTGACTGCAGAGGTGAACGTCGATTTGCATAGCTCTGCATTCAGAAATATTGTATTTTGAATGTTGGTCTGAAAATCGATTCCACAGCTGTACATTTATTCAATGCAGAGCTGAATGTCGATTGCATAACTCTAAATTTAAAAATATTTTATTTTGAATGTAGAGTTGAATGTTGATTGCACAGCTCTACATTCGTTGAATGCAGAGCTGAACGTCGAATGCATAGCTCTACATTCAGGAATATTGTATTTTGAATGTAGAGCTGAACGTTGATTGCACAGCTCCACATTCGTTGAATGCAGAGCTGGACGTGGAGTGCATAGCTCTACTTTCAGGAATATTGCGTTTTGAATGTAAAGCTGAACGTTGATTACATAGCTGCACTTTTGGTGAATGCAGAGCTGAACGTCGAACGCATAGCTCTGCATTCAGGTGTATTTTATTTTGAATGTAGAGCTGAATGTCGAATGCACAGCTCCACATTCGGTGAATGCAGAGCTGAACATTCAGAAATACTGTATTTTGAACGTAGATTGCACAGCTGTGTATTAGCATATCTGCTAATGCATACCCGAATGTTGATTACACAGCTGTGCAGTGAATGTTAAACATCGATTGCCGATCTCATAGCTAACTTCACTCTAAATTTTAGCTTATTTCTTAGGGTTATGTTTACATGCATGAACATCTTTGGCGTAGCTGTATTAAAATCGATATTTTCACCTACATTTGTAACGAATGTTAGATATAAAAGAAGAAAGTTTGTCATTGGTTTAAACTACTGATGCTATGAAACTTTAGGGCAGAATTTGTAATCGTTAGTTTAATTTCCTCAAATTTAATTTATCTTACCTCAAATGATATTGACATTTATAGCTTTAAACACATCATTTTTGTTTTGTTTATAGTCTAAACTGTTATTCGTTTACTAGACGCGTTAAATGTTTGCCAATGTCCGAAAACTATACTCTTGCGGATCATTAATTCTGTACTGTATTTTCGCCGATCATTTTTAAAGGATATTTTTTGTTTCTTTGTCGTTGTCAAGTTTTAGTAACAACTGTCCTAATTTAAGATGTCTGGAAGTTTTGAAAATGAAAATGAAAACAGCTTGAAAAAAGTTTACTCTTAGTTTATTCACTTGCAACCGACATCATGAGACATGCCTTCCAGAAGTGATTACTGTACACGGAGTTCGGTCAGTTAAAGTAGTGATGCATTCGCAGTGTGTAAGGTTGGACGTTTTATTTTAAACACGTGTTTGCGTGTTTTTAATGTAAATATCGTTAAAATCACATGGGAACAACACTGATGATGATGATACGTTAACGGATATGATTAGAGTGATGATGTTGATTACATAATACTATTACTGCTGTTAGTTACACCATGCAAACAACGTAACCTTTTTCCTATTACGATTCCAAAGTTGACGTTTGCAACAACTTTTTGCATGAGGTCATTCATTGACATAGGTTGCCCATTTTTCTCTTGTAAGAACGCCGACGCCACCTCAATTTCCGAAAGGATCTTTTCTTCAATGGACACTTTTCCTACACCGAAGTCTCGCAAAGCCTGAAGTGTGAACCTCCGTAACTCTCGCCAACATTCGCCGTACCTAGCTGCCACGATTCCTGATAAAGACCAGAAAATGCATTGAATATTAATTCATACATGTATCTTCAATAATGCTGTACCGGTATTGTTTAAAATGTGAGTATCAAATCATATGTCTCATTTTGCTGAGCATTTGCGATTGTCGAGCAAATTTGAGTCAACTTTTGTCAAACCGGTGTTAAAACTATAGGTTTTTATCATGTCATTACTGTGATTTCCGTTGATTAACTGCCTACCTGATACATTTTGCTTTATCAGTCACCACAAGTTTATCATGCACCTCCTCAATGCACATTCTGACCTTGACGGAACTACATTCATTTGTTTATTTTGTGATTTCTTGCATCCTGTTCCTTTATTTTCACATAGATATGTCTTATGTCTTACGAGCAGGTTTCCAGTGAATAAAAGCACATTATCTTACTGAGTTGATTACTTAAATCATTTTACAAGCGATACCTTAGCTAAAAAGATCGATTAACCCTGTTCAACATTTGATTCCTTGCATCGGTAAATTCAAGAAGGCGAAATTGTGAAAACAAACATCCAAGAAATGCACAATGAAATTAAAAGAACGGTAAATTTGTACCTTCTACTAGTTTGAAAATACTCAACTGATAAATGTTGAATCGAACAGCTTTTTTAAGTATTAAAGTTTCTCTTACTTTTTGCTAAAAACATTTGGAACTATTTCTTATCAATTTGACACTTGGCTGTAAATACACATATTACTTCGCGCGACATGAACTCGACAGGCTCTACAGAGCTTTTTTTATTTATTTAAAATTTGAAAAAAGAAACGCAAATGAAAATTGAAAACATGATAAATACAATACCAAGCAAGTGTCTGATATTATAAAATTTATCAGGCTTGGCACGAAAAAATTAAGAACTCGGTAGAGCCTCGTCTACATTTTCTTCTAAAGCTTGCCTGATAAATTTTATAGTATCAGACACTTGCATGCTACTCTCTGTATAAGTAACGTTTAAACCACAAATGATAACGGTGGCTAGTTTAGGACACTTCGTTCTTTCGTACTGGCGCGACAGAACGAAAAAACGACATTTTAAAGTTTTGAAGTTTCCTATTGGTGCGCGAGACAGAAAAAAAGACGACATTTAAGTGACACCGCGCGCACGACAAGACCAGATTATACAGACAGTGTCTTCGTTCCGTTCTGTCGCACACACCAATACAGAACTTCGAACCGTTAAAATTTCATCGTTCCGGTATGTCGCGCACACCAATACCAAGAAACGAAAAGTCCTAAATTACCCATCGTGAATAATAAACACTTACGCTTCACGGTTACTGATTTTGGCTTCTCTTTTACGAATTATTGAACAGTCAAGTATCGTGAAGGTCAAAGTATTTATGCCGATTACAGATTTTCAGTTTACATTCCCGAAAGAAGAAACAATTTGACCTGTTCATCACTTTGATGGCTTTGCCAAATAGTTTCTGTGGGGTATGCACTGTAGAGGGCGTTGCTCTAAATCGCATACTAAACTAGCTTATAGTGTACCACATAGAGTTTCAACATCATGGAACTATTAGCATTTTCTAAAATTTTTAAACAGCTCTACAAACAATAAATAAAACAACTAACCACAGCCCTGATAATTGGGAAACAATTTGTTTGTTAGGAAATCCCACCGGTCACTGCATGTCTCGGCGTTCATTACCAGGGCTTCACGTATGACGTCATATCCGCTCAACACAACAACTAGCTTATTCCCTAAATACCAGCGGAAGACGTTTCCTAACATTTGCGACTCCTTATACAGCACGAAATGGGGCCTTCCTGTTCGGAGTTTTCTCATTAATGAGACTGAGCCGATGAATGGAATTCCATAATATCCCGGCGGTAGGTTGTTTGGTTTCTTCATCAGAAGTAGTGATACGAAAAACACAACAACGATTATAAAAATTAATGTAAGATCCATGTTTTCAATGTACACAGCCAGCCCTTTTTTATTTCAGAAGTATTACAAAAATGCAAATGTTCCAGTATTTGATAAAATGTGTTCATGTACTCAGTTCTTATATATATCCGTTTATTTCATCCATATTTTCTTGTTTGTCACAACCTGTTTTATGTATGCATATATTTATCTAGAACGTGGGGTATCTGGATATGTGAATACGCATTGCAAAAAATAAAAACCCTGTATCAGTTTGGATCTTAATTAAGAAGTAGATTCCTATTGGTGGAGATTTAACAACAACAACAACTTTTATAGCAAATATTAGCAAATTAACAAAGTATGTGAAGTTGGCTTGTACATTGTACATCGTAGTTCAGCTTGTAATTCGCAAATTACAAGCTAGTAGATGGGTATTCAGCTTGTAGTTCAACCCAGATACATCAGCATACGTTATATTTGAAATACAAGCTAATAGTTGGGTATTTAGCTTGTAGTTCGGACCAGATACACCAGCATATACAATATTTGAATTACAAGCTAGTAGTTGGGTATTCAGCTTGTAGTTCGGACCAAATACACAAGCATACACAATATTTAAATTACAAGCTAGTAGTTGGGTATTCAGCTTGTAGTTCGGACCAGACACACCAGCATATACAAAATTTGAATTACAAGCTAGTAGTTGGGTATTCAGCTTGTAGTTCTGACCAGATACACCAGCATTTACAATATCTGAATTACAAGCTGAATACCCAACTACTAGCTTGTAATTCAAATATAACATATGCTGGTGTATTTGGTCCGAACTACAAGCTGAATTCCCATCTACTAGCTTGTAATTCAAATATAATGTATGCTGAAGTTTTTGGTCCGAACTACAAGCTGAATACCCAATTTCTAGCTTGTAATTCAAATATAACGTATGCTGGTGTATCTGGTCCGAACTACAAGCTGAATACCTAACTACTAGCTTGTAATTCAAATTTTATGTATGCTGGTGTATTTGGTCCGAACTACAAGCTGAATACCCAACTACTAGCTTGTAATTCAAATATTATGTATGCTGGTGTATTTTGGTCCGAACTACCAGCTGAATACCCAACTACTAGCTTGTAATTCAAATATTGTATATGCTGGTGTATCTGGTCCAAACTACAAGCTGAATACCCAACTACTAGCTTGTAATTCAAATATTGTATATGCTGGTGTATCTGGTCCAAACTACAAGCTGAATACCCAACTACTAGCTTGTAATTCAAATATTGTGTATGCTGGTGTATTTGGTCCGAACTACAAGCTGAATACCCAACTACTAGCTTGTAATTCAAATTTTATGTATGCTGGTGTATTTGGTCCGAACTACAAGCTGAATACCCAACTACTAGCTTGTAATTCAAATATTATGTATGCTGGTGTATTTGGTCCGAACTACAAGCTGAATACCCAACTACTAGCTTGTAATTCAAATATTGTGTATGCTGGTGTATTTGGTCCAAACTACAAGCTAAATACCCAACTACTAGCTTGTAATTCAAATATTATGTATGCTGGTGTATTTGGTCCGAACTACAAGCTGAATACCCAACTACTAGCTTGTAATTCAAATTTTATGTATGCTGGTGTATTTGGTCCGAACTACAAGCTGAATACCCAACTACTAGCTTGTAATTCAAATATTGTGTATGCTGGTGTATCTGGTCCAAACTACAAGCTGAATACCCAACTACTAGCTTGTAATTCAAATATTATGTATGCTTGTGTATTTGGTCCGAACTACAAGATGAATACCCAACCACTAGTTGTAATTCAAATATTGTATATGCTGGTGTATCTGGCCTGAACTGCAAGCTGAATACCCAACTACTAGCTTGTAATTCAAATATTGTGTATGCTGGTGTATTTGGTCCGAACTACAAGCTAAATACCCAACCACTAGCTTGTAATTCAAATATAACGTATGCTGATGTATCTGGGTTGAACTACAAGCTGAATACCCAACTACTAGCTTGTAATTGGCGAATTACAAGCTGAACTACGATGTACACTGTACGAGCCAACTTCACATACTTAAATTAACAACATATGGGCCTACTATTTCAACAATTTCAACACTTACATTCGGAGACAATTTATGAAAAAAAAAACCCTAGCCACATTGACTACTTGTTTTCAGACAGCAGGACTGTAAAACTCCTGAGGGCGGAACGAAGGGGACGGGAGCAGGGGGAGGGCGTTGTAATCAACCTGCACTAACAAGCGACGTGAGAAATGAAAAGTGTAAACAGTTATATATTTAGTCGATATTTGCTCCGTTTTACTCTCATCACTTAAGCAATGGTTATATATTTAGTTGTTTTTGGTTCCATTTTACTCTCATCACTTAAGCAATGATTATATATTAAGTCGTTTTTGGGCTCCATTTTGCTCTCACCACTTAAGAAATTTAGTATGTGTTCGAACGTAGGGGTGTCGCAATACCAGCTTTCACACACACACACACACAACCTTATATAGGTAATGTGATTGCTACTACAGAAATGCATGAATCCATAACACCTTAATGAAACAGTACACGTAAGTGGCCACAATGTTATCCTTGGGTTTATTTTGTAGGATTCCTAGTTTAAAAGGTATGACGCTATGATAAAAGCTTATTTATACAGGATAACTTGCAGTTAAACTTGCGTTTCACTACACGGAAAGGAAACATGGATGTTACATTGATTTTCGTATTCTGTTTAATTTTTCTGGTATCGCTACTTCTGTTTAAGAGACCAAACAACCTACCACCGGGATATTATGGAATTCCTTTCATCGGCTCGGTCTCTTTAATGAGAAAACTGCAGAAAGATAGACCGCATCTTGCGCTGTATAAGGAGTCAAAACGTTTAGGGAAGATATTCCATTGGTATTTAGGGAATCAGCTGGTTGTTGTTTTGAGTGGATATGACATCATACACGAAGCACTTGTAAAGAAAGCGGACGCATGCAGTGACCGGTTTATACCCATGAAAACCTCGCTGTTTCCAAAATATCCAGCCGGAAGAGGTAGGAATATATTCTCTTCTAAAATAACTTTTCATTCAAAATCAATTTGACAGCATTTCTGGATTCTCGTGGAAGTTACAGGGGCATGTCATTATTAGAAAAAGTAATGAACTTCTTACATTTAAAATAAGATGTGTAGGAGGGGACAGGTACAAAAGTGACCTGCAACTGTCAGCAACTCCCACTATTTAACATTTAGTAAATACCTATATAAAATTTATACTTCGGGAACAAGTCGCCACACGCCCTGAGTGAAGCCTAAGAAGCCTAGTTAACCCATTAATGCCTAGCGTCCACAAAACTAGACATAGGCAAACAGTGCAGACCCAGATCAGATGCAATATTAGGCCTCTGATAAGGGTCTACACAGTTTGCATAAAAAACTCTCTTCTCTAAATGTAATGAAATTGAAAATTTATACCAGAAATCCTTTCAATTGAAAATGAACTCGTCCAACGAACAAGGATGGCATAATCCATTGGGCGTAAATGGTCCACGGGAAATTAGTTCATGATAAATAAATATTGTCATTAAAATACTTGTCATTTGATTTCATTTGTTTTAAATATTGAACATTGTTAAAGTAATACGGACCTCTTGTACAAGATTTCACTTTATACACAACACTATTTGACCACATTCGTAACATATCACCTTTGTAACAGATTATTTTCGAATGTGATCCCATTGGTAACAGGTAAAACATGTTACAGTTGTGTTTTTCAGAAACGCGGAGTGACATAAGAAGCACATGCAGTATGTTACAGATTGAGTTCTTGACTGCAAATGTTCAATAAGTTAACAGTAACATAAATAAACAAGAGCTGTCACTGGAAATTGACATATGCCCCCGAAATGTAGCTTTGAATTGAAACTGGTGTAAATATATAATTGAATAAGCCTGTGGAAAAGAGAACAGACATAAAATTGAGCTTGAACTGAAGGTAAATGGTAAAGTAATGTTTTTTCTGCTTCAGATGCTTATATAAAGGTTGAAGACATAACTATTCAATGAAATAGAAAGCTGTGAGTTTGGTCTTGAATATGAACAATATTGTTTTATTCCCAACCCCTACTGATGTTTATATATAACAAGGCTTAGTGACAAACATTCTGGTTTCAATAAAATCCCCCAAGCAGTTTTGGAGATGAAGCTTGGACAAAATTGTAATACAGAGGTTATAGTAAACAAGACCTGTCCGCAGACAGCACGCTCCACTTTTCTCAGTGCTGGATAATAAATTATAAGCCAAGTCAAACAAGAGGCCCAAGTGAGAAACAGTTTTGAGTGGGGGAGGGCAAGTACTTAGTCATATAAGATTAAAAAAAAAATGGTGTGTGTGTGGGGGGGATGAGGAGGTAAAAGAGGGGGTCCCCATGCATTTTGGAGTCAAGTACCTATGTATTTAAAAAAAGATACTGGAAAAAATTGGTTTATAAAAAAAGTTTATTTCAAAGCTTAAGAAGGTCTTTTCCAACATAGGAGAAAATAATTTTTTTTGCCGGGATGGGGGAGGGAGGGGGGATGGGTAAAGTAACTTCATACCTACATTTTTATGCTCCCCGAAAGGGAGGAAAAATGTTGCCGCTTTGTCCGTTCGTCCGTCCCGTCCGTCCGTCCGTCGTCATAATTTTGCATAACACAAAAACTATGAGAGATATCAAGACCAAACTTCATAGGTAGTTAAATCTTATTTAGGAGCAGTGCAATGCACAAGAATCATAACTCTTGCTTTATTAATTTTTGAGTTATTTCCTTTGAAATTTCTCATTCTTATTTTTTGTCCGGGGCATATCTCACAAAGTATAAGAGTTATCAACTTGAAACTTAATAAGTAGATAGATCTCATTGATTGGCAGTGCAGTGCATAAGAACCTTAACTCTTGCTTTATTAATTTTTGAGTTATTTCCTTTTGAAATTTCTCATACTTATTTTTTGTCCGGGGCATACCCCACAAAGTATAAGAGATATTAACATGAAACTTTATTGGTAGATAGATCTCTATGAAAAGAAGTGCAGCGTGCAAGAACCGTAACTTTATTTTGCATAAATTAGGAGTTATTGCCCTTTGTTATTTTTCATACTTAAAAAAAAATACATACTAAACAATAGCCCTTTTGGAATTGGCATTTATTCGGGGAGCGTCCATCATTTCTACCGATTCCTTGTTAAAAAAAAAAGTCAAGTACCTACATATTTCATAAAAAAGATTATTAAAAAAATATTGGGGGCGGGGTAATGCCAGAGCTGGGGGTCCCCAAGCAGAGGGGAGGCTGGAGGAGGGGACAGGGGAAGTACTTACCCATCCTATGTAAGTTAAAGTTTATTTCTACGCTGAAGAAGATTTTTTCTTATATATAAGTATAAGCAATATCAAGTGACCCCTGGGGTGGGGCTAATTTTGACCTCCAGGGTACCAACAGTCTTTGCAGGGTTCTTGCTGGTGATCAAGTATTCCAAGTTTGAATGGAATATCTTTGACAGTTTTTGAGAAATGGACATTAACAACAAACATTTCTGTGTAGTTTCAATGAAATCCTCCAGTGGTTTTGGAGATGAAGCGTGGGCAGGATTTTAATATAGAAGTTAGAAAAAAAATGACTAAGTGCCCATAACTCTGCCAAAAATAATCTTAGCAGAAACTCCTGAAGAAAAGCACAGCAAGGCTTGGTGACAAACATTCCTGTGAAGTTTCAATGAAATCTTCCAAGCGGATTTGGAGATGAAGTGTGGAGAAGGTTTTAATATAGGTGTTATCGTAAAAAATAAGTAAGGGCCCATAACTCTGCCCAAAAAAAATCTCAGCAAAATCTCCTGAAAATATGCACAACTAGGCTTGTTGACAAACATTCCTGTGAAGTTTCAATGAAATTCTCCAAGCGGTTTTCGAGATGAAGTGTGGACAAGACTTTAATATAGAAGTTAGAGTAAAAATGACTAAGTGCCAATAACTCTGCCAAAAACAAACCGAGCGGAATCTCCTGACAATATGCACAACTAGGCTTGGTGATAAACACTCCTGTTAAGTTTTAATGAAATCCCTCAAGCGGTTTTGGAGATGAAGCGAGGACAAGATTTTAGAGTAAATAAATGACTAAGTGCCCATAACTCTGCCAAAAATAAATCGAGCGGAATCTCCTGACGATATGCACAACTAGACTTGGTGACAAAAACTTCTGTTAAGTTTCAATGAAATCCTTCAAGCAGTTTTGGAGATGAAGTGAGGACAAGATTTCACGGGACAGACGGACGGATGGACGTATGGACGGACGGACAGTGCGATAACTAAATGCCTCCCTTCGGGGGCATAAAAATACCGACGGCAGGATTCGAATCGTGCAGACAAAGCGAGACGGAAGGAATGACAGGAGGTAGGACGTACTGGCGACTAAATGCTCTATAGGACCAAAATGGTTCTAAATACAATCACCTTGCTTTCATAAAGTTTCATTCCTATACAACAGATCAAGACCCGATATTTTATAAAAGAAATTACTAAACACTTGTGAAAAATGTGCTTCAGATGTAAACATTTGCACTTTCTTGTTCCCTTTTCTGTATGAAAATTTACCTGTGATAAATATGACTGTATGACACATCGGCATCGAACACATTCGACACAAAATATGTCACATAATTATGTGCTTTATTTTCATAACACATTTGTAACACCTGTTACGCATGTGATCACATTTGTAACAAGTGTTGCAAATGTTATTTGTTACAAATGTGGTCTGACACAGCAATTTAAACATAGATGATATAGTTTCACCTTTAACATGTTTGCCAAAACAAAAAGTAGAAAAATAAAAATTAAGAAATGAAAAATAAAAAAAAATGATAATAATAACTCATTTCTGTAAGTGTAATCTTTCTTCTCAAATCATGTTTCGAGCCTCAGGCTACTGATATTGTCTTATGTGGTAAATAGGTATTCTGACGGGTAGCTATGGAGAAGGTTGGCGACAACTACGGAGGTTCACGCTCCAAGCTCTGCGAGATTTCGGGATAGGTAAAGCGTCTATTGAAGAAAAGATCCATGCGGAAATCGAGGTGGTGTCGACGTTCTTACTAGAGAGAAATGGGGAACCGACGTCAATGAATGACCTCATGCAGAAAGTTGTGGCCAACGTCATCTTTGGTGTCGTGTTTGGTAAAAGGTGATTTAAAAAAAAAAAAAATTGTTTTGTTTCCACGTAAAAGGACCTTATAATTACTGATAAAAATCTATTATGAGCATCATATTCTTTATGGTTGTCATCAGATTCATCGTCCCCCTTATCTATTTGTATCAGTTTTTAATTTAGGTTTGCCCTTTTCTTTTTCCAGATATGATTATGATGACCGGGAATTCGATAAAGCCCGTAAAATGACGAACATTGTTGTTTCCGGTTCGGGACCACTAAATCTCAGCAACTTTTTGCCAAAATTTATCGTCGAACTTATCAACAAAAAGGTATGTTTATGAGCAAACGTTTACTGTTGACCTGGTATTCAGCTAAAGCAGAGTTTGATCTGAACGCAAATATTTTTATAAATTCAAAACGGGTACTTGTTTTGGCCAGGCGAAATTTGATATATAGATTTAGTCTGTACTTACATTGTTATTAATAACGAATACATCGAGACTTTCGAACGGTGCTGTATCTCTGTTCTTCTCAATGAAATAATGATTCGCACTGGAAAGTCCAAACTTATTCAGGTCTTTTTTTTGAGCATGTACATTGATTTTATTTAATTTATATGTTCTTGTCTTTTTAAAGCTTTCTGACAATCAAGATACAAAGAACTTTTTTCGACAGAAAGTGGTCGATGGGAGAGGGTAGCCTCCTGAATTTCTCAGATTCAATTCCCATCACATCAAAAGTCGATTACTGGACAAACAAAATACGTCTGTGGCGCGTTTTGTTTTATTGTCTTTATTTAGAAAACGCACAACAGTTACTGCATGCAATGTTTTTTTGCTGCACCCAAACAATCATATCACAAGGACCCCCAAGAGAACCTGATATGCTCACTGCATATTATTTTGTATTTAATTTTCTATTCAAACTTCTTTTTACAGGATGCTGAAAATCAGCAAGCTAGAAGACAGTCGTTTTTGGATATTTACGACTATATCTCGAAACAAATAGCCGAGCACGAGGCCACATTCGACGCAAACAACATCCGGGACTTTGTGGATATCTATATAAAAACCGAAAAGGAGGGAGATGAAAGCATAAGAAAATTTATAACAAGTAAGAATTATAAGTAAATCGTCGATGTCGTCTTGTTTTAAGAATTTATTTGATTGCGTTCTATTGGATTCCCTTTAACAGTAAATAAGCGGTGTATGGAATGTAAGTACGCAGTAAACGGAGTCCTACCTGGCATTTTTAAGTACGTAAATCCATTAGGCATGAAAAGAAATTAACCGAAACATAATACATATCATGCAGGTCGTTTAAGGCGCCAAAACTTCAGATCTTTACGATACTTCAGTGACCATAATCAATCGATCACGGAGAATGAACGAGTAAACAACAACAAAAAACCCGACAAATATCTTTAAATGAAAATGATAAAGTGGTGGTACAACAATTTCTTAAGCTTATCTTGCTGACCTGAATGATATGCTGTATGTTCATTTTGTGGAGTAACAGAGCCGCTCAAAAGAGCCGCAAATTCAGGTATCATTAAGTAAAGGGAACGAAATTTGAGTAAGTGCCTTTTAAAAACATATTATGTAGTGCCCAGTTATTCTATTTGACAGAGGGGAACATGTTCCGTGTTATCATTGACCTATTTTTGGCCGGTTCTGAAACCACATCAACAACTCTCGACTGGGCTTTTCTCTTTATGACGGAATTTCCGGATGTTCAGAAAAAGTGCCAGAGTGAAATTGAGAAGGTAAGTGTATTGTAAGAAAAATGGTTTACCAAGAATCAGCGACTCCCGCCTTGCAATTCACGTGTACTAGATCTACCAACTAAGCTACCAAAGCGAAATTGTGTATTAGCTGATACTAGTTTTGACACAATATGGGAGAGCTTCGTTACAAATTCAGATAATTGATTGCATATTTAAAAGGAACACGTATAACTTCCTTTCATACTTACTTCTTATACCAAATGCATTACAAAAGACGCTTATTGTTATGTTCTGTGTTTTAGTTACCAATTCATGTGCAATCATGTCTCGTTTGTCTCATCCTCCTATTTAGGTCGCTCGTCTGAAATGTGTGAACTGTACAAAATACGTAAAACATTGTGAAAGTTTGTTTACACATTATAAATGACGTCATTTTGCAGGTAATTGGAGACAAAATTATAGAATATTCAGACCGGAACAAGTTGGTTTATGTCAATGCAGTTGTCATGGAGATTCAGAGACTATCCAGTATTGGTAAATGTTCATTTAATTGACTTTCTGTCATGTTTGATTGATTTGTAGTTGGTTACGTTTTCCACAAGTACCCAGAAAGTACCGGCACGTAAGGTCTTGCCGTGGTGTCTGGGTCAGTGTTGTGGAGAAAGAAACAAGTCTTCTCTGTAAAACGGCTATATAAAGGCCAAAAATCGATGACGAACCAGCATATAAAATATATTTTCAAATGTTTCTATTTTCGTAAACGTTTTTTTTTTCTAAAGGATGATATCAATTTTCTATCAAGAAAATATATGATCAGAATCATTTCAGATGACTAATAAAAGATGATAACACACTGTTTGTAAACAAAACAAACTTATTCTGCAGCCTAAATATCGGTTCTCTCTATTTATATAGTAACCTTAAAACGACTTGTAGATATATCTTCTGTTATTGTAATACTTCTCTTTAAGTACAATAATGATAATTCAAATAAATAGAGGATATTTGTTTGTTTTAAGTAGATATGGAATATATCTCATCGTGAAGTGATACAATTAAATATTTTCACGAGCGCGTAGCGCGAGTGAAAATATAAAAATTGTATCACTTTGAGATGAGATATATTCCATATCTACAAAAAACAAACAAATTTTCTATTTATTTTATGTTAATACCAATAAACTTTTAGAACTGTTTCTTTGCTTACACGCGTATGAATACATGATCGTGAAACTCAAATTCAATACACAGTCTGCCATCTTGAATATACATGACACATAGAAACATGTTGCATTCTAACGATTTATTTAGTCTACACCTAATCACCAATCATAGAAATAAACAAAGATCTACCTGCATATTCTTCTTTTTTCCCCTTCTTTTACTATTCACATTTTGCTGCTTACAGGGTATTCATATAAATTATGCCCTGTGCAATGACGAATCAAAATTCAGCGCCAATGCAAAGGTTCATCCTAAATAAATACCCTTACAAGATCTAGATTCTTCCATAGGTTGATCAAGAAGCAATACACGTCATCACATTTTCAAATAGCATAAATCCAGTGTATTCGATTTAAGATTTCACGTAAAATGCCATCCTGTGTTTATGTCTTGGGGAATAAATTGTTCGCCTACGTCAGTATTCTGAAGTTTGTGACGTATAATTAACGAAATGATCTATTGAAAATGAAAATGGTTTTTATTTTATGCCAACCAATGCAATACTGAGTTCTATCAGTGAAATATATTCCATATCAGTCACAGTGTGACTGATATAGATTCTATATCAGTCACTGTGCCGAACTACTTTTAGTAACCACAATTTGAAATTTTACAAGTAATATAAAATATATAGAAATAAATTCTAACATAAAATCCAGAGTCCGACTTTTAAAGAGTCATTGAATGTATACAACAGACCTTTCCATTTCGAGAATCCTATGTCATTTCGTTAATTATACGTCACAAACTTTAGAATACTGACGTAGGCGAGCAGCAGCAGAAACAACAACAACAACAAATGTAAGCAAAAAGAAACACGACAGTGACTTGAACTGAAATAGAGTATGTTAGTAATAGGTTAGGTGGGGGTCAATATTTTATAGATTTTATCGGGGGGAGGGGGGTCATTATTTTATAAGGGGTGTCAGTATTTTATAGAAAGGGGTCATTATTCTATATAAAATAATGATCGGGAAGTCATGGAGGTCAGTTTACAACGTACAGCAGGTCCTTTTGAAATTGAAAGTCACCGATTGTTTGGAAGATTTTATTTGATATGAATAAAAGTGAGAATCAGGGATGAACACTTTCATTTTTCGAACCCATAGATAACAATATTCAAGACTAATCGCTAAAATTGGTGTAACTATGGCTCTGGGAAAATGCCAGTCTCGCTTCGTATTTTGATTGTTCTCCAATCTAAGATCACTCGGACTTTTACACCAGACTAAAGGAAATTTGACCGATTTGCACGTTGGAGCATGCGGAGAAGGGTTTAATGTTAAAGCTTTTCTTGAATTGAGAATAAACAAAGAACTTCACCAAGTAAAACACGATGAAAATACAAAGTCTTATCCCCAACTTGTGTGTCTTTGCCGGAACACAGAAAGTCCGTGCCGGCGCATGTATACGACAATGCTCCTACTTTAAAACACTTGAACATGGTACATCGTTTTAAGCGAGACTATACGATCTAGGAATGTCAGTTAGGGTTTTGTGAATAAGCTATCCATAGATTACATTTTTTTGTTTTCATTAACTAATCGTTTCTTTTATATGACTGTTGACTGCTTTATAGAATATATAATCACGTTATATTCAAATAATTTTGTTCCCGTGGCTTGATAAATAAAACTAATTGATTTCGTACACTCTGAGTATGAAGTCACATGAAATTCATAACAAAGGCGGTTATTGGTTTTAGAACAGTTTCAGCAATATAATTTTATTATGCCAATCAGAAATGCCAGAAAATTTCAAGATTTCATAGAAGTTAGTAAAGTTACCTTTATATGAATGAGTTGCGGAGTAAGGATGTGGTGAAAGAATGATGTTTAAAGATATAGAACTTACTTCAGTAAAATTCTAGTATTGTCTTGTAATCTCCCAGTGCCACTAAACGTGATCCACTTCACAAGCGCAGACACAAACATTGGTGGATACGACATTCCAGCGAGGACGATGCTCATTCCCAGTCTATATTCCGTCAGTATGGACTCCACGTACTTCCCGAATCCGGAAAAGTTTGATCCGGAGAGATTTATCGACGACTCGGGAAATCTGATCAAGAACGAGGCTCTTATACCATTTTCAGCAGGTTCTGTCACATTTTAGCAAGTTTTCTTTTCCATTGTTTTTTCTTTATGTGGCATTCATCTTAAAATGTTAAAGATGGTATGAGGTCAAAGTCTTATATTGAAATTAAAAAGGTTCGACGGAGAGTTGTTAAACCACATTTTAAGCAACTTAATGCCATGGGGTTTACATGTATAAGCAGGTGTAAAACTTTGCTGTGTTTTTCTAAGAATAAGTGGCATATTTGATACAAAGCAATTAGATTAAATGAATTTTAAAGGAACGCACAATTTGTTGAAAATGTTCTTTTATGAAACATCAAATTTGATGATATGAACTATCAAAACAGACCAAATAAAGGTTTTTAAAGGAACTTTTAATAAGCTTGATTACTTCTGCGCCTTATTCATTTACAAGAAAATGCCTTTTTAGGTCCTCGCACTTGCCTTGGTGAACCACTCGCCAGAATGGAGCTGTTCTTGGTGTTTGCAAATCTCCTTCAAAGGTTCAACTTTACAAGAGAAGACCCGAACAAACCTCATACTCTGGAATCCAAACAGGCGCAGATAACCAATGCTCCAGTACCATACAGGCTTCGTGCGACCAAAAGGCAGTAACGTCATAGATAAATCGTTCGGTTTCATTTAGGTGATGACGAGAAAACTTGATCAAAACTTAAAATTTCATTAACTTTTATGAATTATGAATTTTATGTGACCTACGGTTTTGTAATCAGTGATAAAATCGTTTGAACATTGAGCATTTTGGTAGATGTTTTTTCAAGTTCGATTAAAGTGGAAGTCGCTATTAGTAAACGGCTAGAAGTGAATATAAACTGGGTTGCATATAATGCCACAAAAGTATATATCTGCCAGTCTTTAATGTGAGTATGAATGTCTATCCGCTATGAATTGTGTTCTGAACAGAAAAGACCGATTACACGAAATGTAAACGGATTGATTCAAATTTTTTAGACGCTAAAATGCTATTAAATTTTGGTTTTTTATCGAATTTAATGTCATTAAGTTTGTTATTTTTACTAAGGCTTACTTTGATTCTCGGCCCGAAAACAGATTTCATTCAATGCATTTCAGTTCTTTTGTTTGCAACTACAACATGTAAACTTTATCGTCTGTGTAATGAAATACATATTGCATGTTTTCTATGCTAGTAAGAATGTTTTAATTGCGATTTCTATGTATAATTAACTATAACGATGAACCTACTTGTTTTTTCTTGTACTCGTTTAACCTTGTATAACAGGTGTTCCTCCTGTAATCATTCTCATAATGCTAAAAGAGTCAATATGCAAATCCTGGGGAGTAAATTTCAGATTGGTGGAAATAAGATTGTTATAAATATTCAAGTTCCCAGTGGAAATCGAACCCGCACCGAACGGCACCAACCGCTTAACAAAGCAAAGTAAGAATGCCGTGAATAGTTGTAGAAAAAACGCAACATTTAGCAACATAGACCACATTTTAAAGACAACACGCGAAAGCAGAAACGGCTTATTCTCATAAAAAATTTGATAATATCAATTTTAGAGTCTCAATAAACATTAAATGGAATAATTAAAATGAGACAACTGGTATGAAATAACCTCCTTAAAATTGAAGCACACATATCCGGTTTTCACTTATTTTTCGAATTTCTGATTAGAATTTCTAAAGTTGCGCCTTCTTATACTGTACAGCTTCGAAAGACATATGCAAGCTTCAAACCTTCATGCAACTAGTTTGTTCTTAAGTATAGGAAAGATAACCTATACACAGAAATTTTACTAAAAAATTAGTTGCTACGTAAGCAGTTCTTGAAAAGTAAATATCAGCATTAAATTTAATATCATCAAGTTTGATTAAAAAAAACAACATTTAATCAAGATCCGCCGATGGTGATCTTACACTGGCTGCCGGTACAGATCGGAATATCTGGCTCGAGGGTAATTGTTTACAGTGGTAACGAGGCTCTGCCGAGTTACCGCTAAACAGTATAGTAGCGTAATAATTTACAACTTCGTTCATAACGGCGAATCTACGTCATTCTAAGCACGTAATTCATTCATAAAGTGCGCTGAAATGATGTCATTTTTAAAGCACGCGACTTGTCTAACACACGAGGAGGGGGCGTGTAAGATGAGTTTTTTTTAAGCACCGGTGTAAACAGCAGAAAATCCTGTCTGATATGCAAGAAAACATTTTCTTGAAAGCGATGAAATCTATTTTCTATATGAACTTCTTAATGCATTTCTGTATCAAAACAATCATAGTAAAAAAAGTATTTATCTATGCCCAATGATTCAAATTAGATTTCAAACAGGTTTTGAAACCAACCCTCTGAACTAAGAATGGCCATCATTTGAGTTGTACCATCCATGTTGTCATACATGACGTCGTTTTAGATGTTGATATTTTGTAGTATTCATTTCATAAATTGTTACATGTATATTATGGAATGATATTTAGATAAAAAATACACAAAACGTGCTTACTGTTACAATTCACTCATTTATACTGCTATTGTGCTTACGGGTATAGTCATTCTTCATGCTGGCACCTTCATCACGCTTGTTGACAATGATACCGTGTTTGCTGGAAGTTACAACTTGTACGCTGTTTAGACCTTAATGTCTATATCATAATGTCATTTGGCTGAATGACAGTGTAATGCAGCGTAATGGTATATTTCAACTTGCCGGGACTGTATATCAGCATTGATATTTCAACATTGCTCCCAGAACAAAATATACGACGTAACCACACGATATGAAAGATGTAATCAGCCACTAAGCAAGTTGAAAGTAAGCATAATGTCAACTACAAAATTGCACGTCACATTTTGATACCAGGGGCGCATCCTCGTAGTTTTCACGAAAGATAACGGAAATCTCCGGCCTATGACGGAATTTAATTAGCTGTTATTTCCCATCAGTAAAATCTCTATACATATGAATATCCTCGATACCTCCCCGACAAATAATTATTCAAATTACGGAAAAACACGACTACTTAAACATAGCTCCCCCTGTTGTCAAAATGTGACTTACAATTTTGAATTGACATCATGCTTATTTCTATTTTGCATAATTCTTGATAATATTTTCTATATTGTTTGATCTCTTCGTGTATTTTGTTCTCGGATACATTACAAATGAACTAAGATAGCATCGGCATGATGAAATATACCATTACGCTACATTGAACTGTCATACAGTCAAATGACTATATGACATAGGCATCATTGGCCTAAACAGCATACAAAATGTAACTCCCGTCAAGCATGGTATGCGGCATTGCCAGCAAGCGTGATGAAAGTGCCAGCATGCATAATGACTGTACCCGTAAGCACTGTAAAACATATCAAATCGCCAAAAAAGGTTTACCTATTCACTAAGTTGCCGCAGATATGTAACGTGCCAGGACCTGACCTTTGTATTGGTAAGTGTGTATAGTATGAATTGAACTTAAGATAAATCCAACTTGCCGAAATAGGTAACTATACTGAAAAGCCAAGTCCTTAACCAAACCAGAAACGCCAAGTAGTTAGCTATGTTCTTCGCAATTCTAGAAAAGGCAAGTCGTGCTATCTGTTAAAAGGCTGTTGTGTTGTATATTTCGTCAATTATTCTATAATTAATAATAATATCAACTGTCTGAAAAGAAATGTTGATGGCAGATTAAATAGTAACACTGCATAAAACAGAAACTAAAAGGCAACGTGAAAAACTCGGGTTCAAAGCACGCTTTAGGTTATAATATTGAAGCATACAGGGAGAAAATATGTTCATTTACCTACCTTTTTATTAATCAGATTGACCATAAATGTCGGCAAGAAGTTACTAAAGTTAAGTTCTCCCGCACCTGACGTCAAAACGTTCGTCAAATTACGCGCTTCGTCAAATTCTTGGTCGTCATAATCATACCTGAAGGGGAAATAAACACAAAATGTATATTTAAGAAATTTCTAAAGATCTAGTTTACATATAGTTGAAGTCTTACCATGATTGAAGTAATGACTGTAACGGAGTAAATACGAGTTGTTTCAGGTGCACAAACTCTGTGAAAAGTCAACTCCCCTATCAGTTAACCCAGATCTCGGTAAATACGGGTAAAATTTAACTTAATTCTAATAGCTTTGTTCACATGCATGAACATTTTTTTTTGGCGTAGCTGTATTAAAATCGTTTTAGACCTACATTTGTAACGAATGTTAGATAAAAAAAGCTTCAGCTGAAGAAGAAGGAAGTTTGCCATTGGTTAAAAGTATTGATGATATGAAGTTTTAGGGCAGAATTCGTAATTGTTAGTTTAATTTCCTCTGAAAAGAATGCAATAATGATAACATATATACAGACATTAATTTAATATCAAAACGTTTTAATCATGAAAAAATATACTAAATGGAATAAATAATAATAATATGACTAAAATTCAATTTATTTTACCCATTAGCATTAAACATTATTTTTTGTCTATAGCCTGAACTGTTATTCGATTACTACACGCGTTAAATGTTTGCCTATACTCTTGTGGGTCATTAATTTTGTACTGTATCTACGTCGATCATTTTTTAAAAGATATTTCTTGTTTCTTTGTCGTTGTCAAGTTTTAGTAACAACTGCTTTAGTAAACGCTTAGTTCATTCACTTGCAACCTTCATCATGAGACATTCCTTGCAGAAGTGATTACTGTACACGGAGTTCGGTCAGTTAAATGATGCATTCGCAGTATTTGCGTGTTTTTAATGAAAATATCGTTAAAAATCATCAGGGAAACAACATTGATGATGATGATACGTTAACGGTTATGATTAGAGTGATGATGTTGATAACTTACTATTACTACTGTTAGTTACACTATGCAAACAACGTAACCTTTTTCCTATTACGATCCCAAAGTTAACGTTTGCAACAACTTTCTGCATGAGGTCATTCATTGACATTGGTTGCCCACTTTTCTCTTGCAAGAACGCCGACGCCACCTCGATTTCCGAAAAGATCTTTTCTTCAATGGACACTTTTCCTACTCCGAAGTCACGCAAAGCCTGAAGTGTGAACCTCCGTAACTCTCGCCAGCATTCGCCGTACCTACCTGCCACGATTCCTGATAAAGACCAGAAATAGAGAATACCATGCTAGTGTCTGATGTTATAAAATGTATTAGGCAAGGCTTAGAAACAAATGTAGGCGAGGCTCTGCCGAGCTCTTCTATTTATCATGTTTTCAATTTTTAATTGAGTTTCTTTTTTTAAATTTTAAATAAATCAAAAACCTCTCCAGAGCCTTTCGAGTTCATGTTGCGCGCAATAATATGCGAATTTACAGTCAAGGGTCAAATCGATAAGAAATAGTGCCGAATCAACGGTTTTTAATCAAAAGTAAGAGAGACTTTGCTATTTCAGAAAACTGTTCGATTCAAAATTTATCAGTTGAGTATTTTCAAACTAGTAAAAGGTACAAATTTTCTTTTAATTTTATTTCGCATTTCTTGGATGTTTGGTTTCACTCTCGCCATCTTGAATTTACCGATGCGAGGAATCAAACGTTGAACAGAGTTAATCGATCATCTTAGCTAATGCTTGTAAAATTATTCAAATAATCAATTCAGTTAGATGATATGCTTTTATTTACTAGAAATCTCCTCATAAGACATATTTATCTGAAATTAGAGAAAAGGATATAAGAAATCACAAAATAAACAAATGAATGTAGTTCTGTAAAGGTCAAAATGTGTATTGATGAGGTGCCTGATAAACTTGGGGTGACTGATAAAGCTAAATTCATCAGGTAGGCAGTTTATCAACAGAAATTAATGTAATGACATGATAAAATGCATTAAACATTAATTCATACATGTATGTTCAATAATCGTGTACCGGATTGTTTAAAATGTGAGTATCAAATCGTAGGGTTATATGTCTCATTTTGCTGAGCATTTGTGATTGCTGAGCAACTTTTAGTCAACTATTGTCAAACCGGTGTTAAAGCGATAAGTATACGATACAAGCCTAATATAGGTTTTTATCATGTCATTACAGCGATTTCCGTTGATAAACTGCCTATCTGATAAATTTAGCTTTATCAGTCACTCCAAGTTTTTCAGGCACCTCATTAATGCACATTCTGACCTTGACGGAACTACATTCATTTGTTTATTTTGTTATTTCTTACATCCTGTTCCTTAATGTCACATAGTTATGTTTTATTAGCAGATTTCTAGTGACAAAAGGCACATTATCTTACTGAGTTGATTATATAAATCATTTTACAAGCAATACCTTAGCTAAAACGATCGATTAACTCTGTTCAACTTTTGATTCCTTGCATCGTTAAATTCAAGATGGTGAAATTGTGCAAAAAAAAAATCCAAGGATTGCGAAATAAATAAAAAGAACGGAAAATTTGTTCCTCTACTTGTTTGAAAATACTCAACTGATAAATTTTGAATCGAATAATTTTTTGAAATATTAAAGTCTCTCTTACTGTTGACTTAAACTTTTGGAACTATTTCTTATCGATTTGACCCTTGGCTGTAAATACACATATTATTGCTCGCGACATGAACTCGAGAGGCTCTGGAGAGGATTTTTGATTTATTTGAAATTTTTAAAAAAAGAAACGGAAATAGAAAACATGGAAAAATAGAATACCAAGCAAGTGTCTGATATTATAAAATTTATCAGGCTCGGCACGAAAAAAAATGAAGAGCTCGGGCAGAGCCTCGCTTACATTTGTTTCTAAGCCTTGCCTGATAAATTAATAGAAGCAAAGTTTAAACCACAAATAATAACGGGGGATGGTTTAGGACATTTTCTTCTTTCGTATTGTCGCGACAGAACGAAACGACGACATTTTATAGTTTTGAAGTTTCCTATTGGTGCGCGAGACAGAAAAGGGACATCATTTAAGTGACACCGCGCGCACGACAAGACGAGATAATAAAGGCAGTGTCGTTGTTTTGTTCTGTCGCGCACACCAATACGGAAAAACGAAAAGTCCTAAATTACCATAAATAATAAACACTTACGCTGCACATTTATTGACTTAGGCTTCAAACCAATTACGTTCTATTACGAATTATTGAACAGTCAAGTATCGTTCACACTTTTTTTTATAAAGATCAAAGTATTCATGCCGGTTATAGATTTTCAGTGCACTTTCCCTAAAGAAGAAACAATTTGACCAGGTCATCACTTTGATGGCTTTACCAAATATTTTCTGTGGGGTATGCACAGTAGAGGGCGTTGCTCTAAATCGCATAATAATCTAGCCTATAGTGTACACATTGAGTTCAACATCATAGAACTATTAACATTTTTAAAATGTTTTAAACAGCTCTATAAACAATACTAAGTAAATAAACCAACTAACAAGAGCCCTGATAATTGGGAAACAATATGTTTATTAGGAATTCCCACCGGTCACTGCATGTCTCGGCGTTCTTTACCAGGGCTTCACGTATGACGTCATATCCGCTCAACACAACAACCAGCTGATTTCCTAAATACCAGCGGAAGACGTTTCCCAACATTTGTAACTCCTTATACAGCACGAAATGGGGCCTTCCTGTTCGGAGTTTTCTCATTAATGAGACTGAGCCGATGAATGGAATTCCATAATATCCCGGCGGTAGGTTGTTTGGTTTCTTCATCAGAAGTAGTGATACGAAGAACACAACAACGATTATAAAAACTAATGTAAGATCCATGTTTTCAATGTACACAGCCAGCCCTTTTTTATTTCAGAAGTATTACAAAAATGCGAATGTTTCAGTATTTGATAAAATGTACTCAATTCTTATATATATCCGTTTATTTCATCCATATTTTCTTGTTTGTCACAACCTGTTTTATGTTTGCATATATTTATCTAGAACGTGGCGTATCTGTGGATGTGAAACCGCATTGCAAATAAAACCTTGTATCAGCTTGGATCTTAATTTGAGGAAGTAAATTCCTATTGGCGGAGATTCAACAACATATGGGCCTACTATTTCAACAAATTCAACACTTACATTCGGAGACAATTTATGGAAAAAACCCTCAGAGACATTGGCTACTTGTTTTCAGAAAGTAGGACTGTAAAACTCCTGAGAGCGGAACGAAGGGGACGGGAGCTGGGGGAGGGCGTTGTAATCAACCTGCACAAACAAGCGACGTGAGAAATGAAAAGTGTAAACAGTTATATATTTAGTCGATTTTTGCTCCGTTTTACTCTCATCACTTAAGCAATGATTATATATTAAGTCGTTTTTGGCTCCATTTTGCTCTCATCACTTAAGCAATTTAGTATGTGTTCGAACGTAGGGGTGTCGCAATACCAGCTTTCACACACACACACACACACACACCTTATATAGGTAATGTGATTGCTACTACAAAAATGCACGAATCCAATCAGAACACCTTAATGAAACAGTACTCGTAAGTGGCCACAATGTTATCCTTGGGTTTATTTTGTAGGATTCCTAGTTTAAAAGGTATGACGCTATGATAAAGGCTTATTTATACAGTATAACTTGCAGTTAAACTTGCGTTTCACTACACGAAAAGGAAACATGGATGTTACATTGATTTTCGTATTCTGTTTAATTTTTCTGGTATCGCTACTTCTGTTTAAGAGAACAAACAACCTACCACCGGGATATTATGGAATTCCTTTCATCGGCTCGGTCTCTTTAATGAGAAAACTGCAGAAAGACAGACCGCATCTTGCGCTGTATAAGGAGTCAAAACGTTTAGGGAAGATATTCCATTGGTATTTAGGGAATCAGCTGGTTGTTGTTTTGAGCGGATATGACATCATACACGAAGCACTTGTAAAGAAAGCGGACGCATGCAGTGACCGGATTATATCCATCTCAAACTCACTGTTTCCGAAATTTCCAGCCGGAAGAGGTATGGATATATTCTCTTCTAAAATATATTTTCATTCAAAATCATTTTGACAGCATTTTTGGAATCTCGTGGAAGTTACAGGGGCATGTCATTATTAGAAAAAGTAATGAAATTGTTACATTTAAAATAAAATGTGTAAGAGTGGACAGGTGCAAAAGTGACCTACAACTGTCAGCAACTCCTACTATTTAACATTTAGTAAAGACATGTATAAATTTATACTTCGAGAACAAGTCGCCACACACCCTGAGTGATGGCTATACTCATCCTAAGAAGCCTAGTTAACCCATTAATGCCTAGCGTCCACAAAATTAGACATACGCAAACAGTGCAGACACAGATCAGATGCAATATTCGGCCTCTGATCAGGGTCTACACAGTTTGAATAAAAAACTTTCTTCTCTAAATGGAATGAAATTGAAAATTTATACCAGAAACCCTTTTAATTGAAAATAAACTCGTCCAACTAACAAGAATGGCATAATCCATTGGGCATAAATGGTCCCTGGGAAATTAATTTCATTCTTTGATAAATAAATATTGTCATTAAAATACTTGTCATTTGATTTCATTTGTTTTAAATACTGATAATTGTTAAAAGTAATACGGACCTCCTGTATAAGATTTCACTTTATACACAACACTATTTGACCACATTCGTAACAAATCACCTTTGTAACAGATTATTTACGAATGTGGTCCAGTTGGTAACAGGTAAAATATGTTACAGTTGTGTTTTTGGGAGTGACAAATGGGGAGTGACATAAGAAGCACATATGTTACTGATTGAATTCTTGACTGAAAATGTTCAATTAGTTAATAGTAACATCAATAAAAAAAACCGACGGCAGGATTCGAATCGCGCAGACAATGCGAGACGGAAGGAATGACAGGAGGTAGGACGTACTGGCGACTCAATGCTCTATAGTACCAAAATGGATCTAGATACAATCATCTTGCTTTCATAAAGTTTCATTCCTATACAACAGATCAAGATATTGATCCGATTTGTTATAACACAAACTACTAAACACTTGTGAAAAATGTGCTTCAGATGTAAACATTTGCACTTTCTTGTTCACTTTTCTGTATGAAAATTTGACCTGTGATAAATATGACTGTATGTCACATCGGCATCGAACACATTCGTTACAAAATATGTCACATAATTATGTGCTTGATTTTCGTCACACATTTGTAACACCTATTACGCATGTGATCACAATTGTAACAAGTGTTGCAAATGTGATTTGTTACAAATGTGGTCTGACACAGCAATGTAAACATAGATGATATAGTTTCACCTTTAACATGTTTGCCAAAATAAGTAGAAAAATAAAAATTAAGAAATGAAAAAAAAAAAGATATCTCATTTCTGTAAGTGTAAGCTTTCTTCTCAAATCATGTTTCGAGTCTCAGGCTACTAATATTGTCTTATGTGGTAAAAAGGTATTCTGACGGGTGGATATGGAGAAGGTTGGCGACAACTACGGAGGTTCACGCTCCAAGCTCTGCGAGATTTCGGGATAGGTAAAGCGTCTATTGAAGAAAAGATCCATGCGGAAATCGAGGTGGTGTCGACGTTCTTACTAGAAAGAAATGGGGAACCGTCGTCAATGAATGACCTCATGCAGAAAGTTGTGGCCAACGTCATTTTTGGTGTCGTGTTTGGTAAAAGGTGATTTTTTTTTTTTGAAAAATAAAATTGTTTTGTTTCCACATAAAAAGACCTTATGATTACTGATAAAAATCTGTTATGAGCATTATATTCTTTATGGTTGTCATCAGATTCATCGTCCCCCCTTATCTATTTGTATCAGTTTTTAATTTAGTTTTGCCCTTTTCTTTTACCAGATATGATTATGATGACCAGGAATTCGATAAAGCCCGTAAAATGACGAACATTGTTGTTTCCGGTTCGGGACCACTAAATCTCAGCAACTTTTTGCCAAAATTTATCGTCGAACTTATCCACAAAAAGGTATGTTTATGAGCCAACGTTTACTGTTGTCCTGGTATTCAGTTAAAGCAGAGTTTGATCTGAACGAAAATATTTTTATAAATTCAAAACAGGTACATGTACTTGTTTTGGCCAGGCGAAATCTGATATATAGAATTAATCTGTACTTACTTTGTTATTAATAACGAATACATCGAGACTTTCGAACGGTGCTGTATCATTTCATATTCTGCTGCTTTGTGCTACCTCTCTGTTCTTCTCAGTGAAATAATGATTCGCATTAGAAAGTCCAAACTTATTCAGTTCTTTTTGCTGAGCATGTACCTACATTGATTTTATTCAATTTATTATGTTCTTGTCATTTTAAAGCTTTCTCACAATCATGATACAAAGAACTTTTTTCGCCAGAAAGTGGTCGATGGGAGAGGGTAGCCTCCTGAATTTTCTCCGGTTCAATTCCTATCACATCAAAAGCCGATTATTTGACAGGCAAAATACGTCTGTGGCGCGTTTTGTTTTATTGTCTATATTTACAAAACGCTCAACAGTTACTGCATGCAATGTTTTTTCTGCACCCAAACAATCATATCACAAGGACCACCAAGAGAAGCTGAAATGCTCGCTGCATATTATTTTGTATTCAAATTTCTATTCAAAATTCCTTTTACAGGATGCTGAAAATCAGCAAGCTAGAAGACAGTCAATTCTGGATATTTACGATTATATCTCGAAACAAATAGCCGAGCACGAGGCCACATTTGACGCAAACAACATCCGGGACTTTGTGGATATCTATATAAAAACCGAAAAGGAGGGAGATGAAAGCATAAGAAAATTTGTTACAAGTAAGAATTATAAGTAAATCGTCGATGTCGTCTTATTTTATGGATTCATTTGATTGCGTTCTATTTGATTCCATTTAACAGTAAATAAGCGGTGTAGGGAATGTAAGTACGCAGTAAACGGAGTCCTACCTGACATATTTAAGTACGTAAATCTATTAGGCATGAAAGATATTAACCGAAACATAAAACATAACATGCAGGTCGTTTAAGGCGCCGAAACTTCAGATCTTTACGATACTTCAGTGATCATAATCATTCGATCTCTTAGGCGGAGAATGAACGAGTAAACAACAGAGAAAAACGACAAATAT
The DNA here is from genome assembly GCA_012932295.1 of Cyclina sinensis. Classification (NCBI taxonomy): domain Eukaryota; kingdom Metazoa; phylum Mollusca; class Bivalvia; order Venerida; family Veneridae; genus Cyclina; species Cyclina sinensis. Next base: position 23,494,191 of record JAAONU010000001.1, read on the forward strand.
CTTTAAATGAAAACGATAAAGTGGTGGTACAAAAATTTCTGAAACTTATCTTGCTGACCTGAATGATATGCTGTATGTTCTTTTTGTGGAGTAACAGAGCCGCTCAAAAGAGCCGCTAATTCAGGTATCATTAAGTAAAGGGAACGAAATTTGAGTAAGTGCCTTTTGAAAACATATTATTAGTGCCCAGTTATTTTATTTGACAGAGGGGAATATGTTCCGTGTCATCATTGACCTATTTTTGGCCGGTTCTGAAACCACATCAACAAGTCTCGACTGGGCTTTTCTTTTTATGACGGAATTTCCGGATGTTCAGAAAAAGTGCCAGAGTGAAATTGAGAAGGTAAGTGTATAGTAAGAAAAGTGGTTTACCAAGAATCAGCGACACATGCCTTGCAATTCACGTGTACTAGATCTACCAACTAAGCTACCAAAGCGAAATTGTGTATTAGAAATTAATTCGCTGATACTAGTTTTGTGACATAGACACAGTGTGGGAGAGCTTCGTTACATATTCAGATTATTGATTGCATATTTAAAAGGAACACATATAACTTCCTTTCATACTTACTTCTTATACCAAATGCAATACAGAAGACGCTTATAGTTCTGTTCTGTGTTTTAGTTACAAATTCATGTGCAATCATGTCTCGTTTGTAACTGAAACATCCTCCTATTGAGGTTGCTCGTCTGAAATGTGTGAACTGTACAAAATACGTAAAACATTGTGCAAGTTTGTCTACACATTATAAATGACGTCATTTTGCAGGTCCTTGGAGACAAACTTATAGAATATTCAGACCGGAACAAGTTGGTTTATGTCAATGCAGTTGTCATGGAGATTCAGAGACTATCCAGTATTGGTAAATGTTCATTTAATTGACTTTCTGTCATGTTTGATTAATTTGTAGTTGGTTACGTTTTCCACAAGTACCCAAAAAGTACCTGCACGTAAGGTCTTGCCGGAGTGTGGTGTCTGGGTCAGTGTAACGTTGTAAACTGACCCCCATAGAATAATGATCCCCGGTCATTATTTTATATAATATAATGACCCCCACGGTAATTATTTTATATAGAACAGTGAACCGTTCATAATATTATGACTCCCCCACACGTAGAAAAATGACCCTAACGTAGAATTGTGACCTCCTGTAGAATAACGACCCCATAAACCAAACCCTTACCCTAACCCATCTAATGTAGACTTACAACATAAATTATCCCCAACGATAGGCATCGGAGGAGAATATGGTAATGGCCCCAGTCCGTGCGTGCGTGTGTACGTGCAACATATTTTTTTCTGACCGCAACTTTTCATTTATTATTGGACGGCATTAATTCAAACTTTCGGGGATTACAACTACCGATGCCTAGTTGTGGAGAAAGAAACAAGTCTTCTCAGTAAAAAGGCTATATAAAGGCCAAAAATCGATGACGAACCAGCATATAAAATATATTTTCAAATGTTTCTATTTTCGTAAACGCTTTTTTTTCTAAAGGATGATACAATTTTCTATCAAGAAAATGTATGATCAGAATCATTTCAGATGATTAATAAAAGATGATAATACACTGTTTGTAAACAAAATCAAATTATCCTCCAGCCTAAATATCGGTTCTCTCTAGTTCTATAGTAGCCTTAAAACGACTTGTAGCCAGTTGTAGGTATATCTTCTGTTATTGTAATACTTCTCTTTATGTACAATAATGATAATTCAAATAAAAACCATTTTAATTTTTTATTTTCAAAAGATGTACGCTCATTTAGCAGGACCCCTAAGTTATATTGCTGTTGTGTCAGCTGTAGACGCAGCAGCAGCAGAAACAACAACAACAATTGTAAGCTGAAGAAACACGACAGTGACTTGAACTGAAATAGAGTATGTTAGTAATAGGTTAGGTGGGGGTCAATATTTTATAGATTTAATCGGAGGGGGGGGGGGGTCATTATTTTATAAGGGGTGTCAGTATTTTATAGAAAGGGGTCATTATTCTATATAAAATAATGACCGGGAAGTCATGGAGGTCAGTTTACAACGTTACAGCGGCTCCTTTTGAAATTGAAAGTCACCGATTGTTTGGAAGATTTTATTTGATATGAATAAAAGTGAGAATCAGGGATGAACACTTTCATTTTTCGAACCCATAGATAACAATATTCAAGACTAATCGCTAAAATTTGTGTAACTACGGCTCGGGGAAAATGCCAGTCTCGCTTCGTATTTTGATTGTTCTCCAATCTAAGATGACACGGACTTTTACACCAGACTAAAGGAAATTTGACCGATTTGCTCATTGGAGCATGCGGAGAAGGGTTTAATGTTACAGCTTTTTCTTGAATTGAGAATAAACAAAGAACTTCACCAAGTTAAACACGATGAAAATACAAAGTCTTATCCCCAACTTGTGTGTCTTTGCCGGAACACAGAAAGTCCGTGCCGGCGCATGTATACGACAATGCTCCTACTTTAAAACACTTGAACATGGTACATCGTTTTAAGCGAGACTATACGGTTAGGGTTTTGTGAATAAGCTATCCATAGATTACATTTTTTTGTTTTCATTAACTAATCGTTTCTTTTATATGACTGTTGACTGCTTTATAGAATATATAATCACGTTATATTCAAATAATTTTGTTCCCGTGGCTTGATAAATAAAACTAATTGATTTCGTACACTCTGAGTATGAAGTCACATGAAATTCATAACAAAGGCGGTTATTGGTTTTAGAACAGTTTCAGCAATATAATTTTATTATGCCAATCAGAAATGCCAGAAAATTTCAAGATTTCATAGAAGTTAGTAAAGTTACCTTTATATGAATGAGTTGCGGAGTAAGGATGTGGTGAAAGAATGATGTTTAAAGATATAGAACTTACTTCAGTAAAATTCTAGTATTGTCTTGTAATCTCCCAGTGCCACTAAACGTGATCCACTTCACAAGCGCAGACACAAACATTGGTGGATACGACATTCCAGCGAGGACGATGCTCATTCCCAGTCTATATTCCGTCAGTATGGACTCCACGTACTTCCCGAATCCGGAAAAGTTTGATCCGGAGAGATTTATCGACGACTCGGGAAATCTGATCAAGAACGAGGCTCTTATACCATTTTCAGCAGGTTCTGTCACATTTTAGCAAGTTTTCTTTTCCATTGTTTTTTCTTTATGTGGCATTCATCTTAAAATGTTAAAGATGGTATGAGGTCAAAGTCTTATATTGAAATTAAAAAGGTTCGACGGAGAGTTGTTAAACCACATTTTAAGCAACTTAATGCCATGGGGTTTACATGTATAAGCAGGTGTAAAACTTTGCTGTGTTTTTCTAAGAATAAGTGGCATATTTGATACAAAGCAATTAGATTAAATGAATTTTAAAGGAACGCACAATTTGTTGAAAATGTTCTTTTATGAAACATCAAATTTGATGATATGAACTATCAAAACAGACCAAATAAAGGTTTTTAAAGGAACTTTTAATAAGCTTGATTACTTCTGCGCCTTATTCATTTACAAGAAAATGCCTTTTTAGGTCCTCGCACTTGCCTTGGTGAACCACTCGCCAGAATGGAGCTGTTCTTGGTGTTTGCAAATCTCCTTCAAAGGTTCAACTTTACAAGAGAAGACCCGAACAAACCTCATACTCTGGAATCCAAACAGGCGCAGATAACCAATGCTCCAGTACCATACAGGCTTCGTGCGACCAAAAGGCAGTAACGTCATAGATAAATCGTTCGGTTTCATTTAGGTGATGACGAGAAAACTTGATCAAAACTTAAAATTTCATTAACTTTTATGAATTATGAATTTTATGTGACCTACGGTTTTGTAATCAGTGATAAAATCGTTTGAACATTGAGCAGTTTGGTAGATGTTTTTTCAAGTTTGATTAAAGTGGAAGTCGCTATTAGTAAACGGCTAGAAGTGAATATAAACTGGGTTGCATATAATGCCACAAAAGTATATATCTGCCAGTCTTTAATGTGAGTATGAATGTCTATCCGCTATGAATTGTGTTCTGAACAGAAAAGACCGATTACACGAAATGTAAACGGATTGATTCAATTTTTTTAGACGCTAAAATGCTATTAAATTTTGGTCTTTTATCGAATTTAATGTCATTAAGTTTGTTATTTTTACTAAGGCTTACTTTGATTCTCGGCCCCAAAACAGATTTCATTCAATGCATTTCAGTTCTTTTGTTTGCAACTACAACATGTAAATTTTATCGTCTGTGTAATGAAATACATATTGCATGTTTTCTATGCTAGTAAGAATGTTTTAATTGCGATTTCTATGTATAATTAACTATAGCGATGAACCTGTTTGTTTTTTCTTGTACTCGTTTAATCTTGTATAACAGGTGTTCCTCATGTAATCATTCTCATTGAATGCTAAAGCTAAAAGAGTCAATATGCAAATCCTGGGGAGTAAATTTCAGATTGGTGGAAATAAGGTTGTTATAAATATTCATATTCCCAGTGGAAATCGAACCCGCACCGAACGGCACCAACCGCCTAACAAAGCAAAGTACGAATGCCGTGAATAGTTGTAGAAAAAATGCAACATTTAGCAACATAGACCACATTTTAAAGACAACACGCGAAAGCAGAAACCGCTTATTCTCATAAAAAATTGATAATATCAATTTTATAGTCTCAATAAACATTAAATGGAATAATTAAAATGAGACAACTGGTATGAAATAACCTCCTTAAAATTGAAGCACACATATCCGGTTTTCACTTATTTTTCGAATTTCTGATTAGAATTTCTAAAGTTGCGCCTTCTTATACTGTACAGCTTCGAAAGACATATGCAAGCTTCAAACCTTCATGCAACTAGTTTGTTCATAAGTATAGGAAAGATAACCTATACACAGAAATTTTACTAAAAAATCAGTTGCTACGTAAGCAGTTCTTGAAAAGTAAATATCAGCATTAAATTTAAGATCATCAAGTTTTATTAAAAAAAAAAACAACAATATTTAATCAAGATCCGCCGATGGTGATCTTACACTGGCTGCCGGTACAGATCGGAATATCTGGCTCGAGGGTAATTGTTTACAGAGGTAACGAGGCTCTACCGAGTTACCGCTAAACAGTATAGTAGCATAATAATTTACAACTTCGTTCATAACGGCGAAACGACGTCATTCTAAGCACGTAATTCATTCAAAAAGTGCGCTAAAATGATGTCATTTTTAAAGCACGCGACTTGTCTAACACGCGATGAGGGGGCGTTTAAGATGAGTTTTTTAAGCACCGGTGTAAACAGCAGAAAATCCTGTCTGATATGCAAGAAAACATTTTCTTGAAAGCGATGAAATCTATTTTCTATATGAACTTCTTAATGCATTTCTGTATCAAAACAATCATAGTAAAAATGTATTTATCTATGCCCAATGATTCAAATTAGAGTTCAAACAGGTTTTGAAACCAACCCTCTGAACTAAGAATGGCCATCATTTGAGTTGTACCATCCATGTTGTCATACATGATGTCGTTTTAGATGTTGATATTTTGTAGTATTCATTTCATAAATTGTTACGTGTATATTATGGAATGATATTTAGATAAAAATTACACAAAACGTGCTTACTGTTACAATTCACTCATTGATACTGCTATTGTGCTTACGGGTATAGTCATTCTTCATGCTGGCACCTTCACCACGCTTGTTGACAATGATACCGTGCTTGCTGGAAGTTACATCTTGTACGCTGTTTAGACCTTAATGTCTATATCATAATGTCATTTGGCTGAATGACAGTGTAATGCAGCGTTATGGTATATTTCAATTTGCCGGGACTGCATATCAGCATTGATATTTCAACATTGCTCCCAGAACAAAATATACGACGTAACCACACGATATGAAAGATGTAATCAGCCAGTAAGCAAGTTGAAAATAAGAATAATGTCAACTACAAAATTGCACGTCACATTTTGATACCAGGGGGCGCATCCTCGTAGTTTTCACGAAAGATAACGGAAATCTCCGGCCTATGACGGAATTTAATTAGCTGTTATTTCCCATCAGTAAAATCTCTATACATATGGATATCCTCGATACCTCCCCGACAAATAATTATTCAAATTACGGAAAAACACGACTACTTAAACATAGCGCCCCCTGTTGTCAAAATGTGACTCACAATTTTGAATTGACATCATGCTTATTTCTATTTTGCCTAATGCTTGATAATATTTTCTATATTGTTTGATCTCTTCGTGTATTTTGTTCTCGGATACATTACATCTTGAACCAAGATAGCATCGGCATGATGAAATATACCATTACGCTACATTGAACTGTCATACAGTCAAATGACTATATGACATAGGCTTCATTGGCCTAAACAGCATACAAAATGTAACTCCCGTCAAGCATGGTATGCGGCATTGCCAGCAAGCGTGATGAAATTGCCAGCATGCATAATGACTGTACCCGTAAGCACTATAGCAGTGTCAGTGAATAAATTCTAACAGTAAGCAGGCATTGTGTAAATTTTACCTTAATATCATTCCATGTATATTATATTTGTGACATTTGGGTTAGAAATTTATCTATTTACCAAACTTAAGTTTAAATGTTATAAAACAAATTAAATAGAATAAATTTTTTACGAAATACCAATTCTTGGAAATTTAATGAAACGTGATTTTAATAATAGTTTTGTAACTCGGATAGAAGAAAACATAATTGACCTTCATTCATCTATCACAAAAACATATTGTAAGGAATGCTTCCATTCCAGAATTGTTTTATTAAGATTTAGTGCATATTAAAAGTTATTCAGTGTTAACCTTTGACCTTTCTCTCATGATACTGTAGTACAATGTATGTATGAGGTTGTTTTTTCAGTCAATGACCCAGAATTTCATTGTTTTATTTTAAGATGTAGTTTTTTGGCTAGATTCTGGACAATCAAAATATTTACACATTTACTGTAGAGAAATTTCATTAATAAAAATGTAGGCCAAGAAGACAAGAACTATTTTTCTATTGTTGATGTGGCTTTTAATGAGTTTTAAGTAATTTTACCTGACATTCTGTTGCTTATAAAAAATAAGAGAAAAACCACGTTTGAGCCACGAAAGCCACGTTTGAGCCACGAAAGCCACGTTTGAACCACGATCAATAATTTATTTTTCTTTCTGTGTGTTGCATTTACTGTTTGAGTTCTGTATTGTTGTAAAAAAAACTTTTGAACATATGCGTGTATTGCTGCCATCAAAGTTCTAACAATTTCGGGGGAAGGAGGTTGGTTGTGATATTTGCGTTAGCATGGTCATCAGTGATGTTGTTCAGTCATTTGATTTCTCCTTAAGTATGGAAATTCCAACTTGCCAAAATGAGCCACAAAGCAATGTGTCCATTTTACTTATTTGATTCTTTGCTAGGTATATATATAATTTACAATAATAAATCCAAGAATGTAATTCTCTCACACATAGCTCAAAGTTGACTACACTCTAAGTAAAATCAATCTCTATGGTAATACTTCTAGCGAAATGCTCTAATTAAAAAGCTGTTTGTCAAAACTTAAGCCAAAAAGCCCCGAATACCAGTTTGCTCCAGTATACCCTTCCCTCCAAATAAGAGGTGTAGCATCATAGTCTGCCATCTCCTTCCCAATAAGGAGTGTAGCATAATATATCAAATGTTAGCGTACAGTCATGATTTATGGTGCTACATGCTCCTCCTTTGTTTTTTTAGCAGATTGGCTGCAGATGTTAACCAAAGCTGAACTGAGTTCAACTGTCCCCTAAATGTTCCCACTGTATGAATTTTACAATGAATACTAACAATGATTATGCAAAGTTATCTTATATGTACTTACCAGACTGAGAATACAATACATGTACTTACTACCCTAAAATACAACTGTATAGAATTAATAGATATTTGTTCCACCGCAGCATCAGCCAATAGATGTTTGCAAAAGCATAAGTGCATTATTCAAGCGCATGCATTACATGTATTACGAACATGCAAATTAACTTTTTAGCATAGATATATTTGCACTGAAATAATTTAATGAACCAATTTGTATAAAGCTCATGCGTAGCTCACCTAAGGTAACGTGGATAATATGTTAACCATAAGTTTTTTTCCTCTTTCGAAAGGTATGATGCGGTGATAAAATATATATAAGAGTGTAGTTAAACGGACATAAGTTATTGTTTTTTATCAATGAAAAGAATTAGGAGAACATGGATGTCACTTTAGTTTTTATATTCTTTTTTGTGTTTTTGGTATCGCTACTTTTCTTAAAGGAACCAAACAATCTACCACCGGGATATTATGGAATTCCATACATCGGCTCAATCTCTATGCTGAGAAAACTGCGGAAAGACAGACCCCATCTTGTACTGTATAAGGAGTCAAAACGTTTCGGGAAGATATTCCGCTGGTATATAGGTAACCAACTGATTGTTGTGTTGAGCGGATATGACATCATACACGAAGCCCTTGTAAAGAAAGCGGAAACATGTAGTGACCGATTTCTACCCATCTCAACCTCGCTGTTTCCAAAATATCCAGCAGGAAGAGGTAAGTATATTTGCTTTCATAATGCTGTATTTTAAAAATAAATTTGACAGCATTTCCGGAACATTCTGGAAGTTACAGCATTTTATAAATTTAATCCTTAAATCTTATAACATATAAAGCTTGCTCTTTCATCAAACCATTGTCCGCATCGCTTTTTTGACTTAAATTCAAATATCTTATAACTGCGACCCAGTACTCCTCAATGCGATTCTCTGAAATAAGAGATTAGCACACACGTGTACATTGCGTACAATAATAAACATTGTTTTACATTTAATCTACATGTAGATAGCTCTGCTAAATAATAAACAGAAAGTAATAACAAAGATATAAAATAAATGCAACTTTTAGTTTTTAACTGAATACATGTATAAACACAGTGAACAAATAATTTAAATGTTACTAACCGATTATAGTTTTTTTTTCCGATTTAACTTTACAATCCTCGTAAATATTACTACGACTTTACCGTGAGGCTAGTCCAACTAATCAGACCTGTCGAAGAGACATCGAGAAAATGTTAAATAGGCGATGTCTTTTTGCAAAGTCCAACCATGTTGCATTTTTACGCACGAAAAGTGCCCATTTAGAAGTCGTCGGGTGCGACCAACATACTTTAGGAGAAATGACCATCACTAGTTTTTAGAGAAACGATTTTTAGAAGCAAAAGCTTCTAAAGCTAAACACCAGATTTTCTAGTTACAATCACATGACCACCTCTTTCGCGATGAAAAAAGTACCCGAGTTGTATGAGTTTTCATTGCAATTTCGATAAAAGTTCTTTGATATTGCAGAATTCTGTTGATTTTGAAAGCATGAGGTATAATTTCAATTTTTTGGCAAATCAAACTGTAAGAATAACATGTTAGAAATTTAGTATTCATCCGCAAAATTCATTCATAAAATTTACTTAGCATTTAAACAATCGTTTGCCAATCGGCGATGTATTCCGAATGCGTGTAATGAGATAACGTAAACACGAAAACGTACACGCACAACCAACCACGCTTTTGACTCTGTTGATAATACTGTTTTGTTGTTTTGTGCATAGGAACACGATTCCAGGATCGTATCTATTTGGCAGATTATTACTTTTTTCCCATGAAGAAGAACAGAAAATAAATGTTCATTCCTATTTTAGCGAATTCTCAACTTTCCAAAAATTACCCCTCACTCCGATATTTCTGATACAAGCGTTTGCACCGCATGCGATGCTCTTATTAGAGGCTCAAATGACCATTGTGTCTCCTGTCACATCTGTACGTCACAACTCAGAAAATAATTGAGGGATTAAGTTTATACTTTCTACAGTTGTCACACTTATATAACAAGGTATTCCGAACAAAGGTTATACCTTGGCTCATTTTTTATTATTATTTCCATCAACTTTTGTGTTGAAATTATGCTTTTCTAGAGTATATCCAAAAAAAGCAATTGAAGAAATTGATATGATCCTTATCACATGGGTGCAGTGACAAAGAACAAAATTCACACATTTTAACTTTCGCTTCTGACAGTACTCTCTGTGCTTTGATTTTACAACTTATAACTGCGACCCAGTACTCCTGAATGCGATTCTCTGAAATAAGAGATTAGCACACCCATTTACATTGAGTACAAAAGTAAACATTGTTTTACATTTAATCTATATTTTTCAATGAACATCGTAAGATATCAAACTTGACTTAAAATTGTCGACTAAACAATCGGCCATTTCTGAATAGCTGGAATGAGGTAAAGGTATGAAACCACCAATTCAGTCTATTGAAGCTCAAAAATGGTACCGGCATAATGGCGGCTAGAAATAGTTCTCAGGGTTTTCTTTGGCTATTTTTAACATTTTTGCCCCAATCTGTGTATTTTTTTTGCTGGAATCATTTTGTTTGACTATTTCTGATAGTGTGGTAGCAATTTTATGCTCATATGCATTCAGAATAGAATTCACAATGTGAAATTGTTTCACATACCCCAATCTGAAAATTAGCTCAGAATTTTTGTTAATTTTATGGGTAAGTTCACATGAGCAGAAATATCTTTCTTGTTTGAAACACAATTCCCACTTTTCTTGCTATTTTTCATGAGTACAGATATAGATCTACAAGAATATGTAAGTTAAAGCTGTTTAAAAAAGGTTTTGCTATGTTTTACAGCCCTGTGAACTTTATGAATTTTATATAGAATAAAGAAGGAATCTATTTGGTGGTTTCACACCTAAACGGTGCGTAGGTAAACTTAAGCCACAGTGTAATACAGGTATCCGGATATCTATCGTTTTATTTACTATAAATTAAATACATCGGAAGCCGTGAACTCCTTATACTCTTTATTTAAATAGACAATAAATAATACAAAAATATTTGCAAATCAAAAATGTACGTAAGAAAAAAATCCATTTCGTATAAGTGAACTCCATCATGACCGGCACGACACAGTGATTTTTCTACCAATTTTCACGGCTTGATTATTTTTACTGTGACGCCATGCGATATTTAGCGGAAAGAGTTTCGCAGTGCAAATGTAAAATAAATTGCAAATAGACTTTAGGGTGACAGGTTTCAATGAAGTTTTTTTTTACTAGAAAAGTAATTGAATATTTGCTCTTTCGATGTTTAGTGGAAATCAAAGATTAATTTATATTTTAACAGAGAAAAAATCGACCAAAACCACCGGCAGTGTTGCAGCTAAATTTTCTGTGCACTAAAATATAGCAGTTAAAATTGGATGTTACGGTTTGACAATAATAAAAATTTCTAAAAATAAGTCCAAACCGTCAACGCCAAATTAATTAGGGTACCGTGAGGCAAATAACAGGTAATTGAAAACAAATTAATGTCAAAAATGACGTCATAACAAGCGATGTTCAATGACGCCATAACCAGCGGCGGCGAATAACCGCACGGCAACTGCTTGGCATTTCTTAATAAAGAATTTAAAAATAAAAAAAAATTGTATTACAATTTTAAAATGATAAGAGAATTTAACCGTTACTTTCTGGTAATTTTAAAAGCTCAAGATTTATGCCAACCCGCACAGTTTAATACCCTGTCCCTTTCCCGCCAGTTAAACTTCGTTCTTTTATGGACGCGATGATGCGAAAACGTGAGATTTATTTCGCATCTTCGCCCTTCAGAAACCCCTTACAAAGATGTAAATTGGGCGATGTGTTTTTTAAACTTCGTGTTTATGCAAATCCTTAAGCGCGAGGTCTGCAGATTCTAATAGTTAATCTTCGCGTCGTCGGCATAGGACTTATTCTTGGAAGGATAAATTTTCCGTGACCTACTATCCGCGTAATATTTTGTGTTGACACCGATATTCGTGGAACACGTGTTCATCCCGCAACAAAATTTCAGGAAAACAATCAACATTAAACGTCGAACAGGAATAGATTTTTGGCCTATTTGGAGACTGAAATAGAAGGTAGTTTTGTTGCCCTACCCTAACACTGTGAGATGGCGCTCTAATTAAATATCGATGAGAGTTCAAGTTATCACGTACATTAAAGTTAGTCTGAGGGCGACAACGTGAAGACTTATATTTAGAATATGCAGATTTCGCACTTTGTGGTAAGCATAAACATGAAATTTTAAAAATCCTACGTCGATAATTTCTTGCCTGTAAGCGATTTCTTAGGGGCGACGATGCGAAATAAATCTCGTGTTGTCGTATCGTTGCGCCCGTAAAGGCAAAGTTACAGCTGACAGGAACAGGACACCGAATTTTAACTTTACATATAAAAACTATACCGGGGGAAGCATTTATACTCTTCTAGAAGTATGGTCTACACTTCCTCATAAATGAAGCTACGCACCAGGCCAAGAAATTCTTTGTCAGTAGGACACTTGTTCCTCCTTTATTAAGACTTGTTAAAAGTAATCCAACTCTCAAACAAAAGATTTGAATGCTTGCAAAAGGAAAAAACAACAACAAAAACAGAAACAAAAAACACCTTATTTTTGTAAAATACATGTTATCATGTTATGTAGGAACGCACTTTTGCCATGTGCGTAAGCACTTCATTGATATTGCTCTTCCTGGTAAAAAGGTATTCTGACGGGTATGTATGGAGAAGGTTGGCGACAACTACGGCGGTTCACGCTACAAGCTCTGCGAGATTTCGGGGTAGGTAAAGCGTCTATTGAAGAAAAGATCCATGTGGAAATCGAAGTGGCGTCGGCGTACCTACTAGAAAGAAATGGCGAACCGACGTCAATGAATGACCTCATGCAGAAAGTTGTGGCAAACGTCATCTTTGGTGTCGTGTTTGGTAAAAGGTGAAGTTCTTTATAAAAGTTATTTTGTTTCCAAGTGAAAACACTCTTATGATAACGAAATAAGATAATAAAGAAATCGTCATTATCAATGTTTTCGTTTTCATTGTCGCCATCGTCAGCTCTTTTTTATTTGTATTAGCTTTCAATTTAAATTTGCTCTGAGTAAATCTAAAACTTATCTGTTTTATCTTTTCGCAGGTATGATTATGATGAGAAGGAATTTGATAAAGTCCGTAAACTGACGAACGTTATCGTGTCCGGTTCGGGACCACTAAACTACAGCAACTTTTTGCCGAAATTTGCGGTAAAACTTTTTAATAGAAAGGTAAGTTTTCATTGATTTAGCCGTCTGTTGAAGCCGAGCTTAATTTGAACAAAACATATGGTAGATTTTATCAAATCAGTACGGATATTTGTTCTGGCCATGCGAACTTTGGTCTAAACTTTAAAAAAGAAATATTTTTCCGTACTTATATGGTCATTAAAAATGATAACATCGAGAATGTGGAGCGATTCTGTATTATTTCATATACTAGTCTATAGAATGATAACGGCATTGTAAAGGTTCTGTTTTGATACGCACTGTGAATTTCAAAATTATTTTCAGTAAGTTCATTTACTGAGCATGTTCATCGGTCTTATATATTCCATTTATGTTCATGTCCTTGTCTTTCTAAAACTCTCTAAAATAAAGTTGCTAAGAACTTTTTTCGAAAGAAAGTGCTCGCTATGTATCTAATGTTGGACTTCCAACAAGGATTTCTCTGGTTAAGTTCCCGCCAGATCAAATGTCGATTATTAAACAGATAATGAATGCTACGACGCATTTTCTTTCATTATCTGCCTATGCAGACAAAATAAACAAAGCCAAGCAGTTATTGTTTGCAATGTTTTTCCTTGTATCCAGACAATCTTATCTTAAGGAGAACCAAGAAAAGCTTAAATGCTCGCTGGATGTTATTTTGTATATAAATTTCTATACAAAATTCCTTTAACAGGATGCTGAAGATCAACAAGCTAGAAGACAGTCTATTCTGGATATTTACGATTATATTTCCAAACAAATAGCCGAGCACGAGGCCACCTTTGACCCAGACAACATCCGGGATTTTGTAGATATCTATATAAAAACCGAAAAGGAGGGAGATGAAAGCATAAGAAAATTGATTACAAGTAAATCATAGATGTCGTCTTGTTTTATGAATTCAGTTCTGTTTGTTTACCTTTAACAAAAACTAAGTGGTGTATGTAAGGTAGATGTTTAGTTTACGGTGCCCTACCTGGAAATATTCTATACGTGATTCATTAGGTACTATGAAAAGATAATTAACGTCAAACATATAAAGGCCGTTTAAGGCGCCGGACGTCTGATCTGTAAGACATTTCAGTGATCATAACCAGTCGATCATGGTGGCGAAGAATAAACGAGGGAAAAAAAAACAGGAAAACCGACAAATATTTTTCAAAAATGAAAATGAATGTAGAGGTGGTAGGGAATTTCTTGAATATGATTTGATGCCCTTAACGCTATCATTTATGTCCTTTTTGAAGAGTAACAGAGGGTACAGCATCTCACAAAAGCCACTTATACAGGGATCATTAAGTCCAGGCAAAGAATTTTGATCAATTAACTATCTTTATGAAAACATATCATATAGTGCTCAATGGTTTTATTTGGCAGAGGGGAACATGTTCCGTGTCATCATTGACCTATTTTTGGCCGGTTCTGAAACCACATCAACAAGTCTCGATTGGGCTTTTCTTTTTATGACCGAATTTCCGGATGTTCAGAAAAAGTGCCAGGATGAAATTGAGAAGGTAAGTGTAGAGTTAGGCAAATGTTTACCAAGATTCAGCGACTCCTGCTTTGCAATTCACGTGCACTACCAACTAAGGTACCCAAGCGAAATGGTGTATTAAAAATTGATCCGCAAAATTGGGCAGCTCCGTTATATATTCAGATAATCAATTGCATTTCAAAAGGAAACACGTATAACTTCCCTTCGAAATCCGCATTAATATCTACTTTGTATATCAAATGAATTCCATAAGACGCACATTTTCTCTTCTGTATCTTTTTATAACAAGCTTGTGTGCAATCAATTCTCGTTTAAAGTTATAACGTCCTCCTATTGAGGAGAGATGCTTGGCTGAAGCGTCTGAACCATATAAAATATGTAAGTCATTGCGATGAGTTTGGGGGATAGATCTCGGGACGCGCTGGACTGGTAACGCAGGGGTCCCCAGATCGTCTCTCGTTCCTCTACTAACATTACTAATTGCCTTAAACCGAGGTCCTATGTATCAGTGTTGTTCACTGAGCATGCAAAAGAACCAGGGGTGTCTCTGGAATGGGATGCTTTCTGTAACCCCTACAACATAAAATAACTAATCTCTGCAGGGGGCGTCAGTCATATGGGCAACCGGTACCAGCGATAAATAAACTCAAATAAATGCAGATAGATATGTCAGACATAATAAATGACGTCATTTTGCAGGTGCTTGGAGACAAAATTATAGAATATTCAGACCGAAACAAGTTGGTTTATGTCAATGCAGTTGTTATGGAGATTCAGAGATTGTCCAGTATAGGTAAACGTCCATTTAATTGACTTTCTTTCATGTTTGATTTATTTATAGTTACAAGTTAAAGCATGATAGTCAACGCGACCTACCTAGCTAGTTTTCAGTTTTAGTTGAAAAACACTTGTACAAAGTTCCTCGTTTTATGAAAAGCAATAGATCTAGTGATAGTGAGGGTTTGGTGAATTAAAGATTTTTTGTTGTTATCGATAAGTAATTGTTTCCTATATTTGACTTCTGACTACTTTAAAAATCATATAAATTGCGTTTAATTGAGATAAAATGCTTTTAAAATTTTCCGTGGTTCGATAAAAAATACTTGCAGATTTCGTACACTGTACGTCTGAACTCACATGAAATCAATAACAAATGCGTGAGTTACTTTTAGAATAGTTTCAGCATAATATGCCATTCAGACATACCAAAAATTACATAGACGTTAGTAAAGTTACTTTATAAATGAGTTGCGGAGTGTGGATTTAGTGAAAAAATAACTTTTTCAGCTTTATATCTTAAGTTAGTCAAAATTCTAGTAACGTCTTGTAATCTCTCAGTGCCACTAAACGTGATCCACTTCACAAGCGCGGATACAAACATTGGTGGTTACGACATTCCAGCTAGGACGGTGCTTATTCCAGGGCTATATTCCGTCAGTATGGACTCCAAGTACTTCCCCAAGCCGGAAAAGTTTGATCCGGATAGATTTATCGACGACTCAGGAAATCTGATTAAGAACGAGGCTCTTATACCGTTTTCAGAAGGTTCTGTCAAATTCAAATTTTGTATTCAAATGTCATTTATGTTTAAGGGTTGAAAGGATAAAACTAAATATTCAGTCAAAGCGGTTTAGCGGGGTAGCGTTAAACCACATTTTAAGCAACACGTCTATGATTGATGGCGTTGGGTTTCTGCGTTCTTATGTATTTTCAAATTGTTTCGTTAAAGTCCAAATGATGTTATAGAGGTAAAAATAAATGTAAAACCTTTGTAATTCATTCTACGAATAAGTGGATAGAATATACAAAGCAATTTGATTTAAAGAAGGTCAAGGAACAGAAATGTGCTGAGACAGCTTTCATATATAACATTGATTGTATGATATACCAAATAGTCCTAAAATTCTTTAAAAAACTGTGAATAAACTTGACTACACCTGAAGAGTATTATTAAACGACTATATTTTAGGTCCACGCACTTGCCTCGGTGAACCGCTCGCCAGAATGGAGCTGTTCTTGGTGTTTGCAAAGCTCATTCAAAGATTCAGCTTTACAAGAGAAGACCCGAACAAACCTCATACACTGGAATCCAAGCAGGCGCAGGTAACTAATGCTCCTGTACCATACAGGCTTCGTGCGACAAAAAGGCAGTGACGTCAAAGATAGATCGGTTGGTAACGGATTGATTACATATGGATGATGGCGAGAAAACTTTTCCAAAACATGCGAATTTCGTGACAGTTTTAAAACAGCAATAACACTGTTGGAACATTCAGAACTTGTGTAGATTTTAAATTATTTAACTTTTATTCTAAAGTGAAATTGCTACTTGTAAATAAACGGTTGGAAGTGAATAAAAATTGATTGGAATTTAGTGCCTGAGAGGTACATGTATGTGGCATTCTTTAATGAGAGTATGAAAGTCTATTCGCTTTCCATGGTAGTCTGAACAGTGACCACCTATAATATATATTGCATACGAATTTATTCAGAGCTTTAAAGACACTAGAATGCAATTTATCACATATTGAATTTAATTGATAAAGATCGTTTTTTACTAACTCGTGCATATTCTTAAATTTCTGACCTAAGAAATAATAATCACTACTAAACATGTAATATAAGCGTTTGGTGTGAAGAAAATACTTATTTCATGTTTTGTATTCATGTACACATGTTTGAATGGCATTTTCTCTGTATAATTAAAGACAGCAATGAACTTTTTTTCACTTATCCTGTGTCAGACGAGTGTTCGTCTTATAACCATTAAAGGGGCTGTGCTCCAGATGACACAAAAAAGAAATTTTTCTTGTATTATAAATTTCTTGTGATATTTATGATTAATGCTTAAAAACTGACTAACTGACAAAAAATAAGTCAGGAAATCACATTATAAATTGATTTTTTCCTTTCATAGTGCTATACCGTAACGCGACGGTATAACTATATTGTATAAGATTTGAAGTAAACAATAGTTATTTCACAAGCGGCGATAGTGGTGACAGTTAAAGCGTTGTAAAACTTTTGTTAACATGAGGGTCCAGAGTTCAAATCCGGCTGAAGCGAATATTTTTTTTTTTTTTGTTCTATTTTGACTTTTATAATCAGTTTTGAAGTAAAATATCATGTGTTATAATCTCACGGCATCTAGATATTTGATTTAAGTAAAAAAAAATTTTATATCAAATCTGGAGTTCAGCCTCTTTAATAATTGAATCCTAATGTTAGTTAAGTGCGACTAGCTAAGTCACATGAGCTATATTACAATACTAGCTAGAATTCTGAAAGCTAAAAGTATTTATCTTTAGCAAAATAATTTTCATAAAAAGTTTTCTTTAATAAAAAACAAAAAAACTTAAGATCGGGCTTATTAGTACAACAAAATAAGCACGTATGCGAATGTAAATTGTCAATGTATCTGCGATGTTAAATAAAAAACGAATATGAAAAATATCTTTACTTTTGCATAAAATAATCCCATTTATTACATTGACTGTACTTATTCAAGAACACGCACTAACTGATATTAGATCTACGTTCATTCAGGAATTTTATCGTCTGCTACCGCCGAATTGAACGCTGATTCGGTCCACTGACGACCTGGTTTTAATAACGAAAGAATACTGCGATCTAGTGTTTCTGGATACTATTTCACAGTATTTCAAGGTGTTATAGTTGTAATGAAAAACAATATAGAAACATTTATGCTTTTGAGAAACCGCTAGAACACAGAAACCACTGGTTCTTATAAACAATTTGAAACGATCAACTTTGTCACAAGAAACACTTTAAATGAATGGACTGGCCTAAAATAAGCTCCTTAAAATTAAGAAAACATCAGAATGTCATTTATTTCTGAATAGTGTTTTCTTAAGTTGCACGCTCTTTTACTGTTCAGCTCGAAAAAGGATAAGTAAGCTGGACGCCGTCATGAAACTAGTTCGGAAAGATGACCACACACATGTAAACACTTTCTGCACAGGTAAATCATTTTCTATGTAAGAAGTTATGAAAAGTATACATTTGCAACTATTTTTAGTCGATCAAGTTTGATTTTAACAAATATTATCCTTTTATTTCAAGATCGATCTAGAGAGACATATAGTCTTTCCTTGAAAACGCTTACGGCTACTTCTGCATTCTTCTATGGATTCAGTGTCAAATAAAGTGAAAACAAAGGCATCCTATTTTTTCCTTAAAGAACAAGGATGATCACAATTTGACTACGAAAACGTTTTATATGCTTGTTAACAAAGACACAATAACATTATTAATCTATGTCTAATGATTCACTTCTGGCTTAAAATGGGTTTCGATGACAACCTTCTGAACTGAATATTTATATTACAATTAATTTTTGAGTAGTACCGTCTGTGTTTAAATATATATAAATTATTTCTGCTATAGAATAAGCAGTTGAAACGTATTGTCGTAATGACAAACTAAATGAGAGAAAAAAAAAATTGTTGACAAGTAAAACAACCGGCTGTCCCAAAAGGAACACTATAGGCTACTAACTGATTGGAACAGCACACGCGCCTGTATTCAAGCGCATGCATTACATGTATTACGGACATACAAATAGATATAAAAGGATTGAAATATCTTAGCGAAATAGTTTGTATAAAAATTCATACATAGGTTATAAGTAGGTCATACTAAGGTCATACTTAGCTTATACCTAGGTCAACTAAGGTAACGTGGGTAACATGTTAACCATGAGTTGTTTGTAGGTGTCTTAGTTCAGAGGTACGATGCGATGATAAGACATAATGATAGATATATATATATATAGTTTAACTGAATTTCAGGATGTTCAGAAAAAGTGTCTAAACGAAATCGGGATGGTATGTGTCGGTTAAGAATGGTGATTTATCCAGAATTCAAGACCCATACATAGCAATCCACTGACTCAACCACCAGAGCTACGTGAGCGATGGTACATACGAAACTAATTCGTTGATCATAAGCGCAATAGGGCAACCTCGAAATATGTTCAGATAATTAATTGTATTACTAAGGAGAATAAGTATAACTTGCCTGTGGACATCTGTTAACCTTTTGGAAATATAATCATAAGAAATGCTTTATTTTCTATTCTCTCTTTTATAATTACAAATTTGTTAAACCATGTTTCATTTTCGTTCACTTTGTACACTTATGTAGGTTCTCAGAGATAAACTTATAGAATATTCAGACCGAGACCAGTTGTTTCAACGCCGTTATCATGGAGATTTAGAGATTGTACTAATAGGAAGTTGGCAGTAGCAGTACGCAGTAGCAGTTGGCAGTAGAAATTAAATCAAACATAAAGTTGGCGGTAGCAGTAACAGCAGTAGCAGTAGGCAAAACATAAAGTTGGCGGTAGCAGTAACAGCAGTAGCAGTAGGCAAAATGTGAAGTTGGCAGTAGCAATAACAGCTGGTACAAGATACTTCGTTTTAACATCTGAACCAAATGACCATTCATTCTAGTTGTGTCAGTGAGTGATTGGCGAACCTGCGATTCCTTAATTACATAGTTTATGCCATTATGTATTCGTTGCCTTTGACTGACTGATGACAACTCTCTAAAATTTGTAAATAAGTTTCAAATTATCAAATACTTTCAAATTTCTCCATGACTTAAAAAAATAATTTTGAGGTTTCTCACACTGTTAGTCTGAAGTTTAGTGAAAATGACGACAAATATGTGTATTAACTTTGCAGTTTATGCTGATCAATAGGGAACTTTCAAAACTACATACGTTTAATGTATTCACTTGTATGAAAGAGTTGCGAGACGGGGATGTGATTAAAGAATTATGTTTTCTGCTATTGACTTTATATAAGAAAAATTCTAGTATCGTCCTGTAATCCTTCAGTGCCATTAAACGCAATCCACTTTACAAGCGGGGACACAACTATTGGTGGTAAGGACGATACCCGTTCAAGGTCTATATTCCGTCATGGACAAATCGCAAAATTTTGAATCGGACAGATTCATTGATGGCTTCGGCAATCTCATCATAAACGAGGCTCTTATACCGTTTTCAGAAGGTTGTTTGAAATTCTAGGAAGTTGAGAAGGTTGCATTCTGTTGTATTTTGTATAACAGTGATTCAGCTTTAAGAGTTAAATTATGGTTAAAGAGGTCAAAAGTTGACGTTAAATTTTGATGTTGAAAGTATATTAGTTGCAAATCATTAAGATTAAAACATTCTACGGGAGCGAAAAAGTGCATTGAAATTAGCTTTTTTGTATTAAACATCATATTTAACTTTATGAAATGCTAAACAAACCAACTTTTTTTCGAGAAAGAACTCTTACGTAATAAGCTTGGTAACTTTTGTGTTAGGTTCATTAACAAGAAGATGCTCAGGTTTAGGTCCACGCACTTGTCTCGATGAACCCCTTGCAAGAATAGTGTTTTTTTCGGGGGGTTCGCAAATCTTTTCCAAAGGTTCAACTTTACTAGGGAAGACCCAAACACAAACCACATACACCGGAATCTAAGCTGGCGTAGATAACCAACGCTCCAGTACCATACAGACTTCGTGGCTGCATATAGGTGATGACAAGAACACTAGCAAAACTCATTGCCATTGAAGTTGATGTGGCCTGCAGTTTTAAATATTGTAAAACTTGGAACATTGAGAAGACGGGTAGTTTTCGGTTTATTCATTTTTCAGTGTAAAAAGAGTATAAAAATTAGTAAACGGTTAGTAGAATTGAATATTAAAAAAAAGACTGGTTTTCAGTTCCATACATATATTATAATTGTCAAGCTTTTATGTGAATATGAAAGTCTATCCGCTTTGAACTGTAGTCTGACCATAAAAGATCAATAAATCAAAATGTAAACAGATTGACTGATTAAAAACTTATCATAACATTAGAAATGCAGACTTTTAATGTAATAAAGATTGTTTTATTTGTACTCATGCCTATCTTTGCTGGAAATAAGGTGCTTTATGAAGCCTGTAGTATGCATACTGCAGTCTCAAATTTATCTCTAGTGTCAAGTCTGCAAAATAAACACGAGTGTTTACATTGACAAGTAATGTACAGGCAGGCTTTTAGACTATAAAATTAATATAAAAATAACAGACAGCGCGGTTATAATCTTTCAGCATGTCTCAAAATCGACCAATAGACTTTTTTGTGAACTTTATACTAAGTCTTCTTATTTGATTCATTTATTAGATTTACAATAAATAGCTTTACGTTTCTTTTGTACACTCCTTCTATCAATACACCTATTTCCTTTTTTATCCGCTCTTTCTCTTTTACAATATTTTCTAATATTCCAAACGATTTTGGTGCTTCGTTAGAATGCATTTAGCCAAATGCAATGGGTGTACGTATATCAAATACCTGTCCAAAGTGTAATATTACATTTTAAATCTATTGACTGATAATTAACTTTTGGCTTGTAACAATTCAGTTTACTGATTTTGAATAAAACATTGATTTAAAATGGCCTATAGAATTACATGAAAACAGTAACTACTGATAAGTATAAAACATAAATATTTACTTCCGAAAGAAAGTGATTTTGCCCATTTAATGAAGAGTTTAAGACATTTCAAGCGTTTTATTATGTAAACTAGTGATCTGTAGAAATAGCAAAATGAGGATAGCACTTGGACTTCTTTTGTTTTTAACATTCTTCGTGGGATGTGGCTCACTAACACGGTACATTTCCCACGTTCAGAATTTTGTCAATCTTGTTTCGTCATACAACTTGGACGGTTACAGCACCATAGATTTTCCGCCGCTAGCTGACGTAAGCCAAGCCATGAACGTTAACGTGAACATTCACCTTTACGCCGTTAACGGCTTTGACGAAGTAGCTGGGAATATAGAACTAGTAGTGGCGTTAGAAATGTCGTGGGTAGACGAAATGTCAATCATACAGTCGATTTCCTTTAAAATTGAGGACAGAAAGGAATTCCTGGTTCCGTTTGACATGATCTGGACTCCGAAATTAGTACTGACCAACGCAATTGGAGAAACTAGTGACGTTGGCGACAGTGCTTATCTTTGTCGATTTGACATGAGTACAAAACAAATTACTTGGAAACCACGTGTAGTTGTGAGTGGTTCGTGTACTCCCGATGTAACTTTCTATCCTTTTGATAAGCAAGAGTGCGAATTCGTATATACAGCATGGGGTTTTAAAGCTGACGAAATATTTCTGACGTCATCTACAAATGAATGGAACTTGGCCGAGTATGGGGAGTCAGGTGAATGGGATATAGATTCAACAAGTACTGAGTCCTACGTCTTGAACGATCAGTCTTACATTAAATTCAAACTAGTCATGGTGAGAAAGCCATTGTACTTCGCCTTTAATATTCTTCTTCCGATTTTGGTACTGTGTCTTCTGAATTCGACTGTATTTTTACTTCCGGCGGAATCTGGAGAAAGAGTGGGATTTTCAGTGACTTGTTTTTTGTCTTTCATGGTGTTGTTGAATATGATAATGGACATAATGCCACGAAGCTCAAACCCAATTTCGTTCCTATGCTATTACCTTGTGGTAATGATGTCAAATAGTGGGGCAATGACTCTTGTGACCATCCTGTTGATGCGTGTTTATCATAAGCCGGAGAAAAGTAAAGTGCCTAAGTGGATGCAGAGAGCAGTGACCTTTGTCAACTGTGGATGTGCTCGACTTCGATGCTGCGTGCTTTGCTGTAGGTATATAAGAAACAATTGTTGCTGCACAGATAAAAGAAAATGTGGATGCAAAAAGAAGAGGAAAAGTAACAGTGAGGAAACGTTAACTGAAATAACAATTGATAAGGATCAGAACATTATTGAAAAGCCGGTTAAAAAGAAGAAACTGAAAAAAAGAGGGGACAACGAAGAAAGTACTAATTCAAAACTTCCGTGTTTTCTTTCATGCGTTAAGAATGACAAAACTTCGAACAGTAAATGTTGCTGCGGAATGATTTGTGGGTGTAAAAAGTGCAAGAAAACAGAAGATGAAAACAGTGAGCGGTTCAAAAATGAAAGTAACACAAATGCTTCCTCAGCCTGTAACGGTTTCTTCCGATGTCGAAAAAGAAGAAATGAAAACATTGTTGAAAACATTGAGAAAGAAAACCAAGATAGTAAGACGGAAAAACATTTAATGAATGAAAATGAAACCGAAGAATGTGCAGAAACGAGGAGTGTCGCTAGATTCCTTTGTTTTTGTAAGAAGGCAAAACCAAATAAAGATGATATTGTCATCAAAGAGCCTAAGTCCTGTTGTACTTTTGCAAGTAAAGAAAAGGCTAAAACCAAAAACACTAGTGGAGATAAAACAGTAGGTGTAACTTGCATTACCTGTTTTGGTGAGGGCAGGGGCAAAGTTTCGAGGCTGAATAAATCTGAAGGGAATTCACTTGTGTCTGAAAAGCATGTGATGGAAACTGAGAAGACATGCGGGGATGATACAAGCAAGATAACAACAATAACAAAGGAAGATTTCAAAGCCGAAGACAGCAAAAACCCTGACTGTTTCGCTTTTTGTAGAAAATCGAAAATTTCTTCGTATGATGAAGCTAATATTGAAAATGATGTGTTACCTGTTTCCGAACGAAGTCAAGATAGTAAAACATTGAAAGTTTCGTTCAAAGGTAAGGAGAAGCTAGAAACTGAGGAAAAAATACTTCAGCGATGGGAAGACGCTTCAAAAGATGTGACATCAAATAAGAAGAAAAGTTCATTGAATCCTATAGATCCAAAGAAAAAAATTGATGAAGAGAAGGAAACAAATGTTGAATCTGAAGATGATGAAACGAATGAAGTAACATTGAAAACAAAATCCATTCGCGCGGGCAGTAAAGAAAAAGAAGAGCAGAGAAAAATAAATATTAAATCTGAAGTTGAGAATTCTGATTTAGATTTGGAAATTGTGAGAAAGACACGGTCACATAGAAGGGCGTCTGAAAAGGAGAAACTGCCGAAGCCAGTTGTGCAAGGAAGTGCTAGAATTCCATCTGAGCGGCGAAAAAGTACAATGTCGAAGACTAGTTTATACAGCGACGACGAGTCAGTAGAAAGCGAAGTCGATTCTCTAGCTGATTTAGAGGAAGAGGTCACGTGGCCGGAAGTCGGAAGAATTCTGGACACATTCTTTTTTCTCGCCTTCTCTGGTGGTCAAGCATTTCTCACGGTTGTTTTTCTTGTCCCCTTATTTACTGGAGATAAGAAGAGTAGTGAAAACTGAAATAAGTAATTAATTAATTACCGAATACCGTCTGGATATTACATTTGTTTTACTATGTCACGTTTTTATTTGAATGTAGTGTTTCGTAACTCTGTGCAGGCAGAAGCAAAAAACCGTATAGTTACAAAGTACATTTCAATTAAAATATTATGTTTGCTCATTGTTACATTATGTTTGATATTTAAATCGTTTTTTGTGAAAATTCTAAGACGCATGAAAAGTTTCTATTAAAGAATTATGTTTGCTCATTGGTACATTATGTTTGATATTTAAATCGTTTTTGGTGAAAGTTCTAATACGCATGAAAAGTTTCTATTAAAGAATTATGTTTGCTCATTGGTACATTATGTTTGATATTTAAATCGTCTTTGGTGAAAATTCTAAGACGCATGAAAAGTTTCAATTAAAGAATTATGTTTGCTCATTGTTACATTATGTTTGATATTTAAATCGTTTTTTGTGAAAATTCTAAGACGCATGAAAAGTTTCAATTAAAGAATCATGTTTGCTCATTGTTACATTATGTTTGATATTTAAAAACTTTTTTGTGAAAATTCTAAGACGCATGAAAAGTTTCAATTAAAGAATTATGTTTGCTCATTGTTACATTATGTTTGATATTTAAATCGTTTTTTGTGAAAATTCTAAGACGCATGAAAAGTTTCAATAAAAGAATCATGTTTGCTCATTGTTACATTATGTTTGATATTTAAATCGTTTTTGTGAAAATTCTAAGACGCATGAAAAGTTTCAATTAAAGAATTATGTTTGCTCATTGTTACATTATGTTTGATATTTAAATCGTTTTTTGTGAAAATTCTAAGACACATGAAAAGTTTCAATTAAAGAATTATGTTTGCTCATTGGTACATTTTGTTTGATATTTAAATCGTTTTTTGTGAAAATTCTAATACGCATGAAAAGTTTCAATTAAAGAATCATGTTTGCTCATTGTTACATTATGTTTGATATTTAAATCGTTTTTGGGGAAAGTTCTAATACGCATGAAAAGTTTCAATTAAAGAATCATGTTTGCTCATTGTTACATTATGTTTGATATTTAAATCGTTTTTGGTGAAAATTCTAAGACGCATGAAAAGTTTCAATTAAAGAATCATGTTTGCTCATTGGTACATTATGTTTGATATTTTAATCGTTTTTGGTGAAAGTTCTAATACGCATGAAAAGTTTCAATTAAAGAATTATGTTTGCTCATTGGTACATTATGTTTGATATTTAAATCGTCTTTGGTGAAAATTCTAAGACGCATGAAAAGTTTCAATTAAAGAATCATGTTTGCTCATTGTTACATTATATTTGATATTTAAATCGTTTTTTGTGAAAGTTCTAGCATGCATGAAAAATACAAGAATTTGTGAAAATAAAACTCCTTCGATTTTTTATTTGCAATGTTCACACTGTGAGTAGATCATTATGTGCATATGCCTTAATGAGCAAAGAAAAATAAAAAATGAACCGTTCAAAATTTGGTAGAATTTTAGTTTCTTGCTTTATGTTTGATACAGATAATGACACATGACAGTGTTGAGATCAACGCATGTGGTAAATGCACTGTAACTGTTTATTAATGTCGTTATAAATGCACTATCACAAAATATGATCTTGTCTGAATTGAACAATTACTAACTAATTTATATCTATCGAAAAAATACCAATAAAATCTTGTTATTATTATAATGTATAAAGAAGTAATTTTGTTTAAAATTCCCATCTTGTATGACAAGAATTTGAAATAACTTTCCAATTATTAGAAACCTCAAGATTCATCGATAGCGTTTTTGTTACAAAATTAATATGGTGGAAATTTAAAGAGGACCGTTTACAGACGTTAAATATAAATCTTAAGATTTATATCATGACATTTTTCGATGACACATAAAAGGATTAAATGCTATGTGTACATATGTTTTCTATCTTTTTTTTTTTTAATTTTAAACTGCTCTTTTTTGCCAAATGGATAAAGAGGGCCTTAGTCCTTATGCTTTTTCCTTTTAAGGAAAAAATTCCAGAAAGTATTGAAAACTTTTATTTCTCTATAACTGAAATAAAAATTGTTATTTCACAAATCCCTATTTCACATTTGAAACGCACTTCTAATACGCGGCCGGTTGAGTATAGACAAATTCTGTCAATTATGCAAGGTCTACTTATATATTCGCCAAGTAGTCCAGAATAATAATAATATTAATAATAATAATAATAATAATAATAGTAATAAAACTTCTGCTAAAAGGAGACGCCATCGTCTCCTAAACGAGACTTGAAATAATTAAAATAGACGACTAAATTGTAGTAAAACGTGACAGGTAGAACATTACTAAATTCCGAACACAATAAGACCCAATACTTGCCTGCAAGGTACCTCTTAAACTATTTAAAGGTTGGCAGATATAAATATCTTTATACCATTTACTATGTAAATTATTATTTTTCCGTTGACTCCCACCGATTTATAATAATATATTCGTTTTAGTGCGCTTTATTTTCATTTTCCTGTTTTAGACGTCAAAATTTTTGGTATGTGTAAAATGATGAAAATATTATATTAGTAATTATGTCAGTCATAGTATCACTTTTCACTTTTTTTCAATTTCAGACGGCAAAACTATTTAATTGTTGTTTATTTTTCGTTACCAAAAATTAATAGCTAAATATTAAATGAGTTTTTCCGAATTACCTTAAAACTTGTCAACCTATGTTTTTTTTACGATTTGACGATCTGACTGCTTTCGTTCTATGCCTATTTGTCATTGGTAACGGACATTTCCTATTTTCTCTCATTTTTTATGGCCGTTTAATAATTGTATCTCCATTTTTGCGTCCTACATAAAAAATTAATGCAATATTAGCATATTTTGGTAATTTATACAGCTTTTATCTCATCAAGTACGTTGCGGAAGTAATAAATACAGAAAGCTGTCCTTAAATTTTGAAGAAAAAAGTATGTAAAAGTTTGTTTGAAATGTCCATGATAGGACTTGTTCTCACGTGTTCGGTAGGTGAGTCGTCTGATAGTAATCGTTTCCTGTCCGTCTTACACCTTTCATATAAGATAATCACAAAGAATCGAGTTTTATAAATGTAAAATAGTAGAGGTGTCTTACTAATGCAGAAGGCTACCATTTCATTTAAATATTTTAAAGAAAGACAAATATTTATGCCATTCGTGTACACATATTTCTCAAGTATCAATTTTCCTTCTGAAGGAGTTCGTCATTTGTTGTATAAAAACGTTTGAAATAGTGCAGGAAGTTAGCTGCCAGTTTCAACTGAGAGTCTAGTTGCTTTATCCATAGCGTCTGGATTTGTTTAGCTACATAACGCTATAAACTGAAGTAAACACCAGTAGCACATAGAAGAGATCAATTCTTCTTACAAGTTCAACGAGCCTTATAGAAAAAAAATCATGAAAAATTAAATGCGCAAAATGTTATACATGTATTCAGTTGTTCAAAATAATTGCGAAGTTTATTACAAACATTTTACGAGGGGGTTGAATAAAAGCGATTTTGGCCGATAATGGGCCATATTAAAAAGATAATTAAAGTGTCAGTAAATCTAATCAAGTGTGCAGTTACTGAAAAGTTAAGTAATCTCCAACATTTTGTGAAATGAATGACAAGTATCAATAGATGAAAGACAGATTGTTGAGCAAACTGCTACAAATATTCTGCCATAGCACAAACAATCTATTTCTCATAAATATTTCGCAACAAGTTTCCGACGAATATTGATTTTTAATCGTAATCTAAACTGAAACTATATGAAACGTTTCAGAGTTATCGTGGAATAATTAATTTTCGAGAAAACAGTCAAAGGCAAAATGAGTTTAAGCTTTGCACTAAGCTTAGTTTATATTATTCATTCCGTGATTTTTCCAAACATTGGTGTAGAAGCAGTAGTTTCAACACTTTCGGACATCGATTCAGAATTCTCATCTATAGTTGACGAATATTTTGACAAGCAAAGTATAGTACCCGTACAGACGGTCGGGTCACCCATAGCTGTGATTGTTGACTTTGATTTAGTGTCAGTCATGGCTGTTGATGACGATTCCAGATATATAACCGTAGCTGGATACCTAACCGTTGAATGGACGGAGGAACGCTACATCACTATCGCAGACGACATTGATATAAGCGTTTCGGCATCTTACATTTGGATACCTCCCTTAGCCATCGTAAATTCTTTGTCGTCTGTTTCTTCTATTGAATCAAACGAAGACGTCACAAAATTCAATTTGAATACCGCCCGCGTGGTGTGGAAGCCAAGGATTCACGTAAGAGTTCGTTGTGACTCAAACTCATTCTTTCCATTTGATAAGCTAGAGTGTTCCCTGAAGATTTCCTCACTCGCTTTAGATACTACAGAAATGACACTTACAGCTGCAGACGACACAGTGGGAATGACGTCATTTGAGGAAAACAATTTATGGAATCTAAAATCAACGTCAGTGACTAGTTATTCGTTTGGTTCATATCCTTATGTTGAATATAATTTTTCCATAAAAAGAAGAGGGACATATCTACTGTTTATTGTGGCTTGTCCAGTGTTTGTGATGAGTATATTACATTTGTTCGTTTTCCTTCTACCGCTACAAAGTCATCAGAGGCCGAATTATTGCGCTATAAGTATGACCGGCGTATTGATAACGTTGCTGTGGGCACTGTCGTATATTCCAACCGGGATGAGACCATTTTCGATCTTTGTCTATTACTTGTTCATTGAGTTTGTTGTCAGCCTTCTAGTTACAGCTTTGACACTACTTGTGTCGCCAAAAACATTCAGTGGCTGTGAATGCTGCCCTACTGACAAGTGTTGTGAAAATCTCGTCTCGGAGAGAAAACCCAAGAACGTTTCAAACCTAGACGATTCCGGAGTTGGTTCGGTACGAAATGTAACGGAACATGCGAGGACTACTCCGAACCATGTTCGGGTGACTTCGGTGACAACCGCTTGGGATGATGATGATGACGTTTATCCTGAAAATCCAAACTCACCAGAGAGTATACCTGAAAATAAATCTGACATACACACAAAGACGTGTAACAAGTCACCTGATCTCTTCATGTTTATGTTCTTCTTATGCCTTCATATTTGTTTCACCGTCGCCTTTTTCATCCCGCTGGGTTTAAATGTTGAGTAACTTTTAGGCTTGACAGTATTATTTGTGAAGGACAGATTTCGGAATTGTTGTAATGGAAGGAAGTTAAAGTTGTATAAGAATGTATAACTAGTATCATAATTTACTATATATTTTGTTTCTAAACGACCGTAAGATGGTATTTCTAATGTATGTGTGCGTGTGTGACATTTCATACCAGTATCAGGTCAAATCTAGCAGCTCTACACCAGGAATGAAAAGAACCAGGATGTTTTTAACCACAACTTTACACAGAACGGCGCAGCTCAGTCTCAGTACGTTGAACAATGTCTTTTAAGGGGTCGATAACTGGACAACTAACGACAAAGTTGTATGTAAGAGTTGTCCAAAATGTATGCTGAATACGTCGATATGGCACGTAAACGTAAGGAGAGAGCTAGTAATCTAGTGCATTACACTTATCGGATGTAGGGGCCTAGATAATAAAAGTTCTTTATGTATATATACATGTTACAGATAGCTCATCGTTTTATAACAACTAATATAAATCCTTCTGGATGACTGTCTAGCGTGTGCAAAAGTAGATATAGGAAAACATTGCAGTTGGTCTTTACTATTTGCAAAAGGACTGAAATTGAAAACTTGTAAAAAAAAACGTATAATGGACTCGTCTAACAGACAAGGATGACATAATCCATTAGGCACAAATGTTTTGCTGGTGTTTTTTTTTTCTTTCTTTTTTTATTTAAACTTGAATTTAGTGTTTTTCAAAAAGCGTTTTTTACTCGAATGAAGGTGGCATTTTTAAAACATTAAACGAAACAACAGGATTTGTACAAGTTTCATTTTAAATTGTACATCTATATATTGCTTTAATAGTTTCGCAGTCTGTTTATATAACAAAAAAAGTTCCCAATGTTAATATAACAACACATTAACAGTTGACATTGAATAAAATAGACGAAAAAGTAAACATGTTCAGTTGAAAGTATTTCTTTTTTTCTCAACAAGTTTGAAGCTATAAATAAAGATGTGATTGTCTTAAAAAATAAACAAGGACCTCCTGGATTTTACTTTTAATTCAACTGATATTCTGTAAAATCCCGTTTGCTAACACTTCACGATTTTGATGCTTCCGTGTAGTCTTTTCAGATGGCGGTGTTCTGTTTTAGTAGTTTTCAAAGTCAGTTCTTAGCATTTGATACTGGTGTGACATTTAAATGCATTTCCGGTGCTTGAGGGTTGCACTTTCGTCTAAAAAGGTTCCAAACGAGATCAGTCACCTGGAATGGTAAGATATGACCGCAATAAGTCCGAAGCATAACATCCAAATTAAACACCGACACCGTTTCACTGCAATCCACAGAAAAAGCTTTTTGCAGACACAAAAGCTAAAGACGTCGCTTTATTTGAATTACTTGGCAACAAAAAGCAGCGCGTGCACCAAATACCATTTCTTGCAAACACACGAAAAGCGAAGAACAATTGAATTTACACTCAGTTTTTCATAAAATAACAAACTGACATCTTTGTTAGCATACAAAACGACTGTTAGGTTTTCAGTGTGGGATCGCTATTCTTCAACGCTTGCGGTTTCTTCAGGGTCTTCTGGGATATTTTCCTGCTCCTGCATTCTATGTTTCTTAAGGTAAATGACATCATCAGTTTTGTATGTTTCTAAGATATACTCGCCTCTGTTTTGAAATCGGCCTGTCTGTTTTAGAAGCTTCCCTGACCTCTGCGATCGATCAGTCGAAGGCTCTGTATCGTCAGTATAAAACGTGTTCTCGCGAGATTTTATTGCATCAAACCTCTTTGCGACTTCATCTTTTAAGTTCTGTTGGTGAGATTTTGGTATTACTCTTGCCGACCTTGGCGTTTGTCTGTCGTCTTTTGTGGCGTCGTATTTGTGAAGACGACTATAAGATTTTAGATTTTCTATAGGGTAGTCATCGGCATCAACTTTTGCCGGGGACAATGCGTCCACAAATCTACTAAATCTACCATCAAGCCCCGATCCACCCTCTTCTAGTAGGTGTTTTCCACAGTAGTTATTATGCCTGTCAAGAAGGGTCTGGTCTATGTGAATTATTTCGGGAAATCTTGTCATGAACGTTTTCTCTCTGTGTGTGATTATTTCAGTCTGTTCACGCCTCACAGTCAAGTTCATTTTGGGTAAAACTGGGCTTGGAAGATCCGATTTGTCCCCATCTGGCTTAAATTCTGACATCCGATACATTATTTTGCAACTTTTTGGACGTTCCTCTTCGCTTTTTAAGTGCACTGTGGGTAAATTCATATTTGAAAGACGAATTTCGTCCACTCGCTTCCATTTCTGTTGTTTCCGTTTCTGTGTTTGTCTGAAAGCTCGCATGTTTGAATCAAGCACCTGCGCGTTTCTGAGTCTGTCTTTTCGCATTGACTCCATTTTCATTGCTAACTGTCGTCTGTAACTGACATTCTCGTACAAGATGGCCTGAGAAAGGCGCGTCTTTGGAAGCGTTCGGCGAAGACATAGAAAATGCTTTATACCAATGTTTCTCGTATCTGCACCAGTTGTAAATTCAAGAGTCTCTGGAGTAATTTCAAAACTTTGAATAGGCGTTATTTCTGTATCAATTGCCATTTTGTATCAAATTGCACTTAAAATGCGCCAAATTTTGTTTTTGTTGTTGTTGTTGTTTTTAATCACATTTGGCTTATATCCTGAAAAGGTTTTTGATATTTCCTTGGTGTTTGCTTTAAAGACAATTTTTAATTCCAATTTAAACTTCACTTTGCGCTCCTTTGCGTTTTAAACATCAGTTTCATGGAGGATTTCGTTGTTAAATGTATATATGTATACGATATAGAGCTAGAACAATTAAGACGAAACAATCTTTTGAATTACGGTCACAGGGATCTGTGAAGATTTTACAGTTAACATTCATATTCTTATGGACAATTGTGCCGTGACGAATCACATAAACCGAGTTGCTTAATTGAGATAACATTTAAATGATATATCTGAAACAATAGACTTTGGCAACTTAATTCAAACACACGATGAATGAAGCGCTTTATCTTCAGTTCTTGCCAATAATTTTGAATCTATTTAAGATAAGTGTTGAAATTCTGAAATGTTGCAATACACCGTAACTGCATTATCATTGTGCATTTTGTTTTTGGACCAAAAAAAGTTTCTTGTCATGTTATCTTCTTTTTATCAATCACACATAGAAATTCACCACATGTGAAGCTTGCGTATAGGTATACGTAACTACCACAATAGCGAGAAGGTTACGTTTGACTGTACGTAAGTTTCTGTCAGTGTGAAGCTTATGTATGATTGTACGTATCTTTATCATCCAGTGTGAAGCCTATGTATGTACGTAAATTTTAGCCAGTAAGAAGCCTACGCATGACCTACATTGGTATCATTCAGTATGAAACCTATGTATGACTGTACGTAAGGTTTAGCCAGTATGAAGCTTATGTATGACCTTACGTACGAGTAAGTATCATTTAGTGTGAAGCTTATGTATGATTGTACGTTAGTTTCATCCAGTTTGAAGCCTATGTATGACTGAACGTAAGTTTCAGTCAATGTGAAGCCTATGTACGACTGTACGTAGGTTTCAGCCAGTGTGAAGCTAAGGTATGACTGTACGTATTTCTATCATCCAGTGTGAAGCCTATGTATGACTGTACGTAAATTTTAGCCAGTATGAAGCCTACGAATGACCTTACATAAGTATCATTCAGTGTGAAGCCTATGTATGACTGTTCCTAGGTATCAGTCTGTGTGAAGCCTATGTATGACTGTACGAAAGTTTTAGCTAGTATGAAGCTTATGTATAACCTTACGTAAGTAACATTCAGTGTGAAGCTTATGTATGACTGTACGTAAGTTTTAGCTAGTTTGAAGCTTATGTTTGACTGTACGTAAGTAACATTCAGTGTGAAGCTTATGTATGACTGTACGTAAGTAACATCCAGTGTGAAGGTTATTTAGGTTTGAAGCTTATACTCTCACAAAACTGTATGTAAGTAATTTAAAGTCAAGTCTGTTCATTTAGGGGTTATCTAAAATACATTGCCATTTGATCAAGTAGGCATAACAGTTTATGAAAGTAAACAAAATCTCAATGTTGATCATATTCTAATAAATTAATTAGCATATGGCACAAGTTTAGGACATAAGGTCTAGTGGCCAGACGGAATCAGAACAACTAAGAGCTAGAAAACTACACAAAGTACCCGTTTTGAAAAAAAAAGTTTATATCAGGAAGTGAATGAAAAACGCATTCCGCGCATTTTGGACATACGGGAGGACGCAAGAATAAAATTGAATTCGTAAGTCCTTCCTGCAAAGTAGTTGCATGACATACGAGAGGACGCAAGAATAAAACTGAATTCGTAAGTCCTTCCTGCAAAGTAGTTGCATGACATACGGGAGGACGCAAGAATAAAACTGAATTCGTAAGTCCTTCCTGCAAAGTAGTTGCATGACATACGGGAGGACGCAAGAATCAAACTTAATTCGTAAGTCCTTCCTGCAAATTAATTGCATGACATACGGGAGGTCGCAAGAATAAAACTGAATTCGTAAGTCCTTCCTGCAAAGTAGTTGCATGACATACTGGAGGACGCAAGAATAAAACTGAATTCGTAAGTCTTTCCTGCAAAGTAGTTGCATGACATACTGGAGGACGAAAGAATAAAACTGAATTCGTAAGTCTTTCCTGCAAAGTAGTTGCATGACATACTGGAGGACGCAAGAATAAAACTGAATTCGTAAGTCCTTCCTGCAAAGTAGTTGCATGACATACGGGAGGACGCAAGAATAAAACTGAATTCGTAAGTCCTTCCTGCAAAGTAGTTGCATGACATACGGGAGGACGCAAGAATAAAACTGAATTCGTAAGTACTTCCTGCAAAGTAGTTGCATGACATACTGGAGGACGTAAGAATAAAACTGAATTCGTAAGTCTTTCCTGCAAAGTAGTTGCATGACATACTGGAGGACGCAAGAATAAAACTGAATTCGTAAGTCCTTCCTGCAAAGTAGTTGCATGAAAAGGCACAGTTAGTAAGTCTACTTTCTTACACAGAAGGCGCTGCATACAAATTGGTTTGATTTTCAACTTAATTTTCTTCATATAGTCCAGCCACCTTCACATTTTTTATCATTTTATGGTTGTCATTGTTAGGATATGCAATGCGTTAATTTAAATCGTCATATGAATTTTCAGCTCTATTACAGCGATCGAAGTATCAGCAATTTATAAATTAATGGTCTGTTGCAATATACCTAAAAAGTTTTATATTTTAACTTTACCCCGGCTAGGGTTTTATCATTTGCAGAAACCTGGTAAAATACAAACAAACAAAAAGAATAAAAAAAACCGAATCGAGTCATGGTAAAAAATATTTAAATCAGCAAAGACACGACGATTATTTATCCAATATTTTGAAGTTGTTAGGTGATATGAAATTTATCTCAATACAATCTTTAAATTGTATCTTGTATAATCATATTTCGTTACATGATTTAATGTCAGAGCCACTGAAATATAAGTTTTATCAAACATTGATATCTTAAAGTCAAGTGACAGTTCCCACTATGACAGAAATATAAGTTTTATCAAACATTGATATCTTAAAGTCAAGTGACAGTTCCCACTATGACAGAAATATAAGTTTTATCAAACATTGATATCTTAAAGTCAAGTGACAGTTCCCACTATGACAGAAAACAAAATTTTCTTTTTGTAAACCATTCATTAGTTCCCTGTGTGAGTGAGCGAGTGACCGACCGACCGACTGACTCGTTGACTGACTGACTGAGAACGAAAGAAAGAAAAATAAAAAAAGAAACGTAGACAGACTGAAAGAAAGACTGACAGACACAATGAATTAAAGAAATAATGAAAAAGAAAGAAAGTGAAACGAAAGAAAGAAAGAAAAGTAGACAGACAGACTGAATAGAAGAAATAAAATATGGCAGGCAGACAGAAAGGCTGACAGACAGACTGAATAGAAGAAATAAAAAATGGCAGATAGTCAGAAAGGCTGACAGACAGACTGAATAGAAGAAATAAAAAAATGGCAGATAGTCAGAAAGGCTGACAGACAGACTGATTGATAGAAATAATGAAAAAAAAGAAAGAAAGATAGATATATAGAAAGAAAGAAGCTCGGTCTTCGGCAAAATTACTTGACCACAGCCATATAACAAGTTACTGTTTTTAGGCACTGTCATTCAAACTAGTCTCTGAACGAAATTGCCGGTAATAAAAATGGATAAAATCTAATTGTTACATGGTTAAATAAAATACAAATAGGTGCAAGAAGTCTCAGTAAAATGTATGCAAATAAGATTTATATTATTGTATTTTATTAACAAGTTAGAATTATTTGTTACAACATCTTTGAGACATTTACACAAAACGTCGAAAAAAAGGCAACATGAAATAAATATTTTTTTACACCTTTCAATGCTTAGTGTATGCCGCTATTTTGAGCATTATACATAGTCTTGGATTGACTTTAAACGATTAAGCAAGACATTAAAAACACGTTTTTGTTTGTTTGGTTTTTTGGCATATAATTTATGTGACCTTGTACTTTCTTCTGGAAGTCGAAACCAAAAAAAAGGTAAAACGCATTTTACATGTACTGGTAACAGTTATACGTATGTTAAAAATATAATCCTGTCCTTTTGGTAAGAACATAAATCATGAAAATGTGACCAGCATATTAGTAAAATTAAACTGAAAACGAACAGTTCTCTCCAACTATTTCACGGCCATTTGAATTCAGAGTTTAGATTTTATAATACTTCCAATGGCGTAGCTACTATTAGGCCTTGTAGGCCCTGGCCTACAATTTCGTCAAGAAAATGACATTTTCAAAGTCCGAAGTTTTACTTTTTTATCTCCGCTTGTTTCTGGCTTCTGGAGGTTGAGGGAACCCCTTCTATGGGCCTACAAGATGAAAAAAGCTGGCTACGCCCCTGACTTCACTAAGCATTCTTAATTTTACACTAATATGTCACTCACAGCTGAAACATTTTGTCTTGATCGTGAGGAACCCAGTTTCATCTGTTTGACTCCCGGCTCTATAGTGCTTGGTTCATATCCATTCATAAATACATTTGTCGTCTGCTGCCATATCCGGTGTGGTTTAGAACTAGGTCTCACTGGCCTAACTTTTGAAGCGGTGGTGGGCGCCCGAGAAGGAAATGGAGTAGTATCTGGTATCTGCGTTGTAAGGACAGTGTTCGAGCGACTAATTGGGGGCAACCCTAAACTCCGAACTTGTCTAAACTCAGACGGCGCCGACTGAGCCTTTTTGAATAGTCTAGAAATATTTTGCATTCTTTCCTTAGAACTTTTAATTGTTTCACTGGTAACCCGCCTTCGATTGGCTATATGCATGTAATCGTATGACGTCACTTGCCTTTCAAGACTTTGGTGAGGGTCATATTTTGTACTTCCGTTCCTTCTTTGCATTCCATGAGAAAAGACAGGTTCGTTAAATCTTGTTATACTTGTTCGTTGCGGGCGTATGATCCTATTTTCTAAAGATATACTAAGTTTAGACACTCGCGGAAATTCAAAATGGTCTGAAATTAGATTTTTACGATGCGAGTATCCATGAACAGTTTCATGTTCGTCAATTTCGTCCATATATTCAGAGTTTTCTCTATTTTCAACAGAGGTATCGCCAATTTCTTTGTTATCTTTATAGTAAATTTCGTATAACGACATTTGTTTCTTTCCAAGGAACAGTTTCCTGTCTTTCACTATTTCGTCACTGAATTTGTACACTTCTTCCTCGTTGAAAATCGGAGAACTCGGCCGTGCATACTTCCGGGGGTCCTCTCCATCTTCACGAGGTAGATACACGTTTATGTAAGTATCCGACCTTCCTAATCCGATCATTTTGACGTTTAATTATTGCAAAACTCCAGCTCAGCTCTTTTGCGCGTTTTGATTTTTCCAGCTAATCCTTTTTTACAAGAGTAGGTTAATATTCTAGCAATAATATCATTTTCGTCGAGATTTTACTGTAACTAGTTATAATGATAATTTTTCAACATCATTCCTCCAAATTGCATGTCATTTCGCGAAGCTATTTGTTTGTTTCAGTGCGTTTTACTATGTGCACCAGAAATACGTTATGGTATTCATGGCTAAACAAATATTGTCTTGTTAAAGCACAGAAATATTCCGCTGCATAAAAGCCTCCTAGCGGCTCTTTGTTTCTTATTACAAAACCAAGTAAAATTACAATCAATATGTTTTGGAAGATCCACAAAATCGAAATAAATCTTGTCCGAAATATGTATATATAGATACTGAAACGTCCAAAAACAGTCGCTCCAAAAAAGTCGGAATTCAACCGATATAAATTCGATAGCCTGTGCGCTGTTTGACAAAAGGATTTGTGAAGGATGACTTCATATGAAGCCGTTTATGATTATTGATAAGTAGCGGGGTATACCTCCACCGCTCATAAAGTATGGTATGCCTAGGTTTAAAACTGAATAAATCATCGTCACTTTGATGTTTAAGTCATTAAACAATGTCACACTTTACCATATGGTATTTTGATATTGATCGTAAGTCAATTGATTCATCTTTACAATCATTTTAAATTTAATCCAACTGACTTTGGCCGAACGATTTCTTTTAAGTTGCATTTTAATAACCGAATTTTAAAATTAAACACACGAAGCAAATGAAAATATCAAAACTTCGTCTACGGCAATGCTGTGCTATGCAGCGCAAGAATTTGGTATAACATTTGTGTTCAATAGCCCCGTCTTTAGAAAAAAAGGACAAAAAGACTTATCCGTTGATACAAACTTCATGGTAATTACATATATTAAAATTGTAAATTGGATTCCAACCTTGCGAGATAAAAAGTTGTTGCCTATCGTTGGATTAAATTACACAATTAACTACCGTAGACTTAAATAAATTGAAAGACTTGCAACAGGGGAATAACCTTAATTAAATACTTATAATAACAAATTGTAGCAAAGTTTAAAGAACCTTGTGGTATAAATCTACCACACAATCTTTTCTATGTAGTGATAAATGGTTATTTTGATACATGTGACACAAAAAAGCAATTTAACACTTCAATCAGACATTGACGTTTTTGTGCCAATATTTTGTAAGTTTGAAATGAATTTAATTTTAAATTCAAATATCGGCTAAGTACAATCTTTGCATGGAATGCGGGTTTCCATTTCACATTAGCACACGGCATATTCAACAGGTTTGTATAAAAAAGGAATAATGTTTCAGTGCGATTCGCCGCGGTCATTCATTCAACATCGATAATGCTTTGATCAAATATAATATTTTTATGTTAATCATCGGAATTAAAACAGCTCGCTCACAGAAAGAAAAAATATTGACCTTTCTCAATAAAGAAAAGACTAGAACTTAAATGAAGAAACCGGGCTAAGACTTATTGCAGAACAAGAAGAAGAAAAAACAATCATTCTATCTGATATGTTTATTTGTGCATTTTAAAGTTTAAATCTTTTACCAAGATTTAATCTGAAAATTCTTACATTATCATTTATGCGTCCGATGACAACTTTTTTCCGTTGCAATCGTAACAACTCGGCCTTTTCCGACAACTTCGTGTAGAAGTCGCCCGAGCTGTTCCGAATGTTTCAATTGTACAAATTACTCGCGCTGGTGAAGTTATTAAAATTCAGCTGAATACCGTAGAAACGTTGACCTCAAGATATGAGGTTTAACGTCTTATCTGTATTGTGCCGTCATGTGCTGTCCGCTTACAGATAAAAAAGATCTCGAGGGAGTCTGACACTCTAAACAGGCCTATTGCTAGCTGCTTGTCATTGATCAAAACTAATTCATTATTATTTTTGCACTTTGAATGCACACATTAACAATACTTAACAGCTACCTTATGTAAAGACGAACACTTCTCAAAAAATGACAAATCTATACTCTTGTAACACGGTTATTAAATCTTTGCTTTAAGAATGTCTGAAGTTTCGAATTAAGATAATTGTTCATGAAATCATAGCCACTCGAGAAAAAAAATACCATGAAAAAAAAATCGTTGTTAAATATTGAATGCAAAATCAAACAGTGGCTAGGTGTCCTTGTCAGTACATTACAAGCTGTGTTTACATTGTTTATTGACCAGTGTACTTTTGACGGGTTTCGAGGGGACATATAAATATATTACAGAAATAATATTTGCCTGTGGATCAAAGTGTTTGTAAACTGTAAACTGTAAAATATTTACAGTTTACAGTCTGCAAACAACACCCATAGGAACTAAAATGTTCAAAACCAACATTGTCGTTACGTGAATATCACTGTTGCTCTTAACTTAAGGAGTGTATAATGGTCCAGTCGCTGAAGGCGATTTCTTCTTGCCATTTTACTCTCTGACAGCTTTTTTGATAGATATGGATAGAAAGACATAGTTATTTTGCGTAGAATACGCAATCGGCAGTGCATATATGTGTCAATCAATCAATCAATCAATCAATCAGTCAGTCAGTCAGTCAGTCAGTCAGTCAGTCAATCAATCAATCAGACCATGTTTTTTTTTTAAAGATCTCTTACACTATACTTTGTTATTTTTTTCTCTCTCTTTTTTTCTTTTTCTCTCTTGTCTTTTTGTATTATTCACCATCACAAAATAATATTTCGTAAAAAGCCTCTGTTTTGTAAATCTTTTTTTACTGCATTAGTAATGTAAAAGGCATTTGGAATGTTGAAACAAAAACATTTACGACAGAACAAAACTTTTTCAAAAATTACACGAATCCTCAAACTGGATATTAGAGTTGTATCAGATAAAATAAAGTCTTAAAAAAATATTTTATAACGGTCTTAATCAGATCCGACAATATTTCAAATAGAATTTTATTTAGAGACCATTTACCTTTATTTCAAGAAAAATAAAGCCTTGATACAGCCAAACAATTTAAAACTGGTGCCTTTATGAAAAATAATTTATATGATTCATAACCAACCTAAAACTCTAAATACAGAATGTAAGTGACAAGAAAAAAGGCTTAATGATTCATTATCTTGGAAGAAAATTTGGCAAATTCACTATGACTGTTTTTCGTCACAAAACGAAACAAACTACAATGAAAGTATTTGTAATATGTGAAGAAAAAAGAACAGGGAGACATTACCTGTGTTGGGAGTGTGGAAAGGTTAAACCGATATGGGATTTTATTCAGCTTTTATCAAAAACACCTTTCAGTTTGAATGATAGAAAAACATTTCTATGTTTTGAAGACGTAACCTTTGGCTGAACGTCAAAAAATGGAATATAATTAATAGTTATTTTTTTATCCAAATGGTTCATTTGGAAATTACCTAAAAAAATATAGATTTGAGCAAGGAATTCGATCTCTTAATGTTCTAAAGATGCGCTAACCCAAACCATCAAAGACCAGAGAAAATAATATAAAAACTCGAGAAAAATGAAGAAATTGTAAACTATTAAACCTTCCAACATTCGCCTTATGACATTAGAAACTCGGCAACAACAGCCTTAATGTAACATTCTTACTTCGTGATTATGAGTATAATTAACTGAAATTAATCACCAAAAAGCTACGCAAATGAAGGTTGTGCACTTTCTTCTAGTGGGTGACCTTTTAGTTAATAACTTGCTACAACAGAAAGAAACAAGGCAAACGTTATTGTAGACTTTTACGACGGAGCAACAGTCAAGGGCTGTTACGAATATTTTATATGCTCCTTTAAATGGTTGTAAATCACTAAAACCATAATCGAGAAATAATCAAATTGTCATGTTTAACAAATTTTAGTTTTATGATTCCTCTTTTCTAGAGAAGAAACAAATTAATATAGCAGTTTCAAGGGGTCAGTGCGACCTTAGAGAGTAGATTTTACTGACAGATGGAAAGGGGTCTTTCTTATGAAACGACGTGACATTTGTTGAATTGCTGTAAAACGACTTAACGCCAAGAACAATGTAAACATCTGATAACATATAAAAAAAACTTCGAGGAATGAACCTCAGCTACTTACATCTAACCAGCTTTAATTTCATCACGGCCGGACACAGGTAACCTTAAAAGATCAAAGGTTTTGAAAAAAGAAAACGCGAAGAAAGTTTTGTAGCTGCAGACATTAGAGATTATAATCAAAGGGAATTATGTCGGAAGTAACTTCTGTTAGAATTATTCTTATGGTATTACAGACAATTGTGTTTATACTGTCATGTTCCGGAAACGCTGTTGTCGTCATAGTAATATGGAAATATTTAC
Organism: Cyclina sinensis; assembly: GCA_012932295.1. Lineage (NCBI taxonomy): Eukaryota > Metazoa > Mollusca > Bivalvia > Venerida > Veneridae > Cyclina > Cyclina sinensis. The sequence goes on from JAAONU010000001.1 coordinate 23,536,452, forward strand.
GTCGACGGGCCGTGACCAACAGGTTTATTGTGAATCTAGCCGTTGCGGATATGTTCACAGGATTGGCTTCTTTATCACAAATCGTGTATTCCTTTGTTCCAAGCTTGAATAACAACGTTTACACGTGTCTTTTAAGATACCAGATTGTAATATTCATGACCTTGACCTCTCAGCTGACTGTGTCATTCATAACGTTTGACCGTTATATCGCTATTTGCTGCCCAACAAAATACCATGTTATTATGTCTACAACGGTTGCAAACACTTTGATTATTGTTTCGTGGATATATCCGAGCATAATTACTGTATTCCCGTTTATAGGTTATAACACCTGGGACACACATTTTGATTGCATTTTCCAACAGATCGTGACGCCATGGCAACTATTTTGGATGGCCTTGACCTTATGGAGTTTTACCTTAGTTACAGTTGTCATGTATGGTCTTATTCTGAAACAGGCTTGCACTGTGCATAATCAGGTACGTCCCTCTGCTAAATCTGTTTCGAATGAAAGAACAGGGGATATTGAGCGACAACGGATAGAAAATGAGCACAGAACTGAAAAAATAAGGAGCACTCTCCGCGGCGCCAAGGCTCTTGCTGCGGTAACTCTGCTATTCTCTGTATGCTGGCTACCATATACATACTTCCAATTACGGGCCTTTTTAGAACCAGAGTTCATCTATTCGTGGGAGTGGGATATTGCCACGTGGGTTGTGTTCTTGGGCATGGCTAACAGTGTGATGAATCCATTTATCTATGCCTGGCAGCGGAAGGACTTTAACCATGCATGCAAAAGACTGATTTCTTGTAAGGCGCCACTGCCTAGGTTTACAAAGAGGGGATCAGTTAGTCTACGTTGTGCATTCTAATAAAAATCGCAATGAGAAGAAACATAAAATCATCTTCTTTTTATCTGTGTTCTTACTTTAAAATGAAATTTTAACAACTGTTAATTTCATGTGCTCTAAAGAAAATGAAATTCCCTTTATGTGTGTGTGTGTTTTTTATTATGTCAATGATTCACGAAACAAGATTCATAAATGTTTTTTTTTTTACCAAGATTTTCTCACGATTTTAGAATGCACCGTGGTAGAGAGTCTGGAATGACCTTGAGTGAAGTAGAGACATATGAAGCAGTCGTTTCACCCTCCTGTGCTTCTTCTTGCACAAGGATGCCATACGCCATATTGTCCTCCTTACCACTTTCTCGAGGCTGGAGATCCGGCCAACACTGGCCTATGACCATCGTACTTTTTAGAACAGCGTCACGATGTGCAGTGACAAGGACCAACCAGCTTTTGTTGCTATTTGAAAATAATGCGTGCGCATGGTGCCGATGGCCATTCACATGGATGTAGCGATGCATTTGATGGTGCTTTCTGATTGACCTGACAGCCAGAACACTTCTTCGCAAGCTGTTCTATGTCATTATATACTCCTGGATACCATAAATAACTTCGACTTAGCGCCTGAAAGTCCGTCCGCATTTGCATGAGCTTTTGCACTTTTGTACTCAATATCATAATCATGTCCCTGTAAAAATATTGCATAACGCTGTAAACGTACGGCTGTAGTAGCAGGTATTCCCTTCTTGTTTCCAAAAATAACAAGCAACAGCTGATAATTTGTGACTAAGGTAATTTTTCTTCCAAATAAGTACACATGGAATTTGCGTACTCCCCAGTACAAAGCTAGGGCTTCTTTTTCTATCTGGAAGTAATTCTTCTCTGCTGCTCTCAGTGAACGCGAGGCAAATGCTATCGGTCGCTCTTCGCCTGTTTTTAGAACATGCGAAATAACTACACCTAGGCCGTATGCTGATGAGTAACATGCAAGCTTCAATGGTAAATCGGGGTTATAGTGAGTCAACAGTATCTGAACTGATAAATGATTTCACTTTGTCAAATGCTTGTTGTCTCTGTGATGTCCACACAAATATAACATTTTTCTTGAGAAGTTCGTGTAGCGGGTGCAGTACAGTAGAAATATTCGGCAAGAACTTTGAATAATAGTTCATCAGTCCTAAGAATACACGTAATTGTGAAATATTTTCCGGTCTCGGAGTTTTCAAAATTGCTTTAACCTTTTCGTTGATTTTGTGTAGTCCATCTGCCTCAATTTTATGACCACAGTAAACAATTTCATTTTGAAAGAAACTGCATTTTCTTTGTTGACGTGCAAGTTGTATTCTTGCAGACGTTGTAGAACTGACTGCAGATTTTGAAGGTGTTCATCGTCTGTTAATATATCATCTAAAATGCAACAGGTATGAGAAATTCCATGTAAGATTTGATCGATTGTGCGTTGCCAAATTGCAGGCGATGACGCTATTCCAAATACAAGTGAACTGTACCGGTACAGCCCTTTGTGTTTATTTATAGTCAGGTATTTCCTGGAAATATCATTAAGTTCCAGCTGATGGAATGCTTGACCGAGATCGATTTTTGTGAAACGTTGCCCTGAAGACAATGTTGCAAATATGTCATCAATGCGCGGCAAAGGGCCTTTAACTGGGGATTGACAGTGATTTCTCCACAGATTCTGACTTGGTTTGATCCTTTTGGAACTTCAGCTAAAGGCGTGACCCATTCACTGTGCTCGACCTTTTCAATGATTCCTTCCCTTTCAAGACAATCCAATTCATTTTCTACTTTTGGGTTTAAGGCATAAGGAACTTGTCGGCCTCTTGTAAAGTGATGTTTGTCTTTTACTTTTCCACTTTTCTCACCAAACACAGAACTATATTTGTTTTGTATTTCCTCCAATTTCTGTTTACTGCTATTTTAGGTTCTCCTTTCAAAACTTTGATTGCACCCCAGTTTAGCTTGTTTAACTTTAGTCATGACCTGCCAAACAATGGTGGGCTGTTTTTCACCACAAACAAATCCAAATTATGCTGTTGATCTTCATATTTCACTGATACATTAATTATCCCCAAGTGGCTTTATTATTTCAGTGTAGGTCTTAAAAGTTGTATCTGTTTTAGATAATTGTTTGTGAGAAAATAATTTCTTGAATGTTTTTCTTGAAATTGTTGAGATAGCTGATCCTGTGTCAAGCTCCATTTTCAAACATTTTCCCTCTATAATTGGCGAAAGAGTGATAAAACCCGATCTCATTACCGTATTTATGCTAACAGACAGTAGTTCTTCTTCAAAAGCAACATTTTTGACAGAACTTAGGTTTAATATTGTGTGAAGGTTTGCGTCGAGATGTTTAACTCAGACATGCTCGTTCAATATGCCCTTTCTTTTTGCAGTAATTGCAGATGTCGTTTTTGAAGAAACAATCTTCTGGAGAATGGCTTTTTCCATTACATTTAAAACATGGTTTTGATGCTTGTTTCTTTACCATGGGCTTGTAATGGGAAACTTTCTTTTTGTTAACTTTGTTAACGGACATTTTCCTATGTTGCTGCTGGAGCTCTACGGCATCTTTTAAGTTGTTTCCATCGCGGTAGCTATTTCAATAACTTTTTTGAAGTGTTGAGTCCTGCACTGATTATAACTTCTTCTGTATTGTGTCACTTTTTATTCCACAAACTAATCTTTCACGTATTGTGTCATTGAGAGTGTCCCCAAATCTACAATGTTCTGTGAGTTTCCTCAGCGCTGCGACGTAAACTGTAATAGTCTCGCCATCACGATTATGAAATCTGAACCGTTCAGCGATCACTAAAGGTTTTGGTGACAAATGAACATTCAGAAGAGTTGTTATTTCATCATAACTTTTTGTTGCTGGTCCATCCGACAAGGTAAGATTCCTTAAAAGTGTGTACGTCTGTCCATCCATAAGAGCCAACAATGCAGGAACTTTTTTGTTATTTTCTACTTCATTTACTGCAAAGTACTGATTTACACGTTCTGTGTAACTTTTCCAAGTTTCTGTTAACTCATTGTATTCTCCAATGTTTCCAATTGAAAAAATTGCCATTTTTGACTTTTAATCCAACACTGTCCAAAATTTGAGTTCGGGCACTTAATTATCAGTTCTTTTCATGTAATTCAATAATGCTTTTATTTTAATTTTATTTTGTCTTTAAATGCATCCCATCCTCGTCGCAAAAATTGTTATGCTGTTAAAAACAAGTAAACACGGCGGATGCTAGCACTAAACTAATTTATTTACAAGGAGTTATGATATATATAGAGCCATACAATGTATACTAATACCGTAGTTATTCTAATCATTGATACATAAGATCTCGTACAGCAAAAATCGTGTCTGTGAGTAGACCAGCATTATTTTTACAAGTATTTGACCTCTTCTTTAAATTTGTTTCATATTTGACACTGTGCAAAAAGATTAGTTAAGTGAACCTTGTACATTTTACAAGGACTGTTTGATAAACTCATTTAGATTAGTTTTTACTTCTGTTAATAAACATGGTGTAAAATCTTCCACTGTAGTTTGGTTTGCTTTTGATTAGTCGAAGGATTCGAAAATAATAAACCACATAAGTTGCCAGTGGTTGACAGCAACTTTTATCTTTGTCAGTAAAATACTGCTGGTATTCCGTTGTTTAAATAAAAGAATCCGATTAGTATTTGTTATCATCTTGTGACATTATTTACACCTTCACCTGTCATATTTCCTATAAGAAATGCTCTTCTGCCCTTTTCGATCGCAGCCCTGGTTAGGGTATTAAACCCTTTTTAAAAAGTTTCATTTTTCTGTAATTTAGAAATGATAAAATGTTTCCTCGCTGAAGATGAAATATAATGATTATTCTACTCAGCTGAAAAAGAAACAGAGAAACGATTAGTGTTACTATCGAATTAAATTTATTGTTCGGATCATTTTTATCTGCAAAAATCATCATCTTGTATTTTTATTGATCAATATATACCTATATACAATATAATGCCACTTTTATGATGATATGAAAGGCAATAATATCTAATGAATGCATAATGTAAATCAATTTAACAATAAAAAAAACTGTTTCCGATCACCAACGGTGATTTCATGTATTTCCGCTTTAGAGCATTTATTTCGCTTTCGATTCAGAAATGTGAAGAATGGTTTTGCTTATCTGTTTGAATATTAGGCTTTTTTATATGATGATTTCAGCCATTCTACATTGTGCATTTATCTCTTTGCATACGCTAGATTTCATTAAACTGACTATTTAGAACAGTCCATTTGCTAATTAGAAATGCAAACAAAGAAAAATAATATAATATATTACATTTTATATTTCAACAACAAAAAAGTCACAAATGAACACGAGCGAAAAAATGCCCCCTTTTATGCTACAAAAAATATGTCGATGGGTAGTTTAAATAGGTGTATGTCCTACTATAATTATGCATCACAGCAAAGAATGGATCACGTTTATGTTCTGAATTCCCAACAAGTATTTACATTTTTTCTGTGGGGAAAAAAAACACAAAAAACACGTGAATAGGAGAAACAACGTGCTGGCACAACATTCAAAAAAAATAAAATGATTAAAAAAACGAATGTCGAATATCGTGCTAGCACAACATTCAAATTTCACGTGTTTTGAATGTCGAATGTCGTGCTGGCACAACACTCAAAAAAATTAAATGATTCAAAAATCGAATGTCGTATGTCGAATGTCGTGCTAGCATAACATTCAAATTTCACGTTTTTCGAATGTATAATGTCATGCTGGCACAACATTCAAATACATAAAATGGTTCAAAAATCGAATGTCGTATATCGAATGCCGTGCTAGCACAACATTCAAATTTCACGTTTGCCGAATGTCAAATGTCGTGTTGACACAACATTCAAAGAAATAAAATGATTCAACAAGAGGGCCATCATGGCCCTGTATCGCTCACCTGAGTATGACTGCTTTTAACAAAGTTGTTATTGACATGGTAAATAGACCCCAGATGACCCAAATTCAAACTTGACCTAGAAATTATAGAAACAACCTTTCTGACAAATTTACAGGTTATTTGGACTGAAAATGTTACCTCTAGAGTGTTAACAACGTTTTTCCATAATTGGGCTCTATGACCTAGTTTTTGAACCTACATGACCCACATTCGAACTTGAGCTACAAATTATCGAAACAACTTTTCTGACAAAAGTCAAGGATATTTGGACTGAAAATGTTATCTCAATAGTGTTAAGAAGGTTTTTTTCCATATTTGGGCTCTGTGACCTAGATTTTGAATCTAGATGGCCCATATTCGAAAAAGGGCTAGAAATCATAAAAAAAACCTTTCTGACAAATTTCCGGGATATTTAGACTGAAATTGTTACCTCAAGAATGTTAAAAAGGTTTTTCCATATTTGGGCTCTGTGGCCTAGTTTTTGAACCAAGATGATCCATATTCCAATATGAGCTAGAAATCATCAAAGCAACCTTTCTGACAAATTTCAAGAATATTTGGACAGGAAATGTAGCCTCTACAGTGTTTACAAGGTTTTTCCATATTTAGGCTCTGTGACCTAGATTTTGACCCCAGATAACCCATATTTAAACTTGAGCAAAAAATTATCATAGCAACTTTTTTGACGAATTTTCAGGATGTTTGGACTGAAAAAGTAGCCTCTAAGGTGTTAACAAGGTTTTTCAATATTTGAGCTCTGTAACCTTGTTTTTGACCCCAGATAACCCATATTCAAACTTAAGCTAGAAATCATTGAAACAATCTTTCTGACAGATTTCCAGGATATTTGGACTGAGAAACTAGCCACTAGAGTGTTAACAAGGTTTTTCATATTTGGGCGTTGTGACCTAGTTTTTGACCCTAGATGATCCATATTCAAAGTTGAGCTAGAAATCAATGAAACAATTTTTCTGACAAATATAGAGGTAATTTGGACTAAAAATGTAACCTCTAGAGTGTTAACAAGATTTTTCTTTTTTGGGGCCGTGTGACCTTATTTTTCATTCAAGATAACTCATGTTCATCTCGTCCGAGTAAGTCATTGGGACAAACATCCTGACTAAGTTTCATGATAATTGAGGCAAAACTGTGACCACTAGAGTGTTAACAAACTAACTGAGGACGGACGGACGACGGACAGATGGACGTCGGATAAAAGGCGATCACAAAAGCTCACTCAGTCACTACGTGAAAGGTGAGCTAAAAATAGAATGTCGTACGTCGTGCTAGCACAACATTCAAATGTCACGTTTTTCGAATGTCGAATGTCATGCTGGGAAAACATTCAAAGAAATAAAAGAATTCAAAAATCGAATGCCATATATCGAATGCCGTGCTAGCACAACATTCAAATTTCACATTTGTCGAATGTCGTGTTGGCACAACATTCAAAGAAATAAAATGATTCAAAAATCAAATGTCATGCTAGCACAACATTCAAATTTCACGTTTTTCGCATGTCGAATGTCGTGAACAGATAATTTCTTTGTTCTTCATTTGAATGAGCAGTTAATTAATCAGACTGTTTGGACTTTCATTGATACAACTGAAAGCCATAAAGACTTTATCAAGAAGTTTTATAATTTAACCCCTGTTAATTCAAGTGCAAATGCAATTGAACTTTTCTCAGGACAGATGCTAAACATGCATGACAGTTTCTGTTTGAGCAAAGAAGATTGTAAAGATGTGTTCGCTGACAGAAAATGTCTATGAGACTATTTAATGTGTGTCAAACTATATTTTGCCCCTCACCCGTTGTTTCACTGTGCTCCCCCAATCTGAAAATGCTTCCATCGGGTCTGCACTGAGACCAAAATGTTTGAACATGACACCAGTGCACGTCCATTCCACATAAAATTGCGTTTGACTAAGTCAAACGAAACGTGTTTGACTAAGACAAATGAAACGTGTATGACTAAAACAAACGAAACGTACGTGTTTGACTAAAACAAACGAAACGTACGTGTTTGACTAAGACAAACGAAACGCGTCTGACTAAGGCAAACGAAACGCGTTTGACTAAGAAAAAACGAAACGTGTCTGACTAAGGCAAACGAAACGCGTTTGACTAAGAAAAAACAAAACGCGTCTGACTAAGGCAAACGAAACGCGTCTGACTAAGGCAAACGAAACGCGTTTAACTAAGACAAATGAAACGTGTTTGACTAAGACAAACGAAACGTACGTGTTTGACTAAGACAAACGAAACGCGTCTGACTAAGGCAAACGAAACGCGTTTGACTAAGACAAACGAAACGCGTTTGACTAAGGCAAACGAAACGCGTTTGACTAAGGCAAATGAAACGTGTTTAACTAAGACAAATGAAACGTGTTTGACTAAGACAAACGGAACGTGTTTGACTAAGATAAACGAAACGTGTTTGACTAAGACAAATGACACGTGTTTGACTAAGACAAACGAAACGTGTTTGACTAAGACAAACGAAAAGTGTTTGACTAAGACAAACGAATATTAGGAACATACATGTAATGGATTCATCAACAGATTACTCTAAAGACTACAAGAAACAGTGCAAACAGTTCAACTGGAATTATGTCGAATAATTTTCTATTAAGTTAAAAGGCAAAGACAGAGGGTTTCGAAGGAAATCGCTAAGGATGATACGAAACGAATTGATACTTTTTGGTCATGGAACTTTCTCAATGGTTACAAATAGTATGTTAAACTTGCTCATGGAATTTTAGCAAAAAAAAAAATCATGCACTTGACGCACAGTTTAGTTGCTATGCACAAAGAATTTAAAATGTGTGGCGTTTTTTTCCAGTTTGTGTCAACAGAGGCAGTTTTAGGATATAGATAGCATGTGTTGGAAAGCGATTGACTTCTGACATTGGAACAAAGGTTTTATTGAAAGACGAATCATTTAGCTTTCATATATCACTGTTTTTATTTACCATAGTTCAATATGTATCAAGCAACCTTTGAAAGGCTGTGCAAATAACCCAAGGATAGCCGTCACCATCGTAGTACATGAATTATTGTTTTAACTCGTTCCCTCTCTGCATCTACATGTATTTGTCTCCGAACCAGATCCGACTTTTAGTCTTTTGAATTTGGCTGACACAGGATAGATTTCTTTTTTTATATAATCCTCCAACGGAATTCCGATTTGCCGCCCATTGAGTCTATAAAGAAGTTGTTAGTGAATAATTTATATTATCCAATAATTTCTTTCATAAACCTTTAAATTGGCACTCATTTTCTATGTCATAACAGTGCTGTAAATGCCAACGTTTTTGGTATGTCTAAAAATTTTCCACACATGTACTTATTTTCGGATAATATTATGTACACTTCTATATATTAGAAGTCCTAGCTTACACGCTGATTCCCATTGGTTTCGGATGTGTCCTAATGCTTTTGCTTGATTTTCAAAGTAAGCCCTCCTTACGCAAAATAAATTGCAGATCTGTGTGATTCGTTTAAATTCTATTGATCTGTCCATGCATTTGCTGCTATAAAAGTGCAGTTTTTGTCCTGTTCTGTCCACATCTTCATGTCGTTTAGTGTGAAGTTCATTCGTTTCAAGCGCATTACTAGCTAAACGTGCCGCTAATATTGCGACTTTCCTGAGTTGTGGAATGCGTAAGCAGAGAAGAAATGACCAACCACTGAGGTTGATTTGTTGCACTGCGGCGATTATAACCAGCGACCTTCGAACTTAAACACATAGTAGGCACTCATTTTCCCCTTCAGATCACAAAAATACCATGTTTATGTAGAACATAAACAGTCAATCAATGGTAGTACAATGACAATATTAAGCCAGTTAGGGTTGTCAGGTTTAAGGGCCATTTCGTTATCTGGCCTTGCAAAGATTTACAAATCTGTAAAAAAAATCTGTACAATCTGTTTACACGATCTCTCTTCTTTTCAATCAATTGACACTGCAAACCACATTTCCTCCTAGCACCTGGAACTTAAATTTATACAGTCCAAAATCAGTAACTAGTAGTCACATTAGTCGAATATCCGCTTAAGTTGAATTAATTATTTCGGTCCCTAAACGTAGCGTTCTTTGTCAAACCATGTTAAAAAGAAGTATTCTCGGTAATCTCGTCGCTTTTGAGTAACCGAGTTTCAGCTGTATTCACGGAACTAAAATTAAGCACAAAGCACAATATTTTTGACAGTGGCTGAATCCGCGGCTGTACGTTATCAGTTATATTATAAGGGCTGAAAAATTTGGTGACATAAATCACATACAAAAGAAACATGAAATATCTTTAACAAAGATGATCGGGGAAGATAGAGAACAAAATTTATGTCCCAGAAGTGTAAAGTTTTCAGACATTGGCAAATATTGAACGCGCATTATAAAGGAATCAAATGTTGTTTCCATAACAGTTTAGCTTATAAACAAAAATGTTAATTTCAATGTTTAAAGTGTCAGTATAATTTTCAGTAGATTAAATAAATTATTTACTCATATTAATCATATACACATTCCATTTAGTATAATTTTTCATGGTTAAAATGCTTAAATATTAAAGTAACGGCTGTATTAATATTATATTTATTCCATTATTTTCAGAGGCAATAAAACTAATAATTATGAATTCTGTCCTAAAATTTCATAACACAAACACGCTTAACCAATGGCAAACTTCCTTCTTCAAATCTAAAATTTTCAGGTGAAAAACTTTAGCGTGGACAGGAAATAACGCATGAAAGTCGCGTTAAAAGCATCATAATTAGTACACATCTTATATAATGCTTACAGTAATGCCCTAGTTAAATAGAAGGGCACATCACCCATTAATTTATCGAGCACGGATGCCCTATCCTATCACAACACTTTGTAAACAATCATTTTTTAAAGTTGATGGTCGGTTTTGTGCATACAAACCTCGTAGTGTTGTGGGAACAGACATGATTTACTATTGTGAAAAGTTCTTGAAAATTTAGCTTGGCATGAGTATGTTTTCGTTAGCTCTGAATGAGGACAGAAAATCCTGTTTGTTAACAACAGCACCGCTGGGTGGAGTGTTATATGCCGGAAGGGTATTATTTCTAAGTTTGATGTATCTGTGATCAAAGGGAGGAAACCTTAGGTTTTGGAATTAAATGATTTGTTTTAAATTTTGAATTTTTTGTGTTTGATTTATAATATTTTGATTTTTAACATTTTATAATTTTAATTTTAGAGTTTTATAGATCTTTATCATATCTGAATTTTAGGTTTAATAATTTGTACAAATGTCAGTCTTTCAAAAGATTTTCATGCTGTAAGCATGTTTATCAAGATAAAGTGCAGAAATATTGATTAGTTAACTGTCACCTTGACCTTTTATGTATTTATCCCGAACAGTATATGGGTAATGCAATCAATCATGGCAATCATCCTAAGAAGTTTGAAGTCTGTATCGGAAGTAGTTGCCAAGTAATACAGCAGAAATGCTTTTCAGTGTTTAGGTCATTGTGACCTTGACATCTGACCAACTGATCCTAAGATAAACAGGGGTCATTTTCTCAATGTAATCAATCACCATATGAAGTTTGAAGTCTGTATGACAAATGGTTATAAAGTTTAACAGATGAAATAGTTATCAGTGTTTAAGTCACTATGACCTTGACCTTTGACCTACTGACCCCAAAATCTATAGGGGTCATTCATTCAATGCGTGTAACCATTATATGAATTTTGAATTCTCTATGACAAATGGTTGTTGAGTTACAGAGTGTAAATGATTCTAAACATTTGGGCCACTGTGACCTTGACCATTGACATACTGACCCCAAAATGTATAGGGGTCATCCACTCAATGTGTGCAATCAAAATATAAAGTTTGAAGTCTTTATAACAAATGGTTGTCAGGTTATATGGCGGAAATGATTTTCAATGTTAAGGTCACTCTGACCTTGACCTTTGAGCTACTGACTCCAAGATCAATAGGGGCCATCCACTCTATGTGGGCAATAATCATATTAAGTTAAAAGGCTGTAAGCTTAAGAGTTACTCAAGTTATCCTCTAGAAACCAAATTGCTAAAAGTCGGATGGACACCCAGGACTATGTACAGAAGTCATTGTCTCAATGTAATCAATCATCATATGAAGTTTGAAGTCTGTACAACAAATGGTTATAACGTTTTACAGCAGAAATAGTTTTCAGTGCTTTAGTCACTGTGACCTTGACCTTTGACATACTGAACCCAAAAATAACAGGGGTCATTCACTCGATGTGTGCAATCACTATATGAATTTTGAAGTCTCTATGACAAATGGTTGTTGAGAAACAGAGTGTCAATGATTCTAAACATTTAGTTCACTGTGACCTTGACCTTTGACATACTGAACCCAAACTGTATAGAGGTCATCCATTCAATATGTACAATCATGATATGGAGTCTGAAGTCTCTATAACAAATGATTGTCAAATTACATGGCAGAAATGGTTTTCAATTTTAAGATCATCGAGACCTCGACCTTTGAGCTACTGACTCCAAAATCAATAGCTGTCATCCACTCAATGTGGGCAACAATAATATTAAGTTAAAAGACTAAGAGTTACTCAAGTTATTTTCCAGAAACCATTTGCTAACTTATGGACAGAGGATGGACAGATGCCCAGGACCATAACATAATATATCCCTTTTGGGCATATAAAAACGGGAAATTTCCTAACCCGTTTCGACTCATCTACGAAAGCTTTTTACAATTTTGATTTCAGTTTCTTCACTCACAGTCACTCTACATACTTAATTTTGTGCCCTTTCGTAACTAATTAAGTCCTTCAAGGAAAAAGGATAACTGTGTAGTCCTGAGCGTATTGTAAGAGGTTACTGAAAAGAATCTAACAATCCAGCTGCAGATTCTACCAGGCAACCCGTCCCTTGTTTGGCGGTGTCCGAATCCGTGAATTTGCGTTGTAAGCGTGACATCAAATATGCACATGCTTAAAATAACAGTTTATTTTTGCGTGCTTTTGACGAACGTGATAAAATCACGCGCCAGATCAAAAAACAAACTTTTACCTTACAACTTTCCAAGAGTTAATGAAATACCTAACTCAGATTCAAGAGTCGGGCTCCTCTTGGACCGCCCCTTAGTGTTAGAAGGAGAAGATTTAGAAATAATATAAAATGGAAAAAGTTCTACTCCATATTATCGATTAAGAGGGTCATGCTCATGGTGGCAGTTACAAGTACCCTACCTGACACTCATCACTGATATGAAAATACTGCCTAGTGTCTAACTTTAACCTAAAGTACTTGAAGAAGCACTTACTTACTGGTCGATGGTATTACTTAGGCTGTAACATATATTTGTTGGTTTGCCAGTTTTTGGACCAAAATTCTCTCTTACAGACCAATTGGAATTCCATAATTTATGAAATACGTCAGACCAACAATTGCACCTAATCTGGTACATGCCAATGTTTATTCATCACAGTGTCAATAACTCTCTGGTAAGCATGTGATAAATAAAATGAATATGTGATGACGCAATTGTTCATAGGCCTAAATTGGATTTGAATGGAGCAAAGTGAAGAAATCGACTAATTGTACTGTTCCAATCTGGTTATGTACATACTGAAAAAAAAAACATTTAAAGTCCTGGCTGATTCTTTACAGTACATTGTACCGACATCAGTCATTGTAGTGCACAAGCCATACATAGATATTATAGGCGTTCGCCTATTATTTGGAAACAGCACTTGGTTGTGCTAAGTATTTACAATTATCATTTACAAAGATTTCCGAAATCCGGGAGTCTTTTAAGAGAATACAACCATCGGAACCATGTGGTGACCTCTTGTGGTGATCGGCAATATATAAATAGGGTAACACCATTGCAAACAGAAACGCTAAGATTTGCATATTTTTTCTTTTTTTTGTCTGTGTGAACAGCGTACCATAAATATACTATAGTCAAGTGTGTTGTAACAGCTTTCTTTGTATATTTTCTGGCAATTTTTAGGCAGATTGATAACAGTGCTTAAATCAGTTCTGGCTGGGTCTAAATACCCAAGTTCTGATAAAGATACTAAGTTACAATCTACCTGCAACTCGTAATTTTAACAAATCTTTTAAATAACAGGACCCCTAATCTCAGTCATTTCACATAAAAGGGAAGGAGGTCCAATATGCTAGGTGATAGCAGTATGCTACAGGTGACAAAGAATCTAGTACAATGCAAAACGAAAGTACTTTGAATTGCGTTTATGTTAAAGGACTGACTTTTACTTTACAAAGGTTAACTGTGATAACACTACATGTATCTGAGTGCTTGTAACAGACGCTCATGACACAAATGGATAACTTTGCAACACTACAGAATGACAATACTGTTATAACAGCAAGGCACACATACTAAGGGGCCACGCTGCGGTGTGTTTCCCCACACATTTTTCTTCACTGACATAGCATGCTAGCAGGTTCTAATTCCATTAATATATTAACGTACTTTTTCTGTTATACTGTTAAACAACATGAAAATAAAAGACTGATTTTGCAAACTGTCTATATCACCTGGGCTATGTTGGAGCTGCTGAATAGGCGGACGGCGTAGTAATAGTCCGTCGTATGACTGGGAATCCAGGCCACCGCTTCTGCCTAATTACTGAGTCGACTGGCGCTGCACACCTAATATGATACAAAATTGTCCGTATCCAAAAGTGACATAAATAACCATAGCGAATTGAAATAGCAGCCAGTATCTGCAACATGAGGTAATGTTAACTCTACAGGTAAATAAATTATCAATTTTTAATAACACTGTCAATTGCAAAAGTCATTACACTTAAATGTTTTCAAAAGAGCAACTTTCATTGTACAGTTATACACAATTATGCATGTAAGAGCTTCTTGTCAACTAATCCAAAATCATAGGTGTATGGGCATAGGTGTACAGACATGTACAATGTACAAGATGCCACAATCTGATGATGTTTTGTGACCATAAAGTTTCCTGTATCATAATGAGATGAAATGTACAAATTTTGAAATACATGACTTTGTACAGTGTACAAATAAATTCAAAGAAACCAACATCCAAACAAGATCAACAAGGATGGACCTATATGGCCCACCTGAATACAACAGTTCTTATCAAAAACATAATGGTAAAATTCAGTTAACTTAACAGCAAGACAAACTACATTTTCATGCCATGTGAAGTAGTTTTCAATCTTGAGACAGAGATAACAGAGACAATCATTCTGAAATTTCACAAGTATAAACAAGAACTGTCACTGTAAGATGACAATGCCCCCGAAAGTGGTGCTTTGACCTTTGATCAGAGAACCAGTCATTCAGGTGTCAAGGTCAACTAAATATAGGTCAGTGGGAAGGTCTTATCCAAAGGGGGTTGTGTCCAAGTATGAAGTTAATCCACTTACTAATAAAGAAGTTATGGGCAATGTAAAAATTTCTATACAACTGGATCTTCAAGGTGAAGGTCATTCAAGTGTCAAGGTCAAATAAATACAGGACAATGAGATGGTCTTGTCCAAAGTGGTGTTGTGTTTAAGTATATCCACTTACTAATTTGGAAATTATGGTCAAATAATAGTTTCTGGACAATTGGATATTCAGGGGTCAAGGTCAAGGTCAAATAATTACAGGTCAGCGGGAAGGTCTTGTCCAAATGGGTGTTGAGTCCAAGTATGAAGCAAATCCACTTACTAATAAGGAAGTTATGGCCAATGTTAAAGTTTCTTCAAGATGAAGTTCATTCAGGGATCAAGGTCAAACAAATATAGGTCAGTGAAAAGGCCTTGTCCAAAGGGGTGTTGTGTCCAAGTATGAAGTAAATCCACTAACTAATAAAGAAGTTATTGCCAATGTTAAAGTTTTTGAACAATTAGATCTTTAAGGTGAAGGTCAATCAGGGGTCAAGGTCAAATAATTATAGGTCAGTGTAAAGGTCTTGTCCAAAGGGGTGATGTCTCCAAGTATGAAGTAAATCCACTAACTAATAAGAAAGTTATTGCCAATGTTAAAGTTTTCAGACGGACTGATAAATGGACAGTTCAAAAACAATATGCCTCCCTTCGGGAGCATAAAAATCATCATGACAAACACTGAAAGCTCCAGTAAAAATGTGTCCTCCAGAGTCGTTACAGGTCTTGCAGAGAAATGACCCAAATTCAAAAATGTCCTAGAGATATATAAAAAGTGACACTGAACTGTAAAACCATTTCATATCAATATCTAGAGAACGCATCACCATATGCTTGTGGAACTTCAAAGGCAGGTTGGTCATGACCAGCTGATGACCCCTATTGTTTTTCAGGTCACCAGGTCAAAGGTTAACACCAAAGTGACTTTGCATAGCTGAACAGTTTCAGATCAATATCTGGAGAATGCTTGGGCCTATGCTTCTCAAACCGGAAAGCCTTGTTGGTCAAGACCGTTACATGTAGATGACCATTTTTTATGGATCACTAGATCGAAGACTGTCCACTGTGACATTGAACAGCAAAATCATTTCCAAATAATATCTATAGATCACTTCAGCCCAGGTTCTTCAAACTTAGTAGGCTGGTTGGTCATGACAAGTAGATGACCCCTATTGATTTTTAGGTCAAAACAGAAACAGGGTCCAAAGTCAATGTCACAGCAAAACCAGTTCCAATCTATATCCTCAGAATGCTTTGGCCCAGGTTCAAGAAACTTGGTTACAAGGCTGGTCTTCAGGGCCAGAAGAAGACCATTGTTTTTTTCAGGTCAGCAGGTGAGCAGTCAAGGCTACACTGACTATGAACAGTGAAACTGTTTCAGAACAATATCTGGGGAATGCTTGGGTCAAGGCTCTTTAAACTTTAGGGTCAGTTGGTCTTGATGAAAATATGACCTGTAATGTTTTTTTAGCCACTAGCTCAAAGGTCAAGGCCACTCCAACACTGAACAGCAAAACCATTTCTGGTCAATATCTGGAGAATTATTGGGCTGAAAGCTCCTTAAACTTGAAAGGCTGGTTGATCATGACCTGTAGATGACCTCTATTGTTTTTTGAGTCACTAGATCAAAGGTCAAGGCCACAGTAGCTTTAAATTCCAAAACAATTTAGGATCATTAACTACAGAATTCTTGGGCCTAGCCTCATAGAATTTAATAGACAGATCAGTCAGTATATTACCCCTATTTTTCCAGGTCAAAAGTTAGGTAACTCTGACCTTGAACACACCTTTTGAGTCACAGTCTGCCCTTTGTTCACATCATGGCCATAACTGAGTTAACTACCACCAGCAACATCTCTTTTTCTGACCAATTTCATGAAGACTGGATCATTAATTTTACCCCAAGTATTCACAAGGTTTTCTGTTGATCTGAGCAGGTGACCAGGGTTTGTAACCATCTAAAAAATTCTCAGTACAATTATTCTGAGCAAGTTTCATGGAGATGGGGTCAAAATCCAGAGTCCTATAGTGTTCTCAGAGTTTACCTTTGATATGACCTTTCGACCTCGTTTCTGAACCAATATGACCCAGTTTTCAATTTGTTCAAATGACAACCTGGGCAAACGTTCTGATAATTTTTTATAGAGACTGGACTGAATATGTTGCCTCTCGGCATATTTACAGACTCAAAGATTAATGAATCAAGACAATAGCTAATCACAAAAGCTTACCCTGAGCCCAGAGAAAGCTGAGGAGTATGCTGATAAGTAAATATGTATCATAGATTAAGTGTGATGTGTACATTCAATAACCCATTTAATTGTGTACAGACATATAAATAAGTCTTACCCGAAATTCATATACAATGGAAACAGATGATAAAATTCTTAATATATACAACTGGAATTCCAAGTACCTAATGCTCTGGATTTTAGATCATTTTTACAAGCACATGTACATAAAGTAACAAAAAGTATCTGTTTATAAAAAAATAACTTATACACCAAAATGATACTTCTTAATAACCTAAATAGCTGATTTCACATATATTTCAATTAATGAAGTAGATGAAACTAAATATAAAAATTTTTTAAGTCCCTCTGTAATTAAGCTTTACTAATGTCACTAAAATTCACAGGCCTATAGAGCTAGCACCATACAAATTTAGACTGATTCTCTCACCACATTTATAATTCAAGTTTATAATAAGTGATACATATGAAAAGCAGGTAAATTTTCTACAGCCTTAGTACCTGTGGAATATATTTATTTGGAAAGTTCATCTAGCTAATGCTATTACAAAATAAAAAAAAAAACTCAACTCTCTTACAAAACCCAATATAAGAAATAACTATGAAAAACAAGAGGGCCATGATGGCCCTTTTATCACTCACCTGAAAACAACTGCAACTACTTTCTTCACATACCAAATATCTAAAATCCAGGCTTTGTGGTGTCTGACAAGAAGATTTTTTAAGTTTTACCTATGTCAGTCCATATAAACCAAGTGACCTCTAGATTGGGGCCAATTATGATTTTTTAGCCTTCGTGACCTTGACCCAAGTGACCTAAAATCCAGCCTAAGGGCAGATGCTGATACATACATACCAAATCTAAGATATTTATGTCAATAAATGAAGATTCAAGCTAGTGGTTTGTAAGATTATCAAAGCTGCAGACATGGCAAAATAAGCCTATCCTATATCTAGGATATCACTCAATAACTAAAGGCTCTATGACAAAAAGTCAAAAAGTCTATCTTTAGCCTTGGTGACCCAGGGGCTGAGCCAAATTTGACCCAAGGAATGAGATTTTAACAAACTTGGTAAAAGTTTGGTGGAGGTCTACTAGGCCAGGTTACACATCAAGCATCTTAACATGAAGTTTTTTCTTATGCAATTCTATAAAAAAAAATTAAGTGACCCCTTAGGCAGGGTCAATATTGATCCTGTAAGCATAATTTGAACAATCTTGGTAGAGGACCTTTAGTTAAAGCTCCATGCAAAATATCTAAGCCCTAGGCCTTGTGGTTTCAGACAAGAAGATTTTTTAAGTTTTTTCTCTATATAAGCCTATGTATAATAATGCGGTCCCTGGGGCGGGCACAATTTTGACTTTAGGGTCAAGACTTGAACAAACTTGGTAGAGGTACACTAGACAATACTACATACCAAATATCTTAGCCACAAGCCTTGGGGTTTCAGACAAGAAGATTGTTGAAGTTTTAGCTATAAAAGCCTATGTAAAATAATGTGGCGCCTGGGGTGGGGTCAATTTTTACTTTAGGGCCATGATTTGAAAAAACTTGGTAGAAACCACTAGACAATGCTACATACCAAATACATCAGCTCTAGGCTTTGCGGTTTCAGAGAAAAAGATTTTTATAATTTTCACTTTTTAAATGTATCTCTAGCTCCTGTGGCCCAGATCTGCAATGGACCAGAACCATTTGAACAACTTTGATAGAGCTTCATGCAAAGAACATTCCTGGCAAGTTTTATCAAATCTGACCAGCTTGTTTCAGAGGAGATGTCCTTTGAAGTAATTGTGGACGACGGACGACAGACAAATCACTGATCCTAAAAGCTCACATGAGCACTACTTTTTTTGTACTTTTTTATAACAGCTAAATATGTAAAGGAGACCCTGACATTCATTAAATTTCATAAAAGAAAATACTTTAATGTTTAATTATAATAAGTCTTACTTGCTCTCTACTCTAGAAATATACATTAACTGTCAAGTGACTTGCCTAATGTATATAATTAAAATTTATTATATATATGTATGGTCCTCTTCCTATATGACACATGATGAAAATACATGTAATACATCGATTTTATTGAGCAAATTCGTACACAAAATTAGTCATACACAAAATAGGATGATGATTAATTAATGATGCACATGGGATACATTTACAAAATATCATGTAGTTTGTACATTCACACATCAGCCATAGTCCAGAAACATATTTCAAATTCATATGTATTATAAAGTACAGTAACGGTTAGCTTTCAAAAAGCTAACAGTGATGAAAATGTTAGCTTGCTAAAAAGCTAAAACTATAACATACTTAATGGATTATTAACTTATTATATTTTGACAAAACCTGTTTGAAACAGGTTGGTAAAGAAGGACTTATTCTTCCAACTGTCTTGATCTTCAGTATTTGTACCCTTTCCAATATTTACAAAACCGTCATTAAATCTAAAAAGTATTACTTGGTAAAAGCCCCAAGCTTACTAAGTCTTTACAACAGGTTTGCATAAAGTTAAATGCTTGAGAAATGTTACTCTGTAATAACAAGTCACTGACCTCAGTAGATATAGCATCTTTAGATTTTAGAAATTTGGTATGAATTTTGACAGGCAACTGAAACATATGCATTTCAATAAAAAAAAAAAAACTGAAAATTTTATCAGTTATACTAATGAAAAATATATCACAAAATTCTTTAACAATTAAAATAAATCTCTCTAAAAGCACAAATAAAGTCTTGTAAAAGTACATAACAGTGCCATTTTTCAAAACTATTAACCATAAAATATGTGAACTTCTGAACAATAATTGTGATTTTCAAGTTATATTAGTGTTCAAAATGACCATGTTGCATGTCAGTCAAGATAAATGCTGAAAGCAGAGCGAAAGTTTAGAGACTGGTAATGTTTGTTTTCTTAAGTATAAACATTGATTTTTTAAAACTCTTATCATGCTAAAAATCTGAAATGGACTTGCCCATCTTTCAATTTGGTAAGATCCATTACACCGGTACGAAGGTGCATCAAAAAAGAAAACATGATCATTTGGACAGAAATTATTCACTTTTTGTATTCTACGTGTTTTCAAGCTGGAAAAAATTGTCTGAGGGCCCACCCTTGTGTATAATACACATCCCTTTGTGGAAACTGAAAATTCTTGAAAAAAGTGTGTATTATATTCGAGCATTTACGGTAATTGTTTATGGGTGTGCTTATTGAAAATTTTCTGACTGAATGGCATATAGTGCAGACCATGATCAGACTTCACAGAAGTGCAAAGACATAGTCGATTGCCTCCAGCAGGGTTAGGGTTAATATTCAGGATCACTTTGACCACTAACATGACTTTAATGACAATGTTATTGGAAGACTAATGATTGACCACTAATTTGCATAAATTCCCCTGAATATTTGAGCCCTCTGTTATATAAATAGATCTCTTGATGTTACAAACCAGTACTGACACAGGAGCGGATGTGGTCCAGTGGTAACACGCTGGACTGGTATACCAGGGGTCCCAAGTTCGATCCCCCGCTCCTCCACTAACATTACTTATAGTCTTTCAGATGAGACGTTAAACCGAGGTCCCATGTATCAGTGCTATACACGGAGCATGTAAAAGAACCAGGGGTGTCTCTGGAATGGGATGCTCTCTGTATCTTGCACTACCCCCATAACATAATTAACTAATCTCTTCAGGGGGCGTCGGTCATATGGGCAACCGGTACCGACTGTAAATAAGCTCAAATAGTAGAAGTACAAAATGACACAAACACAGCTGTGCTTACCACATTCTTGTCTCAGCTCAGTAATTTTTAGTTACATTGTATTCTCCTCACAAACGTTTTTCAGTTATTATAAATCACTCCATACTTGGTCTTTTACAAATGTCTCTGATTAGCATTATTAACATATATATAATATATCGCTAACACTTTCCTTCTTAGCACTGAGGTCCATCTCGTAAAAGAAGCAGGTTTACATTTCCTTCGCAAAGCTAATTAAAAGAATGCCTACAGTACAGGAACGTACCTCACAGTGATCAATTAAAATATACTACACATATAGTCAATTTAGGGATTCATTTCAGCCAGGGCATCACCTATGTATAAATATGCATAATGATGTGAAAAAAAAACTGTCAAAGTATGCAATGTACAGATCTTGTGTGGACTAGACAAAAAGCATAAAAACATTAAAATGGAATTTCTCATGTGTACAGTACCAACAATGTTAACTGTATGACAAAAAAACACAAACAAAAATACATGTATAAAATATCGAATAGCTTCATAACGCTGAAAATCGAACAACATCTGCTGAAATCATGTATTTTACAAAATCTTTTGTCTTGACACGTTAATGATTTAAGATTTATTCCTGTAAATTCAACAGATGGAAAACCAATAAATGACAGTTAAAACATATCTAGACTTTTTATATTTATCGAATTCAAAAACAAATTTAGACTTTTTATATTTATCGAATTCAAAAACAAATTTTTTCATATTGATTATAACAAGGCACAAATTTTGACATGGATATCTCCAATTTACTAAAAGCCATTTATTTACATCATAATAATAAATATCTACATCATTCTATGCTTATATTTTGGCCTCCGAAACCAATAATAAATTATAATTCTTTACTACGGCAAGTATTTCATATAAACTCTATTCCTTCAAATTTCATATCACCTACTTTTTTCTCATGATATAAAACATTACCATCTATATCAAACACAAGAATATAAGTGGCCTTTTTATCCCCATATTCTTCTGACTTTAATGCTACTATAACATTATTATTTGTGCCAGGAACAAATTTAAATGATGAAAAACCATGTGTTGGATTTAGCTTCCCCACTGTAGTCACCTCAATCTTTTTAAAATCATCACTAGCAGATATCATAAGATTTGTGGCACGTTTCTCATCAGCAGTTTCATCATAGCGTTCCCTGCTGGCACGTCGAGGGAGGAAAAACCATCGTTGATGAACTGAACTCCATACACAGGCTTCGTGTATCATATAACCTATGACAGTAAAAAGCAAAAATATTTTATGATACCATTACTGTAATTTAATAAAAATCAACAAAAATGCTGAAAGTTTTTATTAGATGGCAAATTTTATGTGTGTATCACAGGCCACAGTTTAAATAATTTGCTGGAAGTAATTACATGTATCTTTGACAAAAAAATCTATACATCTATACCAGTCACATAGAAAGACAAAAATACACATTTTCCCCCCAGCATTTCCTATCAGTAGTATGTCTTGATATTAAAATCATGCATTACTGCTTGAAACATCTTTGTGTATTATCAAATGCAATAATAAAAGCTTGACAACATCAAAGGTACATAAGGAGCTTTATGCCTTTAATTTATACAATAACTTAACAGTCAATCACCATCTTCATTAACTCTCATGTAGCTAGTCTTCACATTACTAATACCTTGTAATAATAATCATTTTTTGATTGTTCAGTTTCAGAGTCAGAATAAGGTAATACTTTAGCAAGCCTTTATACCTGGCAGATTCATTTTCAGTCTAGCTCTAAGAGCGTTGTAGTTTTCCTTCCAATCATGATGCATCACATCCCCATTTGGTCCTATGGATTTTACCCACTGTGGATTAGTGTTCTGTACTACGCCATCTCCTGTAGTCCATTCCTTACCGAGACCTCCAACATAAAGTCTTCCATCTTTGACTGTTGCCCATTCACATTTGAAACCTATGATTTTAGCATAAAAATTAAGATTGCAGTAGATGAATATTATTGATATTTTTTATCACAATAAATGTCTTAAGTTCAGTTTGGGCTGAAGTCTTGCATAATGTTGACAAAAATATAACTTATAAGCCCTGATAATTACACTTGACTGTTGAATGTGAGAAGTAAGTTATACAATTTGTGGCAAAACATTGACTGAGATGATACCCCCTAAGCATTACAAACCCTTTTATATAGTAGCGCATTAATGAATTTAAAACAAAAACAATGAAAACAGCTTATAATATGTTTACCTTTGGACTCCTTTCCATTGCCATCACTGAGAATTACCCATGGTACGACTCGATTCTCAATTATTTCGTACACAATTCCTGTTCGGTCATCCACAGTATATAGACGTCCATTGAACACAATCAACTCTGATAGCTCCATTCCTCGGCCTCCTTCAGATACTTTTGAAGATAATATCACAGTCTTGTCAAATTTTATCACAACCTTCGAATAATTATCTGATATAGTAAAATTTCCATACTTTAAATGACTATTCCATGTATTTTTTGTTTCTTTACTTTTTGAGTCTGTATCTAAATCTGTTACTAATGCGATCTTATACTGAGTCCCAAATGGAGTCTTCACTGGGTCAGTTAATGGGTAAGTCTGATCTAATACAACATTACTGGCAAATTTTTGACCAAGAAAATCAGTGTTGCAGTTCAGGCTCAATCGGTGACCTCGTGACATAGGTATGAAATAAACCAGCAAAATCAAAATCGCAATTGCTATGACTCCACCATAAGCTACTACGCGTGGTTTCACATGCAGTCTGGCATTACCAACTCTGTATGGAGTAGGTGTTCTGATTGCTTGCATCCAGTCATTGACTGAAAACTGGTTATTATTGTAAGTTCTGGGAGCACAGTAAGATTGAGACTTGTGTAACGTCGACATTTTGTAGAGAAACTTTATCAACATGTTATGTTTTAGGGAAACATTTTAATATAATTTTTATGGACCAATGTCTTAATTTTTCTTTCTTGACGTGTACAAATATTTGACGTTTTCCTCCATGTTTGTTGTTTGCACGGTGTACATAATTGATAACACGTCGTTAAATTTATGTCAAACCGGAAGTAAACAAAAACACGTGAAAAATGCTGGAAAAGAAACAGGTGAAGAATTTGATAGTTTTTTTTCCATGATATATTTATCATAAGCCGTTTAAATTAATCAGTATATGTAGTTCTTACATTTTATTGTGTAACTTATTTTGAAGAAGTGACTGTTTCACGTAAAATAAATTCTAGAATGAATGCAAACTAGTATAGTAGCCGGATTAGCCCAGAATGTTAAATTGCGAAATCTTTTTTAGTTTCTAAGCAAAATACTTTTTTCGCTTATCTTGAGTCTGTGCCTCAGAGTGTAAATGTTTTCCAGATTGCTAAAATGTTAGTAGTCAGACATCTTATGTTCTGGCTACTTGTTCATTTGTTTTCAATTTCCAGATTCTGAAACTAGCATGAAGCCTAAACAAAAGGCAGTGGCTACGATTACGGAACCGTAATCCTAGCCTCCGAGTCTAGGATTACGGAAGTTCCGTAATCCTAGACAAACCCACTGGAAGAGGCTACGGTTACGGAAGTTTTTTTTTTTTTTTTTAAAGAAGAGTATTTTCAACAGTTAGATATCAAATAGCATGTCAAATTTAATTTTAATTCATTAAACAAACCATTTTAACAACTTTGCGTTATCAAACTGTCATTTTGATTGTTGTTTGAGCAACAAAATAACGTTAAATATCGTCGTCATCTGTAGTTGGACAAGTTACATATTTGTTTCTTCCCCAACGTTCCCCAAACACTTAGAAATTGACAGAAATTGACCTGCAGTATTTGCTTCCTAACATTATAATTCAATGAAAACTTGGAATTTAATAGACAATCGTTCATTTTTTGGCGTCATAATCATGCGAACAAGATAACACTTAAGACAATACACACTACAGGGCAATAAACCGATGGACACTTTTGCACTGTTCAATTTTTAGCCACAAATAGCGCCACCTACTTCGAGTAAAAGTCAAGCGCAATACATACAGAGCGTACACCACCAATTTTAAATTGACGAGGAAAGTTTGAAAAAATGTTTTTAGAGTAAATTATTGATTGAGAAAATACATTCAAACATCAAACTGTATTTTTATGACGTTTTTACCAAACCTTTAATCTTAAAACCAAAGAAAAATGACATTTTACAGACTTGCTTTCCGATCACAATTTTCGCACTTTGAAACTCATTTTAACCGTTGTTTAAAAATATATGATTTTTTATAACCAAACGAATTCAATTAAGCAATGTTTCATGAAAAAAATGAGATATTTTTCAAGAAGATTGCTTGACATTTAGCAAAGAAAAAGCAATTTAAATGAAGCAAGTAACGATGGCGTATCGGCGATTCCATGTTTTTACTCGATTATTACTTGTAATATTTGAGAAAAATACCTGTTTATCACTCGATTTTTGGGTATGTAACCCTTCTTTAAAAAATATTCCGTAACCGTAGCCTATTCCAGTGGGTTTGTCTAGGATTACGGAACTTCCGTAATCCTAGACTCGGAGGCTAGGATTACGGTTCCGTTACCGTAGCCACTGCCTAAACAAAAATATTGTTTGTTTCCCCTCCTGCTACCTACCCACAAAAATCATAGTTACCCAAAACATATTATTGCAGAACAAAAAAAAACACTTTTTCTTTTTTATTGCTCATGGAAGCAAAGTATGTCAGTGAGAATCACATCTTTATATTTGAGTCATATTTTTGCATTGTAAATATACAAATTGGGTGTATATATTGAATAAAACTTTAAAACTTTGGTTCTAAACTTTGAACAGATGCTAAGCACTCACAATGTCTGTTTCTTTGAAATCCATAATATAATTCAGATATATAAATTACTTAATCAGTAACAAATATTTACCCTAAACAACACCCTAGATTGGTCCAAACATATAAACAGTGTGGCCGGCAGGGCCACTCATACACTTGGTTTCTTACATCGTAACCTTTCCTTTGCACTACAGGCCACAAGACTCATGGCATATAAAACCTTAGTCAGACCCCAGGTTGAGTATGCGTCCCCTATATGGAACCCACATACCCAACATAACATACAAAAGATTGAAAAAGTACAGCGCACTGCGGCAAGATGGGCATGTAGAAGGTGGCGTAGATCAAGTTGTGTGGGTGACATATTAACAGACTTAGATTTAGACAGCCTTGAACATAGAAGAGAAGTTTCAGGTCTTACCTTCTTCTACAAAATACATTATAACCTTGTGTTTATTGATAAGGACAAGCAGGTCACTTCAAACCAGACATAGTCACTTCTTTCAGTATTCGAGACCCTCTCCACGTACAGACTGTTTTAAGTACTCTTTCTTCCCTAGGTTAATACCAGTCTGGAACTGCCTGCCAGAGTCAGCTGTTTCCATTTGCACAGTCAGGGCACTAGACAACTTTTGGGGACAGGTACCCATACCCTCTGAAAGGGGAATTTTGCATCATTTTAAGACAAAAAGGGGAATTTTGAGTCATATATGAGTTTTTTAGATCTAGGGTTTTACACTTACTTTTAGCACTATTTCCTACCATTAGGCCTACTTTCAATAGCTAGTATATCTTTTACTATAGACCTAACCAAATAAAAAATATAACATGAAGTTGTTCTTAAAGTCAACTTGGTTATGGGAGAATACTGCTTTACGTTTTGGTGATTCTTTTTTAGAGACTGTAGTTGAGGTTGATGTGGTGATTTCAGACAAAGATAATGCATGCTGCTTAATTCTTACACTTTTTTGATGTTTTTGACGTTATTCTTTTTTTGTAGTGGTTTTGATTGTGCGACATTTTACTTCGCAACGGTAATATCCGAAAATTCCAAACGTATTCCTACCTGATCAGTTACGATTAATTTCATTGGACATGAGAAATTAAGGGGAGGTAACTAGTGAAGAAATATAATATGGCTTCGTACTCAAAATTGTTCGTAACCAAAGTAATTACTAACATTTTCGGTATTTTTTTTTTTTTGAGGGGAATTTTTTTCTGAAATAGGGGAAAAAAACATATGATTTTGAGAGGGGAATGGGGCCGATATTCGGCCCCAAAAATGGCCAAACCAGTGCCCTGACAGTGGACCCCTTTAAACAGGCAGTTAGTTCAATGTAATGTGGTACAACCCTGTACATAGTTACATAGTTTTAACAGGCTAGGCTTGCTACTTCCGCATGTAATTATAATCTCAGAGCAGTTTGGCCTCAAATTTTCTTTTATTGGTGTATTATACATGAATATTTTTTTTTTTTTTTTTTTTTTTTTTTTTTTTTTTTTTTAACCCATCTGGCTGCTAATTTGCCACCCACATGACGTAATGATCAGTCTTGATCGAAGTCATTATTGGAAGAAAGAAAGAAAATATTTTAGATTTAAAAAAAAGTATTTTACTTATGGCAGTGTCTAGAGGTACGGATCCGTACCTCTAGACACTGCCTTTACTTATCTACCTACCCTACCCAAACTGGCATGGGTCGCGGGAGGGGAAACAAACAATATTTTATTTTAGGCCTCAGACTGTAGGTTAAGAAAACAGAAATACTGGTTTCCACTAATGGTATTGAAAAATATAAGGTAGGTAGGTAGGTAGGTTAGGCCTACCACATACATTTGTATATATAGACATAGTGGGTGATGGAAGTCTTACAATTGTTATCTTGTTCAAACTTAATATGTTTTTGTTCAAGGTTGAAGGAGCAGTGGGCTTTGTTGAAAGTAAAAGCGGATTCAGTAAGTCTTGTGGACCATCCAAAAAAGATTGACTTACAGTTCACACTGAAACAGATCCCTAAGCTGAAACATAAGAATATCCATATGTAAGTTAAATAGTTAAAATTTTCTTTTCTTAAACTACAAAGCCCCACTATAATAGATATTTGACAGAAAATATTGTTGATTTCTGTGCTCCTGAACTACGATTGTTAAAACTAAGCTCCATGGCAGTATGGCACTAGATTACTTCTTTCCTTAGACCACCTTGTTTTACATCCTGGTAATTGTGTTGTAGTCCTATTAGATACATGTAAATACAAGGAATTACATCCAGATGCAAAAGAATTTGAAGTATGTCTCAGTTCCATGTAGCTGTCATACAAAGATTAGATTTTTTAGAAAACCATTTAGATTATTATACAGTTAAGTAACGTATCATTTGATTGACTCTGTATGATATAATTTCTTTTTATTTGATTTAAAAAATGAATTTAGTTTTCTAAAAAATTTGAACTGTTACTTTTAGGTAAATGTTTTCAGTTCAGTTACACAGGTACGTAGGTTTTCAGTTTAGAACTTGTCTTTCCAGAGATCTACCAGCTTCTATACATTATGATCTTCGGGAAGTTTGTGTTTTTGTGAAAGACTTGGACAAGAAGACAAGGGAATATGATGCTACAGTACAGCATTATGAGGACCTGTTTAGCAAACATGACATCAAGACTATCTCAAAGGTGAGTGACTTACTTTGGTGAAAAGAACACTTTTTGTATTGCTAGTATTACAGATGAGAAAATTTCTCAAGATTTGGTAGTAAATTTGAAAATTATCTGCCTTAACTGCATCTAGTTTCAACAGCTGTATTGAACCTGTCACTGACTAAGTGATAGATCCAAGCCCCTCTATTAGCAGACTTTTTCCTGTGAGAAACTGGTAATACATGTGTGCAGAATGTTGTACTGGTACTTTCTGGAAACGTTGGTGTTAAAAAGTGATTCCAAGGTAATTTAAGTGATAATGAAGGTTGGAAGTACATCAGGCTAGCTAGAGATAAACCTTTCTCAGTGTACTCATATTTGTGCTGTGAAGATCTGAAATCTTGGTTACTATTGTCCACTATTACTGTTGTACAAGGATGGTGTGTAACACTTATTTTCTTCACACATTATTCTAGTAAAAGGACAATGCACAGATATAATTGCCATTTTCACAACAGATTGTGCTAGTAAAAGCGCTCCATATGAAACAATTGTGTCAATTTCTATACAGATTGTACCTGTAAAAGGTTACATAAAGTTTTGTGTAATTATCTTCACAGATTGTGCCTCTGAAAGCTCTACGCACAGACTACAGCTTACCATCAAGTAAGGTCAGTCTGGCTAAGGCATATGACCTTTATCTTACTGATAGCTGTGTCAAAGGACTTCTGCCGGGACTTCTTGGGAAAATCTTTTATGCAAAAAAGAAGTAAGTTTGTACTGGAACGTTGAATAATTGAAAAGTTATGTACAGTGAAACTTCTCTATTACGGACAGCTATGGTTCTGGAACAAATTGCTCTTAATTGTAGGGTGGCCATAATTGTGGATTCATTTATTATTTAGGTACACTTGTCCATTCTTTTTATCAATGTCCTGAATAGCGGGGTGCTCTAGGAAGTGGAGTGCCCATAAGGCGGAGTTTCACTGTATTTGAATTATAAGTGTAATGTTTAAATACTCATACTCTGCTGTTAGTACTTAGACTCTGTGTAGTTAGTTTATGTTAATATTGTAAACTGATAGTGTTACATTGTTTAAATGACTTCTTCTTGTTTATTTCCAGAACAATTCCAGTGAAGGTAAATCTTAATGTCAAGGATTTGAAGAAAGAGATAGACAGGGCAGTTAACAACACTAGATGTGAAATACAAGGCTCTGGATCCTCATGGTGGGTGACCACATTAGCACAAATAATTCAGTTGTCTGTCTTCTTTTGACTGAACCTATAAGGCTGTCAGTAAAAATAAAACTGATGTCAAAGATTCAGTTCATGAAACCTAGATTTTTCTTTAATTGGCAGAGAACTATACTTTGCTGAAATGAGTATAAAAGTTAAGATTTTTCATAGGTTGATGAATATAACATCAAGGCTACTACTATTTGGTCATCAGCACCTTCTTTGCTCTTACACTTGGAAATAATTTTCATAAGAATTTAGAATTAGGAATAGCTATCAGCAGTTCAAAAAGAATTTTGTCCTCTTGTATTTTAATTTTTCATAAAAAATGGATAAAATTAGAAAAGACACACACTTATGAATTATGCTATTATTATGAAGTATCTTAATGAACTGATTATGTTATTTTCCTCTGATGCAGTATGGTTACAGTGGCACATGACAGAATGGACAAGGATCAGATTGTTAGCAATGTGCTGGCAGCATGTAAGACGCTGTCACACCAGGTACCTGGTGGAAAAGACAACATACGCAACATATATGTCAAAAGTTCGGACACTACAGCAGTGCCTCTCCACATAGACATAGGTAAATTATTTGTCAGGACTGACCAAGTTCGAGAAACATTCATATACATGTTAAGTTCCATAACAGGCAAAAACTCTCCTGAGATTCAGATGAGGTTCCCGAAACACAATTTTACAAAATACTGAAATTTGAAACTTCAGTGTTCCTTTAAAAAGAGAAATAATTGGATTTTTACCTGCATATCATTATTTTAGTTGTGAGAAAAATCATTTAAAATGCATGATTGTAAGAATTAAGTTGCTCAGCACTTGCACAAATAACTTCTCAGCTTCAAATATATTATTATTTATAAAGAGTTTTGACTGTTAAATGTCCCAGTGTACATTTGTAAATACGTATATGGGCAGCTATTTCAGTAGGTGAGAGCAGTATAAGCTAACAACCACATTTAATCTTTCAAAATTCTTTATAACACTTTAATAATACTGTACAGCAGCTTGCTTTGGTTTGAATTAATACTAACTCATAAACTGGCTGCAAATTTATCATACAAAAGGGTAGCTGTTCATATGAATGGCACATCCATGTATATTGATAAATATAGAAGGCAAAATTGTCTAGTGAAAATTGATAGTGCAAACATACAGTAATACAAACTTATTTAAATGCATTGTATTTATATACAAAAATGTCAAGCAAATTGGTGCTTTAATATTTTACTGGGCCACATTGAAAGAATGCTCAGAAAATTTAGGTCTTTAAAAAAGTATAGACATGAACCAGCACCTGGCTTATAGGTGCTGTGTGCTTACCTTGAGTAAAGCTTTTGAGAGTAAAGTCAAAGATTAGATCATATATTTACAGGGTCAGCAAATGATGTCAAGTTGCCCAAAGGAAAACCAGAGATCCTTGCTACATACATAGATGATGTTACAACAGTTCAGAAGGGCAAGGTCATGATAAGGTCAGATGGTAAGGTCAAGGTCATAAGGAACAAAGATTCCAAAGATGCTGTAAAAGCTGAAGAAGAAAGTGACATAAAAGTAAAGGAAGAGAAAATTGATGAAACAGAAAGTCAGACATTGAAAAAGAATTCAGATGATAGTAGTGGACCTGAAATGATTGAATCAGATGATGATAAGGAAATGGTTCAGGAAGAAATAAAGAAAACTAAGAAGAGTGGAAAGGGGAACAAGAAACAGAAGAAAAGGAAAGGTAAAGATGTAAATGAAGGATCAAATGGTAAAGATGTGGAAGTTATAGATTCTGATAACAACAACAAGGATGGTGTTCAAGTGAAAATTGGTAAAGGAAAGCAAAGTGAAACAGTGGAGAAAAGACAGAAAAAAAGGAAAGGTGATGAAAAAGGTGAAAAAGATGAAGATACACCTGTTGAAAAGAAAAAAGTCAAGAAGACTGAAGTTGTCACTGGAAAACAAGAGGAGAAAATGAGTAATAGAAATGCTAAGAAATTAAGCAAGAAAGGTAAAAAAGCAAAAAATGGGTGACAGAGTAAGCGCACACCTGTATGCATCTCTTGGAGGAAAGTTTTATCTTTTGGGTATTTGGAGGAAGGTTTCATCAATTTAATATGTGGTCAAAAAAGATTTTTATCTGACATCACACAGCTAGTAGAAAGAATGTTCAAAGGCTGCTCTTTAATTCAGTTAATTGGTATATTTTACATGATAGAAAATAAGAGTGTTCACAAGTGTACAAGATTCTGTTGAATGTTGTCATTCTACTAAGATCAAGCTCAAAAATAAAACATTTTCAATTTATTCCATTTGATAGAGCTTACATGTAATTTTCTGAGGACTGGATGCTTTTACGATGTTCATTTGTCAGACTTACTTGTCAGCTTAAAATACTAGCTGATGTACTGGTTAAGTGGGAGTACGACGTTAAACTTATTCAGGATAAAAAACATACAAATGAGACTTCAACAACAGTGCTTTTATTGTGTAAAATACGGTGTAGATACAATGCATTGCTTTTATTTTGGAATTGTTTTTGAGATGTTAATGACTAGCATATATATGAAATAAAATGGAATGAAGGATTTTACTATTGTTGGTAGACTGGATTTCCAATGTAGAAGTATAGTGAAATAAATACTGTACAGTACAAATGAGGGATGAGCATAAACTGCATTTCTTGTAAAGACCTACAGGTATGCTTCAGTTGAATGATATTATCAATGTTCCTGCTACATATGTACAAATCCAAATCTGAATAGAATTATACAGCGGATGCAAAAGTTTAAGCATATATCTTTATGCCATAATGATGCAGTATAAGTTGGAAGCATGGATGTACATTGTAATACTTTAAATTCAAATGATGTCAAATTTACACAAGTTGTTGGCTGTATTGAATGACATGGTGATTTTTCATGCTGGCTGAATGCATGCTACATGAAATACATTACAGAAACCTAGCAAGCAATTTGTTCCTTACTGGACTGTGCTGGGTACTCATTGCTATTGTACATACAGAAGCAATATAGGCAAAAATGAGAGAAACATTATTCAAACTTGCATTTAGTGGAAGGATACTCTATTTGGTTTAAGATAACATACAATATAAAATTGCTAGAGAATATTTACTTCAAGAGTCGAGCTTAAAATCAAATTCATTAGCTCTGTTCTTAGATTTAGGTGTTTGCCATGCTGTTAAGACTCTTTCCCCTATTTTTGTTCAAGTCACACTACCCAAAAGATGTAAACTTAAAATGCTCATATATGAATGCTTCAGGGACACAGAACATAATAAAATGAAGCTTGAACTTGTGCAGTTTGTTCAACAAAACCATTCATTTGTTTTCTTAATAGTGTAGATATAACTCCAAATATGATCTTGTTGCTGTTAGCAAACCTGGCATGATAAGTTCTTATTTCTGGATCATCATTAGTACAACATTCACATCTGGGAGGTTAGGGGTGCGTAAACAAAATCAGCATTGTGAAGTTTGCTCTGATTTTCATTCATCAAACTTGAAATTATATTTTGGACATTTTTTACTACTTTTGTTTAACCTTGCATTACATATAGTTCTTACCTGTATACAGACTAACATCTAACAAACAACACATATCTAACAAACTGAACTTTACATTTAAAGCAGTATACCATTTGTGTCCCTCACATTTTTAACTTTACCCAGGATAACTTGCTATTTGATTCAATACCCATTAAAATATAGAAAAAATCACTATCCTACTTCAAAATTGCACTCCACAATTTCTGTTGTCTATGTTCTCGCTAATATCTTTGTTAGCATCTTTCTTGATGGGTACACTTCTTACTTACTGGATAATTTTCTTATAAATTTAGCAAAGACACAAATCATTTAAAATAAGTGTTTTTTCTTAAAAACTGATAATAAAAAACATGTCAAATAATGAGCCAACATAACTCGTGGTTTAACCAATAGTGTGTCCTAATACAAATACATATAACTGCAGTGCCAAAAGCCTTATGGATAGGGTGACAACCAAAGACAAAATGACTGTTCCATACATTTGTTGTGTTGTTGATAAACATTTTTCTAGCATGTTTATAGCCTGGAAATCTTTCAACACAATAAGGTCAGCAAAATGACAATGAGGAATCCACAAATCCTAAACTTATCTTGTTTTCGTGTTACTAAATTTATAAAATTACTAGCCTTTTGCCAATTTTGGATACTGTAGTAACCTGATTGGTGCTTAATCATTCATAGGGAGGTGCAGGCTCACTGTGACCTCCATTTGTTGCAACAGCAAAAACAATAAGTTAATATAATACTGAAAGAAAAAATGAGCAAATTTTAAGAAAAAACAATCAGGAAGACTCACAACAGCATACAAGCCATGTAAATATAACTTTAAGTCACATTAATATAAAACTACATGAAGATTTTAGATAGAGTGCAACTTGAAAACATACATGTATTAGCTTGCAAATAACGTTTGCAATTTCCTAATTCTCACAACACTTCCATATTTGTACACCAATATAATTTAAGATTCATGAACCTGACACCACTAAAATACTTACACAGCAGCAACAATATAAAATAATTTCAAAAAAAGTAAAATATCCAAAAATTCAAAATGCCTCCATTTCACCAGCAAACAATAATAATCACCTGTATTAACCCACATTTAACCTTCTCCTCACATTACTTTTGTTCGATATAATTCCAAAATCACAGCTCTTTGTAAACTTTGATGTTGGTGGTCCCAAAATAAATTAAAAAATGGCACAACAAACTTCAACAAATCACATTATACATGTACTAAAATACAAATAACTTTGATGTTGGCTCAATGAACTTACTTTTATACTTCTTCCAAAATAAGTGCATAAGAATGCTTCATCTTACAAATATTGAGGTATGAAACATTCTAGGATTAAAAAAGTCGCTATTGTCATATCAGCAAATATTAAGATCTAATGAAAAGAAAAACACTGGTTTACAGTTTATGTTTAAAATTGATCTTTTTTTAATGCAAATCCGCTTGAACTTTGTATTTATTGCTACCATTCCCAGAAGACTTACAAGATATATGGCAAGGTTATTTAATACAATATTTGTTCCCTTTGAAATCCATCAGTCCCCGACACATCACTGTAGTTCCGTGACATCGAACTCATTGCCTTGTTTGTTAACACAAGCTCTATTTCCTGGTAGTCCACCAATCTCTGTACATCCTTATCTTTACGCACTATTGTGTTCGGTAATTTTCTGATTTTGTGAACCATATGCTTATCTACTCCCAGTTCTTTAGTTAGAAGCGACAATAGAGCGTCATATGTAAGTTTATTTCTGTCTATTTCAACTTCAATGAAATCTCTCTCCATGGAATATGCCACTCTTGCTTTAAGAACGAGTTCTGAAAAACACAATATACCCATCGCTAGTAAATGTACATGTAAAACAAATGTACAGCAAAGAACAACTATTTCCCTATAAATGTACATGTAAAGCAAATGTACAGCAAAGAACAACTATTTCCCTATGAATGTACATGTAAAGCAAATGTACAGCAAAGAACAACTATTTCCCTATAAATGTACATGTAAAGCAAATGTACAGCAAAGAACAACTATTTCCCTATAAATGTACATGTATACAGTATATAGAACAAGTATTTCATTAGAAACCTGATCTAACCTTTTGTGTGCTTAATTTTACAATGTCACTTCAATATATCCTCTTTAATATAGCTACATGAAAGTCAAGGATATGAGACAAAATAATGTACACTTGCTAGATAGAAATGATGCAGAAAAAGAACTTCTTTAAATTTATACAAAGAATGAAGATGAGGATGAGACTGATCATGTGATACATGTATATGAACTTGAGGATGAGACTGATCATGTGATACTAGTATATGAACTTGAGGATGAGACTGATCATGTGATACTAGTATATGAACTTGAGGATGAGACTGATCATGTGATACATGTATATGAACTCGTCTACCAAGTTCCTTCAATATTAGATAACATGTTTTTTAAGGTGAAAGGCTGTCAAGTTATCATCTGGCAATTGATGAAGATAACTACACTGTCCACTTATTTTGTTTCCATGTCACTTCTTATCATTCTCTCAATACATGACAACATATCCATTTTCAATACTTTAATACAATTAGTTTCAATGACAACATATCCATTTTCAGTACTTAAGCACCTAACATTGAAAGTACATTAAAATATTCTCCTTTTCTACATACTTACTGATTTATCATCTGTTGGTTAATAGCTATCTAACAATACATACAAGTTATGAGTCTTGGGCAAGTTTTCATCACTATGTGAGAGTCTGATGCTTACCTTTAGGGTCTACTGGGCCAGCTCTGACATTCTGTGCTATAGGATTGTACTGTGCATGTGTAGAAATGTCTGGAACAGGATTTGGTTCATCTGCTCTTTCACCAAGGTAAGGGAACACAGGATGCTTCAGGTAACTAGGCGTGATTGATAACTGGGTTGCTTCATTGGCAGTACCAGAATCTGTAAAAGAAATCTGTTTTTATCCTAGGGATGACCATCTCGGTTAAAAATGCATCCTTATCCAGATACATGCCATGTTCAGGTCTTTGCAATGGTGGTATTATTTCATGGCTTTTATTTGGTCATTTGAAGATGAACTAATGAGACAACATAAACTGTCCTATGACTATTTAATGTTACAACAACATTTGACTTCAATCAGGCTCTGAAAATGCCATGAGCAATTCTTAATTTGAAATAGTTTCTTTGGAAAAGTCAGACCCATGCCACAACTGACAATTCTCGTCAGAAAAAAAATCAAATTATGTACAAACTTCACATCAAATCATAAGATGTTACAAGAAGGCTGTTCTGGCAGCTGATTCTTATATTCTAAAACACACTTTCTCTCTAAATTTCAGTCAAACACAAATACAGGATTTTGTCCAGAAGATTGTTTGCTTTATATTTTTATATATCAAAAGTTTATCTTAGATATGAAACAGGGAATGTGCTTACAGTCTAGAATGTGTCGGATTTCTGCAGTGTTTGTTAACTGTGCTGGTACTTCTTTGCTGGAGTTTTGTACGTTCTTGTCTGCACCTTTAGACAGGAGGTATTTCACTGCAGCAACATGATTCCTCTTACATGCCCAGTGTAATGCTGTCCTGTAAGTCATACCAAGACAGGTAAATAGGGAGATTACAAATCATTCATTCAGAATGAACATCAGTTGTTTTCATCATTTATCAGAATAAGATCACAATCACAATTTTTCAAACTTATTATATATTTTTCTTATGTTATTTATGTTTAAAGCTGCTTTAGATAGTTTTAATACTATCACCATCTTCATCATACTGGTAATCACATCTCTCTGCAAAAAGTTTACTCACGATACGGTTAAAATGGGCCATATTTTATACCACATAGGCTTAGTTACAGTAAAGTATTCCAGCAAGAACAGTAATTACCAGTCAGTACAAAATTTACTGACTTTTGCAGGCTTAAAGCAGAAACTGAAAATAAGTCTGTTTCAATACGTTGTTGTCAGAAACATTTTCTAACTAAAACTTTGCCTGATGACCTATGACCAACTGATTTCTGATTAGCTTAACATTGACGAGTAATAAGCAAGTCTGACCATACTGACATAATTACAAACAAAAGATCCACTTAGCTATAAACAAATATTAGGTTAACATGATTTACATCATGTTTCACCTGTTCTATGGGTATCTATTCATTTCAGAGCATGCTTGTTATGGCAAACTGCAAGGTTATGCTAAACAAGGAATTCTTAGAAAATTAATATTAAGTGCATGCATTTGGAAACTCAAAATGTTAAACATGGAAATTACCAGCCATTCATGGTATTTTGTGAATTAACATTCGTATTGTCATGTTCAATCAGTTTCTTTAGTTGATCTAAATCGCCGGTACAGGCAGATTCGCGCAACTTCTCTTCTTTTTCTGCTTCTGGGTTCATCATTTTCTATGAAATAATGTGATAATATGTGATGTGTAGACTTGTTTTTGGTGAAATGTTTATCTCGTCACCGATTTTAGAAATTTCACGCAGTGCTATTTTCACGAACAGCCGGGGACATCCTTATTCTGCGGCCCTGCGGCCCTATTTGCGGCCCTATTTGCGGCCTCATTTGCGGCTCTAGTTTTATCACCTTTTGTTCTGTAATTGTCATAGTATATGTAAAACAAATAATAGCGATTGGATAATAACATATAACATATATTTCATGTAAATATTAGATATATATAATGGATGAAATTATTATTTACGCATATAAAATCTAAATTTTTATTACTGGGAGTCAAATCAATGAACGTATCTGCATTTTATGTATTGTATCTGATATATCATAGTGATAGGCAAATATTTGTTTTTATTCTTTAATTGTAAAAAACCAATAATTCTGTTTGATTTTAAACAAAGTTTTTGATTTCTTATTGTATTGTTTTATGTCATAGATAAGATGAAAAGGCGCACGTTCCTATTTGTTTTGAAGTTTGTATGACGCAATTATATATTAAAATTAGCACCACAATCAATGGTACTGATTTAACTTTTATATGTTTGTTTGATGAACATCATTATAGAATAATTGAATTAAATATGAAATAAACTGATACTGATATATACCACAAAATCATTTTATGGTCCTAATGAATTTCTATTTATCTATATTCTTTTCTTCATTTATACAAACCCAGGCTTAGATTGCACGTGCTGGTGCTGAAAACGAAGTTACATAGGCGTAAGGCTATTTCGGGATACACTGTAGACGTACAGAATATTAACTAAAAAATAATTATTAAACTATCAGTTACAATGTTTGGTAAATGGTTGGCTGATATTAGGTTAAGTTCTAAATATAATATATAAAATCTTCATTTCAGCATTATAATTAATGTATCAGTGAAAATGAAGAAATCATGGTATATTGTATTGTTATGTATCGTATAAGTAAATATGTACATGTTGTAATACATGTTGTTAATGATATGCATGGTAAAACAACAACAAAAAAACAACTTGTTTATTGCTAATTACGGTCACGCGTCAACCCAATAAACATATACATTCCGATATCCGATAATGCAATCATCGGATTATCGCGTCTATTTAATGTGTGTCGATCCCGTTTTTATGTCTGTGGGATAGAATTAAACTGGAAAAAATACTGTAAAAAATAAGTTTTAGTATGTTTTTTTTCTTCTATTTTTTCCAGGTCGTGCGCATACATTGTGGAAAGGTTTTCTTATGTTGTGTAGATTTTACTTTTATCCTTTATAAAAAATATTTACATGGTGATAAAGTATTTTATTCAATAGTTTATATAATTATTAATTAAATTCTGCTAGATTATGTTTTGTATATTTCATTCATTATATATTATATTTAAATGAAATATATGTAATAAATTATTATCCACTCATTATTATTTGTTGTAACAAAGGCCTGTACTATGACAATTACAGAACAAAAGGTGATAAAACTAGAGCCGCAAATGAGGCCGCAATAGGGCCGCAAAGAGGGCCGCAAATAGGGCCGCAGGGCCGCAGAATAAGGATGTCCAACAGCCGGAAACATGTGAGAAAAGTGAAAAATTGAATTCTAAGTCCGTTTCTTTAGTATTCCAATTTGACAGTTGTTTTTACGGTGATATTTCTTGTTGTAAAAGATTTTTTAAAGACGATGAGCCAGTTAAAGAGCAGGTAATTGTTATTAATGATACGGTAATTGTCTTCTTCTTAGTAGAATAATACCCGGACAAAACAATGTTTGCAGTGTTTTAGAACTGCTGTTTTTAGGCAGTTGTATGACTATTATAAGATTGATGTTATATGCAACAAGAAATTTTATAATTTTGGTCAAATACATTATTTATCAACATAAGATATATGGTAGACATGTTTTATTTGAAGTACTGAGCTGATTTTTGTGTTAACTCCACTGTCATCAAACATGAAATGATATGATTTAAATTATTTATTAGAGTTAATCCTTCATTGATTCAGAAAAGTGCCTGAGTTACTAAAACAGTTTAACCTTTCATTATAATAGTAAAGTTAGATCTATCTCCCAGTAATGTCAAACAGATTCATGTCAAACCCCTCGCGGAGACATTGACTAAGTTCATCACATGCACATTGTCAAAATGGTTACAGTATTGGAGGTTTTGGTAAATGACAAGTTCAGTAAATTGATTTTATGTAGGAAATTGCTTAAAGTTTTGGCAAAAAGGATTACGGATGTAATTCAAACATTAACTGCAATTATCAGGTCGACAAGTACAAAAATGTTTGATCATGCAGAGTACATTAAATTTTATTTTATTCTTTTCCATTTTAAATATTACTACAGTGAAACTTGGTTATAAGGAACTCGTCCGGACCATGACATTTAGTTTGCTTTATCCGAACATTCTTACAAACAATATAAGGAATAGTATCTTCAGAAATCAAAATGAATCGTTCAATTTTGCATGTGCTGTGGGTTTTTAAAAAGGATTTTGGATAATTACTGTTACTAGGATTTAAATTTTCACTTCTGTTTTGTGAGTTTGTGAGGTTTAACTTAAAGCCCTGTATGTGTCTGACTAAGAAATGTTTCACAAATGTGTGAAAACTGATTTACTTATTAACTTATTTTTCTGTTTGAAAGTTGTAAAAAATTTAACAGCAGCATCTCTTCTCCATAATTTTCTCAGTTGCCATTCGGGTTTCCAACTGATGCATTTGCTTCCTTCTGGCAGTTTTCATTGTTGTATGTTTACTATATATATTTCAGTTTTGCTGTAAAGAGTAAATTTGAAGCATTCTACACAGGTGGAAAGATTCAGGTAACAAAACCTTTTACTGCTTCAAATAATGACTGCTATGTTGCAACTCGAATAAAAGATGAAATGAAATAAGGAAGATTTATAACCGTTTTCCACAGTTTTGGTGTAACATCAGTACAACTGCACTGAAACATCCATATGTATATTCAGTCACATTACATCTGTCATTCATATATTTAATGATTGACAAGGAAAGACTTAACAAACAGCATTTACAGTGGTTAAAGTGACTTACAGATGATAAAAAAGAAAATGTTTATACATATAAAAAATCTGATTGTAATTTTGAAGAACATATGTCCAAACTAAGTTACTGTCTCATTTTTGTTATAGAAACACATCATAATATAAAATTGCTAGACTTTTATCGGTAAAAAAAAATTACCCCTAAGACACGGGGTAGATGCATTGTTTATATTGTTAAATTTGACATTCGTAAAGAACATTCCTCAGTGGCTCAGTAGTCTGGGCCGCTGCTCCTGATTTTACTGACCTGAAGTGCATGTCTGACCATTTCAAAACTGTCTAAAACTATTTCTTTTTTCTTCAGTTTTCAAAATGTATAGAAACATAAAATTATGTTGTTGTTTTTTCATAGTATATTAACTTACCTTTAATTATGAAAAAAAAAATCTTAAGTTAAATTCTGTGAGGCAGTGACTTTAAAATGTAGAGTCACAGGAATGATAAAAAGAGATGAATTGTATATGTAGGGGTAATACAGAAATTAAGTTGCAGTCGGTGTACAAGTTATGTTCTTTCTGAAAATCAACTATTCACTAATTGAAAGTTTCTTCTTTATAATAATGACATTGAAAATTTTTTGTGTAGGTGTCATCTGATGGGGTGTACATGTTCTGTGGTTGTGGTAACAAGATAAATATTCTTGAAGTAGAAACTGGAAAAGTTCACACCACCATCGGAGAGGAAGAAGATGAAGAAATCTCCACTTTTTGTCTTACACCTGATGATCAGGTACTGTATATGGAATAGCTTATTCATTTAGTGGAAAGCGTGCAGCTCCAGCTGGGATTCAGACTGCAGGACTGCAGATCTTTTGGCTCACAATGCTGACACTACTAGTATAGTTATTAATGGTGTCTCACTTTGAAATAATCCTCCTGGCTTATTGTGTGACATTGATATTTATTTACAGTGGAACTTCCAAAAACCGGACCTTCTAAAAACTGGAAACTTCTGAAAACTGAACGATTTGCTCAGTCCCGAAATTTCTCCTTCTGTTTCCTATATAAATCATACTTCTGAAATTCGGAACTTTTGAATTCTGAATTTCGGACAATTCTTCCGTAAAATTTAGTTCATATCAATGCTGTTTTACTTCCAAATACCGGAAAAATAAAAAAGCGCAAAAGACAGACCTAAGATTGCAAACCCTGTGGCAAACATTTCACATCTGTATCTATTGTGTACCAATTAGCGGTGACCGTTTATTTTGACATCCGTTAGAATAACAAGTTGTTAATTTATGATTGAAATGCAGCCGATTATATCGATAATTAGATAGCGGTAAATAGTTAAAGTGGATAAATAGCAGGTGTTTGCTACAAGCAACTTTAAGGATGAAATTGTAATTGGGATGTCTTAAAGCGTATTTAACTAGCCAACATCAGCCAATGTGTTGGTAATTGTAATTGGCAGTTGTTTTTTTTCAAACTTTTAAAATTTCAAAGGCGGTTGGTGAAAACAGCAAAATTTAGCAAATAAAGAGGTCTTTAAATGTTTTTTTTCAAACTTTTAAAATTTCAAAGGCGGTTGGTGAAAACAGCAAAATTTAGCAAATAAAGAGGTCTTTAAATCATGAGATTTTATGAAATACTCATCTGTTTTAAAGGTATGCAAAATATAGCTTTGTTCTGATATATAGAAACATGTTTGCACATAATATAGTATACATGTATATATATTTGAAAACCTATGACATTTTTTTTCTAATAAAATATACATGTGTAGAATCTTTTCATTAATTTAAGTTTAGCATTTTGTTTCCCATGTTACAAACGCTGTTATGCTTAACAATACTGACTGCGTTCACTATCATAAAGAACAACTGGTGTTTGGCACCTTTACTTGTCTGGATCATTCGGACTTCTGAATTCCGGAAACTTCCAAAATCTGAACTTTTTGGCCGGTCCCATGGGTGTTCGGTTTTCAGAAGTTCCGCTGTATTTGGCAGATGACTGCTCCAGCATCATTTGAGGCTAAGACTTCACCTAACCATTTCTGCTTTGTATTAGTGGAGCTTTAAAGGTGACCTGGTTTTCAGATTACTTCTTTTGGTGGGTTTTTGTGTCGCCCTTTTGAAGAAAAGGCGATACATAGGGATCGCTTTGTCCGTCGGTCCGTCACGAAAACTTAACGTTGGCTATAACTTTGCCATTTCTAAACATTATCTTATCAAACTTTCAAATTGTATTGCTTATGACAACAGGGTCGGGTTGATGCCAAAATTTCTAGGTCAAGGTCACATTTGACAGAGTTATGCCCCTTTTTATACATGGATTTGTCATGAAAACTTAACATTGGGAATAACTTTGCCATTTCTTAACATTTCAACATCAAACTTTCAAATTATATTGCTTACGACAACAGGGTCATGATGATGCCAAAATGTGTAGGTCAAGATCACAATTGACAGAGTTATGCCCCTTTTTGTACTTGGATTTTGTCATGAAAACTTAACATTGGCTATAACAATTCCATTTCTTAATGTTTCTTTATCAAACTTTCCAGTTGTAATGCTTACAATTGTATCACTTAAGACAACACCATTTCTCAAGGGCAGATAACCCTCAAATTTATTTTTGCAATGTTATGCCCCTTTTTCAAGTTAAAATTTCTTGGTTAACCTTTTTCTTTATGTCCATGTCTCAAAAAGTGTCAAGGATATTCCATTCAAACTTGGAATACTTGATCACCAGCAAGACCCCTGCAAAGATTGTTGGTACCCATGTCCCTGGGGTCACAGTTAGCCCCACCCCAAGGGGTCACTTGATTTTGCTTATACTTATATATAGGAAAAAAACTTCTTAAGCCTAGAAATAAAATATTAACTGACATGAGATGGGTGGGTACTCCCCCGCCCACCGTCCCCT
The DNA here is from genome assembly GCA_012932295.1 of Cyclina sinensis. Classification (NCBI taxonomy): domain Eukaryota; kingdom Metazoa; phylum Mollusca; class Bivalvia; order Venerida; family Veneridae; genus Cyclina; species Cyclina sinensis. The sequence goes on from JAAONU010000001.1 coordinate 23,580,448, forward strand.
CTGCATGGGGACCCCCCCCCCCCCCCCTGGACCCAATTTTTTTTTTTAAATTTTAAAACATAGGTACTTTACTCCCCATCCTACCTCAAACCCCCCCCCCCCAAAACCAGTCCCCACCCCCACCCCGGGCCGATTTTTTTTTTTTTTTAAATGTACTTGACTCCCCATCCACCCTGAAACCCCCCCCCCCCCCCCCCCAACTAGTCACCCCCCCCCCCCCCCCACTTTTTTCTTTTACCCCCCCCCCCCCCCCCCCCCGGCCTTTTTTTTTTAAATTTTAATACATAGGTACTTGACTCCCCATCCAATCACCAAACCATTCCACCCTCCACCCCCCCTGGGTGTTTTTTGTTTCTTTCTGTTTTTTTTTTAATACATAGGTACTTCACTTCCCATCACACACTCACACACACCCCACTATCGGGGCCCAAAGTTTTTTTTTTTTTTTTTTTTTTACTACATAACTACTTGACCCAATTTTTTTTTTCATCTTGTATGACTAGGTACTTGCCCTGCCCCAGTCAAATTTTTTTCACTTGGGCCTCTTGTTTAACTTGGCTTATAATTAATTATCCAGCACTGAGAAAAGTGGAGCATGCTGTCTGTGAACAGGTATTGTTGTACTTTGACTAGCATGCTGTCTTTTCCAGCAGGCTCTTGTTTACCTGTTTAGTTATTCTAACAGAGTACCCAAGGGCGACACAAGTGTTCCACCGAACACCCATCTAGTTTATACCCCCACCAGAATCTGTTTGCTGGGATATGTAGGAGTCATCTTACAGTCGGTCAGCTAGTCCTTTGAAGAAATCTTAATATGATGTGATCTAAGACTATCAATTTCAATCCATAAATAAGTGTAGATGTGCTTGATGCATTTTTCATGCCCACCAAAGTGCGCTCTACAGGATTACATCACATCATAGCAAAGAGTTGTGATGTGAAGCACTTCTGCATTTTTAGGACTATCAGTTTTGAAAGTCAATGTAAATGTTTACCAATAAGTGTAGGTGTGCAAGACACATTTTTCATGCGCACCAGTGATGCCACTGCAGTTATATGGCATTTCATAGCAAAATTTTGTCAAGCAAGCTACATGTATTTTCACACTTCTAGGACTAAAATTTGAAACTTAGTTTTCATGCCCATTTTCTTTTGACAAGGCGGTATTGAAGGGGTATTAATCACATTCAGTGATAGCTCTAATTTTTTTTTAAACTGTTGATACTTGTGGGTTTTTAAAATACCTTCTTCAAAAATCTGGTGGTATCTTAACATGAAGGTCACAGTTACTGGATTGAAATGACTGGCTCATAGAAATTATAATATAAATGTAAGTACCATTGTTCAGCTGGTTGTTCAGTTGTTGGAGAAATTATTTTATATATTTACAATATTTTCAGTATGTTATATTGGCAACACAGCAGCTGCTGTTACGACAGTGGGACTGGCGAGAGAGGAAACTTGTTAGAACTTGGAAGGTAAAATACCATCTCATATGTAGATAGAATTGGAAGGTTTTAGTTCAGAGGCATCATATGTCTTTAAAAGCAAAACAATACTTTGTCAGGTTCTTGTAAAGGAATGTTCAAAATTCTAGCGGGGAAACATTGATATCATTAACAACATACACTGAAAATTGCCAGTGAAATAAATGCAGTTACAGGTTGTTGTTATTCTCAATCTGCTAAATTATACAAGCGTATCAGGTGTATCAAGTTTTAGTGTATTTTGCTGCCTTCTATTTCCATGGTTTCCCTCATAGAAAATTTTGGAGATGACTGAGTTGAAATGATTGCAGAGAGAAAATGATCCCTACCGGTATTTTCATTTAATTCTTGCATCAAGAGTTAAAATCAAAATGTTTAAAACAAATTCTTAAGAGACTTCATCTGAGAAATTTAGCAATTCTGTTTAGCTATTTTCACCATTGTTCATGTCTGGTCATGTGAGGATGCCGTATTGTTACTGAAGATGATGGTGTATATTTCAGGCGATACATTTTGCCCCTGTGGTATCAATGGCGTTTGACTGTACATCAACATTGCTTGCAACAGGAGGTGCAGACTCTAGCATCAAGCTGTGGGACATTGAGAAACAGTATTGTACACATAACTTGCGTGGACATCAGGGCATTATCAGGTAAAGCATTGCTGTCATTTCTTCTGTTATCAGTAGTTATATGTGTAATTGTAGAACTGCATTTTATAGCATGAAGTTGAATTTCTGCTTGCATTAAGATTTGTTTTCAGAACAGAAAGGTAAAGAGAAAAAAAAATCTGTTATTAGTCCTTTGTTGGGTTAAAAAGGGCCATTCCAATAAAACATAATTTTTTATATATCTCACCCCTGAAGGCAAAACAAAGAAATTCTGAAGAGATGGTCATTTTTTTTTTTTTTTTTTTTTTTGGGGGGGGGGGGGTTCTTTTCTTTCACATCTAAAAGGGGTTTGTCCATTTGAAAGTGCCTTCCTGGTCAGGGCTAGCCCTGGATCAAAATTTGCTTGAGCCAAATGTATTTTCGGCGCGGAAAAGGGGGAGGGTGCGGGAGGGGCAGTACCCCTCCCGCGTCGAAATTTTTTTGAATTTTCATTGGTAAATGGTGCTCTCTGAGGCACTCTGAACCATTATGCTCTTTGATTATCAGACGAGTAAAATGACTCAGATTAAAACAATTGGTGTTTTCCTACTAAAAAATAAGCACAAATCAATATAAATAAAATAATTTATTTATCATAATATTTTTATGCACTGTAACAAATCAAAGTACATGATATTTACATATGATACAAGCTAATGCAGAACCACAAGAATTGAGGATCATATGTTAACCAAGAATTGCCATTTTTTCAAGTATCTAAAAAATTTCTAGCTGTGTTTGATTTCATTTTTTTAGGGGTTGAAGTTGAACTGTCTAAATCAAGTTTACGTTTTGGTGCCATTTTTGATTTTTTGCATAAATTTATTTTGTGCCTATCTGATTAGCCTCCGTAAAAATTCAGTATATATACCTTTGTACATATACTCAAAAACACCTTTCATAATTACTGACAATGAAAATTAAAAGAAACGTATCGAAAACGTGTGAAAGAATTTATTCCAGTTGCTACCAAATATTTCCACTTAATCCCATCAACCGCATTATTTATCCTTTAAAAAGTTAAGTGCCGACGATGATCACTTGATTGAGCCGCTGTTTGTAAAAACAATCATCCGTGATTATTGACTATGATCGAGCTAATTGGTTCACGAACAACTTGACACATATTTAATCTGTTTATTGCCACAAACTGACACTCAAATGCATATTACCGGATATTACAACACGTGGACTGCGTCTATTGATTTATTACTAGTTTACCGCTATTGGTGTCGGAAAACCAGTCATCCGCCTCGATCTGAGCTAAACATTCTATTTTTTGACTCGGGGATTTCCCAAAATGTCGAAAGTCATACTTTTAGCGTGTTTTCGCCAATCTTGATTTTTTTGAGCCAATTTTCGCAATTTGGAGCCATTGGCACCGTTGGCGAACGCCAGCGCGAGCCCTGCTGGTGTTGCATAAATGTTTCACTACTGAATAGCTCTAAAGAAGATATAATAAGTCTCACTGAATATTTTCAGACAAATAGAACAAAAATAAAGACAGTTTCTGAGTTTAATATCAGTTTTGTCTAATGTCAGAGGTACAGCAAATTTAGTCTTAAGAAATAAAGCATGTAACTATCTCACCATGAATATTTTGTTTATCTTGCAGTGTTGTAGCTTTTCATCCAGACATTTCCCGTCTCCTGTTGTACACTGCGGGTGAAGACTATAAGATTAGAGTCTGGAACCTAAAGAACAGTAAATGTATAGCTGAGGTGGCAGCCCACTACAGCCTTGTTACTTGTATAGGCTTTTCAGCAGATGGGTCAGATGTCTATACGTAAGTGTTAAAAAGCCAGAGCATTTCAGGATGTCTCATAAAATGATATAGGGTGAATGTCATTTTGTTACTTGCATCCTCATAAAAAAAAAATCTTCTGCAGATTTCATTTAAATTAATTGAAACAAAGTGCAAGTTTTTCCTGTAATGAATTGTATAAATTATGCACTCAAATATCAATGGCCAGTCAGTATGTTATAAAAAAATATTGCAGTGACATTTGTGGAACAAAGAATTTTATTGCAGCTGTGTCATGTATTACATGTGTATGTGATGAAAATATCTGCTTACTATGATTACACAATGTATGTACATTTTGAATGCATGTGAAGAGTTTTTCTCTACAAACCAGGACTGGAAGAGATGGTGTAGTGAGCATTCTTGATGCAGAAAGCCATGCTGTTAAGAAAACTATTCCAGTGTTTGAGGTAATCTGTTTCATAGGAAACTTGTTGGTTTGAATTAAATGATTAATACATGTATAAATGAAATGGAATATTTAGAGTTCAGCTGATTATAAATAATTCAGAATGTTTTTCGTCTCTTAAAAAGTTTACTATTTCCAGGTTTCTATTGAAGATTTACACATATCTATGTCATTTTAAAAGCTTTTTTTTTCTCCATTTGTTGCATGTATAGGTAGTGGAGTCCCTGGTGATACTTCCAGAGGACACTGACTACCCAGCTATCAATGTAGACAGTGAAAGTATATACTTCATCACTGCTGGAAACAAAGGTAGGATTACAGGCAATGGTATATTGAGAAACTCAAACTCCATCATAAAAATGTAGATTGCCTTCTGTGGTTGAAAATAATTTTCCTCATTTTAAGAAAAATGGGAACCAAACTCCCATTGCCAGTATAAAATGAACAGGTACTTAAGAAAATTACTTGATTATCTCTAAAGTAATATTTCTGTGTTTGTTTGGGAAGTTTTATTCCTTCAAGCTTTGAACTGTCTTTGTTTACGTTGAGTATAGACATTAACAAAATCTTGTTTTGAAACATGTTGTTTAAGACCCATACATCTCTCAGAAACAATCAGTTTGAGTACAAAAAATGGGAAATCAGGTTGTGTCCTATCATTTATCAGCTTTTATGTACAATGGGACTTTAATAATTATTTACTCTAGGTAACCTTCGACTGTGGAACTCGGACTCTGGAAAGTGTGTGTTTACGACAGATGCTGTACATTCCAAACACCAGATAGCAGGGGACTTGAGTGCAGTCAAGCAAGAAGCAGACGACAGTCAGAATATTGTACAGATGATCTATAACAAACAGAAGAATAATATAACAGTAGTAACATATGATCAGAATATCTCCATCTTAAGCCTGGAGAAACTAAGGCTTCAGAAACAGGTAATTCACTCAAGATGGTAGATATAATATTTCAGACTAGAGATATTAGTGTTCAGGTACCTGACACAAAAGTATTAAATGTGTAAGTTGAAATGAAAATTCCTTGACAGGGGTAACTTTCCAAGGGTTTTAAATGAAAAATAAGTCACTTAAAGAAAAGTGTTGCAAGAATGTTGCCAAAGTTAAGATTCCAGAACAAATGATTAGAAAAAATTTGTTAACTTTAAAAACTGCTGAAAAGAAAATGTTTTTTCTGGACCTTATATATACTGTGAAATCATTTAATTTCACAAGGTTGAAATATCACACAAACTGCAAAACTGGTGAGTTTGCACTGTCCTAAATTTGTGCATTTCTTATTTGAAATGACTTTATTACAATGATGAAAAGAAAAGGAGACAACAGTTGTATTGTGTATGATCATGCTGTCACTTATTTGCTTGTTAAGCTGTCTGCTTTGAATAAACAGAGGTGGGAAAATTCATCCTAAGTGAACAAAAATCATTTCACAGTACTTAATGAAATAAAAGTAAATGGTGGAATAAAGACTGTTTAGACAAGAAAATGAATTATTTTTGATAATACAGGTTAAGTTAAATTCGTGTTTTCATCACTGTATACCATCATGATTACAATATTCACAAGAAATGTAAAGAGAAGTAAATAAAGTATTATTTTGACAAAAATATGATTTATTAAAGCCAATAAAACTGGAACTGTTTGATTTAGTTTGCAGGAAACAATGACGAGATCCTGGATGTCCAGTATTTTGGAGAGGATGAGAAGTTTGCTGTTGTCGCCACAAATAGTCGGCATATCAAAGTTTTTGAGTTGTCAAATTGCGACTGTGAGATTCTTTATGGTCACACAGACTTAGTACTGTCTATTGATGTTGTTCCCAAGTCAGACATGTTCATCAGTGGTGCAAAGGTAGTATTTAACTCAGGAGAAAAACTTCTGTGACTCAATACAGTTTTTTTTTTTACAAAATTGATCTAACTTGGATATGATTTTTATGCCCCCGCCATGATAATGGGGAGCGGGCATATAGTGTTGACTCTGTCCATGTGTGTGTGATGTTCGTGTCCGGCTCATGACTTTGTTATGCATAGTTGGATTTCGAAATAATTTGGCATAACTGATCATCATATGAAGTTGACATGTTGCCTGCAAGAAACATGTCCCTCCCTCAAAGGTCAAGGTCACAGTGGACACTTGAAGTTTTGGCTTATTCCTTATATGGATAGAGTGAAAGAGTTGTTCATTTCCGGCTCATAACTTTGTTGTGCATGGTTGGATTTCGAAATAATTTGGCATAAGTGATCATCATGTGAATTTGACGAGTCGCATGCAAGAAACAATCATGTGGCTCACTCAAAGGTCAAGGTCACTGTGGACATTTGAATTTTTGGCTTATTCCCGATATGGATATAGTGAAATAGTGATATACCAAGTTGGTGTCCAGTGTTACTAAGCGGTGGCATCTGTGTCCTTTGGACACATTTCAAGTTTTTTTTAGCTCACCTGAGCACTTTGTGCTCAAGGTTAGCTTTTAGGATCACCCTGTGTCCATCGTGTGTCGTGCTTTAAACAACATCTCCTCCTAAACCACTGGGCCAAAGTTGATGAAACTTGCCATGGATGTTCCTTGCATGAAGCTCTTCCAAAGTTGTTTAAAGAAATCAATTCCATGCAGAACTCTGGTTGCCATTGCAACCTAAAGGAAAAACTTTAAAAATCTTCTTGTCTGAAACCACAAGGCCTAGAGCTTAGATATTTGGCATTTAGCACCCTCAAATAAAACTCTACAAAATTGTTCAAATTATGTCCCCTGGGTCAAAATTGGCCATGCCCCAGGGTTCTCTTGGTTTACATATAGTTATATAGGAAAAACATGAAAAATCATTTTTCTCCGAAACTAATAGGACTAGCCCTTAGATATTTGGAGTATTGTGTAGAAAACCTTTACCAGTATTGTTTATTTGTTGGCCCTGGGGTCAAAATTGGCCCCGCCCCGGGGGCCCTTAATATGTAAAAAAGGCAATCTTTAAAAATCTTCATACTGGAAACCTCAGTGCCTACAGCTTAGATATTTGGTATAATATTATGTAGCATTGTCTAGTGGATGTCTACCATGTTTGTTCAAATTATGTTCCATGGGTCAAAATTGGCCACGCCCCAGGGTTCTCTTGGTTTACATAGATTTATATAGGAAAAACATGAAAAATAATTTTTCTCAAAAACAAATAGGTCTAGACCTTAGATATTTGGTGTTGAGTATTGTGTAAAGAACCTTTACCAATATTGTTTAAATGTTGGCCCTGGGGTCAAAATTTGCCCCGCCCGGGGGGCCCTTAATATGTAAAAAAAGAAATCTTAAAAAATCTTCTTGTCTGAAACCACAGGGCCTAGAATTTTAAAATTTGGCATGAAGCAAGCTTTATCAAGCTTTTTCAAATTATTAGGTTAAATGTCACGAAGCTAAAAATAGATTTATCTGCTGTACCTCATAGACCCTTCATTTATAGACCAATATCTTTGCTATTCAGTATATAGGTTCCTTGCATGGACCTCTACCCATGGATAGGGTTTGAGGTCACTGGGTCATGGTCAAGGTTACCATAGCTTATAATAGATATTTCTACTTTCTGTCATAGAGCCTATATTTATTGACTGATATTTAACATATTTGGTTTGTAGGCACTTATATATTTTCAATTAAAAAATGAAATACTGCTTAACAGCAAACCTACAGCCAAAGTACTCAGGTGAGCGATCCAGGGCCATCATGGCCCTCTTGTTTCTTTTTTTTCTGTTTTTTTTTTTTTTTTTTAATGAAAATAAAGTAGCAAATTCTTATCCCACTAAAGGCACTCATTTTTCATCAGGTAGTTTAGTTTTTTGACTTGATATACAAAAAAGCTCTTACTAGGCATATTGCAGGGTTCGGTTAATTTTTCTTTTATCTTGCTGAAGTTGAGTCTTTATCTTGTTATTCATTTTTTACCTGAATATTTTAGGATAATACAGTGCGGCTTTGGAAAATCAACCCAATACAGAAGCAAGTATGGTGTTTGGCAGTAGGTCAAGGTCATACACATGCTGTTGGTGCAGTAGCAGTGTCAAGGTCAGTTGGAGTAACAAACAGCTAACTATAATGTCTTGATAGACTGGAGCATTATAACTCAATCCAGATTATCTATACCCACTAAACAAAGTTGGAGGGGTGGGTGGGGGAGGTCTATAGGAGTGACCCGGTGGTCGGGCGGTCTGTTTCAGTTTCATTGTCCAGAGCATAATTTGAAAACTAATGGTTGGAATTCAATGCAGTTTCAGATAATGATCAAGCACAATGAGAAAAAGTGCAGTGTTCAAGAATCATAACTACATCTTGAAGATTCTTCACTATTTGCATAGTTATTTCCTTTTGTTGGTTTTCCTTGTCCGGAGCATAACTTGAAAATTAATGGTTGGAATTCAATGCAACCTCATACAATGGTCAACCACAGTGAAAGGAAATGCAATGTACAAGAACCACAACTATCTTTAATTGCCCACAACAATAACTCTATTTCAATTGTTAAAAGTATTCTGTTACTAATAACTTCTTCTGTTCCGAAGCAGTCTTGCAGGGGTATTAATCACATTTAGTGATAGCTGTAATTTAAATGTTCTTGTTTCCATGGAAGATCATTAAAATGATAAGCTTACCTAGCAACAAAGTTAAAAACTTACACTATTTCATTTCATTTCAATAAAATTCTGTAACATTCGAATTCTCGCAAGTTATAGCAATGCATAGATAATTGTTTGCTTGTAGTTAAAGAGGAATATTCGAAAATTAACATAAGAATTCAACAAGTTCAATTTATTACTGCCAACAGTCAATACTGACTAAACTAGACAGGCAAGTTCTTGCAACTGCTTCCTGGGTTCATACCAGTTCTCGCTTCGTAAGTGAGGACTGTGAAATGTCACTGGAGACACTCATCTCTGGTAGGATTCTAGAGTCCGGCACTCTAACCCCTCGACCTCTGCTCCTGCTCCTATATTATACTGCATATGTATTTCAGTGGTTTTATAAATTGAAAAATAACGCATTACATGGAGAAAATATTTATGAAATGTTGCCTTAGTGCAAATGGACATTTAGATGTCTACAAAAATATTTACAACTCTCTCCATAAAGTCAGATATTGATGCATACAGTTTACCTGTTGTACTAATTATTGACTGACACCTTTATATAGGGGAATGATTCATTCTGTTTTATTCATATATATGTACTTTTATAAGGAAATGAAATACTCTAAATGTTAGAGTACCCTTCTTGGAATCATCTTTATTAGCTCAAGTCCTAATATATTCTGAATTGTTTTATTAATTTAGAAACATGTTAATTCTTGTTACAGAGTAAAGCCAAAGTTTTTTGTCAGTGGTAGTGAAGATTGTACATTGAAGTTATGGCAGATCCCTGATGACCTTGACTTCTCAGTTACAAAGGAGATACATGCCATGGTAACTGAAAAAGCACATGACAAGACAATCAGCTCTGTGGTAGTGGCACCAAACGATAAATTCATTGCATCTGGTTCTATGGATAAAACTGCCAAGGTAGTGTATAGTCGTGTCTTTGTTTCTCTGAGGTATTTACTAAAACAGAATTAGATAAAAGCACAAAAATGTTTGATTTAGTAAATGGGAAAAACCCTCCAGTCATAACATAAATAAACATCATGAATTGATTCAACAGGGAGTTTATCTCCAGTTCCTAAGGTCAGAAGTAAAAATAACTTGCTTTGCAGTCAAGCAAAATAATAATTAAAGAATATACCTGTATGTTGATATTCCTGTTTTTATGAATAAACATGTATGTTGCTATTCCTGTAAATGAGTACAATCGAAAACTGATTAAGAGAATTGCCTTTGTTTACTTTATGATGCGAACATAATGAAACTTAATCGTAAAACGGCAGAATAACATAGTGTATATGACGTTATTTTAATTGACATTTTCCTGCCATTTCAAAATTGTTTAAGCTTCTATCTGAGTACGAATTATTTGAACTTACCAATTTTTATGGCATGCTTTGGGTAATCACACCTCTCTGTTTCCACATGATATACAGTTTTAATGTGTAACAATTATAAACTTTATTTAAGCCATTCAATTTATTAAAGGTTAATTTATGTTTCTGCAAAATTTTATATACATGTCAAAACATACACTGTCTCAGTAATTTCCGAACAAGCCTCGTATATGTAAATAGATTACAGAGGTCTTAGTTTTTTTGACATTATCAAAATTGTATTTAAAAGGCACATCTTTCTGGTGATTTGTTTGAATGTAATTCTGGATTGTGTTAAACAAATAGTATAATGTCAGTTTACATTGTGTTTTGTGTAAAGCCTGTTAAAAAGATTTCAGAATGAGTAATTTTAGTGTTAAAATGCAAAAGTTTGTTGACTTCTTACAAATTCATAGTCAGCTCTAAATTTTATGTGTTTAAACATTTTTATGCTCCCAGAAGTGAGAGCATATAGTCACCACCTTGTCTGTCCTTCCGTCTGTCTGTCACACTTGTCCGGAGAAAAACGTAGAAAGTATTGAAGGAATTTGATTGAAACTTAACACATTGATTTGTTTGAATGTAATTCTGGATTTTAACCTTGTAAACTAGAATGGATGTCTATGTATGTGGAACCAGGTGGAAATGTTAGGTTGAGAAGCCACTGAAATCTGTCTTGGTTCTATGAAGTCAGTTTGACTACATTTGTAATGTTCTTTCAGTACTTTTTTTGCAAAAAGACGTTTGTTTATGTTTTAGTTATGGAAGGCCAGTGACTTGTCACTCATTGGGGTAATGAGGGGACATAAACGAGGGATTTGGTGTGTAGAGTTCTCTCCCATAGATCAGGTAAATAAGTAACCTTTTCTCAGAGTGAAAAATATGCATGCATTCCTAGGCTAATGGTTGAGATTTTTTCTTCACAGTTTCTGACAGATTTTCTCATTTACAGGCAGACATCAAAATTAAAGTAACAGTGTGTTAAACAAATAGTATAATGTCAGTTTACATTGTGTTTTGTGTAAAGCCTGTTAAAAAGATTTCAGAATGAGTAATTTTAGTGTTAAAATGCAAAAGTTTGTTGACTTCTTACAAATTCATAGTCAGCTCTAAATTTTATGTGTTTAAACATTTTTATGCTCCCAGAAGTGAGAGCATATAGTCACCACCTTGTCTGTCCTTCCGTCTGTCTGTCACACTTGTCCGGAGAAAAACGTAGAAAGTATTGAAGGAATTTGATTGAAACTTAACACATTGATAGAGACCAGTTTATGCAATGTCCCAGAACCATAATTCTACCTTGCATAATTTTTTAGTTATCTCCCTTAAGTTAATAATGCTTGTCTGGAATATAACTCCTAAACTGTCCATGATATCTCATTGAAACTTCACACAGTAATAGAGACTAGTCAGAGGAAGTCCAATGTCAATGAACCATAACTAATTTACAAAGTTTTTGAATTATCTCCCTTTATAATACTTAATAGCGCTTGTCCGCATATCAATTTGAGAAGTATTGAAGAATTTGATTAAAACTTCACACAGTCATATATACTACTGAGTGAAAGTGCACTTTTCAATAACCATATGTCTACCTTGCTTAATTTGTGAATTATCTCCCTTAATTTTACTTAAAATGTTTAATAATGCTTGTCCGGAGTACAGCTTCTAAACTATCAATGATATCTCATTGAAACTCCACACAATTATAGAGACTTGTGAGAGGAAGTGTAGTGTCATAAGTACCATAATCCTACATTACTTAGTTTATGAATTATCTCCCTTTATGGTACTAAATGATGCTTGTCCAGAGAATAACTGCAAAACTTGGAATTTTATTAAAATTTCACACAGTGATAGCGAACAGTGACAGGAAATGCAGTGTTTATGAACCTTAATTCTACCTTTCTTAATTTTTATGCCCCCAAAGGGAGGCATATAGTTTTTGAACTGTCTGTCAGCACTACCGAAAAGAAATAGGGGGCAATCTAAGTGTAAACATAACAAAAGAGAACAATAGAGTTCATTCCAGAACAATAAATATAAGGGGACGATGGCCCGAAAATAACAAAAGAAAAGGCCCCCTATCCAGTTTCTGCCACACATCCGTCCGTCCATCTGAAAACTTTAACATTGGCCATAACTTCCTTATTAGTCAGTGGGTTTACTTCAAAATTGGACACAACATCCCTTTGGACAAGACCTTCCCACTGACTTATAATTATTTGACCTTGACCCCTGAATGACCTTCACCTTGAAGATCCAATTGTCCAAAAACTTTAACATTGGCCATAACCTCCATATTAGAAAGTTGCTTCATACTTGGACACAACACCCCTGTGGACAAGACCTTCCCACTGACCTGTATTTACTTGACCTTGACCCTTGAGTGACTGGTCCTCAGCCCAAAGTCAAAGCACCACTTCGGGGGCAATGTCATCTCAAGTGACATTTCTTGTTGAATTATCTTCCTGAATGATAATTACAAAAAAGCGTGTCTGGAGTATAACCTCTAAAGTATCAATGATATCTCATTTCACATGTCATTGAGATACCATTGATAGTACATTTCTTACTTTTCTGCCGTTCTGAACAAAAAAATACTTCGGGGAGCATTATTTGGTTTTGCCAATTTCTTTGCTTTCTTTTACAGATTCTAGCCACATCCTCTGGAGATGGGACAGTAAAACTGTGGTCTCTTACAGACTTCAGCTGTGTTAGGGTAAGAGATACACTTGGTTAATGAACAACACCTAAATATAAGAGAAATGGATTGTGCAGAGTAATCTGCAGAAATAGAACTGGCAGTCTGTGGATAGCCTGTCAGTGACATCCAAAATGCCTGCAAAATCATGAAAAAAGGTTGTCTTAATTCTACAGTTGTTTGCCTGTCTGCATGAACTAAATAATATATAGGCAATAAGTAGAAGCATTGACCACATTCATGCATTTTTATTATTCATTTCAGACATTTGAAGGTCATGATTGTGCTGTTCTCAAAGTGGCTTTTATTACCAGAGGAATGCAACTACTGTCAAGGTATTTATTAGGGATGGCAAAATTTGTTCATTTTAGCATTCGAATGTTCGGATCATTTTGCATTCGAACGTTCAAATCACTCGTACTCAGTAGTTACACAGTGTTTTCACGAACTTCTCGACCAAACTCCATGCAGCGTTTACTTTCCATTCAGTACAAAGGCATGTCACGTGATGATAGTCGAACGTAAATAAACAAAATGTTAAAGTTTTTTTTTAATTTCATTACATCAAGGCATGTTAAATCGATGCAATTCCAATAATAACTGAAGAAAACAGAATAAAAAATAATTTCTGAAATCCAGCTAAGTTTAGCAGTGAAGGGGAGATCACTGCCAGGAGATTGCTTCTCGACATGGTTAACTCGATAAGATCCGAGTGTTTCCAATTCATTGACACAATGTGTATTTTTCGGTATCCGGTATCTTTAATGGGTAAATCACCTTTCGATTTAAATTTATACTTAGAAGGTCGAAAAGAAAAAGAAATTGAGACGAAGCCCAAGTTATGGTTGACATTTTGACTGATTATAAGCGTTGCGGATGTGAACTGTTAGAGAATTTGCTAGGGAATAAAATAAATCCGAAAATCGCGCCACAATAAAGTAAAATCGGGGTTAGTGCCAGTAACTGACTGACACGTCTGTGTATTTAATTTCTTCCTTCTGTTTCCTAGTTTGACCACAGACTCGACACTCTGACACGGACATACCAGTACCTTTTGACTTAGCTATTGTAGGTGACACTTGCTTAAAGCACAGGTCACCAACTTTAGATGACGGAAGTTTACGGTCGTCTGACCAGACGTGTTAACAGAGGTGTTAAAGCAACAATAGGTGTGAATTCACCTGATTATAACACCTTTCTTACTTCTTCAACACTTCATGATTTCATTTTCCCATGAAAACAAAAATGATAGATTTTTTTTCTAAACATTTGAATGCCAAAAATACATTCGAACGTTCGGCATCGTATCCGAACTTTCGAACGTTCAAACGTTCACTTACATCCCTAGTATTTATAATGTTAACATGCAGCAGTGTGTGGCTTTCTGTTGTACTGTCATTTTGACCTGCATCACACCGTGATTGTTTGATTTTGAGGGGGTGAATGCAGTCAAGTTCTTAGTGCTATAAGATACGGAAGCAGATAAAACTTTATTGCATTTACACCTTGATACATTCTTTTCTTTTCTCACTAAATGACACTCGAAATCATCTGACTTTATTGTCAGACTGGGAACAGTTTGTTAAGGGGCCTTGGATTAAAAAAACATACGATTTAGCAGAGATGTACATGTATATTGAGAGCTTGGAGCAAGACTGTGTAAGTTGTAATGGAATTATGTAGGTTCCTTGTCCAGTTTTTTTGACAAGCCCTCGATATTGCATAACATTAGAGTTCCTTAAGTTTTTATCTTAAGATTAAGCCAGTAGTGGGTGAGAGATCAGAAGAATCCTTATAAATTATGTTAAAATTAGTGTGCATGTAAATCAACAAATGTAATGCATTGACTACATGTATGTGGATATTTTAGTGGAACTAATGGACTTATAAAACTATGGACCATAAAGAGTAATGAGTGTGTGAAGACGATGGATGAACATGAGGACAAGGTGTGGGCCATGGCTGTAGGAGTGGCAGGGGATAGTTTCATCACAGGAGGTGCAGACTCAAATCTGATCATCTGGAAAGTAAGAGGCAGTTTCTTACAAAATCTTAATAACTGTCATAGTATGAATATTAACCATAGTAATATGTAAGATAATTCATTTGACTGCCAGTTAAAGTCATGATTCTGCGTGGTAATTTCTTAGGCCTCAGCAAAGAGAAGAAAAATAGTCTAAAGAATTTAAGTGATTGGTATTTAGGATTGAAACCAAAATGTTGTTTTCTTTTTGTGAAATAATAAATTGAAAATTTGACTATGTCTTTCATTCATTAACAGAGACTTCAGACTGTCATAATCATAAAATTCAAGGTGAAATATTTCAGTCGATTTTTCTTGAACTGATAAAAATAAAACCTTGCAGTTGGTGTCTGTTCATCTGACTATGATAATTATACTACACATTGAAAGATACATATATCCAGAAACATCGCCAGAATTCAGTACTTTCAGAAATTACAGTGCATTTAGACAGAAAATGAAACCTTTTTATTAAGGATTGTTGAATGTTTGTTACTCTCATAATTAATAAACTCTTTCTTTGATGATTTTTGTATGACAAATTTGGGATTATATATGTATTTCAGGATGTTACTGAAACAGAACAGAATGAGGTTAGACAGAAACAGGAGGAGTTTATTCTACAGTGAGTTTTGTCTATTTGAGTCCATTTTATAAGCTGTGCCAACTTTGAGTTAAGACTAATTTGATTCTGTTTTCTGTATGCTTTGTAGCTCACCTGAGCACAGAGTGCTCAGAGGTGAGCTATTGGGATCACTGATTGTCCATCGTGCGTCATCAACAGTTTGACTTGAACTACTTCTCCTTCTAAACCACTAAGCCAACATTGACGAAACATACCTGGGATATTCCTTGTATGAAGCTCTACCAAAGTTGTTCAAAGAAATGAATTCCATCAAGAACTGTGGTTGCTATGGCAACTGAAAGGAAAAGCATTGAAAATCAAGGCCCTTAGACTTAAGATTTGGTATGTAGCATAGTCTAGTGGACCTCTACCAAGTTTGTTAAAATTATAGCCCTGGGGTCAAATTTGGCCCTGCCCAGAGCGGTCAATTGATTTTACATAGGCTTATATAGGGAAATTTTAAAAATCTTCTTGTCTGAAACGACATGAGCCTTAAGATTTGTTATGTAGCGTTTTCTAGTGGACCTCTATCAATTTTGTTCAAATTATACCCCTTGGGTCAAATTTGGCCCTGCCCCGGGGGTCAGTTGATTTTACATAGACTTATATATAGAAAACTTTGGAAATCCTCTGTCTGAAACCACAAAGCCTAGAACTTATATATTTTAAATGGAGCATCAGGTAGAGGTCATTTACCAAGTTTGTTCAAATTATGCCCCTTGAGTGAAAATTGGCTCTACCCTGGGGGTCACTTGAGTTCATATAGATTTATATAAGGAGATTCTTAAAAAAGCTTTTGATGTTAGCTCAACAGCAGACCGAAAGGCAAAGTATTCAGGTGAGCGATCTAGGGCCATCATGGCCCTCTTGTTCCATTTCCACCAACTTATTAAAAACTTCTATTTGTTGGTGAATTTGTGTATAGTATTGTACATCCTGTCTTTATCATCATGTTAATAGCAATAACTGCTGTAATGTGATCAATAGTGATGGAATATTTTATTGGCATTTCATCAAACTCTGTTCCTTGAGGCATCTGATGGTTTTGCTAGACAAAATTATGCTCAAAGCCAATGGAGTATCTGTATGATTCAGATTATGTAAGTTACAATTAGGGTCCCATTCCAGCAACTTTGTTCCTTTATATGCCCATTGTATAGCACTGTAGGACTATTTTTTAACATTTCATTTGAAAAAATAAGCAGTGTTACTGACAAGCAGGGCATTGAACCTGTGACCCCTGCATTACAAGTTTATTATGATAGCTTTCTCAGTGGCGTAGGCAATAGGGCCGCAGAGGACGCCGTCGCGGCTCCAATATTTTGACCAAAAATGCCTTTAACTAAAATTAAACTTACAGAGCTATGGCCGCGACAATTAGAACCGCGGCTGATTAAAGCCGCGGCTTCATTTTGAAGATACGCAATTAACATATAGATGTCAAACTGTTAGTTCAGGATTAGCGCCGCAAAGCGCTAATTAGTACACGTGCTATCAAAAAAGTCCTTATATAGGAAGTTTTATCCCGTTGGCGAAAAAATGCTCGGTCAAATGGCCTTGGCTGGTACCGAGGGTAAATAACCCTAGTCTGCTGCTGCTGCCGAGAAAACATGATGTCGCAAACATTTGATGTTAACAATTTTACCTAATAACTATATTTATAATAAATAAGTTGTGATACGATGCTTTATATATCATTCATTCTCAAAGTTCTCTTTGAAATGGAGGGGCCAAATCAGTCTAAAATCATTAAATTTTCTAATGCAATTTGAATGAAATGTTACAGGATTGATTTGGGATAAAAAGCCCCGAGCTTAGAACCTTCAATCCTGAGTGGTATGATTCACATCCAAGACTTACTCACTTACAAGATGTCTTAATTAAAAAACGTGGTAGGTGATGAAACTATCAGAGAGGATATAGACCGTGTAATGAATTTTTTCAAAAATGACTTAAATGAATCTGTCCTCAAAACACAATTACTCTCTTTGCTCCAAAGGAATGAGGATTTTAACAAAGTGACTATTGAAGATATAGTGAGAGTGTTTCAGAGTATGAAACCTGCATGTAGAAACATGTTTTCGGAAATATAAATTTGATAAAGCTGATTCTCGTGATGCCTGCAACTAATGCCTCAAGTGAGAGATCTTTCTCTGCACTCAGACGTGTTCAGACTTACCTCCGTTCCACCATGTCACAGCAACGTCTGAATCATACCATGTTATTACATGTTCACAAGGAAGCTACAGATGGCATTGACGTTGTTGAAGTAGGAAGGGAATTTGTTTGTGATATTGAAGGGCGTGCGGCTCTCTTTTTGAAAATTCTGATTGCATTAAGCCAGATTTAGAAGGACACTGTGAAAATTGAATAGTATAAAACATTGCTAGAATTATCTAACTTATTCTTTATCAGAAATGAATCTATGTTAATAAATGTCAATATTGGTCAAATATTTCTTTTTGTAATTTATCTTTACAAAATACATAATTTTGTAATAGATCGTGCAGAAATTGAATATTTCAAGGCACACATTTTCAAAATTTTCTTAGCAACGGAGGGGACACCCCTCCCTTACCCACTCCTCCCTTGATCGTATATTCCGCGGCCCTATCGGTAAAAATTGTCTACGCGCCTGTTTATACCACAGGTCAGGTTTGCAGTGTTTTAGACTGAATCATCTGAAATAACTTTTATAATTACAGAGAGCAAGAGTTGTCTAACTTGATTCAGCAGAAGAAGTACTTGAAGGCAATAGGATTAGCAATTAACTTGGAGCAGCCATATAGACTTCTTAATATATTGAAAGGTAGAGAAATAGTCAAATACAAGTCATTTTGTTAAAGAAAAAAAAACATCTTTATGCATTTTATGTTCTGAAGACTGTTCAGATACCTAAGCAAAAATGGCTCTGAACGGAGTTAAAACAAATTTATGTATAAACTTGCGTTTTGAAACAGTTCATACAGTTAAAGTAGTCAGAAAGTTTTCACTTTTTACATGTATATCAGAATAATGATGTGTTATTTGACGAATCACTGACAAATGGTCAGCCAAGGATTGCTGTTCATCAGTTTGTTTTACGGTACTATAATTGAGGAAGGTTTGTGAGACGGACTTACAGCACCACTTTTTTTACCAACTGTTATTTTCAGAGATATTGTCAGAAGAGGCAGGAGAAGATAACCTGTACAAAACTCTGGAGAAACTTCGGATGGATCAAATCGGTATGTTTGCCTTAAGTTACATTGTACATACATGTACAATGTATAATTATGTTGTCAAAGATAACAAAAAAGTATTCAAGCACTGTTTCAAAGAGTTTAAGAATGGCTGTTCATTCATAATCACCTGGTTATAAGCATGATGTTTTCCAAGAAAAATTTAAGGTGGTTATTGCTCTTAAAGGTAACCAGATATTTATGATTGAATTATGATTAGAAAAATTGCTTACAGACATGTTTTGTTTGATATAATATCATTGAACCATGCCATTTATTTCTTCATCAGATGCCTTACTCAGGTTTGCTGTACAGTGGAACACCAACAGCAGACATTGTCATGAGGCACAGGTTGTGATTTCCACAGTGTTAAAGATGTATCCACCAAATCAGTTGAAGGGGCTGGGAAACCTGAAATCTTCAGTGGAAGGACTGCTGCCTTATACAGGTACAGATAGATACATTGTGTAGACTTACCTCATATGAACAATACTACACCCTCTACAGTGATTGTGTGGTAACAGTCACTGACAAATCAGTTAATCTCTCACTGTTGGTAGTCATGGGTTCAAGTCTCACTACCTGCTGTTAGATAGTAATGGGTTCAAGTCCCACTGCCTTCTGTAAGATAGTCATGGGTAAAGCCCCACTACCTGCTGTTAGATAGTCATGGGTTCAAGCCCCACTGCCTATTGTTAAATAGTCATGGGTTCAAGCCCACTACCTGCTGTTAGATAGTCATGGGTTCAAGCCCCACTGCCTACTGTTAAATAGTCATGGGTTCAAGCCTCACAACCTGCTGTTAGATAGTCAAGGGTTAAAGTCCCACTACCTGCTGTTAGAAAGTCATGGGTTCAAGCCCCACTACCTGCTGTTAAATAGTCATGGGTTCAAGCCCCACTACCTACTGTTAAATAGTCATGGGTTCAAGCCCCACTGCCTACTGTTAGAAAGTCATGGGTTCAAGCCCCACTGCCTACTGTTAGATAGTCATGGGTTCAAGCCCCACTGCCTGCTGTTAGATAGTCATGGGTTCAAGCCCCACCACTGCTGTTAGATAGTCATTGGTTCAAGCCTCACTACCTGCTGTTAGATAGTCATGGGTTAAAGTCCCACTGCCTACTATTAGATAGTCATGGGTCAAAGCCCCACTGCCTACTATTAGATAGTCATGGGTCAAAGCCCCACTAACTACTGTTAGATAGTCATGGGTTCAAGCCCCACTGCCCAATGTTAGATAGTCATGGGTTCAAGCCCCACTGCCTAATGTTAGATAGTCATGGGTTCAAGCCCCACTGCCCAATGTTAGATAGTCATGGGTTCAAGCCCCACTGCCCAATGTTAGATAGTCATGGGTTCAAGCCCTTCTGCCCAATGTTAGATAGTCATGGGTTCAAGCCCCACTGCCCAATGTTAGATAGTCATGGGTTCAAGCCCCACTGCCCAATGTTAGATAGTCATGGGTTCAAGCCCCACTGCCCAATGTTAGATAGTCATGGGTTCAAGCCCCACTGCCCAATGTTAGATAGTCATGGGTTCAAGCCCCACTGCCCAATGTTAGATAGTCATGGGTTCAAGCCCCACTGCCTAATGTTAGATAGTCATGGGTTCAAGCCCTTCTGCCCAATGTTAGATAGTCATGGGTTCAAGCCCCACTGCCTAATGTTAGATAGTCATGGGTTCAAGCCCCACTGCCTAATGTTAGATAGTCATGGGTTCAAGCCCCACTGCCTAATGTTAGATAGTCATGGGTTCAAGCCCCACTGCCTACTGTTAGATAGTCATGGGTTCAAGCCCCACTGCCTAATGTTAGATAGTCATGGGTTCAAGCCCCACTGCCTAATATTAGATAGTCATGGGTTCAAGCCCTTCTGCCCATAGTTCTTGTTTTCAAGGTGTTTAGAATCATAAAGCATCCAAAAATACATTAAAAAAATTTTGAAACAATTTTTTTTTTAGAGCAATGTTTTACTAATTTTGAAGTGATTGATTATAATACAGTGTTTGTTTTTATTACAGAACGCCATTTTAGGAGGATGTCTCGTCTTGTACAGCAGTCAATGTTTTTAGAGTACACATGGCAGTGTATGAAAGGCCTAAGTTCTGAACAGTAGGTTTCAATTACATGTAGTTTGTTTATATCAACCATTGTCATTACTCAGCTGGTATAACCAAACTTTGTTGCTAGTTTTGGTGGTTGTCAAGATAAGAATTGTTTGAAAGGTTAACAAAGAAAGCTTCTAGTGAAAGTTTTCTTTGCATGTAGAAAGTTTTAGTTGAAACTAATGTTTCTGTGTTATAGTTGTTTGTTTCAATCATTTTGAAAACATTTCATTATGACTCAACAGCAAATATTCTATAAACTTTGACTGTAAATGAAAAAAATTATGCAATTTTTCATTTAGAATTAAACATACCATTTTACATTTTCTAGCAACTTATAATGATACCACTCCATGACTGCTTCCTAGGTTCAAATCAATATTTGTGCTGTGGTAGTGGAATGCACACAGTTGCAAAAGACTCTTACCCCTGGTCAGATTTAAACCAGCAACCTAAGGATCAGATTTGTTGTACTCTACACCTTAACCAACTCAGTGTTCAGTTACCTAAATACAAAATACTATTCATTTCTAAGGTATCTATTTTGGCTTTTTTAAACTTATCCAGTGTGTAATAAAACTATATTATGAATTATTTCAAATTTTAAAAATTTCAGACCAGCTGATGAACCATCAGCAATTGCTGGGATCATGGGTGAGAACTCTAGAGCAGCCAGTGAAAATGTTGACCGGACTGGATCTGAAAGTGATGATGAATCAAGCAGTTCTGAAAGTGAATTAGAACCAGACTCTGAAACTCATGATATGGATAAGAAGTCTAAAAATACGGAAACCAGGAAAGAAAAGGATTCATCAGAAGATGTAATGAAAGATGGAGAAAGCAGTGCTTCCAGTAGTACAGAGAGTGAAGAAGAGTTTGAAGATACTACAACAAAAACCTCAGGGCACAACAATAAAGTTTCAAAAAAAGGAACAGATAGGGAAATTGATGAAGGAGGCAAAGATGTTCCTGAAAACGATGCAGAAGCAAAAACAAGAAAGCGTCAGAGAACTTATGAGAAAAATAACTTGGGACCAAGAAGAGGTCAAACAAAATACATGGCAGTAAAGAGTGGTGAAGTAAGTGAAAGTAGTGAGGATTCTGATGACAGTGAGTCAGGAAAAGAAAATAATCTTAAAGACAAAAAGCAAAGAGACAAAGTAAACTTAATACATAAATCTGAAGCAAATGAGGACGCAGATTCTCTGAGTTCAGAAAGTGAATCTGAAAATGCAGACAGTGATTCCTTCTCAAGTGCCTATGATACCAAAGAAGAGTTCAGGACTGTTAAAAGTAGTGCAAGCACTGGAAAACGACCTGAAAAAGGGTCTAGTATTGCGGAGTCCAGTGAATCTGATGATGATGGTGAAACTGAGGATGTTGGATTGAAATCAGCTGAATCAGTAAGAAATGGTGCTGGTGCAATGGAAGAGGAGGAGGAAGGTATGTCAGAGAGTGAGTCTGAGGCTGAGGAAGAAGAGTTAATTGGTGGAAACATCAAAAAGAATCTCTTCAAACCTTTCATGTCCAGGAAGAAAACAAGACAGAGTAGCATGCAAAAGGTGAGA
Source organism: Cyclina sinensis (assembly GCA_012932295.1). NCBI lineage: Eukaryota > Metazoa > Mollusca > Bivalvia > Venerida > Veneridae > Cyclina > Cyclina sinensis. The sequence continues at coordinate 23,603,047 of JAAONU010000001.1, forward strand.
ACACTAGATTTAACAAAAGTATTTTGACAGGTCACCAGTTAACACCAACAATGTTACCCAATATATTTGAAAAGAATCAAGAAAATGCTTACCTTTCCTTCAGGGCGATTCCAGTAAAACATATATAGCCTACTCTTGGAAGGCAAAGTAAAGAAATTCTATTGGGTGGTTCTTCAAAATAAGGGGATCTTTTCGTGTCTAATTAACTTCTAAAGAGGGTTGTTCCATTCTGAAAGTGCTTTCCTGAGATAGGATATATGTTTTACTTGAATTGACCTCAGATATTTTATTTAGTGTATTTAAAGCAACTGACTCACAGAATTTAACCAGGATTTAAACCCATGACCTTTCGGCAAGTAAAATGTAGAGCGACGATCTGCACCACTGAGCCACAGAGACTATTTCTCAAAACTCGTCAAAATTAATCTTAAAACTAAAGTATCTACCCTGTGACTGACGGGGTAAATTTTTTACTGATAAAAATGTGTAAAATTTTATATTTTGAGGTTTTTCTATATCAAAATATGAGTCAGTAACTTAATTTAGATATGTTTTTCACAATTACAGCTAGAATTTCCAGATGTATAAACATTTTCTTTTTAGCTCACCTGTGCACGTAGTGCACAAGGTGAGGTATTGTGATCAGTCAATGTCCGTCGTCCGTCGTCGGTGCGTGCGTCCGTGCGTGCGTAAACTTTTGTTTTAAAGAACATCTCCTCCTAAACCACTGGGCCAATTTCAACAAAACTTCACAGAAATGTTCCTTCCATGAAGCTCTACCAAAATTATTCAAAGAATTTGATTCCATGCAGAACTCTGGTTGCCATGGCAACCAAAAGGAAAATCTTTAAAAATCTTCTTGTCTAAAACCATAAGGCCTCTTGATATTTGGTATTTAGCATCACCTAGTGGTCCTCTACCAAGATTGTTCAAATTATGGCCCTTGGGTAAAAAACGGCCCCGCCCCAGGGGTTGCCCATTTTACATAGAGTTATATAGGGAAAATCTTAAAAAATCTTCTTGTCAGAAATCGTAAGGCATAGAGCTAAGATATTTGGTGTGCAGCATTGTCTAGTGGACCTCTACCAAGTTTGTTCAAATCATGGCCTCTGGGTCAAAAATGGCCCCGCCCCAGGGGTAACTTGTTTCACATAGAGTTATACAGAAAAAATTTAAAAATCTTCTTGTCAGAAACCGTAAGGCATAGAGCTTAGATATTTGGTATGTAGCATTGTCTAGTGGACTTCTACCAAATTTGTTCAAATTATACCTCTGGGGTCAAATTTGGCCCCACCCTGGGGTCATTGGTTTTACATAGGCTTATATAGGAAAAACTTCGAAAATCTTCTTGTCTGAAACCACAAGGTCCTGAGCCTTAAGATTTAGTATGTAGCTTTGTCTAGTGGACCTCTACCAAGTTTGTTCCAATTATACCACTGGAGTCAAATTTGGCCCCACCCCGGGGTCATTGGTTTTACATAGGCTTATATAGTGAAAACTTGGAAATTCTGGAAATTTGTCAGACAGGTTGTTTCTAGCTCAAGTTCGAATATGGGTCATCTGGGTTTAAAAACTAGGTCACAGAGCCCAATAATAGAAAAACCTTGTTAACACTCTAGAGGTTACATTTTCAGTCCAAATATCCTGGAAATTTGTCAGAAAGGTTGTTTTGATGATTTTTAGCTCAGGTTCAAAATTGGGTCATCTGGGGTCAAAAACTAGGTCACAGAGCCCAAATATGGAAAAACTTTGTTAACATTCTAGAGGTAACATTTTCAGTCCAAATAACCTGGAATCTGTCAGAAAGGTTGTTTCAATGATTTCTAGGTTAAATTTGAATATGTGTCATCTGAAATCAAAAACTAGGTCACAGAGCCCAAAAATAGAAAAAAACTTGTTAACACTCTAGAAGCTACTTTTCAGTCCAAATATTCTCGAAATTTGTCAGAAAAAATGTTTTAATGATTTCTAGCTCAGATTCGAATAAAGGTCATCTGGGGTCAAAAATAGGTCACAAACCCCAAATATGGAAAAACCTTGTAAACACGCATTGAGGTAACATTTTCAGTTCAAATAACCTTGAAATTTGTCAGAAAGATTGTTTTAATGATTTCTAGCTCAGTTATGAATATGGGTTATGTGGGGTCAAAAACTAGGACACAGGGCCAAAAAGTAGAAAATCCTTGTTAATGCTCTAGAGGTTACATTTTCAGTCCAAATGTCCTTGAAATTTGTCAGAAAGGTTGTTTCAATGATTTCTAGCCCAGATTAGGATATGGGTCATCTGGGATCAAAAACAAGGTCACAGAGCCCTAAAATGTAAAAACCATTTTAACACTCCACAGGTTACATTTTCAGTCCAAATATCCTGGAAATTTGTCAGACAGGTTGTTTTGATGATTTCTAGCTCAAGTACTAATATGGGTCATCTTTGGTCAAAAACTAGGTCACAGAGACCAAATATGGAAAAACCTTGTTAACACTCTGAGTTAAGATTTTAATTCCAAATAATCTGAAAATTTGTCAGAAAGGTTGCTTCTATGATTTCCAGCTCAACTTTGAATATGGGTCATCTGGGTTAAAAAACTAGGTCACAGAGCCTAAATATCGAAAAACTTTGTAAACACTCTAGAGGCTACATTTTCAGTCCAAATGTCCTGGAAATTTGTCAGAAAGGTTGATTTGATGATTACTAGCTCAGGTTTGGATATGGATCATCTGTGGTCAAAAACTAGGTCACAGAGCCCAAATATGGAAAAACCTTGTTAACACTCTAGAGGCTACACTTTCAGTCCAAATAACCTTGAAATTTGTCAGAAAGATTGTTTCAATAATTTCTAGGCCAAGTTTGAATATGGGTTCAATTAACCAGGTCCATAGCAACTTTGTTAAAAGCAGTCATATTCAGGTGAGCGATATAGGGCCATCATGGCCCTCTTGTTTTACATCATGGGCCCATCTGTGAGTCAGTGGCTTTAAGTTTTGGACAAAGCAGAGGTTATTTGTAATGCCACTGTTAAATGTAATACTGCTATAATCATGTTTGCCGCTACAAGGCAAGAAGAAAAGGTTTTATTAAATGAAATATTGCTGAGCTGGACAACAGTGTATGTCGGACACTTTTAATTGTAATGAAAATTTATTTACAGACTGAAATACACTAAGTTTAATGTTTTTATCATGCATTGTTTGAAACTTTTACACTTTTCCAAAAGGCAAATGAAGACAAAAGAAGTGGTAAAACTAATGCTGTTGAAAGTGGTCAAAAGAGGAAGATGACAGACACATACACAGTGGTGAAAAGGAAGACACCAAAAGTTGTTGATATACAATACTTCATAGACAGAAAGGCTGAACCACAAGAAAGGACAGAAAATGACAGAGAAGAGGATCAAACAACCAAAACATTGAGTAAAAAGAAGCCAATGGCAGTACAGAAAAGTAGGAAAACTACAAAAAGAGACAGGTTGAAGAAACTGAAAAAGCCTGGGAGAAGATGATAACTGTTATAGATTTTAATGATTTAAGATATAAAAAAAAATGTGAATAAAATATACATGTATTTGCAATAATGTTGTCTTCTTGTTTAGTGAGAGCTAAATATGTACATATATCGGCACCTTTCTAATAACACATCTTATTAATTAGTGAAACTTCCGGTAAATTCCTCTGTAGTGGAATGAAAGAAATACACTAGCAAGGGTAAAATGCTAGACGTGAGTTTGTTATAATACAAATAGAGAGACTGAATGGTATAGTTTGGCACTTTTTTCAAAGATGAAATAGAAAAGCCCCATTTTTGATGCATTATCTGGGTTTATTTATCTTCAGTACTGGTTTCCCATATTGAAGTCGCCAACCCCGTAAGAAATTTTAATGCAAGATACAGAAAGCATATTATAGACATTCCTGGGTTTTTCACATGCTCGTATAGCATCATTAGGTAAGACCTTTGTTTAAAGTCTTATATACAAGACAATTAGTAATGTTGGTGGAACAGAGAATTAAACTAGCATCCCCTGGATTTCAAGTCCATTTTAATTTGAAATTGACCACATCTTTTTACCAAAGTTTCTAACAATACTTCAACTTATTCAGAATGTAAGTCATTTCTAGTGAGCAACTGTAACAAGGCTTGTTCCAAAGTTACTAAGAAAACACTGAAAAGGGTCACATGCTTCATTTTTTTACATTTATGATTTGTTTTACTTGCATATGTGACAGTATAATGGAAGTCAAAGAACAGTTCTGTTAATTAACTCTAGGACAAGATTAAAAATTTAGCCACAGCATGCTCACACATCCACTTCATCCCACCAGTCACAATAAGAGACTTCCCTCTTAAGTACATTATATTCAACCTAATGCACTTAATGGTTGCTTCACCCATATCATAGCATAGTAATTTTCCTAGCTTCACACAAATTTAATCATAATGCATGCAGATTGTTCTGCCATCATTTTCAAATTCACAGATGCCATAAACCAGTTTAATTGACTATTTTATACACTGATGTTATGAATTTTGAAACAAATGATGTCATAACTGTTCAATGACAAATGATGTTTTGACTATTTTCCCGACTGAAACCTCTTTAAAGGAACAAAATTATCAAAGTCTTGGGTTTCTTTTCCAGTGTGCTTGGGCTCAGTTCTAGTTGGTTATAAAATGGAAACTGAAAATTGTGGATATTGCATTTTTTTGATGGTTTGATATACATGTGTCAGCAGATTATTAATGTGTGTACTAAATATATTAACAGCACTTTAAATACTTGTCTCTATTTCCAAAACCTTCACATATGTAACAAATAGGGTTGAAATGTTGATAATGCCTTGTAATTAACAGAGTGATACAGACTTGCAGAGTAATCTTTCCCTTTCAATTTATTGTCAGCTTCTGAAAATGCAAACAGCAACAAAACCTAGGGACCAAATACATGTCTGGTCTACTTCCAATATCAAATATTTATATAAAATGTTAAATACTCTACTAATGGTCAAGGCAACATGCTTACAGGGAAACATACATAATAAATGACAAATATTTCTATGGTAAATTTATTTACATATAATTTACACTATTTTGACCTTAACAGAAACCAAAGGGGACAAATGAAGAGAAAAAAAATAGCACATGACATATACAAGTACATATGAATTACGTATCATTAAATTTCCAAACTTCTTTTTATAGACAATATACAAGTATCTTGCACTGCTAGGTTCATTTAAAAAATCAGATAAAAAAATGACACCTAAATTTTCATTTTATGAAGTTTCATTGTAATAATGCTTTTGTCCCCTTGCCTTGCTTCCTACACACAAGACCATCTACATAATATCTATCATGTTGTACATATTTCTACACAGCAGAGAAATAGTTTTCAGGCAGATGAGTACAAAATTCAGTAGCCTTTTTTTACCCTTACCTCAGTTTTACTTGTCTTTTGTAATACATTTGTTTGTGATGATGAACAGCAACAAAATAGTCACCAATGGGAATGGTCTACCACAATCAAACAAGCTTAAATGCAGTTATTCATAAACAAGACAACAGTATGAATACTAATCCTGTTTAAAAATGGTAGGTCCTTACAAAGGACAATATGCTTAAGTAAGAATCTTTCTTTTCTAATACCATAGCACTTTAGCTGTGTAGGTTACATGTAAGTTGATAGTTGTTCGTAGAGCACTTTGAAAAATAGTCTGTTCGACCTGCTTCTAGTCATGAAATTTCTTATCTTAGTGGTGTTTAAATTTGTCCCCGGTTATACAACCAGAGTGCAGACATGAAGAGTACTGTGACAATTACGCTACAATGACGGATCTCGAAATCTAATAGCCTGCTCTCTCACTCTGCGTTCATACTCCACACGGTTTTGACTGAAATGAAGGAAAAAAAAAACGAACTTCAGTACATTATTCAAGAACTAACAATCAGGCGATAACTTGCTGAACAGTTGGACACTGCTTACAAAAAGTGATGTGACACAATGTAAATAATTCACATTCTGGTATGATGAAACAGCTCTAGTACATGTATTGCAGATACATGTAGATGCAAAAGTAAAAGTGTCTGAGTCTAATACTCCCAGATCTGTACCCAACTACAGCAGAAAATTATAAAGTCCTAAAGCTATGACTGTCCATGTTTTTTAAAATATGTAAGACTGACAATTCTAGACTGACAAATTGTTCATGTAGCTGTTCAACCTACCAGTATATAGTGTAAGCTTCGGCTTGTGCTGGGTCCTTGACATTTGGTTCATTTAGCAGTTCTTGTATACCAAGTAAGATCTGAGCAGAGAAAAGAACAACAACATGTAAATATATTATTTCGATTCCAGAATTTTTAACACTTAACCTAACACAACAGTTTCACACTGTGGCTCACTCTAGTACTGTCTGCAACAGACTGAAGGCACATTAATAGATGGATACTGCAGAATTTAACTTGCTTGATGCTATAAAATGTACAAACTATTTACAGATTTCTATAAATAAAAGCTTATGAATTGTATTAGAAATGCTTGGCCTGAAATAGTCCATTCCAGTAAAACATATATCCCTCCCCCAATAAAGAAAAATAAATTGTTGGGATGTTTTTTGTTTGATTTTTTTTAGGGGCAGGGGGGGTCTTTTCATGTCAAATAAATTTCTTAAGTGGGTTAGTCTACTTTGAAAGTGTCTTTATGGGGTGGGATATATTATGTTTTAACTGTAATGGCCTAGAGTTTTACATGCTCACATCCACACTTCTCAAGTTCAATGTCCTTAAGACTGTACTTGAATATTCAAAATTATTAGTGAAGCATACACTAAATAATAAACAAACCTGTTTGATAGTGACAGCTGGTCTCCAGTCCTTCTCTTCATCTAATAATGACAGGCAAACTGTACCCGAGGGATAAACATTCGGGTGGAAAAGAGGAGGCTCACATTTGCCTTGATAAGAAATTAAATCAGTTCTTTAATAGCTTGAATTTCTTTCCTTATTGTAATACAACTTCATTTAATAAAAACAGAATGGAAAACAGACCTAAAATATAGGTTTTTGACAAATTTTGTGACCATATAGGAATTTAACAGTTGAATCAAACAAGGGGAAAAAAGTGGATTTTTTTCACTTTTAACTGGGCATAAACATTACAATAAGTTGCTAGAACTTTTTTTCTCATTTCATTTAAAAAAAAAGTATTAACTGAATAATCTAATATATTAACTCAATAATATAACATCAAGTACTCAGACAGTAATTTCTCAGTACTGTTGGGTCAAAACCAGACTAACAAGAACTTATAAATTCTACAACTGATTTTTTACTTACTATGCCGAAATTAACATAAGCAGTGAACTTACATTTAGGTGGAGAACTGGGGTAATCTTCCTTGAACAACATCCTGATTTTATACAAGCCACCTTCCCATATTGTCTGCAGAAAGAGAGAAGCATATTTTGAATACAGTATGTATTCATTTCAACTTTTTTCTGTTTTTTTTGTTGTTGTTTTTTTCAATATACAATACAAGTTTTCATATTAATAAAATTAATACTATTTCACTTTATCTAATACTATTCTGCACTTTTTAAGGTAAATTCTCTACTTTTTATTGTAATTCCTTTCCATAGAAAGATATTTATAATGAAAGATAAGACGCCTTATTTCAAAAGCGTGATGTGTGTAAAAAAAAAACCTTAAAATTCAGGTTTACTGAACAGTGAAGCTTTGCATAGCACCCAGCTTTCCTACACCACAAAGTCTGACCTACCCCCTTCTTTCCTGGTATGAAACATTCCCAGTTGAGGAGATTCAATGAACCATCAGGATTTTTTGTCGGTTTCGCCACAAAGCCCTGGTGGAAAGGAATATAAAGAAATACAATATTTTCAACTTTAGGTTAGAATATTTACATGGCAATGATTAACTTTTTAAACATTGAAAAGTGTTAGTTTCATTTTCAAAGGTTTCATTATTAAAACAACTGCCATTCTCAAATACCATATATTTAAAAGATGTAAAACTAAAACAATCAAGGAAAAATTCAACTACAGGAAAATTGATCATTTCACGGTTCACCTTGATCCTGCTAACGTTCTGAAAATCAGAAATGGACTTTTGATCAAAAGTTTCGTCACAAACACTACTTGTTTATCATTAAAACGGAGAAATGAAAACATTAAGAGCAAACAGTGCAGATCATGATCAGACTGCATAGATAAGAAGCACTTCCAGTATGAGGATTAAGTTGTTAAATGTAAAAAAAAAAACTGGTCAGTTTCTTTGATTCAACATTGAAATAAATATTTTTAAACCATACAGATAAGTTCAGTGTTAACTTACAAAAGGGTGATCTTTCCTCCAAGCCTTTCTCTCCTCTGCTAGTCGCGCCAATGCAATACCCGACATCTTTAGTTATCTAAATTCATTCAAAAGATATTACTCGAAATAAATGACTGGCAAATTAGTTAAAGAGTTACAGATACATGTATTAATATTCAGAAAGAGCCACTCGAACCACAACAATGTATAAGTTTATCTTTACCTGCAACATAAAGGTATCTGGAAAGGTTTCAGCATGGTTACAATTTACTTATCACAACAGTTCTATTATTAAACAGAAGTCAGGCCTTTTTTTCCTTCTTCAACAGATGCTGTTTAATGGCATCTTTCCCACAAAAGGTGTTTTTTCCCCAAAATAATTTAATTTTCCACTGTCATAAAAAGATTTCCCCTCCAAAATGAAGTGCAAGCTACATTAACTTCAAATATAGCTAAAACAAAACTGGATATACCATTGGTATAATTTACCACAGTGGACACTATTTGCTGATATTCCATGAACAAGACTGTATTTCAGAATGAAATGAAACTCCATAGAGAGAGATTAAACGAAAAGAGAAAACAAAAAAATGAAATTTAGCTTTTTAATTTTTCTTGCATTTATCAATCACAGGTGACAGTATCACTGAGCATACAACATCTAGAATCGAAAAAAAATTTTTTTTAACTTTTTACTTATATATCTACAAGGTGTATTTCATACGGAACAACCAGGAACATCACTGAGGTGACTTTTGTATTAATGTTTGCATTTATTTTTGTTAGAAAATGGTTACAGAGTTAAAGATCAACATCGTAACGATGTATCAACATACTGACAATTTAATGCACTAACACAGATTGTTTTGTTAAACATATCAGACTGTTTTCTTCCCATAACCATTGTTCTGCTTTCTTGCTGCACTTGATCGCTTTCGAAATATTCCGAATGGTTTTTGTTATTACTGTTTTTATTACACATGTAGTTAATTATCTGGAGGTGTGTCCAAATAAGCCAATGAAAATACTAGACTTAAAACTGAATTTGCTGACGTCACTAACAAACATGGTGAAATGAAAGTAGGATTACCTGAAAAAATAAAAGATTTCAACGCGAAGCACAAACAAACAATATAAAGGGATTTAGGGGGTAAAAATGATCATCTATTATTTTCATTAAATAATGACATAAATTACTATACAGACAGTGTTAGAAACACCAATTTTCAGGAGATTTCAAGGAATTTTACCCAGATTCTCAGTCACCTCAGTGATGTTCTCGCTTAGGTATTTTACATATTACTTCATTGCTCACAAGGTATTGGACTGATTTTCAAAAAAACTTGCAGATAATTTATTTAGAGTATATATACTGCGAAAATTACAACATTTTCAATATTGTTACTGAATTAACATGGATTGTAGTACTCAGAAAAATCGACGGTCCTGCATGAAATATACCTTGTAGATATATTAGCAAAAAGTTAAAAATTTTTTTTTCGTTTTTAGAGGTTTTATGCTCAGTGATACTGTCACCTATGTTATCAATTAATAATAAGCAGATCGATGATATGGGGTTCCAGACTAACAACTGTTTGTGAATCTATCTGAATACATTTTTAACAACATTCAACTTCAACTTATTACTGCCAAAAGTCAATACAGGCAGGTGTGTGTCAGAAACAATAAAATTATATAAGATAATTACAATGAAAACAAGATTTAACTGAAGATCTTACTTAAACATTTACTTTGAATGCTTAAAATCTATAAAACTTGTTTAGTCCACTGATAAAAGCTGGCATAGTTGGGGTAGCCTTAATCTCGGTCGGTAATTCGTTCCAGAGTCGTATAGTCCTTAGTGTGCTGCTTCTTTAAGTTGTTTGTTTTGTGTTTTGACATTTCGTCTGATGAACATTAACGTGATTAAGCTGTTTTTTGCTTTGTTTGTGATATTGTTTATATGGGATGACCAGTTTAGGTTACTACTTATAGTAACTCCAAGTATTTTGCACTTTCTGTGGTTTTCAGTTTAGTGTTATGTAGGGTGTAGGGAAAGATGACCAGTTGTTTTTTTTTTACATCATTACTCATGTTGAGTGCTTGATGGCGAATGAAGATGGATCTATATTTAGTTTAAACACAGTTTATTTATCAATTTATCATATACAAGTTTACACATCTCTTCAGTAGTAACACATTGATAGATAGGATTGGAACGAAACAATTAAAATCTTATTCAGTTCCTCTCTTAAACAATTCAAAATGTGTACATTTTGGATGAGGTTAAGCATTGCATATTGAAATATGTTTCACTTTGGATGTATTTTAAATATAAGACAACTTAACATTTAGATTACTTTTTAATTTGTTTCCCTTTTCCCAATATGCCATGTGTTTTTCCCTCGAAAAATCTACAGGCTACTTCCTCAAATCATGAAAAGGAGGCCTGGCATTTCAAAGTATTTATGGTAATTAGATTTACCATTAAATTTTTAAATAGCAAAGCAGAACATTTTGAGTAAATGTAGAAAACCTTAAGGTTAACTATTTTTGGATCATTTCAAACAGACAATTTATCAGAACTAAATTAAATATGCAAAAAAAAACATTAACTCAATTACTGTACTGGGGATTGCAATATTAAGTGTGTCGACTCAAACTCTAAAATTACCTATACGTTAGTACCTAAAACAGAATTAAGGAAATTTATATAACTATTTGGTGACATGAATGTAAGTTTTCTGTGCAACTGTCAATATGCGACTTGTTAATTAATCAACCTGCAGGGGTATTTTTAGCCGATTTTATAGCCGTTATTCGGTCATATTCCCAATTGAAAATAGTATGTTTTTTTCCCAATTTTGATACAAAAATTCCCAATCGAAATCTTTAAAAAAAATAATTAAATCGATCTTTGGGGAACGTAAAATTGAGCGAATAGCCGTCGTCTAAACGAACCACGTGTTAAGCAGACGCTTGATTTCTCAGAATTAGTTTATCGAGCTTCTAAAGGTAGCGACGACCTTCGATAACGAAAGTAGATCAAAATGTCGCACAATGCATAATATTACATTTAAAAAAAATTGGGCCCGGGGGGGGGGGGGGGGGGGGGATTCCCATGCAGAGGGGACAGTGGGGGGGGGGGGGGGGGGGGGGGGGGGGAGGGGGGGAGTACTTACCCATCTCATGTCAGTTAATATTTTATTTCTAGGCTTAAGAAGTTTTTTTCCCCTATATATAAGTTTAAGCAAAATAAAGTGACCCCGGGGTTGGGGCTAACTGTGACCCTAGGGACATGGGTACCAACAATCTTTGCAGGGGTCTTGCTGGTGATCAAGTATTCCAAGTTGGAATATCCTTGACACTTTTTGAGACATGGACATAAAGAGAAAGGTTAACCAAGAAATTTTAACTTGAAAAAGGGGCATAACATTGCAAAAAAAAATTTGAGGGTTATCTGCCCTTGAGAAATGGTGTTGTCTTAAGTGATACAATTGTAAGCATTACAACTGGAAAGTTTGATGAAGAAACATGAAGAAATGGCATAGTTATAGCCAATGTTAAGTTTTCATGACAAAATCCAAGTATAAAAAGGGGCATAACTCTGTCAATTGTGACCTTGACCTATACATTTTGGCATCATCATGACCATGTTGTCATAAGCAATATAATTTGGAAGTTTGATGTTGAAATGTTAAAAAATGGCAAAGTTATTCCCAACGTTAAGTTTTCATGACAAAATCCATGTATAAAAAGGGGCATAACTCTGTCAAATGTGACCTTGACCTAGAAATTTTGCCATCAACCTGACCCTGTTGTCATAAACAATATAATTTGAAAGTTTGATAAGATAATGTTTAGAAATGGCAAAGTTATAGCCAACGTTAAGTTTTCGTGACGGACCGACGGACAAAGCGATCCCTATGTATCACCTTTTCTTCGAAAGGGCGACACAAAAAGCTTAAAAAATGCACTGATAAAGACAGAAAAATTGATTTAATGTTTAAGCAAGCGACTCTCTCGAAAAAGAGTTGTACTTCGGAATTGGTAACGACGAATGAAACTGCAAGTACTAGTGAGAAATTGCCTTCAACGGTGAGTTACAACGATGGTGTTCCTTCTTGGGCTTCTAAAAGTTTTAGCGACGAGTCTTACTCAGATACAGTTGTCCCTGTCCCTGATCAAAGGTTATTTGGTTCCAACAAATACGAGTTGAAGTAAGACTGGTTGTATTATAGTGGTGCAAAAGTTGGGTATTGTTGCAAATAGTGCAAGCTTTTTTCAGCTACAGACCTACTTTTGTCAACTAAATCCTTTTAGAAAAGGAATATATTGCCTCAGGAAACTTGAAAATGTTGTGTTTTATTTTTTCCCCAATTTTGGGCAAAATGCCACTAAAATTCCCAATCTCAAGGGTATGGGTCATGTTCCCAAAATACTGAAAAAAAAACCTGAACCTACATGTATACTGGTCATCCCACATAAACAATATTAGGCGCCTGCCTAGTATAGTCAGTATTGACTTTTGGCAGTAATAAGGAGTAATAAGGAGTAATTAGGAGTTACAATAAGTAGCAACCTAAACTGGTCATCCCACATAAACAATATCACAAACAAAGCAAAAAACAGCTTAAGGTTCATCAGACGAAACGTCAAAACACAAAACAAACAACTCAAAGAAGCAGCATACAAAACATATGTAAGACCACAGGTTGAATACTGCTCAACCATATGGCATCCATGGCAAAAATATCTCACACACAGAATAGAAATGGTCCAGAGGTCAGCTGCAAGGTACGTTCATAATGATTACCACTATACAAGCAGTGTAACAAACATGATCAAAGAACTAAAATGGTCAACTTTAGAACAAAGGCGAAACCATGCCAGCCTGGTCATGCTACACAAAATAAAAAACAATCAGGTCAATGTTGATCACAATCACCTTACAAACACAAGAAACAGCAAATTCCTCATTCCACAATCAAAAACACAACATCACATGAACTCATTCTTCCCAAGGACTATACGACTCTGGAACGAATTAACGACGGAGATTAAGGCTACCCCAACTGTGCCAGCTTTTATCAGTGGACTAAACAAGTTTTATAGATTTTAAAGTACTTAAAATAAATGTTTAAGTAAGATTTTCAGTTAAATCTTGTTTTCTTTGTTATTAACTTTTATAATTTTAAATGTTCCTGACATGCGCCTGCCTAGTATAGTCAGTATTGACTTTTGGCAGTATTAAGTTGAAGTTGATAAGTTGAAGTTGAAGATAAAACTCGTTCATTAAAAGTGATACATCGCGAAAACATATTTCTTTTCATTTCATGTGAAAATACAAATGAAGATTATGATGTTATACTTATAATCAAGTAATACTCTTTTGCTAAAACATTCATCCAGGATTTTTTTCTTCTAAACTATGGAAATCGAGTAGAATAAAAACTTTTCCGCACCTTTTTTTCAATTTCCCGTTTTCGGCGGGTGTCACGTGACTAAGCTATTAAAATCGATTCCTAGGAAGAATAAGAAGCAAAAAGATCTAATCATGTTGCCATGATCATCATGATCAGTAAGAAATTGTATACAAAATTTTTATTAAGGGCAATATTCAGACTATTAATTTTTTACTTTAACTTGCTTTGAATAGGACATGAAATTTGTCGTGTTTAGGAGATTTTCAGTTCAGTTTAGTTCAAAATAGTGACAAATGTCCAAGTGCCCTATTTGCCCGTGTCATATATAATTCTTTTCTCTAAATCGAGTCACCTGTAATCAGTCGGGAAATAAGCTTTTAAACCAGAATTAAAAATATATCAGAATTACAAAATACCGTTAAAAATAAATCTTAATCGTTAGATCAACTTCTACACTCTACAGTAGCATAGGTGCACGAAAATAATCAAGACAAAACATTTTGGCTTTTCCATTACCCGTGATTTTTTTATCAACTTCTCTTTAAATAAAAAGGCAAATTTATATCGTTGAAATAAAATTTTATAAAAAAATTCGATAAAAACTACTTTAAACCAGTTAAAACCTTCAAACTTCCTACCCAAACTTGGTGTTTGAATGTAGATTTGCTTTCACAAAATATTCATTTATACTGTTAACCAGTTAAACCTTTCCAACTTCCTACCCTGACTGGGTGTTTGAATGTTTTATAAATTTACATTTATTTATGTAAGTTTGTTTTTATACCACTGATTTTCTCATTAAACTCTCAGACCAAACAGTATTTTGGGGAACATTCTTTTCAGCGAAAAGGTAATCGTTCCGTGCTTGATCTTTACTCGTCCCATAAAATAACCATTGATAACATGATGGTCATGTGACCAAACATCCTAATTTCTGGCTTCCTTGCATTTTGTCTTAGCAGAAAAAAACGATGGCTCAGGCGACTGTTCCGAGTAAAGAACAGTGCATTGATGGTTACAAGTACATCTTTAACAAGGATTTGTTGAAGTAAGTAAATTTCATATCATATTTAAATGATAAGTTCTTTAGAAAGTTGACTGTCGGATCAGATCTGTTTTGGGGCTGCAACCGTAGATTACGGCTTCGTATCAAATAAAAGGTATTAGTCTTTAAGAGTTTAGCGTCAATCTGGTACAAATTGTTGACACCTTTTTTAGTCTCATTTACCTGACATTCGGACATTAATTTTCATTTGGACGTTATTCATGTGCACTAAAAGAAGAAAGCTGGCAAAGAATAGGCCTACCCCCTGTTGCCAGTCAGAAGTATATACCAGTATCATAAAGCGACAAATATGCTTGGACTTAAACCTGTTCAAATTCAAAGTGATTTGTATTGAGTTACCTAATTCTAGGCCCTGCCTTTTATTAATAATGAATTAGTGACTAACGATAACTGTTACACGTCTGTTTTTTATTATTAATAATTAAACATGATTTGGAAACATCTTTGACTATTTTACGTCTACATTTTCAATTTTCCCCGAATGGAATCTGTCGTTGGACGCGCTTTGGTTTATTTCAATTGACTTTCATTCTGACTCTGGGCCCAGTTAAATCACTGGAATTACATAATTATAAGCACCCTGCTCTACTAATTCTGCGACCCGGAAAATCCACTTGCACTGAGCTGAATTTGAACTCGGGTACCTTAGTTTACTAAGCGGACACTCTACCACGTCGCCGTAAAAGCTAGCTGATAGGCAAGGGATTAGATGTGCCGTATTATACCTCTGCTACATACACCCACCCTCTCTTTCACAGAATTCGTCTTCAGATTCTTGGAGTACTGAATGTCTGTGGGATTTTCCAAGGGTGTCATTAAATTTACACTCGTGAGGTATTTACGTTTGGCGCGAAATGTAACCCAGAAAAGTCAACTTGCCCTGAGCTGGATTTGAACGCGGCCTACGCAGATATTTTCGTTTACTAGGCGGACCATTCTACCACGTCGCAATAAAAGCTAGCTGATAGGCAAGGGAGTAGAAATGCCATATTATACATCTGCTACAATTTCACATGCTTCTTCAGCGGCATCAGCCTAACTAAAGTAAGAACCTGGCATGGCATGTAGACAATATTTTATTTTTATGCACCCGAAGGGTGGCATATAGTAGTCAGACTGTCGGTCCGTTATTCCGTCTGTCCGTCCATCCTTCCGTCTGTCTGTCCCATTTTCTGTGCCCTGCTCCTCCTACAGTTCTCATTTGAATTTATCAAACTTTCACACAATGGTCATTATCAGGTGCCGCAGGGCATATATGTTCCGGGTTTTCTCATTCGATTATTTTTTGATATAGTTCTTGCCCTTTTTCGAATTTTACTAATCTTGCTTGTGTGCGCAACTTCTCCGACATTTCCCGTGCGATTTTCACCAAACATTCACAGCATGATCTTCATCAAGTGCCCAGTGCCGCAGGGCATATATTCTGGGTTTTGCCATTTGATCATTTTGACATAGTTATTGCCCTTTGTTTAATTTTACTAAATATTGTTTGCATGGCATGTAGACAATATTTTATTTTTATGCACCCGAAGGGTGGCATATAGTAGTCAGACTGTCGGTCCGTTATTCCGTCTGTCCGTCCATCCTTCCGTCTGTCTGTCCCATTTTCTGTGCCCTGCTCCTCCTACAGTTCTCATTTGAATTTATCAAACTTTCACACAATGGTCATTATCAGGTGCCGCAGGGCATATATGTTCCGGGTTTTCTCATTCGATTATTTTTTGATATAGTTCTTGCCCTTTTTCGAATTTTACTCAATCTTGCTTGTGTGCGCAACTTCTCCGACATTTCCCGTGCGATTTTCACCAAACATTCACAGCATGATCTTCATCAAGTGCCCAGTGCCGCAGGGCATATATTCTGGGTTTTGCCATTTGATCATTTTGACATAGTTATTGCCCTTTGTTTAATTTTACTAAATATTGTTTCTATGCACAACTCCTCCTACTATTTTCTTATGATGTTCACCAAACTTCCATTAGCATTATCAAGTGCCACAGTGCATATTATCAGGCTTTTGCAATTCGAGTATTTTTGGCATAGTCATTGCCCTTTGTTATATTTAAATTTTACTTAATATTGCTTCTGTGCACAACTCCTCCTACATTCCTCGTGCAATTTTCACCAATCTTCTCACACATTGATCATTATCAAGTGCCGCAGCGCATAGAAATTATACTCAGGCTTTTGCGATTTCATCAATGATTTTTAGCGGATTTATTGCCCTTTGTTTAATTGTACTTAATATTGCTTCCGGGTGCAACTCATACAATTTCATACCTGAACTATATTTTCGCCTGTGGTGTTCAAATGCAGCATAAAAATGCAAACGCTAAAAGGTAAGAAACTGTTTTGAAGCACTTCTTCAGTAAAAGACATGTGGTGACCTATGGGTACAAAACACTAGCTCAGTATCTTTGGAAACACATCAGTTTGGGAAATTCATTAAATTTACCAGCCATGCAAATAGGTTACGGACAAATAATAGTCTTAACTTTAGACCTGTGTGTACTTTGTTCAGGATAGACTGCAGAAATGGCATAAATGGTCAAGGTAATATCAAGTTATAAGCTACCATGGCTGTGCCAGTTGCCATGTTTCGGGGGAATTCGTGTCTGTGATACATTTCTTGTTTTATCTTATAGTATCTCCGAATGTATCCCTACTAGTAGCGTATATATTGACCGGTGTTTGTCAAAGTAGGCTTCTGGTTTACAGTAAAAATACAAATGCTAGAAGAGGTAAATGACATTGAGATTTAACTGTATATTGATTTAGACATACTGTACTTTTTAGCTCGACTATTCGAAGAATAAGGAGGGCTATAGTTCTCGCCCTGGCGTCGCCGTCGACGTTGGTTCAGGTTAAAGTTTTTGGGCAAGGTAACATTATTCACCTAACCCTTGCAGGTATAGCCCTGAAACTTACAATACTTGTTTACCATCAAGAGCTTACTCTGCTAACAAGAGGAGGTAACTCTGTCAAGCATTTTGTGTGAATTATGGCCACTTTTTGACTTAGAAATTTTGTTAAAGTTTTTTGGCAAGGTAGTACCAGTCACCTTTCCCTTGCAGATATAGCCCTGAAACATACAATACTAGTTTACCCTCAAGATTTTAGTCTAATCAGAAGAAGAGATAACTGTGTCAAGCATTATGTGTGAATTTTGGCCTCTTTTCGACTTAGAAATTTGGTTAAAGTTTTTGGGCAAGGTAGTACTAGTCACCTTTCCCTTGCAGATATAGGCCTGAAACTTACAATTCTTGTTAACCATCAAGAGCTTAGTCTGCTCACAAGAGGAGATAACTGTGTCAAGCATTTTGTGTGAATTATGGCCCCTTTTACACTTAGAATTTTTTGTCCATTTCTCAAAAAGTGTCAAAGATATTCCATTCAAACTTGGAATACTTGATCAGCAGCAAGACCCCTGCAAGGATTGTTGGTACCAATGTCCCTCGGGTCACAGTTAGCCCCACCCCCAGAGGTCACTTGTTTTTGCTTATAAAAAAATCACTTGGGCCTCTTGTTTAACTTGGCTTATAATTGATTATCCAGCACTGAGAAAAGTGGAGCATGCTGTCTGTGGACAGGTCTTGTTGTACTTGGACTAGCATGCTGTCTTTTCCAGCAGGGTCATGTTTACCTTTTTAGTTATTCTAACAGAGTACCCAAGGGCGACACAAGTGTTCAGCTGAACACCCATCTAGTTGACTTAGAAATTAGAATAGGTAGCACTAGTCACCTTTCCCTTGCAGATTAGCTTAACACATTTTTTTATCATCATGGCTTTAGACTGCCACAGGAGGAGGAGGTAACTTTGTCAAGGATTTTGTGTGAAGTTTGAGTTTATAAGGTTTTATAACCCTTTAGTGTCAAGTACTGAGATTAGTCGAGCGCGCTGTCCTACGACAGCTCTTGTTGTTCTAGTTGTAGTAGGGTTTGTAATTTCGGAAGGTTTTATATTTTACAGAGGCCAAGTTGCATTTGTAACGGGTGGTGGAACAGGAATTGGCTTTACAATTACAGAGGTTCTTATGCGGTAATATAATGTTAATCCATTGGTCTTCGTCACACTTTCTTGATATTAATGTTTATATTGGCGTGTTGAGTACCTGTAAGTTTTGAGCATCTCAATGAAATATTTAACTTTGGAAGTATGATGACGACACGAAACACGCCTTTTGCTAGTCCTTTGTTTTTAACTAGACGTCCCCACAAATGTTATAGTATCGGCACAGCTTTTCTTAAAAGGAATTATTAAGAATGTATTCTAAGAGCCTAACCAGCATGTCTTTCCTAATATTTTTAATGAGTTTAAAGAAGTAGGTAATTTTAAGGTATGTTTTGTCTATTTATTGTCACATACCCCTATACAATGTTATTTTCAGTCATGGTTGTGACACAATTATCGCCAGTCGTCGACTGGACAAGTTACGGGAGTCGGCAGCAAGTTTAGAGGCAGCTACTGGGAGAAAATGTCTGCCTGTACAGATGGACGTCAGAGATGTAAGTACGCATACAGAAAATACCGGTATGATAAAAAAATTATACCAACTAAATTTGTTATATATTTAAGATTGGCATGCAGGACAAGAGCCTTTAAAAACAAATATGTTGGTTTTCTTGTCCACACTTAAAATTTAAACAGTTTTAGAAACCGTGTAGCCATATTTCTCTGCGTTTGTTTATACACAAATATCATTCATTCGTAGAACAGACTAAAATATCGATTTTCAAGACGTACATGTAGCAAAGAGTAGTATGATTTTAATGATAATATGATTTTGAAAATAGACGAAAAAGAAGTGATGAACATGTCATGCTTTTCAGAGTCCATCGATAGGACAGTATATCTTTTGTTTACTATGAGTTTCATTGCCATGTAGTGCTTGAGTGAGTTTTACAGTATTTGCTTGTTTGGTTTTCACGTATCTTAATAAAAAGTACAAAAGCTTTGCTTTTTTTTTGGCAGCCCAAGAAAGTGCAGGCTGCAGTTGGCGAGGCTATGAGGACATTCGGCAAGATCAACATCCTTGTTAACAGTGAGTATTTGAACGTTCATTGATAACATATACCGGGTCTTGAGTGAAAACGCTGATGTCATAGCAAAACCTGTTGAAAGTTGATTCTTTCTCCAAAAATGCTTCAACTCATTATACGAATCACGAGGAACATGGACCCTGTTTTATGTTACTTCGTCGGGTCCTTATGGTACCTATTCTGTTGACACTACATAATTAATTGGACGTGGGTGTCCTACTGAGCAACACCGCTGCTCCAGAATTTTCTTCCAATGTAAAAATAAGCCGACTTGATATTGCACAGGTCACATTATAGTTTCTTTGTGCACTTTCTCCTTTTTGATTTTTTCTTACTCTTAGGTGCAGCCGGGAATTTTCTGTGTCCAGCAGAAGGATTGTCCTTCAACGCTTTCAAGACAGTGATGGACATAGATGCGATTGGCACGTTTAATACTACGAAAGTTGTGTTTGACGAATACATGAAAGTAAGGGAGAGTAATTCATAACCATGCTTTGATCTGAATACTTTAAGAAAGTATTGTTGTTACATTAAACTTGGCTGCTTTGCAAATTTCCTTAGCGATGCCACTTGCACACTTTGATGACGTGTTATTTTGTTATGTTAAACTTGCCGGCTTTGCAAATTTTTCTGGGATGCCAGTTGCACACTTTGATGACGTGTCATTTTGTTATGTTAAACTTGGCTGCTATGCGAATATTTTTGGGATGCCAGTTGCACACTTTGATGACGTGTTATTTTGTTATGTTAAACTTGGCTGCTATGCAAATTTTTTGGGATGCCAGTTGCACACTTTGATGACGTGTCATTTTGTTATGTTAAACTTGGCTGCTATGCAAATTTTTCTGGGATGCCAGTTGCACACTTTGATGGCGTGTCATTTTGTTATGTTAAACTTGGCTGCAATGCAAATTTTTCTGGGATGCCAGTTGCACACTTTGATGACGTGTCATTTTGTTATGTTAAACTTGGCTGCTATGCGAATATTTTTGGGATGCCAGTTGCACACTTTGATGACGTGTTATTTTGTTATGTTAAACTTGGCTGCTATGTAAATTTTTTGGAAGGCCAGTTGCACACTTTGATGACGTGTCATTTTGTTTTGTTAAACTTGGCTGCTATGCAAATTTTTCTGGGATGCCAGTTGCACACTTTGATGACGTGTCATTTTGTTATGTTAAACTTGGCTGATATGCGAATATTTTTGGGATGCCAGTTGCACACTTTGATGACGTGTCATTTTGTTATGTTAAACTTGGCTGCAATGCAAATTTTTCTGGGATGCCAGTTGCACACTTTGATGACGTGTCATTGTTATGTTAAACTTGGCTGCTATGCAAATTTTTCTGGGATGCCAGTTGCACACTTTGATGACGTGTCATTGTTATGTTAAACTTGGCTGCTATGCAATTTTTTCTGGCCAGGTGCACATTTTGGTGACTAGTTATTGTTACATTAAACTTGGCTGTTTTTGCAAATTTTGCTTAAAGAGGCCGTTTGTACACATTGGTGACGTATTATTATAATATTTAATTTGACTGCTTTGCAAATTTTGCTTGATAGTTGAGCGATGACAGTTGCTCACGTAAGTGACGTATTATTGTTTTGTTAACTGCAGATTTTGTTCAGCGATGCCAGTCGCAAATTATATTACAATGTTGATGTTTAGCAGTCTACCGGGACGGACAGAATGGAAACTATTACTGTGTGAAATCTGACTAATGTTATTATCAGAAAATTCCATATTAATACGGGCCTTGTATCATATTATCAGTAAAGCCGGTTATGAATAATTTAGCTACTCAAATTCCGCTGTGGAAATCTATCATAGATGCAATAAATGACACTTCAAACGATTTCATTCATTGTGTTAATTTCAGAAACATGGCGGAGTTATAATAAATATAACAGCAACCCTACAGGTCAGAGGTCAAGTATATCAAGTGCACGCGGGCTGTGCTAAAGCTGCAATAGGTATATATTTCAAGATGTCAAGTTTACTGTGTTAATACATAGCTTACCAAAGAGAATGAATTAAATTATGTGTGTATCTAGTTACTATTTGCCTTCACACCTCTTTGCAAACTATCGTTAATTTAGGTTATATTTTGAGAGATAATGAATACTTTTTGTATTACATATCTATTGCTGGAAGAATCTGGAATGTTTTCAGCTCATCATAAAAAACAAAAAGAGAGTTGAAGAAAAAAAGATTGACGCCTTTGCCTGTTTCCTCCTCTTGCATCACGAATTTGTGCTCAGAAGCACTCTGTTTTCTTGTTGGGAACTAAAATACTGAATGGTGTTTTTGTATGCAAACAAGTTGTTCTGTGAAGCCATTTTCAGCACGTTCATACCAATAAGGAGTGGTTAATATCAATAAGAAAATAATGTCTTACTTATCTTTTTCTTTGAACAGAGGCGATGACTAAACATCTTGCAGTGGAGTGGGGAGAGAAAGGGATACGTCTGATGTGTGTGGCCCCTGGCCCTATAGCAGAAACAGAGGGCTTCAGTAGACTTGGTATATTTATAACACAAACACTCTTATGATAAAGTCATGTACAATGTAGTTTTGGTGATTAAAGCTTGTACGCTGTTTATTTCGTGTGCTTAGATTTGCTATCTTTGTCTAAGAAGAAGAGGATTCAGGTTTTTTTAATCTTGGTTGAGAAACATCATCCGAAGGAATTTAAAGTAAACATCTTGCACAAATTTGAAATAACTCTTAACCTTGTCATAATGTCATAACAGTTCTTTACCTGCTGAATAGATCTAGTTCAAGTACATTTGCTTTTTTCACACTTATGCAAGTAATGTTCATATCTTTTTATTGAGACGGTTCTTTTTACAATCCTTCTTAATGTGATAAGCGAATAAAAGTCCTTTTTATGTATTCGCATATATCATAATTATTTTTCAGGAGGAAAAACTATAAGAGAAGATTACATAAAGAGCATTCCAATCCAGCGGGTTGGCACGCGAGAAGATATAGGCAACACAGTGCTGTACTGTGTCAGCGACGCCGCGCAGTTGCTCACTGGTACTACAGTGATTGCGGATGGAGGTGCTTGGTTAACTAGTGAGAACAATCTTCGTAGAGTGCGCCGAATTATGGAAATGCATGCAAAGATGTGAAAACTATCTAAAAGCTGTTGTTTTTTAATAGGATATAAGTTAAGAAAGAAAAAAAGGTTAAATGAGACGGAATCTGAGTGTTTACGACAAAGATTTTGAAAAAAAGTCTTGAGGTATTTTAGGAAAATGTTTGAGAACAATATCTATAGAAAACGAAGTAACACGGAAAATTGTTAATATAGTTTCATATTGGATGATATAGAATGTTTGAAAAGCAATGTCATTAGCCTTTTTTTGAGCTCATGAATGCTTTTATACCTAGCTAGTTGGAAGTTTTTAATTTTAAGTGAAAAATCATAACAGAATGTTTAGTTTTCATACTGTACATTTAATATTTGTCGACTTAGCCTAGCCTTAAAGATAACGTTGTCAATTTCAACATTATCCGTTATCAGGTTCATTTGTTACATGTTATGCATACAAATTCTTGTTGAGCCTGTTTCGATATCAAAACAGTTGTTAATGTTGTTATTATTGTATTTCACTTTGAAAATGTTTATTCAAGAAAAAATATCAGTAGAATTCCAAGTTGTTTGTGTGTTTGGTATTTCCGTACATTGACATGGTTTAATGTACCTGAGACTGCATTTTCACAATTTACTGAAAGAATAATATTACAGCAAACATTATTTTCAGTCACAATAATTACAGTTGGGAGCATTTCGTGTACAGTTTGATCGATAATTTAAAAGCCATCCAGGTATGTCTGCGTTGATTGGCGTATATTTACAGAATGTTACTCTGAAGAGCATTTTAAGTCAAAATATCACTTAAATAAATACAAAGATCAACCGGAAATATTTAAGGCTTTTATGAGAAAAGGATTGTAATTCGTTGTCTGGTTTATAGTGCAGCCACTCGTGGTACGTGACAAACTAAATCTGTTCTGTCAAGAATGAACTAAACTTGTGTATAAAGCCAATGAGCGTTGGTTATTTACTGGCATCAGGTGTGTTTCTGAAACAACAAATATTCTTTTTATTTCATCATTCTGTAGGAAATTGCATTCAAAGTGGAATTTATCTTATTTTATCTCCTGCGTGCATACTACAAATAGTTTAATAATGCTGAATTTGCAAACGCACAAATAATCATACAGTGACGTTCACAAACAATAAACTGTGAAAAGAAAGACTAAGATATTATATATATATATATGAAAAAATAAAAGCATCACATGGGTTTTCGAATATGTAATTCAACGTGTGTACACACGTTGCTAAGGATTTTACACATTTTGTTTTATTGCCCTGATGATAAACGAAACCGGTTGGCAATTACATATTCAAAAACCCATGTGATGCTTTTATTTTTTCATATTTAAATACTTTCCCGGCACATTTTTAAACTTATATATATATATATATATATATATATATATATATATATATATATATATATATATATATATGATTTTTCTCAGTTTTTTAAATAATTAGTACGTTTCTTTACAAAGTCCCCTTTCCAGAAACGGATTGTAACACGTTTGACAGGCGTTAGGAAGCGGCGCACGAAAAAGACATCCGCTATTTGTATTTGTATTTTATCAAACCATTTGCTTATAGCTCAACATAGATAATTTCACATCTGCGCTACTTTCTCAAGGTGTATAATCTTACTACACGTTTAGTTTTGTCAAGTAGGCAAGAAAACACCCAGTACCACACACGTGGAATAGGAAGTGTTACTTGACGTCACACCACACGTGCCAGTCTTCACCCAACTGTTCTACTGGTTCTGTCGAGAAGTCAATCGAACTACAAAGAAAACAATTATCAACTATTTTTCGTTACATTTACATCTAGATGGTGTATTTCTAAGCTTATTTGACCAGGAAGTCTTCGGATGTGTGGTAATAAATCCCATATCAAAATACCAAAGAAAGAAAAACTTGCACATCAATTTATAATGATCCAGGGTAATACAATTTACGTTTATTTAAACGTGAAAAAAATTGTTTTCGTAATAAATGTATGATAGATTTTTTTTCTCCCTTTTTTATATTTTATCTGTATTTTGTTGTTGTGTGTGTATGTTTTTAATTCCCTCCCTCTCTCTCTCTCACTCTGTGTGTGTGTGTGTGTGTTTTATATTTTGATTCAAAGTTTGTTGTGAAGAGCTTGAAATTTATTGCAGCTGTTTTCTCTCTCTCTCTCTCTCTCTCTCTCTCTCTCTCTCTCTCTCTCTTTCTATATATATATATATATATATATATATATATAGTGTCTATATCTTGTAGCGTTTTGCGTAGGGCTGAATTCACTCAGAGTATAAATTGTATGGTATCGTATTAAGACGGCTACAGTTTTACACTCTGTTATATTTTTTTTTTAAAAAGGGCGTTTAGCTCTCTAACATCTATCTCTAGATCATATTTCAGAATGATACTGAATGGCATTTTGAAAAGCAAATACCTCAGCATTAGCATATTAAGATATGTTCGTAAAAACTTGATAGATATGTAAAAGATATCATGTAGTTCGCAATTCAAAAGTGTCTTGCTAATGAATGTAGTCTAGACATTTTGTAATTTAACATCACTGTAAATTTCTTCCGCAATCTTGACTTTAGCAGCTTCAGTCGTCCATGGCGGTGATTTCAATTTTTAATGCAAGGCTAGCTTTTGGATTTGATAGGGGAAAAAAACAATACGTAACTGTTGAATAATTTTCATGAATCATTTTAAAGTCTGCAGTTTCTTTTCCTGTAAACAGTTTCATCTGAAACAATAAATTCATAAATCTGGTTAAAATCTTCGTCAAAATGAATGGAAGGGCGAATTTATCTGCCGTTCCGACCAACGACAGTGCTGGAAAGAAGTTTGAGAGTGGATACGACCTGCCGGTGTACGGACTTGACAATGGATCTTTCTACTACATCCACATTCCGGCGCTGGTTTGCATTTTCTGCAGTTTCTTTTGTGTTATTACCGTTATGACTTTATCTTTTCGACGGAAAAGTTACAAAGCATTCTTCACTTCTTGGACGAAAAGTGAACGTTTTATTGTGTATCTGGCTTTGTGTGACGGTGGATACAACATGTTCCATAGTGTTGACCATCTGCACTATTTAATTTCAAAGGACCATGTTCGACCGAAACAACTTTGCCAGTTTTATGGCTTTACCCTCGCAGAGTGTATCATGGGTCAAAATCTGATGGTGAATATCGTTGCAATTAATGCCTTTATGCTGATGTATTATGAGAAGAATCTAGACTTCGGGAAGCGTGACTGGAAATTGTTGGCTTGGACTTTCGGTGTGCCGTTTATTGGAGCAACAATCGCTGGGATCTTTGGACAGTTAGGACCCAACG
This sequence comes from Cyclina sinensis, assembly GCA_012932295.1. NCBI lineage: Eukaryota > Metazoa > Mollusca > Bivalvia > Venerida > Veneridae > Cyclina > Cyclina sinensis. Next base: position 23,629,353 of record JAAONU010000001.1, read on the forward strand.
GGTCATTGTAAGTGAAGTTTCAGTTTCTCATTTAATCATTTTTAGCGATGAGTAAAGATTGTTCATTTACATAGCGGAGTAAATTTGACTCGGCAAAACTGAAAAACAGCTGTAATTGAAGTCGTACAGTATTCCTTGAAATGATTGACAATGTAATTAATTACTGATATAATTTCCAAATATGATTTTACTTGAAAGTCCTATAAGATGTTAATTTGAAATGTAAAATAAATAAAATAATAATGCTTTTCTATTTTAACTCAGTCGAACTGTTATTTTAAAGTGTGTATCGTGTCTATTATACAGGAATAAAACTACAACTCTTTATTGTTTTGCAAATTTACGAAGAGACGTTATTTTTTACAGCTGTTACTTCGACGGCGTAAAGGGCGACGTTGCAAACTTGTGTTTCACCACGATACCTCTATTAATCATTATTGTCATGAACAGCGTTATGTACATTCTCACATGGAAACGAATCAGACAACAAGAAAGAAAGAGTTCGGTTAAATCGAAATCGTCATCCAGCAACTCCCACCGTGCAGCTAGGACAATGTCGATGTTTGTTGTTGCATTCTTCATTCAGTGGTGGTCTCTGGCGTTATTTGGTGTCTGGGTCCAGGTCGACGCCGATGTCCCTCAAGTCATCCACCATTTTGTAACGACCTTAACCAACATTGGCGGATGTCTGAACTTAGTAATCTTTCTGATTATGCGGCGACGATTTCACAATGAAGTGCAAACGAGCGAGAATAGGTCACTTGGCGCAAGCGGTATAAAAAGTAAATCCACGGATTCTGGTCACATCACAGCCTCAGATCAGAACAGTGCAGAAGACAGGCTGTAGCTGCTTTTCACGGAAGCTGAAAATGCACTACTCTAGCATTATAAATAGCGGCTTCGTAGCAAAACCCTCGCTAAGCTAGATGTTTGTTTTTTCTTTCTTTTTTTATATGCCCGAAAGTGGCATATTATGTTATGGTCCAGGGTATCCGTTCGTCCGTCTGTCCTTCCGTCCGTTAGCAATTTGGTTTCTGGAGGATTACTTGAGTACTCGTTGGCCTACAGTCTTTTACCTTCATGTGATTGTTGTCCACATTAATTGGATGACCCTTATTGATTTTGGAGTCAGTAGCTCAAAGATCAAGGTCACATAGACCTTAACATTGAAAACGATTTCCGCCATGTAACTTGACAATCATTTGTTGTAGAAACTTCAAACTTTATGTCATGATTGCACACATTGAGTGGATGACCCCTATACATTTTCGGGTCAGCATGTCAAGGTCACAGTGACCTAAATGTTTAGAATCATGAACACTCTTTAACTCGACAACCTTTTTTTTATAGACACTTCAAAATTCATATAATGGTTGCACACATTGAGTGAATGACCCCTATTGATTTTGGGGTCAGTAGGTCAAAGGTGATAAAAATCAAAATTTAAAGCAAACCATTTAATTTTAAAGTCTAAGGTTTCTTCCCTTATATCACAAATGCATCATACTTAGAAAAAATACCCTTCGGGCATATAATGCTCTGCCCCGCAGTGCTCTTGTTTTAAACATGTGTATTATGTTATTTCTACGTAGATCTGAGGTACTGTATTACATTTATCGTTCTTATTATAAAACAAAACAGACTTTCTTACTACAAGAGGCATACTCTTGTATCAAGACTATTCCATTTTATTTAAAATCATTTAAATGTGAATCATACTGAATGAATGATTATCCGATATCAATGTGTAAGTAAAAATTTTAAGTAAAACAAGTCAAACTTAATGCTTTCATATTACACTTGATATAAAGTGTTGTTGTACGATATTTGGGTGGATACCGTTTATTTTATCCGGAAAATAATGAACATATATTCTCCTTTTAATAATTTGTAATTTTATAGGGAATGAGCTAATCAGATAGATACACTGTATATCACTGGTTAAATATATTTATTTATTTTGGCCTTTTCTTACCAAACTGCTTCTCTATTAATTTTATACATTGAATATTCTGTTGTTGGCACAAATAGTTGGTTGGAATACGAAATGAAATAAACATGGATTATATCGACGTACATCGAACAAAAAATAATGAAAACGGGTCGGTGGGTTTTGCGTTTTCAGTGTTACCTGGCTAATTAATATGTGTACTTTCAAATTATAGGAGACGGATTTGTTGTTCCATATCACGCACCTGGTATATCCCATAAGCTCTGTATCATAGTATGATCATTAATGGAAGGATTAAATCCTGTTTTTATCTAGGCAGATTAAAGTCATTTGAGGAAATAAGTCTACTGAGTTTCAATGGCGAATCTTGTTTTCTTTTCTCTTTTTTTCTAAAAAGCATTTGTATTGTAAGATACTGAGCAACTTTCGAGATTTTAATAATCTATATTCATATATTCATTCAGCCTCTGATATAGGCGACAATACAGTTCTTTTTTTACAACAAGTGCACTGTTGACACTTGTGATATATTAGCTTAGATAGAGGGTTGTCTCTGTATCAGAACTTCCTTGAAGATTGACACTTCAAACTTTATATTTACTCAACGAGCAGTTTTGGCAATTCGATTTGATTTTTAATAAATAGACGGATTTTAGTGAGAACGTTATAAAAATATCTTGTTTATACATTGTTTTTCCACCAATCGCATGCAATATATTCAAGGCCAATATATTTCAAAATAGTTCTGAATGCTTCTGTCATATATAAAGCTGTGCTTCCCTTATCAAGTGTTTAGTCTTTCGGATGAGACTTTAAACCGAGGTCCCATGTATCAGTGCTATACACTGAGCATGTAAAAGAACCAGGAGTGTCTCTGGAATGGGATGCTTTCTGTATCTTGCAATACCCCCATCACATAAAATAACTAAACTCTCCAGGGGGCGTCGGTCATATGGGCAACCGGTACCGACGATAAATAAGCTTAAATAGATAGATAGATCAAGTGTTATCTTCCTGATATACGCAAGGTGTTTTAGGTAGGTAGATTTCAGATATATTGTGGTGCAATTAAGTATTTTTCCATTAATTAATAAATATTGAAATGCTTTGATGATCAATTTTGAAGTGTATTTCTGTATCTATTTGTTGAAGTGTAGAGTATCGATCTATTGTTGAAGTGTAGAGTATCGATCTATTTCTGTATCTGTTTGTTGAAGTGTAGAGTATCGATCTATTTCTGTATCTGTTTGTTGAAGTGTAGAGTATCGATCTATTTCTGTATCTGTTTGTTGAAGTGTAGAGTATCGATCTATTTCTGTATCTGTTTTTGAAATGTAGAGTATCGATCTATTTCTGTATCTGTTTGTTGAAGTGTAGAGTATCGATCTATTTCTGTATCTGTTTGTTAAAGTGTAGAGTATCGGTCTATTTCTGTATCTGTTTGTTAAAGTGTAGAGTATCGATCTATTTCTGTATCTGTTTGTTGAAGTGTAGAGTATCGATCTATTTCTGTATCTGTTTGTTAAAGTGTAGAGTATCGATCTATTTCTGTATCTATTTGTTGAAGTGTAGAGTATCGATCTATTTCTGTATCTGTTTGTTAAAGTGTAGAGTATCGATCTATTTCTGTATCTATTTGTTGAAGTGTAAAGTATCGATCTATTTCTCTATTTATTTGTCATCTGTACCGGTTGCTTATTTGACCAGTTTAGCTTTTGTAAGCTTAAATGTAAGTTCAGTATACAGACAGCTTCCAGTTACTGAGAATGTAAAAAAACCAGGAGTTTCTCTGTAATGATACGGTTTCTTTTCCTTGCATTAGACCCAGCCACCCCCGCCCCCACTCATAACCCAAACAACCTAAAATTACGGCTGGCTTTGGTGGATTAAACTAAAGTCAAAAATGCGTTTTTGTTCCAAGTTTTACTAAACAAGTATAAACTGTCTAATGGCTACGCAATGCTTAAGATCATGATAACCTACTGAGAAAGTAAAGAATATGCTCACAATACTCGCATCATAATTTTATTATTCATGGTTTCTGAGACATAAAAATGTGTTAATTTTCTTGCTTATCAATATTTTCTCGTGTCATATCATTTACAGTCGCTATATGAAGTTAAAGCAGTAAGTTTTTTTTTCATTTATGTACATCTGTTTGCTGACTCTTTTTTTAAACGCATAGAATAAGTAACACTTAAGTGACTTAAGAGATGATGACGTAGCAGTTTTGCAACTGTTAAATATCATATATGCAAGCACTTTCACCTTTAAAACACCAAAGCGAGCGAAAAAACGATGGCCCTAACGAGACACCGTAATGTCCCATTAAGACCACGCATGGCGCCTATGGCAAAAATACGGTAACACGATGCGTAGACACGAAAACACAATGCGAGGACGCGAAATTATGATGCGACAGCACGAAAACACAATGCGATGACCTGCCAGTAGTATCATGAAATCACATTGTTTCTTCGTGACTTTCTGTTCTCCGAGGGTATATCAGCGATAAGATGAGGCGAAGACGCGAAGATACGATGCGTAACACAGTAACAAAATGCGTTGGTGCAATATTAATAGCGCGTTTTCAAATCGTGTTTTTGTGTTATGGCATCGTAATTTTGCGTTCTCGCATCGTATACTTTTTTTGTCTTCGCACCGTGTCATCGTACTTTCGCCTTTAGATCACCCTAGAGAAACTACAATGGCCCTAACGGGAAACCGTACAATGACACTATTTTACTTTTATAAAATTTCTTCTCTTTTGTTCTTGTTTCGTTTGTAGTTCCTCTTTTTCAATATCTTATGTACACAATAGATGTATTATCCTGTCTGCTTTATTTGCACTTTTATGTCTTTTTTCAGGCCTAACAGCTGCATTGAAACAATTACCGGATATTGATGACGACTCCTTAAAACAGAGCGACTATGAAGTAAGAAAACAATACTCAAACAAAAGTTCAATGGACCTACTAGATAGGCATAACAATATAAACAATGTGCTGATACTATTCTAAGTAGGTGATTGATGTTCAGCCGGATTTAGCCAATTGAATAAAATTGACATGATCTTCGATAAATTCTCAGTAGGGGGCCCTATCGGTTCAAATATCGAATAGAAGCAATTCGAAGTATAACTACCAAAATTGAAAATATTGCATCTGTATTAATCAGAAAAAATGTTAAATAATTCTACTGAAAATAATTCTACTGAAGTCGATGGCCAAAACGCCGACGTTTTGAGGAGCGGTTACGACTTGCCGGTGTACGGTCTTGCTAACGGATCATTCTACTATATCCATATTCCAGCGCTGTTCTGTATTTTCAGCAGCCTCTGCTGTGCCATCATCGTTCTTACTTTATCGTTTCGTCACAAACACTACAAGACATTCTTTACTTGGACAAAAAGTGAACGTTTCGTCGTCTATTTGGCAATCTGTGACGGCTTTTTCAACGTGTTTCATAGCGTTGACCATCTTCACTACGTCATAGCTAAAGACCATGTTCGACCCAAAGAGCTGTGTGAGTTCTATGGTTTCACTCTTGCAGAATTCATTACGGCACAAAATCTATTTGTGAATATCGTTGCCATCAATGCGTTTATGCTGATGTACTTTCACAGAAATATTGACTTTGGCAAACGAGACTGGAGACTTTTAGCTTGGACATTTGGTGTACCATTTGTTGGGGCAACAACGGCTGCAGTTACTGGTCAGTTCGGACCAAGTGGCTCATTGTAAGTCAGTCAAATAAAAATATTTGTTTTATGAAGAGTTTTTCTTTTAATTTGGTAAACATTTGAAAACCATTTACACAAAACTCATCGTTTAAATTAAACAACATTATTTTTTCTGTTCTTTTTATAGATAAAAGAAAAGAACATTATTTAGGATTCCAGTTTTAGATTATAGATTCTATATAATATAGATTCTTGTTTAAATGAAACACAAAGGTTATTATACTGCTAAGAAAAGCATTTTGATTTTAAGTATCTAGTTTTGTAATAAATGCAATTTCAGTGACTTGCAAACGATATTGCTCTACAGCCTTTGAAATCGTAAACTATCCCTTTTCAGTTGTTACTTTGATGGCGTTAAAGGTGGAACCGCTTACATATTTTTCATCACAGTTCCTCTGCTGATCATCATTGTCATGAACAGCATCATGTATGGTCTGACGTGGAAACGAATCAAGCAAGAAACATCAACACTGTGCCATGACAAAACTGTTCACATGGTCAATAAAGCTAAACACGCGGCAAAAACCATGTCGATGTTTGTTGTGGCGTTCTTCATTCAATGGTGGGCACTGGCTCTGTTTGGAGTGTGGGTATTGGTGGATCCCAATATTCCACAGGCCATGGTTCATATTGTTACGATATTTTCTAACATTGGAGGGTGTTTGAATCTCTGTGTTTACATTATCATGCGACGAAGAGCCTTGAGAGGACATGATCACAGTGAACCAGGTTCCCATGAAATGAAAGGTAAATCAGTGGATTCTGGACATCATACTCAATTATCAGAAGTGAATCATAGTCATACCTGATTGGAAGAGACGAATAATTTTGTATTTGTTATACTGCAGCCTATGTCCTGTAATTGTTTCTGTATTTTTTTTATTTATTTATTTATTTTTTTTTTTGGAAATGTGGTTGTTCAAATATTGTACATGTATACACAATATGTAGTTGACGCAACATAAAATCTCTTTGATTAAAGATAATTTGATGTTTTGTTGGAAAATTGATTTAATGTTTGTATCGGTCAATGTAATTATATGCTTACGTGTATACATTTGTGTGAGAAATTTTCAGCCTCAATGGTGCCACTTTGATAAGATGTGTTTATCTCTTCAAATAGAAACGGATCTTGCTCTATGCATTCTGCCGATATACAGAACGTTTAAAATTTCAGAATTACAATTCGAATATCACAGATAAATGACATGTTTTATCTGTAAGCATAGTGAATTGCTAGCAATATTTCCATGGGATATTGTAAATAGTTGCTTAATTCTTTAGCATAATACTGTACAATATATACTATATTGCAATTATTAAACATTGCTTTTGAAGTTAGTTTGACTCTTCATTATCTTAACAAGGGACACAGTAGTATCTGTACTTCTTTGCTTCTGTTTTTTTAATAACCAAACAAACACATAATACGAAATGCAACGAAATGCAGAAAAAGGTTTAAATATTCACCCAAGTTAATTACATGAAATGTTTCTTTTCTTAAAATACATGTTTTCTTTTTTTCTGCATGCTGCGCTCAAATTTTTCTTCCGTGAAGAGGTTCATCAAATATATTACTCGCGTTGGTTCCAAATTTCCACATTTGTTGAGTATAAGCCAGTCAACAAATACCTATCTAAGCTTCTGGGGAGAAAATGACTAATTTAATCGGCAAAGCAGAAGTAAACATATCATTCAAACCAACCAAAAATACACCTAACTGAAGGAAGTAAATAAAAGATAAAATCTCGTTGTTGTATACAAACCATAAGTAAACAAATAATTCACTTGCCTTGTCGCAAAATAGGGATTTTTTTCTTCAATTGGTGTAGATACAAATCGCTTTTCAATCTCCAGTGTCTTGGCTTTACATTAATTCACATTTTAAACACAAACCACAACCTGGTCCTTTCATTTGGCTTCAGAGATGGCGACTGGAGATTGTGAGAATAGTTCATTTTAGACTTTCTTAAGAACCGCAAATCAAATTCAGGCATCGAGGAATATATACAGATATGATTTCGTAATTTGTAAATAGTCACACATGCTATATCCGAATGTAAATATATGACGGTATAGCTGTATACCTAAAATGTGAAGGGGAAAAAACAGTCTTAGATACCAAGCAAAGGAACCGAAAAAATATGTCGGACCAGCTAGCTCAATCGGTAGAGCATCGGATTGTCAATCTTGACGATCCCGGTTCAATTCCCATCAGGGCCAGAACAATTTTTCCGTGAAAGTTGATCTCAGACAACGCATCTATAGGTCGTTTGTCACGCGACACTGACGCAAGTTAGGAAGTAGTCGGTCACTTGCGGAAAATAGTAAACTGGTTGGACACCCAGGAACAGGCGGGATATGACCTTTGCTGTTAAAACTGGCGTTAAACCCCAATAAAACCAAACCAAAATCAATAAAATAATATATGAACACCTGCTATTTCTACGCCACTCTATTTACGACAATAGTAACAAAGACGAACTGTGTTCTGCGGGAAAAAATGCAGTCACATTAACAATGGAATACATAAAAGACACCTAAAATTGATCTTGTACAAAAATAGTGAAGTCTTCCATAATCATACTTCCAAAATAATGTATAAACATATCGGCGAGCGAAAACGAGAAATACAAGAATGACTGAATGAGATTCATAAATGTACTTAAAATTTAACAGTCCGCTGATTTGAAGATTCCCTTGATTCCAAATATCGGGATAATTTCGAAAGCAAAATGTGTGTTTCGGCATGAACCTTCGCCTCCTATCCAGCCGACAGTCTTTCTTTGCTTCAAACGCTTTTATTTATATTAATTGAGCTGATGATTGTCTGCGCTCAAGCATATCTTATATATTATAATAACTTTGTCATTACAGAGTTATTGAAACCTTGTGTAGGAAATAGGATACATCCGTTTCCCATGTTTTTGTAATTAAAACAATTTTTACCCAAGGATTTGCAACCTTACAGAATTTTATTGGGTGCCCTTTTATTTGTATACCACGTCTATTTCTATGCAAAAGAGGTAGAGAAGAAAGTATATTTCTATTGAGGCAGTGTCCTCTTATTTTGAAGTTTGATAGACAGAGCTATACGTGACAAGAAACAGATATGTGCATTGACGTCATAACTTAGGTCTTGAGACAAAATATTTTTTTTTTGAAATCATGAACAAGGAGACAATAAAGATATAAAAACAATTATTCAAAGACTGTCTGACTTATTCCTTACATTTAAACAAAAAGGGTATGCAGTGCACCTTAACCCATATATGCCTAATGAGTTATGCCATCATTATGAGTTGGACGAGCCCATTTTCAATTAAAAGGGTTTCTGTTATGAATTTTCAATTTTGTTCTATTTAGCGAAGACAGACCTTTATGCAAACAGTGTAGACCCTATTCAGACGTCGCATATTGTGGTGTTCGATCTGCGTCTGCACTGGTTGCGTAAGTTTACTTTTGTAGACGCTAACTATTTATGGGTTAATTGACCTTTCTATCAAAGAAAGCAAGAGGTAAGTATAGAGAATACATCAGAAACCAAAACAAAATAGATGATTTCACGCTCATTTGCAATACAGAACGTCGTTGAAAATGTTGTTTATTGTTTTAAATACTGTATCAATTATCACTACGTTACTGGTATTCTGTTTCTTTTTATCCTGAAGTGAGAAAAGGCATATTAGCTAGGGAAAATATCCCGTTTTCAAGTCTCAGTTTATTTTCATTTTATTTTATTAACTTTTTAAACTTACTTTTACCTTTTTACGATGGCAATCTTAATAGTCAACCTCTTAGATCGTGAGAAGAAATAAGCTGATTTGATTGGCCAAATGTTGATGTTTTGCAGTCTACCGGGACGGACAGAATGGAAACTATTATTGTGTGAAAACTGACTAATGTTATTATCAGAAAATTCCATATTCTATTCTATCAAGTAATACGGGCCTTGTGTCATATTATCAATAAAGACGGTTATGAATAATTTAGCTACTCAAATTCTGCTGTGGGAATCTATCATAAATGCAATAAATGACACTTCAAACGATTTCATTCATTGTGTTAATTTCAGAAACATGGCGGAATTATAATAAATATAACAGCAACCCTACAGGTCAGAGGTCAAGTATATCAAGTGCACACGGGCTGTGCTAAAGCTGCAATAGGTATATATTTCAAGATGTCAAGTTTACTTTGTTAATACATAGCTTACAAAAGAGAATGAATCAAATTATGTGTGTATCTAGTTACTATTTGCCTTCACACCTCTTTGCAAACTATCGTTAATTTAGGTTATATTTTGAGAGATAATGAATACTTTCTGTATTACATAGAGGATATTTGTTTGTTTTTGTAGAAGATGAGAATTTATTTCATCGAGTGAACACCATATGTGATATTTTCACGAGTGGCGCAGCCACGAGTGAAAATATCAACAAAATGGTGTTCACTCGATGAAATAAATTCCTATCTTCCACTAAAAAACAAACAAATTTTCTTTTTATTTTATGCCAACACGTCAAAAATGGGTATTTTATGACATTTTTAATCAGGGCCTTCAATAAATTCCCCATGGTGAGCCTCAAATCAGTTAGTGCGTACTTTGGTTACTCCGCACAAAAAAAGTGCAGACAATCTCCAATACATATGATAACTTTACTTCTGCTGAAATAAACTGAATACACTTTCATCAAATAACATTTATTTTTCTCTACACAGTTTATCAATATTTATTGAATTTTAGCCATACATACTTTAATTATAAAAGCGGATTAATACCGAGTAATATTCAATCAATTGAATTGAAAGTCGGCCATATTGGATATTGTCCATGTGAGTTATGTAAACAAATCAGACATTTTAAATAATTTATGGTGAATTTCATCATTGTTCACAACTAGTTAGGCTCAGGAATTCAATATTATAATTGGATTTAACAAGGTAAATAAATTTCACTTGCTGTCACAGTCTGAAATACAGCGGATTCTCTTGTATTTACGTGGTGGGGAAATTCCTGAAGTTTCATCAAGCAGTAGTTCCGGCACAAACAGTGTATTATCAAAATGGTAATTTCACTGATTCAAAACAGTGGATTATCACTTTTATCTCACTGATATTTCCCTATATTTCATTGGTAGGCATAAAATAAATATCTATTCCTGGAAGAATCTGGAATGTTTTCAGCTCATCATAAAAAAACAAAAAGAGAGCTGAAAAAAAAAGATTGACGCCTTTGCCTGTTTTCTCCTCTTGCATCACGATTTTGTGCTCAGAAGCACTCTGTTTTCTTGTTGGGAACTGAAATACTAAATAGCGTTTTTGTATGCAAAAAAGTTGTTCTGTGAAGCCATTTTCAGCACGTTCATACCAAAAGGGAGTGGTTAATATCAATAAGAAAATAATGTCTTACTTATCTTTTTCTTTGAACAGAGGCGATGACTAAACATCTTGCAGTGGAGTGGGGAGAGAAAGGGATACGTCTGATGTGTGTGGCCCCTGGCCCCATAGCAGAAACAGAGGGCTTCAGTAGACTTGGTATATTTATATCGCAGACACTCTTATCATAAAGTCATGTACAATGTAGTTTTGGTGATTAAAGCTTGTACGCTGTTTATTTCGTGTGCTTAGATTTGCTATCTTTGTCTAAGAAGAAGAGGATGCAGGTTTTTTTTAATCTTGGTTGAGAAACATCATCCGAAGGAATTTAAAGTAATCATCTTGCACAAATTTGAAAAAAACTTTTAACCTTGTCATAATGTCATAACAGTTCTTTACCTGCTGAATAGATCTAGTTCAAGTACATTTGCTTTTTTTCACACTTGTGTAAGTTAATGTTCATATCTTTTTATTGAGACGATTTTTTTTACAATCCTTCTTAATGTGATAAGTGAATAAAAGTCCTTTTTTATATATTCGCATATTTCATAATTATTTTTCAGGAGGAAAAACTATAAGAGAAGATTACATAAAGAGCATTCCAATCCAGCGGGTTGGCACGCGAGAAGATATAGGCAACACAGTGCTGTACTGTGTCAGCGACGCCGCGCAGTTGCTCACTGGTACTACAGTGATTGCGGATGGAGGTGCTTGGTTAACTAATGAGAACAATCTTCGTAGAGTGCGCCGAATTATGGAAATGCATGCGAAGATGTGAAAACTATTTGAAAGTTGTTTTTTTTTTAAATGGGACATAAGTTAAGAAAGAAAAAAGGTTAAATGAGACGGAATCTGAATGTTTACAACAAAGATTTTGATTTTATTTTAGGAACATTTTTGAGAACAATATCTATAGAAAACAAATGAAGTAACACGGAAAATTGTTAATATAGTTTCATGTTGGATGATATAGAATGATTGAAAAGCAATGTCATTAGCCCTTTTTTGAGCTCATAAATGCTTTTATACATAGCTAGTTGGAAGTTTTTAATTTTAAGTGAAAAATCATAACAGAATGTTTAGTTTTCATACTGTACATTTAATATTTGTCGACTTAGCCTAGACTTAAAGATAACGTGGTCAATTTCAACATTATCCGTTATCAGGTTCATTTGTTACATGTTATGCATACAAATTCTTGTCGAGCCTGTTTCGATATCAAATCAGTTGTTAATGTTGTTATTATTGTATTTCACTTTGAAAATGTTTATTCAAGAAAAAATATCAGTAGAACTCCAAGTTGTTTGTGGGTTTGGTATTTCCATACATTGACATGGTTTAATGTACCTGAGATTGCATTTTCACAATTTACTGAAAGAATAATATTACAGCAAACATTATTTTCAGTCACAATAATTACAGTTGGGAGCATTTCGTGTTCAGTTTGTTCGATAATTTAAAAGCCATCAAGGTATGTCTGCGTTGATTGGCGTATATTTACAGAATGTTACTCTGAAGAGCATTTTAAGTCAAAATATCACTTAAATAAATACAAAGATCAACCGAAAATATTTAAGGCTTTTATGAGAAAAGGATTGTAATTCGTTGTCTGGTTTATAGTGCAGCCACTCGTACGTAGTACGTGACAAACTAAATCTGTTCTGTCAAGAATGAACTAAACTTGTGTATAAAGCCAATGAGCGTTGGTTATTTACTGGCATCAGGTGTGTTTCGGAAACAACAAATATTCTTTTTATTTCTTCATTCTGTAGGAAATTGCATTCAAAGTGCAATTTATCTCCTGCGTGTAGACTACAAATAGTTTAATAATGCTGAATTTGCAAACGCACAAGTAATCATACAGTGACGTTCACAATAAACTGTGAAAAGAAAGACTAAGATAGTGCTGGAAAGAAGTTTGAGAGTGTGTGTGATTTTTCTCTGTTTTTGAAATAATTAGTACGTTTGTTTACAAAGTCCCCTTTCCAGAAACGGATTGTAACACGTTTGGCAGGCGTTTGGAAGCGGCGCACGAGAAAGACATCCGCTATTTTAACTCGAGTAAATGTTTTATCAAACCATTTGCTTATAGCTCAACATAGATAATTTCACATCCGCGCTACTTTCTCAAGGTGTATAATCTTACTACACGTTTATTTTTGTCAAGTAGCCAAGAAAACACCCAGTACCACACACGTGGAATAGGAAGTGTTACTTGACGTCACACCACACGTGCCAGTCTTCACCCAACTGTTCTACTGGTTCTGTCGAGAAGTCAATCGAACTACAAAGAAAACAATTATCAACTATTTTTCGTTACATTTACATCTAGATGGTGTATTTCTAAGCTTATTTGACCAGGAAGTCTTCGGATGTGTGGTAATAAATCCCATATCAAAATACCAAAGAAAGAAAAACGTGCACTTCAATTTATAATGATCCAGAGTAATACAATCTACGTTTATTTAAACGTGAAAAAATTTGTTTCCGTAATAAATGTATGATAGATTTTTTTCTCCCTTTTTTATATTTTATCTGTATTTTGTTGTTGTGTGTGTATGTTTTTAATTCCCTCCCTCTCTCTCTCACACTCTCTGTGTGTGTTTGTGTGTGTGTGCGTGTGTGTGTGTGTGTGTGTTTTATATTTTGATTCAAAGTTTGTTGTGAAGAGCTTGAAATTTATTGCAGCTGTTTTCTCTCTCTCTCTCTCTCTCTCTCTCTATAAATAAAAAATATATATATATATATATATATATATATATATATATATATATATATATATATATATAAAGTGTCTATATCTTGTAGCGTTTTGCGTAGGGCTGAATTCACTCAGAGTATAAATTGTATGGTATCGTATTAAGACGGCTACAGTTTTACACTCTGTTATATATTTTTTTTAAAAAAGGGCGTTTAGCTCTCTATCATCTATCTCTAGATCATATTTCAGAATGATACTGAATGGCATTTTGAAAAGCAAATACCTCAGCATTAGCATATTAAGATATGTTCGTAAAAACTTGATAGATATGTAAAAGATATCATGTAGTTCGCAATTCAAAAGTGTCTTGCTAATGAATGTAGTCTAGACATTTTGTAATTTAACATCACTGTAAATTTCTTCCGCAATCTTGACTTTAGCAGCTTCAGTCGTCCATGGCGGTGATTTCAATTTTTAATGCAAGGCTAGCTTTTGGATTTGATAGGGGAAAAAAACAATACGTAACTGTTGAATAATTTTCATGAATCATTTTAAAGTCTGCAGTTTCTTTTCCTGTAAACAGTTTCATCTGAAACAATAAATTCATAAATCTGGTTAAAATCTTCGTCAAAATGAATGGAAGGGCGAATTTATCTGCCGTTCCGACCAACGACAGTGCTGGAAAGAAGTTTGAGAGTGGATACGACCTGCCGGTGTACGGACTTGACAATGGATCTTTCTACTACATCCACATTCCGGCGCTGGTTTGCATTTTCTGCAGTTTCTTTTGTGTTATTACCGTTATGACTTTATCTTTTCGACGGAAAAGTTACAAAGCATTCTTCACTTCTTGGACGAAAAGTGAACGTTTTATTGTGTATCTGGCTTTGTGTGACGGTGGATACAACATGTTCCATAGTGTTGACCATCTGCACTATTTAATTTCAAAGGACCATGTTCGACCGAAACAACTTTGCCAGTTTTATGGCTTTACCCTCGCAGAGTGTATCATGGGTCAAAATCTGATGGTGAATATCGTTGCAATTAATGCCTTTATGCTGATGTATTATGAGAAGAATCTAGACTTCGGGAAGCGTGACTGGAAATTGTTGGCTTGGACTTTCGGTGTGCCGTTTATTGGAGCAACAATCGCTGGGATCTTTGGACAGTTAGGACCCAACGGGTCATTGTAAGTGAAGTTTCAGTTTCTCATTTAATCATTTTTAGCGATGAGTAAAGATTGTTCATTTACATAGCGGAGTAAATTTGACTCGGCAAAACTGAAAAACAGCTGTAATTGAAGTCGTACAGTATTCCTTGAAATGATTGACAATGTAATTAATTACTGATATAATTTCCAAATATGATTTTACTTGAAAGTCCTATAAGATGTTAATTTGAAATGTAAAAAAAATAAAATAATAATGCTTTTCTATTTTAACTCAGTCGAACTGTTATTTTAAAGTGTGTATCGTGTCTATTATACAGGAATAAAACTACAACTCTTTATTGTTTTGCAAATTTACGAAGAGACGTTATTTTTTACAGCTGTTACTTCGACGGCGTAAAGGGCGACGTTGCAAACTTGTGTTTCACCACGATACCTCTATTAATCATTATTGTCATGAACAGCGTTATGTACATTCTCACATGGAAACGAATCAGACAACAAGAAAGAAAGAGTTCGGTTAAATCGAAATCGTCATCCAGCAACTCCCACCGTGCAGCTAGGACAATGTCGATGTTTGTTGTTGCATTCTTCATTCAGTGGTGGTCTCTGGCGTTATTTGGTGTCTGGGTCCAGGTCGACGCCGATGTCCCTCAAGTCATCCACCATTTTGTAACGACCTTCACCAACATTGGCGGATGTCTGAACTTAGTAATCTTTCTGATTATGCGGCGACGATTTCACAATGAAGTGCAAACGAGCGAGAATAGGTCACTTGGCGCAAGCGGTATAAAAAGTAAATCCACGGATTCTGGTCACATCACAGCCTCAGATCAGAACAGTGCAGAAGACAGGCTGTAGCTGCTTTTCACGGAAGCTGAACATGCACTACTCTAGCATTATAAATAGCGGCTTCGTAGCAAAACCCTCGCTAAGCTAGATGTTTGTTTTTTCTTTCTTTTTTTATATGCCCGAAAGTGGTCCAGGGTATCCGTTCGTCCGTCTGTCCTTCCGTCCGTTAGCAATTTGGTTTCTGGAGGATTACTTGAGTACTCGTTGGCCTACAGTCTTTTACCTTCATGTGCTTGTTGTCCACATTAATTGGATGACCCTTATTGATTTTGGAGTCAGTAGCTCAAAGATCAAGGTCACATAGACCTTAACATTGAAAACGATTTCCGCCATGTAACTTGACAATCATTTGTTGTAGAAACTTCAAACTCTATGTCATGATTGCACACATTGAGTGGATGACCCCTATACATTTTCGGGTCAGTATGTCAAGGTCACAGTGACCTAAATGTTTAGAATCATGAACACTCTTTAACTCGACAACCTTTTTTTTATAGACACTTTAAAATTCATATAATGGTTGCACACATTGAGTGAATGACCCCTATTGATTTTGGGGTCAGTAGGTCAAAGGTGATAAAAATCAAAATTTAAAGCAAACCATTTAATTTTAAAGTCTAAGGTTTCTTCCCTTATATCACAAATGCATCATACTTAGAAAAAACACCCTTCGGGCATATAATGCTCTGCCCCGCGGTGCTCTTGTTTTAAACATGTGTATTATGTTATTTCTACGTAGATCTGAGGTACTGTATTACATTTATCGTTCTTATTATAAAACAAAACAGACTTTCTTACTACAAGAGGCATACTCTTGTATCAAGACTATTCCATTTTATTTAAAATCATTTAAATGTGAATCATACTGAATGAATGATTATCCGATATCAATGTGTAAGTAAAAACAAGTCAAACTTAATGCTTTCATATTACACTTGATATAAAGTGTTGTTGTACGATATTTGGGTGGATACCGTTCATTTTATCCGGAAAATAATGAACATATATTCTCCTTTTAATAATTTGTAATTTTATAGGAAATGAGCTAATTAAATAGATACACTGTATATCACTGGTTAAATATATTTATTTATTTTGGCTTTTTCCTACCAAACTGCTTCTCTATTAATTTTATACATTGAATATTCTGTTGTTGGCACAAATAGTTGGTTAAAATACGAAATGAAATAAACATGGATTATATCGACGTACATCGAACAAAAAATGGTGAAAACGGGTCGGTGGGTTTTGCGTTTTCAGTGTTACCTGGCTAATTAATATGTGTACTTTCAAATTATAGGAGACGGATTTGTTGTTCCATATCACGCACCTGGTATATCCCATAAGCTCTGTATCATAGTATGATCATTAATGGAAGGATTAAATCCTGTTTTTATCTAGGCAGATTAAAGTCATTTGAGGAAATAAGTCTACTGAGTTTCAATGGCGAATCTTGTTTTCTTTTCTTTTTTTTTCTTTTTTTTTTTCTAAAACGCATTTGTATTGTAAGATACTGAGCAACTTCCGAGATTTTAATAATCTATATTCATTCAGCCTCTGATATAGGCGACAATAAAAATATTTTTTTACAACAAGTGCACTGTTGACACTTGTGATATATTAGCTTAGATACAGGGTTGTCTCTGTATCAGAACTTCCTTGAAGATTGACACTTCAAACTTTATATTTACTCAACGAGCAGTTTTGGCAATTCGATTAGATTTTTAATAAATAGACGGATTTTAGTGAGAACGTTATAAAAATATCTTGTTTACACATTGTTTTCCACCAATCGCATGCAATATATTCAAGGCCAATATATTTCAAAATAGTTCTGAATGCTTCTGTCATATATAAAGCTGTGCTTCCCTTATCAAGTGTTATCTTCCTGATATACGCAAGGTGTTTTAGGTAGGTAGATTTCAGATATATTGTGATGCAATTAAGTATTTTACCATTAATTAATAAATATTGAAATGCTTTGATGATCAATTTTGAAGTGTATTTCTGTATCTATTTGTTGAAGTGTAGAGTATCGATCTATTTCTGTATCTATTTGTTGAAGTGTACAGTATCGATCTATTTCTGTATCTGTTTGTTGAAGTGTAGAGTATCGATCTATTTCTGTATCTATTTGTTGAAGTGTAGAGTATCGATCTATTTCTGTATCTGTTTGTTGAAGTGTAGAGTATCGATCTATTTCTGTATCTGTTTGTTGAAGTGTAGAGTATCGATCTATTTCTGTATCTATTTGTTGAAGTGTAGAGCATCGATCTATTTCTGTATCTGTTTGTTAAAGTGCAGAGTATAGATCTATTTCTGTATCTATTTGTTGAAGTGTAAAGTATCGATCTATTTCTCTATTTATTTGTCATCTGTACCGGTTGCTTATTTGACCAGTTTAGCTTTTTTAAGCTTATAGGTATGTTCAGTATACAGACAGCTTCCAGTTACTGAGAATGTAAAAGAACCAGGACTTTCGCTTTAGATCATCCTATAGAAACTACAATTTATGGCCCTAACGGGAAACCGTACACTGACACTATTTTACTTTTATAAAATTTCTTCTCTTCTGTTTTTGTTTCGTTTGTAGTTTCTCTTTTTCAATATCTTATGTACACAATAGATGTATTATCCTGTCTGCTTTATTTGCACTTTTATGTCTTTTTTCAGGCCTAACAGCTGCATTGAAACAATTACCGGATATTGATCACGACTCCTTAAACAGAGCGACTATGAAGTAAGAAAACAATACTCAAACAAAAGTTCAATGGACCTACTAGATAGGCATAACAATATAAACAATGTGCTGATACTATTCTAAGTAGATGATTGATGTTCAGCCGGATTTAGCCAATTGAATAAAATTGACAAGATCTTCGATAAATTCTCAGTAGGGGGCCCTATCGGTTCAAATATCGAATAGAAGCAATTCGAAGTATAACTACCAAAATTGAAAATATTGCATCTGTATTAATCAGAAAAAATGTTAAATAATTCTACTGGAAATAATTCTACTGAAGCCGATGGCCAAAACGCCGACGTTTTGGTTTTGAGGAGCGGTTACGACTTGCCGGTGTACGGTCTTGCTAACGGATCATTCTACTATATCCATATTCCAGCGCTGTTCTGTATTTTCAGCAGCCTCTGCTGTGCCATCATTGTTCTTACTTTATCGTTTCGTCACAGACACTACAAGACATTCTTTACTTGGACAAAAAGTGAACGTTTCGTCGTGTATTTGGCAATCTGTGACGGCTTTTTCAACTTGTTTCATAGCGTTGACCATCTTCACTACGTCATAGCTAAAGACCATGTTCGACCCAAAGAGCTGTGTGAGTTCTATGGTTTCACTCTTGCAGAATTCATTACGGCACAAAATCTAATTGTGAATATCGTTGCCATCAATGCGTTTATGCTGATGTACTTTCACAGAAATATTGACTTTGGCAAACGAGACTGGAGACTTTTAGCTTGGACATTTGGTGTACCATTTGTTGGGGCAACAACGGCTGCAGTTACTGGTCAGTTCGGACCAGGTGGCTCCTTGTAAGTCAGTCAAATAAAAATATTTGTTTTATGAAGAGTTTTTCTTTTAATTTGGTAAACAATTGAAAACCATTTTCACAAAAGTCATCGTTTAAATCAAACAACATTATTTTTTCTGTTCTTTTTATAGATAAAAGAAAAGAAATTTATTTATGATTCCAGTTTTGGATTATAGATTCTTTATAATATAGATTCTTGTTTAAATGAAACACAAAGGTTATTATACTGCTAAGAAAAGCATTTTGATTTTAAGTATCAAGTTTTGTAATAAATGCAGTTTCAGTGACTTGAAAACGATATTGCTCTACAGTCTTTGAAACCGTAAACTAAACCTTTTCAGTTGTTACTTTGATGGCGTTAAAGGTGGAACCGCTTACATATTTTTCACCACAGTTCCTCTGCTGATCATCATTGTCATGAACAGCATCATGTATGGTCTGACGTGGAAACGAATCAAGCAAGAAACATCAACACTGTGCCATGACAAAACTATTCACATGGTCAATAAAGCTAAACACGCGGCAAAAACCATGTCTATGTTTGTTGTGGCGTTCTTCATTCAATGGTGGGCACTGGCTCTGTTTGGAGTGTGGGTATTGGTGGATCCCAATATTCCACAGGCCATGGTTCATATTGTTACGATATTTTCTAACATTGGAGGGTGTTTGAATCTTTGTGTCTACATTATCATGCGACGAAGAGCCTTGAGAGGACATGACCACAGTGAACCAGGTTCCCATGAAATGAAAGGTAAATCAGTGGATTCTGGACATCACACTCAATCATCAGAAGTGAGTCATAGTCATACCTGATTGGAAGAGACGAATAATTTTGTGTTTGTAATACTGCAGCCTTTGTTTTTTTTTGTTTTTATTTTGTTTTTGTTTGTTTGTTTGTTTTTTTGTTTTTTTTTTTTTTTTTGGGGGGGGGGTGTAGTTTTTCAAATATTGTACATGTATACAATGTGTAGTTGATGCAACATAAAATCTCTTTGATTAAAGATAATTTGATGTTTTGTTGGAAAATTTATTTTTTTTTTTGTATCGGTCATATGTTTACGTGTATACATTTGTGTGAGAAATTTTCAGCCTCAATGGTGCCACTTTGATAAGATGTGTTAATCTCTTCAAATAGAAACGGATCTTGCTCTATGCATTCTGCCGATATACAGAACGTTTAAAATTTCAGAATTACAATTCGAATATCACAGATAAATGAGATGTTTTATCTGTAAGCATAGTGAATTGCTAGCAATATTTCCATGGGATATTGTAAATAGTTGCTTAATTCTTTAGCATAATACTGTACAATATATACTATATTGCAATTATTGAACATTGCTTTTGAAGTTAGTTTGAATCTTCATTATCTTAACAAGGGACGCAGCAGTATCTGTACTTCTTTGCTTCTGTTTTTTAATAACCAAACAAACACATAATACGAAATGCAACGAAATGCAAAAAAAAAAAGGTTCAAATATTCACCCAAGTTAATTACATGAAATGTTTCTTTTCTTAAAATACATGTTTTCTTTTTTCTGCATGCTGCGCTCAGATTTTTCTTCCGTGAAGAAGTTCATCAAATATATTATTCGTGTTGGTTCCACATTTCCACATTTGTTGAGTATAATCCAATCAAAAAATACCTATCTAAGCTTCTGGGGAGAAAATGACTTATTTGATCGGCAAAACAGAAGTAAACATATCATTCAAACCAACCAAAAATACACCTAACTGAAGGAAGTAAATAAAAGATAAAATCTCGTTGTTGTATACAAACCATAAGTAAACAAATAATTCACTTGCCTTATCGCAAAATAGGGATTTTCTTCTTCAATTGGTGTAGATACAAATCGCTTTTCAATCTCCAGTGTCTTGGCTTTACATTAATTCACATTTTAAACACAAACCACAACCTGGTCCTTTCATTTGGCTTCAGAGATGGCGTTTGGAGATTGCGAGAATAGTGCATTTTAGACTTTCTTTAGAACCGCACATCGAGTTTAGGCATCGAGGAACACGTCCATGCGCCCACGCTGGCGTATCCACATATTCGGACCATATACAGATATGATTTCGTAATTTGTAAATAGTCACACATGCTATATCCGAATGTAAATATATGACGGTATAGCTGTATACCTAAAATGTGAAGGAAAATAACAGTTAGATTCTTAGATACTAAGCAAAGCAACCGAAATTTTGTTAAAAAAATAATATGCCGGCTCGACTAGCTCAATCGGTAGAGATTCGTCAATCTTGACGATCCCGGTTCAGTCCCCATCAGGGCCGGCAAAATTTCTCCGTGATAATTGATCTCAGACAATGCGTCTATAGGTCATTTGCCCCTCACCCCAGAGGCAAGTGAGGAAGTAGTCAGTCACTTGCAGAGAAATTGGTAAGTAAACTGGCTGGATACTTAGGAACACTGGGTAGGTGGACTGACCGCCCGGGATATGACCTTAGCTGTTAAAACTGACGTTAAACCCCAATAAAACCAAACCAAAATCAATAAAGTAATATATGAACACCTCCTATTTCTACGCCACTTACTTTACGAGAATAGTAACAAAGATGAACTGTGTTCTGCGGGAAAAAATGAAGTCATATAAACAATGGAATACATAAAAGACACCTAAAATTGATCTCGTACAAAGATAGTGATTAAAGAATGATACGACATAATAAATGGATAGTTCTTAAAGCAACGAACTCTCTGGATCACTTTGATGTAATGCATTGGTTTAAAAATGACAGAAAGCAACGAACAAAAGTTTAACTTTTTTATTTTTGCTTTCATGTTGATTTTGTTTTGCCCGAAAGTCTTCCATAATCATACTTGTAAAATAATGTTTGAGTATAAACATATCGGCGAGCGAAAAAGAGAAATACAAGAATGACTGAATAAGTTTCATATACGTACATCAAAAATCAACAGTCGGCTGATTTGAAGACTCTCTTGATTCCAAATATAGGGATAATTACGAAAGCAAAATGTGTGTTTAAGCATTAAACTTCGCCTCCAATCCAGCCGACAGTCTTTCTTTGCTTCAAACGCTTTGATTTATATTAGTTGAGCTGATGCTTGTCTGCGCTTAAGCATATCTTATACATGTATATTATAATAACTTTGTCATTACAGAGTTATTAAAACCTTGTGTAGGAAATAGGATACATCCGTTTCCCATGTTTTTGTAATTAAAACAAATTTTACCCAAGGATTTGCAACATTGCAGTATTTTATTGGGTGCCCTTTTATTTGTATACCACGTCTATTTCTATGCAAAAGAGGTAAGAAAGAAAGTATATTTCCATTGAGTCAGTATCCTTTTATTTTGAAGTTTGATAGACAGAGATATACGTGACAAGAAACATGTATATGTGCATTGACGTCATAACTTAGGTCTTGAGACAAAATATTTGTTTGTTTTGAATGCATGAACAAGGAGAAAATAAAGATATATATAAACGATTATACCAAGTCTGTCTGACTTATTCGTTTCATTTAAACAAAAAGGGTATACAGTGCACCTTAACCCATATATGCCTAATGAATTATGCCAACATTATGAGTTGGACGAGTCCATTTTTAGTTAAAAGGGTTTCTGTTATGAATTTTCAATTTTGTTCTATTTAGCGAAGAGAGACCTTTATGCAAACAGTGCAGACCCTATTCAGACGTCGCATATTGTGGTGTTCGATCTGCGTCTGCACTGTTTGCGTAAGTTTACTTTTGTAGACGCTAACTATTTATGGGTTAATTGACCTTTCTATCAAAGAAAGCAAGAGGTAAGTATAGAGAATACATCAGAAACCAAAACAAAATAGATGATTTCACGCTCATTTGCAATACAGAACGTCGTTGAAAATGTTGTTTATTGTTTTAAATACTTCATCAATTATCACTACGTTACTGGTATTCTGTTTCTTTTTATCCTGAAGTGAGAAAAGGCATATTAGCTAGGGAAAATATCCCGTTTTCAAGTCTCAGTTTATTTTCATTTTATTTTATTAACTTTTTAAACTTACTTTTACCTTTTTACGATGGCAATCTTAATAGTCAACCTCTCAGATCGTGAGAAGAAATAAGCTGATTTGATTGGCCAAATATTGATTGGTTCAACAAGCGTGGAGGAAAATAAAACCATTCTCGCACTTATCGAGAGGAAAAGCTCACACGATTAAATCAAAAACTAATTATCACGTTCATTTGTAAACAAAGTTACCCTCATGATTTTAGAGGATTAATGTTTTCCCGTCTTGATCACCGATAAGAACGCCTGTTTATGTTTTATGCTTACCAGAATATATCTTTTGTGCTAATTATTTCGCTCGTCCTTTCTGATTTTCAGTGAGCTCCTGCAAGAGAAACCTTTTCAAAGAAATTTGCTTTTTGTTTGAATAGAGTTTATCTTGAACGTTCCGTATCTGAGTTATTTCACTTAATCTGTAGTTCGATTTCAATAGATCACTTCGCGGAGTTTAACACAAGCATGAAAACCTCATCATGTACCCTTATGTATATTTTATTATCTTGCAATGTGTTATGTACAGTATTATCTACATAACGCGATTTTCAATCAGAGAAACATCTTTATTCCTTCTTCCCTTACGGTTGTATTTGAATTCTAAAGTTAGTGACAGAGGAACCTTATTTATATAAAGGTGGCCAGGACAAGTATTCACAAGAAGAAACGAAAGCAGTATAGAGGCAATGTTTCTGGTTTTAGACGCGCAAGTTCTAAAAATAACCTGAACGGCTGCTAACATTTCGGTCACTTCAGATGTTATCTTATAACATCCTACGCGTATTTTTACACATACATATCAGGATGTTTATTCCTTAAAGCTCACTGACTACATGTCTAAAGCAATTTTTTTCTATAACATTATAATCATAATATAGAAAAATAAATAAACAGGTGACGTCCGAAAACGAGGCTTGTCAAGCAAAACCTATATAAATCCCTGCATCTTCAAAGCGCGCTAAACGGATTATAAGTCGAAGAGATACGCTTTTATCGAAAATTGCTGTGAAAACAATTATACTGTTGGACGGTCGAACATTTTCTCAATCCGTGCATTTGTTACGTTAATGTTTCCATGCAGGAACTGAATATTAAATCTCAAAAGAAATGAATAATTCTTCGGAATTTCTAGCTACTAATATCACAGAAGAGGCCAAGGTTGCGGGGCCAAAAAGTGGATATGATTTACCCGTGTATGGTCTGGATAACGGACTATTTTACTACCTTCATGTTCCAGCACTTCTTTGTATCATCAGCAGCTTCTGTTGCGTTATAATTGTCTTGGTTTTATCCTTTCGTCATAAGAGTTACAGGAAATTTTTTAGCTGGACAAAGAGCGAGCGTTTTATTGTGTATATAGCGATTTGTGATGGGTGTTTTAATTTGTTTCATGGGACTGATCATGTACAATACATCATTACCGAGGAACACGTTCGCCCTGTAGAGCTTTGCGAACTGTATGCATTCGTTTTAACGGAATTCATGACTGCACAGAACTTGATTGTAAATCTCGTTGCAGTAAATGCGTTTATGCTGATGTACTGGCATATAAATCTCAATTTTGGCAAGAAAGATTGGAGATTACTGGTGTGGACATTTGGCGCTCCGTTTGTAGTTTCATGTGTCGCAGCCGTCACGGGAATGTTTGGACCTTGCGGTTCCTTGTAAGTTATAATAGCAATGTGTCACAGCTTGGTTGTACTCGTATTTTTCTGTATTATGTTCCAGCAATTGGCTTTGTATCAAGATCTGAACTACTAGTAGTTCGTTGTTTCTTAATTTTCTACAACGATTCTTTTTCACGGCTAATTTCTTTTTCAGCTGCCATTTCGATCCCATTAAAGGTGGCCAATACTACATATACTTCACAACCATTCCACTGGTGATCATCATTGTTGTCAACAGTATTCTGTATGGACTTACATGGAGACGTATCAAACAAGAAACCAGTCACCTTGCTCACACAGAGAATCTTCACACTGTGAACAAATCTAAACGTGCCGCAAAGACAATGACTATGTTTATTGTCGCTTTCTTTATTCAATGGTGGGCACTCACAGTATTTAGTCTGTGGATTCTGGTAACTCCAAACTTCCCTCCCGCTATTCTCCATATCGTGACAATCTTTACCAATCTTGGAGGATGTTTAAATCTCGGCGTCTATATAATAATGCGGCGACGGTCTACCACGAGCGCGGATGATCACAGCGGGGAGAGTAAAAAGGTCAGCAAACACAGTTCGCACGAGATGAAAAGTAAATCCTCCGGTTTTATCAGCGGAACTCAATATTCAGACGTGAGCACAAGTAACACGAATAGCGTTTTTCACAAGATTTGAGCAGCTTTTTAATAGACTTTTTATAATACAGTTTGTAACATTGCTTGATGAATAAATTATTGTAGTCTAAAAATATTTATAGTATTTTGATAAATATAAAGTTACCTTACAATACATCGGTCAAACGTTACTAGTCAAAATCTAGCCAACCAAGTCTTATTTGGATACACTTCAAACACAAAATATGTACACAAACATAAATACATACTCAGTTCATACAATAATAACAATTTTTTACATAAACATATACATAATCATAGTGTTCATCTAAACGGACTTGAAAACATTTCCTTGATATTAATCTTATCACATCAACAGTCAAGACTGCGAAAAAGTCAGTAAAACAAGAGTATAAAATCATGATTTAACGAAGATTACAACTGTATATCTAACCGACGTGCCAAAAAAATAAAAAACATTACTAGCCAGTTACCGTAATGGCTTTCTGCCAGACCGAATAGAGCTCACTTAGAAAATAGCTCTCCGGATAGCTGTAGTCGGAAACGGTTCCGTATACAGTTTCTCGATTAGCTCTATTCGCCGAATGAAGCTCTCGTACTACACAAGGACCTTTATTCGGGATACCGGTTTTTCGGATAGAGATGCCCAGCTATCTGGTGCAACATTAAATTCATTTATACATTGTATATACAAACACGCTGCAACGAGGATGCAGTAGCTATGTTTATCTGTTTGGCTTGCCGACTGGCTGGCTAGCTGGCTGTCTTGACATTATGAGGTTGTTTCAGTTCAGGAGTTTAAAGTTGTATAATTGGGTAAAGAAGTGTATTGAGGAGTTAAAATGAAAGAAAGATAAAGGAGATAACCTCCAAAAATCTATCGCTTGAGAACGTTTGTCTGTCCGTCTGTTTGCCTTTTGCCCGTCCGTCCTGACTTTAACTTGAAAAAACTACTGTTTTTGGCCAAATGTTTTTTGCACGTTCGCTCGTACGTACTGATGAATGAACGGCACTAAAACTATTAGCCTCTTCTTCAACGGGAGACATGAAATCCTGTATAGAGCTACTCCGGGGAGCTATATCAGAAGTGAGCTCTATATAGTGTGACAGTTGTCCACAGAGTGAAGCATTTGGTAGTACAAAGATATTTGTAAAATGAGGTAAGCATGATTAAAAAAAAACTCGAAGTGAAAATTAATTGCAACAAAACATTTAAGATATATAGACATATATTTTAGTAAATTAAACACGCATTGGCAAATTTCATGTGATTTAAATGAGAACATTTTATTGAAACTTATCAGCTTCTTTCTTGTGCGCTATTTCTTCACGATTATATATAAACCGTTACTTTTGTGTAATCTTTAAGCTTGCTGTATGTTAGAAATTACAAATGTCGCAAAAGATTCCAGTCTAGTATGTGCCTGATAAGATTATTACAATGATGAACTATCAAAATGAAATGATCGGAATTTGCGACGAAACGTTTTATGTACATTTCTGTTAAGTATGAAATAGAAATAAGATACATCAAGCTATGAGAAAACGATCACACAAGCTATTTCTGACTTGCTGACTCAGTCAAGTTGGAACTTTAATGTTACTGCGCTAATACTATATTTGAAATAATCGTCTAGGACAGCTAAGTGGAGATTTTCGGAATATTTGTTACTAAAACTGTCGTTTTTTCCCTTTTCTAAATGATGTTCCTGATTTGAAGTCTCAAAACTAAAACACAGAAATCAATAAATCTCATTAAACTCGCAGGAATTAAGCGGCTCTCTAAATTACCTGGCAAAAAAAGCCATTACCTTTAAATATGATGATTACGATTAAACCAGCTAAGCTGATTCATTTAATAGTAAACAAAAGAATTCAGAATAAATTGTTTGCTGATACTGATGCATCAAATAACGATTAATGGGTGCTCGGGGCGCTTATTTGTGCATTTCAATTAAATATGCATATCGCTGAGCATCAAGTGCACTGTCTTCCATCTTGCGGTAAAGCAAATACTAATTCTTTTGACTGATTATAAAAAGCATTCAAATTAAATGCACTTTAATGAAAGAGGATGTTCAATACACAGCACAGGTCTATTCACAAAACATGTTTGACTTTTCATAAAAAAAAATAATAATAAGGAGAATTAACTTTTGAGGACAACAAGGCCGTGAGAAGACTATACGCAATCATAATGTCTATGGCAAACCTGTTGCACACTGGTATATTGTCAAATATTTATTTTTCAAAATCACCCATTTAGCATAACACTGAATTTAGCTCTGAAGTATATTTTTGCTATCTTTATTTTAGATACCGTTCAGCCTCATGAAGTGTAGCTACCCTGCATTACCAACGAAACCCAAATCAAATTATGATTCTTGGTCGATTACTTTTTTTTTCTTAAGATGCACTTGTGAAACGAAACTTGCTTTAATGAAATTCTTTCTATGAAGCTGGCCGTCATATCACTGTAAAATCGCCATGGTCAGAGGAAAATGATTGGTTAAAATCAAACGCCTCCATTATATAAACTTGATGTTCGTAATCAATACACAAATATACCACGTAGTCATTTTTAATATGTAAACAAGTTGCTAGTACATTTTTAGTCAGACACCTGCTCAACATGTGTGTTGGACTTATAATGATCTAATAGTCATTTCATTTCAAAATCTATTAACGCATTTTCAAAACTATAAGGGTACGTAGTTTGTAAGGTTTTTCCTAAATTGCACTCCTGGCTCGATCAAAACGATTACAAATGTCCCCAAAATAGTATTGTCTGTAAAGTATTTGGCTGTATTATAGCAGTGCTATTAAAGTGAAATGAGGAGTATGTGCAATCTGTAGGAATGCCTTTTGTAAAGTAAGTAAAGAAATTGCACCAATAGGGGCCTATATCTATCTTAATCTCTGAATATTCTGGTTTAATGATACAAGCATAAAGTAACGGTATTATTCGAGAAGTTTTGTACATAGTCGTTTCACATTTAACTTGGAAACATCTGCATGTGATGAACACAATTTATTGCAAAATCGTATCATGTCCTCCTGAGTTAAATCGCTGACACAACAATTACGTAGATAATATTCTATATATTAACGGCGTGGTGGAAGAACAACCGAACAGGCAGGTGTGATGAATATTTTGGACATGTTATTTAGAACCTCATGTCAGGAATCACTAAAAGGAGTGGACACAAGCATAAGCAGTATTCTATTCTATTTTGCTGTACAAACGACAGATAGACAGACGGGCAGATACTTTGTAAAACGTTGCCTCAATCTGATGAACATTTGGTTGAAATTATTTTAAATTCCTGTAACGTACCAATTAGTTAACAAGAGCCACCGCAAGCGGGCGCCACGCTCGACTTTTTCCTATTTCCAAAGGCAAACACATCAGAGGAAGCATATTGTGGTTAAGAGATTTCAAATGAAACATCATTTGGAAATATAATCATACATAACAAAGTTATGGCCAATTTTAGCAACATTCAGAAATTTGACCTTAAAGGTCAAGGTCAAGTTCAGTTTAACCTTCTTTGGAGGTTTTGTCTTAAACGTAGTTATGTCCATGCATGAAGACAGTACTTCCATTAACAACACAGATATAGCCAAGTTAAGTAATGTCAAGGTCATTAAAGGTCATGGTAACGCTTGAATTGTTCAACACGTTTGTTTTATTCTCAGTGTTGTTTTGTCCCTGTATAGATCAAATCCGTCCATAAATAACAAAAGTTTGGCTTTTTTAGCAAAATGCAATAATTCAAACTTGACTGTAATGGTCATTTAAAGGTTAAGGTCATACTTGAATAATTCAACATGTAGGTTTTGTCATGAGCGTTGTTTTGTCCAAGTATTAATACAAAAGAATAAAAAATAACGTTATGGCCAATATTAGCGAAATTCAATAATTTGACCTTGATGGTCAGGGTCATTTGAAGGTCAAGGTCACAGTTGAATGATTCAATGTGTCAGTTTTGTCATAAGTGTTGTTTTGTCCCAGTATAAATCAAATCAAATCATAAATAACAAAAATCTGGCTATTTTAAGCAAAATTCAATAACGACCTTAAATGTCAAGGTCTTATGACAATTTAAGCAAAATTCAAACATCTGACCTTGACGGTCAAGGTCATTTTTAGGTCATTGTCACACTTGAGTTGTTCAACATGTCGGTTTTGTCACAAGTGTTGTTTTGTTTAAGTATGAAACAATGCCAACAATAAATGACAAAGTTATGGCAAATTGTAGCAAAATTCAATAACTTGACCTTTAAGGTCAAGGTCATTTTAACATTAAGTTGATACATGAAAGAATCATTATGTCGGATTTGTCATAAGTGTTGTTTTGTCCAAGTATGAGCAAATCCATAAATAAATATAAAAGTTATGACAATTTGAGCAAAGATCAATCAATTGACCTTGACGATCAAGGTCGTTTTAAGGTAAAGGTCACACTTGAATAATTTATCATGTCGACTTTGTCATAAGTGTTGTTTTTTTGCAAGTATTATTAACATCCAACCACAAATAACAAAATTATGGCCAGGTTTAGCAAATTCAATAATCTGACCTTGACTGTGAACGTCATTTAAAGGTCAAGGTCATATCTGAAAGAATCAAAATGTCGGATTTGTCATAAGTGTTGTTTTGTACATGAATCAAATCCATTTATAAATGAGAAAGATATGACAATTTAAGCAAAATTCAATCATCTGACCTTGATGGTCAAGGTCAATTTGAGGTTATGGTCATACCTGAGTTTTTCAATATGTCGGTTTTGTCATAATTGTTGTTTTGTCCAAGTATGAATCAAAACAAAGTTATGCGAATTGTAGCAAAATTCAATTATTTGACCTTGCCGGTCATGGTAATTTTAAGGTAAAGGTCAAATTTGAATAATTTATCTTGTCGGCTTTGTCATAAGTGTTGTTTTGTCAAAGTCTGATTCAAATCCAACCATAAATAACAAAATTATGGCCAGTTTTAATAAAATTCAATGATTTGACCTTGACTGTCAAGGTCATTTAAAGGTCAAGGTCAAACTTGAAATAATCATAATGTCGGATTTGTCATAAGTGTTGTTAAGTCCAAATATGAATCAAATCTATAATTTAATGAGAAAGTTATGACAATTTTAGGAAAATTCCATCATCTGACCTTGACGGTTAAGGTCATTTTAAGGCCATGGTCGGTTTTGTCATAAGTGTTGTTTCTTCCAAGTATAAATCAAATCCAACCATAAATACTAAAGTTATGGACAATTTTAGCAAAATTTAATAACTTGACATTGAAGGTGAAATCATTTAAGAGTCAAGGTCAAGTTGAGTCTAGTTCACTTGAAGATCTTATCCAAAGGGTTGTTATATCCAAGTATGAAGACAATCCACCTATTAATAATAAAGTTATGGCCAATTTTAGCAAAATTCAATAATTTGACCTTGAAGGTGAAGGTCATTTATGAGTTAAGGTCAAGTTTAGTCTGGTCATCTTGAAGGTCAAAGGGTTGTTGTGTCAACGTATGAAGATAATCCATTAAGGAATAAAAAAAATATGATCAACGTTAAACTTTTGGAACGGGAACGGCAACGGCTACGGCAACGACACATGACTATAGCAATAACTCTATTTTAATTTCAAAAAAAGTCGAGCTAAAAACGTTCTATTCGGAATCTGTTCACTGCCAAATTATATCCACCGGTACTAGCAACATAACTTGAAACCTAAACATGCGTGTGAATAAAAACTTTCATCGCTATTTTCTCTTTTGGTATGGTGATAATTAAGCCTAATTATTTGCAACAATGATTAAACATTATTTTTAGCAACATGTTTTGCTAATACCATGATGTTTGTTTTTTGTTAATCCTAACTTTTTATTTAATATATAAGTGACAGTTTTCACAGCTAAAAGTCAAGACAATCACAAAGAAAAACAAGGATAAAGTCAGAGGATTCCAACTGAAAGGACCAAAGTGCAATTTGGTCTACCTTTGATGTTATCTGAGTAAGGGAGATGTCCCTCATTCATTTTCATACTTGACGCATACATTTAGGATAGTGTGAACGTATTCGCGTGGTGTTTCATCCACAAGTATATTTAGTATATCCGTGATTATATTTAGTGATTATGTGTACTTGTTTTAAATACCGCTTGTGACTTTTCAGTTAGTTGAATATTATACTTATTATTACTTATTTACTATTTTTTTTAATGCCAAAAAACACGATGAACTTGCTCGATTTTCATACACCAGCGAGATTTCCATTGTCTACCAGGACATATATCCTCGTAAATTGTTCAAACGTTTCCTAGTTAACGATGTAATCATTTGTATTGAAACGGCACATTGCTCGTGTTCATAAATCATAATAAATAGTTTGACCACTCTAGGCAAGCAAAATGGATATTACAGAACAGTAATCAAAACGAAATGAAAATACAAAGTTAGCTTTGAATAAAAGTACTTGTTACGCAATTACATTTTGTAAATATCTAGATTATGAAAAATTAACGTGCTCTCCTTTGTTCTTTTTGCAAAAAAAGCTTTTTAAAAAAAAATATTTCATTACTTGCAAACTTATTATGATTTTATACATTTCAAGGGGAGGTGGGGGAGGGTGATAAAAGGTTCGCCCAATAGTTCATTTTTTCTCTTTTATTATTTTTTTTTCATTATTGTCATCGAAATTACAGTTGAAGCTGGTTGAAGCTATCTTCTTGACACGGAAAACAAATCATTACTGCCTTTTGTTTTAATAAGATTCCTCGTCACCAATTCAAGTGATATATTATATTAATGATGTCTTTGTACTTGTCATATATTTCAAAGACATAAACATATTAAAAATGCAGGTATAATAAGATTGTAACTTTGTTAAAATCAATTTAAGTTGATAAAAAAACCAGAGTAATGGACAATTAGATAATTGTGTGTTTCTATGTAAATTACAAACTTGTAGAATTTTCGAAAGAAAGATATATATGAAGTATTCATTTGATATGCATTGTTTGTCCCTTCCGTCATAGTGGTTGCGCTTAGAGGGAAGTAACTACTCTTTCAAAGTCTACCACAGACGGCACAGAGTAGCTTGCTGTAACTTTTAATGGATATTTGGTAAATACCCTTGATATATTGTATAATCGTTCTCGTCATTTGGAATGATTTATATGATATAGAGGATATTTGTTTGTTTTTGTGGAAGATGAGAATTTATTTCATTGAGTGAACACCATATGTGATATTTTCACGAGTGGTGCAGCCACGAGTGAAAATATAAACATATGGTGTTCACGAGATGAAATAAATTCCCATCTTCCACTAAAAAACAAACAAATTTTCTTTTTATTTTATGCCTTACACGTCAAAAATGGGTATTTTATGACATTTTTACTCAGGGCCTTCAATAAATTCCCCATGGTGAGCCCCAAATCAGTTAATGCGTACTTTGGTCAAACCGTTACTTCGCACACAAAAAAAGTGCAGACAATCTCCAATACATATGATAACTTTACTTCTGCTGAAATAAACTGAATACACTTTCATCAAATAACATTTATTTTTCTCTACACACTTTATCAATATTTATTGAATTTTAGCCATACATACTTTAATTATAAAAGCGGATTAATACCGAGTAATATTCAATCAATTGAATTGAAAGTCGGCCATATTGAATATTGTCCATGTGAGTTATGTAAACAAATCAGACATTTTAAATAATTTATGGCGAATTTCATCATTGTTCACAACTAGTTAGGCTCAGGAATTCAATATTGTAACTGGATTTAACAAGGTAAATAAATTTCACTCGCTGTCACTGTCTGAAATACAGCGGATTTTCTTGTATTTACGTGATAAAATAGTAGTTCCGGCACAAACAGTGGATTATCAAAATGGTAATTTCACTGATTCAAAACAGTGGATTATCACTTTTATCTCACTGATATTTCCCTATATTTCATTGGTAGGCATAAAATAAAAAAAAGGTTTAAACAAAAGCCATTATTTTTACAAAGTGATCTGTGCGTTTTCAAAAATGACCATATAACTTGGCAAAGTGTATGAATAGTGCCCATTTTATTCATGGTCTTCATCTTCATGTGATCTGTGTACTGTCACTTTCACAAAATGTGTTGTTAAATAGTATCATTTCTGTATGTTTTACATCGCTTGTTCTACTTGTACGCGATTTAATCGCATAATGACAGATCGGAATTGTATCGACTGGCGATAAGTACTGGCGATTAAATCATGTAAACAGTAAGTTCGAAAGTTCAAAATGATTCTAACTGGAAAAAAAAAAAACTGACTGAAAATTCAATTCGCTTAGTCTGTAAATAAAAATAATAAAGTAAGATAAAGTGTACGGATGGAAAGCTTCTAGTTTTTAATTAATGTATTTTTCATAAACATGCTAATCGGAAGTCATATTTTTGCGTCACTCAAAAAATATGTAAAATTATATAGTACTTAAAATGCATTTCATTGGTCGGGTGAAAACATCCACAAACATCCCCAATAAGTAATAAACACCTGCAAAATTTTCAGGAACGTGTAATTATATAATGTGATAATGCACACTTAAACCTATCACCCTTCAGGTTACACACAACTAAATCGAATTTGGCGAAATATTTCTAAAAGTTATCAAATTGGGTTCAATCAACTTTCAGAGAGATTTTCCAACTAAATGCAATATTAATGCAAAAATTCATCAATCACCATCAATGCTAAATCTCCCTTTATTAGCTTCTGAAGATGCCACCTTTGCCGATATCTGGAAAAAATCAATCATGAGACATAATTTTATCCAGATTTTTTTCAAAACAAGACCAGACACCTTTTCCGGTATGCAGTATCGACGGTGATCGCCTCAGTCACTTCGGTATTTTTTACAATCTGTCGAAATTTACTGTTTGTTTTAAAACGACTAAAACAGTAAAGAATTGTTCGGCACACACATGCCTTATTTCAATTCTTTCTTCTTTTTCTGTGTTGTTTTCAAGTAGAATGATTTTTAGAACCACCTCTCCATTTTGACCAATCAGACAGCTTTGACATCTTATAGCTCCGCACATCCTGCACAAAAATGACTGGTTCCCGACAGCACTGATTTGGTGATGTTTAACATTCATTTCAGTAGCTAGGGTATATAGTCTATACTTACAGACTTATTTCCGAGGACAGGTTCGATAAAAATACATATTGACCTCAACATAAGTCTATTACTGTATAAGAACTGTACGTCTGGATGAAAATTCTGGACACACTCTGTAGATATTGCGTATATGTCTTTTGTTTGAAAGTAAAATGCAAAGGTAAACTAATGAAACTGCTCAAGACTTTTAGACGCCCTGGTAAGGTTGAATTAGCCTATATATGTAGCAACAAAGGTTCCATGGTGCAAGAATTGAAAAGGTGACATTACTTTTGTGCAACATGTATATACAGAGAAAATCTAGTTAACACTTACAATTTAAAACAAAAACAGAACACGGAGTTGGTAGATATAATCTCCCTTGATTATTTTCATAGGTTCTAATTTACACAATTTTTGAAATATTTATTGCGTTTAAATGTTACTTACGAACATAATATATGTAAACACGTGTACTGGAGACATTTATTTTGTTTAGGAAAGGGTTTAGCTTAAATGTAAACGTTGATCCTTTGTCTTCTAAAATATTTCTGTTAACTTTTGTTGAATCATGGGCCACTTTTATCGAGGTTGTCTTTTCTCATCTTACAGTCACACTTAGTCTGGGAACACAGGTTTTGATATTCAGTTTTCAGTAATTTATTTATATGTACTCTTTCTGTTCTAGTAGTAAATCAATTGTTTGTCATATTGCATATGCGTGAAACTCCCGTAAGCTGCCTCTGTAACAAATATTAGTGTGTTGGGAGTGGCACTTTATAGATATGAATAACAGCTAGTAACTGCTGTTGTTGTAAACAGTTAGACACATGGGACAATATCATCAATGGTATCACAACGCGCAAATTGATAGTTCATTCATTTATATTGTGTATAAGTCTTTATTGTACTGTGAGTGGTATGGTGGTCAAATTGAAGTGGTCGACGAACGGCACACATTCGTTTTGCATTTTTCCAGCAAAAAGGAGAAACAACTAAAAAAATAGAATAGAACATAAAAAATGAATAATTCTGAAAGTAAAGTTAACAGAGTCGTGGCGAACAGTGGATATGATCTGCCTGTGTACGGTCTGGACGATGGCTCGTTTTATAGCATTCACATTCCCGCGCTTTGTTCTATCTTCTGCAGTCTCGTCTGTGTGGTGACAGTTCTGATTCTGTCATTTCGACACAGGAGCTATAAAACTTTCTTCTCTTGGACCAAAAGCGAGCGTTTCATCGTTTACTTGGCTGTCTGCGACGGAGGTTACAACATGTCCCACACGGGGGACCACATTCAGTATATCGTTACAAAAGAGCACGTCAGAACTAAGGAACTTTGTCAGTTTTACGGATTCATGATAACGGAATTTGTCACCTCGCAAGTGTTACTGGTGAACATAATAGCTATCAGTGCCTTCACTCTAATGTACTTTAAGAAAAATATCAATTTTGGTACCTGGGACTGGAAAATTTTGACGTATATGTTCGGCGTGCCCTTCGTGGCAGGAATGATTTCGTTGTTAATGGATCAGTATGGACCTGCAGGGTCATTGTAAGTCTTCCGTTTCGATTTTTTTAATGAAAATGTATCTTGCTTAAACATTGCCGTAAATAATGAAATATATCCAAACGATACGCATGTACATGTACAGCATATGTACATTTTTCAGTACTTCTATTTGTTCACTTGTGAACCATATTAAGTAGCACAAGAAACAAATACGTCATTACTGTCATGAATTATTTAACATGTTTGTTTTTATATATAATATAAGTAATATAAAGATACATGTGTTAACATGTCGCGTAGTCTGTCATTATTTTTGGCATTCTAGTTTTGTCATCACCTAAATTTCCCTAACACAGTTTAATAAATTTATGATAAATTAGCAAGAACGACAGCTGGTTCAGTCCATTCTAATTAATCTTTCATACTGAAGCAAAAGTTGGCATAAATGAGTAAGTATGCGCTGTTACATTTTTTTTGACTTTTCAGTTGTTTCTACGATGGCGTGAAAGGTGGAACAGCTTATGTTTGTCTTGGTACAATACCGCTTCTGATCATAATGTTTGTAAACTGCGTCTTGTATGCCCTAACATGGAAACGTATCAAGGAAGAAACGTTCGAGTTAAGCCAAGTTTTGAAAAACATCAATGTGGGCAAACGATCACAAAAGGTAGCCAGGACAATGACCATGTTTGTCATGGCATTCTTTATCCAATGGTGGTCTCTGGCTTTATTTGGCGCATGGGTAATGACGTCTGCAAACACGGTACCACGGTTTATCATTCACATTGGGACGGTATTCACGAACATAGGCGGATGTTTAAACCTTGGTATCTATCTCATAATTCGTTACAGGGCACATAAAGAAGAATACAGACAAGATACAATGACGGCAGATGTCAACATGAGCAATGATGAAGCTCATGTCGAGACTGTTGTATCGAAGAAAGAGAATGATAGAAACTGAAATGGTGTAGCTTGTTTTGATGTTTTTTACACTTGTTTTCATTTAAGCATTTTTTATTTTTAAACTTTGGACTTAAATCAACAAATTCAAGTCAATGGGCTTTCTGACTTCTCCATTCCTTCCTCCGTGCTTGTCCACGAAGCAGTCATCGCTACAAATATAATTATGTCGTAAAAACTAGAAACTCTAGAATCTCTGGAATATCTAGAATCTATGTAAAATGCAATGTCAGAAATAATACACTGCAGAAGATAACTTATAACGGTGCTTAGGACCAGTCATCGCTACAAATATATTTATGTCGTAAAAACTAGAAACTCTAGAATCTCTGGAATATCTAGAATCTATGTAAAATGCAATGTCAGAAATAATACACTGCAGAAGATAACTTATAACGGTGCTTATAAAGTGTGTTCATTTAAAATAGAAAGCAGCAGATGGCGGTGGCCATAAAAAAACGAACATAAGAACTCAAAGCAACAAATTGTTTTTGTTTTAAGCTTTTGTCTTATATCAAGTTATATTTTTCATATCACTTTTTATGTAGTATTTACTTCTTTCCAGAAAATATTAGCTTTTGAAAACTGAAGATATCTGAGCAAACATAACTGAAAAATAAAGAGTCGCATATTGATTACTTGTAGAAAAATGTCTTTCGGGAGAATCTGTTGGCACAAAAAATGTAGTCTATTTTTGTAATTGTATTTAAGTTAGAAGACAAACCTCTTTTTGCATGTAAATGTGTTTCATATTTTGATCTTTGTAACTTACTAGTATGTTTAAATAAATACACGTTCTACTGGCAAGTGCTACATTTTCACATTCCTTTCAGAACTAAACTCTGTTGGAAATGAATCCATCTTGAAAAAATAAATAGCTCCTCTTCATTTTCCTGAACGACTATGATATATGTATTTTGTTGTTTTTATAACAGTGGCTAAATATCCCAGTGTCCTATCCATTAAATGATATTCACATAAATTCTTCGAAGCTGAGCCATAGGCTCACTAGTCAGTTAAGTCTTGTCTTTGCTAAATGTTTGTTCCTGATTCAGTTTATGTGCATGTTTTTTACATACATGTGTTATCATTGTTTCATTTGTACTTGTTTAGATTGTATGTATTTGCAAGGGCTGTAACGGATGATTGCTAAATAAAGTTTTCAATTTTCGATTCTGTTGAAAAGGGAAGGGACCTCACGATTTCAATAGCTTTAAATAAGCCAAAGGCGGTTTTGGGTCATTTCAACCTGGTATTAACTTTACTCTGCCTATTAAAATACAGAAGTATTTGATTTTCAATGTTGACTAATTGGCCCGGTGTTAAACATTTCAAGCATCTTTCTCAAGTAGAAGTTAATTAAAGACACAACATCACAATTTTATTACAACATGTTACTCTGAAGACTCTTTTTCCGTTCTAACAAAATAATATTTCGTGGTTATCTGTTGTTGTTGTGGTGCAAGTATTGACGAGATCCGTCTATATATTGACTTAAGAAACCCAAACGTGAAACGAGGTCGACACCGTATTCCAACAGGCGAGAAAGTTCTTCAAGATTTTGTATGAATCGTCTGGTTCATTGGTCTTCCGTAGAATAACACCAGCTTATCGGACAAACAATACTTTTTTTATATAAAAATGACTTTTGAAATCAAAGAAAAAACTTTGAAATTTAAAAGCTGAGAAGAAACATCAGGCTGAATGGAAAAAGAGGGCGCTTTACTTTTATCTATTGATCATTTTGGAGTGTAGCTTGCCTTCTGGACTGGCAGTATTTTTTATATATTTCATATATGTGTGTGTGAGTATGTTTGTGTGTCAAAATACAGTTTGTTATTGATACCTCAAGTGAAAAATATGATTTAATGTATAATTTTTATCTTACTTGATTTGAGTTTGCGCCTTTCTGAATTAGGTGTGTATGCTTTTATTGTATGTATGTGGTTAATTGTAAAATAAAGGATTTTTCTGGTGATGTACGCGTGTGAATGTATACATCTGAAATTGCATGCGAGTTACTCTCTGTTATGTGCCCAGTAAATAGATACAACAAAGTTTATTATTTGATTTCTCGGAACCCATGTGACATGATGTTTTTAACCTTGTATGTCTCTTAGTTATGTACAGAAATAATCTAATCTAATATCTTCGAAGGATGTTTTAATTGATTTCACGTTATTTATGATAATGACACTGCAGAACGTTTTAATGCTTATCCTTTAAGCACCATTTTTTTAATTATGAAACTTCAATAACTAAACCAGATAATTTAAATATAGTGACCTCGGAAGAACAGGTTACGATCTTAAGGTTATAAATCCGACACGTCTGCATTAACAAATACATCTCATAGATAATGCAGAATGAATTGCAAGTATCCATAGTGACTACTTCAAAGCAATAAAAATAAATTTATTCAATTTGCTAATGGCATGTTTATGCTATTAGCAATGCGACATTTGGTCTGTACGTGATAGATATCATATTTACTATTTTACAGTAGTTTGTTGCCTTCCACTATAACTACCAACCCAGCAAACAAAATATATGGGACCCAGATGGGCTCCATTTGGGTTACCATATGGGTCTTATATGGGCACCCCATGAGGGGCCCACATGGGATGTGCAACCGGGCACCATGAGGGGCCCATATGGGCTTGCTATATGGGCAACATATGGGCCCTATATGGGTCCCTTATTCAGACATCTGGGCAGTATATGGGCCCTATATGGGTCCCTTGTTCAGACACCCGGGCAGTATATGGGCCCTATACGGGTCCTTTGTTCAAACATCTGGGCAGTATATGGGTCCTATATGGGTCCCTTGTTCTCAAATCAGGGCAATACGGCCCCTATATGGGTCCTGTTTTAACATATTCGTCTTTTATGGGTCCCTTGTTTTGACATTTTCTGGTAATGGGCAGTGTGTACGTCCACTGTGTATGCTACAATCGTCAATTGTAATCCTGGATCCAATTATGAAATTGTCCAAGCATGTTTTTCATTTTCTGGAGGTCACCAAATCTTAATATTGTACAACTTAAAATAATTGAAATTCCACATAAACAACTAAGATAAGAATTGATAACATTTAATAACTTGAAAAGAAAACAGTGAACCTAGTTAAGAAGTCATTGGAATAAGCAAATCCGTTGAATTCATATCCTACGCCAAACAGTGTTGATTACTCACTGCTACCATTTGTTCATAGAAGGGTTTTTTGTTATATACCATACAGTCAAATAATGAACAAAGAACTAAACAATTTATATACCAAATTCCCGCAAAATAACCAATAACTTACAGGTGAATAGATATAGAAAAATGTTATTTCTGACATTAGACATAGAGTTGTGACCTTGACGAGAGACAAGTTTTGTTTATCAGAATTTGCCTTGTTCTTGTGATGTGAAACATTTGTGTGAAAATTTATAAAACATTAATCAAAATAATTACAAAATCAACTGAAAAATACCAAAGATATTTATGAAATATGGCAAAACTGTTAAAATTCATTATCTTTGATTTCAAGCCGTGACCTTGACACCCCATATTGTTTCTGTGAATTTGTCTAGTAATGAAAACATTTGTGCCTACTTATTTTAAAATCCATCCAAAAATGCTCAAGTTATTACAAACTGTTAATTTTTCAAAGATTTAATATACCTCTGCCTATGTTGAGGGATAAAAAATAGAATCACAAATATCAAAATTATGCACTTAATACTGTTAGTAAAATGATGCTGTAACAGAAGTATTTATCAAATAATAGACATACTGTATGTTATGTCGAATAGATATAATCAAGCCATGCCCAAGTTAAACAAGAGCACCACTTTAAACAAATATAATTGTCCATTAAGAAAACAATGTATTACAACCTAGATATTGTGTTACACTATTATGTAATTTAATTGTCAAAAGTAAAACTGATTACTTACAATGTAGATAATGCAAAATAAAACATTGTAAAAGAACAATAAACATATACATGTATATACACAAATGACTTTACAGTGAAATTTTACTGACAATGTACGTAAAAATGCCTAACAACATCAAGACATACACACAGACATTTACTTAAAAAAAATAATGTGAACTAAACTTTAAATTGGTATTCATGAAATTTTGTCTCTATCAGGTAGACTAGTTTACTGACATTTGAGTTTGAAGATTCTTGACTACAGGGTAACAATTTGTACTTATGTCAGCAAAAATTTTAAACTGTTATTGAAAGTTCGCACAAATATTAATGTCACTCAAATAATAATCCCGGCTTTTCAGCAATGTCAAATATTTAGTTTAGAGTGCCAGGGGGAGTGCTAGGAGCAGGGGTGGTCCAGGAGCAGTCGCAACAGTTTTTTTGTATACAGGCTTTTCTCCAACCATCTCAGACACGTGCCACCAAGCCGCTTGGTAATGTGGCCTTCATGTTTGCTGCTCACGTTATGGGATTCATGTGAAGACAATCTAATAAAAAATAAAGATTAAGTTCTCAATCAGTATTTTGAATTATATAAAACCTCAGCAGTTTTCATTACAAACATAAATATAATTTGTTGTTTTTGTAAATTAACATTATCAAGTGATGTTTCTTAGACAATATTGATTGCTGCTACACTCATACCTGAATACAGGTTTTTTAACATTAGGTGAAGAGTGAAAATGCTAAAAAAAATCATTGTTCTTATTCCACTGCGAAAATGTTGGCAGATGTCAAATTGGACAAATAAGTTACACCTACTTCTTCAAATGGAATTATTTCACTGCTTTCAATTGTAAAATTACTTACAGCAATAATGCCTTTTAGATTGGTGTCCTCTAGTTTCTTTCCCCATAAGACCGTTGTCATTACAGAGTCTACGAGACAGTTGTCATTGTTCTGTTGGCATAATGACCTCCAGTCTAACAGCTAGATATCTCCTATAACAGAATTTAAAATCAATATTAACATGTCAGAATTCAAATGAAATAGATAATTAAGTAAAACATATATGCCCTACCTAGCGCCTTTTTGCTGCTACTCTATTACATACATTTAAAGTCTAGTCCATAACATTGATGGTTCAAAGTTGCTGTAACCTTGATCTTTGTCACAGCATTCTCTAGTTATTGAGCAGTTGTTTGGATTAATTTTATCAACAACTTCAGCTGATGCACTCTAACTTTGAGTCAAAGTCTAATCAGTGCAAATCTCAACTGTTGTTACACGACAAAATTAATGTCAAACAAAGACAGTGCGACTATTTTACTGTTCTCGAAAAGAAATCATGCTGTATTTCATTAATGGTCAATCCAATTTTCAGCCATCAAACCCTTAGTCGAAATATTGAGACTAGCATATCGTAAGAAAGAGGTAATTTATTTAGTGTAATGAAATTAACTTTAATTATTAAAAACATACTTACAACAGTAGAACAGTTATCTGATCCTCAAGTTTAGAGTTTAACTTATCCACCTCCTCAACAGTTGTCTGGGGAAACACTATTACCCTGGCAGCTCAAAGCCTCAATCAGAGTCATAATTCACTGCTGCCCAATCCTGGTTCTGTGTCAAAAACAACCATACAGAAGCCTTTGGTCTGGTTGTATCCTTCATAACTTCCATCAGGATTAAAATCCTTGTGCTGTTCACTGTAAAATAATTTGTTTTATATACATTCAAAAAAGAAAATATGCAAACAACAAATTCTACTCAAAATTTAAACATCTAAATGTTTACAACCAAGACCTGTTCCATTATTGGTGCTACTTTCTAAGCTTTGTCATTTATTTACCGACGAGTGATTATGATGAAAGCTTGAGAGCTTATTTAAATCACTAAAATCCCCTACTCCGAATTTGAA
Source organism: Cyclina sinensis (assembly GCA_012932295.1). Classification (NCBI taxonomy): domain Eukaryota; kingdom Metazoa; phylum Mollusca; class Bivalvia; order Venerida; family Veneridae; genus Cyclina; species Cyclina sinensis. The sequence continues at coordinate 23,672,498 of JAAONU010000001.1, forward strand.
TGAATTTAGCAAATTCTTTATATCGCGAAAATATATGACAAATGGAATCTTTATGTTTCAAATGGACACAAATATAATGAAATATTAATTTCAATACTATACTATAGTCAAAATCAACAATGATGCCTGGTCTAAGTTATATTCAAGCTTCTTTATCAACAAAAAAACATACCTTTTAAATACAGCACGTTGTTTGTTTTCACCGATCCAGCTTCCTTGCATCGGTTGCGCGCGCAATTCAAACGCCAGTTTTCAAAACAAACGAATTTTCTTTTTGTCAAACTTGATTTATTTCTTTTTTAATTTATTATTATTTATTTATTACAATGATGCTGCCACATTTATCTGATATACCGATGGCTGTTTTTAACTTAAACTTTTTGTGATTTTAATCACGTGTATTATAATTAATGTTTAAATGTATTTGTGCTCCCTTTGCAGAATAAAGGTACACATGGGACCCACATGGGCCCATTATGGGAACATACACATGATTTTTGTATATGGGTCCCTAATGGGTACAACATGGGCATACCCATATACATTTGGATTGTTATATTTAACTTCAAATCATATTTTTGATATGTTTTTTTGTAATAAATTAGTATATTAGACCCTCATGGACACATTATGAGCACACACATATGAGTTTGTTAATATGGGTCCCATATGGGTACTGTATGGGCAAACCCATATGGGCTTGCCAGGATGTTGCCCTTATGGGACCCATATGAACATGTTTGCTGGGAATAGACTTCTTTCATTCATTGTATTTTTTACTTAAACGAGTAATGCGATTTATGGATCGTCTACGTAACTAGGCGCTTTCAAAATGAACTGGCATTAGAACGATTATCACGTAGTTTAGTGCTGTTTTTTTTTCAGAAGCATCAGTGTATGCATACAGTGAGAAAATATACCGAGTTGTTAAGATTTGAGCAAATGATTGTTACTACAGCAACCACGAATAGTATATATCCATCAGATTACAATAAAATGAAATCTGACAAGGCTTATGATATACAGGTTTGTTATTTGTATTCCAGGTTTTACAGAGCCTTCATCTCTTAGAACATGCCATATTTTAATCATTTTTTTAAATTAAAATGCTGCTCTCTGGAACTCGACCGTTATCATGCAACACGTTACATTAAAATAAATCAGTATACTGCTGACGCCAGCATCTTATTTAGACAGTGTTATCAATAAATGTAGTGACTGCTTATTTGATTTACATATATTTGTTGATTGAATTTTAAGGTATTGAATGATCATGTGTTAGTGCTTAATGTCCTTTATTGTATAATACAAGCATTTCTGTTTAGTGCATTCGAGTTCATTAAGGCTGTTTCCTGTACTTCCAATGTCCCTAGTTTAGTCATTTGAGGTTTTGTGGGTAAGGTACAAGTTAGACACCCTTTCTTGTTTACAAGTATTTGGTTGAAAAGGATTATGCAAAAGCACTAAACCATCTGCTCTCTTAATCACAGCAGTACTATTTAGGCAGGTTACCTATAAAATGCTGCTCCTGGATCGTTCCAGTACCAGACCATATCCTCTTACATATCAGCCAACTTGTTCATACAGGGTATGGTCAGGATGCTGCTCAAACCAATGACCTTTATGGTCCAATAGCAGGAAAATGTAAATGTAGTTAAGAGCATGCATAGACATTTTATTATGACTATTCTGTACAGAATAAAATGGTATCCCGTACACTGAACTGCCTACAGATATCAAATGGAGTATCTGCCATTGGGACCTACAGATTATGGACGATATCACTGAAAACAAAACAATCTTGCAAAATTTTATATTTTTATTATATTACATCTCATACAATATTAATGCCAACAAAATAAAGCACGAAGAACAATACAGCACTTCAGTCATTTCACAGACAACGATCTCTGTTAATAAGCCGACTAAAAATCACTTTTATTTTGCAAGGTTCAGGAATATTTTATAATTCATCTGCAGGTAACATAATTATGACTGCAGCTTTATTTTCTGAATATATCTACATGAACTGAATCTAATATCAATCAAATTCTATCAAAATTATTGTAGGCACACTAAAGGACATTTGGAAAAGGCTGTTCTTTTTCAACAGGTGTTGGAAATAGTTGCCTGCAAATGTACAAGGGTTCAGTGCCTGCAAATGTACAAGGGTTCAGAAAGTTGATGAAGATAAAATCATGTAACTGGTGTCCTTATTACCTGTAACATTTTCTGCTTATGTTACTTCAGACAGCAAATTAAGACCCTTTGTGGACTTAAAATTTTGTGTTAAGCATTTGCTTGATGGTTATTTTTGTGCTATATTTCAGTTAACTGTTTTGTCCTTACTTGAAAAGTGAAAGAAATAGTTAGGGGCATCAAGAAACAGGTTAGATAGCTCCAGACTGATTTTTGTTTTGTAATTTTCTTTTCTTTTCTTTTCTTTTTTCTTTTTTTTTTTTTTTTTTTTTTTTTGACGAGACAACAAACCGTCAACTTAGATAACTGTAGCTGCAGTTTGAAATATAGAAACTTTTACCCATTTTAAATAAATAACAACTTTGAACAACTTTCTTTCTTGAACAGTCGAACATTCTGTCTTACAGACAGCTTTTGTAAATATTTTCTGTCATTGCTTGTTAAATTTTTAAATAATTGCTTTGTAAATCTTTTGGTTATTACTTATAGGTTAAATCAACATGGTTCTGTTGTTCATCTGCCCTGTCCCTCTGAGGACCTTGACAACAACTCATTTAATTGTTCAAACCTACCACAGGTTAGCAATGATCCTGTTACCTAGTAAATTGTTCTCTTAATTAGGCAAAATATTAGAGGTGATATAATAAAAACTGTATTTTTTTTCCTTTTATATCCTCAAGGCTTACCTGCCATTAGACATTTTAGCCATTTGCTAAAAATGTATTAATTTAGCCACAGAAATTATAATTTTGCTACAAGATATCTTGCCTTTGTTTTGCTATTTTAATAAAATTTTATATGAAATCAGAAAATCAAACTTAGCTTAAAGAAGTTTTCAACCAGGGTTAACTCTATATCCTAATATACATTTATGAAAGAGTCTAACACAAATGTATAGTGTAGCTGTCTATATATATTTGGTAATTTCACATTAAAATTAAGATGATCTCACATTAGATTGCTTCAAACTGCTTGATAGTAACCTTGTTTTACATAATTTTATACTGCAAATCCTATGTACAGTAAATCTAACATTCAGAATATCTGAAATTAGACTATAGGTACTACAGGTACTTTTGGCATCTCATATTTCACGCATGAGTGATGTTTGTTTGATCGTTGCTTTTTCATGAAACTCCCAAGTGTTTCAAATGCATTGTACTTGTTTAAATATTTGTTATTTTTTAAGTATTTCTGTATGTGATCTTTGTCAAATATCTTTTTATTTTTGAATAAATACAATGCTTTTAGTTTGGGTTTCTTTTCTATATTATGGACACCTTGGTGATCTTTTCTCCGAATTACTAATGTCCAAACAATTGGTACTGTTATAATCATCATATTTGAGCTTATTTTTCGTCGATATCGGTTGCCCGTATGACAGGCGACCCCTGAAGTGATTAGTTATTTTATGTTACGGGGGTAGTGCAAGATACAGAAAGCATCCCATTCAGAGACACCCCTGGTTCTTTTTCTTGCTCAGTGTGTAGCACTGACACATGAGACCTCGGTTTAAAGTCTCATCCGAAAGACTATTAGTAATGTAAGTGGAGGAGCGAGCAATCGAACTCAGGACCCCTGTTTTACCAGTCCAGGGCGTTACCACTGGATCACATCCGCTGCCACTTGGTACTGTGCTCATATTCTCTGCCCAATATAGACTCTGTTTTTTTAGTGAATTCCCAATCAAAGTGGACCTAATATGTTTATGTTCCTCTACGGTGACTTTCCATCTGTCGTTCTTAGTATTGCTTTACTTCTGCCTAACCACGTTAAGAAGTCCATTAACTTCTAGAAGTGTGTACACAAAGTACAAATTAAGTTAACAAACTACTGATATACCTGCCTCAAGTCAAAACAGCTAATTCAAAATATTTGCATGCAGCTCTGTTCGTCGGTCCGCTGTGATACTTTTGTATCAATGTTTTCCTTGTTTCTGTATGTTTTACATCGTTTGTTATACTTGTACGCGATTTAATCGCATAATGACAGATCGGAATTGTATCGAGTGGCGATACTGGCGATTAAATCATGTGAATAGTAAGTTCGAAAGTTCACATGATTCTAACTGGAAAAGAAAAAAAACTGACAGAAAATTCAATTTTTAACAGGCAAATTGTTGTAATTAATAAATACTTTCGCATGATTTTTAATATCGCCAGCAAAGAAATTGAAATTTATCAATTGCCCGTACAACAACAGACTAACAATTTAGACTATGGCGTTTTTTGCAACTGTTTTTGCCTTAAAAACAGGTTACACACTTCTAAAAACATTTTATAAAAACAGTAAATTTGATCTTTTTAAAAATGAATCTCCACTTGAATAAATGCTTAGAACATCAACATTTTTAACAATTCACCAGAATTCAGAAAATGTCTATAATGCCATCAGGCGATGTGAGCGTTGCTAAAATAACAGTGTATTACTCTCCCTATTTGAGTTTATTTATCGCGGTACCGGTTGCCCGTATGACCCACAAACCTGAAGTCGTTAGCTATATTAGGTTGTTGGGGACAGTGCAAGATACGGAAAACATCCCATTCTAAAGACACCTTTAGTTCTTTTCGAAACCTCAGTTTAATGTTTCATCCAAAAGGATTAAGTAATGTAAATGGAGAAGCGGGAAATCGAACTCTCAACCCTGGGTTACCAGTCCAGCGCATTACCACTTGACCATTGCTCCTGCAGAATGCCAGCTTAAATAGACAACGTGAAAATGTGACACGAAAATTCAAAATACAATGGTTTCATTTCAAATGTTTAAGTAAATATAATGCACACTGGAAAGGTAAGTCTTATAAAATACGAAATTGTTATGTTGTTCTCTTTTATTAATATTAATATATAACATTTTTTCTATTTTTTCAGCTCTATTTACGATACTTTAACTATTTTCAAAAATATGATTATCGTAGCTGAGTTCTCAAAGATTATAATTTATATTGTGTTCATTAATATTATATCCTGTGCTTGTAAAGATTTACAAAGACGTATATTATTTATTTTCTTAAAATTACTTGTAACTTTTACATCCTGACAGTATTTACTAACATAGACAAAACATGAAAGCCCAAAAAACTAAATGTAACAATATCGCAAGAAATATTGCATGCAGATGTGATTACATGTACAGTTCAATCATTGGGTATAACCCATTGGATGCTTTTTTTAAGCAGCCAGCTTGTTTACAATCTGTTGAAATTTACTGTTTATTTTAAAACGACAAAAAATAGTCAAGAATTGTCCGTCACACTCATGCTTTATTTCAATTCTTTCTTCTATATATGTGTTGTTTTCAAGTAAAATGATTTTAGAACAACCTTTCGATTTTTAACCAATCAGACAGCTTTGTCATCTTATGGCTCCGTACATTCTGCACAAAATTGACTGGTTCCCGACAACACTGATTTGGTGATGTATAACATTCATTTCAGTAGGGTATATAGTATTACACTTGCAGACATATTCTCGAAGACAGGCCCGATAAAACACATATTCACCTCAACATAAGTCTATTACTGTATAAGAAAAGCTAGATTAACTGAATTTTTGCAACTGTCCGTCTTGATGAAAATCCTGGACACACTCTGTAGATATTACGGTTACGTCTTTTTGTTTGACAGTAATGTGCAAATGTAAACTAATGAGTCTCCAAACTGCTCAGTGCTTTTAAACGCTTGGTAAGAGTGAATCAGCAACAAGTGACATTACTTTTGTGCAGCATGTACAGAGTAAGACTAGTTAACACTCAAGTGAGAAATTAAAGCAAAAAAGACCACGAAGTTGGTAGTCTCACTATTTCGCCTCCGAAGGTGAACCCATTTTACAATCTGATATTTTATTGTTGTTCACCTTCTACGTCTCACTTTGATCTGCATCTGGCTAAGCGGACTCGCCCAATCGTAGGCGATTGGGCACTTTTTATGGCTCGTTTGTCCAACAGTTCACAGAGTTTAAGGCAAAAATGATAAAAATATGATAAAATATGATAACTAAATTCATACCTGATCCTGTAATCCAAGATAACACACAAATACATAAGTATAGAACTGAAACACTTATTTCGTACCTGATTTATCCACCATTTTATTCAAAATTTGGCAATCGGAATACTCGGTGTTCTAGGTAATAAGTTAACTAGGGTAGGGTAAAGAATCTACCGAACAATATCCGCTCAGTTATATGCAGTTTAAAATTAGGCTTAAAGGTTGAACAACTAAAAAATATCAGAATTATAAAATGGGTTCAACACTTTAAGCTTAATTAATTAGGCTACGAAGTTGGTAGCTATAATCTCCCGTGATTATTTTTTTTTTCAAAGCTTCTAATTTATACAATTTTTGAAATATTCGTTGTGTTCATATGTTACTAACGACCATATTATGTAAACACATGTACTGGAGACATGCATTTTATATAGGAAAGGGTCTAACTTAAATGTAAACGTTAATCCTTGTTGTCTTCCAAAATATTTCTGTTAACTTTTTTGTTCAATCATGGGCCTTTTGCCACGTTTATCGAGTATTTATATGTACTCTTTCTGTTCTAGTAGTAAATCAATCGTTTGTCATATTGCATAAGCTCTCTCTATAAAAAATATTAATGTCTTGGGAGTAGCACTTTATAGAGGTGAATAACCGCTAGTAACTGCTGTTGTAAACTGTAAGTCACATGGGACAATATTATCAATGGTACCACAACACGCAAATTGATAGTCGTCTGCCGGCATGGTAGGGTATATTTTATATAAGTCTTTATTGTACTGTGAGTGGTATGGTGGTCAAATTGAAGTGGTCGACGAAGGACGCACATTCGTTTGGCATTCTTTCCAGCAAAAGAGAGGAACAACTAAAAAATAGAATAAAAAATTTAAAAAAGATGAATAATTCTGAAAGTAAAGTTAACAGTGTCGTGGCTAAGAGTGGATATGATCTGCCTGTGTACGGTCTGAACGATGGCTCATTTTATAGCATTCACATTCCCGCGCTTTGTTGTATCTTCTGCAGTGTCGTCTGCGTGGTGACAGTCCTGCTTCTGTCATTTCGACACAGGAGCTATAAACCTTTCTTCTCTTGGACTAAAAGCGAGCGTTTCATCGTTTACTTGGCTGTCTGCGACGGAGGTTACAACATGTCCCACACGGGGGACCACATACAGTATATCGTTACAAAAGAGCACGTCAGACCTAAGGAACTTTGTCAGTTTTACGGATTCATGATAACGGAATTTGTCACCTCGCAAGTGTTACTGGTGAACATAATAGCTATCAATGCCTTCACTCTAATGTACTTTAAGAAAAATATCAATTTTGGTACCTGGGACTGGAAAATTTTGACGTATATGTTCGGTGTGCCCTTAGTGGCAGGAATGATTTCGTTGTTAATGGATCAGTATGGGCCTGCAGGGTCATTGTAAGTTTTCCGTTTCGAGTTTTTAATGAAAATAAGCGACATGCACCAAATCTTGCTGAAACATTGCCGTAAATAAAGAAACATATAAAAATGATAAGCATGTATCCCCTCAGCATATGTACATTTTTCAGTACTTTTATTTGTTCACTTGTGAACCATATTAAGTAGCACAAGAAACAAATACGCCAACACTGTCATGAATTATTTAAAATGTCAACACTATCATTAAACATGTTTTTTTATATAATACAAGTATTATAATGATACATGTATTAACATGTCGCGTAGTCTTTCATTATTTTTAGCATTCTAGTTTTGCATGACCTAAATTTCCATAACGCAGTTTGATAAATTTATAATGAATTAGCAAGAACGACAGCTGGCTCAGACCTTTCTAATCTTTAATACCGAATCACAAGTTGGCATAAATGAGTAAGTATGCGCTGTTACATTTTTTTTTAACTTTTCAGTTGTTTCTACGATGGTGTGAAAGGTGGAACAGCTTATGTTTGTCTTGGTACAAAACCGCTTCTGATCATAATGTTTGTAAACTGCGTCTTGTATGCTCTAACATGGAAACGTATCAAGAAAGAAACGTTCGAGTTAAGCCAAGTTTTGAAAAACATCAACGTGGCCAAACGATCACAAAAGGTAGCCAGGACAATGACCATGTTTGTCATGACATTCTTTATTCAATGGTGGTCTCTGGCTTTATTTGGCGCATGGGTAATGACGTCTGCGAACACGGTACCACGGTTTATCATTCACATTGGGACGGTATTCACCAACATCGGCGGATGTTTGAACCTTGGTATCTATCTTATAATTCGTTACAGGGCACATAAAGAAGTAAACAAACAAGATACAAAGACGGAAAATGTGAACAGGAGCCATGATGAAGCAGATGTCGAGACTGTTGTATCGAAAAAAGAAAATGATAGATACTGAAATGGTGTAGCGTGTTTTGATGTTTTGTCCACTTGTTTTCATTGAGGCATTGTTTCAGTATACTTTCTAACCTCCATTCTATGCTCCGGCGCTTGTCCAAGAAGCAGTCATCGCTACAAATATATGTCGCAAACATTTACCTCTAGGAAACTGTATAATATCTGGAATATCTAGAATCTATGTAAAATGCAATGTCAGAAATTATACACTTCAGAAGATAACATATAAAATGTGTTCGGTTAAAAATAGAAAGAAATTCGAATTCTGAATCAGATGGCGGTGGCCATAAAAAACGAACATAACAATTCAAAACAACAATTTTTTATTTCAAGCCATTCTCTTATATCAAGTTATTTTTTTCATATCACTATTTATGTAGTATTTACCTTTTTACAAAAAGTATCAGCTTTTGAAAACTGAAGATATCTGAGCAAAAATAACTAAAATACAGAGTCGCATTGATAATATTAAGAATATCGTCATATTGGTTACTTGTAGAAAAAAATCTTTCGGGAGAATCTTTTGGCATAAGAAAATGTAGTCTATTTTTATAATTGTATTTAAGTTAAAAGACAAATCTCATTTTGTATGTGAATGTGTTTCATATTCTGATCTTTGTAAGTTATATTTAAATAATACACGCTCTACCGGCAAATGCTAAAATTTCTTTCAGAACTAGACTCTGTAGGAAATGAATCCGTCTTGAAAATAAATAGCTCTTCTTCATTTTCCTGAACGAATATGTTATATGTTTTTTATTGTGGCTAAATATCCCAGTGGCCTATTCTTTATATTGTATTCACATACATTCTTCGAAGCTGAGCCATAAGCTCACTAGTCGATCACTGTTATGTCTTGTCTTTGCTAAATGTTTGTTCCTGGTTCAATTTATGTGCATGTTTCTTACATACATGTGTTATCATTGTTTCATTTGTACTGTTTAGAATGTACGTATTTGCAAGGACTGCAACGGATGATTAAAGTTTTCAATTTTCGATTCTGTTGAAAACGGAAGGGACCTTACGATGCCAGTAACCTTAGATAAGCCAAAAGGCGGTTTTGAGTCCTTTCAACCTGGCATTAACTGTACCCTACCTATTGAAATACAGAAATATTTGATTTTTCATGTTGACTAATTGGCCCGGTGTTAAACATTTCAGTAGAAGTTAATTAAAGACACAACATCACAATTTTATTACAAAATGTTACTCCGAAGACTCTTTCTTTCCGCTCTAACGAAATAATATTTCGTGTTTAAGACGGTTATCTGTATTTGTTTTGGTGCAGGTATTGGCGAGATTCGTTTATATATTGACTTAAGAAAACCAAACGTGAAACGAGGTCGACACCCTATTCCAACAGGCGAGAAAGTTCGTCAAGATTTTATATGATTCGTCTGGTTCATTGCTCTTCCGCAAACAGGATAACACCAGCTTATCGGACAAACAATACTTTTTTATATAAAAATGACTTCTGATATCAAGGAAAAAACTTTGAAATTTAAAAGCTGAGAAGAAACATCACGCTGAACGGAAAAAGGCGCTTCACTTTTATCTCTTGATCATTTTGGAGTGTAGCTTGCCTTCTGGACTGGTAGTATTTTTTTTATATATTTTATATATACATGTGTGTGTGTGTGTGTGTGCGTGTGTGTGTGCGTGTGTGTGTGTGTGTGTCAAAATACTGTTTGTTATTGATACCTTCAGTGGGCAATATGATTTAATGCATAATTTTTATCTAACTTGATTCGAGCTTGCGTTCTGAATTAGGTGTGTTACGCTTTTTTGTATGTATGTGGTTAATTCTAAAATAAAGGATTTTTTTCTGGTGATGTACGCGTGTGAATGCATATATCTCAAATTACATGCGAGTTACACTGCATGTGTGTTACTGTTGTGCCCAGTGAATAGATAGAACAAAGTTTATTATTTGTTTTCCCGGAACCCATGTTACGTGATGTTTTCAACCTTAATATATGTCTCTTAGTTATGTACAGAAATAATCTAATATAACATCTTCGAAGGATGTTTTAATCGATTTCACGTTAGTTTTGATAATGACATTGTAGAACGTTTTAATACACATCCTTTTAGGACCACTTTTTTAATTACGAAACTTCAATAACTAACCCAAATCATTTAAATATTGTGACCTCGGAAGAACGGGTTACGATCTAAAGGTTATAAATCCGACACGTCTGCATTATCAAATACATCTCAGATAACGCAGAATGAATTGAAAGTGTCCATAGTGACTGCTTCAAAGCAATAAAAACAAATTTATTCAATTTGCTAATGGCATGTTAATGCTATTAGCAATGCGACATTTTGGTCTCTACGTCATAGATTCCTTCTGGGGGTTAATATTTACTATTTTACAGTAGTTTGTGCTTTCCACTATAACTACCAATAGATTTCAATCATTCATTGTATTTTTGATTTAAACGAGAAATGCGACAAGTGCTGATTTATGGGTCGTCTACGTAACTGGGCGCTTTCAAAATGAACTGGCATTAGAACGATTATCAGGTAGTCAAGTGTTCTTTATCTTTTTTTTAGAAGCATCACTGTATGCATACAGTGAGGAAATATACCGAGTCGTTAAGATTTGAGCAAATGATTGTTACCACAGCAACCACAAATAGTATATATTCATCAGATAACAATAAAATGAAATCTGACAAGGCTTATGATATAGAGGATATTTGTTTGTTTTTGTGGAAGATGAGAATTTATTTCATCGAGTGAACACCATATATGATATTTTCACGAGTGGCGCAGCCACGAGTGAAAATATAAACATATGGTGTTCACTCGATGAAATAAATTCCCATCTTCCTCTAAAAAACAAACAAATTTTCTTTTTATTTTATGCCAACACGTCAAAAATGGGTATTTTATGACATTTTTACCCAGGGCCTTCAATAAATTCCCCATGGTGAGCCCCAAATCAGTTAATGCGTACTTTGGTCAAACCATTACTCCGCACAAAAAAAAAGTGCAGACAATCTCTAATACTATGATAACTTTACTTCTGCTGAAATAAACTGAATACACTTTCATCAAATAACATTTATTTTTCTCTACACAGTTTATCAATATTTATTGAATTTTAGCCATACATACTTTAATTATAAAAGCGGATTAATACCGAGTAATATTCAATCGAATTGAAAGTCGGCCATATTGGATATTGTCCATGTGAGTTATGTAAACAAATCAGACATTTTAAATAATTTATGGCGAATTTCATCATTGTTCACAACTAGTTAGGCTCAGGAATTCAATATTATAACTGGATTTAACAAGGTAAATAAATTTCACTCGCTGTCACTGTCTGAAATACAGCGGATTCTCTTGTATTTACGTGGTGGGGAAATTCCTGAAGTTTCATCAAGCAGTAGTTCCGGCACAAACAGTGAATTATCAAAATGGTAATTTCACTGATTCAAAACAGTGGATTATCACTTTTATCTCACTGATATTTCCCTATATTTCATTGGTAGGCATAAAATAAATACAGTTTGTTATTTGTATTCCAGGTTTTACAGAGCCTTCATCTCACAAAACATGCCATATTTTAATCATTTTTTTAAATTAAAATCCTCTGGGACTCAACCGTACATTAAAATAAATCAGTATACTGCTGACGCCAGCATCTTGTTTAGACAGTGTTATCAATAAATGTAGTGATTGTTTATTTGATTTACATATATTTGTTTGATGATCGAATTTGAATGATCATGTGTTAGTGCTTAATGTCCTTTATTGTACTACAACCATTTCTGTTTAGTGCATTTGAGTTCATTAAGGCTGTTTCCTGTACTTCCAATGTCCCTAGTTTAGTCATTTTAGGTTTTGGGGGTAAGGTGCAAGTTATATCCAGACACCCTTGCATCTTTACAAGTATTTGGTTGAAAAGGGTTATGCAAAAGCACTAGACCATCTGCTCTCTTAATCACAGCAGTACTATTTAGGCAGGTTACCTATAAAATGCTGCTCCTGGATCGTTCCAGTACCAGACCATATCCTCTTACAAATCAGCCAACTTGTTCATACAGGGTATGGTCAGGATGCTGCTCAAACCAATGACCTTTATGGTCCAATAGCAGTAAAATGTAAATGTAGTTAAGAGCATGCATAGACATTTTATTATGACTATTCTGTACAGAATAAAATGGTATCCCGTACACTGAACTGCCTACAGATATCAAATGGAGTATCTGCCATTGGGACCTACAGATTATGGACGATATCACTGAAAACAAAACAATCTTGCAAAATTTTATATTTTTATTATATTACATCTCATACAATATTAATGCCAACAAAATTAAGCACGAAGAACAATACAGCACTTCAGTCATTTCACAGACAACGATCTCTGTTAATAAGCCGACTAAAAATCACTTTTATTTTGCAAGGTTCAGGAATATTTTATAATTCATCTGCAGGTAACATAATTATGACTGCAGCTTTATTTTCTGAATATATCTACATGAACTGAATCTAATATCAATCAAATTCTATCAAAATTATTGTAGGCACACAATTCTTAAGGAAATGAAAGTGGATAGCAATTTCTGCAATCAAACTTAACTACCATGTCAAATTTCATTTATAAAAATGTAATTTGCTAAAAAAAAGGGTTGATTACAGGATGAAGAAATTGTCAATAAGTATTCTGTATAAGGCAGTAACCACTATGTTAGAATGTCTGTCTAACAATAAGTATGATCATATTACAGCTGTGCTTCTATAACACAACCTGAAGAAGACTCGGAAAGAAGAAGAAAAAAAAACATTTCAACATATAAAATACTACTAGAGGTAGAATATAGTATTTTTTAAGTACAGAAGTAAATAAACATATTTCCTAAAAACATTTAACCTTTCCCACCTTCCACTATTCAATATCAGTTGTTAGAATACATCATGGCCAGCACTTTTCATATTTCCTGCTCTTACCAAATTATGAAGCAGTTATGCATAATTTACATGTGCATAATCTTGGTCAGATGCAGGCACTCATATGCATTCAAATTGTTGAAATTGCACTATATACACGTTTTAGATCAGTCACTTTTCTTGTAGGCCACCATCGTGTCCACTTTGTGAATGGTAGTTGTGAAAGAACGTAAGCGTACTTCCTCAGAATTGGCGACAAACTGTGGCCCAGACTCCCCCCAGGAATCAGGTACCTCCAAATCTTTGTCTGTGTACACAAGCAGATCAAAGCTACCTGTAAAATAAAAAAAAATCTGTTTGCAAAGAAGCATGACAATATTCAAGGCTAACTTTTCTTTAGATACTTAATGACTGCAGTCACTTCTATATATATATATAATAGTATTCATATACCACCATCATAAATGGTCACAATAATGTTCTTTATCAGGTTGTCATTACCAGATTACACTAAAAATATGACCAAGTTCCATACCAAGAGTAACACTTTAACAACCACTAACATATAACAATATATAACTTATTACCAATGCATACCAACATATTGAAACAGAACCAATCCACTGTAAATGTACAGTTATTATAGCACTAAATGTAGCTCAATATATCACTGTATGTTCTCTATGAACCTACTAGATCACAATACTATTGCGTCAAACTCTCATTATCTCACATTTTTGGGGGAAATTATCTGTCCTTGGAAATTTTTTTCGTTTATCAATTGCTCCAGTTGGTGACACTGAATTGTTCACTGACTTACACTAATAAGCCCATTGGACTTGGTGTTATGTTAGGTTTATTTACCGAATAATCTGTATTGTAAAATTTAAGTACTTTAATGAATTATTTACATAGATGAAATCTTTAACCTAGTTGAAGAAATTCAACTTATGTACTGGATGAACAAGCACTTAACACAAAACCAAAAACTTACATGGTTCCTCTATCAGTGGCAGAAAAGTGACTGAAGCAGTGATCTGTCTAATAACTGCTCGAATCTCTCCATTCACTTCCTTCTCAGATTTTTCACGAGGTTTACTAATCAAAGACAGAAACAAATATTAAGGTTCAATGTAAATTCTCATGTTATAGAAATACTTACTGCACCTTTCAAGATTTTGATGTTGGCATGATTAACCGACTTAAGGCAATATTCCATTTGAGTGGAAGACTTGTTGTGGCTTGTCAGGGTAATCCAGTTTCTAACAATTGCTGCATTTAGCTACAGGAAGACCAAAGGACCTTTCTCTCTACCTCATGCTGATAAACTTAGCAAAACATCTTTCTGTATATAATTTTGCTCAGAAAATGATGCCTATTTAGGCACTTACATGTACGAAGAATTTACCTTTAAAATTATTAAGTATTGGTTAGTGTAACCTAGAACATATCTATAAAATTTAACTGTCCAGCCACAGTACAGCCTCAGGACCAATTAAACTTTATTAAAGCATACTTTTAAACCCTAACAAGCTTAGTGGTTGAAATTATATTTTGTGCAATAACTAAAATTAATATCAAGAAATTGCTCCAGTTAGTATTAACTCATGTAATGTATATAAAGTAATAAGAAATTTGGAAAACATTTCAGTGCATTTGGAAAGAATACATTTCAACCATTAAGATAGATTTAATGAAAATTTTTATGCAAATCAGGCAGTGAATCAAAAACAAGAGGGCCATGATGGCCCTATATCGCTCACATGAGTACCACTGAGGACAAATTGAAACAACAAGGTCAATGATGGAATCAATGTAAGTTCACATGATGTTGAAGATGAAATCTACACGCAAAATTGTACATTTGGTCTAAATCTCAGAAATAAAATAAGTCTGAAGTACAAGGCCAATGTCACCTAAAGTTAAAGTTGAAATACAATTTCTGACAAGAAGATTTTCAAAGATTTTATATTTTACACATACAGGACCATCAGGACATGGCCAAGGGAAATAATTTAAACAATCTTGAGAAAGGTCAAGTTCACACAAAATTTCAAAAATTCTGACCATGCAGTTTCACAGAGGATGATTTCTAGTTTTTCCTACATTACTCAATGTAAATCAAGTGATGCCTCAAGTAGGCTCAATGTTGACCAAAATACTTAATTTTTTTACTTTGGAAGAGATTCACTAAATGATACTACATACCAAATTTTAAAGCTCTTGTGTTTAAGAGATTTTCAATTTTTTTTCCTGAATATCTCAAAGTGAATCAGGTGGCCCCTCGGACAAGGCCATTTTTAACCCTAGGAAAATAATTTTAACAATTTTGGTAGAGATAAGCTTAACAATGATACAAACTAAATATCTAAGATCAAGCGCTTATGGTTTCTGACAACGTAAATTTCAAGGAGTTTATATTTTACACATAAAGGACCCATAGGGTGGAGTCAATTATGATCCCAGGGGCATAACAATGAACAATCTTTGTAGAGGACTGCTACATGTAGATGATGTTCAATACAAAATACTTTACCCCTTGTGGTTTCAGAAAAGAAGACTGTCTAAGTTTTCATTGTATAAGCCTATTACATGTATGTAAAATCAGGTGACTCCTGGATGGGGTTAAAAATGAATTCAGGGACATAAATTGAACAATCTTGGTAGAGGATCTCTAGATTATGCTCCATGCAAAATATCTCAGCTCTAGGCCATCTGGTTTCCTGAAGAATTTCAAAGTTTTTCCAATATAATTCTATGCAAAACATGTGACCCCTGAGGTAGGGCCAGTCTTGACATAATCTTGAACAATCTTGGTAGAGGTCTTACACCAAATTTCAGAGCTCTGAGCCAAGTGGTTTCAGACAAAAAGATTTTTTAAGTCTTCTCCTTTAGCTGCTATTGCAACTACAGTTCTGTATGGAATTGAATTCTTTGAATAACTTTAGTACAGCTTCATGCAAGGAAACACCAATGCAAAGTTTAGATCAATTTGGCCCAGCAGTTTTAGAGGAGACGTTGTTTAAAGCAAAATTTTGATGACTTCCACAGTCCAGCCATAATAGCTCACCATGAGCTAAAAATTGGGACAGCAAAGCACTTGGAATCCTTTAGTGACAGTTTATGTCTAGCATAAAAAGGAGATGACTGGAACTAGAAGGGTCCAGAGGGCACATAGGGGGTGTCTATTCACAAGGCAAGGAATGGGGGCCAATATATCTGTATATTAATTGAAATATAACTGGTGCACAACCAAACTTGTTGGTATATATTCCTATAATTAGTGCAATAGTGTTGGTTGAGTTTGTGACACAAAGTTTTTGGTAGCAATTTCACACAATTATGGGCAATACATGTAACTCTGCTCCACCTATAAGGATGGTAACGAATAATCCCAGGTCCACAACTTCACTTGCTGATAACATTTCTGTAAAATTTCATGACCATAGCTGTAAAAGTGTTCGCTACACACATGACACAAACTTTTTCATACATGTTTGTAGCTTTTTCACTAAATCAAGGGCCATAACCATGCTCTCCCTGGGAGAAGGGAGATGAAAACACCAACATGCACAACTTCATTAGCTGATCTATATCCCTAATTGTGTTGGCTGTGTGCACAACACATACATTTGGGTAGCTATTTTGACTAAATTAGGGGCCATACATGTAATTCAGCAATGACCTTTGTCATAAAACAACACACAAAATAGCACATACATAATTCCGAGACCAACAAATACCTAGGTCACAAAACAGCACATACCTAATTCGGAGAGCAACAAATACATAGTTCATACAACAGCACTCAACTACATCATAAAAGTGCAATATGCTGGTCATAACTTTACACAAACCTAGGTCATAAACAGGAGATGTTTGTAAAACATATAGGCTCCCTAGTGTCTTATCCCTAGAGGCAGCCATGACCTTTTGAGGAGCTGGGACCAAGCGTTCTATAGTTATTGATTGGAAACCAATGACCTGAAAAACTATAGCTGTCATCTACTGATCATGACAAACCTACGTACTCATTCTGACGAACAATGGCCCACAGATTCCCTAAATATTCAGCAGAAACTGTTTTGCTTTTCAAGGTTACTGTGACCTTGACCTTACAATCCTAAAAACTACAGGGGTCATCTAATTGTCATGACCAACCTACCTATGAAATTTTGAGTAGCTGGGCCTAAGCGTTCTATAGTAATGGATTGGACGCTATCTTGCTATGCAAGGTCATTGTGACTTTGACCTGAAAAGTTATAAGGTCATCTACTAGTCATGACAAACCTACAAACTAAGTTTAAACAACCTGGGACCAAGGGTTCTTTAGTTATTGATCGGAAACCATTTTGCTATTAAAGATCTCTGTGACCTTGCCCTTTGACCTGAAAAACCATAGGGGTCATCTACTAGTCATGACCAACCCACATACCAAGTCTGAAGAAGGTGGGTCCAAGGGTTCTTTAGATATTGATGGGAAACCAAAGTGTCTACCGACCGACCAACATTTGCAAAACTATATGCCCCCTCACCTTCGATGGGGGTAATACGCTCATGAAACAAAACAATACATGTACATACATACCTGTCAGTTAAGGCTGTTTTGTCACACTCTACATCAAACTGCCACCTTTCTAGCACTTCATTTGTGTTCAAACTTTTTATTACAACCACCAACTTGTTCACTGTCATATTCTGAAGCCATTCTATTTAAAAGAATATTTACCAACAAGATTATTTATACACTTAATCAACCATACACTGTGACTGTTTATCATATAAACAAAACTGTTTATGTTGTAAACAAGCACCTATGAACCTCAGTTGTCGCCATATTTTTTTTTTCACATATGGACAAAGCTGCATTTAAAATATATATATTGCATATTCAATTTCCTTAAATCTAAGGAAAACAGTTCTTAAAGTTTATTTGTAGTCATTCTTTGACTCAGCATCAGCTTTTTATAATCTGACCCACAGATGGGTCAACAATACATAAAAAAGAAAATGTTTCTACATGTAAAAATTCTGGAAGTAGTTGTGAAGAACATATAGCTAAGATACTGTCTCATTTTTTATAACAGAAACACATCATATTGTTTTTCACAACTGTGTTGGTTAAAAAACTTAACCTGTTAGTCACGGGGTAGGTATATTGTTTATATTGTTAATTTTGATATTTGTAAAGAACATTCCACAGTGGCTCAGTGGTCTAGGTCGCAGGTAAAAATTTTACATACCTGAAGGTGCATGGGTTTGAGTCCTGTTAAAATCAAATCTTTTTTCTTCAGTTTTCATAATGTATAGAAGCATAAAATTATGGTTTTTTTGATAGTGTATCAACTTCTCTTTAATTTTAAAGAAAAACATTTTTAAGCTAAATTCTGTGAGTCAGTTGTTTAAATTTGGGCTGTCACTGAAAATTGCGATATCGATGTTTCAGTGATTTTCAACACTCTATTCTATATCAATCCAAAGTTCGCAATATCGATACAATCTAGAATGTCACGTACTAGCAATAAATGAAATTATACAGTAAATGCTACATATAATTCTTAGTTAACATCTCTGCATATTGTTTGCCACTGAAAATCTTCCTGACTAGCAATGGAGGCAGCCATTATTGTTTACATTGTGCATGCATCACAATGACTGGGAAATGGCAGAATGGACCAAATATTTGAAAAAATCTGGTGAGGAACACTTGAAGTCTCCATATATATGACAACATTGATAAGTGATATATCTAAACATAACTATAAAATTATGAATTGTTGAATGTGTAGTAAAAATTTATTAAAATGTGCATTACATAAAAATATGAAAAAGTTCCTGCAATTTACTTGTGATCCCTTTTGGAACCAAAGCTGGTTTTCAGAAATATAGTGGGGTTTTTTTTATGACAATATAGTTTCGCATTTCTTTTACGTGGCCTATCAACATGGCAGCATCAACGACTTACTTTAGTCAGGCAGTGATACATGATGCCCTTTAATTTTTGTATCACAGTTTTGTGTTTTCTGTTTGATAATACATGTACATGTATCAAGAAAATATAATTTCTTGTAGTCTTTTGTATTTTTATATTTAAAACAGGCATAACCAACATCATGGTGACAGCATTTATTATATATTCTAACACCTTTTATTTACTATTTGACTTGACATATTGACATAGTGTTGATATTTGCCTTTCGATACAAAATTTTCTATCATATGTCTGCAATGACATCCTTAATCTAAATTTAACAGCATATCCTCTGAAAAAAATCTTCTATTGTGTGTTAAGAACAATGGAAAAGAAGCCAAGAAAACAACTACAGCCATACCTTGAAGATCAATAGGGCATAAAAAAAACTTGAGGGATCCCCCCCAAAAAGAAAATATTCCGTAGCAATCTTTAAAACTGGAGATGTATGTTTTCACAGTAAAAGACTTCTCTGAACAATACTCAGTTTTGAATAAATTACCTTTAATCTGATTTATAACTTCTGATAAGTACTTCTTGATAGCTTCGTCTGTGCTAACCAGGAGAGTAAGTCCATATTTCTGCACTCTGGTGAAGGTTTCAGGGGGATAAATACCTCGCTGGTAAAGAATACTGTTTATGCCATAGTCTGAAACACAGGAACAATGGTAATGATATGAGTTTAGATGCAAGAATGTAAGGGGGCGTATTACTCAGAATTGGTAGAAAATCATTATAAACATGAATTGGGAGTGTCTTGACCTTTCTAAAAACTAAAATCTACCAAAATTTCAAGTTAAAATACAAAAGCTCAGTCTTGAATAGAAGTTAAAAGACACTAATCAGTAACTTTTCGGAAGTATTTTAAGTCACATCTTTTTCATTTTAGCAAATACAGGGCTAAAAGTAACCATAAAAGTAAAATAAAGATCTTGCTTATTATAGAATCACATTTTCTGAAAGACCCGCCACCCAGGTTTCTGAGAATGTCTACTGACTGTGCACATTTACTCCTTGGTCCTTAAAGTTATCATTGACAGACCACCCAAGACATTTCATGGGCTTCCAAAAATAGGAGTGAATAATCTAAACTTATCAAGATTTTTAACTCACAAAATACTTTTACTGGAATGATTTCAAAATATATATACCGGGGTATGTGTGTGAAATCGAAACACAAAACATGAAATACCTGCTGAAAGTTCATTATTTTGTTTATTCTAATTGTCTAAGAGTGTTTTAATGTTTTTCTGTCTTTTTCATCACTGATGCATTATTAGAAAAACAAGAATGTTTAATCTTTTTTAAATGATCAATCCCTATTCATTTAAACTGGTATAGAAAATGTTTATAAATGTAAGATTTTTTAATGTAAAATTCCAAAAACAACTAGAGCTATCACTAAATGTGATTAATACCCCCAAAACACCGCTACAGAACAGAGGAAGTTATCAATTTAGTAACAGAATACTTCGTACAAAAATTGAAAAAGAGTAATGGTTGTGGGCAATTAAAGATAGTTGTGGTTCTTGTACATTGCATTTCCTCTTACTGCCCTTGACCATTGTAGTTGCATTGAATTCCAAAAAAATAGTTTTCAAGTTATTCTCCAGACAAAGAAAACTAACAAAGGGCAATAACTGTGCAAACAGTGAAGACAGAGTTATAGCTCTTGTACACTGCACATCCACTCAATGTGCTTGACCATTGTATGAAGTTGCATTGAATTTCAATCACGAGTTTCCAAATTATATTCTGGAAAAGGAAATCCAAGGAAGGGCAATAACTCTGCAAATAGTGAAGATGGAGTTATAGCTCTTATACAATGCACTTTCTCTCATTGTGCTTGATCATTGTATGAAGTTGCACTGAATTCCAACCAGTAGTTTTCAAGCTATGCTCCAAATAAAGAAAACAATGGGTAATAACTCTGCAAATAGAGAAGAAGGAGTTATGATTCTTGGACACTGCACTTCCTCTCATTGTGCTTGAACATAGTATGAAGTTGCATTGAATTCCAACCAGTAGTTTTCAAGTTTTGCTCCATAAAAAGGAAAACCAACAAAGGGCAATAACTCTGCAAATAGTGAACATGGAGTTATGATTCTTGGACAATGCACTTCCTCTCATTGTGCTTGACCATTGTATTTAGTTGCAATGAATTCCAACCAGTAGTTTTCAAGTTATGCTCCATAAAAAGGAAAACCAATAAAGGGCAATAACTCTGAAAGTAGTGAAGATGGAGTTATGATTCTTGGACAATGCACTTCCTCTCATTGTGCTTGACCACTGTATTTAGTTGCACTGAATTCCAACCAGTAGTTTTTAAGTTATGCTCCGGACAAGGAAAACCAATAAAGGGCAATTACTCTGAAAATAGTGAAGATGGAGTTATGATTCTTGAACACTGCACTTCCACTCATTGTGCTTGACCATTGTATGTAGTTGCACTGAATTCCAACCAGTAGTTTAAAATTTTCTTATCTATTTTCTCTTATATTGATTCAGTTTGGAATAAGCTTTACAGGTATGTACTTTTTTTTCCCAAGAAATGAGTGTAAATATATACTGTATTTGAAGCCATCAAAGTTAGCGACAAGATTCTGGTCTCTGGCATATACACATAAGAGAAAAACTTTCCGCATTGTTTGAATCGTAAGTGGGTTGCGTGCGAAGAGTGACCATCGTCTATATAATAAAAAGCCCTTGCGCACAATTTGTTGGGCTAATAGGCTACTATCTTTGGGTGCCCTAAAATGCCGCTGCCCTATTTTGACGCCTTGTTTGTTTTGCTTCATAACTAATCCAAGCAGCCTCCCCTGACACTGTTACTCTTGTGATGCAATAATTGTAAATATATATATGCACCACTTTCTTTAAACTAAGTGGCAAGTTAGAATGCAAAGTTATGCTTAAACTGATATAAACATTAGCCATCAGATTTTTTTTTTTTTACTATTTCAATATTTCCTTCCATTTTGTATCAATTTTTCTTTGCAAAAGTAGGCTGAAGAAAAATCTGCTTGCCTGGTGCCTTGATCTTGCCATTTTTGGTGACTTGGCAGTCATGTGTCTCATCACTTTTATTTTTAGCAAAGTTGTTGAGCTTTGAGCGACCAGTTTGCGTTATATTAGTCATTTTGCATGAAGCACTTGGTTCAAATAAATTAAAAGCTATTTTGTCAGGTAAACACCTAAATAAGGAGAGAGTGTGCCAAAGCAATTTTAGTTTTTCATTTTCAAGATCCAAAAATGAAGTTTACTGGTGATTTTCACCAACTTCTTATAGCATCATGTAAAACGCACTGCAGATCAACTGTCGATAACCAGGTTTTGTTTAACACTGACAGAAAAAGTAGAAAATTTTCTTTTGTTAGATACACTGCAGATCCAGCTTCCTGATACTGCTGAACAACACCAGTAAAGTCTTCATCGCATATTTCTTATCCTAAAGTGTATTTTACAGCTGCCAATGAAAGGCGTCATTTTAGGGCACCCTCAACAAAAATGGTTGCTTCTGCTTCGAGTTGAATTTGAACAGTTTGGTGAAAAATGATATCAAATAAAAGTGTTAAAATATAATCATTTATTCAATAATGGTTTATTTCTTAGGTTCATTCTGTTTATTCATTGATTTAATGTACTTTAACAAAATACGATGAAAGCAAACCTTATACTAAGTTATAGGCGTCAAAATTGGTCACTCAAGGATATAGTCTCACTATTTCGCCTTCGAAGGTGAACCCATTTTATAGGCTGATATTTTATAGTTGTTCACCTTCTACGTCTCAATTTGATCTGCAGCTGGTTAAGCGGACTCGGTTCGGCACGGTTTTTACCCTGTCCTGGTTATCTATTAACCTAGAACACCGAGTATTCCGACTGCCAAATTTTGAATAAAATGGTAGATTAACCAGGTACGAAATAAGTGTTTCAGTTCTATAGTTTCTAGTATTTGTGTGTTTTCTTGGATTACAGGATCAGGTATGAATTTAGTTATCATATTTTTTTTATCATTTTTGCCTTAAACTCCGTGAACTGTTGGACAAACGAGCCATAAAAAGTCCCCAATCGCCTACAATTGGGTGAGCCCGCTTAACCAGATGTAGATCAAAGTGAGACGTAGAAGGTGAACAACTATAAAATTTCAGCCTATAAAATGGGTTCACCTTCGGAGGCGAAATAGTGAGAATATCTAGGATACAGATAGGAGAAAAAACTGGAGACAAGAGTAGGTTTTACCAAAAAATTCAGCTACAATTTCAGTTGAGCCTTTCAAAGTTATTGCATTTTTAGTGGCAGTAGCAGCCATTGCAACCGTAACACGTGAATGTAGTGTATTTCTAATTTCTTTTGAAGTTTCTCAGGTTTCAATTTCCCGCAAAAAAATATGAAGCCGGCCGGTGCTTGTAAGAAATAATTCTAGATAATTTTTCTAATATTAGGTCTTAAACTACTAAATTAAGTAAAGGCTCAACGACCGGTATGCCTAAATAGCGAAAAGGACTCCTTTTCGCATACGTATGCGAAAAGGACATTCGTATACGAAAAGAACTATTATTTTATTAATTTGTGAATAAGATTTATTTTTTTTAAATTTTATTTTGAATATTATGATAATATAGCGCCATCAATTTAAAAAAAACATCAAATTTTGAATAAGTAACAGTTTTTAGCGTTTTTTCATTCTTCAAATCAATATGAATAAAAGGCGTATGCAAAAAGGATTTTTGGTATGCAAAAAGGACTATTAATCTAACATACTTTTAATACAACAACGTGTGTAATATGCTATATCCATACTATAATATAAATAAAACAAGTGTTAAACAAGTATGTAAAGATGGCAACGTTTTTTTTATTGTTATTGTTTTTAATCGGTATTAATTGTATTAATTCTATTGAATGAAAAACGTATGCAAAATGCGAAAATAACTTTTGACACTAAAAATCTAAGCTTATGGTGGTTAAATGCAAAAAATGGATAAGATATATATATATATCTTACAATATGTACTTTGGTTGGCTTTATTCAATATCATTCCAGATGTTTTAGCCTTTAGTTAACTGTAGATAATGTAAATGTTTATATAGTAAAACGGAAGGTATTTCAACTATTTTGTATATTTTTATGATTGTATGCATGTTGATTATTATTTGAATGACATATTATTGAATAAAATGATTTGTGGTTAACATCCTTTAGTTAGACTTATAATCTATGCAAAGAAAATGTCATTTACTTCAACAATCTTAGAATAATAATTAATGTAAGTAAAAATATGTTGCGTCACTCCTCATTTGAAATATACACAAAGGATATGTGGTTTTGAAATCTAAATGAATGATATTTAATCTTTAAATCTACATAAAAGGTATGTCATCTTGAAATCTACAGAAAGGATTTGTAATCTTAAGATCTACTTGAATGATATGTAACCTTAAAATCTAACTGATTGATATGTAATTTTGATATCTACATGAAGGATATTTTCATGAAGGGTACCTTGAAATTTACATGCAGGATATGAAATCTTGCAATCTTAAAATCTTGATGAAGGGCATGTAGTCTTGAAGTAATGTAATCCTGAAATCAACTTGAATGACATGTAATATTGACATCTACATGAAACATATTTACATGAAGGATATCTTGAAATTTACATGAAGGATATGAAATTTTGCGGTCTTGGTCTTGAAATCTACATGAAGGATATGTAGTCTTGAAGTAATGTAATCTTGAAATCTGCATGAAGGATATGTAGTCTTGAAGTAATGTACTCTTAAACTTCTAAATGAAGGATATGCAGTCTTGAAGTAATATAATCTCGAAATCTACATGAAGGATATGTAGTCTAGGAGTAATATAATCTTGAAATCTACATGCAGGATATGTAGTCTTGAAGTAATATAATCTCGAAATCTACATAAAGGGTATGTAGTCTAGGAGTAATATAATCTTAAAATCTACATGCAGGATATGTAGTCTTGAAGTAATATAATCTCGAAATCTGCATGAAGGATATGTAGTCTTAAAGTAATATAATCTTGAAATCTGCTTGAAGGGTATGTAGTCTTAAAGTAATATAATCTTGAATTCTACATGAAGGATATGTAGTCTTGAAGTTAAATAATCTGGAAATCTACATGAAGGGTATGTAGTCTAGGAGTAATATAATCTCAAAATCTACATGAAGAATATGTAGTCTAGGAGTAATATAATCTCGAAATCTACATGAAGGATATGTAGTCTAGGAGTAATATAATCTTGAAATCTACATGAAGGATATATAGTCTAGGAGTAATATAATTTTGAAATCTGCATGAAGGATGTGTAGTCTTGATGTAATGTACTCTTAAACTTCTAAATGAAGGATATGTAGTCTTGAAGTAATATAATCTCGAAATCTACATGAAGGGTATGTAGTCTAGGAGTAATATCATCTTGAAATCTACATGAAGGATATGTAGTCTACGAGTAATATAATCTTGAAATCTGTATGAAGGATATGTGGTCTTGAAGTAATGTGCTCTTAAACTTCTAAATGAAGGACATGTAACTTGAAGTAGTGTAATCTCGAAATCTACATGAAGGATATGTAGTCTAGGAGAAATATAATCTTGAAATCTACATGAAGGATATGTAGTCTTGAAGTAATGTAATCTTGAAATCTACCTGAAGGGTATATAGTCTTGAAGTAATGTAATCTTGAAATTTTCATGAAGGTTTTGTACTATTATCATAATGCCAGAAAGCATATGGAAAAAGGACATACAAACTCGGGTACTCAGGATTTAAAGTTTATCCAAATGAAAAGATAACCAGAAAAAGACTTCAGAGACAGAATGTGAAAAAACCTGCAATACATACTATAAATTTTATTTCTTACATAACATCAATAATGTCTTACATGCAAAATAGAATATTTGCATACATGTATAATTGACAAAATGTATACATGGCACCAAAAAAGAAAACCTCATTTTTTATCAGAATTATGAAGCAGATTAGACTTCAACTAGACTTTTCAACGAGAAATAAGTCAGCTCAGTTCTTTCTTAATTGACCAAAGTTACTTAAAAATACTCTCACTTTTTATTAACAACAATATCAGATTATTTTGTACATTTGTTCAGCAGATCACCAGAAACTATTATTTTATCCAGATCTTTTCGGTATCCATTATACCGGAGGAATGCGTGCGCTAGCAGGTCATTAGCACTTGATCTGATTTCAATATTTACATCCAGACATTTGTTTAAAAAGTCATTTAATTCAGGAGAAATTGTTGTATCCTCGGTAAACTCTGGCGTTCCATTTTTCGAAATAAGTTCAATTGCATCTTCGTCAGTTTCGTCAAAATATGGTGGACAACCGTTGATCATTTCTAGGACAGTTATTCCAAAACTCCATATATCTACCTTGTGATTGTATGGCTTGCTATAAAAGTAAAAATAGTAATTTTGAAAAACAGAAATCTTGGAGAATAAAACAAAGATATTCCTTGCTTCAGAACACGTTATAGTAATTGTCAACGTTTAATTTCATTCTAATTTTTTGTATTCGTTTTTCATTTATCGAAGACACTGACACATTCTATCTATATGTTTTATATTATGACTACCATAACGTATCTATATAATGCGATACCCAGTTACATTACAGAAAAAAGTTTTGCTGAGAATTATTACTGTGTATTACTTCTCTAACATATCTGGAGCAATCCAGGGTATAGTTCCTGTCGCTCCGCAGGTCGTCTCTCCCCTTGGAACATAAATACTGTAGCCAACGTCTGCAATTTTTACATTCCAGTTGTTTCCAATCAAGATGTTATCACTTTTGATGTCTCTGTGTATAATGTGTATGCTGTGCAAATATTCCAACCCTTTTAATATTTCCTGACTTAAGTACGCTATCTGAACCTCTTTTAAGTAAAAGCTGTCAACAATGTCTGTTAGTGCCCCCCTTGCCATATAGTCCATTACAATCCAGACTTTTTCTATACGTTCTACATATAAAACATCTATTAATTTTACTATGTTTTCATGCCTAATTCTTTTCATAATACTGATTTCATTTGCAACTATTTTTACGTGTTGTTCTTTTAAACTCATAATCTTAATGGCTACTTCAGTTTTCATGCGATCTCTAGCTAAAATCACTTGACTTGTTGTTCTGTAAAATTAAGAAAAAACATCATCTAATTAAAATTATGTAAAACTATTTTCGTAAAATATTAATCTGTTTCTAGTAAATCATAAATGCTGCTATTAATCAATTTCAAATGCTTGAAAATATTTTTTCTTTTCTTTTTCTTCAATTAGAAAAGCAAAATTTAGCTTTACTCTCTAAAAATGCAAATGTGGAAAAAATATCATATATTATACATTTATGGCAATGATGAAATTTGTGATCAGTTTTGCAAGATATACATATAAAAATGCAAATGTGGAAAAAGTTTATCATATATTATACAAGTATGCCCATGACGAATTCTGTGATCGGTTTTGCAAGATATACATACCCTGAGCCAAGCTTTCTTATCGTTGTATATTTTTTATGTAATATTCCTTCGTTGCATGCATAGTTCTCTGAAAGCAGGTACAAAACTGACATTAAAACTTCATTCTTAAAACACCTGCCATAGAGGTATTTCGTAACATGCTTTGGTTAAAAAAACTATAGGAAAGAATTTTCAAAACAATTGTTATCACGAACGGGAAAACGCGAAACAAACTGACAATCACTTAACCACATTCGATGGCAATTCGAGGGCTATCGGGATAAAAAAAGGACTTAACCTACAAAAACCAAATACACTTTAAACTCGGAATCTGCTTTGGGCATCGTGTTGCCAGGCCTTTGTAAAGTATTCTTCTGCGAACTGTTTCTAAAAATATTTAACATCTTTGTCCAACTTACTCAGAATGTCGTCAGTAGGTGTGTTTGATTCATCCGTTTTCACGGACTCTGCTTCACTCTTTGATTCATTCACTTCTATCTCTATGTCATCATCAGTAATGTCAGTACTGTCCAAGATGTCGTCGTCGGTTTCGTTTTCGTCTGTTAATGAATTGTGAACGTCATCGTAACTGTTTCTGTATGTCACACCACTTCTCAAAAATTGGTAGGTTGAGTCGTTTTCTAAGTCGTCCGTCGAGTAGCTGTCTTTGGTTGAAGTATCTGAAGAGTTGTGTGTGTCGTCTGCTGTGTAACTGTCCAAGAAGTTGCGAGAGGACTCACTGTCTGATGACCAGTACGAAGATATATAGGAATCGGTTGTGCTGGACAAGCAACTGTTTGACAAAGATGCGGAACACTTCTATAAAAATAAAGAATTCACGTTAAAGTGCTATAAATGATCTCAGCTGAATCACATTATATACAGAATCCGGACTTACCGTCTAAGATTTTTAAATGTCTAGCTGAAGGGATATGCCATTCACACCAGATTTAGAATGAAGCCTTATTTACAATTAAAGTGTTAAAAAGTGTACTTGTACCTTTTTCAGATCGTTGAATGTGTGTATGTGAGACTGAACACCTAAAATTAATTATTCTTTTGTAAATGATTTGATGAATACCTTTGTTTTGTCTTTTTCATTCTTGTATGGCTCCAAGTCATACATCACATCTTTTGGCAACTCTTTTCTGTAACTGAACAGAATGATATCAGATAAATTTTATATCAGATAATATTTCTGTTATCTCCTTAAGTCTTTGTTAAACAAATAATAATAATAATCTAAAATGGTGCGAACTCGATCCTAACAAACGACGATGTTTCGAGTTTCGAGTTTCTATCAACGCTAGAGCTATTACAACTTAACCTAAGGATAAAGAAGAAAAAGTATGCAACTGAACAGCACACATTACTTGAACCTTACTAGCCTGTGACAATACTTTAGAAAGTTGATAGCTGAAGTAATAATGAAATTCACCGTGCATGAAGTTCACTTCTTCGATATATATCTAGAATTCCGAAGATTGAATCGCATTCTTCATCACACTCTAGGTATGCTAACTCTGAAACGAAATTCGCAAAACTATATATGATTTTATAGTTTTGTTGGTTTTCCGACAGACTATTCTCGCTATGGGTTTATAATTGAGTTATTCACAAGTGTTTTGTTTAAGGCCTTAAATCCGCTAAGAGTTCACTATTGAAAAGGATGCCTTGAAAAACAAAAACCATTACCAGTTGTGCGGTAAAAAATGTAGAACAGAAACAAGAAAACGTGAATAGATACTGCATAGTATTTCGACCGACTTCATAGAGCTAATATTTGATAACAGTATATGTATTTTACTAGAATTTTCAAAAATTATACCCGCAAGATTTTATTAAAATGCTGAAGAAAACTGCAGCCGAAAAATTAGACTGAATAAAAAGAACCCACTTAAGTTCCCACGATTATCCCACCAGCTATAGGTCTAAAGTCTATGGAACACAACTGATCAGCGATTAAAATCATATCTTCTAAAAGGTTATAAAAAAGGGGTCTATTGGCTTAGGTGAAACATCTTTTTTTTGTGAAATGATTAAATAATCCTATAGTAAGTTATCTGGCGTGCTGTTTCCATTATATTTATATTTTGGCAGAAAAACTTGTTGACAGAGACATAACTGTATATTTGCAAAGAAATTAACATTGAATCTAAGTTCTGTAAAATACATAAACTGAGAATGGTAACTCTTATCCTAAACATTGAATCTAAGTTCTGTAAAATACATAAACTGAGAATGGTAACTCTTATCCTAAACATTGAATCTAAGTTCTGTAAAATACATAAACTGAGAATGGTAACTCTTATCCTAAAGCATTCAGTTTTAGAATAATGACCCTTTGTTCATTTCCGATTTTAAACTTCTAAGCGTGTATTCTGCTTGGTTATTTATATAAAAAAATGCAAGACGGTGTTTCGATGATTGTTAAGGCATAAGATTAACATAGAAATCAGCTATCAGATATAAACTTTGTCTTGTCTTGTGGTTCTGACTTCTGTTTAAAAAAAAATATAAATAAAAAAAACAAATTAAACACGAACAAATACACGAATTTAAGCACGTATTACTATTGTCTTTATCACCTATAAATACCTTTATCTATCTCCATTTCAATTTTCTTGTCTATGGCTTTAAAACACCTACTTGAAAATAACCTTTTCTTTAATAGCAACGTATTAAGAAAGCTAAATCATGCATTTTTTCATCCCGATTTAAACGCATGACTGAATAGAAAACCAAAGACGTTAACACTGACGTTGTCCCTAGGCGGATGTGACGTCACGCTATTGTATGAGAGCGTAACGTCAAGTCCGTACGAATGAATGAATGAATGAACGAACGAACGAACGAATAAATAATGAACGAATGAATGAATAAATGAATGAGTGAATGAATGGATTAAGTTATTGAATGAATGAATGAATGAATGAATGAATGAATGAATGGATGATTGAATGAATGAATGAATGAATGAATGAATGAATGAATGAATGAATGAATGAATGAATGAACGAACGAACGAATGAATGAATGGATGAATGTCAAATTTGTAACTTCTTCTCAAAATTTGTTTCTATTCATTCATTTTATTAATCATTCCTGTTACAGGTTTGCACACACCATAAGAGTTAGCCGTTATATTACGTCTGACTAATAAAGCTTGTATTCTTTATTTGAAATAATAATAGTGACAAAACTTAAGCTCCGCCAGAGTAGAACTTACAAAATCTGTAACCACTGAAACAAGTTTTTTTCTTTATAACGACCACAACGATAATGAAACGATTTAGAAATGTTCACAAAATCTTTCTTGTGAAGAAGTAGAGTGAGCAAAGTTTAAAATGTTCGTTTTATGATTTATTTTCATGAAAATCCCGTGTTCCCTAGGGGAAAAGCACGCGTGTACTAATCACAGCCCTATCTAGCATTGAACATGTCTCACCCTAGTTGTCCAGCCCCCTGATTTTAACATTTTAATCTTTACTTCTTTCGTCTTCCTTTAAACAACTCTTTTCACATTCTTGAGATCTCTGACGCGCAAACATGTCTATGTCCTCCGAGCGTTTGAAATTATTGGGAGATAAATAGATAGATTCTGTTTGAGTTTATTTATCGTCGGTATCGGTTGCCCATATGACCGACGTCCCAGAAGGGTTTAGTCATTTGAGATTGTGCAAGATACAGAAAGGACCCCGTTCTAGACATACCCCGGGTTCCTTTACAAGCCAAGTTTATAGCGTCAATGCATAGGGCCTCAGTCCGAAAGACAATTACTACCGTTAGTGGAGGAGCAGTTGGCGAACTTACGACCCCTGGATTATAAGTCCAGTGTGATACGACTAAACCACAGGTCCATCACTGATACTCACTCCTCACTTATAATGATTCCGACTGTTATTTATAGTTTCCATGAAGGTTAGTTTTGTTTCCTGCTCTAAGGATGAAAATAGTTCAATGACGACCTTAAAGAGGCTGTACTCCAGATTTGACATAAAAAAAAATTTTTTCATAAATTATATATTAAATTATATTTAGATGCCGTGAGATTATAACAACATAATATTTTACTTCAAAACTGATTCTAAAAGTCAAAATAGAATAAAAAAAATATTTTCGCTCAAGCCTGATTTGAACTCTGGACCCTCATGTTAACAAAATAGTTCCAACGCTTTTACTGTCACCATCATCGCCGCATTTGACAATACAGATATTTACCTTAAATCTTATACGATATAGTTATACCGTCGCGTTACGGTATAGCACTTTGAAAGGGGAAAAAATCAATTTATAATGTAATTATTTGACTTATTTTTTCTCAGTAAGTTATTTTTTAAGCATTAGTCATAAATATTACAAGAAATTTATAAAACAAGAAAACTTTCATTTTTTGTCATCTGGAGCACAGCCCCTTTAATTTCTACATGAAGTTTTAAACCAAGCGGGTAAAGTATAAGCATGTCGGATCATATAAAATACTAAATAAAAGGGATCTTTTAATACATTGTGATGTACATTGTGATGTAAGCGATACATTGTGATGTAAGCGATACATTGTGATGTAAACGATACATTGTGATGTAAGCAGAAGACAATCATGCATGACAAGGGTAGATTAGAGGGTTTTTGTCTGTGTACATTTGTCATATACATGTACATTATATCACTTGAAGATACACAGTATATGTTTTGCTCATCTATATCATTTAGGACTTGTTTTGTTAGGTAATTGAAACATTGTTTAAGCTCTTCATGTGTTTATGAATCTGGCATATTCAGTGCCATACTTTTTTCTGTCGAAGTCTACACTTTGGTAGGAACACAAGTTACAACACGTAGTCTTTCTGATATAGGTTTGCAGCTGGTCAGCAAGAAATGTTGACACAGTTTTATAAATAAAGGAAATCTTTTCATGTATATAAACTAATTATCTAACGTTGGTTAGCGGAAAGTTGGCATGCAATGCTCGCACCTAGTTTATAAAAACAGTCTTTTTGTCAGTTATGCGCCGATTTTCAAAAATTAAAATTTGTAAGAAAGAAGAAACATTCACCTTTTAAAATATTTAATTTTTACTTCAACAACAGAAGTTTTATTTGCAAGCGGACAAGTAACAGACAACAATTCGATATGTTTTTCTCTTTCTTTTTTGGTAAAAAATCTGTCTCGATTTGATGAATGCACAATATTCAACCGTCCATTGTGAAGTTAATATGAAAAGAAGCTTGGAAACCTTATACCCAAATCTCAATATCGTCCAAGTATAGTGCGATACAATTCATGTTTAGTGTTTTTATAAAGTCTGTTTGCACTGATACCACCCGAAATTCGGCACGTTGATGATCACTGAATGACTGTATTTTCGACAAAACTGCTATATGTTTACGGTGTTTTATTTTATAAACAAACACAGATATAGCAATAAAATATATTGTAAAGCTCAGGTTTATGTCCTTTTATCAACTTCCATCTAATGCCGACTTATTTCGTAACTCCATTTTTGTCTGATACGCCCCGAAAGTTGACCAGAAAACAAGAATTTGTGCATACTTTCCGCCATTTTGGAAAACAGCGATTCCATTATAGTACTGATTTTTATTGTTTTTGAAGCAAAGCTGCATTGAAAAATAACAAACTAGATAATCAAAACAATATGGGAAATATTTATTTTACTAATTCGGCTAGAATTCGTACGTAAGTTCTCACTGTAAGTTGTTTTTTAAGTATTTGATTATACTATCAAGAACATATCCATCCGCCATTAAGGTATTCATAAAGAACCGACAGCGCATGCGCGTGACACCATATCTTCGCAATTTTCGAGTGTCCATTCCCTCTCAATTAAGGCCCTGGTCACATGTAGCAGCCGTAGAAGTTAAACGCGAAAATAATGTTGGCAGTCTTTAAATGTCCTGTTTTCCCTTTTAAGATTTAGTATACCACAACAGCATTCTACATAATGCTACAACTTCTTATTAGCAGCAAAATTTAAATCAGACAATCATTATGTTAGTAATAAATTTAGATACGCAAAATACATTGTGTTTTGTCTGTCTGATTCTCGTAATAAACGTGTAAATTTATCCAAAAAATATAATTTTATTTGTACACATTTATTTGTATGGTCAGCGTTACAAATATGACAACATTAAATATTTATAGCCAATCTCCAAATTTTCATTGTTGTTGCTCTTTCGATTTTGTATTCAGTAAAAGAAACAATATTGTTTGAAAACAAAGGTGTTGTTTATCAGAAGACACGACAAAATCTATGAAATTATTATATACTTATCTAAAAGAAAGCAGTAGTACATGTAAATAGTACAAGTACCAGAATACATGAAAAGAAGTCGTAGCAAGTTTTTTCAAGCGATATTTATCCGTCAGGACAGGACAGGACAGGACAGACAGACAGACAGACAGACAGATAGATAGATAGATAGATAGATTTCATTATAAAATGTCAGATAGCATGACATTATAATGCAAATAAAACATACGCGAATTAACAATAAACAAGGGCATGTATGAATTACACATAATTATTTAGCCATGCCAACCAACATTATATATACAGGATAGCACAAAAGAGTTTGTGAAAACTCTTATTCCCATTGTGGTCCTTGAAGTATAGTATTGTGTGATATAGGAAGACAAATAGTTATCACAGGACTTATCACAAAAAATATCTCATAATTGAAAGACTAAGTAAGTTATAACAAAAATAATTAACAAATACTAGCTTTCAAATACTGCCTTAAATATACACCTTAAACATACACCTTACAAACTTTCGCCCCCAAAAAACGCGTGTAGTTTGGTCAGACATCTCCTTGTCTGATGGCATGAGCAACATGAATTAGACTTGGCTATCCGAAGTCGTATACCCGCCAAAAATTACTTTAATTGATAATGACATTATGCTAAATTAGCAGGTAAGATAACCATTAATGTACGCTTTTCGTATTTTCTTTTCCAGACGAAGAAACGTGCATAATTTTGTGATGGATTCGAGTTTCTCACTTTTCTTTCAACTTGCTTTGCTAATGCAGACAACATCCGGACTCTCAATTCCGGATGGACAACAAGGTGCCTCGATAAATACACAGTTTTATTCCCCGTGATGAAACACTACATGCCTCATGGCAAACAACTGAAAACTAAAAGACTTTATAGAAAACTTGAGTCAAAATGGATGTCTGTAGAGCTGCCAAGGTTTTCTAATTATGTACCGTACACGATCGAGCAGACACCAAGTATTCAAAGTGGACTTGATAAAAGCAGACTGAGTGTCGTTGTTGAGGCATATGCAACGGATTTGAATGTTCTAGTGGCTGGTCGTGCTTCTGGCCTACTGGGATGCTTTTTCAAGCGTCTGAGATTAAAACCTTACGCCCGTTACATTGGTGGTGCAAAAGACGTAATCACGAAAACACGAAAAGTACACGAAATCCAGGATAAGTAATAAAACCATCGGGCCTAGGAACAAACGAACTGTGAAACCTAGTGGTATGGCTAAGGAAATAAACAAAACACTTAAATGTAGATGGAAGAAAATTTCATACAAAGAGACAGTTTCTTGTGCCTGGTCTTGTTACTGTACATGTAGAATCCTGTCAGACGACGAGAAAGTAATTGATAAACTGCTAAAATCTTTATATATATCTACACAATGCTTCTGCTTTCTACTCGGATTCGAATCCACTTGGGTGTTACCTTTTCGAAGTAGTGGTCGAGGAATAGGGCACCGGACTCCCAGTCCGGTTATCGTTGGTTCGAAATCATTCACGGGTGAAGTTCTTAGTAAATTTTCTGCATTCCACGCTCTCAGCGAGAATACCAGTTTGAATCCAGGGAAGCAGTCATCAAGCGGGATTAATAAAACTGCAAGAACTTCATTCCCGTTCGATGTAAAATAACTATATTAAAACTGGACATAACTTGTCTGAAATTGTAAATTTAAAAAAGATTCGAAAGATTTTTTTTTAAAAAAGGTTTATAAATACACGTAAATTTAAATTAACATAAAAAGCGGATTTTCTGCAGCGTAAATTATTGTGAATTTAATTGATTTGCTTCAGTTTATGAAAATACGCTGTCTGATAATAACTGATTCATTTTGTCGTTTTTTGGTTGCCAAATTAGAAATTCATAAAAACTATTTGAATAAAATATTAATTCATTTATTTTCTACCCTTAGCTTTAGTCAAAGAAGTTGTAACGACAGATTGCGATTTTTGAAAAATAAAAATGTCATGTGAAAGAACTATCAAAAAGGAAAGGTTAAAATATTTGTACACTTATATATATACCAGCCTCAGCGTATAGCTTCACCATATAAAATGTGAATTCGGTGATGGTAAAATGGGGGCAAAATGCGTATTTTTTAAGATTTTAATTACGTGACGGAGCTGCAGACCATTATATAATTACTATAATTATAATAAGCAAATGACAGCAAACAGAATAAAACAAGTTTCTTTCCTTGCGGTACTGATGAGATAGGGGAAGTAACTCTACGTGGGTTTGAGAGCAATACAAACAACTGTTATAATTTGAATCACGAGTTGTTTCCTTTTAGACCATGAAGTTTGACTTGTTTGTAGCATGTTACATGGCCATTTTTTTTGCTTTCTTGTCAAAGACTGTTCGTAAACGTCTATGATGCAGCAAAGTTCAGGTTTCGTCCCGCGCCCATTTCCTTTGATATGGCCGATGGAAAACACTCAACTAATATTTTGTGCTCCTGTCGATTA
Organism: Cyclina sinensis; assembly: GCA_012932295.1. Taxonomy (NCBI): domain Eukaryota; kingdom Metazoa; phylum Mollusca; class Bivalvia; order Venerida; family Veneridae; genus Cyclina; species Cyclina sinensis. Next base: position 23,709,200 of record JAAONU010000001.1, read on the forward strand.
AAAACGGTGTAAAAAATAATTTTGTGATGACTGACGTATTTTGATTCTATTGTCCAAAATCTTTAAGTTTAACAAATATTTAAATTAGTACTGTTCTTATTAAATCTGATTGATGCATTTGAATATCAATAAAATAACTATTTTTCTAACCAAAGTAGAGGAAAGAAAATGTTTAGCTTTTTATTTCTTTAGTACACGATTGCAAGGCGTCGCGCGGGCACTGAGCAAAAAAGGTTCCGAAATGTATACGTTTTTACCTTTTGACTTCCGGAACCGGATGTGAGTTGGGCGTAAACCGCCGCTTGAAGCATATCCTAGATGTGCTCTATTTGATACAGGGTTAGTGACCAGGTTGGCCAGTCCATTCTTACAATGGCAACTGCCTTTTGGTACCGGTTGGTGATGCTGGGCCTGTGTGCACGGGCATTATCATCAATTAAAATAACATGAGGGCTCAAGGTGCTCACCTGAGTATCACGACTCATAGTGGGGTCAATTATGGCTTTGAGCTTTCCCTCTGCTATATTGATCTATATAAAACTAGGTGACCCTGCATGGGGTTGGGCTAATTTTAACCCGAGGGACATAATTTGAGCACATGAGGAAGAAGTTTGCTAGACAATGCCGCATACCAAATATCTAAGCTGTAGGTATTGTTGTTTCAGAGAAGATGATTTTTAAAGTTTTTCTTTATATGCCTATGTGAAAACAAGAGGCCCTGGAGCCGGGCCAGTTTTGACTTCGGGGGTATAGTTTGAACAGTATTGGTACAGATTTACTAGACAATGCTACATACCAAATATCTAAGGTGTAAGCCTTGAGATTTCTGACAAGAATTTTCAAGTTTCCCCTTTATAATGTCTACGTAAAAGAAAGTGATCCCTGGGGAGGGCGGGGCAAATATAGACTCCTGAGGCATGGTTTGAAAAAAATCTTGGTAGAGGTCCACTAGGCAATGCTTCATTTCCAAAATCTAAACTCTAGGCTTTGCGGGCTTCAGACAAGAAAATTTAAAAGTTTTTCCTAGATAAGTATATGCATCGGTGAACGTCTGAAATCCTGAAAATTCAGAAACTTAAACTGGGGGATCAGAGGGCCCCCGGAAGCTCCTTGATTTCTGAAGGTTTTTAATACACTCCTGGAAAGACAATGTACTCAGTGCAAACCTTTTAAATAAGAAAAAATACTAAAAAGTATGAGTTTTTTATACATCAGACACGTTTTTGTTCTGTATTGCCACAGTTCTAACATCAAACTGGAAGTTACTTAAAATAATGGCGTTAAATATTTGTCGCTGCAACAACAATGACTTGCTTACATATTTTTACATTTTGTACTTCGTACGCTTTTAATTATTGCACTCTATTTATTTCAGTGATATTCAAATGTTCTTTTCAGTTAAGTCAAGTTATTCAATAAAAAATATTCTATTCTTTTCCACTTCTGTTGACTAGAAGATTCCTGTGCAGCTCTCTTTCTGCTCACATGTGTGGCTTTCTGTGCTGACCTGTTTTTCAGTTTTGTTAGTTTTGCTATACGCTTGGCTTTCTCTATTGTCAACTTGGCAGTCGACTCACTAAGTTTCTGTTCTTTGAAATAGTTTGAAACAGTAGATGCTTTCTCAAGAGCCAGCTGGTCCATTGAAAGGCGCTTTGCAATATCTAAAAAGTCACTCACAAGACAAAAAAGGTAGAAAATGTTCGCTAAGGAATGCTATTGTCAGGATTGTTTGCTTTGCTGTTCTGTCCTGCATGGACTCCACTGCAGAAGTGGCAGCCTTCGAAAACCCAGGCAAAACCTGTATTGAACATTTAACATTACCTAATACAGAAGTCATGCTAAGGCATACAATATGTAAAATAAAGTGACCACCGGGGCGGGACCAATTTTGACTTTGGAGTCATGATTTGAATAAACTTGGTAGAGTTCATCTACACAATGTTGCATACTAAATATCTACGCCCTAGGCCTTGTGGTTTCTGTAAAGAAAATTTTTAAACTTTTTCATATTGGTTGCCATGGCAACCAGAGTTCTGCATGGAATTAAATTCTTTGGACCAATCTGAATCCAAACCATTCGAGAAACATTTGTGAAGTTTCATCAAAATCAGCCCAGTAGTTTTTCACAAGAAGATTTGAACTTGCACCATAAGGACAGACGGTCAGACGGACGCCGGATGTTGAGTGATCACAATAGCTCACTGTTAGTACTTGTTCAGGTGAGCTAAACAAAAGCGTTATTGCAACAGCAAGCGTTGTCAATAAAGTGCAGATCAGTCCTGCCCGCTATACGGATGCTCATCAATACCATGACCGACCCGCCACCGTAACAGTCAAGCTCTGAAAAAATGCTGGTGTAAATGTTCATTTCTTCTTCTCTAGGCCCTAGCACGTCTGGCTATGAGGTCTACACTGAATCTGGACTCGTCAGCGAATAACATTAGTCTACAGTTACTCCGTGTCCATCAAATATACACGATCAAAGCTTATACATGCCTGGGCGTGCTTGTTCGTCAAGGGTGTACGAATGGCTAGTCTTCTGGCATTCTCACTGTCAGAATAGAAATGCGCATTCCGGTCATAATTCTGGAAGTCATTTCAGAGGCTTAATGCATATCAGAAACGGTTACCCGCAGTCTGTACCACAATAAAACAGCCACAACATGTAGTGCCATACTTCGTTTCTCTCAAAGTTGAATTTTATCGTTTCTTTGTATATTTTCAATAATCACTTGCTGCACGGGACTAAACAAATGTTAACTGCACGAAATGCACCGACCTCTGTGGTGAGCAGTCATGATCTGAAAGAAACTATGTGGGATATATGTAGGCCAATTATAATGTCGATGTAAATGAGACCCTACTAGTGATTGGGAACGATAGGTTCCATTTTTCAGATATGCGTTTGAATAATTCAATTACATTTAGTTTATAAATTCGAGAAAACATTTGTTTTCGACTGTAATTCATTTTAGAAAGTTTACGTAAGAAACAAAGCACCCGAGACAAATATACTATACTGTTTTCTTCTTCTTCTTCTTCAATGCGCACACGCATCACGTAACAGTGGAAGGCCAGTGTAACGAAGTAAGGTGACTCCATAGATCTAGAGTAATGGTCTTTATTCTACAGAAAAAGTATTCCCTTTTCCATAAAAGAAAAGAAAGAAAAATAATGCTCGCCCTAGTCTGTAAAATACTGTCACAACCACCTATTGGTCACTCACAGCCTATTAACTACTACAATCGTTACAATTCCACTGTTGTTGTTATTGCTGCTGATAGTTTTGCTGCTAGCAGTACTTACAAATTATAGCAAAATATAATTCCTTTTTAAAAAAAAAAAAAAAAGAAATCTGAGGAAACCTTGTTCATTTTATGCCTACCATTGAAATATAGGGAAATATCAGTGAGATAAAAGTGATAATCCACTGTTTTGAATCAGTGAAATTACCATTTTGATAATACACTGTTTGTGCCGGAACTACTTTTTTATCATGTAAATACAAGAGAATCCGTTGTATTTCAGACAGTGACAGCGAGTGATTTTATTTACCTTGTTAAATCCAGTTATAATAGTGAATTCCTGAGCCTAACTAGTTGTGAACAATGATGAAATTCGGCATAAATTATTTAAAATGTCTGATTTGTTTACATAATTCACATGGGCAATATCCGATATGGCCGACTTTCAATTCAATTGATTGAATATTACTCGGTATTAATCCGCTTTTAAAATTAAAGTATGTATGGCTAAAATTCAATAAATATTGATAAACTGTGTAGAGAAAAATAAATGTTATTTGATGAAAGTGTATTCAGTTTATTTCAGCAGAAGTAAAGTTATCATATGTATTGGAGATTGTCTGCACTTTTTTGTGCGGTTTGACCAAAGTACGCATTAACTGATTTGGGGCTCACCATGGGGAATTTATTGAAGGCCCTGAGTAAAAATGTCATAAAATACCCATTTTTGACGTGTTGGCATAAAATAAAAAGAAAATTTGTTTGTTTTTTAGTGGAAGATGGGAATTTATTTCATCGAGTGAACACAATATGTGATATTTTCACGAGTGGCTCAGCTCTATTTAACGTGCACGTTATATATAAACAAGTTTGATCAATGTACAGATAATAATGTTGTTTTAAATACTTTTTGATTTAAAAGTAGAAAATAGTTGTTATAATTTATTTGTTCCAGATAATAGAAAGAATAAACAGCTTTCAAAAAGATAAGCCCAAATAAGTGATATGACTGTTGAGATAGGTTAAGGTCGAGCGCACTGCTCTTGAAAGAACAAAGTATTTCATCTCCCCGGTTATAATGTTTAGACCACCAGTACTTCAGGAAAACTTCATGGAGAGTGAAATTATCTGAAACTGAAAAAAACAAAACTGAATCTTCACTCTTCATTGAGCTAAAGTCCTTAGAAAAAAATCACATTTATTTAATAATCATGTATAGTTTACCAATAGCTCATTTAAAGCATTCTTTTTCTAAAAGAAGATCTATTACACAAACTACACATATCATATGTAAACTGAGTTTTTTCCTATCTTGAAAGGTAAGTTATTATTATCAATTTTACTTAACATTCCTATAAAAACAAGTTTTGTTCAATTGTACTAAAATAATCCACATGCTCATGACAGCGATATCCATGTAAATTCAAAAAATGACATAATACCGTATATTTATTTTACAAAAATTCAGAAAAAATTCATGTATCCGTGTAGCAACGAGCAAACACAACATGAAAAACTCAGAATGCCTCCTTATATGTTTCGAAATTATATGGTATGCAAAACTTCTTGACAGTCACTGATATCCATGTACGAACTGCCTAAAGCACTCATCTTAAATATGTTTGAGTTTTTTTCAGGTTATTGATACTGAAATTGTTTTTCATTTCATTTTGTTCTGAGGGAAGTAGGGCTTGAGCAATGGCGGATATAAAAATTCTGGCTGCGGGACCCAACCCCAATTCCAAGAGTCCGACTGATTTTAGGAGGACAAATGCAATATTTCAGGGGATTTTGGAACATCTAGGGGGATTCGGACTAGCCTGACCCCAAAACCACCTGAAATCAAGGTGTACATTCACGAGAATCGAACAGCAGGCGCAAGGGTCACGATAATTCGCAAGCAGGGGTTTCGGGGGCTCGAAATACTCGCGGACTAGGGGGTCAGTTTGAAAACTGGGTCACAAGATATGTCATTTGCTAATAATAAAATATCAGCCAATTGAACAAAAATTAAAGGGCATACAACATTTTTCCCCTGACAGTTCTCCAAGAGTTCTAGACTGCATGCCACCTGGCAAATAGTTCTCACGTTTTTAAAAGATTTATGATTTAACGCTAAACGTCAAAAATAACAAAAGCGTTTGATTTCATAAATTTGTTATGCATGCATGTACCTTCGTCGTATCTAAGCACTGCATAGTAGATTTAAAAATCTAGCACTTGAATCGCTGATATAATGTCTTATATCCTGAGAAAAATTTCGTTTCTAGTAAATTGTTCTCCATCCATAAATCATATGAAAACATCCCTCTATATATAGGGACTAGTTTAATGTTTTCAGTTTAGCTGTTGTACTTAGAATTTTGAACTTCATCTTTACATCTGATTTATTACTTCAATATCACTCATATTTATATACTCAGCCAAAAAAGAAAGTACCCCTCATACATTTCTTCCTATATACTTGGAATTAGCATATATTCTGACTATTTGTTCTGTCTGGAATAAAGAACCATTCCTTTCTGGCATTACATGAATATTTGAATTCGCTGCGATATTTCTTTCATTGAAACAATTTGGACAATATGACATAGGGGTCGACTTCAAAAATGAAACTTGCTTCGATAAGACTCAGTTAACCAGCAGGAAAGGTTTAAATTCATTTTGAATGGGATTTATGCAGAAAAGGGGGTTGTAAGTTAAGGGAAAGGAGTCAGTATTGTGCCCACCATTTTGTCCTATGCACGTCGTGATTCGCCGGTGAATGATGTTGACGTAACGCTGTATATATGGCGCAGACAAATTGTCCCATTTAAGGCTGCTGCAAGGTCATAAATTATACTGTATTTATTGCATGATTTGTTCGAACACGACACTCTGTATCGACCACTGCTCTGTAGGGTTCAAGTCGGGACTATTCGCAGGCCAGTCTAAGACATTGGCGTTATAAGCCACCTAAAGCCGTCGTGTTGCTGCAGCCGTATCGGGACCGGCGTTATCGTGCTTGAGGGTGAAATTCGGACCATGGCGCTGAATGAAAGAAAGAAACTCTGCTGTAAGAACATTATTGATGTAAGGCTAGACATTGATGCTTCCGTTAATCACGATTAAGCGAGCCTTGTTACCACTCATGAACCCCCCCCCCCCAAGACTAAGACTGCACCGCCTCCAAAACGGTTCCTCTCAATGACGCACGAATAACGCTCTCCCAGACGGTGGTAAACCCTCTCACGTACGTCGGCATGGCTAAGGTTTAATCGAGATTCGTCGGAAAATAAGATCAATCTCCAATCAGCACGCCGGAAGCGCAGATGAGGGTGGCACCAGTCGAGTCTTGGCGCTAAATGAAGTTGGGTGAGAATTTGACGGAAGCCAGTCTCAACCGATTACCGAAAGTCTGTGAATGAATATCACTCTGTCTCCAGGTTGCTGCTACAGTCAGGCGCCTGTTACAAAGATGCTGCACGATGATAAACCAATCATCTGCAGCAGTCGTCACACGTGATCTACCACTTTGGTGATGATCTCGGACGTTTCACGTGACACAGAATCGTCTCCGCAAACGCTCAATCGTCTTTCGAGTGCAACTTAACAGTCGGGATACAACATTTACTGAAGTACCTGCATTTAGCATCCCGATAGCGTGGTTTCGTTGACCATTATTCAGTCTTGGCATTTTTGTTTGACTTGATTTTGCGTGATTTTATTCCATTGTGTCTTATTTCCGGTTAATTGGTGCAGTCAGATACTACCATTGGATATCGACTTGTGCTGCACGAGGCGCACGAGCAAAACCTCCAAATTGGGTCTTTAGCCGAAGGGCGTGGTTTACCACTGATAAAACTTAGATCAAAAGGTACTCCAATAATTACATGAATATTGTTTTTTAGTTATATTTGTGTTAACATAATATTAAAAGAAATATTAAGAATTGAAAAGTGGGTACTTTCTTTTTTGGCTGAATGTACATGTTATTTTTTTCCACTCCCTGTATTCATAGAGCGGGACGTCATTTTTTTTACCCATTTTGGTTATTCTCTGTAAAATAATCATCGCTTCTTTTTGACGAGTTTAAACACGCCAGTCGAGGAATGGTTGCAAAAAGTTTAAATAAATAAATAAATAAAATTTTATACACACATAAACTAATTTATGTCATTGGACCCTTTAGATTGCTTCCGGAACATAACGACTTGATAATGGAATTTACCTAAATACATAATTTATAGTTATAGCCAATCAAAAGATATTTTTCAATCACGTGATGTTACTTAGCCAATGAATACGAAGAACAGCAATATTTTCGACAACTTTGGCGTCGGTTGTTCTTCGCCACTTTTTCTGAAGTAAAACTTCACCTTGCCTCCAAGTTAGACTCATTCGGGAATCTCTATATTAACGTTATTATATAACTTTACATAATTTTATGTAATTATTATAAGTTGTTAGTTTAAGCGGATAAAACCGTTCGCTCATGAGAGTAACCGAAATTAACTGCACGAAATCACTGAAAGCCGCAATATTACTCTTATGTTAAAAGCTCGGAATGCACGGACTTCTTGCAAAAAAAAGCACGGACTTTGTCAATTGTACGATACTTGAGTTCATAATTATAATTTTGTAAATCGTTTCGCTCGCGAAAACTTTTTTTGTGTAAATGATGTACATAACAAAATGGTATTCAAAGGATTTGAATAGCTACGGAAAATATATACATTAGGCTGTGGACATTTCAACTACTCTAACAATAAGGGTTGCAATTATTATTAAAGGGGCGCTAAAGGGGAATTAGCATGAGAACTGTTCTTATAAAATCGGTTTATTATATCAGAGATTTATTTTAAACATATACATGTGGGTTAAGCTATATCTAACAATATAGGGGCTTCCTCAAAATTATTTTTGCAAAGTCTTTATCATATAAACGATATATCTGACAGTGTATTTCAAAGACACATAATATGCATTACCCGTCTTCAAAATGTGATGTTACCTCTATATTTGAACATAAGTGCCTTTGTATTTTTAAACATATACTGACGGAAAAATATAACTGTGCACACTAAAATACTTAATATCTTTTATTAGGTATAAAATTATTTTAGCAGATTTCTTTTGTATAATTCACAAGGTAATCTTGTTTCAATAATACTGCTTTTCGCGAGTTGCACGTGCAAAATTTATAGCCCGTAACGGTCGCGCTTTTTACGTGTTTCTTTATGTTAACATCCTCGTACATGCTGTTTCGAGTTATTTTAACCGTCAAATTATAGTGAGCTACCCAGCAGTTCAGAAAAACACCTTCATTTGGATTTTAAGTCTTTGAAGACAATGCCACGCATCTCTGAAAATGATCGCCTACGTGCCGTCGGTATGCTCCAAGCAGGCATTGCTCAAAATGCGGTTGCGCAGCGTTTTGGTGTTCACCGAAACGCCATATCAGCACTTTGGCGACGATTTCAGCAACGTGGCAACGTCCGTGATCTACCACGTCCAGGGCGTCCACGTGTGACGTCAATCCGTCAAGACAATTATATCCGGCTTACACACCTACGGAATCGATTTCAACCGGCCACATTAACAGCACGAATAATTCCTGGCTTGAGACCTATCAGTGGACTAACTGTTAGAAACCGATTAAGAGAGCACAGCATTACTCCACGACGTCCTGCGATACGTCCTACTCTTCTCTTACGTCATCGACAACGTCGACGTCAGTGGTGCAGACAGTATCTAAGGCTTCCAAGAGCATATTGGAATAATGTTCTGTTTACTGACGAGTCGCGGTTTCACTTAGAAAGTTCGGACGGACGAGTTCGTGTATACAGGCGTCGCGGAGAACGTTACTTGGATCCCTGTGTTTTTCAACGTCAACGTTTTGGTGGTGGTGGGTCGATAATGGTTTGGGGAGGTATCTCATCTCAAGGCAGGACCCAGCTTGTAATTGTCCGTGGCAATTTAACGGGTGTTCGTTACAGAGATGAGATTGTCATACCCCACGTGCTGCCATTTCTTCAACGTCAAGGGCGTAACATGACGTTTCAACAAGACAACGCTCGGCCACATGTAGCACGTGTAGTTACCGGGTTTCTGGCTCAGCAAAACGTGAGTGTCTTACCCTGGCCCGCTGTTTCACCAGATCTTTCACCAATTGAGCACGTTTGGGATGAGATGAAGAGACGCCTCCGTCAAAGACGTAACCAACCTCTCACGCTGGACCAACTAGCGCAGACATTGGTCAACATCTGGAACACCATTCCACAGGCAGTTATCGCCAACTTAGTTGCCTCTATGCCTCGTCGCTGCCGTGCTTGCTTGAACGCCAATGGAGGCCACACACGATACTGACCTTGTGAAATCAGATTTCATACCTGTCAACTTCTGCGCCTTGTTACTGTAAAAATTGTTTTACATGATGAAGTGTTTGTATTGATTGTTAGAAATAAAACGTTGATTGGCTAATTTGCAAAGTTTTATGTTACTATTCCTAATATTAAAAAAAATTCTATACCTTGAAGTATGCACAGTTATATTTTTCCGTTAGTATATACAGATATTTATCAGAAAATACATAAATACCTTGAAAATCAAGAACAACAACGTCAAAATGCAAACAATGAGTAAACAAATAAATCAATAAAAATAAAAAGGTCTTTGAGTCTAAATGTCTAGGTCCCCACCAGGGGTTTGACATCAATGGAAAATAGATAGATTTCCACGGATCTTTTTGAAGTATATGGTTGATTGAAAGTAAATGATGTTTTCCTGAACTCAATTAATTGAAAACAGGATTCAAGTAAGAATTGTCTGGTTAAAGAAATATAATGTGCTATTCACCTATTTTGCTAATTTATTACCGACACCCTTGTCAAATGACAAGCTCAATCTGATCATTTTACTTAATGTTTTAGTATAGAACAGGAAGAGTCTGAGTGCAAGAGGTATCTCTGGTTCGTTCACATGCTCAGCAGACAGCACCGATACACGGTGCACTTCCAAAAGACGGTTAACTTTGTAACTAAACTGCCATGACGTCATCACCGATATACTCCGAAAATCACCTCAGTTTGAATTATTACGAAGACTTGATGGAACTTCTTTCAATATTTTCTGTAACATGGGCGCATGATATTCTGGATTTTTGGTGAATGCATGAGCCTTTCCCACGAGTTAACTCTTAAGTAGAATTCCGATGACAGTCGAGTTGAAACGATTAGAGGTCAAACCTACCATCCCTTGAATTTCATCTAGCGCTCATTACCCATACAATTGATACCATGTCTCACTATCGAAATACTGGAAATAGACATCAGCAACTGTTATTTATAATTAAATTTCTTAAAATATAAATATTTTCTTTCAATTCATGCTCATCTACTTTTTAATATCATGTTTGTGCTTTTGAATCGTGAATAATGCTGTATTCTATAATACACGCCGAATAAGCACCTTCAGTGCTTTGATTCATTATTTTTTCTGCGGATACGTGATTTTGCGTTTGTTTCTTGAACTTGTGAGAGTTTAAACATACAAGACTTATATAATGCTTCCAACATATCTTTAAAAACACCGACCTGTTGTCGAAAAAGTAAACAAAATGTATCATTCTAATTTAAATGGTTTCTGTAAAACTATATAATTTCGTTCAATAAGAGTTGGCCTGAACAAATAAACAAAAAAGCCCCACTTAATTATTAGTCTAAACTGGGTACAAATATTAGGACCCAGGTCCAAACAACGATGTCCGCGGCTTTTATGAGACCAACAGCGGTATCATTTTGCAAGGTTATCGCAGCTGCTATAACTTTTATGCATAAGAATTTGTAGAAAATACTAAAACTTGAATAAGTCTCAGCAAAACTGCCCAAGATAATGTAAAATAAAGGTAAAGAACTTTTGTAAAGTACAAATTAACATAACTGCAGCAGTGTTTTCCTTAAGTTTATCTGCAATTGACAGATTTTTGCCAATGTCCCTTTGAGGAATGACTGGGAGCCTGTTCTTCAATAAAAAATTACAAGTGTGATCATGTTATTTGGCTGTATAAAAACCAAGGAACAATATTTCAAATACAAAAAAGAATTATGCCTTAGCACTGTTGTCGTTCCATACGCTTAAATTAAGCAGAACAACTTTCTTACAAAACTATTTTGAAACGACCCTTTAAGGTGTTTTCTTTTTTGAAAGAGCGCCTCATTTGACCCCTTTCTCTGGGGCCTCAGCTCACCTTGCAAAGTCAGGTGTATCACTATTGACATGCTGATCTTTTTAGCGCCGCTCATTCAGCTCTCGGAACACTCCGGCAACCGTCGCAAATACTTTCATAGGGTTTGTACGAAGTAGGCGGAAATAGCCGAGTGGTTACGATCATAACTTGCACGAGGGTCTGAGGTGAACATATGTAAATTTCTTTCACACTTGTTTGTTCGCTCACTATAAAAAGGTCAGTTTTTGAATTTCAGTCACGAGCTTTCTTTTTTTCTGATAGCATACTTTAGTTTGTTTACTATGTTAAGTAAGTAATGGTGGAACTGCTTTGGCTTTTGAATGAAGGTAAGTTGGTTTATTACCTTACTCTGTTTTCTTCTTTTTAAATTTTATTGAGATGAATTATTCTGATATTTGTTTTTTTCTTCGTCACTGATTTCTTGAAATTCAAATTTAGGCAAACATTTATGCAGTGCTTTTGTTATTTTATTTTTAGAGAAACTGAAAACATTGTTGAAAAAACATGTCTGTGCCATTTTATTTCTATTCACGTAGTCTCTCTCTCTCTCTCTCTGTCTCTTCTTTTTAAAATCTGCTTAATTTTTTACTGCCAGTTTAATTTCTTAAATTCAGAGATTTTTTTCAGTTTTCTTTTTTACCCTTGAGTACTTGGTCGCTTGTGTAGCACAGACTTAGATTTATGTAAAAGCTGAAATGCATACAACAGTCTGGTTTCACTCCAAATGGTGATTCTTCTATTTTCAGAGTGAAATAGTACTTTGACCAGTTTGAGAAAGTACCAGTGATGTTTACCTGTAAACAAGGGTTGAGTAACAAGAGAACAGCCCTGTATGCTGAACTGATTTGTTGTAAGCACAGAAATTACAGTTCCCTCTCCAAGAAGTGCAGTAAAATATTGTCAAGAGAGGGGTAAGTAAAATAGCCATTTCTATTTAACTTACTTTAGGTTAGGCTAGCCCAATCTAATATACTTACAGGGAGAGAGACATTCACAGAATCATACAGACTCTTGCTTTGTACATTTCAGCGATCCTGTCAGCTTGAAAGAGTTCTTGAAACCTAATATTTCTGAATACCATTAAGACTATGCAGAAGCAATAATTCTTTTGTATGCTGTAATATTGTCTTTACCTAAAGTATGCATATGTCTATCTTTCCTGTGCAGAGGAGGTTAAGTACTGGCTTTTTGTCCAGGAAAACTGCCAAACTGTGCTCTTGTTACTGAAATACTGACTCAGACTGAAATGACTAGTATTTGGACTAAAGCTAGTTCAAAGTTGATAAAATTTGTACATCTAAAGAGTGTATCTTTATGTTTAGCTCACCTGGGCACAAAGTGCTCATGGTAAGCTTTTGTGATCAGTCATTTTCCGTACATTGCTTATCGTTGGTCAATCTTTTCTGCATCATCCATCAACAACTGACCACAAATGGCATTCTTTTCTCAATCATAAATTTGATAAAATAAGGCATAGCTGTTGATAGCAAAGATCATTTCATGTTTGTATAACATTGTGTAGTTTTTATAACATTGTGTAGCTGTCTGTCTGTCTGTCTGTCTGTCTGGAGTGTAACTCAAAATCCATAAATGAAGGTATTTATCCAAGACATTGAGAGTAAGTGCAGTGCACAAGAACCATATCATTCATCTTGTCTAGTTATTGCATTATCTCCCTTTAGTACATTTTGCATGTCCAGGGTATAACTCTAAAACTATTAATGGCCATTAATTAAAATAGGGCACATTGTCAAAGTAAAGTGAAGTGTTTAAGAACTATGACTCTAAATGCCCCTATTTTAGAGTTAGTTCCCTTTATAATTTCTGTAAATGTAATAATGCTTGTCCAGAGCATAATTCTAAAATTATACAAAGAATTTAGTTGATATTAAAGAAATTGATAGAGTATACATGAAGTGCATTGTTGAATAAATATAATTCTGCATTCATTCTTCACTCATCTCCCTTTATTTTAAATGCTTGTGCTGAGCATAACTCTGAAAGTATTCAACAGGTTTAGTTGATACAATACATGTTGATAGAGGGCAAATAGAAGTGCATTATCAAAGAACTAACTCTACCATGCAAACTTAAAAAAATTACCTCCCTTCAGAGAAATAAAAGCCGCTGTATATGCTTGATATTCAAAACAATGATTGAAAGTGCAGTGTTTTAAAATAATAATAATACCGCTATGCCCATTTTTAATTACCTCCCTTCATTAATTTTTATTATGCTTGTTCAGAGAAAAAATTAAAAAACTGTTGAAGGTATATGCTTGATAATCAAAACAGTGTCTGAAAATAGTGTTTAAAAATAGTAACACTACCTGGCCATATTCATAAATTATCTTCCTTTATAAATATATTTTATAATGGGTATCCCTTGCATAACTCCAACAGTTTTCAAAGAATTTAGTTGATATTATACATGTTAATAGAGGACAAATAGAGGAAGTGTAGTATCAAAGAACTATAGCTCTACCAGGTCATTTAAAATATTCTCACACTTCATAATTTTTCATTATGCTTACTTAAGAGAACAACTTAAAAACTATGTGTCATGTGTTATAAGAAACACATTTTTATAAAAAATAGTCTGAGACTGTTACATTAAAAACCTAGCTGGTCTAAAGCAAAATTGCCTAGAACTTGGATATTTTATGTGATTTTTTTTTTTAAAGACATCCCCTCTATCAAGATGGTTCAAATTATGCTCTTTGTTTTAGATGTAGATGACCCTGGGTCACATGTTTAGACTTATTTAAGAAATGTCTGAAAAGAGAAGGACTTAAGTAGAGCTTGTAGCATCATTTCATTGACCTCTATAAGATTATCTAAATCGTATGATCCTGGTTTCACTATTTCTTAAAGTTTAAGTTTTATTCAACAAATAATGCAGATGTGGTATTATAATGCATAAGCTCTATTAAGTCTTGCATGGTCACAGTATGTGCTGTTGCACTTAAAGACAAACATTCTATATCTGTATATTTTTATGCTCCCCAAAGGGAGAGCATATATTCGCCTCCTTGTCAGTCTGTCCGTCCGTTTTGTCTGGAAGCATAACTTGAAAACCCCTGGATATAATTTGTTTAAACTGCTCACAGTGGTAGAGGGCATTGAGGCGTAGTGCAGTGCCAAAGAATCATAACTCTATTTAGCTCCGTTTTTTAATTATCTCCCATTTTAAAAAAAAACTTGTACGAACTAGAAAACTATATGAGATATTTACTTTAAACTTCACACACTGGTACATTGCATTGAGCAGTAGTGCAGTGCTGAGGAACTGTAACCTTGTTTTGCCAGGTTTTTGAATAACCTGCCTTTTACAAAATGTTGTCTGGAGCTTTACTTAGACACTATAGCTGATAATTAAACTTAACATAGTGGTAGATGGCAGTGAGAATGAGTGCAAGGCACATAAAAATATCTAAATTTTCCCCCGATTTTGAATTATCTCCCTTGCAGACTGAAAAAGATATAATCGATAAACATTCACTTTACATCTTTGTTTATGAAAAATAAAATGTGCCCACTTTATGACTTTGCCTGTATATTCTTGCCTTGCACATGTCCCTTTGGCTCCTGCTTCGGGGAGCATATGTCGGTTTTACCGATCGCCTTGTGTTTTCTGTCTCTTGCCATGATGCAGTAAATCACAAAAACATACATATGTGAATCCTAGCGTTTTGTTTTATTTAAGCAAAGAAATCTCCTCCTTTGACATATATATACAGATATTACACCTAACAGATCATATGTCTCAAGGTGCATAAGAATTGATGTTTTTTGTGGAGGATGGGAGTCTAGTACTGGTCCTTCCAGGAAGTCGGGTTATTATGTGCTACCCTGACAGGACTTTAGACTATTTACTTGATCTTTGTATGGAAACTGACTATGAATAAATATTGTATTGTGTATTGTATTATAGGTAGAATATACTAGCTATGGCAACAAGACTAAAAAATTCAAAAGTCTTCTTATTTAAAACCATCATGCCTAGAGATCTGAAATAAGGAAGTTAGCGTTTTGTAGTAGACAGATGACCTGTACAAATTGTTCAGAATATGTCCCTTGGATCTCCGTTGGCCACACCATAAGAAATGTATAAGAAAAAGCCTCTTTTATGAATCTGGATGGAATCCTGAAATGGAATCTTGGAACTGAATCAAAAGCAAAATACTGATGCAGAATTGAGGACCAACACTTTTCCTGGTCACATTAATGCGATGCTCATCTTACTGTCGTTATATTTACAATTCTCATGAAAATAGACTACAAATTACCATTTAGTTGATACCTTCTATTTTATTTTGAAACTGGATACAAAGAATAGGACATGTAATTTATCATGTAACAAGCAAGTGCTATTCTGACATGTATGACAAAATACATGATCTGAAACCTTGTTATTAAATATATAATTTACTTACTATTACATGTAACTTCCAGTTGCATGATTTAAAGTAAATCACTATTAAACAAGAACTGTCACAGTGAAATGACAATGCCCCCGAAGTGGTGCTTTGATTTTGAGCTGAGGACCAGTCATTCAAGGGTCTAGGTCAAATAAGTATAAGTCAATAGAAAGGCCTTGTCCAAAGGGTTGTTGTGTCCAAGTATGAAGTAAATCAACTGTGATAAGGAGGTTATGGCCAGTGTTTAAGTTTTTAGACAATTTGATCTTCAAGGTGAATGTCATTCAGGGGTGAAGGTCAAATAAATATAGGTCAGTGGGAAGGTCTTAACCAAAGGGGTCTTGTGTCCAAGTATGAAGTAAATCCACTTACTTATAAAGAAGTTATGGTCAATGTTAAAGTTTTTGGACAATTGGATCTTCAAGGTGAAGGTCATTCAGTGGTCAAGGTCAAATAAATATAGGTCAGTGGAAAGGTCTTGTCCAAAGGGGTGTTGTGTCCAAGTATGAAGTAAATCCACTTACTTATAAGAAAGTTATGACCAATGTTAAAGTTTTCAGATGGACGGATGGACTGATGGACGGACACTCAAAAACTATAGGCCTCCCTTTGGGGGCATAAAAATAACTATCTGTTTAAACCAATTTTAGTTATGTTTGCTTTGAAGTTTATTTTCTAAATCATGAATACAGTTCATTCACAGAATAATTAAAATGCTCCCTGGAAATTTATCCTTGATTGTTCATCTTGCAACTGTCACATATTCTGAAAAAAACAATCATTTAAAGTATCATTATAAATGCACCAGAATTTTTTGTGCTGTATTCTCAAGTGCCAACAGATTCTACATCTATATTTGTAATATATCATGACAAATTAGTGTAGGTGCTAATGTTCAGAAATGAATGACACTGAGTCCAGAAATAATTTTTTTCACTTATTTTCAGCTTAATTACCAAATTTCTACATTGCAGCATAAAACCATTAGTCTTAATCTTTTTGTTGGAAGTTTCAAAATCAACCCTTGCAATTTAAATTCTAAATCACAATAAATTTCAGAAAGCTCAAAAATAACAATTCAAACAAAGCGTGTTCCTTACAACCGCTTCTTTATTAAATTGAGAAGTGTGAGGCAAGTATATTCCTTTCTTATAGATTCTGAAACTTTGAAGACTTAAACTTCTACAACATGTATAATCATACATAATTTGATTAAACTGCAGTCATCATGACATGAGCTTAGAATTATTGATTACTTTTTCATGGACTGCCATCTGCCAAAGCATCAAAACTTCTGTAATGTTCAGATACATTGTTGTGAAATATTTTCATATCCTTTTTTTGTTCATTTTCACATTCCTGAAGTAAACACTTCTTCCACAAGCTCATTTGCCATACACTAAATGCCTTGTAATTTCTCTTTTCATGTCATGTCGGAGCTGGCAAAGCTAGTGCCGCTGCTGAAGAGTTTTTCATGTGATGTGCCGAGCGCCTCCTTCAAAGTGGATGGTGAAACAGAGAACAAGGGTAAGTAACTCCTTTCCATCTCTCTTCTCTCCTTCTTAAATGCTTAGATAAGGTTAGGTTTGGTCAGGTTAGGTTAGGTCTGGCTGGCTT